>OZ035985.1:16492500-21492500 GCA_964035005.1 Erebia palarica
GTGGCGCTCACTATGAAATACATAAGTTCAATAGATGACATCAATAGTACATTATTGCAAAGGCTGGGAAATAGGCAATTGCAGGTCGAGTATGAGTTTGAAAGCTGAGCCGTAGGCGAGGACTTCACTAATACGAGACAGGCAATTGCCATTTCCGCCGTGGCATATATAGTGCTTTGCTCAAAAGAATGCAGGGAAATAAAAGATATCGATTGTCGTTTAAGAAAAGTAGTTAAGTTCCCATAATTATTCAAGTTAATGCCGTTTTTAACATGAACTGTACATTTCAGCATGGAATAAATTGCCCATAATGTAGATGGCTTTTTAGTTTTAGCAATCTCATTAAATACGCCAAAAATACTGTGTCGGAGAAAATGTTCACTTTTTCTCGTTTTTTCAACTCATAAAATTTTCATTTATTTTCATGTATTTTTCTTTGAACTTCGCTGGAAGCAGGTTTTCCATTGCCAATTTGGCTTCTGATCTTAAATCTGATGGAGTACAATCAATCCCATCAAAAACATAACTGTAAAATGAGAGCCTAGTTCAAAATTGTGATATATATGCCTTGGTTGTTGACTTCAGCGACAAAAGAAGTGAGATCTAAATGGGTGCCAAGTTCAATGGTCAGTCCTGCAATTTATTTATCCCATCAAAAACATAAATGTGAAATGAGAGCCAAATTCAAAATTGTGATATATATGCCTTGGTTGTTGACTACAGCGACAAAAGAAGTGAGATCTAAATGGGTGCCAAGTTCAATGGTCAGTCCTGAAATTTATTTATAACAACATATAATATTTTATAACACCTTAAAATATCATTTCTTCTTATAACTTAGTATAAAATGTTGAAGACTAAGGCTTTAGCTTGGCTAGTTTCCATATACGAATTATTATTAAGTAGGTACCTAAAAGTACAATTTCCTCCAGCAAGCCAAATTTTCGGAAGAATGAAATAAGAACTTACAGCTTTACAACTTGTGAAGGCTATAATTCGTATATGAAAACTAGCCAAGCCAAAGCCTTAGTCTTCAACATTTTATACTAAGTTATAAGAAGAAATGATATTTTAAGTTGTTATAAAATATTATATGTTGTTATAAATAAATTTCAGGACTGACCATTGAACTTGGCACCCATTTAGATCTCACTTCTTTTGTCGCTGAAGTCAACAACCAAAGCATATATATCACAATTTTGAATTTGGCTCTCATTTCACATTTATGTTTTTGATGGGATAAATAAATTGCAGGACTGACCATTGAACTTGGCACCCATTTAGATCTCACTTCTTTTGTCGCTGAAGTCAACAACCAAGGCATATATATCACAATTTTGAACTTGGCTCTCATTTTACAGTTATGTTTTTGATGAGATATCATTACTTTTTGTACAGAAATTATTGAACTCAATCTCAAACTCAAAACATATTTATTCAAAATATGTACCTACAAAGTACACCTTCTGAACGTCATGCTTACAGAGCTTAAGACGTGATGGTGATAATTAACTACGGTATCTTAAAACTAAAGCTACGAGGGTTCCAAACGTCCCCTGGTCTGAGAAGAGCCCGCAATAAACTCCCCTTTTTTTTATTATCACCAGCTCACAAATATTTGAAATTATATATATGTATGTACTTATAATATAACATTACATAATCAGCCGCTGTAACAATTCATACCCATGCCTTGCTATCATTTAAATAATCCTTTATCTACTCCTATGCTATAAATCCTCTATAACAGGTTCTGAAACAGTTAGCTTATTGCCAACATTAAAACACCCAATGTCCTAATATCCATAACATCATCCAAACGGGTGATGTAATGTTGTACTGAATTTCATAACAACACTCCTTTGTTTTTTTTTCGATCCCCTCTGCGCAAAGGGTTTACTCAACAGACAGCCACATCTGCTAAATGCGTGGTATCTGTATGAATTACAAAAAAAAAACATCTACACGAATTTCAAAAAAAGAACATTGTCATACACGCGCGCTTCACTACCAGAACGCCGCGCGCTGTAAAAAAAAAGGTTATTAATGACTCTATAACCAACAAATTCCACGTGTCGAATGTAATTTCGAATTCCATATCGGGATCAGGACGTTCCAACATTAAAGAATATCAAGTGAATTTTAATAATTGCACTATACAAAATGTTAATTACTACTACAATAAATAATTCTTTCATTAATACTTAGTTTATTTGTATATATTCAGTAATGTATTAGGTTACTAGGACTGGATGTTTTAATGTTAGCAGTAAGCTAACTATTTCAGAATCTGTTATAGAGGATCCATAGCATGGGAGTAGATAAAGTCTTGTATGTAACTGTTGATAATTAGGTATTAAAACACTCATATGATATTGAATAGAAGCAGGCGTTACTTTGCGGAAGTCCATGATAGTGAATGAACTAGAAGTTTAATTCGCTATAATCCGCTACAGTAGACAAATCTGTGTGGTACAGTGCGTGTCTTTCACCTGTGGTGGGTGTCGCATGTTGCAGGTGAAAGACACGCACTGTACCACACAGATTTGTCTACTGTAGCGGATTATAGCGAATTAAACTTCTAGTTCATTCACTCATATGATACTATTATCACACTCCACTTCGCGTCGTGTGATAAACCCACATTCGTGTTTTAATACCCCTTATTACACAACTGTTGCATAAATAACTATTACACTGTAATAGGACTTTTCTATTAGTTTAGTTTACGTTTTACATTAGTAGGTACTTATTATTCGGTGTAAGGTCAGTGTGTTACCCACCAGTAATTCTATTGTACGACTCATTGTACAAGATAATTAAAGACGAGAATTCTCAAGAAAAATATATAGTGTACCTAGAGTTACACTGACATTGACAGATCACATCTATGGTCAGACTACCTCAACAGCACATTACATCTCATCAATTTTGATTGCAAAAGTTCAAAATCAAAAGTTTTTAGTGAAACATTGAAAACAAGCACGGTATACAGTCGATATCACTAAAACACTATAAACAATGAATACAAATCACAATGACTGACAGCTTGAACTGACGACTTCAAATACGTTTCTTCTTCTTTTCTGTCAATGACGTTTCGTTGCACAAAATGCATGAATACGAAGGTAAGGTTTTAATGCAACTATATTATTATTCATTATTATTTACATTAAAATAATAATTATGTGTCATTTTCAATCGTTAAAAACACAAAATAACGAATTTAAACAAAGACCTGCAGTATGATTTATGTAATCGGAGTTTCTTTTTACTTAACAACTCTTGTTTTATTTAGTTGTGCATGCACTATGCGTAGAATGTAATGCAAGTTGCCGCAGGAAGTGGACGACGGAGTTACTACCACCGCTTAAAGCAGTATTGTTTCAAAATAACGGTTGAATGTCACGTACTTTGACGTCCTTAAAATAATGATTATACCACTACAACATAAACGTCAACAATATTAAACTAATACGGCTATAAGCAATGGTAGTATGCCCCGTGTCAGAGTTTTGATCTATACCTAGGTAGAGCATAAAAATGACGATTTTTGTACGTTTATATCTAAATAACCATTTGAGGTGTGCTTATGAAATTTGGAGCACATATGTATCTCACGGGTCTCAATATATGCGCCAAAATTGACATGTTTATGTGAAATAGTTTTTGAGTTAGGAGGGGTTCAAAAGTGGCTCCAAATGGTTCGTGTAATATTACACACGGTGCTGCTCGCCAGTTTTTTTGAACTTTGGCTGGACACGCTTCCGCGTGTCTTGATCTCTATTTCACTCTCTGAAACCGTTGGAACTCATTTTACTTATTATTAAATTTATATTTATTAAGTATGTAAATAACAAATCAAGACGAATTTTCAGCTTTGCCGCCAATTTTTTTTTATCATCTGTGCTGACAGGTAAACGCATTTATGGCTATACAGCCACTAATTTGTACTAAGCAAAGAGACTATGGTATGCCAAGAATGACAAAAGAGATCCGATCAAAGAGTATTTAATAACCCCAGCACGCCGTTTCATACAACATTGCAGGAGCGTTGTAATGTTCCAAATTCAAAAGATGCTCCTGCAATGGATTTGATTTTCTTTGTCCGAAAATTCGATACTTCGCGTGTTCTTTTTTCGAAAATAATGACAATATTTCCATGCATGTTTGAGAAAAAATAATTTAATATATAGTAGGATGAATATAATAATTTAATTTATAAATAAAATAATTTTTAATTTTAAGTTTGTACAAGTTTGTCATTTACGCCATCTAGCGGAACACTGTTGAACTACAATATCGAACGTTGGTCAAATAGTATTATCACTCCTTCAAAGATGGCGCTGCTAGTTCAAAACGAAAGGTGATTTTCTACAGATGTTCTTTTAAGCTTCAACGTTTGGTACCATTACTGTTATTTGTTATGCGTCCATGGTTATGCGTGCCAGTTTTCTTTGATTACACAATTTCAATAACGTGAAACTCTGCCTCCTGAGGCAGTAAAAACTGTGGTATAGATATTTACTATCCAAAATATACCTACATACACAATTTGTATTTTTATAAGATATAAGCAGGTGCGTCAAGGTTATCATGACTTACTTATTTTAGTAACAGACTTAATAAGTATCTATTTTAACATTATTCAATATAAAATGGGGAGTTTTACATGTCAAAATAGAAAGTAAACAAAAGCAAGTAAAAATGTTTGATAGAATGCACGCCTTAGGATTCTTAATAATGACGTAAGTCGTAAGCTCTAATTAAAGCAGTTCAGTTAATAGCAGCGAATAATTCGTCGGTATTGATGTACGACCACCTGGCACGTAATTATTACCGATGGTGGATTTGTACATGCATGAGTTATGTGCCAACTTTTACTATCGTCTGCATTAGTGTTACTGTCGTGATTTGATTTCTAAGCTTTTTACGCCTTTTTCTTTTTTAAGAAAAGCGCAACTGCTGGATTTCTTGCCGTCTCTTCTCAGTAGAACAGTTTTCCGAACCGGTGGTAGAGTCTTAACGTATCGTAAGTGACACAAGTTGTCCTACATGAAATAAACAAATCATTTATCCGTACCTGAAGGATGTGACCCGTCTTAAGGGTCCGTCCGTCCGTCTGTCTGTCTGTCAGCGAGCTGTACCTCATCACCGTAATGGATGGACAGTTGAAATTTTCACAATATGGGTGTTTCTATTGCCGTCTTATTCATAGTTGGTCGGTTTTTAACTGAGCGAAGCGAAGGTCTCTGAGTCTACTTGAGTGAATTTGCACTTGTCCGTCCGTCCGTCTGTGAGAGTCTTATAACTTCTGAATGACTGAACTTAATTACTTCAAATTTAAATGCAATATGTAAACCGATGGCCTCCAGCCGAATATGGCTTAAAAATTTAATAGATACGGCTTAATGTTATAAAATTTAAGCCGTATCGGTTCAGTTGTTGTGGCGTGAAGAAGTAACAATCATCTAAACTTTAAACTAACTAACACACAAACAAACATATCTTTCAAACTAATTGTAATATTAGGTAGTAGGATTATTGAGTGATCATCATCACTTCATCCCATTTCCGGCTCATGCGTTTCGACCATAGGCCAAGTGAGGTTTAGCAGACTTCAACACACATTTGAGAACATTATGAAGAGCTCTCTAGCATTCAGGTTCCTTCCTAACCCAAAGCATATTATATTCAAATTCAAATGTGTTTTATTCAAACTAGTGTTTTTCATTGGAACTAATATGGAACTGAAGCCAGGGCCTCCTTATCTACAGTCGACTGTCGAACATTCTAATCACTAGACCAACGAGGCAATTTAAGTAAGCTACGTGGCACAGTATGAGCTTTATACTCAATACTCAATATCATTTATTCAATATAGGTACACTGTAGGTACACTTATTGACGTTAAAAATTACTTACCTACATATAAAACATGATGCTGATAATCGGTTACGGTATCTTAAAACTAAAGCTACGAGGGTTCCAAACGCGCCCTGGTCTGAGAAGAGCACACAAAAAACTCAGACGGGTTTTTTGTGGCATTTATATGCTTGAGATAGCTCTAAGCAGAAATCTTATGTTACATTTTAAATCCTACCATTAGACCATAAACGTCCGGGGTCCAGTTCAAATCCCTTACAATGTTCGTCTCGTAGGATCGGGGGGCATTAGTAGTGTTCCTAAATCCTAAATGTCTATTGGAGTTAAAGCGCCTTAAGATGTTACGGCTACTTGGAGACTAAGAACCATAGAGTTAGAAAGTTAGCTAAAATAATTAGATTTTATCATCAATCTGATTTTCAGGGGCCAACGTTTAAAGCTATACTTAAGCAATATTAGAATAGATAATAGTACGTTGATATTACTCAAAATGACGAACATAATAGTACGTTGATATTACTCAAAATGAGAGTTTAATGTAACGTACCTTGACGTTCCTAAAATAAGGATTATAATTCCAAAATGATGAAAAGTTTGGGTTTAAGCGTTGGCGGTATAGCCCCAGTTAGCAGTTACTAAACTAGCGGCACGCTATGATGGCCGGTTTGACGTTTGTCCGCTCATGAAGTTCCGTATTAATTGATAACGACTTTGAAGGAAATAATTGTATTACTTTATTGACGATAGTGATGTGCAGAGATTCATAAATTTTATCGAATGTAGTTTCTCATGAAGTTCCGTATTAATTGATAACGACTTTGAAGGAAATAATTGTATTACTTTATTGACGATAGTGATGTGCAGAGATTCATAAATTTTATCGAATGTAGTTTTAGGTTTAGGACTCAAAATTTATTTATTAAATTGATTTCTTAAATGTATACAAGTGTAGAAAAATCAGTTTGCACCATTTAAGGGGTGAATGTACTTGTGAATATGAACAATTTTCACTATGTGGACAAACCTCTGAAATCGCAAAAAAATATCAATAAATTTTTAAAAATGGAATCTAATACGATCGTCACATAGGATCGCTGGCTAGCACAACTACTACCTCCGGCAAACTCGCGTCAATGCTCAATGCAAAACAAAGCAGTTTCGAATTGACGTTGCTTCGAAAAGTATAAACTGTCAGTGCAATGCGATTGTGATATAGTTTTGACCTGGCTTTGGATTTCAAATATTGATACTGCATTACTGTTGACCCTTGCTCGTTAATTTGGACTCTGTTCAAGCCCTTTGTTGTGGATTTCGTCGATATGACCGAACGTACGCAGAGAACTGTTCTAAATAGTCAGACACGTGAGTTCGTAATACGCCTTCGTAACTATTTCGATCGTGAAGCTCAAAATGGAGGGCCAATTTTACCTATAACGTCAGTGGTTGAACGCGTAGCTGATGCGCTTAATATTGGACAACGAACTGTTAGACGGATAACTAAAAAAAATATGGCGAGACTGGCACAGAAGAAAATAAACTTCACACACCAAAAAAGAGAAAACGAGCAAAACCAGTCGTAGGCATCGATAGCTTTGATGCCGATGCTATCCGAAGACATGTTTACGGCTACTATTTACAGAAGGAGTATCCAACAAGAAAAAAGTTGGTGCATTCACTGAAGGAAGCTGGATTATTCTTCGGTGGGGAAAGTTCTTTAACGAAGATTTTGAAGACCATTGGATTTCGATACAAAAAATGTAACAAACGCAAAATATTGATGGAAAGATTTGATATAGCGATGGCAAGGTATACTTTTTTACGGCAAGTGAAAGAAATCAAAAATTGGCAAAATGTTGTGTTCTTGGATGAAACATGGCTTAATGCTAACCATACTGTAGGCCGTTCTTGGAACGATGACACAGCAGCATCTACTTCCAAAGTTCCTGTAGGAAAAGGATCGCGACTTATAATTTGTCACGCCGGAACCATCAACGGGTTTGTCGAAGGTTCTCTCATGGCTTTTGCGTCAAAAACCACTGGAGACTATCATGAAGACATGAATGGAGAAAAGTTTACTGAATGGTTTACCTCAATGTTGTGTAGCCTCCCTGAACCATCTATTATAATTATGGACAACGCCCCATACCACTCGATGCAAATTGACAAGCCACCTGCCCAATCCCAAAAGAAAGCTGATATCGTCGCATGGCTTCGTAAAAATGGCGTAGATGCAAACATGAATATGTTAAAAGCGGAATTAGTACGTCTTTTAAAAGAAAACAAACCAACCAAGATCCGATACGTCATTGACGAAATAGCATTAGAACATGGGCACAGAGTTATACGGTTACCGCCTTACCATTGTGAGTATAATGCGATTGAGTTGGTGTGGGCTCAAATTAAGGGATATGCTGCAAGACACAATACAGAACCCCCATTTACCACAAAAAAAATGCTAAAATTATTAGAAGAAGCTTGTGAACATGTGACTAAAGGAGACTGGGAAAAGGTTGTGAATAGAACTGTTAAATTAATAAGGGAAGATTATGAAAGAGATGTGAAAATAGATAATATTATAGAAAACGAACATATAATTATTAATGTATGTGATGATAGCAGTGACGACAGTGAAAATAGTAGTATGGACGAATCTGATTAATTATGGCCTTTTGTGGCACCTTTTTTGGTATCTTTTGTATTCATATGTTTCTTGTGTGCATATAAAGTATGTATATTCATTTTCGTTCAAATATTCAGTTCGTTCAAATAAATTAAATAAACATATACATTTTTGTTTTATTAAACCTATTTAATCAGGTACAAAAACAAAACTTAATTGTTTTTTGTTCGAGAATAAATTGACATTCCACATCACTATTGTAATGTGTCAAACCGGCCATCATAGCGTGCCGCTAGTGTAATTAAATAAAGTGACATCAGTCTAGTAATTGTCATTACGTTACTGAATGTTTGTAAGATTGCTGTATTCGACGACAAATAAGCTTACGGTCGCATTTACACTTGTAAGTCTCTTACATGAGTAACTTAATAAATGTAAAAAAGTCCAGTCAAATGTTATTTTTGAAAGTGTCTTACATAAGCTATTTTTTTATATGTATAGCGAGCAAACGAGCCGGCGGGTCACCTGATGGTAAGTGATTACCGCCGCCCATGAACATTTGCAGCACCAGAGGAACCGCCAATGAGTTGCTGGCTTTTGAGATATTTGTTTATCCGCCCTTTGAAGAGCCCCATATTATAATCATCAACTGCCTCGTTGGTCTAGTGGTTAGCATGTTTGACTGCGACTGTTCGAGGTCCCGGGTTCGAGTCCCGGGTCAGGCCATAATTAAGTATCGGGTTTTTCTGATTAAAAATTCCCAGGACTAGCCCGGAGTTAGGAAGTTGGCGGTGTTTCACCCCCGTGCCTCGGAGAGGACGTTAAGCCGTCGGTCCCGGTTACTATCACTGACATGATAATAGTCGTTAAAGCTCACCCACCCGCATTTGAGCAGCGTGGTGGGTCTAAGCTCTAATTCCCTCTCTCCAATGAGAGTGGAGGCCTGTGCCCAGCAGTGGGACGTTAATGGACTGTAGTGGATATTATAATCATGAGGGAACACAGAAGATGGAAGCCGGTTCCACAATTTGCGGGTACGTGGCAGAAACGACCTGGAATAATCGGTGGTGGAAGAGGACCAGGCATCCAGGTGGTGAGGATGAAATTTGCTTCTGCGACGTAGGATGCGACAGGAGAATACGGAAGACAGGACAAGAATTTATATATTTGCCGATGGATGGGTTATACAGCACGATAGGTTATACAGCACAACAATGCAGTTGATAGAAAATTCAACATGCCCGCACGTCAGTTCGCAAATTGTAGTGACGATGTGAAGGTGACATTGATTAGGGCATATTGTCTATGTTGTTGTATGTTACACATGTCAGCTTTGGGTTAAGTATACCAGGCGTGCCTTCAACAAGGGTGCCGTACAATGACCGCCTATCGTACCCTGATGAAGTTGCTACGGTACACACCAGCGCGTCAGATATGATCGCTAGGCCAGAGTACCGGACTTTTTACACGACTGCCTGAAAAAAGGAGTATATTGTTTTGAGGGTTCATGTATGTATGTGAGTTTGTATATTCCACCATAACTTCTATACGCCTGAACCGATTTTGATAAATGAGGTATCGTTAGAATCCCTAGGTTATTTCGGGTGACATAGGCTAGTAAAATTAAAACAAAATTATGGGGTGACCATGGTCCCGCATTAAAGACTAAAGTTGAAAAACAAAATTCGAAAATAAGATTAACTATATAATCATCATCTAGAAAAGGATGAGTAGATTCCAAAAATACATAACACTATAAAGTTCAATATCCAGTGATTCACAAAAAAATATCATTTTATAAAAATGTGAATTAAATTTCTAATTTAACTAGATTAATTTAGATTTTTTACTTTTTAGTTCGTTTTTTGACTTGTTATTTGCTATCATAAGATCGCGAATCGCATCATTCTGGAGTCGCTTACGAGCCTCCAACAACGAGATCCTCAGTACGTTGACCGAGGATCTAGAATGTTCTAACACTGTTCTGTTCTGTTCTGTGTAAACACTGGCTTTCAGCGCACCAGGAGACATATAGAAAGTAAACCTGATACAAAAGTACCATTTAGTACCTTCTCATTATATTGACATAATATGTATCACTTTTATTAAGTATTGCCACTGGCAATAATTATTATTTTATTTTATTTTAGTTTTTAAATTGACATTGTCTATATTTATTGCGTTGGGTTTGTACCTTTTAATAAAGATTATTATTATTATAAAAGGCTTACTTATAGGGGAGTGCCAAATTATATAGCTCTCCGGCGCAGTGTGTAGCGGTGTTGTCTTAACGTGCGGAGGTCCCGGGTTCGATCCCCGGCAGGGTCAATTTGGGAATTTATAATTTCTCAATTTTCCCTGGTCTGGCCTGGTGGGAGGCTTCGGCCGTGGCTAGTTACCACCCTACCGGCAAAGACGTGCCGCCAAGCGATTTAGCGTTCCGGTACGATGCCGTGTAGAAACCGAATAGCGGTATGGGTTTAATATAACTGCCATGCCCCTGACAGGTTAGCCCGCTACCATCTTCATCATCATCACTTACCATCAGGCGAGATCGCAGTCAAGGGCTAACTTGCAGTGTATAAAAAAAAAACGAATCGTAACCGTACAAATTCCCAAAAAAGCTAAGGGACGCATTTACACCTGCAGGTAAGTTGACTTTTTAAAAGTTAGACTTTTAAGTTAGACAAGACATCAAAATGTCATTTATGTACCTAAGTCATATTCACGTAAGTTATTTGCGATGGCCGGGAAATCACTGCGCGATAAGTTACAATGCAATCGATGAAAAAAGTCTAACTTAAGGGTCAAGGGGATATAGCTTTCAAGTACGATGCTGATTAGAGGTGGGTTTAATATAACTGCCACACTCTAAACGTATTAGCCGGCTACCATTTTAGACTTATCATAGCTCTACAAATTCCCGTCTCTATCTAATATATTCGTAGCTCTGCAGCTTCGTGTTAAGGGTCAGCGAGACAAATCAGTGGCGGTCAGTCAGAGAGATAAGACGCCATAACACTCAGCTGTCGCCGTTCCCCGGGACACGGGATTATCCTGGGATTGTGCAGGTTCTGGGATACAGCTAATTTAATGAGTGCATTAAACGCAATGTTTGTTTGGGAAAGTGTTTTAGAACTCTTGATTTTTAATGTTCTCATCTGGTGACGGAGGAGCTGTCTTTTTACGCAAAGGATCAGCTTGGCTGTTCAGTGCGGAAATCCACACCATCCCACGCGGACATGATTTGCACAATTACTAGATTAGGCTACGCTACCAGTTTAATTATAACACTTTCAGTTAAAAACTTTATCAAATTTCTATTGTAGACTTAGTTATTTACCTATACCTTCCTAAGTAAATGCCTTACAACTTTAAGTACTTACCTACTTCTAAGGATACAGTTATGGTAGCTGAATGGTAGATTCTTCACTCTTACCTGAAATAATACAAAAAAGCATGATTACTTATTATTATTACAGCTTTAAATAAAACATTAATAAGTTACTTTATAATGACTTTTTACAATTAAACTTTTATAAGACATTTTTTTTATCCACTGCATGGTAGCCCTTGACTGCGATCTCACCTGATGGTAAGTGGTGATGCAGTCTAAGATGGTAGTGGGCTAACCTATTCGGGGCATGGTAGACAGGCCGAAGCCTCCCACTTTAAAGTTAATTTTACAAAAGCCTTATGACGCTAAAAGCCTAAATGTGAAGTATTGGCGGAATGCCAAGCGGAATCCACTGATTTGTCGGAGCGATTTATGGCCGGCTGAAGATGTCCGCTTGCGTTGGGCTTAAATTTAAGCTATTTACTCCTACTATAGGTATTTTCGTTAAAATTGGTTGGACGGTAGGTGTGTGCTGAGAAAAGAGAGCAGTCATAGTTATCTAATATTAGTAATTTAATGAGTAGGTACGTTAAAAGCAATTGTTTGGGCAAGTGTTTTAAATAAAACTCTTGATTTTTAATTTTCTCATCTAGTGACAGATGAACTGGCTCAATTTTTGCGCAAAGGATCAGAGGTGCGGTTATGTAAGAATTGCCGATCCAATCGTCAAAGTTCGGCGTCAAAGTAAAATAAACCATTAGGTACCGCAAGGTATTAGGTATAGGTTCTAAACATCCTTTTACAAATGTAAGTACCTACTTAGCAGTTGCAGGTTGACGGAGCTAATTAGCGGATAATATTATGGTTATTTAAGTTACACTAGATGCCCGCAACATTAAATAAATAAATTAATAAATCATTTATTGTACATAAAAAATATTATAATCATTGTCTAGCAGACTTCAGATGGACCTTGAAATCGCAGCAGACAGACAAACGTACTATATTTTATAATATTAATTTGTACTCAAGCTGTATAGAGGGTAAAGAGGGTCTAATTGTCAGTTGTTCTGCTAATCATCGTCGTATATTCAGAGTTTAGGGGTTTAGCGTGACAAATGTGACATGTCTCGTCTAATGAAGAGTAATCCATGCCATCGCGACAAGACACACATACTCAGTGCGATACTGGGCATGTTTCCATAGTCAGAGGTACTCCGACAGCTTATGCTTAGCATTGTATGGAGCAGACGTCAATTAATTTCATCTCTCTTTTCTCTCTTATTAACCCATTACAGATCTCGAGGTTTCTCTTGAAATGAGGAGGGTTTGGCTAAAGTCCACGCTGGCCAAGTGCGGATTGGCAGACTTCACACACCTTTGAGAACATTACAAAGAACTCCCGATTTTTCTCGATCGAGATTTCTTCAATAGTGCGATATTTAATTTCATAAAACGCACATAGCTTCGAATAGTTGGGAGCTGCGTGCCCGGGGATCGAACCCGCGACCCCGTACGGGTGTCTTATAAATTAAAATAGACTCTTACTAGCTATCCTAGATGACCTGACCCAGTTTCGCACGGGTGCTGGTCTTATTTGATGTAGGTACTGCTTAAAAACGTTATAAATCGATTTGATAAAAGTTAATTAAATAAAACATTATTGATTTAGTGCTACCCGTTGAGAAAGTCCGCCCTGCATCTCATTTGTATTTTTCGTTTGAACCATTAATTTTTTTATTGTTATTGTACTATTCATTTGAACAATTAAAGGTTTTTATTATTATTTCAAAATGCTCAAATGGAGCTGTACTACCCGCGAAGTTCTCAGGGGGCTGCAACCCCCTGCAACCCCCCGCAACCCCCAGCAACCCCCCCAAACCCCCAGCTATTTGACTTAATGCCGCTCTAAACACATTGTCGTGTCGGCCTCGTACACGCTATTAAATTAACGAAGCTTTTAACTTCTTTCAGTTTATACGCGCTAATTGGGTGGCTCGTCTGGTTAAGAGATATGGAATAAGTTTGGGTATTTATAATCCTAACTAGATGATGCCCGCAACTTTGACCGCAATTTCATAGGATAAAAATGCTTATGATCCTTCTCCACCTTCCTCAATACTTTCGACGAAATCGGTCGAGCAGATAGCAAGTAGAAGACAGACAAACAAACGGGCAGATAAAAACACTTTCGTGTTTATAATATTATGTGTATAATATTATTAGTTAATTAGCTAGAAGCGGGAATTAGTTTGAGTTCTTAGTAAATCTTGGTATTGCTTGGTCAATATCCTATTTTGAGCTCAAACGTTCTCTCTAACAAGTCATAATAATAAAAAATAAAAAACACGACTGCCCTGCCAAAAAACGAACTAAAATTTTTTAAAATCTAAATTAATCTGGATAAATTAGAATCTTATTCATTTTTTTATGAATCACTGGATATTGAACGATAGTTTATATTTTTGGAATCTACTCATAATTTTCTAGATGATGAGTAGATAGTTAATCCTATTTTCGATTTTTTTTTTCAACTTTGGTCTTTAATGCGGGACCATGGTCACCCCATCAAATTTTTTATAAATTGTACTAGCCTATTTTATGTCAATGAGATGTCAATGAAAAAATTTTGCTCGCTTCAAAATTTTTATTTATAAATATTGGGCTCGGTATTTTGCATTATTATTGGCATCAAATTGGCGCTTATTCGCGAAATACCCCATGGTATTATTTTCATTGTGTTTTGAAATGCGATATTAACAGTAGTTTTTGTTTCAGAGCGAGGCGTTGCCACGCGGTGTCGCGGTTTCCAGGGGCCTCAGCGGGCAGTCGCCTGCTCTGCAGGCCTCCTGGTTGCCGTTGCCGGGGCTTCGCGCGCTTATAGACGCTATTGTGTAGTGTTTTAGTTTTTTTCTTTCTTTTGTTGTGTTGTGAAGTATGATCCCTAGTGCTTCTCAAGTTGAGTACATAGAATGCCCACACTGTAGCGATGGCAGGCTGTTTAAAGGTCGTAAAGGCCTTAATATACATATCGCACGATGTCACGGACAACAGCAAGGCCTTTAACTTGCCCAAATTTCATGTGCGATCAAACGCAAACAGGAAGTCAAAACCGAAATTCGAAATTTTATTATCCAAGTATAGTCAAAATATTCCTTTTATTATAACGCATTCCGCGAGGGGCGAGGATATCATTGGCTAGATCCTTATCACATACAATCCAAAATGTCTTATCAAATTCACTTTTGGCTTGGCAAAATCTTTTTTGTTTTCATATAAACATTTTTCAGTAAATAAATCAGAAGGCGGGTCGTTATGTTCAAAATTAAAAAAAAATTGTTCGGTTGATAGCGTTTTCCAAATTCCTGACTGCTCAATTCGAACACAAAATTACAATTTGAAAAAAATTGTGGAAAACAAGGTTATGGATGGGGTCTTAAAAACGCAGCCCGCATTTGGTTTTCTAATGATACGCTGGCTCCATTTAAAGATGAAACGCTAGAAGCCTTACGTGACAAGCATCCTTTACCAAATCCCGACTCTTTACTTCCAGACCCACCTTCAAATGTTTCATTTTTACAGATAAAGGATGAAGAAACTTACGCTGCGATAATGTCATTCTCCAGTGGCTCTGCTGGTGGCATGGACGGCATAACACCACAACATCTAAAGGATCTTGTGGGTGTTACTGCTGGGGACGCCGGCAAGGCGATTCTGAGTGACATTACCAGACTTTGTAATTTTATGTTATCTGGCGAAGTAAATTCATCCTTTTTGCCATTCCTTTATGGCGCGAGGCTCTGTGCTTTTAATAAAAAGGACGGTGGGATCCGGCCCATTGCTGTTGGCTGCACTTTTCGCCGTTTGGCATCAAAATTAGCGTGTAGACACATAATTTCGACCCTAAAGGATAAATTCCAACCCATTCAAGTTGGATTTGGCAGTAAAGGTGGTTGTGAGGCAGCGGTGCATTCGGCTCGTACTTTCTTATCGAATGGCGAGGTTGAGGTACTGCTGAAAGTAGACGTAAAGAATGCTTTTAATTCATTGGACAGGGCAACTCTGCTTAACGAAGTTTCAACACAGCTTCCCGAAATTTACCCGTATGTTTGGCAGCTCTGCTTCTAAATTATTTTTTGGAGATGACGATATTAAGTCCTCTGTAGGTATTCAGCAAGGGGATCCTTTAGGTCCAGACCTGTTCAGCTTAGGGATCCACAACCATATCTCAAATTTAACATCAAAATTTAACATATGGTATCTTGAGTCTTGACGATGGAACCATTGGAGGCGACGTGGATGACGTTCTTAAAGATCTTAACAATGTTAAGCAACAATTTGGCAAAATTGGTTTAGAACCAAATGTGAACTGTTTTTCACAGAAAAGCTATCGCAAGATAGAATTTCATCGGCCTCTGAATTATTTAATGAAATTGCCCCTAATATTAAGATTCTTGATAAACATTCACTTTGTTTTCTTGGTGCTTTTGACGAAGCCATACAACCAATCTTGGACAAAAAAGTCAGAACATTTTCGGCACATTCTGACAAATTGGGCGCTCTAAATTCTCATATTGCATTTTCGATCCTAAAATATTGCCTTTTTGTACCTAAATTAATTTATATTCTCCGTGCGAGCCCAATTTGGAAATTTCCTGGACTACTCGATATCATGGATGCCACCTTAAGAGATACGCTAGAAAAAATTCTAAATTTATCTTTTGATGATCAGTCCTGGAATCAAGCTACTTTACCGGTCAAGTACGGTGGCATCGGCGTGAGAAAAATTTCCAGTGTTGCTCTTCCGGCTTTTCTGTCCTCTGTGCATAGTATAAAAGAGCTTAGTTCTCAGATTCTTAATTCTAATTCAGTTTCATTGCCACAGAGGCCTTAGAGAGTTGGAAGATCAGGTGTCCCAATGACGATATCCCGAAGGAATGTTTCACACAAAAACTTTGGGATGTGCCGTTGGTTCGGCTGACACATATAAATTTGGTTCAAAATCTTACAAGTGAAAGAGATCGAGCAAGGCTTCTAGCTTTATCTGAAAAAGAATCCGGGTATCGGCTTCATGCCTTGCCATCGAAAAATCTCGGCACTCTTTTAGATAATGAAAGTTTTCGTGTGGCTCTAGGTCTCAGATTGGGAACACCCCTGTGCTTCGAGCACAGATGTCCGTGTGGAAAAGAGGTCGATAAATTTGGAATTCACGGACTCTCTTGCCAAAAGAGCGCTGGTAGGCTTTTTCGGCATGGCTCTCTCAATGATACGATCAAAAGGGCTCTTGCCACCATAGATATTCCTGCGCTCATTGAGCCGGCAGAGATTAGTCGGGATGATGGCAAGAGACCTGATGGATTGACGCTGGTTCCCTGGGAACGGGGACGGGCGCTAATGTGGGACGCAACATGCGTAGACACATTGGCCCCGTGTCATATCAGGGAGACAGCATCAAGGCCGGGAGCCGCAGCAGAAAAGGCTGAAACCGGCAAGCGGCGGAAGTATGCCTCTCTCATAGAGAGTTACATATTTGTTCCGTTTGCCGTGGAGACCCTTGGGCCGTGGAGTCTTAGTGCCAAAAATTTTTTGCGAGATATTTCACCGCGGTTAATTGCCTCATCTGGTGACAGAAGGGCTGGCTCATTTTTTGCGCAAAGGATCAGCCTGGCTGTCCAGCGCGGAAATGCAGCCAGCATTCTTGTCACCATTCCACGTGGGCATGATTTATATAGTAATTAGGTTAGGCTAGCTAGCATTAAGTTCTATTGTATTATTTTCAATAAAAAAAAAAGAAAAAAAAAACTAGCCTATGTTACCTAATAAAATCAATATTATACTCCTTTTTTCAGGCAGTCGTATAAAAAAGTTGTGAAGTTAGTCAAGTAGACAATTAGTAAAAGTCTCAGTCGTCGTCGTCGTCGTCTCAACCTATAGAAGTCCACTGCTGGACGAAGGTCTCCTGCATGGATCGCCACAGAGCATGGTCTTGAAGAATATCTTGGAACATTTAATTTGGTTAAGTTCGTCTAAAATTAATAAAAACTATAACTCATGTAAGGATGATTCCAGAAGTGGGAAAGAATTAAATTGCTTTTTAATATATTTGTACGCTCTTTAAGACATGCACGAGCGAATGGTCACAACGTCTAACGATTTCACGAGAGATTTAATGTTAAAACTTGATTAAACTTTAAAGAAAATATTCATTTGATCCGGCCACGATTGCCATCGTTATGCTCTAAATGAAATTGCGATCTAAATACAAAAGTATTGAATAATCGCTGAGTATGTCGGCAACAGACTAACTTCCAATTGTCAAAATACTAGTAGATATTTATGCAAATTATTCCAATATGGCGTCCCCACCAATGAACGAACCGAGTGAAATACAACGAATGAGTCAAATATCAATTTAATTACACCTTGGTCAATAAATAAATTAACAATCTTTTATCTTTTCTAAAAATTTAATTCAAATTAAAAAGCAAAGCTGACACTCATTTGCCTAATATTGATTATGAAATCATTTGCCTCATTTGCGTAAGATGATTATGTACTACAACCTCACAGATGCTGATGCGTGCTCGTAATTTGTAATCTCCATCACCACCACTACATCCCATTAACGCTCCACTGCTGGGCACAGGCCTCCACTCTCATAGGAGAGAGGGAATTAGAGCACAGACCCACCACGCTGCTCCAATGCGGGTTGGCGGCCTTTGACGACTAATATCATTGTTAGTGATAATAGCCGCGACCGACGGCTTAACGTGCTCTCCGAGGCACGGGGGTGAAACATCGCCATCTTCCTAACTCCGGGCTAGTACTGAGAATTTCTAGTCAGAAAAACCCAATACTCAATTATGGCCCGACCCGGGACCTCGTCGGCCGCAGTCGAACATGCAAACCACTTGACCAACGAGGCAGATTTGTAATCTCAGTTCCAATTAAACCTTAAACACCACATAGATTCCCATTTCAATTACACATTGCATCCATCATGCCGCAAACTGCCGATTAAATACAATTGCATCTCGATTCATGACGCCTCAGATAATTGCCACTCCACGTCCGGTTTATCTGTTTCTATATGGACGTTAATTGCTAAAAATTAATTTATGGTAAGTAAAGTATGGTTATGCTTTAGAGATCGCGCAATAAAAAATGGAAACTGCAAAAAGAGTAACATTGCAATTCAATGAAAACTTTTGCGTTCCAAATGCATATTTCTTATTAAGCCCCCCGATTGTGTAAGGAAATCGTAATCGTCAAACGGATAATTCGACCAGAGGTGCGATTATGTAAGAATTGCCGATCCAATCGTCAAAGTTCATGGTATCGTACATACCTAAACGTATGAGAATGGATACACGAAATTCAGCTCTAATTCAATGTTGTTATGGTTTATTTTACTTTGACGCCGAACTTTGACGCCTGTACGTCGAAAAGCATATTGTATAAACTCCTCAGGCCTTAAGCTGTCAAATGATTACGATTTGCTTAGACATTTGGGCCTCTGGATATCAGCTATAATTATTTCAATTTTGACCTAAAGATAGATCCTACAAATAACTACTTGCTATTAAAAAGAAAAAAGCTTGGCGTGGCTTGCTAACTAGATGATGCACGCGACTTCGTCCGCGTGGATTAAGCTTTTTTTGATTCACGCAGCAACTCTTTAATTTTCCGGGATAAAAAATAGCCTGTCCTTCCCATGGATACAAACTATCCCTATACCAAATTTCATCAAATTCGGTGGAAGAGATAAGTTTTTGATTCCCGCGGGAACTTTTGAATTTTCCGGGATAAAAAAATATCCTATGTCCTTTCCCAGGATACAACTTATCCCTGTACCAAATTTCATCAAAATCGGTAAAACAGATGGATCGTGAAAGCGTAGCAGACAGACAGACACATTTTTGCATTTTAAATGTTAGTATGAATTACAAGCATTAATCTTAAAATTATTATGTGTAGCTCACAGATATATTTGCTTGTTATAAATAGCAGAATTCCTGACGACCTTTAAAATATGGTCGCAGAAAGCATTCGCATGACAAAGGCGGGGTTAAAAAAGTATATAGGTACAGAACCACAATCCTGCCTAAAAATTTCTACCTTCTTCATTGCCTCAAACCCTATATAAAATAGCATAAAGTAACATTTGAGCAGACACAATAAAATGACGTGGAAATCCAGATGGCGTTTCCTCGCTGTGGTCGTTTTTGTGGCTCATCAAGCTCATAGAGCAACTGCTTCACAGGAAGTCATGAAGAAATTGACCACCGGCTTTTCTAAAGCATTAGAAGACTGTAAGAAAGAAGTAAGTTTCCAAAATATACATTGCCTTTTCACCTTGATAGTAACCAGCATTTGCACGAAGCTTGATAATATCATAATTCAAAATGAATATTTGACAGCGTATTATACCACTACCTTAAGTCTCCCAGATCAGAGAAAATTCAGAAATTATTAATGTTGGGCATTAAACTGACAACAGCGATCACCACTGCTCCAGAGAGGTGGTCAAATATTTGACATAAGCCTGAGAAACATCACTCATTATTAATTCTTCTACAGTAAATAATTGAAGAGAAATAAATACTAGTACCTATTCCCTATCAGGGACACTATAATTCTGCATTTGGCTGTTTTCCTCTAATGGACATCTCATCTCCGCAAATGTAACTGGGCCCAACGGTTTATCTTGCCTTCTGAAGTAAACAGTTTGTGGACCTCTCATCACATTGAATGCGACTGAAGTTAATTTATCATCGTTAATGTCGACCCTTTTTAAAATGAGGTTGTAAATGATTTATTTATTTTACGTAGGACAACTTGTGTCACTTAAGATACATTAGGACTCCACCACTGGTTCGGAAGTTCTACTGAGAAAAGGTCGCCAAGAAACTCAGCAGTTGTTCTTTTCTTAAAAAAGAAAAAGGTTAAGTGGCCAAATCGCGAAAATATGTACTTTAGATTAGCTTCCACTATATTTTACTTCCTACCCCTTCGAAAATCGCATTCAATTGATGAGAATATCATTCGTCCATTTTATTTTAGTTGACCCTAAGTTGCAGGTAATTTGATGCTCATAGTGAGTTGTGTTTGTAGCTAGGTCTAGGAGACCACATAATGCAAGACTTCTACAACTATTGGAAGGAAGACTACGAGTTGTTGAACAGGGATACAGGATGCGCCATTATGTGCATGGCTGCCAAGTTCGACCTGATCACAGATGATATGAATCTGCACCATAAGAATGCACACGAGTTCGCCAAGACCCATGGAGCTGGTGAGATTAAATATTTTTTACTAAGGCTTATTGCTTATTATAATTTAATTATTAAATTAGAACAAACTGTAAATTAATAACAATAATAATTAAAAATTAAATTCTTTTGTTTGTCATATTAACAATAATTTTTATTATCCATACTAATATTATAAATGCGAAAGTGTGTCTCTCTGTCTGTCCGTCCGTCTGCTACGCTTTCACGGTCCATCTGTTCAACCGATTTTGATGAAATTTGGTACAAGGATAGTTTGTATACCTGGGACATAGGCTACTAGGACTAGGCTAGGCCATCATAAACCTTAATCCACGCGGACGAAGTCGGTTTTATTCCATGATATTTCATTAATTCTTACTAATAACTTTTCGGCAGATGACGAAATGGCAAAACAGCTGGTCACGATGCTTCACGAGTGCGAAAAGTCCTACGACGACATTGCCGATAGCTGCGACAAGACCCTGGAGATATCCAAGTGCTTCCGCAAGAAGATACACAAGCTGAAGTGGGCACCCTCGATGGAAGAGATCCTTGAGGAGTTGATGACTGAGGTGTAAGACCAGCAGAATCACAAGGAAGTAAGCTTTTGGTAACTGGCGATAAAGGCAACGATGATTCTTTGATTCATACATTTGATTTTCGACCTCCCTGGCGCAGTGTTGAGCGCTGTTGTCTTAACGGGGGTTCCAGCCCCGGCAGGATCCATTTTGAAATTCATAACTTCTGAATTTTCTCTGGTCTGGCCTGGTGGGAGGCTTCGGCCGAGGCTAGTTACCAACCTACCGGCAAAGGCGTACCTCCAAGCGATTGAGCGTTCCGATGCAATGCCGTGTAGAAACCGATTGGGGGTATGGGTTTAATATAACTGCCCAGGTTAGCCCACTACCCATCTTAGACTGCATCATCACTTCCCATTAGTTAATGTTGCAGTCAAGGGCTAACTTGTATGTAAAAGTACTAATATATGTGTAACTTCGTAAGTATGTTTTATTTAATTATGGTTATGATAAAACTTTCCTCCAGTTACCAAAATGATAAAAATAAAACACAACGATAACCTGCTAAATGTTTCATGGATTTCCGAATTTTTTTAAGCTTCTCCCAACAACTGGTCAGCTAGCATTTAAGATGTATAATCCTCTAATTTTAAGTTTTTACATGGTGTGGAAGTATGTTAATCAATAAATTACACAGTATGGTAAATGACTTTTAATTCTTCTTTAATTTTCTTAAAAACTCCTTCATTCTCCGGGATAAAAGTAACCTATGTCACTCTCCAGATCCTTGGTTATGCCCATGCAAAAATCACGTTGATCCGTTGATCTGTTGCGACGTGATTTAAGGACAAACAAACATACTATCGCATTTATAATATTAGCCTGATCTATGATTGATTATGATGATTCACGAACTGGTCCCAGCTATCAACATTTACCGCAAAAAATTCCTTCGAGATTGTGTTAAAAATAACTGAACGTAACAGCGAACTACAAAACCATGAAAAAGAACCATTGAAATGCAAAGGAAATAACAGCGAACATTGCGATATCACAGCCAGCAATCCCATCCCCGACAATAGATCGTTACATCCCGAAGCAGCGACGTTTATCCTTACACCACCTGTGCCCTAGCTCCTAAGATGTTTGCCGTTATTGTTTACCCTACCCTCGTTCTTACGTGACCCGCGTGCAAATCTGACGGGACACTTTTCTAACTTATCGTTCTAAATGACGTTGCCAGATGCGTATAGGTTCCTGATAAAATTGCCATTGTTCTGACAAACTAGATTATAGACCGTCAAACTTATCTGGCCCTGTGGAATTGGAACTAATTTTTAAGTTTGCTAAGTGTTTGTTTTTATTTTGTACTAGCGACGCTGTCATCAGGTCAGATAAGTTTGTGAGACTATACTATACGTTGCATTGCAAATGATTTATTTCACATAGGAAAACTTGCGTCACTTATGAAAAGTCAAGACTCTACCATCGGTTCAGAAAGATTTACGGAAGTTCTACTGAGAAGAGATGTGAAATGCTTGCAATGCGAAAGATAACTAAATAGACTCTATTAAAGGCACCTTTGATTTTTGCTAAAGCGATTTTATTGCGAGGATTTTTGGAAAGTTTGAATAGATGGATGTATGGATGGATGGTAGTTTGTTACTCAATCACGCCAGTACGGCTGAACGGATCTGGATGAAATTTTGCACAGAGATAGATTATAGTCTGGAATAACACTGCTACTTTTCATCCCGGAGGAGAACGAAAAAACCTTAGTCCACAATGACGAAGTCGCGGGCATCAACTATAAGAATCAATAGGACCACACCATAAGATTAAAACTGTAATTAACTTTGCACTAGACAGAACAATCTAGCCTAGCCTAGCTTCATACAAGGCTCCTAATTGAGGTCCGTTGTTGGATATAGGGCCGTAAATCCACGATCGAACTAGGATCTAAAGAAAGCCATTGTCACACTGGATTTATGGCGGATTAGTCACGTTAGTAACACGGCGGGTACTACATGAGCTAACTTCTTTGCAAGAACATTTAGGTTCTATACTTAGATAGTATTTTATGCCTTTACTGTAAGAATTTGTTTTTATTCCGCTACAAGTTAGCCCTTAACTGCGATCTCACCTGATGGTAAGTGATGGTGCAATCTAAGATGGTAGCGGGCTAACTTTTTAGGCGTACGGCAGTTATATTAAACCCTTTACTCCTATCGGTTTCTACACGGCATCGTACTGGAACGCTAAATCGTTTGGCGGTACGTATTTGCCGGCAGGGTGGTAGCTGATTGATTGATTTTATAAATTCTTTATTGACAATAATTTTTGTTACAAACATTCGGCAGAAATTTACAAATATAGAACATAACTTTTACGTAATTTTAACATAGCGTGGTGACTAGCCACGGCCGAAACCTCCCACGAGAAAACACAAACAACAAGAGAAACATATAGGATTATGATGACACAATTTTAACCTTTGAGACCGTTGTAATTATTTGATTTTCATCGCTTTCATTAAATAATTTGGTTAATTTATATTTCTGCCCCCCGATTGTGTACGAAAATCGTAATCGTAAAGGTGTGTCCAACCTAATTTGGTACAAATAATTCGAACTGTTTAATGCCTGCTTGCCAAAAAGCATGTTATATATGAACTCTTTTAAACTGTTCGAGTAATACGTTTTTCACACCACATGCTCGACAATGCCGAATTATATATCATGAAAACCTTACCGAAAGCAAGACATTATATCTCTTGGCTTTAGCCGGGTTATAATGTTCTATTGAATTTCATTATAACCCGCTGGTCAATAATGTGATTTTCACTTTCATAATTCTTATTGCTAAGTCCATAAAGTCTAATTTCGCTAAACAGAATGTGTCCTCAGCGGGCGCGGCCAACTCGATTTTCGAAGACCGAAGCCGTGGCCCACTAGATTCGCACTGAGACGAACTTCATTTGTTTGTCAAATCGAGTAGGCCATGCCAGCTGAAAGAAGTGGCTATATAGCCCGTGGCCCGCCAGATTCGCACTGAGACGAACTTCGTTTGTTTGTCAAATCGAGTAGGCCACGCCAGTTGAAAGAAGTTGCTGTAGCCGTAGCTAGTACCTTTAGAAGATTCTATAAATATTTCAAAAAAAAAAACAAAAATGTCGAGTGATGAAAGTATTTTGACTCCAGAAGCTATTAAATTAGATGCCATAGGCATTGTCAATAATCTACTCCCAGAAAAGTCAAAGGAAAAATACCTGAAAGCCTATAAAGATTTTGACACATGGAAAACTGCAAATCGCGCAAAGTCTGTGTCTGAATCAGTGCTTCTGATCTATTTTGAATATTTATCAGCTACAAAGAAGTCAAGCAGCCTGTGGTGTATCTATTTGATGCTCAGGGCAACAATAAGTCAAACATGATATCCAAATTAATACATATACCAAGTTATTGGCATTTTTAAAAAGGAAATCGGATGGACATCGAGCAAAGAAGTCTAAGATACTTACAACACAAAACGTGGACACTTTTTGAATGAAGCTCCCGACCACAGTTTTCTTGCCATAAAAGTGAGTAAAACCTATGAACCTACTAATTGATTGAATTTATGCACTAGCTATTTCTCATTTTATGTAACGCAGTTCAAAAATTATTTATGTTTTAGTTTTCAATGTAAATATTTGACCGCGAATATTGTTATTAATAAATATATAGTCGTTATCAACTGAAAATATACAATCATAATATTAAAAAAAAAATTTTTTTAAGGTGGCGTTGATTTTTGGAGTGAATGGTGCTTGTCGTGGAAATGAACTCGTGAATATAAAAGACAATGATATCGAAAAACATTCAGAGTTATTACTAGTAAAATTGCCGGACACAAAAACAAATAGAGAACGGTCATTTGTAATTCGTGAAAACCATGCCACAATAGTCGAAAAGTACCAAGCCTTACGCCCTTCTAATATAAACACCAACAGATTTTTTGTAGGCTACAACAATGGGAAATGTACAAGGGAAGTCATTGGCAAAAATAAAATTAGTGTCACGCCAAGAGAGATTGCTAAATACCTGAAATTGGAAAATCCCGAGCTTTACACAGGCCATTGTTTTAGACGAACATCTGCGAGTCTGTTGGCAGATTCAGGAGCAGACATGACCCAAATAAAACGACACGGTGGCTGGAAGTCCGATGCAGTGGCAGAGGGCTACATTGAAAATTCTATAAAAAATAAAGAAAGAACGAGCTATCGTATTGGTGAAAAGATAAATATGAAAACATCTTCTACTATTGATATGACTCAAAACACGTCACATTCACATCAAGCCCACTGCATCACAGACGACCTTCTCCAACCTTTACGGAACAACTCGACCCTCAGACACAAGTTTCCGAAGCCTTGAACACAACTCAAATAAACTCTAGCTCAACCTCGATAAACGTACCATATAAAAATATAGCGTTATCTTTCCATAATTGGACTAATGTCTCCAAAAGCACTTTTCTGTTTTTATTCTATTTGTATCCAAATACAAGCAACTTCTATAAGCTATCTGATTTAGCTGTTCATTAAATTGAAAAGTTAATTAATTAGTTAAATTAAAACATAATCTTTAAGAGTAAAAACAAAAAAATACTACCTCATCCTCCACTTTTAATTGACAGTCAAGTATTACAACAGAAACCATCCGAAAAATATCTTGGGCTAAGACTCGACAGTGACTTGAATTGGAAGACGCAAATCAAATATATTAAAAATAAGCTATCTACTTTAATGGGATCCATGCGTAATATAATTCATTGCCTACCTCGTTGAGTACGCCAGATAATATACAACTCCTTAGTTAAACCACATCTACAATACTTAATCGAAGTTTGGGGATTCGCACCAAAAACTAGCCTTAATGAACTACAAATTGCACAAAACAAAATAATAAAAATGTTATTCAATTATGACTACCTAACACGTACAGTTAAACAATACACAGACACAAAACTTATGAATATCAAACAGCTCCATACATACTATACTTGCATATTGATAAGAAAAATACTCAACAAATCCATTCACACACACATAACTTTTACCAAAATACACCAGGTGCAAACTCGAAGCAATCGTAGAGGAGATCACATCTTACTGCCACACATGCGCACTTTCCAGGGTAGAAGAAATATTAAGTTTGCAGGAGTGCAAGTATATAATAAACTACCAAAGGAGGTGAATATTGCGACATCGTTCAACATTTTCAAAAACAAACTTAAAAAACACGTACTTCATGATGTAAACTTACTCAAATAATCCTATTAAATTATCACAAATTAAAATAACCTACTGATTTAATCTACACTGTGGCAACGATCTCGCATCCTTCAACCGGAGTTACAATAAACATAAGAGGGTAGATCAAGAAAGTATATAGGAGATATGAAGTGAAATTTGTTTGTGATTGCCGAAGTGTTTATGTGTATTGTGGAAACAGTGCTTTTTTCTCTGTAAGTGAATTGTACAATTCTTTTGAGAAAAGAAATTATTTAACCTGAAGTTCTCAAACTACGAGAACGATTGAATGCAGTGAAGCAGAGTAAAATTTATGAAAAATGTGTAAAAAAATATATCAATTTTATTTCAAAGTAATGTTTTATGCATAAGTCAATTTACATAATATTCTCATCTATTAAAATACATTTGTCTTCTTATTTATATTAAAAATTCAACAGTTCAGTCTGTTACATAATCATAATTTACCAATATTGAGGCGTTAAATCTCAGTAAGTACTTCTGTGATGATAACATCCATTTTGGGAGCCCAGTTGAGCTCGTACATTGCATCTTTGAAGCACTTCGCAACCTCCAGAGCGCGGACACACTCGTCTTCTTCATCATCAACCTTTTGTTCACACTCATGCACTGTGGCTACTAGTTTAGATGCCATATCGTTTGCTAGAACATGAGAATATAGATAACTTGTTTATTATGAAACTTAATTTAAATAACATCCTCCCTGAAACTGACATTTGTAGGGAATACTTAACGTTTTAATCTTGGCAGATTGCACAATTTCACCAATTTTTTTATTTTCACAAAGCATGTATTTTGTTGACATTAATAACGAGGACATAAAAATATTTCATCGCCAAGAACTTGATAAGGCTGGCACTGCCAAATATAGGTAAGAAAAAAGATGTTGGCCTTCAGGCAACATAGACAAGGTCTATCATATTATAGGGAAGAGAACATTCCTTCTAATCTAGTTAGAATACTATTATTAATGGCCGGTTCATGACCATGGTTTATAAAACCTCTTGTTTAATGTCTGTTACATTGGTAATTGAATTTTATTAGCACGGATATCAGAGGAACAAAAACGGGACAGAAAATTTCCTTACCAGCCCCATGGTTAACAGCAAATTCTTGCGCCTTGCCATGGTGAAGCTTTCCACTACTGTCCAGGATGTTCAGCTTTTTGCTCATACACACAATGGCACAGCCCGTGTCTCTATGGAGCAAGGCGTGATCTAGCTTCCAGAAGTTGTACAAATCGGCTAGCACATTATCGCCTAGATTTAACTAAAATTAAAGAAAAATTTAAATGTCTACGACACTTCGACTACGAACTACGACTACAAACTTTTTCAGCAATCATTGCAATAATTTGAACTGTTTTAACTAGATTACTAGTTATTAGATTTCCTTAATTCCTATTGAAAGCTAAAATTACAATCAATGTTACGCTGGTCACAATTGAGATACCAATATCTACGTAGAAAACTAAAAGAAAAAGTAGAGCAAAATATTAGTTAAAAATTGTAAAGATTCTCGAAGTCCTACAAACCATTTTTATTTTATTAATTAGTTAACATAAAAATTATCATTTACCTCATGTTTACATTCATCCAAGACCTTCAAAAAGCTTTTTGTAATACCTTTCACAGTTTCGTTTGAAGATATTTCATTTACACAAATTACAATCAACAAGAATGATAAAAATGGGCTAACTTTATTCATTCTCGTGCCTTATGTTTCGTCGATTTGACCTTAATCAGTAAATTTGATGTTCTTTATAGGATTAGATCATTGCCAGTTAATAACAGATTAAAGTTTAATTGGATTGGATAATTAGAAGGTGCTACCTTAAAATACAGTGTAACATGCAACGCTCATGTTCCGCTGCATCTATACTTATTTTAATTGTACCTTTACTTGACACTTCATTCAATTTATCGCCATTTTTCTCGTGTCATGCTCATCAGTTGCCTCTATAACCAGCTATTAATATGACTTCATGTTCATGACGTGTTTAAACATAATCAGTTGACTTCTATAGTTCATATGTTATAGGAGTGCATGAGACTCACTAACAACAACTAAACAATAATTTTGTGCCTTTTTATATACCTAACTATGTTTTTCTATCTCAATCCATAAAACTTCCAGTGAGTTAATGATTTCTCTATAATTATTTTCAGATATAGAAGGGAAAAAATTTGACCTTTGTAACGACGTTATGGGTTTTTTAATGCTCAGGGAGGAACCTCTTGGATAATGTAAGTACCTTAACTGATACTGGTTGATTCACTAAGCATCATAGATTTAGACTTCCAATGTTAAAAACAGTTTGTCGATTAAGAAATCGGTTAAATTAAATTATCATAATTCATAGTTTGTCATTTAATATCATTAAAATCGTTCGTACGGTATATCAAAAAGAGACGTAACGTCGGGTGTCCAGCCTCTTCGGTGTACATGATCTCGAAAGCACTTGGACACTTCCAAAGCAGCTGAGCATCGATTTGCAATAGTCGAGGTTCTTCGGTGACAGTTTTTATAGAGATCCATTAAATATTTCACCGTATCGTCATCTGATGAAATAATCAAGTCATGAAAAGAAGTGAGAAATTGTAATGAGTTAAAAAATACTTAAATGGTAAAAATTTAATTAATAATGTCGGGTTTTTTTATTAATTATTTTTGGTATTTTATATTATTACTACTTTAAGTGATGCTAGTATGCCCCCAGGACTTAATAAATTAATTACCAGCTCCGGTAGATCTACCATACGCCTCAGCGTTGGGTTCTATTATTCCACCATCCTTGTCAATAATTTCCAAGCGTCTTAAAGCACACACAACTAAACATCCTGTTTGTTGGTGAACGAGGGGATGATCTTTGTTCCAGAAGTTGAAAATATCATTTGCCATATCTTGTGTATATTTTGCCTGCATTCAAAAAAGACATACAACTTCTAGAACCTATTTTCGGGCTCCTGGTTCCTATGGATAGAATTTCTAAAACTTCTTCCTTGGTTACAGAAACTCTACAGGATTCGACTATTTGAGTTTTGCATTTACGTCAGTCAGTCAGTTTCTCGTTTGGTAGAAGCTTGTATAATATCAGAAGAAGAAACTTTTGATCAAAATCGCTTGCATTAAAATTCACTTAGTTTTACTATTGTCAAATAGAATGGAAAATTATTTCAACAAATAATTAGCAAAGTTAAAGTGTACATACATCCTCGCCGCACTCAAACATCTTCGAACCAAAAGTTAAACTGAACTCCTTCATAACATCCATATTTGCGCCCGCATTCATAATCAAGTCTGTCAGCACGATTATCAGCACAATCATTTTAACGTGTAAATTGTGCTATAGTAGATTATTATTAAACTGATTAATTACAGCATCAAGGTGTTTAGCTTCAACGTGACGATTGAAAGAAGAGTTGAATTTAAAGCGTGGGATTGAATTATGTTCTACGATTATGTGATTTTTGTGATTTCACACTAATACCACAGAATTCAAAGCTATTTCACCTGATGATAAGTGACTATGCAATCTAAGACGATAGCGGGCTAACCTATTGCAGTTATATTAAACCTATACCCCTAGTCGGTTTCTACACGGTATCGCTTAGCGGCACGTCTTTGCCGGTAGGGTGGTAACTAGCCCCGGCAGAAGCCTCCCACAAGACCACACCAGAGAAAATACATAAATTTCCAAATTGACCCTGCCGGGAATCGAACCCGGGCCGTTCTACGTTGACACAACAGCGCTCAATACTGCGAGAGGGTGGTCGTCAACAATACACATCTAGCTTCCGTTTTTTTAATTCTATGGTTCACACATAAGATTCAAATCATTATTAGGTTCGTGGGAGTCGTGAAAGCAATTTGTTTTATTAATTACTGGTGTATTAGAATCGCGCTATGTTCATAAATTAAACTTTGTTGATATTATTTTTAATTCTTTTAAAATGTCCATTCTTTATAATTTGGGTAATAAATCTTATTTATTAATTTCAATGATCAGTTTTTAAATTGCTATTACTATACTCGCCTGATTTAATCGTATACTAGCTGATGCCCGCGACTTCGTCCGGGTGAAATAGGTTTTTTAATTTCCGGGAACGACTTCATTTTCCGGGAAAAAAGTAGCCTATTCCACTCTCTCGCTCCTCAAGTATAACCATGTCAAAAGTCACGTCAAGCAGTTGCTCCATAGCGGCATTCTTGAAGGAAACAAACAAAATTCAGAATCAGTCATGTTACGATTAACGTTATAATTTACCTAGACCTAGAGCCACTCCATAGGTAAGTACCTAGATATATAAAATTTCCTTGGAAAACAAAAAAAAATCGCAGCATATATAATACGTCGACAAAGTCATCACCAAATTTGCAGAAGTCCATGATCATCGGCTTCACCATCACGTTAACGTTGAGGCAATACAGTTGCTCGACCTTACGCAATTAGTGAGAAGACTAAAAAGGACAAAACCCTTTGAGTTAGTGCATAGTGACTAGTGATAGTGTAGTGAAGTGCTGCCTAAAAGAACACATGAACAAAGTGTCTATTAGCAACAAGAAAGACTGAGATATGTAATTGGACAATTTCTTAGCACATAAGATAATTATAAGCTTAGGTTAAAGAAAAATCACTTATTAGTTGAATAGTCTGGCTAGATTGTAATTATATTGAGCACCCCTGTTAATTGGTACTCAATAATAGAAAAAAAAATAGGTACCTATTGACCATTTTGCCGTTGCTTTGGTTCACATATCAGAATCGATTATTCAGCTCGTGCGAGTCGTGAAACCGATTTGTTTTGTTAATTACTCTCATCTGTTCACAGCTGCGAGCTACATAATTAAGGCTGCGCTGTTATTCCTTAATGCACTTTTCTGCTATGCGCTTACATATTATTTATTTCCTTTGACGCACCAGTTAAGCGAATCACTTTAAATTAATAGCTTCTGTATATCAAATTGTAATAAGTTAGTTAATACGAGATACGAGATGAGAACGACCTCTACCCATCTGATAACCAGACCGAAGGTGGTTTTTATGAATCAAGGTACATCGAATAACATGCCTTAAATGATTTGCCTAATGAATTCAGTAGTAGCCTTCAGGCTACCTAAAATTTAAGTCAGAATAATCGGTTTGACCAATTGCTCAGACTCCATCTTCATTGCCATCAGAGCCCTCTCAAGTATGCTTTCAAGTTAAGACTCGGGACACTGGAAATATGTAAAGCTGTAGATTTAGGCTTTGTTTCTCAAAACGTGGTGTAACTTTTACGTATATTTTCGTAACTTTAAGCTTGTACTATACGTTATCTGTATTTTGAGTTTCTATCAATGGGGCGTAACTATCTATTTTAAAAAGCTTAAATGCGATCTGCTGTGTAGCGATTTTCAACATAGATTTTACAGCATTATCGATATAAAATTAAATTCCCATACCTTCTTCTTCTGATATATAGTAGCTAGAATTTTACCAAATCCTTTGATTTTTGTGACTTATAAAGCATTTTCTATTAACATGTTGTAATGTAGAGCAGAAACTCCTTGCAGCTTCTGCATTTAAAAACTATATCCCATCAAAAACATAAATGTAAAATGAGAGCCAAGTTCAAAATTGTGATATATATGCCTTGGTTGTTGACTTCAGCGACAAAAGAAGTGAGATCTAAATGGGTGCCAAGTTCAATGGTCAGTCCTGCAATTTATTTATCCCATCAAAAACATAAATGTGAAATGAGAGCCGAATTTAAAATTGTGATATATATGCCTTGGTTGTTGACTTCAGCGACAAAAGAAGTGAGATCTAAATGGGTGCCAAGTTCAATGGTCAGTCCTGAAATGTATTTATAACAACATATAATATTTTATAACAACTTAAAATATCATTTCTTCTTATAACTTAGTATAAAATGTTGAAGACTAAGGCTTTGGCTTGGCTAGTTTTCATATACGAATTATAGCCTTCACAAGTTGTAAAGCTGTAAGTTCTTATTTTATTCTTCCGAAAATTTGGCTAGCTGGTAGAAACTGTACTTTTAGGTACCTACTTAATAATAATTCGTATATGGAAACTAGCCAAGCCAAAGCCTTAGTCTTCAACATTTTATACTAAGTTATAAGAAGAAATGATATTTTAAGTTGTTATAAAATATTATATGTTGTTATAAATAAATTTCAGGACTGACCATTGAACTTGGCACCCATTTAGATCTCACTTCTTTTGTCGCTGAAGTCAACAACCAAGGCATATATATCACAATTTTAAATTCGGCTCTCATTTCACATTTATGTTTTTGATGGGATAAATAAATTGCAGGACTGACCATTGAACTTGGCACCCATTTAGATCTCACTTCTTTTGTCGCTGAAGTCAACAACCAAGGCATATATATCACAATTTTGAACTTGGCTCTCATTTTACATTTATGTTTTTGATGGGATATCATTACTTTTTGTACAGAAATTATTGAACTCAATCTCAAACTCAAAACATATTTATTCAAAATATGTACCTACAAAGTACACCTTCTGAACGTTATGCTAACAGAGCATAAGACGTGATGGTGATAATTAACTACGATATCTTAAAACTAAAGCTACGATGGTTCCAAACGTGCCCTGGTCTGAGAAGAGCCCGCAATAAACTCCGCTTTTTTTTATTATCACCATCTCACAAATATTTGAAATTATATATAATATGTACTTATAATATAACATTACATTATCAGCCGCTATAACAATTCATACCCATGCCTTGCTATCATTCAAATAATCCTTTACACTGTAATAGGACTTTTCTGTTAGTTTAGTTTACGTTTTACATTAGTAGGTACTTATTATTCGGTGTAAGGTCAGTGTGTCACCCACCAGTAATTCTATTCTACGACTCATTGTACAAGATAATTAAAGACGAGAATTCTCAAGAAAAATATATAGTATACCTACAGCCGGTTTCTGAATTGAGAATTTCATGTTGAGTCGGTCTCAAAGACTTCTTAAGTGTGTCTTAAGAACGACTTAGGCAAATTATTGTTTCTGAATTGATATTGCGTAAGGTTTGAGAATTGGAGCTTGCAAATTTTCAAATTTGACAGTTTCGAAACTTAAATCTCTGCCAGCAAAATTGCGTTTCAGAGCGCATTTGACAGTGCTCAAAGCTCTCTTTTCTCAGAGTTGACAACGTGATAGATGAGTGACGGATTTCAGCTACTTAAACTTTACTCTCGTTTGAACCTTTGTAAAAAAATCCATTTTTTGCACAATGTCCAGTGAAGATTCTTGCCTGTAAAAAGACAACCACACAGGCGACAAGTTATTAGAAATCGCCTATTGTTTCTTTCAACAACAAACAATTTAACGACCGATTCCGCTTTTCGAAGGAATCTGTAACATTTGTTTTTGGCAAAATAAAGACCAAATTACCCGCAAGAATCCAAAGGTGCGACTGCATTCCGCCAATGTTACAACTTCTAATAGCATTGCGGTATTACGCAACTGGCAGTTTCCAGGCCGTCGTAGGAGACACGGCGGACGTAAGCAAAGCAACTGTGTGTCGGGTAACCGATAGAGTATCCAGTGCTATAGCGATGCTAAGGGCACAATACGTGCAAATGCCTTCTGCTCAAGAACGACCAACAGTGGCTGCAGGATTTTATGCGATAGCAGGATTCCCTAGAGTAATTGGTGGTGGTCTCCTGGTGGCAACAGGGCAAAATTGTTTAGAAATAGAAAAGATAACTTTTCAATAAATGTCCAAGCCATATATGATGCTAATTTGAAAATAAGAAGTATCATCGCCAGTTGGCCATGTTTTGTCCATGATACAACAATTTGGAATGATTCTCCACTTGCTGCTCAGTTTGAAGATGGAAGATTTTTGTCATATCTAATTTTAGGAGACAGTGGATACCCATGTCTAAGGTACGTCATGACGCCATTTTTAAATCCTACCACTTCAGCACAAGAAGCATATAACAGAGCACAGATTACTACTAGAAATACAATTGAGAGATGCTTTGGAGTTCTGAAGAGGCGTTTCCCCTGTCTTCATTCCGGGATGCAGCTTAAATTAGGCAAGGTGTACAAGGTTATTGTAGCATGTGTAGTTTTACATAACATGGCCCCAGATCTTGATGATTTTGTTGTAAAGATGTACTTGTTGAAGAGCAAAATGATGTTCTACCTTTGTCCCAAGCTCAACAAGCACAAAATTTAGCTGTAAGATCAGCATTAGTAGAAACTTATTTTACTAATGCATACAGTTAATACCCTTCAGGTAATTATATTTTGTAGTGGAAAATATAATAAAATTAGTAATTTATTTGTGAGAATAAAAAAACCCGGCTGAGTGTGTTTTGGGCTCTTTCAGATCAGGGTGCGTTTGGAACCCTCTTTAGTTTTAAGATACCGTGATTGATTTTATACTAATACTGATGATGCCCGTGACTTCGTCTGCGTGGATTAAAGTTCCTTGATTCCCGCGGGAACTCTTAAATTTTCCAGGATAAAAAGTAACCTATGTCCTTACCCCGGATACAACCTATGCCTGTACCAAATTTCATCAAAATCGGTTGAACATATGGGCCGTGAAAGCATAGCAGACGGACAGACAGACACACTTTCGCATTTATAATATTAAGTTTGGATATTAGTATTTGTATATATGGTTTATAAATACGAAAGATGGATGTATGGATGGAAGGATGCTTGTTTGATACTCTATCACGCCAAAAAAGTTGAATGGATCTGGATGAAATTTTCTGGATGAAACTGCCTCGTTGGTCTAGCGGTTAGCGTACTGCGACTGCAGATCACGAGGTCCTGGGTTCGATTCCCGGTCGGGCATAAAAATTGTTAGGTATTGGGTTTTCAATTATGAAATTCTCAGTGCCAGCCCGGAGTTGGAAGTTGGCGGTGTTTCACCCCCGTGCCTCGGAGAGTCAACATGATAATAGTCGTTAAAGCCTCCAACCCGCATTGGAGCAGCGTGGTGGGTCTAAGCTCCTAATTCCCTCTCTCCTATGAGAGTGGAGACCTGTGCCCAGCAGTGGGACGTTAATAGGCTGAAGTGGTGGACGAAATTTGGTAAAGAGATTATTGTCTATAATAACAGATAGGCTTAAAATTTCGGACAGTAATATGAGTACGTGTGCCTAATTTAATAAAGAAATATTGAATAGAAATAAAAGTTTTGTTTTTGAAATGTTGTTTTATTAAAAAAATAACAAATTTAAAAATTTCTTTAGAGGGTCATTAAAACTTATAAATAATAGGATCACGAAATTAAATTTCAAGTATCTAATGCATCCAAAATTAGGATTAGAATATCGAAATAAATGTACTTCACATTAATTTTCTCTCCACCTTTCTTAACTGCATTTTTAATATTTGCATCTGAATTTCATGCCTTTTCTGCTCATTTCTAAATTTTAAAATTTCATTCTTTTTTTTAAGAATCTCTGCAGATTTTTTATGCATACATTGCCTTCATTCTTCTTTGTTTTTTTTTTGCCTTCAGTCTGGAACGCAGCTCATTTGAAAAGTAACTTTTTGGTTCTGGCACTGTATTCGTTTGTGAATGCACTGGATCTTCCACGATTCTTTCTTATGTCTTCTATAAAAAAATGTTACATTACACAATAAATACCAAATTTAAAATTAGGGTTTAAATGTAAATTAAATGGCCAGAGCTAATTCCAAGTAAGTACCATCCTATACTATGGAGTATGTACAAAATTTTAGATTTGTATGCATAAACGTTTTGCAGATTAGTTCATATAGCACTGAAAATTGAAACTGATAGACAGATAAACTACTGAGGCTGAGCAATTGGGTCTTGTTGGCAACCTTTGGGTACAGAGTCCTAAAAAACTAATAATGTGGCTTATTTTTCATCACACAATATAAATTTAGGTAGGTGGTTTTCAAGTCAGAATATATGCTAAACAGTACCTACAAGTAAGAAGTGCTTACTAAATTATTCAGCTGCTTCATCGAAAGGATTCTCATCAGGAAATCTTTAATCGAATTTTCATCAAAAATAAATGCCTGAAAAGATTTTTTTTACTTAATACTATTGTACACAGAATATAATATAGTATAATACTAGATACAAGATGATGCCCGCGACTCCGTCCGCGTGGATAAGGTTCTTTGATTCCCGCGGAAATTCTTAAATTTTCCGGGATAAAAAGTAGCCTATGACCTTCCCCGGGATATAACCTATCCCTGTACAAAATTTTATCAAAATCGGTTGAACAAATGGGCCGTGAAAGCGTAGCAGACAGACAGACAGACACTTTACTAGTATGGATATTAGTATGGATTACTAAGTAGAAATTAAAAAATGACATTATCACATTATCACCAGATGTTGTGGCGATAAGTGAAGATTCACTTATCAGCTCATCTTCGCTTTGGTCCTGAAATAATAAATTATGTAAATGACTAATTAATACTAAAAAAACACGCGGGGACACGAAATACCTCAATCCACGCGGACAAAGCCGCGGGCATCAGCTAGTATAATATAAAACACATAAATATGCCTGTTATTCAAAGAAAACATTGACATTATTCTAAGTTTGATGGTTGGATTTTATGGAATTTGTAAGTAGTCAGGTAAGTATGTCTTGTGACTAGGTGAATAGAATACTCGACGAATTTTTATGCACTCTCTATTTTTAGAGTTACATGTACGAGTACGTACCTACTAACTACGAATTATGGCCAAAGAAATCCACAAGATATTATACTGAACCAAAACGGAGTAAAGCTGGCCTACGAGCAATACAAGGGAATCCTTACTAATATTATAAACGGGGAAGTTTGTATGTATGGATGTATGGACGTTTGTTATTCTTTCACGCCAGAACGGCTAAACGGATCTGGATGAAATTTGGCACAGGGATAGATGGTCTGGAATATCACATCTAGGTTACTTTATACCAGAAAACCTTAATCCACGCAGACAAAGTCACGGGCATAAGCTAGTTGATATATTAAAAAATATTAGGTACTACTTACTTTTATACGAATGCGAGATTTGCTTTCTCCTCGTAACTGAAATAGGGAGATCTTTTTTTCTTGTTTCTTTCCATTTTATACATTTTAACGAGATTATTAGCCAAAAGAAAACATTTCGACATAATAAACAAAACCGACGTTTGTCAAACTGGCATAATTTGATACGCTTCATTCTATAAAGCGATGATTTAAAATCGACGACAAAAACAACGATTTTTATGATATAAAAGCTTGAAAAATTTGAAATGGATTATTCTTTAAATAAAATTGAACAAAATCAATTTTTTTGAGTTATATTTAACAATAAAATTTAACAAAATTAGAAAATAATTTTATTTTCGGTTAATACCGGTTTTCGTACGTGTAACGAAACGCATACGTAATGTTGGAGAATACTCAGGGACCATTGAAGAAATACTTAGCTAATTACAATTTGGGAAATCCCAATTTTATCTTGTGAAACATAAAAAACTTAAGTCTTAACTTAAGTCTAGAGCAAAGCTTAGCTGATTTTTGCTTGAATGGCTAATTCAGAAACCGGCCGATAGTGTACCTAGAGTTACACTGACATTGACAGATTACATCTATGGTCAGACTACCTCTACAGCACATTTCTACATCTCATCAATTATGATTGCAAAAGTTCAAAATCAAAAGTTTTTAGTGAAACATTGAAAACAAGCACGGTAAACAGTCGATATCACTAAAACCACTCTATACAATGAATACAAATCACAATGACTGACAGCTTGAACTGACGACTTCAAATACGTTTCTTCTTTTCTGTCAATGACGTTTCGTTGCACAAAATGCATGAATACGAAGGTAAGGTTTTAATGCAACTATATTATTATTCATTATTATTTACATTAAAATAATAATTATGTGTCATTTTCAATAGTTAAGGAGTTACTACCACCGCTTAAAGCAGTATTGTTTCAAAATAACGGTTGAATGTCACGTACTGTGACGTCCTTAAAATAATGATTATAACACTACAACATAAACGTCAACAGTATTAAAATAATACGGCTTTAAGCAATGGTAGTATGCCCCGTGTCAGAGTTTTGATCTATACTTAGGTAGATCAGAAAAATGACGATTTTTGTACGTTTATATCTAAATAACCATTTGAGGTGTGCTTATGAAATTTGGAGCACATATGTATCTCACGGGTCTCAATATATGCGCCAAATTTGACATGTTTATGTGAAATAGTTTTTGAGTTATGAGGGGGTCAAAAGTGGCTCCAAATGGTTCGTGTAATATTACACACGGTGCTGCTCGCCAGTTTTTTTGAACTTTGGCTGGACACGCTTCCGCGTGTCTTGATTCTAAATATAAGTTGTCATTCATATTGTCATAGTGAAAATGTATCATGTATTCTGGTTTATATTTTGCTAATTAAAACTTTATTCAAAGGTTTTAACTTATTTATCACATGTGTATGTTAAGAAATTCGTGACCACCAGTCAATCAAGTTACCAAGCACTTAATGTCAGAAGTGGAGGCGTACTTACTCGTACTTACCTAGCGATTGAATTATCAAATGGCAAAATGATGGCTTGATTATACACTCTGCAACGCTAAGTGCACTTTGTACTTAATCATTTTCTTGGTATTAGTGATGGATTTGACGTAGACGTGGTGTCACGACAGGTTTTAAAGTCACCGATGAAACAATCTCCGTTCGGATCAATAATTAAAACAAGTCATAATTAAAATAAATTATAAAACACGACTGACCTGCCAAAAAACTAACTAAAAAGTTAAAAATCTAAATTAATCTAGTTAAATAGAATCTTATTCACATTTTTATTAAATTATATTTTTTTGTGAATCACCGGATATTGAACATATTTTACATATTTTTGGAATCTACTCATCATTTTCTAGATGATCCTATTTTCGAAATATTTTTTTCAACTTTTGTCTTTAATGCGGGACCATGATTACCCCATCAATTTTTTTTTTAATTTTACTAGCTGTCATCCGGAATACGCTAGGGATTCTAACGATACCTCATTTATCAAAATCGGTTCAGTCGTATAGAAGTTGGTGGTGGAATATACAAACTCACATACATACATATATGAACCCTGAAAGCAATATACTCCCTTTTTCAGGCAGCCGTATATAAGTCGTATAAACTGAACAATATTATGTTAAAACCCATGAATAAATAACATGCAAAACCATCTATCCAATCATATTTTACAACGATTCTGATTACACGATGATTCTACAATAATGGTCTCAGAAATAACACTAGTTCAATAATATAGTATAATTTGCATATGCCCTTACGGGGTGATGTCAATTGTTGTGTTGTGCATGTTAAATGCAAATAAATTAATTTGAATCTAATAATGTAGGCATGCCAAACTAAATGCCGCTCAGTATTACAGTTTTACTATTGCTTCTGAGTTCTGTTGTATTATTAGTGAATCGCTCTCTCTCCTCATTACTGAGGGTCATGACCCCTTTCCATTAATCAAATATTGGTAGGAGTTTTCTTGGGATAATAATGCCGTGGGTTCCCACGTCCTTCTGCATACGACTCGACTAAGCGTTAACTTTTTCGTAACGATTATTATCAGATGTTAGTGATAATAACGGATGATGCTAATAAAATAAAAGTCGGTAATTCGATCACCCATCCAGTTACCGACTTGTGTCAACGTTGCTTAACAATCGCAATCGACTGATATGCGTTGTCACAACTAGGACACTCGTTCCTCGTTCGTAGTGAATCGCTAATTGCCCCTTATTCATTCGTGTCTACTAATTAATATTAACTAACTTTATGTGCTTTTTTATCATTGATCGGTTAATTGCATAATATGTCTACCTGTTTACAAAGTGGTCGTGTGTATTAATTACTTGCAACATTTACATTTACAACACAATTTTGTATTAATTAGTTCTTTTTTCAAAAATATAATTCGTCACAATTATTTTGAAAGTGCATAGTTAGGACCTACTTTCATTTTTATAGGTTTATTTTGTAGTTTTATTTAGCTAAGGGCTGTAATATCTGAGAACAAAATGAAAAACAATATGATTATTAGGGAGACCGTACTTTATTGGATTACAATAAATAAGTACAAAATCGGAGTCCACATTCTTGCAATTAGCCGTAGTTTCATACAATTTTACATTTTGTGTAAAGTTAAAATCTTATTTTAAATGTAATTCTTATACTATTAGTGCGTCAAATTGTATTGTACTAGTCAATATATACTAGGAGTTATATGTGTTCCAGTTATTTCAGCAAATAAATGAATTAATTAATTTATTTATAATAAATAAAATCTAATATAAAATGATTTTGAATAACTAAATCAAATATACAATTTGCTTACTATATCTACGAAAATCCAATATCCTTATCAATTTATCTTAAATGGTTCTAATTCTGTATACCTTCTGTAAATTAAAATGACATTTGTAATATTTCACATCGCTCCCCACGGAAAATGATATTGCTATTCAGACATTTCAAATTAGTTTAGTTTAGTGATAAGAGGTCAATTCTGTTGTACACCACCTCTAAACTAAAATGACAGCTCTATTTCTATTTGCTATCCTTTACAATATAATACTCCCTGCGGTAAGGGGTATAGTACTAAAATTCTACATCAATGGGGGCAGCACTAGATTTATTTATAGCTGTCATTTTAGCTTAGAGTTTGTGTACAGAATTAGTCACAATGTTAACTGTAATAGCACCAATCTCACTTATATTTAATAATTGGCAGAAGGTTAATACTTTTCAAGTACGGCCTCTATCATAGTGACTTCAGGCGCAACGCCTTCCTTCTTGGCGCTGGTCTTGAAGCACGCGGCGACTTTCACCACGCGGCTGCAGTCATCTTCAATACCATCGTTCTCTTTCTCGCAGTTGTGGATCAGTTCTACCATCTTCGCTGATAGAAGTTCGCCTGAAAGTTTTTTTCTAATAATATAAAGTCAAAAAAGGATATATAAAATAACTTTATATACTTTACAGGTCGGAAATTATGTTTATAATTCGAGTATGTTCCAATTAGTCTTGACTTTATAAAGGGTTGCAGTTTTCTCCAATTTTATTCCTTCTGTTTCTAGGATACAAGTTATGTCTGCACAAATTTCATTATGTCAAATTTTGCAGTTAACTATATACAGTCACTTTCGCATTTTGAATAACAGTATAGATGCATTAATTTGTAATGTAAATGTCAATAAAATGTAATTCGTTTATGTAGTTACCGAAAATGATTTCAAATCTTGTCTGTTTTCTATTTAAATCACTTGCAGTGCCGGGTTACAACACAATTTATTATGGTAAATCTTTCACGGCAGCTGCGACGCGCCTATGGAACTCATTACCTGATAGTATTTTTATGAATAAATATAATAAATTTTACAAATTTAAACTTCGACTGAAACAGCACTATCTATCTTCTCTATCATAATTATAAATAATAATATGTATCTGTTATATCATTCTCTATTATATAATATATCCTATGTATGTTGGTATATGTATTATTTATTATTATTATTTAGTATGTATATTTTGTGTTTACGTAAGTTTATGATATAATATCTTGTTTCATTCTATCTCATTTTTATAACTTTTTGGTAGGTACTAAATAATAATAATTAAAAAATATATATATTTTCGTTTTCACTTCTATTAGCAGTCCCTATGCCTGCCATTTTTTTTTATTATTACCATTAGGAAAGCTCTTGACATAGTCGTGCATGTTCATGTGATGCATCCTGGCATCATCCTGCATGAGCGCGAACTTGTTGGACATGCAGATGAGCGCGCAGCCGAGCTCCCGGTGCACCACCTCGAACTCCTCGCTCCAGAAATGCTGAAATTGCTCCAGGACATCCGGCGAGAGACCCGACTGTAGCACAACCAACGGTAAAACCAATGAAACCAATTTAAGAGCTTATTAATACCATCTTGCGTCGAGAAGTTTTTGACGACCTCCGTGGCGCAGTGTGTAGCGCTGTTGTCTTAACGTGAATTTTCCCTGGTCTGGCCTGGTGGGAGGCTTCGGCCGTGGCTAGTTACCACCCTACCGGCAAAGACGTGCCGCCAAGCGATTAAGCGTTCCGGTACGATGCCGTGTAGAAACCGAATAGGGGTATGGGTTTAATTTAACTGCCATGCCCCTAACAGGATAGCCCGCTACCATCTTAGACTGCATCATCACTTACCATCAGGTGAGATCGCAGTCAAGGGCTAACTTGTAGTGGATAAAAAAAGTGGTACTAATTTACTTTGACATAATATTTGTTGATTCTTAAGTAATTGTTAATTAATCTAATTCATTGTTATTTTACGTTTGATAATTATATCTACTAAGTTTAGAACTAATTATATATTTATATCGCGATATCTCACAATGTATTACTAATGCAAACTGGTTATTTCCGCCATTTATGAATTTTTAGCACATAAAACCAGTGCGCGGTTCGAAACAATACTGCCTTCTTTTGAACACGCAAACGGAAATACGCCACCTGGAGTCTGAGCAGGATTATGAAAGATCAGTAACAGTAGTCTCACCTCTTCCCGACACTCCTCTAAGGATTTGCCGAAATGTGCGGTAACATGGCTCATAACCTCTGCAGTACCCAACACCGGTCTGGACACCGAAGATATCACCACGATCGCAACTGTGTACCAATAGGACGCCATGACACAACGTAAGACTGTCTCACAATAAGATCCGCATCAGAATCCCTACATTATATTCAGTAAATATTTTTTTTAAATCCCATACGATGTATTATTAACCTCAATTACCAGATTAATGGTTTTTGAACTCTATTGCAATGGTTCAAGGATTAAAATAAAGATAAGTAGAGTTTCTAGTCGTTAATAAGTGATGACATCCGCTATTCTAGTGATTCTAGGTTTGGTGCAATTGATCCGCTTCGGTAGGTCGTCAACTGTAGATATTTGTTCTGAGATTACTTCAAGGTCTTTAAATTATACACTCTAATGGCTTAATATGAAAACCTTTGGAAAATTTCCCCATCCATCGTTATTAACCACGGTATCTGGCCATTCACGTTTTTCTCTTTATGAAAAGAGCAACTGCTGAGTTTCTTGCTGATAGATATCAATAGAACGGCTTTCCGAACCAGTGGCAGAGTCTTGAGTCTTGACTTATTATTATAAGCGACAAAAATTGTCCTACGTGAAATAAATAAATCATTTATCATTTGTCAGAAGGAAGTCTGAAATGCGTAAGTACTTATTCGAATTTCAGTCGATTAACGCATTCTAACAAGTCTGATAAGGTGTCTTCACAGTAAAATGATATTTTACATGTAGTCACACGTCAATATTCCATACTGTTGTCTGTCTGCTACGCTTTCCCAGCCCATCTATTCGAGCGATTCTAACGAAATTTGGTACAAGGATAAGTTGTACTCCGGGGAAGGACAAAGACGTACTTTTTAGTCTGGAAAATTCAAGAGTTCTTGCAGAAATAAAAAAACCTTTATCGCGGGCATCATCTAGTAATTACTATGTATCAAATTGAAGCAAGAAAATTGAAGCTTGTCTGTCAGCAAAGCTTACGGGTTTCGATAGAGACACGCTTGCTGAATCGACATTCTGAATATTAGAATCTCGAAGTAAAAAATATGTTGCGGAAAAAAATTGAAAACTAAATCTGGGCCCTTCGCAAGGGAAACAGGCAATGAGTAATCGTGTGTTGCCATTTCCCTGCTTCCTCATTCCCGTCACGTAGTGTTGCCAGGGGAGAAATAAATATTTTCCACCAAAATCGCGATCTATTTATATGTAAATTTTTACAATTTTCCGTGCGATACATGTCGCGTGTGTTTGTCGCGTTCGGTTTTATTGTTTCGGAGATAATGGGGAGCACAGGTGTGCAAGCAGCATGCGAGATATCAAATAAACTCCACGCATTCAAGTCAATATTGTCACTTTTTCTATTGTTTACATGTCTGCGCTCCCTGCTTGACCCGTTAATTTTATAGTGCACATAGTCTAATAATGCACAAGAACAAAGCGTATCTTCATGGTTATTTGTAGACGTTTTAAACACCATTATTGTTTATATTCAAATTATAATAGGCTTTGACAACCCCTGATAATTACTTTACCACCTTTTATGTTACCAAAAGTTAAATACTTATTTTGTGAGTGCGTCAGTAGAAATATTTATTTTATTTTACAAAAACTTACAAAGATTATCACTGACTCTCACTTACAAGTTTTACTTCACTAGAATAGCATTATTTAAAACCTAAAAGTTAGATGGCATACCCGGAGATCGAACCCTCGACCACCCGAGTAGGAAGCCGAGCGTCTAAACCACAAGGTAAATGTAAAGCGGTGACATATACCAAGCGGGTTATAGTCATATAGTCAAGTGCAATTGAAAAAAAACCCCAATATTAACAGTTGGATGTTGTCTTTGGATCGCCTGCCTGGAACTGCCTCGTTGGTCTAGCGGTTAGCATGGTTGACTGTGGATTACGAAGTCCTGGGTTCGATTCCCGGTCGGGCATAAAAATTGTTAGGTATTGGAGTTTTCAGTTAACAAATTCTCAGTGCCAGCCTCTCAGAGCACGTTTTAAGCCGTCGGTCCCGGTTAATATCACTAATGATAATAGTCGTTAAAGCCCGCCAACCCGCATCGGAGCGTGGTGGATCTAAGCTCTAATTCCCTCTACGAGAGTGGAGGCCTGTGGCCAGCAGTGGGACGTTAATGGGCTGCAGTAGTAGTAGTAATGTCTTTAGAAATTTAACAAATCGCGATCGTCCTCTGAATTTATTTGTTAGTTGTTCAGGTTCCTTAATAGTATCGTGTGTCAGTGACCTTCTTCCATTTTTCTTGAGACCCTAGGTGCTGTCGTAACCTGGCTCGTTACTGTGACGAATTGTTGGCACGTACAAACGTATAAGCGGATATAATATGATATACGTGATTGATGGTACAAATCCCTACGGAAAAATAGGGTCTACCGGTTCAACATGCGATGCGTCAAAGGAAAACTTTTTCAATTTCAAAATTAATATGTTTCGTAAAGGTATTATAGCCTCGTGGTTATAACATGACAGATCTCAACGAGGGATGGGTTTAAAGTTCTGGCTTGGTGGGGGGCTGCAGCCGTGGCTAGTTACCCTACCGACAAAAACGTCCCGCCGGCCGTGTAGAAAAACCTTTACCGACACTACAGTATAAAATTCATATTCAAATAAAACGTATTTGTCGGTTACAAAAGAATAAATTAATAGTTCAGCTCACGTAGTCCATCCCACGGGCCATTAGCTGGACTCCCTCTCCTCTGGTGGCCGCGACCTGTGATACATGACCACAAATAGCATTTATGGGGAAACAAATCGTTTAATTTTGTGCAATTCTCTACGTTACCGAGGTATCCTATCAATGATTGATTTCTATCAATGATTTTTATAGTTTTTTAGTACAGAAAACCTACAGCTACAACAGAAATGGATACATAAATAAAGAATAAGTATAACGCCAATTACAAGTTTTCACAGATAGAATTTACATGAGTTACAAAAAGGCTCGCAAAGGCGGAAAAATAAATATATATATATATATTACATCGGAAGTAATTAAAAAAAAATAAAAAGCTTATTGTTAGCAGGATGACTTAATTCAAGATTATGTTTAACATAGAGCAATCTAAAAAAATTGCCGCTATTTTTGCATATTTTGACACTCACCAATAAATCAAAACCCCGTAGTACTTTCCGTTGACCTAGAATCATGAAATTTTGCAAGCACCGAGGCCTTACAGTACAAGTATAGGAAAAAGAAAATCTTTAATTAGGGTTTCGTACTCATAGGGTGTCGAATTGTTTTTCAGGCGCTACCAGTTCCCCATACGCCAGTACGCCATAAACGTAAGCCAGTTATTTCACAGCTGATTACGTGTTGTTGTGACATCTAACTTGGGCCGCGGAGTCTTAGTGCCAAAAATTTTCCGTTTTTTTTTCTTCATCGCAGTTAATTGCCTCATCTGGTGACAGAAGGAATGGCTCATTTTTTGCGCAAAGGATCAGCCTGATTGTCCAGCGCGGAAATGCAGCCAGCATTCTTGCCACCATTCCACGTGGGCATGATTTATATAGTAATTAGGTTAGGCTAAGTAGCTAGGTATTATTTTCAATGAAAAAAAAAAAGATAACCGAATAACATTATTTCAAATAAAATTTTACTAAAAGAATTTATATCGTGTCTGTCTCGCACTTGATCGGTTTTAATAATCCACCTAAGGTGGTAGGTTTATGTACTTGATAACGATCAGTTTTTATTTTATCCAAACTGAGGGACTGCTGAGTGTCACGCCAGCTACTCTCAGTGGAATCTGCATCATCAATTTTAGTTAAAGGTATCAAAATGATGTAAGAAAAAACACTGTGTTTTATTTTTGGATATCTTTTAAAATTAGTAAGATTAAATATTGTAGATCAGTGTACACAATTTAGCATTTTAGATCAAACTAAAATGCTAATTTGTGTGAATGCACGTTATCTTTTAACCCCGGAAAGGCCCGAGGACGGACATAGACTACTTTTTATACCGGAAAAAGAAGGAATTCCCGCGGGCATAAAAAAATTTTAACCACGCGGACCAAGTCGCGAGCAACAGCTAGTAACAAGATTTTTTGTTCAATCTTAATATTTATTATTTTTACTTATACCTTGCACTTTGGCAACTAAAATTAAGTTTCCTATATTAAAGTTTAATGATTTCGCCAAAGGAAACTGCATTCATCCATCAAGCTGTCGACATTCTACGGTAGTGCTGAATATACATGTGGAATACCTCGGAAACCCTTACAATTGTTTCGGGACCGAGTGCAAATATAAATTGATCTCCTTGCTTATTAGCTATTTGCTATTCCAACACGCGAATACCAACTTTTTGTGGCTGTAATAAGAAATGTTTACAGTGCAAATATATCGTGGTTCAACAACACCCTGGCTTCAAACAAAAATAGGTGAAAAACAAGTATTAACACTTTTTTGTTACTAACAGTGAACTTTTTGACAAGGGGTTAAATTATAAAATGGGTTTAAATGTTACAATGCTGAAAAATAGACTGCAAGTGAAATATTATGTCCCGTCGGGCATTTGCGCGATTTTTCACGAAAACAGCTTTGAATACGTTAAGAAAACGTATTCAAAGCATATGTATGGGTAATAAATTCTACGGTTTGCTATGGTTTTGCAGTTATAATACGTTTACTGAAGTGAAACTTCTTTAGAATCGTTGGGATTTGAAAATTCGATGAAACGAAGCGACACCAAAATGAGACAAACATACTTATTAAATAGGATTTAGCCTACGAGAGAATGGAATAAAATACAAGTTATATTTACCTCATTCTCTCGTAGGCTACTTTTCTGAAGTTTCACTTCTGCTGTGAATTGCACACACACACTTTTTTTTTCAATGAGACACAGTTTAACATCATGATTTACCAAATTGGTAAGCAATCTTCTTCACTTTACTCAATTTAATTACTGAGAAAGGAGTATAGCTTAATAGAATAATGTCTTCCCGACCGAATTTCCGCCACGGCGGCCAATCTCCAGAGAGGTTAGCCATTTGCGTGGGAGATATTATAGTGCACAAGCGTGTGCGCGTACACTCTATTGCACTCTCTATCCCTTTACTTTCATAGCCCGATTTGACCGAAAACCCGACACGACCGGAGATACATCAGGCGCAGGACCGACGGCTTTTCGTGATCTCCTAGGCACGGGGGTGAAGTACCACCAACTTCCTAACTCCGGGATAGTAGGTACTGAGAATTTCTTGTCAGAAATCCCAATACTTGTCATGGCCCGGCCCGAAACCCGGAACCTCGTCGGCTGCAGTCGAACATGCTAACCATTAGACCCACGAGGCCGTCACGCAACTATATAGTAGTACTGGGATATGACGTCACCGTCTGTCGCGACTAGTGCTTAACTGTGACGTCACTCACTCACCTAGCAATGGTGTGCAGATGGGCGCTGGTGGCTAGCTTGACGGGTGGGCGGTGGGGCGGGCGGCTGGGTCTCGTGGGTGGGCTGTACGTGCTCAACCGTAACGTCACTCACTCACCTGGCAATGGTGTGCAGATGGGCGCTGGTGGCTGGCTTGACGAGTGGGCGGTGGGGCGGGCGGCTGGGCCTCGTCAGCGGGTTGTAAGTGCTCAACCGGGACGTCACTCACTCACCTGGCGATGGTGTGCAGATGGGCGCTGGTGGCTAGCTTGACGAGTGGGCGGTGAGGCGGGCGGCTGGGCCTTGTGGGTGGACTGTACGTGTACTCGGCCGCCTCACTCCCAGTCAGCCACGACCAGTGCTCCGCCATGACTCGATGGTGACACTTCACTTCACTTCGGTTCAGATTAACACTAGAGTGTCACACTTTTTCTTCTTCTGTTTAAGAGCTTTGAGATGTGAGAAATTAGGCATGTTTTATTATGTAAACTACACTCTTTTTTTCCATCTGTAATTTAAGCAATTCGTACCTATTATATAACTTTATTTTTACAATAGGAACTGTAGAACTTTATCTGATACCTTTAACTGAGCAATAAAAAAGTCCCCAATTAAAAATATGTTTATTTAGGAATTCGAATTTTTGAGATTTTCGTGATTTTTTCAAAATATTGAAAAGGAGTATGACATCTGTTACTCTAAGTATACAGTGGCGAAGAAGAGCTTAAACAATCTCTTAACATGCTTTGAATATTATTCAATAAATATCCCTAAAAGCCAATTGATTATTACTCTTTCTAGACAAAGTGACTATAAAAGTTAAGACTATTTAAAATAATAGCCATAATAAAAAGAATATTCATTTTATCATGCCAAGTATTTTTTATTAATGATCACATTAAACTGCCAAATCGAATAAAACAACAAATCTAAAAGATCACAAGTGTTCACGAAACTCATTCCTCAAATCTCTCATCGTTTGAACTTGCCTCAACTCTTATTCAATTCACGGACAATGATTTATGGCACCTTCACTAGACAAGCTGTCTACAGCTGACGAACTCCCGATCCAAACAAACAAAGGAAAATAGCCCTTATCACAACCTTATAAATAACACAATAGATAAACTAATCTAAAAAGATTTTTGGAAATCAATATTCTTGGATAAGAAATCATACAACTGTGAACCTAATTATAATGTGGGTAGAGTCGAAACAAAGTTACTGATTAAAGTGGTAAGTAGTTCGTCAAATCGAGAAAATGCATTGAAGAAACTCCTGTTTCAGTTTAAGAGAGAGTTTTTAGATTTTGCGTGGGAAAATAAAGAGCGTTAATATTTTTTAATAATTAAGTTATTCTCCTAAATTATCCAAAATTTTCTTATCAAATTACCGACATCGCCCGGGATGTTGTAGATTTTTGAGAAACCTGTAGAAACCCTTTCATTTTCCATTATACAAAGTAACCCATGTAGGATACTTATACTCAAAGCCTTTTTATTCAAGTAGACCTTGACAAGTGCTTTTGAATCGTCGAGTGAATCTACCACTTGTTCGGAATGCCATACCTACCGAGAAAAAACAGCAAGAAACGATCGCAATCAGTGCCAAATCGATTAAACGGACAGACACACTTTCATATTTTTTATATATCTATCCGTATAGTCATAGACTAAAATCGTTCCCTTTTATCACTGTCGCTATTCTAGAATCGATTGATATCTGTCTCATTCATACAGCTTACTGGAGGAAAGAAACAGTTGATCTGGAATTCATTCACGGCTAGTTTAGGAGGTAAGAGTGACGGTAATAAATCCCGAGACCCTTACAATACCGTGCCAAGACATAGGGGGCACTAGCATCGAGTGGGGTAAGTGCATCTATTGCTTACCACTATCTGCCTCATTCATACAGTATACTGAAGGAAAGAAACAGATGATCTGGAATTCATTCACGGCTAGTTTAAGAGTGACGGTAATAAATCCCGAGACCCCTCACTATACTGTGCCAAGATTTAAGAGGGCACTAGCATCGAGTGGGGTAAGTGCATTATTTGTGGTTTGTTATTATATTGCAGTTCTATTATTTGTGGTGTAATAATGCTTTTTCATCAATTTCTCCCATTCAAACCACTTAAGTGTGGAACAAATTTCCGGCTCCCGTATTTGCCGACACATTTAAGTATGTAGCTCAGGTTGAATAGGTTTTTTTTATTCACTATATGTAAGCCTTAAGATGCGCCCCTGCTTTGATCGGGCTTAATTTATATGGCAAATACATTCGGGAAAAGAAAGTTTTGTTAAATAAATTACATGACCGAATTTTATTATAAGCCGCGTACACTAGCGTGATAGGAAAAAACGTCGTTCCCCTCAAACGCGGAATGAAACTGACGCTACGCGGAGCCGTTTCGTCCAGTCCAGTCCACAACATTCTGTTTTCGCTCTTATCAGAATCTCAGTGCGAATTCCGCATATTTTTAAGGTTATAAATAAATATCCTTTATTCAGCCAAAAAAACAATCACACAAAATCTAATTTACTTTAAAAGAAGTACAATAATCTTAGCAAAATCACCCTAAAAAAAAAGGAAAATTACTATATTATGTTACATTTTAAAAATATGTTTGTTTATAATAAATATGTTTTTTGTTTATTTTATTTACATATTCTGTGTGTTTAGACAACTGCATCAAACATATTACAAAATGATTAAACAAATGCAATTCCGCGTAATCTAAGTAAACCGGGAACGAGGGTGAGGGCCTCTCTCGTCACCCTTCTTAACATTTATAACTGATGAATGTGCTAATATCCACTCTCTTGTTACGGACAGAATAGTTAACTCGCAGTTTTGAAATTAAAAATGCACTTAAATAAATAAGAATTTAGAAATATGGAAAAATAGGCTAATTGACTTTACTTTTTATTTATTTTTATTTTTGAAGTGAAATATTCTTTAGGCGCATTTAGCACTTTTTGGTGAGGGGTAAAAATGCGGAATACGCGAGACCGACACCATTCTTCTTAAGACAAGAGGTCTTAAGTAAAATATATTATTATATTACATTCGTAATTAAACTTTAATGCCTTAGTTTTAAGGTTTACATTAATAAGTGTTGTGTAACCGTGACGGACACCTCACGTGGTTACGAAGACAAAAGGTCTTAAATATAAATATAGTAAATTCGTAATTAAACTTTTATACCTAAGTTTTAAGGCTTATATTAGATTTTTTTTTATTAGAAAAAAAATTAAATTTTCGTTTTTCCCTATGACTGCCAATTTGTTTATCCACTACAAGCCTCCCTAAATTAATTATTAAAGATATTGAAGATAGATTAATTTAAGCTTGAAATTTTGTACTTTATGGTAAACCTGTATCTAAATCCACGCCAGCTACTCAATTAATACAATGAAACTTTACTAGTGCTCACATTTTAAACCGTAACCTAAATATTTATACTAATTCCTATTAAGAATTCGCACCAGTATCCTTATTATCACCTAGCGGTTTTTATTGCCCAGAAAATCAAAGAGATTCCACGGTATGTATGTATGTATGTATGTATGTATGTATGTATGTATGTATGTATGTATGTATGTATGTATGTATATATGTATGTATGTATGTATGTATGTATGTATGTATGTATGTATGTATGTATGTATGTATGTATTTATGTATGAATGTATGTATGTGAGTTATTCCACCATAACTTCTATACGCCTGAACCGATTTTGATAAATGAGGTATCGTTAGAATCCCTTGTTTATTCCGGGTGACATAGGCTAGTAAAATTAAAAAATAATGATGGGGTGGCCATGGTACCGCATTAAAGACTAAACTATTGAAAAAAAATTCGAAAATAAGATTAACTATATAATCATCATCTAGAAAAAGATGAGTAGATTCCAAAATTATTTAACACTATAAGTCCAATATTCAGTGATTCAAAAAAAAAATCTTTTAATAAAAATGTAAATAAGATTCTAATTTAAATACATTAATTTAGATTTTTACTTTTTAGTTCATTTTCTGGTTAAGAACCTAAATCCCGAACCAAGTACCACCTGCATCAAGTAACCATATACCGATTTTATAAGCTAACTCTACAGACAAAAAAAGCTTGCAGGATTTACAATAAAGTATAAAACGGTTTCAGTAACGGGAGTGCAACTCTTCAATGGACCCTGTCTCCTCCTGTTTACAGCAATTTACCGACACTTCAGGCCTGAAAATTGTAGTTAAATGCTAGGTTTATCTGTATTTATACCACGCAGTGAGTTTCTATAAGAAAAAAGCAAAATAAATCAGAAGTCTTAGACAGGAGCTCCTTAATTTTTCCGGGATAAAAAGTATCCTATATCCTTCCCCAGGATTTAACCTACCTCGGTATCAAATTTCATCAAAATCTGTTGAACAGATGGGCAGTGAAAGCGTAGCAGACCGACAGACAGACACATTTTCGCTTTTGTATCAGTATGGATAGCTTTAATTATACTTAAGGTGTTAAATTACCTGTCTTTACCTTTCTATTATCTGTTCATGTTTATCCGAAAATTATGAAATTAATACAGTTTGCATCCCGGAGATGTAAACAGGCTACTTTTGATTGCAGAGAGTCACAGAGCTCCAAAGGGATTATTGAAAATCTCAACCCACGCGGACGCAGTTGTGGGCATCATATAGCTTTCAATAAATGTAAATTAATTTTCACTTCATTTTCATTTTCATTTCATTTCATTTCAAGACGCGGCAGAATTGTGTCCTACAGACGTCTCGTATTCCTGCCGCGCACTTCCCGCAATATGTTTGGACACAATCTCTACCATCGTGATGAAACGGTTTGATTATAAATATTTTGTTACAAAAGTAAGAAAGAGTCAGATTATCCGTCGTAACTCTAGAGACATAGACCGGCACAGGCTAGAGCACAGAGTACAGACTAGTACACGTTCCATTTTTGTTAAAGTATTTACTTGATATAAATATTTTAACTATTAATTAATATTATTTCCAATAGAAATTTTACACGTCTTAGACAAAGACCACTAATTTTTAGTATGAAAAATATTTTGGGTACTATTTAAATAGTTTTAAAACTGGTTTGAAAATAAAGAACATAGAGTCAAACGCATTGCGTAATCAAAGATACTGCTAAGAACGGAACGGTAAAGGATCGCTAGCGATCCGGCTACAAAAAAAGATCGGACTGCAGAGTTTTGTTTAGAGATCGATCGAGAGATACGCAATAATCCAAGATTGTTTTTAATCTTGGATAGGAGGTACATTATTAATTTCGGGCGTTAGACTGCATCATCACTTACCATCAGCTGAGATCGCAGTCAAAGGCTAACTTGTAGCGAATATGAAAAAAAAAAAATCTCTCTGGCTTTTAATGTAAGATACCATCATATCAATGTAAGGGACAGCCTTTTGATCAATACTATAACGTCACCTAGTGGAAAGGTTCCGCTATGCGACCTGAATTCACCAATGCAGGCAGCAAGGGATGCGCCCTTCGTTGCGCGCTTGATTTATAGCCTAATGCATTACAATACTTCCTTACTGCGGATTATCTGGGATATTCTGAGGGGGCGTGCTAAGTAATTAACGGGGACTAGCTCAATTCCATTAAATTATTTTACGATTTTTGACATAACACGTGAGTTTATCCGTGTGTTTTGAATAATTATAATGAATATCACTTACGATAGTGATATCCTTAAAATTGTTACATTACATTATTTAAAGGTCACGAAATGCTTGGTTATTTAAAAAATCATAAATTCTACGATAGGCACATGAGAATAGGTAATGATATAGGCACTAACTAGACATCTGATACTTTTTTATGCTTTTTCTTTAAAAAAAAATAGCATCCTCTGAGTTGTTCTTTCTGGCTCTTCTCAGTATTGTTCTTTCCGGCTGTTCTCAGTAGAAAATATTTCCGGACCGGTGATAGTGTCCCAACGTATTACTAGTGTCGTCATCGTCATGAACGAAAACATTTCATAAATAAATACAAGTAGAGCGTCGGTATTTTTAGGGGAAGACACAGTCATTAAAAGGCTTTCATAGATTTTACTGAACCCATAAAGGCAAAGCTTTCGTAATCGCTGCTGAGAATGCTGTGCAGTGACGTCATAATATACCTTTTTTACTTTTAACGTACAAAGCATTATACGACAAAATAACGACACAAAGCAAAATCACATACCAGCACTTCATTATAACATACATAAATGACACGATCAATTGAAAAACAACCCGAGTTCATGAACAGTAAAGTTGAAATTGCAATTCACGATAATAATATCAGTTAAGTGCTGAAAACAATTTAGATTCAATAGAAAATACACTGTATTACAAGCGTCACAGATTTGCAATTACGATAAAGTATACTGGTTACAGGAATGCTGAAAAATATGTCAATTGAAAATAAACCTAATTTAAATTGAGGTTTAGGTTTAAATTTGGCTGTAGTTCAAGTTAAAGGGGTGAGAGCCCTTAATCTAGGGGTTTTGTCGAGATAGATTTAAAAATGTACGTTTGTGTAAATTTGCATACGTTTCACGGTCGTTGCATTTACAACAGAATTAATGTTAGTTCTTTTTTGAGCGCGACGGCCCAAGTTTGACTCCCGGTAAAATACCACCAGAATTAAAAAAAGATTTAGTAAATTTTAAGAAAATTGCGCGCCAAAATTCCATTACTATTAAAGCAGGTACTAAAAGTAGAAGCCGGGCGCGAAAATGGAATTTTTGAAAACCATCACTTCTAACAAATTATTATTTAAAATGATAAAATTATTTAACAAATTTGAATTTTTTTGAAAAAAGGACATCCTAATATCTAGCATTACATTAGATATATTATTGGAGATAATGTAGTCTAGTATAATAAATATCAAAATTCCAATTCAATTCTTACTCCACACAATAACCACTAAAATGAATTTAAGCCATAAGCATTATAAGTGAAAATCCAAGAAAAACCCCGAAAATTCACCCGCCTGTGTTTTAATTTTCCACCTTAAACTGTAAGGAATAGGATTCAGTTTAAAAGTAGATCTTAGTTTTGGGCAATAATTTAACTAAGCTTCTATTTTGAACTTTATGCTTTAAGCACAAGGTTTATTTTTGTATAGTTTAGTCTAGCGCCTGACAGTAGTGCAATAGCCGTCTGCACCGTGACTCATAGTAAAGCCCGTTTCACACACGCGCAGAATGAGTGTTGATGTGTGAGTGAGACAGAGGACATAGTGATAAGAGCGGAAGGATTGTGCCAATATCTTCGTTTTAAATAGGTACATTTATCTCTCGAAGCACATTGCGCAAGGCATTTAATGTTATAATTTTCACGATATTTCATTTTTAATGAGGTTTTCCTTCAATTTAGAAGTAAGTAATGTAAGTATAGTACACCAATTTAAACATGTTGCAATAAATTGAATTAATCTCGGGTGAAATACCTACTTGAACCACTATTCAAGGATAATACAGTTTACGCCTCAAGAGTGTTAGAATAAGAAAGGTCTCCAACGAGAAAACGTTTAAATGATTAACTATACTACTTAATTATACATATGTGTAACCGTAAGATTGTAACAACCGTTAGATTATAATCTAACTCGCGAAATTGCAAACTGTCAAGAGATTACAATTTAACGCGTTATTTTTCGGTAGATTGTAATCTATTAGGTATATTAACCTGATAAAACCTAAGTGCCCGGTCTGCGGCCTGATTGTATATGTCGAACCCTAACCTAACCTACAAGAAAACGTAAATACAATTATTATTTCAAAAATTGACACTCAGAACATTGAACGGTTCACAATCTGTCGACAGTTTACAATTTCGCAAGTTAGATTATAATCTAACGGTTTTTTCAATCTTACGGTGACATATGCAAGGCGAAGAATATAATGTAAATAATAATGTTTGAAAATCCGCTATCACCCATCACAATGCCCTGGTCTCTACCAGCGGGTGCCAGTTTATGTGAAATCGATGCACCGCTGTTTGTAAACATTCTGCATCCACCCTTACATCTGTCAAAACCACTCGAGCAAATAACACCCTTATATCGAGCGGGGGAGGGACTGAAATAACGCGAACACACAAAACAACATTCAAAAGACTAATCTTCTTATTTTGGCGAATGGAATCTACGTAGACTAGTATCAAAGTCTCGAATATAAAAAATTACGTCACGGTAATTGGGTATTTGACTACTAGTGAAATAAATTATTTTTTAGTGATTATTAAATAAAGAATCACCCAAAAGTCGTAATATCCACGTCCCCTGCTAGTTTTATTTTGAATAACCATTTTAAACTATCGAATGAAGTAAAAAAAGTGCGTCGAACTTTGATGACGTCACAACTCACAACTTAAAATTTCATACAAAATCCATACTAACCGCGCGTTTTGACGTTTGAAAAAAAGATGCTGATTTGACAAGTAGTCAAATACCCAATTGTTAAATAATTTTTTTTACGGAAATTTTAAAAAAATGCAGATAAATAGACATCAGCGATATTATGCTTCATGCTTCAGAAATTACTCTAAATTACCTAAGTCATGATCCTATACAACTGATTATATTATTATTTATTTGGAGTTCCGAAAGTTATTAATTAGGTATCAAAAGCATAGTCTACACATAGTTAAATTGATTTAGTTTAAAAATAATTCTTTATGTTGTTTGAAATATTTAAACCGCCAAAACATATTACTTTTTATTTCACTTTTATTAAAACACACTTTGAGCTCTTAAGGCACACACACTTCACTGTTAATTGTCAAGTCAAAAACACGCACGAAATTGATTTAAATATTTATAATTTAGCATATTTTTTGTTTACGGTTGAGACGCGGTCGCGCGCCGGTGCTGCCACGTTGCGAACTAACCTAACCTTGCCTACAGACTACAGACGGGGGATCGTAAAATCCTATAACATTCCTAATAGTCTTGATCCTTGATTCGAAACGTGTTCACTTTTTATGACGTAGCTACTGTCTAGCAAGCTTTTTTTGACCTTTGCTCGTTTTAGCAATATATATAAATGATATGATATTTACATATTTTATGCAAAGTAATAAAATCAATTTAAACTTCGATCGATATACATAATTTTCACATTATTTTGTTGTCTATTAAAAACAACATATATAATGCCCTTTTTTCGACTGCGTCGATTGTTTTTAAGAATTCTGTGTGATTAAAAGTTGCTCTCCATCTCCGATGAGAGCTATCTCGTTACCGAAGCTCAGTTTTGCAAACTCAACAATTAAATGATGAAGTAAAATTCGAATATGTATTAATTTATAACTGTAGCTACAGGCTACATATAACAATGTCCATCAAAGGACAAAGATGTTCTTACTAAACCACCTAGCTAATCACTTTGTTACAAGCTCGTTCGTATAAGGCACCCTTAAGGCACCTAATACCATCATTATTAACAAATTTAATGAACTTGATTAGTAAATTTTATAACTTAGCACGTTTTAATTAATATGAATGCAAATTTTATATATTTATTTATTCTACGTATATAGGGACTTTATAAATAAATAGGGACTACCACTTTTTTTCTTTAATCTATATTTTAAAACGGTTATCAAACTCAAAACTAACTGAGGATGTGAATTTTAGGACTTTTGGAAGATCCTCTATTTAATAATCAATTAGAAATAATTTATTTTTGATAAAGGCATCATCCCTATTGTAACCGAGTTAGTAAAGAATTTTGAATTAGAGTACCCCGTACGCTTACTATGACAACATGTAAAGTATCAAGACTACGCGTTCGAGTGCAGTAAAGCCACCCCGTCACCCCGGTGTCCGGCGGGTGTCCCCCGTTCATTCATTTGGCGCGTACTACGCCGCGGGCCTGACCTTGTGTGCACTCTGCCTAATGCCATTGTTGCTACTTTACGTTAATGTGTTTTCAGCTTTAAAGCACCTAGTTATTTTATTTTATTTATTTATTTGGCTACTAAAACAGATTACAATACTGATCTAACCTAAAGTCTTAACTAATAACATTTTAATCTTATAGTAATCCCACAAAGTCGCACTACATGAATAAGGTTCTAGCGTGCAAAGTAAACCACCAAATAACAAACGGTTAATAATACCTAGTATAAGTAAAGCAAATACAGTGTTATCCTACTTATCTATTTTATACAATCTATTTATGAACAAGTAATATTATTATTTATAAGTATGCCTAGTAAACCTGGGGCCTACTACAGAATTGGGAGTCTGTTTATAACTTTAATTTATTCTGTGGGGCCCTTACAAAACTCAAACTCAAACTCAATTAATGTTTATTCAATTACTAGGTATACTACACTTATTGACGTTCAGTTATTTAAAAAACATAATGGTGATAATCAGTAACGGTATCTTAAAACTAAAGCTACGAGGGTTTCAAACGCGCCCAGGTCTGAGAAGAGCCCACAACAAACTCAGCCGGGGGTTTTTTTTTTCATTATCACCATTTCACGGGTTATCTTAACTAAGGAACTATCAGAGCCATTAGATCAAATCATTGGTAAGCTACATGACAGCTATAATCTACCGTGTGACAATCACAACTACCTCCGATTTGCCGACACTGTCCCAGTATGAAATGTATTGTTGCTGTAAGATAAGTGATAGTTACTACTGTAGAGTAGTAATACTATGGTTATATGATAGACAACCTAAGGTAGCGTATTTTGAAGCTACAAGTTTAGTGATTCTTTTGTTCTGAATAGAAAAAGCTTTTAATTCAAAAGCTGAGAGTCAAATACGCCCTAAGCTTGAAACTTGAAAATCAAAATCGGTTAAAAAGATGAGCCTTTACGTTAAAGCGTAGCAGACAGACAGACGGACATTAGTATGGACTTAAACAAAATAAAAGTGACCAATGCAAGGTTGCAAACACTCTTTTATTTTGTTCCTGTCACAACTAATTGCTGCGAAAACTATATCAGCAGAGAACAAGCTAAACAAAATGTACCCAATAAACTTATCCAATATTCGGCAAATATTTCTACTCTCAGCGATAACATAGCGTCCCTTGCCTGTAATTTTATTTATCATATAATTTCCACCCCACGCCTCCGCTGCACCCCACTGCACCCTACAAGTATAAACCATAAACATTAGATGCCGCAGTGTGTGTGCAACTTTTATTGCCATCCGATAATGAATTATTGATTTTTCAAGAGTCACTCGTTTAAAAGTTGAAGAATAGTGTTACTTTAAACAATAACAGGGTATCCTCGGTGACGGATATTGGCGTAATACTAGATAAAAAGTTACTTTTCGATGAACACATCAACTACATTTCTAGAAAGGCTTATAGGATGTTAGGATTTGTTTTAAGGGTCTCCAAGGAATTTAAACTACCTTCAACACTTATACTTCTCTATAATTCGTCTGTAAGATCTATTGTAGAATATGCTTCCACGGTTTGGAGACCTCGGTGTAAGGTACACATAGAAAAAATTGAAGGAGTACACAATCGGTTTTTAAAACGGCTTTCATATAGTATGTATTTCAAATAATACCATCTATGACGGCAATCTTGATCCTCCACTTTCAGCTGCTAGCAGACGTGTTCAAAGAGATCAAATCCTTCTTTTCAAACTCTTGAATAATGGTGTTGACTCTCCATATCTTATTTCTAAAAAAAACTTTAAGATGTTCACGGATTAACTCTCGACATCCTAAACTGTTTCACATTGGACCAAGCAAGACAAATTATGCAGAAAATACATTAATAAAAAGATGTTGCAAGCAGTATAACCAGTTGTTTTCTGACAAAGACATATTTCATCTTTCTCTCCCTAAGTGTATGGTGAGTATTAAAGATAGTTTGGCACAAACCAACTAGCTCATAATATTTTCATTTCTAATCAATATGTTTTAGTATGTTTTTCTTTTTCTCTATTCTAATATAAAGTAAGTAAGTATAATAACAAATTTTGTTTTCGTGTATCGACTATACCCAATTATTCATTTGGAAAATTTTTAGACAATATGTGCAAGAATACGTTGAAAACTGTTATGGTTTAAGTGTAATGCTATATTTGTTTTACCTATTGTATTTTAGGTTACTGTATGTTTTCAGAATAAAGTAAAATAAAAAAAATTACCATTGCTAATTCAATCCAATTTTCAACGTAAGTAAGTTATGAAGTGAGGGTCGAGTGGTCTAGTTGTGACAACGCAAATCAGTCGATTGCGATTGTTAAGCAACGTTGACCCAAATCGGTAACTGGATGTGTGACCGAATTTGGAGGTTCAAATTTGGCCTTTTCGTTTCCTCCGTGCCTCGGAGAGCACGTAAAGCCGTCGGTCCAGGTTATTATCACTAACATCTGATAATAATCGCTACAAAACCTAGGAGTTTAAATACTCTTAATCGAGTCGTATGCGGAAGGACGTGGGAACCCACCGCATTATTATCCCAAGAAAACTTCTACCATTGTTTTATTAATTTAACGGGGTCATGACCCTCAGTAATGAGGAATTTTGAAGTAATGAGGAATTTTTGAGTGTCTTTTGAGTTCCGTACCGAACTGGTAAATTAGTAACGCTCAGCTCGCAAACATTGGCGTGCTTCAGGATTTTTGAAAATTCTACCTCCAAGGAAGCAGGGGCGCGTCTGCTAGTATTTACTATAACAACGTGGCGCGGAGGCACAGATATTATATGTTTAATTTTTATTTATATAGGTTTAGTTATACTAAGTATATTGAATTGTAGAGCTGGTCAATAAACTTTTATTTATTTATTTAGTAAATAAATAATAATAATCAAATATTTCAAGCAACAAAATTGATTAATTGGCTATAAAATCGAACGCAGAGCTTATAGTGCTATATGCGTACAGATATATGCTGTAGTGTGGCGAATTTTATACCTACAGTTGGTTGCGGCCTGATTGTGTATAGGGCCTTTAGCAGCTTAAAACTAAAAAATCGAAGAGCTAGACGTTTTCAGTGGAAATGTCACCGACCGATTGTAAAAACCGTTAGATTATAATTGAAATCGCGAAATTGTAAACTGTCGAAAGATTACAATTTAACGCAGTATTTTTCGATAAATTGTAATCTGTTAGGTATATTAACCCGATAGAACCTAGAAGACCCGCAGGCCGGGCACTACCTGATTATATTATATGTCGAACCCTAACCTAACCTACATGATACAGACAAGAAAACGTAAATACAATGAATATTTCAAAAACTTACACTCAGAACATTGAACGGTTCACAATCTGTCGACAGTTTACAATTTCGCGAGTAAAATTATAATCTAACGGCTTTACGGTGACAGAAACAAAGGGTTACAAGCAAAATGTAAATATTTACACGAGATTTACATGTCAGGAACACTTCACAGTCACCGCAGAGCTCGGGTCCCGAAGGTCCCGTCTCTAAGTGTTTGGAAAGGACTCGAGATAAAAGATTGGTCACGCGGTGGCGCGATTAGTATACAGGGGACTTACTTCGCTTAAGGCTGTATTATTTTAATACTGTTAACGCTCTGGTTTTAACAAAAGAATTAAGATTAATTTATTTATTTATTTATTTATTCACTTCTTGATGTAGTAAGATGTAGTAGTTATACTTTAATAGCGAATGCCCGCGACTTCGTCTGCGTGGTTTGAGGTTTTTCGGTTCCCGCGGGAGCTCTTTAATTTTCCGGGATAAAAATAGCCTATGTAGTATTCCAGACTATAATCTATCTCTGTACCAAATTTCAACCAGATCCATACATCCATCCATCCATCCATCCATCCATTCATCCAACATTCGCATTTATAATATTACTAGCGAATGCCCGCGTCTTCGTCTGCGTAGTTTGAGGTTTTATTTTCCCGCGGGAACTTAGAAATGGAACTGCACATATACAGGAATGTAATATTAAAATTTATAAGACTAATTTAAATGACTACTATAGAAACCAAGGATGCCGCCACATACCCGCGGCTTCTTCTGCCTGGTATAAGGTATTTTCAATTCCCTCAGGAGCTCCTTAGTTTTCCGGGATAAAAAGTAGCCTATGTCACTCTCCAGGTCCTCAAATATTTGTTTTAATGACCTATGTCCCTCCAGTGGGGCAGAGGGCGTATACAGTGTTATGCCATCCCGAGCGGTTAGAAGGTGGGTACACCTCATTTATAACCATGCAAAAAATCTTGTCGATCCGTTGCTTTTTTGCGGCGTGATTTAAGGACAAACCAACAAACAAACATTTGCATTTATAATATTACTTGAGGATGCCCGCGATTTCGTACGACTGAATTTAGGTTTTTTATACCCACGGGAACTCTTGAATTTTCTAGGATAAACTTTGCTAAAGTTCTTCCCCGATTGCAACTGGTCTCATTACCAAAATTTCGTCAAAATCGGTTCAAAAGGTGAAATACAGACAGACACTATCCTGACTATAATACTAGCATATATGGATGCCATATTATATTACTTCGTCTGTATTCTAAGTTGAACATGAACACGTGTAAACATGACAATCTTTTTGTACTCGCTTCAGCAAAAAATCTAGACATGAACACAATTTGTTCCTAACATATAAGGCGCGTACACAACTCGGGAATTTAGTGTTTAATGTATTTGTCGCATTACAGATGAGCGTGCGCAAAAACAGTGATTTTCGTTGATAAGGCGCTGCGCTTTATAATCTATGGTGTGGTGTTTTATTGTAACAAAGTAAGGCTAGCAACACAACACAACTAAAACTTTACTTATCCATACTAATAAAATAAATGTTTAAGTGTGTTTGTCTTGACGACCTCCGTAGCCCTGTTGTCTTAACGAGCGGAGGTCCCGGGTTCAATCCCCGGTAGGGTCAATTTGGGAATTTATAATTTCTGAATTTTCCCTGGTCTGGCCTGGTGGGAGGCTTCGGCCGTGGCTAGTTACCACCCTACCGGCAAAGACGTGCCGCCAAGTTCCGGTACGAAGCCGTGTAGAAATCGAATAGGGGTATGGGTTTAATGAATGAATGAATGAATGAAACTTTTATTAACAGGCTACAAAGGCCCATAGTGGTTAGTTAAACTTAACCTATGTTAGTAATTCTAAAATAAGAAAATCTACAATAATAATAATAGACAATAATATGTGTTAGTAAGACTTATTCTATGTTAGTTAATATAATTAATATACTTACAAACTAAGGCCGACATCCAGTGCGCTTTGAAAGCGCTGTCCTGTCTGTCAGCTATCACCCTCAGAATAATATTGGAACTACTCTCCAGTCTACCTTTGGTGGAGGCGATCCTCTTCCGTATGATTGCGAAAAAACCGTCAACACGATTTTCTGCAAACATACCGGACGCACTGCAGCACCGAGGCAGTCCCAACATCATCCTGAAGATGTTATTATACTGGACTCGGAGAGCGCTTAGAGATTTTTGGGTGTAGTCAACCCACAGACTGCAGGTGTAGAAGCTCTGGCAAAAGGCCTTAAAAAGTGTGACCTTGACTTCTTTTGTGCAACGAGCAAATCTGCGAGCTAACATATTCCCTCTAACCGCCAACGCCCTCCGCTCCCTATCTATATCTCCATTGTCCTTCATGTCTGCTGTAACCACGTGACCAAGGTAAGTGAACTGGTGCACCCTGATAAGCTCTGCACCGCACAATCTGACCGGTGGCACATAGCTCGGAGAACAACTGCCTGCAGCGAAGACCATGAGCATGCTTTTTTTAACATTATATTTAAGTCCGTGGTTTTCTGCATAGTCCTCACACACACGCAGCATATCCCTCAACGCGCAGACTGAAGGACTCAGCAGCACCATATCATCCGCGTAACTGATGTTATTAATCATTTGATTATCAATGGAACATCCCGCATACATGCTGCTAAGTCCCTCAATCAGCTCGTTCACGTACAGGCTGAAAAGCTTCGGAGAGCTTCTGCCACCCTGCCGAACTCCGCATTCCAGCCTGTAGGTGCCGGAGTATATACCCGCCCACCTTACCTGGTTACCTTGATGCGCATACCAGTGTCTAAAGATACTGATGAGTTCCTGAGGCATGCCAGTGTGTCTGAGCTTATCCCATAGTACCGGGTATGAAACCAGATCAAAAGCTTTTGAAAGATCCAGGAAGCAGGCATAGACTGGTGTTTTCCTGCTTGTATAGTACTTGATAGTCTCCTTTAAGGTCAACACTGCGCTCTCAGTGGAGAGTCCAGCCCGAAAGCCGAACTGAGCGTCATGTAGATTTAAGTATTTATCTAGATATTTATCCAAGAGCCCATCAAATTTAATATAACTGCGGTGCCCCTACCAGGTTAGCCCGCAACCATCTTAGACTGCATTATCACTTACCATCAGGTGAGATCGCAGTCAAGGGCTAAGTTATAGTGGATAAAAAAAAATAGGTCAACAGAGTGAGATTGGCATCCTAGGTATGCCGCACACAGGCTCAGGTCCAGTTTGCCGCTCCCTAGCTCCTAGCTTTGCGATTTCGTCGGCCCTTTCGTTGCTTTCAATACCCGCATGCCCTGGGGTCCAGCAGAGGATCACCTTATTTACGTTGGCTAAGGTGTTCAGTAATTGCCAGCAGTTTTCAACCAACCTCGAGTTGAAGACCACTGGACCAAGGACAAGGCTGAAAGAGCTGCTTGCCTACGAGGACAAAGCTGAAAGAGCTACCGAGGTCTTAATCGAAGGACTTCATATGAATATATTCTTATTCTTTTCTTACGTGCTAACTGTACCTGTGTGACGCACCCCGCGCTTGTCAAGTTTTTCACCGTGTTGTATGAACGGGTCCGTGTCGCCGCATACATTAGGACGGACGGACAGAATTAATTATAATTAATGCGCCCCAACTGCCACCGCTTGGCGCTTACCTGAAACAAGAGGAAAACTATTGTAATTGGGTCGATTTGGTTGGTTATGTTAGACTTTCATAGAGTTTCTGGATTTGCAATTACATAGATTTAAAAACTGTGTTAAACAGCATCTGTTAAGTCGAGGTTATTACACTATCGATGATTTTATTGATGACAAAGTTGCATGGAAGCAACCGGCCTCGCATCCAGTGACCCACAAGTCAGTGTAATACTTGTAACGTATGTGTTATGTTGTCTACATATTGTAACCTTTTCTTTTCTATGAAAAGAGCAACTGCTGAGTTTCTTGCCGGCTCTTCTCAGTAGAATCAGTTTTCCGAACCGCTGGTAGAGTCTTTACGTTTCATAAGTGACACAGGTTGTCCTACATGAAATAAATAAATCATTTATCATTTTATCATTTTGAATAAGTTTTTTTATTCCCACGGGAACCTAGCCTGTATATCACTCTCAGTCCACAAATATACCCATGCAAAAATCGACGTCAATCCATTGCTCTGTTGCAGCGTGATTGAAGGACAAACAATCGCAGTTTCGCATTTATAATATTAAGTTTGAAGTATGATATTATAATAGAACAGGTTTAACTGATGACAGCGTAGTGGTTAAGATCTCAAGAAGATTCAAGTATTCAAGAGTTCAATTCCTTCCTTCCGGGCACGTACCTTTAATTTTCTTTCAATATTTTGCGTTTTAAGCAATTAAATATCACATCGTGAAGGAAAACATCGTGAGGAAACCTGCATGCCCGAGAGTTGTCCATAATGTTCACAAAGATGTAAGAAGTTTGACTGTCTGCACTTGGCCAGCGTGGTGGACTACGCTCGAGGCTTCTTGTTCTAAGGGGAGACTTGTGTTCCACAGTAGGCCGGCGATAGTTATATTGTGATGATGGTAAATATATAATATTGCTAGCGGTCGCCCGCGATTTCGTCCGCGTACAATTTCTGATTTCCTATGAGAATTTCCCACTACAAAAGGCCTACTTGTATGCAGCTATATAGCATCGGCAGGTTTTTATTATTTAAGACTAATAAGTCCTTAATGCTGACTTCAAAAACTTATCACCTTCATGCAAAGCTTTCAATCCCTATTTCAAGCCCTTTGGGGTTTATAATCCTAAAATTGCTTATCCAGTTTATTATTACTTAAAACTCATAACCTATATCATGATTTTCAAGTCTTTAACTACAAAAACATAGGACTTGCATACAAATTTTCAACCCTCATTTCACCCTCTGTGGGGTAGATTTTTGTAAAATTGCTTATGCAGTTTATTATTACTTGAAACTAATAACTGAATTTTCTCAAAACCGTTTTTAGCGACCTTCTACACTATAGAAGGAACTTATCTTCCAAATTTCAAGTCTGTATGCTTAATAGTTCCTGAGATATCGTGTTGAATCAATATTTGAATCAGTGACATTTCGCTTTTATATAGATTTAAAGTGTAGTTATGTAATACATTATACAGTTCCGCAAAAATATCTTATTTCATTTCACCCAAATTTTGATAGGTAATTTTAATAGGGCCCTCCGAGGAAAGCTGGGTAAGTAAGTAAGTGGGTTCAGTATTATTTCAAGTATTTATTTAACATCCGTATCCGGGGTGTGGTGAATTAGTTAACAGCGTCGGTTCAGCCGGGCTATATTTTTAGCCAGGTGAATGTACTGCGGGATAAGCTAGTGAAAGTTATGGTTATATGGTAAACTTATAGTTGTACTAGCTAATGCCCGCGACTTCGTCTGCGCGGATTGAGGTTTTTTTTTCCCGCGGGAACTCCTTAATTTTCCGGGATAAAAAGTAGCCTATGTGCTATTCCATATAACTATAATCTATCTCTGTGCCATTTCAACCAGATCCGATCAGCCGTTGACAAGTCATAATAAAATAACTAATAAACACAACTGCCCTGCCAAAACACGAACTAAAAAGTTAAAAATCTAAATTAATCTAGTTAAATTAGAATCTTATTAACACTATGATATTTTTTGTGAATCACTGGATATTGAACTATAGTATTATTGTATTTTTGGAATCTATTCATCATTTTCTAGATGATGATTATATAGTTAATCTTATTTTCGTTTTGGTCATATAAATTTGGTCTTTAAAGGATAGGCCAGCAAGCACTTTAAAGTTCTTATAGTAAAAGCGCATCAAAAAGGACACTACATCACAGAACTCTTAACCATCCATCAGACGGTCGAGCGGTGTCCGGTTTGCGGCACAGGCGGCGGCGTGAAGGCCAGGCCCCACTACAGAGGAGCGGCAAATAATCTCAGTAACAGTTTGTATTAGGGCTTTCGAATACCTGTTTTTTTCAATACCGGTATTAATACCGGAAAGATTTTTCCGGAACTTAAAATTAGATAGATTGTTTTTAACTTGTAACTAGTCTTTTCTGAAGGATACTGCACCATAAAAAAACAGTTTTTCCATAAAAATATTTTTTCACCACATAAACTCCAAAAGAGGACTTTTCTGCTTATATTCAATGAAGAAATGCCATTGTTTTACTCGTATAAATGCATAGTTTAGTCAAAACACAAATTAATTAAAAATTCAGTAGTTATTTTTTTTGAAGAAAATAAATCATAACAAAATATTGCATTCGCTAAAAAACTGATTTCTGAACGTTTCGTGAGTCAATGAAATAGAAATGCCAAGCCACAGGGTTCTAAATTCAAACACTATTTTTTCCCTCTGGGTGATCAAAAATGACTTTTTTTCACTGGTTTTAAGCAATAAAAGTGCTCTTATTGAGCTAATGTGCTTAAGATACAATTTTAAACTAAGAAGAATAAAAACAGTGGCATGTACCAAGAAATATATGCAATAGTCACTGCTTCGTTTATAGTGCCACCAATACCGGTATCCCGGTATTAGACGTTTCAGTACCGGTATTGAAAACCCGGGATCCCGGTATTAGCCAAAACCGGGATCCCGGTATTGGAAGCACTAGTTTGTATGGAGCGGGGCAGTGGGCCCACTTAAGCTGCGTGGCACGGAGATGCCCCCACAACCTTTACTACAGCCCAATAATGTCACACTGCTTGGCCCAGGCATCCACTCTCATAGGAGAGCGGAAATTAGAGCTTAGAACCACCACGCTGCTCCAATGCGGGTTGGCGGGCTTTAACGGCGGGATTATTAATATGTTAGTGATAATAACCGGGACCGAAACGGCTTAACGTGTTCTCCGAGGCAATTTTTTGTCAGAAATACCCAATACTTAATTAAAGCCCGACCGAAGTAAAACGCTAGCCACTAGCTAACGAAGCAGTCACTGATGCACTGCTACATATATATTTTTTTTATATCCTAAAGTACTAACAACAGTTAATACCCTACTTAAGTTACGATATAGCCTATGAGTAAATAAAGCTAATGAGTAACATTATTTTAACCTAAACTTATAGTATAAAATTATATCTAAGAATTGGTCCATTGGCTTATCTTAGTTTACGCTATATTTTATTATGAGACACTGTGTTCTTGTGTTCTTTGTATTGCCCTTAGCACTACACTTTCACTTCACTACACTAACTCGAAGGGCTTAGTCCTTTTAAGTCTACGCACTAAATCTGTATATATGTATATCAAAGGTTGCCTGGTAGGAATTGCTCGATTCGAAATCTATTTGCAGATCGCGATGAATATCTTCGTTTCTGACGTACCATAATTATTGTACTAAGAAAACATGCAGTTAAGTGCCACCTCTGTAGTGGGGCCAGACCTAGAAGCGGGCTGGAGCTGATTTAATGCAATGTGCAATACACGGCCAGTAGTGGGCACAACGCTTATATGGGCTAGTGATAAATACTCCGCACTAAATCCAGAGAACAAAAAACTTTCTATGTAGTCATGAATAAATGAACTGAGGCATTTCTTCCATATATTACACCTCCGTGTACGCTTTTATGATAGGGTTCCCAAAGAGTTTCTGTATTTGCCATTACATAGATTTAAAGACTGTGTTAAACAGCATTTGTTAAGTCGAGGTTATTACACTATCGATGATTTTATTGATGACAAAGTTGCATGGAAGCAACCGGCCTCGCATCCACTGAGCCACAAGTCAGTGTAATACTTGTAACGTATGTGTTGTGTTGTCTACATATTGTAACCTTTTCTTTTCTATGAAAAGAGCAACTGCCGAGTTTCTAGCCGGCTCTTCCCAGTAGAATCATCTTTCCGAACCGGTGGTAGAGTCTTAACGTTTCATAAGTGACACAAGTAGTCCTACATGAAATAAATAAATCAAATTTATCATGTATTTTTTTATAGTAAACGACGCCATCTCGTCGCTCAAGGAACAGCAAAGTTTCATAGCGTCCGTCCACTTTTTATTAATAATTTATTTACGCATTAACCTATTGATACGCTGTGTGTCATAAAATATTAGGTATTTTGTTACCCAATCAATCAGTTTTATTACAAATATGGGTACAGAGTGGTCATATTCCAACTTATATTATAGCGTTCGGTTAAATTTCACCTTACGGCATCCAATATTTTAAGCGTAAATCATTAATAAATTAACCAAGTAACTAAAATTAATCCATACAATCGGATCAAAATGGACGTTGTGAAAAATATAGTAATAGCACAGAGGAAAATTACTAGAATATAATATATAGACAATATCGAAGCAACTATTATTTAATAATTGTTACTTCGTAACAATTTCGTACCTATAACGACGAATGTTAAAGTTGTTTGGCACCTTGAAACTTTTTTTTTCTTTATTTATTTAGGGTTTTTTTTTTTTATTAGATTGAAAATAATACAATAGAACTTAATGCTAGCTAGCCTAACCTAATTACTATATAAATCATGCCCACGTGGAATGGTGGCAAGAATGCTGGCTGCATTTCCGCGCTGGACAGCCAGGCTGATCCTTTGCGCAAAAAATGAGCCAGCCCTTCTGTCACCAGATGAGGCAATTAACCGCGGTGAAATATCTCGCAAAAAATTTTTGGCACTAAGACTCCACGGCCCAAGGGTCTCCACGGCAAACGGAACAAATATGTAACTCTCTATGAGAGAGGCATACTTCCGCCGCTTGCCGGTTTCAGCCTTTTCTGCTGCGGCTCCCGGCCTTGATGCTTTCTCCCTGATATGACACGGGGCCAATGTATCTACGCATGTTGCGTCCCACATTAGCGCCCGTCCCCGTTCCCAGGGAACCAGCGTCAATCCATCAGGTCTCTTGCCATCATCCCGACTAATCCCTGCCGGCTCAATGAGCGCAGGAATATCTATGGTGGCAAGAGCCCTTTTGATCGTATCATTGAGAGAGCCATGCCGAAAAAGCCTACCAGCGCTCCTTTGGCAAGAGAGTCCGTGAATTCCAAATTTATCGACCTCTTTTCCACACGGACATCTGTGCTCGAAGCACAGGGGTGTTCCCAATCTGAGACCTAGAGCCACACGAAAACTTTCATTATCTAAAAGAGTGCCGAGATTTTTCGATGGCAAGGCATGAAGCCAATACCCGGATTCTTTTTCAGATAAGGCTAGAAGCCTTGCTCGATCTCTTTCACTTGTAAGATTTTGAACCAAATTTGTATGTGTCAGCCGAACCAACGGCACATCCCAAAGTTTTTGTGTGAAACATTCCTTCGGGATATCGTCATTGGGACACCTGACCTTCCAACTCTCTAAGGCCTCTGTGGCATAGGTCAGTGAAACTGAATTAGAATTAAGAATCTGAGAACTAAGCTCTTTTATACTATGCACAGAGGACAGAAAAGCCGGAAGAGCAACACTGGAAATTTTTCTCACGCCGATGCCACCATACTTGACCGGTAAAGTAGCTTGATTCCAAGACTGATTTTTAATTTTTTTTAAATTTAGAATTTTTTCTAAATTTATAATTAATTACATGTCAGCCCCATTATACCTTGAAACTTATAATCTCATAAGCTGATGCCCAGCGGGCATCAGCTTATGAGATAACGCGGATAATGTAGCGACATTATCCGCGTGGAATAAGTTTTTAAATTCCCAAGGGAATCCCTTAATTTTTCGGATCAAAAGTAGCCTATATCAATTTCCAGGTCCTCAACTTGCAAAAAAATACGTCAATCTGTTGCTCTATTGCGCACTTGCGGCGGTATATAAGGATAATAAACTAATAATTTCCCTTCCAACTATACCTAATCAATTGGTACAACAAGAATGCACTTCAATAGTTGGAACAGTCAACCAATTAAATTGCAGTCCACCCCAGGCGAGACTACAAAGATTTTTTTATGAATTGAAGTGTCAATTTGCTTTGTAAAATTTTGTAAAAGTATATCTCCCTGTGACAGCTATTCTCAGGCTATTCCCCGTTGACGAAAATATGGCGGAGCAAATAATAAAACCGGGAAAAGGCCGTTATCTTAATAGAAAATCGGGGGCGGGCACTTTGCATAAGGAAAGTGAGCAGCGAAATTGCTTCCTTTTGAATATTTTGCTTTGTCACTTCAAGGGTTAGGGCGTTAGGCGGAATTCAATACTGTGCACTACATAGCCGATGAACTTTCAAGTTAAATGGAAAATTGCCTATCACAGCCATGCTTTTTGTGATTATAGGGAGATATTAATATTTGCTTGCTTACATTCATAGCGTTGTTAATAATTAATTAATCACTAATTTCTGGCCCTAACAGATTAACAGCTGAATGTTGTGGTTACATTTTGTACCCACAACATTCAGCTGAGTTCGGCCCCTTTCGTTGGTTTTCGTTAAGTTAGATTTTAAGTACTTTGTGTGTATGTTTCTATGTTTAATGTGTCAGCTAATAAAATATAAATTCTATTTTATTGTATTAAATTTTTTAACTAGGTATTTTTTTGGTAGTGTTTGATTCTCAAAGAGCTATTTTTTTTTCAAATGAAATGAAAGCTATTTTCATGTCAAAGACATCTTGTGCCACTTATGATTTATGTCAGGCCTATAATATACCATCTGCAGTAAAATAATACTAATACCTACCGGTCAAAACTCTATTATACCACTATACCATATACACTAACGTCCTGTTCTTTTATTTTCCTGGTTATCTACAGAATACGGTGATAGTAAAGGAGTTCAAAATTCAGCTTTACTATCAAAAAGTCGAAAGTTCGTATCCCAGGCAAGCAAACTTTTCGAAATCACTTGCCTTAACGAGCTCTCCATAATATTCTCAAAGGTGTGAAGTCCGCACTTGGCAAGTGGTGGTTGGCTAGTATTATACTGTTAGACTGAAATTGATGGATCTATCTATGGTATATCTATGGTCTGACTGGTCTACAGCGCTCTCGACAGGGACGGTCGATTGAAAGCACTTGGCGGGGGTTCGGTGCAAAATGTCAAAGATGGCCGTACAGTGTTTTGTGTGTGAATTGCTAATAAAGTATGATTAAAATGGCTATCGAGTGTTTCTACTTATTAATACCAATTATATTAATAATATAATTGTTCTAGTTTCGACAAACTTGGCCAATGAAGGCTGTAATATTAACGAGGGTAGTCCTGATTGCAAGTGTGATAAGTCGCACCTGCAGCGTCCGTGACTAATTAGTACCAACGACTGCTTGAAACTTTGGTGATATCACGGAGTTGACCTATGGATTATTTGGTTTACTGATATAACAATCAGGGACGTCAAGTTTAGGGACGCGATTTGGTGCAAAGACATATTAATGGCTTGTAGAATGTAGACCTGGCATAAATATCCATCTTACTTCTTTCTTATCTTACTTATTAATCTTACTAATAGCATAAATGCGAAAGTTTGCATGGCTGTATGGGTGTTTGTTACTCAATCACGCCTCAATGGCTGAACGGATCTGGCTGAAATTTGGCACAGAGATAAATTATAGTCTGGAATAGCACACGGACACGATTTGATGCAAAGACATATTAATGGCTTGTAGAATGTAGACTGGGCATCTTAGAAATATCCATCTTAACCTTACTTCTTACTTCTTATCTTACTTCTTACTAATATTAAAAATGCGAAAGTTTGGATGGATGTACGGATGTATGGATGTTTGTTACTCAATCACGCCCCAACGGCTAAACGGATATAGCTGAAATTTGACACAGAGATAAATTATAGTCTGGAGTAGCACATAAGCTACTTTTCATCCCAGAAAATTAAGGAGTTTCCGCAGACGTAGTCGCGGGCATTAGCTACTACTTAATATAATAAACGCGAATGTGTGTCTGCCTGTCTACCTGCCTACTACGCTATTACGGTCCATCTTTTCAACCGATTTTGATATTTGGTATAGTGATATGTTATATCTTGGGGGAGGGAAGCTTTTTGTATCCCGGAAAATTAAGGAGTTCTGCGGGAATAAAAAAAAACCACGCGAGCGAAGTCGTGGACGTCATCTAGTTATAAATATGAAAGTGTGTACGTTTGTTGATTTTTCCTTGAATTTCGGCACAACAAAGCAAAGGACTGTCAAGATTTTCGCATGCCTTACGCATGTAGTGTAAAAATAAAGCCGGAAGTAAGTGTAAAAATAAAAAATAAACTCAACGAGGTCTCTATAATGCCAAGTTTGACTTACGGCTGTCAAACTTGGTCATTAAGAAAGTAAGAAGAAGATAAACTAGCCATCTGCCAAAGGAAGATGGAGCGAAGTATGTTAGGTATAATAAAAGATAAAATTAGCAATAAAAAGATACGGAAGACAACCAAGTTAATTGACATAAGGAAGACAGTTAGAATTTTAAAGTGGAAATGGGCTGGACATGTTTGCAGATTAGATAACACAAGATGGACAAAAAAGGTGACTGAATGGGATAATAGGGATAATAACTCATAATTTAAAAAAAAAAACACGACTGCATTGCCAAAAAACGAACTAAAAAATTAAAAATCTATATTAATCTAGATAAATAGAATCTTATTCACATTTTTATTAAAAGATATTTTTTTGTGAATCACTGGATATTGAACTATAGTGTTACATATTTTTGGAATCTACTCATCATTTTCTAAATGATGATTATATAGTTAATCTTATTTTCGATTTTTTTTTCAACTTTAGTCTTTAATTTGGGACCATGGTCACGCCATCAATTTTTTTTTTATTTTACTGGCCTATGTCCCTGGAATAAGCTAGGGATTCTAACGATACCTCATTTATCAAAATTGGTTCAGGCATATAGAAGTTATGGTGGAATATACAAACTCACATACATACATACATACTCGTACATGAACCCTGAAAACAATATATTCCTTTTTTCAGGCAGTCGTATAAAAAGAGGAAAAGAGGACGCTAAAGAAAAAGATGGCGAAATATCTTCTCAGAGCGATGCGGATCGGACTGGATGAGACAAGCTAGGGATAGAAATCTTTGGAAAGTTTTGGGGGAGGCCTACGCCGAAGAGACGACTTTTACGTTATTATGACGAATTTAAAATAAAATTGTATAGCAGTTTTACATGTTTATATCTGTTCACAAAAATGTAAATAATAATAATAATCATAATAATGAATAATAATTATTAATAATGGAAAATAATTAAAACTTATAAATTGAATCGAATATAATATTATGATAATGACATGACTTACGTTAAATTAAATAATAAAGCAAAAATAAATGATAATAACAATAATTAATATTGATAGATTCATAATTAACTTACTTAATATAGCCTATGACTAAGAAAAGAATTGTAACATAATACAGGCTTTTTATTTTATTTTTAAGGCCGATTCCCTGAAAGGTGACACAGGCTACTTATTATTCCGAAAAATAAAACAGACAGACCGTAACATACAAGATACAAGATGTTAATTATTATTTTTGATTCAGCAAGCGAAAAATATTATCAAAGACGTTATCAAACAAATTAGCAGCAACATATTTTGGCAGCAACGGTTGTCGGCACCTTCAAAGCGACGGGAGTAAATGTTTTACTTCGACTCTTTGTCTCATATATCAAACAACAAATTAATTGAACCAGCCCCCTACTTTTTGTGGCGGCTCCGAGAGTTATGTACCGGGCATCCGGTGCGGGCCACGTGGCGGGCTCCGGATGCGTTCACGAGCGGTCAGTTACTCGAGCAAGTTGTGTCTTTTTATACGACTGCCTGAAAAAAGGAGTACATTGTTTTCAGGGTTCATGTATTATGTGAGCTTGTATATTCCACCATAATTTCCGTACGCCTGAACCGATTTTGATAAATGAGGAATCGTTAGAATCCCTAGCTTATTCCGGGTGATATAGGCTAGTAAAATTTTAAAAAAAATTATGGGCTGACCATGGTCCCGCATTAAAGACTAAAGTTGAAAAAAAAACGAAAATAAGATTAACTATATAATCATCATCTAGAGAATGATGAGTAAATTACAACAATATATATACACATAACACTATAGTTAAATATCCAGTGATTCACAAAAAATATCATTTAATAAAAATGTGAATAAAATTCTGAATTAACTAGATTAATTTAGATTTTTAACTTTTTAGTTAGGTTTTTGACAGGGCAGTCGTGTTTTTATTTTAATTATTAATTCAAGTATCTATCCTAAATATATAAGAGGAAAAGGCGACTGACTGAATGTTCTTTCAACGCACAGCTCAAACCACTGGATGGAACGGGCTGAAATTTGGCACAGTTTGCTTTTATGACGTAGGAATCCGCTAAGAAAAGGTTTTTGAAAATTCTACCCCTAAGAGGCTTAAATAGGGCCTTGAAACTTGTATGAAAATGGAATCTGACACGAGTGAGGCTGCGGGCAAAAGCTAATCATACATACCAGCTCTTCATTGTTTTACTTTGAGTTAACATTGCTCATATTTTTTGAGCGTCTATTGCACCATGGCATTTTATGGCACCATGTATAAACAAGTCATAATTTAAAATTCAAAAACACGACTGCCCTGCCAAAAAATGAACTTAAAAGTTAAAAATCTAAATTAATCTAGTTAAGTAGAATCTTATTCACATTTTTATTAAGTAAATGATATTTTTTTGTGAATCTCTGGATATTGAACTATAGTGTTATATATTTTTGGAATGTACTCATCATTTTCTAGATGATGATTATATAGTTAATCTTATTTGCGAATATTTTTTTTCAACTTTAGTCTTTAATGCGGGACCATGGTCACCCCATCCAATTTTTTTTTAAATTTTACTAGCCTATGTCACCCGGAAAAAGCTAGGAATTCTAACGATACCTCATTTATCATAATCGGTTCAGTCGTATAGAAGTTATGGTGGAATATACAAACTCACATACATACATAACATACATACATACATACGTGAACCCTGAAAACAATATATCCTTTTTTCAGGCAGTCGTAAAAAATACTAGATGATGACAGCGACTTCCTAATACATTTTCATTTTTATCTATTTTCTTTTTTAATACAGCTGATATATTTCTTCAAACTAATTATATTTTACTAGCTGATGACTGCGACTTCGCCTTAATTTTCCGGAATAAGGAGTAGCCTATGTTACTCTCCAGATCCTCAACTATACCGATGCAAAAAATCACGTCTATCCGATGCTCCGTTGCGGCGTGATTGAAGGACAAACCAACAAATCAAAAAACCAACAAACAAACACACTTTCGCATTTATAATATTAAGTATCAAGACACGCGGAAGCGTGTCCAGCCAAAGTTCAAAAAAACTGGCGAGCAGCACCGTGTGTAATATTACACGAACCATTTGGAGCCACTTTTGACCCCCTCATAACTCAAAAACTATTTCACATAAACATGTCAAATTTGGCGCATATATTGAGACCCGTGAGATACATGTGTGCTCCAAATTTCATAAGCACACCTCAAATGGTTATTTAGATATAAACGTACAAAAATCGTCATTTTTCTGATCTACCTAAGTATAGATCAAAACTCTGACACGGGGCATACTACCATTGCTTAAAGCCGTATTATTTTAATACTGTTGACGTTTATGTTGTAGTGTTATAATCATTATTTTAAGGACGTCAGAGTACGTGACATTCAACCGTTATTTTGAAACAATACTGCTTTAAGCGGTGGTAGTAACTCCTTAACTATTGAAAATGACACATAATTATTATTTTAATGTAAATAATAATGAATAATAATATAGTTGCATTAAAACCTTACCTTCGTATTCATGCATTTTGTGCAACGAAACGTCATTGACAGAAAAGAAGAAACGTATTTGAAGTCGTCAGTTCAAGCTGTCAGTCATTGTGATTTGTATTCATTGTATAGAGTGGTTTTAGTGATATCGACTGTTTACCGTGCTTGTTTTCAATGTTTCACTAAAAACTTTTGATTTTGAACTTTTGCAATCATAATTGATGAGATGTAGAAATGTGCTGTAGAGGTAGTCTGACCATAGATGTAATCTGTCAATGTCAGTGTAACTCTAGGTACACTATCGGCCGGTTTCTGAATTAGGCATTCAAGCAAAAATCAGCTAAGCTTTGCTCTAGACTTAAGTTAAGACTTAAGTTTTTTATGTTTCACAAGATAAAATTGGGATTTCCCAAATTGTAATTAGCTAAGTATTTCTTCAATGGTCCCTGAGTATTCTCCAACATTACGTATGCGTTTCGTTACACGTACGAAAACCGGTATTAACCGAAAATAAAATTGTTTTCTAATTTTGTTAAATTTTATTATTAAATATATCTCAAAAAAATAGATTTTGTTCAATTTTATTTAAAGAATAATCCATTTCAAATTTTTCAAGCTTTTATATCATAAAAATCGTTGTTTTTGTCGTCGATTTTAAATCATCGCTTTATAGAATGAAGCGTATCAAATTATGCCAGTTTGACAAACGTCGGTTTGTGTTGTTTTGTTTTTGTTATTATGTCGAATTTGTTTTCTTTTGGCTAATATTCTCGTTAAAATGTATAAAATGGAAAGAAACAAGAAAACAAGATCTCCCTATTTCAGTTACGAGGAGAAAGCAAATCTTCTCGCATTCGTATAAAAGTAAGTAGTACCTAATATTTTTTAATATATCAACTAGCTTATGCCCGTGACTTTGTCTGCGTGGCTTAAGGTTTTCTGGTATAAAGTAACCTAGATGTGATATTCCAGACCATCTATCCCTGTGCCAAATTTCATCCAGATCCGTTTAGCCGTTCTGGCGTGAAAGAATAACAAACGTCCATACATCCATACATACAAACTTCCCCGTTTATAATATTAGTAAGGATTCCCTTGTATTGCTCGTAGGCCAGCTTTACTCCGTTTTGGTTCAGTATAATATCTTGTGGATTTCTTTGGCCATAATTCGTAGTTAGTAGGTACGTACTCGTACATGTAACTCTAAAAATAGAGAGTGCATAAAAATTCGTCGAGTATTCTATTCACCTAGTCACAAGACATACTTACCTGACTACTTACAAATTCCATAAAATCCAACCATCAAACTTAGAATAATGTCAATGTTTTCTTTGAATAACAGGCATATTTATGTGTTTTATATTATACTAGCTGATGCCCGCGGCTTTGTCCGCGTGGATTGAGGTATTTCGTGTCCCCGCGTGTTTTTTTAGTATTAATTAGTCATTTACATAATTTATTATTTCAGGACCAAAGCGAAGATGAGCTGATAAGTGAATCTTCACTTATCGCCACAACATCTGGTGATAATGTGATAATGTCATTTTTTAATTTCTACTTCGTAATCCATACTAATATCCATACTAGTAAAGTGTCTGTCTGTCTGTCTGCTACGCTTTCACGGCCCATTTGTTCAACCGATTTTGATAAAATTTTGTACAGGGATAGGTTATATCCCGGGGAAGGTCATAGGCTACTTTTTATCCCGGAAAATTTAAGAATTTCCGCGGAATCAAAGAACCTTATCCACGCGGACGGAGTCGCGGGCATCATCTTGTATCTAGTATTATACTATATTATATTCTGTGTACAATAGTATTAAGTAAAAAAAATCTTTTCAGGCATTTATTTTTGATGAAAATTCGATTAAAGATTTCCTGATGAGAATCCTTTCGATGAAGCTGCTGAATAATTTAGTAAGCACTTCTTACTTGTAGGTACTGTTTAGCATATATTCTGACTTGAAAACCACCTACCTAAATTTATATTGTGTGATGAAAAATAAGCCACATTATTAGTTTTTTTAGGACTCTGTACCCAAAGGTTGCCAACAAGACCCAATTGCTCAGCCTCAGTAGTTTATCTGTCTGTCAGTTTCAATTTTCAGTGCTATATGAACTAATCTGCAAAACGTTTATGCATACAAATCTAAAATTTTGTACATACTCCATAGTATAGGATGGCACTTACTTGGAATTAGCTCTGGCCATTTAATTAACATTTAAACCTTAATTTTAAATTTGGTATTTATTGTGTAATGTAACATTTTTTTATAGAAGACATAAGAAAGAATCGTGGAAGATCCAGTGCATTCACAAACGAATACAGTGCCAGAACCAAAAAGTTACTTTTCAAATGAGCTGCGTTCCAGACTGAAGGCAAAAAAAAAACAAAGAAGAATGAAGGCAATGTATGCATAAAAAATCTGCAGAGATGCTTAAAAAAAAGAATGGAATTTTAAAATTTAGAAATGAGCAGAAAAGGCATGAAATTCAGATGCAAATATTAAAAATGCAGTTAAGAAAGGTGGAGAGAAAATTAATGTGAAGTACATTTATTTCGATATTCTAATCCTAATTTTGGATGCATTAGATACTTGAAATTTAATTTCGTGATCCTATTATTTATAAGTTTTAATGACCCTCTAAAGAAATTTTTAAATTTGTTATTTTTTTAATAAAAAAACATTTCAAAAACAAAACTTTTATTTCTATTCAATATTTCTTTATTAAATTAGGCACACGTACTCATATTACTGTCCGAAATTTTAAGCCTATCTGTTATTATAGACAATAATCTCTTTACCAAATTTCATCCACCACTTCAGCCTATTAACGTCCCACTGCTGGGCACAGGTCTCCACTCTCATAGGAGAGAGGGAATTAGGAGCTTAGACCCACCACGCTGCTCCAATGCGGGTTGGCGGGCTTTAACGACTATTATCATGTTGACTCTCCGAGGCACGGGGGTGAAACACCGCCAACTTCCAACTCCGGGCTGGCACTGAGAATTTCATAATTGAAAACCCAATACCTAACAATTTTTATGCCCAACCGGGAATCGAACCCAGGACCTCGTGATCTGCAGTCGACTACGCTAACCGCTAGACCAACGAGGCAGTTTCATCCAGAAAATTTCATCCAGATCCATTCAACTTTTTTGGCGTGATAGAGTAACAAACAAGCATCCTTCCATCCATACATCCCTCTTTCGTATTTATATACCATATATACAAATACTAATATCCAAACTTAATATTATAAATGCGAAAGTGTGTCTGTCTGTCCGTCTGCTATGCTTTCACGGCCCATATGTTCAACCGATTTTGATGAAATTTGGTACAGGCATAGGTTGTATCCGGGGTAAGGACATAGGTTACTTTTTATCCTGGAAAATTTAAGAGTTCCCGCGGGAATCAAGGAACTTTAATCCACGCAGACGAAGTCACAGGCATCATCAGTATTAGTATAAAATCAATCACGGTATCTTAAAACTAAAGAGGGTTCCAAACGCACCCTGATCTGAAAGAGCCCAAAACACACTCAGCCGGGTTTTTTTATTCTCACAAATAAATTACTAATTTTATTATATTTTCCACTACAAAATATAATTACCTGAAGGGTATTAACCGTATGCATTAGTAAAATAAGTTTCTACTAATGCTGATCTTACAGCTAAATTTTGTGCTTGTTGAGCTTGGGACAAAGGTAGAACATCATTTTGCTCTTCAACAAGTACATCTTTACAACAAAATCATCAAGATCTGGGGCCATGTTATGTAAAACTACACATGCTACAATAACCTTGTACACCTTGCCTAATTTAAGCTGCATCCCGGAATGAAGACAGGGGAAACGCCTCTTCAGAACTCCAAAGCATCTCTCAATTGTATTTCTAGTAGTAATCTGTGCTCTGTTATATGCTTCTTGTGCTGAAGTGGTAGGATTTAAAAATGGCGTCATGATGTACCTTAGACATGGGTATCCACTGTCTCCTAAAATTAGATATGACCCAAATCTTCCATCTTCAAACTGAGCAGCAAGTGGAGAATCATTCCAAATTGTTGTATCATGGACAAAACATGGCCAACGGGCGATGATACTTCTTATTTTCAAATTAGCGTCACATATGGCTTGGATATTTATTGAAAAGTTATCTTTTCTATTTCTAAACAATTCTGCCCTGTTGCCACCGAGACCACCACCAATTACTCTAGGGAATCCTACTATCGCATAAAATCCTGCAGCCACTGTTGATCGTTCTTGAGCAGAAGGCATTTGCACGTATTGTGCCCTTAGCATCGCTATAGCACTGGATACTCTATCGGTTACCCGACACACAGTTGCTTTGCTTACGTTCGCCGTGTCTCCTACGACGGCCTGGAAACTGCCAGTTGCGTAATACCGCAATGCTATTAGAAGTTGTAACATTGGCGGAATGCAGTCGCACCTTTGGATTCTTGCGGGTAATTTGGTCTTTATTTTGCCAAAAACAAATGTTACAGATTCCTTCGAAAAGCGGAATCGGTCGTTAAATTGTTTGTTGTTGAAAGAAACAATGGGCGATTTCTAATAACTTGTCTCCTGTGTGGTTGTCTTTGTACAGGCAAGAATCTTCACTGGACATTGTGCAAAAAATGGATTTTTTTACAAAGGTTCAAACGAGAGTAAAGTTTAAGTAGCTGAAATCCGTCACTCATCTATTACGTTGTCAACTCTGAGAAAGGAGAGCTTTGAGCACTGTCAAATGCGCTCTGAAACGCAATTTTTCTGTTAAGCAGAGATTTAAGTTTCGAAACTGTCAAATTTGAAAATTTGCAAGCTCCAATTCTCAAATCTTACGCAATATCAATTCAGAAACAATAATTTGCCTAAGTCGTTCTTAAGACACACTTAAGAAGTCTTTGAGACCGACTCAACATGAAATTCTCAATTCAGAAACCGGCTGTATATATTTTTCTTGAGAATTCTCGTCTTTAATTATCTTGTACAATGAGTCGTACAATAGAATTACTGGTGGGTGACACACTGACCTTAAACCGAATAATAAGTACCTACTAATGTAAAACGTAAACTAAACTAATAGAAAAGTCCTATTACAGTGTAAAGGATTATTTGAATGATAGCAAGGCATTGGTATGAATTGTTACAGCGGCTGATTATGTAATGTTATATTATAAGTACATATATATAATTTCAAATATTTGTGAGATGGTGATAATAAAAAAAAAGCGGAGTTTATTGCGGGCTCTTCTCAGACCAGGGCACGTTTGGAACCCTCGTAGCTTTAGTTTTAAGATACCGTAGTTACTTAACACCATCACCTCTTATGCTCTGTAAGCATGACGTTCAGAAGGTGTACTTTGTAGGTACATATTTTAAATAAATATGTTTTGAGTTTGAGATTGAGTTCAATAATTTCTGTACAAAAAGTAATGATATCCCATCAAAAACATAAATGTAAAATGAGAGCCAAGTTCAAAATTGTGATAAATATGCCTTGGTTGATGACTGCAGCGACAAAAGAAGTGAGATCTAAATGGGTGCCAAGTTCAATGGTCAGTCCTGCAATTTATTTATCCCATCAAAAACATAAATGTGAAATGAGAGGCAAATTCAAAATTGTGATATATATGCCTTGGTTGTTGACTTCAGCGACAAAAGAAGTGAGATCTAAATGGGTGCCAAGTTCAATGGTCAGTCCTGAAATTTATTTATAACAACATATAATATTTTATAACAACTTAAAATATCATTTCTTCTTATAACTTAGTATAAAATGTTGAAGACTAAGGCTTTGGCTTGGCTAGTTTCCATATACGAATTATTATTAAGTAGGTACCTAAAAGTACAGTTTCTACCAGCTAGCCAAATTTTCGGAAGAATAAAATAAGAACTTACAGCTTTACAACTTGTGAAGGCTATAATTCGTATATGAAAACTAGCCAAGCCAAAGCCTTAGTCTTCAACATTTTATACTAAGTTATAAGAAGAAATGATATTTTAAGTTGTTATAAAATATTATATGTTGTTATAAATAAATTTCAGGACTGACCATTGAACTTGGCACCCATTTAGATCTCACTTCTTTTGTCGCTGAAGTCAACAACCAAGGCATATTTATCACAATTTTGAATTTGCCTCTCATTTCACATTTATGTTTTTGATGGGATAAATAAATTGCAGGACTGACCATTGAACTTGGCACCCATTTAGATCTCACTTCTTTTGTCGCTGCAGTCAACAACCAAGGCATATTTATCACAATTTTGAACTTGGCTCTCATTTTACATTTATGTTTTTGATGGGATATTATTTTAAGCTCTGACAGTGTTACAGCGATAGGAGAGTATGGTTGCTCGATTGTAGCATCAATGTTATATAGTACTTGAGCGAGTGTACTCGACTAAGTAGCACGGTTGCTAGTAGCGTGAAGGCGGCCGCGAGTGACAGATTTAGCGCGGTGGTTGTTAATTCCAGCTATATTCGGTGTAGCCGCTTCCCGTGTGGCGGCTTTGGCCAACTGTGTTGTGCATTTCACTTACTTTTTAGTTACATTTTAGTACGGAGTACGATAAGTATTTTTGATTAAACTAGTGGTTCGCCTCGAACTGAGTCCTCGCGGTATTTTTTTATTCCACTTAAGATGATGCTAACGTCTATTATTTGTAAGCACAAACGAATAAACTTTTACGGAGCGCCATCTATTGACATCCTTGTGAAGTTCTGTTAAAAATACTGAAGCTCATTAAAAATTAAATAATTTCGTTTCCTTATAATATTTATCTAATTTTAGTATTTGTTGTTCAAGTACAGGATATAATTCATACAATTAATCGAGTTTCAGGCTCAACCTTTCAGAAAATTGAGAGTTCTGAGGTCAACTTTGGACGTTAGAAAATCTCCACTTTGAAAGCCCCCGTTTTTTCGTAAGATTAAGGGGAAAATTTAAAAAAAAATTTGTACTCTATTCCTAATTATTTTTTAAATTATATACCGCAACCCTATGTAACGCTATAAAAATATTTCAGTTCGCATTCGCTTCTATGAGAGCCCCCCTGAAATAAAGATTTTTATAACTTTTTAAGCCATACTCGACTGGAGGCCATCAGTTTACATCTTATATTTAAATTTAAAGTAATTATGTTCCGTAATTCAGAAGTGATAAGGCTCTGACAGACGGACGGACGGATGGACGGAAAAGTGCAAATTCACTCAAGTAGACTCAGAGAACTTCGCTTCGCTCGGTCAAATATTGATAGCGAAACTACAAGTCTTCTTTAAAGTTCCTTTTGATAGCTAAGGCTTTATTTTATATGCGTTTAGGCTCTACCTATGGATAAGATCCTTAAAATAAAGTAGCTGTAGCTGTGTAAGATTAAATAAAAATGAGGCTTGAAATAAGGTAAAAGTACTTATTTCTATGTTCTATATTTTATTTTACATTCTTTCTGCCACTATTTTCAAAATTTATTTATTTTTCTCGCATTAATTTTAATTTCAATTAACTGAAAGCTAAATCCAAAAACGTTTCGTGCGACCAGATTGGACGTCAACCACATACGGATGCCAACGCTGACGGTTTCTCGCTGTTCTGTGGTAGAACGGAGAAGGAGGAACAAGTCTGTGATGCTCCTGAGCGTACTCCCCATGGTATATCCGATTTTCGATCTACTGATGTTATTAATTGTATTGTGTTGTGTTGAGCGCTGTTCCCTCAACGTGCGGAGGTCCCGGGTTCGATCCCCGGAAGGGTCAATTTGGGAATTAATAATTTCTGAATTTCTCTGGTCTGGCCCGGTGGGAGGCTTCGGCCGTGGCTAGTTACCACCCTTCCGGTAAAACGTGCCGCAAAGCGATTAAGCATTCCGGTACGATGCCGTGTAGAAAACGTATATGGGTATGGGTTTAATACAACTGCCATGACTCTAATAGGTTAGCTACCGCTACCATCTTAGTCTGTATCATCACTTACCATCAGGTGGGATCGCAGTCAAGGGCCCAGAAGGAGGAACAAGTTCCTGAGCACACTCCCCACGGTATATCCGATATTCGATCTACTGATGTTATTAATAAAATATATAAAGAAGGTACAAAATTAGGTACGATAGACACCCACTGCACAACCTACCAGGTTGATTTGCGTGGAGGATCGTCCAAGTTACGCAGAGTAGTCCCAGCGGCCTGTGGGGTATTCAACAAGTGTATTCAGACGTGAATGCAGCTCGTTAGGAATGCAAATAGCCGCAGAGTTGTGCGACAGGAAGGTGACAGGCTACTTCGCTGTGAGTCCGTGAAATTAACGCGCGAGTGCTAGGTCTGGACGCAAACTTGAAAATTATTTAAAAACACGACTGCCCTGCCTAAAAACTAAATAAAAAGTTAATAATCTAAATTAATCTAGTTAAATTAGAATCTTTTTCACATTAAATGATATTTTTTTGTGAATCACTGGGTATTGAACTATAGTGTTATATGTTTTTCGAATCTACTCATCGTTTTCTAGATGATGATTATATAGTTAAGCTTATTTTCGAAAAAAAATATTCAACTTTAGTCTTTAATACGGGACTATGGTCACCCCATCAATTTTTTTTAAAATTTTACTAGCCTATGCCACCCTGAATAAGCTAGAGATTCTAACGATACCTCATCTATCAAAACCGGTTGAGGCGTATAGAAGTTATGGTGGAATATACAAACTCACATACATACATACATACATGAACCCTGAAAACAATATACTCCTTTTTACAGGCAGTCGTATAAAAAACAACGCCTTACGAACACGTAAGCGTTCATAGCCTTGTGATTAAGGCTTCAACCTCCTATTCGCGAGGTCTAGGTTTGGAATCAAGTCCCATTGGATTTATAAATATCACTTGCGAATGGTGAAGGAAAACATTATCCCATCAAAATCATAAATGTAAAATGAGAGCCAAGTTCAAAATTGTGATATATACCTTGGTTGTTGACTTAGCGACAAAAGAAGTGAGATCTAAATGGGTGCCAAGTTCAATGGTCAGTCCTGCAATTTATTTATCCCATCAAAAACATAAATGTGGAATGGGAGCCAAGTTCAAAATTGTGATATATATGCCTTGGTTGTTGACTTCAGCGACAAAAGAAGTGAGATCTAAATGGGTGCCAAGTTCAATGGTCAGTCCTGAAATTTATTTATAACAACATATAATATTTTATAACAACTTAAAATATCATTTCTTCTTATAACTTAGTATGAAATGTTGAAGACTAAGGCTTTGGCTTGGTTAGTTTTCATATATGAATTATAGCCTTCGCAAGTTGTAAAGCTGTAAGTTCTTATTTTATTCTTCCGAAAATTTGGCTTGCTGGTAGAAACTGTACTTTTAGGTACCTACTTAATAATAATTCGTATATGGAAACTAGCCAAGCCAAAGCCTTAGTCTTCAACATTTTATACTAAGTTATAAGAAGAAATGATATTTTAAGTTGTTATAAAATATGATATGTTGTTATAAATAAATTTCAGGACTGACCATTGAACCAACGGTAAACAGTCGATGTCACTAAAACCACTTTAAACAATGAATACAAATCACAATGACTGACAGCTTGAACTGACGACTTCAAATACGTTTCTTCTTCTTTTCTGTCACTGACGTTTCGTTGCACAAAATGCATGAATACGAAGGTAAGGTTTTAATGCAACTATATTATTATTCATTATATCATCATTCCTGCAGTATGATTTATGTAATCGAAGTTTTTTTTACTTAACAACTCTTGTTTTATTTAGTTGTGCATGCACTATGCGTAGAATGTAATGCAAGTTGCCGCAGGAAGTGGACGACGGAGTTACTACCACCGCTTAAAGCAGTATTGTTTCAAAATAACGGTTGAATGTCACGTACTTTGACGTCCTTAAAATAATGATTATAACACTACAACATGAACGTCAACAATATTAAAATAATACGGCTTTAAGCAATGGTAGTATGCCCCGTGTCAGAGTTTTGATCTATACCTACTCTAGCGGCACGCTATGATGGCCGGTTTGACGTTTGTCCGCTCATGAAGTTCCGTATTAATTGATAACGACTTTGAAGGAAATAATTGTATTACTTTATTGACGATAGTGATGTGCAGAGATTCATAAATTTTATCGAATGTAGTTTTAGGTTTAGGACTCAAAATTTATTTATTAAATTGATTTCTTAAATGTATACAAGTGTAGAAAAATCAGTTTGCACCATTTAAGGGATGAATGTACTTGTGAATATGAACAATTTTCACTATGTGGACAAACCTCTGAAATCGCAAAAAAATATCAATAAATTTTTAAAAATAGAATCTAATACGATCGTCACATAGGATCGCTGGCTAGCACAACTACTACCTCCGGCAAACTCGCGTCAATGCTCAATGCAAAACAAAGCAGTTTCGAATTAACGTTGCTTCGAAAAGTATAAACTGTCAGTGCAATGCGATTGTGATATAGTTTTGACCTGGCTTTGGATTTCAAATATTGATACTGCATTACTGTTGACCCTTGCTCGTTAATTTGGACTCTGTTCAAGCCCTTTGTTGTGGATTTCGTCGATATGACCGAACGTACGCAGAGAACTGTTCTAAATAGTCAGACACGTGAGTTCGTAATACGCCTTCGTAACTATTTCGATCGTGAAGCTCAAAATGGAGGGCCAATTTTACCTATAACGTCAGTGGTTGAACGCGTAGCTGATGCGCTTAATATTGGACAACGAACTGTTAGACGGATAACTAAAAAAAAATATGGCGAGACTGGCACAGAAGAAAATAAACTTCACACACCAAAAAAGAGAAAACGAGCAAAACCAGTCGTAGGCATCGATAGCTTTGATGCCGATGCTATCCGAAGACATGTTTACGGCTACTATTTACAGAAGGAGTATCCAACAAGAAAAAAGTTGGTGCATTCACTGAAGGAAGCTGGATTATTCTTCGGTGGGGAAAGTTCTTTAACGAAGATTTTGAAGACCATTGGATTTCGATACAAAAAATGTAACAAACGCAAAATATTGATGGAAAGATTTGATATAGCGATGGCAAGGTATACTTTTTTACGGCAAGTGAAAGAAATCAAAAATTGGCAAAATGTTGTGTTCTTGGATGAAACATGGCTTAATGCTAACCATACTGTAGGCCGTTCTTGGAACGATGACACAGCAGCATCTACTTCCAAAGTTCCTGTAGGAAAAGGATCGCGACTTATAATTTGTCACGCCGGAACCATCAACGGGTTTGTCGAAGGTTCTCTCATGGCTTTTGCGTCAAAAACCACTGGAGACTATCATGAAGACATGAATGGAGAAAAGTTTACTGAATGGTTTACCTCAATGTTGTGTAGCCTCCCTGAACCATCTATTATAATTATGGACAACGCCCCATACCACTCGATGCAAATTGACAAGCCACCTGCCCAATCCCAAAAGAAAGCTGATATCGTCGCATGGCTTCGTAAAAATGGCGTAGATGCAAACATGAATATGTTAAAAGCGGAATTAGTACGTCTTTTAAAAGAAAACAAACCAACCAAGATCCGATACGTCATTGACGAAATAGCATTAGAACATGGGCACAGAGTTATACGGTTACCGCCTTACCATTGTGAGTATAATGCGATTGAGTTGGTGTGGGCTCAAATTAAGGGATATGCTGCAAGACACAATACAGAACCCCCATTTACCACAAAAAAAATGCTAAAATTATTAGAAGAAGCTTGTGAACATGTGACTAAAGGAGACTGGGAAAAGGTTGTGAATAGAACTGTTAAATTAATAAGGGAAGATTATGAAAGAGATGTGAAAATAGATAATATTATAGAAAACGAACATATAATTATTAATGTATGTGATGATAGCAGTGACGACAGTGAAAATAGTAGTATGGACGAATCTGATTAATTATGGCCTTTTGTGGCACCTTTTTTGGTATCTTTTGTATTCATATGTTTCTTGTGTGCATATAAAGTATGTATATTCATTTTCGTTCAAATATTCAGTTCGTTCAAATAAATTAAATAAACATATACATTTTTGTTTTATTAAACCTATTTAATCAGGTACAAAAACAAAACTTAATTGTTTTTTGTTCGAGAATAAATTGACATTCCACATCACTATTGTAATGTGTCAAACCGGCCATCATAGCGTGCCGCTGATATAGGTAGAGCATAAAAATGACGATTTTTGTACGTTTATATCTAAATAACCATTTGAGGTGTGCTTATGAAATTTGGAGCACATATGTATCTCACGGGTCTCAATATATGCGCCAAATTTGACATGTTTATGTGAAATAGTTTTTGAGTTATGAGGGGGTCAAAAGTGGCTCCAAATGGTTCGTGTAATATTACACACGGTGCTGCTCGCCAGTTTTTTTGAACTTTGGCTGGACACGCTTCCGCGTGTCTTGATTAAGAATATGCTTGACGGTTCTTCATAATGTTCTAAAAGACGTGTGAAGTCTCGCAATACGCAGTTGACCATTATGGCTTCAATCCTTCTCCTCTCAGAGACCCGTGTTTTACAGCCCACTACTGAGCACGGTTCATGAGATGAAGGTGAATAATAATATGAACAATGTTTGAAGCGAAATGGTATGTGCAGTGCTGTTATAGAAATAGCGGTTTCAAAAACGCTACGCTACACTAGATTTCAGCGTAATTTTCAAGTATTATTTTTAAATGGTTTTAAGGCTTTGATGAGTTTGAAGACAACGTAAGGTATTTTGAAAAGCTTCAAGGCGAATAATGATGCATTTTAATAATACTAGTAAAATTGAAAATATCTACTTATTACTATATTTTACAATTTCCATTTCAGATTGCATCATAATATTTAAGTAATAGTATCAGAGAACCGTAAATAAAGTATTGTTCTGTTGTACATACCTAGATTGACCTAGTTATGTTTTTGTAATAACATTAATTGAATTCTCGCGCTTTGGTCACGAATCACATAATTTATAACATATTTTATACAATTATAAACTATTTGCTAGTAAAGTTTAAGCTTAGCGTTTAATTTAGCAATAGATGAAATATTTTACCTTATAAGTTACACAGAAACTCTCGCTTGCTGCGTTCCACCATTTCTAATTATAACTTTATACTTGTTCACATTCCTATGCTATATTCCTATACTATTTCTATTCTATTATAAAAATGTCAGGAACAGTTAAATAATTATTGTCCAAATACATGCACCGTTTTAATATAATATGATAACACTTATTCTAACACCTGTCGATTTAAGTTAATCACAGACTATATTTGCTTTCTGATACGTTCATATTATTATGTTTTAGAAAAAAAAAAATTCAACGATAACAATTTTCAACTGATAAAACCTACGTTAATGTAAAGACATTATATTGTACAGTTTTAATTTTTTTTTGTACCAAACAGTAATAAAATTACCTTTAAATTAAATTAAAATCGAAACAAACATATTTTCGAATACATTTTGTAAAGTAATTCACCGTTAAATTGTTTTAAATAACATTGTTTATGTTTGTTATTAACGTTAAATTGTTTTAAAACAACATTGTTTATACATCGCGTAGTTATCGTAACGGAATACGTAACGCAAGTTAGGGCGGGCCGACATAGGGCGGGCGGGCGTTGTGAGGGCGCAAGGCCGACTGAGGACTACCGGCATCTGGACTATGAACTCGTCTCGTGTAAAGCGCAGATGCAAAGGTACTCACAGGCAATGAATGAACATAGGAACAGCTTGAAATAGACGTTCGGAGAAATGAGAATGTCGGTACAGATTTTATTGTTTATCTTGAATCCTTATCATTTTATAGGTTCTCTATAAAACTGTTTCTTCCAGTAATTTCTCACTCTTTCACATTTTTCTCATTGCTGAGGGTAAAATATTATATTATTATATTTTAGGTAAAATATGTTATTTTAATATTTTGGGCACGTCACCAATCACAAAATTCATTATGCACTACGAGTAACTAAAAAAAGTGTTAAGTGGACATGGAATGCATTACCAGACACTTTTACTGTTTGAAGTATCTGGCTCATGCTATTTTACCAATATTTTCTTTTCTTCTTTTCTCGCCTTGCGAGTCATCATTTTCAGAGATTCGGTTAGAAACCGTTTGACAGATTGCTCCATTTCAGTATGCATTCCTATAAAATAACATCTCACAACCCTAAAAATATAAGTTATTTGTCATCTATTCTGCAACAACAGAAATTAATTAGTGTAATTTTACTGTATGTACTGACAGCTTTAAACATTTTACAATCTAACCCTAATCACTGATTTGCATCCAAGGTGATATAACGCTTGATATATCACCTTGGATGATTGATAAAGGTGTACAAAGTGAATTAAATAAAATTTCCCTAAACATCTATTTTAGAGTCATCGTTGCTAATTCTCTCTCACAAAGTATTGGATTCTATCCTAATTTATCTCTCAACCAAGAATGCCTACCAATACAGTTTAAATACACTATATGAATTTCTTCCAGCAACAGCATAAGATTATATTTGCCTTAACTTTGAAAATGCATCTAAAATGAATCTTACTCTTCTGCGTTCAAGGCATATTTTACCAAATGTGATTATATTCCAAATTAACAAGGATCGCGCAGGCATCGAACGCGCGACCGGTTTGTCACCTGTCCCGCTATGTGACCTATTAGCCACCAGTCGGCTAATAGTGGTTACATAATTGCAGCACACGGATAACTCACTCAAGATAACATTTCTTACAACATACTGCCTGACACTACACATGCATATAAGTAGTCTAACGAGATAGGTACTCTTTTTTTTATCCATTACAAGTTAGCCCTTGACTGCGATCTCACCTGATGGTAAGTGATGATGCAGTCTAAGATGGTAGCGGGCTAGCCAGTTAGGGGCATGGTAGTTAAATTAAACCCATACCCCTATTCGGTTTCTACACGGCATCGTACCGGAACGCTAAATCGCTTGGCGGCACGTCAGGAATTGCATAAACTAATTCCTATTTTTTTTTACAAATTTCTATTCAAATTCCTATTGTTACAAACATACAAACTTTCGCCTTTATAATATTAGAGTGATTAATCATGTTAATCTTGTTTTAGAGCACGGTTAAGCAATATTTAAAGTGATAAATAAACTAATGATCCATGATAATATTATGATTACGAAAGTGTATCTGTCTGTCTGCTACTGCTGATTTTTATGAAATTTGGTGCAGGGATAGCATGACAGGTTTTTTATGACGAAAAATTAAGGAGTTCCCGCGGGAATAATGAATTGACCCCACGCGGACTAAGTCACGGGCATCATCTAGAAATTCTATATGCCATTGATATAAATTAATGAAATCGAGTTCAGCCGAGCCGGAATACTCATATTATTGAACGTAATTGCGATCTGCACGACAGGCAAACTAGAGGTCGTAATAGGCTAGTGACCCCATCGCTCCGCCTCAAAAAAGTCAGAAGGTCATTCGTGGGAATGAGCATTCTTTTCTATATCAAAATTCCACAACCGATTTTAAACTTGCCTATACATAAATTTAAGAAATCCATTAAAAGTATGCTCTTGAAAGAAGCTTAATATACTGTTGAAGATTATGTAAATGATAGAGAAGCATGGATTTGGTCTCTCCAGCAATCTAAGGTCGGCGGTTACTTATGTATACATTGATATAATAATTGTAAATGAAATATTTATTTTAAAAGAGCAACCGCCGAGTTTCTTGCTGGTTCTTTTCCGTAGGAATGTCATTCCGAACCAGTGGTAGATTCACTTGACGATTCAAAAGTACTTGTAAAAGTTTACTTGAATAAAAAACATTTGCTATCGATTTCTAAAATACACAATTATTATTCAAAACTTTACAAATTTAAATGCAACGTTTAAATAGCTCTCTAAACCTATTTTGTAAAATATTCATACAATATATATAATAAACTATAGCTCTTACTCTTAGCTAGCTGCTAGATAAATGATAATTCGTACGCGATTTCCAAGTAACTGACCGGGAAACGTTACACCTTAGAGATGATAGATAGCGCTAAATACCAGAAACATTCTCCTTCATTTTATGCTCGCGAGTTTAATACCTGACACATTTTACCTCCATCTGGGGGCTTACTACCATCGCTTAAAGCAGTATTATTTTAACATCGTTGGTGAGCTTGTTTCAATTAAATTTTTAATCCATTTATTGCGTAATTAGGAGTATACCACCACCACCACTACAGCCCATCAACGTCCCACTGCTGGGCACAGGCCTCCACTCTCATAGAAGAGAGGGAATTAGAGCTTATACCCACCACGCTGCTCTGATGCGGGTTGGCAGGCTTTAACGACTATTATCATGTTAGTGATAATAACCGGGCTTAACGTGCTCTCCGAGGCACGGGGGTGAAACACAGCCAACTTCCTAGTTCCGGGCTAGTACTGAGAATTTCTATTCAGAAAAACCCAACGCTTAATTATGACCAAACCCAGGATTCGAACCCGGGACCTCGTCGGCCGCAGTCAAACATGCTAACCACTAGACTAACGAGGCAGTTCTACCGTCCACCATCGCTTAAAGTAGTATTATTTTAACATTGTTGGTGAGCTTATTTCAATTCAATTTTTAATTCGTTTATTGCGTAATTGTGAGTATACATGTATACATTTCACAATCTGCCATAAAATTAACATTAATTCAGGTTACAATCTAAATATATTCTGTTTTAACACATAGAACAGACAAAATTAACTAAATTTATAGTTTAAAATAACGAATTGAAATCATAATTTGATACAAGTTTAATTTACTAATTTTTAATGACGTAAAATACCTAATATAAAAAAGTCACAAAATAAAATAAGTTAACAAAGTAGCGATTGTTTCAGAATTATAATATTTATTTTAGGAATGTCAAATGTAAGGGAAAATCCCGAAGTAGGTATTAACGAAACACTTTTAATATATTTGTCCTCTTACTTTAAACTTGTACGAGTAAATGATTAAACGTGTAGAGGTTCCAAGATAAATTTCATATAATTAGATAAAAGTTGGCTATACTTAAAAACAATATTCATTTGATCCGGCCACGATTGCGATCTTAATACAAACGTATTCAATAATCGCTGAGTCTGCCGGAAGGAGACTGAATTACTATCGACAAAACACTCGTATTACACTAACTAATTTCAATATGGCGTCCGTACCCGCCGATTAAATCAAATGACATGAAACGAGTCAAATCGACAAATATTATACTTCCTGTTTCATGAGATATAATGTCAAACAGTAATAATGCTAACACAAGGTACGGGATATAAAACTGCAATTTTAAAATAATACTGTTTTAAGCGATGGTAGTAAGCAAGCCCACTATGTTCGTTGCCAAGTTTAGTCGCTTGCTATGCGTTGCCTAGATATCGGGAAACATGAACGATTTATTTGCGTTCCTACAGGCCAAGCACAATCAACACAACACACTCTTGCAGGTTTTATAGGCCTGTTACACTGCACTTTTCACAGGAACCCTTACACTTGATTCAGTGTAGTGTACGGGAGCAGGAGATATGGCTCAACCGTAATAAAGGATGATCATCTTCCGAGTGAGTGTTGTGCTCGGGGACCACTGGTCCGACCGTTCATCTTTGGAGGACGTATATATAGCGTAATTCAGAGAACGCTTCGTAATCGTGAGTTGGGCTCTTCGTGGTCGAGTGCATCGTACTAGTAATGCCATCTATTGGATTATATGGGTCCCTAAATTGGGCCTAATAGGCCTATTACACTGCACTTTCCAGAGGGCCCTGTTGAAAGGGTGGGCGTGGCCGCTAGATAGAGCGTCGCTTATAACACAGCAATAAGGATCAAATTATCCCTTTCTGCCTAAATCTTATTACACTACACAGCTTCATGTGTAAGGGTCCCTGTAAAAAGTGCAGTGTAATAGGCCTATTATAAGGATTCGCCGATACTCTCGGACTATTTTAGCTACGGGTAAACCTGATTATAATATCGATAATAATTTTACATTCATGAATTTCAAGACTTACGAATACAATTATTTGAATTTTGTTCGCTTAGACACTAATCAAACTTTATAAAGTCTTGTAATCGTTCTTACGAGCTTTTTGTTTGTACCAATACCATAAATTACCAAGCCTTCAATAACTTATCTTTTCAAACTCAAACTCAAATAAAGTTTATTCAATTTGGGTAGGTATACTACACTTATTGACGTCCAGTTATTTATAAAATATAATGGTGATAATACTAAATACAAGCACTTAAATGTTCCTACATCATTTATCAACTGTCTACAACACTTGTCCTTCCATATTATAAGAACCTATGGACACAGTGGATTTTCTACACGCAGAGAACGCGTGTTTAACGAAACCGAAAGTCAATTTCAGACCAAACAAGTCATAATTAAAAAAAATTTAAAAACACGACTGCCCTGCCAAAAGACGAGCTAAAAGTTAAAAATCTAAATTAATCTAGTTAAATTAGAACCTTATTCACATTTTTCTTTAATGATATTTTTTTGTGAATCACTGGATATTGAACTATAGTGTTATATATTTTTGGAATCTACTCATCATTTTCTAGATGATGATAATAATATAGTTATTCTTTTTTTGGAATTTTTTTTTTCAACTTTATCTTTAATGCGCTACCATGGTCACCCCATCAATTTTTCTAACGATACCTAATTTATCAAAATCAGTTCAAGCGTATAGAAGTTATGGTGGAATATACAAACTCACATAAATACATGAACCCTGAAAACAATATACTCCTTTTTTCAGGCAGTCGTATAAAAAGCACAGCATTGTATTGCAAACGCTCGCATTACATTTCCATAATGGCGATGTGCCACAAAATAAGTAATAGTACTAAGTTGTACGCGCGTTTGTTACAATCTTCTTCGTACCTAAATGGGTCTGGCCTTAGGCGAGCGCCAGAAACGATGCCACGCGAAAACGTACGTATCTACGCGACAACGTTTGTCATTTTCTATGGCGTCGTATCGCGTCGCGTCGCGTGACATCACTTTTGTCGCTCACCTAGGATAAGGGGATAAGCGCGTCCGCAGCGCGTCTTTTACAAGGTGTCTGTATGTTTGTAGACATATAAACGTGCTTCTTAATATGTGGCCGTGTGCAGAGATTTCTGCAAACTTCAAACTTCGAGTTATTTATTTATGGAATACGGTACAATGTTCTTAAAAATAGAGGATCCTAGTATTCTACCGGTGTATCGTACAAATATTGATTTAATTTAATTTTAATTTGGCATGCATTGTAATAACTACTTAACTGTATACTGAGCCAACTGCGATTGTTACAAAGAAATTATTAGGTCCTCCTGCCTGCGTCTTACGCGCGTACGTATGGTTCGCGTTAGAACTTACCCGTTGTCCAAGATGAGCGACAGAAGCGACGCGATGCGATACGACGCCATAGAGAACGACAGACTTTTCGTATCGAGTCGCGGTGTCGCGTTTGCCACTCACGTAGGACAACGGGTTATAATCGCGTTTGTACCGGGTCTTCTGCGCGTAGAAAATACGCCATGTGAATAGCAATGCGTGCTCAAGTAAGTACAACGACCGAATTGTTCATCACATTCCGCGTATATATACTCACTCACTAGGATCATTTGTTTCAGTCCGCATTCAACAGTAAGTGCATTTAAAGGTTTATCTTTAGCGAAGATCGCATGGGTACTTACTGCTGCAAAGCATGCCTAATAATATTGGAATTAAATACAACAGCTGATCTATGGTTTTTCGATACCATCTATGGTTAACTGCAGACATTGACAGTTGTCTATATCGTTTCTGTCACTTTCACTCGTCTCACAGAGTACATTATATATACTGGTATAGAGTTGCTACTCGACTTCCATGTACAGCGACATCTATCGGGAAGTTGTCTAACTAAAATATGTATATATATGTATCCTTATCACAATGCTATAGCACTATATATTACAAAGTGTATTGTATAATAATTTATCTTAATTATTACAAGATCACCTAATTCTGCAACTATAGAATTATGTGACCTTGTAATAATTAAGATAAATTATTATACGATAAACAAAAACTGTAAAGATGTTCAGATGCTAGTAAATTAAACGCATGTTGATTATTTTCTCTTATATTCTCAATTACAAAAAATGTTTTCCACATCGTACACACTTCATACACACTCTATTAACCTCTGAATTAATATAGTTTCACATTGTAACGAATTTATCAAAAAAATAATAATTTTGTCCACCCGGCATCCGGCATGCCAGAAAACGTCAATGTCAATCAGATGTCAATGTCAAATTTCAAACTTTAAAATGGCGGCTGTCCACGTTTGGAAATTAAAACACAAATGTTTCATTAAACTTCTAACTCATTCCACTAGACTAAATTAATAACAGACAAATCTTTATAAATTATCTAAGATAATTCATATTCTGGTCAAAAAAAAAGTTTTATATATTATTAGCTTTGTGTTTATATAAATGGCAAAATCATTAATTTATCTGAAACATAAGCTTCTGAACGAACACTTATTTCAGCTCCATCACAGACCCTGATCACAGACTTTAGGTATACATACTTTCAGTACAAGATAAGCGCCATGAGCGCCATCCTTTAGGGAGTTGTGGAACTAACATCCCCATACAACAGAAAAATGTTCTAAGTGCAAAGGCCCTGACTCGTCTCCTGCAGGGCGACCGGCTAAAAATTACAACTACAGTGTTATCTGTATCTAATAATCACCACTGGATTGGTTAACCCTCTTCCACAATTCACAATTCACAATTCTTATTTATATTTCCTACAAATTGTGATAAAAACCTATACATTTCTCAAGTAATGATAAATAATTGTCTTGTAAACATGGCGTCTATGAGAAGCAGCTTTAACTTGCAATTTCAACCTTAATACTTCCTCTCTGCGCGTCAAAGCGTTAAGTGTCACTCTTCTGAAGGTCCAAGTAACACCTGTACCACTAATGCAGTTCAAGTGTTTACAATCACTTTTAATTCGTACTTAATGCAGGTATCGAACCACACTAATGGTTATTTGATTAGAGATCCGTAGAAGTCTTTGAAAACCCTAAAATACGAGGATCATTTTTATCTGCTTCTATATTTTTCGCTCTTTCAATTGTTTAACACTTACTATGTCTTACCATGTTTTCAGAATGCCTTTCAAAATCATAATGAACAACAAAATAAACAAGAACTTTGCATCTGTCCATCTACGTGGGAAAAACATGGAGTGATAGACTGGCTGAACAAAAAAAGTAAAAAATTATGTAAAATAGAAGATTCCACTCCACAACCAAACTGGACTAAAATAAACTGCATTGTTAAAAGGAACAATATTATGTCATACGAAATTGCTGACAAGCAGTTGACAGAAATGTTAGTTATCAGAACAAGAAGCCACAGAACTCTTACTTCATTACTCTTACTCTCTTTCTATTTCGTATGTTAATGCCATTGTAAAGCATACTGCCCATTTCTTCAATAAAAACTTTTAAAAATTCATGCAAATCTTTTGGTTTAGCTGAACCTAGATAAATTCCACAAATGATAGGACTAAAGTGAGGCAGTTCAAAAATACTGCACAATATAGGCCAAAATTGTTGTTTGGAGATTTTGTAAATAGGTACTCTGTCTATTTTTTACTAAAATCGATATATTTTCCAGTATAACTTTAGAATTCTCTTAACTTTTTATAATACTATTTTTCAAATTATTATGCCAGTATTCACCAGGATCGACGAAGTTTATTGTAATTTCTCTTGGTGTACCAAGTAGTGAGCGTGGATCTTTAGGCATAGCGTTAGGAGTAATTTGGTTTAAAATTTGAAATAAATCTTTTAAAGCTGCATGACTACATTTGTGTTTCAGTGACCAAATTCGTATTTGCTCGCGATAGCTCCATTTTCTTTCACATTCGACATACTCTAGTTTATATTCTGCATCGCTGTCTAAGTGTACATTATTGCATCTAGAAGAAAGAAACAAAAAATTACGCAAAGAAGGTTATTTTACTTTAATTTATAATATGCCACAACATACTTTTCCTCTGTAACTGGTCCGTTATCACTAATTGAGAAAACAAAATGTACGGGACCCTCGCTTGTGTTTGTTGAACTCGAACTTAGCGCATTATTTTTGTTTGTTTCCAATGAATCCCTTAAACAATAACTTAAACAATTTTTGTTTGAACTTCCATGCTTTCAGATCCATATTTCTTTTAAATTGGCTTAAATATTTTATAAAAGTGATTTCTCCAATAAAAATAGCAGAATGAGTAGGCAATGTCCATTACGCTCCTTCTTCTATTGTGAAGCCTTAATATCGCTATTAGTAAATCAGTCGATCAAATTGCTACTTAAGTCTGCGCAAAAATACAAATCACTTCTGCAATGAAACTTTCAGTGGCAGAACAGTAATAAATATGTATTTTATACAGTTCCGTTAAAAAGTCTGCAATTAAAGTCTTTATGCAATTTTAAAGCGTACAGCAGCGGCAATAGAAGCTTTAAAGCAGTTTTAAGTTTTAACATATATGTTTTAACTCTCTTTTAAAGCTAAAGACGGCAAATGGGTTGTAAAATGAACTCTTATAAAGCCTAAAGTGGCATTTGGTTCAGTGTCTGCTACCCCTAGTGATATTTACAGCTATGAGCAGTTACGAAAGCAATAGTAGAACTTAAAACCACTTTCTGTACCCCTAAAGCGCTATAGTACAGCTAAAAGTTGCAAAATAGGCTGCTATTTCCACTAGTGTGCTAGTTGGGAAGTTAGCTAAACTGAAAAGATAATATTCATATAATCTGGCCACGATTACTATCGTTAAGCTCTAAACCAAATTTCGATCTAAACAAAAAAAGTATTCAATAAGTCTGCCGCTAAGTCTGCCGGCAGGAGACTGAATTACCATCGTCAAAACACTCGTATTTATACTAACTATTTTCAATATGGCGTCGGTATACGCAGATTAAACCGAATGACATGAAACGAGTAAAATTGACTGATATTATACTTCCTGTTTCATGAGATATAACGACAAACAGAAATAATGCTAACACTATGATTATGAGTTTGTTGCGGACCCTTCTCTGATCGACGCGTTTGAAAACGTAGCTTCAAGTAATTTGATGTTAATTTTGTGTTTTTTAAGAATTTTACCAAGAATAATATTAATTTTTGCCTATGGTTTTTGCATGCCATTCCATGGCAGATTGTATGCTAGGTACTATGTTATAATGTTATATAACACCTGTATGTAATCTTCAATCTGAGCCAATAAATGAAATGAAATGTTTAAGTTGAAGTGTAGTTATCACCACCCACAGGTTTGACTTTCAAAAAGTGTATATGGCTACCATATTTTGCATTATAAATGGATTTGATTTCATTTAATTATATTTGGGTAGGTAACCACCCGCTTGCTATTCTTCGATGCTGGAAAAGAAACGAAAGGAACCAGTCGCGCGTGATAGCTGGACTGAAGCCATCGTTCATGACGTCCTGCCTTAAAGTTTGTTAAATCACCCACACCATCTCTTCAGATAGGTCAGATCTCTTTTTTTTTCGAGACCAGCGCTTGGCTACAGTCAGACTTGCTTGCAAGTGATGATGCAGCCTAAGGTGGAGCGCGCTTGCCTATAAGATGCTCTCTTGATTTGAAGGTTCCTATATTAAGAGAGGAGGAGAAAACAGAAGCCGGAAGGGCATTCCATATCCTAGCGGTTCTAATTAGAAACGAGGAAGCAAATCGCTTCGTACGAGCCCGTGGAATTTCGACTGCGTAAGGGTGCAGACCTTGTCGATGCCTTGCGGTTCGATAATAAAAAGGTGACGGAGGAACTAGATCGAATAGTTCCTGAGCACACTCTCCGAAATATATCCTGAACAAGTCATAATTAAAAAATACGACTGCCCTGCCAAAAAACGAACTAAAAAGTTAATAATCTAAATTAATCTAGTTTTATTAGAATCTTATTCACATTTTTATTAATTGATTTTTTATTGTGAATCACTGGATATTGAACTATAGTGTTACATATTTTTGGAATCTACTCATCATTTTCTAGATGATGATTATATATTTAATCTTATTTTCGAATATTTATTTTTCAACTTTAGTTTTTAATGCAGGACCATGGTCACCCCATCAATTTCTGTATAAATTTTCCTAGCCTATGTCACCCGGAATAAGCTAGGGGTTCTAACGATACCTCATTTCTCAAAATCGGTTCAGCGTATGGAAGTTATGGTGGAATATACAAACTCACATACATACATACATACATACATATATACATACCACTACAGCCCATTAACGTACCATTAAGTCTTTTTTTGTAACGCAGCTGTTCAAAGCAAAAATATTCTAAGTCTATGGTGCAGAGTAAGCTATGACAATGCGTGGAGCTTCATGGCGTTTAATAACTACAAAAGGATGTTCCGCTTGTCGCTTATGCGATTTAATCGTGGCCCTGCGGTCACATTACCCACTGGAAAATATTCTACAGGAGAATGTTAATAGTTTGTCAACGTCGAAAGTTACATTCTTGTAGTGTACCTACTCTTGAGAAAAATGAATTTTGTGATAACAAGTGAAATTAATTTAACGAATTAAAAAATACGACTGCCCTGCCATATATTTTGGAGTTTACCTCCTTATGAAGCGATTTGCATATTTAGCCTTTGGAATATTATTCACATTTTTTATTAAATGATATTTTTTTGTGAATCACTAAATATTGAACTATAGTGTTATATATTTTTGGAATCTACTCATCATTTTCTAGATGATGATTATATAGTTAATCTTATTTTCATATCATTCATCATTTTTTTTTTCAATTTTGGTCTTTAATGCGGGACCATGGTCACCCCATCAATTTTTAAAATAATTTTACTAGCTTATGCCACCCGGAATAAGCTAGGGATTCTAATGATACCTCATTTATCAAAATCTGTTCAGGCGTATAGAAGTTATGGTGGAATATACAAACTCACATACATACATACATACATACAAACATACATACATGAACCCTGAAAACAATATACTCCTTTTTTCAGGCAGTCGTATAATAAAAATACATATAGTAAATTGAAATTAGACATCATTTTATTCGCATTTATGAATGCGGAGATCTGCGAGCTCTATTAATATTATACTTCAATGGGAAAGTGTCTGTCTGTTTGCTACGTTTTCACAGCCCATCTGGTTACCAATTTTCGTAAAATTTCGTAGGGTGCTACTGGAGAAGGACTGTAATGAAAGGGATTTTCTAAAACCTAAATCCACGCGGACGGAGTCACGGGTGTCATCTAGTTACAAAATATACAGTATCTATTTCTGAACAGAAAGAGCTATTCAAATCTCAAAGTAGGTAAGATTGAAATATCCTGCGGTGGGAACTAGTAACACATCGTCAATAGTTATACCTCTGAAATCTAAATATCGCAGCATCCCATCTCACGCAGCCAAAACAAGCAATCTCTGATAAGGAGCGCGAAGCCTGCGACTCATTCATATGTAAAACAGTAGCAGGTTCGATTCCCGCCTGACACCCGGGTCTCGCTCTGAGGTAGGATGACCAGGCATCCGCATTGTCGGGTATTGTTGCAAATTGAGGTAAAATTCCTGGTGAGGCGGGTTTTTTTTATACACTACTAGTTAGCCCTTGACTGCGATTTCACCTGATGGTAAGTGATGATGCAGTCTAAGATGGTAGCGGGCTGTTAGGGGCATGGTAGTTATATTAAACCCATACCCCTATTCGGTTTCTAGACGGCATCGTACCGGAACGCTAAATCGCTTGGCGGCTCGCCTTTGCCGGTAGGGTGGTAACTAGCCACGGCCGAAGCCTCCCACCAGGCCAGACCAGGGAAATTCAGAAATTATAAATTTCCAAACCCTGCCGGGGATCGAACTCGGGGCCTCCGCACGTTAAGACAACAGCGCTACACACTGCGCCACGGAGGTCGTCAAAATTTGTGAAATACTTACCCAATTTTCGGTTAATAAAACTACACCAAAAAAGGCGTTCAGCTTAAGATTCCTCGTCATTGTCTCTCCCCGTGGTCACCCCAGGCAGTCTTCAGTGGGTCCGGGCGATAGCGTTGATTGAATTATGCCTCGCGGCCCATTGTGTGAGAGTAACGTATTATAATACTCTACATATTTACATTTTTCATGTGCGCGCTTTATCAACGTCGCTCTTACCTTTAGCGTCAGGGAAACAGTATTATAGTGAAATTTCACCTACAAAATGAGAAACATATACATACTATAATACTGTTTCTCTGACGCTAAAGGTAAGAGCAACCTTTAGTGTTTTCCCACTCTGTTGGTGAACCATTTATAAAGTAAAAATTCGATTGCAATATTTAAATGCCAGCATACAAAACTTTTCGGAGGATAAGTGTAGGTATTCGTTATAATCAAAAATACCCGAAGGTCAGCTAATAATCTACTAAGCACAATAATTAAAGTTTGTTGTAATGCCTCCGCGTCCTATATATAGACAAAGTAGGTACTCTGTGCTCGTTTTCTTGGGATAATTATTTATAATGCAGTTGGTTCCCAGGTCTTTCCACATACGACTCGACTAAGGCTGGGTTGCATCAACAGATTTTGACGGACACGAAATCCATACTAATATTATATTATAAACTAGCTGACCCAGCAAACGTTGGTTTGCCATATGAATTATTAAACTTGCTATTATGCTGCTCCCGAGCGGAGGAATTTGGCTAAACGGGACCCCATTGATCAGCTATCGACCAGGGTTGAAAAATATAAAATACTATCAAAACATAGGGGTCGGTGGTAGGAGGGTAAAAATTTAGGACTAAATGTATTTTTCAATTCCACACCATAAAAAAATTGCAAAAAAAAAATAAAAATTTTTTTTTTGGGTCGAACCACCCTTAACACTTAGGAGTGTAAAAATTAGTTATAAACTTATTCTCATACCTACTATACATATGAAATTTCATCAAAATCGGCCAAGCCGTTACGGAGGAGTATAAACACTAAAACTGTGACACAAGAATTTTATACATTAGAGATAAGTAACTCTGTCTGTCTGTGTGTTATGCAATCGGGCCTAAACTACTGAACTGATTTAAATGAAATTTGGTACAGAGATAGTCTAGACTCTAAGAAAGGACATAGGCTACTTTTTATCCCGGAAAATTAGAGTCCCCGCCGGAATCAAAAAACTTTTTCTCTTCAACTGATTTTGATGAAATTTGGTATAGGGATAGTTTGTTTCCAGGGAAAGGACATAGGCTACTTTTTCTCCCGAAAACTTAAGAGTTCTCGCGGGAATCAAAAACCATAATCCACGCGGATGAAGTCGCGGACGTCATTTAGTGTTTAAGTATGGCGCTAACGAATGTCGGGCCCTAGAGTACTTACTATTTCAACTATCAGGTTTCTAACGAGTAGGTATTATCAGATTTTAGTGATAATAACGAGAAACCCAAATTCGGTCACCCATCCATTTACTGACTCGGGTCAACGTTGCCTAACAATTGCTATTATTAACGTTGTCACGACTAGGCCAATCGTCCTTCAATTACCAAATTAGCTTTAAAAACTCTAGTATACATCGCAAACAGACTGTTAAATACAGTACCGTACTCTCAATTGTCGGTAAAGGTCACAGCTGTAAGCCCAGCCGGCTAAACGGTGGAAACAATAAATGTATTTGGGACATCTATTGCCTAACCGGGACAGAACCCACTGCCAATTTAAATGCGCTATATTAAATCAGGCACATTTCGGCTCAATTGCTATATTTTAATTAGGTAACTATTGTTAATTAGAGCTAATGTTAATAGGGTAAAATTGATAGTCCCTACCTATTGTCCAAAATAAAATTAGTTGCACCTCTTAAACGGACTCGACCTACTTCACTCCTTCACGTGGCATTTAAAAGGAAAAACTACTCCCAAAATTCCGCAATAACTAGAATGACTCGTACCTATACTAAAATCTACTCGGAAATTTACTTAAAAGTAAAGTTGTGTGTCGCTTAAAATATCTTTAAGCGACACACAACACAACTCCACCAATAGTTATACATACACATTACACAAACACACATACACCCACAAACACACACACACACACACACACACGCACACACACACATAACCACACACACACACACACACACACACATATTTGCATGCATACAAGCAAACATCTACACACGCAAACATACATACACACATAGTCACAAACTAATACATTCTATCAATCATTCAACATGTCGTAAGAATGTTACACTTAGTTTCTTAAAATTTCTTTAACTCACTCTCACTAATTGTAATTTATGTTTGAAAAAATCTGTAATTGGCCATATTAATGCTGTTTTCTATAGTGTTTAAGAATTATTGTTTATTAGAATCGCTGTTGATTTTCCTGTTATAATAAAAATAAAAAATAAATAAAATTTGCAGAGCATTTCTAGCTACGACCTCTGTTAACATAAATTTTATTTTACTCAGTCTTTTTGCACATTAACATTTTATTCAAATTCAAATTAAAATGTTTTTTATTCAAATAAACTTTTACAAGTACTTTTGCATCGTCAAGTGAATCTACCAATGTCATTCCTACCGCGAAGAACCAGCAAAAAACTCGGTGGTTGCTTTTTTTTGCTCTGATTTGGATGAAATTTGTATAAAGATTCTCTCCCGGGGAAGGACATGGACACTCTAAATAAATTTTAAGAGATCCCGCGGGAATCGAAAACCTTAATTGGTGCGGACGAAGCCGCGGGCATAGTCTAGTACTTAATTTTCAAACGTGATCCTAGACTTTGGCTACAAGAACATTTTTCTACAAACGTTAGCTGAAACAGACTGAACTCATTAGATACTGTAATGTCCTCCCGACCGAATTTCGGCCACGGGGGCCAATCTCCAGAGAGATTAGCCATGTGCGCGGGAGATATTATAGTGCACAAGATGCACTCTCTATTCCTTTACTCTCATAGCCCGATGGGACGGCAAATCCGACACGACCGGAGAGAGATCAGGCGTAGGACCGACGGCTTAACGTGCTCTCGGAGACACGGGGGTGAAACACCGCCAACTTCCTAACTCCGGGCTAGTACTAAGAACTTCTTGTTAGCAAAACCCAATACTTGTTACGGCCCGACCCGGGACTCGAACCCGGGACCTCGTCAGCCGCAGCCGAACATGCTAACCACTAGACCAAAGAGGCAGTAGATACTGTACAGATAATATACCTACTTCTTTAAACGGAGGAATGGGCGCGGGGACAGAGGCGATTTAAAATGACTGACGCTTTTAAATGTTATTAGATCAAATGCACTTACCTACTGCTGATACAGAGGTATATAATATAGATTACAGTTGGGGAAATGTATGTTTTGTTTATTGATTTGTAATTACTTCATTTGTTTAAGCCGAATTTCTTGCTGGTTCTTCTCGGTAGGAATGTCATTCCGAACCAGTGGTAGATTCACTCGACGATTCAAAAGTACTTGTAAAAGTTTATGTTAATAAAAAACCATTTGAATTTAAAAAATAAAGTTATTGTAGAACCAATTTACTAAACAACTTTGAGTATATACGTATTTACAAAAAAATGTGCAGAAAAACACCTGACAAAGATGTAATTAGAAAGGAAAGGTTGAGTGATTTTGAAGGGTCGAGTACTACTACTTGACTGCGATCTCACCTGATGGTAAGTGATGATGCAGTCTAAGATGGTAGCAGGTTAACCTGTCAGGGGCATAGCAGTTGTCTCAAAGAAATACATTTAAATCTAAATTAAAAGCTACTTAAATATTATATATATATATATATTTTTTAAATATTATAAAGTAGATGATGCCCGCGACTACGTACGCGTGGTTTAAGTTTTTTTAATTGCCGAAGGAACTCCTTTTTTCCGGGAAAAGCAGCATAGCAGACAGATAGACTTACTTCTGCATTAACAATATTAGTATGGATATCATCCATACCGTTGCAATGTGCCCAGAACGCTATGGCTGCGTTACACCGCTGAATAGCCAAACTTATACAATGGCCGAGGTAAGTGCCAGCTCTCCGGTCACCCGTGGACTCTCTGAGACGAGAAGGACCCTAAAAAGGAACTAGCATCTTCGCCCCACGACCCCAGTGTTTCAACACCAAAAGGCACAAAAATTTAAGTTTCAAAACTAATATTATAAAGAGGAAAGATTTGTTTTTTTGTAATTGATAAACTCAAAAACTACTCAACCGATTTTAAAAAGTCTTTCACTTATAGAAAGCTACTTTATCAGCGAGTAAAATAGGCTATATTTTATTTTTAAAAAAAATTAGAGATTTGTACCAAAATTGCAATAAAGTCGGAAAAAAACCTCTTATCTGAGAGCTTCCATGGTGTGCGCTGCGTAAATAGTAAAAGTTACACGAAAACCATGTATGGTGGAATTGTTCCGCTCAAAAAGTTTCGTTTAAGGTTGTCTCACAATAAATATTTTTATGATTTTCAAATTTGGTCTTAAGCAGCTTTACTTTCGAAGATGTTTTTCCTGACATTGTATTAATTCTTATCAAAATAATATTCTGGGTTATCTCAGTTATTTAATATAGAACAAACTCGCCCATTCACTTTCATTTAATTCAGATGAATATCTTAGAAGATATGACAGAAATAAATTAAAGCTGATATCGCAGTTGTTAAATCTGATGTGCTGCCCATTGGGTATGGACTACTATGATGATTAGAGCTACCTGTGCGAAGCCGGGGCTGACCGCTTGTTTTCTATATTTTTCCTTGATGCGTTTGGTATGAATTAGATCAATTTTTATCTGGAAAAAGGGTAGTTAGGGTAATTGTTTTCCACGTAATGAACTAAGCGTCCTTAAACCCAATTTATACAGCCGTCTCGTCCGATGCGTCAAGCTCTGAAGTACAGAACGTGCTGCAAACGCAAACGATCTAGTTTACTTTAATAGCGCATCTGATTGAACTGAAATTTATTCTGCATTTCGATTTTACGCTGAAACTATTTACAACTTTAATTTAAACTTTTTAGAGTTCAAAATACAGTGGGGTTTTTAGTAACGGTGGTAGAAGTTTGGTCGTGTAGAGTAGCAAAGTAGAGGTTTAAACGGTGCCCAATTTAGGGTTGTTTAGTATCCTTGCACGTGAGAGTTTGTCGTCGATTTTGCGGGTTTATCGAATTTATCGTATGACCACACTAGCGATATTTTTTATAGCAACAGTCGTCTTGTCTATTTGCACACGCTTGCCCATGTTGCTGAAATGAAAATCAAACCTTACCAAAGTAGTACAATTTTGCCGTCACCTGCAATGCGTAGGTTTTTTCATTGTATAACCTGCATCAGTCATTGTAAATTAATGGTATTCTTACTTCGACTATGGATTTTAGCCAATAGCGGAATAGTTTTAAACAATTCAGACGGTGATCTTTAATACTCAATATCATTTACTCAACATAGGTACACTGTAGGTACACTTATTGACGTTAAAAATTACTTATAAAACATGAAGGTGATAATTGGTTGCGGTATCTTAAAACTAAAGCTTCGAGGGTTCCAAACGCACCCTGGTCTGAGAAGAGCCCACAACAAACTCAGCCAGTTTTTTTTTTTAATTATCACAAATCATCTAAACTAAGGAACTATCAGAGCCATAGAGCAAATTATTGCCAAGTTTCCTTGTCGTATAAGTAGTCCTTTACATGGTAATAAGATTTTTCAATGAGTTTACGTTTTACATTAACTTTGAACTTATTCAGAGACATCTTTAACATATCTTCTGGGAGCTTATTGTAGAAGCGGACACTGTTTACAACAAATGAATTGCTAGTTTTACAAAGCCTAGAAGCAGGCATTAAAATTTACACTGTAGATATAGTTTTTACGTAATAAGGCTCACGAGTACAATACTACTTACTGTAAATACCTGGGTCTAGACTATTTGTAAAGCGACATGTCGCTATCGTGCTAAACCTCTTCGGATTTCAGTCCACTGTCGGCGAATAGAAAGAGCGGGATAAGCAAACCACAAAAAAGCTTAAACGGCTCTTTATTTCTGATATAAAAGTAGAGGATAGACATTCTATGGCCTGGCATTTTACTTAGTTATTTGGCTTCCTTTTTAAAAGACTTTAAAATACCTGTAAATTCTCAATATCTTTATTGCCTTTTGGAGTTAGATACGTTCTACTAACGTGTTTGATTCGTAGAACTAAGTTTCTAGTACCACAATCTGATCTTTTAATTACTGTAGCGCCTCGAGTCGTAAAGATAAAAGACGAAAAGATAAACTTCAGGTAGAGATACACTTTAGGTAGAGTACTTTAAATAATTTTTTGACGTCCTCCCTGGCGCAGTGTTGAGCGCTGTGGTCTTAACGTGCCGGGTTCGATCCCCGGCAGGGTCAATTTGGGAATTTATAATTTCTGAATTTTCCTTTGTCTTCTGAGTTCTTCAGTATTCTGAATTTTCCTTAGTCTTGCTGGGAGGCTTCAGCTGTGACTAGTTACCACCCTACTGGCAAATTGGTGCCGGCAAGCGAATTAGAGTTCCGGTACGATGCCGTGTTGAAACTGATAAGGGGTATAGGTTTAATATCACTGGTATGCCCCTAATAGTTTAACCTGCTACCATATCTTAGACTGCATCATCAATAACCGTCAGGTGAAAAATTGAGATCGCATTCAAGGGCTAAACCTTGGATGCAAGAAATTGCGGCTTAATCGTTGACTGGGTAAGTCTTAATAACCTATAATTAAATACGATATACAAAAAGCAGAGGTCTTGCTGAAGGTAAACTGTACATTTCTGTAATTATGTACCCTGGGAGAGAAACCTAAACGAAGGTTCCAAACGCGCTCTTAGTCTGAGCAGATGTTTTGCTACTGACAACACTACCGACAATGCTCCCTACTTAGTGCTACACACAAACACCAACCAAAAACAGCGTCTTCGCCGGTGAAGACGAGGACCCCGATATCTTACGTCACCCGGACGTGGTCTTAACCCACGGCCTCGGGGGCGTATGGACTAATCTAGTCCAACCGACCTCCCATTCGTTCCAACGTCATCCTAAGCCGTGGTCAGAGCCTCACAGGAGGCGCCCTTAGGAGGACGTTGTCCCCTCCGATGTCATCGAGCCCTAGGGTTCTCTTCTTCGCGACGCCTAGCGCTCTCCCATCCCCTCGGTGACGCTGTAGCGGCCAGTAGGACCTATGCAGAATACTCAATTCGAAAAAAAAAAGACAAAACTTTTTAGGATACCTGAACAAAATTGCCTTACTTACTTTAATATAGTCGGTCAATTAAAAACAAAGAATTTTTGTGAGAAATATATGGGCCAGGAATAATTTCTTTATCTCCCTCAATAATGTATGCTCTTACGAAAGCCTTGATGTTAATTTGGTCCAGCGCTTATCAAGTACTGTTAAAAGCGTCGGCGCCTGTCCCGCGTTGTTAGGATAAACGTACAATAAATTAACTTAATTAACGGAGACAGCCTGTCTTGACCCTTTTTTGATTAATCCTTAGTCTAAATATACAGATTACCAGTATTTAAAGAAAACAATTAATAGTAAAAAACCAAAGAGAGGTTTAATTTAGGTGTATTTTTTGTAAATATAATTTAGATTTTAATTTATTTCTTACTTTTAATTGAAATAAATGTACAAATACCTATCCTTACATAATTATATATTAAATTGAATATAAAAAAAAATACTTCCATAGTATAAAAAAAAGAGGTAATAATTAAATTTTAAAAAAATAATTAAGGCTTGTTAGATATGGATGTAAATGTGACAGTAATTTTTTTTTGGCGCGTTAGGTAGTAGGAGCCCACGTAGCTTTAGTTTAAAGATCCATCACGCTAAGTAGTCTATACTAATATTATAAATGCGAAAGTTTGTATGGATGGATTGATGTTTGCTACTCAATCACGCTCGATCGGCTGAACGGATCTGGATAAAATTTGGCACAAAGATAGTCTGGAATAACACATGGGCTAGTTTTTATCCCGGAAGATTAAAAATAATCTCAACCACGCGGATGAAGTCGCGGGCATCAGCTAGTTATCAAATCAATCAATGAAATAATCAAATAAATATTATAAATGCGAAAGTTTGAATGGATAGATGGATGGATGATTGTTACTCAATCACGCCCGAACGGCTGAACCGATCTAAATGAAACTTGGCACAGGGATAGATTATAGTCTGGGATAATACACAGGCTTTTATCCCGGAAAACTAAGGATTTTCCGCGGAAACCAGCAAACCTCAATCCAGGCGCACGTAGTCGCGGGTATTAAATGATATTGAGGGTAGAGCTTGAATTTAACAAGTAGCTATCAATTACTATGCAGAAATTATAATACTATGTACTTAGTTTTGTATACCTTTATAAGTTTTTAAACAAAAATATAGGTAGGAAACTGATTTTATAGAGTCCCTTCCTATTTAAAAGACCAACTTTTAGGCAAAAGAATAAAACTCTATACTAGAAATTTAGCATTATGGTATTATATTCAAGAGTAAATAAATAACCTATTTCAAAGCAAAAGTAGTAACGGAAAAGAAATTAAACGAAATAAAAAATTTAACACTTTTTATATTATTGAAAGTTTCAAAGCATCAGTTCAAAATGAATACAAAATATTTACACAATTTAGATTATATTTTCACACAGAAATTAGTACAAATATACCAATAAATACAACAATTAAATATAAAGAGTTACAGCAAGAATACTTATCTTTACTCTAGGTGGCTCGTAGACAAAAACTCCCCTATCTCTTAAGAACAGTGGGTTTTATAGGTTAAGATTCCCCCCCATATACCCACACCTCTTTCCTATTCCAAGTTTGACAACGTAACAGCATTTTGTTTATTACAAACTGTATAACGGAATTAACAACGAATATATATTTCCAATCACTAATTAATATACTTAACTCTTAATTATTAAAAGCATTTTCAAGTTAATACACCATTTAGTTTAAGTTAAAAGTAGAAAAATACACCAAAGTCCAATCTAAGAATCAAAAGGAAGTATCAATTGATATACATAAATTCTTAATTACAGTAAATCATTACTCAAAATACAGATACGACTAATCATTTATCACAATAATAATTATCAAATAGTTCTCTACATTTAAAACAGAATTATAATTTAATTAAGTAACTATTTTACAATATCTCTTAAAACGCTATGATAGTCAATTGACCTATTTATAAATTACATTATTTATTTGAAGCTTAACTATCAACACTGTTGCTAAATTAGTAATTATTTATTTCAATAATGCCTACACTTATTTTTTGAATAAACTTAAATATTTAGTTTCACAAATATAACCTAAGGATCATTACCAACATATCAAGTGAGAATACACGTGTTGCCACACTTTAATAACAAATAATGTTTACCTAATACAAAATTCAGTGTTTACCCACTGTAATTTTTAATTATTCCTCATGAATCACAAAATAGAGTTCTTTTATTTTCCAATTATCTATCACGGGCATCAGTTAGTTGATAATATTTTTTTTTCAGTGCTAACTATCTCACTGCATTTCGTACATAGATGATAAGTAGAATATATTATACTGAAATTATGGCATTCCGCACTTACGACATTAAGTTCAGATTCATCCAAGATTTAATCGATAGCCATTTATATCGATAGATACTTACCGATTCTCAAGATTGTTCTGAAACTGAATTTCCATTCCTGCCATTATCGAGTTATAGGGGCTCTGATTAAGCTATTATCAGGAGGATCGCCCCCTGCAGCCTCCCCCCCACCTACCCCTCCCCCTACCCCTGTCGACGTCTTACCGGCGTGTTTTGAATAGGAAACCTATTAACGAGACGCCGGCGCGTGTCGCCGTATGCAGTAAGGCACATAATTTGTATGGTAAAATTTACATTAGTCCGCAATCTGTTGACAGGTCTTACTCATAATTAACTAATTAATTACGGTTAATACTCACAACTCCACTAGGTGTTTGTCGCAACTTCGTCCGAGTATATTAAGGTCTTAAAAGATCTCGTTACAAGAACACAAAGGATCAGCCTGGCTGTCCAGCGCGGATATGCAGCCAGCATTTTTGCGGGCATGATTTATATAGTAATTAGGTTAGGCTAGCTAGCATTAAGTTCTATTGTATTATTTTCAATAAAAGTAATATTTAAAAAAAAATGAACACAATATAATCCACATCATCATTTCAACTCATTCCCCGTCCACCGCTGAGCACGAGTCTCTTCTCAGAATAAGAAGCTCTTCGTAATATTCTCGAAGGTGCGTGAAGTCTGCCAATCAGCAGTCGGCCAGAGTGGTGGACTGTGGCCGAAACTCTTTTGATTCTGAGAGGAAATTTGTGCTCGGTAGTAGTTGGATACTTGATGATGGTGAATAACATTATTATTGAGCATGCATAAATAAATTTATCTTTCAAATTATATTCCTGTTTCATTTCCATTGCATAAAAAAGTACGTACTTCATGTAAAAAAATGCCACTATTTTTGAAATATTTCAAATTATATTTCTGTTTAATTTCCATTGCATTAAAAAGTACGTACTTCATGTAAAGATAAAATGCCACCATTTCTGAATCGCGGTGTAAAAAACCCAAGCAGAAAAATGTACGTACTTCATGTTAAGAAAATGCCACCATTTCTGAATCGCGGTGTAAAAAACACAAGCAGTAAAATGTACGTACTTCATGTTAAGAAAATGCCACCATTTCTGAATCGCGGTGTAAAAAACCCAAGCAGTAAAATGTACGTACTTCATGTTAAGAAAATTCCACCATTTTTGAATCGCGGTGTAAAAAACCCAAGCAGTAAAATGCAAAGTGGGACTTATCGGCACCTTTATCCCGTCTTAAGCGCGCTGAGCGAGCGGCGAACGGCTTTACGAGCTTTATTATTTATCAGATAGGAACATCTTATAGCCGGATTGTGATCATCGTGTGGTTATCAGCTGATTACAGACCTAATCTTACCTATACTAGATGATACCCGGGACTTCGTCACCGTGGATTAAGGTTTTTTGATTCCCAGGGGAACTCCTTAATTTTGCGAGATAAAAAGTAGTCCGTCCTTCCCCGGGATGTAATCTACCTCTATACTAAATTTCATCAAAATCGGTTGAAAAGATAGGCTGTGAAAGCGTAGCAGACAGACAGACGGACACACTTTCGCATTTATAGTATGAGTTAAATATATCACGTAGGTACTTTGACAGTGAAGGAAAAGGAAAAAAGGTGTGTTAAATTTGCCAATCAGCACTTTGCAAGTGTGGTGGACAAATTCTATGCACGTTGAGAGAAGTCTCGCGCTAAGGTTGGCAACGATGATGACGTTAAAGATTCTTACAATGGACGGAGACTACAAGTCATAATTAAAAAAATTTAAAAACACGACTGCCTTAGACTGCCAACAAAAAGTTAAAAATCTAAAGTAATCTAGTTATATAGAATCTTATATTCACATTTTTATTAAATGAATTTTTTTTGTGAATCACTGCATATTGAACTATAGTGTTTTGTATTTTTGGAATCTACTCATCATTTTCTAGATAATCATTATATACTTAATGTTATTTTCGGATATTTTTTTCAACTTTAGTCTTTAATGTGCGACCATGGTCATCGAATCAATTTCTTTTTAAATTTTACTAGCCTATGTCACCCGGAATAAGCTAGGGATTCTAACGATACCTCATTTATCAAAATCGGTTCAGGCGTATAGAAGTTTTGGTGGAATATACAAACTCACATACATACATACATACATGAACCCTGAAAACAATATAATCCTTTTTTCAGGCAGTCGTATAAAAATGGCAAGCAAAACGGGACTTGAAGAGACCTTATAACCGTCTTGAGTGAATTGTGTAAGAAACGACACCATAAACGTATGAGAATGGATACACGAAATTGAGCTCTAATCAAATGCCCTTATGGTTTATTTTACTTTGACGCCGAACTTTGACGATTGGATCGGCAAATCTTACATAATCGCACCTCAGATCGGAAAATCTTTAATCAAGATTTCTATCATGCGAGTCGTAAACTTATAATATCGGTTTATTGATCGGATGATCGACGAAGCGTTTCACAATAGGTGTTTATTGGGTTTAACACCTTCTGGCTGCTGTATCGATGGTCTTCATTTTTTGCTTCTTAATATAGTGGTTTATTTTTGAATTTTGAAGTTATTTGGCGGTTATTTATAGCTGATGGTGAATACTTAAGTCGGATGTTCGGAGTGTAATTTTTTTTTCCGAACCGGTGGAAGAGTGATACAAGTTATTGGACATGAAATTAGTGCGTTATCTATCATACTTTATAATATTATAAATGCGAAAGTGTGTTTGTTTGTTGGGTTGTCCTTCAATCACGCCGCAACGGAGCGACGGATCGACATGATTTTTGGCATGGGTATAGTTCAGGACCTGGAGAGTGACATTTATTCCGGAAAATAAAGGGGTTCCCGCGGGAATAAAAAAACTTAAACCACGCGGACGTAGACAGGCATCAGCTAGATAAACACATAAACTTAAATCACTTACTGAAAAAAAATTATTTATCTTATTACTAAAAGTAGAAGTAAACTTGATTATGAATATCAAGTTGAAATCAAAGGCTTGAATTTAATATCCATACAAATTGCAAATTGCGCATTTAAACAGTTGATTTTCACCATATTGTCACTTCAATACAATGTTGCTTTGCTCCAACATTTCGTAACGACTGTTAGCATCGTTTTACTCAATAGCGCTTACACGTTCTTACCTTCTATGATGCTCTCTTTTAGAGCAATAGAGCAAAAGCTTTGCTCTTTATGTAAATGGAGTGTATATCCTTCATCGTTTAACGCAAAGCCTTAACATTTACTACACTCTCTTTTACTAGAATTATCCAGTGCTTAAACGCATATGATGCGTGTAAGCAGTAAGTATAATATGTAAGGATATGCCTAAACGACTATTAATCTAATTTTAGTTAGTTCCATCAATCATATTCAAAAGCTAATTATAGAAATAATTGTTTACATAAACCAAACAAATCTAGAAGATAGGAAGTTGGATAGTTGGGTTTTCCGTAGACGTAAGTATCTAATACAGACGCAATTTTTAATAATTTTAAAAAGTACCTGACCCGTTGTAGGTGAGCAACAGAAGCGACGCGATACGACGTCCTAGAAAATTACAAAGTAGTCAACTTGATAGTTGATACCGAGTGTAGGGTTTGCTGCACACGTAGGACAGCTGATAGATTATTTTGGAAGGTATTGAGAGGTCCTAGGTCCCTGCCAGTGATTCAAAAAACCCTTTAGCATCACTGGGATAAGTACTAGGTAATGCACTAATTCTACCAAAGCCTTCTTCTTTAAGATGTCGTGAACTTGAAAAGTCTTTTCACACCACCATGTATGCACACTTACACCGGGTACCAGGTATGTGCGAATAGCTTATTTTTACTCTAGTTACTTATACTAAAAACAAGCTACTAGCAATTTCTTTAGCAAAAATAAGTTTTTTTTGTCATCAAAATAAAAATCGTCACAAAATTGGGTATCACTGCGAAAGACCACATAGGTTAAATTGCGTACTCTTTCATCAACATATCAGACTTTAAAACTATTTATAGCCAGCTAAATTAGAAAAATACATGAAGAAAACTAAAACTAAACAACCTACAATTTGCTAAAAAATAGGATTTTAACTTATTATTAGTCAATTCCACTCTAAAATAGTTAGTATCGAGACTATTTATCATGCGATATAATATAAAGACTTCAAGTAAATAACAGTATATCTCCGGCTTTAACTTGAGCTGCGGTTTTACTGGCGCTTTTCTACGCAGTCTAATCTGTAGTCTAGAGATAATTGGCAATAACCTTCCTAGCTATACCTACTAACATTGAATAACTCTATTTAGAATCGCAATTGGCAGAATGGCAGAATTCACATAAGGTATAGAAGTGGTCACAGAACTCGAGAGTGGTCGCAAATGACTATGAAGCATCACACCTTCGCCTGGTGGGAGGCTTCGGCCGTGGCTAATTACCAACCTACCGGCAAAACGATTTTGTGTTCCGGTATGATAAAAAAAAAAGATACCGTGTAGAAACTGATTAGGGGAATGAGTTTAATGTAACTACCATGTCCCTAACAGGTTAGCGAATTACCATATTAGACTGCATTATCTGTTACCATCAGGTGAGATTGCAGACAAGGGCATTCCGAACCAGTGGTAGATTCACTTAACGATTCAAAAGTACTTGTAAAAGTTTATTTGAATAAAAAACATTTGAATTTGAATAAATTTGAACAAGGGTCAACTTGTCAGGTCAACTTGTAGGGGCGTAAAAACAAGTGAAGAATGGTAGAAACAGACGTATTTGCATATTAGCGTTTCAGCATAATTTATGTTCTTCTTTTGGTACTTGACCGATTTAAATTCACTGAGGACCGGTGACGAGATACGTCTATTATGCGAAACGTCCGCGTCGAAGGGCAACGACACTTTGTCCTGTCGCGCTATTGTGCGCGCTCCATATAAAAATGAGTGTCTTTTTACCTTTCTAGTGTTTTCGCTTTTATGTGCTTTTCAAATATTATCTCCTTTAGGCAGAATGTATCGTCGTTATGGTCTGAATCCATACTATACTTATATTAAAAATGCGAAAGTGTGTCTGTCTGTCTGTGTGTCTGTCTGTCTGCCTGTCTGTCCGCTACGCTTTCACGACCCATCTGTTCAACCAATTTGGATGAAATTTGGTATAGTGGAAGGGAAGGGTGGTAGTCATCCCGGGGAAGGACATACTTTTTATCCCGGAAAATTCGAGTTCAGATATAATTCCTACCTTATTTACAATTCTGTTGGCAAGACGATGTAACGAATCGAGTATTCTCTTTGACTCGCTTAAATCTAAGCACGTAGGTACCTACGGAATGCGAAGTTCGCAACAGGATTTAAAATAAACTAAGGAACATAAATACTCACCGTATTTTTCAAAATTCTCTTTTTGGTTATAGAATACATGGAATTGACAAAAGTACAGTTACAAAAATATGTATTAGTAAAAGGGATTTAAAAATATTTTTTTAGGAGTAATGATTTAAAAAGGATTTGGAACTTTAATGAGACAGTTTGGAAGAACCAGTAAATAGGAAATTCAATTTACTTTTCTTTTTATCCTCTATAAGTTAGCCCTTGACTGCGCTCTCACCTATATTTTTTTAAATTGATATAATATTTACTTTGCCAAATGGTGTTAATCTCTGACTATCTGTTTTTCCAGAATGCAATCTATCTCTGTTCCAAATGTCCTCAAAGGCGGTTAAGGCGGTGACAGAAACCTGGACAGACAAACGGACATACAGACGCACTTTCGCTAATTAGATTATATACCACGTTTAACCATAACAATCTTAACCACCTAATTTTCAAAGCAGAAGTAGAACCAATCATAATATACCAGGGATACTCAAGATTACACAATATGAAGTTTGTGTTTTTGAATACTTTTTTTTGCAATCCAATAGATAGGTACGTATTATAGTTTATTTCGCATCATATAAGGTTTTCATAATGAAAACCTAACACTGGATCTCAAAAAGTATAAGCACGTTTACCAAATGAAACAACCGAACGCCGATCCTTAATTCAAACGCTCACACAATATAATAAAAGCCTCGTATCCATAAAATTAATTTACGGAAACATCGCACTGAAAACGAGGCCCCACCGGGAACCGAACGCACGTCCCTCGCGGCAACTTAATTTCATTACTAATTCGCCGGACGTTACCGACGACCCACTGAATTAAAATGGCCGTCCTCGGTCCTACCCTCGGAAAAACGACCCTCAAAGCAAATTCCACTTTTCTACCTTTAAATTGCTGTGGCTTTAAGATTTAAATTCGCATGCAGGTTTTGAGGGTAGTTAGGCCTTTTTGGTAAGTAAAGGCGTATCAGGCTGGCCCGCGAAGTGTTTTTTTAATCTGTAATGGCCTGGAGCCACAGATAAGGCCAGCTATGATGTATAGCGAGGTGTGGAGGAATTTAGGACACTGGTCACTTGGAAAATGGCCTTAGGAAACGCACATTGAAACATCTTTTTTTAAATGTTTTCCTGTAAATCTATATTACTAATATTATAAATACGAAAGTTTGGATGGATGTATGGATGTATGGATGTATGGATGTATGGATGTATGGATGTGTGGATGTATGGATGTGTGGATGTATGGATGTTTGTAACTCAATAACGCCCCAACGGCTGAACGGATCTGGCTGAAATTTGGCACAGAGATTATAGTCTGGAAAATTAAAGAGTTCCCGCGGGAACCAAAAAACCTCAATCCACGCAGACGAAGTCGCGGGCATTCGCTAGTTTTGTTATATTTATGCCCGTTCAATTTAGAAATTTATAATTTCTGAATTTTCTTCGTTCCGATCTGGTGGGAGGCTTCGGCCGTGGCTAGTTACCACCCTACCGACAAAAACGTACTGCCAAGCTATTTAGCGTTCCAGTACAACGCCGATGCGTTTAATATTATAACTGCCGTACTTCTAACAGGGTAGCCCGCTACCATTTTAGACTGCATCACTTACTATCAAGGAGATTGCAATTTGCAGTCAAGAATTTGTAGTGGAATAAAAAAGTATTCTCGAGCAAGTCGTATACTTCGTGCTTATAAACCATCAGCGTCCGTTAGTCAGTCAGTAATTAATGTGCACTAGGCACGACGCGGAACCGAACCTGCGACCCACCGCTGCGCGCGTCATAGAGCGATGAAGATGGATGGCCATTCGACGTTATTGTATTAGGGGGGAGGTGTTATGCAAATTGAGTTTTCCTACTAAAGTCACGACGGAAATTGTTTAGACTTGCTCGCCCGTTGTATGAAAGCTTTATTTCTTAGTTTTACGACCAAAAGAACACTGTTATCTGAAGCAGTTAGGTTTTTAAATTTAAATTAAAAGTGATTACTTAATCTCTTTTAAACAATAGAAGCCAACTCTTCAATGATAAATAAGGAATGGAAGTGGAACACTGTGCATAATATGGAAAGGCGTATGCAATGACACTTGACATTACTAATCTTCTAGACTAGCATATTTTTGGGATGGATACCCTTTCTGGTGTCTTTTAAAACAAAAGCACTGTTTTAAACCTATAGAAAATAACTGAAAAACTAAATCGTATAGGTACATTTTGCGAAGACTGTTCACCCAACTATTATGAATTCCACTGTTAATCTTTGCTAGAAGCCACATATAATACATTTTAGATATAGTATAAATGCGAAAGTGTGTCTGTCTGTCTATCTGCTACACTACGGGCCTATCTTTTCAACCGATTTTGATGAAATTTGGAACAGAGATATGTTGTATCACAGAGAAGGAAATGATTTATTTTAAATAAATCATTTCATTTAGGCCTATTTTTTATCCTGGAAAATTAAAGAGATCCCGCGGGAATACAAAAAAACTAATACATTTGACGACCTCCCTGGCGCAGTATTGAGCGCAGTTGTCTTAACGTGGGATGTCCCGGGGACCCTACCATCTTAGACTGCATCATCACTAGCCATCATGTGAGATCGCAGTCAAGAGCTAACTTGTAGTGGATAAAAAAAAGCTAACTTGTAGTTTATAAAAAAAATGAGACTATGACGTGCTGTGGAATATCTAGGGCGGAAACCGAACCTGCGACCCACCGCAAGCCGCGTGCACTCCCAGCTCAGCGATGAGCGATGGAGATAAATCGCTTTCCGTTTGACGTTATTGGTGCTGCTTAAGATATTACTAACCATTATAATGTTAGATACTTTCAAAGATAAACGCAACTCGATGGTACCACTCATATTTCTATTTGACATCAATTGTGACTGCAAACCAAAGATAAAGAAGTATTAAGCTATTGAGATTTTTTATAAACCACAAGTAAACGCGTACATCTATCCAACATTTGAATAGTCGAGGCATTTAAATACGTGAATCAAGTTAAATAATTGTATAATAAGAGAATAAGTTAAATATTTAATACAAAATTTACAAAACAAATTGTGCCCTTAAAACAATGTAGGAAATCATAAAATACTTAACATCGTGTTGGAATTGAATCAAGGACGAGAAATCAGTAAACATTTATCAAGTTGACGCAATTATATACCCACGGTAAGAGTTAAATAAATAACGACTGTTATAGATTGAAATTAAAGAAACGATAGTTAGCTTCAATAAGAGTGTAGCGTCGCAAGTACTTACCATGTAGGTACTTACCTCGCTTTACCCAGATACCAGTTACTTACCATCAATCAGAATATACCTTTAGAATAGGTAACCTATTACCTTACCCGTCAAATAACCAACCACGCTCTGCTACCACTCCGCTAAAGTGGTGACCCCGAGCCTGAACAAGCTGAAAAATGGAAGATCAGAAGCCATCCACCTCTCAACAAGCAAGACTCCCAGGGCAGGAAGAAATTGCCGCCATCGCCCTATCACTGCGTGTTCCACCATTCTGGAGAGACAAATCCCGTCTATGGTTCATCAGTTTTGAGGCTGCAACGAGCGAACTAAAGAAGAGCCAGGAGCAGCTAGCCCAGATGGTCATCGCTCAACTAGAAAAACAAGATATAGAGCAAATTTCGGACATACTCTGCAATCCGCCACCTACAGAGCTGTACAACGCCGTGAAGAATCGTCTGATCTCCGTTTATGAAGAATCCGACAGTCGCCAGTTACAAAAGCTACTACCTACGAGCTGTATTGCGAAGACTAGAAGAGAATGGCATTACAATCAACCCGTCAAAATGCAATTTCGGTCAAGATGAAGTTAAATTCCTCGGTTTTACTGTAAACAAGTGCGGAATAAAACCGCCTGAAGAAAAGATCGCGGCAATCTGCAACTACGCGAAACCAAAAACAATCGAAGAGCTAAGGCGTTTTCTTGGAATGATAAATTTCTACCGAGAACACATTTCTAAGGCCGCAGATATTCAAGCCCCACTTCATGCCTATCTTCATAATTCGCTACGAACGAGTCCGCAAAGAGTTCGAAAATATGATAGAACAAGGACTATGCCGCCCAAGCAAAAGTCCTTGGTCTTCGCCACTGCACATTGTTCCGAAGAAAAACGGCGATCTGCGAGTCTGTGGTGATTATAGAAGACTTAACAGCATTACGATACCCGACCGCTACCCAATTCCAAGAATTAAGGACTTCACACATCAATTAGCGGAGAAGACTGTATTTTCTACAATCGATCTCAACAGAGCATATCAGCAAATTAAAGTTCGTGAAGAAGACATAGAGAAGACTGCAATTATAACTCCTATGGGCCTATTCGAATTTCCGAGAATGGCACCAGGTTTGAGAAACGCTGGCCAAACCTTTCAACGGTTTATCCACGAAGTTCTACATGGTCTCGATTTCGTCTACGCTTTCATAGACGACCTACTAGTTGCAAGTTCGGACAAAATATCACATGAAGAACACCTACGAGCTGTATTGCGAAGACTAGAAGAGAATGGCATTACAATCAACCCGTCATAATGCAATTTCGGTCAAGATGAAGTTAAATTCCTCGGTTTTACTGTAAACAAGTGCGGAATAAAACCGCCTGAAGAAAAGATCGCGGCAATCTGCAACTACGCGAAACCAAAAACAATCGAAGAGCTAAGGCGTTTTCTTGGAATGATAAATTTCTACCGAGAACACATTTCTAAGGCCGCAGATATTCAAGCCCCACTTCATGCCTATCTTCATAATTCGAAAAAGAGAGACCGCACGTTAATCGAATGGACCGACGAAGCTACAAAAGCATTCGAAGCGTGTAAAAATGCAATTCAAAACGCAGCTTTACTCGCTCACCCATCGCACGATGCTACGCTGGCAATTTTCAGCGATGCATCCGACTCGTGTGCCGGAGCTGTACTTCAACAATTCTTCAAAGGCAAATGGCAACCACTTGGGTATTTTTCGAAGAAATTTTCCGACGCACAACGCAACTACAGTACATTCGACCGGGAGCTACTCGCTATATACATGGCAGTAAAACATTTCAGGAAGACTTTCGAAGGACGAAACCTAATCGTTTTCACTGATCACAAGCCATTAACCTATGTACTACAGAAACCACCTTCGCCATCTGAAACTCCACGACGAGCGAGACAACTAATTTTCATCAGTGAATTTACTACGGACATACGTCACATCAGTGGAAAAGACAATGTCGTCGCCGACGCATTGAGCCGCATACCTATCGAAAGCATCGTTTGCCCGACAAGTCTCGACTACGAAAAGTTAGCCGAAGCACAAGAAAGAGACAGAGAATGCGAGCAACTTACGAAGCAAAACAATCTCACTCTGCGCAAAATGACTATGCCAAATTCGCAAGCTTCAATCTACTGTGAAATTTCAACTGCATTCGTACGACCATACCTACCCGAAGAATTTCGACGAGTCGCTTTCGATGCAGTTCATAACATCAGTCACCCCGGTATTCGAACTACGAACCAACTCGTCACGCAAAAATTTTTCTGGCCATCAATGAATAAGGACGTCCGTACATGGGCGAAAAACTGCATACAATGTCAACGGTGCAAAGTTCAACGTCATACAACGAGTAGTGTATCTGCATTTCCGACTGCCGAACGATTTCAACACGTACACATAGACATCGTCGGCCCGCTTCCCACTTCGCCCGAAGGACACCGTTACCTCGTCACCATGATCGACCGAGCAACGAGATGGCCTGAAGCGATTCCGACCGACGATACGTCAGCTGAAACTATTGCAAAGATATTTTACGAGCACTGGATCACTCGTTTTGGGACGCCAGTAATCCTGACCTCTGACCAAGGACGTAATTTCCAAAGCTACCTGTTCTCCAAGCTTCTCAGCGTCATGGGAATACAACAAACTCGTACGACACCCTACCATCCACAATCTAATGGTATAGTCGAACGTTGGCACCGCTCTTTGAAGACCTCACTGAAAACACGTCTATCTGGACATACAAAGTGGATCGACGAGTTACCTACGGTTCTCATGGGTCTGCGTGCCGCAATGCGATCTGATACTAAAGTCAGCGCTGCAGAGCTTACCTACGGATTCAACCTACGGCTACCATGTGATTTTTTCGCAACTGCACAATCAACCGAGCAAGATTTGGACTACGACTACGTGAGCAGACTACGATCAACGATCAACTCCGTCATGCAAAATCAGCCTACAGTACATAGCAACAAGAGACCTATTTTCGTTCATAAGGATTTGGAAACCTGCGAGCAAGTTTTCGTTCGAAATGAAGGAGTGAAGAGAGCCCTTCAACCTTCATATGAAGGACCATACAAAGTGTTAGAGCGAGATAGCAAGACTTTTAAACTGCAGCTGCCAGAGAAGCGCTCTGCAGTTATATCAATCGATCGGCTCAAACCTGCGTACATTTTGGATAGTACACCAGAGTACTCGCCTGCATTATCTTCATCAACGAACAGACAAGAATCTACTCACAACCCCGCGCGAAGCAAGGAGAACGAGGCAAGCCAGGCGCCAGCATCTAGTGCAATTCAACCAATATTAAAGAAGACTAGACTCGGACGCATAACTAAACCTCCTGTACGCTTTCGCTAGGGGGCGAGTCCTGTAGCGTCGCAAGTACTTACCATGTAGGTACTTACCTCGCTTTACCCAGATACCAGTTACTTACCATCAATCAGAATATACCTTTAGAATAGGTAACCTATTACCTTACCCGTCAAATAACCAACCACACATTTACCTGGATTACTTGAATAAACCTCGTTACCAAAGAATACCTGGAGGAAGGATCAAGTGGAAAGGAGAAATAAATACACAGGGATCTCTTTAATAACAAGAGGAGATAAATAATGAACACTGAAATCAAGATGCAATTCTTTAATGTCAAAATCCGACACCGTTTTCATCGAGCGACGCTTAATTAACAGGAAGACGCGAGATTGCCTCGAAAAAGGCAAGAGCTCGCAGCGTCGTTTCGAAGGAAGGTGTTTGCTGTACTTACCACGTTGAGGACGTCTGCACCGAACAGTGAAGATTGTAAACAATCGAGTCAGGCAGTTGCATTGGACGTAAAAAGGAAAAGGTTAGCCTTGAAAAAGGCTGTCCGTACAACCATTGCGCCAGGACTGGAGATGCCGCTGATTGCCCCACTAGACACTAGTTGAAGGAGTCACTAAGAGTTCACTGTCCACAAATACACCAGCCAGTTCATATTAACCACTTCGCGCGTGTTATAAATTGCGTCGCGCGCAGGCGCCGTCTGCCGCGGCCGGCAGCAAACGGGCAAATACGGGCGCGCGGGCGCGATCGTTCTATTTATAGTTGCACGGTTCCAGACGGAAGAAAATCACGCAATTAGCGAATGTGTTACACCTACCTATATGTAAGTACATATTATTGTTAGTCGTAATTCTTAATTATTATTATTACTTATTTCTGATTGGTGGATTTCTGTAAGGATTTTTATATAAATATGGGCGTTTTTCCCAATATATTCATTCTAAACTCAGCGTTTAATCAGAGTTTTATTTCCTCCAAAACCTCCGCTAAAGTAAGAGCAATCAGATTTGTATTTTATAAAGTCAACATCAAGTGCATTGCTGAGTCAGACGGGTTCCGCGGGCATTCCGGCAAAAAACATCTCGGGGGCAAAACGTTGTAAACGCCACTATTATCACTTTTAAAAACAAACCATGTTTATAATATTGTGTAAGGTATAAATCAGGAAGTGTATTTTAGTCAGTGCACTCCTTGCATCACACCAACAAGTACCAGTTCTTCAGTGATATAGAACGTGACAAGGACTTGGCGATCACTCAATAAAATAGGTTTTATTTCCAGAATACAACAGATCAATGTCCCTTGCCTTTTTATTTTAGGTTTACATAGCTTTCTTTATTACTCACGCAGTCGAATGCCTAAGTGAATTCTGTGACAACCTATTCTTCGAAAATCAACTGTATTATAGATATGTTTAAAGCTTATTGTTGGTGGATAGATACTGGGTTATCAGCCGATTGTCGATTGTATAAGTTTATCTGTCGAACGTCAATTAGCGTTGCTAAGGGACCGGTTCGAACCACTTCGCCATGAAGCGATGGATATGAAACGAGACGAGACGAACCGAGACAGACGAGAGGTTGACTCGACTGTTTCCGATGGACGCCTAACATACTTCTGTCCAACGAATACAAGTTACGAGCATTTATCAAATGTTTTATAGCAGTAAATTGAGTTTCAATTGTTTAATTTCTTCATTGAGCTTTTAATATGAACTGTAAAAGTGATCCTAGATCCTAGTTACAAACTGTTAATCCCTGTTATTTTATGAACCCCTAATGCTATCAATTGAAAACTTGTTTTACTTTAACACTTTCAAACCTAACCAAAGAGAAAAGGCATAAGACAAAACAGCCAAATTAATACGGCTTCTAATACGACCTGAGAGAGATCAGGCGCAGGACCATTGGCTTCAAACTCTGAGGCACATGAGTGACATAATGTAAAGTTCCCATCTCAAGACTGCTACTGATTGCTCCGACTCGCAACTCGAACCCAGGACCTCATAAAAAGCTAGCAACTCCACCATCGAATTAGACTGTCCAGCAGACATTAAAACAATAATCTTTTAATTGTGGCTCTTTAGATAATATGTTAAGTACTTATCAAAAATAAATTCACTAAGCAAAAATACGACATGGCTGCAGGAACGTGGTTCGAATACAAATTGTGAGCCTATAAAACGTCTTCTTGTATACCCGTAACGGTTTACGGGTTTAAAGCAAAGTGGATATAAAGCATTCCTTTATCTCATCTGATCCTTTTACTATAAAGGCTCTTTATGCAACGACATTGCTTTTTAACTGACCAAACAAAAAGAGGTCGACCACTTTGTTTTATTTTTCAGTGGATGTATTTCGCATTATGAACAGGATATTTCGTTTTGTTTTGGATATCACAAAAGTATAATACGTATGCTTCATTTATATGTTTTGTTTTCAATTTCTTATATTATCACACATTAAGTAATTTGTGCAAGTTATTTATTATTATGCAAATGTGTGTTAAAAATGTTAAATGCAAATAAAACTTATTCTATTCTATTCTATTCTAAACTATGAGACATTATACATTCAACCAGAAAGTAATGATACCTTTATTAGGATGGTTCTAGACCATCATTTCATTAGACACGACAGTTGTTAAGACAAAATAAAACGCAAGCTTATAATTTTCAAACCAAAAACTTTTGCGATAGTCAGTGTGCCTCGGATACGTATAGTTCGCACGCAAGTTGAATGCAGAGTAAATGTATGGTGACACATACATTTACTCTGCATTCAACTCGCGCGCGAAATGTAACTGATAAAGACAGAAATGACAAGACGCAAATTGCAAAAGCCCTAAACAAAATGTATCTTTTTTCGAGAGAAGCTAAAATAGCTCCGACACTCAACCTGCTTGGACTACCCTGCGCTAATATTTGCTGGTATGTGAAGCAAGTTAAAGGGGATGTATTTGTGATGCCACGCTTTTTTTCGTAAGCCAACCTTTCGCTACAAAAGTAAAGCACAGAAAGGTACATCAAAGAAAATAAGGTAGGTACCTATCCTTGCGTTGCCATATCCAAGACTGTCATCTAGAGCTTTTTTACATAACAACATCTGCACATGAAGCTCATGTATGATCATTCAGATTCCCTGCGCGCAGCATCCGATCATCTCTTAATCCGTAGTCTCGCTTCCATAACGCGAGCTCATCAGTAAAGCGGTCACGTAAGACAACATCTTGTGTCTTTTTGTTTTCACCCGCCGCCGTTCCGAAGAGCTCCCGAACAAAAGTAATAAATGATATTATTACGTGGCTTTCATAAATTATATAATCGGCTGGGAATATTGGGTTTTGTTTTCAATTCCTCGAATGCTCCACGTTTCTGCAAAAACGAAAGCTAAAAAGTAAAAACCATTTTTCAAAAAATTACTTTCTTGAAGATCCTTATCGATGGAAATAGATACGGATAGTAAATGTTCAATTCATTATAATCTACAGCGATAAAATATAATTACTTAGATGTTGTTGATGTTGATGAAAAATCGGCCCTATTTAAATAACTTATAGTAATTGAAGTTGTACTAAATAGACATCGTTACTTTTTTTAAAGTATTTTACGTCTGATTTTACAAAAACAGTTATTTCAGTTAGGTAACTGTTTGTTATTTTCTCATGAGAATAGCTAAAGTAATCGATTAGACCAATTTAAATGAAGCATATCTATCAGAGAAAGTTGAGGAGTTACTTGGATTTTTTTTTTGGGACCGTGCGAAAATAATTGACTAGAGATTTAAAATTGTAAATTATGTCCAATTCAAATTGATAAAAGAGAAAGGCGTGGCTTAACGTCGAAAATAAAACCTTAGAAGATAATAGATTTATTTTTACACCTATGTCCAGCAGTATACTGTACTTCCTATCAGTTCATGACGGCGTTGACTAGGGACCAGACAAGACAAAACGTCTGCGCGAAGCTTCTGTCGTAGTGAGTGCAGAGCTATACGTATAAAATTTAGTTACACAGAGGTTTTAGCTTTGGCTTTTCGCTCTTAGCCCTTCCAAGTTACTGCACTTATTAAGCATTAAGAATACTTACAAAGTTACCTCGTCTTCCCAATCACTATTTCCCTTACTTGTATCTGATTCAGAGGTGCGATTGTGTAAGAATTGCCGATCAAATCGTCAAAGTTCGGCGTCAAAGTAAAATAAACCATAACAGCATTAAATTAGAACTCAATTTCGTGTATCCATTCTCATACGTTTAGGTATGTACGATACCATAAACAGCATTGAATTAGAGCTCAATTTCGTATATCTGTCACCGTAAGATTGCAAAAACCGTTAGATTGTAATCTAACTAGGGAAATTGTAAACTGTCGACAGATTGTGAGCCGTTCAATGTTCTGAGTGTCCATTTTTGAAATATTCATTGTATTTACATTTTCTTGTCTCTTTCTCGTTAGGTTAGGGTTCGACATAAATAATCAGGTAATCAGGTAGGTTAGATTATAATCTAACGGTTTTTGCAATCTTACGGTGACATATCCATTCTCATACGTTTAGGTATGTACGATTTCATAAACTTATGAGAATGGATACACGAAATTGAGCTCTAATTCAATGCTGTTATGGTTTATATTACTTTGACCCCGAACTTTGACGATTTGATCGGCAACTTTTAGAAAATCGGGGGGCTGACCTCTAAACACCGATCTTACAATAGACCCACAGAGTACAGATAAAATCGTATACTGCTGTATCACTTGTAGTTAAATTTTCCTTTTAAAACGAAACAAACATTTAAAGCTCATATAAAAGCTACCCCCTCCATTTGACGTGCCATACATCACTCGCCGCCCGACTCCGCCTGTCCACGTTTTCAATAAACCCCACGCCCTATTGCTCTGTCTCGTAACTCGCTAACTCTGCTTGTTTATGATGGTTTGTTTGCAAAAATGTACAAATTATTAGGTAAGGTTGACTACCTCCTTTTTAAAAACACTGGAAACATTTATTGTTTCGCTTTTAACGTCAAATTTCTCGTAACTCTTTAAAAACATATTCACTGCGCACGTTGCGAAACAGTGGGTGATTGACTTGACGATTCAAAATCACTTGTCAAAGTTTATTTGAATAAAAAACATTTGAATTTGAATTGAAGTGAAAGCGAAAATAATTTATTCAAACTGAAGAGCGCAGTGCACTTTTTGAACTTCAATAAACAATTTTGCTGCTAACCAAATACCAGTGACTTGGTGGTAATAATTGGGTGTTTGACTTCTATTCAAATAAATTATTTTTTAGTGCTTATTAAGTCGAGGATCTCTCAAAAGTCGTAATATCCACGTCCCGTGATAGTTTAATGTTGAATAACCATTTTAAACAATCGATGAAAGTAAAAAAGTGCGTCGAACTTTAATGACGTCACATTTTAGAATTTCATATGAATCCCATACGTAAGACGTACGACGTACGTTTTGACGTTTGAAAAAAAGTTGCTGATTTGACTATTCGTCAATAGGGATGATGACAACCCAATCAAATCAGCAACTCTTTATCTTACTTAAAAACGCTCTTCCACTATGGAAGTTGTGTGAAATTTGCAATTGTGACGTCATCAAACTTCAACGCACTTTTTTTTAAATCCATTTTATAAAATAGTTATCAAACTGAAAACTAACGGAGGATGTGAATTTTAGGTATTTTTGAAGACCCTCTATTTAATAACGAGTAAGAAATAATTGATTTTTGATATAAGCATCATCAACTGCCTCGTTGGTCTAGTGGTTAGCATGTTCGACTGCGGCCGACGAGGTCCCGGGTTCGAGTCCCGGGTCGGGCCATAATTAAGTATCGGGTTTTTCTGATTAGAAATTCCCAGTACTAGCCCGGAGTTAGGAAGTTAGCGGTGTTGCACCCCCGTGCCTCGGAGAGCACGTTAAGAGATACGCTATGAGAGTGGAAGTCTGTGCCCAGCAGTGGGACGTTAATGGGCTGTAGTGGTAGTAGGTGGAACATCTTTCCCATCATCACATTTTCTTGATTAACGGCGTAGGATTGTCTTATGTTTAAATACGCTAAATTAAGTGGAGACGTATGCTAATCCAGCAGGGCGAGCGCGTATCTTCTGCGACAATCATTGTTACAGTATCAATTGTTGTAATTGGCTGAATTTATGGCATTCTCGCTGCATCACTGGATTTTGTCCAATAGTGGAAGAGTGTTATCCAATCAGATGTGATTGCGATCCTTACACTGTAGCTGTCAGAGATACGAGGTCGCCCTGCGTAATACTTACGGGAAGAACCAAAAGCAATTACTTTAAACACGTATCGACAGTTTCCCCGCAAAGCGGAGCTATCAAACAGATACCTACTCGACTCAGATGACCCCCCTGTAACGCGGAGAGCTTTACAAAGTACACGTAAAAGGCGGGAGAGATACTATCGCAGACTATGTGGGGAGGAGGGACTAAATCCCGCAGGCTAGCCTCAAGTACCGCTTTATCGGATACAATTTGGAAAATTACGCTATTGGGCCAACGACAACACTGCCGGAGGTTTAAAGTTTTGTCTACCTCCGTGACAGAGTGTTGAGCGCTGTTGTCTCAACGTGTGGAGGTCCCGAGTTCGATCCCCGGCAGGGTCAATTTGGGAATTTATAGTTTCTGAATTTTCCCTGATCTGGCCTGGTGGGAGGCTTCGGCCATGGCTAGTTACCAACCAACCAGCAAAGACGTGCTGCCAAGCGATTTTGCGTTTCGGTACGATGCCGTGTAGAAACCGATAGGTTAGCCCACTTCCATCTTAGACTGCATCATCACATACCATTAGGTGAGATCGCAGTCAAGGGCTAACTTGTTGTGGTTAAAGAAAAACCTTCCTGGATCAGTGGTGAGCACAAATAGGGAGCGTAAGTAGTAGTGTAAGTTCTATTCCCGACAAGAAAAACTTGGGAAATTATCTATTTTACTTTCATATAAAAAAAATTGAAAATTTAAACTTTGTCATAGTTTTTACATTGCAAATCCTATCTCTCAATTCTCTATCTATAAATTATCTATCTATCTATCTATCAAATTCGATTGATCGTAAAATCGAGCGTTCAATCATATGGGGCTCAAAGTAAAACGGACCCAAAATCTCTTGATTTAAAGTCACAAATTCAGTACAACCGATTTTGATTTCGAAACGTATCGTTTGCAGCGCTGGCTGTGAATTAATACACGATATTGAGCTTTAAATGAAATGAATGCAATTAAGGTTCCTTTTGCTTTGACGCCGATATTATGATCGAACGATTACGTTCAATCGAATTTGCTATGTACAAACTAAGCTTATACTAGTGTCATGATTTTCTAGTTTTATATTCTGTGGAACGACATTCGTAATAAATATAAGGCCATAAAGGACTTGAATCCAGGGCCGTAAAATAAAATAATTAAAAAAGGGGGAATTCTGAGGGCCAATTGGGATGCTTCCCGCCAATGGAGCGCGAAGGACGAAAAGAAAATCGGAGGAAAAAAGGATTGTACAAAATAATTAAATTAGGTACTCTAGAATATGATATTATCGGAATGAATAAAGTACATTAATGAACATTGGGTTTTGATTCACCAAACTAGTGTTGATAGGATATGCTAGTGCTATATTCGCATGTTCTTTGAGAGTTCCCGGAGATTCTCATTATGCTCAGAGGATGGCCACCGTGGGGGTTTGTGGGTAAAAATCCCACATCACCTGCAGTCTCCCCCAGGAGATCGGGTATCTTCAGAAGATTTCCCCCTTGAAAAAAAACAGCGATAAAGCTTACCGTAGAGGTGGTAGAGGTATGCGCTTTCAGTTCTGAAGGTTAGCATCCTTGCTAAGGTGCAAGAATATCTTCATTCATTACTCATGAGTCAAGTCCTAACTTGTAGATCCCCCGATTGCAGTAAGAGGCGGTCTTACTGCAATGGGGGTAGTATAACATCCCGCGGGCTATATCGTGCTTGTTTATAGTTTTTAATGCGGCACAGTAGTATGTACTGTGGTCAAGTGGAAGTTCCCGAGTTCTAGTCCCGGGTAGGTGCAAAGGCGGGTGAGAACGTGAGATCCTATCGCATATTGCAGGGGGAATGAAACAAGTTCCCGCAGGCTAAAATGAAATAATATTCTGTCATATAATTTGAAATTCAATGCTAATATAGGGCATTTACAGATGTACCCGTAGTACCTATATGGTTTGTAAAAGTTTCCTAACAGGATAGCCCGCTACCATCTTAGACTGCATCATCACTTATCATCAGGTGAGATCGAAGTCAAGGGCTAACTTGTAGTGGATAAAAAATAAAAAAAGTTTCTATACTGCAACCTCTCTAGCGCAGTGGTCAGCGTTTATAAAAATCTAAGAGGCACTTGGTGTGAAACCCAGCTTTTTTAGATCTGGTCTAGTGGAAGGCTAGCGAGATACGAGCCTTGGCTATTTACCTGTAATATTATCTTATATATAAAATTCTCGTGTCACAATGTTAGTTACCATACTCCTCCGAAACGGCTTGACCGATTTTTATTAAATTTATATGCATATTAAGTAGGTCTGAAAATCGGCTACTATCTATTTTTCAAAACACCTCAATCCACGCAGACGGAGTCGCGGGCATCAGCTAGTAATACCTAAAATACTATAACCATTATAATATGGTTATCATTGATTACCTGGTACAAAAAATATCCTTTTTTCTTTTCCCATGGTGCAAGCTACCGAATTTCATCGAAATACGTAGTGCGATTGATAATAATATTATGAGGCGTAAATATATAACAGACGTATTATAATATTAAATGTCTTTGTTTCAGGCCGATAGAGCATTTCCGCATTAATAATATTACTAGAGATTGCCCGCGACTTTGTCCGCGTACAATTTCTGATTCCCTATGAGATTATAAAATTTTCCCGCTGCAAAAAGCGTACTAAGCAGGTTTTTATTATTATAAACTTATAATCTAAATACTGATTTTCCACCCCCATTGCACCCCTATCGGAGTGGATTTTGGTAAAATTGCGTATGCAGGTTATTATTTTTATAAACTAATAACCTAAATCCCGATTTTCATGTCTCTAACTACAAAAACATCGGACTTTCATATAAATTTTCAACCCCTATTTCAGGACCTTTGGAGTAGATAATCGTAAAATTGTTTATTATTACTTAAAACTAATAACCTAAATCCCGATTTTCAAGTCTCTAACTTCAAAAACTTAAAACCCTCATATAACCTTCCAACCCCTATTTCACCCCTATTGGGGTAGATTTTCGTAAAATTGCTTACGTAGGTTTTTATTATTATAACTGTTAACTTAATTGCCAATTTTCATGTCTCTAACTTCAAAAACAAAGGACTTTCATACAAACTTCCAACCCCCATTTCAACCCCTTAGGGGTGAATTTTCTCAAAACCGTTTCTTAGCTGATATTTACATCATAGAAGGAACCTAACTTTCAAATTTCAAGTCTGTATGCTTTATAGGAGATTTCGTGATGAATCAGTGAGTGACCTTTCGCTTTTATATATATAGAAGATTACTTTGTATGGAATATGGATATTGCAGTAACTAAAATTGTGGCAACATTCTAGTTTAGGCAGCCATAAAATATGAAGACCACCATCAACACTTTATGGAGGCAAATAGCTAGGCATTGATTAAATCAGCGATTTAAAACCAATAAATTAAAATCATTTACATATTTTATCTTATAAAAACTATCGTGCCCAATGGCCGACCATAATAGTATAGAATGTAAAACATTCTAAAAAAATGTTTTCACCAATGATATTTGAACGACATTTTAGTGGCAGATAGGATAACGCTGTAAAATTCACGATCCAATAAACCGAGTTGATTTGGAGCTAGTTAAAAATACAATGCTAAAGTCTTTTCTAAACGCGTGACGATGATCATGTCATGATCATCAGTTCCATAATGGAAAATATGGAAGATGTTAGCGGGGAAGTTGGACTCACCAATCCTTGAACACTTCTTGAAAGTGCTAATTAGGTAAAATCTGGAGTTATTTTGTTATTCTGTCAAATTCTTATTAAATTTCTTCCATTACTAACATAGTCATAAGTTATGGTCTACTAACAAAAGGGGCCTTTTTTGGTTGCCTCAATAAATAAATAAAGTTAAAGTTAAAGTTATGAGTCAAGTCGTTTGTAAAAACCTATTTACCGATCTTATATCTCAAACTTATTATGGCAATTAACGACAAGTTGGTCAGACTAGTGTGATTTTAGCTCTAACGACGCGGGTACCAATAGTTATTAAAAAATAATATTATGATTGTCATGTTTTTGATTGAGTCGTTTTCCTAGAATATGATCAATCTTAGATATAAGTCTGCGTAATCTCGCCTATAAATATGATGCTTATAGTAATAATATTATGAAAGGGAGTTTAATCTATACTAATATTATAAATGCGAAAGTTTGGATGGATGTATCGATGTATGGATGTCTGGATGTCTGGATTTATGGATGTATGGATGTTTGTTACTCAATCACGCCCCAACGGCTGAACGAATGTGGCTGAAATTTGGCACAGAGATAGATTATAGTCTGGAATAGCACATAGGTTACTTTTTATCCCGCAAAATTAAAGTGTTCCCGCGAGAACGAAAAACCTCATACCACACAGACGAAATCGCGGACATTCGCTAGTTTGATCTTTTAGAAGCGGCCAAATATCCTCTCTGAGTTTGGAGTTAATCTCTTCGAAAATCATTAAAATACTATAATTTTATGTTCGACTTGACCATAGACTACAGAGCGGATAAAACTCTACATTTATTATAATAATTGATTAGACATCTATAATAGTATCTATAACTGGCGGGAGAAATCCTGTTCGAAGGACCAGACAATTATACAAAACTATAAAATAACGATTCTTGCTAATGTAAATCACGATAAATTGTTAACGGTAAAGATAAATCTAGGTATCATTTACTTAAATTACTATCTACTACTACTACTACTCCTAACTACTTATCTACTACTACTACTAAAAGAAAATTTAAGAGTTCCCGCGGGAACCAAAAACCTCAAACCACGCAGACGAAGTCGCGGGCATTCGCTAGTATTATGTTAAATTTCAAGCCGGGCAATAACTTTACCGACATATAAGTAAAGAGATCGATGTCACGTTGTCATGGCGACCCGGGCAGACCGGGACGGGTCCCGAATTCCAAGTAAACCGGGACAACGCCTCGTGAGGGAATCCTACGTGCACCCTGCTTGTTATTATTCCCGGCATCTTGTTTCCAGACATCTGAGAAATTACAAGTTTTTTTTTTGTCCACTACATGTTGGATCTCACCTGATGGTAAGTGATGTCTTAGATGTTGTGATGATGATGATGATGTAGTGTTGAGTGGTCTTAGATGGTAGCGGGCTAACCTGTTAGGGGCATGGCAGTACCCAAACCCCTAATCGCTTGGCGGCACATTGCCGGTAGGGTGGTAACTAGCCACGGCCGAAGTCTCCCACCAGGCCAGACCAGGGAAAATTCAGAAATTATAAATTCCCAAATCGACCCTGCCGGGGATCGAAGCCGGGACCTCCGCACGATAAGACAACGGCGCTACACACTTCGCCACGGAGCTCGTCAAAAGTTAAATAACGTGCAGTTTATTATATGAAACTCCATCATTGTAGCCAGCTCAGTCATAGCGTCATGCGCGTCCATCCATCCCTGTGCTAATATCTCTTGAACTGAACACGAAGATATTCCTGGAATGTCGCCCATCGGGGGATAAAAAACGCGCAGAGCAATGACTTGTCTGCATATTAGTGTCGACGTTTTTATACGACTGCCTGAAAAAGGGACTATATCGTTTTCAGGGTTCATGTATGTATGTGAGTTTGTATATTCCACCATAACTTCTATACGCCTGAACCGATTTTGATAAATGAGGCATCGTTAGAATCCCTAGCTTATTCCGGATGACATAGGCTAGTAACATTAAAAAAAAACATGGGGTGACCATGGTCCCGCATTAAAGATAAAGAAAAAAAAAATATAGGATTAACTATATAATCATCATCTAGAAAATAATGAGTAGATTCCAAAAATATATAACATTATAGTTAAATATCCAGTGATTCACAAGGAAATAATCATTTAATAAAAACGTGAATAAGATTCTTTTTGACTAGATCAACTAATTCAGATTTTTTACTTTTTAGATCGTTTTTTGGCATGGCAGTCGTGTTTATAAATTTTTTTAATTATTGAAGAAATCTACAGAGATATCACACTAGAAGTAAGAAAACGATTTATCATAATCAAAGTTTCATAAAGGCTTTTAACTATAATATTATCAAGAGAAACTGCCACTGGAATAATAAACAGAGTTTAGTTTATTAGAATGTTGATTACCTATATTGATAGTAAAATAAGGAGTGGTAAGCACAGTTTTAATTTCAATTTGTGTCACTATACACTTATCCATTGTCAATCGAACATTAAAACGCATCTCACTATGCTAATATTCCATTCACTAGCTATTAATACACAGACAATACATTCATGCAACTAGTTTGTGACGTGAGATGGACAATGCGATGGTCGGATCTCGTGTGAGGCGGAATTGGACCGACTCCCACGCTTGACGCTGATACGCGTCGCACTGCGCTTCCGACGTTATTGCCTGCTTGATAGTAACAACACCTCATTAAAATAAGGCTTTTTCAAAAGTCGAACATTGCTAGTTTAAAACACCGACGCAATGTCGCCTGCATATCGGTTTTTTATCCGATATACCATGGGGAGTGTGCTGAGGAACACCACAGCCTTGTTCCTCCTTCTCCGTTCTACTACAGAACAGCGAGAAACCGTCAGCGTTGGAATCCTTACATGGTTGACGTCCAAACGTTTTTGTCCGACGTTTCAGAACCGCTAAGGCGTAGGAACACCTTCCCAGTGCACGTGTTTCCTGCCAGGTATAACTTAAGAACCTTCAAGGCAAGGCATCTTCTAAAGGCAAGCGCGTCCAACCTAGACCTCATCATTGCTTTCAACTTAACTCGCATTAAAAAAACGTCTGTGACAGAAACAGGCGCAACTTTGTGGAAGTCCATGATCATCATGAATGACGATGATGATGGACATGAAATGATGGATGGATTCTTTTATTCATCATGGTTTCATGATGAATGAAAGTAGTAGCACTTTATTTTTTCATTGCAAATTAAAATCGAGCATAGTCGAATCAACGTATACTGAAGATGCTCCGGTGCTGGAATGAAACGTACGTTGAGAATAATTTGGAAGATTTGTGTGGCGTGGTGAATATTGCGAGATACATACTTACTTATTGTACCATATAGATTTACTTACTGTAGCAGATTATAGCGAATTAAAGTGCTACTCCTTTCATTAAAAAAAACGTCGGCGTCATCATCTCAACCTCATCCGATAGATGTCTGGACTGCTGTCCCCTTTTTTTCTATTATTGAGTACCAATGAAGGGTGCTCAACATAATTACAATCTAGCCAAACTATTTGACTAATAAGTAATCTTTCTTTAACCTAAGCTTATAATTACCTTATCTACCAAGGAATTATCCAATGACGTATCTCTGACGTGATGTCTTTCTTGTTTCGAATAGACACTTTTTCTTCAATCATGTGTTCTTTTAGGCAGCACTTCACTACACTATCACTAGTCACTATGCACAACTCAAAGGGTTTTGTCCTTTTTAGTCTTGTCACTAATTGTGTAACGTCGAGCAACTGTATTGCCTCAACGTTAACGTCTCGTTCGGTTCCCAGACGCATTTGAGATCGTTCATTCACCTAGTGGGGATAGCCCAACAGTGGCGAGGCCGTCTATTATTCTCTATTTATTCTTTTTTTTTTAACCACTACAAGTTAGCCCTTGACTGCGGTCTAGCGGTTAGCATCTCACCTGATGGTAAGTGATGATGCAGTCTAAGATAGTAGCGGGCTAACCTGTTAAGAGCATGGCAGTTATATTAAACCCATACCCGGTTTCTACGCGGCATCGTACCGGAACGCTAAATCGCTTGGCGGTACGTCTTCGGCGGTAGGGTGGTAACTAGCCCCACCAGGCCAGACATGGGAAAATTCACAAATTATAAATTCCAAAATTGACCCTGCCGGAGATTGGACCCGGGACCTCCACACGTTAAAACAACAGTGCTACACACTGCGTCACGGAGGTCATCAAAGTTCATTATTATTATAAATATTATGAAAGTGCAGTTGTTTGTTTGTTTGTTCTTCATTTACTTACGCTGCAACGGAACACCGGATCGAAGTGGTTTTTTGAATAGGCTTGGAGGAAAACCCAGGGAGTGAGATTTTTTAACCCAAAAAGTCCCCGGAGTTCCCCCGGGATTTAAATACATAATAGGGTGAATTTGTTTAAGTAATATATTATATATATGTCACCGTAAGATTGTAAAAACCGTTAGATTATAATCTAACTCGCGAAATTCTAAACTGTCGAAAGATTACAATTTAACGCATTATCTTCCGGTAGATTGTAATCTGATAGGTATTTAAACCCGATAAAACCTAAGTGTCCGGCCTGCGGCCGGGCACTACTTGGTTATTTATGTCGAACCCTAACCTAACCTACAAGAAAGAGACAAGTAAACGTAAATAAAATGAATATTTCAAAAATTTACACTCAGAACATTGAACAGTTTACAATCTTTCGACAGTTTAGAATTTCGCGAGATAGATTATAATCTAACGGTTTTTACAATCTTACGGTGACATATATATTAAATATATAGTAATATATATAGGCAATGAACAATGGCGACACTTAACAAATATTGAGCTTCATTCAACGATAGTAGATCACCTAAAATGCTAGCAAATACCTAATCTCATAATTGATTTACCTTTTATTAACCTTGTTTGAAATTATTAATCGTCTTTTTTCTCGGCTTTTATTTGAAATTATGCACACATAATCGTCTCATCTTATCTATCCAGTTTAAGATATTAGTTCAAGCCAAAGTAATAAAACAATCTTAGAGATGTACATATTATAATATGGTTGAATCGGGTAGAACAAAAAGACCGGGTTTGTGAATGCACAGACTAGAGCGCTTTCATATTACTTAGCCGATCCGATGTCAGATATCGGCTCCGATATTGGTATCGGAGCCGATATCTGACATCGGAGAATTTTACTTATCCCCGATATCGGTATTGGGGCAAGTAAAATTCTCCTCCGATATCGGAGCAGACAATGTGAAAGACCTAATAAATAAACTTTCAAGTCAGAAGGCCAATGATTGAGTGGGCCTCCCTACTCAATCATTGGCCTTCCGACTTACTATATTACTACCACTTATGTATAAACTTCTATCATATCTATACTAATATTTTAAATGTGAATGTTTGGATGGATGGATGTCTGGACATATGGATGGATGTTTGTAACTCAATCACGGCCGAACGGCTGAACAGATCTGGATGAAATTTGAATAGATGATAGTCTGGAATATCACATAGGCTAAATAACTTAAAACTTATTTGGGAATTTATAACTTCTGAATTTTCCCTGGTCTGGCCTGGTGGGAGGCTTCGGCCGTGGCTAGTAACCACCCTACCGGCGAAAATGTGCCGCCAAGCGATGTAGCGTTCCGGTACGATACCGTGTAGAAACCGAATAGGGGTATGGGTTTAACTGCCATGCCGCTAATCGCAGTCAAGGGTTAACCTGTAGTGGTTAAAAAAAGGCTACTTTTTTCCCGGAAAATTAAAGAGTTCCTGCGGGAACCAAAAAACCTCAAACCAAGCAGACAAAGTCACGGACATCAGCTAGTCTATACCAATATTATAAATGCGAAAGTTTGGATGGATGTGTGGATGTATGGATGTAGGTATGGATGTTTGTTACTCAATCACGCCCCAAAGGCTGAACGGATCTGGCTGAAATTTAGCACAGAGATAGATTATAGTCTGGAATAGCACATAGGCTACTTTTTATCCCGGAAAATGAAAGAGTCCTGTGGGAACCAGAAAACCTCAAACCAAGCAGACAAAGTTAAAACATCAGCAGTCAAAGACATCAGCTAGTTGTTCATAAATTGAACTTGCACCTATATCGGTACCGAGGCTGATATCCGATATCGGATCAGAAGGTCTCAAAGCGCTCTTAGAATATGTGCGTGTATGTGAGCTGAAGCGGACGTGTCGTGACGTATGAGGCGTGACAGATCGGATTACTATCACGCGGCAATCTCGACATTCCTCGCGTACGAGATGCCAGCATTATGACCACGGCTTCCAATACCGGGATTTATTCCAATACCAATATCCAATACGGTATTGGCTAATACCGGGATCCCGGACATTTTTCGTCCGTTTTCAATACCGGTATTGAAATTTCTTATACCGGGATACCGGTATTGGTGACACTATAAACGAAACAGTGACTGTTGAATATATTTCTTGGTACATGCCACTGTTTTTATTCGGCTAAGTTTAAAACTTGTATCTTGCACAAAAGAGTACTTTTATTGCTTAAAACCAGTGAATAAAAGTCATTTTTGATCACTCAGAGGGAAAAAATAGTGTTTGAATTTAGAACCCTGTGGCTTGGCATTTCTATTTCATTGACTCACGAAACGTCCAGAAATCAGTTTTTTAGCGAATGCAATATTTTATCATGATTTATTTTCTTCTAAAAAATAACTATTGAATTTTTATTTAATATGTGTTTTCACTTAACTATGCAATTATACGAGTAAGAAAATGGCATTTATTCATTGAATTCAAGCAGAAAAGTACTCTTTTGGAGTTAATGTGGTAAAAAAATATTTTAATAGAAAAACTGGTTTTTATATTGCATTTTGCCTCCAGAAAAGACTAGTTATAAGTTAAAAAATATCTATTTAACATTAAGTTTTTCCCAATACCGGGAACAAAATCTTTCCGGTATAAATAGCGGTATTGAAAAAAACCGGTATTCGAAAGCCCTAATTATGACCCGACGCTGAGCGAAGCTTTGTCAAATAAAGCCGCGAGAAAGCAGTATCGGGCTGATTGTGCTTGCATTGCAGAATAATTTAATAAATACTTGACTGAATATAAACAAGAACACCATAGAAACGCGTAGATTGTCACCAAGAGGTTATAAATTTTCAAAACCAACATCAAGTAATTATTGAAATACTAGCGAATTTCTTCTTATTATTTATTCTTGTTATTATTCTTTCTCTATAGTTTTCCGGGATTAAAAGTAGCCTATGTGCTATTCCAGACTATAATCTATCTCTGTGCCAAATTTCAGACAGATCCGTTCAGCCGTTGGGGCGTGATTGAGTAACAAACATCCATACATCCATACATCCATCCAAACTTTCGCATTTATAATATTAGTAAGACGTTGTTCATACAAAAGATGTTGATAGGTACAGCAAAATTAATATTTTTGATTATGAAATAGTCACATGATAGTCATACCTATTTATTGTAAGTTAATGTAAACTTTTACGTGGGTTCCAAACGCGTCAATGGTCGAAAGATTTCAAGCCATGCTGGGTTACTCATTTGAAATCATATAGTATCTGATCTTGGTAGTTGGGAAACTCTGAGTTTTCTAAAGTCTAAAGTGCTATAATATAAGAAGATAATATTGGGGCTTACAATTGCTCACACCTTGATCCTTAAACCTTTATTTAACAAGTCATAATTTAAAAAAATTATAAACACGACTACCCTGCCAAAAAACGAACTAAAAAATTAAAAATCTAAATTAATCTAGTTAAATAGAATCTTATTCACATTTTTATTAAATGATATTTTTTTGTGAATATAGAACTATAGTGTTATTTTGGAATCTACTCATCATTTCTTACATGATGATTATATAGTTCTCTTAGTTTCGAACTTTAGTCTTTCATGCGAGTGCGATGCCATGGTCACCCCAACAATTTTTTTTAAATTGTACTAGCCCATGTCACCCGGAATCAGCTCAGGTTTTGAACGATACCTCATTTATCAAAATCAGTTCAGGCGTATAGAAGTTATGGTGGAATATACAAACTCACATACACACATACATTAACCCTGAAAACAATATACCTACTCCTTTTTTCAGGCAGTCGTGTAAAAATGGTAAGGAAATTTCCCAGTCTAATAAAAAATTCTGAGATATGCAACGTGGTAAGTAGCATTACGTACAACTTTTTGTCGAATAAATTGTTTTTCTTTCTTTCTTCTTTCTTACCTGAATTATACAAAAATGATAAAGTTTATGGGTAGGTTCATAAGCACCTATGCCTAACTGCGAACATAGATCTTAAAACTCTTAGATAATAGAAAAAAAAAACAGCTGTGAAATAACTGGCTTACGTATTGTGCTAAACGGGTAGCGCCTGACAAACAATTTGACATCCTAAAGTACGGAAACCTAATTAATGAAGGAACCAGAAATTTAATAATTGAATTCGCTATTCGCTATATTTACGTCGCGGACAACAGGAAAATCTGTGGTACAGTGGTTCTCACAAAACCACAGAAATTCCCCAAAAACTACCCTCTTTTTGTACTTTTGGGTGGTTTGTGAATGAATTAAATTTCTGGTGCCTTCATTATAATGGACTTCCGCAAAGGAGCGCCTGCTTCTATCCAATATTGGAAACCTAATTGACTATTTTCGGATTTTTCCCTAACCTTGTGCTGTGAGACCTTTTATCTTGCCAAATTTCATGATTCTAGATCAACGGGAAGTACCCTATAGGTTTTGATTAATTGGCGAGTGTCAAAATTTGCGACATAAACAGCCGTGTATCTTTTATTTGGGTTGACTGAGAAGCTTGATTTTTTTACAGCTCCAAGGGACCATTAGAGACCCAAGTCACATTAATTTCAATTTGGCACCTCCACACGTTCCCGAGAAAAAGGGCGTTGACAGACAGAAAGACGGACAACGAAGTGATCCTATTAAAGGATTTGTTTTCCTCTTGAGATATGGAAACCTAAAAATAGTAAAATGAGGACAAAATATAACAAAAAAAATTGTGTTGTTTTCAAGCGGTTTATATTTTTGTCGTTAAATAACAGTGAATGATTTAACATTTAAAGCGCATTACAAGTAGTTAGGTTTATGGGTCTAATGTTATAGGTGCGTGAAAGATTCCGCTATAAAACCTTATTTACGACTCCTATGGGCGAGCATCGTGTGATAACCGCTAATTGAAATTACTACTTTACTACATTTTTATACGTTAAGCCTCCATTAGGGTCCCACGTCATAAATTGTAAAGTTAAACCCTTAGGTGTAGCGCACACCAACAAAATAAAGGAAAGTATTGTTATTGAGATCAACCCAAAACCACTTTGTCAGAAGAACGGTCTTTGTCTCCGCGTTTTTTTCAGTCTCCTTTGTATTTTATTTTCAGCATACCAATGTCAACTACAGTAGGGTTAGTCAATGGACAAAGCTGCACCTAGTCCGTATACTTGTTTTTTCCATATTTTTATATCGTGCCGAGACGTGGACCCTTAAATCAGCCGACCGAAAACGGATTGATGTATTTGAAATGTGGTGCTGGAGGCGGATGCTCAACATTTCTTGGACAGAACACGAGACCAATGTCTCGATCTTAAACAAATTAAAAATAAAGATGCGGCTATCCAACATCTGTCTGCGGCGGATGCTCGACTACTTCGGTCACATTGCCAGGAAAAATTCAAACAGCATCAAAGGAAAGAGACCGCGCGGACGAAGTCCGAGACGTTGGTCTGACCAAATAAAAGAAGCGGTCGACACTCCGGTCTGCAGTGCCTTTCGCACGGCCTCCAACAGGGAGAGATGGCGAAACACCGTGAAGGCTGTAATATCATGAGGGAGACACGATCCTCATAGTTGAGGAAACGACGCGAGAAGAAGAAGAAGGGTTAGTCAGGTTTATTAATCAAAAAATATGTAGGTATAGATTTATAGTCATAGTCCATAAATAACAAGTAACTGAAGCTTTTCCATGATCGTTGCCGTAGGTCCTTACAACAGTGCAAAGCAAAGCTTTATCTATAGTTTATACTTTCTATCTCAGCAGTTTTTTTTATCCAAGTTAGCCCTTGACTGCGATCTCACCTGATGGTAAGTGATGATGCAGTCTTAAATGGTAAGATGGAGATTCGTTCACTATCATCGACGTGTTTCACTTTTCGCGAGGTTTCCACGCTGTCCACGCCTAACGAACATCGAGAAGCTTCAATTGTTTTGTCAGCAAGCACTTTGATGATACGGAACCATTGTCAATATATTTGGTTTCGCTCTTTTAGAGCCTCCATCGGAAATCAAACTAGTATTAAAGTAATTTGCCTAAAGCTCACCCATCCGCCATGTAAATGTTGGTGTGACCTGAATGTTTGCGTTGAGTGCCTGTGTGAAGAGCGACGGTCGTTAAGTTATCGTAAATTATTGTAAGTTAATGTAAATTATGTAAACGACTGCTAATGGCGTCGTAAACTGGGTGACGGCTGTGATAGGCTGACAGTTGATTAGATATCGGTGTTTTTGGAAAATTGGGAAATCACTGAAACTTTAAGGAACGCCGAAAACCAATAGATGACAGTTTCACGTAAAAAAACTGTCACTTAATGAGCTCAGGTGTTCTACATTATTGCTTATTCCCATCGCTTCAATATATGTATAGCAAGACACAATGCCCTTTTTCCGTTATTACTGATCATCAACATCATCTCACACCATTACCAACACACTACTGTGCACGAGTCTACGCTCAGAATGGCAAGGGTTTCGGCCACTGTCCACCTCGCTGTCCAAGTTCGAATTGACACTTCTGATTTCACATACCTTTGAGAACTTAAAGAATTATTAAGCATGCAGGATTCCTCACTTTTTTGTTTCACACAAGTTAAAGCATATGTTAAGTACTTAAAAGGCACATAACCCTGAAGAGTTACAGGAGAATGCCTGCAGGGTTTCGAACACTGGACGCCTTAATATGAGGCCGAATTCTTAATCTCTAGGAGTTGTCTCTAGAGGCTGTCACTGTGGTCTCACCTGGTGGTAAGTAACGCAGGAGAGTAAGATGGAAGCGGGCTAACATGGAATTTGGACTTCGACATGGACATGAACATGGACTTTCTCTCTTCTTTCTAGTGTTCCGTACCTCAAAAGAAAAAAAAACAGAATCCTTATAGGATCACTTTGTTGTCCGTCTGTCTGTCTGTCAAGACCCTTTTTCTCAGGAACGCATGGAGTTATCAAGCTGAAATTCATATCAAATACTCAGGTCTACTGTCCCTTGGAGCTGTGAAAAAATCAAATTTCTAAGCCAACGAAATCAAAAGATACAGCCGTTTATTCTGCAAATTTTCGACATTCGCAAGGGAATCAAAACCTACAGGATGCTTCCCGTGAACTCAGAATCTAGAAATTTGGTACGAAGCAACGTCTAAATAAAAAAAAACAATAATTTTAAACTCACTACAGGTTTGTACGGAAGCCTCGGTGCGCAAGTCCAACTCGCACTTGGCCGGATAACTAAATACCTGCTTCATTGCATTTTGTCATTGAGGAATTAAGTCTAAAAACTATACTTAAATATGAAAATGAAAATGAAAATGAAAAATGTTTATTTTCCAAAAACAACTTATGACAATTTTTCCTTATATCCAATGGTACCCACACTAGGTAATCCTGTATCGTGGGTACCTATGTCGCATTAACAAATAAAGATTTACAGAAGCTAATTGTCGCTCGGTATTTTAACAGCATTTTTGTTGCATTTTTTAAAAGTAACATAATTTCTAATATTAACAATGAATAATGATGAGTGCCCTTAAGTTAAATGTAAGAAAAGTTTTTCCGTTGCGTCGTAATTTAATGAAGCGAGCCATGGTAAAATTTTAGCTTTTGCTTGTTTTACGGAACAGTGCTTAATGTCGCATGCGCTAACTACTTTATTGTAAATAAATGATTCTACGTAGGGACTAAATCGTCTTGCAAAACAGGATTTAATTTTGGGTATAGGAATCTTAAATACACGTCGTTTTAGTAAAACGTTGTATTCTTTTGAATATGTATTTTCCTACACGCTGATGCCCACAATTTCGTCGGCGTGGATTTTTTTTCGGTTCCTGCGAGCACTCTTTAATTTTACTGGATAAAAAGAGCTTACGTGTTATTCCAGACCATAATCTATCTCTGTGCCAAATTTCATCCAGATCTGTTCAGCCGTTCTGGCGTGATTGAGTAACAAACATCCATCCATCTGTCAATGGCGTGATTGAGTAATTGAGTAACAAACATCCATCCATCTATCCATCCAAACTTTCGCATTTATAACTTAGTAACTTAGTAATAATAAAGTTAAGATGGAAGCGAGCTAACATGGAAGCTAAGTACTATCTTTTTTTTAAAAACAACATTTCTGTTCAGATATCTAAATACTTCGATGCAATTTTGGCATTATGGAAGGAAGGTCTTAAAAACTACTTGAATAATTAATTATTTTCCTATTTGTAAAAGGCATTAAATTCAAATTAAATTTTTCTTTATTCAAATAAACTTTTACAAGTACTTTTGAATCTACCACTGGTCCGGAATGCCATTTTTAAAATACCTTTTTCCTGCGTAGACACTCCTATGTACTCGGCTGCTTGCCCATAGTATGGTATTCAATTAGAGGTAAACAGGATTTGGAATCTAAGATACAAAATCGTCTGTACACTAGGAACTTGTTCCAACCAATTAGTGGAATACAAAACATAAATTTGATTTTATCTGAAGAATGCCGATTATCTCCGTTTCCAATATTGGGGCAGGGTAATGGCTGTTATACCTTCTAATATAATTTAATTTAATTATGGTGATAGCATCGAGCAAGACGTTTCTACTTGTAAGATATCTTGTAAAGTCATTTTAAATTAGTTCCAAATATTGTTTTTTTTAAGAGATTTATGGTAGGTGTTTCGAAACATCCAGCCTCATTCCTTGTCTACAAACATTATACGCAAAGACATTTTACATAAACGGTATTTTTTTCCAAAAACTGTTTAAGAATATTATCTAATCTCATCATGATTTTAATATCTATTTAACGATGTATCACTCGGGCCCGCTTGCAGAGACGCCGGGTGATGTTTTCTATTTACGATTTTATTTTTATACGACTGCCCAAAAAAAGGAGTATATTGTTTTCAGGGTTCATGTATGTATGTATGTATTTAAGTTTGTATATTCCACCATAACTTCTATACGCCTGAACCGATTTTGATAAATGAGGTATCGTTAGAATCCCTAGCTTATTCCGGGTGATATAGACTAGTAAAATTAAAAAAAAACATGACCATGGTCCCGCATTAAAGACTAAAGTTGAAAAAAAAATAAGATTAACTATATAATCATCATCTAGAAAATGATGAGTAGATTCCAAAAATATATAACACTATAGTTCAATATCCAGTGATTCACAAAACAATATCATTTAATAAATATGTGAATAAGATTCTATTTATCTAGATTAATTTTGATTTTTAATTTTTTTTTCGTTTTTTGGCAGGGCAGTCGTGTTTTTTTAATTTTTTTAATTATGACTTGTTCATTTTCATTTTTTCTATACGAATTTCTTTGAAATTTTAACAGAAGTTTTATACGAATGCTGTCAAAGTAGCAGCTAACCGTGAGTTAATTAAAAGGGTAACCCGAGGTTTTTTCAACCGGGTTTAAAAAGGGCAAACCAAAACTCTCGTTTCACGTTCAGGTTTAACAAACTCGAAACTAATTTATGTTTTTTACTTGTACTTGAAGATTATTTTAAAGGTGTTCGGGCTTACTTTTAGTTAAATTTATAGTCAGGTATGTTGTCGCTATGGTACAAGTGGCGCCACCGGACGAACGTGTATATAAAGCGCTGTATTTTCGCAGGGGAGTCTTCTAACGTCTTGCGAGACAGTAACATTACGTCATTTGTATTTAGTAAGTCCTGTATCGTCTTTATTGGTGTTAACATCGTTTTTTATGTCCGTTGAGATATTTTTAATTGTTAAAATATTCAATTAATGTGTTTAATTGTTCAATGATTTAATTAATGTGTTTAATTGTTCGCTGATTTAATTAATGTGTTTAATTGTTCAATAATTTAATTAATGTGTTTAATTGATTTAATTGGTGTGCTTAAATTGTTCAAAGATTTCTTTGATTCATACAAGAATGGTCGGCACCATTTTTGTGATTTTCTGTTGAGATTATCTAAATTGAGCAGCATAAAGTAAGATTTGTTAACTGTTTCATGTTTTATTATAATCCGCCTCTGGTTGATAACAGGTATGCAATTAGTCTTAACTTAGTAAGTTCACACTGTTTATCTGGACACGTGGCGGCAATTAACTGACAAGCCCGCTCCGAACCCACTATCCGCTGTCGGTACATCTCCATTCCGCCCCAGCGGCCGACACGAGATATAACCGCGAGATTAAACTGTACTTATGTTACTCGAATTATCAACTGAGATAATTAGTTATTTTGAGTTCCAATTATAAGTCCAATTGTTGATAGATGCTTTGCCTGTGTAGATTTTTTTACAAACAGTAGCACGCAGTGCATTAGCAACCAGTTAATATTTATAAAGTACATTTGCTAAACATGCTACCCACAGATTAATTAATAAATACTACCTATATGACTCAATACTTAATTTATTTAAAACATGTAGAACATACAGGTGTCTCTTTAGTAACACATATCTAATTATATAATGTTATTCTATCTAAGTTTATCAATGTACTATTTTTTTACTAATTTAAACCAGATGGTTTATTAGAATAAATTTTGTAAATAACAACTGTTCTATTGTGTACCAGTCCATATTTATTCCAGTTTTATGTCCCTTTGGAGGTAATCCACAACCAACCTCTAAAAGGAGCCTACGTGAGTAGAAAAGAAGTCAATATTGCCAAAAGATTCGTAGCTTTAGTTTTAAGATACCTTGGTGACAATAAATGTATCTTATCTTTCACGGTATCTTCAAACTAAAGCTATAAGGGTTCCAAACGCGCCCTGGTCTGAAAAGAGCCCACTATGATACAGGGTACTACCATTACTAGGTAGGCCAGAGAGTACATCAAAATGGCGATAAAAATCTGGTGGAATGTAACGTAGCTAGCCGTGACAAAAAATGACGTGACAAGATATGGTGAGGTTTACGCGCGACACGTGACGGCATGTTGAAGACTCAGCCAGGAAATTAAAATAACACTGTATTACTCATTTCACACCGATACAACTGTACTGGACATTCGGACATTGATGTAGAATTTTAGTACCTATACATTCGGAACACTGATAGTTCGGACGCAAGTCACTTTAGATGACGCTCCTGGTTCGATGACAAATGTATCCCATCAAAAACATAAATGTAAAATGAGAGCCAAGTTCAAAATTGTGATATATATGCCTTGGTTGTTGACTTCAGCGACAAAAGAAGTGAGATCTAAATGGGTGCCAAGTTCAATGGTCAGTCCTGAAATTTATTTATCCCATCAAAAACATAAATGTGTAATGAGAGCCAAGTTCAAAATTGTGATATATATGCCTTGGTTGTTGACTTCAGCGACAAAAGAAGTGAGATATTAATGGGTGCCAAGTTCAATGGTCAGTCCTGAAATTTATTTATAACAACATATAATATTTTATAACAACTTAAAATATCATTTCTTCTTATAACTTAGTATAAAATGTTGAAGACTAAGGCTTTGGCTTGGCTAGTTTCCATATACGAATTATAATTAAGTAGGTACCTAAAAGTACAGTTTCTACCAGCAAGTCAAATTTTCGGAAGAATAAAATAAGAACTTACAGCTTTACAACTTGTGAAGTTTATAATTCGTATATGAAAACTAGCCAAGCCAAAGCCTTAGTCTTCAACATTTTATACTAAGTTATAAGAAGAAATGATATTTTAAGTTGTTATAAAATATTATATGTTGTTATAAATAAATTTCAGGACTGACCATTGAACTTGGCACCCATTAATATCTCACTTCTTTTGTCGCTGAAGTCAACAACCAAGGCATATATATCACAATTTTGAACTTGGCTCTCATTTCACATTTATGTTTTTGATGGGATAAATAAATTTCAGGACTGACCATTGAACTTGGCACCCATTTAGATCTCACTTCTTTTGTCGCTGAAGTCAACAACCAAGGCATATATATCACAATTTTGAATTTGGCTCTCATTTCACATTTATGTTTTTGATGGGATATATAAATTGCAGGACTGACCATTGAACTTGGCACCCATTTAGATCTCACTTCTTTTGTCGCTGAAGTCAACAACCAAGGCATATATATCACAATTTTGAACTTGGCTCTCATTTTACATTTATGTTTTTGATGGGATATCATTACTTTTTGTACAGAAATTATTGAACTCAATCTCAAACTCAAAACATATTTATTCAAAATATGTACCTACAAAGTACACCTTCTGAACGTCATGCTTACAGAGCATAAGACGTGACGGTGATTATTAACTACGGTATCTTAAAACTAAAGCTACGAGCCCTGGTCTGAGAAGAGCCCGCAATAAACTCAGCTGTGTTTTTTTTATTATCACCATCTCACAAATATTTGAAATTATATATATTATGTACTTATAATATAACATTACATAATCAGCCGCTGTAACAATTCATACCCATGCCTTGCTATCATTCAAATAATCATTTACACTGTAATTGGATTTTTATATTAGTTTAGTTTACGTTTTACATTAGTAGGTACTTATTATTCAGTGTAAGGTCAGTGTGTCACCCACCAGTAATTTTATTGTACGACTCATTGTACAAGATAATTAAAGACGAGAATTCTCAAGAAAAATATATAGTGTACCTAGTTACACTGACATTGACAGATTACATCTATGGTCAGACTACCTCTACAGCACATTTCTACATCTCATCAATTTTGATTGCAAACGTTCAAAATCAAAAGTTTTTAGGGAAACATTGAAAACAAGCACGGTAAACAGTCGATATCACTAAAATCACTATAAACAATGAATACAAATCACAATGACTGACAGCTTGAACTGACGACTTCAAATACGTTTCTTCTTCTTTTCTGTCAATGACGTTTCGTTGCACAAAATGCATGAATACGAAGGTAAGGTTTTAATGCAACTATATTTTTATTCATTATTATTTACATTAAAATAATAATTATGTGTCATTTTCAATAGTTAATAACACAAAATAACGAATTTAAACAAATACCTGTAGTATGATTTATGTAATCGGAGTTTTTTTTTACTTAACAACTCTTGTTTTATTTAGTTGTGCATGCACTATGCGTAGAATGTAATGCAAGTTGCCGCAGGAAGTGGACGACGGAGTTACTACCACCGCTTAAAGCAGTATTGTTTCAAAATAACGGTTGAATGTCACGTACTTTGACGTCCTCAAAATAATGATTATAACACTACAACATGAACGTCAACAATATTAAAATAATACGGCTTTAAGCAATGGTAGTATGCCCCGTGTCAGAGTTTTGATCTATACCTAGGTAGAGCATAAAATTGACGATTTTTGTACGTTTATATCTAAATAACCATTTGAGGTGTGCTTATGAAATTTGAAGCACATATGTATGTCACGGGTCTCAATATATGCGCCAAATTTGACATGTTTATGTAAAATAGTTTTTGAGTTATGAAGGGGTCAAAAGTGGCTCCAAATGGTTCGTGTAATTTTATTTATTTATTCACTTCTTACATCATCTTTACAGGAATTCCTAATACGATGGTGCAGTTACAATATTTATCTCTAGCTTAGCTTATACAATTGTGCAAAACCTAAAATTACAAAATGAAAAATAAAACAAAACTATGACCTACTTACTTATAACTTATAGTCCACATTGCTACCTTTGTGAGTTCACTCAGAGAACAAGAAAATATGTCCATCTCTACGGCTATAATATTAAGGGTGTGGAGTGCGCTCGTTAGCGGCGCCTTCCTGAGGAGGTTGGTGCGCCCGCACGGTACCGCCAGCAGCGGCGGCCGGCGTCTCCGCTCCACGTACCTCTCTGGGGCACACAGCCTCACCTGCGCCAGTAGCTCTGCATTGCATACCTTCCCCCTAATTAACTTAAAAATATTCGTTACGAGCGTAAGCTCCCTCCTCACCCTCAGCTCGTTGTACCCAACCATCCCTAAAACGAATAATGTTGGGTACACCAACGGATAAAATGGATACACCCCGTACATCCTCATATACAAGTACCTAACGAACTTGTTCTGTACTCGTTCCAACATCAGACTATATTTAGTTTCATGTGGAGCCCAGATGACTGCATTACCTTCTAATTGACTCCTAACTAGTGCATTGTATAAGGTGACGATAGCTTTTATATTAGTGAAGCTGTGAACTGTACGGAGCATAAAACCTAAATTCCTATAAGCTTTTTTACAGCATTTAATGATATGACTACAAAACGTTAGCTCAGTGTTCAACCTAACCCCCAAGTCTCTGACCTCTGCAACTCTGGACATCGGTACCCCGTCTATCTTATAATTATAACTAATAGGAGCATGTGAACGAGAGAACGTTATCACTGCACACTTTGAGGTATTAAACTGCAAGAGGTTGTCCTCGCTCCATCTTACGACTCTGTCGATGTCCTTCTGCAGTCTCCTACAGTCAGTCTCGTCATCTATTGCTAGAGAGAGCTTAAGGTCATCCGCAAACAGCAAACATTTAGCGTCCCTGACTACATTAGGTAAATCATTTATCATCAAAATAAACTGCAAGGGTCCCAAATTACTGCCCTGACTTACACCAGACCTCGTGAAATACGGCTCAGACTTATGCCCTCTGTATTCCACATATTGCTGCCTATCTCTCATGTAACTTGCAAAGAAGTGTAGTAAATGTGGGGTGAACCCGACTGCTGCTAACTTTTTAAGCAATACATCATTGTCCACTAAATCGAAAGCTTTTCGGAAGTCGAAGTATGCTGCATCAGTCTGGCCTCCCCTGTCAACTGCTGGCAGAACGCTAGACATGTAGCTAAGAAGATTGCTGGTCGTGCTCCTAGCCGGGCGGAAACCGTGCTGAGCGTCTGAGATTTGCGCACTTACCTGACTGTATATACTCTTGTGGATAGCAGACTCTAAAACCTTTGCAGGAGTCCACAGAACAGCAACGGGTCTGTATCCTTCCACCTGTACATCCAATCCCCCCTTCGGCACTGGGACAACCCTAGTTGTTTTCCAGGTCTCAGGAAATACCGCTTGCTCCAGACATTGATTATATATATACAGCAACGGCTCTGCTAGCACTGACCGGCAATCTTTAAAAATGTGAGGGGGTATGCCGTCCGGCCCCGCGGACTTTTTGGGCCTTAGTTGTTTAAGAGCCTGCCTTACTTCATCAAAAGTCAATCGGTCGAGATGAACACGCGCCGCACCGTTCTTTCCTCCAGCTGCCGCTATCGCTTCGCAAACATTCAGACCAGCTCGCTCCGTACTATAGACTGAATGGAAATAGTTTGCAAATTTTATAGCGCATTGCTCAGCAGTTAACAAGACCCCGTTTTTTAATATTTTTTGCAGACCTCTAGAACCTCTTTTAGATTTTGTGTAATTCCAGAATGACAATGGATCCCTCAACAGTTCATTTTGAACTCGTCGTTCATACTTTTCGTGCGCAAGAGCTATCATCCTTTTTACATTTGCTCTACACAGAGCGAACGCTTCGTAGTCGTCAGGGGCCTTGCCCGCCTTGTATCGCCGGTGAAGATCAGCTTTTATTTTTATGTTGCGAATAATTTCAACCGTGTACCACTCGGGATAAACGTACCTCGGGGTAACGGTACTTCGCCTTTTTTTTGGAACACAGTCATCAATAATAGAATTAATAGTATTATAAAAATAACTCAAACTATACTCTAAGCCCATCTCATACATCGGAGTCCAGTCAGCGGTCGCAATCGCCGAATATAATGACGAAAAGTCAGCTTTATAAAAGTTCCAGCCCATAGGCGTATGCGTGGTTGCAGCTGACTTCGCGTCACTCGTACAGCTGAGACGGCGCGCACCTAGTTTCACTGACACCTCGAGCAGCGGGTGATGCGCGTCCACGGGCACCAGCGGCGCCGCCGCAGCGCGCACGCTCACCCCGGCCCCTTCTGATAACGTACTTAAAACCAGGTCCAGGCACCTGCTATTACAGTTGCCTACATTGTTACTCTGAGTGAACCCACAATACGTCTGAAAATATTCAAAATAATTATTTATACTCGACGGGCAAGAATACAAATTGAAGTCTCCTAATACTACAACTTGAGAATAGCTACTACAATACTGTTCAATGATTCTAAATAATACCATGTATTCATTTTCACTACTATTAGGTGAAATATAAGCTACGCACAGCAAAAACAAAAACCGCTCGCGCATGTACACTGTCGCCGAAACCAGTTCGAATGTATGCGCATCGATGTTGACGGCACTTTGCACTTGACGTAGTTCCAAGCGCGGTGCGGCCACAATATTACACACGGTGCTGCTCGCCAGTTTTTTTAACTTTGGCTGGACACGGTTCCGCGTGTCTTGATTTGTTAAAAATCACTGACGTAATTTGCATCAGAGAACGTTCATTTCTTCATTTTGTTAAAAAATACGAAATATTATTAGCCACTGAAAACTCAAATTCTTACTCGTTATAGTTATATCATTTTCTAGTAAAAATAGTGGTATTTCCAAAATGTACAGCGCCTTAAACCGATTGATATTTGAACTCAATACACACATTTTAAGTAGAGTCTCTAAAAAAAATCAATTCAAAAAACTCCAGCCGTTTGGCTTAAATGATAATTTCAAACTGGAAAAGTAAAAGCATAGTAGCAAAGTCATAATTTTCGTAAAACACAAACAGTCTAAAATCTAATTTCTAAAGCATGACTGCTACCTTAAGACGTCAGTTAAGAACAGTTAAGTTCGAATATCAATGGGTTTAAGGAGCTGTACATTTTGGAAATACCACTATTTTTACTGGAAAATGATATACCTACTTAAAAACAACTCAACACCAAGTCAGAAAAACTGATTACGAGTACAGTATTTTTTCTTGTTTTTCAACCACGACGGACGGCACAATATGCGAATGGGGTAAAAAGGGGTAAAACGGGGTACGCAAGTAATATCTATGGGGTTAAAGTAAAACAAGCAGGAATCCCATGGTCTTTAAGGGCTCGCTTAATATGTGCAGCGGCTCCTCAGTTTTATGTTAAAGCAGCTACTGCAGTGGTGTGTAGTCCATAGAGGCATAAAAGCACTCTTACCGAAATGGAAATACTTCAATGCTCATTTTTCATCGAAACAGCGAGCAAATTGGGTTTCTTACAAATGCATAGGCTAGCTTCAAACTCTGTGTACGCCACTGAGCTTATTTCTAACTATACTCAGTAGAATGTGCTCTCCGAATGGACGAAGAGTCTTGACTTGCTAAGTTTCATTTGCTTTTCATTTCATTTCGCTTCGTTGCGTTGTGTTGCGTCATTACCCTACGACCCTACGACTGAAAAAGTACTACTTTTAAACAAATATGGCGTCGCATATCTCTTATAAGTAGACCTTCAGATCATAACAACAAAAAGCTCATTCGTAATAAAAGATTATGATCAGTATCAAAGTGTCTACCAGTTTCCTCAGATATATGATAAAGAAATGAGATGCAAGATAGTTGGATGCTGCGCTCTTGTGCTTGCGCGGACTATACCGATATCATCAAACCATCACGTCGTACCAATTGGGTATTTGACTACTAGTGAGATAAATTATTTTTTTGTGATCATTAACTAAAGCATCTCCCAAAAGTCGTAATATCCACGTCCCCTGCCAGTTTTATTTTGAATAACTATTTTAAACTATCGCATAAAGTATAAAAACAGCGTCGAACTTTGATGACGTCACAACTTAAAATTTCATACGTTTTGCCGTATGAAAAAAAAGTTGCTGATTTGACTAGTTTTCAAATACCCAATTACACGCGCCAGTGACTCAGTGGTGACCGCGTCCGGTTTTCTGAGTTCGTGGCCGACATTTTATGACGATTAGGTCATGTATTTTGTGTTATCAAACATACCTATTTGACTTGTAACAAACTTTAAATACAGTAAAAAATGAATAAAATTCAGTGGTAACTGTAATAGTACAGCTTTGTAATACACAACGTACCAAGTAAAATACAAAAGTAAGGTTCTTAAAAAAAAATTGGTTTAGATACTATTTTAGTTTGTAGACACTAACCATTATTAAAAAAGTGGTAAATAATAATTAAATTATAATTAATTTATTTTGAGGGCAGGTAAATATTATGGTAAATTACCTACTAAACAATTTTTATGCAGGTATTCTGTATTTTATTTATCCAAATCTTTATTGAGCAAAAAATATGCGGTGTATTGCATATTTTACCTACATAAAATCAAAGGGTATTGAGACCTAATACTCTTGACACTTGAGTAATAAATTATTAATGTAACTGTTTCTTTATTTTATGGACTTTCCTACCAAGTTGTAAAACTAATCAGACATTTAAGAAATCAAAATACAAAGCTCAAAGAAATATAAAAAATACATAGAAAAATTATGTTAAGTTACCTACGTTTTTGGGATAAAAGAACATAACATAATAATATCATCGCTATTTTACCAAAAGTTAGACAACCCTGGTTAATCGTGACCAAAATTATCTTTCACATACCAGTGACATTGTGATTTGTGACCTTTATTATTATGTCAATAAGAGCTATGGTTTGGGAGGTCGAGCGTGAGGCTGACAAAAATCATATGTAAATGTCAGTGATAAGATCACAGGACGAGAGGTTCCCACGGCGCGATGGATGAGGGAACATAACGTTAGATGCCTTTAGTCTTGACTAGGAGAAAGAGGAACATGTAGGGTATAATTGCTTTACGCCGAATGCTCGAACGTTTTTTTTAAAACACTGCCTTATTAAACGACTGTCTGAAAAAAGGAGCATATTGTTTTCAGGGTTCATGTATGTATGTATGTGAGTTTGTATATTCCACCATAACTTCTATACGCCTGAACCGATTTTGATAAATGAGATATCGTTAGAATCCCTAGTTTATTCCGGGTGATATAGGCTAGTAAAATTAAAAAAAAAACATGGGGTGACCATGGTCCCGCATTAAAGACTAAATTTGAAAAAAACTATTCGAAAATAAGCTTAACTATATAATCATCATCTAGAAAATGATGAGTAGATTCCAAAAATATATATCACTATTGTAGCCACAGCTTCAGGATAATGGGAACTTTAAGTAAAAACCAGCAACACGATAACATTTTCTATATTTTACACTTCTTCGAGTCACACGTTTACCATCACAATCCCATTTAAAAAAAACAAAAGACAATCTGTCGTAACTTGTTGGCGCCAAATCCAAACACAGTTTACGAACTCATTATGATAACAAAATATTATTAATGAACAACTCCAACAATATCCAATCTAGGATACTCATAAAATAATAGAAAAACAATTTAAACAAAACTGAACGATAGCAACAGGCGAATATTAATTAATAATCAACTTAACAACATGGCATAAACTAGCAAAAAGTAACTTCCTCGAACATTCACTAGATGTCGCTAGAATTCTGACACGATCAATGAGGTTTGTTCTAATAGGTTGTATATATAATTAATAAAATAATATTAGAAATCACAAACGCCGACTTAGACGATATAAATCTATATACCTAAAATATGCCCAAAATTATAAGTGGGCTTACAGCTCGGCCTTCCTGTGATGAGCGAGTCCCTTCGCTCTGAGATGCAAAGCCATAATTTATGTTAATAAATAATTAAAACATCATTCAATATACTAGACTAACTCATTCCTACGAGCAAACTAGAAGTTCTTTTTAATTTATATTAAGAATTAAAGTATTTAGCTCATTATCTTGACATAGTTTATTATGTAAGGTTTGAACTAATACAGTGTTAAGTATCTTATGATTGTTCAAGATTTAAGATTCAAGATTAATTTATTGCAAAGAGTTTTCTTAGGGTCTTAATATAATATAGTTGCTTACATCCAAATACTTTCAATATATGACATGCAATATTATAAAGTAGGTACATAGTTTCATTTATGCAACGTTATTTTAATTACATAAGAAAGTTCATCCAGTTATTTATTTTTTACTTTCAATACAATTTTTATATTATAATGTTATTACGTGTCTGATGTCACAATATGTTAATTATTAACAATGTCAATCCATGAAAGTCAAATAATAAAATCAAAAAAAACTATGATATAAAAGATACTCAATAAGTTTACGTTTCAGCACATAAAGTGACAATTGTTTCACCTTTATGCGGATTTGACAGCTTATTATACAGTTTTAAACCCATTGCATAATAATTCTTACTATAGAATGCAGTGTTTATGTTATATTTTAATTTTTTTTTTTTTTACATTTGAAATTAAAATCTTTGATAATTTGGTATATTAGAAGGAATATCAATTAACCATTTAGTTATACTTTTATTTAGCAATTCACTTTCATATAATCAGAGCCAGACTCCATTACCGAGTACCATAGAACAGTATCGCCACTCTGGACTATACAAAGCCGTATAGGACAAAATTAATGCCTCTTTCAATTCCTAATAATCCTAACAGTTTGAACACACTACCTAGAACTTTGTTCCCGAATCGTACATAACAGCTGATGCTACACTTCCATTAGAAGTATTATCGTTGGTATTTATCGCATAAAACAGTGATGTTAGAGCACTGACATTACCTAATAAACCTTAACCATGTAGAGTTTCAGATAACAAGGTTATATTATAAGTGACAAGAGCAACATCGTCTTTTCACATTACAGAACATCACCTGAAGTAAAGATCGGTTTTTTTAACCCTGACACAATTCGTTAAGTATATTTCTCCAGAAAATTTATCTCAGATGAATGTAAGTGTAGCAACAGTTTGAAGCAATTAAATTGCCATGTTTCACATACAACAAAAGTTTCCCAACCATGTAAATTTTGTGAACATCACTTTTTATTTTAATTTTTATTTATTTGGGTTAACAAACAGTAGCAGGCAGTGCATTAAACAAACAGAATATAACTACCAACTGTGTTAACCACAGATTACTTAATTATTAAATACAATAAAAGTTACACATATAAAATTATTAATTATTATCTTAACTTACCATAATGATGTAGAATATTTATAATCTTAAATCTTTATATGAATATAGTTTTAAAAATATTAAAATTTTGAAGTTAACAATAATTGTTCTTTGATCTGAATTTACTAGTTTCCGAGCATTACACTGAGAGTTTCAGTTAATGACTTTCCCTTACTTATTTTGGTGAACCCAATGCAACTCAATGCCAATTAATCTTTAGGTATTACTTAGTGAAAATTTTAACTTCGTCTGCCCAATGACATGATACATTTGCTTACTCTTAACTCAAAGTTCTGTAAGTGTAATTGGTAACAATTTCAACATTCTAGAAGGTGAGAACACCATCATTTGATCAAATGATAATAAGATTCTTATAGTTTTAATTATATTATTACACATCTATGATTGTTTACCTACGAGTATGAGGATACATATTGTTCTTCTTTAAGTGCTTTCCAGAATTGTTATTATTACCCATTCATTTCATCTAAACTAATATTATAAAGAGGAAAGATTTGTTTGCTAATGTAAAACCTGATGTGCTGCCCAGTGCCTACTAGCTATAATTGGGTATGGAATATTATGATGAGTAGTGATACAAGTGCGAAGCTCGGGTGAACTGCTAGTCTTATCTAAAGAGCCAACTGTAAAATATCTTAGCATAACATTAGTGGTACATCTTAGATGGTCAGCTCGTATTCAGAATACCTATAATAAAATTAAGAAACTTTTTTTTGATTTTTTTTCCAGAAATCAAAGAGATATTGCACCTATTGAGACGACAATAATGGTTTATAAGTCGCTGTGGCTTCCGATCATGACCCATATTTTATATGTGCATGGGCTGGGGTTGGAAAAACGTTTTTACTTCAGTTAGAACGAGCGCGCAGAACCTTACTACTATTTTTTTTTTTTTTTTTTAACATTTAGATACCCCACTGATAACTTATATAAAGAGTGCAATCTACTCAACGTTCATTAACAATATTTAATTTCAATAATTTTACGTTGTCCACAATCACTGCACTATAAATAGTTATAAAAGAGTAATAAAATTTACAATATCAGTTACTAACACAAGTTTAGTTCACTCACAATTTGAATTCAACTCATAATAGTATGCATTTAATGTATTCAGTAGAACTAACAGGGATATTTCTTTTGACAGAAAAATAATAATAAAGGAAAAGGTACATTTTAGGCCCACTCTTGTACACTCTACCATGAATAGAGGAAAATACATAGATTTTATTAAAAATATAATAATTTAGAACAGTAATATAAATAACGAGCAAAAAAAAAATAAAAAATGTATTTTAAGTTTTCGATACGTTTCCAAGATGGCAACCTTCAGCCGTAGAGAAGGCAGGCGCGAAATGTATCAAATGTAATTTCTGACAGTCACTGTCAAAATAACGTGTTTTTCTTTTGAAAACGTCAAAAAATATGAATCCGCATTTGTCCATACTCATGTTTAGTGTTCCATAACTTGGAAAGATTAAATAATTTCCCACTGAAATTAAGACGAATTCATAGATTTGACCAATAAAAACTGGTCTAGTATTTTATTTTTCTTCATTTGTCTGCTTGTACAAGACTTGGCCTACGCCCCATACAAATCTGAACCGTCTCCTTTAACCTGACTAAGAACTACGACGCAATTGAATATTTTTTTTTTTTAAATTGCATTGCATGCACTTCACACATACACAAACCAACAAACACAGACATGCTCAGTTTTTTTTTACCCCATAAATAAGTAATTAGTTTTTAGTAATATTATCCTGTATCACTGGAAGGAACTACCCTCTGCAGTACAGGTTATCATAGCATAGAGGGCAGGGGACAGCTATATAATTTTGTTACACCCTTTTATGAAAATAATATTATTATTATTCTACCCTATTATACTTTCCTATACACATGAAATAAATGACCTATATTCTATGAGTCTCAGACAAACACTACATTCACCTTACACAATGAGAATAATTAATAACAATTAAACACAACAACAGCCCACTTTTGGTCATTCTCCTTTATAATAAACTGGACATAAATATTACAACAAACAACTACCGACAAATCTCTTTTAAAGAAAACTCCATAAGTGGTTGTGCGACAAGTCATTTGACTGTTTCAGATTACCCTAATAAGCTATCACGGAAATTGTAATGTTATATACTTGACATAGAACTTTATAATTTTAGTATTTCACAATATAAGTAACATCGTAATTTCTAACTGCGCTTCTTTCTATAATATAATATAATTAAATTAATTGAATTAGCACTAGACGAACGACTTCGAGTTGAACGAAGAAATCTGTCCATATTTTTCTCCTTTGAAATTCATTCCGTAGCTGACGCTCTCCATCAAACCAATTATTATCTGTATTATTCTCTACCTCGGTATGGCCACTCGCCATACCCTTGGTTACACGAATAATAATGTTTTTCTCTCCTGACCTGACCTCCATCAAGCCGATTATTATTTGTATTATTCTCAACCTCGGTATGGCCACTCGCGATACCCTTGGTTTCCCGAAAAATAATATTTTTCTCTCCTGACCTGACCTCCATCAAGCCGATTATTATTTGTATTATTCTCAACCTCGGTATGGCCACTCGCGATACCCTTGGTTTCCCGAATAATAATATTTTTCTCTCCTGACCTGACCTCCATCAAGCCGATTATTATTTGTATTATTCTCAACCTCGGTATGGCCACTCGCGATACCCTTGGTTTCCCGAATAATAATGTTTTTCTCTCATGACCTGACCTCCATCAAGCCGATTATTATTTGTATTATTCTCAGCCTTGGTATGGCCACTCGCCATACCCTTGGTTTCCCGAATAATAATATTTTTTTTATCCTTCGAAGCTGAAACTGACAAATTTCAGCTTAGAAAACTCATTCCCAACAATAAAATATTAAGCCTACCGTTCCTTGCCCATAATAAATTATTCTGGTCAAACTTTAAAAGATAAATAGACCGATAAATTCTTTATTGCCACACAAAACATAAAAATAACTGATAAGCAAAAATAAAAACGGAAAATAATGCGTGCGCAAGGGCAGTCTTATCACCAAAATTGATTTCCTCCAGACAACCTGTTTTCTTAAAAGAACTTTAAAAAGAAGCGGGATAGTGCAACAAAAAATTTGAAAGTTACCAATACCAATATCAGCTGATTCGATTTTCTTTTTATTAAACTTTTCTTATAAATTAACATAAATTATTCTCATATTGTGCCAAAAATCTTTACTTAATATTATAAAGAAGTAAAGTCTGTGATGTTGTAGGGTCTCTGGATCTACTGAACCAATTTTGAAAATTCTGGTACCAATAGAATATAAAGCCACATTATATTATGTCATAGTCTATGTATTAATGCGAAAGTTAGGGAGTTCCAATGGAATTTTTTAATAAATTATTTAACACGGACAAATTCGCTGGCATCTGCTAGTACAATATTAAGGTTTGGCACCAACCAAGGTACCATTGGCATTCGCATCTAAAAGTGGTCATTGAAAATCAGCGTTGCACTGCTGTACAAACTAACAATTTCTGATATGATCTAACTTAATTTACTTATTTATTTATTTGTACATTTTGTGAATAAAGTTCAATAAAGATTTTTCTATTCTATTAGGTATATTTTAAACTGGCTAATAAATCTTATCATGTAGCTTAATAATTGCAATATGCATTGCAATTATCGTTATGTACAACACTCTTGTATTTGCAGTTTTTTTTTTTATTTTGTGTTCTTTTCTTAGACCACCTAGGTATACTAACTTTAAAATGTTAAGAAGTACATATTTAATTTGATGATAGTGGTAATCGGCCAATAACTTCAACATAAATTTGTTTTTTACCGTCGTAGACTGTATGTTTACTTCGTAAGGTAATGTAAATTACTTTGAGGATAAACCGAGATGGAAAGAAAAAAAAAACATGTCGGATGTACGCGTTACTTACACTTTACGTCGTTGGCGTGGAACAGAAAAAAGTATATTTTCCTGGAATCCCACTTCTGAAGCTGTAGCCACAGCTTCAGGATAATGGGAACTTTAAGTAAAAACCAGCAACACGATAACATTTTCTATATTTTACACTTCTTCGAGTCACACGTTTACCATCACAATCCCATTTAAAAAAAACAAAAGACAATCTGTCGTAACTTGTTGGCGCCAAATCCAAACACAGTTTACGAACTCATTATGATAACAAAATATTATTAATGAACAACTCCAACAATATCCAATCTAGGATACTCATAAAATAATAGAAAAACAATTTAAACAAAACTGAACGATAGCAACAGGCGAATATTAATTAATAATCAACTTAACAACATGGCATAAACTAGCAAAAAGTAACTTCCTCGAACATTCACTAGATGTCGCTAGAATTCTGACACGATCAATGAGGTTTGTTCTAATAGGTTGTATATATAATTAATAAAATAATATTAGAAATCACAAACGCCGACTTAGACGATATAAATCTATATACCTAAAATATGCCCAAAATTATAAGTGGGCTTACACTATGGTTAAATATCCAGTGATTCACAAAAAAAATATCATTTAATAAAAATGTGAATAAGATTCTAATTTAACTAGATTTATTTAGATTTTTAACTTTTTAATTCGTTTTTTGGCAGGGCAGTCGTGTTTTTTAATTTTTTTAATTATGACTTGTTTTGACAGCTACAGACGATTATTTTTGGTGACGATTGCGATTGCTTTCGATTAGCTGACAATGTATGTTATTGCCCTCTAAAGACCTAAACTAACTCATGTAGCGACATTAACATAAATTCAGCCTACTTACTTCCTTCGGCGCTACAACCCTTTGTGGGTCTTGATCTCCTCCACAGTTTCTCTCCACCTGGCTCTATCCTTAACTTCAACCAATTTCAATAATTGCCACCAGATAGTCAGACAGACATAATGACACATTGTCACATTTATGATACTTAGTTAGTAAGCCTGGATACTGGATGGACTTAGGTGAGTAAAAACCATTGACGTGAATCGATCTGACTTGTAAAGCCCACATCTCAATCATTTGAGATATTATCCGTACAACTCAAAGGTGTTCTGACAATAACAACTTTTTATAAGCTGCGACCTACGGCGTCTTGAACAACGGCTATTACTGTACATTTGAATTGCACAATCAATTTAGAATAACTTCGTTCCAGTCTAGCTTTGTTAGATGATAGCATATATTTTACAACTAGATGATGCCCGCGACTTTTTCTTTTTTATATTCCCGCGGAAACTACTCTAATTTCCGGTATAAAAAGTAGCCTAAAGTTCCCGCGAAAATCAGAAAACCTGTATCAACGCGGACGATGTCACGGGCACCGTGTGGTAAATTTTAAATCTGCTTACTGTTCCAAATCTTACCACTCATATTATCTTGTAATTGGCGTTATACTTATTCATGATTTATGTATCCATGTCTGTTGTAGCAGTAAGTTTTCTGTACTAAATAAAACTAAAATAAAATAATATTTTAATAATGTAGAACTTCGTTTATCTACCCTGCTTTTTCTGAAGATTATAGGAATATTGCAAGAAATATAACCCTAATAAAACCATATTTACTGTCAGCTTGCCAGGTAATAAATGTTAGCAGGCAACGTAAACCCAGGCATACGTGCGTTTGATATGGCAGCACGTGTTAGTTAAAGCGCCATAAACGCCATGGCGAATGGTGACACCTGTCCCCGTCGTTACGTGTACTGTCCGGGCCGTCAAAGTTCGGCATCAAAGTAAAATGAACCATAATGACATTGAATTAGAGCTCAATTTCGTGTATATGTCGCCGTAAGATTATAAAAACCGTTAGATTTTAATCTAACTCGCGAAATTGTAAACTGGCGACAGATTGTGTGTGGCGTTCAATGTTCTGAGTATCAATTTATGAAATATTCATTGTATCTACGTTTTCTTGTCTCTTTCTTGTAGGTTAGGTTAGGGTTCGACATAAATAATCATATATACCTAACAGATTACAATGTACCGAAAAGTAATGCGTTAAATTGTAATCTTTCGACAGTTTGCGATTTCGCGAGTTAGATTATAATCTAACGGTTTTTACAATCTTACGGTGACATATCCATGCTCATACGTATAGGTATATACGATACCATAAAGTATAACCGTATGTATATAATATATGTATATAATGGATACACGAAATTGAGCTATAATTCAATGCTGTTATGTTTTATTTTATTTTGACGCCGAACTTTGACGATTTGATCGGCCATTCTTACATAATCGCACCTCATGGTTTATTGCAGGTTATGAGTTGTGAGGGTTCATATTCCAGCCCGTTCCGCAACGGGTAGAAAGCTAAGAACGCCTTAACGGTGAACGCAGATTTAAGCGCTAGTCTCCCTTTAACCCCTTGCTTAAACTTGGTCCAGTGTTCGACTGTGCTAGAAAAGATCCTTGGTTCGATTCCCGGGTCGGGCCATAAGTATTGGGTTTCTCTGACAACAAATTCACAATAGGTACTTGCCCGGATTTATGAAGTTGGCTGTAATTGATTCAGGATTGGTCCAGACAAGGGATTCCCAAAGTGGTCAATATCGACCCCTTAGGGTCGATTTCGCTTTCCCAGGGGTCGACATTAACGAAAACTAACAAATTTTGATGAAAAAATGATGTCAAGTTTACTCACTTAACCAACCGCAATTATAGCCTTCACAAGTTGTAAAGCTGTAAGTTCTTATTTTATTCTTCCGAAAATTTGGCTTGCTGGTAGAAACTGTACTTTTAGGTACCTACTTAATAATAATTCGTATATGGAAACTAGCCAAGCCAAAGCCTCAGTCTTCAACATTTTATACTAAGTTATAAGAAGAAATGATATTTTAAGTTGTTATAAAATATTATATGTTGTTATAAATAAATTTCAGGACTGACCATTGAACTTGGCACCCATTCAGATCTCACTTCTTTTGTCTCTGAAGTCAACAACCAAGGCATATATATCACAATTTTGAATTTGGCTCTTGTAGTGTTCTCATGTACTTAGTGTATCTATTAAGTAGATACTAAACACTGTCTCACATTATACCAGCATATAGTGTTGGACAGGTTAGCTGTCAATAGGAAGCGCGGGGCAGTCTTTGATCAGTGCTCGACACGGTCGGACGTGTCACGTGATAGCTAGCTGGGTATAAGTGGTGAGCCAGTGAGAGTTGGAGTTAAATCATTACAAGTGGCGACGACGGAAAAAAAAGGTCAGAAAAAAAAAAAGAAATATATAAGGGAGATTATGGAATAAGATTGTAAAATTGTAATGTGTGCTGCGCAGTTTATTACCACAAGTTATATTCTTATATTTATTGAATACGTTTCCGATATGGAAAGCCATGTACCTATCAAATAATAATAATTAATGAATGATAGTTTCAGTTCATTGCAATTACCTGTAAAGTCGAAAGTGTACCATGCCCGATCTTGCTTTATTAGTAGGTACCTATCATTTGTTTAAGTGACTAGGTATGTTATGTTCAATGAGAGATCGTGTTTGTTTATGTAACCGTAATATGATTATTGTAGCTTGGGCGGTGCGTTTGTATTTTGAGTGGCTCAGGTAAAACCCTTTATAACACTCAAGTCTCGACCCGAGTACAACTTCTAAGTGATATAATATATTCAAAGTGAAATACATATTAATTAATTATTCTCCATCCTGACTCTTCTTTATTACAAAAGTTTACGAGTACTTTAAAAAATGGTACAGCTGCTCAAGCGCACATCGCATTTTATCTACAAGTTTTAAGAGCTAGGTGGGTGCGTGAGCGTTCATCCGTTCGCGTATCCAATACTATAAGTCGGTATAATATTCATTAAGGGTTGTCCTGTTGCGATTGGAAACCTTGTTGTCGTAGCTAGGAGTCGTTAGTTATGTGAATGATTTTGCAGAGTGGATTCTTCGTCTTTTGTACCTGTTATATGTATTCTAAGGATACACATAAGCTTTTCATTTACTCACAAAATCAAACTATGTGATAAACAGGATGCAGTTGGCATAAAAGATTTGATGATCCATCTTCGATACAAACGCGGGCATTGGGTTTTCACCATATACCTACATGAAAGAGTACTAACTGACAAGTTGTGCTCAGGGTACCGCATGGATTATTTTTCCTATTATAGTAATATTAATATACTTGTGATAATAAACGCTAACACGTTCGCTGTCGGGTTCTGAGTATTGATGCTAAAACTTTTGTTGTAAAATTAGAAATAAGTACAACTGCTATAAATTCTTGCAAGAGTGAGCGGTTGTGCTGGGCACTGGTCAATTAGAGTGCTATATGAAACTAGTATTGTACTTACGCGTTGACAGCGAATGTGTAAGTAATGCCAACATGTGTGTATGTGTGTTAGGGTGAAGGAAGCAAGTTTAAAATCCTGTCAAAATCGATTTTATTTCTCTCCGGATTTCCATTAAATTGGAAGTACATAACTTCGGATTTCCATTAAATTGGAAGTAACTTCGGATTTCCATTGAATTGGAAGTAACTTCGGATTTCCATTAAATTGGAAGTATTTTCGGATTCTCATTAAATTGGAAGTGCATAGCTTCGGATTTCCATTAAATTGGAAGTGCATAGCTTCAGATTTCCATTAAATTAGAAGTAATTTCGGATTTCCATTAAATTAGAAGTAACTTCGGATTTCCATTCAATTGGAAGTAGGATTTCCATTAAATTGGAAGTAGCTTCGGATTTCCATTAAATTGGAAGTAACCTTTGCATTCATTCAGATGGATGTATTTTCAGGTCGGAAATCATGGCAAATCAGCTACCACCACCTGAAAAATTGGACCTTGAAGGTGACAGCACGTCGGTGGGCTTGAGGTGGGAAAAATGGAAACGATCCCTACAAATTTACTTCGAAGCCGTCGATATCACAAATCCAAGTAAACAGAGAGCTACGTTGTTAGTTCTGGGTGGAACTGCACTGCAAGAAATATATTATAATCTGCCTGGAGCAAATGTAGAGCCGAGTGGCGATGTTAATATTTTTGATGTAGCTATAAATAAGCTCGATGAACATTTTCTCCCTAAGCAAAATAAGACCTATGAAAGGCATATCTTTCACCTTATTAAACAGGATGAAGGTGAAAGCTTTGATAAATTTCTTATAAGACTAAGAAATCAGGCAGTGAAATGCAAATTTGATAAACCAGATGAGCATATAATCGACCAAATAATAGGGAAATGTTTATCATCAGAGTTACGCAAGAAAATGTTGACGATGGGTGAAGAAATTACGTTAGATAAAGTAATGACAGTAGCAAATACTTTAGAAATTGTGAACTACCAATTGGAAAGCTATAAAAAAAGGAAAGGACCGTGAGTAATGAAGTGAATGCGATTCAAAGTAGAAACAAAGATAATACGAAATATACTAAGCGAGGAAGGGAATTTAATGAAGAAAAGAAGACAAGGTGTGGCAGATGCGCAGGGCCCGTACATATTTCGCCAGGTTTCAGATGTCCGGCACAAACAAAGAAATGTCATGGTTGTGGAAAATTAGGTCATTTCCAAAGATGCTGCAGGAGTAAATACGATCAACAAAAACGTAAATTAGAACGGATGCAGGAAGGAAACGGGAATAACTATAAACGACAACGAAAGGAAACTACGATTAATTCTCTGGACGGGGAAGAAGTACAATATATATTTAATTTGAACGAGGACGCCACAATCAAATGTGAAGTAGGTGGAGTAAATTTAGAGATGTTGGTTGATTCAGGTTGCAAATTAAATCTCATACCTGATAAAACCTGGGAGTATTTGAAGGTTGTGTGTCACAAGCAAGTGAAAGGAACAAATAAAATACTAATGGCATATGGGAGTAAAACGCCTTTAAAGATCAAAGGTTCTTTCGAAGCGGTTATAAAAATAGGCAGGATGGCGGAATGTAGTACTATTTACGTTAATGAGGATGGATCACGGAACTTACTTGGCAAAGACACAGCGATCCGATTGGGGGTATTGAAATTGGGTGTGAATGTAAATCATATGGAAACAGATCCACTAAAACCTTTCCCAAAATTTAAAGATACTCTTGTCGAGATCCCTACAAATTCATCAGTAAAACCGATCATGCAATCCTATCGAAGGATACCAATTCTAAATGCGAAGATCAAAGAATTGCTGGATTTAGATATAATAGAAGAGGTACATGAACCTTCGCCGTGGGTATCCCCTATAGTTCCAATCCTCAAGGATATTGGTGATGTACGCCTATGTGTAGATATGCGGCGCGCTAATACAGCAATTTTAAGAGAAAATTACCCTGTATGGAGAACTTATTACCTAAAATAAAAAAAGCACAATATTTTTCAAAACTCGATATTAAGAATGCTTTTCATCAAGTCGAACTTCACCCAAATTCGAGACATTTGACTACGTTTATAACATCTAATGGCCTTAACAGGTACAAAAGGCTTATGTTCGGAGTAACATGCGCTCCAGAATTATTTCAAAAAATTATGGAGAGGATGCTGATAAAATGTCAAGGAGTAATAAACTTCATAGACGACATTTTAATCTGGGGATCTGATGAAAAAGAACACGATTTACGGCTTTCTAAGGTGATCCAGGTATTAAAGGAAAACAACGTTTTATTGAACCAAGAAAAATGTATTTACAAAGTGGGGACTGTTAACTTTTTGGAACATGAACTGAAATCGGAAGGAGTGAAGCCTTTGCCTAAATATATAAAGAGTATATCCGAATTTCGAGTGCCAAAAACAATAGACGAGTTACAGAGCTTTCTAGGATTAGTCAATTACATAAATAAATGGATTCCTAAACTGGGTACGACCACAGAACCTCTTAAACAAATACTGAGACGGAAATTAGGAAAAAAAGGTAACATCGAGGAATATTGGAAAGACGATCAGAATGACGCGTTTAATAAGTTAAAGACGACGCTGTCAGAGATAAAATCTTTAGGATATTATGATGTTAAAGACAAAACGCAGATAATTGCGGACGCAAGCCCTGTAGGACTAGGGGCAGTCCTAGTACAAATTGACAATAGAGGACCAAGAATCATTGCATATGGGAATCGCACACTCAGTCAATGTGAAAGGAAATATAGTCAAACAGAAAAGGAAGCCCTCAGCCTAGTGTGGGCTATTGAACATTTTAATATATTTCTTTTCGGTAAAGAATTTGATTTAATAACGGATCACAAACCCCTAGAATTTTTATTTAGCCAAAAATCAAAACCATGTGCACACGTTGAAAGGTGGGTTTTACGGCTACAGGCGTATCGTTATAATATAAAATATAAACCAGGTAAGACTAACATTGCGGACCCACTATCACGGTTATGTAATTATTCAAATCGATCAGTCCAGTCATCAGTGGGGGACTACGTTCATCAAATAGTAGAACTTGCAAGACCCTGTGCAATCTCAATACAGGAAATAACCAAGGAATCCGAAACCGATCAAGAAATAAGCAAAGTAAAAACAGGAATTTATAACCATCAGTGGCATGAATCTGTGAAGCACTATAAATTATTTGCAGACGAACTGTGTTTTTATGAGAACATACTTTTGAGAGGAAACAAAATCGTAATTCCATTAAGTCTAAGGAAGCAAATATTAGATGCAGCACATGAAGGTCACCCAGGAGTGGTGGCCATGAAATGCCACCTCCGATCCAAGGTTTGGTGGCCAAAAATAGATAAGGACGTTGAATCTGTGGTAAAAAGCTGCAAGGGTTGTACCCTAGTCAGCTTACCAAATCCCCCAGCGCCGATGAAACGCCGAGAACTTCCATCTGAGCCCTGGGTGGACATTGCCATGGACCTATTGGGTCTATTACCGAGTAGCGATTATATTTTGGTAGTTATTGACTACTACAGTCGTTATAAAGAGATCAAACTTACCAAGACCATTACAAGCTCCCAAATTATTAAAATCCTAAAAGAAATCTTCAGTCGATTGGGCTATCCTATGTCTATTACTGCTGATAATGGACGGCAGTTTTTGTCGTGGGTGCAACATTAGGCTTTTCAGCACGGTACCATATTGGCCGCAGATGAACGGAGAAGTAGAGCGCCAAAATAGAGACATACTAAAACGACTTCGAATAGGGGCAAGTGAGAAAAGAGATATGAGAGAAACATTATATGAATATCTAATGATGTACAACTCCACTCCTCATTCAGTTACGGGAAAGACACCATCGGAACTGTTTTTCAAAAGGATGAACAGGGATAAAATTCCTATGTTGAAGGATATAAACGAAACGGAAAATGACGCTGAAGTTAGAGACCGTGACCGGCTGCAAAAAGAAAGAGGAAAGGAATATGGAGATCTTAAAAGAAGAGCGGGTGATTTGGGATTAGGAGAAGGCGAGAAAGTGTATGTAAAAGAAATGGAAAAGACCAAGCTCTCTACTCATTTCAATCCTACACCACATATAGTAGAGAAATCACTAGGGGGCGATGTCACCGTAAGAAACGAAGAAACGGGGCAATTGGTACGGAGAAATGTTATCCATTTAAAGCGGGTGGAAGGACAATGGAAGACAGTGGAGGACGAAAACTTGTCAAAAGAAGAAAATGAAAATCTAAACAAATAATATTCGATGTTAAAACCAAAGCTGATTGTTACTATCGAGAAAAATTATAATAACTAATTTAGGATATTGAACTTAGAATAATGTATCGAAATAAAATTTGTTAAAATGGAAGGGATGTAGTGTTCTCATGTACTTAGTGTATCTATTAAGTAGATACTAAACACTGTCTCACATTATACCAGCATATAGTGTTGGACAGGTTAGCTGTCAATAGGAAGCGCGGGGCAGTCTTTGATCAGTGCTCGACACGGTCGGACGTGTCACGTGATAGCTAGCTGGGTATAAGTGGTGAGCCAGTGAGAGTTGGAGTTAAATCATTACAGCTCTCATTTCACATTTATGTTTTTGATGGGATAAATAAATTGCAGGACTGACCATTGAACTTGGCACCCATTTAGATCTCACTTCTTTTGTCGCTGAAGTCAACAACCAAGGCATATATATCACAATTTTGAACTTGGCTCTCATTTTACATTTATGTTTTTGATGGGATATCAAATTGAAATTAAACAAGTCATAATTAAAAAAATAAAAAACACGACTGCCCTGCCAAAAAACGAACTAAAAAGTAAATAATCTAAATTAATCTAGTTAATTAAGAATCTTATTCACATTTTTATTAAATGATATTTTTTTTGTGAATCACTGGATATTGAACTATAGTGTTATATATGTTTGGAATCTACTCATCATTTTCTAGATGATGATTATATAGTTAAACTTATTTTCGAATATTTCTTTTCAAATTTTTTTTAAAATTTTACTAGCCTATGTCACCCGGAATAAGCTAGGGATTCTAACGATACCTCATTTATCAAAATCGGTTCAGGCATATAGAAGTTATCGTGGAATATACAAACTCACATACTTACATACATACATACATACATACAGACATACATACATACATACATACATAAATACATACATGAACCCTGAAAACAATATACTCCTTTTTTCAGGCAGTCGTATAAAAAAAGAACAGGAGTACTGAATCTGTGAGATAGTGGTAATGAAAAAGAAATCCGTTGAGTTTGTTGTAGGCTATTCTCATAGCGTTTGGGATCCTCGTAGCTTTAGTTTTAAGATATGTACTGTAATTCAGTATTATCAACGTCGGTATCCAAATGCTTTTGCATTTATAATATTACTAGCCAATGCCCGCAACTTCGTCCGCGTGGATTGAGGTTGTTTGGTTTGGGAACTTTAATTTTCCGAAATAAAAGTAGCCTATGTGCTATTCCAGACTGCAATCTATCTCTTTGCTAAATTTCATCCAGATCCGTTCAGCCGTTCGGCGTGATTGAGTAACAAACATCCATCTTTCCAGACTCACGCAATTATAATTTTAGTGTAGAGGTTTTAAAATCAACTTTAAACAGAAATGGGTCACAAAAATACCCATATAATTAAGTTTATAGTAACGATCTCTAAGTAAAGTGCTAGTTTTAATGGTCTCAAGTAAAACGCCCACGTTCTATCCACTCTAATAATCTGTTTTTACAGCTCTGAAGATTACACGCCATAAAACTATACAACTACTCCTATTATACATTAAGTTAATAACTGCTGCAGTTGGCAGCGGTCAGCGAATGCGTCATGGTCATAATATTCGAATGCGGCTGACGAGGTTAATTGAGTGTTGGGTTTTTCTGATCAGAAATGCTCAGTACCTACTAGCCCCGGAGTTAGGAAGTTGGGGGTGTTTCATCCCCGTGCCTCGTAGAGCACGTTAAGCCGTCGGTCCCGGTTATTGTCACTAACATGATAATAGTCGTTACCAACCCGCATTGGAGCAGCGTGGTGGGTCTAAGCTCTAATTCCCGCTCTTCTATGAGAGTGGAGGCCTGTGCCCAGCAGTGGGACGTTAATGGGCTGTAGTGGTGGTGGTGGCACTGAACTAGCTGAACCGAAATTTTAAGTTTTAAAACAAAAACTGTCAAATCAACAGTTGGTTTTAGCAGGTGATATTTAACATATTTTATCGCGATAAAGTTATCTGCTATTTGTATGGCTGCCGTATTAAGGCAGCCTTAGCTATCATCGAGCGCTTGAAAGTTCCGTACTTACAAATCTATTAGAACGTAGACGCGATAGAATAGCTATAAAATCTCCCACTATGGGCTCAGAGCTTTCTTTGTTTACTATCTGTATTTTTCGATTTTTTTTATTTTCAGAGTTCAGAGTTGTTTCAAAATTCAAACTGCCTTCAGGGCAAAAACGTTTTTAATACTTAAAAAAATAAAAAAGTTTGTAAGAGCAAAAACGTAGTTAAGTTTTCGCCGTGTCAAACTCTATAAAAATAATATTTTTAGTTTTAATAACACTGCGGTAGAGTCCGGAATTACACAACGTAGTGAAACCATTGTTTCATTCAGTTTTAAATATAATAATTCGGCAGTAAATGTATTTCAGAACGGTTTGGAAAACCTTTTTGTTGGTTGAAGTTGTTAAAAATATTATGTCGAGAATGTTTGTTGTAAAATATTATAATTGGAACTTTTTCACGGCTCACGAATTCGAGTACAAACCGAGCTCGCAATTACGAAATTATATTCAGTGAACAAAAAGTTGGTGAATACAACATTATGGAACACGAAACAGAATGTGAAATGTTCTTACAGTGTATTGAAAATAGTGGTAATATTTCGACTACTTATTATTAGTAATAAGTTATAACTTGAACTGCAATTGAAATTATATTAAAAGATCCTAACGGATGCCCGTGAAAACAAGCAAAACCTTGTAAATCGTGTGGTTTGACGTGAGCTGTAAGGTCTATTATATAGCGGTCAGCCCCCCGATTGTCTAAAACTTGCCGATCAAATCGTCAAAGTTCGGCGTCAAAGTAAAATAAACAATAACTAGGTTGAATTAGAGCTCAATTTCGTGTATCCATTCTCATACGTACGTTATATACGTCATAGGTATGTACGATACCCTAGACGATTTGATCGGCAATTCTCACACAATCGAACCTCAGGTTTTCGATTCATATAAATAAATGATGGTTTTGGATACATTCATCTCCAAAACTATATATAGGTATAGGTAAGGTATAGTTACCTCTTGTCTCACGAAGACCCTGGCTCTTAAATAATTGTCATCACACTAATAACATAGAATAGGTATTAGTACCTACTAACTAATACTATAAATGCGAAATTGTGTTTGTGTGTTGGTTTATTGATTTCAATCTCGTCACAAAGGAGCAACGGATCGACCTGATTTTTTGCATGGGTATAGTTGAGGACCTGGAAAGGGACATATGCCATTTTTTATCCCGGATAGTGCCCGTGGGAATTAAAAAAATATTCCTCGCTGACGACGTCGCGGGCGTCAGCTAGTAAAATATAAAAAACCATTTTTCTATGTTTTCTCCGTCACCGCTTATCCACAAAAGGTAACGTTCTTCAGCCTCCTAAGTCAAGGGCATAAGTTTGATTTTTTATCATTATTTTCTCCAAACATGGAAATTCGTGCATATTTTCCAAGCAACATTGTATCTTAAACAGCATGATTATAGAGCGCAAAACATCTTATTTAACGTAAACGCTCAGTAAATACCCCTTTCAAGACAAAATTCTCATTTCCTAATTCAGGTAAGGAATTCGTTGAGGGCCTTTTGTTATAGCTTGAGGTATTTTAATTTTCCCAAATTGAACTCGAAATTCCAAGATTTCTGCGAAACAAAGCCATTTTGGTCCATTTTAAAACGTAAAAAATTACGCTGTTACAGAATCAGAAGTGCCATGAAATTCACTCAATAAAAACAGTACCTATTACAAGTAAGTTACAATAATTCAATGAAAAGCAGTTTTCTTTATTGGTTGGTTTTGTACAGCATGATATTAATATGTTTTGATCAGGTTGATCAGGATACTTGAACCTGAGATATTTTAAAAAAATCGGATAACCCGTAATCGAATAAGGTAATTTAGCGCAGAATAGGTAATAGTTGCTTTTACTATTGCTACAGCTAGAAAGAGAGAGCGAGGGCTTCCAGCTAGGCTAGTTAGGCTAACTAGCCTAGCTAGATACTAGCTAGACTAGTTAGCCTAACTAGCCTAGCTGGAAATTATAATAAAATCCGTTTGTAGAGGCTGGTAGATAAATTCGAAATTCTCTAAAAATACCTTTCCGAATTCAAAGAAGTTTTCGAAGTCAATGAAAAAACTATAAGTTTAATTTGCTATAAACTTATAGTTAGCAAATTAAACGTATATATTGGATAGAAGTAGGCGTTCCCTGCTTCTATTCAATATTTTTATTGCTGTTAGATCTCTGTAACAGTAATGTGTTAGTGGTGTCGCCGTGATACAGCGTGGTACGTATATACATGTACGTGGTGGCTCTTGCGAGCTATGGTAGTAGACTTTACCGTCGCAATTGCCGAGGCCGCATACACAATTAGCCCGAACCCACGGCTCCTGGATTAGGGCTCTCGGCCGCAACCTCCAGCTGTTTTCTTAGTGTGGCCGTCGCTAGGTGTTTATGCTGGAGGTTGGTCTGCACTATATTAATGTGCGTGAATGTTGGGTAGGGATTACAGGTCCGGGGACCGTTCTTTGTTTCCGGCCATAGGGGCCCATGTTTTCAGCAGCTCTTGGAGGTCTTGAGTTGCTTAGTCCGTCAAGTCTGTCGCGTCCGTCCCCGCCTCCTCCTGCCACTCTGTCCTGTCTGTTTTAGGAGTGGGCGGTGACTCTGTCAACACCGCGTTGATGTTATCAAGCACAGTGCTGACAGATGGTTCTTGGGGGTCTACAGGCGGTTCGTCTGTCTGTACGTTAGTGTGCGTGGTTGTTCTTGTTGTGTTTTTCTTTCCTGGCTCAGAGGACCCCATGGGTGGTACATCACTCACTCCTTCACTAGTGAAGAAGCGGATGTATATGGACCCCGTGGAGTAGGCTACTGGCCTCCCCCTCGCCAGGATGTGTGCAATGTGTTCCTTGAGCACTCCTAAAACTAGGACCACACCAGGAATATTGCTGTCTACTTTAATGTAGTTGTACAGAGCCCACGTTGAAATCTGGTACCAGGGGTTCTGGCTGGCCAGGATCCTGTGTAGGTGCCCAACTGCCTCCGTGTATTCCGGTACAAACAGTGCGGACCTGATCCGCACAGGGATCTCCGACTTTTTGATCAACGTGAGCCCCGTCCCCTCACGTGGTGACTTCAGTAGTGGAACAACCTCTTGTAACCACGAGAGGGCTTTGTCGTCGTAGCACCATAGCTTAAGCACACCCTCGCTCAAGAAGGCTTTGCCCTCGAACGCGGGTGCGTAAGGTGGGGTGCCTGGTGCCGATGGTTGGAAGCAAGCAGTAAAGATCTCGCTTTGGATTTGACCTTGAATGTTTCTCGCTTCCTGTTGAGTCATGTCTGCACGCGGTGTAAGCATTACAGCCACACAGGTGCGGTTGTGTTGCGCGGCCGTATGAGCCTGTGTGTTCGGTCCTCGGCCTTTTACGTTCCCCCCGAGGGGAGATCGTATCGTCAAGCCTGTCACGCTTAACGCCTGACTGGCTTGTCGATGGGACGGGGCCCTCCGGCCTTCCCCTAGCCTCACCACCGCTCCGCTTTCGCCAGTACGTATTCGACCGGCGGGCGACAGGGATTGGCCGGGGTTGGGCCGGGAAGTTTGCACTATTGGTTGTGTTGGTGGCAGTGATCAGGCCACGACCAGCACCCGGCTGGCCCGCACCCACTTCTCCTTCCCCCTGGCTCGAGACGACAGTCTCCGCGGGTGGGCAGCGACCCTTTTGGGGCAGCCGCCCATCTCCGCTTTGACCGTGCGAGCCTGTTGCCAGGGGTACGGTATCAGTGACCGCAGACCCTCCGGGTGTTGGCCACGGCCGATCTCCGCTACGACCCGGCATCTTGTAAGAAGAAGAAGAACACATAGGCTAATGAAGGAACTAGAAGTTTAATTGACTCGACAATGCACGATTGTAAAGTGACGATGGTGTCGGGAATTCCGGCTTTTATGCCTTTCGGAATATGTAAACTGAATATAATATGTAAACCGATGGCCTCCAGCCGAATATGGCTTAAAAAGTTATAAAAAACTTTATTTCAGGGGAGAGAGGGGAGAAGCGAATGCGAAGTTAAATATTTTTATAGCTTTACTTAAGGTTGCGGTATATAATTTTAAAGATAATTAGGAATAGAGCAATAATATATTTTATACTTCTACCATACCTTTACTACTGTTTTAATCATACTTTTGCGGGTCTAAAGTCAGTCTTCATGCCCTAGGGCCGTAATCTAGTCGATCGATCGCCCAACTAGTTGACCAACCCCATACTGTAAATATGCACAACAGAGTCTAGGCTCAGACTGGTCGACCAAACGATCGTACCATTTGACATAAGTTTTTAAACCAAGGAGTATGTGTACCTGCATAAACACTGGCAGCATGAAAAGCAAAAAGTTTGAATATCAAAGCAGCAGCTTAATTTGTCTTTTCTTTTTATTATTTACTAGACCTATGTATCCTACTTACTATGATTTGCAATAAATATCTAACCGTTACAGTTTGTTTTACTGTTATGGTAGAAGTATAAAGTAGAGTATATACCACCGGGATAAAGCAGTTTTTTTCTTGGGCGCTTGAATCCCTCACTGCACTCAGGACTCAATCTTAATTCCCTCCCTTTGGTCGGGAATTAACTTATACACCCTCGCTGCGCTCGGGAGTTAATTTTGGAGTCCTTCGTTACGTTCAGGATTCAATGTAGCGCCCGTGACGTAAAACAGTGCTTTATCCCCTTGGTGTATAATCTACTATTTTTTATTCTTTTCCCCTAAAATTGACGAAATGGGGGGCTTTCAAAGTGGAGATTTTCCAACGTCCAAAGTTGATCTCAGAACTCTCAATTTTCTGAAAGGCTGAGCCTGAAACTTGATCAATACGGATGATGACAACTCAATTAAATCAGCAACTCTTTATCAAACTTAATAACGGACTTCTAGTATGAAAGTTGTATGAAATACACAATAGTGACGTCATCAAATTTCAACGCACATTTTTTCTTTAATCTATATTTTAAAATGGTTATCAAACTTAAAACTAATCGAGGATGTGAATTTTAGGTCTTTTGGAAGACCCTCTATTTAATAATCAGTTAAAAATAATTTATTTTTGATATAGGCATCATCCCTATTATTTAAATTATATCCTTTACTTGAACAAGAAATACTAAAATAAGATAAATATTATGAGGACCCGAAATTATTTAATTTTTAAGAGCTTAGTATTTTTAACAGAATTTCACAATGGCGCTCTGTAAAAGCTTATTCATTTCTCCAATAACTCTTTAACTCTTTTGCGTTAAGTTAACTATTACAATCAAGACACGCGGAAGCGTGTCCAGCCAAAGTTCAAAAAAACTGGCGAGCAGCACCGTGTGTAATATTACACGAACCATTTGGAGCCACTTTTGACCCCCTCATAACTCAAAAACTATTTCACATAAACATGTCAAATTTGGCGCATATATTGAGACCCGTGAGATACATATGTGCTCCAAATTTCATAAGCACACCTCAAATGGTTATTTAGATATAAACGTACAAAAATCGTCATTTTTATGATCAAAGGTATAGATCAAAACTCTGACACGAGGCATGCTACCATTGCTTAAAGCCGTATTATTTTAATATTGTTGACGTTTATGTTGTAGTGTTATAGTCATTATTTTAAGGACGTCAAAGTACGTGACATTGAACCGTTAGTTTGAAACAATACTGCTTTAAGCGGTGGTAGTAACTCCTTAACTATTGAAAATGACACATACTTATTATTTTAATGTAAATAATAATGAATAATAATATAGTTGCATTAAAACCTTACCTTCGTATTCATACATTTTGTGCAACGAAACGTCACTGACAGAAAAGAAGAAGAAACGTATTTGAAGTCGTCAGTTCAAGCTGTCAGTCATTGTGATTTGTATTCATTGTTTATAGTGGTTTTAGTGATATCGACTGTTTACCGTGCTTGTTTTCAATGTTTCACAAAAAACTTTTGATTTTGAACTTTTGCAATCAAAATTGATGAGATGTAGAAATGTGCTGTAGAGGTAGTCTGACCATAGATGTAATCTGTCAATGTCAGTGTAACTCTAGGTACACTATATATTTTTCTTGAGAATTCTCGTCTTTAATTATCTTGTACAATGAGTCGTACAATAGAATTACTAGTGGGTGACACACTGACCTTACACCAAATAATAAGTACCTACTAATGTAAAACGTAAACTAAACTAATAGAAAAGTCCTATTACAGTGTAAAGGATTATTTGAATGATAGCAAGGCATGGGTATGAATTGTTACAACGGCTGATTATGTAATGTTATATTATAAGTACATATATATAATTTCAAATATTTGTGAGATGGTTATAATAAAAAAAAGCGGAGTTTATTGCGGGCTCTTCTCAGACCAGGGCACGTTTGGAACCCTCGTAGCTTTAGTTTTAAGATATCGTAGTTAATTATCACCATCACGTCTTATGCTCTGTAAGCATGACGTTCAGAAGGTGTACTTTGTAGGTACATATTTTGAATAAATATGTTTTGAGTTTGAGATTGAGTTCAATAATTTCTGTACAAAAAGTAATGATATCCCATCAAAAACATAAATGTAAAATGAGAGCCAAGTTCAAAATTGTGATATATAATATGCCTTGGTTGTTGACTTCAGCGACAAAAGAAGTGAGATCTAAATGGGTGCCAAGTTCAATGGTCAGTCCTGCAATTTATTTATAACAACATATAATATTTTATAACAACTTAAAATATCATTTCTTCTTATAACTTAGTATAAAATGTTGAAGACTAAGGCTTTGGCTTGGCTAGTTTCCATATACGAATTATTATTAAGTAGGTACCTAAAAGTACAGTTTCTACCAGCAAGCCAAATTTTCGGAAGAATAAAATAAGAACTTACAGCTTTACAACTTGTGAACGCTATAATTCGTATATGAAAACTAGCCAAGCCAAAGCCTTAGTCTTCAACATTTTATACTAAGTTATAAGAAGAAATGATATTTTAAGTTGTTATAAAATATTATATGTTGTTATAAATAAATTTCAGGACTGACCATTGAACTTGGCACCCATTTAGATCTCACTTCTTTTGTCGCTGAAGTCAACAACCAAGGCATATTATATATCACAATTTTGAACTTGGCTCTCATTTTACATTTATGTTTTTGATGGGATATGTAGTTTAAACTATCTTATGGATGCCGCGAGGTCTCAGTTCGGGGCGAGCCACTAGTGATATTCAGAGATATCAGCAGCGATAACACGTACTGACAGCTCTTGGTACGGCATGCGCTGGTGAGCCCGCACAGAGTAGAGGAGGTGAAACGTGGCGGATGATGCGCCTGTGTGTATCGGGTTACACGCCACTCCGAAGATATCCAGTTACGGTGTTTTATTGTTTGTCAATACTTAACTTAACAGCTTTTTATCTCTCTATTTGTTGAATCCAATCACCTCTCTGGCGGAATGGTCTTAAATCTCAAAGCACAGAAAATGGACGATGTGATAGGAGAAATTCACCTCTGCCTCCGCCTCGGTTAACCTCCATGTCCGCGGAAGTAAAGCCCCCTCTACTGCGCATCCGCTTCTGCTTCCGCTAAGAATGCGTCCGTAGTAACGGAGTTCCTTGATTAGCATATGTGTTAGGGTAGTAAGAAAAAAAAAAGAATCGCCTTTCGGAATTTCCGATACGATAGTCACTTTACAATGGTGCAGTGTCGAGTCAATTAAACTTCTAGTTCCTTCATTATGATGGACTTCCACAAAGTAACGCTTGCTTCTATCTAATAACACCTAAGCTACTTTTTAGAGGTCCCGCGGGAACCAAAAATCCTTAATCCACGCAGACGAGATCGCTGGCATCAGCTAGTTTTAATATTCAGAGATGTCAGCAGCGATAACACGCACTGACAGCTCTTGGTACGGCATGCGCTGGTATGCCCGCACTGAGTAGAGGAGGCGAAGCGTGGCGGAGGACGCGCCTGTGTGTATTGGGTTACACGCCACTCCGAAGATATCCAGTTACCAGTTAGCTGTTTTATTGTTTGTCAATACTTAACTTAACAGCTTTTTATATGCCTACTAGCTATTGCCACGCGTCTGCGTGGATCGAGGTTTTTTTTGGTTCCCGCGGGAACTCCTTAATTTTCCGGGATAAAAAGCCTATGTGCTATTCCAGACTATAATCTATCTCTGTGTCAAATTTCAGCCCGATCCGTTCAGCCGTTGGGGCGTGATTGAGTAACAAACATCCATACATCCAAACATCCAGACATCCAGACATCCATACATCCATCCAAACTTTCGCATTTATAATATTAAGTAAGATTTGTTGAATCCAATCACCTCTTTGGTCGCGCAATGGTCTTAAACCTGGGAGTTTGCGGGTTCGATTCCAGCCAATTTATTGAGAAGCTTGTTGAAATTTGACGACCTCCCTGGCACAGTGTTGAGCGCTGTCGTCTTAACGTGGGAGGTCCCGGGTTCGTTCCCCAGCAGGGTCAATTTGGGAATTTATAATTTCTGAATTTTCTCTGGTCTGGCCTGGTGGGAGGTTTCGGCCCAATTCCCAAATTGACCCTGCCGGGAATCGAACCCGGGGCCCCACGGAGATCGTCAAGCTATAACCCGGTAAGTAACTGGGATTTTTTCCGCAGTTTTACCACTGTTTTAATTCTATATTTATAAATCTAGTGTAATCTAGTGGTTAGAATATTCAACTGCGGCTGACGAGGTGGGTTCCAGTCCCGAGTCATGCCATATCAAGTATTGGGTTTTTCTGATAAGAAATTCTCAGCACTAGTGCGGAGTTAGGAAATTGGCGGCGTTTCACCCCCGTGCCTCGGAGAGTACGTTAAGCCGCGTGTGCACCTGAGTGCACACACTTGTGCAGAGTGCAGTGCAGACACACTGTATGGTCCTTGACTTACTCGGACTTATGTTACTACTTAAAACAATTACATCAAATGAGACTGATTTCCATTTATTACTTCATCTTGTTTCGTTTTGACTGTATGTAAACTCTGAGCATCTATAGGAAAGTTCATAAAATTATTTCCCCAAAACCGACTTCCAAGGCAGTGGCTTTATAAAATAAAATATAATTTGGATTTCTACACACTATGTTGAAGTCTGACGCGTCAACTTTGCCTATCTTTGTTATACTCGTCCGACTTCAACAAAGTGTGTAGCAACCAAAATTTTTTTTTACTTTTCAGTGGCTTTGGAAGTCGGTGTTTTGGGAAGAATTTTTATTTTTAACTTTTTAGTGTACCTACACATTAGTTCAAACTTCAAAAATTTTAACGTCAATAAGTGTACCTACAGTTTACCTATACTGAGTATTGAGTATTGAATGATGAAGTCCATGTTCGGAGCCTACAATATAAACTCACCATAAAAAACTTTTGCCATCTTAGACTGTATAATCTGCACTAACTATCAGATGAGATCGCAGTCAAGGGCTAACTTGTTTTGGACAAAAGGAAATCTAAATCCACGCAGACAAAGTCGCCGGCATCTAGTTGTGAAAAAGCCATGTAACAGCGGTGAGATAATTTTTATTAGTAAGGGCCCTAATCACTGTTATGGTTCAGTAAAAATAAAAATAAAGCACCTTAATCACACAGTCAGGTGCCGTATGGTTTTCGAAACCGGACCGATGGGCGGTTCGATTCCTGGAAGCGAATCGCGCAGTAATAAGGGGCAAAAAGTGTAAAAGCGGCGGGCGATTTCATATTGAGATAGCATTTTATTGTAATTGCTTCAAGCGATGGTGTTTTAACAGACACGAAGTACTCAACTAATGGTTCAGTAAAAAAATCACACAGTCAGGTACCGTGTGGTTTTCGAAACCGGGGCGATGGCCGGTTCGATTCCTGGAAGTGAATCGCGCATATTGAGATAGCATTTTATTGTAATTGCTTCAAGCGATTGTGTTTTAACAGACATGCAGTACTCAACTAATGGTTCAGTAAAAAAAAAGCACCTTAATCACACAGTCAGGAACCGTATGGTTTTCGAAACCGGACCGATGGCCGCTTCGATTCCTGGAAGTGAATCGCGCATATTGAGATAGCATTTTATTGTAATTGCTTCAAGCGATGGTGTTTTAACAGACATGCAATACTCAACTAATGGTTCAGTAAAAAAAAGCACCTTAATCACACAGTCAGGTACCGTATGGTTTTCGAAACCGGACCGATGGCCGTTTCGATTCCTGGAAGTGAATCGCGCATATTGAGTTAGCATTTTATTGTAATTGCTTCAAGCGATGGTGTTTTAACAGACATGCAGTACTCAACTAATGGTTCAGTAAAAAAAAAGCACCTTAATCACACAGTCAGGTACCGTATGGTTTTCGAAACCGGACCGATGGCCGGTTCGATTCCTGGAAGCGAATCGCGCAGTAATTAGGGGCAAAAAAGTGTAAAAGCGGCAGGCGATTTCATATTGAGATAGCATTTTATTGTAATTGCTACAAGTGATGGTGTTTTAACAGACATGCAGTACTCAACTACGTAGGATAATGGAAAATAATTACTGTCCTGTTAACAGAGTTGGCTAAATGCGAAATAAGTTTGTGAGGTTCAACTTTCAGTCCACTTTCCCTTTATCGGCTTAGCTGCTAATTAGCACATTTTAAGACATCAAGATCATAATTTTTGAGACATCAGCTCTATATTTTTGCCCTTCAAAAGAAAAATCCTTAGGTCATTATTTATTAGTCAGATATTATAAAATACTTACTAAAATTTTACTTTATTTATTTACTTTATAATCCTGCAGGTTTACTAGACATCAAAGTAGGAATACTGAAGCAGGTACTTCAAAATTTTAAATGTGAAAATTGTAGTTATAAAATACCATACATATGTATAGCTCTAAACCGGTTAGCTCGCTACCATCTTAGACTTCATCATCACTTACCATCAGGTGAGATCGCAGTCAATGGCTAACTTATAAAAAAATACCATAGAATTAGGAATTTTATGTAAATTAGGTAGGTACTCTGATAAAGAATTTTCAACCAGTAGATACAGTATTTATAAAAATAAAACAAGACTTAACAAAATTTTCTCAAGATCTTTCGTTATACTTAAATGAAAATAACAACCAGTTAAATACTCAGGTGCCTAAACAAATTTATAATGACACCGAATAATGTTGAACGCTTCAAATTGACGCGAGACAACCGTTCATCAAATTTACAAGCGCATAAAAATACCATCAATCATCCGAGGCCTTCAATCATTCTCGTCAATTTTCATTTAATAGCAGCAAATCAATTATGCCGACATGTCAAATATGACGGTAATAGCCGGACAACCGGTCCTGCAACTTATCCTGCAACTTGTCCTGCAACTAGTCGGGCAATATGGAGAGACGCGCGTCAGATTTTTGCTCATTACCGATCATACGTCGACGGTACTCGCTGGGCTGAAGATTACCATTCGCTGTAATCATCGTCTGAATATACCTCTGGCACATAGAAGACTAGACTGTAGATTACAGACTACAGAGGTTGCAGGGGAGATTAAAAATGTTGAGACGAAAACACGCACGTAGGATTAACTAAGGAAGGTAACGTATCGCAAATGACGTAGTTCTAGTACTTACCAACTTACTAATTTCATGGTTCCATCAGAACTTTCGCATTTATAATATTAGTAAGATTTATTTAATCAAAGTATGTACCATTGCTAAAGAAAAAGACCAAAGAGGAAAAAGCAAATGAATTAGGGTTTTCAAAACACAAAAGCATGAGTAAATTCCTAACCAAAGAGGAGATATTTGAGATCAAAGTGGCCAGTATGCCAAAATGCCAATTTCATATGTAAATGCGAAAGTTTGGATGGTTGGATGTTTGTCACTCAATCACGCCAGAACGGCTGATCGGATCGGGATGAATTTTGACACAGAGATAGATTATAGTCTGGAATAATAGATAGGCTACTTTTCATCCCGGAAAGTTAGGTAGCTTTCCCGCGGGATTAAAAATCTTAATCCACACGGACGAAGTTGCGGGCATCAGCTAGTGAAGTCATAACTCGTCATACAAAAGCTCTCAATTAGGAGTATTGTCTGTACATAACTGTGCCTTGTCAATACAACTTAGTCCCTAATCACGCTAATGTGGATAAGACACGCATCACGATACGAGGAATGAATCCCTAAGAGCCAGCATCACTTTGTTGACATTCAATAGACGTTTTGGTTTCTCTTTTTATCCAAAAAAATGTTAAAAACAATATTTAACCAAATAAAATAACTGGAAAATCAAGTTTCAACCCAATATCAGAGAAGATGATACATGTATCTTAGCTCGCATGGATTTGATTGTTTAAAAATTTCATGAGAAATTAGTTCATGAACATCTCTGGAATGAAAGCTATCTGTGACCAATTTTTTCAATATAAATCCTAGTAAGGATTACAGACAAATACACTTTCGGATTCATAGTATTAGTATAGATATCGAAATATTTACATCATCATCATCATCATCATCACTTCAAACCATACCGGATCACTAGTCTCATTCTGAGACTGAAAAATCCACCATAAAATCCGCCATAATCCACCACGCTACCCTAGTGCGGATTTGCAGACATCACAGTCACTCAAGTCCTCCTGTACCACAGCATGAAAGGTATGTACCAAAGGCCGAACGTCACGGACCATAATTGTGTAATTGTTCTAAATATAAGGTACTAAATGATGCCTGCGACTTCGCGTGGATTGATGTTTTTCCATTCCCGCGGGAACTCGTCAATTTTCCGGGATAAAAAGTACCAAATTTCATCAAAATCGGCTGAGTAGTTGGGCCGTGAAAGCGTAGCAGACAGACAGATAAACAGACAGACACTTTCGCATTTATGATATTAGTACGGATGTTACTTATGTACATTATTTGTTTACACGGTTACACTGATCATATTTATTGTAAGGATTTTGATAAATGAGGTATCGTTAGAATCCCTAGCTTATTCCGGGTGACATAGGCTAGTAAAATTTAAAAAAATTGATGGGGTGACCATTGTCCCGCATTAAAGACTAAAGTTGATTTTTTTTTTCGGAAATAAGATGAACTATAAAATCATTATCTAGAAAATGATGAGTAGATTCCAAAAATATATAACACTATAGTTCGATATCCAGTGATTCACAAAAAATACCATTTAATAAAAATGTGAATGAGATTCTAATTTAAGTAGATTAATTTAGATTTTTAACTTCCATTCGTTCGTTTTGTGGCAGGGCAGTCGTATTATAGATTTTTTTAAAGTATGATTAAAGCTCTCAAGCTCTTAAGCTATAGGAGGTACACTTTCTTTTCCGTGGGGCCTCCAGCGAGTAACTTGTTAGCACCTGTCGAGACGCGTGTCCCTGTAAATGGCAACAATCCGGGTATCTTTAAATCAAGAGTGAATAGGCATCTTCTAGGCAAGCGCGTTCCATCTTAGGCCGCATCATCACTTCCCATCAGGTGAGATTGTGGTCAAGCGTAAGCCTAAAATGAATAAATAAAAAAGAAAAAAAACAAGTTTATCATATCTCCATCTCTCTGTAGGTTTTTTCAAGCCAAAGAAATGATATTTTAAGTTGTTATAAAATATTATATATTGTTATAAATAAATTTCAGGACTGATCATTGAACTTGGCACCCATTTAGATCTCACTTCTTTTGTCGCTGAAGTCAACAACCAAGGCATATAGATTACAATTTTGAACTTGGCTCTCATTTTACATTTATGTTTTTGATGGGATTAGGTATTTCATCAAGTGCTTGACAGTTCTATACAAATCGTTGTTAACTTATATATTAATCGTAGTTAATATAATAATAATACGAAGACAATTATAGCAATAACTAATTAGAAAGTAGTATGAATATGAAAACCACACCTTTACATATTCGGATATGTATGAGATTTCTTATATTAATTAACGGTGTACGAGGTATGCAGCCCATATCCATATGCCCATGGATTATGGTAAAGACACTCGGCGGTTATGGTAAAGACATGATACACGCTTTTTGCTTCATTTGATCTTAATCTTATTACTGATTGAGAACGAGTGTAGATGTTTATAAAAATCACAACTGGCTTAGAAGTGTCACTCCTTACTATAAGCGGATTATATATCTATGTAAGTAGGCACTTATCCATATTATTTCAATTACAACTTCAAGACGAACATGCTAAGCACTAGACCAGTGGTCGGCAAACTTATTAGCCAAAGAGCCAAATATGAACATTACAAAAATTTAAAAAAATATTGGGAGCCAAATCTGCTTATTTAGTAAACTTTTATTACACTAAATAAAACTGAATTTCATACTTAATAAAAAATTATGAATGCGAACAATGTGCTTACATCTCCTTGGAAAGTTTGATTCAGGTTTGTATGTTGTTGTTTTTAATTTTAGGCATGATTCCAAGTTCTCGTCGATAAGACGACTTCTCAGTTTACTCTTGATAATGTTCATGATTGAAAAAGATTATTCGCATTATGTAGAACCGAAAAAGGAAAGAACAGCAAACGCCCTTAAGGTGTTAAAGAGCCACATGCCGCTCTGGAGCCGCACTTTGCTGACCACTGGTCTAGACCAACGACACAGTCGTGTAGAGTTAAAGTAAGTCGTCGTCGTCTCCATCTATATCCGACCACTGCTGGACGAAGGCCTCCTGCAAGCATCGCCACAGAGCATGGTCTTGTGCAGCTTGTTTAGAGTGGCTCCCAGCTGGACGCTTGAGATCTTCCGTCCACCTATTAATTGGGACGTGGGTAGCTTGGCGACTCTTCAATCTATGTCTGTTACTCTGGTTCGCCTTTGGATCTGCTTGATCTTTCTGATTTGATCATGCAGGGAAACTCAGAGCATAGCTCTCTCCATCACCCGCTGGGTGACCCTGAACCTTCTTGTCAGGCCCATAAAGTAAGTAGCAAAGATATGATGTCCTCCCGACCGAATTTCGGCCACGGCGGCCAATCTCCAGAGAGGTTAGGTTGTGCACTCTCTGTTCCTTTACTCTCATAGCCCGATGGGACGGAAATCCGACACGACCGGAGAGAGATCAGGCGCAGGACCGACGGGTTTACGTGCTCTCCGAGGCACGAGGGTGAACACCGCCAACTTCCTAACTCCGGGCTGCTACTGAGAATTTCTTGCCAGAAAAATCCAATACCTGTTATGGCCAGACCCGGGACTCGAACCCGGGACCTCGTCGGTCGCAGTCGAATATGCTAACCACTAGACCAACGAGGCAGTTAGCAAAGATATAAAGCAGTGTACAACAGAAAGCGCACCAGACATTTATACGAATTTAATTTAAAAAAAAATGTTCTATTGTAGTTTTTCCTTTAAATTCTAAGAGGTGAAGGAGGTTTAACAAAATTTACTCGATATAATAATACGTCCGCGACTTTAAAGAATTATGGCCCCAAAAGTTTTCTCCGGAGCAGAGCTTCGGTTTGTAAATGGCACCAGAGAGATTAGAGCTTCAACTGTGAGCAATCCGTTTTATACCTGAACTAAAACATAGCACACTTATTTGTTTTTGTTATTATTAGCCATTGTTACCTAATACTATCGTATTTTAATGAATAACCCATCTATTCACACATTTAAACTTCGGCTGAAACAGCACTAATCTATCATATCTATCATAATTATAAATAATAATATTATGTATCTGTTATATCATTATGTATTATATAATAAATCATATGTATGTTGGTATATATTTATTCATGTTTATATATTTATTTATTTACAATAGTATGTATATTTTGTGTGTTTATGTAAGTTTATGATATAATATTATCTTGTTTCATTCTATCTCATAATATCTTGTTGTACCTATTCTTCCTCCACAACCTTTCTCACTGCCAAGGGTCACTGGTAGAGATCTCTTACAGAGATAAGTGCTTCCTTGTCCACTATGTATGTTTTTCTTTTTTTTTTGGCACTAAATAAATTTTAGTTGTTATTGATATAAAATTGTTATTGATGTCTTGCAAAGATTTTAAGATAGCTGAAATATTCACGGAAGCTATTTTAGCAACCTTATCTAATTATAAGGTTTATAGACAACAATCACACTGCGTTGATATTGTCCAAAATTTGGTTGTATGGTCTGTGAGTTTGCATATTTGATGCATAATCACTTTTTTGAACAATGACATCATTGATGTAGAATTTTGGTACCTATACATGAAACGACTCAAATTGACAGATATTATACTTCCTGTTTCATGAGATATAATGAGAAACAGTAACAATGCTAACACTTTATGATAAAAAGTAATAATCTTACACCCATTTTACAGCTTCATATTCAAAAGCCGGAATTAACCCACAATACGCCAGTCCGATTCAGTCTCGACCACAATTTTTTCTAACCCAATATTGAGTGGTATTATTCCACAAACCGCAATGCGGTCCTTCACGTAGCAATGAACCACTTTATTTAGTTTCCCAGCGCCGTAAGTAGCATCGAGTCAAACGTGGCGACTGACGGTACTATATACATAGTTATTTAAATAACTTATTAATATATATCCTTTTGTATACTAATGTACTACCGATGCTGATTCATAAATTCAAATGTTTTTTTATTCAAATAAACTTTTACAAGTACTTTTGAATCGTCGAGTGAATCTACCACTGGTTCGGAATGTCCCTAGCATTGCTGGAGCGAGTCAAATCCATGCTCCTTTGTCATTTACCTACGTAATCTTCAACAGTACAATAAGCTTTTTTCTAGAGCATACTTTTAATGGACTTCTTAAACTTTTGTAAAGGCAAGTTTAAGATAGGTTGTGGAATTTTGTTTCACATAATATCTGCTATTACAGAATACATAGATAATCATAGTGTTACTATTTCCAAGTAGGTACACAGACAGTACCTAGGTATCACATCTCATCGTCATTCGGCGCTCATCTCACAGAGTAGCATTGTTCCGACCGAACAGCGGTGTTCTGCAATATTGTAATGGCCGATCCGTCCGTGAACATGCAAACAGTTCGTTATTCCACTTACTAATGCTATTGAATATAAATATATTGCCGCTATATTGAGTTAAAACATAACTACATGCAGTTTAATCAAAAATCTATACTAATAAAATGCGAACGTTTGGAGTTTTCAATTCAATTCAATTTATTTATTTGTGAATAGCGTAGGTACATTTGAGGTAGAAATTAGCATAAAAGTGTTCCTATTCTACCACAGTGTGGTGTACAAATATCTTATTTTATAAAATTAAAATTAAAATTACTACATATTGTCCTTATTAAATCATGTTAAATAATAATTGTTAATCTTGATGATGACAAAATTATACAATGAGACACAATTTTATAACAACCTTATTGATTAATTATAACACATCATATTATACCTTTTTAAATGCCACTTTGGAGTCTGAGGGGAGTGCCTAACTTTATATTAAGTAATACCACAGAGTATAGGTAATATGTCTTGATTATTACATCATATCATACAGATGAGAATAAGTCTACAAACATCCATGTTTGTAGACTTCGGACAGACCGGATCCGGATGAAATTTACAAAAGCTAAAAAGTAGTGTTATTCCCGGATAATTAAAGATTTCTCATAGGAACCAAAAAATCATTCCACGCGGACGCTAATAGTACCTAGTGCTAGCATAAAACTAACAAGTCATAATTTAAAAAATTAATGAATACGACTGCCCTGCCAAAAAATAAACTAAAAAGTTAAAAAATCTAAATTGAAAAGTTAAAAATCTTAATTAATCTAGTTAAATTAGTATCTTATTCACATTTTTATTAAATGATATTTTTTGTGAATTACTGGATATTGAACTATAGTGTTATATTTTTGGAATCTGCTCATCATTTTCTAGATGATGATTATATAGTTAATGTTATTTTCGAATATTTTTTTTCAACTTTAGTCTTTAATGCCGGACGATGGTCACCCCATCAATTTAAAAAAAAAATACTAGCCTATGTCACCCGGAATAAGCTAGGGATTATAACGATACCTCATTTATCAAAATCGGTTCAGGCATATAGAAGTTATGGTGGAACATACATACATACATACATACATACATACATACATACATACATACTGTGCGAGACAGTTAAATAAACAGTTATTAAATATTATAGTGCTCGGACGCGTGAACATAGTTATAGTAAAGTAAGGTAATAATTTGTAATAGGATAAGTTTTATAATTGTATAAACTAGTTGTATAAAATAAATTGTTAGAGTAGTGCAGGGTAGAGAGGGATAGCAGACAAGCGCTCCCCGCGCCTTCACACCCGCGCGACCAGCACCTCTCGCGCTCTCACCCCCTCTATCCTGATTGGACATTAATAAGCGTTCTGATTGGTCGAGTGCCAATAACCAATCAGAGGGCCTTTATTTTCCGGGCTAAATTTGTATATAAGCGGGGCCGAATCTGTGGTCGGACACAGTTCGCCGGCAACAGGCCTCGGAAGTGGTAGCAACAAGAATAAAGAGGAAGAATCAAAAAGAAGTGTTTTCTTCGGAAGAACCCCAACCAATCCAGCGACAGCTAATGTACCATCGAGTACACATACATACATACATACATACATAATAAACAACCGATTCCATCTTTGGGCACATTGCCATATTGCAGCGGCATAAATGATATATTCAATGTTAAGTTTTTAATTTAGATTTTGATTTTAAAAACTTTTAATTTTAATTTTATACCAGACACATTTTGAAACCAAATTTTATATTCTTATATTCTAATAAAGCCATTCTAGATAATTTTTAATTTAACGTAATAGAATTTTTGCACACTGACAGTAGATTGTGTACCGGAAGTTAATACTATATACAACTGTTATCACCCACAATTTTGCAAAATAATTGATTTATGATTTAAAATTATTAAAAAAAATTGACCCCGACGTGATTTGAACATGCAACCTTCTGATGTGAGCCCTTATATTCAACCATTCAAATTAGCAAACGTTTGGCAGATGCAGATAATCTCTAGATAAGCATCTATACTAATATTATAAATGTGAAAGTTTGGATGGATGTATGGATGTATGGATGTCTGGATGTATGGATGTTTGTTACTCAATCACGCCCCAATAGCTGAACGGATCTGGCTGAAATTTGGCACAGAGGTTATAGTCTGGAATAGCACATAGACCACTTTTTATCCCGGAAAACGGGAACCATGCAGACGAAGTCGCGGGCATTATTATCGCTAGTACACTATAATTCTACATCAATGATAATTCTCATAAAAACATACAAATAATTCTCGGTAGGAATGCCATTCCGAACCAGTGGTAGATTCACTTGACGATTCAAAATTACTTGTAAAAGTTTATTTGAATAAAAAAACATTTGAATTTGAATTTAATAAGGGATTATTTGCATATACGTGCATGATTGAGTCAATGTGGTGCTTTAAGTTGTACACTATAAAGCTCTAAGTTAATCTGTGTCTGACCTAGAACTGGATAGATCTATCTACCAAAGAATATAACCGGTAGTTAGTTTTAAACCAGTTTACAGCCGCAGTACTCGGTGCAGCGTCTATATAATATACAGTTTCTCTTTTTCATCCACTACAAGTTAGCCCTTGACTGCGATCTCACCTGATGGTAAGTGATGATGCAGTCTAAGATGGTAGGCGGGCTGACCTGTTAGGGGCATGGCAGTTAAATTAAGCTCATACCCCTATGTGGTTTCTACACGGCATCGTACCGGAACGCTAAATCGCTTGGCGGCACGTCTTTGCCGGTAGGGTGGTAACTAGCCACGGCCGAAGCCTCCCACCAGGCCAGACCGGGGAAAATTCAGAAATTATAAATCCCCAAATTAACCCTGCCGGGGATCGAACCCGGGACCTCTGCACGTTAAGACAACAGCGCTACACACTGCGCCACGGAGGTCGTCAAAAGTTAAAAAGGGCTAACTTCTCCTGCAAGTTAGCCCTTGACTGCGATCTCACCTGGTGGTAAGTGATGATTACGTTAAGATCCTGAGTTTGTTGTGGGCTCTTCACAGATCAGGGCGCGTTTGGATCCCTCGCGGCTTTAGTTTTAAGATACCGTCGTTAAATTATCACTATCACGTGAGAATCATCACTTACTATCAGGTGAGATCGCAGTCAAAGGCTAACTTGTACTGGATAAAAAAAAAGTAATAGGGCCCTGTTCCATCAGAATTCAGACTACAATAATAACTTTCACTTGCTTTAACACAACGTGACTTTCATAAAAGCTTAACGTTTTTTGACTTGATGCTAGGCAAGTATTTTCGATACAGAACAGTGAAGAGAGAGAGTGAAGATTAATATTCATCTATTATAAACCGAACTTCATGAAAATGTTGCGTTAAATACATTAATATTTATTTCTCCAAATGGTTTAAAAGCTCATAGGGCTTTTTATTTTCAGTTGAAGCAATTCTCGCTGACTCATGTAACGGGAGGAAGAGTGCAGCATCCTTAGTACAAGTAATTTGGGTCCATTAAGTTAAGATATCTATTAATTTAAAAAGTAGTGGATTATGTTACTTTTTGAACTATGTTACTTTTAGTGGATTATCTTACTTTTTGAACATTATTATTAGTTAAATTTTTCCTATGATTTATTTGTCGCATTTTTAAGTAATTGAAATGAATTTACATGATATACTTGAATCGACTAAACCTAGGTGGGTCGCAAAAGCGCCATGGTCTGAGAAGAGTTCCCACTTGCACAGTAAACTCTGTCAGGTATTATACTTAAAGCGCTTCATTGATATATCAGTCTCAGCAAACGCGGAGCGGATCAGCTCGTAACTCAGTCATAATAACTGCGAACAAATGGTTCGCCCCGAACTGAGACCTCGCGGTATCCACAAGATAGTTTTAACTATATATTGTAATAGTTAACTTTTAACATTAGACGCAAAAGAGCTAAAGAGTTATTGGAGAAACTAATAAACTTTTACAGAGCGCCATCTATTGACATCATTGTGAAGTTCTGTTAAAAATACTTAAGCTCATTAAAAATTAAATAATTTCGTTTCCTTAAAATATTTATCTAATATTCGTTGTTCAAGTACAGGATATAATTCAATTAACTGATCAAGTTTCAGGCTCAGCCTTTCAGAAAATTGAGACTTCTGAGGTCTACTTTGGATGTTAAAAAATCTCCACTTTTAAACCCCCCATTTCGTCAATTTTAGAGGAAAAATTCAAAAAATATATTTTTGGACTCTATTGCTAATTATCTTTAAGATGACATACCGCAACCATATGTAACGCTATTAAAAATAGTTTCAATTTAAATTTAAATTTCAATTTATTTATTTGTGAATAGTGTAGGTACATTAGAGGTGGAAATCAATATAAAAGTGCTCCTATTCTACCACAGTGTGGTGTACAAATATCTTCTTATTTTATAAAATTAAAATGATTACATATTTGTCCTTATTAAATCATGATAAGTGATAATTCTTAATGTTCATGATGGCAATGTTATACAAAGAGACACAATTTTATAACAACCTTATTGATTAATTAAACCACACAAACACACTGTAATATGTTACTTAAAACATTGTATTAAGTAATACCACCGAGTATAAGTAATATTATGTCTCAATTATTACAGATGAGAAAAGTCTTAATGAGGCCTTTACGTCAAATTCAACAAAATTACTATGAACATTAAAATAATATCTAGGTACCTTTTAATACTATGTCAAATAAAATGTACAAAAGTAGTAACCATGTCAAGCAAAAAAAAAATGTCAAATTAAAATTAAAATGTCAAATGAAATAAAAATTAGTCACGTTAATTAGTTACCTTCTAGCTAGTACAGTAATCTCATGTAAATTTTGTCAAGAGTTGTCAGTTAGTTTACTTCGCGTTCGCTTCTAGGAGAGCTGAAATAAAGATTTGTATAACTTTTTAAGCCATATTCGGCTGGAGGCCATCGGTTTACATATTATATTTAAATTTGAAGTAATTACGTTCAGTAATTTAGAAGTTATAAGGCTCTGACAGACGGACGGACGGACGGAAAAGCACAAAGTCACTCAAGTAGACTCAGTGACCTTCCCTTCGCTCGGTCAAAAACCGACCAACTATGAATAAGACGGCAATAGAAATACACATATTGTGAAATTTTCAACTGTCCATCCATTACCGTGATGAGGTACAGCTCGCTAACAGAGAGACGCACGGACGGGTGGACCCTTATGAAGTTAAGGTTAAGGTTTCGACAATCAAAATATATCAACGTGCGAGTTCTTACTAGGCCTGGTGAAGTAGTATTCGTAGCGCTAACCTCCGGGCTTTGCGATAAATGACTTTTCTTTTAAACTGGGATTAGGAGCGCCCTCAGAGCTCGGTGCTCTCGTGAAAAATGGATAACGCACCTCACTCTCTGTGAAATATATTCAAGGGGAAACTTTAATAATGTCCGCCTCTCTGGCGGAGTGGAAACCTTCATGACGGAGAGCGGTTTTAACTTTTTTTATTAATAATATTCGTTTCCTTTGTTGCACCTCGATTTTCCGAGTTTCATGGAGTTTTCTCGCAGGCGAAGTTTTTGCTAGCTCAGAATTTCTACGTTTAAATAGAAATTCTTGAATGTAAGCACGGTAGATAGGATAGCGCACAGACATGGCTCAATCCATGTTGGTTTTTTTGTAAATCTATATTCAAATTCAAATGTTTTTTATTGAAATAAACTTTTACAAATACTTTTGAATCGTTAAGTGAATCTACCACTGGTTCGGAATGACACTCCTACCGAGAAGAACCAGCAAAAACTCGGTGGTTGACATAGTGATGCACAGTATCTTCTCACACAGAGAACATTCTATGATCCAACATTTTACACAGTATTATAGTATATACATTTACAAATACAAAGTTTTTTATGAAAAAATATATTCGAAAATAGATATTATAATACATAGGTACATAAATGTATTTATGTTTATTTTTAGAGCGATATCATGACCAGAAGATAAACAGGATCACAGACTCGTAATAATTATAAAAGTGAACCTACTAGCTACAGTTCGCGCGCGACTTGAATGCAGAGTAAGTGTATGTATCACCATACATTTTCACCATAGATTATCTGATAAATAGACATTTTATACGCGACATTAACTCCATATTCCGCCTGTCGTAAAGTATCAGATTTGTGTCCCCGCGTGGCATAAAAACTAAGTTACGGCGGCTCCGGCCCGCGGAGATCAATTCGGCGCACAATAAAATGTGGCACTTTAAATAAAATGTGGCACTTTATATAAAATGGGCCACTTTATATAAAACGGGCCACTTTATATAAAACGGGCCACTTTATATAAACTGGGCCACTTGATATAAAGTGCGCTTTATATTCGGCACTCGGACGCGACGCACGTTCGCCCGCGACTCTGCCATGTCGAGCGATAGTGCTAATGGCGGGCCATGCCACCAGCGATCTCTCAACGTCACATTAACATATAAACGAACAAACTAACTGCTACACATCGACGTATGTTTAAGCGGTTACTTACGTATACATTGAAATAATAATTGTAAATTAAATATTTATTTAAAAGGAGCAACCACCGAGTTTCTTGCTGGTTCTTCTCGGTAGGAATGGCGTTCCGATTCACTTGACGATTCAAAAGTGCTTGTAAAAGTTTATTTGAATAATAAACATTTGAATTTGAATTTATGTTTAACGTTTGTGGGTTAAAAAACTTGTCAATTTTCACATATATATTTTTGTGAGTACAGATGGTAGAGATATTTATTATATATTTTTTTTAAATACATCGACGAATTTAAGTGCTCCTTTGTGGCGTTATTGTGGGATAAACCAACAAACAAACATACTTTTGAATTAATAATCTATATTATAAACGTGAAAGTTTATCTGTCTGCCTGTCTTTACACGGCCCATCGGTTTAACCAATAAGGACGATGACAACTTAATCAAATCAGCAGTTGCTGATTTGATTGCTGAAACTTAAAAACGCACTTCTAGAATGGAAGTTCTAATAAAATTCACAGTTGTGAAGTCATCAAATTCCAACAGACTTTTATTATTTAATCTATATTTTAAAATGGTTATCAAACTTAAAACTGTAAATGTAATTTCCTATGTAAGACCTTCTATTTAATAATCAGTTAGAAATAATTTATTTTTGATATAGGCATCATCCTTATTCTGGCATCATTAGGCAGCTACAAACATAGTTTGCTTCTCAAAAAAGGACTTAAGCTACTTTTTATCCCAGAAAATCAATGAGGTACAATGGGATTTTTAAAAACACGGACTTCCGTGTGGATAGTGGGTTTTTAAAAATCTCATGGATAGTAGCGGATATCATCTTACTTCTTATCTTACTAATATTATAAATGCTAAAGTTTGGATGGATATATGGATGTATGGATGTTTGTTACTCAATCACGCCCCAACAGCAGAACGGATCTGGTTGAAATTTGGCACATATGTAGATTATAGTCTGGAATAGCACATAGGCTACTTTTTATCCCGGAAAATGAAGGGGTTCCCGCGGGAATCAAAAAATCTCCCGATGTCGCGGGCATTAGCTAGTCTGTTATTATTATAAGATAGCTACGTCCGTCGAGAGGGTCGCTCGTTTCCTGGGCGCAATAATACCCGGGCGCGCCCCTGCGGCAGGCACGGTGTCGGTTTCAGTGAACTACCTACAGCAGAGTAGGCGAACCTTTATGCATCAACGTGCCATTTTTTCTAATGAAACGTTTAATGAGGTCATAAATGTGCCATCAAATAATTTTGACTTTGTGACAACACTCTTTATTTACTACAAGAAAAATACATTTTGCAATGTATTTTTCTTGTAGTAAATAAAGAGCAAATTATTACAACAAAATCCCGGCAGTAGTTCTAAGTATACCAGAAGGGAGAATAAAAAAAGTCTGTGTAAGGAAGGATACTACAAGTTAGACGATTCTATTTTGGACAAAGACGCATGGACAATCTCTAAAGTATTATGAATACATATATATGTACAATGAATTTCCCACTAATTGTTAATTTTGATATTTATATCTTTTTTGCTATTGTTGAAGATTATTTTATTTTATTTTTGCTTGACATTTCATATTCATATTTTTATAATGCATTATGTTTGTTTTTTAAATGTATTTAATGTAATAATTTTTTATAACGTTCAATAAGTGTACAACTTGTACCTATTTTGAATAAAATCTTTGACTTTGACTTAATAAATAAAAAATAAAATAAAAATCCTTTAATTCGACCGTAAAGATCATAAAATTTTGTTAGTAAGAAAAACACAATAACCTAATGTTAGTAAATCTAAAACTACCTAATCCTAAACCTTATCTAAGACAGCCTTGATTTGTCAGCACGTGCACCATATGACAATGGTTCAGGTACTGACAATCAAACCTGTCGGCAAATGCCCTCAGGATGCCATTGGAGCTAGCCCGAACCCTGCGCACCAGGGATGTGTACCGTTTGCGCATGGTAGTGTAGAAGCAATCCACACGCGCATCGGCAAACATCCCCGATGCACTGCAGTATCTAGGCAGACCCATCAGCATCCTGAATGCATTATTATACTGTACACGCAGGGCATTGTACTGTTTTTGCGTATAATCGATCCACAGGCAGCTCGTGTAGAAAGAAGTGCAGTAAGCTCTGAAGAGCGTTACTTTAACAGAGGCGGAACAACGAGCAAACCTGCGAGCGATCATGTTCGCCCTAACAGACAACGCCCTGCGCTCTCTCTCTATATCAGCATCGTCTTTCAGGTCAAAGGATACCACATGACCAAGATATTTAAACTGAAACACCCTTTTTAACGGAGTACCGTATAGCCTAATGGGTGGTACAGTTGCGGGCAAGGATTTTCCCTTGGCCTGAAAGACCATGCATTCGCTTTTTTTTAACGTTATAAGTCAGGCCGTGACCGTGAGCATAATTTTCACATATGCTTAACAGTTTTGCTAAGCCACAAACAGATGCACTCAGCAACACCATGTCGTCTGCGTAACTGATGTTGTTGAGACATACTCCATCAATATGACAACCGACATGAGTGGTACTGAGTGCCTCCAACAGCGAATTGACATAAAGGTTGAAGAGCTTAGGGGAAGTTAATCCCCCCTGTCGAACCCCGCACTCCAACCTATATGGCTGCGAATAAGTCTCGGACCAACGCACGACATTGACCTGTTTTCGATACCAATATTTGAAGATCCTGATAACTTCTTCAGGCAGGCCAGTATCTTTCAATTTCTGCCATAGTATATCGTATCTTACCAGGTCAAAAGCCTTGCTAAGGTCCAGAAAACAGGCATAAATAGGCGTTCGTCTAACCGAATAGTACTTCACCGTTTGCTTTAAACATAATATGGCTGACTCCGTTGACAAACCTGGCCTGAAGCCAAACTGATTATCGTGTAAGCGTATATGTTTATCAAGCTGGACGTTAAGCAAACTGTCAAGCACTTTCGCAACGACCGTGGCAAGTGAAATGGGCCTGTAATTGGATTTATCAGATACGTCCCCAGTTTTGTTCTTCACAATTGGCACCACCACAGTCCTCATCAGTGCTGCAGGCAAGTACGAATGCGCTATACATAAGTTATAAAACATGGCAAGTACTCTGGGTAAGTGAGGACCCGCATGCTTTAAATGTTCAATACTAAGCCCATCATGGCCAGGAGATTTGCCACGCGACATGGACGTTATAGCATTATTAACATCCTGTGCTGTAAATCGAATTCCAATCTCCTCACCATGCGTACACTCTTCCCTTCCGGACTGTGATGGCCCCAACGGTGATTTCACTGTGAAATGGTCCTTAAACATGTCTGCTATAAGACCATGATCATTAATACCTTCAACACTCACTGGTAGGCCAGGTCTACCATTTGATTTACTAGTGGACTTCCAAAAATTTCGAAAATCATTTTTCGAATGCTGTGCAGCCAAGATGTCCATTTTTATTTGTTCACTGTGGTTCTGACACCACCGTAAGCGCGATTTAAATAAGCTGCGGCTACGTTGCATGTCATCATAAACACTACCACTTTTTGGTTTACCCCACCAAACCCACATCAAAAACTTAGACCTGGCCTCCCTGTGAGCATCGCGTACATACCTGTTCCACCCAACCACAGGACGCTTCCCACCGCGAGATCTTACTGAGTTGGATTCAGTGGCAGCCACAGATAAAATATCAATAATTTCACCATATAATTTATCGATAAGCAATGTGTGCTCGCTACACTCGCAAACATAATCACTACACGAACGAAACTCTTCGGGAAAATCAATGGCTCTTAATTTCTCATGACATAGTTTATTAAATATTTCTACCTCTTCCGGCTTTCTATCTCCCCAAAGAATCTCGTTAGCCACTTTAAACCCACTCGTAAACTTCGGTTTAACAATATTCAAATTACATTCAATTACTAAAGGATAATGATCAGACCATAACACATCATATTTGACATAGACATTCAAAATAGAAGAAGCAGCTGATTTAGTGGTCACACAGTGATCAAGCCACCTTCTCGACCCGTGGGCTTCACTCACAAAAGTGTATGTGCCCGACCTTACACCTAAAAGTTGTACATCCACACATGACCACTCCAGTTCGTCACAAAAACACGTCAATTCGTCATAAAACCGTTCGTTTGGATGTGCGTTAAAGTCTCCAAGGATATAAACACATTCTATATTCATATTGTTAATAATAGCACTCACCAAACTGAGGCAATCCGTGAAATCCGTAAGGTTTACCATTTTATCTGTAGGCATGTAAACACTAAAAACTAAAATTGACCTATCGCCCAGCACTATTTTTATAGCACACATTCGTGGATTATCACAACACACTACCGACACATTTTGGAAAACACTTTTATTCCACAGCAGAGCCACACCTCCATAAGGTCGGCCGCATACCATGCCCGCCTCCGTGTCCATTGCAGAGGTGCCCGTGCTGCCGAAACGCTCGTCAATCCCGTTAAGGAACTGAATATCGTGTGGGAATAACCATGTTTCCTGTAGCGCTATTATGTCCGCCGACTGACACAAATGCCTTACATTGTCGATTGAACGTTTTACATTTTTACAGTTGAAGCTGACTAAATTACATGGGAGACTGCTATCCATCGACAGTGGGGATAGGGCCGTTCACAGTATTAACCATTCCACCGTTCGTGTCAGTGCTGTAATTTCGCCTGAAATTGACGAAGCGCCTAAATATCACGCCCTGCGGCCAAAGTGTTTCATCTAAAAATATTGTTATTTTCCGCTCTGATACAAAAAATTTGTACGCGTTGTAATCCTTGTTTCCTTTCAAGAAAGAAATCTTTTCGGGTTTAATATGTTCTTGCGTTTTGTTGTAGACGTACTCCATAATATCCTTCTCCGTCGTATCCTTATGAACCATTGTGATAAAAATTGGTACTTTCCTGTCCGCGGATTTAAAGTTACAATTCTCATCCTTAGAGATTCCCGCGGCTCCCAGATAACGGTGCGATCTCGTTTTAGGTTTCCGGCGTTGAACAACATTCCATTCGCCTTCCGTTCTCGTCACCTCCGCGAACGACATTGCACCCGCTGCCCGATTCGGCGTCTGCACACTCGTTTGGCCCTCGGTCGGCTGAGCGCTTGGTTCAGCGCTCGACTGAGCGCTCGACGCTCTCGTCGTTTGCGATGACACATCATTCGCCCCGCCCGCGCCCGCACAAGCGCCGCTCGCCTGTTCCCCGACGCGTGCGCCGGTTATTATCGGGACCGATCGTTGAGATTTGTAACTTTGAAGCGCACTACCCTCTATACAATTTGCGTTTTTATAACTTGTATTAAAATCTTGCGTAGATGACCCTTCAGCGTTAGGATGGTCACTGTGACTCGAGATGTTGATCGTATCATCAAATTGAGACAATCCAGTGGGCCCACTATCACGATAGGCTCCTCTCCTCAAATTCACTTTTGCAGCTGAGAAGGGTGGCGAAGTATGCTTACTATTTTGACACTCCCTTTTCACTTCTTCCAGCTGGTCGACGGTTACGTATGACGACTTGATGTTTCTTATCTCGGCCTGTACAACGGCTAGATCTTTGAGCAATTTCGAAACATCGAGGTGATCGAACGTAATTGGGGGTAATTTATCTAAATCTCTCGCCACGAATACTGGTAAAATATTTGGGTCGGTGACCTTAAAAATGCTGATTATATCGGTCAAAGAGCGATTTTCTTTGCCTTTTCCCTTCCGCGTAGTTTTACGTAGATCCGCCGGTATGGAGTCCACGAGTAGGTTTTTTGCCTCCTCAACTTGTTCAGACGAAAACGTCGCCGCACATATTCTAACAATACTGTCCTCATCTGATACAGACAGCTTGTTTTGCACGTATGCTAATAACTCGCTAATGACTAAGTTACAGTTATTACACTTTAACGTCATTTCTCGAAATTTGCAACGCGCCGCCGCGTAACGGTTGCACTGCACACGTAAAGGAACGCACGACTGACACGGGAAGCGGTGCGCGCGAGACTGATTTAATGTCTCATTTATACGCGTAATTTAAATTACAGTAAAATCAGTGTGACTTCTGTTGTTACGGATTAGATGACAAATAACTTATGTTAGGGTGTTTTTCTTAGTGCGTAATGAATTTTGTGATCAGTGACGTGCCCAAAATATTGTGTTGCGTGCCATTGGTTCGCCATCCCTGATCTACAGTTTACGAGCACGCAGATAAACGCGCGCTTAACGGAATCGTCTGAACTGCCTTCATTACGCACGTAATCGCTTCACAACATTATTTTAATATTGACGTATTTATTATTTTAATATTGACGTTTTATATAACCTTTATACATGGGCCGTGAAAGCGTAGCAGACAGACAGACAGACACATTAATAACGCACGCTAATTTTACGTTAGTTATGAGCCTCTTTAGTTTTGGTTTGTTTTGACGCAATCATATTCATTCAGAACCCATCTCCATTTCTACGACTCAAAATATGTCGTTCGAGAATATTAAAGAATGAAACTGTCACAATACGTTTAACTTGAATAATGTATCTGCTCAACAACGACACCCAAAACGTCCGCTACGTCTCTGTAAATAGGGTTCACAATCGCTTGAATATTACTAAGTCAGATTTTACGAGCGTATGCTAACGGCTACTCAGGGAGGGTTCATGAGATGTGTGAACTGTCGGAGTGCCGGGGGAGGCTCATGATCCGCGCTAAGCACTATCTTAAGTACCTCTTTCTTGTGTTTCCTTGGCTGGGGTTTTTTGTTGCTGACGAAATTATTGCTGTCATATTGACCGCTTCCCCTTGCCTACGCAAGTTTTTCAAATATCTGTTCATGGACAATGATTACGTGGTAGTAAGTTTTCATATCTATATCGTACGTTCATTATTACATGACTGCCCACTATTCCGCAGTTAGGAAGTTATTGTGTTTCACCTCCGTGCCTCGGAGAGCACGTTAAGCCGTCGGTTCTGCGCCTGATCTCTCTGGTAGCGTCGGATTGTCCGTCCCTTCGGGCTATGAGAGTAACGGAACAGAGGGTGCACTGTATCTCCGGGCTGGAGATATGCCGCCGTGGCTGATATTCACGACGGTTATCACAGACGTGTTCACTGGCGAGACGGTACCTACTGGCCGAGATAATGGAGGACATCCAATGCTGCCGGCTACCGGCACCGGGGAACCTGAGTACTAGCAGCAAGTGAGGAGCGACGCACGGATGTTTTTACACTTAACTTTATAGTCCATCAAACTTATCTGACTCGGTGGCAAAATTTGGATCAATTTTTTATACGACTGCCTGAAAAAAGGAGTATATTGTTTTCAGGGTTCATGTATGTATGTGAGTTTGTATATTCCACCATAACTTCTATACGCCTGAACCGATTTTAATAAATGAGGTATCCCTAGCTTATTCCGTGTGGCACAGGCTAGTAAAATTAAAAAAAAATTGAAAGATGGTGACCATGGTCCCGCACTAAAGGCTAAATTTGAAACAAAAATTCGAAAATAAGTTTAAGTATATAATCATAATCTAGAAAATGATGAGTAGATTCCAAAAATATATAACATTATAATTCAATATCCAGTGATTCACAAAAAATATCATTTAATAAATATGTGAATAAGATTCTAATATAACTAGATTATTTTAGTTTTTTAACTTTTTAGTTCATTTTTTGGCAGGGCAGTCGTGTTTTTTATTTTTTTTTAATTATGACTTGTTATGCCTGTTTAGTTTTGGTTTCACACATCTGTACCTGTGTGATCTACACAATTATTTTATAAATTTTCACTGAGAAAGCGCAATTTCCGCTTTACGGTTATAAATTAACGCACTCACCATTTGGCCAGGGCCCAGAGGCCAGGAATTGAATTTTCCAACCGCAAAACGGCGACCACAATTCAATACCCTTTAAAATTTATTTTCATCACGCAATTATCCGCTTTCAGTTCAAGTAATACAGGCCATTATCGCGCGATAACGTTGTGAGTAAATAAATTGGCGAAAGAGTCATGAAATTATGTTCGACAAACTTTTGACTGCGGCTGCCTACGGGTTCGTATATGCATAGATCAATTCTTGTGCATAGATTTTATCTTACAAACTTAAGGATCTCCCCTTTACAACCTTAGGCTATGAGTTTTGGGAAGAGCAGAATATACGAGTAGTATGAATGTACTTTTCGTACAGTTAGTAAATAAGATGGTCTTTAAGGTTGTCTGAAAAATTATCAGAATTCGAATTTAGGTTCGCTAACACATCACCTAAGTGCTTTCTCATTAGCTACCTGTTTTGTACAAAAACCAATTGAATTTGTGTGCGTGGATTTTTCCAAAAATCCCATGGAGTTCTCACGTGATTTCTTACTTGCTTTTCGTATAATTAATAAGGTAGGTTTTACGGTTGTCTTAATAAATTATTAACATGAGTTTGAATTTAGGTTTGCTAATACATTACCTGAGCGGGAATCTGACCGCGGAAAGAAAATCCAAGGCGTCTATTTTTTTGATTGTAAAATCCGTCATATCGATTTCGTTCGTGTTAAATTGGCTACTTTTTATACGACTGCCTCAAAAAGGGAGTATTTCAGCGTTCATGTATATATGTATGTATGTACGTGAATTTGTATATTCCACCATAACTTCTATACGCCTAAACCGATTTTGATAAATGAGGAATCGTTAGAATCCCTAGCTTATTCCGGGTGACTTAAGCTAGTAAAATTTTTAAAAAAATAATGGGGTGACCATGGCGTCCCGCATTAAAGACTAAAGTTGAAAAAAAAATTCGAAAATAAGATTAATCATCATCTAGAAAATGATGAGTAGATTCAAAAATATATAACACTATAGTTTAATATCCAGTGATTCACAAAAAAATATCATTTAATAAAAATGTGAATAAGATTCTAATTTAACTAGATTAATTTAGATTTTTAACTTTTTAGTTCGTTTTTTAGCAGGGCAATCGTGATTTTTAATTTTTTAAATTATGATTATCCCGGAAAATTAAAGAGATCCCGCGGGAACCATAAAACCTGAAACAACTAGAATAATCCTTTATTCCTTTACCTTCCTTTTTGCTTTCCCGGAGTCGGGTAAAAGTCATTAGAGTCGGTGTAGATGTCGGAAACTCCATCAACCGCACTGTGGTAGTGCGGACCAGATTACAGATCTTACCATCAGGTGAGATTGCAGCCAAGGGCTAACATGTAGCGGTTAAAAAAAACATGTATGCAGGTGCTCGATGCCGGTTCGATTCCCACCGGCGGATATCAGTTTCACTTAGATTCCATGTGTCATAACAACTTAATACTTTATACCATTTGTTTTCACCATAAACCGCTGTGGTTTGGATCAGCTGTTCTAGCGTAAACTAGTAATACTTACACGACTTGTTTTTGTTATCAGTAGTTTGCGTTACGCCTTTTTATAACGGTGCATTTGTAATGTTAATAATTCTTAATTTAATTTTTACTAAGTAACCTTAATTTTTATACGACTATAAAAATTAATGTTGCTGTATGTGAGTTTTTATATTCCACCATAACTTCTATAAGCCTGAACCGATTTTGATAAATGAGGTATCGGTAGAGTCCCTAGCTTATTCCGGGTGACATAGGCTAGAAAAATAAAAATAAAATTATGGGGTGACCATGGTCCCGCATTAAAGACTAAAGTTGAAAGTAAAATCAAAAATAAGATTAACTATTGTATAATCATCATCTAGAAAATGATGAGTAGATATCAAAAATATATAACACTATAGATAGTTCAATATCCAGTTATTCACAAAAAAATATCATTTAAGAAAAATGTGAATAAGATTCCAATTTAACTAGATTAATTTAGATGTTTAACTTTTTAGATCGTTTTTTGGCAGGCCAGTCGTGTTTTTTAATTTTTTAATTATGATTGTTATCAGTGGTTTTCGTTACGCCTTTTTATAATGTTGCATTTGTAATGTTAATAATTTTTAATTTATTTTTTACAAAGTAACATTCATTTTTAAGGATTTGAATTGTATGTTGTCATATAAAGATTATTTGATTACATTTTTTTTCTCTATACCGCCTGTTTTCTTTGTACCAATTTCATTAATTTCGTAATTTTGGAAAAAATACACGTTGGTTCCACTATACTTTTAACTTAGTTATAAACTTATACGTTGCCGGAATCGTGGTTTAAGCAGTAAATAAAGCGTAAAACGCAAGCTCATAGAAAAGTATAAAATTCCATAGCATATGATAGCCTGTTAAAATCTCACAAGTCAAAGGTCATTAGCGAGATGAAGCGGTCCCGGGTTCGATTTATCATCGGATACTTTCAACAGCTACACAGCTCGCGACCTCTGACTCTGCCTGCGGCGCCTTTTGGCCATTCTTCATGCATTAATGAACTTACTTACACGGTGTTATTGACACAATTTAGCGATCATTCAGAATATAAACGATCGTATTTGCTTTAAATTATCTTCCTACAGAACTTTGATGTCCATGCAGCTTCCGGTGATGTTAAAATAATACTAAACTAGCGGCACGCTATGATGGCCGGTTTGACGTTTGTCCGCTCATGAAGTTCCGTATTAATTGATAACGACTTTGAAGGAAATAATTGTATTACTTTATTGACGATAGTGATGTGCAGAGATTCATAAATTTTATCGAATGTAGTTTTAGGTTTAGGACTCAAAATTTATTTATTAAATTGATTTCTTAAATGTATACAAGTGTAGAAAAATCAGTTTGCACCATTTAAGGGGTGAATGTACTTGTGAATATGAACAATTTTCACTATGTGGACAAACCTCTGAAATCGCAAAAAAATATCAATAAATTTTTAAAAATGGAATCTAATACGATCGTCACATAGGATCGCTGGCTAGCACAACTACTACCTCCGGCAAACTCGCGTCAATGCTCAATGCAAAACAAAGCAGTTTCGAATTGACGTTGCTTCGAAAAGTATAAACTGTCAGTGCAATGCGATTGTGATATAGTTTTGACCTGGCTTTGGATTTCAAATATTGATACTGCATTACTGTTGACCCTTGCTCGTTAATTTGGACTCTGTTCAAGCCCTTTGTTGTGGATTTCGTCGATATGACCGAACGTACGCAGAGAACTGTTCTAAATAGTCAGACACGTGAGTTCGTAATACGCCTTCGTAACTATTTCGATCGTGAAGCTCAAAATGGAGGGCCAATTTTACCTATAACGTCAGTGGTTGAACGCGTAGCTGATGCGCTTAATATTGGACAAGGAACTGTTAGACGGATAACTAAAAAAAAATATGGCGAGACTGGCACAGAAGAAAATAAACTTCACACACCAAAAAAGAGAAAACGAGCAAAACCAGTCGTAGGCATCGATAGCTTTGATGCCGATGCTATCCGAAGACATGTTTACGGCTACTATTTACAGAAGGAGTATCCAACAAGAAAAAAGTTGGTGCATTCACTGAAGGAAGCTGGAGTATTCTTCGGTGGGGAAAGTTCTTTAACGAAGATTTTGAAGACCATTGGATTTCGATACAAAAAATGTAACAAACGCAAAATATTGATGGAAAGATTTGATATAGCGATGGCAAGGTATACTTTTTTACGGCAAGTGAAAGAAATCAAAAATTGGCAAAATGTTGTGTTCTTGGATGAAACATGGCTTAATGCTAACCATACTGTAGGCCGTTCTTGGAACGATGACACAGCAGCATCTACTTCCAAAGTTCCTGTAGGAAAAGGATCGCGACTTATAATTTGTCACGCCGGAACCATCAACGGGTTTGTCGAAGGTTCTCTCATGGCTTTTGCGTCAAAAACCACTGGAGACTATCATGAAGACATGAATGGAGAAAAGTTTACTGAATGGTTTACCTCAATGTTGTGTAGCCTCCCTGAACCATCTATTATAATTATGGACAACGCCCCATACCACCCTATGCAAATTGACAAGCCACCTGCCCAATCCCAAAAGAAAGCTGATATCGTCGCATGGCTTCGTAAAAATGGCGTAGATGCAAACATGAATATGTTAAAAGCGGAATTAGTACGTCTTTTAAAAGAAAACAAACCAACCAAGATCCGATACGTCATTGACGAAATAGCATTAGAACATGGGCACAGAGTTATACGGTTACCGCCTTACCATTGTGAGTATAATGCGATTGAGTTGGTGTGGGCTCAAATTAAGGGATATGCTGCAAGACACAATACAGAACCCCCATTTACCACAAAAAAAATGCTAAAATTATTAGAAGAAGCTTGTGAACATGTGACTAAAGGAGACTGGGAAAAGGTTGTGAATAGAACTGTTAAATTAATAAGGGAAGATTATGAAAGAGATGTGAAAATAGATAATATTATAGAAAACGAACATATAATTATTAATGTATGTGATGATAGCAGTGACGACAGTGAAAATAGTAGTATGGACGAATCTGATTAATTATGGCCTTTTGTGGCACCTTTTTTGGTATCTTTTGTATTCATATGTTTCTTGTGTGCATATAAAGTATGTATATTCATTTTCGTTCAAATATTCAGTTCGTTCAAATAAATTAAATAAACATATACATTTTTGTTTTATTAAACCTATTTAATCAGGTACAAAAACAAAACTTAATTGTTTTTTGTTCGAGAATAAATTGACATTCCACATCACTATTGTAATGTGTCAAACCGGCCATCATAGCGTGCCGCTAGTGTATATGTAGTCGCTGCTATTGCCAGCGAATTTCTATTTCTTCCTTGCTTTTACTTAAAAATTACATGTCTCTCACCGATTGTAAACTACTTATGCTAATTGCTGTGGCCAAACTACAGCAGCTTTAAATATAAGGATGTTGAATCAGTCTATGTCAAAAATATTTGTTTAATTGTTATTTGTGAAGTAAAACACGTCCATAACCTATTCTGTGGTTGTATACCATTTCTAAACCAAACTAAAATTACAGCTCTATTTTTAATGCTATCTTTTTTTTCCTATAAAAAGGTGGAAGAAAGATTTTTCATATTTGATATTTGAATTGTGTTAAGCAGAAGTGGCCACAATATCTCTTTTGTTCGAACAAAAGCTGAATCAAGTAGAATTGGTCTCTGAATCTTTCTCTGTTATATGTATAGGGTAAAGAGCTCTATTCACTAACCTGTCATGGCTCGCGACCTCAGCACGCACCCACGGTGGGGCGCCCCACTCGTCCTCCTCCGCCTTGGGCTTCAGCAGCCCGGACAGCCAAGTGTACGACTTGGAGCGCTTCATCGCTGGCAAATCTCCACACCACGTGAACGATGAGATACGCACTTATGAGATGAGCACGACACTAAAACTGATTGCACATCCATGAGAGAGGAAGATTTTCATAAATCACCAAATCACCACACCACACTCAACACCATCGATCCTTAACTGTGAATGATGAGATACCTCCACGCAAGAGTGCGACACTAAAACTGATTGCACATCCATGAGAGAGGAAGATTTTCATAAATCACATGTCTCATAAGAGGGCACTTTACCCTATAGTTTTTAAAAGAGCTTTTTTTGAGTTTTTTTTGATAATCACTCAATCTGCGGTAAACGATGCACTTTTTGAAAAACTGTGTTAATTCAATTGTTCATTTTAAAATCACCTTTTTAACACACCTTTAAAACACGTAGAAATATTTTAGTTTTACGTTTTCTATTATGTCAATTTTGTACATGTCACTTTGCAAACTGGTTTATCACTGATTTGATTCAAGCTACTGTTTGTTTGTATTTTGTTCGACTTTAGCATGATTCAATTTTGTTTTTATTTAATCACACATTGGTACTAAAATTCTACATCAATGATCACACCGTTTCTAAATTTATAGATAAACACGCTTCAAAACTATTTTCTATTCAACTTTTGTTTTCATAAAGGCTCTACAAAAATATCGAAAATTACATGTTTAGGTAAGTTGAAAGTTCCTTGTACAAATTGACAAAAACAACAAATTTATTAGGTCATGGCTGAACCAATTTTATTAAGATTTTCGCAGGCAGGTAAGGACTATGCAAGTAGTGACCTAATCCCGGGCAACCAAAGGTTCTCAGGAATTCTTAACATAACTATTCAAGCAGGCGAAGTGAGTTGGTTTTATCAAAAAGCACTTGTATTAATTATGAGACTATAATCCGGCTACGGAAAAAAATTCAGAGGCTCCCACTTTTTAGGATGTAACATCCGTTATATCGATTTTATTCATGTAAAATGCAGCCTATGTTACCCGGACCATAATTACGAATAGGTTGACACCGCATTCATCAAAATCGATTCAGTAGTGTAGGCGCTAAGGTGGAAGATACATAAATACAAACTTACTCTGCTAAAATCATAACCCATCCATTTGGCTTTACCGTAAATAGTCGGTGAAAAAACACTAAATTTTCAAAGACTAATTAAGACCTAAGTAATTTTATTTTCCAGTCTTAGACACGAGAAGATTACAAAATAATAAAGCATCTTCTTTCAAACATAGAATTTGTAAGCAACTTATTTCCTCACACAAATCAACTTGTGATCTCATCCCAAATAATTGACGTTGAAGCTTAAAATATAAGCTAAGAGTGAGCTGTATTTTTTGTAACAACCAGTTTTTATCTCTCGAAGCGCCATTATAGGTTTTAAAGCTTGTTAAACGTGAAACGTTTTTAATACTAGTTTCTTCACCGCATCTTACTTCTTACTAATATTATAAATGTGAAAGTTTGGATAGATGTATGGATGTATGGATATTTGCTACTCAATCACGCCCCAACGGCTGAACGGATCTGACTGAAATTTGGCACAGAGATAGATTATAGTCTGGAATAGCACATAGGCTACATTTTAATTCCGGAAAATTAAAGAGTTCCCGCGGGAACTAAAAACCTCAAACCACGCAGACGAAGTCGCGGGCATTCGCTAGTGTTCAATAAGATAGAGTACCGATAAGATCATTAAATTTTCTGATCATTTTTACTAACAGATAACGGCGGTTATGTTCGCGTGGATTTTATTTAGGTTTCTGGAAAATCCTGTCATTAATAACAATTTTTTTTGAAAATAATTATTATGAAATGAAACTCTTTTGTTTTCCGAGATAAAAGGTATTCTTTGTTCCCCGGTATCGAGTGGCGTGCACAGGGTTTGAAGCTAGGGTAGGCATTAGATAGTCAGAATACCTATTTACTGACTGGCATGATGAAAAATAAGCATTGAAGTATTTCCATTTGGTTAAGCAGTGCTTATGTGCCTCTATGAACCGCACGCCACTGCCGGTATCCCCGGTAAAAGTATCCTTCCCTGGACAGATGGGCAGTGAAATTAATGTAGGTGGAAGATACAGAAATTCAGGCAAACTTTCGCATAAAATTTATAATATTAACTTGGATTAAACCCAGTATAATATTATAATTAACAGTTTTCAACTAATTCCCAAGTCTACATTTTGTTATTTCAAGAGAGTTCTTGATGGTTTTAGCGTTTTCTTGTACGGAACCCAAACGTACGGTTCAAAGTGACCTTTACTAACCCGTTAGCCCAACAATAGACGTGATCATCACGTGCTAAGCGGCCAAAATAAATATACACTTTTGGTACCTGATCCGCATGAAGATTAAGGCTTTTCACTTTGGTGCGATAATATTCTTGAAGCGTGTTTACTATTCACGTATTGATCGGAAATTATTAGGTGCGAACTACGGTTACTTGGGCATGGGATTCTAGTTAGTATACACGTTGTTTTAGAGGATGAACTCGCTTGCACTGGCCATTGCTTTCACGGGATGTACCTGGAACAGAAGAAATATTTTGATAATAGAGTGTTCAATGCCCTTCAATGGTTAAAATCACAGTTTAACATAGTTTTCCTAACTGTAATCTATGTAAGCTTCTTTATAACGCTCTTTAATCTTGCCTAATAATTATTAAGTTACTAGCGAATAGCGACTTCGTCTGCGTGGTTTGAGGTTTCTATGTTCCCGCGGGAACTCTTTAATTTTCCGGGATAAAAAGTACCTATGTGCTATTCCAGACTATGATCTACCTCTGTGCCAAATTTCTGCCAGATCCGTCCAGCCGTTGGGGCGTGATTGAGTAACAAACATCCATACATCCAGACATCCAGACATCCAGTCATCCATTCAAACTTTCGCATTTATAATATTAGTAAGATAAGTAGTAAGATAAGATAAGATAAGATTACCTATTCTGTGCTAATACTTTCGCCAGCTATGCTATGCTATCTATGCTTAAACTTGAAACATACTTAAGCATAGATGTTTAATATAATACTCTATGTACCTAAGTAAGGCTATTTCCTGTAACGAAATAGTTGCTGAATTTTTCAACCAACTCTTCTCAGAAGATTATTCTCAGCTATAGCTTAAACGAGTACATGCGTGAGCCTGACTCGCCCTTAGAGGTCTCTGTAGCTTGGAAAGTATTAAGTTGGTTAAGTTAACCTAAAGCCTCATAAACAAATAAATTTTGATTCGGACCGCAAAAATATATTTGTATAGTGACTTCAAATACATAAACTTAGGTAGTAGGCACTTCGTTTTCTCCGAGGTTTCTGTAGCTTGGAAAGAATTTGGTTAAGTTAATTTCATAGTCTCATAAACAAATCAATTTTGATTCGGGTCGCACAAATAAGTTTGTATACCACCACCACCACTACAGCCCATTAACGTCCCACCGCTGGGCACAAGCTTCCACTCTCATAGGAGAGAGGGAATTAGAGCTTAGACCCACCACGCTGCTCCAATGCGGGTTGGCGGCTTTAACGACTATTATCATGTTAGTGATAATAACCGGGACTGACGACTTAACGTGCTCTCCGAGGCACGGGGGTGAAACACCGCCAACTAACTAACTCCGGGCTAGTATTGAGAATTTGTAGTCAGAAAACCCCAATACTTAATTATAGCCCGACCCAGGACTCGAACCCGGGACCTCGTCGGCCGCCGTCGAACATGTTAACCACTAGACCAACGAGGCAGTTTGTAAGTTTGAATAGTGACTTCAAAAACATAAACTTAGGTAGTAGGCACTTCGTTTCACAATCGTGCATTGTCGAGTCAACATCCCCTGAGGATGCTCCGGTGTCGGAGTGAAACGTACGTTGAGAGTGATTTGGAGGATTTGTGTGGTGTGGTGTTGTGCCTGTGCGAATTGCTGGGTGGTGGGTGTCGCATGTTGCAGGTGAAAGACGCACTGTACCACACAGATTTGTCTACTGTAGTGGATTATAGCGAATTAAACTTCTAGTTCATTCACAGTAGGCACTTCGTTTTATTGTCTGTTAAGTTAGCATACCTAGGTACATAAACGTTGCTAATTTTTGATTTTTATACGACTGCCTGAAAAAAGGAGTATATTGTTTTCAGGGTTCATGTATGTATGTATGTATGTATGTATGTATGTATGTATGTGAGTTTGTATATTCCACCATAACTTCTATAAGTACGCCTGAACTGATTTTGATAAATGAGGAATCGTTAGAATCCCTAGCTTATTCCGGGTGACTTATGCTAGTAAAATTTTAAAAAAATTAAGGGGTTGACCATGGCCCCCGCATTAAAAAGTTGAAAAAAATAATTCGAAAATAAGATTAATCATCATCTAGAAAATGATGAGTATATTCCAAAAACATATACCACTACAGTTCAAAAAAATATCATTTAATAAAAAATGTGAATAATATGCCAATCGCTTCATTAAACTCCAAAAATAATTTCGTCGTAGGGCAGTCGTATTTTTTAATTCGTTAAATTAATTTCACTTGTTCGCTAACTTTGCGAACGAAGTTAAGGGCAAAAAGAATGTATAATAGCGCAATTTGCAGGCACCTCAATTATTTGGCTCGCTGCTACACATGTGAGGAGAACCAGTCACGAAGTCGGCCGCATCGGCGCGGTTAAATAACTAAGTAAAGTACTAAAGATGTGCGCGAAAACAGACAGACACCGTGTTATTACACGCCCAGCTCGCTGAGTACCTGCTCGATTAAAACTCTACTAATAATTATGTATAGGTACACTCTAGGTACACTTATTGACGTTAAAAATTACTTACATATAAAACATGTTGGTGATCAAGACACGCGGAAGCGTGTCCAGCCAAAGTTCAAAAAAACTGGCGAGCAGCACCGTGTGTAATATTACACGAACCATTTGGAGCCACTTTTGACCCCCTCATAACTCAAAAACTATTTCACTTAGACATTTCAAATTTGGCGCATATATTGAGACCCGTGAGATACATATGTGCTCCAAATTTCATAAGCACACCTCAAATGGTTATTTAGATATAAACGTACAAAAATCGTCATTTTTATGATCAAAGGTATAGATCAAAACTCTGACACGAGGCATGCTACCATTGCTTAAAGCCGTATTATTTTAATATTGTTGACGTTTATGTTGTAGTGTTATAATCATTATTTTAAGGACGTCAAAGTACGTGATAATCAACCGTTAGTTTGAAACAATACTGCTTTAAGCGGTGGTAGTAACTCCTTAACTATTGAAAATGACACATAATTATTATTTTAATGTAAATAATAATGAATAATAATATAGTTGCATTAAAACCTTACCTTCGTATTCATACATTTTGTGCAACGAAACGTCATTGACAGAAAAGAAGAAGAAACGTATTTGAAGTCGTCAGTTCAAGCTGTCAGTCATTGTGATTTGTATTCATTGTTTATAGTGGTTTTAGTGATATCGACTGTTTACCGTGCTTGTTTTCAATGTTTCACAAAAAACTTTTGATTTTGAACTTTTGCAATCAAAATTGATGAGATGTAGAAATGTGCTGTAGAGGTAGTCTGACCATAGATGTAATCTGTCAATGTCAGTGTAACTCTAGGTACACTATATATTTTTCTTGAGAATTCTCGTCTTTAATTATCTTGTACAATGAGTCGTACAATAGAATTACTGGTGGGTGACACACTGACCTTACACCAAATAATAAGTACCTACTAATGTAAAACGTAAACTAAACTAATAGAAAAGTCCTATTACAGTGTAAAGGATTATTTGAATGATAGCAAGGCATGGGTATGAATTGTTACAACGGCTGATTATGTAATGTTATATTATAAGTACATATATATAATTTCAAATATTTGTGAGATGGTGATAATAAAAAAAAAGCGGAGTTTATTGCGGGCTCTTCTCAGACCAGGGCACGTTTGGAACCCTCGTAGCTTTAGTTTTAAGATATCGTAGTTAATTATCACCATCACGTCTTATGCTCTGTAAGCATGACGTTCAGAAGGTGTACTTTGTAGGTACATATTTTGAATAAATATGTTTTGAGTTTGAGATTGAGTTCAATAATTTCTGTACAAAAAGTAATGATATCCCATCAAAGACATAAATGTAAAATGAGAGCCAAGTTCAAAATTGTGATATATATGCCTTGGTTGTTGACTTCAGCGACAAAAGAAGTGAGATCTAAATGGGTGCCAAGTTCAATGGTCAGTCCTGCAATTTATATATCCCATCAAAAACATAAATGTGAAATGAGAGCCAAATTCAAAATTGTGATATATATGCCTTGGTTGTTGACTTCAGCGACAAAAGAAGTGAGATCTAAATGGGTGCCAAGTTCAATGGTCAGTCCTGCAATTTATATATCCCATCAAAAACATAAATGTGAAATGAGAGCCAAATTCAAAATTGTGATATATATGCCTTGGTTGTTGACTTCAGCGACAAAAGAAGTGAGATCTAAATGGGTGCCAAGTTCAATGGTCAGTCCTGAAATTTATTTATAACAACATATAATATTTTATAACAACTTAAAATATCATTTCTTCTTATAACTTAGTATAAAATGTTGAAGACTAAGGCTTTGGCTTGGCTAGTTTCCATATACGAATTATTATTAAGTAGGTACCTAAAAGTACAGTTTCTACCAGCAAGCCAAATTTTCGGAAGAATAAAATAAGAACTTACAGCTTTACAACTTGTGAACGCTATAATTCGTATATGAAAACTAGCCAAGCCAAAGCCTTAGTCTTCAACATTTTATACTACGTTATAAGAAGAAATGATATTTTAAGTTGTTATAAAATATTATATGTTGTTATAAATAAATTTCAGGACTGACCATTGAACTTGGCACCCATTTAGATCTCACTTCTTTTGTCGCTGAAGTCAACAACCAAGGCATATATATCACAATTTTGAATTTGGCTCTCATTTCACATTTATGTTTTTGATGGGATATATAAATTGCAGGACTGACCATTGAACTTGGCACCCATTAAGATCTCACTTCTTTTGTCGCTGAAGTCAACAACCAAGGCATATATATCACAATTTTGAATTTGGCTCTCATTTCACATTTATGTTTTTGATGGGATATATAAATTGCAGGACTGACCATTGAACTTGGCACCCATTTAGATCTCACTTCTTTTGTCGCTGAAGTCAACAACCAAGGCATATATATCACAATTTTGAACTTGGCTCTCATTTTACATTTATGTTTTTGATGGGATAATTGGTTACGTTATCTTACACGCTGTTACTGCCTCGTTGGTCTAGCGGTTAGCATGTTTGACTGCGGCCGACGAGGTCCCGGGTTTGAGTCCCGGGTCGGGCCATAATTAAGTACTGGGTTTTTCCGACTTGAACTACTACTAGCCAGGAGTTAGGAAGTTGGCGGTGTTTCACCCCCGTGCCTCGGAGAGCACGTTAAGCCGTCGGTCCCGGTTATTATCACTAACACGATAATAGTCATTATAGCCCGCAAACCCGCTTTTTTTTTTTAATTATTTATTAACAATGAAATTTTGCTTTTACATTGTTTCTTAGCTCCCCTTAAGCCTTTTCGTCTTGTCTGGGGGCTGCACATTCCTCTTAAATCTATTACTTAAATACTAGTATTATGTGGACAAATAAATTGGAGCAGCGTGGTGGGTCTAAGCTCTAATTCCCTCTCTCCTATGACAGTGGAGGCCTGTGCCCAGCTGTTGGACGTTAATGGGCTGTAGTGGTACACGCTGTTGAACTACGAATAAATAAAAATAAGTCAGATTTATTGCGAAGTTATTTGCGCTGTGGTAATACTTTCCCTGGAAATGTTTAAATTCCTGTGTGGTCACAACTGGCTGCTGTCAGACAAACACTTCGCGTCATTGACTTTCATATGGAACGCACACACTAGGCGACAGGGAAAACATCGTTCAGAAGATCAGTAGTGTTACGCCATCAATAGGTCCACAGACTCTTACTAGATATCTATCTATAAATTCTTTATTGCCACAAATAACGTAGAAAAAACTTATAAACATAAAACAACGCGTGCGCACGGGCGGTCTTATCACTAAGAGTGATCTCCTCAAGACAACTTCAAAAAGGAGCGAGAAAGTGCAACAATATTAATATACTAGTTTGTTCTAACTAGTCTAAAATTTTCTTATTGGGTTTTTGAATTAGTGAATTAATATTTTCCCAAGAGGAGCTTGCTGTTGCCCTCCATAGTTAGCACAGTGTTCAGTGAAAAGCGACTGAATTCTAATTTTCCAGCTGAATTCCCAATGTGTATCAAATCACATTCTACACCCTAACTTAAATTGTTCCGCAAAGTTGCAAGTCAGGAGCCATACTGCCAACACTTAAAGCCACATTGTTTCAATATTGTTGACTTTCATGTTTGAGAATGATAATCCTTATTTTAGGAACGTCAAGGCGTACGTGACATCAAACTCAAAATTACAATTTTGAGTAATATCGCGTATGTTTTGCTTTAAGCGTTGGCTGGCTGCATTACCGCACTTAATGACCTAGGTATTATAAAATAGTAGTTTATAAGTTGCTCAAAACACTTACTATTCTGTCCATCCATTTTAATAATGCACCTTTATATAATTTATTTACAATTATTATTATTGAACTGTTGGACCTACGCAGTGTCACAGGCGACTCGAGTCAATCATTTGTTCACGATGTAAATTACGTTTCTTTACACACAATAGCCATACCATACAGTAACTTTGGCTTTATGTTTGTTTGTCCGTGTGTTACGGTGTATTTCCGTTAACCTTCGGGCGTGGCGGTGCATATGTCGCCGTAAGATTGTAAAAACCGTTAGATTATAATTAAGATTAAGATTGTGAACCGTTCAATGTTTTGAGTGTCAATTTTTGAAATATTCGTTGTATTTACATTTTCTTGTCTGTTTCATGTAGGTTAGGTTAGGGTTCGACATAAATAATGAGGTAGTGCTCTTGCACTTGGGTACTATTGAGTTAATAAACCTAACAGATTACAATCTACCGTAAAATAATGCGTTAAATTGTAATCTTTCGACAGTTTGTAATTTCGCGAGTTAAATTATATTCTAACGGTTTTTACTATGTTACGGTGATACATACGTTACGTAGACCATGCGTAGGTACATTACTAGAACCTACTGCTCGACCAAAACAAATTACCACTTTTTAACTTTTCCATTTGCGCTGCTGTCTACAAATATAGTCGAGCTGTAGCCTTTCTAAAAATGTACACAGGAAAATGAACTTACATTCCATAAGCATTAAGTACCATAAAACCTCATATCCTTTAAATATTTTAGGTATGACTATCACGTATTTAACCGTGTAGGAGCACTGTTGCAAGGACGTTCAGAAGTCAGAACGCTTAAGAATTTAGCAAACGATAGAGACAAGAATATACTTACAAGCTATCTAGCATAACAATTAGGATTGTGTCAGAAAAGCGTTGCTTACCTAAACTAATATTATGAAGAGGAAAGATTTGTTTGTTTGTTTGTAATGGATAAACTCAAAAACTACTTAACCAATTTTAAAAATTATTTCACTTACAGAAAGCTACGTTATGAGCGAGTAACATATGCTATATTTTATTTTCAAAAACTTAGAGATCCTTCCGTAAATTGCAATAATGTGAACTAATTCGGAAAACATCGTCTCTTCTGAGAGCTTATACACTGCGCAAATATTTAGTTAAAGTCACACGAAAACTATGTATGGTGGAATTGTTCCTCTTAATATGTTCTAAAAAAAAGTCTGCGATAGCATATACCTATCTTTTAAGGTTGACCCACAATAACTATTTTTATGATTTTCAAATTTGGTGTAAACCAATGCTTTACTTGCGAAGGTGTTTTTACCGACATAGTATTAATTGTTATCAAAATAAATATGTTAGTCATCTCAAGTATTTAATTAAGATAAAAATTGTCCTTACACAATTTAATTTAAGTGAATATCTTATGAGATATCATAGAAATAAAGGGCTGGCGACGGTAGCAGGAGCGGTGAGGACGGGGCTCTAACAATGTAATATTAACTTGTAAAACCTGCCCACGGCCCAGTGCCCACTGCCCATTATAAGTGCTACCCGTGCGAAGCTGGGGCGGATCGCTAGTCATAAAATAAGTAAGTACTTATACATATAGGTAAGTTATAACAGTCATAATGAGGACTTAACGTCACTTGAGGACTGGCTAGTTTGTTTATAAAAGATCATTGGCTGGAACTCATTATTAATACCTTTCTGAGACTTGATATTAAAAGCTAAGTTTAAACCAATCAACTATAAGCCTAATCTAGTCATGTTATAAATGCGAAAGTGTGTCTGTCTGTCCATCTGTCTGTCTGTTACGCTTTCACGGCCCATCTGTTAAACCGATTTTGATTTTTATCTCGAAAAATTAAGGATTTTCCTCGGGAATTGAAAAACTTAATCGACGCGGACGAAGTTACGGCCTTCATCTAGTAATTAAATAATTGATCAAACATAATAAACACGTTATCTGAGATGTTGAGTGTTAAAGGTTTAATGAACGTGTTACTGAAGTGTCCTCGAAATTACATTTTCAACAGTTTTCGAGCATCACCGGTACTTGAGACTATTATTTATCAGTTTGAAAGCATGTGTTTGTATGTGCATATTGTGAGTAAATATTCCCTTTATGTGATCATAAAGATACACTACTTAGGATGTATTGCAAGTGAACCAGATAACACACCGTGCCCCCAGCGAGGTGGAGCGATGATATCCACGGGTGGCATCAATTGGATGTGAAAAGCCGAGGAAAGAGCACGTTGGTGCTTCTCGGAAGAGGCCTATGTCTAACAGTAGATGGACAACAGCTGATGATGGATGATGGAACCTGATAACTAATGGATTACTCCACCACACAGCCCATTAACATCCCACTGCTAGGCACAGACCTAGGAGAGGATCTAGGACTCTCATAGGAGAGAGGTAATTTGAGGTTAGACCCATCACCCTGCTAATATGGTTGGCGGGCTAACTCAACCTGAAATAACTCATGAATTTACTATGAAATACATTTAATATGAATCTATCTCATGTAGGTCAACCAATGCTTCTTATGATAAAGACTCGGTCTTGTGTGTGAGCTGCTGAATGCAAAGCCTCAATTCATTATCATTTTACCGTGCACAATCAATATTTAAATAATTACAGAATAATCGAACGCCTGCCATATCGAATGTTAACAAATATTGGTATTTGCAATGGCATTCAGGTGTGGTGTTAAATATTTACTTTAAGTAGATATATTTAATGGGAAATATTAAATAGTAGTTGACCGAGTGAAGTGAAGGTCTCTAAATCTACTTGAGTGTATTTGCACTTGTCCGTCCGTCTGTCAGAGCCTTTTAACTACTGAATTACTGAACGGAATTACTTCAAATTTAAATATAATATGTAAACCGATAGCCTCCAGCCGAAAATGGCTTAAAAAGTTATAAAAATCTTTATTTCTCATAGAAGCGAATGCGAAGTAAAAGTAAAAGATAAATATTATAAGGAAACGAAATTATTTAATTTTTAATGAGTTTCAGTATTTATAACAGAACTTCACAATGATGTCAATAGATGGCGCTCTGTAACATTTTATTCGTTTCTCCAATAACTCTTTAGCTGTTTTGCGTCTAATGTTAAAAGTTAACTATATTACAATACATAGTTAAAACTATCTTATGGATACCGCGAGGTCTCAGTTCGGGGCGAACCACTAGTTAGTTTAAGCATTGCACTATTACCTATTATGCGGTTTAAGGCCAACTTGCACAAGGCCGTTAAATGTGTTTAAGTTTAAATTTTCTTACCTGTTCTTTTCATATTACGAATTATTATTAAGTAGGTACCTAAAAGTACCGTTTCTACCAGCAAGCCAAATTTTCGAAAGAATAAAATAAGAACTTACAGCTTTACAACTTGTGAAGGCTATAATTCGTATATGAAAACTAGCCAAGCCAAAGCCTTAGTCTTCAACATTTTATACTAAGTTATAAGAAGAAATGATATTTTAAGTTGTTATAAAATATTATATGTTGTTATAAATAAATTTCAGGACTGACAATTGAACTTGGCACCCATTTAGATCTCACTTCTTTTGTCGCTGAAGTCAACAACCAAGGCATATATATCACAATTTTGAATTTGGCTCTCATTTCACATTTATGTTTTTGATGGGATAAATAAATTGCAGGACTGACCATTGAACTTGGCACCCATTTAGATCTCACTTCTTTTGTCGCTGAAGTCAACAACCAAGGCATATATATCACAATTTTGAACTTGGCTCTCATTTTACATTTATGTTTTTGATGGGATATCATTACTTTTTGTACAGAAATTATTGAACTCAATCTCAAACTCAAAACAGATTTATTCAAAATATGTACCTACAAAGTACACCATCTGAACGTCATGCTTACAGAGCATAAGACGTGATGGTGATAATTAACTACGGTATCTTAAAACTAAAGCTACGAGGGTTCTAAACGTGCCCTGGTCTGAGAAGAGCCCGCAATAAACTCCGTTTTTTTATTATTATCACCATCTTACAAATATTTGAAATTATATATATGTACTTACTTATAATATAACATTACATAATCAGCCGCTGTAACAATTCATACCAATGCCTTGCTATCATTCAAATAATCCTTTACACTGTAATAGGACTTTTCTATTAGTTTAGTTTACGTTTTACATTAGTAGGTACTTATTATTCGGTGTAAGATCAGTGTGTCACCCACCAGTAATTCTATTGTATGACTCATTGTACAAGATAAATTAAAGACGAGAATTCTCAAGAAAAATATATAGTGTACCTAGAGTTACACTGACATTGACAGATTACATCTATGGTCAGACTACCTCTACAGCACATTTCTACATCTCATCAATTTTGATTGCAAAAGTTCAAAATCAAAAGTTTTTAGTGAAACATTGAAAACAAGCACGGTAAACAGTCGATATCACTAAAATCACTATAAACAATGAATACAAATCACAATGACTGACAGCTTGAACTGACGACTTCAAATACGTTTCTTCTTCTTTTCTGTCAATGACGTTTCGTTGCACAAAATGCATGAATACGAAGGTAAGGTTTTAATGCAACTATATTATTATTCATTATTATTTACATTAAAATAATAATTATGTGTCATTTTCAATAGTTAAGGAGTTACTACCACCGCTTAAAGCAGTATTGTTTCAAAATAACGGTTGAATGTCACGTACTTTGACGTCCTTAAAATAATGATTATAACACTACAACATAAACGTCAACAGTATTAACAGGGCCTTTGCACTTAGAACATTTTTCTGTTGTATGGGGATGTTAGTTCCACAACTCCCTAAAGGATGGCGCTCATGGCGCTTATCTTGTACTGAAAGTATGTATACTTAAAAGTCTGATCAGGGTCTGTGATGGCGCTGAAATAAGTGTTCGTTCAGAAGCTTATGTTTTAGATAAATTAATGATTTTGCCATTTATATAACCACAAAGCTAATAATATATAAAACTTTTTTTTTTGAGCAGAATATGAGTTATCTTAGATAATTTATAAAGTTTTATCTGTTATAAATTTAGTTTAGTGGAATGAGTTAGAAGTTTAATGAACCATTTGTGTTTTAATTTCCAAACGTGGACAGCCGCCATTTAAAAGTTTGAAATTCGACATAGACATTGACGTTTTCTGGCATGCCGGATGCCGGGTGGACAAAATTTTTTTTTTTTTGATAAATTCGTTACAATGTGAAACTAGAGTGTGTATTATGTGTGTACGATGTGAAAAACATGAAACTGTGGAATAATTGTTATGCATGCTTTATGTATATTTCTTGTAATTGAGAATATAAGAGAAAATAATCAACATGTGTTTCATTTACTAACATCTTTACAGTTTGTGTTTATCGTATAATAATTTATCTTAATTATTACAAGGTCACATAATTCTATAGTTGCAGAATTAGATGATCTTGTAATAATTAAGATAAATTATTAAACCAAATACACTTTGTAATATATAGTACTATAGCATTGTGTTATGGTTATATATATATACACATTTTAGTTGGACAACTTCCCGATAGATGTCGCTGTACATTGAAAGTCGAGTAGCAACTCTATACCAGTATATATAATGTACTCTGTGAGTATTAAAATAATACGGCTTTAAGCAATGGTAGTATGCCCCGTGTCAGAGTTTTGATCTATACCTAGGTAGATCATAAAAATGACGATTTTTGTACGTTTATATCGAAATAACCATTTGAGGTGTGCTTATGAAATTTGGAGCACATATGTATCTCACGGGTCTCAATATATGCGCCAAATTTGACATGTTTATGTGAAATAGTTTTTGAGTTATGAGGGGTCAAAAGTGGCTCCAAATGGTTCGTGTAATATTACACACAGTGCTGCTCGCCAGTTTTTTTTAACTTTGGCTGGACACGCTTCCGCGTGTCTTGATCAAAAAGGGACAGCATCACAATATTTAACTAAATCAGTTTAGGCAATGTTGTCCAAGTCAACCTTAATATTTATAGGTATGACTAAAGACTGACATTCGGAATTATCATACATATTTACTTTATTAGCCTTTTGAATTAACCATCAACAATTCCAATTACAATGAAAATAATAAATGTTTCACCAATTAATTATATAATTATATATTATAATTTAAGTTTATTTGTTATTAATTGATATTAAAATACTGATATAAATACTTCGGAACAATATTTAAGGAAAACTCTATTTTACCATTTTATTAAATAAAATCTATCAAGTGTGGGCCGAACACGTATTCATGCTAGTTACGAGAACCGGAACACATCTATCAACTTTATTTTCGCAAAAATAAAGTTGATAGGTGTGTAAAAAAATTGTAAATATTCAGATTTTAGGGTTTTAAAACGTTTATGTGTTTGTGTTGTGATAAAACCTTGGTTACTACAACGCTTTAAAGATGCTTTTTAAAATGGCTGACAAACGGTTTGCATGAATCTTTACGGGTTCTTGTTTGCTACGGAACTCTAAAAAGAAATACATAATGTTCGACGCCAATAATGAAAATACGATTCAAATCCTAAATACCTACTTACCTAGCGAAGACCAACTAATGTATTAATCTGCAATATTGATAAACGTCTTACGTCTCCGTCAGCAAGCATCGTCCTGAGCTAAGCTTTCCCAACGTAATTATATGACATAGAGACGCTTTTATTAAGGTCTAAGTTCTTTGAGTTTTTTAATGGTAAAATTCTTTTCTCCTACTTTCTCAGAAATTGCTTCATTCAACATTCAAGTAGACAATCATATCCTTGCCCCTACAACACAAAATTTTAGCATGCGCTAAGATAAGCCAACGCCATCAGCTATCGGCCACGTAGAAAAGCTTCTTTCTCGCAAATAAGAGAAAAGCACTTATAAGTTCTCGGCCGAAATAGCCTCGTTTACTTAAAAAGGCTTTTTAAAATCACTTGGGAAGTCTTCGGCTTCGCCTCGTCCTTCCAATATTACTCAGCTGTGAATTGCTTTATTAAAAGGAAGGCGAATCATTGATAGAACCTCAACAAATGGGCAGATGACGGCAAGCGAGTAGTATCTGGCTCATCATCATCATCATCATCATCATCGAAGTGAAAAGTAGAGTATTTAACTAAAAGCCATTCTACTCAATCCTATATCATCCCTCGCTATGCTCGGGAGGCTAAAGATCTCGTATAACAAGGCTCGTTTTACCCCCTTTAGACTAGGCAACGGGGGGGTCCGTTGTATGGAGACCCCCGACTTAAATCCTCAGTCGATAAAACTTGGCTGGGTTTTAATATTGAATGATCCACAAAAATATCCAACAAAAAAAACATCTGGAAGTTAGGTATTTATACGTAAACCTTAATATTTATGACTGAATATTCTCTCAATTTCTTTTCAAAATAATACTAGGTAGTATATTTACAATCAAAACCGAAATATCAAACGAAATAATCATGCAGAACATCGATATTTAAACCGATTTTATTATCAAACCTTAACTGCGTTTACGCGATACTGTACCTTCGTGCTTTAACAATTGGATATAGTATAAAAAATCTTACTTCCTTAATCCGTCACATCTAAACCGATTGATACTATTGATTGAGAAACATGAGGTAAGATATCCTACGGGTTCTGCAAATTTTTGATATGTATTTTAAGTAAGTTTAGAAACGTTCCTCGTGTGTGAAGCACTTTAAGAAAATTATAAAAATTAAGTAAAATATGTTTGTGAGACTAAATTCTGTTACAAGCGCTTAAAACAATAGCATATATTTTGGTCAAAATATATATAAAAAAATAGGTAGAAATGCGTGAGTGGAATAAACCATCAAGAAAATGTATGCAGCGACAAAATGCATTAGTGTAATGAAGGAGTTTTTAAGTTTAATTATTATTAATATATGTACCTGGAATATGGTAAAACGTACAACACGCTGTTCGATAAAGTGTTGTTGTAGAGCGAGTGTAAATACAGAAAATTAAAACACAATTCATCTCAATAAATGTACTATCAACTGTGGAAATTCTGCTTCTTAAATCACTAATGCTATTGAACCCACACTATAAGAATTAGCATACTGCGCTCATTTAGTTGATAATATTTTATAAACGTTACTTGCGTTAAATTCGTCCAAGACATTGGTCTTAGCGCGTTATCTGAATATGGAGTCGGAACTGCTTTGTGTACGAATCAGTGAGCCAGAACCTGTTGCTCCGTCGGCTTCGCTCCTGACATTTACCATTTTAGAGAAAGAATACATAATTCCGATAGTAATAATTTTATTATACGAGAGCCAAATCCGCTGAGTAGACGTCTTGAAGTCCTCGAGCGCATTATTTGACCGTTTCCTGCTGGATGCCCTGAATTCGGAGTTGTTACAAATTAGTGACCTTCCTTCGAATGGTTTCCATCCTGTTATCAACTGCGTCTATTTCCAACAATCAGGTATGTATTTATGGATCTTTATTATTTAAAAAAGTGATGTTTTTTTTTTTTTATTCATGTTAGAAACATTCAAAGTATTTGTTATGGAATCGTGGAAACGTGATGATTTAACACCGCAGTATCGAGTGTCATAAACTGCGGTACATAAACATACATAATGTTAGTTATTTTATATTGTGGTCTTCTAGTGGATCGTTATCGGTTGCATGGGTAATACACCTCAAGCGTGATAATGATTATAAAATTAACCGCATTGGCATATTTAAAAACCTCTTTTAAATTCTAAATTAAATTTAAGTTCGGTAACTCCGTTTCTTTGAAACGTTAGTAATTTTCAATCCTTCGAAAGTAAATCATCTTTTGAGAACTAGAGTTCTCATCATTCATAAGAATTAATCATTAGATTCATAGTTTGACATAGTTTCAAGACAATGACAGTAATTCTATAAAAAACAGTAATGACTTAAGGTAATATTTTGAATTCTTGCCACAGAACTCTTATATGTTATAGCTATGTTAGAACATTTTATGGCTAAGTTAATAATAATATTTTAACAGTTTCAAAATAATACCACTAATTCAATACAAAACAGTAATGACGTAGGGGTAAATATTTTGAATTCTTGATACAGCCACAGAACTCATATATAAATATATATCTACCTTAGATCCTTAGAGCCTAATTCATTTTAAACTAACCTTAACACTTTCAAACATACAATAAAAGCTGGCGAAACTGATGATATGGAAAATTACTGACCAGAATCAGACACAATGGCAACCAAGAAGAACCCAGAAGCTATTCCTCTAGATGGTAATGATGAGCCGGTGCAGCTGGACGCGGTTCTGCACAGGCTGGGCGCGTTTGGCAAACACCAACTAATCACCATGTGTATGCTTGCACTGGTATACGCCACTAACTCCATGTATAACGTCAACTATGTATTCGCGGTCGAGGACGTCAACTACAGGTTTGGTCACATTTTTGTATCACCTAATATTTTATTACCTCTATACATAGCTTTTGAAGTGAAAACTTTTTTTAGCCGCGTTGAGCATTTATCCACGCGGAAGAAGTCGCGGGCATCGTCTAGTAATAGATATACACCAAAATATGTGAAGTTTATGTACGAAAATATGTGAACTTCAAAAGCCCTCATGGATTATGCAACTGGAATGTAAGATAATAGAGTTATGCACAATTCGCTAATACATGACTGATTTGGCGCTATTATACATGAAGATGTGGTGTTATTGATTCTAAGCATGCATACATAACAAGAATGGTGATTTAAAATGAAAGTTCATGAATTTATATTAAGACCAGTGGGGAAATAATTGGTACAAGATATATTTTTAAAGGTGATAGGGGGTAAAATTGTGGATTCGCGTGACCGTGACCGACATGCTCGCGTTGTTACGAAGACAAGAGGTCTTAAATGTTATTATACTACATTTGAAATTAAAATTTAATGCTTAATATTTTTGTAAATTAATTAATTAATATTTTTGTAAATATTTTAAAAATGACTTTTTATTTTGGATTGAAAGGTTATTCCTACGTTTTCTCTGATGACAGAACGTGTTAAAATTAATATTTTCCAATCGTAATGTAACTTTATGTGTTAGTCCTAACTCCTAAGGTGCATAATTAACTGAAGTTGTTGCTAATATAATATCTTTTTCTACATTTACCAGTCAGAAACTCAAATGTTTAATGTGAAGTAAAATTGAATGGATTTACTTTTCACTTGTATCGGCAGCCCCTATGACTGCCAATTTTTTTTTTCATCTATAACTTTTAATGGCTAACAAAATGTGAATTCATAGTATATTCAAGTTCTTTTAAATTCTTTTAAATTTATAAAAATGACTTGATACAGGTGGAACAAATTATTCTTCTAGTTACAGAAGAATGTCGAAATTGTCTCTAATACCGAATTATTAACAAAATTGAAGTTTGAATGAAAGCATAATATTTTATCAATTCCCTTAGTTAGGTTAGGTTAGGCTCGAAGATTAAGATTCTAGCATGGATACTTACTTTTTTAACTCTACTGTTGGGTATAAATTTTTGGTTTTCTACAGGAAATCGCATACTACATATTGCTATTTTGGGTTCTGCGTAAGACTGAGGCTCTGTCACTGATTGCCTACGGCTCAATAAAAATGTTCCGTTTAGGTGACGATAGCGCTGATCTCTGCTAGTAGTGGCTCAAAAAATGTCACCTGGGGGGTTACTACCATCCCTGGAAGCAGTAATCCCTCAAAATGACAGGACACGACCCTCAACAATATTAAAACAAGTTGAATGTTTCTACCACCGCATGGTCTGACACTCCCCACTATAATATTCCAGCTCGGTGGACTGTGGCATAAACCCTTCTTATTCTGAGGAGAAACCCGTGCTCTTTATTAAATTTATGACATTTATTTATTTGTGAGAATATGAGATGATACAAGATGTGTTAAATACTTAAAATCAGAACCGCATATTCAGTCAGCTGACCCTGACGTACAATCTTTTTTGAATTATAATAATTCTAATTACTCACTTACTAAACTAATTTCTACAGAAAACATTTACCTATATTTGGTTACTAAACTTAAAAGAATCAAAATATTAGAAAATAAAGAATTTAGTGCGATGGTTTGAGAAGTTTTTTTTTGGGTGTGTATTTTTGTTTAAGATTTATATCTGTTTTATTTTTTGGTTTTATATACAGGGTTACAGGAAAAGTCGACCTAGATCCGTTAAGGGCGTGTAGTACACATCATTTCTGAATGATTTCACTATGGAACCCCCCATCCTAAAGTTAACCGTTTTCGAGATATTCGAGTTTTAATTTTTTTTATGAAAATGCCCAATTTTTCGGCTATTGAATTGAATATTTTGAATTTTTTTGACTCTTATGATTATTTTTTTGGTTTTTTACATGAAGAATGAGATGCTTAATGACCTCAATGACTAAAATTGCACGTAAGTTAACTAAATAGGTCATTGTAGACGATCGAAACTTAAGAAAATAAGTACAAATTATAAAAAAATATTTTTCTTTTCTGGATATCTCAAAAAATTATTATGGCACTTGCTCTGCAGATGTGCTTAAAAACATCTACATTTTATCAGCTATCCAACGAGGTATAACAACCTAGAGTTGTATTTAAACTCATAGAAAAAAACATAGTTGGAAAGGTTCAGGTAGTAGGTCTGACGGGTCCCTCGGGCTATTGTCCTTCAAGTTAATCCGGTGCGTGTGAGCGAGACAACTTACGATTTATGCAGGTGAGAGTGAGAAAAATAATGTGCAAAAACAAGTTTGGGGATACAACATGCCCATTGTTTTGTATTGGGTCGTTTGTTTGCTTGCCATTTTAGTCTGCTCGTGCGATTCGTCCATGGTAGATGCGAATTATTGTGCTTTCGGATTCCCACACGACTTGGCTTTGTTTCTGGACTGATTTTTCTAACTGTGACTACTGTGCTTGTTTACTGGACTCTGATTTGTGCTTGTGATACTGGACTGTTGAAAATGGCAACATACTCGAACGAAGAATATGCGGATATGCTTATTTGCTACGGATGCTGCAATTGCGTGTCCGCACAAGCTCGGACTGAGTACATGCGACGCTATCCCGACCGTCGAGTACCTGATGTGAGCGTTTTCGACGGAGTTTACCGACGACTTCGTGAAACTGGCTCTGTTTCGCGACGACGTACGGACTTAGGAAGACCACGTGTCATTGATGACGACGAGGAACAAGACAACGAAATCGTAGAACGGTTCAGAAGAGACCCAACCACTTCGACCAATATTGTTGCCCGTGAACTGGGCCTAACTCAGTGGAAAGTGTGGTTTACGGTTCATACGGCAGGCCTGTATCCATACCACTACACGCCGGTACATGTAATTGAAGAAGGAGATCCCGCGAGACGCATGGACTTCTGCAGATTCATGCTCAATGCAGATATCGAGGACCCGAATTTCCTAAAATTAATATTGTGGACAGATGAATCGAAATTCGATAAGGACGGGATTACTAATTACCATAACGCACACTATTGGGCTCCTAAAGAACTAGGCAATCCAAATAAGAAAAGAATAAAGGGGTCACAACGACGATTTAGTGTAAATGTGTGGATGGGCATCATTTCCAACCATTTGATTGGATTGATTATTTGGAAGAAAGTAATTCTTCCAAATAATCTGAATGGTGAAACTTATGAAAATTTCTTAAGAGATCACTTAGGTGACCTACTGATGGCTGCCCTGCTCATTTCAGAAGAAGCGTTAGGGAATGGTTGGACACTAACTATCCTAACAAATGGATTGGACGAGGTGGTCCTTTACCCTGGCCAGCCAGATGTCCCGACCTGACCCCCATGGATTTTTATGTATGGGGGCACATGAAGAGCCTCGTTTACAGTGAGCCCAACCCCATATCGTCAGTGGAAGTTCTCAAAGCAAGGATAATTAATGCTGCTAACGACATAAGAAGAACATTAACCACTGGTGTAGTGAAAAGTGGACTACGTGAAAGAATGAGAAAATGTGTGCGAAATAGAGGTGGACACGTAGAACATGAACTATAAAAATTTATTCAAAAACATTAGGTGAATAAATGTTATTTTGAACTGATTTATTGTTTCATTTAGCTTACTACAATCACCGACGATCTGTACGCCAACTATGAGTTGAGCGTGAGTGACTTTGTATGCGAACTAGCGTTAAGAACGCACCGATTACGTTATTTTCCAAACAAAGGCCAGTAACTAGACACTTACGCTCAACTAATAGTTGGCGTACGGTCATTATTTGTACGATCGACGATCTGAACAAAAAAAACTGCTATAAAAACTGAATGATCTCCTAGGTCAGGATAGCGGGACATCGATGGATGCATGAAGGTTGTACCTAGCCGAGGGAGGCCTATGTTCAGTAGTGGAAGCCAGTAGGCTGAAATGATGATGCTGAACTAAACAAAGCCAAGTCGTGTGGGAATCCGAAAGCACAATAATTCGCATCTACCATGGACGAATCGCACGAGCAGACTAAAATGGCAAGCAAACAAACGACCCAATACAAAACAATGGGCATGTTGTATCCCCAAACTTGTTTTTGCACATTATTTTTCTCACTCTCACCTGCATAAATCGTAAGTTGTCTCGCTCACACGCACCGGATTAACTTGAAGGACAATAGCCCGAGGGACCCGTCAGACCTACTACCTGAACCTTTCCAACTATGTTTTTTTCTATGAGTTTAAATACAACTCTAGGTTGTTATACCTCGTTGGATAGCTGATAAAATGTAGATGTTTTTAAGCACATCTGCAGAGCAAGTGCCATAATAATTTTTTGAGATATCCAGAAAAGAAAAATATTTTTTTATAATTTGTACTTATTTTCTTAAGTTTCGATCGTCTACAATGAACTATTTAGTTAACTTACGTGCAATTTTAGTCATTGAGGTCATTAAGCATCTCATTCTTCATGTAAAAAAACCAAAAAAATAATCATAAGAGCCAAAAAAATTCAAAATATTCAATTCAATAGCCGAAAAATTGGGCATTTTCATAAAAAAAATTAAAACTCGAATATCTCGAAAACGGTTAACTTTAGGATGGGGGGTTTCATAGTGAAATCATTCAGAAATGATGTGTACTACACGCCCTTAACGGATCTAGGTCGACTTTTCCTGTAACCCTGTATAAGTTGTGTAATGTGTATAATATTTATAGTCTAAATATAAGGCAAAGGGCGCAGCGCAATTTTTTGTGTAATCAAATAGAACCGGAGCAAACTAAAAACCAGCGCTGAGCATTGTTATCAATGCTCAGGAACGCTGAGTTTGCTTCCCATGTATATTGTTAGATTTTATTTAACTTTTTTTAGGCGTAGGACTTAGTTTATAAGTGTTTAACTGTGTAAATTCTAGCAATAAGATACAATAAAGCTTTTATTATACGACTGCCTGAAAAAAGGAGTATATTGTTTTCAGGGTTCATATATGTATGTATGTATGTATGTATGTATGTATGTATGTATGTATGTGAGTTTGTATATTCCACCATAACTTCTATACGCCTGAACCGATTTTGATAAATAAGGTATCGTTAGAATCCCTAGCTTATTCCGGGTGACATATGCTAGTAAAATTTTAAAAAAAATTGATGGGCTGACCATGGTCTCGCATTAAAGACTAAAGTAAAAAAAAAAACGAAAATAAGATTAACTATATAATCATCATCCAGAAAAAGATGAGTAGATTTCAAAAATACATAACACTATAGTTTAATATCAAGTGATTCACAAAAAAATATCATTTAATAAATTGTGAATAAGATTCTAATTTAACTAGATTAATTTAAATTCTTAACTTTTTAGTTCGTTTTTTGGAAGGGCAGTCGTGTTTTTTAATTTTTTTAATTATGACTTGTTTATTTATTTCTTCCCTTGCCCCAGATGCAAGGTCCCGGAGTGTGAATCGGGGGGCTCCCCCTTCATAGTGCCGTGGCTGAACGCGTCAGCTTCGGAGCTGGAGAGCGAAGGCCTCAAGCAGTGTCGTCAGCATCCTCCGCTCAGCAGCCAATGCGGAGCGTTCAACACCAGCGCGCTGAGGGACTGCAGCGAATGGGCCTACCAAGTGCCCAACAGTTTTGTCGCAGAGGTGAGTCCATGTCCTCCACAATCGAACTTCGGCCGCGCTGGCCAAATTCAATGGAACAGGGATGATGACAACTCAATCAAATCAGCAACTGTTTATCAAACTTAAAAACGTGGTTCTAGTACGGAAGTTGTATGAAATTCACAATAGTTTCGGAGCTGGAGAGCGAAGGCCTCAAGCAGTGTCGCCAGCATCCTCCGCTCAGCAGCCAATGCGGAGCGTTCAACACCAGCGCGCTGCGGGACTGCAGCGAATGGACCAAGTACCCAACAGTTTTGTCGCTCAGGTGAGTCCATATCCTCCGCAATCGAACTTCTGCCATGCTGACCAAATTCAATGGCATAGGGATGATGACAACTCAATCAAATCAGCAACTGTTTATCAAACTTAAAAACGCGGTCCTAGTATGCAAGTTGTATGAAATTCACAATAGTTTCGAAGCTGGAGAGCGAAGGCCTCAAGCAGTGTCACCAGCATCCTCCACTCAGCAGCCAATGCGGAGTGTTCAACACCAGCGCGCTGAGGGACTGCAGCGAATGGGCCTACCAAGTGCCCAACAGTTTTGTCGCAGAGGTGAGTCCATGTCCACCGCATCGAACTTCGACTATGCTGACCAAATTCAATGGAATACGGATGATGACAACTCAATCAAGTCAGCAACTGTTTTCTCTCTCTTCGGTTGTTTTTTCATTGCTGAAGATCGTGGTCCTGGCTAGATCCTACCCTCGAACGGATCATTCGCTTCCATTGGCCTCTGTTGGTGGCCATTCTCACTAAAGTGTGAAATTTCGTCGCGTTAGACTCCCTCAGCTGGTCAGACCACCTAGTTGGTGAGCGGCCTCTCGCTCTTTTGCCCTCAGTGTTGCCCGTGACAATCAACTTCTCGAGTCTGTTGTCCCCACGTCGTATGATGTGTCCGAAACCAAATGCAACTGTTTATCAAACTTAAAAACGCGGTTCTAGTATGGAAGTTGTATGAAATTCACAATAGTGACGTCATCATATTTTAACGCACTTTTTTTTCTTTAATCTATATTTTAAAATGGTTAACAAACTTATAACTGTAAGCCGAGGATGTAAATTTTAGGTCTTTTGGAAGGCCCTTTAACAGAACAGAAACACTTTCGCATAGCTATACCAATATTATAAATGCGAAAGTTTGGATGGATGGATGGATGGATGTTACTCAAGCATGCCAGAAAGGCTGAACGGATCTGGATGTTTAGCACAGAGATAGATTATAGCCTGCAATAATACATAGACTACGCTTTATCCTGAAAAATTAAAAAGTTCCCGCGGGAACCATAAAACCGCAATCCACGCGTACGAAGTGGCGGGCATCAGCTAGTTTATAATATTAGTAAGTATCTATGGACTTATTGGATATTGATTACTTCATTCATTAGTAACAGTTTTACTAGCTTCAAATCATAAATTCTTTTGATATTCAAATAATCATTAATTTGCTGATTCTAGGTAAGTCAAAGCTTTAATAATAATAATAATAAAATCTTTTATTTGCAAAATTACATAGGTTCACATTTGGCCTCTATCTCCCAAAAAAGTAAAAACTTTGTTATGGGAGCTAGTGCCTTCCCTGTTACATAGGTGCTTTTTTGCATTTTTTAATTTTTGTTACTTAATTTTAACATGCAAAATGAAATATAATAAGTATAAGTGTGGTGAATGTGTGAGTGGTGTTTATGCGTGTGTGATGTTTGTGTGGGTGTGTATGTGTGTGTAAGCTATTATTACGTTAGCGTTTGTTTGTAACTAAGCGTGGAATATCGGGTTTTTTTTTACAAATCCAAAAATAATTTTGTAATCACAAAAGGAAACTTAATAATATTTAAAGCCTTTTAATATAATAACTAAAAATATTATTAAAAGGAGTCCCTTTAGGCAAGGTTCTGAAGATACTGGCAGCATTGAATAGCTATCAAAGGGGAAACGGTGCCAGTAAATATAAATAAAAATATAATTAAATATCGGGAATTATTGTGGATTTTTAAAAGTTCTACAGTATTTTCGTAACTAAGATTTCGCTTTGATTTCGCTAAAAGCTATTTAGCTGTGGTCTCTTGGTCTAACTGCAGCAGGCTCTTGTGCTATCGGTCATCAGTGTGTTCGTGACTGCGTTCGGCAGATAACACTACGGCTCATTGTTGTAATGCCTGGGGGTTACTATCATCGCTTAAAGCAGTATTATTTCACAAGTCATAATTAAAATAATTAAAAAACACGACTGCCCTGCCAAAAAACGAAATAAAAAGTAAAAAATCTAAAATCTAGTTATATTACAATCTTATTCGCATTTTAATTAAATGATATTTTTTTGTGAATCACTGGATATTGAACTATAGTGTTATATATTTTTGGAATCTACTCGTCATTTTCTAGATGATTATTATAGAGTTAATCTTATTTTCGTTTTTTTTTCAACTTTAGTCTTTAATGCGGGGCCATTTTTTTTATTTTACTAGCCTACGTCACCCGGAATAAGCTAGGGATACCTCATTTATCAAAATCGGTCCAGGTGTATAGAAGTTATGGTGGAATATACAAACTCACATACATACATACATACATGAACCCTGAAAACAATATACTCCTTTTTTCAGGCAGTCGTACAATAAAAATAGCAGTCTTATGACACGTACGTAGACGTCCCTAAAATAAGGATTATAATTGTAAAGCACGAGCGTCAGCAACATTAAAACAATACGGCTTTATGCGATGGTAGTATGCCCTCTGATAAAGTAGCTCGCTCACGGTTATAGAGCCTTAATCAAATAGCTGGCTACTGATATTGGTGTCTAGTTACAGATTAACATCACGCCTGTCTATTCAATTCGGCGTTGTATTTTTATAGGCGGTCTTCACTAGGGCTTCCAATACCGGGATCCCGGACTTTTTTCGTGCGTTTTCAATACCGGTATTGAAATATCTAATACCGGGATACCGGTATTGGTGACACTATAAACGAAACAGTATCTCTTGCATATATTTCTTGATACATGCCACTGTTTTTATTCGGCTTAGTTTAAAACTTGTATCTTAAGCACATAATTAAGCTCAATAAGAGCACTTTTCTTGCTTAAAACCAGCGAAGAAAAGTAATTTTTGATCATTGAGGGAAAAATTTGTGTTTGAATTTAGAACCCTGTAGCTTGGCATTTCTGTGTTATCGACTCACGAAACGTTCAAAAATCAGTTTTTTATCGAATGCAATATTTTACTATGATTTATTTTCTTTTAAAAAATAACTATTGGAATTTTTAATTAATTTGTGTTATTACTTAACTATTATGTATACGAGCAATATGTTATTCTTCATAATATATCTTGCTATGTTTTTCTTCATTGAATTTAAGCGGAAAGTGCTCTTTTTTAATTAATGTGGTGGAATATTTTTTTAATGGAAAAACTGTTAATGGTGCAGTTTCCTTCAGAAAAGACAAATTATAAGAAAAAAACAATCTATCTAATTTTAAGTTTTTATTGAAAAAAATCTTTCCGGTATTAATACCGGTATTGAAAAAAACTGGTATTCGAAAGCCCTAGTCTTGACTAACAAATACGCTAAGCTAATTATTAACGTAGTTCATGCGACGAAGACACGTATGACGTATCTGTGTTCACTGTTCATTTTTGCTCGCGGCGTGGGTTGCACTTTAGGTTTGGCAGTGATTATACCTATCATTTTATAACAGTTCTAATGATAATAATCCAATTGTAATCATTTTATGATTTAATTAAATCTTACTTATATTATAAATTCGAAAGTTTGGATGGATGTATGGATGTCTGGATGTATGGATGTCTGGATGTATGGATGTTTGTTACTCAATCACGCCCCAACGGCTGAACGGATTTGGTTGAAATTTGGAACAGAGATTATAGTCTGGAATAGCACATAGGCTACTTTATATCCCGGAAAATTAAGGAGTTCCCGCGTGAACCAAAAAACCTCGATCCACACAGACGAGGCGGGCCCGCGCCTTCGCGACTTCGCGGGCATCGCGATGGCTAGTGGCTAATGGCTAGGAAATAAATAAATCTAAAACAAAAGAGTGTGTGTGTGTGTGTGCAATTCACACACGGCAGAAGTAAAACTTTAGAAAAGTAGCCTAATGAGATAAATATAACTTGTATTCTATCTCATTTTCTCGCAGGCTAAATCCTATATATGTTTGTCTGTTTTCGTTTTGTTGAATTTTCATAATCATAATGATTCTAAAAAAGTTTCACTTCAAAAATTAAAAATAAAGCAGTGTTAGACTATTGGTTTAGTTGCCTGGCTCCCTGTTCGGTTACCTGTCGAGGGTTAACTAACTTTACGAATTTATATGAGTGCTTTAATAAATTAAATATTACGTGATTTAACAGTAAAGGAAAACATCATGAGGAAACTTGTATGCCCGAGAGTTCTTCTTAATGTTATTAAAGGTGCTATTCCACAATTAGCCAGCAAATAATTAAGTGTAGAATATACCTAGCTGCACTCTCTGTCTGATAATAGCCATTGTATTTTGTGACCATAAAACTTGAATTTCTATAAATTATTAATCGCTATAAAATTGTGTAACGGCAAATTCCACAGCTATTGACAATTATTCATAGCAATTATTGTTTTCCATTAGAATTAATAATAAAAATAAATAAATCCTTTATTTACAAGATTGTAGGTAGGTATACAATAAGTACGGTCGAGGGAATAAAATCCGTCCAAATTTATTGCAATTAGCATGACTATGAACCCTACTATATATGCGTGTTCTGACATGCATCTAACTATTGCACAGTTGCAATGGACGTACAAATCGATTGCAGATAAAGTACGGCGCAAATCGCAAGGTAGGTAGGTATGTGCAAACCAACGGAGCTGCGGCTATGGAGGCAATTTGTACGCGGCCCGATGCTGATACGGGTCAGAGCACCCGAGGAAGGACATAGTCCGCGGTAGATCAAAAAGTTTCTACAGGATTTTTAAAAAACCTAAATCCAAGTAGTCGCAGTTGGGGGCATCATCTATTTTCTTGATAAATTAGAACCACCTGTATCTCTGAACGACTGGAATCCGCCATGCCCCGTACTACAATGCATCGATATTCGATAAGGTACAGCCATCGAGTAGTAAACCTGTCTAAATCGAGTAGTAAAGTGTCTGTGGGTACAGCGAACAGTCCTAGTTCGCTGTCTTATTGTCTTTACAATGTCTTCTTACTGCCCCAACCCATATAAACACATCGATTTTTTTCATCTACTACTACTACTACGACTACTACAGCCCAATAACGTTCCACTGCTGGGCACAGGCCTCCACTGTCATAGGAGAGAGGGAATTAGAGCTTAGACCCACCACGCTGCTCCAATGCGGGTTGGCGAACCGACCCAGGACTCGAACCCGAGACCTCATCGGCCGCAGTCGAACATGCCAACCACTAGACCAACGAGACAGTTAATCTTTTTTCATCTATATTTCTTCAATAGTATGATCTATATCTTTATCAGCCAAGACTTATTGAGCTAAGGTTCACGAGGCTGCTAGTTTGAATTGTAAGATGTAGTGATGAAGTAATTTTAGGAATTAGTAATTAAAGGAGGAAATTCTCAATTCGGCGCTTATTGGTTTTTTTTAATGTATGTCGCTGCACTCCTCCGTGGTTTTTGAAACGATTTGAATTTTTTTTAATCAGTCCTTAGAGGAAGCTCTCGAGGTGGGCCCAAAAAAAATTCTGACTCCAAATCCTCAATCCTGACACTAAAAAGTTTAAAAAAAATTCTTTCCAAAAACCGACTTCCAATGCCACTACTACTAAAGTAAAAAAATATTTTGATTACTATACACTATGTTGAAGCCCGACTTCAACATAATGTGTAGAAATCAAAAATTTAATCTGCGGACGCCATATTGAAAATTGTTAGTTTAAATACGAGTGTTTTGAGGATGATAATTCAGTCTCCCGCCCGCAGACTCAGCTATTATTGAATACTTTTGTGTTTAGATCGCAATTTGATTTACAGCCTAACGATAGCAATCGTGGCTGAATCAAATCACTAATGCTTTTAAGTATAGCCAACTTTTATCATTATTTTTTAAAAGAGTTTATTAATACCTACTTCTGGATTGTCACTTACACTAGGTCACCGATGTATAATTTTAGTACTTGCGGTACTCGAGATTTCCTTTTTGATTGCAGTTTGGCTTGGCCTGTCAAGAATGGAAGCCGCCAATGGTGGGCACAATACACAGTTTTGGGAGTATGATAGGACTGCTCATACAGGGACAGATCTCAGACAGGTACCTACTAATTTTGCTTTTTATAATATTTTCAAGTCAAAAATAACATAAAATTACGTATAACTATTTGTTCAAGCGCTTTAAAAAGATCAAAGTACGTTTGTGGGTATAAAAGTTACCGATGGTAATTTATCTCTTGGAAAAGTCTGTCGCTGTGTCCAACAGAAACTTCCAATAGTTTTGCTAATATAAATAAATAGGTTCTCGCGTTCGTTTCTTTTTATACGACGGCCTGAAAAAAGGAGTATATTGTTTTCAGGGTTCATGTATGTATGTATGTATGTGAGTTTGTATATTCCACCATAACTTCTATACGCCTAAATCGATTTTGATAAATGAGGTATCGTTAGAATCCCTAGCTTATTCCGGGTGACATAGGCTAGTAAAATTAAAAAAAAATTGATGTCCCGCATTAAAGACCAAAATTGAAAAAAAAAAACAAAAATAAGATTAACTATATAATCATCATCTAGAAAATGATGAGTAGATTCCAAAATGATATAACACTATAATTCAATATTTAGTGATTCACAAAAAAATATCATTTAATAAAAAATGTGAATAAGATTCCAAAGGCTATATATGCAAATCGCTTTTTATGGAGGTAAACTCCAAAAATAATAATAATTATTATTATTATTAAACTCTTTATTTGTACCACACATAACAAAAGTAAATTACAGAAAACACAAAATAACACAAAGAAGTACAAAGGGCGGCCTTATTGCTAAGTAGCAATTTCTTCCAGCAACCTTATTAGGAGAACACAAGGAAACCAGGCTGTAGGTGGCGCACAATTATACTAATACTACATACAAAAAACTACATAACAATACATAGACAAAAATACACAAATATCTTAATACATACAATGCATAAATATATTATAAAATAACATATATAATACATACATACCATATAAACTTAAATATACAATTACATACTATACATACACATACTTACATTAAAATTAAATATAAACTAAATTTGTCTTCAATTTGCAAGGAAGTGCGTCTTAAGAGCATTTTTGAACACGCCCAGCGATTTCGACTGTCTTATATTCAGTGGGAGTGCATTCCACAGTTCAATTGCCTGCACAGTAAATTAATTTCCGAAAAGTTTGGTTTTCCAAAAATAATATGGCAGGGCAGTCGTATTTTTTAATTCGTTAAATTAATTTCACTTGTTTGCCTGGTTTTTTATACGACTGCCTGAAAAAAGGAGTATTTTGTTTACAGGGTTCATGTATGTGAGTTTGTATATTCCACCATAACTTCTGTACGCCTGAACCGATTTCGATAAATGAGGTATCGTTAGAATCCCTAGCTTATTCCGGGTGACATAGGCTAGTAAAATTTAAAAAAAACTGATGGGGTGACCATGGTCCCGCATTAAAAACTAAATTTGAAAATAAGACTATATAATCGTCATCTAGAAAATCATGAATAGATTCCAAAAATATATAACACCATAGTTCAATATCCAGTGATTCACAAAAAAATATCATTTAACAAAAATTTTAATAAGATTATTTTTTTTTAACTAGATTAATTTAGATTTTTTTAGTTCGTTTTTTGGTAGGGCAGTCGTGTTTTTTAATTTTTTTAATAATGACATGTTAACTAAATTAATTTACATTTTTTTCAATTCGTTTTCTGGCAGGGCAGTCGTGTTTTTTAATATTTTTAATTATGACTTGTTGTAGGTTCGGTCGTAAAACGGCAGCGGTGTTCGCTGGCACGATGGGCGCAGTTCTCGGCCTCACTAAGAGTTTCGCCACCTCTTTTTGGATCTACCTTGTCCTTGAGGGGTTGGAAGCAGCCATTGGTGATGCTTTGTCACCTATGTTCATGTTGAGTATGTATCTTGCCACCGTTCCACGCGGCCATCAAACTATCAAACTGGATGTATGGATGTATGGACGTATGGATGTATGGATATCTGGATGTATGAATGTATGGATGTTTGTTACTCAATCACGCCCCAACGGTTAAACGGATCAGGCTGAAATTTGGAACAGAGGAAATTTGGATTAGAATATAGTCTAGAATAGCACATAGGCTGCTTTTTATCCCGGAAAATTAAGGAGAAAATTAACCAAAAAACCTCGACCCACGCAGACGAAGTCGCGGGCATTCGCTAGTGATTTATATAGAAATCATCAGGTTAGGCTAGCTAGCATTAAGTTCTATTGTATTATTTGTATTATTTTCAAAAAAAGTATGTATATCATATTAACAAACTATTTAGATGATGCCCGCGACTTCGTCTGCGTGTTTTAGATATTTTGACTACCGTGAAAACTTTTTAATTATTCAGGATAGAAAGTAGCCTATGTCCTTCCCCAGGATAAAACCTATATCTATACCAAATTTCATCAAAATCAGTTGAACAGATGGGCCGTGAAAGCGTAGCAGACAAACACACTTTCGCATTTATGGGAATATTAGTATGGATTAGATGAGAAATAGTTTTTATTCACGCTTATTTAAACAACATTTTACCTTATATGGTGACAGCACTAGATAAATAGTCACAAAGGTCAGTAATTCAACTAATAACTTTAATAGATTAAGGAATTACTGTACTTCTTAAGGATTCTGGTCACGCACTACGGGCACTTATGCTTAAGTCCGGAAAAGCCAAGTGAGAGAAGAAGAAGAAGACAGAAGGATTCTGGTTTTAAATACTAATATTTTGTTTCCCAGGCATTGAAATCGTTGAAAAGAAGCGGGCGGTACTCTATCAGATGATCCTTCTGAACTGCTACACTGTGGGGCAAATCGTCATGCCATTCATAGCGTGGGGGGTTCCTTACTGGCGCAACTTCCTGAGGGTTATATACGCGCCCACTCTTATCATCCTCACGTACTCCTTCTTCCTCGACGAAAGCATCCGCTGGCTGTTCAGCAAGGGGAAGAAAAAACAAGCCGTAAAACTAATTGAGAAGATAGCCAAGAGAAACAATGTAAAAATTGATAAGACATTAATTAATAAACTGGATTATATCTATGAGGACTTGACAACCAGGGTGACGGATAGGAAGCTGCTGATCAAAACGTTCAGATCAAGGATAATGCTGCAGAGGTTCCTCGTGTGCATGGTCTGGTGGTTCACCATAACACTGATCAACTTCGGGATGATGATCAGTTCAGTTTTGATCAGTGGGAATAAGTACATCAATTTTGCTCTGCTGATTATGATGGATATTCCAGCAAATATCTTCTACTGGCTGGCGCTGGCGAAATATAAGAGGAAGTTGCCTTTAATAGGGTCTTTTATTGTTGGAGGAATTTTCTGCGTTTCACAGCCTTTTATGCCAAAAGGTCAGTATTTCATAAGTTAATTCATCCAAGTTATTAAGTAGATTTATAACACGAAGTAATATCAAGGATTTGTAGCAAGATCGGAGGGATTTTCCAGTACATGCTAAATTTAAACCAATCAACTGGTTCTGAAGATAGAACAAAAAGCTAGCTTAAATCATTGATCAGTGAGAAGTCCTGACGCAATTATGATCGCGGACGGGAAATGATTTGCCCTTTACATTAAAATGACATAAAAAGTAGTTGCGAGATTGCAATCATACCTCGGGCGTTAATGCTTAGGAGAGACGAGTAAGAGTAATCACACTACATAACTCGCTATTACTACTAACAATTGCAACTGGCAGAAACTGAATGTCGGAGAAGTCAACTCTGCTTTGCACAAACTAAAACTTCCATATATGAGTTGCAACTTTGTAAGTTTGTATGAGAGGAACACAATTGGCGTTCAACTTTTCTGTTTTATTCAAAAGCTTTCAACCTTACGTTAAATTTTCGATTAGATTCACTTGACCATTAGAAAGCTTTTTGATATGGTTAATTTTGTAAACCTATTTTATTAGTGAAATTAAATTTCGTCATATAACGTAGAGAAAGTTATGTCGCTCATGAAAGAATCTGCTTTGTTCTCTTCTACTTAGAAGAGTTGGCATGAAACTCTTTAAGTTACTCTTTCCAATAAGCAAAATGTTACCCTATTATGTGGATATACAATACATAAATAAAGACTAATATAACAAGTTAAAGCTATTGTAACAATCTTGTGGACTGCTGAATGTCATCAATGCAAACAACAAGTTGATATCTATTTAACAATTCCTTAAATAACCTTTGTCATAAAATTCATAAAAGCATCTGATTTTGTGACTCACAAACGATGGTTTCTTTGTAACCATATTTATAGTGGTTCTCCAACTTTCGTTCTCATGTGTTGTCATTGTCTCCACAGGCTACGCGCGGATTGGGCTGGCACTATTAATAACGTTTGCCATAAAATTCATAAAAGCATCTGATTTTGTGACTCACAAACTATGGTTTCTTTGTAACCATATTTAAAGTGGTTCTCCAGCTTTCATACTCATGTTTTTTTTTCTTTTTTTTTATCCACTACAAGTTAGCCCTTGACTGCGATCTCACCATGGTAAGTGATGATGCAGTCTAAGATGGTAGCGGGCTAACCTGTTAGGGGCATGGCAGTTATATTAAACCCATTACCCCTATCTGGTTTCTACACGACATCGTACCGGAACGCTAAATCGCTCGGCGGCACGTCTTTGCCGGTAGGGTGGAAACTAGCCACGGCTGAAACCTATGTAGCGGTTACCACAGTGCAAAACTACATGGCGCTAATTGTATCTTCACCGCAAAATAAGATAATCGACTGAAAACTTATAAGTTACCATACAAGCCCGAATCACGATATCGAAGTTTTCTGAGAATAGCGCTATATAAAGACCGTTCCAACTTATAACGGTCGGACCAGAAAGGTCCCCGGGCACAATACCAGCCCGGAGGAAGATCTTCCTATTGGTGCGGACGAGTACATATCACTCACTCGTCCCACACCTCCCACCAGGCTAATGTGTCGTCATTGTCTCCACAGGCTACGCGTGGATCGGACTGGCACTGTTCATGATGTTCGAGATGCTGGCGACCTTCTCCTACAACATAGTGTACATGTACACATCGGAGCTATTCCCGACTTACACGCGTAACTCTATGCACTCCATCTGCTCGGCTTTCGGCCGCGTCGGCTCTTTGATCGCGCCACAGACTCCACTGCTAGTGAGTACTCTTCGCCTTATACTGACTTTACTTACACCAATATCAGTTTCATACTAACTTACCATAATCATACAGGAGCAAAAAGCTAGCGAAAATGAAGGAACTAGAAGCAGAACCGCCAAAGCAGACAAATCTATGTGGTACAGCGTGTAGCTACTAGCTTTCACGTGTTACATCACGAGCTACTTATCATGGACCTCTAGTTCCCTCATTATCATGGATGTCCACAAAGTAGCCCCTGCTTCTATCCAATAAGCTAGCGAGGTTAGGTAAAATGTAAGACTGGCTTGAATCACCATTTTTGATGGACCTTGAATTTTACCCTCAAATATGGCGCTAACGTTAGTCAAAGAAAAAGTTGGTTCGACATTTTTACCGTAGTGTAACACTAATAAATTAAGAGGTGTTAAAGTTCTTACACGTGTTACATTTTAATGAACGTCAGTTACGCTAAATACTAAATCAACTGGCCCTTAGTTTTCGTGCTCATGTCACTATTGAATTTTGGGCTCAAAATCGAAACATAAATTACTATTTAAACAAAAAAACTAGCGGCAAGCGTTACAATAATATTGATAGTATCCTAGGAGACATCTTTCATAATAGGTAGAAGAGAGACGGCTGCCTTATTTATTTTCAAAAAAGTCATTTAATTTGCATATTCGAAATTTTTTGAGTGAATTAACAAATTAATTACTCCACACACTCCAAAAGTCCACACGTTCCACAAGTCTCAACAACAACTAGACAGTTGATTCGATTAGAATCAACTGCTCAATGCGTGTCATTAAATCTAGTCAATTCATTGTTAAAAGTCTTAATTTCATACCGAATTTGCTCTGCACAATTTAACCCAGCTTGATAACTTTAACCTTGTTTATCAACGACTTATCTAAACTCTCAGATGACATATTGGACCGGTCTGCCAGCGCTAATATTCGGGCTGACTTCTCTACTGTCTGGTGTCCTGACACTCTTCATGCCGGAGACCGCGCGAACCCAACTGCCCGATACTGTGCACGAAGCTGAAATCATCGGCAAGAGATCCCGCATCAAGTATGATCCCGCTAAAGAGAGCTTGAAAGGAACTTAGAAGGCTGCATCAAAGTCGAGACTCAAAAAGTACCTATCATTAGTACGACGAGTGATATTTTTCATAAATCTGATTATACGTAGAATTCCTTCATACTTATAGCCAGCGTTCTTGGGAAAACTTTGTGAAATAAAAATCGATAAAGCAATTTGTACCAGTGAAATTAATTTTTGAGGCTGCATCGAAATCGAGAAAACACTCAAAAAGTACCTATCATTAGTACGACGAGTGATATTTTTCGAAAATCTGATTATACCTAGAATTCCTTCATAATTCTACTGCCAGCTTTCTTGGGAAAACTTTGCGAAACAAAAATCGATAAAGCAATTTATACCAGTGAAATTAATTTTTGCTGTGAAGTTGGTGGTACTAAAGAATACAGAATTTTACAGAAGAAGATAACGTATACGAGACTTTACGGGTATTATAGAAAATTATGGACAATAATATGTAGAAATAATTGGAGTTGTAAATCTCGTTATGTGGAGTCACTTGGTAATAATTATGTAGCCGCAACGATGGCCAATCTCAATTCTCAACAGACGTAACCAAATATCTGACAGGAGATATTATAGTGTCCAAGTGTATGCAGATACCTATTCCGATTAACATAGTCTGATGGGACGGCAATGAGAAATAATCAGAGAGAGATCACTGTACCAATAGGTTTATGTCCTCTCCAAAAGTAAACAACTCCGAAACTTTACAACTCTGGAATGTAACTAAGAATTTCGTGACAGAAAAAAGCATTGCAATCTCTTCAATTGAAGTCGGTTAAGAAACCGTTACGACGAATTTACATTAGGAATAGATAATGAATGAACAATATTATGATAAGTATAATATAAATAGGATACTAATAATCCATGACCCTTCCCGACACCGCATTAGTATAAATGTGCACTTAACTACATACAAAGTATAATTCGTTACTTTGGAAGCCATTACAAAATAACGAAATTACAAATAGGAATAAACTTTAGAAGTAAAAAAACTAAGGAAATAGAACCAGTGACTTCGTAAATTTATTATACTTTAGTTAAGTTTTAGAATTATAATGCATGAATACGTCTAGATAGACGATAAGACTGAAATACAAATAAAAATAGGATTTCTATAAATACATTTAAACTTTAAAATATGTGTTTTGAAACTTCTAGTAAATCTTCGTGTCATTCCTACCGAAAATATTTATGAGGAAATAATATAGCCAGCTAGAAATTTAACAAAGTTTAACACATCGCGCTCGGCCCAAACCAAGGCTGATACAGACAACTGCAGATCGCTGATTATCATACTTGTCTGTGGATTATGCCTATCACAAATTAGCGGATTCTCACTCTCCTGATAAGTCCTAGAGCCATTTTTTTAAAAATTCAAGAATTATTGGCGATTTCTCTCTACCGATTCAACGACCTCCGTGGCGTAGTATTCAGCGCTGTTGTCAATCGCAATGTTGTCAAAAGGGTCAATTTGGGAATTTATAATTTCTGAATTTTCCCTGGTCTGGCCTGGTGGGAAGCTTCGGTCGTGGCTAGTTGCCACCCTACCGGCAAAGATCAAGCGATTTACCGTTCCGGTATGATGCCGTATAGAAACTAAATAGGGGTATGGATTTAAAAAACTGCCATGCCCCTAACAGGTTAGCCCGCTACCATCTTAGACTGCATCATCACTTACCATCAGGTGAGCTCGCAGTCAAGGGCTAACTAAATAAATGATTTAAAAAAAGATAGGAACGATACCGAAACAACTTGGTCGTTCAAATTAAACGTAACATTTTTCAAGAAAATATTTTACATTATTTATAGTACACAATTAAATAATACATAATGTATAAGAAAACAATCACTGTACCATGTTGGTTAGGTTATTTGAAACTGAAATAAAACCTCTGAAATGAAATACCAGCCTTTTTCTTTTCCTCCGAATTGCGTTGCCCCATCTAGACGTGATTCGCTTCCTACACAACCCTTCTACTGTACTGAAAAGCAAACAGATTATATCTGCTTTTCAGTATCCAGCTTTTTAGTTCTATTGGCTCTCAAGTCTACGTTCAACGCCTAGATAGCGCTTTCTGGCATGGTAATTTTGGTAATTCACCCAAACTGCCAGAATTTGTACAGAGTGATTGTATAAGGAATCATTAATGAAGAAGCTGCTCCAGTGTCGGAGTGAAACATACGTTGAGAATCATTTGGAAGACGTGTATCGTGGTGTTGTCCCGGTGCGAATTGGGTATTTGACAACTAGTCAAATTAGCAACTTTTTTCAAACGTCAAAACGCGTGCTTAGTATGGATTTTGTATGAAATTTTAATTTATGACGTCATCAAAGTTCGACTTGACTTTTCGTTTTTACTTTAATCGATTGTTTAAAATGGTTATTCAACATAAAACTATCAGGGGACGTGGATATTACGACATTTGGGAGATCCTCTATCTACTAGTCACTAAAAAATAATTTATTTGAATAGTAGTCAAATACCCACTTGTTGGTTTACGGGACGGTGAATATCGCAAGCTGCAAGTGCAAGATACACACTCTACTACTACTTGCCTACTGTGGCGGATTATAGTGAATTAACCTTCTAGTTCCTTCATCATTAATTAGCATTATCAATTTGCTGCCTTGCTCCAGTTCAGACTCTATAACTGCTGTAATGGAGCTATCTAGTCACGATTAACCAAACACAGATCATTATAGCAGTTAGCAATATAGGATTATCTGTATAATTCTAAACCGGCTCACCACGCCCTGTTCTAGCGCCCTATAAGGTATTCTCAAATAGTGTTCTCAATTTCTATCATATTTATTACTATCTGTTATGATTTTGTTAATTTCTATACCTTGTTCTATGTAAATCTCAACGTGTCTTTATTCCACGTAACCTAGAAACCTAAAATTCCAAAAAATATTTTTCTCTTTTGACATTTTTTCACTTAGGACAAAGTAACAAAACTTTGTCACTTTACATCTCACAAGTAAGCTTTGTATTTTAACTGTGCCGAAAAAGACGTTGTGTTTGGAAAGTAGGATCTAAAACTGAGAATTTCCATCTACATACAAACTTAAAGATGAGCGTGCGTTTCCCGCACCGGAAAACTGTTCAAATTTTCGGTATAAAAGTAGCCATTGTTACGCTTCAGGTCTATATAACTAAGTCAGCCCGTCGCTCCGCTTTACAGACAAAGTAAAAAACAAACACACTTTCGCATTTTTAATATTGGTACGAATAATCTGTAGCGCCTATTATACATTTGCTCCTAATCTTCACCTCACAAAACAATACAAGCTATAAAAGCTCTACAGCTAGTTCAAAGAAAGTGATAAAACAAACTAAGCAACATACATCGCCAATACATTGAATAGGCATGATGACTGATTTTTAAAAATGCTCAGATTATGTTCGGAGGTATCTACTATTTCGAAAAAATATATTATTACAGCTGAAAAATAAGGTTTGGTAGATAAAATTGGAATTTGAAATTTAAATTTTAAAATTCATGAGTGTGTGTCATAAATGAGTGTCATGGCGTCGTTTGTGACGTCACTATTGTTATTACCGATGTACTCTGTGCAGTGTGCAGTAAACAATAGTATGCTTGTCAAAGCTCGAAAACAAACAATTGTGACGTCATTCGCTTCTCGGTGTTTAATCCATTATGGCGGATTGCTGTATTTTTAGTTTTATTTTATCAAAATAAATAGCAATCTCACTCGAATCCTATTTCGTTACATAAATTCATAATTTCATTGATTCTTGGTTACTGTCATCATGCCTATTACCTATGTATGGAGTTCAATGCCATGTGCATTGTATGTAGCCTCGTGGAAGCTCGTATTGCGTGCTGGCTGAGCGGAGGCCCGAGGCAGACAGTTAGGGCTGCCGCGAGGGGCAAGGTCGTCGCTCGGCGCAGGTGTCCTCATTGACCTTACCACCTACGCGCGCATAAGCTCGTGACCTTTATCGGTGTCGAAAACTCTATTACTGTAATAATTTATTTGTACTTGTTTTCTTGTGTCATTACTAAAAATAACGTCAGAAAATGTATGCTCTACAAATATAGATTTTTCGGGAATAAAAGCATACTAACTATTAGCTGTAACTGTCAGATAGATACTAGATACTCTTTCACATTTCTACTGTGAATATGAATAGCAAAATTAATCGCTCATTAAAAATATTTTAGGGAATTATCCCTATCATCCCTTGTCATCGGTCGTCCTCTACAGAACACAATTTGTTAAATGCAAGTTAAGTATCCCGTTATTAATGTGTAATAATTAAATCATAATATTATCTGAAAAAACATTTTAATCCAGAAGACGAAAATTTAATACGAGTACAATTTTTTTTTCAGAAATGAAATAAAATTTATTTACAAATTAAGTACAAAGCAATTTATTTTAGAAAAAGGCAATTACTCACTAGAGTCATTTATTATAATCAATAGCCATATTGAAATGAATATACCTGTGTTCAAATTCCAAATTCTATCAGCATCATCAATAAACATTTATTAAGCGGTAGTGGATAACATCACAACAGTTAATAAAATCCAAAATATTTTATATTTTTATCGACATTCGTGATCGGATGAAGTTTTGCCTCGTAAAACATCATCTCAGAACGGTATACAATGATCGGTGAGCGGCGTATCGAATCGACCTACGTTTTATTGCATCCATCACTAGTAAATAATGGCTGACATGGACGTACAGTGTGCGTCAGATTAGAAGACTTCTGGGCGAAATTGAATTGAAGATCTTTGCATATAGTCATATAGGTTCTGCACCCTAAAGCGTAACATTTTTTTTTTAACCACTACAAGTTAGCCCTTGACTGCGATCTCACCTGATGGTAAGTGAAGATGCAGTCTAGGATGGAAGCGGGCTAACCTGTTAGGGGCATGGCAGTTATATAAACCCATACAACTATTCGGTTTCTACACGGTATCGGACCGGAACGCTAAATCGCTTTGCGGCAAGTCTTTTACCGGTCGGCCGAAGGCTCCCACCAGGCAAAATAAACTTGCTTTAAAGAGGTAAACAAATCGCAGAAAACCTATCTAGTGAAACACGACCTTTGGAGGCGTTCTCGGGTTTGATTTTTCACTCCGAGTATCAAGATTTCATAGGTAATGTGCGATAAACCCGGCTAAATAATTTACCCGGCTGAGTTTGTTGTGGGCTCTTCTCGGACCACGGTACGTTTGGAACCCTCGTAGCTTTAGTTTTAAGATACCGTTACTGATTATCACCATTATATTTTATAAATAACTAGACGTCAATAAGTGTAGTATACCTACCTAAATTGATTAAACTTTATTTGACTTTGACTTTGAAAACATTTACGCCGTGCATAGCGCGTCTCTCGTGTTTGAGGAAAAACGTAAAAATTACGTGACTAGGCGTTTATTAAGCACGCGTTAACATACAGGTTGTTGTTACAAATTGTTTTCAAACTTCTAACCAGCTTCTAGCGTTAGTAGCGCCATTACATAGATTTAAAGACTGTGTTAAACAGCATTTGTTAGGTCGAAGTTATTACACTATCGATGATTTTATTGATGACAAAGTTGCATGGAAGCAACCGGCCTCGCATCCAGTGACCCACAAGTCAGTGTAATACTTGTGACGTATGTGTTGTGTTGTCTACATATTATAAACTTTTCTTTTCTATGAAAAGAGCAACTGCTGAGTTTCTTGCCGGCTCTTCTCACTAAAATTATCTTTCCGAACCGGTGGTAGAGTCTTAACGTTTCATAAGTGACACAAGTTGTCCTACATGAAATAAAATAAATCCTTTCATTTCATTTAGTAACGTTGCCGTCCCGCGTTGCGTCTATATAAGCCTTTATAATTTTATTTTGATATGTTCCGATTAGCTGTCCAGGCTCGTTTCTCTAACTGATAATCCGATTAATCAGCTGAGTTTTTTCAGTTATTTTTAACGCGCCGCCGCCGCTCATTGAAACGGAATTCCTGATGCTTTGGATAAATTATATATCCAAGTAAGTTTGAACTTGGCTTTTTTGTTTTACTATTTTTATAGTGAATAACAACGTGGGTAAGTGTTTGTTTACTAAATAAGATATAATATAGTAACAACGTAGCCGTAGCATAGGTATAAAGAAGGTAATAAAATGTGCCGAAACGTATAGATTTAATATTCATAATTTAGTACTACGTAAACAGTATCCATAGCTACTTCTATGGAAAAAAGTGTGATTTACCTGTCAATCTGCTACTATTTTCACGGCTCAGCCTCTCAAGCGATACAATGATAACAATTGCTACCTACATCGAATGAAAAAGGTGTCACAAAGAATATAATATTACCAACTTAATCAACTTAAGCTCAGATTTAATTCACTTTGGTATTCGCCCAAAAGTGTGGGTACCTCACAGTTTTGAGAGCAGTAGATTTACTCAATAAATTCCTCAAAAGGTAAAGGCACTTATAGTTCCTCTAGTAGGTAGTGCAGTCTTTAATGCGGGGCCATGGTCAAACCATATTTTTTTTAAATTTTACTAGCCCTTCAGCCGGTTTCTGAATTAGGCATTCAAGCAAAAATCAGCTAAGCTTTGCTCTAGACTTAAGTTAAGACTTAAGTTTTTGTATTTCACAAGATAAAATTGGGATTTCCCAAATTGTAATTAGCTAAGTATTTCTTCAATCGTCCCTGAGTATTCTCCAACATTACGTATGCGTTTCGTTACACGTACGAAAACCAGTACTGACCGAAAATAAAATTAATTTCTATTTTTATAAAATATTATTATTAAATATAACTCAAAAAAAATTATTATGTTAAATTTTATTTAAAGAATAATTCATTTCAAATGTTTCAAGCTTTTATCTCATAAAACTCGTTGTTTTTGTTGTTGATTTTAAATCGCCGCTATAGAGAATGGAGCGTATCAAATTATGCCAGTTTGACCGGAGACAAGTTTTGACAAACGTCGGTTTTGTAAATTTAAGTCGAAATCTTTTCTTTTGGATATTGATCTCGTCAAAATGTATAAAATGGAAAGAAACAAGAAAACGATCTCCTAATTTCAGTAACGAGGAAAAAGAAAATTTTCTCGCACTCGTATCAAAGTAAATATTTTAACTAGCTTATGCCCGCGACTTCGTCTGCGTCGATTACGGTTTTTTGGTATAAAGTAGCGTGTGTTATTCAAGACTTTAATCTATAAGGATTATATATTATTTCTATCTTTATATTTGTAAGGATTCCCTTGTATTGCTCATAGGCCAGCTTTACTCTGTTTTGGTTCAGTACAATATCTTGTGGATTTACTTGGCCGTAATTAGTAGTTAGTACGTACGTACTCGTACATGTAACTCTAAAAATAGAGAGAGCTTAAAAATTCGTCGAGTATTCTATTCATCTAGTCACAAGACATACCTGACTACTTACAAATTCCATAAAATCCAACCATCAAACTTAGAATAATGCCTGTTATTCAAAGTGTTCTTTGAATAACAGGCATAATATTTATGTGTTTTATATTATACTAGCTGATGCCCGCGACTTTTTCCGCGTGGATTGAGGTATTTTGTGTTCCCCCGTGGTTTTTTAATGTTCCGGATATAAAGTAGGCTATGTACTATTCCAGACTATAATTTATCTCGATGCCAAATTTCATCCGAGATCCGTTGAGCTGTTCTGGCGTGATTAAGTAACAAACATCCATCTATCCATTCATTACAATTTTTGCATTTATAATATTAGTATAGATACGTCTAAGGTACCTCATCAATAAATATCAATATGTTCTTTCCACAGGTTTCAAAATGTTATAGACTGCAAAAGGACAGGTGCTTTTTACATACAAAAAAAGAAAGAAGCGTGGGTGGCCATAACAAAACTATATAACAGCCTGTGTACGACAGGCCCACGAGATGAAGAGATGCTAAAACATTTTTATAACAATATTAAGCATCGAAGAATTTACGAAGAATAATTAGTGAATAAGATAAGAATCATATTCTTAAGTAAAATAACAATTTTTTTCAGAAACAGAGATATTTGAAAGAATCTTCTGTAAATTCAGAATTAATCCCTAGGGATGATGTGAATGTAAGTATCTATGTATAAAAACATCTAGCAGGCAGCTTCAACGTCGTTACTACACCGTTCTAGTCACACTACATCATGGGCAGTATGAGAACTGAGATACTTCGGTCACACCGCGGGGGGTAATGAGGCCGAGCTGTTTTTTTTATCCACTACAAATTAGCCCTGACTGAGACTGCGATCTCACCTGAATGTAAGTGATGATGCAGTCTAAGATGGTAGCGGGCTAACCTGTTAGGGGCATGGCGGTTATATTAAACCGATACCCCTATTCTGTTTCTACATGGCATCGTACTGGAACGCTATAATGTTTGGCGGCACATCTTTGCCGGCAGGGTGGTAACTTAGACCAGGGAAATTATAAATTCCCAAATGGACCCCGCCGGGGGTTCAAACCCGGGACCTCCGCACGTTAAGACAACAGTGCTCAACATAGTGCCACGGAGGTCGTCACATAATTTATTATTTCAAGACCAGAACGACGACAAGCTGATAGGTGAATCTTCACTTATCGCCACGACATCTGATGATAATGTGAAAATTTCATATTTTATTTTCTACTCAGAAATACATACTAATAATATTATTTAAAGTCATTAACATAATTTATTATTTCAGGACCAAAGCGACGACAAGCTGATAAGTGAATCTTCACTTATCGCCACGACATCTGATGATAATGTGATATTTTCATTTTTTATTTTCTACTTAGTAATCCATACTATTATTATAAATGCGAAAATGTCTGTCTGTCTGTCTGCAACGCTTTCACGGCCCATATGTTCAACCAATTTTGATGCAATTTGGTACAGGCATAGGTTGTATCCGGGGTAAGGGCATAGGCTACTTTTTATCCCGGAAAATTTAAGAGTTCCCGCGGGAATCAAAGAACCTTAATCCACGCGGACGAAGTCGCGGGTATCATCTAGTATCTAGTCGAAGTGGTGCATGAACATCAAATAGATCCGTTAAAAGAGTATTAAAAATATTGAGCTTGTCGTCTGCTGTAGGAGCATCAAAAACAGCTTGCCAATCAATGTTATTTAGATCCTCCATGAATTTGTCATTATCAAAATTTCGAAAACTCCGACGCATAACAATGCTAGGTTTCACTTTAGGAGGTCGAATTTTATAAGACATATATATCAAATCATGGTATGAGAACGCATCAGCCGGCAGCTGCCCATGAGCATCCACAAGGTTAGCAGAAGAAACCATCATGAGATCTAACTGGGAAGGAAGACAATTAGGAAAAAAATGGGTAGCATTTGTTGGTAACAGTTTTAGATTTGAACCATCAACAATACTCAGCAAACGCTTGGCTCGATGGTCATTTTTGATAATACATGTATTAAAATCACCCATAAATACAGTATGATCAACCGAGGAGGAGTATTCTTCAAGTAACCTTTCAAATGAATCAAAATAACTGATATGGAGAGATGGGCTATAATAAACCCCAAGAAGGACCTTTTTCTGACCAAACAGCACCTCAATAAATAAGTGTTCCGAGGATTCAGAGTATAAAGACGGGGATTTATCTAGAATACGAAAAGGAATATGACTTCGCAGGTATATTGCCACACCACCCCCACCTTTACCTGTTCGATCATTTCTAATAAGATGATAGCCAGGCAAATTATAAAAAGATGAAGGGAGAGAAGGTTTTAGAAATGACTCTGAAATTAAAACAGCGTGAATATTTTTGGAATCAAATGAAGTCAAAAAATCTGAATAATGAGCAGGTATGCTCTGAGCATTAATATGAGCTATATTAAAATTTTTTGGAAATACCAAAAATATGTTATCCAGTGCAGAATTAAGTGGTATGGCGGCACTATGGAAGCTGCCACTAGACACAGACGAATCCATTAGAAAAACATCGTTATCTGAATCAGAACCATTAATATTATCAGCTGAAATCATGCTATAAAAAATAAAATATACTTAAATATACCTAATATATAAAAATAAAATAAAAAATAGATAAATATCAACAAGAAAACCCAAAGGCTTTCCTGTTAACTAAACAACTGCACTTTTCTATATACCAGCATACAAATTTGGTCGGAGATCACTTAAAAATAAATAAAAATAAAAAATTACAAAAGTAAGGTATAATTCACTAACCACAAACTAAGTTTACTAAAAGCATTGTAGTCTACACAAAATGAAAGAAAACGGAATTGCGCGCCAAGCATCCAAATACTCCATTATTAAGCATATTAATAAAAGTTCCCAACCAGCAACCTAACAACTCCATGCTCCGTGGAAGGGCGCGCAATTTCGGTTCGCAAGCCTTGTAAAAATGATATTATGATCTAAAGGAAAATAAATAAAAATTAACAAATAAGTAGGTAGGTAGGTACACAATCGCACAACAACAAAAAATAATAAATACAAATCTCCCTATTATCACACACAGATAAACATTAACATTGCTACTTAGATATGCAATAACAATAATTACATAATGTAACTATCTAATCATCTATATTCCACATTAGCACAAAAACATAAGTGTTATTTTAAACAGGTAAACAAAACTACTATGAAAAACGGCGAATAATTATGTAACTATCACTATCCAAATCACAGACATAATAGTATAAATCTGTGACCCAAATAAACCAATATACCAAGTATCCAGAGCTAATAAAAGAACACGAACCACAGAATAGCTTGACAGTTGACAGGAGTGTCAACATTGTGACAGTGTGCAATTTGTTTATTTCAAGTGTTTATCAACAAAATTTTCCAAATACCGTAAAGAAATAACATAAAACAATAATCAACTAAGTAAAATTGTGGGTAATGGAAAAACATAATAATATACATACTAAAATAGAAATATAGCAGCAGTGAAATAGTAACATGCACCAATCCTAGGAATAAGTACCTACCTACTCTAATGTGTGATATCATAAATCAGGACACTATTCAGTAAAGGACTGAAGCTACGGCTTACAACTGACTAAGGAGTGAAACATATATTCTCTTTGGTGATACAGTACACAATTGGACAATAAGGCACCTACTTCCTTGCATCTTTTCTTGCCTTATTTGCCTGTGCTCTCACACTTCTTAACCCCGGTACACCTGCACTGGATGGTCCTGCCACAGCCCCTGCTTGACTACCTGCTGGACTCGTGCGACTTGTAGCAGTAGAGGAAGAAGTTAAAGACACTGAATTCGGCACTGTAACATCACTGGACTTAGAATCAATACGCTTCATATCAGCTATTGAGTCAACACGATGGCGTTTACCGTCAGTACTTAGCACAGTTATGTACCCATCTCTGGTCCAGCAACGGGAAACACCAAACTTCTGCCTTGCAGCTTGAAAGGCTTCATGACGCACTTTTGTCAAAAACTCAGACAGGGTTACTCCGGTGCCTTTAAGGCGAGTTTTCGAATACCAGACTTTGTTCCGGAGAGACAAGTCACGAAACTTGACTAGAACAGGCCGAGGTTTTCCATCCTTAAGCTGACCCAGCCGCTTGCAGTACCCAAGATTAGCATCTGTTAACTCAGGCATAGCAAGATGATCAGTCAACGTTCTGACTACAACTGAAGACACATCCTCCTTCTGACCCTCTGGAATTCCGTGCATTAAAAGCATTTTCCTTCGACTCCTCATTTCCATTGCATCACATTGCTTAGAGAGCATCTGTACCTGCAACTGCAAGATTTCCAGAGATGTCAAAACAAACACCCGGAATGCAGTAAACTGAGCAGCAATGTTGGATGACGGACTCGTAGCAGGGATGGATGTCTGTATGGCCTGCTGAAACTCTGCCATACGTGCATTAAAGTGACCAGTTAATGCAGTAATTGAATGCTCAATCGATTGCAAGTTTTGTGCATCCATGTTGTATGTGAGAAATTTTAAAATATTGTGAGATAAGTGTTAAATAGGATTTGCACAGGATTAACTATTTGGATTAATAGCTGGTATGTAGAAAAGTTATAATTAACACATTTCAAAATATATTACACTATATATCAATTATAAAACAAAATTAAAAACAAAGAACTTTGAAAACACATGTGACTTGTTCCACACCTACCCGCGAAAAATAGTTAAGAAGTCTTTGAGACCGACTCAACATGAAATTCTCAATTCAGAAACCGGCCGAACACGGCGCTCACGTACGCGTGCGAGAACGGGCACACGGACGTCGCGGACGTGCTGCTGCGCGCGGGCGCCGTGCTCGAGCACGAGAGCGAGGGCGGCCGCACACCGCTCATGAAGGCGAGCCGCGCGGGACACCTGTGCACCGTGCAGTTCCTCGTCGGCAAGGTGGGTGCCGGGTATGTCACCCGGAATAAGCTAAGGATTCTAACGATACCTCATTTATCAAAATCGGTTCAGGCGTATAGAAGTTATGGTGGAATATACAAACTCACATACATACACACATACATACATGAACTCTGAAAACAATATACTCCGTTTTTCAGGCTGTCGTATTTTCACATTGTTAAATCGCAAACTAAGTAAGTAGGTATAGCTACGCGATATAATTGACGTTTCACGAGTCCATCGAGTCCAACCAACGCGGTGCAGTCCTTTTGTGAAACAAGCACTGAATTGATTAGCCACCTCGTTACTGAAATGATCGCAAAGTATATTGCCATTTATAAATGGTGTCACTACGGCAACAATTAAATATATTCCATGATATTGTTGTAGTCAGCACTCATCATTTGCTAATATTACCTATATATTTAAAAGATTATTACAATAAGCTCCCAGAAGACATGCTGAAGATGTCTCTGAATAAGTTCAAAGTTAATGTAAAACGTAAACTCATTAAAAAATCCTATTACCATGTAAAGGATTACTTAAATGACAAGGAAGCTTGGCAATGATTTGATCTAATGGCTCTGATAGTTGCTTAGTTAAGATGATTATTTGTGAAATGTTGTGGGCTCTTCTCAGAACAGGGCGCGTTTGGAACCCTCGTAGCTTTAGTTTTAAGATACCGTTACTGATTATCACCATTATATTTTATAAATAACTAGACGTCAATAAGTATAGTATACCTAACTAAATTGAATAAACATTATTTGACTTGACTTTATTTGACTTCAAAAGGTGACTGACTGACTGATCTATCAACGCACAGCTCAAACCACTCGACCAGATAGGCCTTTGAAATTTGGCATACAGATAGCTAGTTTAACGTAGGCATTCACTAAGAAAGGATTTCTCAAAAACTCAAGGTGATAAAGTAGGGGTTTAAAATGAAGTGATTTAGTTATTTCACGTAGGACAACTTGGACACGTAGGAAAAGTTATGACTCTACCACCGGTTCTACTGAGAAAACCGGCCAGGAACTCAGCAGTTGTTCTATTAAAGGAAAAAAGTATGTATGTGTGTTAGCTACATATTGTAACACAATGTGTAGCTAATACACAATACTTGTGAACTGCCGAATGCGAAGCCAATTTCTTCCATGAAACTTAAAAAATGCTGTTTGTAATTTTTATGAAAATCTAACTTTATCGATATCGATTTTGTCATTAAATAAAATTAAAATAAAAGAGAGGGCGCTTCGCTACTAGCTCTGTAATTTGATTTGAAAAATGTGTTTTTTAATCAAAAACGTAAAAAAAATTGTTAGATTTTTTCATTAAATAAGTATTAAATCCTTATAATTTTAACGTAGCGATAGGTGAAATATCGATTTACAACTGCCCTCTATTTTGTCTAGCCCTCGGCCATATTGACCGTACTATAGTGGTACTATGAACAAGCCCCATTATAATGCAATGGCTTGTATTATATTTGTCCTTCTGCGGCTTCAACAAACATTTACCCCACAAAAAAATTACAAAAAATCTCGATTGTCTGCTCGAGAGGCTGCGCCTGACACAGTTATTGAATTATCGTATTCCCAGTTCCCTGCTCAAATATCGGTTCTTCAAATATCACTTCTGAGTGCTCTGATATGTTTGTTGAACGAGCTTAGCCGTGGATTGTTTAATTTTTATCTCCAATATGCTCTAAATGAGAATAGATTTAGGGCTGATTTGGTTAACACCGTATACGAACTGTCCCATGTCGGTTAAAGCGACTCGGATTTACACGGAGGCTGGTTGTTTATGAATCATGTCTCACAACAAAACTTGTATATTATCTGAATTAGATATAAAAGTCGCTCGTTCTACTGTGCCAAGAGTTTTAAAATTTTGAACCTCTTTCCATAATTTAGAGCCGCGTTTTGTATGAATTTCATGTATAACTCTGATACGTTAAACCTTCATACATCATGTCTAATATTAACCTTTATTTTCCCGTTGCAAGTTTATAGGAGGTAATAGAAAAGTAAATTTATTTTAACTTTAAATGTACCTATCAGTAATAACCAGTATTTATCAATGGATAACAACTGGTACTTAGTTTTATAGAGACTGAAGTCACACTTCCGGTAGAAAATTTTATTTATAAATATCCTATCGATATGAATTGATGCACAATATTAACGTGTTACGTGTCCACAATTTGAACAAAAAGATTTTATTATCTTTAAAATGTTCTGATTATCTGCCGACACTTTGATTTACGAGATATTTCTTAGATATGCGGTGATAAGGTCCCCCATAGCCACATTCCTCATCATCTCATTTACTCTTACTTACTTTAATGTTTCTCCGTGTCTGTGTTTAACACAAATTATGGTGGGTTGGTAATTTAGAATATCACAGTTAAATGAAAATAAACCATAGAAATAGGAAAACAAATATTGAAAATCATTAGATTACTAACTGATGCGCGCGTGATGATGATGGAATAAGTTTTTTGATTCCCTCGGGAACTCCTTAATTTTCCGGGATAAAGTAGCATATGTCACTCTCCAGGTCTTGAACTACACTCATGCAAAAAATCACGTGGATCCGTTGTTCTGTTGCGGCGTGATTGAAGGATAAACTAATAAACCAACCAATAAACACGCTCTCTCATCTATAAAATTAGTATAGTATGATAAGTAGGTAGGTCCTGCACCAATCTATTTCACACAGACAGACATAGCACAGTTTTATATGAAAATTTTGGTTGACGACCTCCATGACGCAGTGTTGAGCGCTGTTGCCTTAACGTGCGGAGGTCCCGGATTCGATCCCCGGCAATTTATAATTGCCAAACCCTGGTCCGGCCTGGTGGGAGGCTTCGGCCGTGGCTAGTTACCACCCTGCTGGCAAAGACGTGCCGCTAAGCGATTTAGCGTTCCGGTATGATGCCGCGTAGAAACCGAAAAGGGGTATGGGTTTAATATAACTGCCATGCCCCTAACACGTTAGCCCGCTACCATCTTAGACTGTATCATCGCTTACCATCAGGTGAGAGCGCAGTCGAGGGCTAACTTGTATTGGATAAAAAAAAAAAGTCCGTCGTCGTCATCGCCGAAAATTTAACTCGTTAGTCATGGGCTCATAGCAGTGACTGCGGCAAAACTCAGTAGGTATTATGAACTCCAAATAAAACATACAACAGTTACTGAAGATACTTTCTCCTCAACACTTGAAATAAACTCAGACAAATATGTACACAACGTGTTTGAATGTTCAACCATAACGACCTCTTGAGAGGCCTCCCGCGCCACGTGTAACTTACAGACAAACACAATGAAATTCCGAACCAGTGGTAGATTCACTCCACGATTCCACAGCAACATTTATTAACGTTTATTTGAAAAAAAAATTAGTTTGGGTGGACTTCTATCGTTTGCCGACGATGACAACGTTGAAGAAGCAAGTTACCTCTGTGCCAAATTTCGCCCATATGGGTAGAACTGGTAGAGCCTTGAAATGGTACGAGACAGACAGACACACACTTAAATTAACTTTATTAGCATAAAATATACCTAATATTAGTATGGAAGAATACTGCATTAGTAGTTTTTATAAAAAAATATACATCAAATAACTGAAAATTCAATACGGAAAAAAAATCTTTTTAATATGTTAATAGATATTAATTAAGTGGTCCCGGGGGAAAAATTTGGAATAAAATCTTCTACAAATTAATTAAACACCATATGTAATATAATCCATACTAATATTATAAATGCGAAAGTGTGTCTGCCTGTCTGTCTGCTACGCTTTCACTTTCTATTCAGTTTCATCGATTTTGATGAAATTTGATACAGGGTTAGGTTGTTTCCCGGGGACATAGGGTATACCGGAAAATTCAAGAGTTCCCGCGGGAATCAAAAAACCTTGATCCACGCGGACGAAGTCCCGGGCATCATCTAGAGCAAGTATTCCCAAAGTGGTCGATATCGACCCCTTGGGGTCGATTTTGGCTTCGATAGGGGTCGACATAAACGAAAACTGATTTTGGGGTCGAGGTCTAAAAATGTCTCTTTCAAAAAACAATTACCTACTTACGTATTTTTATGTAATTGGTATTAATAATTATGAATTACACTTGATATTTACTGAATTTTATATGTCTATTTATTATGTTAAATTTTTATGAAAAAATGATGTCAAGTTTATTTAACCAACCGCAAAGTTTATAAATTGGTAAGTATTTTGTACCAATAGGAAAAAAACTAGAGATAGAATTTTTAAAGTAATTTGGCTATGAAGGTCTGAGGTATCAATTCATTTTGGAAAAGTGGTCTCTTGCCCAAAGTAGTTTGGGAATCCCTGATCAAGAGATAATAGTTCCTCAGTTAAGATGATTTGTGAGATGGTGATAATAATAAAAAAACCCGGCTGAGTTTGTCGTGGGCTCTTCTCTGACCAGTGTGCTTAGCATGCGCACCACGAGATTATCTCGCGACGAGAGAGAGAGATGTTGTCGCTGTCGGCTAATTTTTCGTTTACCCTACATGAACAAAATGCGGTATATTACAAGAAATAAATAGTCGACATTAGGTTCGTAGATAAAAATACCACAGATAAGAAATATTACTTTTATCTCTATTTTTGACTTAACGAGACAAGTAACCATGTTAGCGTCGGTAGACAAATAGAGATAATGGATAAACATAATTTTACTCGTTGTGCGCATACAGGGCGCGTTTGGAAGCTTTAGTTTTAAGATACCGTAACCGATTATCACCATCATGTTTTATTAGTAAGTAATTTTTAACGTCAATAAGTGTACCTACAGTGTACCTATATTGAATAAATGATATTGAGTATTGAGAGTATTATAATTTCCCTCTGTCACGTAACTTTTCGCGCCATACTCGGCATCCCACGGTTCAACGACTGACGCCGTTCGGATTAACATTCTGATTAACAAGTCAATTTAGCTTACAGGTTACAGGTAAACCAGTTCTGTACGAGTTGTAGTGAAAGGGTTCAACCTTAAACTCATTTCGTTGACCATACCTGATGACCAGACCTAATGAGCTGGTACTTTAAAAAATTGATTTAAAACGTAGAAGGCGTCCATATATGCATAATACGTCCTATCAAGTTTTAAAGCTGGGTAGATATATAATATAGGGACTTATAGATTCTGGATTTGCCATTACATAGATTTAAAGTAAATTACATAGATTTAAAGACTGTGTTAAACAGCATTTGTTAAGTCGAGGTTATTTCACTATCGATGGTTTTCTGAATGTCAATGTTGCATGGAAGCAACCGGCCTCGCATCCAGTGACCCACAAGTCAGTGTAATACTTGTAACGTATGTGTTGTGTTGTCTACATATTGTAACCTTTTCTTTTCTATGTAAAGAGCAACTGCTGAGTTTCTTGCCGGCTCTTCTCAGTAGAATCAGTTTTTCGAACCGGTGGTAGATTCTTAATAACGTTTCATAAGTGACACAAGTTGTCCCACATGAAACAAATAAATCATTTATTTATCATTTATAAGCTTTCGATTTGTACAATCAAAAATTTATAGAATATATTCATACCTAAGTATAGGTAAGCCTAACGACCTGCCTGGCGCAGTGTTGAGCGCTGTTGACCTAACCTGGGAGGTCCCGGGTTCGATCCCCGGCAGGGTCAATTTTGGGATTTATAATTTCTGTATTTTTCCTGGTCTGGCCTGATGGGAGGCTTCGGCTGTGCCTAGTTACCACCCTTTCGGTAAAGACCAAGCGATTTAGTACGATGCCGTGTACGGTCTAGGGCCGACTAAACCATCTAGGGGTAAAGGTTTAACATAACTGCCATGCCTTTAACAGGTTAGCCCGCTACCATTTTTGACTGCATCATCACTTACCATCAGGCGAGATCGCAGACAAGTGCTAACTTGATATGTCACCGCGATTAATTGCCTCATCTGGTGACAGAAGGGCTGGCTCATTTTTTGCGCAAATTATCAGCCTGGCTGTCCAGCGGGGAAATACAGCCAGCAATCTTGTCACCATTCCACGCGGACATGATTTATATAGTTATTAGATTAGGCTAGCTAGCATTAAGTTCTATTGTATTATTTTCAATTAAAAGGCTTTATTGATAAAAAAAACCTCTATCCAGCGATGTGTTATGCAAGCCCACAAATCTTTCAATCACCGAGCTCCGAGCTGTACTACCATTATATTTATTATAATAACTTCACGCGCATTGATTCGACGCACTGCAGCCCGCAACATATACCTATCCATCTTAATTCACACCTTGATTTGACCTGGAATACCTACATAACATTATAACTATAACGACACGACAGGGTCAGTTCTCACTCTATTGACTGATTTTAATTATCGCAGAAATAATATCATAAATTCACCTAATTATATCACTTATTATGCTACTTGTAATGCCTGCTTCTAGGCTTAGTAAAACTAGCAATTCATTTGTTGGTCCGCGTCCGAACAGTGTCCGCTTCTACAATAAGCAGCAGAAGACACGTTAAAGATGTCTCTGAATACGTTCAAAGTTAATGTAAAACGTAAACTCATTGAAAAATCTTATTACCGTGTAAAAGATTACTTAAATGACAAGGAGACTTGGCAATAATTTGCTCTCATGGCTCTGATAGTTCCTTAGCTAACATGATTTGTGAGATGGTGATAATGAAAAAAAACCCGGCTGAGTTTGTTTTGGGCTCTTCTCAGACCAGGGCGCGTTTGGAACCCTCATGGCTTTAGTTTTAAGATACAGTAACTAATTATCACCATCATGTTTTATATGTAAGTAATGGACGTCAATATGTGTACCTATAGTGTACCTACATTGAATAAATGAATTGAATTGAATTGAAATATTTGTAACGATTCAGGCTAAAAATACCTTTAGAGTCTAGATCGTTAAGTAGGTAAGTAGTAAGTACTGAACGAGTGCAGCGATCGTTAAACCGTAGTGATTTATAATATTCTCTGGGATCGGTTCTTAGTAAATGAATTGACTCTACATGGGCGACTATACATGTCTGAAATTAATGTTTCGAGGATGCAATAAATCAAGAAAATCGTCTTACTAACGCATTAAAGACGACACACATTCACAGCGTTTCTTTTAAACTTGCCAATAAACGGCTTTAACGCTGTACTAATGGTTCTAACTGATTGTAGTGAGAGCCAAATCCAAACCGGCGATTTGAGAGCAATAATATTCGCCACACTCTGCACGCGAAGCGAAGATTACCAGCAATTATCATTCCAATGAAACCTATCTAATAGCTTGGAACGAAAAGATGCAATTTATAGGTCTAGACTTTGCATCAATTCAATGTATTTCGAGTCAAATGCCTGCTACTTAGTTTGGCTGATTGATGACCTCCTAAATGGCGAATCCTATTATACTTAGATGCATTTCTAGCGCGAAGCTTTCAAAATTATGATAATTTTATTTATGCAACTGAAAAGTGTATGTCTCTTGGCGAGGAAGTTGTAAGGAGGAAACGGGCCTAGCCTGTTCATGGTTCATTACCTGTAGACACTGTAGAATTGATAAGACAGATAACGATTATCCTAAACAGTTGAATAATGCCCCTGCCATAAGTATAAAATTTGCAGAAGCAAACCTGGGGTCACAAGAAAATTCTATGATGCCAGCCCATCGCTAAAATCAAGCCTGTTCAAAGCCAAACTAATGCTAAATATGAAGAAGATATATGCAGAGTTTGCCCATATCGTACAGCCTAATGATTTCATCCACACCTATTGCCGCACCTAGTATATGATAATCTCCATTTGCCACATGTTTTCTGTTCCCTTTATTGTATTGCCTATGCATGTCTAGTTAGATAGCAAGACGGTAGTAATGTATTGAATTAAAGATAAGTCGAAATCAAGAGCTGAGTTTTAATGCATTTTTATGTAAAGCGAGGGCAAGGGAGCTTCAGGCAAACCGGCATTATTCTCGTAAGAAGTATATCGAAGTACTATTGCACCGTGGGAAACTATACGTTACCGTCAACATTACGGTGATGACGGTCATTCGCATTTTTGGAAAGGTCGTGATATCTTTATGAGCGTCTCAATTCTCATTACGACGTACAAACAAAACAGCTAAATTATTATTACGACCTTACAAAAGAAAATTGTTTGGACTGAGTCGACACAGCCGCGTCGTGTTGTGATCGTGATATTGCGTCTGCTATATATACTAATGTCATGATTTTCTAGTTTTATATTCTGTGGAACGACATTCCCAATAAATATAAGGCCATAAAGGACTTGAATCCAGGGCGGTCAAATAAAATAGTTAAAAAAGGGGTAATTCTGAGGGCCAATGGGAACGCTTCCCGCCAATTGAGCGCGAAGGACGAAAAGAAAATGAGAGGGAAAAAGGATTGTAAAAAAATAATAAATTAGGTACTCGAGAATATGATATTATCGGAAGGAATAAAGTATATTAATGAACATTGGGTTTTTATTCACAAAACTTCCAAAACGTTTTTAGTGAGTTAACTAAAGCTTAAGGTAGGTATAGCTACACTTAATATGACTTCTGCAATCTTATAGCATGCAAATTGCTTATTGCTTGTATGCCTCTTTTTTATATATATAGAACATCATTGTATATATGTAAATTATATCTTTATGGTGGTCATCCCTACTTTTTAATATTAAAAATGCGAAAGTATGTTTATTTTATACAAGCCTTCATTTAACTCGCATATATTTGTTTAGGTCAAATCTTGTAACTGAACAGTTAGATGCCCCCAACCGATTGAGCTGAAATTTTTGATACACGTTTAGTTTGGATGATAATGCATGGTCAACTGAGGTCATTTTAAATCCATTATGGCGAATTCCCAAACATGGTGGACATTTAGTTATATTTTACTAGCGGACATAGGCTATTAGTTATCCCGAAAAATCAAAGAATTCTCACGGGATTTAGTAAAACCTAAATGCGGGCAAAGTCACGGGCATCGTCTAGTAACTACTATATAATGAGGTCACCAAAGTATTGAAAATTCGTAATTAATTGACTCATTCAATTGGGGATTAGACAACAGCTTGTCAAATAAATTATTATTTTTTAGTGATTATTAAATAGAGGGTCTCCCAAAAGACGTAATATTCAAGTCCCCTGCTAGTTTTATGTTGAATAACCATTTTAAACTATCGATTAAAGTAAAAAAGGGCATCCAACATTGATGACGTCACAATTCGTAATTTCATACAAAATCCCATACTAATACTACGCGTTTGGACGTTTGAAAATAACTCACTGAGTAAAACTGATTTGACTTGTTGTCAAACTTCACTTACAGGTAAGTTCGCTTAATCATTCAGTGTAACCAATTTTTTTAATACTTTGTTCATGCATTGCTTATTCAGTGTACCTATAACGGGTTCAGTTCAGACACTGCCCACTGCAATCAAAGCACTAATGCACTAATGGCATCAATTACCTTAGCGAGCGTTTCCGCTCGTACCATATTTACTTTCTAATGAGAGCTTATTCAAATCTACTGAGAATAGGACTCCTTTGCCAAGACAATAAAATGGCTCAATCTAGGTACCAAATTAAATCAGGAGGTACGGGAATTATCCCGTTCCTGTTGAATTCCTGGCTCAACGGTTTTGCCTTAGCAGAGTCAAAACAATACGTATCTGGTTTAATGGTGAAATGAATAGATCTTCATCACTAGCCGATAATAAATCTTTCATCGCTAATAATTACGCCTCTACTTAAACTGCGTAATGAGAGTCTGCTATTGCTCGCTGCAGCATCCAGATGCGTAGGCGTATTACAGATAATTTTAACGTCCTACCATAGTTACCTACTCCATTATTTTAGACCATAATAGGCATGATGACTGATTTTGAAAAATGGTCAGATTATGTTCGGAAGTATCTACTATTTCTAAAAATATCTTATTTCAGCAGAAAAATAAGGTTTGGTAGATAAATATTGCATTTGAAATTTAAATTTTAAAATTCACGCCAAAACGATCGCCGGTGTCATGGTGTTGTTTGTGACGTCACTATTGTTATTACCAATGTACTCTGTGCAGTGTGCAGTAAACGATTGTGTGATTGTTAAAGCTCGAAAACAAACAATTGTGACGTCATTCGCGTCTTGGTGTTTAATCCATTATGGCGGATGGCTGTATTTTATAGTTTAATTTTATCAAAATAAATAGCAATCTCACACGAAATAGAAAAATAAATACGTTTTTTATAATCCATGAATCCTAATTCATTAGATAAATTCATAATTTCTTGGTTACTGTCATCATGCCTATTCCATATGGATATCCCGCTTGTTACGTGTGTAACGCACGATAGCACGGTACATCTGCTTCTAGATCATCGACATCATCATCAATTCAACCCATTGCCGGCTCAGTCTCTTTTCAGAATGAGAAAGGTTTGGCCATAGTCCACCATGCTCGCCAAGTGCCTTCACGCTAGTCTATATACAGTAAACTCACGTGTAAGCGACAATCCAGGAGTAGGTATTATTGAGACACTTTTAATATATTTGTGCTCTCATTTGGAACTTGCACGAATTAATGGTTAAACGTGTAGAGGTTCCACGAGAGATTTAATGTATTTAGTAAAAGTTAGCTAAACTTAAATACAATATTCATTTGATCTGGCCACGATTGCCATCGTTAAGCTCTAAATCAAATTACGATCTAAACACAAAAGTATTCAATAATCGCTGAGTCTGCCGTCAAAACACTCGTATTTATTTTAACTATTTATTTTCAATATGGCGTCCGTATCAGATTAAATCGAATGACATGAAACGAGTCAAATTGACAGACATTATATTACCTGTTTCATGAGATATAATGACAAGCAGTAACAATGCTAACACACGTTTCAAAATGTAACTTCACATAAATAGGTTTCAAACTTTACAAGTGAAATGACATTTGGATACGTGACTGTACAGCATCTAATTAAAAGTCTGACTTTACTCGAACTTTTAATGAATTAGTTAAGAAATACATTAAACTGAAGTCATTGTTCTTAGCCAGCAAATGATTTGTGTCTAATTGTTAATTAAAAAGTGATCTGTTACACGAGCGTTGATATCCGCTGGTCACGCTCACTGCTTTCGCTGCAGCCCACAGCATCCGCGTCCCAATTAAGCGACATCTATCGTGAATCCGTTGAGAGCTTAATTAAATCCTCTCCCGCCGCCCCGGTGCAGCCACAGGAACGAGCTTTTTGTGCTTATTTACTTTCATTTCAAAGCTAGTTTATTGTTGCATAAGATATTCCGATTGACATTCCGAACCAGTGGTAGATTCACTCGACGATTCAAAAGTCCTTGTAAAAGTTTATTTGAATAAAAAGCATTTTGAATTTTGAATTTTATTTTGAATTTCAATCGGCAAAGTATTAGTAACAAAATATGCTCGAAAAAGTTATAGAACTTCTTTACGTTTGATAAAGGACATTGTTCCGTCCCCATACAAAGTTCGCCTAAGAACCAACAGTCATAAAACATTGATTACTGGGTTCAAATAAATACCTTTTAAAACTTGAGAGCAGATTAAAACAACGGACACTTGCTTAGAAATGACTTATTACCAAAAATATTTTCAATTTTGAGGTTATTTCAACTTTAATAATCAATCTGCTTGAACAAATAAATACCATCTTTATTTAATTGTAATAGAGCTGTCAACAGTATGTAGATAAGAAAAGATTCGCCGTAGTTCATCAAAAACATTACAGATGGCGTTAGATATATTAAATTATCGTACTTTCAATAGATGGCGTTGCAAGATTCAGAATACTAGCGCACTGAGCACTTTAAGCTGCTTTTATCTTGTTTCTTACGATACGGATCTAGCGCTGAAGCAGTGGTATTGCATATTATTTTAACCGGTAAGTTATCGATCTGTGGTTAATAATCGAGAGACGGAAACGTGTAGTAATCAATTTAATACCCATTTATTTATTTTGTAATTTATTTGAAGTGTCCGTTGAATTCTAATATTTAAAATAAAGGTTATAGAATAAGCTAAGAATTACTGTATATTTCAAACACTTGTTGATTCTTAGGCGAATTTGGTCAATGTCCTTTCCCAACATGTCATTAGGTGTATTGCTTATAAAATATAAATACCGATATTAATAAAATTACACATGCTGTATGGATTTTTCCATATTATGTATAATAGCTAAAGCGTGCTTTTGTCACTATGAAAGGTAAGTATATGTATTCGCTAGATTTAAAAGAGAATAAAAACCACTTTCTAAGGATTTAAACAAAAAAGCTCATATTCCGGTTAGGAAAGAAACAGAGAGAGTCTGGAAATCGTCAGGGAGAGAACAGCATTTAGTTGTAAAGAAACTTTAGAAGCGGTTTTACTGTTAGACTCTATGTCTGGTGGGAAGATTCGGCCATGGCTTGCCGGCAAAGACTTGGCGCCAAGCGATTAAGCGTTCCAGTACGATGCCGTGTAGAAACTGATAGGGTATAGGCCCCAGCAAGTTAGCCCGCTAAAACTCCACCATTACTTAGCATCAGGTGAGATTACAGTCAAGGGCTAACTTGTAGCAGAATAAAAAAAGAGACCTTTCCATTCGATCCCAACTCCAATGTTAAATTGACAATGTAACTTATTGAAATTAACAGCAACCCAACATTCAACAACCAATCCGACAAAGCCATTAAGAGGTTGATCTTCGATTAGTGATTTAGTTGTTACTTGCACTTCCTGGCTACCGACGCGACGGCGGCGCTCGCTGTCGAAACAAAGCGACATTTTTTTTATCCACTACAGGTTAGCCCTTGAATGCGATCTCACCTGATGTTAAGTGATGATGCAGTCTAAGATGGTAGCGGGCTAACCTGTTAGGGGCATGGCAGTTATACTAAAGTTTAACCCATACCCCTTTTCGGTTTCTACACGGCATCGTACCGGAACGCTAAATCGCTTGGCGGCACGTCTTTGCCGGTAGGGTGCTAACTAGCCACGGCCGAAGCCTCCCACCAGGAACGATCTACCACGCCTCGCTGTGCTGCGCCGCCTCCGCCGTAATGAGAGAGTGCCACGCGATTACAACTAGGGTTTCCAATACCGGGATCCCGGTATTGGCTAATACGGGATCCCGGACATTTTTCGTCCGTTTTCAATACCGGTATTGAAATGTCTAATACCCGGATACCGGTATTGGTTACACTATAAACGAACCAGTGACTATTGCGTATATTCGTTCGTACATGCCACTGTTTTTATTCGGCTAAGTATAAAACTTGTATCTTAAGCACATTAGCTTAAAAAGAGCACTTTTATTGCTTAAAACCAGTGAGAAAAAGTCATTTTTGATCACTCAGAGGGAATTATTTGTGAAGGAGTTATTTGTGTGGGGCCAAAGAAAATTTTTGTTCCCCGAGGGCGCTATTTTGAATTCAGAGTGAAGTGAAGGATTCTAAAGTAGAATCCTGAGCTTAGCGAGGAATTCAATATACGCCGCCCGAGAACAAAAAATTTGGCCCCGAGTGACACACACTATTTTTCATCATTACGTATGAGAAAAAGCTAGGAGTATCAACGTACTATGTATGGACATTAGCTATACGTTTAAGCACCAATCAGAAGCACGAACGCGGACCAATCAGAACAGAGAAATGAAAAGTCCTATGGGCCTAAAAATTACATTTTGCTCCCGCTATCCTCTGAAGCCAATATTCGTTTTTCGAATAGGTATGATGAAAATTAGTGTTTGAATTTAGAACCCTGTGGCTTGGCAATTCTATTTCATTGACTCACGAAACGTTCCGAAATCTTTTAAAAATAACTATCGAATTTTTAATTAATTTGTGTTTTGACTAAACTATGTATTTATACAAGTAAAAAAATGGCATTCCTTCATTGAATTAAGACAGAAAAGTGATATTTTGGAGTTAATTAGTGAAAAAAAATTATTTTTGGTAAACTGTTTTTAAGGTGTAGTATCCTTCAGAAAAGACTAGTTTTAAGTTAAAAACAATCTATCTAATTTTAAGTTTTTCCCAATACCGGGATTCCGGTATTGAAAAAAATCTTTCCGGTATTAATTCCGATATTGAAATAAAAACACGACTGTCCTGCCAAAAAACGAGCTAAAAAGTTAAAAATCTAAATTAATCTAGTTAAATTAGAATCTTATTCACATTTTTATTTAATGATATTTTTGTAAATCACTGGATATTGAACTATAGTGTTATATATTTTTGGAATCTACTCATCATTTTCTAGATGATGATTATATAGTTAATCTTATTTTCGTTTTTTTTTTAACTTTAGTCTTTAATGCGGGACCCTATCGTTTTTTTTTAAATTTTACTAGCCTATGTCTCCCGGAATAAGCTAGGGATTTTAACGATACCTCATTTATCAAATTTCGGTTCAGGCGAATAGAAGTTATTGTGGAATATACAAACTCACATACATACATACATACATGATCCCTGAAAACAATATACTCCTTTTTTCAGGCAGTCGTATAAAAAACCGGTATTCGAAAGCCCTAATTACAACGTTGACGGAGATGCTGCGGCCAACGTCGGACCGTCACCGTGACTTGCCGCTTCTCTCCGACTAGTGAGATATTTTGATTGAACTTGAACTTTTGTTATCAAAGTCAAAATATGCTTTATTCAAATAGAGGCTTTGGGTCTATGAAGGTTTTAGCCGTGTCGAATACCGCGATAAAATAATATGGTAAAGTTTTATACTTAGGTGTTGATAATCAACCAGAGGCGGATTATAATAAAACATGAAAACAGTTAACAAATCGTACTTGATACTACTCAATTCAAATAATTTCAACAGAAAATTACAAAAGTGTCGCCAACCATTCTTAACATCAATCAATTAAATATTTTAACAATTTAAACACATCAAATAAATCATTGAACAATTAAACACATTAATTAAATCTATTAAGCACAAGTAAGAGTCAACAAGAATATATCTCAACGGACATAATAACACGATATTCACACCTTTATAGACGATACAGGACTTACTCAATACAAATGACGTAATGTTACCGTCTCGCTAGACGTAAGAAGATTGACCCCACGCAAACACAGCACGCGCTTTATATACACGTTCGACGGTGGCGCCACTTGTACCATGGCGACAACAGTGTATTGTAAGAAGCGAATTTTCCGAGCAAGGGTTCCTGGTTGAATACACTCGGCACACTCTATCGATGTCAGCACTTTCCTCGGTTTCATTCCTGACCTGTGCATGAGTTTCTCGCCGGTTCTTCTCAGTAGAATGTATTTTCCCAACCGGTGGTAGAGTCACGACATTTCATAGGTGGCACAAGTTGTCCTACGTTAAATAAATCATTTCATTTAGCAAGAAAAGATTACAATTATTTTGCTATAATCCGCCAATATATGAAATGAATTAATTCTGTTGGCGGATTATAGCAAAATAATTGTAATCTTTTCTTGCTAAATCATGAACTTCCGCAAAGTAACTCCTGATTCTATCCAATATTTAAAATCATTTCATATAAATAGTGATAAATGAAAAATCTAATTGCAGATATTTGCAGAGAAAAGCGCTGTGCTGACGTTTATAGTTTTTCACTTCTATCTCGGTTTATTAATTGTTATTAACAATATACTATACACCAGTAGGTATAGCGCATTGCTTCTTAGGTTTTTCTCCGTGTAAAATTGTAAGTAACACACAATTTATTGTGATAATTATTTCACTAACTCGTAAAAATTTTGGATGATTCTGAGCATTCATTGAATGGAGATCTGAGATACCTATAGATTGTAGTCAGTACATTGTAAACAAACTGCATTATATAAAAGAATTCAACTAAAACATTTCCGCGAGAAATAAGTACATAGAGACAATAGCTGATAATAATGATATACACACACTATTGAAATTGTTTTGTATGTACATACCGGGGTCATACTGCCAACGCTTAAAGCAATACTCAAGCAATATTATTCAAAATGACAGTTTTATATGACGTACCTTAGCGTTCCTAACTTAAGGATTATAATAATTGTAAAAAACGAGAGCCAAGCGTATCATCACGGCCCCTGTAGTATTTGTACTATGTAGTATATGTACTATTTGTACTATAATATTATAGTAGCTACAGTAACCCAGTAACTAAACTCGTCTGTGTTTACGCAAGGCAAAAAAATAACATTGGTTCGAACGTTACTTGAAGAATAAACAGGAAAAAGTTTGTTTATAGATAGGTACCTCAGGGTGAAAATTAACTACGGAGAGCACAGGAAACCACGCGAGGAGAAACATGTTTTGTCGCGCCACGGTAGGCTGTGCATTTCTATTTAAGTTCGCGTGCGGACTTTAATATGCGCCAAAGATTATTTGTACAGAGTAGTAATGAGGCGACGCAATATTGTCAAGTTTTATGAAAGACTAGTGGGCCCGGCAGACGTTGTCCTGCCCTGAACCTTGAACCCGATTGCAGCGCCCCCTACCGGGTCCAATTATGAATATAAACCAGCCATGGACCCACTCAAACACACACAAAAAATTCCATCTAGATCGGCCCAGCCGTTCTCGAGTTTTAGCGAGACAACGGCAACGAACAGCAATTGATTTTTATATATTATTATATTATAATACTAGTGGACCCGACAGACGTTGTCCTGCATGATATATATTGTGACGTTGTCCTGTATGATACCGACTGTAGCGCCATCTGCCCGGCTGATTTGTGAATCTAAACCATCCAGGGCGCCATCCAAACGCAAACAAAAAAATTCAATCAAATCGGTCCAGCCGTTTAGGAGGAGTTCAGTGACATACACACGTACAGTAGAATTATATATATATAAAGATAGATAACCATAACGATTGCTATCACCACATTACGGCGACACAGAGGCAGCATTGTAATTAAAGCGACGAAATCGATAAAGTGTTTGCTAACAATCCATCTAATAACATCCATCATTCTTATTGCTCGACACTCTTGAGATATTGACACAGATGATCAGTCAGTTTTACCCGAAAAGTTGCGTAATATTAACGATCGCAAACATCTTAACCATTAGGTAAACCATAACTTGTGAAGTTTCGAGTGTCGTGCGCAAATTGGGTATTTGACAACTATTCAAATAAATTATTTTCTAGTGATTATTAAATAGAGGATCTCCCAAAAGGCGTAATATCCACGTCCCGTGTTAGTTTTATTTTAAATAACAATTTTAAAGTAAAAAAGTGCGTCGTACTTTGATGACGTCACCACTTTGACGACGTCGAATGGATGGATGTATGGATGGTTGGATGTTTGTAACTCAATCACGCCAGAGCAGCTGAACGGATCTGGATGAAATTTGGCACAGAGATAGATTATAGTCTGGAATAACATATAGCTTACTTTTCTTCCGGAAAATTAAAGAGTCCCAGCGGGAACCAAAAGCCTCAATCCACGCGGACGAAGTCGCGGGCATCTGCTAATTGGCTTAATAAGTCTTAATTGATGTTGCTTCAATGCAAATATAGTTTTTTAAGTATACTAATTTTAGTTTTGTTAATTAATAATTGTATTTTTTCTAGTATAATCTCTAAATAGTAACATATGAAACAATCTCACAATCGCCTCGGTGTATTCGCTTTAAATTAATACATAAAATTGATTTTAATGCGATTTTACCCATCATATTTTGAGACAAGATTATTTTGTTTCATTTCAGCCAGCGAAGCCAGAACAATTCAGCTTGTCTTTTCTAAACCATAGGATCAGAAAATTAAAGTTGTACAACATTAGCACTGTATAAAAACAAACAAAGTTTAATGTTGACACAGCAATTGGGTATTTGACAACTAGTCAAACCAGCAACTTTTTTTCAAACGTCAAAACGCGTGCTCAGTATGGATTTTGTATGAAATTTTAAATTGTGACGTCATCAAAGTTCGACGCACTTTTTTCACTTTATTCGATAGTTTAAAATGGTTATTCAAAATAAAACTAGCAGGGGACGTGGATATTACGACTTTTGGGAGATCCTTTATTTAATAATAATTAATTTATTTCACTAGTAGTCAAATACCCACTTCGAGAATCCCACCATTTGGGCGATCAACAACCCCAAGGTCTGACATGGAACCTGTGGACGGTCGACGTGGAGTGACGAGTGACGAACAACGACACGACTAGTTTTTGTGAGTTTGACAACCGGTCACCTGTGACCGGCAAACGTTTATATTCGACTTGCACCTTGCGAGCGGTTTGGAGTTTAATTTCGAGGAGTCCCTTATTCAGTGGTTAAGCTTTGGTTTATGAAAAACAAAAAGTTCGTTTTAAACATTTATAATAGGTATACCATCATACAATATGGTAAGTTTAGTAAGTACCTGATAATTAAGGAAGTACGTACTGCCTACTTTCTAGAGAGAAAACAGTAAATAGTTAAAAAGGTTAGTCAAGCCATAAGTTATGGTAAGTTTTAAATGAAAATTTTCTTTATGATTTCTTCTACTATAATAGTAGATGTAGCATTTATGATAAAATGGTATTCGAAAGTATTTAAATTTGTTTGATATCAATTGTGTTCCCTATAAGTTTAGGAAAACCAACAGCATCAAGCTTAAAGCTCGAAAATTCTCAGTATTATCTTGAACATCTATAAAACATCATTAAAGAATAGTTCTGTAGATTTGTTAATTAACTACAACTATAATACCTAGTAATTAAGTATTAAATTTTAACCTGCGCACTTGGTGGAAATCATTATTACTGAAACTTAAAAGCTATAATGTATTTGTAATATAAGGTTTAAAGTCGAACTGAATCTACCTGTTTGACCTGTCTGCGGAAAAAAATAGTCCTTAATACAGAGCTTTTATCAGCAAACTATAATATGAACAACCTAGTCTACTCGTACCTAGCGATTACCTTTTTAAAGTATTGTCTCAGATAGTTAAACCTTTGAAGCAAATCATCTTTACCGGTCAGTTTTGCACGCAGATGCTTTATCAATTTAAAACTCATCAAAGCCCTCCCAACCGGAAACACGAGCGCTCCCAGCATCCTAGCCCTCATCTGTTACAGATCAGATAATCGATAATTACCAGTCCATTCGCAACACGAATATTGCGCCGGGCGTCGAACCTGCACCGCGCACGGTCAACGCTCCAAGAGTTATCTCCGCGTCCACTGCACTTCACTGCACTTTTCACCCACTGAATCACTGCAGCACTCGATTCTCCAGTGGATTTGAACTGTGGCCGTTTGACAGCGGGCGTGACTGCGCGACTGTAGGCTGCGCACGCGCAACTGACGTCGTTCGGGCTCAGTGGGCGCGCGTACACTGAACCAAGCCTCGGCCCGCCCCCACACTCGCGCGCATCAAGCTTTTTCGCAAAGCTCCAAGCTCGGGCTAGTCTGTCTAGATGCAGCTCATAAAAAAAGCAAAGCCGCTCCCACGGCTAACTTCCGAATGTCCAACGGTTTTGGCCGTCAAATGCTTTAACCAGCAGGGCGACCGCGTATCTCTGACAGCTACAGTGTAACGATCGCAGTCGCCTCTGATTGGATAACACTCTTCCACTATTGGACAAAATCCATTGACGCAGCAAGAGTACCATAAATTCAGCCAATCACAGCAATTGATACTGTAACTATGATTGATGCAGAAGATACGCGGTCGCCCTGTGTGATATGATAACACGACTTACGCTTCGTTTGTCGACTGATTGAAAGCTCTCATTTCCAAATGTATGGCACTACATCATAGAAGAGTAGGTATCACTTGGAGAATATTTTTGTAACTTATAACAAAGACAATTAATTGAAAGCGGTCGAAAAGATAACTTTACATTTTTTATAGGTATAGGTGCCAAATTTTCATTTTTAGACAAAAAAGTAATATTGGATAGAATCAGGCGGAAGTTCATGATTTAGCATGAAAAGATTACAATTATTTTGCTATAATCCGCCAACAGAAAAAAATCTTCATAATCAAGCATGCAGTTACAAGCGAAGCACCGTTTACCTTCCCAACCAAACAAGAGAGCCAAGTTCCCAAGCAAGCAATGCCTCCTCCACTCACATGCTCCACCACACAACACTTTTATACTATTTTCGACGCACGTTTCGCCCCGACACCAGAGCATCTTCAGGAGATCATGAGAGACATCTTCAATCACGCCCCAACGGCTGAACGGATCTGGCCTGAAATCTGGCACCGCGATAGATCATATCCTGGAATAGCACATAAGCTACTTTTTATCACGGAAAATTAAGGACTTCCCTCGGGAACCAAAAACGAATCCTCGATCCACGCAGACGCAGTCGCGGGAATTAGTAGCAAAATAATTGTAATCTTTTATTACAAAATAAGCAATTCCGAAATTTATGTTCGCGGGTTTCTTTTCAATAGACTCGTAGTTTTTCGAGTTCGAGAGAATCTCTAGAGACAGACATAATAATGAAATGCTACTAGTAACTTTAACGAGTCTGCATATTGAATAGGTATATAAGGTAGTGTAGGGTAGATACACAGTACTATATGTACAGAATTTATGATATACATTTTATTTACTTTTGGTTGGTTTTCTCAGTAGATAGGGCCTTCGAATTAGTGGTAGATTCACTTGAAGATTGAAAAAGACTTTATAAACATTTAAATGGATAAGAAATTTTCTATTGCTATAGTCCTCATTCTGAGAAGAGATTTGATTTTCGACGTGACGTCAGACGAGAGACAAGACAAGAGACGTGGGAGATTTTCTTCCCACTCGTTCGCGTCAACGCTGACGTTCCATCAATTCCATATAAATCATAGTCAATGTTGTTTCGATCCAATACGTAAAAAACACTCCACCTGCTGTAGTGAGCCGGTGCTGGTTGGATAATGAAGAAGGCCACCCGTGAAAAACCGGGGCATGCTAACTAACTCACTCATAAACTCCGCATAGTATCAGTGTTTTATAATCTGTGGTGTATACTAATTATCATGTGACGTGCGACGCCATTACTCACGGAACCTGACAGATGCGCTCATAACTCGCGCGATCTGCATAAACGCCGCCAGCGAGATATCACCGGCTCTCGCTACGCGTACGGCTTACTCACTGGAGCAAGTGGCTATACATATTGTACAGCTTGACTACAATTTACCACGAGAGTAAAAAATTCGCCTTACTCTTTCTTCCCTCTTCTTTCCCTCTTCCTTAGACTAGGTGTTTATCCTGGAAAGCTCAGGTTGATAACTGGATATAGAGATTGCATTGATCTTAGCGTAGCTTTAAACTACTCACTTGCTCTCCCTTGGACTAGAAATGTACCGTATCATATTGTCTCGAGGATAACAAAGGTTTTCTCAATGTTCTCCTTCAGCGTTAAACCAAGTGATACTTAAATTTAATCGCATAAAACATACACAAATCAGAAAAGCAAGACTTAATTTCCATATAAGATAATAATATATCAATGCCACTTCCGTTGCACTGTATGTTTAAATACCTGTACAGCTTTAAGATATTAAATCAAAGAGAACCCGATCTTCCATAGAGAGATGTGAATCTATCTTACTTTTTGCTTCATAGAATTGAAATTAGGAGCGAAGTCATAAAGCATAGTTGGAGAAGAAACTGCAGCTAAGTGAGCTATTACGAAGGCTCCCGGGGAAGCTGCGGTCCATCATACATCGACGTGGACAATTATACAAACCGGTTGGACGACTAGTTGCGCGACCGGTCGCTCCGCATTGTCATATTCCGCTAATTGGCAGCTCGAAAAGTTTCAAGTGTTTACCACTTAACGATCCATATAATAACGGTTCGTAAAAGTTAACTTGAAACAGCAGTCCGTATGACAATTCATTTATCATAATAATAAGTAATAATTTTAGGGGCCAGAAGTGGAGTAAAGTAAAAAATAAAAGCAAATAACAAACCATTTATTGTACTGAATGATTTTAACATAACACACATAAAATAACCAAAAAAGAACACACTTCAATCTAAACACAATTATGACTTATTGCGAGTCTGCCACGTTGGTCTAGTGGTAGTCTATGTTCGACTGCGGCCGACGTGGTCCCGGGTTTGAGTCCCGGGTCGGGCCATAATTGGGTGAAGGGTTTTACTGTATAGAAATTCTCAGTACTAGCCCGGAGTTAGGAAGTTGGTGGTGTATCACCCCCGTGCCTCGGAGAGCATTTTAAGCCGTCGGTCCCGGTTATTATCACTAACATAACTCAGTCGTTAAAGCCCACCAACCCGCATTGGAGCAGCGTGGTGGGTCTAAGCTCTTACTGTAACTCTAACTCTAACTCTCTTATGAGAGTGGAGGCCTGTGTCCATCAGTGGGACGTAAATGGGCTGTAGTGGTGGTGGTGGGTGCGAGTCAATTGACACAATAACGATGTTTAAAGCTCAAAAGGCGAATAAAGAATGACCACGCGACACAAAGTGGTCTTCTCGCACACCCTGACTGGGCGTGGAGAAATCTGTTCGGGGCGATTTGCCCTCTGCAGATGGGGTCTTCCGTCTCTAGGCATGGTCTTTGGGTCGACGCCTACCGTCGTCTACGGACTATTTCCCCTCTGGGAAGCGGGAAAGAGGGGGGAGCGGTCCGTCCCTGCGCTGTCCAGCCCTGCCGAGTGGGTCCCTCTTGTGGAAGGCCCAGCAAGGCGACCTGTGCAGTCGGAAGACGTGCTACACAGGCTGCAGAGGGCTGTTGGTTCCTTCTGATGGCGAGTGTCCTCTGGGAGGGGCTCCTCGTCCACGATGATGGCGAGAATCCGCAGTCCTGTCATCAGATACTGAGGGATCTTTACCACGTGTATGCGGCCTCCAGCGTGGTGAAGGCGATGCGCTTGACTTCCAGGAGTTTGGCTGGTGCTGGGACTCTGGCTGGGAGGCGGAGTTGGGACGCCTCTGGCGTCGGTTCCGGCTCCAGTGCGGTCTCGAGGGCACGCGGGAAGACTTCTTCCCACGTCGGTGCCTCTTCCTGCCTCGGGTCGACTCTTCGAAGGCCCCTCAGGGCTTGGGGTTGTTGGCAGGGGTTCGTATGTTGGACCCCTGTGGCGGTCTCTGCGCATTGGGATTCTCCTCCCGTGCGGCCGGTTTGCCGACCATAGCCGCGATTATAGAGCACGCGCGTTTTAAAGACGTTCGTTCGTTGGCGCCACGATCTACCGGAAGTTAAACTAATTCTCCTATCAACAAAGTCTTTATTACTGAAAACTATTTTATTAAACTATTTTACTACACAATAACTTAATTTAATCTGCTTCAAACATGGGTTAAACCTAGTAACCCATATTTAAACCTGTGAAGATTTTGATAAGCTCTCTGACTGGGGCAACGGACCTCATACATGAATCTTCTGCAATAAATGCAACGAGCAGGAGCTGTAGGTAGGAATGCCTGGGACTTCGTCAGTGTTGATTAACGTTGAAGTCCTTAATTTTCCGCGACCTGGTGGAAAGGTACCCTTATAGGCCGATAACAGGGCAATCTGACACAAACGGAGAGAGATCAAATGCAGAACGAAGACAGCTTCGCGTACTCTCCAAAGCACCGGAGTGTAACAACACAAACTTCGTTGCTCCTCCCTTCATCCTCGTTTAAATTAAATTAAGGCTCACGTATTCTATACAGCAATCCCCAATTGTTTGCAGTAGGTATGTTTATAAATCCATACTTCCATACTAATATTATAAATGCGAAAGTGTGTCTGTCTGTCTGCTACGCTTTCACAGCCCACCTGTGGGCCGTGAAACACACCGACAGACAGACCAGACAGACAACCGATTTTGATGAAATTTGATACAGGGATAGGTTGTATCCCGGGGAAGGATTTTACTTTTTATTCCAGAAAACTAAGGAGTATCTGCGGGAATTGAAAAAACTTAATCCACGCGGACGAAGTCGCGGGCATCATTTAGTAGGTAAATAATTATTTTAAGCAATTTTTTTTATTATTTATACAGCAGGGGAAATCCTCATGGACTACCCACACGGGTAGTGCAGGACTCATACCGACTAAAACCCCTACTCTGTCTGTTGGCCGTGTACCTGGCTTTCAGCCTATAACAACACTTGCGTCTTTTTCACGGCCTTCTTTGTCTGGGTTTTCCTTCTTGCTCCTTTTCTTTGATTATTATTTCAACGTAATTTGTTACTGCTGTCCAATTCTCCTCTTTTTCAAGCATTTTGTGCACCAATGTATCTGCACATATTACTATAGCCCCAATCTTTTGTACGAGTTCTTGTCTTTCTTATTACTTAAACTAAAAATCTATGTTATTTTTCAGTTAATAAAGGATAAAGTAATTATTAATTTATCAGGAACAAAAACGAGTCAGGTTACAGGCGACACGCAATGCCGCTCAAGCCGAAAACATGACGCGACATCATGTTATAGTGTGCCTTTTGTCCGATTCATTAACTCCTTTTAGAGCTAGTGACTTGAGCGCGAGATTATATACGGGGAATGATGGAACTTAGAACTCTTGAAAATCGCTAAATAAGTATTTTGTTACCCTATTCACATAAATTCCAATTAAAAATTGAAATAAAAAATATTATAAACAAGACGATGACCGCGAGTGGCGACCTCGTCCGCGTGGATATAGGTATAAAAATTTTGTGGGTACTCTTTTATTTTAAGGGATAATAAGTAAGCCTTTGCAATCTATCCCTAGACCAAATACTTATCGTCGAAACCGGACGAACAAATGGGCCATGAAAGCGTAGCAGGCAGACAAACAGACACACTTTCAAATATTAGTGTGGATGTACGACAGTTCCCTAACACGGAAATCATCCCGAACGATTTCAAAGCTTTTTCGAGCCGTTGTAGACCGTGTTTGTAGTACAAGAGAGACATTATTTTATTCAAACTCGTGTGTCCGCGTGTTAGTCTAGGAAACGGGGCGGTCTGTTGTATGGAGACCCCCACATTAAATCCTAAACTGTGTTGTTGTTGTTGTTTTACTATATTTCGGAACATTTTTCTGGACCAAGATATTAAACAAAAAAGAGTTTAGATAAAAAAAATACTTCCGTTCAAAATTTTTGGTGAATATTCATAAAATACCTTTAACTCATGATACTTTATCATCCTGTAAAGTTTCGTCGTCTGAGGGATTACTGTTGGGGTCGACTAAACTAGCGGCACGCTATGATGGCCGGTTTGACGTTTGTCCGCTCATGAAGTTCCGTATTAATTGATAACGACTTTGAAGGAAATAATTGTATTACTTTATTGACGATAGTGATGTGCAGAGATTCATAAATTTTATCGAATGTAGTTTTAGGTTTAGGACTCAAAATTTATTTATTAAATTGATTTCTTAAATGTATACAAGTGTAGAAAAATCAGTTTGCACCATTTAAGGGGTGAATGTACTTGTGAATATGAACAATTTTCACTATGTGGACAAACCTCTGAAATCGCAAAAAAATATCAATAAATTTTTAAAAATGGAATCTAATACGATCGTCACATAGGATCGCTGGCTAGCACAACTACTACCTCCGGCAAACTCGCGTCAATGCTCAATGCAAAACAAAGCAGTTTCGAATTGACGTTGCTTCGAAAAGTATAAACTGTCAGTGCAATGCGATTGTGATATAGTTTTGACCTGGCTTTGGATTTCAAATATTGATACTGCATTACTGTTGACCCTTGCTCGTTAATTTGGACTCTGTTCAAGCCCTTTGTTGTGGATTTCGTCGATATGACCGAACGTACGCAGAGAACTGTTCTAAATAGTCAGACACGTGAGTTCGTAATACGCCTTCGTAACTATTTCGATCGTGAAGCTCAAAATGGAGGGCCAATTTTACCTATAACGTCAGTGGTTGAACGCGTAGCTGATGCGCTTAATATTGGACAACGAACTGTTAGACGGATAACTAAAAAAAAATATGGCGAGACTGGCACAGAAGAAAATAAACTTCACACACCAAAAAAGAGAAAACGAGCAAAACCAGTCGTAGGCATCGATAGCTTTGATGCCGATGCTATCCGAAGACATGTTTACGGCTACTATTTACAGAAGGAGTATCCAACAAGAAAAAAGTTGGTGCATTCACTGAAGGAAGCTGGATTATTCTTCGGTGGGGAAAGTTCTTTAACGAAGATTTTGAAGACCATTGGATTTCGATACAAAAAATGTAACAAACGCAAAATATTGATGGAAAGATTTGATATAGCGATGGCAAGGTATACTTTTTTACGGCAAGTGAAAGAAATCAAAAATTGGCAAAATGTTGTGTTCTTGGATGAAACATGGCTTAATGCTAACCATACTGTAGGCCGTTCTTGGAACGATGACACAGCAGCATCTACTTCCAAAGTTCCTGTAGGAAAAGGATCGCGACTTATAATTTGTCACGCCGGAACCATCAACGGGTTTGTCGAAGGTTCTCTCATGGCTTTTGCGTCAAAAACCACTGGAGACTATCATGAAGACATGAATGGAGAAAAGTTTACTGAATGGTTTACCTCAATGTTGTGTAGCCTCCCTGAACCATCTATTATAATTATGGACAACGCCCCATACCACTCGATGCAAATTGACAAGCCACCTGCCCAATCCCAAAAGAAAGCTGATATCGTCGCATGGCTTCGTAAAAATGGCGTAGATGCAAACATGAATATGTTAAAAGCGGAATTAGTACGTCTTTTAAAAGAAAACAAACCAACCAAGATCCGATACGTCATTGACGACATAGCATTAGAACATGGGCACAGAGTTATACGGTTACCGCCTTACCATTGTGAGTATAATGCGATTGAGTTGGTGTGGGCTCAAATTAAGGGATATGCTGCAAGACACAATACAGAACCCCCATTTACCACAAAAAAAATGCTAAAATTATTAGAAGAAGCTTGTGAACATGTGACTAAAGGAGACTGGGAAAAGGTTGTGAATAGAACTGTTAAATTAATAAGGGAAGATTATGAAAGAGATGTGAAAATAGATAATATTATAGAAAACGAACATATAATTATTAATGTATGTGATGATAGCAGTGACGACAGTGAAAATAGTAGTATGGACGAATCTGATTAATTATGGCCTTTTGTGGCACCTTTTTTGGTATCTTTTGTATTCATATGTTTCTTGTGTGCATATAAAGTATGTATATTCATTTTCGTTCAAATATTCAGTTCGTTCAAATAAATTAAATAAACATATACATTTTTGTTTTATTAAACCTATTTAATCAGGTACAAAAACAAAACTTAATTGTTTTTTGTTCGAGAATAAATTGACATTCCACATCACTATTGTAATGTGTCAAACCGGCCATCATAGCGTGCCGCTAGTTTAGCTTCCTTTCCTATACTATGTGTCAAAACGAATACCAATCCCTAATACCTCTCTCAGCTTCACGGTTATCATTAATCTCGTGTGAGAAAGCGACGCTGTGAAATTGATATTAACCACTTTTACATAAGTCCACGCAAAGAGTTAAAGTGTTTCGACTTATCTACCTGCTGCGACGACATCAGTGTATTAAATTACTTATTGATACCGACTTTATAGGAAAATCGGATTTGGTTTTATTTAGTGAAATTTATTAATTAACATTTGAATTTAAAGTTACTATTATTATTACTCTGACAAATTGTTATTTTTATCGTCAAAGAAAATTTTATTATGGTGCTGTAAAGGTAGCATGGCATTTGATATAAGGTATCATAAGATCAGGTAACCTATGAGTTTAGTATTTCTCGGTAGCTATGTTTCAGAATAATTAGTAATATTGACAGTTAGTTAGTTGGCAGTCCAAAATCCAATTGCAGGCTGTCCGTCTATCTGGTGTAGTTTCCTTTAGATTAGAGTAAAGAAGAGGCAAACAAATCGCAAATACTTTCTCAGTGAAACTCATAGAACGCGCTTTACCGTGTGTTTTTCAGGTTTTCACTCAAAACAACGTCCTACTTGTTTACATTTTTACTAGGTAAGGAAAATTTGACTTGGAATGCTTGGAACATCGGCGCAAAACTTTGCGCCGATCTGACAGTATTTTTATACGACTGCCTGAAAAAAGGAGTATATTGTTTTCAGGGTTCATGTATGTATGTAAGTAAGTTTGTATATTCCACCATAACTTCTATACGCCTGAATCGATTTTGATAAATGAGGTATCGTTTGAATCCCTAGCTCATTCAGGCTGACATATGCCAGTAAAATTTAAAAAAAAAATTATGGGGTGACCATGCTCCCGCATTAATGACTAATGCTGAAAAAAACGAAAATAAGATTAACTATATAATCATCATCTAGAAAATGATGAGTAGATTCAAAAAAATATATAACACTAAGGTTCAATATCCAGTGATTCACAAAAAAAATATCAATTAATAAAAATGTGAATAAGATTCTGATTTATTAGTTCGTTTTTTGGCAGGGCAGTCGTGTTTTTTAATTATGACTTGTACTGAATGTATTTCTGAGAGTGTGCTCAAAAACTATTCGACCTGATTCCTCCGTCACCTTTTTATCATCGAACCGCAAGGCATCGACAAGCTCTGCACCGTTGCGTTGTCCATAAATTCCACGGCGCGATTAGCCAAGCGCTAGTCTAAATTAGATTTAAAAAATACTACGCACCCACAATTATCGACGTCACATTCAATAGCATAATCCGTACCCGTATCTTAATCATATTACATGCACGCCCTGCATTTAAATGATTTATGTGATTGGCGAATGGCCTCGTAGCGAAACTCCCCGCCGGCGGCCATCACAGAGGAACCGCGGTAATGGCGCATAATAGCCACGGCAATTGGGTATTTGACAACTAGTCAAATCAGCAACTTTTTTTTCTAACGTCAGAATGCATGCTTAGTGTGGATTTGTATGAAATTTTGAGTTGTCATCAAAGTTCGACGCACTATTTTTACCTTAAGCGATAGTTTAAAATGGTTATTCAAAATAAAACTAGCAGGGGTCGTGGATATTACGACTTTTGGGAGATCCTTTATTTAATAATCACTAATCAGAATAAAAAAAAAATAAAAAACACGACTGCCTTGCCAAAAAACGAACTAAAAAGTTAAAAATCTAAATTTATCTAAGTAGTTAAATTAGAATCTTGTTCAAATTTTTATTAAATGATATTTTTTCGTGATTCACTGAATATTGAACTATAGCGTTATATATTTTTGGAATCTACTCATCATTTTCTAGATGATGACTATATATTTAGTTTGATTTTTTTTTCAAATTTAGTCTTTAATGCGGGACCATGGTCACCCCATCATTTTTTTTAAATTGTACTAGTCACCCGGAATAAGCTAGGGATTCTAACGATACCTCATTTATCAAAATCGGTTCAGGCGTATAGAAGTTATGGTGGAATATACAAACTCACATACATACATACATACATAAATACATGAACCCTGAAAACAATATACTCCTTTTTACAGGCAGTCGTATTAAAAATAATTTATTTCACTAGTAGTAAAATACCCAATTATAGCGCCATATATTGCACTTCCTGGGCGAACTATTTTCTTCCCGTTACAGTGACATCTGACACTAGGCTGAATAAGATTTCGCTTCATGATGACGACACTTGATTGATTGTAATAATCATAATGGAATGTTTCTTTGACTGTTAATCTAAATGTATGACATATTCAATCTTAATTTTTTTTTTTGGTTATTTTATTTAAAGACTTGACATATGCAATAAATGTTATTAACTTTAATTTAGATTATTTTTAAGTATTGTACCAAATGGTAATACACTTAACATTTTATCTTTTATACCACCTTTTTAATATTATGTGTATAATGCAATAAATAACTTCTAATTCTGATTCTGATTCTGACACTATCCATCGTCATCATACTTCATATCATACTAATTTTATAAATGCGAAAGCGTGTTTGTTGCTTTGTCCTTCAATAATGCTGCAACAGGGTAACGGATCGACGTGATTTTTGGTATGTGTATAGTTGGGGACCTGGAGGATAGGCTTTTTATGCCGGTATATTAGGGGAGTTTCCGTGGGAATCGAAAAAAACTCCACGTGGAAGAAGTCGCGGGCATCAGCTAGTAATATTATAAATGCTTCGTAAGGATTTAATATTACGGCCACAACCCTGGAGGATAGATATTCCGCTATAATCTCACTCACCAGGTGAGAGCAGTCGAGGGCTTACTTGTAGTGAGGAAAATATCACGCGAAAGTGCGTTTATTTCTTGGTTTGTGGAACCATTTTGGAAGTCGGTTTACTGCATAATATTACTAAAGTACGAAATACAACGGGACAAAAGGGATTGTCAAAAAAGGATAACTTTGAATATAGCGGAATCCAAAGATTAAAAGTCTCCAATTAAAAAACATAAATATTAATTTAATTTTTTTCGGCGGGTAGTTGTGAAATAAGAAACACGTTTTTTTTGTGTATGTCCATTAAATAATTGAATTTAATTAATTTAATGATTTATATTCAGTGTATTATGCACTAATAACATCATACCTGTCAACAGTATCTCCTAAAGGTAAATCCATAATACACAAGTAGAAATCCATAGTGAATTTTGTGGCACTAATTACTATCACGCAATGGAATCACTCAAGAAGACTGTGGATGATTTGTCACAACACTTTCACAAAACAATGGCTGAATTCCAACAAAACTTGCAGTCTGCTATTCCAGCAGCCAGTCCTACATCTAACATTGCAGCACAATTTAGCTCCTTCCGGAATTTTGTGCTATCAGCACTAAAGAGTCTCCAGGGGCAGGTGGAACTTCTAAACCACCAGATGGATCAACAGGAAACCAGAAGCCGTAGGAAGATTCTCCTGATACATGGTGTCCCAGAGGCCCCAAAGGAGAATGTGTCCGCCGCGGTTCTCAAGGTTGTGTCCCAACAATTGCAACTGCCTGAGCTTACTGCTGCAGTTATCAGTCGGTGTCATCGTATGGGGCAGGTTGGTAGTGAAAAGCCTAGGGCTATTTTGGTTAAATTCCACGATTTGCAAGTGCGAAACAAGATTTGGTTCGGTAAAAGAAAGGCTCAGGGATTACTCTGGCTGAGTTTCTAACAAAGAACCGGTATGAAGCATTCATGGCAGCCAGGCAGCAGTTTGGCATATCAAAATGCTGGACTAAGGATGGCCAGATAATTGTGGTTGGGTCTGATGGTAAGCGCCATTCTATCACTACTAAGGCCGAGCTGTGCTCCATTCCGTCTGGGAGTGATATTGAAGTTGCTGCAGGTGCTCCAGCTGTACCCGTTGCAGGTGCCTCCAAGCCCCTAGCTGATCCTTCACAGTCCTCAAGAACCAAACGGGTTGTCAAAAAGTAACTCTCTTGAGCTTAGTCAACTTGAACCTTTGTCCTAGAATGGGTTAGGTTAAACTTAGTGGTTATCAAGATTCCATCCTACCGACGGATGTACTGACATAACGATAACGTGTCGATAACTTACTGGTGTTTTTCTTTTTATTTTTACCTTTTCGCTTGTATTCGTAGCTTGTATTTTAATTAGTTGATTATGTTTAGTTTTACCTACAAAAGTTTTCAATCGTAATGTTTATTTACTATCGATATGCCAATGTCATTCTTGCCATCTGTCATAACTTGACATGATAGACAATTATTGTCATCACCGTTGACAGAGAAAGGAATAGCTATCACAGACTAATGACTGCCAAAGCCAGAGTTCATTCTATAGAGTATGCATAAACCCATTGTGAATTGTGAAAGTATAATCTTTGATAAAAGAGTATAATAGGGTCTATGCTGGATTTATGTGTGATACGTTTGTCTGTTTTTGTATCTAATATGGTATCTTAGTTTAGATTGGAAACCACTGTGGTTGTGTAGTTTAGGCTTTAAGTCTTATGTATACAAAAAATTATAATGAGTGTAACTTTGTATAAGGCTGTTGGCAGGTAGGTATATGTATATTTTGCATATATATATATATTTGTTTTGTAAATATTAACGTGTATACTAACCTATTATTCATTACTTATATATAATATATCTATAAAAATATATTTATAATATTGTTTTATATTTATTTTATTTATACCTAATATGAATATATTCACAAATAGTGTTGCAGATATTGTAAACAGCGATGGCTCTGACAATGACTCTTTTTATTCTCCTGTTTGTTCGTCTGATGAAAGTTTTCATAGCACTTCAATACCGTTAAGCTCCCAACTTGATTCTGCATTTAATGGGTTCCCGAAAAATTTTTACGTTGTGCACCTGAATGCTCAAAGTATTCCTGCCCATTTCCCAGATTTCTTAGCCTCTTTTGATACTAATAATATCCATGCCATTCTGGTGTCGGAGACATTTTTGAAGCCGTGCCTCCCCTCAACGTCTTACTCACTCCCGGGTTACCATCTAATCCGTAATGACCGGGAGGGGAAAGGTGGTGGAGGGGTCGCAATTTATCTGCGTAGTCATATTTCTTTTTCCATCATGAGTAAATCCCCGTCTGCTTATACGGAATCATCTGAACACCTGTTTTTGGAACTGCTGTTTGGCAGTCGTAAAGTGCTTTTGGGCGTATTTTACAGTCCGTCACTTCGCATAGACTACTTCCAAGAGCTTGAAGCATTATTAGAGAATCATATACCTAATGTAGATCACACCATCATCATGGGTGACTTCAATACTTGCCTAGTTAAAGATGACTCGCGGGCGCATAAACTTAAACATATAATTAATAGCTCAAATCTGACTTTGCTTCAAACGAACCCTACTCACTACTTTCCAAACTGTACTCCTTCACAACTTGATCTCATGATCGTCTCTAATAAGGATTACGTAGATGTGCTGGGCAATTATCTGCTGAAGCATTTTCGTACCATGATTTAGTATACTTATCATACAAAGTGCGCCCACCTAAGATCAAACCAACAGTTGTTATGCGACGCAGCTTTAAAAACTTCAATAATGACAGCTTCTTGCGTGATTTAAACAACATAGACTGGAACTCCGTTTTTAATGCTCCAACCTTAGATGACAAAATTACTATCTTCAATTCTTGTTTTTTTGACATCCATGCTCCTTTTCGTCCAATTAAATTAAAACATTTACCTGCACCGTGGCTTACTCGTGACATAAAGTTGCTAATGAATAAACGGAACGCTGCCAAATCAAAATATAAGTTAAAACCTACTGAACCGAATTTATTGAAGTATAAACAGCTACGTAATCGCTGTAATAAAATCTGCAGGGATGCTCAACGTAATTACATACACTCCTCTGTTGATGGCAAAAGTACATTAAAGGTGTGGAAATTCTTGGAGTCTATGGGTATTGGAAGGAACCAAAAGGGTGTATCTCACGATGTAGACATTGATGCCCTCAACTGCCATTTCTCTAACGTCACAACTGATATACTGAAGAAGTCCGAAACGCTTACTTCCATTAACCTGCGTCCAAAACCTAGCTACGACTTCTTCAACTTTAGCACAATTAGTTCGAATGAAATAAAAAAACAAATTGTTGCCGTAAAATCTGATGCTATGGGTAGTGATGGCATTAGCCGTAAGATGATTCTATTAAGTCTAGACTGTATCCTACATGTCTTGTGTCATCTTTTTAACTACTCCCTCTCTTCTAATACCTTTCCCAGTAGCTGGCGCATTGCTCAGGTTATCCCTGTACCTAAAATTTCAAATCCATTATTGTTTTCCCAATACCGTCCGATTTCCATTCTCCCTTTTTTATCTAAGGTCCTTGAACGCATTATCCATACCCAACTTACGCTTTTCCTGAATAGAAATAATATACTTAGTTCTTTTCAGTCTGGGTTCCGCCGTGGACACAGTACGGTTACGGCACTGACCAAGGTGTGTGATGACATACGGTTTGGAATCGATAACAAGCAGGTAACCATTTTAGCATTGCTCGATTTCTCTAACGCGTTTAATACCGTCGACCTGGATATTCTCTTAGCAATTCTTGAATCAATTAAGTTTTCCTCAGCTTCTATCAGCTGGTTCAAGTCTTACCTATTTGACCGGTCGCAATGCATACGTGGTAGAGATAAACTGTCGTCCTACTGCCGTCTCAGTGCTGGTGTTCCACAGGGTGGTGTCCTTTCTCCTTTGCTCTTTTCCATATTCATAAATACGGTCACTAATCTTCTTTCCCTGCCATATCATCTTTATGCTGATGATTTCCAATTGTACGTATCCACTCCTGTTGAACAGATATCTGAAGCTATTAAACGCTTAAACGACGAACTTAATATCGTCTGCAGCTGGAGTGAGTCCTTTGGTCTACTAGTGAATGCTAGTAAATCACAGGTCATTATCATAGGAAACTCCAGACAATTGTCTAGACTTGATTACTCTGCTTTACCACCTGTGGTCTTTGATGGTACTGCGCTAGCTTATAGTCCTGTCGTTAAAAATCTGGGAGTGATTATAGACAGCAATCTATCATGGAAACCACAAGTTTCAGAGGTTAGTAGGAAAATCTTTGGCGCTTATGGTTCTATTAAAAGGTGGAAAAACTTCTTGCCAATTAAAACCAAGATCTTGTTAGCTAATACACTTCTCCTCCCCATCCTTGATTACGCCGATGTCTGTTATCTCGACCTGACTGAAGATCTTTTAAATAAGTTAGAACGCTTGCAAAACTTATGCATTCGATTTATTTTTGGCCTAAGGAAGTACGATCATGTTTCGGAATATAGGAGGAGACTTAACTGGCTCCCTATCAGGCTAAGGCGTAATCTCCATGTCCTCTCTGTTCTCTATGCTACCCTTTACCACCCATGGTCGCCCCCTTACCTAAAGGAACGATTCAGGTTCCTTAGCTCCTTCCCAATCCAGCATACCTTGCGATCTGCCAGTGACAACAAACTTAAAATCGCCAAACGTAACGCCGAGGGATATGCAGACTCGTTTACCATAAAGGCGGTCTTATTGTGAAACGCACTCCCAGCTGATATCAGACGAGCAAAATCTCTAGCGGCCTTTAAAAGTCGTGTCAAGAAGCATTACCTATCGCTGTAAACTTGTTCTTATTATTATTTGTGTTTAGGTATTGTAAATTAGTCATATGTAATTTAATATTTATGTATATAATATGTGTTATATTTAAATATATATAGTTGGCAAAATTGTTGTGAGTAGTGTAGGTACCCGACCAAAACCTATAAAAGCGAGCACCCAGCCAAGCTCGGGGGATTTGTTGCTCAACCGTCGAACGCAAAAGGTCGTGGTACCGGCATTATTCGCAGTAAGTTTGTTTGATACTATTCTTTGTTATTTTTCTTTGTTTGTTTAAAATTATTAACAATTGTTTGTGATGTTTACTTGATTGATTATTTAATGTTAATATTGAAATAAATTAGATTTAATTATCTTGATCTTATCTTTTTTTTTATATTTTCATCTTCTGAACGGCTAAATTCAGAAGTGGGATAGGCCTGTGCTCACGTTTTTCTTTGAAACCCTCGCAAACAACTGTTAATTTTCATTTATAATGCCGTGCCAACGACCTTCACGTTCGTGTTCGCGTAATAGAACTCGTTCGCGTAATAGAACTCGTTCGCGTGATAGAACTCGTTCGCGTAATAGAAATCGTTCGCGTATTCGTTCGCGTAATAGAACTCGTTCACGCGGTAAAACTCGTTCGTGTAATATTCGTCCACGTAATATAACTCGTTCACGATCGCGTTCCCGTTCGTATATTAGAACTCGTCCACGTTCGCGTTGTGGTAGAAGTCGCTCGAAATCACATCGCAATAAGAGTCGTTCACATTCACGTCATAATAAACATCACTCATATTGTGTGGGTAGTTCTGGTTCACGCACTAGGTCTAAGTCTCGAGTAGCTCGCTCGTGTCAGCGTCGGAGTAGATCTCCGCCCTACCCTAATAACAGTTCCATAAAAGATACATTAGGATCTATTATATCACGACTAACCGCCATTGAGGAAAATTCTGCTAGTGTCCCGCGTAATACGCCCTCCTTTCGTGGTAGCACACCTCCGTTAGACAAACATACCGCTTCTACAGGCCGAACGCTTGTTGATGTTTTGGATACATTAACAAAAAATAAGTCTAGTAACTATTACGTTTCAAACTTTGACCCGGCTGTAAATAACTTTGAGGTGTGGTGCAGTGAAGTGGAACGGGCTAAGCAGGCAAATCGTTGGGAGGATCGGGAGTGCTTTTCGCGTGTGGCTCACTGTTTGAAAGGTGATGCAAAAACCTGTCTAAATGAATGGGATACGAATGACCGCTCATGGTCTAATTTTGTTAAAGAGTTCAAGTCTTTATGTCCGCAAAAAATTAATTACGCGAAGATCCTTTATGAAGTTATAAACTCAACATCCGTTAGATTTTCATCATATGCGGAATACGCGCGCCGCTCACTATTACGACTACGTGTAGTTAAGGGCTTAAGTGAAGAACTTGTGATCGAAATAGTAATTCATGGCATCAGTGATGTACAAGTACGCGCAGCAGCAACAAACGCTAACCTAACAACAGAAAACTTAGTTTCATTCCTGGCTACTTACACCAAGCCTACCCGCGGATTTGAAAGTCGTAACATTGAGAAACGTGCGCCCTTTAGTAACACAGCTAAGAAACGCGTTCCAAACGGTCCCGGTCGGTTCGAAGGCAAGTGTTTTATTTGTGGCCTAGGGCACAATAAGGCTCAGTGTCCTAACAAGCGTAATGCCGCTGATAATAGTTCTAAGCCTACCTGTTTCTTTTGTAAGAAACTAGCCCACAAAGAAAGCGAGTGCTTTGCCAGGATTCGATCCGAGGGGCAAAATAACAACCAACGTAAAGTTAACTTATGTAGTGAACTCTCAAACGCTAACAATAACAACGATATAAGCACGGCTGTGATACAGGGTATAGCTGTAGATGTCCTTATAGATAGTGGGGCGCTCAATGTGTCCTTGATATCATCAGCGATAGTGAAACACTTTTCTTGTTCCCGAAAACAAACTAACTGCGTTTTAAAGGGAGTTAGTGCCAAAGAGATTGTCGCCCGCGAATACGTTTCTTTAACGGTTGAATTCTGTAACATTGCGCTTGATATAGATTTTGTTATAGTAGACGCGTCGTTTATGAATACCCCCATTATCATAGGGACTGACGTGCTTAATCAAGACGGTGTCACGTTTATTCGTACGAGAGACAAACAATACTTGACTCATACACCTGATAGAATCTTTAAAGTAAACGCGGTAAATTTTGACGAGCATGATAAAATAAACACTCCCCTCCAAGGCGAGAAACTTACTTTACTGATGACCGCGATAAACGAATTCTCCCAATTCCTCATTTCTGGTACAGCTATTACTACTGTAAACACTGGCAAGATGCACATAAACTTAACTAGTGATACACCGGTAGCATATCATCCGTATCGTTTGTCTTACGAAGAAAAACTTAAGGTTCGCGAGATATGTCAGGATCTTTTAGACAAAAAAATTATTAGGGAGTCAAATTCAGAGTACGCAAGCCCGATCATCTTGGTCAAAAAAAAGGATGGCTCAGACCGAATGTGTGTAGATTTTCGTGCGCTTAATCGCATTACGGTTAAGGATAGATACCCACTACCCTTGATTGATGACCACATCGATCGGCTTGGGAACTCTAAATACTTCACGAGTCTTGATATGGCATCGGGCTTTCATCAAATTCCGATCGATGAAGGCTCGATCCATAAGACTGGTTTCGTGATGCCAGAAGCTCATTACGAGTATTTAAAGATGCCTTATGGCTTATGTAATTCTCCTACTGTGTACCAGCGTATCATCAACAACACATTGCAGGAATATATAAAGGCAGGGAGTGTTCTGGTATACATTGATGGTGTGCTGATACCGAGTATGACGGTTGACGATGGCATTATTTTGCTGCAGGACGTTTTGAGAACTTTGACTGAGGCTGGATTTTCAATTAATATACGGAAATGTTCATTTCTCAGCACCGAAGTAGAGTACTTAGGTCGCGTTATTAGCCATGGACAGGTTAGGCCGAGCCAGCATAAAATCGAAGCATTAGTTAACGCACCTGTCCCTAGCAACGTCAAGCAAGTACGTCAGTTCTTAGGCCTTGCAGGTTACTTTCGGCGTTATATTGAGGGTTATGCGACAAGAACCGCATGTATCTCGCGTCTTACAAAGAAAAATGCTAAATTCGAGTGGGGGCCTGATCAAGAGGAGGCTCGAAAATACCTTCTAAATCGACTAACTAGCGAACCTATACTTGCGATTTTTGACCCTAATCTTCCCACTGAGGTACACACTGACGCAAGTTGTGCGGGATACGGTGCTGTGCTTATGCAAATTCATGGGGATGGTGGTAAACGGGTGGTTGCCTATTTTAGTAAAGTCACTCAGGGTGCGGAAGCTAGGTATCACTCGTACGAGTTAGAAACATTGGCGGTCGTCAAAGCATTGCAACATTTTCGCCATTACCTAATCGGCGGCACTTTTAAAATAATAACCGATTGCAATGCCTTGAAGGCCACCGAACGTAAAAAGTTGTTCTTCCACGGGTTGCACGTTGGTGGATTTATTTACAAGATTTTAACTTTGTGATCGAATACCGAAAAGGCATGATGATGGGCCATGCCGATTATCTAAGCAGGAATCCACCAACGTACAACATCAATAACGTTGAAAGACCCGTGAGTTGGGCACAAAGGGCTCAATCAGCTGACTCGGAGACTCTCGAACTCATACAGAAACTCAGAGATGGTATTTTGGACTCACGTCAGTACGTATATAGGAATGACTTACTCTATTACCGTTATTCACCTGTGGGTGAGGAGCCACGGTTGCTCTGCTATATCCCGAAAGGATACAGGCTCAGTTTGTTACGTGTCTTTCATGATGAGCATGAGCATATCGGGGCTGATAAGGCTTATGACCTTATTTTAAAACATTTTTGGTTCCCCGGTCTAAAACAATTTGTTCAAAAATATACCTCCCATTGTTTGATTTGCATTTCAAAGAAACGTGTCCCAAGAGCCCCTCTTCAGCCCATTGTATCATGGGAAAAATCGGACATTCCTTTTAACACGGTCCATGTCGACGCATTAGGACCTTTGCCCGAGTCCAACGGATATAAATTTGTACTAGTGATAGTCGATTCATTTACCAAATTTTGTTTACTATATCCCATGTACAGACAAGACTCAGGCGAACTAAAAAGCGTTTTTAATAGCGCTATATCATTGTTTGGGACGCCCAGACTAATGATTTGTGACCGTGGTCGCATGTTTGAGGCTTCTGCTTTTACTAGTTGGTTAACTGAAATGGGTTGTGACATTCATTATATAACGCCCGAAATGCATAATTCCAACGGGCAAGCCGAACGTTATGTAAGGACTGTTCTCAATCTGATCCGTGTGGAAAGTAATAATAAAAATTCAACTTGGTCTGATGCTTTAAGTAAGATTCAACTAATTTTAAATATCACTAAGCAGAAGACGACGCAGTACTCAGCTTTGTATCTATTAATCGGTACTAATGCGACCACACCCGTTATTCGTGCGCTGATCCGTGACGTTGCCATCGAAAACTCTAGCCCCAATCGTGAAGCAATGAGAGAAATCGCTAGGAGCTCCGCTAAAGCATCTCTTGACAGGAATCGAGACAGTCAGAACACTCGCGTAAACCGCCACAGACACCCTCCAAGGATTTTCAAGGTGGATGATCAAGTATTCGTCATAAAGTACTCCCAGTCCACTGGAAAACTAGACTCTGGCATGAGAGGTCCATACCGCGTAACCAGGGTGTTACGAAATGATCGCTATGAGTTGAGATTATTAAGTGGAGCCAGAGGCAAGACAACTCAGGCTGCAGCTCAGTACATGGTTCCTTGGAAAGGAGAATGGTGTCCCGAGAGTTGCGCTGCATTTTTTGAAAGTAAGATTCAACCGAACATTTTAATGTTTTCTTATAATTACAGTAGCACGTTTGATGTATTTGGGTGTGAGGTGAATTGCCTTGCTGGTCGAGCTGTGTGACTGGTGTTGCCCAGATGCAACGTGCTTCCGAGGCTGGCGACCTAGAGTGGCTGGCTTCGAAAGTCGCGTCTCTTGGATGCGCATCAGGCTGTGTCCTGGCAGGCTGTGTCCTGGGAAGTCGCGTTCTCTGAATGCGCATCAGGCTGTGTCCTGGCAGGCTGTGTCCTGGAAAGTCGCGTTCTCTGAATGCGCATCAGGCTGTGTCCTGGCAGGTTTTGTCCTGGAAAGTCGCGTTCTCTGAATGCGCATCAGGCTCTGTCCTGGCACGTTTTTAACGTGGTGTGTGTGTGAACTTGCAAGTTCAGGTATGAGATTAATTGAGATGTAATGTCTGGAGAAGTATGCATACTTTTGAATGTGAAGCGTTTTATTTTGTGTAGCGAAAGTTGTTATTTTGAATGAGGGCCTTGTATGCGTGATGAATGTCAGAATAGGCAACAGCGTGCATCGTCATGAATAATCAACCATTTGTCTTGTGCAGGTTCTGATGACAGTAACTGTGACGATGCGGGTGAATCTTTGGGTGCCCTCACTAGTTCAGGAGACACCGCAAGAGGGGGAGCTAATGAAGATGGCATACGCACACCAGCCCCATCTGCAAACGCTTCTGATGAAACTGTTTCCGGTGCAGCCGAGGGCGGCGCACAATCAGGATAGGCCGAGTTGGCAAAATTGTTGTGAGTAGTGTAGGTACCCGACCAAAACCTATAAAAGCGAGCACCCAGCCAAGCTCGGGGGATTTGTTGCTCAACCGTCGAACGCAAAAGGTCGTGGTACCGGCATTATTCGCAGTAAGTTTGTTTGATACTATTCTTTGTTATTTTTCTTTGTTTGTTTAAAATTATTAACAATTGTTTGTGATGTTTACTTGATTGATTATTTAATGTTAATATTGAAGTAAATTAGATTTAATTATCTTGATCTTATCTTTTTTTTTATATTTTCCTCTTCTGAAATAATGGCTAAATATATTTATTATATGTATAATTTTTTATCTGTTATAGTATGTAACTATTAGAATGTACGTTTATGTATTTATGTTTTATTTCATGCGATTTCCCGTCTCACAGCAAGTACGGTCCATTCATGTGGGTTGCCTGGCAGAGATCACTTTAGTGATAAGGTCGCCTTTTGTTTATAATGTTGTAATAATGTCCTTTGTGTATTCCTTTTGTTTAAGCAATAAAGAATTTTAATAATAATAATAATAATAAATATTAACCTTAAAATTATTTATATGACTTACATAATATATTGTACCTCGAAATATGAAAAGATAAAGTAATAATTAGACCTTCATAGCTTCAATCACTTAAGCAGTAAGCAATAATAAAAATGAAAGCCATTTGAACTTTACAAAAAAACATATCGTACATGTTTCGGAATGCTTTTTAATTCTTAATACTTACTTAATCGCTTAATGGATGCCCGTCATAAAGCTTAAATGCTTATAAATGTCGTCATAAAATTATACATTACGATTTCCGCTGGTATAGGACTTGTTATCGCATGACTGATGCCCGGCCTCCACCTGTCTGGGGCCGCGTCCACGGATCCTGGAGCCCTACTCCAGGTATTAGTAGTATTACTAACAGTGAATAGGGATGTTGACAACTCAATCAAATCAGCAACTCTTTATCGAACTTAAAATCGCGCTTCTAATATGGAAGTTGTATGAAATTCACAGTAGTGACGTCATCATGTTTCAACGCACTTTTTTTCTTTAACATATATTTTAAAATGGTTATCAAACTCAAAAATGACCGAGGATGTGAATTTTAGGTCTTTTGGAAGACCCTCTATTTTATAATCAGTTAGAAATAATTTATTTTTGACCTAGGCATCATCCCTATTCGCGTACCTGTACTTAATGCTTGTGCCTATCTCGATAATCCTACTGTGTCAATAAACATAAACGTTGCCATGTAGCTGTAGGTAATTTTAATAAAACTCACCGATTCTTCTATCTGTGACATTAGGTATGATGCAGTACTGATTTTGAAAACATGGTCAGATTATGTTCGGAAGTATCTACTGTTTCGATAAAATATCTTATCTCAGCAGAAAAATAAGGCTTAGTAGAAAAAATTTGCATTTGAAATTTAAATTTTAAAATTCACGCCAAAACGCTCGCGAGTGTCATGGCGTCGTTTATGACGTCACTATTGTTTTTACCGATGTACTCTGTGCAGTGTGCAGTAAACAATAGTGTGGTTGTCAAAGCTCGAAACCAAAAATTGTGACGTCGTTCGCTTTTTGGTGTTTAATCCATTATGCTGGATTGGTGTATTTCATAGATTTATTTTATCAAAATAAATAGCAATCTCACTCGAAATAGAAAAATAAATACGTTTTTTATAATCCATGAATCCTATTTCATTAGATAAATTCATAATTTCATTGATTCTTGGTTACTGTCATCATGCCTATTCATAGACAGGAGAATCGATCTACAGTACCTACGGTATTACAGATTATGTGTTTTATTGAACCTAATTACCTACAGCTACATGGCAATGTTTATGTTTATTGTCACATTCATATTATACATTGGGTAGTACATAGATACGACTAATAACCAAATGGGCATTGGAAAATAATTGCAACCAAAGTCTCTAATTTTTGAACAAAAAACATTGTGTTCATCAATATTTAAAATGCGAAATCACACATTTTTATAAGACTGCCTGAAAAAGGATTATATCGTATGTATGTATGTATGTATGTATGTATGTATGTATGTATGTATGTATGTATGTAATTATGTAATATGTATGTATGTATGTATGTGAGTTTGTAAATTCCACCATAACTTCTAAACGCTTGAACCGATTTTGATAAATGAGGTATCGTTAGAATCCCTAGCTCATTCTGGGTGACATAAAAATGTGAATCAGATTCTATTTAACTAGATTAATTTAGATTTTTAACTTTTTAGTTCGTTTATTGGCAGGGTAGTCGTGTATTTTAATTTTTTTAACTATACTTACTGTTAGCGTAAGCCTAAGGATTTCCGTTATAAAGCTAAACTTAAATAATAGTGAAAAATTATTATAAAAGTTTAACCTGAACTAAGAGTAGAGTAGGCTAGAGCCTTGAATAGGTAGACCTTACATAGCTGAGTGAACTGGCCATCTCACCCCGGCTTGAGATAAACGTGTAGACAACTAGACACTGACAAAGCAAGCTGACTTCATACTATGATCTAAAGTGAATAGTGATACTATAAAATTCCAATCATACATTTACATACATAAGGCTATAATTTCGGCTAATAATATAAAGTAAGTTATGAGTCGTAAAGCCACAGCATGAGTCACAGGTGACGAAGGCCTTTTGAGGATCTCGCGATTGGAGGAACGCAAGTCTCGCGCAAGCAATGGGCGACGTGAGGCCGGCTGCGACCAATCGCGACCACATTTGTTACGAATTTAAACTGTTCACACCTTCCTGTTAGGTATTAACACTTAATTTGATTAATCTTTATTCAAATTAAATTTAAGTGCGAAGATGTATTTCACAAAAAAACACCTCAACTCGACGCGTAGATATACCTACCTACTTAATTCATAGGCCTTTTAGCGGTAGTATTTGCCATTGATATCGCTACTAGCTGCTGCTACTTCGTCCGCGTGGTTGATCGTAGTGGACAAAAAAAAGGTTCCTGTTAGGTATTAACACTTACTTTAATTATTCTTTATTCAAATCAAACTTAAGTGCAAAGATGTTTTTCACAAAAAACAGCTTTTTTATTTAAAAGTACATCAATTCGACGCGTAGATATACCTACTTATTTCATAGGCCTTTTAGCGGTAGGTAGTATTTGGCATCGATATCGCTACTAGCTGCTGCTACTTCGTCCGCGTGGTTGATTGTAGTGGATAAAAAAAAAGGTTCCTGTTAGGTATTAACACTTACTTTGATTAATCTTTATTCAAATTAAATTTAAGTGCGAAGATGTATTTCATAAAACAACACCTCAACTCGACGCGTAGATATACCTACCTACTTAATTCATAGGCCTTTTAGCGGTAGTATTTGGCATTGATATCGCTACTAGCTGCTGCTACTTCGTCCGCGTGGTTGATCGTAGTGGATAAAAAAAATGTTCCTGTTAGGTATTAACACTTACTTTAATTAATCTTTATTCAAATCAAACTTAAGTGCGAAGATGTTTTTCACAAAAACTACTTTTTAATTAAAAATGCATCAATTCGACGCGCAGATATACCTACTTAATTCTTAGGCCTTTTAGCGGTAGATATAGTATTTACCATTGATATCGCTACTAGCTGCTGCTACTTCGTCCGCGTGGTTGACTATAGTAGATAAAATAAAAGGTTCCTGTTAGGTATTAACACTTACTTTAATTAATCTTTATTCAAATCAAATTTAAGTGCGAAGATGTTTTTCACAAAAAACCACCTTTTAATTAAAAATACATCAATTCGACGCGTAGATATACCTACTTAATTCTTAGGCCTTTTAGCGGTACGGAACTCTTTAATTTTCCAGGATAAATTGTAGCCAATGTGTTAGTCCAGACTATGTCTGTGCCAAATTTCATCCAGATTCGTTCAGTCGTTCTGGCGTGATTGAGTAACAAACATCCATCCATAATTCCATACATCCATCCATCCAAACTTTCGCATTTAACTATAATATTAGTATACAAGTATAGATTTAATAGTGAATTTAGGACTTATTCTAATCTTTTTCTTTTAGGACGATCTCTATCTACTAATCTTCAATACTTGTTTTTAAAATCAGTTCTTATTATAATCTCAGTTGAAATCCGTTTCAAGGTTCAATTAATTTAAACGAATTAATGCTCAATACACAATACTCAATAACATTTATTCAATATAGATACACTGTAGACACTTACTTAGGTTGTATGGTCGATGGCTGTAGGTAAACTTATTGACGTTAAAAATTACTTACCTATAAAACATGATGGTGATAATCGGTTACAGTATCTTAAAACTAAAGCTACGAGGGTTCTAAATGAGCCGGTCTGAGATCTCACAACAAACTCAGCCGGGTTTTTTTTATTATCACCATCTCACAAATCATCTTAACTAAGGAACTATCAGAGCCATAGAGCAAATTATTGCCAAGCTTCCTTGTCGTTTATATGTAATTCTTAACATTGTAATAAGATTTTTCAATGAGTTTACGTTTTACATTAACTTTGAACTTATTCAGAGACATCTTTAACATGTCTTCTGGGAGCTTATCGTAGAAGCGGACACTGTTTCCAACAAATGAATTGCTAGTTTTACTAAGCCTAGAAACAGGCATTCCAAGTTTATTTTTATAAAACTTAGATTTTAAAAATTTAGATTTTTAACTTTTTAGTTAGTTTTTTGGCAGGCAGTCGTATTTTTATTTTTTTTAATTATGACTTGCTGGAAGTCGGTTAATAAATCATGTCATCTGGGTTACGTGCTAGGCCTCTTGCACTAGATGCTGAGGACTTGAGCACGTATAGTTAGTATTCTGAACACGGCACGTCTACGCAAATTATATTTAATTTAATATCAGTAGCAGTAAGCCGTTTATTATTTCTTGAGTGCACATAATTTATGCCTTTCAATAAATTACAGACTGGAGCTGAAAAAAATGCTACTTTTTATCTAGCTTTCACATATTTTACGGGCATAAAAGGAAGCTTCTAGACTAATATTATAATTGCGAAAGTTTGGATGGAAAACATCCATCCAGTTTTAATCACGCCAGAACGCCTGAACGGATCTGGATAAAATTTCATTTGAGAGATAGATTATATTATAGTCTGGAATAACACATAGGCTACTTTTTATCCCCGAAAATTAAAGAGTTCCCTTTGGAAACCAAAAACCTCAATCAACGAAGACGAAGTCGCGGGCATCAGTTAGTTAATTATAAACAGGTATTTCGTCACATGACTACCTAAATATCCTTTATTCATATAATTTTACTTTATACAATTTTACTCAACAAGTATCATTTATTCAATAGGTATAGGTACACACTGTAGGTACACTTATTGACGTTAAAAATTACTTAGGTACATATAAAACATGATCATAATTGGTTACGGTATCTTTAAACTAAAGCTACGAGGGTTTTAAACGCGCCCTGGTCTGAGAAGAGCTCAAAAGATTTTGGAAATAAATATATATTTTTTCTTTCTTTCTTTATGCCATAAAAGCCTATTTATTCATGAAGTAGTTACATTTTTTTTATTAAATAATCATGATGATTTTTTTTTCTTGCTATAAACTAAGTACGTAATGTGTACCAACCACTGTACGTAGACCAAATTGCAAGGATCATCGAGGATTTTAATAAGAGGCGGTCGAGTAGTTACCACAAACCATAGTCGGCTAAGTGCTGCAACAATTATGAAATAATATTCAACATTAATCCAGGCTCGTAATCACTGTTGAGATGCCTCCGTGCCTCCTCGGCTAATGAAAGTGCACTACCAGTTTCATGACAACCGGACGTGGTATACCCCCCCCCCCCCCCCCACTATAACTACACCCCCCTTCTTTACCACCGTTTAACATAATTCAGACGGCGCGACCTGTGGCAGCGTAGCTCGACAAAAACCTAGTCGCATAGCCGCTACACTGCCTCGTTGGTCTAGTAGTTGGCGGCCGACGAGGTCCTGGGTTCCAGTCCCGGGTCGGGCCATAATTAAATGCTGGGTTTTTCTTACTAGAAATTCTCAGTACTAGCCCTGAGTTAGGAAGTTGGCGGTGTTTCACCCCCGTGCCTCGGAGAGCATGTTAAGCCGTCGGTCCCGGTTATTATCACTAACATGATAATAGTCGTTAAAGCCCGCAAACCCGCATGAGAGAAGCGTGGTGGGTGTAAGCTCTAATTCCCTCTCTCCTATGAGAGTGGCGGCCTGTGCCCAGCAGTGGGACGTTAATGGGCTGTAGTGGTGGTGGTATAGCCGCTACAAACTCTACATTAGCCAACAAAGAGTACGAGGTTTTCGCTGTGGCTGATAGTGTTAATGACACTTGTTAAGAGCTGAGTTTTAGAACTGCTGGCCGCGTATCTCTGACAGCTTCAGTGTAACGATCGCAATCACCTCTGATTGGATAACACTCTTCCAGTATTGGACAAAATCCATTGACGCAGCAAGAATACCATAAATTCAGCCAATTACAACAATAATTGATACTGTAACAAAGATTGATGCAGAAGATACGCGCTCGCCCTGCTGTGCTCATAAAGCTATGGAAACAGGCGGTAACTATGTTGGTGATGACTGATGCCGGATGTAATGTCGGGAAATCTGTTGAGAAAAAGGTTTCGGATGGAAACGGAAAATTATAACCTTACCTATAGCATTTTTTCTGTATTATACATATATACATATCGTTCTTTAGTTATTGCAGGTATGTTATTGAGCCTGCCTAATAACAAACCTACAAAGGAACTCTTCTCCAATTTCGACGCACTCCTCAATTTTTTTGTCTGCTGTAAACTTGTTATTTAACTAGCTGATGCCTGTGACTTGTGTCATAGGCTGAGTGGGATAAGCTACTTTGTTCCGGGATAAAAAGTAGCCTATGCCACTCTCCAGGTCCTCAACCATGGGCTCAACTATACCTACCCATGCCAAAAATTACGTTGATCCGTTGCTCCGTTGCGGCGTGATTGCAGGACAAGCAAATACACTCTCGCATTTATAACATTGAGTATGATTCAGGTGAAGCTTAATTAAACTGTTGCATAACTACATTTACTCATAATGCAACCAGAGGAGGCATCGAGGACTAAAACAAATTCTCATAAGAGCAGAAACCCGTTCATTTATTACAATCGCGAACTCGGCTCGCAAGATTTTACAATTCAAAGCCTACAAAAAGCCCTCGCAAAATACCTACTCATCGTCCGAGTAAGGATGCCATATTAAGATTATAATGGTCACTTCACTTGGCCACCTTCCTGCGATGAGTGCTGATATAGAAATGATAACGATAGATGGATATCACTGATCGCATTACAGATAAGGTGAGGCGGTAGCCTAATGATGGTGGTAGTTTTGAGCTTTTTATCCGTTTCTTAGTTATAAAATTATAGTTTACTAGCTAATGCCTGCGACTTCGTCTGCGTGGATCGATGTTTTTTGGTTCCCGCGGGAATTCCTTAATTTCCCGGGATAAAAAGCCTATGTGCTATTCCAGACTATAATCTATCTCTGTGCCAAATTTCAGCCAGATCCGTTCAGCCGTTGAGGCGTGATTGAGTAACAAACATCCATAAATCCATAAATCAATGTATATCCATACATCCATACATCCATACATCCATACATCCATACATCCATACATCCATACATCCATACATCCATACATCCATACATCCATACATCCATACATCCATACATCCATACATCCATACATCCATACATCCATACATCCATACATCCATACATCCATACATACATACATCCATACATCCATACGCCCATACGTCCATACGTCCATACGTCCATACATCCATACGCCCATACATCCATACATCCATACGTCCATACATCCATACATCCATCCAAACTTTCGCATTTATAATATTAGTAAAAAGATTTGTTAGTAAAACAAGTTTCGATATACACGTCGGTTCGGTTCGGTTCGGTGAATTCATGCACTAATGACCATCGATCCCTTATTACCCCAGTGACCAATCAAAGTAAATTTTTTACAGATAATGGAGAAAATTATTTAAAACTTCGTATTACCTTAAAGCCGTTCAAATTACTTGAACTGCTGAGTATGTTGTGGGCTCTTCTCAGACCAGGGCGCGTCTGGAACCCTCGTAGCTTTAATTTTAAGATACCTTAACTGATTATTATTGAATCAATTATATTGATTTGATTGAATCAATTATATTATAACAAAAATATCAAATTAAAACTATGAAATACATAACTTTACATAAGCGAAGCTGCGAACAAAACTTACCTGCGTAAAAAGATACAACAAGTGTAGTAATATTGAAAATCCCAAATTTTCGCGGGAAATGTGTCGTTTCAAAAAACACGTAACTCACGCGCCCTGTCACATAGCTACTGGCGCAGGCTGAAGGGCGGGCTGTATGTAATGATATTACGTGTATTAAAAGAATTCCAAAATGAAATACATTAAAATGTAATTTAAAACCAAATTAATATAAATTAATCTTGCTTGTTGCACAATATTGGAAGATCGTAATTTGTTTGTGTCAGAGGCTTCTTCTTGTACGTGGGTTCTTTTTTTTTATCCACTACAAGTTAGCCCTGGACTGCGATCTCACCTGATGGTAAGTAATGATTCAGTCTAAGATGATAGCGGGCTAACCTGTTAGGGGCACGGCATTTATATTAAACCCATAACCCCTATTCGGTTTCTACACGCCATCGTACCGGAACGCGTAATCGCTTGGCGGCACGACTTTGCCGGTAGGGTGGTAACTAGTCACAGGCGAAGCCCACCAGGCCAAACCATGCCAGGTTCCAGTACCTCCTCGATACAAACGAAAGTATTCAGTCGGAAAAATAATGTAATGACAATAAAAATATATAATAATCTTCCAGATTACATAAGAAACATTGACAAAGAAAAAGAGTTGTAAACACACTAAAAAACTATTTAATAAACAAGTGTGTAGCCACAGCTTCAGGATAATGGGAACTTTAAGTAAAAACCAGCAATACGATAACATTTTCTATATTTTACACTTCTTCGAGTCACACGTTTACCATCACAATGCCATTTAAAAAACAAAAGACAATCTGTCGTAACTTGTTGGCGCCAAATCCAAACACAGTTTACGAACTCATTATGATAACAAAATATTATTAATGAACAACTCCAACAATATCCAATCTAGAATACTCATAAAATAATAGAAAAACAATTTAAACAAAGCTGAACGATAGCAACAGGCGAATATTAATCAATAATCAACTCAACAACATGACATAAACTAGCAATAAGTAACTTCCTCGAACATTCACTAGATGTCGCTAAAATTCCGACACGGTGAATGAGTTTTGTTATAATAGGTTGTATATAATTAATAAAATAATATTAGATATATTTATAATATATCTAATATTATTAATAACAAACGCCGACTTAGACGATATAAATCTATATACCTAAAATATGCCCAAAATGATAAGTGGGCTTACAGCTCGGCCTTCCTGTGATGAGCGAGTCCCTTCGCTCTGAGATGCATCAATAATCATCATAATCTATAATTTATGTTAATAAATAATTAAAACATCATACAATCTACTAGAGTAACTCATTCCAACGAGCAAACTAGAAGTTCTTTTTAATTTATATTAAGAATTAAAGTATTTAGCTAATTATCTTTGTTCAAGATTTAAGATTAAAGATTAATTTATTGCAAATTTGAGTTTTCATAAGGTCTTAATATAATATAGTTGTTTACATCCAAATACTTTCAATATATGACATACAATATTATAAAGTAGATACATAATGTTTCGTTTATACAACGTTATTTTAATTACCATCCAAACTTCATCCAGTTATTTATTTTTTTACTTTAAATTCAATTTTTATATTAAAATGTTATTACGTGTCTAATGTCACAATATGTTAATTATTAACAATGTCAATTAATACAATTACTCGAAATACAACAATGTCAATCCATAAAAAAGCCAAATAATAAAATCAAATTTATCTGTTTAGAGGTATTCAGCCACACTGTAAAAACTACGATTTAAGAGATACCTACTCAATAAGTTTACGTTTCAGTACATAAAGCGAAATTGTTTCACCTTTAAGCGGATTTGACAGCTTATTAAACAATTTTAAATCCATTGCATAATAATTCTTACCGTAGAATGCAGTGTTTATGTTATATTTTAATTTATTTTTTTTTACATATTAAATTATCTTTGATGATTTGTTATATTAGAAGGAATATCAATTAACCATTTAGTTATACTTTTATTTAGCAATTCACTTTCATATAATCAGAGCCAGACTCCATTACCGAGTACCATAGAACAGTATCGCCACTCTGGACTACACAAAGCCGTATAGGACAAAATTAATGCCTCTTTCAATTCCTAACAATCCTAACCGTTGGAACACACTACCTAGAACTTTGTTCCCGAACTGTACATAACAGCTGATGGTACGCTTCCATTAGAAGTATTATCGTTGGTATTTATCGCATAAAACAGTGATGTTAGAGCACTGACATTATAAACCTTAACCGAGTAGAGTTTCAGATAACAAGGTTATATTTTAAGTGACAAGAGCAAAATCGTCTTTTCACATTACAGAACATCAACTGATAAGTAAAGATCGGTTTTTTTTTAACCCTGACACAATTCATTAAGTATATTTCTCCAGAAAATTTATCTCAGATGAATGTAAGTGTAGCAACAGTTTGAAGCAATTGAATTGCCATGTTTCACATACAACAAAAGTTTCCCAACCATGTAAATTTTGTGAACATCACTTTTTATTTTAATTTTTATTTATTCGGATTAACAAACAGTAGCACGCAGTGCATTAAACAAACAGAATATAGCTACCAACTGTGTTAACCACAGATTACTTCATTATTAAATACAATAAAAGTTACACATATAAAATTATTAATTATTATATTAACTTACCAAAATGATGTACAATATTTATAATCTTAAATCTTTATATGAATATATTTTTAAAAATATTCATATTTTTAAGTTAACAATAATTGTTCTTTGATCTGAATTTACTAGTTTCCCAGCATTACACTGAGAGTTTCAGTTAATGACTTTTCCCTTACTTATTTTGATGAACCCAATGCAACTCGATGCCAATTAATCTTTAGGTACCAATTAGTGAACATTTTAACTTCGTCTGACGAATCACATGATACATTTGCTTACTCTTAACTCAAAGTTCTATAAGTGTAATTGGTAACAATTTCAATATTCTCAAAGGTGAGAACACCGTCATTTGATCAAATGATAATAAGATTCCTATAGTTTTTTAATTATATTATTACACATCTATGATTGTTTTCCTACGAGTATGACGATACACATGTTCTTCTTTAATTAAGTACTTTCCAGAATGGTTATTCTTACCCACTCATTTAATCTAAACTAATATTATAAAGAGGAAAGATTTGTTTGCTAATGTAAAACCTGATGTGCTGCCCAGTGCCTATTGGTTATAATTGGGTATGGACTATTATGATGATTAGTGATACATCTTAAATGGTCAGCTCGTATTCAGAATACCTATAATAAAATTAAGAAACTGTTTTTTATTATTTTTTCCAGAAATCAAAGAGATATTGCACCTATTGAGACGACAATAATGATTTATAAGTCGCTGTGGCTTCCGATCATGACCCATATTGTATCTGTGCATGGGGTGGCATTGGAAAAACGTTTTTACTTTAGTTAGAACGAGCGCACAGAACCTTACTACTATTTTTTTTTTTAAACATTTAGATACCCCACTTATTTACATAACTTATTTAGAGAGCGCAATATCTACTCAACGTTCATTAACAATATTTAAATTCAATAATTTTACGTTTTCCGCAATCATTTGATCACTGCATTATAAATAATTATAAAAGAGTAATAAAATTTACAATATCAGTTACTAACACAAGTTTTGTTCACTCACAATTTGAATTCAACTCATAATAGTATGCATTTAATGTATTCATTAGAATTAACAGGGATATTTCTTTTGAAAGAAAAATAATAATAAAGGGAAAGGTACATTTTAGGCCTACTCTTGTAGACTTTACCATGAATAGAGGGAAAATACATAGATTTTATTAAAAATATAATAATTTAGAACAGTAAAATAAATAACGAGCAAAAAACATAAAAATGTATTTCAAGTTTTCGATACATTTCCAAGATGGCAACCTTCAGCCATAGAGAAGGCAGCAGGCGCGAAATGTATCAAATGTAATTTCTGACAGTCACTGTCAAAATAACGTGTTTTTCTTTTGAAAACGTCAAAAAATATGAATCCGCCTTTGTTATCCACTCATGTTTAGTGTTCCTTAACTTGGAAAGATTTAATAATTTACCACTGAAATAATAAGCAGAATTCATAGATTTGACCAATAAAAACTGGTCTAGTATTTTATTTTTCTTCATTTCTCTGCTTGTACAAGACTTGGCCTACGCCCCATACAAATCTGAACCGTCTCCTTAAACCTGAGTAAGAGCTACGACGCAATTGAATATATATATTTTTTTTAAATTGTATTGCATGCACTTCACACATGACACAGACATGCTCAGTTTTTTTTACACCATAAATAAGTAATTAGTTTTTAGTAATATTATCCTGTATCACTGGAAGGAACTACCCTCTGCAGTACAGGTTATCATAGCATAGAGGGCAGGGGACAGCTATATAATTTTGTTACACTCTTTTATGAAAATAATATTATTATTATTCTACCCTATTATACTGTCCTATACACATGAAATAAATGACCTATATTCTGTGAGTCTCAGACAAACACTACATTCGCCTTACACAATGAGAATAATCTTATATAATCTTGAGTATATTTCCAATTTTTTACCGTTAACTTCATTAAGACGCAATAACAGCCCACTTTTGGTCATTCTCCTATATAATAAACTGGACATAAATATACAAAAAACAACTACCGACAAATCTCTTTTAAAGAAAACTCCTTAAGTGGTTGTGCGACAAGTCATTTTACTGTTTCAGATTACCCTAATAACCTATCACGGAAATTGTAGTGTTATATACTTGACATATCACTTTATAATTTTAGTATTTCACAATTTTTATAACTTTATATTAATAACATCGTAATTCCTAATTTCGCTTCTTTCTATAATATAATATAATTAATTTAATTGAATTAGCGCTAGACGAACAACCTCGAGTTGAACGAAGAAATCTGTCCATATTTTTCTCCTTTGAAATTCATTTCATAGCTGACGCTCTCCATCAAACCAATTATTATCTGTATTATTCTCAACCTCGGTATGGCCACTCGCCACACCCTTGGTTTCCCGGATAATAATGTTTTTCTCTTCTGACCTGACCTCCATCAAGCCGATTATATTTGTATTATTCTCAACCTCGGTATGGCCACTCGCGATACCCTTGGTTTCCCGAATAATAATGTTTTTCTCTCCTGACCTGACCTCCATCAAGCCGATTATATTTGTATTATTCTCAACCTCGGTATGGCCACTCGCCATACCCTTGGTTTCCCGAATAATAATGTTTTTCTCTCTTGACCTGACCTCCATCAAGCCGATTATATTTGTATTATTCTCAACCTCGGTATGACCACTCGCCATACCCTTGGTTTCCCGAATAATAATGTTTTTCTCTCCTGACCTGACCTCCATCAAGCCGATTATTATTTGTATTATTCTCAACCTCGGTATGGCCACTCGCCATACCCTTGGCTTCCCGAAAAATAATTTCTTTCTCTCCTTCGAAGCTGAAACTGACAAATTTCAGCTTAGAAAACTCATTCGCAACAATAAAATATTAAGCCTACCGTTCCTTGCCCATAATAAATTATTCTGGTCAAACTTTAAAAGATAAATAGACCGATAAATTCTTTATTGCCACACAAAACATAAAAATAACTGATAAGCAAAAATAAAAACGGAAAATAATGCGTGTGCAAGGGCAGTCTTATCACCAAAATTGATTTCCTCCAGACAACCTGTTTTCTTAAAAGAACTTTAAAAAGGAGCGGGATAGTGCAACAAAAAATTTGAAAGTTTCCAATACCAATATCTGATTCGATTTTCTTTTTATTAAACTTTTCTTATAAATTAACATAAATTATTCCCATATTGTGCCAAAAATCTTTACTTAATATTATAAAGAAGTAAAGTCTGTGATGTTGTAGGGTTTCTGGATCTACTGAACCAATTTTGAAAATTCTGGTACCAATAGAATATAAAGCCACATTATATTATGTCATATTCTATGTATTAATGCGAAAGTTAGGGAGTTCCAGTGGATTTTTTTTTATAAATTATTTAACACGGACAAATTCACTGGCATCTGCTAGTACAATATTAAGGTTATGCCATTGGCATTCGCATCTAAAAGTGGTCATTGAAAATCAGCGTTGCACTGCTGTACAAACTAACAATTTCTGATATAATGTAACTTATTTACTTTTAAATTTTTGATATAATTTGTACATTTTGTGAATATAGTTCAATAAAGATTTTTCTATTCTATTAGGTATATTTTAAACTGGCTAATAAATCTTATAATGTAGCTTAATAACTGCAATATGCATTGCAATTATCGTTATGTACAACACTCTTGTATTTGCAGTATTTTTTTTATTTGTGTTCTTTTCTTAGACCACCTAGGTATACTAACTTTAAAATGTTAAGAAGTACATATTTAATTTGATGATAGTGGTAATCGGCCAATAACTTCAACATAAATTCGTTTTTACCGTCGTAGACTGTATGTTTACTTCGTAAGATAATGTAAATTACTTTGAGGATAAACCGAGATGGAAAGAAAAAAAAACATGTCGGATGTACGCGTTACTTACACTTTACGTCGTTGGCGTGGAACAGGAAAAAGTATATTTTCCTGGAATCCCACTTCTGAAGCTGTAGCCACAGCTTCAGGATAATGGGAACTTTAAGTAAAAACCAGCAATACGATAACATTTTCTATATTTTACACTTCTTCGAGTCACACGTTTACCATCACAATGCCATTTAAAAAACAAAAGACAATCTGTCGTAACTTGTTGGCGCCAAATCCAAACACAGTTTACGAACTCATTATGATAACAAAATATTATTAATGAACAACTCCAACAATATCCAATCTAGAATACTCATAAAATAATAGAAAAACAATTTAAACAAAGCTGAACGATAGCAACAGGCGAATATTAATCAATAATCAACTCAACAACATGACATAAACTAGCAATAAGTAACTTCCTCGAACATTCACTAGATGTCGCTAAAATTCCGACACGGTGAATGAGTTTTGTTATAATAGGTTGTATATAATTAATAAAATAATATTAGATATATTTATAATATATCTAATATTATTAATAACAAACGCCGACTTAGACGATATAAATCTATATACCTAAAATATGCCCAAAATGATAAGTGGGCTTACAAGTGTTACTACACTTTTAATGATTTATTTAACGAGACACAAAAAAAACGGTCTCCATACTACAATGCACTGTTGTTGCTACACCCAAACTGGGTATCCATAGCTTACCTTGCCTATTATTGACTAAATGTTATATTTTAAGGAATAAGTGTACCTACGGAATTGCAATAAATAAAGAAATTGGAATTGACCGCGCTGTATCTGGTCCACGCTTCGCAGAATCCCGCGAGATGAGGCCGGCACTCGGCTGCGCTGCAAAGGCCAGTTTTTAGGCTCGAGAAACTTTGTAGTACGACTGTGACCAGCTTCATTTCTCATCGTTTTTTTTTAACCACTACAAGTTAGCCCTTGACTGCAATCTCACCTGATGGTAAGTGATGATGCAATCTAAGATGGTAGCGGGCTAACCTGTTAGGGGCATGGCAGTTATATTAAACCCATACCCCTATTTGGTTTCTACACGGCATCGTACCGGAACGCGTAATCGCTTGGCGGCACATCTTTGCCGGTAGGGTGGTAACTAGCCACGGCCGAAGCCTCCTACCAGGCCAGACCAGGGAAAATTCAGAAATTATATAAATTCCCAAATTGACCCTGCCGGGGATCGAACCCGGGACCACCGCACGTTAAAACAACAGCGCTACACACTGCGCCACGAAGGTCGTTTTATGCGGAAATGAAGATATATGATTATTTAGTTTATTTTTAAGTATTTAGTACAGAAAACTTACAGCTACAACAGAAATGGATACATAAATCAAGAATAAGTATAACGCCAGTTACAAGTTTTCACAGATAGAATTTACATGAGTTAAAAATAGCTCGCAAAGGTGGAAAAATAAATATTAATACATAATACATAGGAAGTAATCAAAAAATACAACAACATAGTTTCATATAAGGAAAAAGACAGACTATATTTTATCATTGGTTTTAGTACCAATTTATAACCATCGAAAGACGTGGAGTCCGAAGGTTTGAAATGGTGACCCAACCTCAAAATTCAAATGTTTTTTATTCAAATTAACTTTTACAAATGCTTTTGAATCGTTAAGTGAATCTACCACTACCTCAGGAGTTATTGGAGAGAATTTAATGTTGGTCAAATGCTTGAACGGACTTTCGTTAGGAACGATGGATTGGCGGACGCTCCCAAGCCCATCGCCACAAACACTGTTTCTAGATGAGAAGAAAGTTTGTCTTTTTCAATCGAAAATTTCACCAAAATTACCCAAAAATTACCAGTCTTAACGGGACCTTGTCGGTACTTACACTGTTCCAGAGTGGATTCTATTTGTCTGTTTAAGTATTTCCTTTCTGTAAACGTTGTGATACGTAACTAGTAGGTACTAATTTCATTTTCTGAGGTTGTATTTACAAAAACGTTTCACTGGCTACTAATTATAGCGATTAGCATGCATATGGGTATCAAATATTTTGTAACCGAACACTGAGGCGCCAATAACACGTCCAGCAGCCTACGAATTAATAGCTCTTGTATATTAATGGCCGTTGGAATTGAATAATTTGGAATACCACACCGATAGGACATAGATTTCAACGTTCTCAAGTTCTGATAGATTAGCTATATAACAAGCTACATATTTTACAAAAATATTCATATTCATTTACGTAAAGTTCTCATCGAAAGCTCGCGTCATGTTTCAAAATGTAATTTGTAGAATTCAATAATTATTAGTTAAGTTTAATTTTCTATTAATAAGTACCTACTGTATTTTCATCAATAAGTAAATACCTCTATCTAAATACTTTTTAAAACTACTAAACTACTACTATTACTAACTAAAAGATTATTTCTAGAAACAGTTTGGCAAAACATATCAATACTATGTAGTTTTAAGTTTCTTGCTGGTTCTTCTCGGTAGGAATGGCAATCCGAACCAGTGGTAGATTCACTTGACGATTCAAAAGTACCTACTTGTAAAAGTTTATTTGAATAAAAAAAATTTGAATTTGAATTGGTAAGCTCACGTAAGTTCAATTTTCAATACCCTACTTCAGCTTGATAGGGGTTTAATTTTCAAAAATCCTTTCTTAGCAGATGCCTACATCATAAAAGCTATATGTATGCCAAATTTCAGCTCGATCCGACCAGTGGTTTAAGCTGTGCGTTGAAAGATCAGTCATTCAGTCAGTCACCTTTTCCTTTTATGTATTCAGATCATTGTTTGCACATAGGATTATGTGTCTGATAATGACCATGAATTTAAGAATAATAAATATTAATTACAACGAATATTTTACTACACAAAAGAAGATATGCTGTATGTGCAATGCAAAGAACTACAACACAATAAGCTATTACGTTAGCGGCTCTCAACACCAGAAAAAACTTACACTATAATCTAATGACGACACATACTAAACATAGGCATGAAAAACCGCCATAGGCCAGTCTACCGAGGAACTGCATTCCTAGGTTAAGACCGGAGCCAGTCATAAGTCAACGGAGCTTCGAAGAGAGCAATTTGTGGTGACTTGTAAGAACATATTATTATTACGGGTATATTACGCGATTAGAGAAATACACAGCTGCTAATATGGCGAGGCAAACTGTGTGTGCCTAGTTTCTTTATACAAATCCACTCACACATAATAATATACCTACTTAGTTATCTGTGTACACTTCTGAGACATTCATAACTAATGAGGATGCCTGGAGGATTTTTGATTTCTTTTGAACATTTTAATTAAGTACAAGGAGTACGGAGTACGGAGACTCGTAGGTGACTAATTATAAATTAAAGTAATTTTTGTCATTAGTATGCACGGGAAACGTCTAAATTGGCCAAATCCTCATTTTTTGCAGACTTACACCATATTATAAATAAAGAGATTTATTTATTATTGTAGTCACTTTTGTAAGTATTTTATTTATTAATATTAATATGTAGAGAGGCTAGCGGCGCACACAGATATTACATAGGTATATACTTTGCTGATAAAGATTGTTGCATTAATATATGTATAAAGCTAGGTATTTGTCTATACAATTTTAATCATACTTCAACTTCATGATAACTGAGAAAAAATTTTAGGAATTTTCTTAATTTTTTTTCTACACTTAAAATAAAAAGGATTCCATGATTTTATAAATTTCAATTAGGTGTGTGACATCGATATAAATGTAGGTACAAGATGGGCCCTTTCATAGAAAAAATTGGGCGTCCAACCTTTAGAGCACGCTCCTAACCTGTATAGCCCTGTCCTTGTCCCCACCATAGCGCTGTCCCGCTTTTCAGACTAGATGGCGTTAGTAAAATAGGTCCACATTCTTTTTTTAACAGGCCCCGTCCCCGGTCGTTGCTTATTGAGCATAACAACAAGAATGATTGAATAAAACACAAAACTTGTTTTCAGACACGTGCACGCAATCAGTTTTGGATGCACAGTCGTCGTTATGTTATGTGTATTTCAAAATTAATGTATTCACACGCGCAGCACGATGATGTTTAATGGCTTATTAAACGTATTTACGACCAGTTTGTCTAGTTGGGCGACTCGGGTGGTCCTTCCGAGGCTGGAGCCCTGATTTAGAGCTCCTATGACTCTTCGCATCTTTCCACGGATACCACTCCATCCGTCAACAAGTTTTTGCTCCTCAGCCTCACCATCTCTCTAAGGCATCTATTGATATGCCAATTTTACTCCCAACGCGTTCAGCATCAACTAAGTTTTCCTTATTTATATAAGTATTTAATTTTAAAGATTGTGTTATCCTTATTATCATGACATTTTCGTTTGCTTACCATTCACAATGCTCCCTGTATAACATCCCTTTCTCTATCTAATATCTTAAAGTAGGTAGATCCGAGGTGCATTTTGAAGGAAACATTTTAAAAAAAAGTCTCGAGTTTTTTAATATTAATTATACGTTGCATTAGAGCAACGTGCGCGTTTTTCATTTCGTTTGGGCTATTTTCATAAGTGGGATTAAAATAAATTTGAGATGGAAAATATCATCATTCGAATTGGTTTTAAGATCTGCTAGGTTGGCTGTTCTTTTAAGCATATTTGGCAGCCAACTTGTTGGGTCATTTGTAGCTGCTTAATACTGAGATACGAAATCAGGAGTACCATATGGACGGAGTGTGTATAGTGTATGAGCACCGCTAATAAGCCTCCGGGCCTCCGAGCGGCCTCCAGCGGACGCGGTAATTCTCCGTGCGGTGTGCGCTCCAACTATTAACTTTTTATACGACTGCCTGAAAAAAGGAGTATATTGTTTTCAGGGTTCATGTATGTATGTATGTATGTATGTATGTATGTATGTATGTATGTATGTGAGTTTGTATATTCCACCATAACTTCTATACGCCTGAACCAATTTTGATAAATGAGGTGTCGTTAGAATCCCTAGCTTATTCCGGGTGACATAGGCTAGTAAGATTAAAAAATAAATTGATGGGGTGACCATGATCGCGCATTAAAGACTAAACTTGAATATTTTTTTCGAAAATAAGATTAAATATATAATCATCATCTAGAAAATGATAGTAGATTCCAAAAATATATGACACTATAGTTCAATATCCAGTGATTCACAATAAAATATCATTTAATAAAAATATGAATAAGATTATAATTTAACTAGATTAATTTAGAATTTTAACTTTTTAGTTCGTTTTTTTGGCAGGGCAGTCGTGTTTTTTAATTTTGTTAATTATGACTTGTATGAGCACTTTTAATAAAGCAATGCGATTTCTGTTCAATAGTCAATAGTCAATTTATTGGTAAAATTTTGCTTACAAGTCACATTAAATATACATGTTACAAAAATATATTGTATATAATTACAATATATACTAATAATATTGTCGTTTTATATAAACCATTATAAGTTTTAATATAAAATAATATTATATAATTTTAGAATCTAAGAATTCATTGTTTGATTGTATCGTTCCTGGCGCTGCACCTCATTGGCTCGCTATAGTTCACCAGCGGATAGGAAAGTAATTTTGTGAACTTGTGGCGAAATAACAAACCACAAGTAAATCCCGCCGCGGTTTGGAATAATCTGTACTAATATTACAAATGCGAAAGTTAGAATGGATGGATGTTTGTTTACTCAAACACGCCAGAACGGCTGAACAGTCCGTTCATTTTTAAGTTTGATAAACATTTTAAAATATTGATAAAAGAAAAAAAGTGCGTTGAAATTTTATGACGTTACAATTGTGAATTTCATACAACTTCCATAATAGAAGTGCGTTTTTAAGTTTGTTAAAGAGTTGCTGATTTAATCGAGTTCTCATCATCCCTATTTCGCCCGTTTCAGGAGTTAACCGGGAGTTTTCGGAGTTATGTACAGTTTTAAAACTGTGCAATCAAATATTACTTGCTTTAATCGGAAGGAAAACATATAAAGGGAATATGCCTGAGAGTTGTCTCTAATGTTCTCAGAGGTGTGACATATTCTTGGCCTGTTTAGTTTTAGTTTAGTTTGGACCGTGATGGTCCAAACTAAACTTCCGTACTATGATTCCGGACTTCACATTTTGAGAGGACTTTGAGATGATGATGGAGATTACTCGATATTCATATAACCATAGTGATTAATGCACTTACTTAAGTGCTCTTGACTGCGATCTCACCTGATGGTAAGTGATGATGCAGTCTAAGATGGTAGCGGACTAACCTGTCAGGGGTTAATTATATTTAACCCTGTGGGACGAATGAATAATATGTACTCGTCCGCACCAATAGGAAGATCTTCCTCTGGGCTGGTGTTGTGCCCGGGGACCCGGTCCGGATACGGTCTATATATAGCGCTATTGTCAGAAAACTTCGATATCGTGATTTAGGCTTGTATGTGTCTTATAAATTTTCAGTCGATTATTATCTATCCTGCGATGTAGATACAATTAGCGCCATCTAGTTTACACTGTGGTAACCGCTACACCCCTATTCGGTTTCTACACGGCATCGTACCGGAACTCTAAATCGCTTGGCGGCACGTCTTTGCCGGTAGGGTCGTAACTAACTACGGCCGAAGCCTCCCACCAGGCCAGACCAGGGAAAATTCAGAAATTATAAACCCCCAAATTGGCCCTGCCGAGGATCGAACCCGGGACCTCCGCACATTAAGGCAACAGTCAACAGTGAATGGCAAACGCCACACCTTTACTCTACACAGACAGACATAGTTACTGCAGAGCTTCTAATAGGGAAAGTGTCAGTTTGTAAGATTCACGCGCCTCTAACATGGAAGCACAAATAAGAAATTCAATTAGTTTCGCATCCGCGCAGAACACGTTCTCATTGCAAAATTCAGATACATTTATTTCATGTAGCATTCAGTAGGTAAGCAATTATCAAATTGCTCTGTGTATATAGTTCGCGCGCGAGTTGAAAGCAGTGCTCATGTATACACATAACCTAATAATGGTACGGTTAGGTTAGGTGTGTAAAAATAAAAGATAATGACCGTTGCCCCCCCCCCCCCCCCCCCCCTCCCTAACTTGCACCAAAGGGTGGCATATAGTCTAGTTTGCAGAAAAAGGGCTGCAGAAAAGGGCCAATTTTGAATTTGGCTCTCATTTCACATTTATGTTTTTGATGGGATATATAAATTTCAGGACTGACCATTGAACTTGGCACCCATTTAGATCTCACTTCTTTTGTCGCTGAAGTCAACAACCAAGGCATATATATCACAATTTTGAATTTGGCTCTCATTTCACATTTATGTTTTTGATGGGATATATAAATTGCAGGACTGACCATTGAACTTGGCACCCATTTAGATCTCACTTCTTTTGTCGCTGAAGTCAACAACCAAGGCATATATATCACAATTTTGAACTTGGCTCTCATTTTACATTTATGTTTTTGATGGGATATCATTACTTTTTGTACAGAAATTATTGAACTCAATCTTAAACTCAAAACATATTTATTCAAAATATGTACCTACAAAGTACACCTTCTGAACGTCATGCTTACAGAACATAAGACGTGATGGTGATAATTAACTACGATATCTTAAAACTAAAGCTACGAGGGTTCCAAACGTGCCCTGGTCTGAGAAGAGCCCGCAATAAACTCCGCTTTTTTTTTACTATCACCATCTCACAAATATTTGAAATCATATATATGTACTTATAATATAACATTACATAATCAGCCGTTGTAACAATTCATACCCATGCCTTGCTATCATTCAAATAATCCTTTACACTGTAATAGGACTTTTCTATTAGTTTAGTTTACGTTTTACATTAGTAGGTACTTATTATTTGGTGTAAGGTCAGTGTGTCACCCACCAGTAATTCTATTGTACGACTCATTGTACAAGATAATTAAAGACGAGAATTCTCAAGAAAAATATATAGTGTACCTAGAGTTACACTGACATTGACAGATTACATCTATGGTCAGACTACCTCTACAGCACATTTCTACATCTCATCAATTTTGATTGCAAAAGTTCAAAATCAAAAGTTTTTTGTGAAACATTGAAAGCAAGCACGGTAAACAGTCGATATCACTAAAACCACTATAAACAATGAATACAAATCACAATGACTGACAGCTTGAACTGACGACTTCAAATACGTTTCTTCTTCTTTTCTGTCAATGACGTTTCGTTGCACAAAATGTATGAATACGAAGGTAAGGTTTTAATGCAACTATATTATTATTCATTATTATTTACATTAAAATAATAATTATGTGTCATTTTCAATAGTTAAGGAGTTACTACCACCGCTATTATTGTTTCAAACTAACGGTTGAATGTCACGTACTTTGACGTCCTTAAAATAATGATTATAACACTACAACATAAACGTCAACAATATTAAAATAATACGGCTTTAAGCAATGGTAGCATGCCTCGTGTCAGAGTTTTGATCTATACCTTTGATCATAAAAATGACGATTTTTGTACGTTTATATCTAAATAACCATTTGAGGTGTGCTTATGAAATTTGGAGCACATATGTATCTCACGGGTCTCAATATATGCGCCAAATTTGACATGTTTATGTGAAATAGTTTTTGAGTTATGAGGGGGTCAAAAGTGGCTCCAAATGGTTCGTGTAATATTACACACGGTGCTGCTCGCCAGTTTTTTTGAACTTTGGCTGGACACGCTTCCGCGTGTCTTGATCGCGTGAGTGGCCGTGTCATAAAGTATCCTCATAAATAAATAAGTACTCGTAACTCTTAGATCCTATTAATTGGCGCGAAACTGAACCTACAACCAACTTGATATGGAGGCGATTCCAACCAATATAACCATGACTCAAATAACATCCATTCCACAGCTGAAGTCGATACAAGTGCAACTAACTATAATCCTGGGAGTTGTCTAGAACTGTGTCGCCTTAAAATTAGATAGAAAACTAATTTTAGTGTAACAAGAATGTGTATCGGTTGTGGAACTGTCACGCAATTATTGAGTGATGCAATTATAGCATGGTATGGTCCAATGAAATATATTATTATAGCATTGCCGAGACTCAGTGCCTGAGTGTAATGATGTTTATTTTTTTTTTGTTTTTAATCTCATTTTTATTTGGGGTTATTTAATTACTTTTTATTTATGCGATGGGGCTGACATGATGTTTCTTACAAGAACTGTTTGAGTTATCTAGAGATCCGTGTTAATAACGAGACGACAGGTGTCGATGTACCTACGTGTCATATCTACCTGGTACCAACTACACTAGCAATTTCATTAGTTTGTGTTCAGTATTTAAAAGTATTATTTATAATTATTTATTTATTTAAAAGTACCCCGCCACTCTACCAGCCTGTGGTATATAGATTGGAAGCAATAAGTAAAGGGCTATAATAAAAAAAATATGGCGAACTGCTTTTGAAATTGGCGAATTTTTGAACTGCCGATAGAAGTGAAAACGAATATTCAAAAAAACAACATATAAACCTTTCAAATAAGGAATTAAAGTTTAATTACGAATGTAGTACATTTACCTGTATTTAAGACCTTTTGTCTTCGTAACAACGCGATCATGTCGGTGACGCGAATCCACAAGTTTATCCCCTAGCAAAAAGTGCTCAACGCGGCTAAAGAACTTTTCACTTCAAAAAGCCTTTATAAGCCATACATTTTAACGTTTATAATTTCCTCTTTAACTTATACATGTATGGAAAGGACAAAACATGGCTGCGTTTGCGGCCGGATAACAGCACTTCGTTGCCGTTCGGATGCGAAGCGATGCTTCACGCGTCTTTTTTTTATAATTGTTTTGCACCCAGTTATCCTCTGGCGATATTGTGTCAGAGAGCTTCTTTACGACTGCCTGAAAACGTATACTCAATACTCAATATCATTTATTCAATATAGGTACACTGTAGGTACACTTATTGACGTTAAAAATTACTTACTTATAAAGCATGATGGTGATAATTGGTTACGGTGTCTTAAAACTAAAGCTACGAGGGTTCCAAACGCGCCCTGGTCTGAGAAGAGCCCACAACAAACTCAGCCGGATTTTTTTTATTATCACCATCTCACAAATCATCTTAACTAAGGAACTATCAGAGCCATAGAGCAAATCATTGCCAAGCTATATTGTATTGTATTGCTATATTGTTTGTATAGCTATATTGTTTTCAGGGTTCATGTATGTATGTATGTGAGTTTGTATATTCCACCATAACTTCTATACGCCTGAACCGATTTTCATAAATGAGCTATCGTTAGAATCCCTAGCCTATTCCGGGTGACATAGGCTAGTAAAATTTAAAAAAAATTGATGGGGTGACCATGGTCCCGCATTAAAGACTACATTTGAAAAAAAAAACGCAAATAAGATTAACTATAGATATAATCATCATCTAGAAAATGATGAGTAGATTTAAAAAATATATAACACTATAGTTCAATATCCAGTGATTCACAAATCATTTAATAAAAATGTGAATAAGATTCTAATTTTTCTTTTTAGTTTTTATATAGTTGCATATCATTTAAAACATAGATCAGAAAATTTACAAAATATTAAGATAAAATGATTAACCACTTAAAGGTAAACACCGCATGCACTGTAGTGATAAGATCTTTTACAACTCTAACTCTAACTTCTTTTATGAGTAGGTACAAACAAAACTCAATACCATGCATTACAATTTTTAAAAATAAAATCTAAATCGGATACTACATGTTACTTAATGCTAAATGAACCGACCTCCGGAATTTATGCAAAGAATTGCCAAAAATATCCGGTACATTCAAATCATTATAAAGTTGGCATATTCTAGGGGTTGGCGAGTTGCTACCCGAAACCGTTGAACGACGAGGGAATGAAAAAAGAGACTTTATAGGCTTTCTAGGATATCTCGATGGAACCCTTAACTTAAAGCTTTTTAAAAGCGAAGGACAATCAATTTTATTGTTTAAAATCTTATATAAAAATATGAGATCGAGTTTTGTTCTGCGAATTTCTAAAGATTCCATTCCTGCGTAGACTTTTGACTTTTCCAGCCACAAAAGTAAGATGCCAAAGAAAGCGCTTTTGCACACGTTCAATCCTGAGTATATGTGTGGAATAGTGCGGCCGCCAAACGACACTGCAATACTCTAATCTGCTAAGCACCAATGCTTTATAAAGTAATACTTTTGTGCTGGGCTTAGTAAATTCTTTACCATTACGTAAAATAAATCCCAAAAGCTTAGACGCCCATTTAATTGTATCGTCAATGTGGGGTAAAAAAGTTAAGGTAAAAAGTTGTTTTGGCAGGGCAGTCGTATTTTTTTAATTATTTTTATTTTATTACTTTTCATCTTTCAGTTGCTTCACGCGTCTCGTTACAGTGAGTTACGGCTATTGCCTTTAGCGCTGCTAATATACCAGCATCATCTGTACTTCTATACTAATATTACAAATGCGAAAGTTTGTATGGATGTATGGATGTCAGTATGTATCCAGGATGTATGGATGTTTGTTACTCAATCACGCCCTAACGGCTGAAATTTAGCACAGATATAGATTATAGTCTGGTCTATCTCTGTGCTATTGCACATAGGCTCTTTATATCTATATAGGCTTTTTATCCCGGAAAATTAAAGAGTTCCCGTGGGAACCAAAAAACCACAAACCACGCGGACGAAGACGCGGGCATTCGCTAGTGTAACATAAGTTGAACCATTATAGGTACTTAACGCCTCGCTGTGAGAATACAAAACTGGAACCCTTCCCATTTCAACCCGTTGCCAGCTCTAACCAAGCACGAGTCCATTCCACCACGCTGGCCAAGTGCGGTTGGCAGACTTCACACGCCTAATGCGAACTCGTTTCCACACGTGCAAATGATATTTAATTTGGTAAAACGCACATAACGCACAAAAGCATGCACGGGGATCAAACCCCCGACCACCCGGAAGAAGCCGGGCGTCCCAACCACTCTTACACGCGGCCGCAATGAGGTTAAAACTGTTGACTTTCTTTATTCAAGAAATGCTAGTTAAGAAGATGAACAATGAAAATGCTGGCCTACTGAGTATTTACATAAATGAATTATAGGCAGGCTGAATTAAAGGCAAAAGATAACCATAAGAATCATTAAACCTTTCAATAGGTATATAATTAACTGGATTAAGGATAAATTACATGTACATAAAAATAATTACATGAATGGACTGAGTTCGTTAAGTCGAGTCACGAAAATACGTAATTCCGCCGGCTCTACAACAACAGCATTCTTTACACGTGGAAAAAGATTATTAAATCAAAAGTATACGTGCTGATTACGATCGCTATGATAATGGCGATATATTAACTAAAACAATAATCCCGACACCGTTTACTTTGGGCTCAGGTATTCCATTCGGTTTCTACAGATGCACCAACAAGACAGCTGTATTACGTCTAGACTCTAGAAATTGCACCGTTTCGCCTCAAGGAACTCAAGCAGGTAAGAAAAATGACTATATCTTATTTTTTAAAAGATGTAGGACACAAAGCCTTCTAACACCTATTTTAATATGTTACGTACATACCATATTCTGGCAAAATAAATAAATGATTATGATTAATTATGATTAAAGTTTCAAAAATAAAGTCCGCGGAAGGGTGTTCCAAATACAAACAATTACGCTACCGTCTTAGACTGCATCATCACTTACCATCAGGTGAGATCGCAATTCGTAGTCTAGGGCTAACTTTTAGTGGATAAAAAAATTGGAAAAAGCTTGAACGGCGTGGAGGCTGGGATGGGATAAGTATCTGTAACAAATAACAATATACATACTAACCCGCACATTGCTTTGATCGCATTGCTACAACACCTCAATAAGGATGATGACAACTCAATAAAATCACCAACTCTAGTGTCCGACCGAAAGTTTGGTTTCGGTTTCGGTCGAGTTTTTGCGGAAAAAAACGAGTTTCGGTTTCGGCGGCAAACCGAAACTGCATTCGGGAGTCCTCGCGCTGTGATCGGTCATGTTCGGCGCGCTAAATTCCATTCAAGCGAGTGGACATTTCGCCGCGTCCACGTGTTTAATCATGTCGTGACTAACTTGTGTATGCAGTTTGTTTTGTTTGTTGTGAGTTTTCGTGTGATTTATATTGAATTTGCTGTTGTATTACGTAATATACGTGACTGACGTAACGTAACGTTTTCTTTATTTTTCCCTCAAAAAATGATCCTTGTAAGGAAGATTCTGTTTCGGCCTAAACTGAGACTGTTGCCGAAATTCGGTTCCGGTTTCGGTTTAGGTCGTAAAAACCAGTTTCGGTCGGATACTAGCCAACTCTTTAGCAAACTTAAAAACGAGCTTCTAGTATGGAAGTCTGTATGAAATACATAGTTGTGACAACGTCATCAAATTTCAACGTACTTTTTTTATTTAATCTTATCCTACCTTACTAATATTGTAAATGCGAAAGTTTGTATGGATGTATTTATGTGTGGATGTGTGGATGTGTGGATGTGTGGATGTGTGGATGTGTGGATGTGTGGATGTGTGGATGTATGGATGTATGGATGTTTGTTACTTAATCACGCCCCAACGGCTGAACGGATCTGGCTGAAATTTGGCACAGAGAAAGATTATAGTCTGGATTAGCCCATAGGCTACTCTTTATCCCATAAAATTAAGGAGTTCCCGCGGGAACCAAAAACCTCGATCCACGCAGACGAAGTCGCGGGCATTATGTAGTGGATATGTTGTTGAAAATGGTTATCCAATTTAAAACTAACAATATAATAAGCTTTTTACAAGAGCATACTTTTAATGGATTTCTTAAAGGACTTGACCGGTGGAACTATGGCAGCTTGCCTAGGTGTCAAAAATCAATGTTCAGCAATGATTTCTTTATTATTGTAATTGTAATATTTCACTGTTTTCAGATAAAAAAGTTTCAGGAGTCTGAAGGCTCGGAAAACTGCGAAAATGAACAAAAAAAGTTTCACCAAAAGACTGCTTTCCCACACTAGATGGCGCTATTTATTGTTTTGAGCGAGTCTAAAAAAATATTTTCAAGTATTATTTCTTTATTATTGTAATTGTTATATTTTATAGTTTTCAGATAAAAAAGTTTCAGGAGTCTGAAGGCTCTGAAAACAGAAAATAAATAAAAAAAGTTTCACCAAAAACTGCTTTCCCACACTAGATGGCGCTATGTATTGTGGTGAGTCTAAAAAATATTTTTAAGTATTGCTCACTACTTTTAGTTAACAAGTTCAACTATTCGACCACAGATGGCAGCATATGCAATGTGAAAGGGCGTTCCAGTTCAACTATTCGACCACAGATGGCGGCATATGCAATGTGAAAGGGCGTTCCTTTAAACGCAGTATTTCAAAATGCTTTGTTCGATCTATTAGTTTGAGACTTGTCAAAAAATCTAAATCATTATAAACAAAACATACATTTCCTTTTCATTACTATTTAATTGATCAAAAATAAATTATTCATAATATAATGACTAAGGTACTTAAACGGTATTCATGTAGGGTTACAAGATTATTATTAGGCATGGATATAATGGAACGTCAAAATGGAGTAGTGCTTAAAGAGGAAAGCGGACGCTCAAGATTTAAACAATAAACGTACTGTTATTTTTGTCATTTGAACCCTGACCTTATTTGGAATAATAAATCCATAATAATTTCGTTTTGAATTTTTAAACCTTACTGTAAAAACGGAAATCCTGTGCATTGTCCCGAATCGGAGGGCAATTACTGGTCATGTCCTTTGTGTTTAGGCAAGTTTAAAATAGGTTGTGGAATTTTGTTATAGAAAAGAATGCTCATTCCCACGAATGACCTTGTGACTTTTTTGAGGCGGAGCGATGGAGTCACGAGCCTATTACGGCCTCTAGTTTGCCTGTCGTGCAGATCGCATTTTTTTTTTTGTAAATATGGATGTGCTGTTTAACAAAAACTATATTACTGTAAATATATTGCGAAGCTACAGTTAGAATAACAATTTCTTTAAATTTCTCTGTAAGGGAATCGTGCGGTTTTTAATTAATTATAAATTGCACGTATTGCCCTTTTTTGAAGTACAAAATTTATTTGAATATCTGCCGCTTTACCCCACAGTAATATTCCGTAAGACATAATGCTATGAAAATAAGCTAATTATACAATCCTGGCAGTTTCGATGTCAGTTAACTGTCAAATCTTTCTGACAGCGTAAGCAACAAAACTAAGCTTGCCAGCAACTGCTGATTTAAGGGTGCCCCATTGAAGCTTTGCGTCTAAGGTCACCCCCAGGAACACAGTAGTATCTTCTATTTTCAACACATCATTATTTACCATTAGTTTTATATCACTTGTGGATCTGGCATTCGGAAATGCGAACTCAACACATTTAGTTTTTTTGTATTTAAAAGTAGATTGTTTACCGTAAACCAGTTCGTGACTTGAGAAGTTGCAGTATTTATGTCGTCAAAGTTGTCCTGTCCAAATTACTATTTGGACAGGACAACTTTGACGAAGCAATATCGTAAGTGTTACGGACAAAATATGGCAAATCATTGATGTGCACCAGGAACATGAAGGGACCCAAAATGGAGCCTTGAGGAACACCCATTAGTCAGGCTGATCCGGATGACTTCACATCGTTGATAGATACTGTTTGAATGCGATTACTGAGGTAGGAAGCAATGAGGCCAAGCGCAGTGTCTTTGACTCCATAGTAGCTCAACTTAACTAAAAGCGTCTCGTGCTGAACGCAATCGAATGCCTTAGACAAATCACAGTAAATACCAATAGCATTCTTCCCACGCATCGAATATATGTTTTAACAGCATTGCGCCCGCATCAATTGTTGATCGACCTTTAGTAAAACCATACTGCTCAGAGTGCAGAAGTTTATTTGAATTAAAGTGCTGAAGCAGTTGGTTGAGTATAATTTTTTCTTGCTCAGTGTTGGCAAAATTGAAATTGGTCTGTAATTGTTTGGATCGCTTTTGCTACCCGATTTAAAAAGTGGAATCAATTTGCTACACTTTATAAGGTCTGGAAAGGATCCTGAATCTACATCAACAACACAATCAAATACCTTATTGTCGTAAGTTGGCACGTGTATATGATATGCTGCAGAGTCTGCGGCATCCGCAGCGTCGCGGGACACACAGGCCGCGCCGCCGGCGGCGACATCAAAGCGCGATAAAGATAATTACAGCCTAATTGCAGATCACACCGACCCTCTCCGAGCCGGTAACCGTCCCGCACAGGCGAACGAGCACAGATCCTGATTCCACACGTATGCGCATCTCAGGTAACGTGAACACTGAACAGTGATAATGTACAGAAGTTGAGAAATTCCACTTTTGTCCTAGCCTATTTAGATAGTAATCGAGAACATTATGTTTCGGTGATGTTTTATTCGATGATATCTTTGCTATTGACTGCGATTTCCTCTGGTGATAGTGTTGATGCATTTTAAGATGGAAGCGAGCTAATTTACAAGGGTTAGGTATACGCCAGTAGGCACGCTATCTTTAACAAATAGAATTTATAATATTTACAAACCGGTGGTCGTCAAAGTAAGCAGATTCCTTCGAGGGGAATACCCACCAAGAACCGCAAAAATTACATGATTGTGATTCAAATATCAAATGTTAATAAGCCGACATCAGCTGAGAACATTTAATATTGTGCTCAAGTATCGGTTAATCTATACTCAAAACGGGAAGGACCCTCACTTAGAACCCTTGAGAGTACTAGTGGCAGGTACTAGTTTGTATCGCTAGTACATGTTCTTAACTGAAGAAGAGAAGAAACTTAAGAACGGCTTAACTCTTTCGTCTTAATAAGACGGGCTTTAGAATGAATGCATTATAATGTGACTTTGATAACGTATAAAGGTCACATATTTTAAATTAAAAAGAAATAAAATGATAGCTGTCCTGTTATCATTATCCGCGGACGGAAATATACCTGAACGTTTAAGTAAGTCAGTAAAGTGGTCTCTGTCCCTTCCGCCAGTCGCCAGTTGTCGCCAAAAAGAAAACACCAAACAGATAACATTTTATCGGCGAGTAGCTACCGACTCGCAATCCTTTACGCACGATTATAGTAGTATAAATGCCTAGAAGTGAAAACTTATTTATATTTGCGGAAATTTACAATCTAATTTCAAAAGTACCTTCTTTTTTTTATCCACTACAAGTTAGCCCTTGACTGCGATCTCACCTGATGGTAAGTGAAGATGCAGCCTAAGATGGTAGCGGGTTAACCAGTTAGGAGCATGGTAGTTATATTAAACCCATGCCCCTATTCGGTTTCTACACGGCATCGTACTGGAACGCTAAATCGCTTGGCGGCACGTCTTTTACCGGTAGGGTGGTGTGTGGTAACTAGCCACAGCCGAAGCCTCCAGGCCAGACCAGGGAAAATTCAGAAATAATAAATTCCCAAATTAACCCAGCCGGGGATTGAACCCGGGACCTCCGCACGTTAAGACAACAGCGCTCAACACTGCGCCACGGAGGTCGTCACACCTATACTAAATTTGTTTGTTTGTCCTACAATCACGCCGCAGTGGAGCACGGGCATGAGCTACTGATTACCTAACTTAACAATATTTCCTGATGCTGTCAGACGTGAGACCAACGTGCCAATTTGTTCAAATCGGGCAAATAAGCTTTGCAGTAAAATAAAATCTACATTGAAAATCATCATCGAAACTATGCGGTAGTTTCGACGATGATTTCCAATGTAGATTTTAGATTTTAGCGAGGTATAGTGGCCAAGATCATCTTTGAGCTTAAAGCGTTTAACAGGAAAGGTTAGGAACCAGCGTAAGTACTACTCAGGCCTCAGCAGTTACACTGTCTGAAGTTGCACCATCTAGAACAAAATGAACACGGTATATCGTTGTCAAGAATTTTTATCACCTTCTCCAGTATACTCAGCGTTTAATCCTCGTCGCATGCACTTAGCTCCGACCTGAGGCTAATTAGCGACCCTCCCTCCCTCCCTTCCCCCCGCCCCCCTACCCCCCTCGCCCTCCCCCGCGAATCTCACCCGTGTCACCGCTCACCAGGCGGCCATGTCAGGTCGATGCGTGTTGCGTGTAGCGAAAATAGCCCGATTAATTCTCTGTCCAGACTCCAGAGGCCAATTATATTTTTTTTTGTCCACTCTAAGTTAGACCTTTACTGCGATCTCACCTGATGGTAAGTGATGATGCAGTCTAAGATGGTAGCGGGCTAACCTGTTAGGGGCATTTTCGTGATGTATTATAAGCTAATAATCATTTGGCATCATGAAAATAATGGCAAGCAAAAGTCAATTAGAAGTACCTACCTACCATAATACCACTTGGCGCACATGACTCTCTCTTCTGAGAAGACCGAAAATCTTATATTCTTTTCGGAAGTCTTATATACGGTTAACTATAACCATAAATTATATGCAAACTATGCGCGGGTCGAGGACGCTGCGATATCGCATAGTCAGGCTCAGGCGAAGAGTTCCAAGCGGATTGAGAACGTGGTAACTTGTTCAGGAACTATTACAAAAGTAGGAAGACACGGTGACCAGATGTCGACCTTATAGACGTACTATTATCTATTATATAAACTTTTACAAATACTTTTGAATCGTCAAGTGAATCTACCACTGGTTCGGAAGGACATTCCTATTTCCTACCGAGAAGAACCAGCAAAAAACTCGGTGGTTGCTCTTTTTAAATAATTCATTTAGATACAATTATTATATTGAATGTATACATAAGTAACCGCTGTCCTTAGCATTGCTGGAGCGATCAAATCCATGCTCCTCTGTCATTTACTTCTTCAACATTATGTAAATGATAGAGGTTCAACAGAAAAGGTTGTGGAATTTTGTGATAAATGACTTTCTGACTTTTTTGAGGCGGTGCGATGGAGTCACGAGCCTATTACGGCTTCTAGTTTGCCTGTCGTGCAGATCGCATTTTTTTTGTAAGATGTGCTGTTTTACAAAAATATATTACTGTAAATATATTGCGACGCTACGGTTGGAATACCAATTTCTTCAAATTTATCTCTAAGGGAATCACGCGGTTTTAAATTATAAATTGTACGTACTGCCCTTTTTTGTAGTAAGTACAAAATTTTTTAAAATATCTGCCGCTTTACCCCACAGTAAGATTCCGTGGGACATAATGCTATGAAAATAAGCAAAATATACAATCCTGGCAGTTTCGATGTCAGTTAACTGTCGAATCCTTCTGACAGCGTAAGCAGCAGAACCAAAGAGCATAAAGAACCAGGGGTCGAGGTACAACTCCATACAACGGGTACCATAGTTCTAAAATAAATTCTAGATGGCGTTACTTGACTCGAATAAGTATAAATTTTGTTTAAATCAACCGAAACTCAATGTAAAAAACATGTATTTTGTTGTTTTACTTTATTTTACCTATTTATTTATTAAGTTTAATTAACTATTAAATATAAAATTTTCATAAAATCCGATAGCAAAAAGTTTATTTCAAAGCTTTCGTTTTAACGCCATCTAGAGCTAAGCAGAAGAACTACAGTGTATCAGCGATGATAAGCAGATTTATGGTTAAGTATGGAGTTGTACCTCTACCCCTGGTTCTATAAGCTCTTTGGCAGAACTAAGCTTGCCAGCAAGTGTTGCCCCATTGAAGCTTTGCGTTTAAGGTCCTAGGAACACTATTCTCAACTTCTATTTTCAACATAATATCATTAATTACCATTAGTTTTATATCACTTGTGGATCTGACATTCGGCAATGCGAACTCAACACATTTAGCTTTTTTTTGTATTTAAAAGTAGTTAGTATTGAAAAGTAGTAGATCGTAGCTTTAGTTTTAAGATACCGTAACCAATTATCACCATAATGTTTTATATGTAAGTAATTTTTAACGTCAATCCTACAGTGTTTTTGATTGAATAAATGATATTGAGTATTGATTAAACCAGTTCGTGACTTAAGAAATTGCACTATTTACGTCGTCAGGATCCTGAATCTACAGACTCATTAAAAACTAGAGCAAGATATAGTGCATTATAAGTGTTCTGAAATTGGTACCGTCGCGCGTTGTCAGTCCAAACCTAATAGACTGCACTTTTCACAGGGACCCTTGCACTTGAATCAGAGTAGTGTAATAAGATTTAAGGAGTAAGGGTCCCTAATTTGATCCTTATTGCTGTGTAATAAGCGACGCTCTAACTAACGGCCACGCCCACCCAATAGGCCTATTACGTAGGAATAGGGAGGCGGTATGCGCCTGCGCAGAGATTCGCCGCACGCAACGCGGACACGCGAAGTGCAAATACGTACCTACTTTTGACACGGCGTGCTATCTTACACGGAACAGAAATCATTTTAAACTATCCCAGTTCACTTATATTTCATTCAGACTTTAATGAGTATTCGCCATATTTCCCCTATATCTTAAAATTTGTAACTTTACTAACACAAAATCAGTGGGCCAAAAACACGAATTCTAAAGCTTGATAGCAATTATAGTCATAATAGTTACTCCATCGTAAACTAACGTACGGCTATGGTGATATTACTGCGATCAAATAGTAAATGTTAGTTTTTTTTTTACTTTGGAGCATTTTAGAAAAGTCACGCCCTTTTGTTTAGTCTTGTGTTCAATTATTTATTTATTTTATTTGAACTACCTACCAACAGAATTACAAGTAGTAGGTATACAACTGCCTCGTTGGTCTAGTGGTTGGCATGTTCGACTGTGGCTGACGAGGTCCCGGGTTCGAGTCCCGGGTCGGGCCATAATTATTTTTTGGGTTTTTCTGACTAGAAATTCTTAGTACCTACTACTACTAGCCCGGAGTTAGGAAGTTGACGGTGTTTCACTACAGAGATCACGTTAAGCCGTCGGTCCCGGTTATTATCACTAACATGATAATAGTCGTCAAAGCCCGCCAACCTGCATTGGAGCAGCGTGGTGGGTCTAAGCTCTAATTCCCTCTCTCCTATGAGAGTGGATGCCTGTACCCAGCAGTGGATCTTTAATGGGCTGTAGTGGATGGATGGAGGTATACAAAATGTTGAATGGCTTAGGCAATAGGTAACAAGCAATTCAATTTATAGATAGTTACATCATGCACATCGGAAAAGTCGTACATAGCTGACAGGTATTCAGACTCGGGTCTGCTTTGGTGCTGACTCAGAGACAAAACAAAAATGCCATAATGCCCTGTTAAGTTCCTTCGTTAGAAAAGCTAGTGTAAAACGATAGTACCCGGAAGTTTACCAATCAATATCCATAATTTACAGACAACATGAGGCTGTAATAAATAATACTCAACTAAGGAAGCTGGGTGTGAAGATCGCAATATCTCCCCGACACTCCGCACCTCGGCATTCCGCTAACAACCAGTTAAGGTGCAGCAAAGATGTCGATCGCGATAATCATAACAATTGAGCCGCGCCTCAACCTCCGTGAGGGCCGCGAGATGATTATAGCGAAATAGCTGTGTTGCAGTTCCGGGTGCAATCGTAATGGGCGACTATGGTACGCGCGCGAGTTGAATGCAGAGCTTATGTATGTGCCACCATAAGTATATTCCCCCTTTGCAGACATTGTCTTTGACTAGTTTGAGGGTGTCCGAATCTAGCTGTAGCAACTACCGAGTTCGCTGGATTTAACAATTTGCAAAGCGTTGTACTTCTTAAGGAAAACATACGTTAAACTTATAATTCTGGTTAATTTTCCCCATGACCCAGATTTAAAACCCAAAGCATCCGTTCCCCATTCAGTTTTATTTCACAACAAGTTCAGTAGCTCTTCATTGCGATTTATTCCTACACATAATGATGCAGTGTAAGATTGTAGCGGGCTGACCTGTTTAGGGTATGACAGTTATATTATTATCGAACCCTTAAAGTTTTTTTATATATATAGGTATATCTTACTCTTACTAATATTATAAATACGAAAGTTTGGATGGATGTATGGATGTTTGTCACTCAATCACGCCCCAACGGCTGAACGGATCTGGCTGAAATTTGGCACAGAGATAACATATTATAGACTGGAATAGCACATAGGTTATCCCGGGAAATTAAGGAGTTCCCGCGGGCACCAAAAAAACGATCCACGCGTATTAGCTAGTATAATATATAAATTGTAATTTATTGGTAGCAATATTTTATTTACCTCTAAACTATAATACATATTTCGGTTTCCACACGGCACAATATGTGTAATAAACGCTAAATCGCTTGGCGGCACGCATTTGCCGGTAACTTTCTGTGGTCTTATCACAGAATAGGTCTCACGGTCTTATCAGATCAAACCAGTATCCAGAAATTATTAATTCCAAAATTGACTCCGCCGGGGGTTGAACTTGGGACCTGGGAGGAACGCCTGTAAAAATACAGCGCTCACCAAAACGCGAGGGAGGTTGCCAAAAACGTTTATTTCATTACATAGAACGAGTAAAAACCAAAATATATTTAAACAGATTGTTAAATGAGACTAAGTTCACGTCACCGAGTGCAATAAATATCATAACATAAAACATTGATAAGACTATATTACAGGGACATTTAAGGGAATACCTAAGACCAGTATGCGTCAGTTGGCGACAGGTCACGTACAATAACTGTCACTTAATGGCTTTCGGTGTTCCCTAAATTTTAGGCATTGTTAGTTAAAGATCTAGCCCCACTCGAGGAGCACGGTGCGGCAAATATTATTTGTATGCACTGTATGGTCTGTGTTTGTATGTTTTTATACGACTGCCTGAAAAAAGGAGTATATTGTTTTCACGGTTCATGTATGTATGTATGTATGTATGTATGTGAGTTTGTATATTCCACCATAACTTCTATACGCCTGAATACATTTTGATAAATGAGGTATCGTTAGAATCCCTAGCTTATTCTGCGTGACAAAGGCTAGTAAAATTTAAAAAAAAATTATGGGGTGACCATTATCCAGCATTAAGGACTAAAGTTGAAAAAAATAATAAATTGAAATTCGAATATAGCATGGCAGTCGTGTTTTTTAATTTTATTAATTATGACGTGTCACCGTAAGATTGTACAAAAATTATAATCTAACTCGCGAAATAATTGCAAACCATCGAAAGATTACAATTTAACGCATTAATTTTCGGTAGATTGTAATCTACCGAAACCTAACCTCACTACCTGATTATTTATGTCGAACCCTAACCTAACCTACAAGAAACAGACAAGAAAATACAATGAATATTTCAAAAATTTACACTCAGAACATTGAACGGTTCACAATCTTTCGACAGTTTACAGTTCGCGAGTTTGATCATAATCTAACGGTTTTTACAATCATACGGCGACATATGCACTGTATGGTCTGTATTTGTATGTTAGTACGTGCCGCGCCGCGCTTCAGCGGTGGGGTTAGACTTGAAGACGTATAGTTAAGTGCGCACGAGTGATCGCGGGGGGATTCCCCTCGTTCACCTCGCCTCCGCCTCCATGATGAACTCCGCCATGAGCACCTCCATGGAGGGCGCAATGCCGGCGCGCACGCTCGCCAGCTTGAAGCACTCCGCGACGCGCAGGATGCGCCAACAGTGCTCCTCCTCCGCGTCGTGCTGCAGCTCGCACGCGTGGATCAGCGCCACCATCCGCTGCGACAGCGCCTCGCCTGCGCGACAGGGGACAACACTCAGCACAGCGTCATACCACAGTAAACATATACAACTGTGGTCATACCACTAACATCTTATAGGTATATTATGTCACCGTAAGATTGTAAAAACCGTTAGATTATAATCTGACTCGCGAAATTGTACACTGTCGAAAGCTAGTGAACCGTTCAATGTTCTGAATGACAATTTTTGAAATATTAATTATATTTACGTTTTCTTGTCTGTTTCTTGTAGGTTAGGTTAGGATTCGACATAAATAATCAGGTAGTGCACTTAGGTTTTATCGGGTTTGTTGAAAACGGAGTGTAACCGTAAGTGAGCGTACGGTACGAAGAAGGCTCGAAGAAACTGGTTTGGGTTCATTTGTGCCCGCCAAGGCTCCAAGGCTCGAGGTAAATCATAATGGGAATCTGTGTCCTTTTCCCTCCAAGCAAAAATGTCTATGTTCCTATCATTTTTTTTATTTGTTGCAACACTGTGCAACAAAAACGCACACATTGACAAAATTTCAATGCGTGGCAGTCATAAAAGACATTTATAAGACATATGGCGTTTGTTTACATTGTGTTGTCATAAATTTTTTGTGAAATTTGGAGGTTTAGTAGCCAATATTTATTGAAATAAAATGGTGAAGTGTTGTGTCCTCCAGTGTTACAACGCTTCGTACAGGAAAACCCCAGAAATAACGTTCCATCGGTAAGTAAATTTCATGCTATCATGTTAATAAATTACAGGGCCGGACTTGACGACCCTTTTATTTTATGTATATAAATTCGACTTTTAATTTCAGGTTTCCAAAGGATTAATACCTGAGAGACCTATGGATAAAAATGGATGGATGGATGGATGGATTTATCAGTTAAATATACCAGCAATATTACCGCAAGTCCGTGTAATACTTGTAACGTATGTAAAAATTTAAAGAGATTGCTATACTTATGGTGTCTTCACAATACATTTACAATAATATTCATATATTGTTTGTTAGGCAGAACATTAATTTTTTTAAGCCAATAATTGCCACTCACAAGTCACAATCACACACACAGTCTCACAGTTTGAGATTGTTAAAATTGTGCTGTAGGATAAAGTTTTGTTTGTTGTTTGCTTTTACTTTTTACTTTAATCCACTTCTGATTCTTTATAGTACATATTGTAACACTAGCTTATGCCCGCGACTTTGTCCGCGTGGTTTAAGTTTGTTTGATTCCCGCGGGAACTCCTTAATTTTCCGGGATAAAAAGTAGCCTATGTCACTCTCCAGGTTCTCAACTATTACCCATGCCAAGAATCACGTCGATCCGTTGCTCCGTTTTGCATTTATAATAATAGTATGATTTCTCGCTAGAAATGATATTCCGAATCAATGGTAGATTCACTTGGCGATTCAAAAACACTAATTGTAAAGTTTATTTGAATAAATAACATGTGAGTTTAACCTGTTGTAATTTTTTTATTTAACCTTCTAACCTAATTTTTGGAATAACGATTCGATTCGATTGTTTTAGCACATCTATTTGGCTTACTGTCAAGAAATTATTGTCAATAGGAACTTTGAGTAAAAAACTGGCGGTATTTATACGATATCCGTTGGTACTGTGCTTCTAAATAATATCTCCACCACCTGCGCATCGATGCAGAGCGAGAACGACGCGAGAACCAATGGCCATGATACTGACGGAGTCCACAGTGACGTTATAACACGCAGCGCGGAGTTCACATTCGTGTTATTTCTGCCTATAACTATATTATCACATTGACTAGGGTCCCGCACGTGGTGGTGATTATCATCGCAGACCCAAGCCAGAAATAGACATCTGGCACAGGCCTCTATCCTATTGAGGCAGGCCTTAGCCAACTACAAACCGGTTAAAAGGTAGGAGCGTATTTTTTTTCCATCCCATCAACCCGTATGCATCCACTGCTGGACATAGGCCTTTTCGAGAGCGCGCCACCAAACACGGTCCTCCGCCTTCCTCATCCAACCGCTTTCCGCAACCTTCTTTAGGTCATCGGACCAGCGAGCTGGAGGTCGTCCTATACTGCGCTTACCGGTACGCGGTCTCCACTCCAGAACACGTCTGCCCCAACGGCCATCGGTTCTGCGACAGATATGACCTGCCCACTGCCACTTTAGCTTGCTAATCCGTAGAGCTATGTCGGTCACTTTAGTTATTCTACAAATTTCCTCGTTCCGGATTTTATCCCTGAGAGAGATTCCCAACATAGCCCGTTCCATAGCACGCTGAGCGACTTTAAATTTGTGGACGAGGCCTACTGTCAGTGTCCACGTTTCCGCTCCATACGTCATTACCGGCAGGTCGCATTCGTTGAAGACTTTAGTCTTCAGGCTTTCCGGTATCGACGAATCGCGTATGCCGAGAAAATATTTTTGAAAATTCATCCCATCGTAAAACAGGTATTTAAAATTTGTATGAAAATTGAATTTAACGTAAGCGAAGCTGCGGGCAAAAGCTAGATGAAATTACAATTTTCAATTTTGTTACTATATTGCAGTTGTGATTGCTTGTGATCAAAAAATCATAAAAGGACCTATTATTATTTTTAAAATGCTTACAAATTATAGCTTCCAAATGATAGGTAAGGTTTAGGTCGTTGTTTTTCCACACGACTTAACCCTACATAATAATGTGTTATGCAGCAACAAGGTGCGGCCCTGTGTTTTGTCTATGTGTGCGTAATGTTTCCGTGTGTTTGAAATTGCCACGCTAATTTTTTCAATATATTGAATCTGCTTCCCTTTATATATCTGTGAGCACTTGGCGGGGGTTTGGGGCCGAATGTCAAAGATGTCATACAGCCAGTACAATGTTTGTGTGTAAATTGCTAATAAAGTATGATTGAAATAGTTATCGAGTGTTTCTTCTTAATAGTATGAAAGTCCTATGTGTTTGAAGGTAGAGACCTAAAAATCGGCATTTGGGTTATTAAATTTAAATAAATAATAACCTGCAAAAACAATTTTACGAAAATCTACCCGAATAGGGATGCAATAGGGGTTGGAAGCTTACATGAGGATTTTTAGTTTTTCAAGTTAGAGGCTTGAAAATCGGAATGTAGGTTATTAGTTTTAAATAATAATAATCTGTGTAAGCAATTTTACGAAAATCCACCCTAAAGGGTGTGAAATTGGGATTGGAAGCTTGCATGTAGGTTATATATATAGGCATTATGGTTATTATTTAATAGTTTTACCCGCTATATGTACCTAGGCTTTTTGCAGCGGGAAAATCTCACACGAAATCAGAAATAGTACGCGGGCGACCTCTAGTAATATAATAAATGAAAGTCGTGGTGGTGTCATGGTAACACATATATGGTATAACAATGTACGGTGACACATACATAAGCTCTGCATTCAACTCGCGCGCGTACTTCTGTATCTGTCCGAACGCGATAAACTCAAAAACTACCACACCGATTTCACATGTTTATCACCATTTTACGGAGTGATTCAAGATGAAGGTTTATGTGTGTTAATATTTTGTGTAAATTGGTTAAATTAAGACAATGATTCTTGAAGATGTCGGAAAAAATCCAGCAACTGGAAGCTGTCATCGAAAACGCTGCTTAATCCCTTTGTGATATAAATAAAACAATGAATTGTTCCTCTTTTTATAAGTCTACAGAAAACCCGTTCGCGATCGCTTGTAAATCAATCTTCTAAGGAATAAATTTTTCGCATTACGAACGTCACTTAGCCTAAAAGTTACTGAGCCACGCTCAGTTGGCTAGAAGGTACGCTCAGCAGGCTCGTAAATTGTCCTGGCAGACTTCGTAATAGCACATAAGTAATAGTGAGTAAGTTTGAAGCCAACACGCCAGGAGTGGAAGAAGCCTCCATGGTGTCCCTTTGTATATTTCAAAGACCGATTGTATATGGTCTCTACTGTAAGTTTGTAAAATTAAACTCAAACTCATGTTTTTTATGCAAATAAACTTTTAAAAGAGTGCTTTTGAATCGTGTGAATCTTCTACATCTACTAGTTCCGAATGATATATCTACCGAGAAGAATCAGCTAGAAAGTCTGTAGTTGCTACTTGCTAACTAACTTTGGCCTGGTGGGAGGCTTCGCGGAGGCTGGCACCCTACTGGAAAAAAGGTGCCACCAAGCGATTAAGCGTTCCGGTACGATGCCGTGTAGAAACCGAATAGGGGTATGGGTTTAATAATAACTGCCATGCCCCTAACAGGTTAGTCCGCCACCATCTTAGACTGCATCATCACTTACCATCAGGTGAGATCGCAGTCAAGGGCTAACTTGTAATGGATTAATTTAAAAAAAATTAAAAAAAAAAACTTGCTAACTAATGTTGAGCTCTCACCGTTGGGGAAGGACTTGATGAACCGATCAGTGTTCTGATGGTGCATGCGGTGCTCATCGGTGAGCAGGTTGAAGTGCGAACTCATGCACTTGAGGGCGCAGCCCAGCGCACGATCCTCGAACTTGAAGTCATCGCGCCAGAAGTGGAAGAACTGTTCCATCTTGTCCTCTGACAGCTCGCTCTGCGGGGAACCATCAATAGAATAGGTACATGAGGGCCATGCGAGGAAATACGAGAGGATAAACTCTGATCCTACACAGCAGAAATAAGATATAGTGGAAAGGGGTAGCCTTCTGCCCAGCAAATGAATGGTAAATAAAAATAAATAAATTAATTAAAAAACACGACTGCCCTGCCAAAAAACGAACTAAAAAAACCATCTAAATTAATCTAGTTAAATTAGAATCTTATTCACATTTTTATATAAGGGCATCTACTCATCATTTTCTAGATGATGATTATATAGTTAATCTTATTTTCGATGTTTTTTTTCAAATTTAGTTTTTAATGCGGGACCGTAGTCACCCCATCAATTTTTTTTTTATTTTACTAGCCTATGTCACCCGAAATAAGCTAGGGATTCTAACGATACCTCATTTATCAAAATCGGTTCAGGCGTATAGAAGTTAAGGTGGAATATACAAACTCACATACATGCATACATACATACATGAACCCTGAAAACAATATACTCCTTTTTTTAGGCAGTCGTATAAATAAATAAAAAAATACAAGAACAATGACTTGCATGTGGCTCCATCGAGGTAGTAAACTTAGGTATTTTGAGTACTATAATTAAATATAATTGTTAATGTAGTTCAACTCAAAGAAAACAAACAACTAAAATCCCAAACTATTTATTCAATAAAAACCGACGTCGCATAAAAATCCGAATGAATTTTATACTTGACTAATTTACTTACTCCAGCACCAGTTTTGGTCGTCTTTGGAACACCGACACTAACTTATTGACTATAACCAGATTACCTACTTCTATTTTGATTTTCTGTACTAGTGTCAATAATACCAGAGATTTTATCATCTAGCCTGCCATTATAAACTTCAAAATCTTGATATTTAACATATTTCAGCAACTCGTAATGCTATAATTAGTTAGTCAATGCTTACTTCCTCTCTACATTGCTGAAGCGCTTCTCCAAAGCCAAGAGTAACATCCTTCATGACGTCAACAGTAGCGTGGAGACTGAGGATCAGGCTGCATAGCGCCAGCAGCAGAACCCACCTTATCATGCTTGTACTTTACCACTAAGTTCGCTTCCGTACCTTAAATACCACCACTTCAGAAGCCTGTGCACAATGATCAGGCTAGTTTAGCATTTTAGATTTTTATAGTTACAATAGTAATTGGCAGGATGCTGGTAGCAAGTAATCGCGGATATTTTCTCGTTGACATACAGGGGGCGTGGATCGTTTGTCATATTTGCTGTGCTAATGTTAGTGGTGGAAAATGCGTTATTAGTGGTTAATCTCTTATTTGTGTTTGTCAGAACTGTTTTGTTGCTCTGGTCACCTTGAGCTATGGAGTAGGTAAAGGTAAGTAAATACTACTATTAATTATTAGGTGCCTACTCATGTAGGTGTAAGTGATCTAATAAATAGGGATGATGACTATATCTAAAATAAATTATTTCTAACTTATTATTAAATAGAGGGTCTTCCAAAAGACCTAAAATAAACATCCTCGGTTAGTTTTAAGTTTGATAACCATTTTAAAATATAGATTAAAGAAAAAAAGTGCGTTGATATTCGATGACGTCACTATTGTGAATTTCATACAACTTCCATACTAGAAGCGCGTTTTTAAAGTTTGTTAAAGAGTTGCTGATTTGATTGAGTTGTCATCATCCCTATTATAACCAATTGTCATCGTTAGAACTTCGTTATACTTAATTGTCCTTGAAAGGCATTCAGAAGACAACACAAAACATGAGCTGTGAGACCTTGCTTTTTACCAAATTTGATGTTTCTAGGTCAACGGTCGAACCTAGGTTTTGATTTATTGGCGTGTGAAATCAGACGCTTGATTTTTTTACAGCTCCATGGGACCGTAGACCTATTTGATATTAATTTGGACTTGATACCTCCTCGCGTTCCCGAGAAAAAGGTGGTTGACAAACAGACAGACAGACGGACAACGATATGATCCTTTAAGGGTTCCTTTTTCCTCTTGAGGTATGGAACCCTATAAATATTATTATTAAGTAGTCATATATAGTTAGGTATAGATCATCTCGATAATATAATTATTAGGTATTATTAATCATTATATCTATTTTCCCTGGGTGTAACCCAGAGTTTGCGGCGGCGGTCAGTTTCCAAGAAATCGTATCGCCAAACTACTAATTACCTACTTATCTACTAATCTTTAATAACCGGCAGCTCCTTCCATGAATCCTTCAAATTCGAGCACATTAATTATTGCATTGGTTTTTACCGTGTTTTTACCAACACTTTACTGGCACACTGAGACTCGAATAGCCTTTTTTTTTACTCCAGTACAAGTTAGCCCTTGACAGTCTATGGCAGCGGAAGCTTTATGCATCGAGCTTTTTATTGGGTGGAGTTACTTCTCTGTCTGATATGTATCCCTCATTTTCTGAGCGTTAAGACCGCTAAAGATGAAGGCTAAGAAAAGAAGTTACTATTTGAACCTTATGGTTTATCATTAGATGTTAAATAAACTAATTCAATGTAACCTGAGTAATTATTTACAACAAATACCTCTTGTAGTAATTGACTGTAATACGTAATAACCATGTAATAACTACACTAGCGGCACGCTATGATGGCCGGTTTGACACATTACAATAGTGATGTGGAATGTCAATTTATTCTCGAACAAAAAACAATTAAGTTTTGTTTTTGTACCTGATTAAATAGGTTTAATAAAACAAAAATGTATATGTTTATTTAATTTATTTGAACGAACTGAATATTTGAACGAAAATGAATATACATACTTTATATGCACACAAGAAACATATGAATACAAAAGATACCAAAAAAGGTGCCACAAAAGGCCATAATTAATCAGATTCGTCCATACTACTATTTTCACTGTCGTCACTGCTATCATCACATACATTAATAATTATATGTTCGTTTTCTATAATATTATCTATTTTCACATCTCTTTCATAATCTTCCCTTATTAATTTAACAGTTCTATTCACAACCTTTTCCCAGTCTCCTTTAGTCACATGTTCACAAGCTTCTTCTAATAATTTTAGCATTTTTTTTGTGGTAAATGGGGGTTCTGTATTGTGTCTTGCAGCATATCCCTTAATTTGAGCCCACACCAACTCAATCGCATTATACTCACAATGGTAAGGCGGTAACCGTATAACTCTGTGCCCATGTTCTAATGCTATTTCGTCAATGACGTATCGGATCTTGGTTGGTTTGTTTTCTTTTAAAAGACGTACTAATTCCGCTTTTAACATATTCATGTTTGCATCTACGCCATTTTTTCGAAGCCATGCGACTATATCAGCTTTCTTTTGGGATTGGGCAGGTGGCTTGTCAATTTGCATCGAGTGGTATGGGGCGTTGTCCATAATTATAATAGATGGTTCAGGGAGGCTACACAACATTGAGGTAAACCATTCAGTAAACTTTTCTCCATTCATGTCTTCATGATAGTCTCCAGTGGTTTTTGACGCAAAAGCCATGAGAGAACCTTCGACAAACCCGTTGATGGTTCCGGCGTGACAAATTATAAGTCGCGATCCTTTTCCTACAGGAACTTTGGAAGTAGATGCTGCTGTGTCATCGTTCCAAGAACGGCCTACAGTATGGTTAGCATTAAGCCATGTTTCATCCAAGAACACAACATTTTGCCAATTTTTGATTTCTTTCACTTGCCGTAAAAAAGTATACCTTGCCATCGCTATATCAAATCTTTCCATCAATATTTTGCGTTTGTTACATTTTTTGTATCGAAATCCAATGGTCTTCAAAATCTTCGTTAAAGAACTTTCCCCACCGAAGAATAATCCAGCTTCCTTCAGTGAATGCACCAACTTTTTTCTTGTTGGATACTCCTTCTGTAAATAGTAGCCGTAAACATGTCTTCGGATAGCATCGGCATCAAAGCTATCGATGCCTACGACTGGTTTTGCTCGTTTTCTCTTTTTTGGTGTGTGAAGTTTATTTTCTTCTGTGCCAGTCTCGCCATATTTTTTTTTAGTTATCCGTCTAACAGTTCGTTGTCCAATATTAAGCGCATCAGCTACGCGTTCAACCACTGACGTTATAGGTAAAATTGGCCCTCCATTTTGAGCTTCACGATCGAAATAGTTACGAAGGCGTATTACGAACTCACGTGTCTGACTATTTAGAACAGTTCTCTGCGTACGTTCGGTCATATCGACGAAATCCACAACAAAGGGCTTGAACAGAGTCCAAATTAACGAGCAAGGGTCAACAGTAATGCAGTATCAATATTTGAAATCCAAAGCCAGGTCAAAACTATATCACAATCGCATTGCACTGACAGTTTATACTTTTCGAAGCAACGTCAATTCGAAACTGCTTTGTTTTGCATTGAGCATTGACGCGAGTTTGCCGGAGGTAGTAGTTGTGCTAGCCAGCGATCCTATGTGACGATCGTATTAGATTCCATTTTTAAAAATTTATTGATATTTTTTTGCGATTTCAGAGGTTTGTCCACATAGTGAAAATTGTTCATATTCACAAGTACATTCACCCCTTAAATGGTGCAAACTGATTTTTCTACACTTGTATACATTTAAGAAATCAATTTAATAAATAAATTTTGAGTCCTAAACCTAAAACTACATTCGATAAAATTTATGAATCTCTGCACATCACTATCGTCAATAAAGTAATACAATTATTTCCTTCAAAGTCGTTATCAATTAATACGGAACTTCATGAGCGGACAAACGTCAAACCGGCCATCATAGCGTGCCGCTAGTTTAGTAATGTAACGATGTATTACAGTACTTTGTAAGTACTTAAAGTATGTCTCAATTACTAAATTCGACAATTAGACATAAGGGGATGTAGCTCAGTGGTAGAGCGTTCGCTTTGCATGTGAAAGGCCCCGGGTTCGATCCCCGGCATCTCCAGTTTTGGTTTTCTTATCATTAAGTTGATTTTAAAATGCCAAATAAGCCCCATCATTTTTATGCATCTTCCATAGATTTAGGATTATTGGTCTCCGCGCACCGCATCCTAAATCTATGGCATCTTCATGACTCCCACATACAAAATTCATTCATTACTCAATAGGCATGGCATAGTCTTATCAATCATTCCTACGTCATCATAATAATAACAACCAAAAAATTCGTAATTATAATTTATTAAAGTATTTATTTCAAGGATGTTTGTTTCAAAAGAATAAAAGTTACACTGACCCCGACGTGATTTGAACACGCAACCTTCTGATCTGGAGTCAGACGCGCTACCGTTGCGCCACGGAGTCTATGAATAAAATCTCGAAATTTATGAAGTTAATTAGATTTTCTGAAAAAATTGTCCTAAGACAAGTTAACATTTTTCTAATAGGATTCCAATCCAGCGATCAAAGCGATTCCACAATCATGACCAGAATACTTATTTAGCTACATGATATTTTTTTTATCTTGTCAAAATATTTTGTGTCTGATATTATTATTTCAATTAAAACTAAGAAATAAATTAAAAACTAATTATGTTTACAAAAAATTGATTGTGTCTGATACTTATTTTTAAAAAAACGTTCAAATTCAAATTCAAATGTTATTTGATTCAAATAAACTGTTACAAGTATTTTTGAATCGTCGAGTGAATCTACCACTGAATGGAAATTTGAATATTTGTCACGGTAGGTCGGGTGACCTCTTACGGAGAAACGCTAAATCACCAGTTCAGTACAGCTAGTGCGAGGCGCTTCGCACGCAACTGCTATTACTGGACAGATGTCGCTAGGGGAGATAATAACGGTCTAAATTGGAACCTTGGAAAAAATAAATACTTAATATAAATGTATAACCTGTTCACAGCTCACCTCAACTCCGGACGTAGGAAATACCCACGAAACAGAGATGTGTTCAAACACCAGCCAAAGGCCACTTACGAGTCCCTCACCGAGTGTTCCGTGCCTTGGAAAGAAAATACCTACGTACCTAGGACCTACCGTCTCGCTATCTCCGGCTAAGCGTAAAATCTGAATGTCACAGGAATAATAAAAGAAGTCGGAGAAGAATTAACTAACACATTTTTTTTTAAATTACGTGTCCGGGACCAGAAAACTTAATCAAATTATAACATTATTTATTAAACAAACTTAATCTATATCTTACTTCTTACTATGTTACTAATATTATAAAATATATATATTATAGTATAATGCGAAAGTTTGGATGGATGTATGAATATATGTTTGTTACTCAATCACGCCCCAACGGCTGAACGGATCTGGCTGAAATTTGGCACAAAGATAGATTATAATCTGAAATAGCACTTTTATCCCGGAAAATTAAAGAGTTCCCGCGGGAAACAAAACCAAATTAATATTTATTGAGCTACAAGCTACGGTTAAAGGAACCCTCGGTGAGCGAGCCTGACCAGCACTTGGTCGGATTTTTCGGAATGTCCCGACTTCCGAGGTCAATGCACTACAGAATCAGCCCCATTGTCTGGTGCGGCCAACAGTTACTTATCACCCCTTGGTCTCGGCACGTGACATCGGTCATCACACGCTGCGAGTATGTGCGTTCCCGCGTAGCATCCGAGTCGGAAAACAGCGCCCGCACCGTTGGCTGCTGTGTTTTACTGTGGTTTTACTGCTGGGCCTTTCCCATTGCATTCTAAATTCTATGCTTATATATAATTGGTACACTCGCCGACATTTTTCTATATCTAAAACGCCTCTCGTTATTTTGGGAGCAGGATCTATCGAATCGGATCAACGCGTATCGATTGGTTCAATATTATAAGTGCTTTGGACGTTTCCATTTTTATGACACTACACTGGCTATACAATACATTACTTTTGGCTTGCATACCGAGAGCGGTGCTTTTTGAAACGGCACTCAATGAAAGGAAGTTCCTAATTCTGGAGCCATGACAACTTGAACTTGGGTTTTTACTTCTCTCTACTCTCGCTGCCAGAGAAATTCGTGGAATCCATTTTAATGAATTATGGTTTCTGTATTTTAAGCTATTTCCTCGGCTTGGTTCAACACATAAACGTGGGTGCCGGAGAAATTTGTGGAATCCATTTTTATGTATTTTCGACTACATATCTTTTTTCAACCAGTGAATTATTTTCATACTGCACTAAGCACAATTTATTCAACCTGCGAAAGTAACGTCTTAATAAGTAAAGAGATTTTTTCACACAGGCACATAATTAAGTACCTACTTACATTACATTTTATGACAACTGCAAAAACCTGAACGAATATATCAAATTTCCAACATTGCAGATAAGATTAATTAATGACTAAGTAGTTAGATACTTGTAATTCCTCGTGGAATTTCCGTCAAGATTGTTTTTATTGAAAATGCAAGTTTTTGTGGACCACTGTACCAATGAAGTACTTATATATAACGTAACAATTCTGGGGAAATCAGTACTACAGTAACCTTCCAAAGATGCGCAACATTATCATTTTTTTTTTCTGCTGCGTCGTCGTCTGCGCGAGCGGCCTGCCTGGGAGAAGGAGGGACAGATTCCAGGAGAAAGATATTATTTACGATCTCAGAGACCTGTTTCCTGAAGATAATGGACGAGCCAGTGTACCAGTGACCAAAGTTAAGCCGGTTCCTCTGAGAAGGCGCCTTCTAGTCAAGTTGTATCCAGAAGAAAATGAGCAAAGTTACAACGACAAAAGTGTTGTGGAATACGAGTTTGATTTGTTGAAAAGTGAGTACAGTGAACCAAAGTTGAGGATCTAATTGTGAAGTTTGCAAATCTCGCAGTTGTAACCAGGATCCCCGCGTCTCCCCATAGTGCACCGTATACCATAAATATCTACATACAGAGCTAACGCCATCTAGAGCGAATTCGACCATGAAGAGAAGGAGATCAAGAGCTACCGTACCTACCAGCTACCAATTACATAACCAAGTGTGGGTTGTCATACTTAGCCAACAGTTGGAGAAAATCCTTTTTTCATATTTGTAGCTGCCAAAACTTTCATCCGCAACTTTTTTTCTCTAACGGTGTCTTGTTGAATAACGTGCCATAATATTATAATAAATTATTATAATCAGATGAACCTCCATCAACTGGTTAAATTCCATACATTCTAATCACGAGACGATAAGTGTTTTAAAACCGACTGCAGGTATTTCATAGAAACGCTCACAAATTTTCCCATTTCTATGAGGTATTTAGCTAGTCTAAAATTTTGAATAGTTGTGCATATTCGTTTATTCGCGTCGTTGCATTTTTAAACGCATATTTTCGATAGCTTGGAGTAGTATGTGACTAGTATAATGTGCGGTACACCCGCTGCATACCCAAGGTTACGTAAGCCAAGTGGGTATTGTGGTATTGCCGCACGCCACGGCTTTGTTTTTAGAAACGCGTGTGACCTCAATATTATTGTAATAGTGTAGTCTAGTTTATCGAATTTCTATGTGACAATTATTTAAAGCTACACTACATACTATTTATTCTAATTTTAAATTTATATATATTATGTACCTACTTACATAGTTTAGAGAGAGCAGACTGATAAATACTTACCATAGATACATAATTTTAATTCATTAAAAAATTACTCTGCTTCAACCAATGGTTTACTTTTAATTTTTATCTTTTTTTGGGGTAATGGGTCCTTATCCCATGTAATGGGGTAAGGGCGATGTTTCCACATCGGTTGGAAACTGAAGACTGCAGTGGGTTGAAATGACGAGCACGGGTTGATATAATTATTATCACGGCTGACCCGTGTGTCATTACATTATCACTTATCAATTATGAAAGTACAATGATAACCACGACTTCGTGCGTGGTTTCAGTTTTTTTTATTTTCCGGGATAAAAGTAGCCTATCCTATTTACCTATCCTTCCCCAGGACACAACCTATGTAGGTACGTAGCAACTTTCATCAAAATCGGTTGAAAAGATGGGCCTTTAAAAAGTAGCAGATAGACAGACACACTTTCGCATTTATAGTTTTAGTATGGACTAGCGGTCTCCACGACTTCGTCCGCGTACAATTTCTGGTTTCCTATGAGATTTTCCCGCTGCAAAAAGCCTAGGTACATATAGCAGCTACAACTAATAAGTAATAACCTTAATGCCGATTTTAAAAACTTATAACCTACATGCAAGCTACCAACCCCAATTACACACCCTCTAGGGTGGATTTTCGTAAAATTGCTTACACAGGTTATTATTATTTAAAACTTATAACCTACATCATGCCTACATCCCGATTTTCAAGTATCTAACATCAAAAACTTAAAACCCTCATGTATGCGTCCAACCCCTATTGCACCCCTATTGCACCCCTATTGCACCCCTATTGCACCCCTATTGCACCCCTATTGCACCCCTATTGGGGTAGGTTTTCGTAAAATTGCTTATGCAGGTTATTATTTATTTAAATTTAATAACCTCAATGCCGATTTTCAGGTCTCTAACTTCAAACACATGGGACATTCATACAAACATCCAACCCCCATTTCAACCCCTTAGAGGTGAATTTTTTCCAAACCGTTTCTTAGCTGCCGTATACACCATAGAAGGAACCTATCTTCCAAATTTCAAGTCTGTACCTATGCTTTATATTTCCTGAGATATCGTGATGAATCAGTGAGTGACCTTTCGTATTCATATATATTATGTCACCGTAAGATTGTAAAAACCGTTAGATTATAATATAACTCGCGAAATTGTAAACTGTCGACAGATTGTGAACCGTTCAATATTCTGAGTGTCATTTTTTGAAATATTAATTGTATTTACGTTTTATTGTGTCTTTCTTGTAGGTTAGGTTAGGGTTCGACATAAATAATTAGGTAGTACCCGGCCGCAGGCCGGTCACTTATGTTCTATCGGGAATATACCTAATAGATTACAATCTACCGAAAAATAATGCGTTAAATTGTAATATTTCGACAATTTGCAATTTCGCGAGTTAGATTATAATCTAACTGGTTTTTACAATCTTACGGTGACATATATAAGGATTACATTTATAGTGCATTAACAATACAGAATGAGGAAACCGCTCAAACTTTACACCCTCCCTAGGGTTTGTAGAGCATTGTACTACCTATGTCTTTGGCCACAATAATTATTATCATCATACCTAATATTATGAATGCCAACCAAAGTGGTTTGTTTGTTGATTGGTCTTTCAATCACGACGCAAGAGGGCAACGACAGGACTCGAACTCTTTTTTCTTTTTTATTTCAACGATCCGAAGTCTTGAGCCACGCTATGTTTATAGGCTTATTACACTGCACTTTTCACAGGACCCTGTGGTAGGGTGGGCGTGGCCGCTAGATATAGCGTCGCTTATTACACAGCAATAAGGACCAAATTAAGGACCTTACTTTCTTCATTTTATTACACTACACTGTTTCAACAGTAAGGGACAAAGTGCAGTGTAATAGGCCTATTAGCAATGCAATTCGGAACGCAACTGACAGCTCTCATGTCAGTGGCTTGTCAATGTCAAAACACAAATGACAAATGTCATTCGCTCGGCCAACAAGGGCCAAGGTTGTACAAGATTGGGTGGTGAGCAGACGTAAATTGTATTTTACGCTCAAATAATCAAAGAAACGATGTTGTTAATGTGGTGTTGACGCGAGTGTGTTGTGCGCGAATATGGCCTACGACATCGGGTGGATCATCCCGCGGCTGCGGAGCCCGGGCCGGCTGTGGACCTGTGCGAGCTCCATCACCGTGGCCGTGGTCGGTTTGTTCAGCAAATTCATCGTAGGTAGGTCTCATCCAACCCTTTACATGCAACCTAACATCTTAGTGTCCATGCTAAATCAACTTCAGTGCGTAATTGCTAGCAGCTTCGCGAACTCGTAGCCAGAGTGGTTGGTGCAGGCCAAACTCGTTGGTCATACATTCTGAACTAGCTGCTTTAGTATAATAAGCGATGAAACCCGTTTAGTTAGTGAAACCCTCGCTAAAATTACCTACAAACAAAGTACTTAAAATAAAAATGCACAAAGTAACAACTTTTTAATTTTTGTTTTACTTAAAAGTGTCCTAAATTTCACGCATGATTTGAGAGATAGTAAAATCAACTCTTGTTGTTGTTTACAGCAAATAAAAGAGACAACACCTGTTACCTATATTGTATATTGTATAGCTTTCTGAGTAAATTTTAAATTGTAAGTACTTAAGTAATATTTATCAGACCATTTGAAAGTGAAATTTGATTTACTTAAGTAAGTACTTATAACTAGTGGAGACTGAGTCATCAATTTCACTTTTAAACAAAGGTTTTGTTGTATCACTTTCATGATAACATGCAAGGTAGTTTTGCACAATGGAGAGTGTGTTTGTACTTTTAGCTGCGGATGAACCATTCTGCGGCTGTATTCTAGAAACAGACTACAGTTTTTCTACAAGATATTTCCTGAATCACAAAGACAACAGACACTGTGCAAGCAATATTTGAATCTATACTTCTATATCTATGTACTACCTGAACTATACTAAACTAACAATCAAATATAAATATTTTAATATGAGAAAGTTTGGATGACAAATACAACATCAATAAAAACCATGAAAATCGGTTCAAACAAACCTGACTTTGTTTTAATATATTAAGATTTTACTGAAACTTTATGGTTTGCCAAACTATAAATTTTGGTAATTAAAAACAAAATACAATTAAATTAATACATACATAAGTACTTAATTGATATAAAAGTAGTATAGTCAGAGCCAATTAAATTGTTGTCTGAAGTTGACTGCAAGAAGTGTCACAATAGCAAATTTTTGCAAGTAGTATGTATGTTGACTATATCAGTTAGTATGAGAACTGCACAAACAAGCACTCGCACCTCAGTTCAGAGACAACTATTTGATGGGCCCCATCAAATAGTTGTCTCTGAACATCCCATGGAATTCTGACACAAGTTACAAAAATTGTGTAAAGAGGAGTCAAACCCATTTGCAATAATTATTTAAGAAATTACTGCGCCAAAGATTTCATCAAAAATTTGAAATTTGTAAAAGTCTTAGGAAATCTGTGATTCTGTACAAAACTTAAATAACTAAGTTAGCAAGTAGAATCAACTAAGTAGGTACCTACTTAATATTTTACTGGTATGAATAAGTACTGTGTATTTATATTCACTGTAGGTATCATGTTGCATTTAATTAAGTAATAATGCTTTGTGCTATTTCAATGAAATCACTGTAGCTACACTTATATTAATAATATGAAGTGTGTCTGTCTGTCTACCTTTTCATGTATCTATTCAACCAACATCATATATGAGGTACTTAATGTTATAAATGCAAGTGTGTTTTTCTTTTTGGCCTTCAATCACACTGCAACTGATGATGTGATTCTTTTCATGGATATAGTATATATATGTATATATATGCTTGTGTTTATCCTGGTAAATTAAGGAGCTTCTGTGGAAAACTAATTCCACTCAGACAAAATCGCAGGCATTAGCTAAATAATACTTAACATATTATTTACTTATCAAGCACATGGAAAACAATACAAGTTGTTATATCTCAAGTAAGTACCTACTTCTATCTATTCTAATATTATAAATCCGAAAGTTTGTACGAATGGATGGATGGATTGATGTTTGTTACTCAATCACACCGGAACGGCTGAACAGATCTGGAGGAAATTTAATAACACATAGACTGCTTTTATCCTGGAAATGAGGGAGTCCCCACGGAAATAAAAAGAACTAAACAGACAAGTCCCGGGCATCATCTTGTACTACAATAATTTGCTAAATGCCAGGCTCGTTTCTAGGCTGTTTGGCTGAGCGAGCAGTAGGGGTCATTAACACTGCCAGCTTTGTTCTAATGATTGATATTGCTAATGAGCTCAATGCATCACTACACAATCATGCCACGCCATCATATACATTGATAAACAATGAATTCCTGTGAACATGTGTGCTAGTTGCTTAGATATAAATTATGCCACTTTTATTCATTATAGACTAGTTATTTCTTAGATATGCAAAGTATCTACTAGTAACTACTTAGCTTAGTGATAGAATAAATAGGTAGGTACTATGTTAAACTAAATTAGGTAAATAACTTACTTGATGTGATCAAAAATCTTCCAATTCTCTACAGTAAGGAACAAAGAATGACAAGCTTTTAATGCAATCAATTAAACTTTAGGGTATTCTGTAACCTAAATAACTATAGACAAGTAAATTAAATCTATGTGTGTGACCATGCTACAGCAAACTGCAACACTGGATTTCAGTAGGCGCCTAACATAGTGAAGTGAAGAATATTTGATGGACACACTATTAACTAAACTCGCCGGCATATTTAGCGGAAAATAAAAAAAAAGGTCCATAATTAAAAAAATATGGTTTTATTTTAAAATCTACTTACTACACTTCTTTTGTTATTTTAAGTTTCATTTGTTTTACTTAAAATGAGATCACATTAAGTACAGATTTTGCGAGTAAAGGCTATTTGTGAAAAATGGTACATTTTTTAACTTTTCATGTAACCGGGAAAAGTGAAATTTAATATTAAAATAACAATTAATTAAATTAGAAAAATGGTGATTAATATGGCGTATTTCCTCCACGTGCTCTTATTAAAGTTTCTACCCGTCTAGGCATACTGAGAATGATGTTATCGATGGTCTCCTGGGATAGTCTCCGCCATTCCTCAACTACTGCGATTCGCAGTTCTCCCACGTTGGCAGGAGCTGGAATTCTGGACTTAACTTTTCTTTTCAGCAAGTCCCAAACGTGCTCTATTGGGTTCATATCCGGTGATCTCGCCGGCCACTCCATAACAGTGATATTCATATCATTAAGATAAGCTTGAGTTACCCGAGCGGTATACGGCCGAGCATTATCCTGCATAAAAACAAAATCTTCACCGATATATGGGGCAAACGGTACGACATTTTCTTCTAAAACTTCTCTGATATAGCGGTCTGCAGTCAGACTCCCTCTGTGAATCACTACCAAGTCTGTGCGAACTCCCAAACAAATGCCCGCCCAAACCATTATTGATCCACCACCGTATGCAACTGTAGTTTCAAAATTTGTCTGAATGTATCGTTCTCCTTTGCGTCTGTATATTCTTTGCCTGCCGTCAATTTGATTTAAGAGAATTCTGCACTCATCACTAAACAATACCTTACTCCATTGGTCCGCGTTCCAAAGTCGATGTTCCTGAGCAAAAGTTAACCTGTTTCTACGATGATTTACCTCGAGCCTTGGAGCCTTGGCGGGCACAAATGAACCCAAACCAGCTTCTTCGAGCCTTCTTCGTACCGTACGCTCACTTACAGTTACACCCCGCACTGCTTCTATTCTTTCATTTTGTTTTTATGCAGGATAATGCTCGGCCGCATACCGCTCGGGTAACTCAAGCTTATCTTAATGATATGAATATATCACTGTTATGGAGTGGCCGGCGAGATCACCGGATATGAACCCAATAGAGCACGTTTGGGACTTGCTGAAAAGAAAAGTTAAGTCCAGAATTCCAGCTCCTTCCAACGTGGGAGAACTGCGAATCGCCGTAGTTGAGGAATGGCGGAGACTATCCCAGGAGACCATCGATAACATCATTCTCAGTATGCCTAGACGGGTAGAAACTTTAATAAGAGCACGTGGAGGAAATACGCGATATTAATCACCATTTTATAATTTAATTAATTGTTATTTTAATATTAAATTTCACTTTTCCCGGTTACATGAAAAGTTCAAAAATGTACCATTTTTCACAAATAGCCTTTACTCGCAAAATCTGTTCTTAATGTGATCTCATTTTAAGTAAAACAAATGAAACTTTAAATAACAAAAGAAGTGTAGTAAGTAGATTTTAAAATGAAACCATATTTTTTTAATTATGGACCTTTTTTTATGTTCCGCTAAATATGCCGGCGAGTTTATTTGCCCTAAACTAAAGTTTTAAATGGAATGATTGCTCTTTGAACTTCACTACTTAATTACCATAATTAATTAGTATAAAACAAGTAATAGTAGGTAGTTATTCTAATAAATAATTACTTCCATCACTTAAGTACTTACTTACCTAAGTTTTGCATTTTAATTTTAAAAGTCATTCTAGATTCCAGAATGATAATCACAATGCAAAAGTTGTTACGTACAATTTGTCAATGTGTCTATATTTTTTATTTTCTAACTCTTAATATTCATTCGTTTTAGGTAGATTTATTAACTGAATGTAGATTTACGAACGGTTAAGTATTGTTCGGCATATCGTCACGTAATTAGACACGTTTAGAGTTCAGTCACTTATTTTGTACTAGGGCGAAAATACACCAGGCGACCGGCCAGGACAGAAGTCCGCCTCGCAGCGCAGAGGGGAACAATGGCTTTTCTTTCAAACTATAAATGAATAACTATAAAAAAATTGAATGCTCAAAATGTAAGTGTTTAACATTAATAACTATTTTCAGTTCAGTTAACTATAACTAGCATCGTTTGGCACCTAAATTTGATAGCTACAATGCGACAGTCGGACAGACGACGGACGCCATCACCTCTGACTGGCTAACGCTCTCTTAGGTACAGTTATTGGCTACAGAATGCACACCTGCAGCTACAGTTCTAAGGTCGCCGGACCAGCATCAGTGGGGTGCAAGCCCTATGTATAAAAAGCCTTACTTTAATAATAACAATTTAGAACAGTTGACTGTAGAATGCTTTAATAAACAAGTCATACTTAAAAAATTAAAAAACAGAACAAGTCATAATAAAAAAAATTTAAAACACGACTGCCCTGCCAAAAAGCTAACTAAAAATTTAAAAATCTAAATTAATCTAGTTAAATAGAATCTTACTCATATTTTTATTAGGTAAATGAAATTTTTTTGTGAATCACTCGATATTGAACTATAGTGTTATATACTTTTGAAATCTACTCATCATTTTCTAGATGATGATTACATATTTAATCTTATCTTCGATTTTTTTTTCAACTTTAGTCTTTAATGCGGGACCATGGTCACCTCATCAATTTTTTTTTAAATTTTACTAGCCTATGTCACCCGGAATAAGCTAGGGATTCTAACGATACCTCAATTATTAAAATCGGTTCTGGCGTATAGAAGTTATGGTGGAATATACAAGCTCACATACATACATACACACATACATACATGAATCCTGAAAACAATATAATCCTTTTTTCAGGCAGTCGTTTAAAAATTCCGAGAGTTTGCCGTGGTTCGCGCTCCGGGCGGGTGAGCGAACAGTCCTCGCGACACCTGTACCGCTAGTAACGTCAGATCACACTCAATACGCGTGAGTACGTCGTCACATCTGATTAAAATATAGAGTCGGTTGGTTCCGCAGAGTTCCTGAACAAGACGACGGTATACAACCGAGAGGCGCTGCAGCGCGCCGTGCGGCGGCCGCCCGACGTACCGCTGCTCACAGTCTCCAACCACCACTCGTGCTTCGACGACCCCGGCCTCTGGGGTGAGTCACCACTCACCCTACACACGACACAACACACGCGACACACGACACGCTGCACACGACACGCGACACGCTGCACATGACACACGACACGCTGCACGCGACACGCTGCACACGACACACGACATGCTGCACACGACACGCCACACGCTGCACACGACGACGTGACAATCGTACGTTTTTCCACGAGTGACGATTCCGCAACTAGTTACGTCTAGTTGATTCGAAGTCTTTAGTTGACTATGCTGTAGTCTGTTTGTGCAAGTGCTTTATTATACATACTTAATTTAATTTTAACATTATAATTTCCTTGTTATGTTAAAGCTTGTTACCCATATTATTTGTACGCTACACTGTGGTAGGATACATGAGACTTTTATAATTGTAACACCTTTTTGTACCTACTGTATTCACAAATAAATAAATGAAATGAAATTACATGGGCGGAATGTCTGTGGTATGTAAGTTGTAGATATCGTAAGTAAGTGTGGTTCGTCAGCAAGCTCACACTTCCTTCGTCCAGCCGCTATAATATCGTCACCAGAAAAAAACGCGTAACATGTTACGACTTCATTCGAGCGGCATCGACGACATCTCCAAGAAGGCAAAAGCTTACTTTATTGTTCGTCCCACGGTTACCTACTTTGCAGAATGGATGCACTAGCCTTGTAAAAAATCTGTTCCTAGAGCAGGCTCCTAGTTAGAGGTCTGTTTTTTATTTTAGCTTAGCGGGTCTCTAACTATGTGATTGTTTAGGGACTGTTCGTGAAATTGAGGCCTGGCCAGACAACTGTATTGCTCTAGTAATCGGGAATTAGCCGGCAAAAAGCCGTCTTAGGGCATCTCTTGTCTCAATTTATCGACGGTTTCAAGCATAAACGACCACTCTACAACGCTCTGAACCGAACAACTGTAAGGATATTCTACAGATAGGATATACTACATTCCGCGACGATGCAACTAAACTAGATGTCACTTTCGCTACTAGTTATTTGATAGACACTTTTACGTTACATTGGTTACTGACGATGTGTCCAAGTGACACCAAGCATCCAACTGGTTTCCTTTTTTTAACCGACTTACAAAAAGGACGAGATTCTCAATGCAGCGAGTAACTTTTAAACGAGGAAAAATAATTTCTATTAAGACAACAAAATACGTAAAACAGAGGGTAAAACCATTTACAGTTTAAATTGTAGTTAAAAAAGCAATTTCCCCCATATTAAGTGGCGCATAACTATTTTTGAGGTTAGTTTGAACTTGAGTTCAATGCTACCTAATTTGATAAGACCTCATTCATTAGCGTTAGCTGCAAAACAACCTTCATATCAGATTATCACCCGTGCCCCATAATCCGATATAATTAATCACATCTAAATATATAGCAAATATTAGGCTAGGTCCACATTCACATCGTTTTGGTGACGCGAAGATCCGTACATTATTTTTAACTAGGAATCTAGTGACATCGGATTTGTCCTACCATAATTTGAAATAGGTAGCACTTACGTGGTGTGGTATTACTAACGATCACCAAAATGGTACAAAATATAATACTACAGCTTGTGCACTACGTCCGTTGTCCACGTGACGGTGTTACACCGCACGGCATTTTTATTGTGATTTGTGAGGCAGAGCTGCTGAAACAAGATGGTGTAGTAGATTCAAAGAGAGTAACTGCTGAGTACAAGCAGTGCAGTGCAGTAGGTACAGTCCGGCAAACTTCATCACTACAGCCCATTAACGTCCCACTGCTGGGCACAGGCCTCCACACTCATAGGAGAGAGGGAATTAGAGCTTATACCCATCACGCTGCTCCAATGCGGGTTGGCGGGCTTTAACGACTATTATCATGTTAGTGATAATAACCGGGACCGACGGCTTAACGTGCTCGGCACGGGGGTGCAGCACCGCCAACTTCCTAACTCCGGGCTAGTACTGGGAATTTCTAACCCGAAAAACCCGATACTCAATTATGGCCCGAACCGGGACTCGAACCCGGGACCTCGTCGGCCGCAGTCAAACATGCTAACCACTAGACCAACGAGGCAGTTAAACTTATCTGACCAAAATTGCTTTCCGAAGTGGTGGAATTGGTAGGAAAACGTGCGACGATCGCATTGCCCATCATAATATTATGATGTGATCGCGTAAACACGTTCTACGAGTAGAAGGACGCCTGTGTGTTGCAGGCTCGTGTGATGTAACGCCGAACGGCAAGCGGCGCGTGTAGTGTGGACCGTGGACTAGATAACAGACACCTGCGGGCCGCGATACTTCCGATATTTTGAGTTTGACTCGCCGCCAACTGCCACGCTCTGCGAGATGTACACTCCCACCAACTTAACTGACCAGAGGTGCGATTATGTAAGAATTGCCGAACCAATCGTCAAAGTTGAATGAAAATTCAACATTCTCATACGTTTTGGTATGTACGATACCATAAACGTATGAAAATCGATACACGAAATTGAGCTCTAATTCAATGCTGTTATGGTTTATTTTACTTTGACACCGAACTTTGACGATTTGATCGACAATTCTTACACAATCGGGGGGCAGGTGTCAGTAGTCAGCGCCGCTAGTATTTTAAGAATAAGAATAATATTTATTTTCTTATAAGAGTGCCATGATTAAATAACGGTCCCTACCCTCTACGCTAGGATAACCTGTATTGCAGAGGGTAGTTCCTTTCAGTGGTACATGTGAAAATATTATAATATAACTAAAAACTAATTATTTATTTACGTGTGGAAAACTGAGCATGTGCGTGTGTATGTTTGTGTGTGTGTGAGTGCGTGTGTGCGGGTAAGTGCGTGTGTGTAAGTGCGCGCAATGCTATTTATTTTTTTAAATATTTTCAGTTAATAGCCCTTAGGTGCTAGCCAGCTTCTAAGAGATTTAGCCAGGTTAAATTTATTAATTTAAGGGCCGATTTTTCAATTGTCAGATAAAGTTTATTGGAGGAATAGATTTGACGCTTTGACGGATTTTCAATACAAAACCTGTCAAAACGTCTTGGACATTGTTCTGTCCCCATACAAAGTTCGCCTAAGAACCAACCGTCATAAAACATTGATTACTGGGTTCAAATTAATACCTTTTTATACTTGAGAGCAGATTAAAACTACGGACACTTGCAAGAAAATTACTTATTACCAAAAATATTTTCAATTTTGAGTTTATTTCAGCATTCACGATCAATTTACTTGAACAAATTAATATCATCTCTATCAATTTGTAATAGAGCTGTAAACAGTATGTAGATAAGACAAGATTCGCCGTAGTTCATCAAAAACATTACAGATGGCGTTATTAATAATGCAGGTATCGTCATAGTTCATCGAGAACTTCACAGATGGCGTTAAAAATATTAAATTATTGTACTTTCAATAGATGGCGTTGCGAGATTCCGAATACTAGCGCACTTTTAGCACTTTAAGCAGCTTTTATTTTGTTTCTTACGATACAGATCTAGCGCTCAAGCGGTGGTATTGTATATTATTTAAAACTTAAGTTATTGATCTGTGGTTAATAATCCAGAGACGGAAACGTATAGTAATCAATTTAATACCCATTTACTTATTTTTAATTAATTTGAAGTGTCCGTTAAATTCTGATATTTGGAATAAAGACTATAAATTAAGCTAAGAATTACTGTATATTTCAAACGTGTGTTGATTCTTAGGCGAATTTGGTCAATGTCCTTTATTCCTCCGACAAACTTTATCTGACGATTGAAAAATTAGCCCTTAATCAAATTTATTTTTTTGTTAGCCGTACTATATAGTATAATATATACTATATAGAATATAGTATATGCATAGATTATAGATTAAAAATAAAATAAAAATTAGTTGTCCATCCAATAATAAAGTCGATGAGATAAGTTTGTGGGACTATACGCGTGTCCTCACAACTGGTGTCTGCTGTCGGAGCCCGCTCCGACCGATTTCCTGCTTTCATAAATAATAAGTATCATATTTGTTAACGACACGCAGCTCGTTGAATCAATTCGCTTTTAACGATTTCACCTTGATAACTTTTGCACATTGTATAATAACAATTGAAATCACATATTATTCTAATGTGGCTAAATCGTGTGTAAAGTAGGTAATAAAACCTGAGTTGCACGTTGTTAACATCCTCTGCATTTTCCATCATATAGCTACAATGCAACGTCCTCGCGGGTAACTTTTCAACTTAAACAAATCTGTCATTTAGGATCCTGCGAAACTAGGCGCTTCTAGTTGAGGAACATAATAATATGTTAACTACTCCAATTTGTCTGCGTACATGAAAACTTGCTTATCAAACTCTTTTTGTCCCAGAAGTAGATATTGTTTTTGTACTGTCCGTCCTAAGGTCAAAGGCCTTCGTAAAATAATTTGACATAATTGAGAAGGAAGTAGGGACCTACCGAGAACAGGTATCAAGGTCAAGATCAACAGGTGATTTGTATCCGTAAGCCGTGAGCCGAGGGCGCAGCCTCATGAGATGACTGATGCAATCTAACTAATTAATTCACTTTTTAATCTGATATTTTACACGAGCTGAGTTTTATACACCGTGTACAGATTGTATTTTTAACATACTTATGTAGCTAAGTTTCGTAAAAATTGGTTTAGTTGAAATCACGTGCAAAAGCGGCCCTCGAGTACAAGTTATATGTACTCGATACATAATTATATTTGAAAGCTGGTTTAATATGTAGGTATTTGTTTTTTATTTACCTATATATTTATTTACATCTAATGAGAACGGCAATGCCACTTACACTAACTAGATGATTATTAACAATTAACAAGGCAATACAAATAAATACTTTCCGGGAGTGTGACCTAAATAAGTATGTACTTATGCATAACTTGATATAGAGAATAGCGATATGGTCTGTGACCCTGCCTATCAGCGGCACTAGTGTCGTATGGTCATGTTCGAGCTTCTCGCTATTGATCGTTACCCGCACACGTGATTGTCGAGTCGGTATTTACATCCACTGTATTATAAATACATTGTGTGTACAGTTATAACGTTGCACGCGCGTGTTACGTATCACCTACGTATTCTGAGCCGGCCAATACGTCACGATGACCGCTCGACCCTCGAATCATCGCATGAGAGGGCTCGCCCAGACGCGTCCAATTCCTAATACGATGAAATCTTCTCGATTAATAGGCCTATTACAGTTAGAGCGTCGTTTATTACACAGCAATAAGGACCAATTTAGGGACCTTTCTCCCTACATCTTATTACACTACACTGATTCAAGTGTAAGGGTCCCTGTGAAAAGTGCAGTGTTATAGACCTATATAAGATTTCCCGAAAGGCCTATTCTAAACAGTTACTGGGGCCGTCCTGCCAACGCTTAAAGCAATACTTACTTAAGCAATATTACTCAAAATGACAGTTGGATGTCACGTATCTTGACGATTTTAAATTAAGGACTATAATTCTAGAACACGAAAGTCAGCAATAATGAAAAAATATGGCTTTAAGCGTTGGTAGTATGGTCCCTTTTTTTCGGATTGGGTGTGCTGCATAGGCCCTACTAGCCGCTACAGCGTCACCGGGGGGATGGGCGAGCGCTAGGCGGCGCCGAGACAAGAGCCCTAGGGCTCGATGACATCGGGGGGGCAACGTCCTCCTAAGGGCGCCACCTGTGAGGCTCGGACTACGGCTTAGGATGACGTTGGGACGAAGGCGAGGTCGGTTGGACTAGATTAGTCCATACGCCCCCGAGGCCGTGGGTTAAGACCACGTCTGGGTGACGTGAGATATCGGGGTCCTCGTCTTCGCCGGCGAAGACGCTGTGTTTGGTTGTTGTTTGTGTGTAGCCCTAAGTAGGGAGCCTTGTCGGTAGTGATTTGGTCATCGGATCATGTACCTACATATAGCTGGCAGTGGGAGGTTAAACGGCCGTCTATATTCGATGCGTGCGCCGGACTTTTATACTTGACCGTTATGATAAAGTCGTTTACAATCAATGCTTGAACGCATAAATTATTGAATAAATGTTGAATACCTATATTATATCTTTTAAAAAACACTTAAAGAGATTTGAATAGAAGCAGGCGTTACTTTGCGGAAGTCCATGATAGTGAATAAAATAGAATTTTAATTCGCTATAATCCGCTACAGTAGACAAATCTGTGTGGTACAGTGAAAAGCCAGTTTGACGTATTTTGGACCTATATCTGAGCGCATTGCAAAGACGCTCAGATCACATGATGTGCATGTCGCGTTCCGGACAAATAATACACTTCGGAGGATTTGCAATGGAAAAGATAAATTAAAGAATCATCAAAAATCGGGTGTTTATAAGCTTGAGTGTCCTGAATGTGGTGCCACATATGTTGGTCAAACTGGACGCAATTTTGAGACGCGCTATAAGGAACATATGTCTGCTTATAGGAACGATCAACCACAAAGGTCCCACTTCGCTAAACATCTTTTGGACAGTGGACATGAGGTGGGCAATAACCATTCTTATAAAATCCTGCATAAATGTAATAAAGGGTTTCGAATGTGCGTTTGGGAGCAATTAGAAATAATTAAACACAATAATAAAGGATTTGAGTTGCTAAATGAACAAATAAACGTATCAAATTCACCTTTACTCAATTTATACAGTAATAGGGGAGGGGGCGGGGCTTCAGTATGAGCCATGCCAAAAAGGTATATAAGCCGGAACTTGCGATACGATAGTCACTTCACAATCGTGCATTGTCGAGTCAACATCTCCTGAAGATGCTCCGGTGTCAGAGTGAAACGTACGTTGAGAGTGATTTGGAGGATTTGTGTGGTGTGGTGTTGTGCCTGTGCGAATTGCTGGGTGGTGGGTGTCGCATGCTGCAGGTGAAAGACAGTCACTGTACCACACAGATTTGTCTACTGTAGCGGATTATAGAGAATTAAAATTCTATTTCATTCACTTAAAGAGATTGTACTTTTATTTTAACTGTAAAGGTTTTCTTGTTGACTAATTTAGGTAAAAGCATTATCTTGAATAACTAAGTAGGTACTGGTTCTTATTTAGGTAGGTAAGTAAATTAAAACTGTAACGAGCCTTATGAGTATTGAAACGAGACAGTTTTTGATCAGTCAAGATTTTATCTATCCGTCTGGATCGAGCATCTCCCTGAGACTAGTTGATTGTCTTGTGTAGTCTGCACACGTACATTACAGTAGAGTAAAATTAGAAATTGAGTTTTAACTAATTAATTGCTTAGAACCAAAATGATTCCCGTTGTAAACGGTAGGTAATAAGCTCCTAAATAAAAAAATCAATAAAATCTATAATCCAAAGTGTGCAGTAGGTAAGTTTAATACTAATAAAGGGTTTATACTTTCATAGCAGCTCTGTGACCCTTAATTTTTTTTATTCTTCTAACCTCCAACTACTAAAACTAGAAACACTAAGGCTACGTTCACAGTGCGATTTTTTTTCGTGCGAAAATAAAGTCGATATAATTTCACGCAGTACGGTAATAATTTATATTCTCGCGAATACTTTGTCCTGTACGGAGTAACATGACGCTCACCGCATTCCCAGTAGGTGAAATCCGTACGTGAAATATAAACGGCGAGAATGAAATTCGCGCGACTACTTTTCGCAGCGCCAACGTAGCGTAAGGGAAGTTCTTTTTTTTTTCATACACTACAAGTTAGCCCTTGACTGCGATCTCACCTGATGGTAAGTGATGATGCAGTCTAAGATGGTAGCGGGCTAACCTGTTAGAGGCATAGCAGTTATATTAAACCTATACCGCTTTTCGGTTTCTACACGGGATCGTACCGGAACGCTAAATCGCTTGGCGGCACGTCTTTGCCGGTAGCCACGGCCGAAGCCTCCCACCGGGGAAAATTTTGAAATTATAAATTCTTAAATTGACCCTGCCGGGTTAACAAATCAGAACCGCCTTAAATCGAACCCAGGCCCTCCGCACATTGAGACAACAGCGCTATACACTGCGCCAAGGAGGTCGTCAAAAGTTCTGCGAGCTCTGCGGAGCTGCTGCTGGACTGAGGGTATCTCCCAGTGACTTTAGTGTGAGGTGTGATCGTGTGCGTGTGCGCAGGCGTGCTGGACGCGCGCACGCTGGTGCGCGGCGCGCGCATGCGCTGGTCGCTGGCGGCGCACGACATCTGCTTCACCAACGCGCTGCACTCCGCATTCTTCGCGCTCGGCAAGTGCGTGCCCGTGGTGCGCGGGGCCGGCGTCTACCAGGTACGACACCCACCACTCCCCCAACATTTTCCCGAACCGATGGTCGAGTTTGACGTCTCATAAGCGACATGAGTTGTATAGAGCCGCACCTCTTTTTAGCATTCGAACGGCATGTACATGTCAGCGTAAGATTGTAAAAACCGTTAGGTTATAATCTAACTCGCGAAATTGTAAACTGTCGACAGATTGTGTACCGTTCAATGTTATGAGTGTCAATTTTTGAAATATTAATTGTATTTACGTTTTATTGTGTCTTTAGGTTAGGTTAGGGTTCGACATAAATAATCAGGTAAAATACAGGTAGGAGGTTATGTCGGTAATATACATTTTTTTTTGTTGAGGCGGGGGAAATCTCCCTGAGATACCCAATCTCCGGGGGAATGGATCAGGTTATGTGGGATTTCTACCCACTAAAACCCCCCGGTGGCCACCTTCTGCACATTATGAGAAGCTCCGGGAACTCTTAAGAACATGGCTGGAGCTTCTCTTGTGCGACACCTTTTGGACTCGTCTTTGGGGATATAACCCCATAATCTAGATACAACAGCTTGTGCCACGGCAAGCTGTAGTGTTCTCGTCTTCCCAGGGTTGCACATAGATGGAAGAAGAGCGACCGGAGCCCCCATTCCAGCTGCCCACAACCCCGAGGTCCCTTCATCCGGGACTATTGTACTGATGGGCCAGGGTCAATGCCACGCTGACGCCTCCGTCTCCGAGCGGGTTACCTACGGGTCTACCGAAAAATAATGCGTTAAATTGTATTCTTTCGACAGTTTGCAATTTCGAGAGATACATTATAATCTAACGGTTTTTACAATGTTAGGGTGACATATATGAACGCGGGTGTGTAGTCGTGTACTGGTGTTGCAGTCGGCGATGGACTTCTGCGTGGAGCGCCTCCGCGCCGGGGACTGGGTGCACATCTTCCCCGAGGGGCGCGTCAACGTGGACAAGGAGCGCATCCGCTTCAAGTGGGGCGTGGGGCGGCTCATCGCCGAGAGCGTGGCGCGCGGCGCCCCGCCGCTCATCCTGCCCGTGTGGCACGAGGGCATGGAGCGCGTGCTGCCCAACACGGAGCCCTACCGCCTGCGCGCCGGCCACCGCCTGCACCTGGCCGTCGGCGAGCCCATCCGCCTCAGCCCCCTGCTCGACAAGTGAGTGTAGCTCCTGTGCTGTGCTGTACTGCACGCGCCACGCGCCACCAACGCGGAGCCCTACCGCCTCAGCTCGACAAGTGAGTAGCGCGAGTGGCGACCGCGCGCGGGCCGTCGCACCGCGAGCCGTAAACGTGCGCGGCGCGTAACACTAGCGAGTCACACTGTGTGTATAGCTCAGGCTACTTATGCAAGCTTTGTATGGGAACCCTAAAATAAAAAATTTAAAGCTGATTTTTGACATAAGTGCTCTTGCTCTTAAAGCTGGAGAGCCCGTATAAGAAAGTTATACCCTCATTTGTTATTTATTTGTGATAAGGAATAAATGATAGGTAATATACTTAATCGACATATCGCGAATAGGTTGCCTAGTTTAATTGCGTACGGATAACATCTATATATCTATATATAAAAAATCGTTATGGGATCAATGCACAGCCTAATCTGCTGTGGTTAGAAACTTGAAAGGAAATGACCAGTGAAACTATGGGAGCTTGCCTAAAGATCAAAAATGCGCAGGAATGATTCCTTTATTATTGTAAATTTTATATTTTATAGTTTTCAGATAAAAAAGTTTCAGGAGTCTGAAGGCTCTGAAAATTGAGAAAATAAATACCCTCTCAAAATAAAAAATGTTTCACCAAATAACTGCTTAACAATCTAACTAGATTAATTTAGATTTTTAACTTTTTAGTTCGTTTTTTGGCAGGGCAGTCGTGTTTTTTAATTTTTTTAATTATGACTGTTCGTATTAATTGTTCATGAAATCTGAGCATTTGCGAATACCTGCATCGTGGAGTAATACCTACGAGAATGGACATACGGTATATTGACTGTTTCATTACAACAATATGTTACATTAACTAGAATTAGAATTAGAAATATCTTTCCGAACCGGTGGTAGAGTCTTAACATTTCATAAGTGACACAAGTTGTCCTACACGAAATAAATAAATCATTTATCATTTAACGTATGAGTAATAGTTACGTAATTGCTGCTACATTGATTGAAGTGCACTTGTGGATATTAAGGACACACTGTCTAGACGGGAGCATTTCGGGGATATGTAATTGAGATGTGTGTTGAATGTTCAGTCTTAAGTAATTTGCGTAGTATGAAATGAAATTATTTATTTCACGTAGGAGAACTTGTGTCACTTATGAAATGTCATGACTCTATCATCGGTTCGGAAAACAGATTCTATTGAAAAGAATCGCCGGAAATTCAGCAGTTGCTCTTTTTAAAAAGAAAAAAAAGAATGTTACAATAATTACTTATTGCACCCACCAAACTTTGAGAAAGACGTATTTATTTGGTACTTCATCTTATAGGGATGTGCTTGTAAAGATGATAAAATTTGTTTTTAATTCTTTGTTTGATTTGGATTTATTGCGTCATTATAAAAGAGTGTACTCCTTCGACAGTATATTTGCTTATTATCTAGATTCTTATTTCAAAGATTTTATTTATTAGACAAAATACATATGTATTACTACTGGTTCGCCCCGAACTAAGACCTACTATACTATAGACGTTCTATGCAACCTATTTCTTCACGTCTTGTGATATTTATCTATCTTTTTTATATTTTATAATAATTGTCAATGAAGTGCCATTTATGTACAGATTTGGCCAACTGCCAAATTATAAACCTACTAGAGGTCGCCACAGCTAGCAATATTATGTTAAATTTCTCTATTAAAATGTTAAATTTTACTATGGGCTGGAGAAAAACGAAATTACACAAACAATTATTGGTTGACTTTGTAATTACTTGATCATGTAATATGTACTCAGTTCAACATAAAGATGCAACTCCTCAATAAATCGATGTAGGTTGTATCCTCATCGATTTGGAAGAAAGGTGCATTGAAAATGTAAGTAGGCTAGATTAGCAAATAATATTATAACAATAACAAGTACAAGGTTTCATTGTTAATTCTTTTACTTAGTATAGAGGAGATATTAGAGAAAAACCCGGCTGAGTTTGTTGTGGGCTCTTCTCAGACCAGGGCGCGTTTGGAACCCTCGCAGCTATAGTTTTAAGATACCGTAACTAATTATCACCATCATGTTTCATATGTAAGTAATGGACGTCAATATGTGTACCTATAGTGTACCTAAATTTAATTATTAAGACTGCACACAATAAAGTCGTCTCACCAACAGTCTCCATCATTTAATTCGAACTAAAGCCCCATTACTTCGATCCAATGTTTCGCGGTTGTGTTTGAGAGCGTGTATTTGCTCACACAGGCTAATGTCGGTTGCAGGTTGAAGTCTGCGAACGCGTCCGAGGAGGAGACGCGGCGCGTCATCACCGAGCGCATCCAGGACGAGCTGATGAAGCTGCGCGACCGCACGCACGCGCTCATGCGGCGTACGGCGGCCACGCGGGACACGCACGCCGCGCACGATGCGCACGCCGTGCACGATGCGCCCGTCGCCAACGGCAAGAGCCACGGCCGCGGATGCGAGAACAACAACGGTCACAAGGAGAAGGACGCGTAGGCGTTGTGTTAAGAACACGCTGTCATTACTGTACTAACTATTGTATACAGTGGCATACATATGAGCATACAAAGTATGAATGTTAAGAAATCTAGCACGGATTCTTAGCTCCGTGTGAAAAAATGTTGCAATTGTTTGGGTGAATTCAAAATGATTGTATTTGTTAGAATATTTTAAAAATAACTCCTGTAACATGTTAACCACTTCTAAGTAATTTGTGGTTATAATCATAATCATGCAGACGGTATTGGAGTAGCCCTGTTGGAATTGAGCTACGTATAACGTCGTTCGACGCCAGTTAGTATTCTCAACAACGCTGTCGTCAGTGACTGTGTTGATAATATACAATATAACCTTTAAAAAGAAATGTAAACTTAATTACGTTGTATTTGAAACAAAAAAGTAACTTTTCTATCGTTTAATGCCAAAAAAATAACTGAAAATGTCACAAAATTCAATCGAAAGAGCACTATACATACATATACAATTGTGTTCTTAACATAACCACAGACCGCCTGATCGCGACCCCTAAGATTGAACTGTTTTCACACAAACTATTATTTATAGATAAGCGTACTTACTGAGTGCAAGCTGACCGTGCTAATTGTCAAATGCAGTGACTGTGAATTTGACACTGTGGTGTAGTGGATATAAGTGTTCCTGTGAAACTTTGACTCAGTGTTATATCACACTAATTGAGGAGAAAATCGTGAAAAGGAAGCGCCAAATACCTTGAAATCTCGCCATGACACCTTTTGTATGGCGATTATAGAAATGTTAAACACATGTACGGAAATTAAAGAATATCAATTTGTTTGCACTACGTTAAAAACGTGTACGGTAGTGAAAATACGTCATATCAAAGCTGTTAATGGATATGGCAACAACAAATCTCCCCAAACTAAGTTGTATTAATTGGGTATTTTACAACTAGTCAAATCAGCAACTTTTTTTCAAACGTCAAAACGCTTAGTATGGATTTTGTATGAAATTTTAAGTTGTGACGTCATCAAAGTTCGACGCACTTTTTTTACTTTAATCGATAATTTAAAATGGATACTAATAAAACTAGCAGTATAGGGTTTTGTATGAAATACTGAATAGTGACGTCATCAAAGTTCGACGCACTCTTTTACTTTAATCGATAGTTTGAAATAGTTATTCAACCAGGGGACGTGTATATTATGACTTTTGGGAGATTCTCTATTTAATAATCACTAGAAAAGTATTTATTTGAATAGTTGTCAAATACCTAATTCACTTCTCTCGTGTCTACAGCCATCGTACATTTTCAAACGATTGTCTTCTCCATACACTTCGCATTATATGTTTCACTCAATGCGTGTTGAAATTAGGCAGTTACTTGTATTAGAAAACAAAAGTGTTAGAGAAAAGTTAGACAGCCTCATGTGTCCATGCTTTGTGGAAACCGCGCAATTCTAAATAAAGTTAATAGTAAAATACCTAAAGTTAGCTAATCAAATAAGGACACTTATAGTTTCCACCCTGTATTGGCGTCTACACGGCCATATGTGAGGATACTCAGATAAACCCCTTTTGGTGCAAGTTACGTGTATTATTTTTGACACTACGTCTAGTCGAAGTATCGAAAGTAATCGAAGTATTGAAATATTCACAACTTTTCTTTAATAAATCCAGTTTTTCCAAATTAAAACCTCTAAAACCGTTAGATTATAATCTAACTCGCGAAATTGTACACTGTCGAAAGCTTGTGAACTGTTCAATGTTCTGAGTGTCAATTTTTGAAATATTCATTGTATTTACGTTTTCTTGTCTGTTTCTTGTAGGTTAGGTTAGGGTTCGACATAAACAACCAGGTAGCTTCTATCGGGTTAATATACCTGACAGTTTGCAATTTCGCGAGTTAGACTATAATCTAACGGTTTTTACAATCTTACGGTGACAGATATACTCAATCATGTATACCAATACAAATTCCAAGAAAACGCAAGCTTTTATATGTGAAACTATAAGAGATACCAAAAGGGGTTTTCGTGAACTAATTTGTGTCCCAAGGCTGGTGTAGTCAAATCCTCGGAGGATAGGACTCACGAGTTTCTCATAACATAAGGAGTAATAGGCATGATGACTGATTTTGAAAAATGGTCAGATTATGTTCGGCAGTATTTACTATTTGGAAAAATATATTATTTCAGCAGAAAAATAAGGTATGGTAGATAAAATTGGCATTTGACATTTAAATTTTAAAATTCACGCCAAAACGCTCGCCGGTGTCATGGCGCCGTTTGTGACGTCACTATTGTTTTTACCGATGTACTCTGTGCAGTGTGCAGTAAACAATAGTGTGATTGTTATAGCTCGAAAACAAACAATTGTGACGTCATTCGCTTCTTGGTGTTTAAACCATTATGGCGGACTGCTGTATTTTATTTATAGTTATATTTTATCAAAATAAATAGCAATCTCACTCGAAATAGAAAAATAAATGCTTTTTTTTACAATCCATGAATCCTATTTCATTAGATAAATTCATAATTTCATTGATTCTCGATTACTGTCATCATGCCTATTATTGGTGTCGTGTTAAGTGTAGAGTAGGAGCTTCGCTGTTGTCAGCTGACAGAATGCTTATCATTGTGCAAAGTGGTTTAATGCGGGCCACCACTGACTGATATGATTTCCTTTAAAAGAGACGTGTTGTGTGATTTTAAGCAATCAGGAATGCCCTGTTGAAGTCACTCTTTTATATAATCACAAGTTTATATAATAAAAAAAATTAAAACCCGACTGCCCTGCCAAAAAACGGACTAAAAAGTTAAATCTATTAATTAAATAGAATCTTATTTACAGTTTTATTAAATGATATTTTTTTGTGAATTACTGGATATTGAACTTTAGTGTTATACTTTTTTGGATTTTACTCATCATTTTCTAGATGATGATTATATAGTAATCTAATTTTCGATTTTTTTTTCAACTTTAGTCTTTAATGCGGGACCATGGACACACCTTCATTTTTTTTAATTTTGCTAGCCTATGTCACCCGGAATAAACTAGGGGTTCTAACGATACCTCATTTATCAAAATCGGTTCAGGCGTATAGAAGTTATGGTGGAATATAACTCACATACATACTTACATTCAAACATACACACATGAACCCTGAAAACAATATACTCCTTTTTTCAGGCAGTCGTATAATTAAGAAAGGCAGCAACATAGTAAATTAATTCAACGTTTCTCATCAGGAGAGCCATAGGAATCTGTCGGCGCTGGCCCGCCATATAGGCCTGTTACACTTCACTTTTCACAGGGACCCTTACACTTAAATCAGTGTACCTAGTGTAATAAGATTTAGGGAGTAAGGGTCCCTAATTTGGTCCTTATTGCTGTGTAATAAGCGACGCTCTATCTAGCGGCCACGCCCACCCTTACCACAGGGCCCTGAGGAAAGTGCAGTGTAATAGGCCTAATAGTGGAATTGAGAGGCAAGCCACGCTGAGCACGGTAGATAGTTTTTATATACCTATTAAACAATTGATATTTATAAATTTAATAATAAGGAGCAGTTGCAGAGGTTTCATATCAAGCTGTCAGTTTTGTACCAAGTATCTATAACATAGACGGATAAATTTTATACAAGTGTTTACATTGTTGTAGTGTAACATTTTAACCTAGAGCTCGCGTTTCAACTAGAAAGTGAACTCGTCTTGCGCACACTATTGGAAGCCTTAAGTTTAATTTTTTTTTGAGAGCAAGTATATCGTTATGACGTGTATCTGTGAACTGTCAGTTTGAAACTACGTAAAACCAGCAGGGCGACCGCGTATCTTCTGCATCATTCATATTATCGCTTACACAAGTTACAAGCTTATAAACCAAAAAAAAAACTTGAAAAGTTAGACTCAAGGCTCGATACACAAAGTTTTTGAGACAGTTTTAAAGGATTTTTACGACTGTTCTATAAATTAAATAAAAACTAGTTAGACACAAGGTGCAATGTGACTGTCATTCCGATGATAATGATGTTTGTTCTGTAATTCGATGTGTGTTTTTGTTAAAGGAGCCGATATTTCGCTCCCTGAATACTTAAGTTAAGTAGCGTAACTAAAGATTATTGTATTGCGTGTAGCATGACGCTGTGATGTTACTGATTACCTTACAATTTATACTCTACTAGCGAATACCCGCGACTTCGTCTGCGTGGTTTGGGGTTTTTTGGTTCCCGCGGGAACTCTTTAAATTTCCGGGATAAAAAGTAGTAAGCTATTCCAGACTATAATCTATCTCTGTGCCAAATTTCAGCCAGATCCGTTCAGCCGTTGGGACGTGATTGCGTAACAAACATCCATACATCCATACATCCAGACCTCCATACATCCCGACATCCATACATCCATCCAAACTTTCGCATTTATAGTATTAGTATTAGTATAGATAGCACATATCGCGTTCTAACAATGCCCTTAATAAGGGACAATTGATCTATATCAAACAATAAAAGTTAGACAAATTTAATTGATATCTCTGAGTGTAATGCCATCATTTGTTATCACCATGTCTGATGCAAATAATGACGATACTGCTAGATCGGTCAATTTAGTTTTTGAATCTATGTACATTTTGCAGCTAGGGTAGGCATTGGTAAGTCAGAATACCTATTTACTGACTGTCTTGATAAAAATGAGCATTGACGTACTTCCACTTGGGTAAGTAGTGCTTTTATGCCTCTATGAACTGCTCGCCACTGCATATCGCGTTCTAACAGTGCCCTTAATAAGGGACAATTGATCATTATCAAACAATAAAATTAGACAAATTTAATTGATATATATCAGCAAGAAAATACTCTTCTTCCAGTCCACGATACTCGAAACAATGGTGCTTATGTTCTTACAAAAAAAAAGACGAATAAAAATATATACGGCGGCTAATTTAGTTGTACACAATCTCTAAACTTACTAAAGACGGCACATATTTTATTCATTCATTCATTCATTTATTTAATCGTTTGACTGTTACATGGTTTAAGATCTTTACATAGTAGGAACAGTCTACCTCTAACAGTTATTGCTATCCCTTTCATAATACTCTTTGCGGAAAGAGACAATCGATACTAGATTTAATGCTGCAACTGAAAGAGATCAGAGATCTTGTAAATCGGAATTTACATTTAGGAACAGTCTACCTCTAACAGTTATTGCTATCCCTTTCATAATACTCTTTGCGGAAAGAGACAATCGATACTAGATTTAATCCTGCAACTGAAAGAGATCAGAGATCTTGTACATCCGAATTTACATTTAGGAACAGTCTACCTCTAACAGTTATTGCTATCCCTTTCATAATACTCTTTGCGGAAAAGGACAATCGATACTAGATTTTATCCTGTAACTAAAAGAGATCTTGTACAACGGAATTAGCTACATTCTTAGCAGAAAAAGCCACATACATTAGGCTGCTATTGTAATGGCAGCCTTAATCCTGTAACTAAAAGAGATCTTCTACAACGGAATTAGTAATATTCCCAGCAGAAAAATGCCATATAAATTAGCTGCTTTAAAAATGCAGCCTTATACATTTGCTTAAAGTGGAGTCTTGTGTGGAGCATATTTAGATTCACATAATATGTACTTGTGTTTCGCGGCACGTTACATTAATTGTCTATGTTTGGTGGAAGTTTTGTGAATGTTGTTGTATGTCGTGTTGTGTTGAATTGTATATATTAGCGCCTTAAATCGTTGTGACTGAACATATATGCGCGCGCTGTATGTATTTACCTTCTACTGATACTAAAAGGACTTCCATTTCATTTGTATATGTCACCTTAAGATTGTAAAAACCGTTAGATTATAATCTAACTCGCGAAATTGTAATCTGTCGAAAGATTGTGAACGGTTCAATGTTCTGAGTGTCAATTTTTGAAATATTCATTGTATTTACGTTTTCTTGTCTGTTTCTTATAGGTTAGGTTAGGGTTCCACATAAATAATCAGGTTCTATCGGGTTAGTATACCTAACAGATTACAATTTACCGAAAAATAATACGTTAAATTGTAATCTTTCGACAGTTTGCAATTTCGCGAGTTTGATTATAATGTAACGGTTTTTGCAATCTTACGGTGACATATACCTTCCTTTGATATTATCTCACGTATCTGTGCACAACATTTGAGCACTCGCTTATGTAATCTTAGCACGATATTGTGTGTAAACTGGCTTAAATATTGCAATATTTGTCATCAGTTTCAGTAAAGAGTATCTTCTTCATTTGATCGCTGCAAAGCGTGCAACTGCCGCTAACTTCACGCACGAAATGTGTGTAGCGATCTGACGCAGTGAAGCCAGCGGCAGACGCGGACCGCACCCGCTAGTGTTTTTGTTTGAAGGTAAAACACACGGGGAGCGGGCGCGGGTGTAATGGGGATGATGCCTATATCAAAAATAAATTATTTCTAACTGATTATTAAATAGAGGATCTTCCGAAAGACCTAAAATTCACATCCTCGGTTAGTTTTGAGTTTGATAACCATTTTGAAATATAGATTATAGAAAAATTGAGTTGAAATTTGATGACGTCACTATTGTGAATTTCATACAACTTCCATGCTAGAAGTTGTTTGTTGTTTTTAAGTTTGTTAAAGAGTTGCTGATTTGATTGAGTTGTCATCATCCTTATTCCTTGTATTAATAGTGACGACACTATACAGAACGCGGGCGCATGGCGTGTGACGTGACGCTGAGTGATGTCGTCCATATAAATATAATGTTTCTTAGTAAGGCGAAACAACAACTTGCGTTGCTCTGAAAAGAGAGATTTTATTTCAAAACTTTGCACACATACGTTATTTTTTTAACAAGTCATAATTTAAAAAATTTAAAAATACGACTGCCCTGCAAAAAAACGAACTAAAAAGTTAAAAATCTAAATTAATCGAGCTAAATTAGAATCTTATTCACATTTTTATTAAACGATATTTTTTGTGAATCACTGGATATTGAACTATATTGTTATATACATATTTATGAAATCTTCTCATCATTTTCTAGATGATGATTATAATAAAGTTAATCATTTCAAAACAATCATTTTAATCATTAATGCGGGACCATGGTCACCCCGTCAATTTTTAATTTTACTAGCCTATGTCACCCGGAGTAAGTTGGGGATTCTAACGATACCTCATTTATCAAAATCGGTTCAGACGTATAGAAGTTATGGTGGAATATAAAAACTCACATACATACATGAACCCTGAAAACAATATACTTACTCATTCTTTCAGGCAGTCGTATAAAAATCGAATTACATACTATCTTACCTGAAAAGAGAGAAACGACAATTAACTTTATTATCTACTACAAGGAACTCAACTCGCCGCACGCCCGGCCCGCGTCCGTTCCCTCTGTGTTTTGCGCTTTAGGGTTTTATTAGCGAATGCCCGTGACTTCGTACGCGTGGATCGAGGTTTTGTGGTTCCCGTGGGAAGTCTTTAATTTTCCGAGATAAAAAGGAGCCTATTCCAGACTATAAACTATCTCTGTACCAAATTTCAGCCCGATGCGTTCAGCCGTTGGGGCGTGATTGAGTAACAAACATCCATACATCCAGACATCCATACATCCATCCAAACTTTCGCATTTATAATATTAGTATAGATTGCAAAGTTAGTGATGTATAATGTGACATCAGTAGGATCGCATTCCGATAAGCACTGCTTCCAAGGCTCTGTTATAAGTTGTATTACTTAGAATTAGATAATTAATGCTATATCGATAAGTTTGGGAATTGATGTTGTTTATTGTCAGTGTATTAATAGTCAAGTGTGTGTGTGTTGTGTGTCTGTGTGTGCGTGTGTGTGTCCGAACGTGAAGTATTCCTCATTATTGTGTAGGCAAACTGTATTTTTCATATGCGTTTCTTCTACAGTTTTATAGATTAACGTTTTTATATTCACGACAGGGATTTTTGAAAATTAATTATTTTGTTAATGTTAGCGAATAATCCAAATATTTATATTTATAGCTAATAACATGCAAGTATGATCCGGAACTTTAGTTCGAATATTACAAAACTAATACAACCTGTATTCGACGTAAGTTACAATATAACTTAAGAAATAATTACTTACAGAGAGTAATTATTGTTCCCACTAGACAGTACCCAGGGAGCTTTTATTATAATCTACCCCTTTCTTAAGAGTTTTGTACCTCGAATTTTTCTAATTTTTTAATAAGTTCACCCTAAGTCTTTATAAATAGATAGATGACTATTTAAATGTCGTTTACCGTATCTGAACTCCATGAAACTAAACATAATTATAATAAATATATTTTGAACACAAAATATACCAATCAAATTCAAGTAAAACTACAAAGGAATTATTTTAAAAATTAAAATACCTACCTACAGTACGCGCGCGACTTGAATGCAAAGCTTTTGTATGTATCACCATACATTAGCTCTTTTCAATTCAATTGTTTATCTGCAAGAAAAATTGTACAATTAAGATGATTCTGCATTCAACTCGCGCGCGAACTGTAGGTATCTTACACCTTACCTTGGAACTACATAATAATATAATGTACGCTGTAATTGTAAGTTTCTAACGGATAATAATATGAAGGTCACAAAATTTTTAGAGCGTTTAAATACGCGCTACGATAATTTAAATGTCAAAAAATATTCATTTCAATACCAATTATATTCATTTGATTCAATATTTATGAACTATTTCGTTTTAAGGTATCAGAAAGCGAAGGCGAAGAGGAATTTAGTGAATAAGTTCAACTTTTTTAATTTCGTGGCGCGTACTAAGCTACTACTACTGTACTGTACTAAGCTATAAACAAACAGTCGTCTTGTTAGAGTTCCGGCAGATTTCATTGAAACAAATATTTTTGTAAAGTCTAATAGGCCTATTACACTTTTCACAGTGACCCTTACACTTGAATCAGTGTAGTGTAATAAGATTTAGGGAATAAGGGTCCCTAATTTTGTCCTTATTGCTGTGTAATAAGCGACGCTCTACGCCACGCCTACCATGAGCACAGGGCCCTTTGAAAAGTGCAGTGTAATAGGCCCATAACTTGTAGTTGATAAAAAAATATATATCATACACCATTAATTGGTAGAATGTATAAGGCTCTCAAACTGTGATCATGTCAACTTTTTATTACCTACATTCTCATGAATAAATTATTATTTATTTATTTTATTTATTTAAACGAGATTACGATAACGGTTTCCTTACACAATCGGGGAGCTTAATTCTGAGGCCCGAATATAAAATTTCAAGTTTACGTTTTTCACTTTGCGAAGAACTGACCAAATTGTATAGTATAAACAAATATAAATTGATGCCGGATATCTCAATATGATTGGCAGATTATTATAACTTGAATGTATTATTTTGGTCACGTTTTTGAATTGAAAACATGATTTGATTTTAAGTCTGATCTATAGTAACATATATAATATTGTTGTCTCATCTTCACTTTGACTTTTAAGTCATAACTATGTTCGTCTCGAGTGATGCCATGAACAATAATTACACAATCTTATTTAAGTCGCCGTAAGATTGTATTGCTAAGTCTTCCGTACAGCTTCAGTATTGAAGTTTTTGTTTAATAAGATCTCAGTCTCTTTAGCGGGTTTTGAATCGACAAATTATTGCAATAAACGCGTATATGGTCGCACTGGTTGCTAGTGCTTCAGCTGCGGAAGAGCTGTGGGGTTTATAATACCTATTAGTGAATTACCTATATCCCGCCAGAATTATTTTCTGACTTATTCATAGACCTACAAACTCGACTTATGTCGGCCGCAAGCTATCATTGTTCGATTGTACCTACGTCCTACACAGATCTATAAACTAGATTGACGTACTTAGAGAAGGTTCTTTCTTTACTGAATGTTCCTTGCGGAAAAGAATAGCAAGTCTCTAGGATGAATTGGATATTTGACAACTAGTCAAATCAGCAACTTGTTTTCAAACGTCAAAACCTGCGCTTAGAATGTGATTTTATATGAAATACTGAATTGTGACGTCATCAAAGTTCGATGCACTTTTTCACTTTAATCGATAGTTTAAAATGGTTATTCAACATAAACTAACATGGGACGTGGATATTACGCCTTTTGTGAGATCCTTTAAATAAGCACTAATAAATTATTGGTTTGACTAGTACCTAGTCAAATACCCATATTTTATGGAATCGTGTAGAACGGAGTTAGCATTATAAAATTTAGTTTGTAATTATTGTGATGTAACTATTATTTATGTAACTAAAATGGGCTTTTGAGACTTTGTGTATATTTTTTGGAAATAAATCAATGGATTTGAGTACAAGTTTGTTTTTATTTTATTTCGTCATAATCATGTGTAACGCCTCAATAGAGTGAAGTGTCATAAGTTAATTATGGATTAGAACTTAATCTCAGCTAGGTATATCTATTTGACATAAGTTTGTATAATGCAAATAAAAAACGAGCAAGGGAAACGCCAGGGCGCAACCTTTGTTAGGGACTAACAAAGGTAATGGCGCAACATTGTAAACGCGCCCTGCCCCGCTGCTAGGGTTTGGGAATTCCCCGACAATTCCAAAGTCCCAGAACACGAGACAGCCTACAATCGAAGTCCCGGGAATCCCCGGGACTTCGAGACTTAAGGTTTTTTTAAGCCTTTTTTAAAGAATTTTAATTTGAGTTAATTTCTGGTGAAACGTATTCAAAAAGGCAACTTTTTGTAAAAATCAACATTTATTAAACAGAAAATTAAATCTTAATAACTTTAACGTTAATTTCAGTCTTAATAATTAGCGTCGTCGAAAGAAGCAGTCACACGTCACAGAACAACCAATATGGCGGCATAATGGCGGCGAGGCAAACGCATTTATTGTGTTGTGTACTCAGTAGCTTTACGTAGTAAACCAAGTAATTATTCATTAAACTTACAGATGGCGCTAGGCTCCAATTATTTGAAAATAAAATGATTACATAGCAATTTCGACAATCTTGTCTCGTCTCGAATCTCGACCCGAAAGTCCCGGGACTCGAGACAACTAATATTACGAAAAGTCCCGGGACTTCAGGACACCAGACGCCCCGGGACCCAAACCCTACCCACTGCCACTGCCCACTGGAGGACAAAAGACATTACAACATAGTCTGGCCGTGACAACTCTGCAGTAGAATGAATGGGCAACCCCGCCAAAAAAAAGTTTTATTTCTTCAACCATTCAGACATTAAATTAATGAAAAATAAAAATATCTAATAGCTGATGTCGCGACTTCGTCCATGTGGTTTAAGTTTGTTGTTATTCCCGCAGGAACTCCTTAATTTTCCGGGATAAAAACTAGCCTATATCACTCTCGTCCTCAACTATCCCTATGCCAAAAATCACGTCGATCCGTCACTGCGTTGCAGCGTGATTGAACGACAAACAAATAAACACACTTTCGCATTCATAATATTAGTACGATTATTGTTCAAATATAATATATCATACCGTCCCGGTCCTAGAGTTGTTCCGCAGGGCGACCGCGTATCTCTGACAGCTATAGTGTAACGATCGCAATCACCTCTGATTGGATAACACTCTTCCACTATTAGACAAAATCCATTGACGCAGCAAGAATACCATAAATTCAGCCAATCACTACAATTGATACCGTGACAATGATTGATGCAGAAGATACGCGGCCGCCCTGCTGAGATCTCCTTTGACATTCGCAATGGCTTCTCCTGTATCTATGCAAGTAATAGTAATATGTTATCTTTAGCGGTAGTAGATCCAGATTTAGCGGTAGTATACTACTATACTATATATAGATCCAGATTTAGCGGTAGTATACTACTATACTATACTATATAGATCCAGATTTAGCGGTAGTATACTACTATACTATAAATGAGAAAGTAATAAAGAACGGCTGAACCAATCTTGATGACATTTAGCGCAAAGACAGTTCGCTACCTGTGCCAAAATTACCATGGCGTCTTCGAAGCCTCAGGCCTCGTCGTCGTCACCATTTTCTAGTGTTTCGTCGAGAAAAGTGCAGGTGTTAGACTCTAATGAGCCACTTGCACTCACCCCTTCGCGTGTTATTGCTTCGCCAGTGCAAGTGTTAGACTCTAATGAGCCACTTGTGCTTGCAAGTGCTGTCTTGTGTAGTGCAGGTGTTGGACTCAAAAACCGAATCGGCACACCCCGATTCCACGCAGTCTTGACTACCCTACCTCTTATAGTGTTTTTTTTAAGCGCGAAGCCAGAAGCTCGCGTATGAGGTCCTGGTCATTCAGGGGCGTCGAAGCGAGTCTTCTGGCGTAGCCCATTCCAATAACCGTTTAAGTCATCAGAAAAGACTACTCAGTGGTTTGCGTTCCTCGAGCAGTTAAATAAAACAGACAAGTATAAAATAATTATGTAATTTATTCTTCACTTTATAAGCGTACGTCCTGGATATAAATAAAAATAATATATTTTATTTATTTGTATAAATCTAAAGGCATAGTCTAAAGTATTGTCCGCTGTCAACATTGCGCGGTGCGGAGAACCGCAAATGATCAAACATTTGTTATGTAAAAGACGAAGTGCTCGATTCAACATTTTTGGCTTTCTTAATTGAGTCATCTTTTTTTGAGTTGAGCACGCGCCCCAACGGCGGTCTAGTTGAGCGCGAGCACGCTCGCGGCGCCGAAGGGCGGGCGGTAGTGCACGTCCAGCTCCTGGAACAGCTCTGCGGGCGGCGCCACGTTGGCGAGCAGCACCCGCCCCAGCGGCGGTCTAGTTGAGCGCGAGCACGCTCGCGGCGCCGAAGGGCGGGCGGTAGTGCACGTCCAGCTCCTGGAACAGCTCTGCGGGCGGCGCCACGTTGGCGAGCAGCACGCGCCCCAGCGGCGGTCTAGTTGAGCGCGAGCACGCTCGCGGCGCCTAAGGGCGGGCGGTAGTGCACGTCCAGCTCCTGGAACAGCTCTGCGGGCGGCGCCACGTTGGCGAGCAGCACGCGCCCCAGCGGCGGTCTAGTTGAGCGCGAGCACGCTCGCGGCGCCGAAGGGCGGGCGGTAGTGCACGTCTAGCTCCTGGAACAGCTCTGCGGGCGGCGCCACGTTGGCGAGCAGCACGCGCCCCAGCGACGGCGCCAGCGCGCCCGGCAGCCCGCCCTGCAGCGCCGCGCGGCACCGGACGCCCGCCCAGCCTGCGCGCACGCACAACACTCAACACGACCACCGACAGCAAATGTATACGTGCTAAGTGATGCCCACCACGTTTATGTGTTTTGATCCCCGCTGGAACTCCTTAATTTTCATCAGGTCACATTGTGAATTTAAACCAACTTGGGACCCACTCAAGCACACGCAGAAATTTGCATCAAAATCAGTCCAGCCTTCAAAAAACTCAATTCGATTCAAATTACATCCCTACACCGTGGTGTCGATGACAATATTATCTTAACTTGACCTCTCTCAATATTATATTATTTAGATTATATTTAAAACAAAAGTTCAAAACAAACAAGTTTTGTATGGAAACCATTACATTACCGCACTAGTCTGTAATTGAATATTACTGCACTAGTGTTGAAATGAATATTACCGCATGCTTCTGCAGGCTAAAAATTTTACGGTAATTTATTTCATAGACTTAAGGTAAGTAAATTAGTACATTCTACTTCATAATTTTAATTGAGGTTATGTAAGAGCAACTTTACGAATGTATTTAAGTATTTATGTATCGTGTCTTTTGACTTGTGACATTTGAAATGAGTTTTTTACGATTTCATTTAACCGTAAGCTTGAATGTTTTATATACTTACTGTATTTCTATTATGACCTATTTTATAATGGGTTCTATATGCCTTTAAATAAAAACTTTATTATTTACTAGCAAATGCCCGCGACTTCGTTTGCGTGGTTTGAGGTTTTTTGGTTCCCGCGGGAACTCTTTAATTTTATATGTGCTATTCCAGACTATAATATATCTCTGTGCCAAATTTCAGCCATATCCGTTCAGCCGTTGGGGCGTGATTGAGTAACAAACAGCTATACATCCAGACATCCATACACCCATCCAAACTTTCGCATTTACAATATTTATTTGATATTTGATTGACTATAACTCTTCAATTGTGTAAAGGCAAGTATAAAATGGATGGAGCGTCAGCTCAGAGAGTCAGTCACACTAGCCAGCAACACTAGTCACCTGAGGCGGGCGGCTCCAGCGCCAGCACGGCGGCCCTGGCGCTGCCCGCCCAGCGCAGCGCGGCGCTGTAGCCGTCCTGCGCGTCGTCCAACAGCGGGTCGTGCAGGGCTAACACCACCACGTCCGGCGCGGGCAGCTCCGACAGGCGCGCGCTCACCGACCCGCCCGCGCTCTCCAGCGACTGACACACACGCGTCATAGTTAATATATATCAAACTTACAGAGAAAAATATCGACAGAACCGACCAGAGCATAAGCGAAAAACACAGCAGAAGGGAAACATTATTAACAGCATAAAAAAATTATATATTATAAAAATAAACTTTATCGCACAAATGATATCAACAACAATGGATTATTATTTCACTAGTGCAATAATAATCCATTTTAATTCTTACACGCACAACTTGACACTCCCCGTTTGCGGTTATGTGATCAATATGGCCTCAAAACCAAACAGACTTGCTGCTATCAGTTAATGTGGAGAGGTATTTTAAAACAACGTAAATAATTATAATACTAAAATCTGTATTGTACTTATTGAAAATTTCAGTAGATATAACACAATCCAGATACTTTTAGGATAATAAAAATAGATTTATTTTAATTTTATTCTTTATCTTTTCTTTCTTTTATTTCTTTTTTCTCCGACCCATAGTGTGTTTATAATATAATATTGCAAGATGTGGCAGCCTCTAAGTGGGTTTACAATAATGCATATTAGCATACTATGCATACTAGCTTTATTTTTCCTGTTATTCTATTGTAACCTGTTGAATGTCCTTACATAAATAAAATTAAAAATTTAGCTCTTTTCCTTTTATGATTACAGCCACTTGAGACAAAAGTATAAAGTTAACTCTCAACGCTATTCAAAACACTCGCCTGTGGCTAGGGTGTTACAATTTACACATGGACTAAAACGTTCCACTTTGCACACTAGTAACGTAAAAATTGCTTAGTATTTATAACATACTAGCTAATGTTCGCGACTTCGTCTGCGTTGATCCAGGTTTTTTTGGTTCCCGCGGGAACTCCTTAATTTTCCGGGAGAAAAAAGTAGCCTATGTGCTATTCCAGACTATAATCTTACTCTGTGCGAAATTTCTGTCAGATCCGTTCAGCCGTTGGGGCGTGATTGAGTAACAAACATCCATACATCCATCCAAACTTTTGCATTTATAAAATTAGTAAGATAATAGTAATGATAAGATCCGCGCTCGCACACCTGCAGCTCATGGCGCAGCTCGGTGGCGGGCGCGCCGGCTGCGCCGCACAGCAGCACGTGCGCGCGCACGCCGTGCGACGCCAGCACGCGCGCCGTCTGCACGCCGCACGCGCCCATCCTGACAGTGTTTACATATATATTATACACAGTCGGAGAGACACATGTCATCGATTTGGCTTACAATTTAATGTATTACAAGAGCTGCATTAAAATAAAGATACAATTAAAAAAATACAATTCAGCGCAACAAAATAATTAAATTCCTGCCTCGGAGACAGTTTTCCACTTTGCGCACAATGTTTTTATTTATTTTTTATTTTTTACTCATTAGGTTCAAAGCAAACACAACATGCATAATATAAGTAATAAGTATCTCATGCATAACATGGTTAAATATAAATTAATTTATATAAAAAGTGATACAATAGAAAGAGCCAAAAACGAGTTAATCAAAAATAGAATTAATTAAAGGTACAATAGATTATTTAAAACTACAATTAGTTAGACTTAGGCTAATGAAAGTTTTGTATCAAAATATTAATATTTAATAAACATAACGAAGCGTCACAGTGATATATGCGGGTGTACCTGTGCGGCGCGGCGGCGACGACGGCAACGGGCGCCTGGTGCGCGTTGCGCGGCTCGAGCCGGCGGCCGCCGCCCGCCAGGCGCAGCGCCACGTCGGCGGCGGCGCGCGCCAGCAGCGTGAGCGCGGGCTCGAGCAGGCGGCGGCGGCGCAGGCTGCGCCACAGCGCGGCGCGCAGGCGCGGCGCGGCCGACGGCACGGCGCGCCCGTCGTCCGCCGCGTACACGAGCGGCCCGCTCAGCTCGTCCGGCACACAGATGCGCTGCGGCGGAGGCGCTGCGCCCAGCACGTTCTCGTCGTGCCGGAACGACGGCGGCACCACGTCCGGCCGCGCCAGCGCCGCGCCGCGCATCTGCTCCCACAGCGCCTGCCGCACGCACCCTCACACTCACACTCACACCGAGTACCGACCGTGCGGTGGTTACCTGGCACGAGTCTTCTCTTGAAGACTCAATGATTTTACAGAATTTATATCACGATTTAATGAGGTCGCAGTAGCCCTGATGGAGTGATAAATGTCAATGCTATAACCATGTTTTATAATTAATTTAATAGATTGATTCCTTGATTTATCCTCTACATTATTTAACAGTTTACTCAAGCCTCAAGCGACTTTAAAACAGTGTAAAAAATATTGAATTACTAGCGAATGCCCGCGACTTCGTCTGCGTGGTTTGAGGTTTTTTTGGTTCCCACAGAAACTCTATTTTCCGGGATAAAAATTTATAAAGAAAATAAAGATTATAGTCTGGAATACCCAGACTATAATCTATCTCTGTGCCAAATTTCAACCAGATCCGTTCAACCGTTGGGTCATAATTGAGTAACAAACATCCATACATCCATCCAAACTTCGCATTTATAATATTAGTAAAAATTAATAAGAATACCTAACTTTCAAATAATAACAATGTTTACAGTACCTATACATAAATATTATACAGAAATAAATGTACCTACACAACTGACCCATAAAGGACAGTGTCCAAATTCGCCTAAGAATCAACAAGGAATTGAAATACACCATAATTCTCAATTTATTTTATACCTGTAATTTTAATTACCAGAATTTAACGGACACTTCTAAATAATAATACTGAAAAAATGGGAATTTAATTGACAGGAGTCCTTTCCCCTACCTCGAATTCTAAAATCACCGCTTGAGCGCTGAAAACGTCAAGTAAGAGTAAGAACCAAAACAGTTTAAACCGCTTATGCTACCCGAGAAGGAAAAATAATATTGAAAATGGATTCAATACAAACAAGTATATTTTGTCTTAGTGTGCGACTGAGAGATAAAACGCCATCTTATCCATTCTGCTAGTGTTGAGTTTGACAAAGACATTGTTTTATAGAGATGGCAAAGGAAAAAGCTATTAAAAAATCGATATTTTTAATTAGTACCAATAATTATTATCCAGTGAAAGTACCGACTTACTTTATTTACTAAGTCAACTATACCCAGTTTACTTTTTGTGACAATTGTGTGGTTAATATTCTTGGAAATAAAAAGTGTAGTTCGATTTAGCTTCAAGCTGAGCTCCGTATAAAAAACGGCCACTATCACTATATAAAATGAACCACCTGGGAGCTAATTGAATAACCTGTGTATCTTGTTTTAACTAAATTAACTAACATTAAAAATCTAACCTCAAAATCAAAAGTATTATCGGTAATAAATAAATTCTCTGAAGTGTCCGTTGTTTAAATCTACTTTCAATAGTATTTATGTGTTATTTTGAATCCGATAATGTATGTTGTATGACTGTTGGTTCTTAGGCGAACTTTCTATGGGCGCTGGTCAATGTCCTTTGCTCATAAGCTCTTTAAACCCTGCTCTCTAAACTATGAAGAAGACTATTAGCATATTATAAGTGCTATAAAAATACTACGGCACAAGAACCAAATGGTAATATTTTATTACTGCACAATTGCTGTAATAATCTAAAATAGCACTAGTATGTGTATGTAACTCCATTGAAATGCTAAAAAGCGAAGCTTGGATCTTATTCTTACGTAATTTTAAATAGTTGTTTTAAACATTTTTTTATAAGGTTTTTTTAAAAACTTATTTACACTGTACTGATTTAACTTTCTTATACTGTGGTCCTGTAAGTGGTGATACTGGTTGTGTTTACTTAAAACTGCAGGTAGACATTGCATGATACCTGTTACATTGGTACATGTGATGTGATTGTGAGATGGTGATAAATAAATAAAAAACCCAGCTGAGTTGGTTGTGGGCTCTTCTCAAACCAGGGCACGTTGGGAACGCTAGTTTTAAGATACCGTAACTGATTATCACCATAATGTTTTATAAATAATTGAACTTCAATAAGTGTACAGTGTACCTACCTAATTTGAAAATAAATATCGATTAATTGAAAATATAACTTATTAAAATCTGCAGCTGAACCGTAAAATTCTACTTTGCGCACTAGCATCTAAATAACTATGTTAAAGTGGTGGTGGACGCTATAGTGGTGGCAGGGTGAGCAGTGACCTGTTTGTCGAAGAGTGCAAGGTTGCCCTCGAAGTCGAAGTCGTCGCTGAAGGCGGGCTCGGCCGCGTCGCCAAAGCACGCCTCGTCGCGGCGCCGCGCGCGCGAGTGCGGCCGCGCCCGGCCCGACCCGCCCGCGCCTGAGGCCGCGCCCGAACCCGCGCCCGAGCCCGCCGCCCCCGCCCCACCGCTGCCCGAACCTGCAACCGCCCCGCAACATGATACCAACACTGCTAATGCCCAAAACTTGGAGATATATATAAAACATATTAGCTAATGCCCGTGACTTCGACCACGTGGATTGAGGATAAAAAGTAGCCTATGTATTATTCCAAATTTCATCCAGATCCGTTCAGCCGGGTATGATTGAGTAACAAACATCCATCCATACATCCAAACTTTTGCATTTATAATATTAGTGTAGATTAATCTGTACTTCTAATACTCAATGGTTGATCTGAAGTATACATATATGCAGCCCTGTTTGCCTGTTCCTTGCATTCCACTAAATTCTATTTTTATTGCCTGTGCCGACAGAATCACAACCATACTCTTACATTATACACATACATAATCCTTGCTTGTTAATTTTCAGATGCATACATATAAAAGATTAGGTTAGGCACAACTTAAAATAGATTAAGAACTTTATTTTAAAAAGATTACACTCAATCCAACAACAAACTTTCAGACTTCCTTGCCTATTACTAGTTTTGTACTAGTGTTGAGTATAAATTAAACAGAACATTAATCTTCTAATTACAAAAAATCATAAATGAATATTATGTGTAACTTACCAGTAGTGATATTGTTCTTGTTGTTTCTGCTCCCCTGGATGTCTATGGGCTTACTCCGGGCGGGTGCCGGGGCAGCGCCACGCGCTGCTGAAGCCTTCATATTCAAATTGTTTGTGATCTGTTGTGTGTCTGCAATTTGGAAAACAATTCTATGTGAAAACAAAGGGTTTGGGTAAAATACAAATAAACTTACGAAATAATGGACATTACAAAAATACAAGTATACTTATTACTTACCATTGTGTCTAACACTTAGCCATCTATTAGGTCAAAATCACCAAGGTGCAAAATTAGCTTTGTTAGCAAATTATTACTTAAATTCAGTTTTTTAAATACAAATTATCATTTGTGAATACTTAACTGTGTTCATATAAACTATACCTAATATATTATACTCAAAATTTAAAACGTATTCATTATTATTTGAAGAAATAACTACAAAAAATCATTTCGAGAAGGAGTCCTAAGTAGTAATCTTTAGAAACGAATGCCGGAAATATACATAAAATCAAATAAATTCAACGGTTTTTCTTACTTATTGGCATTCAATGTTATCTAATATCGAATAATTATATGCATTATTAAAGAAAGAAAAGAAACTAAAGAAAATTAAATTTAAATATTATGTCCGACACTGTAAGCACAGTTAACAGATACAAACAGTAGTGAAACTACCTAGAAACGTTCGAAACAGCTCACTCACACAAACATGCGCATCGACGAGACCCCTAAGCGTTCGTCGCGGTGCCGTCAGTAGTGAGTGCCGCGTCATGACGAGTGTCTATTTCCGCGATCTTTTTAAAAATGCCAGGAGTGTATTGCGTAGCATACGGCTGTTTGAACTCTGCTTCAACAAAACCGGAACTATCGTTTTTTAAATTCGTTTAAAATCGATATCTGACGATCCCTAGGATCACAAAACAGGAAACTGTTACCAAAATTTTAAAAAAATCAGCGCCATTTTGAAATTCTTTGTTATTGTACTGATTTCGTTCAAAATTGCAATTTAGATTTGTAGTTTTATCATGAAAAAAAAATAAGTAAACAATTTACAGATTTTTCATATTATGTACTATCTTTACTTAAATGTAAATTAATTAAAATAAGTACATTGTGACTGTTTAAAGCGGTCTGTAATTCCTTAATAAATCGATTTTAGAATTCGTAACAGTTTCCTGTTTTGTGATCCTAGGGATCTTCAGATATCGATTTTGAACGAAATCTGTTCAATAACAAAGAAATACAAAATGGCGCTGATTTTTTAAAATTTTGGTACCAGTTTTCCGTTTTGTGATCCTAGGGATCGTCAGATATCGATTTTGAACGAAATCGGTGCCATAACAAAGAATTTCAAAATGGCGCTGATTTTTCAAAAGTTTAGTGCCAGTTTCCTGTTTTGTGATCCTAGGGATCCTCAGATATCGATTTTGAATGAAATCAGTACAATAACAAAGAATTTCAAAATGGCGCTGTCTTTTTAAAATTTTGGTACCAGTTTCCTGTTTTGTGATCCTAGGGATCGTCAGATATCGATTTTGAGCGAAATCGGTGCAATAATAAAGAATATCAAAATGGCGCTGATTTTTTAAAATTTTGGGCACAGTTTCCTGTTTTGTGATCCTAGGGATCCTCAGATATCGATTTTAAACGAAATCGGTTCAATAACAAAGAGTTTCAAAATGGCGCTGATTTTTTAAAATTTTGGTAACAGTTTCCTGTTTTGTGATCCTAGGGATCCTCAGATATCGATTTTGAACGAAATCGGTTCAAAAACAATTGATTTCAAAATGGCGCAGATTTTTTTAAATTTTATTCTATTTGCAAGCTATTTCGAAATTTAAATAAAACCTTTGATAAGTTACCTTCTTGGTTGCCATGTTTCGGAGTAAAAGATCGTTCCATTTTTAAATTAAACCACAGATATGAATTTACTATGTAATTTATTTGGCCGCTAAACCACGACAGATATGGATTTTCATACAACATTTGCCGGCCGCTGCTCGCATGTATTTGGCCAGTACGGCAAGTTCGATTTATCTCGAAGAAGGTTGTCAGAATAATGCTCAAACTTCCAAGCATGTTTAAGAAATAGACTTATACGTGACCACTCGTCATGACGCGGCACTCACTACTGACGGCACCGCGACGAACGCTTAGGAGTCTCGTCGATGCGCATATTTGTGTGAGTGAGCTGTTTCGAACGTTTCTAGGTAGTTTCACTACTGTTTGTATCTGTTTACTGTGGTTGCTGTCAATAAATTTTTTCGCCAAACAATTGAAAATAAGTAGAAGTACCTTTTGGTTCAATATTTACAGAGCGTACATCAATAGTTCATCATACCGGGAATGCATTTATTAACTCGGGATATTGAAAAAATAGGTTTTATAGTGCTTATATCGAATCAAATATTTACCTCAAATATTTTACATTATCCAAGCCAAAGATGACGTCAAAGATGGCTGCCGTCCAAAAAGGGCGCTTTTATTTGGAAAAGTCATTTCGTGAACGGTCATTTCGGAAACGCTCTCGGACTTGACGGAGCGTTCTCGAAATGATGATGACGTTCCCGAGATGACTACTTAATTACCAAAGTGATATCGGTTAAAACTATTGGTTTATTATTATAGTGTACGTTGTGCTTACATAGTTTTTAGTAAATGTTTTATTTTTTTAGCAATATGGAGTCTCATGAGGCTTAAAAAAAATAAAACACGTCCAAAAAGCAACTTAAAAAAAATAGTTCAACTTATTTGCGCCAATGAGAAAAAGCTAATGCCAGAAAAAAGAAATTTTTAGATAAGATGACAGGGAAGAGAGAGAGATTAAACGGGCTAAGGATAGAGCGTACTATATTTAAAAAAAAGCTGAAAAGAAAGTTAAAAACATTGCTCAGATGACTGAGAGAGAAAAGCGAAAGAAAAATTTGGAAAGAAGCATAAAAAAACCGGGAAAAGAAGAAGGCATTATCAAGTATAGTAAGCAATACTTCACCACATTCCGATGATGATTTAGCTGCTTAACCTTTAGTAAGAAGAACGTTGGGAAGAAAAATTGTACGGAAGGATAGAGCCAAAGCATACTGTAAAATAAAACAACAGGAGAAAACAATTCTTAAATTTAAACGTAAATATGAACCTTTAAAGAAAATACTAAGAAGAAAAGAAAAACGAGAACAGGAATAAGCGCATGTACAACTCCTAACAGCAAAGTTGACGCATTGATAAAAAATGTTGACGTACCTCCTGAAGTGTTTTATTACCATTAAGATAAAAGTTTAATTTGATTGTTAAAAATTTGTACTTGGCTCTGTACATCGTTGAAAAGACTAATAAGAAGAGATTTAAGTTATATTTTGTTAAGAATAAACCTTACCTAATAAATAAATAAGAATAACATCCAAACATTTCGTTTATTTATGATTTAATAAACCTAAATTGTATCTACTACTTTATCACATTTAGAGAACACACGCATCATTCGGTGAACACTTCATCATTTATGGGAACATCAATAAAATCACTGTTAACACGTTATTTATATAAGTCACCGTAAGATTGTAAAAACCGTTAGATTATAATATAACTCGCGAAATTATAAACTTTCGAAAGATTGTGAACCGTTCAATGTTCTGAGTGTCCATTTTTGAAATATTCATTGTATTTATGTTTTCTTGTCTGCTTCATGTAGGTTAGGTTAGGGTTCGACATAAATAACCAGGTAGTGCACTTAGGTTCTATCGGGTTAATAAATCTAACAGATTACAATCTACCGGAAAATAATGAGTTAAATTGTAATCTTTCGACACTTAGCAATTTCGCGAGTTAGATTATAATCTAACGGTTTTTACGATCTTATGGTGACATATATAAGTCAGAAATATGGGCATATTTAGTTCATTTTATACTAAGAATTAGTCAAATAGCTCCATTTGTAACAATATTTTAATTCTAAACGTTTTTGTTAGCAATTTCTTTAGAGTTTTTTAATTTCTTATTAATAATTGCACTCTTTCGCTATTGAACAAGACCAAAAAAAATAGTTTAGTTTTATTACAAACCTCACAGAAATGTTTCGGAATGATTGTTTTTGGCGACAGCTTACTTTAAAAATAAAATTACAAGAGAAGTACAGAATTCTATGCCCTGGCAATGTACATATTGATAAAACACAAGTTTAATGATCATTAAAGCTGATAATCAAAGTAATAGCTGCTAGGTATTTCCATCATAAAACAGAATTTGGAATTTGCCACCTTGGTGATTTTGACCCTTTTACAGATAAAATTAGAAAGCATGCATTCTGGAGACCAACATACTGTACAGCTGCTACTATCCCCATGTGTGACCAGGAACGGGCCCCGGTACAACCTGGCACCCACAATGAGTGCTGCAACACACACAAATGACAACTGTGGTACATACTGGGGTGTGAGGGGTTGGCCTGCAGGTTCTCACACACAGTGGCCCGCTGGCACTTCTTGTTGCTCTTAGTAACGGCCACGGTGCTGTGAGTCTGCTCCACCGCACCAGGCCGCGCCATCTCTATGATCTTCAAATCCTTTATGTCAGCAGCACTGCAGTAGACAGAGTAATCAACTGTAACATCAACCAGTGACGCAGCAGCGTTTGTCTCACAAAACCTTATGAAAAGAAGGTCCTGGCAAATAGTTCTGCCATGCGGTAGGATATGGTAGGAATTTAACCTAACTACCAAAACTCTTTCGGATAACCTGACTCACATCCCGCATGGTCGCATCGAGAAAACCTGTGACCATAGCGAGCAGATAATAGAAAACATAAGAAAACGGCACAGCTGGAAACCAAATAAGTAACTACACTTTTAATAGAGGAGCTACTAAAACTTACTTCAAAGTGACCTGAGATTTCGGATAAGGAAATCCATTTCGAAATGCTTTAGTAAGCGTAATGGTGTTTCCGTCGGCCTCAAGGATCGTGCCCTGGTAGCAGCCCAGGGGGTCACCGCAGTTCACGGACACCGCATAACCGACCCACTTGGACATCTTCACATTAATTCTGCACGTAACTAAGAACGCTATTTAACATGCGAACGGAACTTTCACATCAATGCACTATAATTCTTCTAGATTTATCACATTTGTAAATAATTCCAAATGCTTTCGTTATTGGATCCATTCCAGAGACAAGTTAACAGAGACAAGTTAACCAGAGACAGACGAATGAACTGCATAGACATTTTTGAGCAACGTAGAGGCACATACAATTTCTCGATAAATCTATAGATAAAAAGCATTAACTACCTATACTTAAATTTCATTCCCATTTGATTGTCTGTCTCACCTTATTATGGCATTTAATAGGTATACATTTTTGTACTCTTTCTCACAATTTCTATGGATGTGGAAAGAAAGAATGGGTATTCTATTATCCCCTAGACTGCGGTGGCGCTAGTTGGCGCTGAGGGACATCCGCGACGGAGTTTTGCACGGTGTCAAATTTCGCGAAATTTCGCGGCCCGCGCGAATATAAAAAATCATATCTCTTATTACATGTACGAACTACGTAAACACAGTACCTCATTCAAATCGTTACGAAATACAGCAATAGATTAAAGTTATTATGGTTATCGCTCTTGTTTATGCTTTACACAGAAAAATAACAAAAAAAACAAAAAATGACCCCCTTTTTAAAAATAAAATTTATGAAAAAAAAAATATATAATCAGTATCTTTGTTTTAAAAAGATACGTAACTCTATGGTTAGTCATTTCAGAGTAAAACAACAAGAAACAAAGACTCTTTTCAAAGATTCTCATTCAAGAACAAAAACCATGAATAAAAAATAAAGGTGTCAAATTACGGTTTCATGTTTCACTCGCACGAAATTTCTACCCATAAATTCATCTCATAGAGTAGGGCCTCCAAAAAATTCCTACTGTGTCCTTGTCTATCCTATTCGTTTCAGCCAAAGTTAGAGAGGAATCGAGTTAGTAGTTTACTCTGTAGAAAATCATTCTACGGCGTCGGCGATGACGCATTCCGCCATTTCGCCGCGCGGCCATTTACTGGCCGCGCGCCAGTTAACCCCAAAACCACCAAAAGCCATTTACTGGCCGCGCGCCAGCCCCTTCGTCTGGCGCGCAATTTTATTCGGTTACCGCGGATCTGCGCCAATCTCAAGTGCAATCTCAAGATCTCAAGTGGCGGTGTCGAATTTCGCCGGCCGGGCGTGTTTATTTAAATCGTATCGTATCACTTGTACGAGCTACGTAAACACACAGTACGTCATTCAAATCGTTACGAAACATAGCTATAGATTACAGTTAAAAAGGTTATCGCACTTCTAATAGAGTTTACACAAAAAAATAACAAAAACAACAACAAAAAATGACCCCGTTTTTGAAATAAAAACATCAACAAAATAAACAATATAACCTCTAACTTTGTTTAAAAAAGTTTATTGACACTATGATTAGTCATTCCAGAGTAAAACAACAAGAACCAAAGATTCTGTTCCATTTGTCTATTTCAAGAACAAAAACCAAAAATAATAGTTATAATATTTATAACGCTAAGCGAGGCAACAATAATCCACTAAACAATATTTAATTCTAATCACAGATTTCTAAAGGGAAGCAGATTCAATATATTGAAAAAAATAACGTGGCAATTTCAAACATACGAAAACATTACGCACACATAGACAAAACACAGGGCCTTGTTGCTGCATAACACATTATTATGTAGGGTCCTTAAAAAACGCGCGAATAGGCAGTAACGATTTCAAAAAAACTAAAGAACTTACTTCATTGAATGACACCACAAAAAAATCTCGATTAGTTAATAAATGAATCTTCACTTACACCGCGTAATACTTTTAAAATAATTCTTATTTTTCGAGAAAAACATTCGTCAATAATGGTCAAAAACATCTAAAACGGCCTTTTCTATTCAAACTCTCTAGGCTATTTTGTTAATATATTAGAAAATATTTTTGGTTAAAACGTGAGATGAAAGTGTATATGTAATACATTCACCGTTAAAGTTTTTTACTAATTCAAACCAAAAATCAATAATCGAAGCCTAAACGTAATACATTTTTTTAGCGGAAATTGTTCCCCACTGCCCATACATTTTAGTATGAAGCAGAATTCGCTTTATATTATAGACTGCGCGCATGAAAAATTCAGTGCCACAGAGTACTACTTTGTCTATGTTCAGTGCCGTCTCAATTTTCAAGGTGAGTGCATGTCCGTTTGTAGTTCCACAGTTCCGCGATCTGCGATTCGCGATCTAGCATAAGGGTGGGGCGCGAGTGTCGGGCACAACTGCTAAAATGATTTGAATTCTTCGAGCAAGTAGACTAACTAGGTATGTGAGTTTTATTGGTTTTTTTTTTTAATTATCATACATTAATGTACTTAATAAAATATAAATTTATTTTAGTATCTATTTCAGGTAGATAATATGGGAAAACGTAAAGAAAATAAATTATAAACCCAAAAAAAAATAAAGGAAGATTTAAAATAAAGGAGTAAGTACCTGTTATACACTCATCTTATTACCCGACTGTAGCGAATCTCAAAAAGACTGTTTTGTTTCGCCTGACTGTTTGTATAATATTCCGGCACAGACAAGTTTCAACCTGTTTCTTTATGCAAGCTTCCTAGGTTTGTATGTATGTTTTTATATTGCCTCGTAATCGAACTACTGAATGAAAAACCACAATTAAAATTACTTTATTAAAAATGTATTAAATAACGAGTACTTTTAATATTATAATGCGAAAGTGTGCTTGTCTGTCTGTTAGCTTTTCACGGCTCCACAGAACAACCGATTTTGATGACATTTGGCATAGAGATAGCCAAACAATAATTGCATACCGGGGACGGACGTAGGCTTCTTATCCCGGAAAATTAAAGAGTACCCGTGGGATTCTAAGAAATCTTTATTTTACATGTGAAATAAAGATTTCTTAGTAACAGAGAAGACTCACATACCCAGGTGCCCGGTGTGTGACGAAGAAGGACATAGCTCGGTGGATTGTGAACAATTCAAGAGTTTAGATTCAAATGGAAGATGGGATACAGCGAAATCCAAACGCCTATGCTTCCGATGTCTTCGGTACCGAAACAGAACACATAGCTGCAAAGCCAAGGTGTGCGGTCTCGACAGCTGCAAGAATTATCACAACAAGATGCTGCACTACACCAAGGCAACAGGGAAAAAAGAAGACAAGGAAGCTGCAGAAGTAATCAATTCCACATGGACTATTAAGAAGAAGCAATCCTACTTGAAGATTATTCCAATACAAGTTGGAGGTCCCAAAGAAGTAATCAACACATTCGCCTTGCTGGACGACGGGTCAACAGTAACATTGGTCGACGATGATGTAGCCGAACACGTCGGAGCAACAGGACCCGTCGATCCGCTGAAGATAGAAACCATCAACGACATGAAGACTTCAGAGGCAGCCTCAAGAAGAGTGACCATCAGATTAAGGGGTCTCAACAATAAGGAAGAGCAAATACAAGCGCGAACAGTGAGAAACCTGCAAGTATCGTCGCAGCGGGTCTCAAAAGAAGTGGTGGATGGGTGCAAACATCTGGCAGACATCCGGGATTACCTCATTTACGCAAACGTGAAGCCGCGAGTGCTGGTCGGTCAAGACAATTGGCATCTTCTGCTGACTACAGAAGTGAGAAGAGGAGACAGAGATCAACCAATAGCCTCTCTCACACAACTGAGGTGGGTGCTGCATGGTACAGAAAGTCGCAACTTTGGGCGCAGCATCGACTTCGTATCACACGTCACAGAAGAGACCGAAGATAGCCTGGACAGCCTAGTAGAGCAGTACTTCGAGATGGACGCGCTTTGCATACAGCCCAAGAAACCGAAGACGGATCCAGAGGAACGGGCCTTACGCATCCTCGAGAAAACCACCAAGAAAACGCCAGAGGGAAGATACGAAACTGGTCTGCTTTGGCGCAAAGAAGAGGTCACGTTTTCCGACAACTACCACAACTCGCTGAAACGGCTCTTAAACATAGAAAAGAAGATCGACAGGGACCCCGAGCTGAACCTAAAGTACACTCGACAGATGGAAGCTCTTATCACAAAGGGATATGCCGAACCCGCACCAAAGCAGAAGACTGCAGGCAAGACGTGGTACTTGCCGCATTTCGCAGTCTTCAACCCAATGAAGCCCGACAAGCTACGAGTGGTGCATGATGCAGCAGCCAAAACGAAGGGAGTAGCTCTCAACGACATGCTACTCAAGGGGCCTGATCTCTTACAGTCCCTACCTGGCGTAGTAATGCGAATGTTATTTATTCAAATAAACTTTACAATTAGTGTTTTTGAATCGCCAAGTGAATCTACCATTAATTCGCAATATCATTTCTAGCGAGAAATCATACGAATATTATAAATGCAAAAGTGTGTTTGTTTGTTGGTTTATTGGTTTGTCCTTCAATCACGCCGCAACGGAGCAATGGATCGACGTGATTCTTGGCATGGGTAATAGTTGAGAACCTGGAGAGTGACATAGGCTACTTTTTATCCCGGAAAATTAAGGAGTTCCCGCGGGAATCAAACAAACTTAAATCACGCGGACAAAGTCGCGGGCATAAGCTAGTGTTACAATATGTACTATAAAGAACCAGAAGTGGATTAAAGTAAAAAGTAAAAGCAAACAACAAACAAAACTTTATCCTACAGCACAATTTTAACAATCTCAAACTGTGAGACTGTATGTGTGATTGTGACTTGTGAGTGTCAATTATTGGCTTAAAAAAATTTATGTTCTGCCTAACAAACATTATGTGAATATTATTGTAAATGTATTGTGAAGACACCATAAGTATAGCAATCTCTTTAAATTTTTACATACGTTACAAGTATTACACGGACTTGCGGTAATATTGCTGGTATATTTAACTGATAAATCCATCCATCCATCCATCCATTTTTATCCATAGGTCTCTCAGGTATTCATCCTTTGGAAACCTGAAATTAAAAGTCGAAGTTATATACATAAAATAAAAGGGTCGTCAAGTCCGGCCCTGTAATTTATTAACATGATAGCATGAAATTTACTTACCGATGGAACGTTATTTCTGGGGTTTTCCTGTACGAAGCGTTGTAACACTGGAGGACACAACACTTCACCATTTTATTTCAATAAATATTCGCTACTAAACCTCCAAATTTCACAAAAAATTTATGACAACACAATGTAAACAAACGCCATATGTCTTCTACATGTCTTTTAAGACTGCCACGCATTGAAATTTTGTCAATGTGTGCGTTTTTGTTGCACAGTGTTGCAACAAATAAAAAAAAAGATAGGAACATAGACATTTTTGCTTGGAGGGAAAAGGACACATTCCCATACACGTGTCTATGTGGGTGTGAAATATAAGTTAAGTCTGCTTTTCTTTATTAAGCCTGTGATTTTAATCCTTTCTTTATCCCTCAGCCCCTTTATGTTTTTTTTAATTAATTTTTATTTAACTGGTTTAACGGCTCTGGGTTCTAGTCTTCCTGAGTTTAGATAGAATTAAAATTGTTTTAAGAAAGTTTAATGTTTTGTACTATGAATTGCGGTGATTTGTGTTACTTATTTTGTTTTTTAACTGGTAAGCGATTAGGCGTAGTCTAAAGTGTAAAGCCTACACATACTTCTTGGAAGTGACTAGTGAGATTAGTTTGACTTTTCCCTTGAAAATTGGTAAGTAATATTTAAAGGTAAATTATCAAAGATAAGGTATCCTCATTTGAGCAACTAAGTATAATGAACACTTAAATTTAAAATGTGAAAGTAGGTAGGTATGTATTTTTGTTGGTTGGTTTGTCTCAATTGTATTCTTGTTTCAATCAAGCTGCAATAGAGCAAAGAATTGAAGTGATTTTACATGGGAATGGTTGATGTGATCTGGAAAGTAACAAAGGTTACTATTTATCTCGGAAAATTTAAGTGATGAGTTCCCCGAAAGAAATATTTAGATTTTACGAAAGTGTAAATTCATGACTAGTTGGCATTATCTGGTGGTCCTTGTGAAATTGATCTATCAATTGAAGAAAATAATGTAAAACAGTACCCCGAATGGTAGTATAAGACATGCTTTTGAAAATATGTAATTATAACATTTGTAACAATTATTTTCAGAAGAACGTGCTTCATGAATGCCACAGCTCACATGCATGAGATAGAAATATACAAGATGCGAGATGAAAGAGCTTCTGGACCGAGATATTAACCAAATTCTTGACATTGCAGTGTAGTTTGGCACTAGCGTATTCTAAGTATAATAATATTAAATTTATAGTTAAAGTTTAACCACCCCAAACACAAAGTTAAATATTATATAGTTATTATTATTATAATAAGTTAGTTTTTGATATGATTTCGATGTAAGATTTTTGTTTATAATAAATAAATTTGATCTCTGAAATTAATTTTAATTTTGTTTTTGAAAAATTCAATAATATCCTGAATTACTAGCAAACCGGTAATTGGAAAAACCGGTATTTTCTAAATAAATCTAAAACCGACACGTTCAAATCACATCACTATTACCGGTTTTTCGCATAGGTTGCCCATCCCTAACTACTTCCGGCTCCGCTAATTGCGTCATCGAAATTTAATTATGTATATCAAGTTAGAGCGAGTCGTTCTGGTCATGAATGAAACCCGTCGTAAGACGTAACAGGCTAGAATGAGAGACGTGATTTTTTTATGAATGAATTACAGTCGACTTCACGAAGCGAAGGAATTAATGTAAATAAAACATACCAGTCACGACATTTCAACTTTACTAACAATATTTTCACTGTTGTGTATTGCAAATCACTCACAAATGTCTTATTTCCTGAAGTAAAACATGTATAGTTCTTAGTATACTCAAAAGTAATTCAATTTATGCACTATGAAGCTATTAATCTAACAAATAACTTGCAATAATCCCAAAATAGAAACACAGACTAATGACTTAATGGGTGTTTGACATATAGAAATTGAATGATTCCATAGAGATGTGACATGAAAAGTAAACCATAGACTGAATGATATGAGCGGGTTTAGTCGATTGTAAAAATCGAATATCGTTATATTAGGTTCGCAGATCTTTAATCTCTTTATTACGGCAAGCAGTCAGCGGCCGCGCCGGCACAAAAAAATCCGGTCATTCGTTTCGCTGCTTCTATTGATGTTGTACGTTTCGGGTGTTCTCTGGTGCTTTTTAGTTTTTATTTTCAACGACTTAGCTTTATTAACTGATTTTTATTTGCTCTACGATTGGACTGTGTTAAACTTTGGACTGACGACCATTTTCTATTCTTCAAGGACATCGTTTTTGCATAAGAATTGGATTATTCGGAATTTATTTTGTTTAGACAAGGTATGTAACTTATTTTATATTAAGTACCTATTAGTAATCAATGAAATTTTCAATATTTCATAATTTATTTAACTTTTAGCTTGGATATATTTCGGATACAACGTTTTTAATATAGGTGCTGTTTCCGTGAAGTGAAATTTTCTATTTACAACCTCACACTAATCGTCGCTGCATACAAATTATTTTATTTATTGTATTACCTTTTTATTACTAGGTTAGCTAGGTTATCTGCTTTACCAATTTGAACCAAAGGAATTTTTGGTGTTTTTTTTAATTTTGTGTTTTAGTTTTGCCGGCCAAATAAAAATAACTTTTATTTTTATGGTAAAAATATATATTCTGAGTCACTTGTTATTACAATATATTGAATGAAAAATGTTAAGGTTGTGAGTTTTGCCCGGAACAAATTTTGTCAGGTTTTTCTTTGATTCACTGAAATTAATAAGCCCCAATTTAAGCGATATCCTTTGATGCGTGGCTAGGAAAGGACCACGGCATTATGTAAAAACTTATGCAATTGACAAAATAATACGGGCCCTAATATCATGCCAAAGTTCGTGCAGAACTTTTGGTAGTCTTTTTGAGTTTACTACAATGCAATAAACTTAGCTTACCACGCTATTATCGACGAAACAGCAGTGTTGCTGACACGGAAGTAATTATATTTATTTATATATGTATAAATATATTTATTTATGATGTAGGGTCTTAATCGCTACAGCCCATTAACGTCCCACTGCTGGAACAGGCCTCCACTCTCATAGGAGAGAGGGAATGAGAGCTCGATGTGAGTTGGCGGGCTTTAACGACTATTATCATAATATTAGTGATAATAACTGGGTCGACGGCTTAACGTGCTCTTCGAGGAACGGGGGTGAAACACCATCAACTTCCTAACTCCAAGCTAGTACTGGGAATTTCTAGTCAGAAAACCCCAATACTTAATTATGGCCCGACTAGATAAGAAAACGATAAGAAACCAGGTGCTCAAAATTTCTACTCAATCAAATAATACACACAGCATACTACATAATATAACACATAAAAACATGTTACTGAAACTAAAATATATTTATAATACTAAATTATACGATAAAATAAATAAAATAAAAATAAATAATAATTTATTTCTCAAAATTTAACAAAAGTAAGACTTAGGTCTATAATAACAATGTATGGTCGGTCTCTGCAGCCGAATATAGGATACCCTGTGGTTTAGGCTGCAGTGACTCGCCTTGCAGTGAATTACTTATTACGTATTATATACATACACATACATATTATAGAATTATATAGAATAAACAGCTAGTCGTCTTCAATTTGAAAGAAAATATGTCTTTAGACCATTTTTGGACAAGCCCAGCAATTTCGACTGTCTAATAGTAGGTGGGTTGGCGGGCTTTGACGACTATTATCAAGTAAGTGATAAGATGTTAGTGAAAGGTTTAATTATAATATCTTCTTCAACATCACAAGGTTATTTCGTAATCATAGTGTGTGGTAATCGATTTCAGAATGTATTCATTCAATCGTTCATTCACAACTAGTCTGTCAATGTTCGCATCACTATATGTCCAATGACAATTTTAATCACGTGACCTGAAGCCATATTTGATTACATTAATTCCTTCGCTTCGTGAAATCGACTGTATATAGATGTAATTTACGTTCAAGGTCACTCCCACTACTGTCCGTTATCTACTTCAAATTGTGTCTATGGAGTTGCCTATCCATATCCTATATGTTACTTGTCTCTGATTGTTACAGTATCAATTGTTGTGATTGGCTGAATTTATGGTATTCTTGCTGCGTCAATGGATTTTGTCCAATATTGGAAGAGTGTTATCCAATCAGAGATGATTGCGTTGGTTACTAATGTAGCCGTCAGAGATACGCAGTCTCCCAGCAGCAGGGCGACCGCGTATCTTCTGCATCAATCATTGTTACAGTATCAATTGTGATTTGCTGAATTTATGGTATTCTTGCTGCGTCAATAGATTTTGTCCAATAGTGGAAGAGTGTTAACCAATCAGAGGTGATTGCGATCGTTACACTGTAGCTGTCAGAGATACGCGGTCGCCCAACAGTTTTCAGAGCAGAGACAAGTAATTTAGGTCAGTTTTGATTTGACTTTGAGTCTGATTTGAGTGTTACGGTGGATTATTGCATTTTATTTCAGTCTTTTAAACATTAGACGACGGATAATCTTATAACTTGGAAATTCTATTGAATTAAAAAATATGCAAATTAACATTAGGAAAAAAAATATCGGAAGAATGGTGAGAATTTATTAATGTAACTATTTAATGCTCTTTTTATGGGTTCATTTTTTGTTATTGTGAATATTATTTCGAATAAAGTTTTTATTGTAATAGGATCTCTATTTCAATACAATGAAACGCTATCTGTAGTTGCAGAAGAACAATGCAATAGTAACAAAAATTGTTTTATTTATTGAAGCTATTGATAGGTACTGAGTGCAGTAAATGCAAAACTATTCTAGTGCTAAATTGCGGCACTTCGCTGATCAGTCACTGCAGTTAGCCTGATTTTAAATTTCAAACGATGCAGTGACCATTTTATCTAAATAAAAATAAAATAAATCTCCTTCTAAAGAAGAGTTGTTAAAAGTTTAAAAATTAATTATTTAATAATTTAAGATATTCGTATCGCTATCGCAACATAACGCTGGTTATCGTTTTTGGGTTTCGTCACAGTGAGCCGATAAAAAATATATTTTCGTAGATTATTATTAGGACCATTAGATATGAAAGCAGAGTTAAATTTTTTTTGCATTTGTAGTTCATGCCCAGTGTTGTAAATTTACAAGCCACTTTATAGCATTGAGAGCATATTGAGAGTGAATACAATATATTAAATAATATTAATTTCCTCATGTATATTTCAAGATGGATTTGTTAGTTGATTAATTTTAAAGACACCACAGAATCTAAAATCTATTCCCAGTATACATTTCCTTGTTAATAAAAGAAGGAACGAAACCTTCATGCTGGGGCATGCTCGAAAGAGGTTAGAGAGCGCAATCCGCCATAACCTAACTAGTGAGGATGCAGTAATCTTTGCCAGCGTTCACTATTTTTTACAAACAAATTCAATCAACCAATCAATCATTTATCCAATTTACGTACACATATTGACATCCATTACTTACATATAAAACATGATTGTTAATATGAGGATGGATAATTTGTTATGGTATCTTAAAACAAAAGCTATGAGGGTTCCAAATGCGCCCTGGTCTGAGAAGATCCCACAACAAACTCAGTCGTGTTTTTTTTTTCATTATAACCATCTCACATATCATCTTAACTAAGCAACTATCAGAGCCATTAGAGCAAATCATTTCCAAGCCTCCTAGTCATATTATTTAAGTAATCTATTACATGGTGATAAGATTTTTCAATGAGTTTACGTTTTACATTAACTTTGAACTTATTCACAGACAACTTCAACGTGTCTTTTGGGAGCTATTGTAGAAGAGGACACTGTTTCCAACAGATGAATTGCTAATACACACCAAACACTATATTAAATACTAGCTAATGCCCGCTACTTTGCGTGGATCGAGTTTTTTGGGTTCCTGCGAGAACTCCTTAATTTTCCGGGATAAAATGTAGCCTATGTGCTATTCCAGACTATAATCTATCTCTGTGCCAAATTTCAGCCAGATTCATTCAACTGTTGGGGTGTGATTAAGTAACAAACATCCATACATGCATCCATCCAAACTTTCGCATTTATAGTATTAGTAAGATATAGCTTTCGTTGGTGTATTGCGGGGAAATAGATTGTTGATCGGTCAGTGATGGCATGCGGGGTGGTCTGGAGCAGGAGCTGGTGAAAGAGAACGCGGGTGACGGGGGCGCGGTGCGGCTGCGCTGGGTGTGCGCGGCGGCGGTGGGCACGGCGCTGTCGCTGCTGGGCGCGGCGCTGGCGGACCGGCGCCTGCCCCCCGCGTTGGACCGCTCCGCGCCGCCGCAGCGCTTCATCGCGCAGATCGCGCACGAGCACCTCGTCAACATCACCGCCATAGGGCCCCGGGTAACCGCGCACATACTTACCACCAGCACCACCACTACAGGCCATTAACGTCCAACTGCTGGGCACAGGCCACCACACTCTCATAGGAGAGAGGGAATTAGAGCTTAGAGTGATAATAACCGGGACCGACGGCTTAACGTGCTCTCCGAGACACGTTGGTGAAACACCGCCGACTTCCTAACTCCGGGCTAGGACTGAGAATTTCTAATCAGAAATCCCCAATACTCAATTATGGCCCGACCCGGGACTCGAACCCGGGACCTCGTCGCCCGCAGTCGAGCATGCCAACCACTGGACCAACGAGGCAGTCAACACACTTACACTTGATCTATGTATATTCAATCATTATTTATTAAAATTAGGTTGAATTCCAATAACTAATTATACATGATGGTGATAATCTGCCTGTATGCGGCTGGGATACTGATTACTTATCGCCGTTCAAAGACGCATTATGGTTACCACAAATGAACAAAAATTAGGAAGGCTGATACTTGCATAATATTAAAGTATGTGCTGTACCTATGTAAAAACTTTAACAGTATAAAATAAGGCAGTTATCCATGGTTACCAAAAGTACAGTTATCTCTCATAATAATTAATTCCATGTTTTTTTATCATTTAAATAATCCTTAAAATTATAATTTAATGCCTTTAAAAAATCTAAAATTACACCACAATTTTGCAGCCCAAATAGACCTTAGTCTGTGTTACGGCTGACAAAATGAAGCGTAAGTTTGTGTTTTACAAAAACTTTGAACTTGTTGAGACTTTGAGAGACATCTCCAATATTATGTCTTCTGGACATTCTAAGACAATAATAGTAATAATGTTCCCATATAGTAATGCTTTTAGGTCTTTGATGGGGCTGCCGCGCATCAGGAATGTTTGCAAATGCTTGACTCGATTGCTTCATTGCAATAACGCGTCCCTGGTGCGTCAGGGTGTGTGTGGTAGAGAGTCTGCATAGAGTGTGTGTGCGTGACGCGCGCAGGTGGCGGGCAGCTACGAGAACGAGGTGGCGGCGGTGCGCGTGCTGGTGGGCGCGGCGCGCGCGCTGGCGGCGCACGCGTCACCGCACAACCGCGTCGACTACGACGTGTTCACGGCCAGCGGCGCCTTTGCGCTCACCTTCCTCGACGGTGAGCCCTGTCCCTCCCGCCCCCACCCGGCGCCCTCGCACTCCGCGACACGCTACAGCTCCTCCCGTGTGCAGGCATGAGCAACATCTACCGCGACGTGCAGAGCGTGGTGCTGCGCGTGCGCGGTGCGGGCGGACGCGCGGGCGCGTCGCGGCGCGCGCTGCTGCTCAACTGCCACTTCGACACCGTGCCCGACAGCCCGGGTGAGCGACACGCGCACAAACACACGCATACACACAACGTGTTGAGCGTAAAGAAGGAAGAAATACAGACTTTGGCACCTACGGGCGTTTAGGCGTTCACAGCTAGTCTTACTATTATTATAAATGTGAAAGTTTGGATGGATGTATGGATGTTTTTTACTCAATCACGCCCCAACGGCTGAACGGATCTGGCTGAAATTTGGCACATACATACATAGGTTATAGTCTGGAATAGCACATAGTTCTCGCGGGAACCAAAAAACCTCGATCTACGCAGACGAAGTCGCGGGCATTAGCTAGTTGTATAATATACATATTTGCGTGGTTCGTGTAAGCTTTATAGCTAATAAAGGAATATTCAATGGCTGCGATGGCCGAAAATATGTTAAACAACATTATATTTTTTGAAAAAAGCGTATGTGATTCCACTTTGAAACATTCTCAATATTTTTATTGACGTAATATTCCACTTACAAAAATGAATGCATTTCATTATTTATTTATATCAAAATGATTCAGTAGTGACGCGACGTTTTAGTTTTTGTTAGACGAGTATTAAATACCTACCTATACTTAGATGTTGCGGCGACGAGTCATAATAAGTAATTTGTTGAAAGACAAGTTGGCCGAACCGGTTGCACGGACAAAAACTTATACCCTTCTGTTCAGATATTAATGTATCTTTGAATTTGTTAATACCTATGTTCGATGTAATACAACAGCGGCATTGTGTGAAGGAAATGACGTACGCTAATGAGCTTCGCGACAACTACTTAAAGGTAGTCGTAACAGAAGAAGTCTAGCTAATATTATTATTACATTTATATTATATTTATATTAGATTAACTGCCTCGTTGGTCTAGTGGTTAGCATGTATGTTGACTGCGGCCGACGAGGTCCCGGGTTCGAGTCCTAGGTCGGGCCATAATTAAGTATCAGGTTTTTCTGATTAGAAATTCCTAGTACTACCCCGAAGTTAGGAAGTTGGCGGTGTTTCACCCCCGTGCCTCGGAGAGCACGTTAAGCCGTCGGTCCCGGTTGTTATCACTAACATGATAATAGTCGTTAAAGCCCGCCAACCCGCATTGGAGCAGCGTGGTGGGTCTAAGCTCTAATTCCCTCTCTCCTATGAGAGTGGAGGCCTGTGCCCAGTAGTGGGACGTTAATGGGCTGTAGTGGATTATATGTATTAGATTGCATACTGTAGGTATGTATATGTACTTATGTGTATTTTTTGGGTTGGGTGTTATAAAATAAAAACTAGAAGATTTAGGTATAAATGCGAAAGTTAGGATGGATGCATGGATGGATGGTTGTTACTCAATCACGCCAGAACGGCTGAACGGATCTGGATGAAAGGCATAGAGATAGATAGATGTCTATATGCATAATTATTCAATAAAAATATCTTCCAAGTTTTCTATAAGTTTACGCGGTAAAATCTCATGGTAATATGGAGTTAATTTGTCGAATTTTATTAATTAACTGAATAGATTCACGTAGGTACTTAGCAAGGAGATAATAAAGCTGTGGTTTGACCGGCATCAATGTAGGGCTACCGAAAAATACCTACTTCTAAATATAGCGATAATATAGGATCGTGTTTGGTTGCGCGCACTCGAAAAGGCCTATTATGTCCAGCAGTGGACGCATACAGGCTAATGGATGGATGGATGATAGCGATAATATGCATCATTACTAGATTGAATTGATTATTAGATTGGCAGCTGAAAATGACAATGAAATTAAAAATCAATCAAATATTTTTTATTCAAATACCTAGAGTTTATACTAGTGCTTTTGAATAGAAGAATGAATCTATCATTGGTTCGGATGCCGGAATTATAATCCCGTCTGTCCGGTCTCTACTAATTACTTATATATGTATACTATGTGTGAAAAATTATAGATTTTCACAAAATCTTTCAAGTGGTAAGCACATGAGTACCTACTTATTTCAACTTACCTGTTTGTAGGTACACGAGTTACGTATACCTGCGGCGTCATGGAAAAAATACTTTCGTTGCAAGATCGCAACCTTGCACCTCCAGCGAATGGATGTCTGGATGTATGGATGTTTGTTACTCAATCACGCCCCAACAGTTGGACGGATCTGGCTGAAAATTGGCACAGAGATAGATTATAGTCTGGAATAGCACATAGGCTAATTTTATTCCGAATTTTATCCCGGAAAATTAAAGAGTTTGCGCGGAAACCACAAAATCTCGATCCACGCGTATGAAGTCGCGGGCATCAGCTAGTAACTTTCATTAAATTATTGTTTTTAAGCTTTTCAACTTATCGGTTGCCAAAAATGGCATTAATTATGAATAAGTCCAAAGTGCGGGTGCATCTACAGCTAACAACGCTCACTGGTGGAGTCGCACCATATGGAACACATCACCCTTCAATGCGACCGGCCAGCCAACGACATAACAACACATACACACAGGCTCACTCTTCACTGTCAGTGACTACAAAGGCGCTTCGCGTGACTTTTCCTCACAGCTCTTTGTATAACAAGTTCCAGGACAACAAGTTGTGTGTGTGTTCAGGCTTAACAGAATATTTACCGCTGAGAGGCTGGACTCGGCGGCCGAGTCAAGGTGGACAACAATGATCCACGGGCGCGCTCGCCTCGCTCGTGTGGTGGTCGGTTACATAACGACGTCACTTTTTATATCAAAATAGAATTAAAGTATCAGCTAAGGCCGCGCTCACTTTGATAGGAATTTATTCGTACGTAGTTAAACGTGCGAATAGCGGTCGTACGAATTGAGTGCGCACACTGAATTGTCACACAATCTTGCTACAACGACAAAGAACAAATTACAGATTTAAAGTGTGAAAATCGCGGACCGTTTTTAAAATTAAAACAAGTTTAACATATCCAGTTTGATTGCCCGATGGCCAGCGATGCTCATAACAAGCGTTAATTGGAACCGTCGGCGAGCGCCGCACGAGCACACCACATTAGCCAACACCAAGGCCCGAATTCGAATAAGCCCGAATAAACAGACATCAGCTAAGAACTCGTTCTCAAATACCGGTCGATCTATGTTAAAGACCGCTCTTAAGTATACCATAATTGACCGATACTTGAGCACCTGTTCTTAGTTGATGTCGGCTTATTGATACGAGCCCTAGAGCTCGCTCGACTCGACCCTTCGTGATTGTGTAGTTCACAGTTCGGTACTGATTGCTTTATTAGCGCATTTTGAACACAGCTCAGTAAATTCATTACCTTTGTTACCGTCTAATTTGTAACCATTTACGAGGTTCGAGGTTTGAAGTTTTCACATAAACCGACGATCACTGTAAACATCTCGTACCTAAATGTTACGGTCCGTCAATTTTGGGTAATTGAATAATTGTCTACCTGCGGTTGTGCCTCTGTATTGCTATAGAGTCAACTAAGACAAAAATATAATATTAATGTTTTTGTTTCTATATTTCGTTTCAAATACGCAAAATACATCACATAATTTAGACCTACTTAAAAAATTGCCTGCTTTGGAGTTGAGAAGTTTCGATGGAACTCTTAGTAAATGGACAGCTGGTTCTGGACGCATTTCGTCGGTTTATAAGTCGACGCGGCCCTGTTTCTTTGATAGTAAGTGATGGGGGTGGTGCCTTTGTTAAGGCTAATAGACAAATAAACGAGATACACGAGCTTTTATCTAAGGAAAAATTTTTAGATCAACACTTAGGATTTCAAAGAAACCTCCCTTTTGGGCCACATTTTGGGGGGGTTTGGGAGCAAAAATGCAGCTGTCAAAAGTAGGTACTCAAACTTTAACGTATGAGGAGCTAAATACTGTTCTGGTCCAAATAGAAGGAATTATGAACAGTCGTCCACTATGTGTGTTGAGTTCGGACCCTTCTGAGCCCACCGCGCTTACACCTTCTCATTTTTTAAATATAACGCCACTTAAATACTTACCTGCCAAAGACTTTACCGAAGTGCCGCAGAATAGACTCAATCGCTACGAGTTACTTACAAAACTTGTTCAATCTTATTGGCAGAGATGGAGTCGCGAATACTTGTCCTCTCTCCAAAGCAGACAAAAGTGGAATACTCCATCTCATCCCATCACAATTGGTTGTATTGCTATAATTCGTGATGACAATTCGCCACCTCTGAGTTGGCCTTTAGGTATAGTCCAGGATGTTTACCCTGGTAAAGACGGAGTAGTCCGAACCGCTAAGGTAAAAACGCGTACAGGTTCTTACGTTAGGCCTGTTGTTCGGCTATGCCCTCTGCCGCTCCAATAATAGTATTTTGCAACTCCGCTATAGCTTAAGTTAGTTTTTAATTATTTTTACCTTTCCGCTTTTCAATACTTTTTTTTACCAATATCGCTATTTGTTTATACAAACTTAATCGCTTTCTGAAGGCATCCCTTCAGCCCGGGGGATGATGTTCACGCCGTTTACACACACACACACAAAAACGCAATTACACACTAATTTAATTACCTCATTCTAATTACCTCACCCGTCTCCTTTCCACTACCCAGGACGAAACGAGACAGCGAACTCATCAACGGTCAATTTTCTACCGATGTTTTGAACCACCAGTCGCCTATCGATCTCCGCTGACCGCTTAGGCTAAGCCCGTCGCATACGCATTATTTTTGCACACGTTGATTACGTGCAATTTTCCTAATTCTATTTAAAAACCCACGGGTCGACCCACGCGAACCATAAACCTATATACCATCAAAAACAATTACTTATGGTGGGTGATCTAGTGCTTTATCCACCCATCGAAGAGCGCACGGACACTTTGAGGTAAGTCCTGGGTGTCCTCTCACAGTCTATTCACTTTTCTTTTAGCAATCAGTGATTCACATAGTACAGAGTTCCCTATTATTTTTGTTGCTGTTTTCATGTCATTGTGTTAGATGTGTTATGACAAACAAATTTTATTTATAAACTTAAAGGCTACTGAATACTGACAAAAGACCAGAAGACAATTATAGTTGTATTTAAACAAAATCTGGAGAAGTGGCGTCGATGAGCATTCAGGCCAGCGCTGCGTCGGGAAGTACTCAGTGAAGCGGCGTCGTGTAACAACCAGGGTAGTGGCGTTGTAGTCTCATACTACTCTAAGGCTGTGTGACCCACTTGTGCGGCTGGTACTGGCGTCGACGGGCTGTGTATTGATATGCTGTTGCGTATCGACTATTGCTGGCCGCTGAGCGTGTGGCTCTGTGAGTGGCTGTGTCGGAACATCGGTCGGCGTTGCTGCGTTGTGTTGCTGTGCTGCGTTGGTTGCTGTGCTGCGTTGGTTGCTGTGCTGCGTTGTGTTGCTGTGCTGCGTTGGTTGCTGTGCTGCGTTGGTTGCTGTGCTGCGTTGTGTTGCTGTGCTGCGTTGGTTGCGGTGCTGCGTTGGTTGCTGTGCTGCGTTGGTTGCTGTGCTGCGTTGTGATGCTGTTGTGTCCCGCTGTATGCACTGATGATGCTGTCCTCACTGCGATGACTGCAGGGTAAAATATTGTGATGTGCGATGTTGCTCAAGTCTGACGAGTGAGGGCGTAACGTCGGCTTAATGTGCCTCAGCGGCGGCTGTGACGTCACGTCGGCTTGTTTGATCGTCGGCGGCGGCTTGGAAATCACGTCGGGGTCACCAATGTACGGGAGCAGGTGATATGGCTCGACCGTAACAAAGGATGATCATCCTCCGAGCGGGTGTTCTGCTCGGGGACCACTGGTCCGACCGTTCATCTTTGGAGGTCGTATATATAGCGTAATTCAGAGAACGCTTCGTAATCGTGAGTTGGGCTCTTCGTGGTCGCGTGAATCGTACTAGTAATGCCATCTATTGGATTATGTGCGGACTGCGAAGACCGCAAGAAACGAAATCGATCCAATCTTAAAGTATTTCAATTTTCAATATGGCCCTGATTTAAAATTTTGTTAAAGCTTTACTCTTCCGTGATTCCGGGATTTATGGGGATTTGAAATTAAATCGGTTCAATGACAAAAAATTTCGAAATGCCGCTGACTTTCTTTTTTAAATTTTGGCAACAATTTCCTATTCGGTGTTCCCGGGGAACCCCAAATATTGTGGACAATAAAGAATCTCGATATGGCACTTAATTTTTAAAAAGATAATTGTGTTAGGGGTAGATAGATAAGAATAGAGTTCAAAGATTTTTTTTGACACAAACTTTATAGACCTATTACACTGCACTTTTCACAGGAACCCTTACATTTGAATCAGTGTAGTGTAGGGAGAAAGGGTCCCTAAATTGGTCTTTATTGCTGTGTAATAAGCAACGTTATAACTAGCAGTCACGCCCATCCCTACCACAGGGCCCTGTAATAAGTGCAGCGTAAAAGGCCTATTAGCTAAGTTTAAAACAAAATTGCCGAGCGAGACGCACTGACAGAGTACTCATTCCGTAGTTCAGTTTCAGTAGGTCCGTGATTCGCATTTAGATAACAAATACTTGCACACTGTTTGCTCCCGCGTTTATTCGAATGCCGAATATACACGCGAATGTGAGCAGATGTGACACGGGTGTGACTGGGTGCGTGTGCGCAGGCGCCAGCGACGACGCGGCGGGCTGCGCCGTGGGGCTGGAGGTGGTGCGCGCGCTGGCGGCCGGGCCCCCGCTACGCCACGACGTGCTGCTGCTGCTCAACGGCGCCGAGGAGAACATCCTGCAGGCGTCGCACGCGTTCATCACGCAGCACCCGTGAGCACGCGCACCCACCCACACGCACACACGCACACACCGCGCGCACCCGCACCCGTGTCACCCGTTGTCTGTGTCGCAGCTGGGCGCGGGCGGTGCGCGCGTTCGTCAACATGGAGGCGTGCGGCGCGGGCGGCCGCGAGGTGCTGTTCCAGGCCGGCCCGCATGACCCCTGGATCGTGGAGGTACGCGCCCTTCCCCTCCCCCCCCCCCTGCTCACCCCGCCCCCGCACCCCGTATATATATGATAAAATAAAATTTGATTAAAAATTTATGTTTTGGGTTCTGGGGGATCATAAAAGAGGTAACAGGCGTTGACTTTTAAAATTTTGTCAATCGTGAAATCGGGCAAACAAAAAAAATAGTTTTTAAAAAAATTAAGAGAAATATCGGCATCCGAGCTGCATACTAATTTTGTGGTAAAATGGCTGAACTCTGTATAGAAAAGTTTGGCGGCTGCGAGATTACCCTCCGTGACATCGTTGGGCGAGTGTTAGCGAATAACGGTAATAGGCCTATTACATTATATTTTTGGAAGGGACCCTTACACCTGAATCAGTGTAGTGTAATAAGATTTAGGGAGACAGGGTCTCTAATTTTGTCCTTATAGGCCTATTACACTGCATTTTTCACAGGGACCCTTCCATTTAAATCAGTGTAGTGTAATAAGATATAGGAGGTAAGGGTCCCTAAATTTAATGCTGTGTAATAAGCGACGCTCTAACTAGCGGCCACGCCGCAGTGCAATAGACCTATAATATCTTTAATATTACAACGTTTGGCCCCGCTTGTGTAGACGCGGGGCGTGCGACTGTGTTACCCAAATAATAAATATTACTTTGATGCCAATTGTCTATTAGGCCTACTACACTTCACTTATTACAGGTCCCTGAAGAAAGAGTGGGCGTGGCCGCTTATTAGAGCGTCGCTTATTTCACGGCATTAAGGACCGAATTAGGGACCCTTTCTTCCTAAATCTTATTACACTACACTGATTTAAGTGTAAGGGTCCCTGAGAAAAGTGCAGTGTAATAGGCCTATTATTGCTGTGTAATAAGCGACGCTCAAATTAGCGGCCACGCCCACCCTTACCATAGGGCCCTGTAATAAGTGCAGTGTAACATGCCTATAACCGGGTCCGGCCTCGCGCAGGTGTATGCGGGCGCGGTGCCGCACCCGTTCGCGTCGTCCGTGGCGCAGGAGCTGTTCCAGAGCGGGCTCATCCCCGCCGACACGGACTTCCGCATCTTCCGCGACTACGGGAACCTGTCGGGTGAGCTACTCGAGTACAGGTCTACACGCATACACAGTACACTGTACACACGGGAATCAGACCGACCGATAGGGATGATGCCTATATCAAAAATAAATTATTTCTAACTGATTATTAAATAGGGGGTCTTCAAAAAACCTAAAATTCACATCCTCCGTTAGTTTTAAGTTTGATAACTATTTTTTATAATATAGATTAAAGAAAAAAAGTGCGTTGAAGTTTGAGGACGTCACAATTGCAAAGGACATTGTTCTGTCCCCATACAAAGTTCGCCTAAGAACCAACAGTCATAAAACATTCATTACTGGGTCCAACTGATTACCTTTTTATACTTGAGAGCAGATTAAAACAAAGGACACTTGCTAAAAAATGACTTATTACCAAAAATATTTTAAATTTTGAGGATATTTCAACTTTCACAATCAATCTGCTTGCACAAATAAATACCATCTTTATTCAATTGTAATAGAGCTGTAAGCAGTATGCAGATAAGAAAAGATTCGACGTAGTTCATGAAAAACATTACAGATGGCGTTAGATATATTAAACTATTGTACTTTCAATAGATGGCGTTGCGAGATTCAGAATACTAGCCCACTTAGCACTTTAAGCTGCTTTTATCTTGTTTCTTACGATACGGATCTAGTGCTGAAGCGGTGTTATTGCATATTATTTTAACCTGTAAGTTATTGATCTGTGGTTAATAATCGAGAGACGGAAACGTATAGTAATCAATTTAATACCCATTTATTTATTTTGGAATTAATTTGAAGTGTCCGTTGAATTCTAATATTTGAATTAAAGGTTATAAAATAAGCTAAGAGTTATTGTATATTTCAAACACATGTTGATTCTTAGGCGAATTTGGTCAATGTCCTTTCATACAACTTCCATAGTAGAAGAGGGTTTTTAAGTTTGATAAAGAGTTACTGATTTGATTGAGTTGTCATCATCCCTATTCACTGTGGCACAGACTTTTTAAAATATTGGCTAAATTTTTGGAAACCCCAAATGTCTATTTTGAACGAAATGATCCAATAGCATAGAGTTTCTCTATGACGCTGTCTTTCTAAAACATTGACTACAGGTGGTTAACTTTTGCGATCCCAGAAAATCTCAAATATTGTTTTTTTTTACATAATCGGTCCGATAACAAAGTATTTTAATATCTTGATTTTGAATAATTTTGGCATCAGTTTTCCTTTTCGTAATCCCAGGGAAGTAGAAACCTCGAATATCAAATTTGAATCAGATGAAATATTTGTTTGGAAAAATTAATTCTCATCATAGGGTTTCGATAGGGTTGGCCTATCGATTGGTTCATTAAAATAGTGACTGACAATTTTTGCATTTTTAGTTTAAAGTTTAATGCTCAGCTCGGTTAAGTTTTTTTTAAATTATTAAATGCAGTTTGAAATTTTCTTATTTTTATAACAAAATAATATTTCCTTCGAATTCAATTTGATACCATACCTACTCATATTGTAAATGCGAAAGTGTGTTTGTTTGTCGGTTTGTCCTTCAATTACGCCGCAACGCAGCAAACGGATCGACGTTGTTTTCTGGCATGGGTTCAGTTGAGGACCAGTATGGCTAGCATGCGTACAACGAGTAAAATTATGTCTACCCGTTATCTCTATTAATTGTCTACCGAAGCTAATAATATGGTTAGTTATCTCGTTACGTCAAAAGTAGAGATAAATGTAATATTTCTTATCCGTGGTATTTTTCTCTACCGCATTTTGTGCATGTAGGGTAAACGAAAAATTTGTCGGCAACAACATCTCTCTCTCTCGTCGCGAGATAGTCTCGTTGTGCGCATGCTAAGCACACTGGAGAGTGACATAGGCAACTTTTACCCTGGAAAATTGAGGAGTTCCCGCGCGAATAAAAAAAACTTAACATTGAATGTAGTTGTCCCCGGAGTCCCGTTATAGGCCTATTACACTGCACTTTTCACAGGGCCCTGTTGTAAGGGTGGCAATAAGGATCAATTTAGGGACCCTTACTCCTTAAATCTTACTACACTACATTGATTAAAATGTAAGGGTCCCTGTGAAAAGTGCAGTGTAATAGGCCTATTAGTGTCGTCCGGCTCGTATAGTATCGCGTCGGTACGGCAGGCGTTAACCTGTGACCTGGAGAGTGACATAGGCTACTTTTATCCCGGACAGGAGTTCCCGCGCGAATAAAAAAATGAACCACGCGGATGAAGTTGCGGGCATGCGGTGTTTAACATTGAATGTAGTTGACCACGGCAGTGGCGTGCACAGGGTTTGAAGCTAGGGACTAGGGTAAGCGTTGGTAAGTCAGAATACCTATTTACTGACCGTCTTGATAAAATATGAGCATTGACGTATTTCCACTTGGGTAAGCGGTGCTTGTATGCCTCTATGAACTGCACGTCACTGGTTCACGGAGTCCCGTCAGTGTCGTCCGGCTCGTATAATATTCTTCGTATAATATATATTACACTGCACTTTTAACAGGGACCCTTACACTTGATTCAGTGTAGTGTAGTAAGATATAGGGAGAAAGGGTCCCTAGTTTGATCCTTATTGTTGTGTAATAAGTGACGCTCTAACTGGCGGCCACACAGGGCCCTGTAATAAGTGCAGTGTAATAGGCCTATTAGTGTCGGCTGGCTCGTATAGTGTCGCGTCTTCCACGGAGTCCTGTCAGTGTCGGCTTTTACAGTATCGCGTGTGTGCGACAGGTGTGGACCTGGCGTGGAGCAGCAACGGCTACGTGTACCACACGGCGCTGGACACGGCGGCGCGCGTCCCGCGTGCCGCGCTGCAGCGCACCGGCGACAACGTGCTGGCGCTGGTCCGGGGCTTGCTCACCAGCACGCGGCTCGAGCGCGCGGTGGAGGCGGTCGAGCAGCCCGTGTTCTTCGACGTGCTGGGCATGGCGGCGGTGTCTGCGCGCGCGCCCGCCGCCGCAGCCACGCTGCTGCTCTTACTGTTGCTGCTCGCCGGCGAACTCACGCTGTCTGCGCGCGACGCCGCTGCGCAACGTATACCACTCATGTTATTTTTATACGACTGCCAAAAACTGACGAAAAAGGAGTATATTGTTTTCAGGATTCATTTCTGTATGTATGTATGTATGTATGTATGTATGTATGTATGTATGCGAGTTTGTATATTCCACCATAACTTCTATACGCCTGAATCAATTTTGATAAATGAGGTATCGTTAGAATCCCTAGCTTATTCCGGGTGACATGGGCTAGTAAAATTTAAAAAAAAATGATGGGGTGACCATGGTCCCGCATTAAAGACTAAAGTAAAAAAAAATATTCGAAAATAAGATTAAATATAATATAATCATCATCTAGAAAATGATGAGTAGATTCCAAAAATATACAACACTATAGTTCAATATCCAGTGATTCACAAAAAAATATAATTTATTAAAAATTTGAATAAGATTCTAATTTAACTAGATTTTAAACTTTTTAGTTCGTTTTCTGGGGCAGTCGAATTTTTTAATTTTATTTTATGGTTTGCAAACAGGTAATACACAAAAACAACATGAAAATAACAAAACACATAGAAAACAGTTTAGAGTGTACACCCAATTACTGGCAAGCCGGCATGCATTTAGCTGATCTCGCAAGTGCGGGGGGAACATGTACCATGTTCTGAACAATAAATTAATTATGAATTATTATGAACTGGTCCAATAATAATGAATATCAATACTAGACTGGCTTAAAAAAAATTGGCAACAGTTTCCTCTTTTATGATCCCAACAAACCCCATATAAAAACTTCCAAAAAATTGGTCCGGCGATAATTTCCCCTTTTGTGATAATGTGATCCCAAGAATCCTCGAACACCGATTTTGAACGAAATTGGTCCATTAACAAAGAATTTCAATAATTATTTAATTTATAAATTAATTAACAAAATTACACCACAATGTTATAGGCCAAAAACCTAGAAGAAAACAGGCTTGCGTTTGAAATTTGCATCCCATACAGACTGTAGTCTGTGTTAGGGCTGCCAAAATGATCATCTGACGCTGTCATTTTGTTTTTGGCAACATTTTCCTGTAATCTCGGAAAACCCCATATACGAGGTCTGTCCGGAAAGTATCGGGCCTACCTTTATATCTCCGCGCTGGCGTTATTCTTCATCATCGGGCGGGTGGCATCCTTTAAAGTAAACCCCACTTGATTGATTAACACGGTTCCAGCGATGTTTCCACTTCTCGAAACAGTCCTGGAACTCACTTTTAGGGATGCCCTTGAGTACGCTCGTCACATTATATTCAACCGTCGTCGTTTTGTCATCGAATCGCTGTCCTTTGAGTGGTTTTTGAGTTTTGGAAACAACTAAAAGTCACAGGGGGCTATGTCGGGACTGTACGGAAGTTGTCGAAGCAATGCGATACTGTGTTTACTCAGAAACTGCTGCACGAGATCGTGATGGAGAAGCCAGTCACCACCTGACCAAAAGTGCTGTCGTTTTCTCACTGCTGACGCAAACGTTTCAATATTTGAACGTAATATTCTTTATTGATTGTCTGACCTGTTGGTGCATATTCATGGTGCACAACACCTACATAATCGAAGAAAACAATCAACGTTGACTTCAAACTGCTCTGACTTAGACGTGCTTTTTTCGGTCTTGGTGATCCAGAATGCTTCAACTGTGAAGACTTGTCTGTTTCGGGATCATAACCCTAAACCCATGATTCATCACCAGTAATAACCTTTTTCAGCACAGTATCATCGTTATTGACCATTTCTATGTTATCCTGAGCGATTTCTAAGCGAAGCTTTTTTTTGCACTGAGCAATTTCAGAATGAAATTCGCACACACGCGTGTCATTTGTAAATTTGAGGTTAAAATTTCCCAAATTATAGTTTTTGGTATTCCAAAGTCTCCTTCCCGCACAGTCTTGATCGTCTACGACGATCTTGTTCGATCGCAAGTCGCATATTATCCAATGTTTTTGGCGTCGAAGATCGGCCAGAACGAGCATCACTATCAACAGAAGTGCGGCCTCCTTTGAAACGATTAGACCACTTTTTTTATTATTCGTGTTTTGCTCATACACTCACAAAATTTGATGCAAATTCGTTAATCTTGTTTTTCAGTCATTTTTAATAACAATCACTGAATCCGCCAATCTCAAAAATAGCTTTGAGTGTAGCATGAACTACACGATCGGCAGGTATCAGCAAACAACCGATAGGTTCGTGAGGCTTTACCGTTGACGTTCATGCCCTGCAGAGGTCGCTCGAACACTACGGCGCGGAGATATAAAGGTAGACCCAATACTTTCCGGACAGACTACGTTTATGATATTGAGGGGATGGTTCTGTTCCCCCCGGCAGTGTACATGCCGGTGAGCGCGTGGACGGGCGTGGTGGCGCGCGCCGCACTGGGCGTGCTGCTGAGCTGGCTGGCGGGCGCGGCGGCCGCGCTGCTGCCGGCGCTGCTGCTGCACGCGGCGGGCGCGCGCCTCGCCTTCTACTCGCGTGCCTGGCTGCTGTTGCCGCTGTACGCGCTGCCCGGTGAGTGTGCCGCTGCCCTCCACGCCGGCGTGTCGGAGTTGTGTTCACAGTCTGATAGTGTGATTGTGATGCGGTCCACAGCGCTGTGCGGCTGCTGGGCGGACGCGCGGCACACGTGGGGCGGCTGGCTGGGCGGCGGCGCGGCGCGACTGGCGCGCGGCTGGTGGGCGTGGCGCGCGTGGCGCGACGCGCTGGCGCTGTGGAGCGGCGCGGCGGCGGCGGCGGGCGCGGCGCTGGGCGCGCGCTCGGCGTTCGTGCCGCTGCTGTGGGTGCTGCCCGCGCTGGCGGGGCTCGCGGCGCGGCGCGGGGCGCGTGGCGCGGCGCTGCACGCGGCGACTGCGGTGCTGCCGGCACTGCAGTGTGCGTACCTGGCGCTCAACTCAGTGCAGATGTTCGTGCCCATCATGGGCCGCGTGGGCACGCCGCCGCTGCCCGCCGACGTGAGTGAGCACCTATTATAGTCCTTTTATTGTCTTCATTATTCCGCTATGCTACCTATTCCTATTTGAAGCGGAACTTCTTTTACCGCAACTCGAAAGTAACTTTAAACTTATCTATTTTCGAATGAAATGTTCATCCGCAAATCGAACGTGTAAACAAGAATAAGTTAATGTTATCGGTTTAAAAATAAAGTTCAATTTCTTTTTAAACATATGCTCACTTACACGAATGTTTTGGCTTCCACCAGCTCAGTGAGGCAAGGCAGGGAGCTTAACTCGCCTGGCCCATAGAAGATGAAAAGACCTGGTAACTGAGACTGGGCCTTGTACGGACAGGCTTATGGCCATGACTTAACCTATTAAATTACTGGGTAGGGGTACCTTGAACTTCACCGTTGCAGTCCAGGGAGCTGATGAGGGTGCGTGTTTGTGAGTTTTGAAAGGTGTAGGTAGTATTGTATTACCTATGAACTCTCGCTCAGCCTTTTGGGGTATGAGTGTCAGGCCGCTGCTTGCTGGCTTCAAACTGACTTGGCACAATCCACTGATACACTGCACTAACGGAGTGTCCTATCTCTGTTTATTACACTAATTTAAACACTTTGTGGACCAAGGCACTTTGTGGCCGAGACAAGAATTTTCCTTCCAGTAATTAAGTTACAAAATAACTTGTCACAGTAATTTTACGGACAGCAGGTTTATCGGCCCCTGATTCTAGTCCTTCTGAATAACATTGACAATTACTTCGCGCCATAAAATGCGGCGCGATCAACGAAGAAAATATACTAAAAAATAAATTATAGTTTTCGATACTGCACTCATTTTACGCCAAATATTATCACTAGTGTGTGCACCAGTAGAACGCGAATAATGAGATAGTGTTTAGGTGATAATGTCGCTGCTGGTGTCGCTGCTGACGCTGCTCACGTTCAGCTGGATGCTGCCGCTGGTAATGGCCGCCAGGAGTCCTAAAGCGCTGGTGAGTACACCTGGCTCTATACACCGTGCCCATTACTATACTAATGAAACATACGCAAAACAAATTACATTAATTTGAATGTAATTTCGAGTTAGATTTTTCGAAAATCGAACTACTAGCTTTGCGATCACTGCACCGTACCATGATCTAACCAAAATTGTTTGTTATTGAACCTATTTCATCCAAAATTAATATCTGGGGTTCCTTGAGATCACAAAAGAGAAAAAGTTGCAAAGTTTGAAAAAGTCAGCGAAACTATTAAATTCTTTTTTTATGAGGCCGAACTCATTCAAAATTGATATCTAGAGTTCCCTGGAATCATAAAAGTGGGAATGCATAAATCTAAGCAATCTCAGAGGTCGTTAGATAGAAACAAAATGGCCGATACAGTAGAGTAAAGCCGTGCGCCCATTGCAGCTGTACGGCGGCGCGGCGCTGTGCGCGGTGTGCGCGGCGCTCGCGCTGGGCCCGCTCGGCGGCGCGTACACGCCTGAGCGCCCGCAGCGGCTCATGGTGTTCCACACGCGGCGCACGCTGCACACGCGCGACGGTGCGCTGGCGGAGACCTTCTACTGGCTGCCCGAGCTGGACGGCAACACGCCGCGCACCGTGCGACAAGAAGGTGCGGCACAACACCACCACCACCACCCTTTAATAATATATGTACAAACAATTTTCGCCACAGTTTCCCATTTATGATCCCAGACCCCAAATATCAACCTTGTACCCCATTTGTCGCGAGAGATATTTATTTCAAACTTAATAAACGCTGAAGCTCTTATCGACTACTTGAAACCACAGCCCCAGATATGCGCCGCTCGAACGGGTGGCATTGAAGATAGTAGAGCATATTTTGGCACTTATCCCGCGGGTTAAGCTGTTGACGTGTGCGCGTGCGCAGTGTCCGCGGCGGCGGGCGCGCCGGCCGAGTCAGCGAGCGGCGCGGGCGAGTGCGCGCGCTGGGTGTACTGCGGCGCGCCCTACTACCTGCCCGTGCTGTCGCTGGTGGCGCGCGGCCAGCGCGTGCGCGCGCCCGAGCCGCCGCGCGCCCTGCTGAGCGTGCGCGCGAGCCTCGACGCCACGCCCGAGCCGCTGCGGCGCGCGCTCACGCTTAACATGACGGGTGAGTCCGCGGTCAACAATTATTTTATTTAATTTAAATAACTTGCAAAAGTTTTTCAACAGTTTTCCCCTTTATGATCGCAGGGAACCCCGAACATCGATTTTAAACTGAGTATGTTGTATGACAAAGGGCCGTCGCACACGGTGGTGATCCTGTCTCCGGCGGAGGGCGCGCGCGTGCCGTGGTGCGAGCTGCTGCGCGGTGCGCCGCAGCCGGGCCCTCGCTGGGGCGCGCGACGCACCTACTTCATCGCGCTGCACTGCGCGCGCGCCGCGCCCCACTGTCACTGGAGCCTCGTGTGCCACGTGCAGGTGAGTGTGGCGTGGCGCGCGGGTGGCGACCCACCTCTGCAGAGTGCTGATCGAACGCTGCGACCGTCGACAGAGAGACGCGGACGCGCCGGCCGCTGCGGGTGACGCGTGGGTGCAGGTGTCCGCGGCCGGGCACGCCATGGCGGGTTCGGCGCAGCGCACGGCGCGCCACGAGCGCTTGCTGCGCGCGCTTCCCGCCTGGAGCGCGCCCACCGGCTGGGGCGTCGACCTGCACCTGCTGGAGCTGTAGCCGTGACGTCACACGCGCGGCGCAGCGCACGGCGCGCCACGAGCGCCTGCCGTGCGCGCTGCCCGCCTGGAGCGCGCCCACCGGCTGGGGCGTCGACCTGCACCTGCTGGAGCTGTAGCCGTGACGTCACACGCGCGGCGCAGCGCACGGCGCTACGAGCGCCTGCCGCGCGCGCTGCCCGCCTGGAGCGCGCCCACTGACGTCACACTGAAGAAGAACACCGCTCGAGAACCTGCATACCAGCGAGTTCTCGTTATCGTAACGGTGTTTCGAGTCTGACTGATGGTGTGATGCCGTGACGACTTTACAACGAGAAGGCCGCGCTCTGCGGCAATGGAACATGGCGAACGATGCCTACACACCAGTTATTACTATGTGATACCTGCGATGCAAGCATATGTTATGTGTGTGTGTGTCTGTGTGTATGTATGTGTGTGAGCGTGTGCGTGTGACGAAAAGGATAAAAATATTGAATAGAAACAGGCGTTGCTTCGCGGAAGTCCATGATAATGAAGGAACTAGAAGTTTATTTTGCTATAATACGCAGACAAATCTATGTGGGCCAGTATGTATCCTCGAGAGATGTCAACTCAACAGGTCACGATTGTAAAGTGTTCGCCGTTGTAAGTTGCCGTTAGTTTTTTAGACATTTTTGTCCTTACCGTCGACGACTGAAAATTATTGCACAAGTGTTGTAAAATTATTCCATGTTAAATGTTATTGAAGACTATGTATTTATTTTAGTTGGGTGTTTGTTATACTTATCTTGTTTCTGTTGATTTGTTAATTATTCGACTATAAATGAATGATGAATGATTAATAGTTATTACACATAAGTCTTGCTATCGCAATCTTTATTGCTAAAAGACACTAGTTATAATAATTCCAACAGCTCTACGGCAATCAGCTACCCCCACTAGCACTAACCGTTATCTAATTAGGATAAGAGGTTGAACTGTCAATTACTGCGAGACAATATAAAAAAAATATTGTGTATACTCTACAAAATATAATATCATAAGATGGCCTCCGAGACTTCGTTCGTGTCGATTAAGATTGTCGAAATTCCCTTAGGAACTGTTTGATTTGTGCGGATTAGACAAATGCGCGCTCACACCTTGCGTCTACCTCTGGGGTGCGAGCTGTGAGTGCTGTACCAAACTTATCAATATCTGTGAGAAGGTAACAAACAGACAGACGTGATACATTTATAATATTCCATATAACTGCTCGTACACTAGCACACTGGGCAGTGCAGCTTGTGTACTAACTGGGTCACTGGGTGACAGCGAACGATTGTGTGATATTAGTATTGTGGGAGTATCACACAGTGGATGCTGTTGCTTGCTAGTGAACAGTGGAGGAGTGTTCGCGCAGCCTCTACAGTTAGAGCGAGACAGATTCATGTCAGACACGCAAGCGGGAGAGAGAGGGAGACAGACGACTGACTAGCGGTTGGGGTTGGGGTTTTCTTCACATACAAAATCGTAGTATGTAATAATATTTATTTAAAGAAGTTTATCATAGTTTAATGTTTTCATTATATTATGTAGTTGTAAAATATACTTATTACTAGCGAATGCCCGCGACTGGGGACGCGACTCATCTGCGTGGTTTGAGTTTTGGTTCCCGCGGGAACTCTTTAATTTTCCGGGATAAAAAGTAGCCTATGTCCTATTCCTGACTATAATATATCTCTGTGCCAAATTTAAGCCAGATCCGTTCAGCCCTTGGGGCGTGATTGAGTAACAAACATCCATACATCCACACATCCATACATCCATCCAAACTTTCGCATTTATAATATTAGTAAGATAAGTGACTATGTGGTGGTATAAGGGCGATAGAAATTAAATAGATACCTAGTTACTTAATTAAATCTATGTTGTATATTTTTTAACAAAGCCTCAACATGTTACACCATTGATAGCTAGTGGTGTTGGTGATTCGGTTGATGCGTATTTACGCGACGTCGCGTCTCTCGCCCGTACAAAAGGCATTCATTTGTAATTGGCATCAAAGTAATATTTATTATTTAGGTAACACAGTCGCACGCCCCGCACCAGCGCACAACGCCCCGCGTCTATACAAGTGGGGCTAAACGTAATATTATTAGGTATTAGAGGCCTATTACACTGCACTTATCACAGGGCCCTGTGGTAAGGGTGGGCTAGTTAGAGCGTCGCTTATTACACAGCAATAAGGAACAATTTAGGGACCCTTTATAAATCTTATTACACTACACTGATTCAAGTTTAAGAGTCCCTGTGAATAGTGCAGTGTAATAGGCCTATTAGTGTTGTATTGTGCGCGCGCCGCCGCCGCCTGTCCCGCACGCCGCCTGTCTAGTGTCTACCTGTTGCTAAGCAGTAATATGGTGACACGCAGACAGTCCACTCTATTGGTGCTACAACCATTCTTGATAAGTTTATGACGATAGTTTTAACATAATATAGTGTTTTACAAGTAGCTGTTGAATTATGTTTATACCATCAAACCGGCCAACTTTATATAAGAAAGAAAGCTAGTGGACCCCGGCGGTAAATCCTCAGGCGAAGAAACTTTACAGTTTAATCCTTGCTTTACAGTATGATAAAGTGTATACTACTATATCTTCTTCTTAATTTATATAAATCACGTGTCACGTTGTTTGTCCGCGATGGACTCCTAAACTACTTAACCGATTTTAAATTAAATTTGCACACCATGTGCAGTTTGATCCAACTTGAAAGATAGGATAGCTTACATCTTAATTTATAGCCGCAATATTATTACCTACAAATGTTTGCGAGTCAATGGTCACTGAGGGTCGCCATATTGATTTTAGTTGGTTTTGAAACGACAAGACAACAACGTCAGGTGTGTAACGTTTAAATGAATATTTACACTTAATAATATGTTATAAAGATTAATAATATCGCAGTGCTTAATGTAAAACCTGATTTTAAGCCCAGTGCCCACTGCCTACATTGGGTATGGATTAATAATTATTATGATTATTAGTGCTACCCGTGCGAAGCCGGGGCGGGTCGCTAGTAATTTATAAAAATCAATTGCTGATCGTTTGTTTCGCTATAACTCGAGAACGGCTGGGCCGATTTAGCTGATTTTGGTTTTGAAGCGAACGTAACTGTGAGAAAATATGGAAAAATTGCGAGGAAGATGGAGCAGGACGTCTGCCGGGCCCACTAGTATACAATAAAATAAGAAAGGAAATTATGTATTTTTTATACTATACCCAATTTTTTATGCCTGAACGTACATTATCGCGTAAACGCATTTTAGGTTTGATAATAATTATGATCTGCATGATTATTTCGGTTTTGAGTGTAAAGTTTCAACGACTGAGGATTTCACACGGGCGACATCATCCAACAAACTGCTCCGTTTCCTAGACGAAACTACCTATGCCAATGGTCATACTCTTTGCCCCAACAGCATTTTATATTCAAATCCGCTTACACGCATTGGAAATTTTTTTATTTTTATCAATTGTAGATACTGGAATACATAATTCAAAACAAAAAACAGAGCTATCTGTACGTCTGTACGTATTTTTTTCCACCATTTTGCACTCGTCTTTCACTTTAGTACAGAATGGAAAACACAAGCTGCTGTTGACGCGATAAGTGGGTAATGTAGTGTGGCATGCATGGGCAATCTAAAATAAATGCCTTTCTATTAGAAATGTATTTTTTTTCGTTTTTTCCCTTTAAATTCTAACATGGATTTTTAATAAAGTTACACCTATGGATAAATTGTTGAGATCAGAGACCACAAATTGAGATGGTCTGTATTATGTATGATTATGAGAGTTCTGACCACAGGTTCTGACCAATAATTTAATGTAATTTATTCTTTGGTTATCACAACAAGGCGCAGAAGGGCTAAACCCGGAGCCGTAAAGCCTGCTAAATAAAACAACATTTCAACATAGAGTAAGCATGAACCTATACATAAACTGGACTGTGCAGTATCTAAAAAAAAAACGAGCCAAAAGAGAGGTCCAAGAGTAGATGCGCGTCCTTTTCTAATAGGGTATCCATAAAATATTATGTTCACGCCCGTTAAGCGTGATTCACGAATATTCCCGAGTGCGACGCCTCGGCAACAGTCGGTTGACGCGGCGCGCCCGCGCAGTCAGAGTCGAGTTGTCACTTGAAGCGAAGCCGGTACGTTTGCTTACTCGCGGTGCTGTGTATTCAATTATTTGGACGGAAACGTATAATTTCTAGGCTTTAATCGTTGTTCATTTGTGTTTGCGAGTGGCACTCTATTGCCTTAAGCCGGTGTATTGTTTTCGCGAATTTGTAGACGTGCGTAACGTGCATAACGTGCATTATTGTGACCCACCCTTTTGAACCAATTGTATGACTCAAATCTTGAATATTGACGAAATATTAGTTGTAATATTGGATTTCCGTTGTGTATTAACTGGTTATCCTTGTGCAAGTGCAAAAATTGTGAATTCGGTGATACGTATTGTGTCGACGGTATTTTTTGTGACTGCGGGTAGGACCGGCCGGGAGTTCGCTGGCCCCGACTGATAGTCTGGGCGCTTGGAGCGATGCCCTAATTGGTTGGCCAAGCTACACACTCATTATCAGACAAAACCACTTTTATCACGTCCCGTTCTCTCACCACCCACACACACATCTAGCAAGGCTTGCCTCATTTTGGGGACGACGACCTAACAGAAGGTAGGTTGCGGTATTTTTTAATTAGTTAATTATAGTTGGTTAATTGTTCTGACGGCAGACAATTGCAACCCGTCACTGACAGTGAGTCGTATGTTGCCGCCCCGACCGGGTTGCAGTCGTAGGTCGCCGCCCTGAACGGGCTGTTAGTCGTAGGCGTCCGCCCTAGCCGGGCCGTCACTGACAGTGAGTCGTAGGTCGCCGCCCATAGCGGGCCGTTAGTTGTAGGCGTCCGCCCTAACCGGGCTGTCAGTCATCATCGACCCACTACGGATCGTTAAGGAGGCTACGGGCCGTTACTGGTAGGCAGGTGCGCTCGACTAACCTCCGTAGTTCACTTCGGTCGAACGGTTATTCTACTCCGATTCGAACGACTGCCCTTGTTTGTCCGAGTGAGTCCTGCTATGGGCCCCAGGACCTAACTCAAAATTTGCTTAGGACAACCAAGTGGCCGAAACACTTTTGGTAGCAGAGCGTGGTTGCACGCCCTCTAGCGGAGTTGTTAGGCTTGATCGAACGCGCCTTCCTGTCTGTACGCCTGGATTATTTGTTTTGCTGATTGCGATTAATTAATTGTTTAATTTGTTTGTAATTTGTTGTCGTGTTTAATTGTAACTTGTTGCAACTCGTTTTCTTTGTCGAGTTGCGTGCTAATTTGTGTAACTATATTTGCTTAGTTGTATTGCTAGGGCTGCCGCATTCCGGTAGGGTCGTCACTTCAGGGTCGGCATTAGTTGATTTTGAGACGACTTTAATTTAATTCATTTTCTTTTGCTTGTCGAATTTAATTGGTGGCTTGTCGTCATGCCGAATGTTAAGTCACCATCCTATCGGATGCAAACCGAACTCCGGTGGGCCTCGAACGCTCATGCTCTAATCAGCCGCCCTGACAGAGCGGCGAGCCTGCTACAACGGCTCGAGCAGGTCCAGATCAGGCGGGCCATTTTTGAGGAGGCTTGCGCCGAGTTTATGAACTCGATCACGAATGCTGAGGAGCTCGCGTCGGCTCAGCGAGACTTTGATCAATTTTTTGATTTAACCGACGATCTCATCGAGGCAGGAGCCAAGCATAGGAAGGAGTCCCGCCTTAGCGGCCTGCTCTCGCCGCCTCGGCCACAGCCTCAGCCGGCCTTGTTGGGTCGACTACCCACTTTAGATCTTCCCAAGTTTTCGGGCAAGCTGCCCGATTGGATGGGCTTTGTGTCAATTTTTGATAGCCTGGTCGACTCGCGGCAGGATCTCACTGCGGGCCAAAAGATGTCGTACCTGCTTGCTTCCTTGGAAGGAGAAGCTTTGGGGGTAGTTTGCCACCTCGACCTGTCAAATGACAGCTACCCCACTGCCAGGGAGCTCCTTACAAGCAGGTACGCCAACATGCGCCGACTAGCTGATGCACACATGGCACAGCTGATGTCCCTCCCGATACTCAAGGATCGGAGACGCTTGCGGGAGGAAATCATAGACCCGGTAGTGGTTGCCTGCAACGCGCTACGCCGCTTGGAACTGCCGGTGGACCAATGGTCCTTTTGGTTGCTGCACCTGGTCCTGTCACGCCTGCCTCTCGATCTCAGGATACATTTTGAGGAAAGGTATGGCGGAGACGGCGCGAACTACATTCCCCCCTTTGCTGATCTGCTCAAGTCTTTGGAGCAGCAAAGTCGCCAGGTTGAGAATGCGGTTGGTACTGGCTCGCCGGCTGGGACGTCTGGCCGGGCACAGCCGGACAGGAAATCGAGTGCCCCGTTCAAGGCCCCCAGTCCCAAGCCGCAGAAGAGTGCGCGCGCAGCAGAACGTCGGACCATACCACATTACAGCGGCCTTGCAGCCACTGAGGCGGTCCACTGCGCGTATTGCCGCGCACCTACCCACCAGGCGTCTGCTTGTCCGAAGTTCCTGGACAAGCCAGTCCAGGCTCGGCGGGCCATCGCAAAGGAGCGTCGCTGGTGCTACTCATGTCTGGAGCGCCATCTCCAACGGGACTGCCCGCACCAGCGCCCATGCCGATTTTGCAGAGGCAATCACACGCCTATTTTGTGCCTCAACCGGAATGGTGTTGACAGACCGGAGCCGGCCGGACGCGCTCCCCGCACGGGCGGGGGCGCCCGTTCAGATCAGCCTCCTAGTCCCACGAGGCGTTCACCGATCGACCTACCCGCATCTGATTTTGTAAGGGGCCCGAGCCCACGTGGGGCCGGGATTCACCCCGCCAGGGGCGGGGGGGGTTTCACCCCCTCCGCGCAGTTTGAATGCGGATTTTGCTGCGGTGCCGGCAACCGTTCGACCGGAACGTTACTCACCTCCACTCCACGAGTGGCCGCGACTGGAGCGCAGACCACCCCGAATGGGTCGTCAGCGCTACTACGCTCCGGATGCGGTTTATGGGATGAGGCCTGCACTGCCGCCTCGGGAGAACCCGTGGTTGTACCCAAACGGTGGACCGTCTCCACCACCCGTGGAGGTACCCCCTGAGTCCCGTTTTGAGGACCCCCGTTATGGGCGGTTTGAGGACCGGCCCGACGAAGTCGACCAACAATAGGTAACCGCCGCCCTAGCTCCCACCACAGCCACCTCCCCTGAGAATTTTGATCCTCAGCTGACTGTCTGTCAGACAGTTCTTTTGCCGACGGTCTCAGTGAGAGTGTTCAACCCGAGAGGCGAGTCTTTGATTGTCCGCGCCCTCTTGGACTCGGTTTCTCAGCGCTGTATTTGTTCGTACTGGTTATTGAATAGAAGCAGGCGTTACTTTGCGGAAGTCCATGATAGTGAATGAACTAGAAGTTTAATTCGCTATAATCCGTTACAGTAGACAAATCTGTGTGGTACAGTGCGTCTTTCACCTGCAACATGCGACACCCACCACCCAGCAATTCGCACAGGCACAACACCACACCACACAAATCCTCCAAATCACTCTCAACGTACGTTGCACTCCGACACCGGAGCATCCTCAGGAGATGTTGACTCGACAATGCACGATTGTGAAGTGACTATCGTATCGCAAGTTCCGGCTTATATACCTTTTTGGCATGGCTCATACTGAAGCCCCGCCCCCTCCCCCATTACTGTATAAATTGAGTAAAGGTGAATCTGATACGTTTATTTGTTCATTTAGCAACTCAAATCCTTTATTATTGTGTTTAATTATTTCTAATTGCTCCCAAACGCACATTCGTAGCCCTTTATTACATTTATGCAGGATTTTATATGAATGGTTATTGCCCACCTCATGTCCACTGTCCAAAAGATGTTTAGCGAAGTGGGACCTTTGTGGTTGATCGTTCCTATAAGCAGACATATGTTCCTTATAGCGCATCTCAAAATTGCGTCCAGTTTGACCAACATATGTGGCACCACATTCAGGACACTCAAGCTTATAAACACCCGATTTTTGATGATTCTTTAATTTATCTTTTCCATTGCAAATCCTCCGAAGTGTATTATTTGTCCGGAACGCGACATGCACATCATGTGATCTGAGCGTCTTTGCAATGCGCTCAGATATAGGTCCAAAATACGTCAAACTGGCTTTATATTTACTAATTTTATCCGATGTAGCCATGTAAAGATCTTTTCTAATTTGTACTGACTGCTGTTTTTTAATTATATTATTCACAATATTCTGATTGTATCCATTTGAATGCGCAATTTGGTATATAACCTCTAATTCTTTCCTATAGTCCTCTTTTGACAGTGGAATGGACAATAACCTGTGTACATAGCTATGGAATGCTGCGAGTTTATGTTGCCAAGGATGACAAGACGATGCGGGTATAGTTGTGTCAGTAAATGTAGGCTTGCGATAAATTTTGAACTCATGTTTATTATTAACCCGGGATATAGTCAAGTCAAGGAAATTCAAAGATTTGCTCTGTTCTAATTCTGACTTAAACTTAATTTTTGGGTGCAATCTATTAAGTTTTTTAACGAATACATCCAGTTGTCTCACTGTCCCCGTCCAACATATGATTATATCATCTACGTATCTGTAGTAGTAGAAAATACTGTTCTCATTCACTATGTGTTTATTCTCAAAGTTATCCATGAACATTTCAGCCATTAGAGGGCTTAGAGGAGAACCCATAGCTAGCCCCTCTTTTTGGTGGTAAAAATGATCATTAAATTTAAAATAATTCTGCTCCATACAAATTTGCGTTAACTCAATTAATTCTGATATTTCATTAGGGTGTAACCGTTTAATTTCTAGCAATCCCTTTAAAATTTCTAAAGTTTCACCCACTGGTACATTAGTAAATAAACTTTCTACATCCAATGATAACAGCATACATTGGACAGGTAAAATCAGATCTTTTATATTCGTGACCAAGTGGCTGCTATTTTTAAGAGCAAATTTGGGCATAAATGATGTTTTTGATTTAATTATATCATTTAACTCCTTTGCCAGTTCATATGCTGGTGCACCAATATACGAAACCACTGGTCGTATTGGAATATTGTCTTTGTGAATTTTAGGCAAGCCGTACAATGTTGGGGCATAGGTATTCATCAAAATTACCCTTTGTTTTGATGCATTTTTTGGAAATATATATTCAGATTTATTAACAGCTAATCTAACCTTCGCAGCAATTTTTTTAGTTGGATCAGAAGGCAACTGACTAAACTCATCTCCCGAGATCACCTCATTAAACTTATTTAAATAATCATCAATAATTCGTACTGGTTGGTGGGAAAACTAGGGCTCCCTTGGAGTCCCGAATCGCGCCTGATGATAGGCATAGGAGGTGCCGAACCTCCGACTCCCAAGGGACGGGCAGAGTTAATGTTTGGCCCAGTGGAGGGTCCCCTTCGCATTTTGGTCAGAGTGAATGTTCTCGAGGATATTGTGGGTTCTCTCCCAGCTGTTCCTATAAATGGCACAGCGGTTCATTGTACTTCGGGCCTCACTCCGGCGGACCCTCAGTGGTCTGAGCCTGGGCCCATGGATTTACTCCTGGGTGCCGACGTATTGGGGCTGATTTTGACAGGGGAGATTAAGACATTGCAGAAGAATGGGTTGTCAGCCTTGTCAACCATCTTTGGGTCTAGCTTCATGGGTCCAGTCTTATGGTCGATCTCTCCACCTGAAGTGGACCATCCCAATTTGTTGACGGTGCTCGGTATTCAGTGTCGGCCTGTTCAGGATTCCTTCACTTATCGGGTCAAGCTGGATCCCCCTCCTAAGGCTTGGACTAAGCGCTCTGTTCTGTCCATGGTCGCACGCACCTTTGACCCTAACGGTTGGATAGCTCCCGTCATTTTCTTGGCCAAATGCTTTCTACAATAGCTTTGGATGTCCGGACTGGGCTGGGACGAGCCTCTTCATGGTGCCCTCTTGAGAGAGTGGCTCTCTATTGTGTCCTCCCTTCCCGATGTCAACCGAGTCTCTGTTGGAGACTACGCCTCGCAACCGATTTACACGCGCGGGGTGCGGGCAGCGGGCGCGGGACATCGCGCACTCCGACAATCGCGATTCACTTACTGACGCGGCAACTGTGCGGATTAACTACTTTTTTATACAGTCCACATAATTCAATACAGTAAAGTTGATCATTAAAGGAAAGTTTAATCTAATCTTCAAGACTTTCTGTCGTCCTTCAACATACTGTCCTTAACATTTGGTCCTTCTACCTCAAGCAAAGAAAGAAACCAGCCAAAAATCGGAGTGCATCGCGGGAACAAAGGACGGGGACACGACCTCTTGTGAGTTTGTTCCATATTCCTTCTTACTTTCCTGTCTTCTAGCATTTTCCGTCTTCTATTTGGATCTGATTCTAAGATATTTTCATAATAATTTACAATTATAAAATTGCTGTGTTGCTTTTTCGCCTTATATTGCCAATTCGAATAGTCTTAAAATCACCTAGTAAGTCTTCCAATCATCAAAATAAGTGTCATAATGCCTATATTATTTCATATGTTGCTTTAATTTCATCAAAATGCTATAATATTAAAAGGTAGGAGCTAAAATTGCACCTATCTAATTCAAATTACGCTGATTCATTTCATTACGCATAAAATTGTCACTGCTTAAGAGTGCATAGGTACGTAAGCGCATCAGTCCTCGGTGCAACGCAAACCGGTTTTTATGCAACGCCCGGTCGTCCGTCACGTACAATAGTTACTTATCGCTTGCTTTGTTCTTGATCTTGACCTTCAATTTACGCACTTTAAAATGAGTGACGCTAAAATAAAAGAATTAATAAAGCTTCGCGGTAGTGTTAAGGGCAAGCTTACAATCTTTCAAAACTTCTTAAATAGCCTCAGTAGTGATAATATTAGTGAAAATCAGTTTAACGAACTAGAATGTCGTCTTAATAAAATAGATAGTATACATAGCGAATATGATAAATTTCAGACTGACTTGGAGCTTTTGAGTGAAGATACAAGCCAGTTATTATTGGAACGAGAAGACTTCGACTCAAAATTCTACTCGCTTGTCGGATCGGCGCGTACTCTTCTCAATAAGTGGAGTCGTCAACGACAGCGAAGACTTTCTATATCCGAGTCGAGCGAGGGATGCGAGCGAGGAAACAAGGATGCACTTCATGACTTCGTCAGGCTACCTAAAATTAACTTGCCCACATTTGACGGAGACTTTCAGCACTGGCTCACTTTCCGAGATACGTATATTTCATTAATACACACAAATAACACAATAGGTGATATTAATAAATTCCATTATTTAAAAGCAGCATTAAAAGGCAGCGCCCAAACTATGATTCAAAATTTAGAGTTTACATCGAAAAATTACGCAATTGCATGGCAACTTTTATCAAATCGGTTCGATAACGAAAGATTATTAGTAAACAACCATGTAAATGCTATATTAAATTTTACTCCCATTCAAAAGGAATCATGTCAAGCTTTAAGAAAATTAATAGACACAATTAATCGTAATTTATGTGCTTTAAATACCCTAGGTCAACCTACTGACCACTGGGACACATTGATCATACATCTAATGACGAAAAAGTTGGACACGGTTACTTTTAGAGAATGGGAAGAACAACGAAACTCAATAACAACTTCACCTACATTAAAACAATTTCTTGATTTTTTAACAAACAGAGCGGATTTATTAGACGCTATACAGCAAGATGAAAAACAACGCCAGTTACCAACTAATGCTTATCAAAACACACAACATAATCAGATAACACAAAATACACACACTACACAGAATACACAAAATACACTAAACACACAAAATACATTAAGCACGCATACTAATAAAACTAAAAGCACTAGTGATAGAATAATTTCATGCCCTATGTGTAATCAAAATCATTTTTTATTCAACTGTCCTGAGTTTAGGAATTTAGACGTTAATACACGTATTCTTAAGGTACAAACTTTCAAAAACATATGCAAAAATTGCTTAAAAATTGGGCACAGAGAAAGGAACTGCAAGCTTTCTCACTGCAAATACTGTACCCTGAAACACAGCAGTCTGTTACACACAGAAGCACAGCACAGCACAGAACAACACAGCACAGTTGCCTTATCTTCAAACATTCAGACTATTAACAGTCCCAATATATTGCTCTCCACAGCTTTGGTGAACGTGATCGGCGCAGACGGGAAACTATATCCTGCCCGCGCTCTTCTAGACAACGGTGCCACTGCACACTACGTCACACGGCACTTCTGTGAGAAGCTTGGTTTGCCTCGACGGAACGTAAGCTCCACTGTGACAGGTATTAACAATCAACTTTCCTACAGTGCAGAGTCTTGTAGCTTATCCATCGAGTCATCTTCGGGTAATTATAAAGTCAGCATAGAATGTTACGTTTTACCTCAGATAACGAGTTCATTACCTTCTAGTAACATTGATATACAAGCCATACATTTGCCTCTTAATATCAAGCTAGCTGATCCTTCTTTTCACATTTCGTCACCCATAGACATATTAATGGGTGCAGATCTGTTTTGGGACGTCATATGTTCCAACTTCATTGATTTAGGCCAACAGTGTCCTAAGTTGCAAAAAACAAAACTAGGTTGGCTTGTTTCCGGCACCATTAATAAAAACACAAATTTAATTACAAACAATTCACAGCATTCTTCCTCTTGTTTTTTTACTCAAAATGATGAGGCCTTGTTAACACGATTTTGGGAATTAGAATCTGTACCTTCTAAATATAGTTTATCGCTAGAAGAGCAAGCCTGTGAGAAAAACTTCGCAGAGAACACTCGGCGCGATGAAAACGGTCGTTTTATTGTAACTATCCCTTTAAAAGAGTCACCCGACGTTCTCGGCGATTCTTATCGAACAGCAAAAAGCCGCTTATTATCACTTGAGCGAAGATTCGAACGCGATCCACTCTTTAAGAAAAGATATTTAGACTTCATGACCGAATACGAAAACTTAGGTCATATGAGTGACACTTCAAAAATTTCGTATAGAATAAATTCTCAAAAAAGTTATTATTTACCTCATCATGGGGTCAATCGTGAGTCATCATCCACCACTAAGTTAAGGGTGGTCTTTAATGCATCGAGCCCCACTTCTAGCCCCAATTCTTCTAGAAGTAAAAAATCATTTAATGATATCCAAATGGTTGGACCCGTCGTCCAAGATGATTTAATTTCAATATTAATTCGCTTCCGACAGCATGAAATCGTCGTATCGGGAGACATCGAGAAGATGTATCGAGCCGTTCTTGTCGAACCTTCTCAACGTTCACTACAACAAATCTTGTTTAGATTTCATCCTAGTGAGAACATAAGATCATTTACATTAAACACGGTTACATACGGTACAGCATCGGCACCGTATCTAGCCACAAAATGCTTAGTTTCGCTGGCAGATCAGTGTTCGGATCCAGAAGCAAAGGTAGCTATTGCTAGAGATTTCTACGTAGACGATTTTCTTAGCGGTGGAGACTCCATACAGTCAGTAATTAATCTTTGCAAAAATGTTATCAACACCTTGCAGTCAGCGCAATTTAAGCTACGTAAATGGCAATCAAATAATACCGAAGTCCTAAAATCATTACCTAGTGAAAATTTGCTTGAAAATCTTAAAACAGATAAAACCTTAAATCTAGATGAATCACAACCTTCAAAAACACTTGGTCTCCATTGGGATTGTAATACAGATAATTTATTATTTAAAATTAATTTAGACACAAATACAAAAAAAATTACAAAACGTATAATTCTATCTCTTATAAGCCAAATTTTTGATCCTCTTGGTCTTTTAGGACCTTGTACAGTTCAAGCAAAAATTCTAATGCAAAAACTTTGGGTAAATAAGTGCGGCTGGGATGACGAAGTTACAAAAGATACACAGAAGTCCTTTTTAAATTTCATAGCTTCTCTTACTTCACTTAATTTACTTCGCATTCCCCGTTGGGTCGGCACTAATAACACAACACTAATAGAATTGCATACATTCTCAGATGCTTCGGAGCGCGCATACGGCGCGTGTGTTTACGTGCGAACAGTTGATGAAAACGGCAAGGTACAAGTTCACTTATTAGCTTCCAGAAATAAAGTGGCGCCTTTGAAGCCCACCACAATCCCAAGGCTAGAGCTTTGTGGTGCGCTTCTCGCTACTAGGCTCCATACTAAAGTGGTATCATCCTTAACATTAAAAATAAACAATTCTTATTTTTGGACTGATTCCACTATCGTGTTAGCATGGTTGAAAACACAATCGAACCAATTAAAAATGTTTGTCCGAACTCGAGTGGGTGAGATACAGGACTGCACGGCCGGTCTTAGATGGGGATACGTTCCGTCTAAAGAGAATCCTGCGGATCTAGTTTCTCGGGGGATTGTAGCAGACAGTATTTCCTCTTGTCACTTATGGTGGTCCGGCCCTGACTTTTTGAAGTTCAGACACGTACAATTTCCCACAATACCGAACACACAATCTAATTCAGTTAATACAGAAATAGTCTTACACACTAATTCGACACAAAATAATACAGACATACAAACAAACGCAATACATAATCTCATACATAAAAAATCCAATTATACAAATTTAATAAGATCATTTGCCTATGTACAAAGATTTATATACAATTGTAAAAATCCTAAAAACAAACTAACTCAATTTTTAACTACAAAGGAATTACAAAACTCAGAAAATTACATACTACAATTTACACAAAAGGAAATGTTTCCAGAGGAATACAACTTACTGAAAGCAGGCAAACCTTTACCTACAAATAATAAATTAAATTCACTCACCCCTTTTCTAGACTCAAATGACCTTATAAGAGTTGGAGGCCGTCTCAGTAATTCATTTTACAGCTACAATGTTAAACATCCAATAATTCTATGTAGCAAACATCATATCACTCAAACAATTTTTCATAAAGAGCATATACAATTAATGCATGCCGGACCACAGCTGCTTTTGTCTAATGTCAGACAAAAATATTGGCCACTTGGGGGGAGGAATCTCGCCAAGCGCATCGTACATAATTGCGTCCGGTGTTTTAGATTTAGGTCAAAGGCCATACAACCTATTATGGGTGACCTACCCCATGATAGGACACACCTAGAGTATCCATTCTTACACACTGGCGTGGATTACGCCGGGCCAGTGCTGATCGCAGACCGAAAGGGCAGAGGTGCTAGGCTGACGAAGTCATACATTTGCATTTTTGTGTGTTTTGCAGTTAAGGCAGTTCACTTAGAGCTTGTTACGGACCTAACTACGGAAGCTTTCCTCGCAGCTCTGTACAGATTCATCTCCCGCCACGGAAAACCGGTTTCCGTGACGTCGGACAACGCGTCTACTTTTCTAGGAGCTAGTAACGAAATTTCCACATTTCTAAATCATTATTTAAACGAAATTCAATCGGAAATGAGTAATCAAGGCATAGACTTTAAGACTATTCCAGTTTATAGTCCAAATTTTGGAGGACTATGGGAATCTATGGTGAAATTGGTGAAGCATCACCTCAGGCGAATCTTAAATTTAACCCATCTTACCTACGAAGAGATGTCAACGTGTCTCATCCAAATAGAAGCAATTCTGAACTCCAGACCTTTGACACCTCTCTCTTCTGATCCTTCCGATCTTACCTGTCTTACTCCAGCGCACTTCCTGATTGGACGCTCACTTTTGACAGTTCCTCGTCCTCCCATCAGCGATGCAAATATTAATCGTCTGCAGCGCTACGAGAGAATCGAGAAACTAAAACAACATTTTTGGTCCCGTTTCTCAAACGAATACGTTTCACTTCTACAGCAGCGGGTCAAGTGGCGCTCATCATCCTCAAGCCTCAGACTGGGTTCTTTGGTGCTTGTGAAGGAGAAAAATCAACCACCACTACTGTGGCAACTGGGCAGAGTGGTGAAATTACACCCCGGCAAGGATGGCGTCTGTCGAGTTGCAGACTTAAAAACGAAGAAAGGCGTCATTCAGCGGGCCTGCAACAATATCTGCCCCCTTCCGCTTGAAAGTTGAAGCATTCAACATTCCCCGGGCAGACTGTTGGAGACTACGCCTCGCAACCGATTTACACGCGCGGGGTGCGGGCAGCGGGCGCGGGACATCGCGCACTCCGACAATCGCGATTCACTTACTGACGCGGCAACTGTGCGGATTAACTACTTTTTTATACAGTCCACATAATTCAATACAGTAAAGTTGATCATTAAAGGAAAGTTTAATCTAATCTTCAAGACTTTCTGTCGTCCTTCAACATACTGTCCTTAACAGTCTCATCCGGCCATGTATCGGTATATCTTGTCCTTGCCAAGAGCAAGGTAGCTCCTATCCGGTCCCGCTTGACCATTCCCAAATTGGAATTGTCTGGAGCCGCGCTATTAACGCGTATCCTCAACCACGTCCACACTTCTTTGAAGTCCTTTGTTGACATTGTGGATGTATTTGCGTGGTCGGACAGTGAAATTGTCCTTTGTTGGCTTCGAGCTTCAGCTCATAATTTGGAAGTTTTTGTGGCTAACCGAGTGTCACAAATCCAGAATTCGGAAACACTTCTGATCTGGAGACACGTTCCTGGGGACTTGAACCCCGCAGACTGCGCCTCATGTGGCTGCGAGGCACCATTGTTGGTTAACCACCCCCTTTGGTGGGGCCCGGATTGGCTGACTGGTTTAGAGCCATCCTGGCCTCGGGGAAAGTTCTCAGCACCGGAAAATTTACCGGGCCTACGTTTGCGAGTTGGAGTGGTTAGGGAAAAGTCCACTTCTAACGGGTCCCTTCTGGAGCGATACAGCTCCCTTGACAAATTGATTGGTGTAACCGGTTGGATGCGTCGGTTTGTACACAACGCGAGAGACCGCTCTAATAAAATTTCGGACCCGGTTCTCTCGCCGGTTGAGCGCCGAGAGGCCCTGATGTATTGGATACGTGTGATCCAATTGGAACACTTCGCGTCAGTCATTGAGACTTTGAAAAGAGGCTCAGCTTTGAAGGGCTTGCTTGCCCGCTTGAGCCTGTTCTTGGACGACGCTGGAATGTTACGTGTCGGCGGACGCCTTAAAAATTCCACATTGCCTTACGGAGCACGCCATCCGTTATTACTCCCTAAGGACGGCCCTTTTACCACATTGTTGGTGACTCATCATCACATTAAAAATGCCCACGCAGGCTGTAACGCCCTCTCGGCTATTTTGCAGCGTGAATATTGGATATTGACTGGTCGACGAGTCATTCGAAGCATTATATTTAAATGCATGCCTTGTTACCGATTGAAGGCTTCCATCACGCAGCCAATTATGGGGGATTTGCCACCTGACCGTGTCACTGCTACACGGCCTTTTGCCGGGGTGGGAACTGACTTTGCTGGCCCCTTCCTTGTTAAGAGCTCGAATCTTCGTAATGCTCGGTCACTTAAAGCATACCTGTGCGTCTTCGTTTGCCTCTCCACGAAAGTGGTCCATCTGGAACTTGTAAGTGCCCTCACCACTGAGGCCTTTATAGCTGCACTAGGCAGATTTGTGAGCCGTCGAGGCCTGCCTGACCTGGTCCGGACTGATTGTGGCACGAATTATAAGGGAGCCGATCGGTATTTGAAAGAAATTATCGAGTTTTTATCTAAAAATAAGAATAGCATAAGCGCAACTATGTTCAAAATGGGCATCACTTGGAAGTTCGACCCCCCAGCTTGTCCCCACTGGGGCGGGATCTTCGAATCTGTTGTAAGGGTTGCAAAAACGCATCTCCGTCGCGTTATTGGCGAAACTATATTAACTTTTGAGGAGCTTGCCACCGTGTTTTGTAAAATTGAAGCGGTCCTCAACTCTCGCCCCCTCTGTCCTCTCTCTTCCGATCCAAATGATTTGGAGGCATTGACGCCGGGTCATTTCCTGGTTGGTCAGCCCCTTAATGCCTTGCCCGAATATCCCTTCAGGGATGTGAAATCATCACGTTTGTCTAAATTTGAACTGCTGCAACAGATGACCCAAAACTTTTGGCACCGTTGGTCATTGGAATACTTGCATCTCTTGCAACAACGCGTTAAATGGGCTGACAAATCGGAACCACCCAAGATAGGAGACCTTGTATTACTTAAAGAGTCAAATTTGCTGCCTCTGTACTGGCGTCGTGGCCGCATTGTTAAACTTTTTTACGGATCGGACGGAGTTCCCAGAGTGGCCGAGGTATTTGTCGGAGATTCTGTTTTGCAGCGTGCCGTAGCAACCTTGTCCCGACTACCTATTGATTAACGAATCTAACTTCTTAGATTCGGTGGACGGGGGATTGTTCACGCACGTTAAGCGTGATTCACGAATATTCCCGAGTGCGACGCCTCGGCAACAGTCGGTTGACGCGGCGCGCCCGCGCAGTCAGAGTCGAGTTGTCACTTGAAGCGAAGCCGGTACGTTTGCTTACTCGCGGTGCTGTGTATTCAATTATTTGGACGGAAACGTATAATTTCTAGGCTTTAATCGTTGTTCATTTGTGTTTGCGAGTGGCACTCTATTGCCTTAAGCCGGTGTATTGTTTTCGCGAATTTGTAGACGTGCGTAACGTGCATAACGTGCATTATTGTGACCCACCCTTTTGAACCAATTGTATGACTTAAATCTTGAATATTGACGAAATATTAGTTGTAATATTGGATTTCCGTTGTGTATTAACTGGTTATCCTTGTGCAAGTGCAAAAATTGTGAATTCGGTGATACGTATTGTGTCGACGGTATTTTTTGTGACTGCGGGTAGGACCGGCCGGGAGTTCGCTGGCCCCGACTGATAGTCTGGGCGCTTGGAGCGATGCCCTAATTGGTTGGCCAAGCTACACACTCATTATCAGACAAAACCACTTTTATCACGTCCCGTTCTCTCACCACCCACACACACATCTAGCAAGGCTTGCCTCATTTTGGGGACGACGACCTAACAGAAGGTAGGTTGCGGTATTTTTTAATTAGCTAATTATAGTTGGTTAATTGTTCTGACGGCAGACAATTGCAACCCGTCACTGACAGTGAGTCGTAGGTCGCCGCCCCTAACGGGCCGTTAGTCGTAGGCGTCCGCCCTAACCGGGCCGTCAGTCATCATCGACCCACTACGGATCGTTATTAGTAAGGAGGCTACGGGCCGTTACTGGTAGGCAGGTGCGCTCGACTAACCTCCGTAGTTCACTTCGGTCGAACGGTTATTCTACTCCGATTCGAACGACTGCCCTTGTTTGTCCGAGTGAGTCCTGCTATGGGCCCCAGGACCTAACTCAAAATTTGCTTAGGACAACCAAGTGGCCGAAACATATTATCTTCTCGGATACAGTTACAGGATCGATAAGTACTTACTGGATTAAAAACTATTTAAAACAGGTTTTACTGTATCTGGGATTTTATTAGGTATAATTAATATAATACATAAACAGATTTTTTGTACCTATAGTCACCTGCCAGGCCATCCTATTTTGTTAAATTAGGTATGCTTAATAGAGTAGTCAGTGCTGGTGGTGCCGATGAAATGAAAATGAAAATACTGTAATCATTAGTCGATTTAGATTTTAGCAAGCGATGTGATTGGCAAAGCAAATAAAACAAGAAATTAATGACAGAACTTTATTAAGAATTCAAACATTACTGAATAAAATTGTTTTATGCAGCCGTTATCGCATTGAAATGCGATTTCCCATTATTTTAAGGGTCTCCTCTTTCGCGTACGTGTTCATTCTTAAGCTTAAATATCTGTTCGCGATACATCTAATTAGTCCTAATTCAATGACGTGATTCAGTGGTGAGAGATTATACTGGATGATGAATATAGTTTAAGCGAGGATAAAATTGATGTATGATGACGTTCATCATATACCTAATTCTTAGTAAAATTTTGTTCACATTGGTGGGATAAGGTAACAAATAATTTTTCAGCGAATTTAACAATATTAAACACTATTCTAGAAGCATACTTAAGACCACCTCTGTCGTTGAATGTAGTAAACGATGAAAAATTACAAATGTCAGGAATATCGTAATTATGGTCTTTTTGATCTCTTTTTGTTAGCAAGGCTGCTTTACAATTGAAAAAATGAACGACTTGAAGGAGTTGGTAGAGCTCCTAAACGCTGAATATGACCGAATCCAAACAAATATAAAAGAATCGGAAGAACAAGTAAAAAAGGTAACCAAGGAGAACTCGAGTCTTAATAAAACCATAGAGTCTCTGTCTACGAGACTAAACCTTTTGGAACAGCGTTCTCGGGAAAATAACATAGAAATTAACGGTATTCCGGAAAATAAAGCTGAGAACCTATACTCCGTTATGCATCAACTCTGCACTGCCATCTACCCATTCAGGAAACAGACATATTATCTTGCATAAGAGTCCGTAAAATGGATGACTCCAACAAATGGCCCCGTACTGTAGTTGTTAAACTACGAAACACCAAGGTCAGAGATTCCATAATTGCTGCTGTATCCAAATTCAACAAGAATAAATCGAATGATCGGCTGAACTCGAGCCACTTAGGATATAGTGTAAATAAATCATACATCTTCGTGTCTGAGCATCTTTCACCTTGCTTCAAATCATTACATGCGCGTACCAGACAAATTGCAAAAGAAAAAAGTACATATTCGATATGTTTGGGTAAGAAATTGATGATTTTTTATCAAGAGAAATGACCATTCGCCTGCTAAACAAATCAAGTGCTATGAATCATTAAATCACGTCTAGCATACAATACCACCATACAAGTCCGGATACTTATCCTTAACTAAACTCGCCGGCATATTTAGCGGAACATAAAAAAAAGGTTTGATATCAGTATCATATAAGGTTTCTGGCTGGTTTATACTTCATTTAATTTAAAAAGAAATATTTTCAAATTAAGAAAACAACTGAACATCCCATTTTATGCAATTGTTTTAATTTTATTTAACTAAATACACCTTATCTGGAGCGAACTTCGAGTATTTCTTCCTTCTGAGTTTTTAAAAATTTCATTGAAATACTGTTTTTTGTTAGTTTTTTTTAATCGCGTATCTTTCTGGAGTTGATGACTGAATTATGACTGACTTAGCCCCAACGGAGATTGCCAGGGCACTCGAAATGCGAAGAAATGGTCAAACCTACAGAGTGATATCCAGTGATCTTCGTCGACCAGTTTCAACGATCCATCGCAGTATCCAACGGTTCAGGGAGACCGTACTTATGTGAGAAGAGCAGGACAAGGCAGAAAAAAACGCACTTCGAGTAGGGATGATCGTTTAATTCGGCTTCGTGTACGTAGGAACCCCCGTTTGACGGCCGTCCAAGCCCGACATGAGTTAGAAGCAGTGTGTGGTGTAACCATAAGTGAGCTTACGGTACGAAGAAGGCTCGAAGAAGCTGGTTTGGGTTCATTTGTGCCCGCCAAGGCTCCAAGGCTCGAGGTAAATCATCGAAGAAACAGGTTAACTTTTGCTCAGGAACATCGACTTTGGAACGCGTACCAATGGAGTAAGGTATTATTTAGTGATGAGTGCAGAATTCTCTTAAATCAAATTGACGGCAGGCAAAGAATATATACAGACGCAAAGGAGAACGATACATTCAGACAAATTTTGAAACTACAGTTGCATACGGTGGTGGATCAATAATGGTTTGGGCGGGCATTTGTTTGGGAGTTCGCACAGACTTGGTAGTGATTGACAGAGGGAGTCTGACTGCAGACCGCTATATCAGAGAAGTTTTAGAAGAAAATGTCGTACCGTTTGCCCCATATATCGGTGAAGATTTTGTTTTTATGCAGGATAATGCTCGGCCGCATACCGCTCGGGTAACTCAAGCTTATCAATGATATGAATATCACTGTTATGGAGTGGCCGGCGAGATCACCGGATATGAACCTAATAGAGCACCTTTGGGAGTTGCTGAAAAGAAAAGTTAAGTCCAGAATTCCAGCTCCTGCCAACGTGGGAGAACTGCGAATCGCCGTAGTTGAGGAATGGCGGAGACTATCCCAGGAGACGATCGATAACATCATTCTCAGTACGCCTAGACGGGTAGAAACTTTAATAAGAGCACGTGGAGGAAATACGCGATATTAATCACCATTTTTCTAATTTAATTAATTGTTATTTTAATATTAAATTTCACTTTTCCCGGTTACATGAAAAGTTCAAAAATGTACCATTTTTCACAAATAGCCTTTCCTCGCAAAATCTGTTCTTAATGTGATCTCATTTTAAGTAAAACAAATGAAACTTTAAATAACAAAAGAAGTGTAGTAAGTAGATTTTAAAATAAAACCATATTTTTTTAATTATGGACCTTTTTTTTAAGTTCCGCTAAATATGCCGGCGAGTTTATATTTAATATATACTATCAAAATTTTCGTGGAATGAACACCAAACTTGGCGATATTCGCTTAGCGACTCTAGAGTCAAATTACGATATGATAGCGGCAACTGAAACCTGGCTGAACAGCTCAGTTATGGACAGTGAACTATTCTCCAACAATAGGCATGATGACAGTAACCAAGAATCAATGAAATTATGAATATATCTAATGAAATAAGATTCATGGATTATAAAAAACGTATTTATTTTTCTATTTCGAGTGAGATTGCTATTTATTTTGATAAAATAAAACTATAAAATACAGCAATCCGCCATATTGGATTAAACACCAAGAAGCGAATGACGTCACAATTGTTTGTTTTCGAGCTTTGACATGCATACTATTGTTCACTGCACATTGCACAGAGTACATTGGTAAAAACAATAGTGACGTCACAAACGGCGCCATGACACTGGCGAGCGTTTTGGCGTGAATTTTAAAATTTTAATTTCAAATGACAATTTCATCTACCAAACCTTATTTTTCTGCTGAAATAATATATTTATTCGAAATAGTAGATACTTCCGAACATAATCTGACCATTTTTCAAAATCAGTCATCATGCCTATTTCATCGTGCACAGAAGAGATCGCCAATCCACAAGGTTATCATCAAAAGCTGGTGGAGGAGTTGTGCTTGCGGTATCTAATAAATTTGAATCGCTCCGGATCGAACACTACGAAAGTAGATACGAAGATCTGTGGATAAATATAAAGTTCAATACAAATGGAGTATGTAAGAATATCTTAGTCTGCATATTATACCTACCGCCTCCTGTAGCTCTCGACACCCTGAACTCGGTCAGACAACATCGGCTCAGTTATGCAGTCCCATCAAGGCGATGTTTTGATCCTCGGTGATTTTAGCTTAGGTTTTATAAACTGGACTTATGATGCTAATAACGCTCATAAAACTACACCACTCAATTATAACAATACACTAGGTTTTTCATTGATTGACTTTCTATCACTAAATAATCTTAGTCAATATAATGCTATACAAAATAACAATGGACGCGTCTTAGACCTTGTTTTGGCAAATTTCAGCAATCTGAAGGTAACGAACTCTCTAGAGCTGCTAAGTAAATTGGACCCACATCATCCAGTCTTGGATATTGAAATTAAACAAGAATTCAATACTCTTTTAAGCAGCAAAATATTTGCATTGTTTTAAAAAAGCTGATTATAATAAAGTGAATTCTGAACTAAGACGAGTCAATTGGGATCTTGAATTAAAAATTTGTACCGATGTCAATGTTATGGTTGATAGATTTCATAACATTCTTAACCGAATTATCGAAGCTTCAATCCCTAAATTTAAACCAATGATCTGGCGGCATCCTGTCTGGTTTACACAAAATTTAGTAAAGCTAATCGCAGAGAAAGAAAAGATAAGACGGAGATTGAAAACTTGTAAGAATCCTAGAGACGAGATGGAGTTTACACTAGCCAAAGCCAGGGTTGAATCCTCAATGAAATCCTGTTACTCCGATTACATTTCGGGCACAGAACAATCAATATTGCGCGCGCCCAAAAAGTTTTGGTCTTTTGTGAAGGAACGCAAGGTCTCTACCTCCGAAATCCCCTCCGATATGATCCTTGATGACAAAACGACAAACTCTGGAAAAGACATAATTATGTAACCTATTTGCTAAACAATTCTCTTCTTTATTTACCATTTCAGCTCCTAAGCAGACGCCAACTAATGTTGAAGCTTCTCCCCAGATGTCTCTTTCCAAGATTCACATATCTGAACGTGAGATTGGCAAAATTCTTAAATCATTGGACCCCAGTAAGGGTGCTGGACCCGATGGTATACCACCGATTTTTATAAAAAAAACCCAAAACTATCTTACTTTGCCTTTAAAAATTTTTTTCAACAGATCTCTGGAAACCTCTACTTTTCCCGATGTCTGGAAATCCGCCAATATTCTCCCCATATTTAAAAAAGGAGCCAAGAACGACGTTCGAAATTATCGACCCTGTTAAATACATTCTCAAAAATCTTTGAAAGTATAATATGTCTAATTCTCTCAAACTACTCGAAAAATATTATTGGTTGACCAACATGGATTCTGTCGGAACAGGTCTACTATCTCTAATCTGGTCAATTATATTTCATATATATGTGATGTCTATTGTCAACACATTTAGATATATATCTAAATTTGTTGACAATAGACATCAAGTGGATTCAATATACACTGACTTTAGCAGTGCCTTCGACAAAGTAGACCATAACCTCCTAATATTAAAACTATGTGGGTACGGAGTCCATAACACCTTACTCCCGTGGTTCAGATCGTACCTTTAAAATAGATTGCAACGAGTAGCATTAAAAGGATCTAAGGTATAGCCCATACCTTAGATCCTTTTATAGCTACGTTGGGAGTGCCGCAAGGATCTCATCTCGGACCTATCCTATTTTCCCTGTTTATAAACGATATAACTTGTAACATTCGCTACAGCAAATGCTCCATATTTGCTGATGATCTTAAGCTTTATTGGGAAATCAGAACCAATGAGGATAGTCGTCTATTACAAGAGGATCTAAACTCTATTAAAGAGTGGTGTAACAAAAAAAGAATGATCCTCAATGACACTAAATGCGCACACATATAATTCACCCGCAAAAAGAACAAATTAAAAACTGAGTATTTTATACATAGTCAGCTACTCCATGAGGTTTCAGTCATTCGGGATCTCAGGGTTACGATTGATGTTAAGGCTTTAAGAGATGACAAACTGTCTCAGTATTAGGATGTTTAAGTCAAATTGTCTTAATAACTGATAGTTGAATCCGTAAATAAAAATTATGTTACGGAAGATATAGGCTTAATAAACATTTCTACTGTAAAAAATGTTTGCTTTTTTCAAACCCTCTGTCAGAAAAAAATCCCCAAAGAGTATCTACTTTTGTCATACTTTGAAAATTGTCTGCAAAACGGCACAAGCTTTTTAATTAGTTCTTGCACACAAAAATAGATCTTAAAAATTACAATATTTTTAACGGCGAGTTTTATTTTTACTCCCTATAACATTCGTGTGAAGTAATTTTCCCCCGAAATTTAAGTATATTAGTGAGAACGTGGCTGCTCCGTCGCCCTGTAAACACCCGCGAGCCCTTCGGCAGTCCGTTTCGGGACATTGTCGAAGGTGGACTGCACGTCGTGTCGGAGCGAATTTTTTAAAGTTAATTTTAGATTTTGAAGGGTTTATACTCATTTGTACATATTTAAAATTTTAGAAATACTTAATTCAGTATTTATCTGTAAATTAGTAGGTGTAAATACATTTTTCATCATCAAAATACATTACATGGTCATGGAAACATAATAACAACATGAATTTCAAAATGGAGCTAACTTTGTTAAATTTTGGTAACAGTTTCCTGTTTTGTGATCCCAGTAGGTCTAGGATGCGCACAACGAGATTATCTCGCGACGAGAGAGAGAGATATTGTCGTTGCCGGCAAATTTTTCATTTACCCAACATGCACAAAATGCAGTATATTACAAGAAAAAAGTAGTCGACATGTAAAGGCTCGTAGAGAAAAATACCACAGATTAGAAATATTACTTTTATCTCAACTTTTGACGTAACGAGACAAGTAACCATGTTAGCTTCGGTAGACAGAGAGAGATAACGGGTAGACATAATTTTACTCGTAGTGCGCATGCTAGCCGTGCTGAAAGCCGTAAATATCGATTTTGAACGAAATCGGTCAATTAACAAAGAATTTCAAAATGGCACCGACTTTTTTAAATTTTGGTAACAGTTTCCTGTTTTGTGATCCCAGAAAGCCGTAAATATCAATTTTGAACGAAATCGGTTATTTAACAAAGAATTTCAAAATGGCGCTGACTTTTTTTTAAGTGACTCTGTGCTGAGAGCTGCGCATGACGTAGTACTGCACATAAATTTTCATACCACAGGCTCATACATATGAAAATTGATTCTAAAGGAGTAAACTCACAAAAAAACTACGCAGCTCCGGCAAGTGGGGTTTATTGTGAGCAGTTAGTACCTGATTCTCTATCTCCTCTCCCTGTACCACACTCATCCCTCGGTGGAGGTAGCACGTTTCAAAACTTTTAGCTTGATGTCAACTATCGATAGTACTGCAACACTAACTTGAACTACCTACATTTTAGCATTGATCCAATACGAAATATTACTTGTACCTATACCTAAATCTGTGCCTACTACAAGCGCAAACAATATTTAGTATCGGATACGATATCGAACATTTCATGGCAAGGTTTCAAGGTAAAGCTAAAGGTAGGTATTAAAGAAAGTTTACGTATTTTTGACCTATGATATTTATGCGCAAACATAAATATAGGCATTATCCCATAAAATAGCACTTGTTCCCTCTGCAGTCTATAGTCGCGCGTGTGGGTCTTCTCCGTTTGGCCCGTGGGGGCCGAGCGGGGGTACGGGCCTCGAGGCTGAGCCTCCGTACCCGGGCGGGGCGCGGGGCAACATTGTGCCCCGGTGGTTATCTTGAAGCCGGTGAACCGGCTAGGGCCTGCCTTGTAGGCTACGGGCCCCTAGGTCGGGTGTCTCTTCCGGTGTTGGGTCTGCACTGCGGGTGACATCATCACCTCCGCGTGCAGGACCCATGTCTTCTCCAGGTATCTCGGCGCTGCGGGCTATGGGGTCGCTCTCGCGCGCCGAGATGGTGTCAAGGCCGGTGGACTCCGCGCTGCGGGCGATAGGGTCGCCGTCGCGCGCGGAGTCGGTGTCAAGTCCGGTGTGTGTCGCGTTGTCGTCGTCGCTACGGTCGCCTGCGTGCCGCGCAGGTGATGGCGATCGTAGGAGCTCACGAGGTAGTGGACGCCCGGTCGGAGGTCGGGTGGTCGGCGGTGCGATCCCGTGGAGGTGTTCGTACGGTCCGTTGTCCGCGCGCGCAAACATGCGCCGCGCGAGTGTACGGACATACCCCTCCACGGTGGGCGTCTTGAGGTCGCGATGGATCACGTCGTTCCTCACGTACCTCGGAGCTCCCACGATTTGGCGCAGGCACTTGTTCTGCCGGACTTGTAGGCGGCTCTTCTGGTATGCAGAGCACATCGCATACCAGGCGGGAGCCGCGTACGTCAGCCGCGAGCGGACATAGTCTTCGGTGTGAGGCTTGAGGTGAGGACCTGGTGCAGCATCGACGCAGCAGCCGTGGCGTGGTTCACAACATGATCAATCATGGGAACCATGGCCAGGCCGGCGTCAATGTGGCACCCCAAGTAGCACACCGAAGTCTGCCACTCTATGTCCTGGCCTCGCAGTTTGAGCTGACGCATGTGCTTCCGGGCGCCGAACAAAATGGCAGCCATCTTCCCCACGTTGACGGCCATTCTCCATTTGTCCAGCCATTCCGGAAGTAAGTCCAGCAGACGTTGCATGCGATTTGTAGCGACGATTTGGTGGTACGACGACGCGAAGTACGCGCTGTCGTCAGCATAAAGCGACAACAGCACGTCTTCCTCCCCCTCGCGCAGATGGTCGGCGAGGGTAGGGATATCGTCCGTGTACACCGCTGCCCTGGGGTACTCCGGCCCGTATAGGACGCGGCTGGGAGTCCGCGCCTTCAACGGCCACTCGGAAGGACCTGCCTTCCAGGAATGATGCTACCAGCCGCACGATCGCAGGTGGTAGGGTGGTCGAGAGGAGTTTCGCCAGGAGTCCATCGTGCCACACACGGTCGAAGGCCTTCTCGATATCGAGAAAGACCCCGACGATGAATTGGCCGCGATTCCTCTCACTGGCGATGTAGTGCAGTCCTCTCGCCAGCTGGAGCGTCGTTGAGTGGTTGCTGCGAAAGCCAAACTGCTCGACACGCGGTCGAAGGTGCGGAGCGAGCCTTCGCAGCAACAGACGCTCAAACAGCTTGGCGATGTGCGGCAGGAGGGTAATGGGGCGGTAGCTTCCTGGCAGGCGGCGGTCCTTTCCCGGTTTGGGGATAGTGATTACTTTCCCCAATTTCCATGAATCCGGGAAATGAGCGGTGCGGAGTACGCCGTTGAAGAGTCTCACTAATGCAACGAGAGCTCTTCTCGGCAGCTGCTGCAGGGCGGCGATCGGGATCCCGTCGTAGCCTGGCGCCTTCCTTTTAGGAAGTCGGAAGACGGCCTTCCTCAGCTCGGACGGGGAGATGAAGTCATCTCCCCGGAGCGGGGGAGTCGGGCTCGACAGGAAGTCCGCTATCTGTTGTGTGATCGCCGCGTGGTGTCTGGACACGGTGTCGTCGGAGGCCGGTGGATTAGGGGTGAACTGTCCTTCCATATACTCCGCCATGATCTCAGCTCGGTCCATGGCGGGGTATCTTCGTCTACCCTGTCCGTCGAGTAGAGGGTAGACGGGTGAGTCTGAGCCGGTGAGTGTCTTGCACAGGTGGTACAATAATGTTTCGGACTCGGACGCCGCGTCGATGGTCCTCTCCCAGTCATCGTCTTCGCGGGCGCCGAGTGCTGGTGACACTTCCTGTGCAAGACGGTTGAGGTCACGCTTGACCCTCGGACAGCGAGTGCGCGCCCATAGCTTACGTGGGGCGCGCTTCTTCTCGAGCTTGTCCCGGAGCGAGCTCGAAAGCAGGTCCCGTCGTCCAGCGTGAGGCATGGTGGTGGTGGCCTCACTTTTGGCCTGTTGGATGGCCGCCGTAATAAAGCTGGCGGCTCTATCCACGTCGGCTGGGGTGGAAATGGGTCCTGCGAGCTCAAGCTCCGACAGCGCAGCTGCATACGTCTCCCAGTTGGTCTTGGTTCTGGGAGGACGCGGGATTGTGAAGTCGCGCTGGAGGTTGAGTGTGACCAATATGGGTAAATGTTCGGTGTCAAGGTCGTATAGTGGTTCGACACTGATAGGGTGGTCAATCCGGTGGTGCAGCACGATGTCCAGGACGTCGGGTGCATAATTAAGGGCAGTTGGCACATGGGTTGGCGCTCCCGGGCCCAATATGTAGTAGTTATGGCGTTCGCTGTCCTCGAGTAGCGTGCGACCGGCCGTGTTGCTGACTCGCGAGCCCCAGGCTTGGTGCTTCGCGTTCATGTCCCCCACGACTAGTGCAGGGGCTTGCGACTCGAGGAGTGTTTGGACATCAGTGCTGTAGAAGTTCGTGTTCGGTGGTTTGTAGGCGGCATATAAGTTGAGCTCCTTTTCCCCGGCTTGGACACGCACTCCCTGCGTGTGTAGGGGGCGTGTTCCAGCTCCTCGTGTACTAGGTCTCTCCGCACCAGGGCCGCCGTTCCTCTGTAGGCGTAACCCCGGGGTGAGACCTCGTCGCGACGGTACACGAAGAAATTCGGTACTCGGAGCTCTAAGTGGGCGGCGAGCTTGGTTTCGCCCAGGAGGATGACGTGGACATCCTGCGACTGGGCGAGTGTGACAAGCTCGCGAATATAGCCTCTTATGCCGCCTGGGTTCCAGTAAAGTATCCTTAGCGAGAACAGCCGCGCGTGAGCACCGCCATTCCCGCTACCAAGGCCTGGACTGCACCCTGGCCCTGCAGATACGCCGTCAGCCCGGTGTTGAGCGCCTCGATCACAACCCGGACTATGGCCATGATGTCCCGGTTGGTCTGCGCTTCCCCCTGGGCCGGTTGGCTAGCAGGGCGGAGGCTGGTTGGAGCTTGGGTGGGTTGAGTAGGTTAGCGAGCCGGGCGTGGCGCTGTGGCCCGACGGGGGCGCGGCGCATCAGCCTGCGCTGAACTAGGGGCAGTCTGCTGCGCGTGAGGCTGTTCTATTGTTGGCGCAGGTGCCTCGGTCGGTGCGGTCGAGGTAGCGACCGGTGGGGCAGTTTGCCGGTGCGTGGTGGGCGCCTGGCGTGTGGTTACACCCGGTGGCCTTGGCTGTGGAGTCGAGGCCGCCGTCGGCTCGGTGCGGCGCGGGCGAGGCGCTCGATTGCAGCGGCGCCTTCTCGCCCGTGTCGGCTGTCCTCGTTCCGTCGGTGGGTTAGCGGCCGCTGTCAGAGTTGTTGGCCTCTGAGCTGCCGCTGCTTGTGTGGTGCGAGGTTGGGTGGCAGGAGGTGCCGTCGTGGGTCGTGTCTCGGGGGGTATCGATGAAGACACTGACACGGGCGGCACGACGGTGGGCAGCTGCGTTGTGGGCGGCTGTGTTGTGGGCAGCTGCATTGTGGGCGGCTGCGTTGTGGTCGGCGGTGCGGCCGGCTGTGTGGTTGGCGGAGCAGTGGTGGCTGCGGGGCCTGTGGCCGTGCCCCGCTGTTGTTGCCTGGCGGGTGCGCGAGGCGGTGGCGGCGGCAAATTAATGCCGCGCCATCGCGCCTCCCGTTTATAATGGGTGCAGCGTCGATCGTTTGCCGAGTGCCGTTGCCCACAGTTGGCACATGTGGGCTCGGCATCTCGGGGACGCGTGCAGTCTCTCTCTCACACTGTGTTCGCCTGCGCAGCGGACACAGCGGAAAGGTCGATGGCAATTGGCGGAGTTATGGCCAAAACTTTGACATCGGTGGCACTGGGGGGTTTGGATCCTCCTCGCCACGCCTCCACAGTAATTTGTGGCATGAACAGGAGTTCCGTCAGGGCATATAGTTGGCGCAGCTCTTCCTGAGTCATGTGCGCCAGCCGTACATAGTATGTACAGCCATGTCGTCCTCGAGGCGTTGGGATGGCTCTCGCTGCCTCGGCCGGAAAACCGAGTTCTCGGAGCGCTGCGACTACCTCGTCGACTGGGGTCTCCAGCGGGAGGCCACGGATGGCCACCTTTGCCGGTATTTCGGAGGCCGGGCTGTAGCAATACCAAGATATGGCACTGTCTTGGGCAGCGGCATCTGTGAGATACCGCTGTACAGCCCGGAACTCTTCTGCATCCCGGGGTAAAAATCGGACCCCGCGTCCCAGCGGCTTTACACTTGGCGCCCGTCCAAGTGCTCGGCTAATCGCTTGGAAGTGCCTCGTCCAATTAGGGAGGCACTCCACTACTAGCGGCGGGTAGCCGGAGCGCGGCGTGGGTTGCACACAACGACCTCAATTTACATAGACGGGCCCTGTCAAACAAAGAATGTGGGCGTATTTTTAGCAACGCCATCAACGCCATCTAGTCTGAAAAGCGGGAACTTGCTTGCAACATGTGCGCCATCTTGAAAACGTATGACTCGGTCATAGATTAGTACAGATGCGCTTGTCAAAAATAATACCTACATCAGTGTACTCTCTGAGGTAAACGATAAATGATAATGGGCTGAAACTTGGCACAGAGATAGATTATAGTCTGAAATAACACATAGGCTTTTTATCCCGGAAAATTAAGGAGTTCGCGCGGGAACCAAAAATCCTCAAACCACACAGACGAAGTCGCGGGCATTCGCTAGTACAAAATAAAAATTACCAACTTTAATAAATGAAAACTCTTTATTTATTGAAGTTGGTTTAAACATTAAACTCACGTCAATAACTAATTTTATCATATTATTATAATAGCATAATATTGCGTCTCGGAAGGTATTATTGCCGACTGTCCGTTCTGCCCATCTATGCATTAACTAATCTTGGTTGCATTTTTTTTATCGTACTGGACTGGACTATTCTAGGGTTGGAACCCAAAGCCGTAAGGCCAGTGAGTAAAAAAAAAAAAACATACAGTTTGCCGCGGAAATTAAATGATTGCGTAATGGATAGAAATATTAAATAGGAAGATTAAATAACGTTTTTTATGAAATGTATAATTGTGAATTGAAACACTTACCTTAAAATAAAAATTATACAGTGCCAAACTAATAAAACTTTAGATGATAACTTAATAACAAATTATCTACACGATGAGCGACCGTGACAGCGCTACGACGGGGACAAAGACAGGCTTATGACAGGTTATAGGAACGCGCTCTCATAGTTGGTTGCCCGCCATTTTTGTATGAAAGGGCCCATCTAGTACCTACATATATATCGATGGTTGCACAGGATCGGTGGCGGCAGCAGGTGCGGCGGTCGGCGCGGTCGGCGCGGGTGGTGGCGAGCGGCGCGGTGAGGGCGGTGCAGTCTATAGTCTTTGGCCTAGTTTGCGTAGTTCCGGGCGTGGCCGCTATACGGCATTACCGTCGGCAAAAGTCCCGCTGGTCTGCGTTTCGTCAAGGTCATTCGGCCTTCTTAACCCCTTAAACTAACATTCAAGGAACATCAGAACCAAATAGTCTCTAGATCGTGGAAGTCGTTGGGTTTCATCAAGCGTAACACTACTGATTTTAGGAGAACCGATTGTATCATTACATTATTTAACGCGCTGACTCTGAGTATCCTTGAATATGCAGTCTCGGCATGGCACCCGCACTATAAATCACATATCGTACGAATAGAGCGAGTCCAACGCTTTTAAGGACTAATCTTGCCCTTATAGAGCTGACTACGAAACGCGTCTAAAACATTTTAAAATCCAACCCCTTGAAAAACGAAGGCTTGTTCTAACAGCATTGTATAAAATTGTCCACTGCACTTTAGACTCTCCCGACTTGTTGAACCAGATTAACATGGCCTCATGTATCATAAAAGTAACATAAAAGTAAATATAATCTGGTTACTTAAAAGTAACATAAAAGTTTGGTAAAGGTACATTCACAACATCAAAAAAAAACGCTTTTCTTTATTATATTAAATGTTTATTTTATGTGCCGTCTATAAAATAATTTTAACATAATAGGTACCTTACTTATTAGTAAAAACTATTTAGAAATTATAGAGGGGGAGCCGGTGACACTGAAAACTCCGTCATAGCGTGATCAAATTGTTCTAGCGTAAAAAAAATATGCAAACAAAACATGCTGCTGCCTTTTTTTTAATTTCGTCATATTTTTTGGAATTTTCCCGTTTCAGTCGCTTCCTGTATCGTTTTTATTTCTCACCTGGTGTAAGCGGCATCTGAAAAAACATTTATTACCCTAGAATCTCATAATGCAGCCAATTATTAGACAGGCCAGTTACTAGTTGTAGGCCAATTAGCAGTAGGTACATCTAATATAATTTGAGTGGAGTAACAAATCTTTAACTAAGTATATGTATAATATATAGGTAGGTAGCCATCCAAATAATCACGTCAATCCATAGCTCTGTTGCGGTGTGATTGAAGGACAAACCAACAAACGAACACACAAACACATATTTATAATAAGTCAGTCGGTCAGTAACTATCTTTTGCTCGCTACTTCATGTGCGTAGAGTTAGGTTTTTAAAAAACCTCCGCAGAACCTTTCGTATTTCGAGATAAAAAGTAGCTTATCACTCACCCGGTCCTCAATAATCCGCAACCCTATCATGGCGTGATTGAAGAACAAGCCAACAAACAAAGACTATACTTTTATTATATTTATAATATCTATTTATAAGGAGGATTGTTTTGGTAAAATTTGCCAGATGAATTAAATTATTCCATAATTATAATAAAATTATGATAATATCAGATAGTTAATAATACCCTTATTAGGTAAATACTTAGGTACTTAATACTTTTTAGGAATTTGTATAAATCTGCAATTATGAATTAAGCCTTATATCACTTTTATGTTACGTAACTTAAAAAATGGTAAAAGTAACATAAAAACTAGCCTCTAGTCTAATACTTTTAATTTTATGGAGTAACGCTATCAGTATAAGCGCGTACGCAGTTTCAAACTATTCCCTAAACATTAAATTCATAAAATAAATGGAGTTTTTGAATAAAATAATCATATTTACCTTAAAATAACCAGTAAAATTTTTTTTACACTGCGACAATTCGGCACTGCCCCAAACAAATGACACTAAACAGCACAATAACCGATGGGTGACAGAAATGTAGCATAGACAATAGAGCCACTAGTGTAGCCATGGTGTAAAAACAGTTTCTACTATTCAATTCATTTTTTTTGAGAAAATATTGGTAACATAAAATCGGTAACTTAAGAGCTTGAAATACACGGACGCAATGTAATTTCCTAAAATAAGTATTATTTTAGTACTCAAAACTGTCGCAACTTATGCCAGATTTAAGAAAAGATGTTAATATTTAAGTTAAACCATTTTCATCTGAAATAATACATCAGGTCAAAATACAATCATTTACGTACAACAGATATAATTTGGGACACTTTTATTTGTATAGAGCAATGTTCTACTCTGATAATATTTTCTTCAAAATAATACGAAATATGTTTTTAATATGATAGGACATTAAAACAACTAAAAAAGACCTTGCTTTGTCTAGGCCCTAGGGGAAAGGGAATAGGCATGATGACAGTATCCAAGAATCAATGAAATTATGAATTTATCTAATGAAATAGGATTCATGGATTATAAAAAACTTATTTATTTTTCTATTTCGAGTGAGATTGTTATTTATTTTGATAAAATAAAACTATAAAATACAGCAATCCGCCATATTGTATAAAACACCACTGAAGCGAATGACGTCACAATAGGCATGATGATTTTGAAAAATGGTCAGATTATGTTCGGAAGTATCTACTATATCGAAAAAATATCTTATTTCAGCAGAAAAATAAGGTTTAGTAGATAAAATTGGCATTTGAAATTTAAATTTTAAAAATCACGCCAAAACGCTCGCGGGTGTCATGGCGTCGTTTGTGACGTCACTACTGTTTTTACCAATGTACTCTAATGTACTGCGTGCAGTAAACAATAAGTCTTCGTACAACAATTTAGATATTTTGTGTGAATAATATGAATTCTAAAGTGTGTAAGTCGTGTGCGGTCCCCCAGTGTGATAGCACATCAAAATTAACTCCAAACAAGTTATTTATCTAAATTCTGCTATTTATTTCTGCGAAGATCACTTGACGTAAGTTTTTGCTTTATTCTAATACTAGCTGATGCCCGCGACATTCCCGCAGGAACTCCTTAATTTTCCGGGATAAAAAGTCCATATAAATCTTCCTCTTGAATCATTCTATCTATTAAAAAAACCGCATCAAAATCCGATGCGTAGTTTTAAAGATCTAAGCATACATAGGGACAGACAGCGGGAAGCGACTTTGTTTTATACTATGTAGTGATGCTGTTTTGCTTATAGCACACATAACTGCAAAAAGTTAGATGCGTGCCAGGAATCGAACCCCAGACGCACTGAATAGGAGGCAGACGTCATATTTACTAGGCAATCACCGCTCATATTAAGTTATACGGTATAGTTTAAAAAAACAACATTTAATTAACATAACCTCTAATAACTAAGTACCATGAAGTGCTTAATATATAAAATAGCAGATTTTACGGGTTTAGGACCTATATATTATTATGTTATTATTGAACTTACATGGAAGTTGATGTTGGTTGAGTATCTTGTGGGGCCGGACCTCTCGCTGCCCGCCGTCGTCCGAGCCATGGTGGGCAGCGAAGAGTCCTGGGACGCCGTCGCCTCCTTCTGCGAGGAGGTGATGACCCAGAAGGAGGCGGCGGAACGGCTGCGTGAGGCAGCTGCCGACGCGGACCCTCTCCGCCGCCGAAGGGCCGGGCGCAGGAGGCGCGCGCAAGACCGGCGCCTCCCACCCTGACGGGAGCTCCGGGCGGCCAGCCCGTCGTCGTCGTCGTCGTTTTCGTCGTCGTCGTCGTCGTTGTCGCCCGTTGAGCCTCAGTCGCGGAGGATCACGAGGGGGAGTCGGGGCAGCATGCCCCCCGCAGGAGGGTCCGCTTGGGCGGACGTCGCTGGCTGGGTCGCGGATGATTGCGCAAGTGTTCCCGTAACCCAGCCTTAAGGCGATGCGCAGGAGCGCCGCTGGGTTTTAGTGGGTATTCTGGAGTGCCAGTGAGTCCCACATACCCTCTCGGAGGCATCGCAGTTTCACACTGCCTGCTTCCGAGAGGGATGCCTAAACGCATTTCCCAGCGTTAAAAAAAAAAACAAAAAAAATGGTTGAGTATCTTGCATCAAACAAAGACTTTTGTTTAGCAGAATTTCGCAACGTCAAAACTTCCATGTAAGTACAATAATAACATAATAATATATAGGTCCTAAACCCGTAAAATCTGCTATTTTATATATTAAGCACTTCATGGTACTTAGTTATTAGAGGTTATGTTAATTAAATGTTGTTTTTTAAAACTATACCGTATAACTTAATATGAGCGGTGATTGCCTAGTAAATATGACGTCTGCCTCCTATTCAGTGCGTCTGGGGTTCGATTCCTGGCACGCATCTAACTTTTTGCAGTTATGTGTGCTATAAGCAAAACAGCATCACTACATAGTATAAAACAAAGTCGCTTCCCGCTGTCTGTCCCTATGTATGCTTAGATCTTTAAAACTACGCATCGGATTTTGATGCGGTTTTTTTAATAGATAGAATGATTCAAGAGGAAGATTTATATGGACTTTTTATCCCGGAAAATTAAGTAGTTCCTGCGGGAACGTCGCGGGCATCAGTTAGTATTAGAATAAAGCAAAAACTTACGTCAAGTGATCTTCGCAGAAATAAATAGCAGAATTTAGATAAATAACTTGTTTGGAGTTAATTTTGATGTGCTATCACACTGGGGGACCGCACACGACTTACACACTTTAGAATTAATATTATTCACACAAAATATCTAAACTGTTGTACGAAGACTTATTGTTTACTGCACACAGTACATTAGAGTACATTGGTAAAAACAATAGTGACGTCACAAACGACGCCATGACACCAGCGAGCGTTTTGGCGTGATTTTTAAAATTTAAATTTCAAATGCCAATTTTATCTACTAAACCTTATTTTTCTGCTGAAATAAGATATTTTTTCGATTTAATAGATACTTCCGAACATAATCTGACCATTTTTCAAAATCAGTCATCATGCCTATTGTATAGATGACATAACATTTTCATAGAAAAAAAATATCGGACTCCAAGCCAAAGTGAAATCATCCATTTTTAACAGCCTTACCCTTAAACCAAGCTTTTCCAAAAGTAATATTGGCAAATACTCCCCAATTAGTCGATTTATTAATTATTATAACAATTTGTCCCACCTTGACATTGATATTTTCCACGACACCACACGACACATTTTTCTTCTAGCTTTAGAAGAAACTTCGATGTAATAAAAGAACTTGCTGTTTTCTTATTGACTGGTTTAAAATTCATTCGACCAATTAGAATTCACTTTTGTTAGAAAGAGATGGGACCGGTTATGCCATACAAAACGACAGGGACAGACTGATAAATCTGCTTGACCCTTGAGTTGTACTTATCCTTGATGTTACTTGTCTCTGGTAGACTGGTACACATCTGGTACCTCCCCAGTGAGTATACTTTGTTCTGTGCCTGGCTCTGGTTAACTTGTCTCTGGTCTGGTATACATATTTACAGACGGTCGGTGAGAGTGAATTCAATTTCGATCGATGGAGTACTCATCTGGATAAAAGCCTTTTCAATAGCATTAATGTATTATTAAAATGTAAGTATTACTATTATTAGTAATAATAGTATCCAAGCATTATTGTATTTTTAAGAATCGTACACTGAGTGTGTATTATGTGCTTTAGGGTTATGTTTTTGTTTTGTAACTTCATGGTATTTTTGCCGGCTTCTTCTTATTGGTACTGGGAACTTTCTCCGAACCCGGAATCGGTTCTAGAGTTATGAACTAATTCAGTCTCTCGGCCTGTAAAGTGTAAAGCAGCCCATTTTGTAAGTGTTGTGTCCACAGGTCGCTCAGCCCCAACTCCCGGCTGGTGCAGCGCACGATCGAATTGAACTACACTAACAAACAACGCTCGACATCGTTGAAATGGATCGTCGTCAATGCAGTCTTGTTACTCCTTTTTGTTTATGATTTGTATGTATATGACTAACTTTTGTTTAAAAGACAATTACCTGCAGTATTAAGTTACTACTTAGCCATTTCCAGGAAGCAATAACTACACAGAATTGAGTAAAGATATGTCACCCAACTCAAAAGTCACAGATTAACTATAATTTTTTCAAATAAAGAATGTGCTTATTTTATTCATATTCTAGTAGATCTCTCACAGGAAGTTCTTTTGAACCTTAGAGGAGAAGTAGAGTTAAAACAAGACTAACAAATATGTTGCTATCAACCATCAAAGCTGGCCGCTATGGAACACACCTTACTTTTGCTTCAACTCATTACATATATGGTTATCTGTCTATCTGGAACTTGCAGAAGCATGCTTGTAGCACCTACTTACTAGCTACGGGGCCATGAGTGTAGGTATTGTTTGACACGTTTGAGGTCGTGCAAGTGCCCGGGCTACACTTCAGTGCTGCACTATGTGGAGCTGGGCTGTGCTGCTGTGCTGGCCGCCAACCTGCTGCAGTATGCTGTGCGCCTGACTCCGCGCAGGGCGCCGCGCCTGCCCCTGTCGCCCCAGCAACAGAAGCTGCTGGGTCTCAGCAGCGCTGACCTCGGTGAGTGGGCTGCATGTGGCGCTACGTGGAGCTGGGCTGTGCTGCTGTGCTGGCCGCCAATCTGCTGCAGTACGCCGTGCGCCTGGCGCCGCGCCTGCAGCTGTCGCCCCAAGCAGCAGAAGCTGCTGGGCCTCTGCAGCGCTGACCTCGGTGAGTGGGCTGCATGTGGCACTACGTGGAGCTGGGCTGTGCTGCTGTGCTGGCCGCCAATCTGCTGCAGTACGCCGTGCGCCTGGCGCCGCGCCTGCAGCTGTCGCCCCAAGCAGCAGAAGCTGCTGGGCCTCTGCAGCGCTGACCTCGGTGAGTGGGCTACATGTGGCACTATGTGGAGCTGGGCTGTGCTGCTGTGCTGGCCGCCAACCTGCTACAGTACGCCGTGCGCCTGCCGCTGTCGCCACAGCAACAGAAGCTGCTGGGCCTCTGCAGCGCTGACCTCGGTGAGTGGGCTGCATGTAGCACTACGTGGAGCTGGGCTGTGCTGCTGTGCTGGCCGCCAACCTGCTGCAGTACGCTTTACGCCTGGCGCCGCGCCTGCCGCTGTCGCCCCAGCAACAGAAGCTGCTGGGCCTCTGCAGCGCTGACCTCGGTGAGTGGGCTGCATGTGGCACTATGTATAGCTGGGCTGTGCTGCTGTTCTTGATCCTAGGTATGACACCCTCGCTACTCTCGGAAAGTACCCTGAAATCCCTTGTTATGCTTGGTATTTTATCCTGGCGCCCGTATCAGACAGTGCATTACCCTCATGTTAAATATCTGTGCTAAGTTTCGACAGTTTATGTTGTGTTATGTGTAAGGATCATCTCAGAAGTAGGCACCAGTTAATGTCCTCTCAATAATTTTGTACTCTAATTCAAACACGCAGGAGTAATTTGCTACCACTCGAAAGACTGATCTTATCAATTAATGATATAAGTCAAATTGTTAGATATGGAAATAATAAACCTAACAGCTGTGTAGTACAATGAACACAAATCGTCCGCCAAACAAAATAATTTCGGCGTACCTCAATGTAGTCTTCTCGGCCACCTACTATTTATCTTATAAATGAACGACTTATCAGAAGTAGTTTCTGACAAGTGTATTCTGTATGCCGATGACATTTCGCTAATTTTGTCATACCCTAATATTAATGACGAATCGGACATAAATAATAAAATTAGACTAATGGTGGAATGGCTTAACAATAATAATTTATCAATTAACGTATCTAAAACTAAATATATACGCTTCTCTAATTATAATAACACTAGTAAAATTGAATTAAACCTAAATTACGAAAACCAAAATATAGTAGAAGAAGTCGACACTGTTACTTTCCTTGGAATTAAACTAGATAAACACTGTAACTGGAAAGCGCATGTCGAAGTAGTATGTAACAAAATAAATAAATTTACATGTGTGCTAAATAAATTACGGAAAACCTCAACAATAAAAACGGTTCTTACGGCATACTACGGCTATGTCTACTCCATACTTAAATATGGCATTTTGATATGGGGACATTCCACCGATATAAAACGAGCTTTTATTGCTAAAAAAAAAAGCATCCGTGCAATGACTGGTAAGGCGCCATATGAATCGTGCAAGCCGGTTTTCAAAAACTTAGGAATTCTCACACTTCCTAGCATACATATCCTGGAAATAGCAATGTTCGTAAAAACTAATACACAACTTTTAAAAACCGCAAGAGATCAAGACACGCGGAAGCGTGTCCAGCCAAAGTTCAAAAAAACTGGCGAGCAGCACCGTGTGTAATATTACACGAACCATTTGGAGCCACTTTTGACCCCCTCATAACTCAAAAACTATTTCACATAAACATGTCAAATTTGGCGCATATATTGAGACCCGTGAGATACATATGTGCTCCAAATTTCATAAGCACACCTCAAATGGTTATTTAGATATAAACGTACAAAAATCGTCATTTTTATGATCTACCTAGGTATAGATCAAAACTCTGACACGGTGCATACTACCATTGCTTAAAGCCGTATTATTTTAATACTGTTGACGTTTATGTTGTAGTGTTATAATCATTATTTTAAGGACGTTAAAGTACGTGACATTCAACCGTTATTTTGAAACAATACTGCTTTAAGCAGTGGTAGTAACTCCTTAACTATTGTTAAGGAGTTACTACCACCGCTTAAAGTTGGTAAAAGTTATTGTTTATTTTAATGTAAATAATAATGAATAATAATATAGTTGCATTAAAACCTTACCTTCGTATTCATGCATTTTGTGCAACGGAACGTCATTGACAGAAAAGAAGAAACGTATTTGAAGTCGTCAGTTCAAGCTGTCAGTCATTGTGATTTGTATTCATTGTATAGAGTGGTTTTAGTGATATCGACTGTTTACCGTGCTTGTTTTCAATGTTTCACTAAAAACTTTTGATTTTGAACTTTAGCAATCATAATTGATGAGATGTAGAAATGTGCTGTAGAGGTAGTCTGACCATAGATGTAATCTGTCAATGTCAGTGTAACTCTAGGTACACTATATATTTTTCTTGAGAATTCTCGTCTTTAATTATCTTGTACAATGAGTCGTACAATAGAATTACTGGTGGGTGACACACTGACCTTAAACCGAATAATAAGTACCTACTAATGTAAAACGTAAACTAAACTAATAGAAAAGTCCTATTACAGTGTAAAGGATTATTTGAATGATAGCAAGGCATTGGTATGAATTGTTACAGCGGCTGATTATGTAATTATAAGTACATATATATAATTTCAAATATTTGTGAGATGGTGATAATAAAAAAAAAGCGGAGTTTATTGCGGGCTCTTCTCAGACCAGGGCACGTTTGGAACCCTCGTAGCTTTAGTTTTAAGATACCGTAGTTAATTATCACCATCACCTCTTATGCTCTGTAAGCATGACGTTCAGAAGGTGTACTTTGTAGGTACATATTTTGAATAAATATGTTTTGAGTTTGAGATTGAGTTCAATAATTTCTGTACAAAAAGTAATGATATCCCATCAAAAACATAAATGTAAAACGAGAGCCAAGTTCAAAATTGTGATATATATGCCTTGGTTGTTGACTGCAGCGACAAAAGAAGTGAGATCTAAATGGGTGCCAAGTTCAATGGTCAGTCCTGAAATTTATTTATAACAACATATAATATTTTATAACAACTTAAAATATCATTTCTTCTTATAACTTAGTATAAAATGTTGAAGACTAAGGCTTTGGCTTGGCTAGTTTCCATATACGAATTATTATTAAGTAGGTACCTAAAAGTACAGTTTCTACCAGCTAGCCAAATTTTCGGAAGAATAAAATAAGAACTTACAGCTTTACAACTTGTGAAGGCTATAATTCGTATATGAAAACTAGCCAAGCCAAAGCCTTAGCCTTCAACATTTTATACTAAGTTATAAGAAGAAATGATATTTTAAGTTGTTATAAAATATTATATGTTGTTATAAATAAATTTCAGGACTGACCATTGAACTTGGCACCCATTTAGATCTCACTTCTTTTGTCGCTGCAGTCAACAACCAAGGCATATATATCACAATTTTGAAGTTGGCTCTCATTTTACATTTATGTTTTTGATGGGATATATTTTTACGATGAACAAGAAATAGGGAAAGACTAGTATTCAATAAGGCACCCAGGACATCTAATTATCTAAAGAACTGTAATGCACTGTGCGTAAAGGTTTTCAATGCGATTCCGAAATCTATTACTGTATTGCTACTTATTAATTCAAAAATGCATTGAAAAAATGGTTGGCGCAAAATGTATTTTATTCAATTGACGAATTTTTACAATCTAAGAATAGGAATTAGGGTAAATTTGACTAAATTGTATTTTATTATGAATCCAAGTAATGCAGACATAGATTATATGTATGTATTATTATATTTTTAAATTTGACATTGATGCAAGACTAGACCATAAGCTGATTAAAAAAAAATGTAAAGAAGCCGGGACTTTGCAATGTTTAGCATTCTTCCTTCGTTATTTGAAATGGTTTTGTGTAGTTTTGAAATAATTGTAAAATATAATGTAAAAAAAAATTGTACGTCAGGGTTACCTGATTGGATATGTTGCGGCTTACTATTTCATCGACAAATATCTCATATTCACATATTCATACAAATAAATAATTTCTTTCTTTCTTTCACTGTCAGATTCGTCGTTCGTGCTGAGCGCGCACGACGGCAGCCGCGGCAGCGAGGCGGCCGCGCCCGAGCCCGCCGAGCTGTCGCTGTGGCCGCGTCGCGAGCCGCCGCGCACGCCGCCTGAGCCGCCGCCGCCCGCGCCGCCGCGCCGCGCCTCGCCACTCCCCGCCGCCGTCGCCGCCGCCGCCGCCACGTTCGCCGACGACGCCGCTTCGCTCGCGGAGTACCTCGAGTGAGTTTGTGCTCCGTATCGTTATGGTGTGACCTGCGTGTGAAGCTGACGGTTGACGTGTGGTTGTCGTCCGCAGACGCTGCGCGGCGAGCGGCGGGCCCGCGCCTCTCTACCAGCTGGCCGCCGTCGATACCGGTACGTTCCCGCCAACCGGACAGACCCGCTGATGCCACAGCTGATATCACATTTACTGTTGCTAAAAGAACAAAAACTAAACATTCATAAAATTTTGTTCCAAATATGGCCAGATAAGTTGGAACTGCATGTTATATTTTTTATTTAAATATAGAATACATATTTCACCAGAGAGTTAAAATTTAAAATTCTAGAAAATCTACTGCAGTTGTTCAATGCCACAGGTGCCAACAATATGGTCACTCTAAAAATAATTGTATGAGACTGAATCGTTGCGTGAAATGCGGAGAGGGGGACATGACAGCTGAATGTCCAAAGAAAGATAGACATACCCCGGCATAATGTGCCTTGTGCTTACTTGATCATCCCGCGAATTACAAAGGATGCCAGGTCTATAAGGAGTTACTCACAAGGAAAAAGGCTACCATTAACAGAAAATCCTTTTATCCACCAAAAATAAGTCCAGAGGGTGAACTCCCCAACGTAAACGCAAAATATGCCACAAACTTAGAAAAATCCATACGTAACTCGCGCCCGCGAAAGAAAACACCTCAAACATGCAGATGCAGCAAGAAGCCGTAGATCACCACCAAATGAGAGTAATACTCATCCGTCAACACATGGATCATTTAGCACCATTGAAAATATACTCCTGAAGCAAAGTGAGAAAATAGACATCCTACTACAACAAATAAGCACCCTTCCGGGGATTATCACCTCACCCCGATTGTGGGGCCCATGGGGGGACGGCGGTTATTGTGAAAAACAATCTAACGCACCATTTCCTAGACCACTACAGAACTCCACATATACAAGCCACCACAATCAGAGTAGAAGAAAAGTTAGTTTATTACCCTCTCAGCCATTTACTGCCCACCTAGACACAAAATTAGCGCGGCTATGTTCTCGAGTTATTTTAAAATATTAGGTAATCAATTTATAGCGGGTGGCGATTGGAATGCCAAACACAATTTCTGGGGCTCCTGTTATACTCTCCCGAGAGAAAGAGCATTCAAAAGTAGCATCGATATCAACAAATTATCTACACTGTCATCTGGTGAACCAACATACTGGCCTGCAGACACCAAAAAAAGGCCTGATGTCCTGGACTTCTTTGTGACAAAAAATGTTTCTCAGCCCTATACCAACATTGAGCCAAGTTTCGATGGGTCTTCAGACCATTCCCCAGTAATTCTGGAGGTGAGCAACTCAGTAATATACAAGAGACAACAATGACTATCTTTATAATTGTCACCGTAAGATTGTAATCTTTAATATATATATATATATAATATATCTCGGGAAATTGTAACCTGTCGAAAGATTGTGAACCGTTCAATGTTCTGAGTGACAATTTTTGAAATATTCATTGTATTTAAGTTTTCTTGACTGTTTCTTGCAGGTTAGGTTAGAGTTCGACTTAAGTAATCAGGTAATTCGTGCCATAAATATAAGAACTTAAAACTAAAGATACTGGCAGATGCATCCCATAACTTGATCAAGGAAAATCTCGAGGCACTACCGCCAACAGGTCGGGGGGACAGATCACTGTGGAAAGCCACTAAAACCTTGAACCAACCGCAACCTCATTTACCGCCTATTAGGACTGGTGCAACTTGGCCTCGAATAGACACTGAAAAAGCGGAAGCTTTGCGGCTCACCTTAGTATTGTTTCCAACTAAACGACGATCCCGGTCCAGACGACCCTGAAATACGAGAGATACTCGATCAAGAACTTCAGGTGTGCATACCTCTCAAGCCTACTTCTCCCAAAGAGATTTCTAAAACAATCGCCTCTCTTGATTTCAAAAAAGCTCCAGTTCCAAAAAATCACAATCAGAAACTCCATGTTCTTACTGCTTGCATCATATCTGGAAATTAGAGTATTTCAGATCAGGCAAGGGGACGCCAGATCCAGCTTCTACACTTGCTCCGCAGGGGTGCCCCAGGGCTCAGTTCTTGGCCCAGTCCTTTATAATATTTGCACATGTGATGTACCTCAATCCCCTGATGTCACCATAGCAACATTTGCTGACGATGCTGCCTTCCTCTCTTGCAAACAAGATGCCAATAGAGCTAGTTCCAGCCTCCAAAAACAAGTTGATGATATCCATTTATGGCTTTGTGAATAAAAGCGAGTGCATCCAAATCACAGCACCTATGCGTTAAGACCAGGAGACTGCCCTCCTGTCAAATTAGGAAACGATACTCTACCTTCTGCAAACTGTGTCAGGTCCTTGGTTTCCATCTGGACCTGGAAATATCACATTGAAAATAAAAGAGACGAAATTAATGCTAGATTCCGAAACTTGCTCTGGTTGCTTGGCCGGCAATTAACACTGAGGCTCAACAACAAAGTGCTTATTTACTGCGCTATGCTGAACCCCATCTGGCTCTACGGCATTCAGTTGTGGGGGACCTGCAGTAAATCCAACATAATGCGCATCCAAAGGGTTCAAAATAACATACTAAGACAATCACAACCGCGCCCTGGTTTACACGCAACCATGAAATCCATCAATATCTGGATCTGCCAACAGTCAGTGATGAAATCAGCATGTATTGCAAAAAACACCAAGACCGCCTTGCCAAACATCCAAATCACCTTGCTAGCTCGTTGCTACGAGCCCCACGAGCGAAACGCCTGAAGCGAGCTGATGTGCTCGATTATTGACGGATGGGCGATCGATGGCTCCCTCGTCTGCAAATGCCTTAATGTCACTCAGCCCATCTGATTATAGTCGCAGGACTGATTGCAGATACAGAGGAAAAAAATAAAAAATTTACTAGCTGATGCCCACGACTTTGTCCGTGTGGGGACGTTCTTTGGTTCCTGTGGAACTCTTTAATTATCTGAAATGAAATGAAATGATTTATTTATTTCATGCAGAACAACTTGTGCCATTTATGAAATTTCATGATTCTTCCACGAGTATAAAAAGTAGCCTATGTGTTATTCCAGACTATAATCTATCTCTGTGCCAAATTGTATCTAGATCTGTTCAGTCGTTGGGCATGATTGAGTAACAAATATCCATCCAAGCTTTCGCATTTATAATATTAGTATAAATTAGTATAGAAGTATAGATTATATAGAATCACAAAATAAAAATTACAAATACAAGGAAAAAAGTTTTGAGTGTGCCATGAGCACCCAATCATTGGCGAACGGGCGAGCATCTATCTGAACTTGCAAGTGTGGGGCGGGGCTACCAGTTGAAAAAGTTCGCCTGGTGGGAGGCTTCGGCCGTGGCTAGTAGCCACCCTACCGGCAAAGGTGTGCCGCCAAGCGATATAGCGTTCAGGTACGATGCCGTGTAGAAACCGAATAGGGGTATGGGTTTAATATGACTGCCATGCCCCTAACAGGCTAGCCCGCTACCATCTTAGACTGCATCATCGCTTACCATCAGGTGTGATCGCAGTCGATGGCTAACTTGTAGTGGATAAAAAAAAAATACCAATTTTATAACAATAGGTGGACGATTTAACTATTATGAATTATTAAAAAAAAACACAAATAGTATTACAAAAACGGCAATAAGCTAGATATGAGCCTGTGAGTATCGATGCATCAATTAATTGATGCAACATCTTTTTAAACTGCTGTAAAGTGTTTATTATATATGTCACCGTAAGATTGTAATCTAACTAGTGAAATTGTAAACTGTCGACAGATTGTGAACCGATCAATGTTCTGAGTGTAAATTGTTGAATTATATTCATTGCATTTATACGTTTTCTTGTCTCTTTCTTGTAGGTTAGGTTAGGGTTCGACATAAACAATCAGGTAGTGCCCTAGGTTTTATCGGGTTTATATATCTAACAGATTACAATCTACCGAAAAATAATGCGTTAAATTGTAATCTGTCCACAGATTACAATTTAACGCATTATTTTTGACATTTATTATGTGTGTCGTGTGTGGTGTGTCAGTGGGCGGCGGCAAGCTGGAGGAGAGCTCGCCGCAGGGCGCGGGCGACGCGTGGGCGCGCCTGCGCCTCGACCCGCAGCGCCTCACGCAGTACAACCTCAACCTGCGGCTGTGGATCCACGCCACCGTGCTGCGGCGCCTGGAGGCGGCGCTGGTCGCGGCGGACGCGGCGCTAGCGCGCGCGGCGCTGTGCGAGGCGGGCGCGCTGCTCGGCGGGCGCGTGCCGGCGGCGCGGCTGCGCGCGCTGGCCGCGCACGTGCCCGCGCTCGCCGAGCTGCAGCCCTTCCTGGAGCCGTTCGCCGACCTCGAGTACGCGCTGCGGCGCGTGCGCGAGCTGGCGGCCGGCGGCTGCATGAGCGCGTACCGCTGGGACGGCGGCGGCGCCGGCTGGGACGCGAGCCGGCCGCCCGACGCGGAGCTGCTGCTGCGGCTGGTGTGCGCGTACCTGGACGCGCAGCTGCCGCGCGGCGCGGGCGTGCGCCCGTTCAGCGACGAGTTCGTGGCGGCGGGCGCGGCGGCGGCGGCGGCGGCGGGGCGGCGGCTGGCGCTGGTGCGGCTGCGCGCGCGGCCGCCGCACTTCGCGCTGTGGTGGCGTGGCGCGCTGCTGGGCGTGCCGCGCGGGCGCGGCAACCTGCTGCACGCGCTGCTGCTGCTGCTGGCGGCGGCAGCGCGCGACGAGCCGCCCGCGCTCGCGCGCACGCACCTCGGCCCCGCTGGCCTCAACATGCTGTGGATCATCGGCCGCTGACGAGCGCGATGACCCGCGTGTCGATACCGCGTGTTTGCGCCTCTCCTTTATCCCGTTATATTTAGCCATATTAAGCCGACTTTACAGGGTATTGGGATGATGCCTATATCAAAAATATTTTATTTCTTACTGATTATTAAATAGAGGGTCTTCCGAAATACCTAAAATTCACATCCTCGGATAGTTTTAAGTTTGATAACCATTTTAATATATTATTGACTAAAGAAAAAGTGCGTTGAAATTTGATGACGTCACTATTGTAAATTGCATACAAATTCCATACTAGAAGCGCGTTTTAAAGTTTGATAAAGAGTTGCTGATTTGATTGAGTTGTCATCATACCTATTCACATTAAAGAACAAATCCATTGACCTGTTTTGTGGAAAACTGCAGAAATTCAAAGTCAAACTACTCAAATCACTTTTATTAATATCATATTGTCAGATGATCCACTTTGTTGTTTTTCTCAAGCCTGTATTATAAATTTTTAGCATTTATTTTTTACTTTTTATCCAGTTTTTTTTAACAGTAATTAAAATGAATGTTATTTATCAGTAATCTTAATAATTTATTAATTATTTCCCAATGTATACTTGTGTCAGTTATGTACGACTTTTCCTATGTGCATGATGTAACTATCTATTTGAATTGCTTGTTACCTATTGTCTAAGCCATTCAACTTTTCGTATACCTACTACTTTTAATTCTGTTGGTAGTTCAAATAAATAAATAAATTAAATTAAATTAAATCCCCGCTTCGTTACCGTGATGTGACCGAATATCCTATATTTACTGTACGAGACTGCCGGTTCTTAACTGTGGTTTCCGACTTTTACTTCAATTGCCTAAACGCGCTGACGTCAGCCAGCTGAACTATATTGTGTCATATTAGCTGGTCAACCATTCCTATCACCAAACTTACCTAAGTAAGTCAGTAAGTCAAGTCATCAGAGAATATTAATTATTATTTTATTAGTATATTAATTTTAGAGAATGGCTTTTACCCATCTATAGGAGGATTACGGGATTTTTTAACGCAACTCCTTCGTTCTGCCTCAAAAAAGTCTGAAGGTCATTCGTAAGATTTGTAAAAAGTGAATAAAAAAACGCGTGATGTCGTGGGACGCCTGATATGAACGAAATTCCTTATTACATAAATATTAATTTCAAGTTCTAGTCGGGGTAAAAAGAAAATAATTATTCAGGTAAGTATAATTTTTTTATTGATAAAAATCAAAAACGACTTTACAAAATTATCTTAACACTTTTTTATTCACAAAAATTCATAAAAATGTATATAATCATAATTAGACACTGGATAGCGAACATGCTTAAACTATAGATAAAAAAATTAGCAGTCATAGAAACTGCCGATACAAGTGAAAAGGAATATTTAATTGTTTTTCAAATTTTTATTAAATAAAAAAAATATTGAAATATAAACCTTATAAGGCATTAAATTTTAATTTCGAATGTAGTATATTTATATTTAAGACTTTTTGTCTTCGTAACAACGAGCATGTTTTCATTTCAAAATCTAACGCATTTTCGTCGCGGACGGTATTTGCACTGTACAGGTGGTAAATATAACACGTAGCGCAATATTATAGCGCTATTGTTCCATATGTCATATTATCTAATGCCTTTAAACGAGCAATTCTATATATATATACATTGACATATGGAACATATACCTATACATACATATATAAATCATCAACAGCCATTATGCATCCACTGTTGGACATAGGCCTCTTTTAAGTAGCGCCAACGTCCTCTATCCTCGGCTTTCCGCATCCAATCGATGCCAGCCACCCTCCGGATATCATCGCTCCACCTTGTTGGGGGGCGCCCTACGCTCCGTTTACCAAGACGCGGTCTCCACTCGAGAACCTTTCGACTCCAACGTCCATCGGTCCTCCGACACACGTGACCAGCCCACTGCCACTTCAGCGTGCCAGCCCTAAGAGCTATGTCGGTAACTTTTGTTCTTTGGCGAATCACTTCGTTCCGGACTTTATCCCTCAAAGAAATTCCGAGCATAGCTCTTTCCATAGCACGCTGAGCGACCTGCAGTCGGTGTACTAGCCTCGCTGTCAGTGGCCACGTTTCGGCACCGTAGGTCATTACTGGTAGGACGCATTGGTCGAAGACCTTAGTCTTCAGGCACTGCGGTATGGGCGACGAAAAGACTCGACGAAGTTTTCCGAATGCTGCCCAGCCTAGCTGTATTCTCCTATCGATCTCCTTCTCAAAGCTGTTTTACTCAATTGGAAAATTTGCCCAAGGTATGTATATTCCTGAACAGCTTCGAGAATAGACCCATCGACATTGATCGGCTCCGGAGCGACCAGGTCATTTAGCATGACCTTGGTCTTGTCTAAGTTCATCCGGAGACCGCCACGTCGGGAGGCAACGTGGAGGCCATCTAGCATCTGTTGAAACTCCTGCAGCGAACTTGCGATGATGACGATATCATCGGCGAATCGGAGATGTGAAATGTTCTCTCCGTTTATGTTGATGCCATGCCCTTTCCAGTCAAGCGTTTTGAAGACATCTTCCAAAGCATTAGAGAACAGTTTCGGGGATAAAACATCCCCCTGTCTCACCCCACGATGCAATTGGATAGGTCTTGTAGACGCACCCTGTACTTGGACTGACATATATGCTGAGCTATATAGGCATTTCAACACTTCGATGTATCGCCAATCAACTTGGGATCGCTGCAAAGAGTCCAACACAGCCCAGGTCTCGATGGAGTCAAAGGCCTTCTCATAGTCCACAAAGGCGAGGCACAGAGGCTGATTGTACTCGTAAGACTTCTGTACAATCTGCCTCAATGTGTGTATGTGGTCTATGGTGCCGTAACCACTCCGAAACCCAGCCTGCTCCGGTGGCTGGAAGTCGTCGAGCCTTCGTGATAAACGGTTTGTGATGACCCTGGAAAACAGCTTATAGATGTGGCTTAAGAGCGAGATGGGACGGTAATTTTTAAGGAGTATTTTATCACCTTTCTTAAAGAATAAAACAACTATGCTCCTATTCCACGCCTTTGGAGTTCTCCCGTTCTGAATAACAGAGTCAAAAAGCCTCTGTAGCTCTCTAAGTAGGGGCATACCCGCTGCCTTCAAGAGCTCAGAGGTAACTCCATCTTCTCCCGGGGCTTTTCCATTTTTCTGCTGTTTCAGGGCCAAAACAATCTCGTCCACACTAATTTCCGGAAGGTCATCGGTGTAGTGGCGAGTTAACTTGGCTCTGGGATCCTGGTCACAGGCGTCAGGCTGTGGAACTTTCGACACCGAGGTTACCTTATACCTCGCGATCTCCATACTAATTGATCAGATCAATAGCGAAAAATCGCTGAATTCCTGCGCCGTTGCCCGAATTTTCCAAATTTTCCAGCGAAACTCACAGGGCGTTGCTGTCGACCGACACTAGCGACCTACGAAAAAAAAACAAAATTTTAATTTTTCACGATTTTCACATTTTTTGGACTTAGAAAAATTTCGCATCAAAATTCAAACTTCCAGATTTTCCTCTAATTTTCACATTTTCCAGCTCGGGAGAGGCCTGCACGCGAGTGCAGTTGATAGTTAAAACCTCATTCGAATATTTAATTCGAATATCGAAAAAGAAGAAAACTTGTGACATGCTTGTGATATAAATATTTTTTTTTTGTTTGAATGTAAACAATGATGTTTTATTTCATTTGGCGACCGTGACAGGGCGGAGAAAATCCAATGGCGCTTTTTAACTATCCTAAAAATTATAAAACCTCAAAATACTCCCCCCCTTGCAATGTGTTCACGTTACATTTTATAATTCTAACACAAAAATACTACATTGCAAAATAAATCAAAATTCTTAACACATACGTACAAATAAAAAGTTATAAATTTAAACGTTTTGGAATTCTTACAACAACCGGAGCGGGTAAAAAATTGTGGCTGTTGCGAAGACAGCTCAGATACATCGTCTCTCGGTGTAGGCAATGGCTCGACGTAACAATATTATTTAACTCCAGAGGATAAAGGCGCTAAACCGGTCGTATTCGTTCACCCATAGCTGTTTTTAACCTAGCCACACGTTCATGTCCATCAACCCCTGGATAAACTTGTATCACAAGCCCCAACAGCCAGTTAATTCGTTTGGAGTTATCAGAACCTATCAACACGACATCGCCTACCTTTAAATTGTAGCTCCGCCCATCCGATACCCTTTGCATTAAGGCTTTAAGAGATGACAAACTGCCTCAGTATTAGGATGTTTAAGTCAAATTGTCTTAATAACTGATAGTTGAATCCGTAAAGAAAAAATATGTAACGGAAGATATAGCCTATAAACATTTCTACTGTAAAAAATGTTTACTTTTTTCAAAACCTCTTTCAGAAAAAAATCCCCAAAGAGTATCTACTTTTGTCATACTTTGAATATTTTCTGCAAAACGGCACAAGCTTTTTATTTAGTTCTTGCACACAAAAATAGGTCTTAAAAATTACAATATTTTTAACGGCGAGTTTTATTTTTACTCCCTATAACATTCGTGTAAAGTAATTTTCCCCCGAAATTTAAGTATATTAGTGAGAACGTGGCTGCTCCGTCGCCCTGTAAATACCCGCGAGCCCTTCGGCAGTCCGTTTCGGGACATTGTCGAAGGTGGAATGCACGTCGGTGTCGGAGCGAATTTTTCAAAGTTAATTTTCGATTTTGAAGGGTTTATACTCATTTGTACATATTTAAAATTTTAGAAATACTTAGTTGAGTATTTATCTGTAAATTAGTAGGTGTAAATACATTTTTCATCATCAAAATACATTACATGGTCATGGAAACATAATAACTTTTTGATTTTTTCCTCCGACCCGACGGAATAGAATAATAGAATATAGAATAATATTTTTAATGCAAAATTACTTACTAATAATATTAATGCTGCTAATAACTAAAATACATACTAATAATAATTATAATGTATGCGTAAGTGTGTCTTTCTGTCTGTCTTTCTCAGATGTAAATGTGCCATTTTTGAATTCTAACAACTTTTGTTTTAGTAAATCGATTATGCTACCGAGACTAAATCATTTTGTCTGCGACTTAGAGACTGCGGAAAAGCAAGCATTATAATTTCAGCGTGTATAATATGTATGTATGTACCTATGTATGTATATTCTTTATTGTACACCACAAAAAACACAAAAGAAAAAGAACAAACATGAAAACTTAAAATGGAGGTACAATAAGGCGGTCTTATCGCTAACCAGCGGTCTCTTCCAGACAACCTTATCGATAATATCATAATATGGAATCGAAATTCGTGATGACAAGCTGGGAACACCTGCACTCCTATTCTCTAACTCCGTGGCTATCATCATATATTAATTACCATATATTTTATATTCATCAAAATACATTACATAGTCATGGAAACATAATAACAACATGAATTTCAAAATGGCGCTAACTTTGTTAAATTTTGGTAACAGTTTCCTGTTTTGTGATCCCAGTAGGTCTAGGATGCGCACAACGAGATTATCTCGCGACGAGAGAGAGAGATATTTTCGTTGCCGGCAAATTTTTCATTTACCCAACATGCACAAAATGCAGTATATTACAAGAAAAAAGTAGTCGACATGTAAAGGCTCATAGAGAAAAATACCACAGATTAGAAATATTACTTTTATCTCTACTTTTGACGTAACGAGACAAGTAACTATGTTAGCTTCGGTAGACAGAGAGAGATAACGAGTAGACATAATTTTACTCGTAGTGCGCATGCTAGCCGTGCTGAAAGCCGTAAATATCGATTTTGAACGAAATCGGTAATTTACAAAGAATTTCAAAATGGCACCGACTTTTTTAAATTTTGGTAACAGTTTCCTGTTTTGTGATCCCAGAAAGCCGTAAATATCAATTTTGAACGAAATCGGTTATTTAACAAAGAATTTCAAAATGGCGCTTACTTTTTTTTAAGTGACTGTGCTGAGAGCTGCGCATGACGTAGTACTGCACATAAATTTTCATACCACAGACTCATACATATAAAAATTGATTCTAAAGGAGTAAACTCACAAAAAAACTACGCAGCTCCGGCAAGTGGGGTTTATTGTGAGCAGTTAGTACCTGATTCTCTATCTCCTCTCCCTGTACCCCACTCATCCCTCGGTGGAGGTAGCACGTTTCAAAACTTTTAGCTTGATGTCAACTATCGATAGTTCTGCAACACTAACTTGAACTACCTACATTGATCCAATACGAAATATTACTCGTACCTATACCTAAATCTGTGCCTACTACAAGTGCAAACAATATTTAGTATCGGATACGATATCGAACATGGCAAGGTTTCAAGGAAAAGCTGAAGGTAGGTATTAAAGAAAGTTTACGTATTTGTGACTTATGATATTTATGCGCAAACATAAATATAGGCATTATCCCATAAAATAGCACTTGTTCCCTCTGCAGTCTATAGTCTTTGGCCTAGTTTGCGTAGTTCCGGGCGTGGCCGCTATACGGCATTACCGTCGGCAAAAGTCCCGCTGGTCTGCGTTTCGTCAAGGCCATTCGGCCTTCTTAACCCTTTTTCCGACGGTTTTTCTTTTTCTTGACTTTTGCGAGGTAGGTTGTTCCTCATCAAAATCATCTTGATTTGAATTTTTACAATCACTTGTCACTACAGAACCTTATTTAGTCTTTGCACCTACTTTGCACACTTAAAAAGTTAAATTCTTAAAAAAAATATATTTACACCTACTAATTTACAGATAAATACTGAACTAAGTATTTCTAAAATTTTAAATATGTACAAATGAGTATAAACCCTTCAAAATCGAAAATTAACTTTAAAAAATTCGCTCCGACACCGACGTGCGGTCCACCTTCGACAATGTCCCGAAACGGACTGCCGAAGGGCTCGCGGGTGTTTACAGGGCGACGGAGCAGCCACGTTCTCACTAATATACTTAAATTTCGGGGGAAAATTACTTTACACGAGTGTTATAGGGAGTAAAAATAAAACTCTCCGTTAAAAATATTGTAATTTTTAAGACCTATTTTTGTGTGCAAGAACTAATTAAAAAGCTTGTGCCGTTTTGCAGAACATTTTCAAAGTATGACAAAAGTAGATACTCTTTGGGGATTTTTTTCTGAAAGAGGGTTTGAAAAAAGTAATTTTTTTTTACAGTAGAAATGTTTACTAAGCCTATATCTTCTAGTGGTGGGCGTTGCGACAAGAAACCGTTTCAAAAAACCGTTCTCGGCTCTGCGACGGTGAAACCGTTTTTACGTCCTGGGTAAAACAGTTAACAGTTTTCGTTGCACAAACCAGTCTTCGAATAACTGGTAGTCGTCCTCGTTCCACGTTCGTTTTTCAAAACAGTTATTACAATCAAAAGTGAACTTTATGTCGATGACATACAGTCGAAAATGAATGTATTCAACGACACGTTCGTTCTCAAAACAGTTATTACAATCAAAAGTGAACTTTATGTCGATGACATACAGTCGAGAATGAATTTATTCAACGACACGTTCGTTCTCAAAACAGTTCTTACAATCAAAAGTGAACTTTATGCCTATGACATACAGTCGATAATGTTAATGTATTACTTTTCACTAAAAAAAACGCGTTTCACTAGAAAAAACGCAACTCTTTCCATATCAAATATGTTTCGTTCTAAAGAACGGTTGTCGTCGCAACTGGTTTGCAAACCAGTTGCAACGATAACCGTTTTCTGCAACCGTTTTCGTCGTCGGCGAAACGGTTACGTTTCGTTTGTCGAAAATACGATAACGACCCACCACTAATATCTTCCGTTACATATTTTTTCTTTACGGATTCAACTATCAGTTATTAAGACTATTTGACTTAAACATCCTAATACTGAGGCAGTTTGTCATCTCTTAAAGCCTTAAAACCTCATTCGAACATTTAATTCAAATATCGAAAAGGAATATAATATCATTTTTTGTGTGAATGTAAACAAAGATGTTTTATTTCATAAATAACCAGATCATATTTTATTATTATGTCGGCTAGATCGAAAAATATCATTAATATTTGTTCAGTATGTAATTTTTTTAAGTTATAATTTCCAAAAACACGATTTACTAAAAAAATGTACCTACCGAGCACAGCTCGGTCACCCAGGTACTAATCGTATAAAATGTCGATCCACCAGTTTACCAAACGGTAAGTAGGTACATACATGCAAGTTTAAATTAATCTAGAGCAAGGATGAGTTGCGAATATGAATAGTGAATGGGACCACCTACGAGGAATTTGAGTTGTGAATCCATGAGAAAGATGATGGTAAACCATAAATACTGTGTTTTATCTCAGAAATGTTTAATTAACTTTAATAAGTACTTAAACTATTCATTAATAATTAATTACCTAAGTACATAAAATAAAAAGTAATAAACATAAAACTTATAAGTAACATAAAAATTACTTCTTTACAAAGTGAGCCTGTACATATTTTTACAAAAACGTTTTAATTTTAACACAGTTGGGTAATAGGTCTATTACACTGCACTTTCCATAGGGCGAAAGTGCAGCGTAATAGGCCTATAACATCGCAAGTTGCAAAGAGCGCGAGAGGAATCACGGTTCGCCGGCGTCGGTGTGCGCGGCGGCCGCGTCGCGCAGCGCCGCCGCGTCCGCCGTGTGGCTCCGCAGCGCCGCCTCTAGCGCCTCCACGAAGCGCTCCAGCGGTGGCGGCGCGCGCGCCTCCACGTGCAGCGCCAGCGCCAGGAACGGCAGCCGCCGCAGCGCGCGCCCCGATAGCCCCGCCGCCGCCGCCGCGGCAGCCACGCGCGCCAGCGCCGCGCCTCCCGGCGCCGTCGCGAGCGGCGGCGGCGGCGCGCCCGGCGCAAGCGCGCCGCGCGCCAGCAGCTCGGCGCAGCAGCCGCGCAGCACAGCGTAGGAGGCGCGCGCGCCGGGCGGGGGCACGAGCCGCTTGACGTCGGCGCGGTCCACGAACGCCACGTCGATGGCGCCCGTCACGTTGGAGGTGGCGAGCAGCAGCACGTTGGGCAGCCGCCGCAGCCGGTCGAGCGCCGTGAGCAGCGCGTTGACGGCGCGCACGGCGTCCGAGGGCTCCAGGCCGCCGAGCGCCGCGCGCCGCGCCGCTGCCAGCGACTCCACCTCGTCCACGAGCACCACGGCCAGCAGGCGCGGGTCCTCGGCCAGCTCGGCGACGCGCGCGAACAGGCGCGCCACCAGCTTGCCGCTCTCCGAGAACCACTTCGAGAACAGACTGTGCGCGTCGATCTCGAGCAGGCGCGCACGCGGGAAACGCTCGCCGAGCCGCGCGGACAGCTTGTGCGCGAGCGCGCGGCACAGGCTCGTCTTGCCGGTGCCGGTGGGCCCGTGCAGCAGCACCACGCGGTTGACGCCCACCACGTGCGGGTCCACGCCGCGCGCCGCGAACTCCAGCGCCGCCTCCGCGAAGCGCAGCAGCTCGGCTTTGAGCCGCGACTCGTACACAAGGCTCTCCCACAGCCCGTGGAACTGCTCATTGGGCAGCGCCCACACCGTGGCGGCCGCCAGCTCCTCGCCCGTCGCTGCGTCCGTCAGCGAGTCGGCCTCGCCGCCGAGCGCGTGGAGCCGCAGCACGTGGAACACCAGCTCGGCGTCGCGCGGCGCCAGCTCGGCGTCGTGCTCCGCGTCGCAGAAGCCGATGGACCGCACATGCTCGCGGAGCTCCGGCACGTCCTCGAGCTCCCGGTCGAGCGTCGCCCCCGGCGTTATAGAAACGAAGTTCGCTAAATATCGATGCACAATGTCTTTTATGAAGTCCTTACTTGCACGACTCGATTTTTTCTGTACGATTTCTACGTGAAGAGGGGCACTCATGATGACCGTTCACCGAGCCGCTTATCTCCGTTCACCAATCACCAGTAGGTAATTTTTTACCTACTTCACTAAGAAAATAATTAAATAGAATAACCTTCATTCACCAATAGAAAAAATTGTGAATAACGAAATAGCTCGAATACAAATCAAAACAAATCCGTTATTTTATTGACAGTTTTCTTCATAGACTCACCGATAATTTTTCATTTAACTGGTTGTACGGCTCTGGGTTCCAGCCCTTCTGAGCCTTAACCGATATTTCTTTGCACTGAACCACGAAGCTATAGGTAAAGACTGGAGTGCTTACTCATAATATCTACTTGAAACAAGTTTACCTTCTACACGCTATCTCACTTTGACTGACAAATTAGAGCGAGAGGTCGGACACCAATATTAATGACAACGGTAGTAAATATTATAATTGACTTCGCACGCGTTCATTAAGTTTTTTTCTTTCCCGTGGGAACTCCTCAATTTTCTGGGTTGAAAAGTAGCCTATGTCCTTCCCCGGGACGTAACCTAACCTATCTTTATGTTAACGTAATTCTAATATTTTCCGTTGAAGTGCATGCATTATGGCCATACGAGTTTATAATAATTTGCCCGATGAGCATCAAAGTACTTTCTTTACCTATATTCAAGAGAGTCTTAAAGAATTGGTTAATAAGCAAAGCCTACTACAGCGTAAATTAATTTTTCAATGACATGCAATGTTCATGCAAATACATTGACATGGTTGACTGTAATAATTATTATGCCATCGGCTTGGAGATCCGCCAAAGCAATTGGAACTCTCCGTCGCTCAAATCAAATGGATCACAGACATCCCTATTTCGTCTGCATTGTAATTTTCGCGCTCCTGTAGTATGGATCCGCCATCATAATCGTGGAGGAACCACCCGAAAAATTTCAAGTTTATTGTTGTGAAATGGTTAATATCCTATCTCGTTGTATCTCGCCCTCAAATTGACGGTCAGTAAATAATCATGTCCAAATGTCAAAATATAACAATATTCGAGAAAAAATAGTCTGCCATGTTACGGTTCGTAGAGAAAAATACCACAGGTAAAAAATATTACTGTTATCTCTACTTTTGACGACGCGAGACGAGACGTAAGTGTAACCATGTTAGCTACGGTAGACAAATAGATATAACGCGAGAAAATGGGTAGACATAATTATCTCGTAGTGCGCATGCTAGGCGTACTGGTCTCAGAAGAGCCCACAACAAACTCAGCCGGGTTTTTATTTTCATTATCACCATTTCACAAATAATCATGTTAACTAAGCAACTATCAGAGCCAATAGATCAAATTATTGCCAAGCTCATTCATCAAATCATTTAAGTAATCCTTTACATAGTAATAGGATTTTTTATGAGTTTACGTTTTACATTAAGTTTGAACTTATTCAGATACATCTTCAGCATGTCTTCTGGGAGCTTATTGTAGAAGTGGACACTGTTTCCAACAAATGAATTGCTAGTTTTACTAAGCCTAGAAGCAGGCATTACAAGTTTCTTTTTATTTCTTAGTACATATTGACATTATGACAATAACTTTTCTTCTTGAATTTATCAATGTGTTTATGCACGTATACTAAATTTTCATATATATATATTAGTTGTGCACTGTCTTATTATTGATTTCTTTAAATTTATCTCTTAGTGACTGTCTTGGTCCCATTATTATATATTATATATGGCTCGAACAGCCCTCTTCTGCAGCACAAAAACAGAATTAATATCTGCAGCATTACCCCATAATAATATTATCAAGCAGACCATCACTCCATATATAGGTATTCAATTGAGGTTGTGGGATAGAGTACCGCATACTACCAATTTTCCACCAGAGTTCCTCACAGATCACAGATAAAGTGTAAGTAACTTAAAGTAAATATAGCAAGAGGAGACAGGTATACCACAGGTGATCGAAATGAGTATATACGCTAAAGCCGAGGAGTGAAAAGCGAGAAAATGTTCTCTTGTCCTGCTCAGCGTATCACTTTTTTTTAAGTGAAAACTTCTTTATGCGCGTTGAGCACTCTTTCGTAGGGGTAAAAATGTGGAACGGTGTCGGTCATGGGACACCATTCTTCTTAAGACAAGAGGTTCTTAAGACATTCGTAATTAAACTTTAATAGCTTTGTTTTAAGGTTTATATTTATAAGAGTTATGTCTAATCGTGACTGACACCTCGTTACACCATTCTTCTGGTTTTTGTTATTCGCCCATATTCGTAAGAAATCAGAATTTGACAAAGTTGTAACTGTGCTCGTAGCTTACGAAAAAAGTGGTTTAACATAAAGTCGATGGTGTATTGGTGTGTGTTAAACTGCAAAGGCCGAACTGAACGTAAATACGAAAACATAACCTAATACGTAAGTTTACAATTTTGACCTTATTGTTACAGATAAAAACAGGTTATATTTAAAAAGACTCTCATGAATACTACAAAGTCTGTGTACAAAGTATAGATTACATACAGTCGATTTCACGAAGCGAAGGAATTAATGTAATCAAATATGGCTTCAGGTCACGTGATTAAAATTTTCATTGGACATATAGTGATGCGAACATTGACAGACTAGTTGTGAATGAACGATTGAATGAATACATTCTGAAATCGATTACCACACACTATGATTACGAAATAACCTTGTGATGTTGAAGAAGATATTATAATTAAACCTTTCACTAACATCTTATCACTTACTTGATAATAGTCGTCAAAGCCCGCCAACCCACCTACTATTAGACAGTCGAAATTGCTGGGCTTGTCCAAAAATGGTCTAAAGACATATTTTCTTTCAAATTGAAGACGACTAGCTGTTTATTCTATATAATTCTATAATATGTATGTGTATGTATATAATACGTAATAAGTAATTCACTGCAAGGCGAGTCACTGCAGCCTAAACCACAGGGTATCCTATATTCGGCTGCAGAGACCGACCATACATTGTTATTATAGACCTAAGTCTTACTTTTGTTAAATTTTGAGAAATAAATTATTATTTATTTTTATTTTATTTATTTTATCGTATAATTTAGTATTATAAATATATTTTAGTTTCAGTAACATGTTTTTATGTGTTATATTATGTAGTATGCTGTGTGTATTATTTGATTGAGTAGAAATTTTGAGCACCTGGTTTCTTAGCGTTTTCTTATCTAGTCGGGCCATAATTAAGTATTGGGGTTTTCTGACTAGAAATTCCCAGTACTAGCTTGGAGTTAGGAAGTTGATGGTGTTTCACCCCCGTTCCTCGAAGAGCACGTTAAGCCGTCGACCCAGTTATTATCACTAATATTATGATAATAGTCGTTAAAGCCCGCCAACTCACATCGAGCTCTCATTCCCTCTCTCCTATGAGAGTGGAGGCCTGTTCCAGCAGTGGGACGTTAATGGGCTGTAGCGATTAAGACCCTACATCATAAATAAATATATTTATACATATATAAATAAATATAATTACTTCCGTGTCAGCAACACTGCTGTTTCGTCGATAATAGCGTGGTAAGCTAAGTTTATTGCATTGTAGTAAACTCAAAAAGACTACCAAAAGTTCTGCACGAACTTTGGCATGATATTAGGGCCCGTATTATTTTGTCAATTGCATAAGTTTTTACATAATGCCGTGGTCCTTTCCTAGCCACGCATCAAAGGATATCGCTTAAATTGGGGCTTATTAATTTCAGTGAATCAAAGAAAAACCTGACAAAATTTGTTCCGGGCAAAACTCACAACCTTAACATTTTTCATTCAATATATTGTAATAACAAGTGACTCAGAATATATATTTTTACCATAAAAATAAAAGTTATTTTTATTTGGCCGGCAAAACTAAAACACAAAATTAAAAAAAAACACCAAAAATTCCTTTGGTTCAAATTGGTAAAGCAGATAACCTAGCTAACCTAGTAATAAAAAGGTAATACAATAAATAAAATAATTTGTATGCAGCGACGATTAGTGTGAGGTTGTAAATAGAAAATTTCACTTCACGGAAACAGCACCTATATTAAAAACGTTGTATCCGAAATATATCCAAGCTAAAAGTTAAATAAATTATGAAATATTGAAAATTTCATTGATTACTAATAGGTACTTAATATAAAATAAGTTACATACCTTGTCTAAACAAAATAAATTCCGAATAATCCAATTCTTATGCAAAAACGATGTCCTTGAAGAATAGAAAATGGTCGTCAGTCCAAAGTTTAACACAGTCCAATCGTAGAGCAAATAAAAATCAGTTAAAAAAGCTAAGTCGTTGAAAATAAAAACTAAAAAGCACCAGAGAACACCCGAAACGTACAACATCAATAGAAGCAGCGAAACGAATGACCGGATTTTTTTGTGCCGGCGCGGCCGCTGACTGCTTGCCGTAATAAAGAGATTAAAGATCTGCGAACCTAATATAACGATATTCGATTTTTACAATCGACTAAACCCGCTCATATCATTCAGTCTATGGTTTACTTTTCATGTCACATCTCTATGGAATCATTCAATTTCTATATGTCAAACACCCATTAAGTCATTAGTCTGTGTTTCTATTTTGGGATTATTGCAAGTTATTTGTTAGATTAATAGCTTCATAGTGCATAAATTGAATTACTTTTGAGTATACTAAGAACTATACATGTTTTACTTCAGGAAATAAGACATTTGTGAGTGATTTGCAATACACAACAGTGAAAATATTGTTAGTAAAGTTGAAATGTCGTGACTGGTATGTTTTATTTACATTAATTCCTTCGCTTCGTGAAGTCGACTGTATAGATTTAACAAAAAAAACTTATTTACTATTAAGAAAATATCGCATTAAGATTATCGCTATCGCATACTGTATACGCTGACGCCATGTCTATATCTCTTTCTCTGTCTACGATAAGTAACGATCGCAATCACCTCAGATTGGTTAGCATTCTTTCACTATTGGTCAAAATCCATTGACGCAGCAATTAAATACCATTTAATTAATCAGCCAATCAAATTAATTGAGACTGTAACAATGATTGATACAATCTGAGATTAATAACACAGAGTCACAGAGTACCTTAGAGTCCACTATAGTAGTGTGCCAAGGGCAGAGCCAAGATGTAAAGACCTAAGTATTTGACGGCGCAAATGGAGTGAAACTTGACATTCGCTGATAAGTGATAACACAGACAATTATGGCGTCCAGAGACAAGTAACATATAGGATATAGACAGGCAACTCCATAGACACAATTTGAAGTAGATAACGGATAGTAGTGGGAGTGACCTTGAACGTAAATTACATCTATATAATTCATTCATAAAAAAATCCCGTCTCTAGCCTGTTACGTCTTCCGACGGGTTTCATTCTTGACCAGAACGACTCGCTCTTACTTGATATACATAATTAAATTTCGATGACGCAATTAGCGGAACCGGAAGTAGTTAGGGATGGGCAACCTACGCGAAAAACCGGTAATAGTGATGTGATTTGAACGTATCGGTTTTAGATTTATTTAGCAAATACCGGTTTTTCTAATTACCGGTTTGCCAGTAATTCAGGATATTATTGAATTTTTCAAAAACAAAATTAAAATAAATTTCAGAGATCAAATTTATTTATTATAAACAAAAATCTTACATCGAAAACATAAAAAAACTATAATATATAATAATAATAACTATTTAATATTTAACTTTGTGTTTGATCCAGCAAAACATACATTTAATAAATATAAATGAAAGTTTGGATAATAATATGTAAATGTTTTCCTTATGATACTACTGATTTAAATGCTCTCAATTTTAGTAATAAAGTCATTGATAAAGTATCTTGAAGCATTACTTCCTTTTTAGTTAGTCGGTACTCGGTAGCATCAAAATATAGTTTTTAAGTTGTTTCAAAACTTTGTTTCAATATAAATTACCACTTGCATAACAAGAGCAATTTTTTCTAACGATTCAAATCAAAACAATGTAACAGAAGGAACCTACGGAACAGAAGAATACTGTGCCCATCCATAATTACCATATACCGTGATTTTTATTGATTGATTGATTTGTATCGATCAATGTCTAACTCAAAGTGTATTCCGTAAACGTCATACGTGAATACTGTGATCAATCAGGATCACAGTATTCACTGAACGACTAACCTTCGCCTATTAAGTTTGGACACACCTTAAGGGTCGACCATTTTTCACTGCTACGCCATTATTGACTTTACTAATGTTGATCAATTGACACAGTTACCTACTACTCCCTAAGACTAATAACACAAGTACTAGATAAGTTGTTATTAATTTCTGATAATATTATTGCGACGTTAGCCAAGTTTTAGCCAAGTTGATAATGATTTGACCGTAAATATAATCTGCGCTGGGCTTCGAGAGACCTGCGCTGGCTACAATTTTTATAAATGACACATAATTATATAATAAATATATGTATTCATCTGTTTTTTCCAATGTCTTCGATACTTCCATACTGAACAACTGCACAGGAATACAGCATACCTGTAAAATAATGAAATAGTATTTATTTTCGTCATAAATAAACTAAATAATAATATTATACTGCCATTGTACACAATATTTGACATGATTCTATGTTATATAAAATATGTGCACTATATATAGTATTATTATCTTTTGCATCGTTAGCTAGTTTGGGGTGGTTAAACTTTAGCAACTATAATGTTAATATTATTATACTTACTATACACTAGTGCCAAACTACACTGCAATGTCAAGAATTTGGTTAGTATCTCGGTCCAGAAGCTCTTTCATCTCGCATCTTGTATATTTCTATCTCATGCATGTGTGCTGTGGCATTCATGAAGCACGTTCTTCTGAAAATAATTGTTACAAATGTTATAATTACATGTTTTCAAAAGCATGTCTTAAACTACCATTCGGGGTACTGTTTTACATTATTTTCTTCAATGGATAGATCAATTTCACAAGGATCACCAGATAATGCCAACTACTCGTGAATTTAGACTTTCGTAAAATCGAAATATTTCTTTCGGGGAAATTATCACTTAAATTTTCCGAGATAAAGAGTAATCTATGTTACTTTCCAGATCATTAACCATTCCCATGTAAAATCACTTCAATTCTTTGCTCTATTGCAGCTTCATTGAAACAAGAATACAATTGAGACAAACCAACCAACAAAAATACATACCTACCTACTTTCACATTTTAAATTTAAGTGTTCATTATACTTAGTTGCTCAAATGAGTCAAATGAGGATACCTTATTAATATATTTGATAATTTACCTTTAAATATTCAAAGATTAGGCTCAGCTATAGTATACTGGCCGCGGAGTTGGACGTTCATATTTTTTTTACAGAAAGACCTTGATGTGATAAGCCTTGCACTAAAATATTTAACTCCGAATTCTAATACTTTTCGAGAAATAATTTTTTGAAAATTCGCAAATGTTCACCACTTTTCACTATTTCTTTCGACATTTGTCATAGATTACAGACTCATTGACGTTTAATGGCGTACTAAAGTTTCGTTTTACGTAATAAAATCCGTTCCAAACTTATAAAGTATCACAAAATGCTACAAACCATAAACAATGTCTATATCGATATTCGATTATTGGAAAAACGGAACGCGTGCGTTGGCGCCAAAGTGTCCAAATTACATTATTGAATTCAAATTTTTAAGTCATCGTTTTACGCCCTTTTCAGTTGAGAATATTAAATTTTTATTTTTTGTACTACGCAAGAGCGAGCGAAGCGAGCTCGGGACTGGGGGCACTCCGACTCGGATAGGTTAGGTGACGAAGAGGATGGCGGAGTCTTTCAGACCCCGCCATCCTCTTCGTTATTTCCTTTTTATACCACCCAGAATAAGGAGCCCCGCTAAGCGGGGCTCCGTCGACCGGGCTTTGGAGGGGGTGAGTGGGAGAGGGTGAAGTCTAAGGAGTTTTACTAGCGTCGCCACTTCCTCCCCAAGGAACATATTTACTACGGGGAGTTGTTCCTCCCCATCTAAAGTAGGTACTTATGTATGTTAGCCATTATCACGATAAAAGTAACTTCATAATTTCAAAACTTTAAAAAATTATTTCTCGAAAACTATTGAGTTTCGCACTTTTTCCCTTGGAGGGGGGTTCGCCACCACCATCCCCCTCCTCGCCCTCCCACTGTAACCAGCTAAAGGAAACCTGAACCAATTTTGAGAACCTAACCTCAAAATGTTAAAAAATTAATATCTCGGAAACTAATAAAATTCGGAACGTCTTACTTGCAGGGGGGGTTATATCCCCTCCCCCTACCCCCCTCCGTCGCGGCCAGTATACTATAGCCGAGCCAGGCTTTACACTTTAGACTACGCCTAATCGCTTACCAGTTAAATAACATAATAAGTAACACATTTGTGTTACTTATTTTGTTATTTCACCGCAATTCATAGTAAAAACATTAAACTTTCATAAAACAATTTTAATTCATTTTAAGGTTAGGACTTATGATTTTCATTGTCATTCTCGGCTTGCGTCGGTTTTTCAGCGAAAATGGCGCCGACCAATAAAAGTGAAGTGAAAACCTCGCGAAATTTAAAAATATTTTGTGTGCGTAATTAGAGCGAGAGACCAACGGGGGATACAATGCCAGATGAAAGAGATGGACAACCCGATAACTCTTGGTACCTTGCACTTCGGGACTCGACAGGGCCTGATGGCGTCGGACAAGAGTGGTGTTTGTAAACGACTGCCTGAAAAAAGGAGTATATTGTTTTCAGGGTTCATGTATGTATGTATGTATGTATGTGAGTTTGTACATTCCACCATAACTTCTATACGCCTGAACCGATTTTGATCAATGAGGTATCGTTAAAATCCCTAGCTTATTCCGGGTGACTAAACCGGCATAAAAGACTAAAATTGAAAAAAAAAATCGAAAATAAGATTAACTTTATAATCATCATCTAGAAAATGATGAGTAGATTCCAAAAATATATAACACTATAGCTTAATATCCTGATTCACTAAAAATATCATTTAATATAAACGTGACTAAGATTCTAATTCAACTGGATTAATTTAGATTTTTCACTTTTCAGTTCGTTTTTTGGCAGGGCAGTCGTATTCTTTAATTTGTTAACTAACACTTGTTTTAAAAAGTGTTCACTCTGACGGAGCGTCGCATTGGTGGTAGCGTGGCGGGCAAAACCAACATTTTGCCGCCGGCGCACCGCTTTCACGACGAATCGTTTTTATTTGGCGCAATTCAAATTCTTTACTTATATAATTGTAATAATAATAATAGTAATTTTATAACTCGTGGTTTAATTTATAATTTGGGTTTAGTGGATTATCAATGGATACGGACGAGAGCCATCCTGTGCCTATACATTTAATAATGTGATACTAATATCCATCATTGATACTAGGGCGGATAAATAATCCTTACTAGTATTATAAACGCGTAAGTTTGTATGTATGGATGTTTGTTACTCTTTCACGCTAGAACGGCTGGACGGATCTGGATGAAATTTGGCACAAAAATAGATTATAGTCTGGAATAATATTATATACTCTAGGCTATTCTTTATCCCGGAAAATTTAAGAGATCCCGTGGGAACCAAAAAACTTCAATCGACGCGGACGAAGTCGCGGGTATCAGCTAGTATAGATTAATTAACCTTTAAGCTGATCAGTAATGGTTTTCAAAGTTCCCGGCGCAGTGTTAAGCGCTGCTGTTTAACTCTAAACGTGGAAGGTCCCATGTTTGATCCCCGGCAGTATGTAGTAATTTGGGAATTTATAATTTCTGAATATTCCCTCTGGTCTGGCCTGGTTCGGCTTCGGACGTAGCTAGTAATCACCCTACCGGCCATGACGTGCCGCTAAGCGATTTAGCGTTCCGGTAATTTATCTGGTATACTAGGGGTATGGCAGTGCATGGCATTAGGCTGCATCTTCAGTTACCATCAAGTGAGATCGCAGTATAGGGCTATCTTGTTGATTAAAAAAAATACTATTTCAACACAATAAAAGTATATCCAGAGAAAGAAACATATCAATGCTAGCTTCTTATTCTGAGCTTGTATAGCGAGTAAATAAAACGACCTTTTTAACGTTAAGAGTTTATTGGTAGGTCCTCTTAAGGTACTTACCTAATTATTATTTATTTATTTAATTAGAACCAATTACACTAATTAACAATAATACAATACAACTTCAAATTAATAAGTAGGTAACAATATGATTGAAAAGTAATGTTAATTATACATCACTAACATATATATGAGCTGCAACACTGCGAGCACACTCACAACAAACAGCTACGCTCCAAGGGTTGTGATGTTACTGGCGAGTAAGTACAGCGTCGTGCGAGCTATAATATGACCCCTCTACTACGCTAACAAGTTGGCTGCAGATTGCAGTCCGGCCCGCGCCTTACTACTGCGCCTACTCAATAGTATCTTTATGTATGTCAACTTTTTGAAATAGTAATTTTACTCGACATTTGTTTAGACACAGGCTTTAGTATCTACTCCTTCTCAAGATTTTGTTTTTCTGAATTAAATATGTATATAATTATTCTACATAATATATTTGGCCTAATATTAATAGGTACGAAGAGCTTGCGGCTTGCACAATTATAAATTAATAATACCTTTCATTGGAATAAGTACATTATTGTACCTGCCTAAGATATAATTTCAAATTTAATTCTTAAATTAGTGCATATTATAATGCTCAACAACAACTATTCAAATCAAACTATTAAATAATAAGTTAATAAGCAATACCTAACTACGGGTTCTTTGGATTCTCAATAATATATTTATTATAACTTTTAAAACCTATTATTTTAAATTATGATTATACATTTTAGCAATACAATAAATTTACACTGCTAAGATAACACACGTTCCATAATACCTATTATGCCACTTCAGGAAAGATTCATGAACTGACTGAAATAGTAGCTATTGGTTATCAAAGTGAAAGTATTTCATAGTAATATGCATGCAAGCAATGCTACTACACAAGGAATTTTTGGAAGTGGACTATTACTCAAGATGTGGTTTAAAACTCAGGGTTAATTGGGTTTGACTTGTGGGTATATTTGTCCTGTTTGTGGGAACTGTGAACCTCCTGTGATGTTATAATAACCCTTCAGCTGGGGCAACCGGTGCACGCCAGCAGAAGGAATAGTGGCCAAATATAATTTTATTATTAAGTTCGTTTTTTTTTTGCGAGTGCCTAGTTTCAATCAGGAGCAGGCAAAGTATTCTATAATAAAATTTCAAGTATAGGAAGCTATTGTAAGTTACAATCCCGGGAATCGTGCGCGCTCAGGCCCACACGCGTACAATAGTGTCCCAGGAGGCGGTGGCGAGCGCGCTCAGGCCCACACGCGCACGGCGGTGTCCCAGAAGGCAGCGTCGGGCGCGCTCAGGCCCACACGCGCACAATGGTGTCCCAGGAGGCGGTGGCGAGCGCGCTCAGGCTCACACGCGCACGGTGGTGTAGGCGTGCTCAGGCCCACACGCGCACGGTGGTGTAGGCGCGCTCAGGCCCACACGCGTACGATGGTGTTCCAGGAGGCGGCGGCGAGCGCGCTCAGGCCCACACGCGCACGGTGGTGTCCCAGGAGGCGGTGGCGAGCGCGGTGCCGTCGGGCGCGAGCACGACGCGCGCCACGCGGTGCTCGTGGCCGTTGAGCACGCCGACGCGCACGGCGCGCAGCGAGTCCCACACGGCGGCGGTGTGGTCGCCGTAGGCCGCCACCAGCAGGCGGCCGCTCAGCGACCACTCGGCGCCGGTAACGGGGAACAGCGCACTGGGGCGGGCGTAGCGCGCCAGCTCGCGGTCCGCACGCAGGTCGAACAGCCGGCACGCAGCGTCGTCGCAGCCGGACGCCAGCGCGTCGCCCGCGGGGTGGAAGCGCACGGCTGTCACGTCGCTGGGGTGCGCGTCGAAGGCCTGCACGGCGGCCCCGGCGCGCATGTCCCACAAGCGCACGGCGCGGTCGCCGCCGCCCGACGCGAACGTGTCGCCCAGGTCACTGGGCGCCAGGTGCAGCGCCAGCGCGTCGGCCGCATGCGCCGCGAAGCTCTGCAGCAGCTGCCCCGCCTCCACGTCCCACAGCGCGCACGAGCCGTCGCCCGCCGCCGTCAGCAGCTGGCGGTCCGTGTGCGGGAAGAGTGCGGCGGCCACGTAGCCCGCGTGCGTGCCCACGCTGCGCTTGCGCGGCTCCTCGCCGTCGCCCAGCGCCCACACCGTCACCTTGTTGTCGAGCCCGCCCGCCGCCACGCACGCGCCAGACGGCGCCCACGCGCACGCCAGCGTCCACGTGCTCGGCGTGGCGATCGTCTGCTCGCGCGTCGCCGAGAACGCGTCCCAGATCATCACCTTGCCGTCCTGCCACCACATTTTATTTTATTTTATTTTTCAGGTATAACCTACCCCTGTACCAAATTTCATTAAAATCTGTTGAACAGATGAGCCATGAAAGCAGACAGACAGACACGCTTTCACATTTACAATATTTATATGGAAGTATGAATATAAAATGTACATTTGCTGTACAGCTTTACATAAATGATTTATTTAAATATATACAATGATGATGATGAGGAGCGCCCCAGAGGATAGTATTATGACTTTCAGTACAGGTGGTAGAGTCAAAACATGACATTACATAAGAGACACTTGTATGTCCTACATGTTTTAAATAAATTGAGTTTGAGATGATTATAAAATGATAAAAATGTTGAGCCAAAATTAAATATCAATGTGTCAAATCACAAGGACAGTTGAAAGTTTACGAGAAGTCTCGGTAAACCTGGAATCGGGTGCGTTGAGGTCGATGACCTTTGAACGTCGAGCGCGCCGTGTCTTAGGTAGCCCCCAGATACTACAAGAACACGGGTTGCCTCTTTGGTCAACTGCCTTGTTGGTCTAGTGGTTCGCATATTCGACTGCGGCCGACGAGGTCCTGGATTCGAGTCCCGGGTCGGGGCATAATTAAATGCTGGGTTTTTCTGACTAGAAATTCTCAGTACTAGCCCGGAGTTAGGAAGTTGGCGGTGTTTCACATCCGTGCCTCGGAGAGCACGTTAAGCCATCGGTCCCGGTTATTATCACTAACATGATATTAGTTGTTAAAGCCCGCCAACCCGCATTGGAGCAGCGTGGTGGGTCTAAGCTCTAATTCCCTCTCTCCTATGAGAGTGGAGGCCTGTGTCCAGCAGTGGGATGTTAATAGGCTGTAGTGGTGTCAAATCAACAACAAAACATCTTCATAGATAAATTCAATTCTTATCTAATTCAAACCAGTAATCCATTAGGACATGATTGACTCAAGCTGCCAAGAGTTAAATAAATGATTGGACAGAAAATAACCTATTTGTTAGCCTATAAAATAGTAGGCAAACCATTATATAAAAAGCAATGGCCATCCTGGCTTTCACAATGGATTGGACATCCTAGCATTAAAACGAGTTTCAATTACTAAACTATTTCAAAACTAAAAGTATCTCAGCTCTGAATAAAATGTCTTAGCTCCATACTAGTGACTGAGCATTTGCATTGAGACGTGCGGGCCCAGAGCAATGTTGCTCTAAAGCTCCACTTCTGAAATCTATCCTTAGTTCCCAAGGAATGCTTCCGTCAAAGGAAATGCATTTTCTCAAGTTGCCTGTGAGTTTTCCCGTCTGTGCGGACAGTAGTAAATCTACTGTAAGTGATGGGGTAACTACTGTAAGTCATCTGAAATTTCAGTTCAATATAATATTACAATGCATGTGAACATTTTCATTGTGTGTTCATTCTTGACTCGAACAGGCCGAGTGAGACACTGTAGCATACTTTTCCAATTGTACCATCAATTTGATAAGGAAGTTGGAAAAAAAAGAACAATTTGTTTTTTTATTGGAGCTTTGGACTAACCTGGGAAGAAGACACAATGTGACGTTTGTCAGGGGACCAGTCACAACAGAGGACCTTAGCCTGGTGGCCCTTGAGCACTCGGCGCACCTTGAGGGTGGGGAATGAGATTTGCTCCAGTCGCTCTGCAACGCTGGATACTGTCGAGCAAACAATATTATCATTCCAGGTTTGCTATCAGTCATACCACTGTAGGTCCGGGAGCCGAACTCACGCGTTACGTCGTTTAGCTTCTGGCGCTCCTCCTCCAGCCGCTGCTTGAGCGCCTCCGCCTCGCGCAGCAAGGCCGCCAGCGTCTCCTCGGGCGTCGCGGCCGGCGCCGGGTCCGCCGCCATGCTGCGCCCGCCCCCACCGCCCTCTACTGCATTATTCATACGGATCACCCGCACACGACACCACTCTATTGATTGATAACACCATTCTCTAATATATGATTATTGTAAAGTTTAATTCATCCAAGTGTTTGTGCCGGAATGGAGCTAATAGACAAACTTATCACCGACCACTGAAGCCCTGACCTTTATGACAAATAGCATTTAAACTTTGACTTATGTAGTAAATATAACAAAAATAATATATTTTGGTCGTAAAAAACACTCATTGATACAAAATTACTTTGTTTCGTGTTTTTTCTTCAAATCCTATTTACTACTTGTCTCCAGAGACAAGTAACATAAAGGATACGTGTCTCTGGTATATACTAAGACTCAGATAAGACTCTTCTTTTTATGGTCGGACCGTCGGTGCCTGGTCGGTGCTAACACAGATTTATAGAGGGAAGCAGATTCAATTTTTTTTAAAAAAATAGCGTGGCAATTACAAACACACGGTAACATTACGCACACATAGACAACCACAGGGCCGCACCTTCTTGCTGCATAACACATTATTATGTAGGGTTAAGTCGTGTGGGAAAACAACGACCTAAACGTTACCTATCATTTGGAAGCTATAATTTGTAAGGGTTTTAAAAATAATAATAGGTCCTTTTATGACTTTTTCATCACAAGCAATCACAACTGCAATGTAGTAACAAAATTGAAAATTGTAATTTCATCTAACCTTTGCCCGCAGCTTTGCTTACGTAAAATTCAATTTTCATGCAAATTTCAAATACCTGTTTTACGATGGGATGAATTTTCAAAAATATTTTCTCGGCATACGCTCCTACCTTTTAACCGGTTTGTAGTTGGCTAAGGCCTGCCTCGATAGGATAGAGGCCTGTGCCAGAAGTCTATTTCGGGCTTGAGTCCGCGATGATAATCACCACCACGTGCGAGACCCTAGTCAATGTGATGAATATAGTTATAGGCAGAAATAACACGAATGTGAACTCCGCGCTGCGTGTTATAACGTCACTGTGGACTCCGTCAGTATCATGGCCAGTGGTTCTCGCGTCGTTCTCGCTCTGCATCGATGCGCAGGTGCTGGAGATATTATTTAGAAGCACAGTACCAACGGATATCGTATAGAAACCGCCAGATTTTAACTCAAAGTTCCTATTGACATTAATTTCTTGGCAGTAAGCCAAATAAATGTGGTAAAATAATCAAATCGAATCGTTATTCCAAAAATTAGGTTAGAAGGTTAAATAAAAAAATTACAACAGGTTAAACTCACATGTTATTTATTCAAATAAACTTTACAATTAGTGTTTTTGAATCGCAAAGTGAATTTACCATTGATTCGGAATATCATTTCTAGCGAGAAATCATACTAATATTATAAATGCCAAAGTGTGTTTGTTTGTTGGGTTGTTGGTTTATTGGTTTGTTGGTTTGTCCTTCAATCACGCCGCAACGGAGCAACGGATCGACGTGATTCTTGGCATGGGTAATAGTTGAGAACCTGGAGAGTGACATAGGCTACTTTTTATCCCGGAAAATTAAGGAGTTCGCGCGGGAATCAAACAAACTTAAACCACGCGGACAAAGTCGCGGGCATAAGCTAGTGTTACAATATGTGCTATAAAGAACCAGAAGTGGATTGAAGTAAAAAGTAAAAGCAAACAACAAACAAAACTTTATCCTACAGCACAATTTTAACAATCTCAAACTGTGAGACTGTGTGTGTGATTGTGACTTGTGAGTGTCAATTTTTAGCTTCAAAAAATTAATGTTCTGCCTAACAAACAATATATGAATATTATTGTAAATGTATTGTGAAGACACCATAACTATAGCAATCTCTTAAAATTTTTACATTCGTTACAAGTATTACACGGACTTGTGGTAATATTGCTGGTATATTTAACTGATAAATCCATCCATCCATCCATCCATTTTTATCCATAGGTCTCTCAGGTATTCATCCTTTGGAAACCTGAAATTAAAAGACGAAGTCATATACTTAAAATAAAAGGGTCGTCAAGTCCGGCCCTGTAATTTAGTAACATGATAGCATGAAATTTACTTACCGATGGAACGTTATTTCTGGGGTTTTCCTGTACGAAGCGTTGTAACACTGGGGGACACAACACTTCACCATTTTATTTCAATAAATATTGGCTATTACACCTCCAAATTTCACAAAAAAATTATGACAACACAATGTAAACAAACGCCATATACCTTCTACATGTCTTTTATCCTAATAACAGACTGCCACGCATTGAAGTTTTGTCAATGTGTGCGTTTGTGTTGCACAGTGCTGCAACAAAAAAAAAAAAAAGATAGGAACACAGACATCTTTGCTTGGAGGGAAATGGACACAGACTCCCATACACATGTCTATGTGGGTGTGTTTATGTTAAGTCTGCTTTTCTTTATTATGTCTGTGGGTGCTAAGACTGATTAAAGCAGAGACAAGTAATTTATACAAAGTCAAAGCCACAGGTCAAAGCACAGTAAACAGCAGAGACAAGTAACATATAGGATAGTAAACAGATACAAACAGTAGTGAAACTATCTAGAAACGTTCGAAACAGCTCACACACACAAACATGCGCATCGACGAGACATATATAATAGGCCTATTACACTGCACTTAACACAGAGCCCTGAGTTAAGCGACGCTTATGACAAAGCATTAAGGATCAATTTAGGGACCTACATGTTATTACACTATACTGATAGGCCTATTACACTGCACTTATCACAGAGAGCCTTAACTTAATTCAGGGTAATGTATTAATATTTAGGGAGGAAGGGTCCCTAAATACTCCTTATTGCAGTGTATGGGACGCACTAACTTGCGGCCCTTACCAAAGGGCTCTAAGGAAAATGCAGTGTAATAGGCCTATATAAAGTACTGTGACGAGACCCAGTCGTCAGCAGTCGTCGCGGTGCCGTCAGTAGTTATCAGAGACAAGTAACATATAGGATGTTACTTGTCTCTGGTAGTGAGTGCCGCGTCATGACCTAGTCACTTAAAAGTCTATTTCCGCGATGTTTTTAAAAATGCCAGGGCGAGCATGGGCCGGAAGATTTTATCCACGGGGAAAGGATAAAATTTTTATCTCCTCCCTCAGTTTTATCCACCCGTAGAGCATGGGCATAGCGGTGGAAATAATATTCACGGTGGATAAAATAAGGGAAAGACTTGTCCCCGCAATTGTTGCCATTATAAGAAAATTATGGAAGTAAGATGTAAAATGCCACAATCCTTCAAAATTCATGTCAACTCTGTGTCAAAGAGTCATTATTTTTATCATAAGTCTGTGTTTTTGTCTTTGCTTGTGATTTTGACAATTAATTATTTTCGTTTCGGCCAGAGACAAGTTAACCAGAGATAGACGAACGAACTTCATAGACATTTTTGAGAAACGTACAGGCTATACAATTTCACGTTATATCTATAGATAAAAAGCAATATCTACCTATACTTCAATTCCATTCATATTTGATTGTCTGTCTCACCTTCTTATGGCATTTAATAGGTATACATTTTTGTGCTCTTTCCCACAATTTCTATAGATGTGAAAGGCATGAATGGGTTATTATCGTAGTAATATGGCGTAGTAAATTAAGGGATGGGCCTCGAGACGGTGGTACAAAATCGTAACTAATAGTAAAAAAAATAGTGTTGCACTTTTTGTAAAATATCGTTTTTTTTATCGGTTTTCGGTAAATTACCGATTTTTATTACGGGTATCAAGCAAATATTATAATTTTTTCTATTCTAAGGTTATAATAAAACAAAAAGCTTTTAATTTTTTTTATTAAATCTTTTGTACTATTTTCGTTTGAATAATATGCTAGTAAGCTTAAATTCCAGCGCGCCCTGGTCAGAAAATAAGCCTAGAACAAACTCAGCCGGGTATAATTTTTGTTATCACAATCTCACAATAATACTTAAAACTACTAGACTAGACTACTCTGAGCAATTCATTCATAAATAGGTTAATTATATGTTTAAAAAAAACTTAGATTTTAAGAAACATCTCTCAGATAATATTACCATGTTTTGAGAAATATCCAATAACATGGGTACCTTGGAATGAATTACTATATTTTAGTCATTTTCTGACCAATGTTTCATGCTGAACAAAATTCAATGCCTTGAATGAACAAAACCCGATTATAATGAGAAGCAGGGTCGAGTATGACTTGATTTAAATATTAATACTTATTTTGATTGTCAGAAAATACAATACTTAAGTAAAATAATTAACATAATAGTTATAATATTTATAACGCTAAGCGAGGCAACAATAATCCACTAAACAAAATTTCATTCTGATGATAGAAACCAAATGGCTTTTAAAGTCTGATAGTTCATATACATTCGAAGGTTAGTTAGCCACTATTTTACTCAGCATACAAATTTCATGAAAAAACACGAAAAACTGTTTTTTTTAAAGTATGAAATATAGTACAATTAAACAATAGTAGTAGTAGTAGGTACAAAGTTATATACATATATATATATATAAAATATATATGTGTATATGAGATAGTAACTGGCTAAGGTTCCTGGCCCCCAAACTAGGATTCCCTGTGCTATGGGTAGCCAGTCCTTCGCCGTACCTTTAAATATAATAATTAATTGTTTGTAACTAAGTAAACAATGTACGTATATTGAGGTTAATACTTATAAAATGAATAGAAAAACAAAAACAGTGTCTAGCTAAGTTAAGAAGAAGCTAAGAAACTAATTTTATAATATTAATGGGATTTTTTTAAATTATAATAATTATAGCAACAATAGGCACTTTTTGCTTGATGTACCTATGAGACAATAATAGAAACTAGAAAGTATATAACGGAATAAATTGCTCGAGTAGGCTTTTACATCTGGTATTGGTGTGATGTGTAATGTTTCATCAATAACTACAAACTGTCTAACTAAATTAAGTCTGTGAATAGTCACAAACTTGACCCAACCTGAGATAATTAAAATTATTCTAGCAATTAAAAGGTAATCCTACTACTACTTACAATGACTATATTTTACGATACCAGTTGCATAATTAAAATCTACCTTTTTAAAGTCATACATTGGAGCTGATTCTGTAGTTCTGTAGTGCACAATCTCTTAACTAAACTAAAATGACAGCATTAAAAATATTGCTAACCCTTTCATAATACTTTCTGCGGAAAGGGACAAAATTAGATTTAAAGCTGTCATTTTTTAGTTTAGTTTAGAGATTGTGTTATACAGAATTGGCCACTATGTAACTAATATAAACCAAATATTATACATTGCTATACTGAAATCGAAATATTAAACTTAAAAATACAATACTACTATCAATAATTACATTATGACATAGAAAAACATTATTGATAACAAAATAAGAAATCCAATCAAGTTATAATATTCCTTAAACCAAACTTTGATCACAATGGTGATGTCACCGTAAGATTGTAAAAAGCGTTAGATTATAATCTAACTCGCGACATTGTAAACTGTCGACAGATTGTGAACCATTCAATGTTCTGAGTGTCAATTTTTGAAATATTCATTTTATTTACGTTTTCTTGTCTCTTTCTTGTAGGTTAGGTTAGGGTTCGACATAAATAATCAAGTAGGGCGCATAGGTTTTATCGGGTTTAAATACCTATCAGATTACAATCTACCGGAAAATGATGCGGTAAATTCTAATCTTTCGACAGTTCAGAATTTCGCGAGTTAGATTATAATCTAACGGTTTTTACAATCTTACGGTGACAGTGACATTAAAGGAGTTTAGGTAAGTAAAATTAATAAAGCGCGGTATAACATCTTTCATGTACGGTGATATAAATACGTAGAACAGAAAAACCACTCTGCTTTAGTAATAGTTTTTGCTAACTAAGGACATGCATAGTTTAAACTGTAATTGTGACTTCTATTATTAAATAAACTACTTTTAAATTGACATTCTTTACCAACAACATGTTGAATTATAACAATAACATTTACATTATACGCACAACTTTGAGGTTGGACTAATAAGCCTATTACACTACACTTATGAAAGGGACCCTTACACCTGAATCAGTGTAGTGTAATAAGATGTAGTGACGAAGGGTCCCTAATTTAATCCCTATTGCTGTGTAATAAGCGACGCTCTAACTCGCGGCCACGCCCACCCTTAACACAGGGCCCTTTGAAAAGTGCAGTGTAATAGGCCCATAAGTAAGTAGACAACTACGAATAAATGTTTTACAGTCCCACAAACTTAACTGACCCGTTGACAGCATCGCTTGTAAATATGTATTAAAAATAAAAATAAAATAAAAATAAAAACTGAACATGCATAAAATGCATTAGTTCCAATTTTGCCTAGAAAATTAGACTATAATAGTACAAGATGTTCTATTGATTCATTGCTACAGAATATGTCATAGAACATTAATATATAGATACAAATTTAATTTAAAAATTAGTTGAATTGTAAAATACTATTGATTGCTGTTATACGAATTGTACCTTTGTGTCAGTCTTAAAATTTTCGGTGATAAAAAAAATAGCCTATGTCCTTCCACGGGATGCAACGGGATGAAATTTGGTAGAGATAAGTTGCAGGGCACATTTGGAAGGACATATCCCGGAAACTTAAGGAGTTCCGCGGGAATAAAAAGTGTGTGGCACATTCACACACGGCAGAAGTGAAACTTCAGAAAAGTAGCCTACGAGAGAATGAGATAAATATAACTTGTATTCTATCTCATTCTCTCGCAGGCTAAATCCTATTATGAATATGTTTGTCTCTACGTGGTGTCGCTTTTTCGTTTCACCAAATTTTCAAATCACAACGATTCTAAAGTTTCACTTCAAAAAGCTTAATGCGGACGAAGTCGCTGGCATCATCTAATATGAAATAAGTAAAGATCCTAAATTCGAGTCTAATGAATGTGGTTAAAACTTTCTACGTAATACAAATTAGTTACTTCGACGTCGCACAGATCTATAGCTTGCACCTTTGGTAACCTTAGTTGCAATCCAATTTTCCATTTCCGTTCCCTTTTTTCGTGAATCGACATTACTAATTCTATTGAAGTTAGTGCACCATTGTTTAACATGCATTTTAATGACAAACAGCCAAAGAGCATTCAGAAAGTCTGATTTGTGTTCAACACAATTCAACCATGATGTGTCCTAGACTTGTTAATTTACTAATTAAATCTGTGTATATGCAAACCTTACATATTTTTGCCAAAGTTTGTTCAATTTCATATATACAAATTAGTGCCTGAAATTTAATTGATGGATAGAACAATTTCTAGATATTGGGATGTTAATTGAAGAAATGGTTGAATTTCGTTAGACAATAGTGCACAGTTTTGAAATTCTGCACTATGCAGTTTTGGTAATAAATATCTGCAGATTGCAATGACGATGTAAGACACAGCTTGAGTCTTCAATGCATTTTCAGATGGAATACATTCTTCAATAAAATTTAAATTTTGTAATCTGTACTATGTAGGTTGAGTATTACTTGTCCGATTGTTTATTAATTTACTCAGTGTACTCAGCATTTTGTCATTGCAATTCGCTGGCGCAATTAGCATACAAAGATTTACCAGTCGAAATGTCATTAATCAATATTGTTTTGTACAGTTCAACAAATTGATGACAGTCTGGATGTTTGCTACATCCACCCTGCCTCTAATTTGGCCAAACAAAATCCAGGGGATCCTAGATTAGGCGCGCAAGACTCACTGGTATTGATTTCAATTATTCTGACCATAGATGTATTTCGTGAATGAAGTTACGTAAACAAAGAGGCTTACTTTCTTGTAAGTCTTTGGCATCGAATTTCATCAATTCTAGCTTTATCAGGGCTTCATTCCAAAAACATTTGAATTGAATTGAAATAATCATGTATTGTAAGAATATCTGTATATGTTTTCATCAGCATGGACACAGCATGGGCCACCTCTATGCTGAAAATTTGTGCAGCTAATTTGACCTGAAAAGTAAAATTATAAATTGATTATCCAAGTTTATGCAGATAGGTTTGTTAAAAATATAGAAGTGTACACTATACAGTCAGATTTAGATTTTGAGGGAAATTGTTCCAATAATAAAGAATATCAAAATGCAACTTTGTATTAAAATTTTAACAAACAATTCCCTCTTTTTCTCTTTTCTTAATTCACAGGGAACAATGCCAGAAAAATTACAAAATGTCAACCAAGTTCATGCAGAAAGGTTTGTTAATTACAAAACGGATAAGGGGCATACAAATGGAATCATGATTGCCATACAGTGAGTATGGCAGTTAGCCCCAGGTGCATCTTAGACTGCATCATCACATACTAGTTGCATATTGAAGTAGTGGTTCACCCAAAAAGTGTAGGACACCCTTGAAGTACAGGACTACTATTTATTTGCATCTAGTAAATAATCTTACATCTGTATAAGGTGTTTAAAACATTTACATATCATAAGGTATTGTCACAGTATAACTACATTATGATAAGACTACAGTTAGTTGTAGCACCTAGGTCTGTCATGGCCCGGTTTCCTCTGTTATGGCCACAGGGAACATCAGTTATTGATTTTTAATGAAATCTGTCCAATAACAAAGAATGTCAAAATGGTAAGTATTTTAGGCACCAGTTTCTCCTATTACTTGTACTAAAAAGGTACTTGATTATAGATCAAAGACAAATGTGCATTAAAAAGTCCTTAGGTGGAAATTATAACTGGAAATTCTAACTTGTAGATGGCTAGCATCTAGATGTTTAAATTTCTGGTCACTATTTAATAAAATTTATTTGTTTATAATAATTGAGTGCTAAATATTTAAACAAAGGTACTTATTAAGAACAGAATACTAGTAAAATAAGCAGCTTGGTATGATGTTAAAAAACATATTTTGTACTTGCCTTAATTTTTCATAGAAATTGTATAGTTTTAACATGTTTCGCTTTCAGTTTTACAGCCTCACAGCATCTGAAATCCTGTCTATTGTACAACTTTTCACTGCACACCAATTCAGGTCAAGTCCTTATTCTGAAAATTATTGCAGACTTTAAGACAGAGCATTTAAGTAAATAGTACTTCATAATATTAGCATAGCATTAGTGTATATTCATACAGCAGGCCAATGCCCGTACAAATATAACAACTTATGGTAGAGAGAGTATGCCGTTTCCTATGAGAAACTGCATACTAATATTACATTAGAATGAAAATTCTGCCAGTTTCCTCTGTTGTGTCCCTGTCACCCCGCAGTATTGCTATGTCTAGACCCCTCCATCGAAAGACATATATGGAACTCTTTAGACTATGCTATTCCCATATAACATGACAAATTCAATCATCATCATAATATCAACTAATTGCTAGTTCACTAATGAGCACCACTTTACCTCTCAGAATCAGAAGGGTTTTGGCCATAGTCCACCACACTGGCCAAGTGCTGATTGGCAGACATCACACATTTTCAGAACATTATTGATAACTCTCAGGCATTCCTCAAGATGTTTTCCTTCACCATAAAAGCATGTGATATTTATTTTCTTAAAATGTACAAAGCTCGACTAAGTAATTGCCTAGGGATAGAACTCCCAACTACTCTTAGGGAGGCCAGGCGTCTAAGCCACCAGACTACCACAACTTCTACAAACAAAATAAATGGGTCCAATTCATACTAATAACATAAATGAAAAAATTTATCCAATCGTTTATTTTCAAAGTTCAAATGCTAAAATTATTCAAATAATGCAGTGGAAAAATAATCGAAACAAGTGTCAAATAGTGTCTAAAGTCTAAAATATTATTCCATTATTGTTTCTCAAGAATAGGGAGGGAGAAACTAATCCAAGTCAAAATATATTTATTCAATTTAGGTACAATGTACACTTATTGACGTCCAGTTAGGTACATAAAAAATATGATGGTGATAATCAGATAAGTACAGTATCTTAAAACTAAAGATCCAATGCATGGGTTTAAAGAAAACCTTATTGAATCCTGGTAATGTAAACATTGCTAGGATTTATTTATTAATGTATGGGTAATGTATAAATCTAAATCTATTTTTAAGAGCTTTATTGTTAACATAAATTCTAACTTACTCAGTGAGGGCAAAAACTAAGATCGATAGCTGCATTCAAGTAAGATCATATGTGCCTGTAGAGTCCACAACTGAAGCTCTGGAGAGCGCGTTTTCATATGGCATCGCCAGCCTTTCTCATCCAACCATTGTCCTGATTCCTGAGGGACTCTTTTCGAACGGCGTGGACACTTGAAGGTCCTTCCATACTGTGCCTTAGCTACCGATATGCAACCGATACCGATCGTGATAATTGTATATGCAGTCTTCACACCTGTAGGTTTACCTACTGGTACCCGAGAGATCATTAATTAGGTAGCGTAGCCAGCCAGTTTTCGGCGTTTATGTTTCGAAGTCAGAATCAGGGAATTATCTTTATATTCCAAGTCGCGGGTGTCGCGGAAGAGATTAGCATGATACGAGTATAGGTCCACGATCAACATTCACTTCTTCACTCACTAAATCTTCGAAGAAAACACTTTAATAAACTACTTCACATAATAAGAAGTTATGTTTAAAAAAACTTGAGGCTTCGCCATTTTTATTTTGTAAGAAAACGAAAATGTGGTGTTGTTAGCCTTTGATTTATTTTTCCCTAAATTCAGATTTAATTAAACCTGAGATGAGAAATCCACTGGACTAAAATTGAAAGTACAGAGAAAGTGTATATATTTCCTAATATTTTGTATGGCACCTTCACTTTTTTTTATTATTTTATCAAGAAATAGTTATAATCTCATTACGTAATCGTAATTTCGTGCATAATTAAGTTATAAATGTAAAGTTTGATTTAAAAAGCTGCTCGGAATCTGGCAAGTCCAGATTTAAAGTAAACACCTCTATTTAATACGTTTTTGACATTTTCTTCAAAGAGCCATCAGCGAATTTTTTCCCCTAAATTTAAGGTGAAAGCTTAAGTTGGTTACATTGCTTGAGCGGCTATTATAAATAACTATAATACATATAGTAATAAAAACATGTCTATGTGTGCAAATATTGTGATTGTGTGGAAAGAGTGAGAAAAAAATGTATAGCCATACTAAAAACATGAGATAAAAGATATGTACCTTTTCCTATTTTCATAGCCTAGCTTGGACGGCCCTGGTTTCGGCAAAAAAAAGTATTCGGGTTCACCGGTTTTACTTGGTTTATATTTATAATTTATTGTACTTAAAAGGAGCGAAAGCGAACATAAGTGCCGCCAAAAAGTAAATAGATACTATCCGTACCCCTTAAAATGTTATAAAGTAACTATTGTTTTCCATATGAAAGCGAAATGTAAAGTGAACTAATTAACTTGACAAATCTTTCTGTTTACCTATTATTGATACTATTTTAAAAAGTGTGCGTCTATTTTTATCGCCTTATTCAACTTTTATTCTTTTCATTCAGATCAAGAAGCAACAAAAAACAAATAAATATGTTGGTCGAATTCATGTCGATATACGACCACCTAGCCACTGTGGTGAGTTACAGAACTGTAAGGGGCAAAAAGGGCGGACACCCAGTGGCATAAACTTAAAGATATCATAAAAGATCATGGGCCAGACAGGACTGTCGAACAGTGGAAGCAGGTAAGATCACAAAATATTACAATTTTATACTTTTAGTCAGTAGGTGCACAAAATAAAATGATATATACTAATTTTATCGGCGAGAAAGTAATTATTATATTTTTATTTGCAGACTTGGAAAGACAATGCGGAGACTGTCCCCACTGTTTCGGAAATTAACACCAAAGTGCTTAATCTAAGAACGAGTCCTCCATAGTACCCATAGTACATCAGCATTAGGCCAGAAAAATCAATGATTAGCCAGGCTAATGTGTGTACTCATTTTGTTTTAATATTGTGTTGTGTTTGAAAAATAAATTACAAAGGTTGAAAAGGTACAAATATATTTTAGTTGAAATATGAATTGATTAATTTGTCTCTTTTTTGTCGGGCAATTATCAGCAGCCTGGTTTGATCCGCAGAAGATGTGATGAGAGGATTGTTCACTTCATGTTACATCATAGCTGTTATCCATGGGCTGTTCCATTGGAATTCTGCAATATTCAAAATTAATTAATAATGTTTGGCAAACAGCACATTTTTACCAAAAAATTGTAATCTGCACAACAGGCAAACTATGTGTAGGATTCCAATAAACAATTTTATGATTATCAGTGTGTTTTTTTGTATTCCTTAAGTTATGTAAATTATCCCGCTAGATATTGTGGGCAATTCTGCTTAACACCATCTCTGAATTAAAATGACAGCATTAAATCTATTGCTGCACAATTTCGCAGGGAAAATAAATATAATATGAAAGTGATAGCCACTTAAATAGTACTGTCATTTAAATTTAGATATGGTGTAAAACAGAACTGGCCTCCAGGTTTGCTAAAGAAATCTAAGTTTAAAAATTAATTTGAAATATTATACCTAAAAGATAGTATTGCCCGATTTACATAGAGGCATTTCAGTTCAGCTTTAACTTTGGAGTTTTAACTCTTTAGCTTAAAGATGAACTGACTTGTCCTGGGTATCTTGCCTTGATGTTAATGATGAGGCAGTCAAAATCCACAGCCTGTGATATTCAATCATGAAGTAACCAACAATAGCTCAATGGTTAATGATTGTAGGCTTTATAATCAGAATGACAATAGTCTTGCAGGTCTCAGTAGACTATTGTCGTACCTATTTCTAGAACAAGCTTTACGCTTATTATGAGCGGAAAAGGAAGTATATAATTATAGCACATTTTTTTTTAAAATACAAAACTTGATTATTAAGGTTTTTTGATTAACTTTAATTGGCCTTACCAGTTCAACATTTATTGTAGACCATTTATTATTGATAGTTATTAGACGTATTGATCGCCGATGTAATTTTCTTTCTTGTTTTTCTATTTCTGATGCAAAAATGAGGTTCCAGTAGGCTCGAGACATCTTTTTTGTAATTTAATGGTATGAAAATAAGCTTATACCCACCTCCAATGACCGAGGATAAAATTGTCCCTTTCAAATGTCAAAAAAGGACAATTTTATCTCTTTCCCTTGCCCCCATGCTCGCCGGGGGAAGTTTATCCACTTTTAATGTCAAACAGGGATATACTTCTCCTTTCCCCTGTTGCCATGCTCTAGCAAAGAGACAAAATAATTTTATCTCTTGTCAGTGGACATAATCGGGGGATATAATTTTTGTCCCCTGCCCATGCTCGCCCTGCCAGGAGTGAATTGCGTAGAATACGGCTGTTTGAACCAAAATTTTAAAAATTCAGTGCCATTTTGAAATTCTTTGTTATTGTACCGATTTCCTTCAAAATCGATATCTGAGGATCCCTATGATCACAAAACAGGAAACTGGTACCAAAAATTTAAAAAGTCAGCGCCATTTTGAAATTCTTTGTTATTGAACCGATTTCGTTCAAAATCGATATCTGAGGATCCCTAGGATCACAAAACAAGAAACTGGTACCAAAATTTTAAAAAGTCAGCGCCATTTTGAAATTCTTTGTTATTGTACTGATTTCATTAAAAATCGATATCTGACGATCCCTAGGATCACAAAACAGAAAACTGTTACCAAAATTTTAAAAACTCAGCGCCATTTTGTAATTCTTTGTTATTTAATCGATTTCGTTCAAAATCGATATCTGAGGATCCCAAGGATCACAAAACAGGAAACTGGTACCAAAATTTTAAAAAGTCAGCGCCATTTTCAAATGCTTTGTTATTGTACTGGTTTCGTTCAAAATCGATATCTGACGATCCCTAGGATCTCATAACAGGAAACTGGTACCAAAATTTAAAAAAATCAGCGCCATTTTGAAATTCTAAAATTTATTTAATTAGGGAATGACAGACCGCTTTAAATAGTTACAATGTACTAATTTTAGTTAATTTACATTTAAGTAAAGATAGTACGTAATTTGAACAATCTGTAAATTGTTTACTTTGTTTTTTTCACGATTAAATTACAAATCTAAATTTCATCCGTGGGATGCCGGGGCGGACCGCTAGTCAAGAATTTTTTGTGTAATGTTTTTTAATTACTAGGTATCAGACGCATTTTTTGGTTTGAAACGCGGTACGGTTCAACCCGAAAATGCGTAACAAACAACTGAAAACAGAGCTCATGAGCCCTGCCCGCGCGCCACCTGCGGCGCCTACCGCGCGCCCAGCCGCGGCTCGCGTACGCTCCCGCCAATACATGTTAAAGGTTACGCCAAAATGATAAGTTAGTGACCTACAAAAAAAAACAAAGATCTACAAGTTGTTGTGTGTCAATATTAAACTGTTTTCCGTATTTTTCATTACTCATACACGGAAAGTAGGTCTGAAGTCGCCTGAGAAGCGGGTTGAAAGTAATACTTTTCAGCCCTAGGGAGAATCGTTTTCAACTGACAGCTGTCAAATAATTAAAAAAAACTAGTTGTCACATTTTTATTGGAGTTCAAATGAAACACGACATACCCGAGTGCATCCATAGACAAGAAGAAAGATAGACTTTATTCATAAAGTAAAGACAACTGATTCATAGACATTCATAGACAATCATAGACAATACTTGACTATTAAAAAGCTAAATGCATAGCCCGCCGGCTAGGCCAAAGAAAAAAAAAGGCGGGAAAATGGCAAAAATAAATATATATCTCACCAAAGTTGTTGATTTATGTAAAATAAAGTTCACTCAATTTTCTTTAGCTAATTTCTATTTTTATTTTGACTTTCCTTATATTCGTAATGAAAAGCACAGTGTTTACCTCGGGATAAAGACTTATTTAGTCCCTAGGGTAACAATGTACTATTAAACTATCGAGATTAACCGACGCCATGCTAGCTATTTCAATTCCATTAATTGATCACTACAGAACATAGAACCTATTACATAGAACCATAGAACCATTACCTATTGTCTAAGCCATTCAACTTTTCGTATACCTACTACTTTTAATTCTGTTGGTAGTTCAAATAGATAAATAAATTTAATTAAATTAAATCCCCGCTTCGTTACCGTGATGTGACCGAATATCCTATATTTACTGTACGAGACTGCCGGTTCTTAACTGTGGTTTCCGACTTTTACTTCAGTTGCCTAAACGCGCTGACGTCAGCCAGCTGAACGATATTGTGTCATATTAGCTGGTCAACCATTCCTATCACCAAACTTACTTAGAGCATCAGAGAATAAGTCATTCACTTAAAGCGTTTCCGAGATATTAATTTTTTAAAATTTTGAGGTTAGGTTTACCGAAATTCTGCTTAATTCTGATAGTTAAGACGGAGAATGGGTAAAAGTGACTTTGAGGGAGGGAGGGAGTTGGGGGGAGGGGTATAAGTAGTGGGAGAGGGAGGCAAAGAGGTTAATTTCTTAATTGGAATGGGCTACGCCAGAAGACTCGCTTCGTCGCCCCTGAATGAAGCTTCGCCTACTCGACCTTCGTTTCGCAGCGGATGTCGCGGCTTCGCCCTTAAAAAAACACTCTAGGGGTAGGGCAGACAAGACTGCGTGGAGTCGGGGTGTGCCGATTCGGTTTTGGAGTCCAACACCTGCACTACACAAGACGCAGCACTCGCAAGCACAAGTGGCTCATTAGAATCTAACACTTGCACTGGCAAGCAATAACACGAGAAGAGGTGAGCGCAAGTGGCTCAATAGAGTCTAACACTTGCACTTTTCTCGACGAAACGCTAGAAGATGGTGACGACGACGAGGCCTGAAGCTTCGAAGACGCCATGGCAGTCAAACAAAAAAAATTTAAATATAAAAATGTTCTCAACTGAAAAGCGCGTAAAACGATGACTCATAAGTTTGAAATTTGAATTCAATAGTAACATTTGGACACTTTGGCGCCAACGCATGCGTTCTGTTTTTCCAATAATAGGTACACATAAAACTCGATGTTTTCGAATGATTATAAAAAACGTCCATGAACAGAAAATATATACTATTATGCCTAATAAATGCAATGATAGACATTTTTTGTGGTTTGAATATGATTATTACTCGATTATTAATATTTTGTAATACTTTTTATGTTTGCAACGGATTCTAATACGTAAAACGAAACTTTAGTACGCCAACTAAACGTCAATGAGTCTGTAATCAATGGCAAATGTCGTAAGAAATAGTGGAAAGTGGTGAACAATTGCGATTTTCAAAAAATTATTTCTCGAAAAGTATTAGAATTCGGAGTAAAATATTTTAGTGCAAGGCTTAACACATCAAGGTCTTTCTGTAAAAAAAATATGAACGTCCAACTCAGCGGTCAGTAAACTATAGCTGAGCCGCGCGTTTTCTTTCAGAGAAATTATTAAGACCATCCTCTGTGTCCATAGAAGAATCATCGATAGTAATGTTAGGTACATCCTATAGGAGGACCAGGGTATGTCCCTGGACCTCCTGCAGGCCCAGGATCAGCCGGGGGATCAACCCCCATAGTAAAAATGACTTACCAAATCAAAAATATGCACACTATTTACTAACTTAAATAAAAATAAAAATATTTAGTAACTATTATCTAACTACTTTTATGCACTAAAAACCTCCAATGATCCACTTTTTCAAGTACTAATGAGAAACCGAAAAATCATGTTCGCCAATTTAGAAGTTTCCCGCGCTTTTTTTCCTTTCTCTGTGTAATAAAATACTCATTAAAACATAATAAGTTTTAATTGACTAAAAATGATACATGGACTGATGACTAAAAATGATACATTGACAACTAATAGGTATTTAAATATTTGAAAAAGGAATATGAATAGGTAAATGAGTTTCTATATCATTCTTCCTCGCTACTTAGTTCATACAGTAATCTTCCAGATGCCTAGGCAATGTATGAACCCTCGTGGATCTTCTAGGTTCATCCCTAGCAATATTAGATTTATCGCCTTCGATATTTGTGCTGGTCTGATCGTCGTCATTAATATTTTCAGATTCATTTTCATCATCCGAAATATCCGCACCATACCCTTGCTGAGTTTTCGGTGCCAAATATCTATTGGAAATAGTAGTTTCTCTGCCATCGGAAAGTCGAACATGGGAATAATCGGGATTCGCTTGCAGGAGAGTCATTTCTTCTGTTATTGGTTGATACTTATTTGTGCGATTGAACTTTTTCATTAATATTTTCCCAGGACTTGTTAACCAGGTAGGAAGGGATATTCCATTCGTAGAACGTCGCGGATACTTAAATAACCTTTCATGTGGTGTGCTGTTTGTAGCTGTACCCAAAAGAGATCTTATAGAATGTAAAGCTTGTGGTAAAACTTTTTCCCAATTATCTATTGACAAATTTTGGGTTCTTAGAGCTAGTTGAAATGCCTTCCAAAGTGTAGAGTTCAGTTTTTCTACTTGATTACATTATGGATTATATGGGGCACTTCGGCTTGTAGCAATTCCACGAGAATGCAAGAAAATTTTCACTTCTTCAGACATAAATGATGAGCCTCTGTCAGAATGAATGTAATTAGGCATTCCAAAAATCATAAACAAATTATGAAGATGTTTAATTACGGTTTTCCCACTAATATCTGAGCAAGGAAAAGCGAAAGAAAATCTTGAATATTCGTCAATAACTGTTAGAATACCTGCAACCAACCATTTATGAAGGCTTGAACTGTTGCTTTTTTTTAACGAAGACGGTGTAGCAGCGCTTATAATATCGTCTGAAAAATTCTCAACATCTTCAGTAGTTATGGTGTTAATGGTTGCATTCTTACTTCTACAAACATTTGCAAAATGACCGTTTTTGTGGCATATTTGGCAGACAGCATTAGACGCTGGACAATTCTTTCTAGAATGAATATTTTCACCACAAAAATAGCATTTACGTTTACTAAATCTTGGTGCCACATTTTTATTTGCATTAAAACAGTTTCTTTTGAAGTGCTGGCTACATTGATAGTTGGAGATTGAAAACTAAGACTAACTTCAGCTCTTTCTAGGGAGAGGGCTAGATTATATGCCTGATCCAATGATAAAGACAGATTTTCAAGCAAACGTTGACGTATTCTATCGGATGATATTCCTGATATGAAAGCATCTCGAATACTATCATTTTTATTTGTGTCTGCATCAACGGCAGTATATTCACAGTCTTTAGACAATAGTTTTAAAGCTTGTATATATGTATCAATACTTTCGTCCGAGCTTTGTTTTCTACTAGCGAGTCTATGTCTAGCATATATAATATTTTTAGGCTTTATAAATATATTATCTAGAATATGGATAGCTTCGTCAAACGATTTCGCATCATTAATAAATGCATATATTGTTGTAGAAACGTGATTAAAGAGAAGTTGCAATTTCACCTGTGATTTTTCCGATGATGATATTTTAGAGCTGCCAAAGTCTTTTGCATCCAGAAAATTCATGAAAGTTTTCTTCCAATGCTCCAATTCTTTAGTAGAGTTTTGTGTGGAAGGATCCACGTTTAAGCGATCAGGTCTGAGATATTTATTGTGAAATTAAAGAAATATCTTGCGCTTGAAAAGTATGTGGTTTTATTTTGTGCAATAATTTTACAATGTTATTGATTGTCACTCATACAGAAAAAACAAAAGTATCATGACACAACCATAGAATGGTATCGAGAGGTTGCATATCCTCACATCCACGGTACTTTTTAGAACTTGGACACATCTTGAACAAGTCCAATTTTTTGGCTTAGCGTCTCGAGTCTTGGGCCAAATAATGGCTTCGTAAGCATATCGGCCAGTTGCAGCTCCGTGGAAACCTGCTTGATATCAAATTCTCCATTCTGTATACATTCTCGAATGAAAAAATGCTTCAGCTTAATATGCTTGGTTCTCCTATGGAACTCGTAAGGCGGATTCTCGGATAGCTTAATAGCAGACTCATTGTCAACGTAGATTGTGGGTTTTCCATTGAGTTTTATTATATCAGTCAATTCTTCTAGAAGCTCTTTCAGCCATAAAGCTTCCCTCACGGTCTCTGTTAAGGCTACAAGTTCTGCCTCCGTAGAAGATATTGCTACCGTTGGCTGTTTCTGGCTTTTCCACATAATCGGACCAGACAATAGGAAGACCATCCCAGTCGTCGAATGACCCGTTGCTGTGTCGCCACCGTGATCAGCGTCACTGAAACATATCAGCCTTTTCTCCCGGCTTTTTGTGAAGACAAGTCCTTTGTTTAATGTACCCTTTAGGTATCTCAATATTCGCTTGACCTTCATTACATCAAGCTTGGTAGGTTTTTCAAGATTCCTTGATGCCACACTTACAGCGTAACTTATATCTGGTCGCGTAGCAACCATCAAATATGCTAAGGCCCCCACAGCTTGACGATATGGAAAAATTGACTCAGAAGTCTCATCTTCTTCATAATTTTTGCCAACTTTTATTGCAGGCGTTGGAGCGGATTTACAGTCAGCCATTCCAAATTTTTCCAGTATCTTTTTTGTATAAGACCTTTGATTTAGGGTTATACTACCATCTTTGGTTTTGTTAATTTCAAGTCCAAGAAAATAGGAAGCCGTTTTTTCAGTTATTTTGAATCTACTCTTTAGTTCTTCAAAGAACTTTCTTCCAGCATTTTCATTCGTAGAAGCCACCAAACCGTCATCTACATATAGTGCAATCAAAACTTGCTCACGTAAGTAAAGACAAGGATCTTTTTTGCTTTGCTTGAATCCAGAATTTATAAGGTACTCTGATATACATGCGTTCCAACAAAGAGGTGCTTGTTTGAGTCCCTAGATGCTTCTTTTCAGCTTGCATACTTTTTTAGTGCCATTATTGAAGCCCTCTGGCTGCTTCATATAAATTTCCTCTTTCACAGTACCGTTTAGAAACGCAGTAGATACGTCGAACTGTTTCAGTATCATATTTTCTTGAGCCGCTATTCCTAGAACAGCTCTGATGGAACTGAGGCGAGCAACAGGACTAAAAGTCTTCTGGTAATCAACGCCTGGTTTTTGTGAAAAGCCTTTAACTACAAGCCTGGCCTTATATCGCTCGACTGTACCATTCGGATTCTTCTTTATTTTGTAGACCCACTTACATGGAAGTGGTTTACGATTTTTGGGGAGGTCGACTATTTCCCAAGTCTCCATCTCATGCAGTGAATTCATTTCACTTTGCATAGCCTCTACCCATTTGGACTTTTCTTTGCTATTCATAGCATCTCTAAATGTTTGAGGTTCTGTCTCATTGTCCAAATCGATGACTGCCAGGACATAGTCTTCAAAACGTTTTGGCGGTTCAATTCGAGATCTATCGCGTAGATTGTATGTCCTTCGTTCTTCTAGAACATTCGCAGGTGCATCAACATTTGTGTCTGCTTCATGGATTTCAGGTGGATCATCAAGACTTTCTCTAGTGTCATTTATTTCGAAGGCGTCGTAAAATAATTCATTATTATTCTCATTTTCAATTTGTATAGGTGCCTCAGTAGAGCTTGCAATTACATTGTCTTGTTCTGCTTGCTGACTACTAGTATTTTTGTTTGTGTCTTCGAAATAAATGTCTATTTCATCCTCTTTTGTTTCATTTTCATTTGACTGTTCATTACAATTGAATTCTTCGAAAGGAATGGTGGAAGAATTTTTATCGTTATCATAGAACATCTTTTTCAGAATACGGACATCTTTAGAAATAAGAATTTTCTTCTTCGATGGAACATATATCCTGAAGGCTTTCGAGCGTTCCGAGTAGCCAACAAACACACCCGGAATTGCCTTTGAAGCAAATTTGTGTTCACCTTTTCCTTTCTTGAGGATGAATGCTTTGGCACCAAATACATAAAAGTGATTTGCGTATGGTTTTCTACCAACCCAGCGTTCAAATGGTGTCTGGTTTCCGATACTTTGGTTAATGCTTCGATTAGACAAGTAATTTGCAGTATAGACGGCATCTGCCCATAAACACATAGGTACATTTGATTCCAACATCATGCATCTAGCTTTTTCTAACTATTAGGGTTCTATTTTTCCTTTCAGCGATTCCATTTTGATGCGGAGTGTATGGAGCTGTTAGTCTTCTTGCTATGCCATTTTCTTTCAGAAAAGTGTCAAACTTCAAATTTAGATATTCAGTACCATTATCGGTCTGGAGACATTTAATTTTGTTCTCTGTGAAGTTCTCTACTTCTGCTTTGTAGTCAATGAATTTTTGTAATACTTCATTTTTATTCTTAATGAAATATACTCGGCAGTATCTTGTGTAGTCGTCGATGAAGATTACAATATACTTATTGCCATTAAGTGTAGGATGCTTAAATGGTCCACAGACGTCACTGTGTATGATCTCCAGTCTTTGGGTCGTACGTTCAGTGTTTTTGTCACTTGGCTTGCCAGGCACTCTACTCATTTTGCCTTGTATGCATATCTCGCATTCTCCTAAGGAACTGTCTTTGTTGAAATCTAGCCCAATTAGGCTTACGTTCTTTAGGGCAAGCTTCATGTCTCTTTCACACATGTGTCCCATTTTTCTGTGCCATTGCTTAATGTCATCGTCTGACTTACTATGTTCTGCTTCATTACTACTTTCTGCAGTATTGGCTTTATGTCTATTAGCATTATTGTTTGTAGTATGGAGGTAATATAAACCATCGTCTTCTCTCACTGCTTCTATTAATACTTTGCGCTTGTGATCTTTAATTGTTGCTTTCTTCTTAGTGAATAGGACAGTATGTCCATTGTCAGTCATTTTTCCAACAGACAGAAGATTAGCACACAGGCTTGGTACATAAAGAGCATTTGTGATACCAATTTGTCGTCCCTCTTCAATTTCTATTTCAGCATGCCCTAACCCTTTTATCTCAGCAGTTTTGTCTTTGGAAGCAAGGTTTAGAGTTTTCGATATACGTTTTATCTCAGTAAAGGGCTTATCTGAAAAAGTCATGTGTGATGTGCAGCCACTGTCAAGAATCCAGTACTTTTCGGCATTGTCATTCACACAGTAGGAACTGTGTAGGTTTGTTTCAGTTTTATTGTCAACTTTGTTTGAGCTTTCTTTCGGCTCTTTATTTTTCTTGCCTTTTTTCTTATTCTTTGACCAACATTTTGATGTATCATGACCTTTCTTCTTACAGATTTTGCAAAAAGTGTATAGACATTCTTCAGAGATTTTCGTGTTACTAGTACTGGGGTTATCACGACGTCGAGCGTCACTCTCCTCAATAATTTTTATTTTTAGCTTTTCTGGATCTGGGAGCGAGTCTTGTGATTCAATTGCAGTTCTAAAATTTTCATAATCTGCAGACAGACTGTAGAGGATCATAATCGAGAGTAGTTCTCTATTTATGGTAATATCCATTTCTTGTAACTTGTCTACTATATCCATCATGTCTTTAATATGCTCACGAACGCCATGTTTAGCCAAGATCAGCCTTTTTAGTAGTGTCGCCTTTCTGGCGGGTCCTTTACTGGCAAATATTGATTCCAGAGTTACCCATACATCTCTAGCATATTTACAGTTTTTCACCTGTTTTAACTCTGAAGGTGCTATCAGCAGCAACAGCTCCGATTTCGCCATTTCGTCATTGTCAAGATCATCTTGTGTTGCACTCTCCTTTGGGCTATCTTTCACGAATTTCCACAGCTTATTTTTGATCAGATATGCTTTTGCATAAATACACCATGTATCGTAATTGTCTTTTCCCAAGGTTTGCACTTTTACAACCGACATATTATTTTTCCGCAATTTCCTTATTCCGTTAGATTCAATAATCCATTTTTCGCTCTGCTACCATGTGAAATTAAAGAAATGTCTTGCGCTTGAAAAGTATGTGGTTTTATTTTGTGCAATAATTTTACAATGTTATTGATTGTCACTCATACAGAAAAAACAAAAGGATAATGACACAACCATAGAATGGTATCGAGAGGTTGCATATCCTCACATTTATCCATAATATTTAGTCAATTAAATTGTAATAAAATACTCATTAAAACATAATAAGTTTTAATTGACTAAAAATGATACATGGACTGATGAATACATTGACAACTAAGCTATATAAATATTTGAAAAAGGAATACGAATAGGTAAATGAGTTTCTTTATCACTCTGTCTACGAGTTGAGTTGAGTGCACAGAGTACATTATATATACTGTTGAGTGATTTGTGTTTGCCAGAGACAAGTAACAGACAACAGTGCTTGTCTCTGGCGACCTCTCTGGTTATCTTGTCTCTGCGACCCGCGCCATATTGCGTTGGGCATCGACCTTCTTCTGGTATTATTTGATGTAAAAATTCGTATCGAGCTGGGTGGTTTCAACTTTATATTTTCAAGTTGTTTAAATTCAAACGTGAACGGAGTTGTTCGGTGTTAACTCCACGATCACCATGGCCCCAGCCGCTTATTGTTTGCCTCTAGCGTTTCTATTTTTAGCAAGTGTAATTCCGTCAGAAGCACAAAGTAAGTAAATTTTTCATTATGTTCATAATTGAATATTTTTATTCAGGTTGCGATTTTAGATATAATCCGCATAGGTAGTTGTTTGTGGCAGCGATGACAGCATGCTCTTTTAGTAGATGGTCGAGGCAGTTCCCTAGAAATTATCGTTTATATGGATTTACAAGAGGGTGTCCTCGTCCGCGGCGGCAACTGCGCTGGTCGGTGATGTCACGACTCACGATGCGACACCCGCGCACACCAGCCTCTTGTTAATTATTTGTGTCGCTTTGTTACCTAATGTTAATTGAATACCTACTGTTTTATGTAGGCAAAAGTATGTCAGTGGGAAATTAAAGTATACACATATACCTACATATAATAATGGGTACTTACTTTGTTTTCTCAATGTCATTTTATTTTAAGTATCTCAAATATATAAAAAGTGCTGATGCACTCACTAACAGACTGTATCATCCAGCACAAACACTTGGACTTAGAAAGCTGAAATTTTGCACAGGGGTTCTCTAGGTGATGTAGACAAGGAAAAGCAATAGACTAGATTTCGAAATTCCCACAGGAATGAAGCGGCAGGCGGTCACTAAAAACTTATATTAATGTATTTCTTTCTGTCTCTTTGAATGCTGTTTGTGTGATGTATTGACTAGCAGGATTGCCACAAGGGAATGCTTTGGGGGTCATCATCACAAACATGAGTTAATTGTCAAGATTTTTATTTTAATTCAAATTGAGTGTCACTTTTGTCTATTAGAGCTATTTCTGAGAGTTTCATTTAATTGTGTAGGTCTGCTGAGCCCTCGATATCTTCTCTGCCTGTTGACTGCAAGTAACTCAAGTTAACAAATATGATGTTTCGTAATGTACTTATAATAGTTAAATATGCAGAATAATGACCTAAAGAATGGAGAAAAACATATTATTTGCAGCATATTTCTTTACAAATTCTATCTTTTATTCTTTCTTTCATATTTTTTTTTATATCTTAGTACCTATACTAACAATTTGTGTTAAATAATATTTTACAAATAAAGTAAATAATATTTTACAAATAAAGTACTTTAGGGTTAGGGATTAATTGTGAGCTTATCTTATTGCTTATCAACAAACAGCTGATCATATATATGTCACGGTAAGATTGTGAAAACTGTTAGATTGTAATCTGTTTGGTATATTAACACAATAGAACCCAAGGGCCTAACCTAACTGTCTTATTATTTATGTTGAACCCTAACGTAACCTACAAGAAAGAGACAGAAAACGTTAATATAATGAATATTTCAAAAATTGACACTCAGAACATTGAACGGTTTACAGTCTGTCAAAAGTTTACAATCTATTGACATTGTGGACATTAAAAGCGTTAGATTGCAATCTGACAGTTTTAGCAATTTTACAGTGACATATACTGAAGTACATGTTAAAAGCGGACTTTTTTATTGTTTTTGTTTTTTATTGTACAATAAAATTTGTATATATTTCATTCATTCATGATTAACATGTTTACTACAATATTATTTTGTTTGTTTGTTTTAAATTCTTTATTGCACATATACAATTACAATGCACAAAGGCAAACTTAATACCTAGAGGTATTCTCTTCCAGTTAACCTTTGGTAGTGGGGACAGGTTTGAAATAGGTGCATACAATATAAAGAGAAAAGTTGGGGAAAGCAGAAACATATTTTAGGTAGAAGCTATATAGTGAAGTATGTTATTATTACTACATACTATACTTTCATTATTGATCCATTCAATGATAACAGTAACCTGATAAATATTCTAGGAAATTCTCTATTTCATTATAACGATGTGTGTGCACATTAGGCTTATATAATAATATTATAAGATGTTTTTATTATTTGTGGTGTAGAGCTGAAACAGCGGCAGTGCGCACTCTGTTATCTGCTGATAGACGTATCAGCTTATCACTGCAGATTTCACTATCAGCTGTATCTGTTAGCTCAGCCATTAACTTGTCTGCATGTTTTCTGCCGTTTAGGGATTTTACCTTGTTTATAATACCTACCACGGAATACCCACACCTGTTTGTTTTATAACTGGCTTTTCATTGAGAATTCATGTAATATGCGGAAGTAAGTTGTTTCGTGGGCTCACACAACATTCTTCCCTACTTCTATGGGAAGTTTGGTTTCTATTCAACATTATTTTGCCATACTAAGGTGTAAAAAAAATAACTGTTCCATAGTTAATATTATCATCATCACATCTTAAATACTTTGTAAGCATGACGTTCAGAAGGTGTACTCTGTACTACCTATTTTGAATAAATATGTTTTGAGTTTTGAGATTTAACCCTGTGATGTGACTATGTCCGTCCGTTTTGAACTGCCACTGCATTGGAAAAACATCAGAACCTGTAAATTATCAAAGCAAGGTTAAGCGAATACCTTAGGTACCTTAGGTTATTAATCATCGTGAGTACTTCCGATCGATAAAGCGGTCGCGAAATCAGGACAAGGTACCGACGCACGACGGCCGTCAATCGAGCACAATGATAATATTACTGCCGATAGAGGAAACTAGTCGACTCGGTCACGACAGCGGCGCGCGGTCTGTCTGAGCGGTGAGCGTGCGCAGAGGCGGAGGCGGCGGCGGCGGCGGAGGCGGAGGCGGGCGAGGAGAGCGAGGTGCGCGTGGCGTTGGGCGCGCCGCTCACGGTGGAGTGCCGCCTGCGCGCCGAGCAGCGCGCCGAGTGGCGGCGGGACGGCGCCGCGCCGCCGCCCGACCTGCGCGCCGCGCCCGAGGCGGCCGCCGCACCCGACCGCCTGTGGGCGCGGCTGCGTGCCGCCAGCGCGCGCGCGCAGCACGCCGGCCTGTACACGTGCGCGCCCGACCGGCGCCACCGCGTGCGCGTCGTCGTGCTGCCGCCCCCAGCCGCCGGTACCGCGCCCGCGTCGCACCCGCGCCGCGCCCGCGACGTGCTTTCATTGCTACTTTTGCTACGAGTGTAGTTTGGCATCGAATTCGGTGTATTCCGTAGTACTTGCCCGGTAGCGTCGTCTGTTTCTCTTTTCGTTCGTATGTAGTCGTAGCGCTTTGTTGGAGCCGCTCGGGGCTAGTAGTGTTGCGAAGTGTCGGCTCGATGAGATCGTGAGTCGCGACTCTCGCGTGTCGATCGGCTTTCGATCTGTTCCGTACGCTTAGTCTTAGCTTTTACATTGAGAATTCGATTGATCGAATCTAGCGTTCTATCACATTAGCGTCGAAGTAGAATGACCTTAACTGCATTGAGTTAGAGCTAACTTCCGTGTATCTGTATGCATTCTCAGCCAGCGCTCCGATCGATACGTTTCGAAACTAAAATAGGTTGTAGTGAATTTAAACTTTAAAAGATCTACATACGGTTCATTTTACTTTGACACTAGTGTGATCGAACGCTCAATATAATCGAATTTGCAATGTAAAAACGTAGACTAAGCGTACCGTTCGTACGATCTCTGCGAAGAGCGAGACGACGCGGCGCGACGGGAGCGCGACGCGCGGCGCGCCCCCGCACCGACGAGTACTGCCGATGCTATTAACCGAACGCACTTTTCCCGTTGACTGTACTATAATATTATGTATTATTTGTTTTTGCTATAATTTTATTAATAATAATATCTCTTCGAGTGCGCTTCTTTTGCGCGCTCCAAGGCCTTACATTAATAATTAATATAATAATAAACGTTGGCTGCCCCTCGAGGCTCGAGTTCGACCGATAATTAGATAACACGGTGTCCTCCTTTGCCGATACTCGGAACGGAATCGAGGCCGAACAATCTAGGGACACAATTAGATGAACTCGCAGTTGTCATTTCGTTATTAGTATGCAAATTAATTGAAGGCGGTAGGGTTCCGCCGGTGGATGGTGAAACGAACAGATTCCCAGCGCCCTTCGTCGGGGAGAAAGTGCACGAGTGGAACATTGATACATATTTAATACCGATAGTTACCACATTCATATCGCATTGCCAGCAATTCTTAACAAGAATAAAGATAGTTATTGAGTCGACTTGTCCTAGTTTCGTATTGCCAAGCTTTACCTATAATTATGTGAAAACTTCCATGTTTCAAGTAAACTTGTATATAAACTACTAGCTGATGCCCGCGACTTCGTCCGCGTGGAATAAGGTTTTTTAATTCCCGCGGAAACTCCTTAACTTTCCGGTAAAAAAAATGACACTCCCTATGACCTCAACTATATCCATGCAAAAAATTCACAGATTTCGCAGTCCCCGCAAGAATCGGACCATTGAAAATGAATACAAAACTTTACAAAAAAAATTATTTTATTTTATACAGGGTTACAGGAAAAGTCGACCTAGATCCGTTAAGGGCGTGTAGTACACATCATTTCTGAATGATTTCACTATGGAACCCCCCATCCTAAACTTAACCGTTTTCGAGATATTCGAGTTTATTTTTTTTTATGAAAATGCCCAATTTTTCGGCTATTGAATTGAATATTTTGAATTTTTTTGACTCTTATGATTATTTTTTTGGTTTTTTACATGAAGAATGACATGCTTAATGACCTCAATGACTAAAATTGCACGTAAGTTAACTAAATAGTTCATTGTAGACGATCGAAACTTAAGAAAATAAGTACAAATTATAAAAAAATATTTTTCTTTTCTGGATATCTCAAAAAATTATTATGGCACTTGCTCTGCAGATGTGCTTAAAAACATCTACATTTTATCAGCTATCCAACGAGGTATAACAACCTAGGGTTGTATTTAAACTCATAGAAAAAAACATAGTTGGAAAGGTTCAGGTAGTAGGTCTAACGGGTGATTGTAGTAAGCTAAATGAAACAATAAATCAGTTCAAAATAACATTTATTCACCTAATGTTTTTGAATAAATTTTTATAGTTCATGTTCTACGTGTCCACCTCTATTTCGCACACATTTTCTCATTCTTTCAAGTAGTCCACTTTTCACTACACCAGTGGTTAATGTTCTTCTTATGTCGTTAGCAGCATTAATTATCCTTTCTTTGAGAACTTCCACTGACGATATGGGGTTGGGCTCACTGTAAACGAGGCTCTTCATGTGCCCCCATACATCAAAATCCATGGGGGTCAGGTCGGGACATCTGGCTGGCCAGGGTAAAGGACCACCTCGTCCAATCCATTTGTTAGGATAGTTAGTGTCCAACCATTCCCTAACGCTTCTTCTGAAATGAGCAGGGCAGCCATCATGTTGAAACCACATGTCCCGCAGTAATTGTAATGGGAGATCATCTAGTAGGTCACCTAAGTGATCTCTTAAGAAATTTTCATAAGTTTCACCATTCAGATTGTTTGGAAGAAAGTAAGGCCCAATCAAATGGTTGGAAATGATGCCCATCCACACATTTACACTAAATCGTCGTTGTGACCCCTTTATTCTTTTCTTATTTGGATTGCCTAGTTCTTTAGGAGCCCAATAGTGTGCGTTATGGTTATTAGTAATCCCGTCCTTATCGAATTTGGATTCATCTGTCCACAATATTAATTTTAGGAAATTCGGGTCCTCGATATCTGCATTGAGCATGAATCTGCAGAAGTCCATGCGTCTCGCGGGATCTCCTTCTTCAATTACATGTACCGGCGTGTAGTGATAAGGATACAGGCCTGCCGTATGAACCGTAAACCACACTTTCCACTGAGTTAGGCCCAGTTCACGGGCAACAATATTGGTCGAAGTGGTTGGGTCTCTTCTGAACCGTTCTACGATTTCGTTGTCTTGTTTCCGTCGTCATCAATGACACGTGGTCTTCCTAAGTCCGTACGTCGTCGCGAAACAGAGCCAGTTTCACGAAGTCGTCGGTAAACTCCGTCGAAAACGCTCACATCAGGTACTCGACGGTCGGGATAGCGTCGCATGTACTCAGTCCGAGCTTGTGCGGACACGCAATTGCAGTATCCGTAGCAAATAAGCATATCCGCATATTCTTCGTTCGAGTATGTTGCCATTTTCAACAGTCCAGTATCACAAGCACAAATCAGAGTCCAGTAAACAAGCACAGTAGTCACAGTTAGAAAAATCAGTCCAGAAACAAAGCCAAGTCGTGTGGGAATCCGAAAGCACAATAATTCGCATCTACCATGGACGAATCGCATGAGCAGACTAAAATGGATGGCAAGCAAACAAACGACCAAATACAAAACAATGGGCATGTTGTATCCCCAAACTTGTTTTTGCACGTTATTTTTCTCACTCTCACCTGCATAAATCGTAAGTTGTCTCGCTCACACGCACCGGATTAACTTGAAGGACAATAGCCGAGGGACCCGTTAGACCTACTACCTGAACCTTTTCAACTATGTTTTTTTCTATGAGTTTAAATACAACCCTAGGTTATTATACCTCGTTGGATAGCTGATAAAATGTAGATGTTTTTAAGCACATCTGCAGAGCAAGTGCCATAATAATTTTTTGAGATATCCAGAAAAGAAAAATATTTTTTTATAATTTGTACTTATTTTCTTAAGTTTCGATCGTCTACAATGACCTATTTAGTTAACTTACGTGCAATTTTAGTCATTGAGGTCATTAAGCATCTCATTCTTCATGTAAAAAACCAAAAAAATTATCATAAGAGTCAAAAAAATTCAAAATATTCAATTCAATAGCCGAAAAATTGGGCATTTTCATAAAAAAAAATAAAACTCGAATATCTCGAAAACGGTTAAGTTTAGGATGGGGGGTTCCATAGTGAAATCATTCAGAAATGATGTGTACTACACGCCCTTAACGGATCTAGGTCGACTTTTCCTGTAACCCTGTATAACACATTACAAGTTGAGTGAAAATCAAGGGCCTAATCGTCTTTCGTAAGAAATTTTTATTGAGATTTACTTCCCTAAAATTCACAACTATATTACTTACAAGGCATCTTTTAACACCATTGCCATGACGATCGGTCAGAGTATTTGTTTGCGCGTTCAATAGTTCAAGGAAGTAACTACTTCCTCGAAACCCGCACGGGTTTTTACGCTAACTTTCAAACTCGTGCTCTATTCGAGGCACGAGTCCTCCAATCGCGCACGAGTTTGTGCCCTGATAGGCGTATTTATTTCCGTGTTCAATAGAAGGCAGTATTTGCCTTGATGCATGGAATCCGTGTTTGTTTGATGTGAGGTGTTTGACGAATACGCAAGAAATCCAAAAAAATATTTTTAATGGGTTATAAGCTTATAGGTATAACGATTTATAAAAATGTAGATGATGTTAAATGGATGGGCTACGCCAGAAAACTCGTTTTGTCGCCCTTTCATTCAGCTTCACCTACTCGACCTTCGTCTCGCAACGGAGGTCACCGGCTCGCTTCGCTCGCCTCCTCTCCCCTTCGCTCTACTCGGCCTAGTAGGCTCGCTTCATTCAAGACCTCCTTCGCGAGCTGGCTTCGCGCTTTACAATAACATTCTAGGGTAAGGGCAGACAAGACTACGTGGAGTCGGGTTGTGCTGATTCGGTTTTGGGAGAGATCTACATTTTTAAATAATTGACCCTTTTATAGCATGAAATTCACCATAAAATACCGTCGCCAACGCTCCCAAACTCCCGTGTTGCACCTTGTTGTCGGGTTGTTCGCTTTGAATTGAACACGCGTTTGGAAGAAAATTTCGGTTGCAAACCCGTGCGCGATTGAAGGACGAGTTCCTTACATTGAACACGATCATAAAACCCGTGCGGGGCTCGAGGCAATTGAACACGCAAACGGAAATACGCGATCGGTCAATAATCACTCCAGCTTTAGTTGATTCTTTAAAAAAATTAAATCTCTTATTCACAATTTTTTAAAATTTATAAACTGATTTTCAAAATTCCAACTCGAATGCCTTTCCCGCCTGCATCCGCATCTTTTAACACCATTACCATTACGATTGGTCTATAATCATAGAAGCTACATCACTTTTTATATACGGAAATACCCGTTTTCTACCATTTAAAATCTAAAGGGACAACCTAAAGGTCACAATTATTAACCGATTTTCAAAACTTTTTCGCCATTTTATAGCTAAACTAATATACCCTAGGACCCTTTTTTCATTTTCTCTTAAGTCGGTTTTTTTCGAAATATTTACAATTTAGTAAACAAACCCCCAAAAAACCGTTTTTACATTTTTCTTAATTCCAAAAAATTTTACCAGCCGATTTTCAAAATTCAAACGCTCACACGTGTCTCGATAAATTTCTCAACTCTTGGTACTATTCCCATCTCGCTCCTCTCAAAGTCCTCGGAGCTGTGGCCAAAAATACGTCTCAGGCGATTTGCATCTGATAACCATTTTCAATGGTAAAACATCACGTCGATCCTTTGTTCTTTTGTAACGTGACAAACCATCAAGCAAACTCACTTTCGCATTTATAGTATTAGTATGATGTTGAAATGTTTAAAATATTTTAAGTATTTGTAGTATTCTACTAAGTGTCACAAGTTGCGCTACTGACCACTGAGCTTGTTTAACTACTTCCATGTTGTTGTTTTTGTTTCCACTAACTGCTGCTTGTTACTAATTACATGTTACATCGTGCATGGCGCATGTACATTGTACTTGTTAGAAGTAGACATTTTGATATAATTGAATAAAATTAATGGTATAGAACTAAGTAGCACAACTTTTATGTTAAAATCCCATAATATAAATGCTGTAGCCTTACTACTGTCAGAACCGAACGACAGTTGTACATTGTTGGTTTTTGTTCGTTTTTTAATTTGTAACAGTTATTTGTGTTTTTCCTCAAACTTCTAAGCCCAATCTACGTTTATAAACGAGACAAAAATTATGAGGTTCAATCTGAAATCACTCCGTCATTCGATGATATTTAATTTTGGAGTATTAATTATTATAAGCGTAATTTAGGCAGAGGTAATTGTAAATTGTAATTTTTTGGGCCGCTTAACATATAGTAAGTAGTTGAATAATATTTTCTTATTTCAGTCTAAGAAGACAGGTAGCCTTCTTGGATTGAAATCGATCTGTATAGCATACTTTGACTTAGCTCAGACTTTAATATAATCTGAGAGTTAAAACAGGTCTATGTTATGTTGAGACTGAGAGACATAAATCTAGATCTCGTTTGAGCCGGGGAAGTCAAGGTACGCAGTATAGCTGTCAACCTTGACTGCGGGAAGCATCCAGTCACGCCAGTCGGCAGCGGGTTGCGTGTGATGTGGCGGCGTGTTGCAGGCGCGGAGGCGGGCGCGGTGACGGCGGCGGGCGCGGGCGCGGGCGCGGAGGCGGAGGCGGAGGCGGGCGACGCGCCGCCCGAGGTGCTGTTCGACGTGCGCGGCAACTTCACGCTGCGCTGCCCGCTCACCAGCGACAAGAACCAGGAGTATGTGTGGTGAGTGCACCGTGACCGTACAGCGTTGGGCACCGCACAATCGCCGCCCGCCTGGCGATGATGTATTAACGTGCGGAGGCCTCGGGTTTGAACCCCGGCAGGGTCAATTTGGGAATTTGTAATTTTTGAATTTTCCGTGGTCTGGTCGTTGGCGTCGTCCGTGGCTAGTTACCAGTGGCGAAGTGTCCATATAACACTGTTCAGGAAACTGATAGCCGTGGGTGAAATGAAAAGCATTAAATTCCGAACTTATGAGCCTGTATTCTGACCATTGTTCAAATATATTCTCCTTAAAAGGGTGCCAAGCAATAACACCAGTTATTGACGTACAGCGCCATCTATTTATTAATATAAACAACTTTGAAGGAAAAGGTGCATTTTAGACCTACTCTTGTACACTCTACTATGAATAGAGTACATGAGTAGAAATACATAGATTGTATTAAAAATATAATAATTTAGAACAGTAAAGTAAGTAACAAGCAAAAAAACAAAAATGTATTTCAAGTTTTCGATAAGTTTCCAAGATGGCAACCTTCAGCCATAGACAAGGCGGCAGGCGCGAAATGTATTAAAAAATGTATCTGTCAAAATAACGTGTTTTTCTTTTGAAAATGTCAAAAAATATGTAACAATGGCGTTACCCACTCATGTTTAGTGTTCCATAACTTGGAAAGATTACTTATTTTAGAATTCGTAGATTTGACCAATAAAAATTAGTCTAGTATTTTATTTTCCTTCATTTCTCTGCTTGGACAAGACTTGGCCTACGTCCCATACAAATCTGAGCCGTCTCCTTTCTGCAACGCAAAATTTCTTATTGAAGTTGAATAACACGATTCCCATCGGCTTCCCTTTAGGAAATGCCATCTAGATTTACCTAGTACCTACCTAAATATCACACACTATTATTTCTTTAAATATTTAAATCCTTTTAAATTCCGGCTTATTTTTTAAAAAATTTACCCTTTGCCACTGCTAGTTACCACCCTATCGGCAAAGACGTACCGCCAAGCGATTTAGTGCTCCGGTACGATGAACGTCACTATTTGGTCCACCCGGTATAGAATCCGAATAAGTACGCTCCATAAATCTATGCTTTAAGTTAGGATGGTACACGGTATTCATTTGTATTTGTAGCGAGTTAAGATGGCGCGTCATGTTTGAAGCGAATACGAATAAAATGTTTAATAACTACTTGATACTTAAAATTTCTTGTAAAGTAATGAAGTCAATATATTTCATTTATATGATGGTCGTGTAAAACGTGGATAAGCGCGGCGTAGACCGCTAGTGAGCTCTTCCGCGGACTTAGTTGCGTGACGTCAGCGCTATAGCCAAATATCTGACGGTCGCGCTTATCTACCGCTAGGGTATTTGTGTAGCGGAAGTGTGCACTGCGCACGTTGAATGATAATTATTCACTTATTTTGATAACGATATTTTTATTCAATAAAACCCAAAATAGGATTTTGTTTGGCGCACGATTTGGACCATCAATAAAAATTATTATAATGTCCCCTATTTTGTTCATATTTTGTCGCCTATCGCTAGTATACGCTCTCGCCAGAGAAGTTGTCGGCTCGCCGCCGACATCCGGAGACCCGACCGCACTAGCGCAGATCGGTCGAAGTGACGAGTCGACGGTCGGGATTCGGCGGTCGCGCTCGATATCAAACTAACGATCATTTCGCGAGTAACTGTAGCGGTGCGTTGTCGCAGGAGGAAGAATGAGACGGAGATATCGCTCGTGTGGGAGATGAAGGACCGCTACGTGGTGGGGCGCGGAGGCGCAGAGTTCTTCGTGGCGCGCGCGCTCGAGGACGACTTCGGCAACTACTCGTGCGCGCTGGGCGGCGGCACGGGCGAGGCGCGCTGGGCGGTGCGCGGGCGGCCGCACCTCAAGTTGCCCGCCAACACCAACGTGGTGGAGGGGCAGAAGCTGAAGCTGACGTGCCGCGTGGTGGGCAAACCGCACCCGCGCGTCGCGTGGTCCTACTCCAACGCGAGTGAGGGCGGGTTCGCGCCGCTCGCCGCCGCCGGGCTCGCGGACGTGGCGCTCGCCGACAGCGACGTGGGCGTGCCCGACGGCGTGCTGCTGGTGGCGGCGGCGACGCGCGCGCACGCGGGCCGCTACGCGTGCTACGCGCCGCACGCGCGCGAGTCCGCCATAACCACGCTGCGCGTCAAGGACATGTACGCGGCGCTGTGGCCCTTCCTCGGCATCTGCGCCGAGGTGTTCGTGCTGTGCGCCATCATCCTGCTGTACGAGCGCCGCCGCGCCAAGCCCGACCTCGACGACTCCGACACCGATAACCACGACCAGTGAGTGTGCCCCGCCTCGCCCCCTCGCCCCCTCACCCGCATCCGCACTCACCGGGCGAACACCTCAGCATCTGCGCCGAGGTGATCGTGCTGTGCGCCATCATCCTGCTGTACGAGCGCCGCCGCGCCAAGCCCGACCTCGACGACTCCGACACCGACAACCACGACCAGTGAGTGTGCCCCGCCTCGCCACCTCGCCCCCTCACCCGCACCCGCACTCACCGGGCGAACACCTCGGCATCTGCGCCGAGGTGTTCGTGCTGTGCGCCATCATCCTGCTGTACGAGCGCCGCCGCGCCAAGCCCGACCTCGACGACTCCGACACCGATAACCACGACCAGTGAGTGTGCCCCGCCTCGCCCCCTCGCCCCCTCACCCGCACCCGCACTCACCGGGTGAACACCTCAGCATCTGCGCCGAGGTGATCGTGCTGTGCGCCATCATCCTGCTGTACGAGCGCCGCCGCGCCAAGCCCGACCTCGACGACTCCGACACCGATAACCACGACCAGTGAGTGTGCCCCGCCTCGCCCCCTCGCCCCCTCACCCGCACCTGCACTCACCGGGCGAACACCTCAGCATCTGCGCCGAGGTGATCGTGCTGTGCGCCATCATCCTGCTGTACGAGCGCCGCCGCGCCAAGCCCGACCTCGACGACTCCGACACCGATAACCACGACCAGTGAGTGTGCCCCGCCTCGCCCCCTCGCCCCCTCACCCGCATCCGCACTCACCGGGCGAACACCTCAGCATCTGCGCCGAGGTGATCGTGCTGTGCGCCATCATCCTGCTGTACGAGCGCCGCCGCGCCAAGCCCGACCTCGACGACTCCGACACCGATAACCACGACCAGTGAGTGTGCCCCGCCTCGCCCCCTCGCCCCCTCACCCGCATCCGCACTCACCGGGCGAACACCTCAGCATCTGCGCCGAGGTGTTCGTGCTGTGCGCCATCATCCAGCTGTACGAGCGCCGCCGCGCCAAGCCCGACCTCGACGACTCCGACACCGACAACCACGACCAGTGAGTGTGACCCGCCTCGCCCCCTTGCCCCCTCACCCCCTCACCCCCTCACTGAGTGCGGGACTCACCGCGAGCGCGCTTGTTGTTGCAGGAAGAAGTCTTAGACGTCGCGCGCCGCCGCCGCCGCCGCCGCCGCCGCCGTCGCCGTCGCCGTCATCGCACGCCGCACTCGTGTTGCTGTGCGGATTTATGTTTAGATATTATCTGCGTGACCTATATTCATATTTTACCGGTGGCGCTGTCGAGAACTAGATCGCGACGGCTGAAGATCAACACAAACAACGTAGTTGACGCGAAGTGCGAGAGCGAGCGTGACGCCGACCAGCGAACGTGTTTTAGTAACACAGGATTAGCAAAGCAAACGAAACGCGGGAGTGTTGTCCCAGCGCGTGTCGCTTCCGCGTCACTCTCGCACTGCGCTGCTGTATGCAACGTGAAATCTATGTGGTTGTTTTCCCGAGACAGAAAGATTTTCTCCCAGTAGAAAAAGAGTTAAGGTTTAAAATAAAAGAGTGAAGAGTTTTTCTTTTGAAAAAAATTAAAACATTCAGTAACTCGAAAGCGCAAGAAACAGTAGTTATTTCACTAGACCGTAACATAGGTACTACAATTGCACGCGCTGCCTGCGCAGTGAAGGGCGATCCATACATGTTAAAAGCAAAATAAAATGGCGTGATAGCCTGCCCGCCCGGTATGCTCGTGAGGTATTACTATTGTTTCGAGGTCGCTTTCGAGTTTTGTTTTCTTCGATTGTAAAAATGCAATTTTTGGATTCTTATATTTTTTGTTTTAATAACTTGATTATACTTCCGAGACAAAAAAAACCACTAACATTTCGTGTATGACGTGTTTGCTAAAAAGGGTTATTCCACTTTTTCTCATTCTAAGTTTTGTTAATACTAATTAAATTTTATACTATTAATTTTAAAATATTGTTATGATAATCATTTGATGTATTTTGATATGGTTTACTTGTAAAATTGTCGCTTCTATGTATAGCAATAAGTCTGGTGTATTCCTCGCCCCCGCTCCTGCTTCTATAAGCGTAGTACTTAAGTGTTAAGGAATATAAATAACCATTTCTAATTAAATAATAATTGTTAAAGAAATTTAGATTTTGATGCTGTAATACTTTTAGTAAAATAGTGTAATAGCGGTATAATTTACGTTGTAAATAAAATAATCGGAAGTGCTCGACTCGTTACTGGTGTACTAGTTTCAGTAAGCATTGTATAATTTGTGTCCAAAGAGATTATGTTAAAACGAGACTATCCCGAAATTGACAAATTGCCGAGTTTTACTGAAACCTTAAACGTGTAGTGGACGTACAGCACATTACAACATTGTTTCAAAAGGAGATAAAACATGTACTCATTCCTGTATATGTCACCGTAAGATTGTAAAAACCGTTAGATTATAATCTTACTCGCGAAATTGCAAACTGTCGAAAGATTAACTTATTATTTTTCGGTAAATTGTAATCTGTTAACCCGATACATTAACCCGATAGAACCTAAGTGCCCGGCTGCAGAAACACAAGAAAACGTAATTACAATGAATATTTCAAAAATTGATACTCCGAAAATTTAACGGTTCACAATCTGTCGACAGTTTACAATTTCGCGAGTTAGATTATAATCTAATGGTTTTTACAATCTTACGGTGACCTATACAATATGAAACAAACATCAAGCGGCCATTGTCATGATGTGATATAGTTAGTACATAATCAATAAATTATTATTACCGTTTATAGATTATGTTTTATTTACATATAAGCCCTTCGGAAGTCTCGTCCCGTGGAAGGCACTAGTAACTATAGTACTTGTCAACATAAATCCAACGAGCTCAAACACGACGAAGTAATGATGACTACCTACTTGAGTTCGTATAACCAACTTCTGGCTGCATCGTGACACCCCGGACATCATCTAGATTCTAGGCTCATAGTACTAGTCACAGAGTACATTAGTACTTGTCAACACAAATAATAGATTGGCACAAAAAAGAAGTAACGTTTTCTAAACACCTCTGTAAAAAAAGAACAACTCTGTGTTTAAAAAATTGACGAGCCGCATATTCTAATTCTGTATCTATACGAGTAGGTATTGGTTAGGTTTCTGCGGCTCACGTCGCATTTCACCACTCGCCAACAACTCTGGTTGAAAACGATAAACGAAACGAAAATGCGACACCAAAAAGAGAAAAATACTTATTCATATTAGGATTTAGCCTGCGAGAGAATGAGTAAGAATATAAGTTACTTATCTCATTCTCTCGCAGGCTACTTTTCTGAAGTTTCACTTCTGCTGTGTGTAAAATTCCGAAATACAATGAATAGGCTAGTATTTTAATACTACAATATAATAATAATAAGGCAAAAACAAGAAATTCAGTATGCATTATATTAATGAGTATTAATTACTCCAAATCTGCAAGATTGAAAAACCTGAAAAGATCAAAAGTTTAAGACGGGTGAACTATGTAATAAAACCAAAACTAATTCTAGAGATATAACTGGCTAATTTATCGTATCTGCTTACTGTGATAACGTGTAACTAATTAAATGCAAACTATACTGAGAAAACGGCAAAGTTAAGTTTGTAAACTTGGTGACCAACAATAATGGTGTTTTTTTTCAAATACCTCTTGCTCTATGAGGGCTGGGATTCCTCCGACATGGTGGTCGGAGACCTTTTTTACTTGTATTATTTTCACTACTTTTATAGTTTGTTGGTTTATTATTTGTTTATATTCTTTACGCTTAATTTTATATAATGGTTCACTAGTTAGGTACGTGTGTTGTCTATGCAAAATTTTATTATTTATTGGTTTATGAAGTTGTAACATTTATTGATTTTTAATTGTGTTCTTTACACTTAATTTTGTTATTTGTTGGCTTATTAATTATTTTTAAATATGTTAATTTATTTACGATTTGTGTTAGATTCAATTCCGTTATTTGTAGGTTTATTAATTTAGTATATAATAATTGATTTATTTATTTTATTTTAATATGTAGGTTTATTTCTTTCTTGTTTATTGTTAATTTGTTAAATGCGTTGATTTATTAATTATCCATACCCGACGTGGCTGTGGCCACAAACTCCTTTTGCTGCTTCAGCTCGGACATCACCTCCCTAGCGAAGTCAGCGGTGACAGACGGGTCAGCAGGGGACGACGTCTTAGAGCTCAGCCTCAGCGCAATTGTGTTCATGTTGCTGAGGCACTCTATGACGGTCTCCTTAATTGTGGCCTTTATGTTCCCCGACTGTTCGAGCTGTAATTTGGCCTCCTGGAAGAGCTTATTCGCTATGCTGCCCAGCTACTCTAGGGGGCTTTTTGACGCCGACCTTATCAGGGGTGCTATGTCCACCTGAGCTACACAATCCTTTATTACTTTCTTTTTTGAGCTCTCAACCTCTACGTGCTTAACTGTTAGGTTAGCAGCATTAACCAGTTTAGGTTCAAGTCTCATATTTTTGGCCGTGAGTCTGGACGAGGAAATTTTGGCTATTATATTAAGGTGTGGATATTAGAGCAGTTTATTGGGCTGCTCCAATTAATAAACCGTTTATCAGTGTAATATAATAAGGGCGGATGAGGATGTGGAGGCGTCGGCAGAGTCCGACTGCAGCCTCATGACTGTAGAGAGCAGATCCAGGTCAGGGTCCGCGTCCTCGGCGGCCCCATCACTATCCGGCATGCCAGGAGTAAAACGGCCTCGCCTCAGTGAAGGTGAGGACGTTACAACCCACGAAGAGAGGCTGGGGACTCCAGCCCCCAGAGGGCGAGTGAATCCGCCTACTCACGGGCGGTACGTCGGCCTGGGCAAGGCCAGCGAGGCCCACCAAAATGAAAAGAGGGCCGAAGCAACAGCCCAAGCCAAGACGAGGGCGGAGGAGGACCTCGTCAAGGAGGCGGCCGTTGCGCGCTTCCGGCGGGAGATTCGCCCGAAGGCGAGATCTCTGGTGGCAGGGCAGCGGATGGACGAACAGACCGCTGTTCGGCTCCAAGATCAAGGTTTGGAGGACTTGGACCTCATCAACAAAGTGGCCACAAAGTCCACCAACCTGAAGGGCACATTAGTGCCTGACCTGGAGGACGCTGCGGCCTCCATTAAGGAAGCTATAGCAGTCCTGGGGTTCGCGCACAGTTTCGGAGGAGACGCTCCAGCTGCAGGCGGACAACGCCCGATTGCAGGCTGAGATGGCCAGCCTCCGAAGGGAGCTGGACCAGCTGCGCCAGGATATGGAGAAGGCGCGGAAGCAATCTTGCACCGCCTCTCCCTCGGAGTTGAACCTCCCTCCTCGGTCCGTGCCGAACCCGCCCAGGGCGCGGACGGAGAAGGAGGGCCCACCTCCGTCCTCTTCTTGCCCAGCCTCTGAGGAGAGGGAGGAGGGGAAAAGGAAGAACGTACTCTTTTACTCTTCATACTATTCTTTCTATCATTCATCATCTTTCAACTCACTATGGGTGGGTTTCCCATTCAACTATGCTATTCTATTCAGGGTGATGGTTTGCTTTATTTCAATACACTCTACAGATTTTTAATTTACAATTAGACTCTTAATCTATTTCCTTATTTCTATTTATTTACTATTTATACTCTGTTTGCATGATACACTCATATACAGCACTATGTGTTGCTATCATACTTTTTCTTAATCTACTTTATGTCTATTTTTTACTCTTATCACTATTTTCCTACAAAACTCAAAAAAATATATCTTTTTTTTTAAATTTATTTATTTCTAAAAGATACAAAAAAAAATTACAAAATATAAATCTCGCCAAACTGGTGGGCCAGTTTGTTGGCGAGTTGGCGCTCTAAACATTTTAATTTAAGTTAAACCTAAAATTGGCACTAGTACCCATCCCTAATAACCCAATACCAATAAACAACAAAAACAAAAGAAAATACAAATAAACAATATGATTAAAAGAGAAAAGAAAAATAATTAATTAATTAATTAATTAGTCAGTAAACTTTTAACTTCATAAGTATTCCTACACTACCCTTATTTTCCTCCCTTAGCCAATCTATGCTATTGTAAATTTTGAGTACTAAATAACAGCTCAACCTTTTACCGTAATAGTTACATACTTTTGGCAACGTGAATCTTATCTTTCTACAATTTCTCACGTTATCTCTTAGTTTAGTAGGTGTTTTAAATTTGTCCGAGAAATAATGTTCTTTAGCTATTAAATATTCCACTTTCCTATGTACTGGCAATAACTTAAGGTCTTTAAAAATATTATCATAATTTCCCTTATAACTTTTCCTCTCCTTCTCGATCTCTACTTTAGATTATTGTCGATAAATTTTGTACAGTTAAATTAATTCCTAATGTTTGTTCTAGATCAAATCTATCTCTAGCGAAGACGGGACACTCTAGGATCAAGTGCTCGACTGTTTCATTTGCCTCCGAGTCACAGAGGCAAGAAAGGCTCTCTCCTTGCACTTGAAACGATTCAGGTACGAGGAGAACCCTGCGTGTCCCGTGAGTATTTGCGTTATTAGACCGTCGATTTTTATTTTTCTGACGATAGAATGCGCCGTCACCGCATCAGGGAAAAACATCTTTGTTGTAGCAGCTGTTCCTTCCGCTTAATGAATGAGATAGGGCACCGATCGTTATCCGGTTTCCTCTTTGATTTTAGGGCCGCCTCTTTCGCAAGCTCATCGTCTCTCTCATTTCCTGAAGTCCTGCGTGTGCTTTAATCCAGAACAGGGATACGACCTTGTTCTGGAATAAGCAACATTTTAAGTTGCTCCTGGCTTTGACTGCAGGGGATGAGAGGATCCGGAGCTTGTCACGGTCTCGAGTGCCGCTCTAGAGTTGCTATAAATACCAAAGGTGGCTTCGTTGTGTGTAATTGCGACCTCCGTTGCCTTACACAGGGCTAGTAGTTCCGCCGTAGACGGTACAGTATGACGATAGGGCAATTTTGAGGGCCTTGGTCTCTAAAGCACCACTCCAAACGGATAGCGCCACCCCGACCTTGCACTCAATCTTGCTCCCGTCTGTGAAAATGCGCACAGCGTAATCACTGTGGCGAGAATATTGGTCCTCGTCCACCAGGTTTTGGAACTCCAGCGCCATTTGTTCCGCAGTGTGTGGGGCTTGTAACTTGGGTGTCATCTTCTCAATCTCTCTATCGGCCAGCTCACGTCTAGGTACTCCCTTCTTAGCCTCTATAATAATGCTCGATCAAATAGGGTTTGGACCTTGAGAACCAAAGTCCAAACCCTTGGACCTTGGTTCAAATTTACAGTATGCAATATACATAGATTATTAATTTTTTTTAATTACAACCGGAAAAGGATAATAAATACATAAAGTTTCATAACATTAAATGATAATCAAGAGCTCCGTCCTCCGTCGGAGATAAAAAGTAAATAAAAGGAAGAAGGACCTAACCTAACCTAACCTAATCCGTGAAAAGTTGGATGAGAAGAAACTGGTAACTCTGGTTTCGTTAGATATCGAGGGCGTGTCGAATCTTTGTATCTGTCGAGACTTTTTATGTAGAAAAAAAAAACATTAGTAATGAAACTTACCATGACACATGTTAATGGATGTTTTAAGCTATCTGCAAATAATTTTGCCTATAACCAGTACTTAGAAGATTATCACAGATCAGTCCTACCAGATTATTACACCAGTACGACAATCAGGATTTTTGAAGGGAAAACTTCTTTAGGCGCGTTGAGCACTTTTTGGTAGGGGTAAGAGGCCTATTACACCGCACTTTTCACCGGGCCCTGTGGTAAGGGTTGGCGTGAGCGTTAAGTTTTGGCGTCGCTATTACACTGCACTGACTACCGGGCCCTAACTCAGCATGAACGAGAACGTCAAGAGAGTTGGACGTGTATCTTAGTATGTTATTATCGTTTACTGATTATGGCACCCATGCTATCGATGCAAAAAAGTAGTACCTATCCATACTAATATTATAAACTACAACTATAATAATACACGCGGGCAAAGTCACGGGCAGTAGCTAGTAGTTCATATAGTATAGTAAATTACTATACTATTCTATAGTATAGTTATATAATATATACTATTCTATATTATAGTTTAGCACACGATATATTGACAAAATGCACGCGCGAGCCATAGACACAAATACTCTCTAAGCTGGTCGTGCGACAACTGAGGTCCCTAACCGCCCTGCTTGTTATTACACTACCCGGTCTGCAGAGCGCTCAGGCAGTTAGGCAGACCGGGGCCACCCGTTCTCCCTAATCAGGGACCCTTACTCCCTGAACCTTATTACACTACACTGAATCTTCGAATAGGCCTATAAAATGTGGAAACCCGAGACTGACACCGGTCTTCTTAAGACAAAAGGTCATAAGTATAAATAGTAATAGTGTTGCTTAAATAATAACACTTGTCCACTTTTACTATTAATAATACAAAAATCCATGGTACAAAAGGTACAAAGCGAATGTGAAACCACTATTTGCAAAATCGTTGATGTTTAAATGTGCAAATTTTTTCTATTGACGTTGGTCTGACAATCCTTGCAGGATTATCTCAAGCATTGCGTTTCCAACCGGTTTGTACTGGGTTGCATTATCATATGAACCAGCGGACATCCCCAGCTGAACATAAGCTAAGCTTGCACTAATTACCACAAAATATAATATATAATTCCATTTGTATATTTTTTTTTGTTTTTACTAAGAAAATATGAAAACACTTTGTACCTTATTAAGTCGGCAGAAATATAACAGCTAAAAATAGAAAAATCGATATAGTAGGCAAGGAATAAACGTTGGCAAACGCCGATCGGCAGATGTAGGTACTGCACTAGCAATTATCGTATACATGGTGTGGAAAAATCAGTGACGGAGTACGGGTCGGCTTCGCTTAAAATCTATGCTATTAGGATAATAAAGGGATAATATCTACAACTGGACTTATGTGAGTAATATAAATCTGTCTCGTTTTAACTTTAACTAAGTCTAAGCAAAGTCAAATTTCGATAAATAGATTTCACTCCTAGATTATTTGGAGTAATGAGTTGAAATAAAACTAATATTCGTTACTGTTATTTATTAAAATACAGAACGTTATAAAATTTCACTGGAATTTTTTTATATAAAAAGACACGCACACGGCAATAGCTACTCGCTTACGATAAATGAACAGGGATAACGAAATCTTGCGTTGACGAAAACCGCGCTTTGTTTCGTGACGGCGCGCCGCGCTCGCTCGGTGCGCGCGGTGCGCACGGCCCTAAAGGCTGCTCTTTTCGGTGTATTTCGTCGCCCGCCCTGAGCGCCAGAATATCTTCATCCTTTTCTTCGGGTTTACGGGGCCTCCTCAGATGTACATCTTTATCTGTCTTAGAACCTTCGTCATCTTTTCGTCCTCCCGAAAACATTTTTTTAATCGATAGCCAAGAGTCGGAACTGCAAGAACATATGGTCCGGGCGCTGGGCGGCTCCGCTGTGGGCGGCTTCTGCCACGTCACGGCCGGCGATCGGCGAACAGCCCCCGGGTCCTGGCACGCCGTGGCAGGTTCCTGGCTCGCCGCAGCCGGTTTCTGGCACGGCACCGGCTGTGCCTGGCCGAAGTCGAGCGACACCCGTACGCGAACGGCTTCAGCAGAGGGTGGAATGCGGAGCTCGAGCCCTCCGGCCTCCAGCCGCGCCGCCCGCGCCGAGTCACGCTCCGGCGCCATCACGCGGCCGCGCGCCGCCTCCTGCAGCCGCGCCCTCTCGCGCAGCACGGTCTCCAGGCTGCGAGCGTCCGAACTCACGTCGACAGCTTTCGCATCCGGTCGAGGGAGACAGCCCGCCCCGCCCGCGACTAATACGCTCGTGTGGAACTCGCGACGGGAACCGAACGGCTCGGCGTCCTCGCCGCCCGGACGCCGGCCGAGGCGTTCGATGACGGTGGGCGGGCGGCAGGGCGGCGCGGTGGCCGCGCGCGGCGCCAGGCGAGCGCACCAGCCGGCGTCGCCGGCGCGTCGCGCGCCCGGTCCCGCGCACGCGGCCGCGCACGCACGGCGCGCGCACGCGGCCGGCGCGCGCTCGGCCGGGGCGCCCAGCGCGGCGCTCGCGAAGTTCAGCCGTCGCCGCGACGGTGGGCGCTCAGTCTCCGGGAGCGTAGCGCGATCGATGTCGAGAAAGATCCTGGGGCGATGCCCGCACGGGTCGAGGTGGCGCGCTCGGCGCAGCTCGCAGCGGTCGAAGAACTCCACGCGCACGGGGCAGGGCGGCGGGGGCGCGCGGCCGGGCCCGCAGCGCGGGAGCGGGGGCCCGGGCGCCACCGCGTACCGTTCGCCGTCCGTGGCGCGCAGGCATTCGCGCTCCGCGTGCAGGCGATAGGGCGCGGGCGCGGGCGCGGCGGGCGGGGCGCGGGACGTCACGTCCCGCTCGTAGGCGGCGCGGCGCGCGCTCTCGGCGGCCGCGAGACGCCGCGCCACGAAGTCCAGTTGGTCCCCGCATTTGGCACAGTTTATAGAGGAGCAATTCGGGGCGGCGCAGCTTTCTAACTCTTCGGTCTGAAATGAGAGAAATTAGTAAACTATAAAACTTCTGCTCTTAATGCTAAAATTGGCTCAGTACTATGAAGCCCAATGAAGCTCAATAAGAGACCATGGCGGCCCCACCGGTCGCCCCACCGTGGTATCTCGAGCTACCGAACGAGAAACACCAGAGCAGACAACGAGATTAGCGATTACCTCGCATATCACCGTTGTCACTCGATAAAATTATCATTAAAACCCCATCTAAATAATAATTTATTTGAAGTGTCTCAAAAAAGTGTAGAATAGTGACTCTAGAGTCTAGACAGAGTACAAAATACAATAGGGTGCGATCGCGACTCGCCTGTGCTGTGCCGTGTGGCGCGGCGCAGGAGCGCTGCGCGCGCGCACAGGGAGGCGCGCAGGGCGGGCGCGCGCGCGGCGTCGGCGCGCAGCACGTGACGCGCAGGCCGCGCGCGGCGGCGGCGGCGGGCGCGCGGCACGCGGGACGCGGCGCGCGGGCGCACGGCTCGCACGGCGGCGGCTCGGCGCGCGCGCACGCGCCGGGGTCACGCGCTGCGAGTCTCGCTCGAGCCGCGAGCTGGAGGCCGCGGCGAGTGCTGCGGGGCGCGAGCAGGAGCGCCATGCCGTGTGCTGCGCGGGGCCGGGGCGGGAGTGACGCGCGAGCGGGACACCAGTGGGCCGCGCGAGCGCTCTAGACGGCCGCGATACTGCAGTTATATTTTATCATATTGTTATTTTTACTAGCAATCCGCCCCGGTTTCGCACCGATCACAGATGTCAGATATATTTTTGTACTTAATCGGTGACACCGATACTATATATTAGTAATTACTATCTATATATATGTCACTGTAAGATTGTAAAAACTGTTAGATTATAACCTAACTCGCGAAATTGTAAATTGTCGACAGATTGTGAACCGTTCAATGTTCTGAGTGTCAATTTTTAAACTACTCGTATCAATTATTATTGTATTTACGTTTTCTTGTGTCTTTCTTGTAGGTTAGGTTAGGGTTCGACATATACTTGGACTTAGGTTCTATTGGGTTAATATACTTAACAGATTACAATCTACCGAAAAATAATGCGTTAAATTGTAATCTTTCGACAGTTTCGCGAACCGTTAGATTATAATCTAACGGATTTTACAATCTTACGGTGACATATATAAAAGCGAAAGGTCACTGACTCATCACGATATCTCAGGAACTATAAAGATTACAGACTTAAAATTTGGAAGACAGGGTCCTTCTATAGTGTAGACGGCCGCTAAAAAACGGTTTTGAAAAAATTCACCCATAGGTAAGGAGTTGAAATGGGAGTTGGAAGTTTGTATGCAAGTCCTTTGTTTTTGACGTTAGAGACATGAAAATAGGCAATTAAGTTAATAGCAATAAATAATAAAAAAAGATGTGCGGCACTCGGAGACTGCCGCGGTAAAGCTATTGCGTAGCTGTTTTTATCAACTTAAGCAATTATAGTTATTTATTTATTTTATGCAGTATTTTTTTTCCTTTGTTTTTTTTTCTTTTATTAAATAAATAAAACACAAATTATACGAGTACAGATATTCACTGTTGTACATAGATGATAAATACCTATACACCTATAGGTATACTTTCTCACAAACAGCTGATTACGTATAAGCAATTTTACGAAAATCTAACCCAATAGGGGTGAAAGAAATCAATATAATGACAGAGCACAACCACTATATATATGAAAATTTTGTATACGTACATAAACACATTGATAAATTCAAGAAGAAAAGTGATTGTCAATACTAGAAATAAAAACAAACTTGTAATGTCTGCTTCTAGGCTTATTAAAACTAGCAATTCATTTGTTGGAAACAGTGTCCGCTTCTACGATAAGCTCCCAGAAGACATGCTGAAGATGTCTCTGAATAAGTTCAAAGTTAATGTAAAACGTAAACTCATTGAAAAATCTTATTACCATGTAAAGGACTATTTAAACGACAAGGAAGCTTAGCAATGATTTGCTCTATGGTTCTGATGGTTCCTTAGTTAAGATGATTAATTGTGAGATGGTGATAATAAAAATTTTAAAAAAACCCGGCTGAGTTTGTTGTGGGTTCTTCTCAGACCAGGGCGCGTTTGGAACCCTCGTAGCTTTAGTTTTAAGATACCGTAACCAATTATCACCATCTTGCTTTATAAGTAAGTAATTTTTAACGTCAATAAGTGTACCTACAGTATACCTATATTGCATAAATGTTATTGAGTATTGAGTATTGAAATGGGGGTTGGAAGCTAACATAAGGGCTCCCAAGTTTTTGAAGTTAGAGACTTGAAAATCGGGATTTAGGTTATTAGTTTTAAGTTATAATAATCTGCATAAGCAATTTTACGAAAATCTACCCCACAGAGGGTGAAATGAGGGTTGAAAATTTGTATGCAAGTCCTATGTTTTTGTAGTTAGAGACTTGAAAATCAGGATTTAGGTTATTAGTTCTAAGTAATAATAAACTGCATAAGCAATTTTACAATTAACCATCCAAAGGGCTGAAATAGGGTTGGTAAGCTTGCATGAAGGTTATAAGTTTTAGAAGTCAGCATTAAGGACTTATTAGTCTTAAATAGTAAAAACCTGCCGATGCGATATAGCTGCTATAAAGTAGGCCTTTTGCAGCGGGAAAATCTCATAGGAAATCAGAAATTGTACGCGGACGAAGAATGGAACTGGATGAAAGGACATTGACCAAATTCGCCTAAGAATCAACACGTGTTTGACATATACAGTAATTCTTAGCTTAATAATCTGCATAAGCAATTTTACGAAAATCTACCCCACAGAGGGTGAAATGAGGGTTGAAAATTTGTATGCAAGTCCTATGTTTTTGTAGTTAGAGACTTGAAAATCAGGATTTAGGTTATTAGTTCTAAGTAATAATAAACTGCATAAGCAATTTTACAATTAACCATCCAAAGGGAATCTTTTCTCTAAATAGGGTTGGTAAGCTTGCATGAAGGTTATAAGTTTTAGAAGTCAGCATTAAGGACTTATTAGTCTTAAATAGTAAAAACCTGCCGATGCGATATAGCTGCTATAAAGTAGGCCTTTTGCAGCGGGAAAATCTCATAGGAAATCAGAAATTGTACGCGGACGAAGTCGCGGGCGACCGCTAGTATTACTATAATATTATAAATGCTTGGATGGATGGATGGATGTTTGTTACTCGATCACGCTAGAACGGCTGAATGGAACTGGATGAAATTTGCCACAGAGATAGATTATAATCTGGAATAACAAATAGACAATTTTTTATACCAGAAATGAGTTCCCGCGGGGGGAAAAACAATCTACGCGGACGGGCATCAGCTAGTAATAGTACATTATTGCAAAGGCTGGGAAATAGGCAATTGCAGGTCGAGTATGAGTTTGAAGGCCGAGCCGTAGGCGAGGACTTCACTAATACGAGACAGGCAATTGCGATTTCCGCCGAGGCATATATAGTGCTTTTCTCAAAAGAATGCAGGGAAATAAAACATCGATTGTCGTTTAAGAAAAGTAGTTAAGTTCCCAAAATTTTTCAAGTTAATGCCGTTTTTAACATGAACTGTACATTTCAGCATGGAATAAATTGCCCATAACGTAGATGGCTTTTTAGTTTTAGCAATCTCATTAAAATACGCCAAAAATACTGTTTCAGAGAAAATGTTCACTTTTTCTCGTTTATCCAACTCATAAAATTGTCATATATTTTCAAGTATTTTTCTTTGGACTTCGCTGGAAGCAGGTTTTCCATTGCCAATTTGGCTTCTGATCTTAAATCTGGTGGAGTACAATCAATCTCCATTTCACTCTCTGAACCGTTGGAACTCATTTTACTTATTATTAAATTTATATTTATTATGTATGTAAATATCAAATCAAGACGAATTTTCAGCTTTGCCGCCAATTTTTTTTTTATCATCTGTGCTGACAGGCAAACGCATTTATGGCTATACAGCCACCAATTTGTACTAAGCAAAGAGACTATGGTATGCCAAGAATGACAAAAGAGATCCGATCAAAGAGTATTTAATAACCCCAGCACGCCGTTTCATACAACATTGTAGGAGCGTTGTAATGTTCCAAATTCAAAAAACGCTCCTGCAGTGGATTTGATTTTCTTTGTCCGAAAATTCGATACATCGCGTGTTCTTTTTTCGAAAATAATGACAATATTTCCATGCATGTTTGAGAAAAGAATATTGCAACTGTACCTACCTCATTGCGATAAGATTTTCTTACGTCTCTTCTTTGTCATCCGAAGCTTGCCACATCTGCGAACGTAAAAGACAACTATTAATATTTAACTACCAACTAAAAGTGTCGAGCTCGTCGGTCCCGTCAGTAGCCAGTGTTGCAAAACGACATTTTTACAAAATTCGGTACAATCTTCTACCTATATTTACAGGAAGTTTTTTTTGTTGTGCACAATTATTTTTTTGTGGTTCTGTATCAATACTAATATTATAAGCAGGTACTTAAAGTTTGTGAGGCTGTAGGGGGTAATCTCTGGATCTGCTGAACCGATTTTGAAAATTCTGGTACCTATAGAAAGCCACATTAGGCTTTAAATTAACCCAAAATTTAAAAAACTTTTTGACGCGGAAGAAATCGCGGGCACCTGCTAGTCGTTAATGTATGTAAATAAAATTCAAAGTCCTGACTGACTGACTGACTGACTGGCTTATATATCAACGCACAGTCTAAACCGCTGGTCATAGAAACATGAAATTTGAAGAGTTTGTGAATACTAGGTATCCACTAAGAAAAGGTTTTTCGATATTCCACCCCCAAAGGGTAAAACAGAGGTTGAAAGTTTGTATGAAAGTCCGTCGTTTTTCAAGTTATAGCCATGAAACTTGGTATATGAACTGCGGGTTGAAAATAAAGACTTACCTGTTTCACAGTTTTTGAAAATTCGACCCCCAAAGGGGTGAAATAGGGGATGAAAGTTGGTATGAAAGTACTTCTTTTCTCAAGATATTTTTCAAGATATACCAACAAAACTCGGTATATGAGCTGCGGGTTAAAAATGAAGAAATGAGTGTTTCACAGTTTTTGAAAATTCGACCCCCAAAGGGGTGAAATAGGGGATGAAAGGCCTTCTTTCAAGTTATATCAACGAAACTTGGTATTTTGGCTTTCGGTAAAAAATAAAGAAATACGTGTCAGTTTTTCAAAATTTTACCCAAAAAGGGGTAAAATAGGGGTTGGTATGAAAGTCCTTAATTTTTCAAGTTATCGCCATGAAAGTTGGTATTTGGGCTTCTGCTTTAAAATAAATAAAAAAATCGGCTAAGTCCGAGCAGTACTCGCGCACCGAGGGTTCTGTACAAACCTGTAGTAAGTTTAAAATTATTAAAAATATTTTAATTAAAATGTAATAACTAAAAATTTATGCTTTTTGCAATTTTTCCTATTAGAGGATCTTCCAAAAGACCTAAAATTCACATCCCCGGTTAGTTTTGAGTTTGTTAACCATTTTAAAATATAGATTAATGAAAAAAAGTGCGTTGAAATTTGATGACGTCACAATTGTGAATTTCATACAACTTCCATACTAGAAGTGCGTTTTTAAGTTTGTTAAAGAGTTGCTGATTTGATTGAGTTGTCATCATCCCTATTGTGCAGTGTTAATAATCCATTATCCCGTGCGTGCGGTAGCGGGCGGTGTAGCGGGTGTCGCCACGTACTTGCAGCTCGTCGTCGGTGAGCAGCAGCAGGCGGTGCGGCGCGTGCGGCTCGTGCGGCGCGCGCGGCAGCAGCAGCGCGGCCAGGGCGGGCGCGGCGGGGCGGGCGGCGGGCGCGCGGGCGGGCAGCGCGCCGCGCGCCGTCACCGCGAACACGCGCGCGGCGCCGCAACCCGCGGGGCTGCCGCGTTGTCGAGCACGATATCGATTGGGTCCATGATAACCGAGCCCCAATTATCATTTCCGATCATTGGGGCTGGGTTATCATGGACCTCCGAAAAGTGGCGTTAATATCCAACGATTATACTATAACCACAGACGACGAAATAATAGTCACTTCGCTATAACCGAGTACGCGAAATTTGACATTACTAGCTGATGCCGAAGACTTCGTCCGCGTAGATTGAGACTACAAACTGAGACAAAACTATAATCTATCTCTGTGCCAAGTATCACCTAGATTCGTTCAGCCGTTCTGGCGTGACTGAGTAACAATAATTCATCCATCCATCCATCCAAAGTTTCGCATGTATAATATTAAGTATTTAAAATATAGTGCAGTAGTCGAAGTGTGTGTATGGCGGGCGAGGTGCTTCTACGATTGAATTCAAGTCCTGAATGTATTCAATTCCCACGTACAACCCTATCCAGATACTATTAAGATGATGATAATAATAATTTAATCTCTTTTCCTCTTACGGTTACAGTTACTCGAGAGAAAAGGATAAAAAGTGATTTAATACATTATTTGTGGTCTATCTAATGTCGAGGGTTCGTTGGTGTACAGAAAAAAAGATTGGCAGTCATAGTAGTGAAAACGAATATTTAAAATAATATAAAATAACAACACAGCACTTTTAAAATAATTAAAATATGAACCTTAAAACTAAGATATTAAAGTTTAATTACAAATGTACTATATTATTTATACTTAAGACCTTTTGTCTTAAGAAGAATGGTATCCCGAGGTGTCATTCACGGCTACACATCACTTTAAATTATAAACCTTAAAACAAATGCATTAAAGTTTAATTACGAATGTACTATTTATATTTAAGACCTTTTATCTTAAGAAAAACGGTGTCGGTCTCGCGTTTCCACATTTTTACCCCCTACCAAAAGTGCTCAACGCATCTGAAGAAGTTTTCACTTCAAAAACTCAGTTGAGTTTATGCTACACCAAATATACTAAGTTTGTAACTTTGTTTTATATGAATAAATATGATATGTTTAACCTGACGAAGTAGTAATCGTCGACGGAGGGCGTGACGTAGTGCGGTGGCAGCGGCGCGTCGAGCGGCGCGGCGGGCGGAGCCACGCGCAGCAGAGGGCGCAGCGCGGGCAACGACGCGCACCACGCGCCCGCCGCCGTAGTGGCCCACACGCAGCGCCCGCTGCACACGACGCGACGAGCTGTGAACTGGGTGAACAGGTGACAATAACACTATGGCTAGCTATGGAGTCTCCACTTAGTCCCCTAATGGCTGAAATTTTCATGGATAATTTTGAGAATAAACATATTGTTCATGAGAACAATATTTTCTACTATTATAGATATGTAGATGATATTGTCATATTATGTTGGACCGGTACAGCGACACAACTGGGTGTATTTGTTGAAAAGCTTAATAAATTACATCCAAAAATTAAATTCAAATCAGAATTAGAACAAAACAAATCTTTGAATTTCCTAGACTTATTAACTATATCCCCGTTGGGCGACCGCGTATCTCTGACAGCTACAGTGTAACGATCGCAATCACCTCTGATTGGATAACACTCTTCCGCTATTGGACAAAATCCATTGACGCAGCAAGAATACCATAAATTCAGCCAATCACAATTGTTACTGCAACAATGATTGATGCAGAAGATACGCGGTCGCCCTGCAGGTTAATAATAAACATGAGTATAAAATTTATCTCAAGCCTATATATACTGACACGACTATAAAAGCATTTTCTTGTCATCCTTGGCAATATAAACTCGCAGCTTTCCATAGCTATGTACATAAACTCGCCGGCATATTTAGCGGAACATAAAAAAAGGTCCATATTTAAAAAAATATGGTTTTATTTTAAAATCTACTTACTACACTTCTTTTGTTATTTAAAGTTTCATTTGTTTTACTTAAAATGAGATCACATTAAGAACAGATTTTGCGAGTAAAGGCTATTTGTGAAAAATGGTACATTTTTGAACTTTTCATGTAACCGGGAAAAGTGAAATTTAATATTAAAATAACAATTAATTAAATTAGAAAAATGGTGATTAATATCGCGTATTTCCTCCACGTGCTCTTATTAAAGTTTCTACCCGTCTAGGCATACTGAGAATGATGTTATCGATGGTCTCCTGGGATAGTCTCCGCCATTCCTCAACTACGGCGATTCGCAGTTCTCCCACGTTGGCAGGAGCTGGAATTCTGGACTTAACTTTTCTTTCCAGCAAGTCCCAAACGTGCTCTATTGGGTTCATATCCGGTGATCTCGCCGGCCACTCCATAACAGTGATATTCATATCATTAAGATAAGCTTGAGTTACCCAAGCGGTCTGCGGCCGAGCATTATCCTGCATAAAAACAAAATCTTCACCGATATATGGGGCAAACGGTACGACATTTTCTTCTCAAAGAAGTTTCTTTGATATAGCGGTCTTCAGTCAGACTCCCTCTGTCAATAACCACCAAGTCTGTGCGAACTCCCAAACAAATGCCCGCCCAAACCATTATTGATCCACCACCGTATGCAACTGTAGTTTCAAAATTTGTCTGAATGTATTAATTTGATTTAAGAGAATTCTGCACTCATCACTAAACAATACCTTACTCCAATAGTCCGCGTTCCAAAGTCGATGTTACTGAGCAAAAGTTAACCTGTTTCTACGATGATTTACCTCGAGCCTTGGAGCCTTGGCGGGCACAAATAAACCCAAACCAGCTTTTTCGAGCCTTCTTCGTACCGTACGCTCACTTACGGTTACACCCCGCACTGCTTCTAACTAATGTCGGGCTTGGACGGCCGTCAAACGGGGGTTCCTACGTACACGAAGCCGAATGAAACGATCATCCCTACTCGAAGTGCGTCTTTTTCTGCCTTGTCCTGCTCTTCTCACATAAGTACCGGTCTCCCTGAACCGTTGGATACTGCGATGGATCGTTGAAACTGGTCGACGAAGATCTCTGGATATCACTCTGTAGGTTTGACCATTTCTTCGCATTTCGAGTGCCCTGGCAATCTCTGTTGGGGCTAAGTCAGGCATAATTCAGTCATCAACACCAGAAAGATACGCGATTAAAAAAAACTAACAAAAAACAGTATTTCAATGAAATTTTAAATCAAACTCAGAAGGAAGAAATACTCGAAGTTCGCTCCAGATAAGGTGTATTTGAATAAAATTAAAACATTTGCATAAAATGTGATGTTCAGTTGTTTTCTTAATTTGAAAATATTTCTTTTTAAATTAAATGACGTATAAACCAGCCAGCAACCTTATATGATACTGATATCAAACCTTTTTTTATGTTCCGCTAAATATGCCGGCGAGTTTAGATTATTGTCCGTACCACCTGTGGTACCACTTAAAGACTTAGAGTTATAGGAAGGAATTAGAGGTCATATACCAAATTGCAAATTCAAATGGATACGATCGGAATAACATCATTCAGTGCAAATTAGAAAAGACCTCTACACGGCTACACCTGATAAAATAAATAAATATAAAGCCAGTATTTTGGACATATAACGCAGTGCATTGCCAAGACGCTCAGATCTCATGATGTGCATGTCGCGTTCAGGACAAATAATACACTTCGGAGTATTTGCAATGGGAAAGATAAATTAAAGAATCGTCAAAAATCGGGTGTTTATAAGCTTGAGTGTCCTGAATGCGGTGCCACATATGTTGGTCAAACGGGGCGCAATTTGGAGACGCGCTATAAGGAACATATGTTTGCTTATAGGAACGATCAACCACAAAGGTCCCACTTCTCTAAACTTCTTTTGGACAGTGGACATGAGCTGGGCTATAGCCATTCATATAAATGCACAATATCTTTGGCGCGGTCGAGTGCCGCGGGGCGATACCCGACAGCTTCGCACTATCGCTACCATGCAGCTCAGCAGCACCTGGGGTGGAGCGCAAGGCCGGATATCTGGTGGTGCAGCGCGCACACGCACGCGGGCGGTGTGCACAGCGCGCGCACGGTCGCCTCGTCGGGCGGCGGCGCGGGCGGCGGGGGCGGCTCACGCGCACGCGCTCGCCGGCGCTGCACGCGCTCGGCGAGCGCGTCGCGCACGCGCAGCGGTGGCAGCGGCATCGCGGCGGGCAGCGGCCACAGCAGCAGCGAGTCGGCCGCGCCGCGGCGCCCGCCCGTGCGCCCACCCGCTGCCACCAGCCAGCGCGAGCCGCCTGCAGAGCCGGGCCCGCGCTGCGCACACGATACACGATACATAATATTATTATATTATTTGAGTATTATAGTATCTAGGTTTGACGACGTCCCTGGCGCAACGGTGAGCGCTCGTGGTCTTGCAGTGAGAGATTCCGGGTTCGATTTCTCGATTCGAGTCGATTTGGGAATTTTTAATTTCAGAATTTCCTTTGGCTCAGTGGTATGGGAAATTCGCCGCGGCCAGTTACCACCCTTCATGGAAACCCTAAGAAAAGCTGCCTGCAAACGGGGACAGGGTAACGACACGTGTCACATTGCAATGTTCGTGTAACAGCTATCAGTATCGCTCATAGCGTCTGTCGCTCGCAGCGAGCCCCGCGCGGCACGCACCGGGCGCAGCGCGCGGTAGTACGCCGCGCCAGGCTCGTCGGAGAAGCACGCCACGCCAGGCTCGCCGGAGTTCGCCCCACGCTCGTCTGCCCCGCCCCCGCCCCCCGCGTCCTTCGCCGGCTCGTCTGCATCCGCGGCGGGCACGTCCGCCACGACGATGTGCCTGTTGACACGTGTACATTTTATACAAATATATATCTGTTACAGTTTTATACAATAACTGTTCTTGGGATTTATAGCGAATAAGCTTACAGATGTTGTAACCAACATCATACATAGATAACGCATCACGGAATCAGTGGCGTGCCATAGGGTTCAAACGTAGGCCAGCCAGCCGCTGCCCATCGTAATCTTCCGTCTACTTTTTTACTTATGTCTTGACGAGCTCAACAAAGCACACAGAAGGCATAAGTTAACTACTAGACAGAATTAAGTCAGCAGTGGTACACTACCAGTGTGATCTAGGTCAATTATATGATTTGAAATTTCATTTGCCAATAATTGGAAGTTGTTCAATTTAAATATGAAATTTTGCGTTGCAGATATTTAAAGTTGTTCATATTAATAAATAGATGGCGCTGTACGTCAATAACTCGTGCTATTGCTTGGTACCCGTTAAAGTTTTATATGTTTGAACAATGGTCAGAATAAACGCTCATACGTTCGGGGTTTAATGCTTTTCATTTCACCCACGGCTATCAGTGCCCTGAACAAGGTCCTTCAAAGTCGAAGCGTTTTTTGACCAATATTGGTACATTGTCTCTTGAAATAATTTAATGTTCTTGTTTGTTTGTGGTAAATAACAAGTGCCAAAATTAACCCAGTGACAGCTGTCAGTGTCATGTTGACAGTTATAAATAATATTGACAACTGACGTCTTGAAGAAAGGTGACAAGATCCAGTGGCACCACCTGGTGGCCATTCCTAACAACAGCAGCTCCAAAGACAACAAGCGGGAAGTTCATATTACGTGAAGTGGTAAAGTGCAACAAAACTGTGAGTACGCAAATTTGAACTTTATTAACAGTGAGAGAAAAACTTTTGAAAAGAATTAATGCATGATTTGTAAAATTGTGTCAGCCAGGACTTAGAAAAATTCGTTAAAAAACGACCAGACGGGGAACCTATGTCCAAATTTACCTTGATATTGAACGCTTCAAACACTTAGAAAATTTTTTGGACTTAGTAATATATGTGAAGAGTTAAAAAGACTTAGAAATTTTTTTGGACTTTGAAAATTTCAAAAGAGGTTGATACTTGAAGACGTTTTGGACTTCGTACAATTTTAGAGAATTTGGTAATAGTAGACGATAAAAAAGGATTAAGATGGAAGCTGATTTAAAAATTATGCAAGACTTAAAAAATCAAATAGAACGAGGAAGAAACAATTTTAAAAAATCACCTAAGGAACGAATCACGGAAGCATATGTTATGGCGAGATTAGAAGGACTAGAGGAAATAATTAAACGATTCTCGAACAAGCATGAAAGCATTATTTCCAGTTACGAAAGTGAAGATTTGGACACAGGTGGATATTTTAAAAGTGATGTCTTTAACGTAGGTTACGAAATTTACTTAGTCTACAAGAGTGAGTTGAAGGCGTTATTGAACTCACCAAGTAGATCGAATACAAACCTTGATGTTCCTTTATCTAACTCAACAAAGGATTCTCTAGTGCGGTTACCTAAAATATCGATACCAGTATTTAGCGGTAATTATGCAGAGGTCGTCATTTAAGGATCCTTTTATATCTTTGGTTCATAATAACGCTGCTTTGGATGACGTCCAACGCCTGCATTATTTAAAAACTCAACTAAAAGGAGAAGCAGAGCAGTTAATAAAACATATTCCCATTACTCAGGCTAATTATACGAAATGTTGGGACTTGTTACAAAATAGGTAAAATAACAAGCGGTTTATGTCCAATTGTATTCTTAAACGGTTATTTAGTCAACGCGTGATGACTCATGAATCATCTAACGGTCTCAAGGACCTCCTGGATACCACATCTGATTGTATGCACGAGTTATCTAATTTAGGTGATCAATATTCGCGTTTCTAAGGGAAGAGGCCACAAATCTTATAAGGGCTATATTTGTCTCTTTATATGTATGGCTACACGAGCTGTGCATATAGAAGCCGTGTCAGACCTCACGTCAGAAGGATTTCTGTCAGCATTTAAACGCTTTGTCGCTAGACGAGGGCGCTGTAATCACATTTGGAGCGACAATGGGACGAATTTTGTCGGAGCAGCGCGAGAGTTGAAACAGTTGTTTGCAAGCGAACGTTCCTCAGTTGTCAATGATATTGCCTCTTCGTTAGCTAATAACGGTACCGAATGGCACTTCATCCCCCCTCATGCGCCTAATTTTGGTGGTCTGTGGGAAGCAGGAATAAAAAGTACAAAACATCATCTTCGGAGAGTCATAGGCGATTCGACCCTTACCTACGAAGAATTGTCTACGGTACTTGCACAAGTTTAGGCGTGCCTAAATTCCAGGCCGCTATCCATTGCAATTCCCGATCCCGAAGACCCTACGCCCTTAACACCGGGACATTTTTTAGTGGGTGAGTCGTTATTAACTGCACCAGATTATAATTACGAACCAACCCAAATGAGTAGTTTGCGCAGATGGCAACTGACGCAAAGGATACTTCAAACCTTTTGGAAGAGATGGTCGCAAGAGTACTTGACAAATTTTTTTCAAAGGTACAAATGGAATATCAAAAATTCAGAGATCAAAATCGGAGATGTAGTGTTAGTGCGCGAGGACAATTTACCTCCAACCAAATGGCTTTATGGCAGTGTAGTGGATGTACATCCCGGAAACGATAAAATGACACGGGTCGTAACTCTTCGTTACAAATACTCATTAATTCAACGTCCAACTTCAAGACTTTGTCTTATCCCTGTCATTCCGCACCATGAATAATTGTGCCATTTCATGGAACATTTTTTTTTGTATTTTTTTGCATGTTTACTATATAGTTATAAGATTTGAATTTTTTGTTAATTTCGAGGTCAGATTTTTCATTTTAAAATATAAGCACCTGTTATATTGTCGGCTACCATCACCGCTTGAAAAAAATATTGTGTGGCGAAACTGTTTTAAATGAAACTGCAAAATCCAGTTCAAATATTTGTTTTCTATATTTATTGTTTGTATTTCTTAAGTATCAGCTCCAATTTGTAATAATTGTTTCGTCAATAGTGATACATTATGCTGAAAGACTATTTAGTCCTTGGCGGCCGGTATGTTCAATTTAAATAAGAAATTTTGCGTCGCAGATATTTAAAGTTGTTCATATTAATAAATAGATGGCGCTGTACGTCAAAAACTCGTGCTATTGCTTGGTACCCGTTAATGGTTTATATGTTTGAACAATGGTCAGAATAAACGCTCATACGTTCGGGGTTTAATGCTTTTCATTTCACCCACGGCTATCAGTGTCCTGAACAGAAGTTTCTATGCGTTGTTTTTCGAAATTATAAAAAGAAATAACGGAAATGATATGTCTTTGGGAAACTTGATGCATTTTTATAGCACCAGTTAAATTATTTATATCATAATTTCTAACGAAAAGAAGCTTGGAATACGACTGTACATTGACTTACCGTACGAATAAAAACGTATGCAACACTAACAATTAGCTTATTAGTATAAGAACAACCAAAAATCCATTTAGTTTTATACCCGGATCTGTTGAATTGCCTTTTTCTACTTTTACAAGTTTGTGAAATACACAGACACAGAATTATTGTTCAAAAGTTATATATTTTACCTTATTCTCGTCAATCAATATTTGCACACACTTCAGATAGTAACAAGTAACAATATTAATTAAATCTGAACTCATTTTGTACAAAATAATGTAATGTAATATAATAATTAATAATGTCTAAATTTTTCCTACTATTAGTTTACTCTGGTTCTTCTCTTCTATTAATTCATCTTCCCAACTATAAGTTTTTTTTTTTTTTTTTTTCTTCCTATGTAGTATACTTATATTAATATTTATTTTTCCACCTTTGCGAGCTATTTTAAACTCATGTAAGTTCTATCTGTGAAAACTTGTAATTGGCGTTATACTTATTCTTTATTTATGTATCAATTTCTGTTGAAGCTGTAAGTTTTCTGTACTAAATAAAATAAAAATAAAAATAAAATAAAAATTAACTATTAATTCACGAATAATATTATTATTTCAATAAACACTGTCACAAAAAAGCAAACGACTAAATTATGAAGGTTTAGTCCGTATCACGATTCCCCTAGAGGCAGCGTGCGACTTCTTAAATCAGACATATTAGATAATCCAAGCATAATTCAGCCATAGAAACCGCTATACTATTTATAGGAATCTATAGCGGATTATGTATAACAATAACAGGTTGTTCGTAAAACGTTCGCAAGCACTCGCAGCCCCTCTCACTCACTCAACTAGGTTGTTCGTAAAACGTTCGCAAGCGCTCGGCGCCAACCGGTCGGCTTAGCAGTAATTGAAATGACAGATTGTAGAACGCGCGAAATTTAAACACGTAATTTAAACGGATCGATTGATTACTGAGTTAATATTGAGTTTGTATGTTTGGGTGTTTGTTTTGGGCAAGCCAGGCTTTTAAATTTATATAGAGGTTTCGCCACTGCACGGAATAGGTAATAGTACAAAACGCATGCCGGGCGTTATTATTAGCAGCCCAAAGTGTAGCAACTCACTGTTCGCACGGAATATAGAATAGCAAGTACTGCTTGTTTAGGGATATGAGAGTGCCTACATAACTCATAACTGTAGCTATATAAATTATGAATGAATAGAGCAGTATAGATCTCTCACGTGAAGTCAGCGGCGGCCTCGTTGTAGAGGCGCATGAGCGGCGCCGTGACGCCGGCGTGCTCCGACTGAGTCTCCTGCAACACACACGCACACTCGCTGTCACACTAGCCACGGTCTGCACAGCGCCACACACAGACTTAAACAGGAAAACTTCAATAACAGATAATATAGGCGTATTACACTGCACTTTCGACAGGGCCCAGTTGTAAAGGTGGCCGTGGCCGCTAGTTAGAGCCTCGCTTATTACACAGAAAAAAAGATCAAATTAGGGACCCTTTCTCCCTAAATCTTATTACACTACAATGATTCAAGTGTAAGGGTTCCAGTGAAAAGTGCAGTGTAATAGGCTTATTAGTCAGTCCATTTTTTACGTCAGTTAGTTAAGGTCAGTAGGAGCGCTGTGCGTGAGTACGCCCACCGCCCCCCCGAGTGACAGCGCTTATACACACACCTAGGTACCTGGTCGGCGGCTGTGAGCCACACGGCGGTGAGCGCGCGCGCCGGCGCCAGCACGTGCGGCTGCAGCGCCAGGAACGCCGCGTCGCCGAGCCACGCCGCGCGCGCGCCGCCGCCGCGACACAGCACGCGTGCGCGCCACGCCTCTGCGACAATGGCACGTTATAGCGCGCGGCGCGGCACGGCACACGCCCCACCCCCCGCCCCACGCGCCGCGCGGCTCACCGTCGAAGCCGAGCAGCAGCACCTCGTGGCGGTCAGCGAGCGCGAGCCGCGCTGTCAGCAGCAGCGCGCGGCGGCACGGCGCCCACGCCAGCTGCGCCACGCCGCGCCACTCCGCGCTGCCCGCGCCCGCCGCGCTGCCCGCGCCCGCCGCGCCGCTCCAGCGACGCGTCCATTGCGCCTCCGCGCCGTCCGCGTCCGACCCGCTCCACTCGAAAATCTAAAAATCGCTCTCATTCTATCGATACAACTAGCGCGTATTACGATTCGCAACGAACGAACATCTTTCAGGCGTCACGAGATGAAGCCGTAGTAGTTTGTGTCGTGATCGTATTTCGACTTGCAACATTTTTTTATTATTTATTGTATGGCAATACTGCAGGGCGACCGCGTATCTTCTGCATCAATCATTGTTACAGTATCTATTGCTGTGATGGCTGAATTTATAGTATTCTTGCTGCGTCAATGGATTTTGTCCAATAGTGGAAGAGTGTTATCCAATCAGAGGTGATTGCCATCGTTACACTGTAGCTGTCAGAGATACGCGGTCGCCCAGCTGATATTCCATTGGTATGGCATTAATAGTATATCGAGAATCGGTAGACCTGCACGACTGGACCGATGGCAATCGAACGCGGGAATTTTAACAAGATGGCGTCGTTGAAGCGGGGACGACGTCGAGATGGACGATGCGAAGACTGCTAAGTGTTGGAATGAGAGTTAGTTCGGACGTGATGTTTGAGTGGTTACCAATATCTGCAATGCGGTGAGTCACTCTGTGTCTTCCCTAGTTATCGACACAGAGTGAGTGTTGAATGAGAGTGAGTTTAGTCGATTTAATAAACGAGGGATTTTAAAGTAATCTTGAACTGGTGTTGTGTGATACTTCAGGATTTCGATAAGTACCTAAATTTGTGAGAAAACATGAAAATAAAACTTGAGTGTGTAGGTACTACTACTAGGTAGATACTCCCAAGAAAGTAAGTTCTCCTACCCCTACTTGTTGTTTTTTCACATTTAAAATGTCTAATAGTTAACTTTATTATTTCACATCACCACTCTCATTAATTAATCTATATATTATAAATCAGTAATACCACTCGTTCAATGACTTACTGACTGACTAATCAAGATATCTCAGGAACTATAAAGCATACAGACTTGAAATTTTGAAGGTAGGTTAGGACGGAAGGACGTCAGCTAACAGTTTTGAGAATATATAAAACCTCTATAGATAGGCCTTTTGCAGCGGGAAAATGTCATAATCTCATAGAAAATCAGCAATTGTACGCGGACGAAGTCTCGGGCGTTATAAAGTTTTTGTAATGTTGCGTTTTTAAATAGTTAAATAAAATTATTTTTTAATTATATATTATTATTTATTAAGTTTTCTACATACAAAGTCAATATTTTCATGAAACTTCTTGCAAGAAAACTTTTTATTTAGAAGTTAAGTGAACTTATAAAGATTAAAACCAAACTGCAAAAAATAGCACGGCGGTAGTTTTAACTGACAAGCTCTGTTCGTGCATATTTTGTCGAAGGAGTGCATTGGAAAATTTGTTATAGTGATTTATGAAGTTTTTATAGTAGATAAAGTTTTACAAATGAGAAACCGAACCGAGTACTTACGGTGAGCATGGCGTCGTCGTCGACAAGCGCCACGCAGTCACCCGCCGCGCTCAGCGCCGCACAACGCAGCCTCGCTGCACCCGCCACGCGCGCCCGAAGCCGCGACCGAAGCCGCCAGCGCCGCCGCGACGCACGGTACTCCTCGCGCCACGACCACTCGGGGGACTCTGTTACGCACACACCCGCTTTGAACTTATATAACTACAGGTAAGGTAACCTACCTGAGTTAAGTTTTAAAATCTATAAATAAATAAATAAAAGTACCTACTAAAACAATCAAATCTGTAATAAAGTAAATAAAACTGTAAAAAGTAGGCGCCCCATTATCATAGTGCATTTTTTTATCTTAACCCTGCTTTTTTTTTTCTAGCAATATCTTATTGAGCTTACAGTTAAAGGTGCTCACTGATTTTAATCCTCACACAGGCGGAGGGATCACATTCCAAATCCTAGAAAAAGCGAGCCTAAAACTGCCTCGGAATGCGGTGGTCCTGTGTTTTGGCACAGCTATTTGTCACGCCAGATATCTCGGCGCATATCTACTGTGCTGCCTTGCCCACTTTATCTTAGTGTATATAAAAAGTACTCTGTGATCTTAGTGAATAGATACTCCGGTTTACCAGTAGAGATAACGCCAAATGACGATGTTGCCAGATGCAAGTTCCTACGGGCTGACATATTTAATAAATTGCCTGCCTGATTAAGATATGGACTGATATGTGACCGAGGAGGAACAGGAAAACAGAACCGAGTGCAAGGTATACTTATAATAAAACTGTAACAGGTCTTATTCGGTGCATAGATATTTAAAATTCTTTTTTGAGGGCACTAAATAATTGATACTGAAGGCAAAACTGTAAATTTTTGTCTGTCTGTCTGTATATTGACGGCGCATCACGCCGAAACTTTTGAATTAATTCAAATAAAACTTGGCATGATTTGAGTTTATACTACGAGAAACGACATTGTATTCTTTTTATCCCGAAATTCAGCACGGTTCCCTTGGGCGAGGGGATTAAAGTCAAAATGTGTACTTAGTCGTGTGTGTAATTCATTAACACGTAGTCCAATTTAATTCAATCTTTTTTTGTTAGAAAGGACATACCTACTTTAAATTTTTTATATTCCCGTAAATTAGTTTTGTAATTTAGAAATTAGAGACATCACAACCCTCAGTATTAATACTTATTACTTAGATATGACCTATACCTGCTTGAAACCCGGAATGTAAATTTTGAGAGAATATTCCTTGAGCCCCCAAGAGCTGTACTAAGGAAGGATTTTTCGAAATTCCAGGCTATGAATAAATAAAAGCTAAAAACTACACAAAACAACAACAAAAAGCAAATTAAGGTACCTAATGTCATGTTTGAAGATAATCTCGAGCTATCTCTAGCAGAGCTGTACACGGCACTGGTAGCCACGGGGGACATGATAGGACCTGGACCCTGGACGTATGAGCAGGTATTCGACACAGCTTTTTATTATACAGACAGAGATTTATGTAGACAGTGCAATCTATTACAGAAATAAACAACTGTAATTTATCAAACATACAATTTTTGCACATGAAATTGTACAAAAGCGATGCGCTATCATTTATCCTGGGACTGTCGCTTGGTTTGATTGGATTGGCAAATAATAAGATAATCACCAGTTTCAAATCGTTAAGCAAGCAAATAGCTAAAGTGGCAAGATCGCATCGTACACATCGACGAGCCCCGCGAAGGAGCGCTCGCACCGTTCCCACGGTCGAGCGTACTGCGACAGTAAACATGTGGTACTGCTACGTGCCCCGCGGTCTGTCGCCGTGTGGGGTGCGCCTCACTGGTCACGTATAGTGTAATAGGCCTATTACACTGCACTTTTCACAAGGACCCTTACAGTTGAATCAGTGTAGTGTAATAAAATTTAGGTAATAAGGGTCCCTAATTTGGTCCTTATTGTTGTGTAATAAGCGACGCTCTAACTAGCGTAACATTAGTATATTATATATAATAATATATATCCGGTTTGCCGTCTGCTACGGCTTGCTGGATCTTATCACGGTTTAGAATTTCGCGATTATAATCTAACGGTTTTTACAATCTTACGGTGACATACACAATAAAAGAAAGTCGTGTTAGTTACACTATTTATAACTCAAGAACGGCTGAATCGATTTGGCTGAAAATTGGTGGGGAGGTAGCTTCGAACCAGGAGACGGACATAGGACATAGGATACTTTTTATCCCGGAAAATTAAAGAGTTCCCGCGCGAACTAGAAAACCTCAATCCACGCGGACGAAGTCGCGGGCATCAGCTAGTAAATAAAATAAAATTAAAATTAAATATAATAGTGTAATTGCCCTATTAGCGAGCGATGTAGTTACCGCTGGTGGCGAGCGCGAGCGCGCGCAGCGCTTGCGGAGTGGCGCGCGGGCGCAGTGCGCGGCGCCACAGCGCGTCGTCGAGCGCGGCGCAGCGCCACGCGCGACACACGGCGCCGCAGCGCCACAGCTCGCGCGGCGCCAGGTGCGCGAACACGCAGCGCAGCGCCACGCCCGCGCGCGCCCCGCCCCGCCCCGCGCCGCTCCACTCGCACGCCATCCCGCTGCAGCACTGCGACCGTACAGCACGAGGCCGCGGTTTGGTCTCGCGAGATCTCTCGATTAACCATTTTTAGCCGAGCGCCGGACGCCCGCTTTATTTTTAGCCACGCCTGCGCGAACCGAATGACTCTCGGCCCCGACAGTAGCATTGACGCGGTCGCGGTAATAACAAAAAGTGACAAGTTTAATTTGCACCATTAAATATTGAAATGAAACTTCTTTAGTATCGTTGTGATTTGAAAATTCGATGAAACGAAAAAGCGGCACCAAATAAAAGACTGACAATCAAATATCAATCAAATAAATATTATAAATGCGAAAGTTTGGATGGATGGATGTATGGATGGATGTTTGTTACTCAATCACGCCCGAATGGCTGAACGGATTTGGATGAAATTCGGCACAGAGATAGATTTTAGTCTGGAATATCACGTAGGCTACTTTTTATCCCGGAAAACAAAGGAATTCTGAGGAGAGATGCATCAGATAGTTATTCATAAATAGTATTTAGCTTGCGAGAGAATGAGACAATATACAAGTTAAGTATATTTATCTCATTCTTTCGTAGGCTCCTTTTCTGAAGTTCTGCCGCGTGTGAATTTCACATACACTACTACAGCCGATTAACGTCCCACGGCTGGGCACAGGCCCCCACTCTCATAGGAAAGAGGGAATTAGAGCACAGACCGACCACGCTGCTCCAATGCGGTTTGCCGTGCTTTAACGACTATTATCATGTTAGTGATAATAACCGGAACCGACGGCTTAACGTGTTCTCCGAGGCACGGGGGTGAAACACCGCAAACTTCCTAAATCCGGGCAAGCTCTGACAATTTCTAGCCAGAAAAACCCAACACTTAATTATGGCCCGATCCGGGACTCGAACCCGGGACCTCGTCGGCCGCAGTCGAACATGATAACCACTAGACCAACGAGGCGAGCTAAGCTTTGAGGCCCCAAAGGCTAAAAAATAAAACTTAAAAACAGAAAGAAAAAACTGTTAATATTTTCATTTAGGTTGTGGCGGTCTCCGCAGTCCGCACATAATGCAATAGAGGGCACTACTAGTACGATGCACGCGACCACGAAGAGCCCAACTCACGATTACGAAGTGTTCTCTGAATTAGGCTATATAATATACCTACGACCTCCAAATATGAACGGTCGGACCAGTGGTCCCCGAGTACGACACCCGCTCGGAGGATGATCATCCTATTGTTACGGTCGAGCCATATCACCTGCTCCCGTACAATGTTATTAATATTGTACTTAAATTAACTTAAGGTTCACTTTTCGTTGACAGGAGTAACAATTCAAATGCGGGTATCTTCGTAACCTGTTTATTGGCAACTGACTCGCTCCCTAACTTGCTTATGGTGGTACTATGGTCGTAGGTATATGTTTTACATTATCTAAGCTAAGCGGCAGCCATACATTTATCTGAAGAATAATATTATAACGCCGAGACTAAATGTATGTAGGTCTACAAACAGCATAGATATACGTAACTGTCTCGGAGAAATATTAAAAAATACAAAGTTTTCTTAAACATGATCGACTTAGATAAGTAGCAGGCATTAAGGAAAAAATATTAACCGCAATGTTAACTCACCGAGTGCGAGTCGGACTCGCTCTCCAAGCATTCGACCATTAGAACCTAGTTAAGAGAATAATTTACTAATATAGTACTAGTAGTTACCGGCAAAAGTAGCTACGACGGAGGGACAGACTGACAGTCGAACCGTGAGATATGGCAACCTAATGAGAAATAAGTAAAAAGTAAAGTGCGCGGCGCTGCACGGCACGGCACGGCGCGGCACTGCACGGCACGGAGTGGCGCGGCGCGGCTACATGGCGGCGAGCTCCTTCTTGACCTGCGCGGCGTAGTCGGCGGCGGCCTCGGCCAGGTCGCGGTCGCCGGCTGCGTACTCCATCGACGACTCCGAGGCCGCCGGGCTCGCCTCCTCCGCCTGCTTCTGCTTCAACCGGATTTCGCGCATGCGCGTCTCCAGGATGCGCTCGCGCTTGCTCTCGCGCTCCAGCATCTGCGACACGACACCCGTCACTCCGCAGCAAGGCATGCGACAAGCAACACACACGGCGGGCGCGCACCTACCGCCGTGAGCAGCGCCTTGTCGTTCTTATCGGACTGCGCCAGGCTCTGTGACAGCTCCACCATGTACACGTGGCCGGCGCGGCTGCCGCACGCCACCAGCGCGCCCTGCGAACACACGCACGCTGTACACGCGCCGCACGCGCTGCCTCACGCTCGGAGCGACACTCACCGCGTCGTGGACGCGCACGCGCAGCAGCGGCTCGGGGCACACCTGCACGGTGAGCGCGGGCTCGTGCTGGCGCCGCAGCAGGTCCCACGCCGCCAGCAGCCCGTCCGCCTGCAGCGCCAGCAGCAACGACAGCCTGCGGAGGATGCACAGTTCAGCGGGTCGCTCGTTCGCCCGAGGGACGCGCGCGCCGCACTCACCGCGTGGGGCTCCAGGTGGCGGCGGTGACCTTGTGGCGAAGCGGCGGCGACCACAGCACGGCCGACTCGCGGCACTCTTCGCTGAACACGCGGATCGTCCAGTCGCCCACCGTCAGGAAGTTCTTTAGGAAGCCGGGGTTGCGCTCCAGGGACCACACGGGGCCCAGGTGCGCCTCGAACTGTGGGACGAGAAGGCGAACATCACTCGTGCAGCGTCGGCCGGAACGACGACGCACGATCGCGCCTTAGCTACCTTAGCCGGCAGCTTCTCCATCGGCGTCTTCCCCTTGCGGTTCCCGCCGATGACGAAGCCGTTCTCGGTGCCGACCATGAAGCGCGTCGGGATCGTGGGCTCGTACTCCATGACGCTGACGCCGTTGGCGGTGGCCATACTCTGCACGTCGAACGATGATTTGACCACGTCCATGATCATCTCGTCGGTGGGCGCGCTCATGTTGCGCATGTCCCACCACTTGACGGCGCCGTCCGGTCCGCCCGAGAAGAACTCCTGCCCCGACTTGGAGTTGATGAAGAGCACGCTGCGCACGAGGTCGCGGTGGGCCACGTGCGGCGCGCACAGCGCGGTGGGCCGGCCGCCGCGCCGCCGGTCCCACACGCCCACCTGCCCGTTGGCCAGGCCACCGGCCAGCGCGTGTGGGTCGCGTGGGTTGAACTGCAGGTCCAGCAGCGGCGCGGGTGGCAGCAGCAGCACGTCGGGCGCGTTCGCGTTCTCCACGTCCCACACGCACGAGTCGAGCGGCGCGCGCGGCGCGCGGTGGAAGTCCACGTCGGCGTAGGCGACGGCGAAGCGGTGGCCACCCTCGGGCTGCCAGCTGATGGAGGCCACGGGCCGGCCGCGCTGCCCCGCCGCCGCCGCCGCGTCGCGGTACACGTTTACCGTGCGGCAGCTGCTGCGCTCCACGGGCGGCAGCGGCGCCATCTCCGCGTAGTACGCGCGGTACATGTCGATCGCGTTGTTCTGCATTATGTAATGGTCCATGCGCTGCAAATCAGTACCGAAGGAATCTTTTTACTCTTTTTGTTACTCGAACGTATAGAAGATCAGAAAAAACGAGGCCACGAAAGGATCACTGCCTACGAATAATGGAAACGTCCCGGAAACTCACCGACGATAGCGACATAACACAGTGAATGTAAGGGTCATCCTTTTCGACTTTCCTTCGATACCGCTGGGTAGCCTCAGGATCTAGTATGTTGACATCTTTTGGCCACCCTCCTTCCGCGTGATTAGCTCCAGTCGTCGAGTATTCGGCTCTAAAGAAACAGAAATATTACGTTATACAACAGCAGCAGTAGGGGGGTGGAGGGGTTTCTCCGATTGGCCTGGGCCCAAATGGTGACCTGATGGTGTTGACGGTATGCTCGGAGTAGCGCGGCGTGTGCTGCGCGGGCTGGTGCACGGGGTTGCGCAGGATGTAGTCCTTGTGGTGTTGCGGCGCCGCGGCCAGGCTGTCGCACAGCTCGGGCCCCTGCTCGCAGAACAGAGGCTGGCGTCCGAACTCGCACCGCTTCTTCGTGTATGTGTACACTATCTCCATCGCTGGACGATTGCGGTTGCAACGATTATATTAAATATTAATATTATTATTCACTTGATTTTCAAATCTTTATGAGAGCAAAATCTTTGAAATATAAAAATGATAGACCCTTAAACCAAACAAAACACAGAACTTAAATGTCATTGACAGATCATGACAAGCTAAACCATAAGCTTTTTTGAGTAATATCTTCGTTGCTTGCTTTAAAAAATCCTTCGAGGAGACTGGTCATGAAAAATTAGCAGTATCTTTGACGCAGCGTTTCAGCACGAATTTTGAAATCCCGTGTGAAGAAAAAATCTTGTAGAACTTTTGTAGAAAGTTGAAACCATACCTAAGAGTTCTATAATTATTAAAAAAATCACAGATTTTCCAGTCCCCACAAGAATCGGAGCATTAAAATGAATTTTGAATAACACATTACAAGTTGAATAATAAGAAATTTTTATTGACATTTACTTCCCTAAAATTACACAACTACATTACTTACAAGGCATCTTTTAATACCATTACCATGACGATCAGTCAGCGTATATTTACGTGTTCGTGTTCAATAGAAGGAAGTACTTCCTCGAAACCCGCACGGGTTTGTTACGCTAACTTCCTTTTAAAGTCGTGTTCAATTCGAGGCACGATTCCTCCAAATCGACGGGTTTGCGCCCTGACAGGCATATTTATTTCCGTGTTGCAGAGCGGGCTTTATTACCCTCGGTAGATTCATCATAAAGATTATGATGAATCTTTATTTATCTTTCCAAGTCCGTAAAACTCATAGTGGTAGGATTCTTCGGTGCACACAACGTGACCAATAGTTCATATGCTTGTCATCCATTACCGTAAATAAAGTAGGCACTTTTAAGTTCTCCTTCATATCATTTATGAGGAAATACTGCTCCAATCTCTCACTTTATAAGCGCCAATTACTAGTGACCGGATCAAAATGCTCGATCGTTCCAACGGCATAGATGATATTTTTAATGTTAGTTTTTAATTTAGATTTAATTTAGATTTTATTTTGTTAATACGACTGTGTTGCTAATAATAAAAATAAAAGATACAGAGAATTAATGCTATCAAATATTTTATAAATCTGTTGACTCTCTGAACTTTTTACTTCTTTTCCTTTTTCCCTGAGTTGTAATTAAATTATTTAAGAAACAAAATCTATCTTACAAACATTTTGCCTCGGTTCCCTTTTTCTCTCTTATAGAGGGTGACCACCTACTAGGTCCTAACTTTGTAAGGTAATCTTTAATATGTTGTAATTCGCTTAATATTTCTTTTGCTTCATCTGCCATAACATAAAAAACATACTAACCTTAATAAAAATCTATAAATTCGTTTACAATACCTTAAAATTAATAACATGATTAATATGGCAAAGGTATAATTATTATAGGATTACGCACACTTAACTAACTCTTAACTAATATTTTTGCGGCAAACACTCCTATTATATTTAACTAGTTTTCAACGCGCACTAACACATCACTCAAACCGGCGAATCACTTGAGGTACTCCAGCAGCGAATCCTCCTTTGACTCATTTGACTTTGACTTTTAATCGTTCCCTTGATTGTTGATTGCCCATGATTATTTGCTGGTTTATGTTAACTTGTAATTTATAAAGACTTTTGCTAGATTGACGAAGTATTATATAAAATTAGCCATTATCAAAATCTTCTTTAGTACTGCATTTCAGTCAATGTTTATGTTACACTTTCCTTCTATGGCCGGTCACTGACTCGCGCATGCGCTGGCAGGGTCGCCATATAAGGTTCTGGGTAGGCAAATGAAAAACGACTACAGGTTTCAGATGATACTTTAATAATTAATGTTAAAAATTAGGTACATTGACTTAAATAGTACATAACTAGAGGCTTACACCACAATAATTTCTTCTCAAACGTGAGTTGATCTCGTCGCTAATGTGATGTTTCATGGTCAAAGGGAATCCAACAGCATTACAGGATTATATTAAAATACGAAAGCTGCCTCATTCAAATTTTTTTAATATTTTGACAATATTGACATAATGTCATAATGTCATATATCACACTTCTGATGCTCATTCAGAGAAGAGACTCGTCAGTAGTGGGACTATTAAGTTATAGTTAATTCCAAAAATATTACGTTAGTTCTTCGTAGAACTAATAGATGTCGCTGTAGAACCATTGCATCGCGGTATTCCTTAACGCCCAAGAAATGGATATACAGCGACGAGTCGATGAGGATGGCAGTTCAAAACAAATATCGGTACGGTTTTTATATACACTTTTAGCTAAGTACAGTGAAAGTACGACGTGGTTTAGGGTACCTTGGTGCGGGGTACAAATTGGTCCATCGAGTCGGACTTAGGCCGTGACTCGTTTTTGAGCATCCATGACAGTGTGTTATAGGCGGTTTGTGAGTGTGTGACGTGAAAGTGATTAGTGAGTGAAGTGCCAATAGTAATGGATTGCATTTGGATGGGTTTGTCTGCATGTCAAGGTAGAATTAAAACTTTGTTTAGTTAAAATTAAATGTCAAAGACCTGGTAGTTTTTTTTCATGCATTTTCGAACTTTGATAAAGTTAGTTACAAAACTTTGAAAAATATCAGTGACTTTAGGACTTATTTAAAATATTAAATTTTAGAACTTTGATAATTTTGCTAGTAAAAAGACTTTGAAAATTATTTGTGAAAAATATGAGCTTAGAAATTGTGTTGTGTTTCAGGGACATAGTTTATTTGCGGTGAATTTTGGACTTTGAAATATTTTGTCGTTTTATGGACATAGTTTAGTTTCGCTAAAGTCATGACTTTGCAAACAACGTTTTCTTAAACTAAGAACATTGGAATCAAGTGTGTACTGTGGACATAGTAACATTGGACATTGCGTTAATATAGAACTTTTATATTGATGTTAACTTTAACTTATAGTTACCACCATGGAATCTTTGTGTGTTTTACAAGACAATAACTTGTCTACTATTACAAAAACATTAGTTAACTTTAAAAATACACCAAAACCAAGATTAGCGGTTAACTATGTGAAAATTAGACTTGAAAACTTATAAAAATATTGGGAAGCTTTTCGAAGTACACATAATGAGATACTGAAGATTGCAACACTAGAGCAAAGGAAAAGACATGAATATTTTGATGATGATATTTTTCCTAAATGTGAAGAAGAGTGAATTCACATTTTGCTATAGTTAATATATATAGCGAAATGTGAATTGACAGATGTATTAGAAAAAATTGCAACCACAGCGTTCAGCACAACAATCACAGAATTCTAGTAGTGCAAATACTAACCAAGAAGTGAAACTCCCTAAAATAAGTATTCCACAATTTAATGGGAACTATAACTGGACTACTGGAACTATATATGTCACTGATTCATTCATTGAGTAACATACAGAAGATGCATTACTTGAAAACAGGCTTAACTGGTGAAGCAGAACAATTACTGATGCACATACCAATAGCAGACAAAAACTATGAAGTAGCCTGGGACACGCTGAAAGATAGATATGGCCAGGACACAGCGTATTCTCTTGTAGACATAATATATCTTGCCATAAGTGTAGAAGGAACCACACCCTATTACACGAGAATAAGCAAAAGAAGACAGGCAGAACCGATACACAAGAGCAAAAGAACAAAGACCGAACTGATACACAAGAGTAAGAGAAAAAAAGAAGATGATACAGCAAGTACTCCAAACATTTCAGCCCATGTATCTACCCAGAGCAATGACACACTGTTAGCTACAGACTTAGTTAACGTTCAGACGAGTAAAGGAGATCAAACAGTTAGAGCCCTGATAGATCCATGTTCCCAAGAATCGTTTATTATCAGAGTCAACAGTACAACGATTACAATTGAGAAAGGAAGAAGTCAAGGGAAACGTCACTGGGATTGGCAAATTGGCAACTTCAATTAGGCATGCGGTGGAGTTACAGATCACATCATGATTGAACCACAAGTTTAAATTGGGATGTACCGCATTTGTCATGGAGCAAGTGACGGGAATAATGCCAGCTACGAAAATTTATAATCGAAATTGGGTTCATTTCACGGGCTTACAACTCGCTGATCCGAATTACAATATTCCAAGACCCATAGATTTATTACTTGGAGTCAGCATCTATACTGAGATTTTGATGAATGGCATCATTAAAAACAATCAAGGAGTACCGAGTCCTATAGCACAACAAACACAACTTGGATGGATAATATCTGGAGGATTAAAATCGAAAGATTTTACGAGCCAGGAAGTCGTCGTAGCCATCAAAATGATGGCTACATATTCTGCTTCCTTTTGTAGGCTTGTACTCAGGTCTGTTTCTAGCATTCAGCCATCTTAGCCCTAGTTCATGATATTTTGGGTATCTGAAACAATTGTAAAACATTAGTTAAAATGACACAATAACTGCAATGAAGGGACCAAAAACCACTATAATACTGTAATTTGCGAATACGAGACACCATACCGGAGATCGGATGTCTTAATCACTAGGTTATCATCGCTACAGCCTAAAATGAGTTTGACAATATTATAAGTAGAAGCTGACTATTTAATTTCATCTCTCTACCCCTCAGAGTGAGAAACAGTAAGAGTGATATGAAGTTTTAATTTTATCGATATTCAATTTATTTGAAAACAATACAATCCCCACACTATATATACACTCCAAACAAAAAGTAATGAAATAATCCAAAATTTTGGGGACAGCGCAAAAATTTACGTGTTTTGGATTCAGTAAAGTAGAAACTAAGCTATAATTAGACGAAATAACTTAAAATATTCGCCACATAAAGAAAAACTAGACGACTGTTACTCACCTATGAAATTAAATTCCTAGGCGTTTTACATTATTATTATTATGACATCCCACAACTGAGCACTACACCATAGTTGATTACATAAAAGTACAACAAAATACATGAAAATATTCACAAAACAGGTAATTCACAACTGAAACACCGGAAGCACAACAGACGCCATTTGTAGTTAGCAAAAAATTGGCTTCAATTGCTAAATTTGATGACGTTCACGCAATAATATAATACACCTGTCTCGTTCTAATAACGTAGTTTTTAGTAAGTAAGAAAAGTCTAAACATAGTTTTACATATTTTAATAATAAAATGCATCGTATAACTATAATTGAGTATAATGCAACATGTCCTCTTCTCTTAGTATATAATCAAAGGTATTTCGCTTCTATCTTTGCTTTAGAGTCAGTCCCATGGAGTTAGTTATGTTTACAACAATATTTGGTAAGCCATGAGGCAGCCACAGCTTATTCCATAGATTTAAATGAATTTGTCTTATCTATGGAAGACATTCGCTGTCTAGTTGTTTTGATTTTTAATCTCGTACGCTTTTGTCATGTCTTGTCATTAATCTTTATAAATAAAAAAAAACATTTTATAATTTAATTATATTGTATTCCAAAGGATTAGTTGAACAGATTCATCGGTGTAACATGCGCCGGTGTCAGTGCCGCCATGGTCGCGGAACAGTTCCCCATGTTCAAGCTGGCGACGCTGCTGGCGCGCCAGATGAGCTCGCCCATCGCCTCTAGGATAAAAGTACGTTTTACTGGACCGATGACTGAAAGCCTGTATTTATCCACATCGCCGTTCCCGTAGGCCTTTCGACTTTATGGGAATGTATGGGGATATTAGAGCAGTGCCACATATATCTATCACATATACTATTGACGGAGGTGAGGAATTAGTAACGCAGTACTTTACTGAACTTCTTTTAATTAGACGCGTCGTGTGAATAATGCCATATTGCGATAAACACTGTGCTAGATGCATAAGTGATTACTTTCCTTAATGAAGCCCCCGGCAGTGGTGGAACTCGCTGACTCAGTGTCAGGAGCATAGGTGGGCAGGAGTCATGTCGCACGTGCTGCACACAGCGCTACGCGGTGTCGCATCCGCGGTTCGGCGCGGCGGTATGCCGGCGCGTGGCGCTGCTGTACCAGCGCGGCGAGTGGCGCGCGCGCATGCTGGCGCTGCGCCTGGCCGGCGTGCGCATGCCGCATGCCGCGCGCCGGCCAGGAGTCATGTCGCACTATGCACGTGCTACACACAGCGCTACGCGGTGTCGCACCCACGGTTCGGCGCGGCGGTGTGCCGGCGCGTGGCGCTGCTGTACCAGTGCGGTGAATGGCGCGCGCGCATGCTGGCGCTGCGCATGCCGCATGCCGCGCGCGCTGGCCAGGAGTTATGTCGCACTATGCACGTGCTATACACAGCGCTACGCGGTGTCGCACCCGCGGTTCGGCGCGGCGGTGTGCCGGCGCGTGGCGCTGCTGTACCAGTGCGGCGAGTGGCGCGCGCGCATGCTGGCGCTGCGCCTGGCCGGCGTGCGCATGCTGCATGCCGCATGCCCGCCGCCGCTGCCCGAGCGCGTCGCGCAAGACCTCGGCGGTGACCTGCTCGGTAACCCCTGTTTCATACGTGTTTGTATTTATATACTAGTGGTTCGCCCCGAACTGAGAGCTCGCGGTATTTTTTTTATTCCACGTAAGATGGTAATGGATTAGGTTAAATACTGACTGGGATAGATCGACTTGAATAATAGGATAAACTTACAAGTTCCCCTAAAAACACCTTAGCAACTTAACTTGGAACTAGAACAATTCAATCAGCTTGGCAGAATACGCCAACTTTTAAGAAGTGGCGTAAGTAAACATACCCCAGTAAAATCAACAAACTCATTAAAGAAAAAGAAAACAGAGGAAAAAATGGCATCAGTCATGATCCCCTCAAGATAAAAGACTTCTAAACAAACTAACCGAACAAATTTCCTAATTGAGCAATACCACCTTAAAAAATCATCTTCAAAGCTTGACCGCTGATCGTGATTCTAACTATGCCCTCTGGAAAGTCAAAAAAACATGAAAAGACCTATAACACAAATTCCTCCATCAGTATGTTAATGGCAGATGCGCAATCAACAATATACAAACAGCTTCATTATTTGCAAATCATCTTCAAAGTATATTCTAACCAATCGATGGTCACGCACATCAAAATGACCTCCAGCAAACTCAACTAATAGAGGAAGTTATCGATATAAAACTCGTCACACCAAAAGAAGGATTACGGGAAATTAAATATAACCTGAGTCAAAAGAAATCACCGAGCTACGATCTTATCACCGGAGAAGTCTTAAATAATCTACCACGCAAAGCAAGGGTTAAACTTACTAATTTAATCAATGCAGCATTTCGACTGTATGTATGTACTGTATGTACCTGATTTATGGAAAATTGCTGAAGTTATTATGATATCCAAGCCAGGGAAACCTCCCCAAGAAACAACGTCGTACAGGCCAATCTCACTGCTACCCATAATGTCCAAACTATTTGAAAAGCTACTGCTTAAGAGAATTAAACCCATAATAGATGACAAAAATCTCGTACCAAATCACCAATTTGGATTCAGAGAAAAGTATTCTTCAATTGACCAGGGTCATAGAATAGTTAACATAATTGAGCAAACATTGGAAGAAAAAAAGGTTTGCACTACTGTATTTTTAAATGTAGCGCAAGCCTTCGATAAAGTATGGCATGAAAAACTTATTGCTTATTCATATACAATACAATTTTGAAATCATATATTACTAACAGAATGTTCAGAATTCTTCAAGAAAATGCATATTCGGAATTGAAGGAAATAAAAGCTGGGGTCCCACAAGGAAGTTTACTTGGTCCGGTTTTGTACCTCTTGTACACCAGTGAAATCTCGGTGTCAGAAAACAATGTGATTGCTACTTTCGCTGACGATACTGTCATAATAGGAATTGGAAAAAGTCACGATGAAGCAGTCACAAAAGTTCAAGCTTCCATTAACAAAGTCTACGATTGGAAAGGTGGTGAATTAAGATGAACGAATCAAAATCGGTCCATATAGATTTCACAAATAAAACACCGAAATATCACCCGATTTACATTAATGGGCAACAGATAACGTATGCATATACAGCTAAATACCTCGGTATGACTCTGGATACAAAGCTGAGGTGGAACAGGCATGTTAAAAAGAAACGAGAACAATTACAAATACGTTATAAAATATGTATTGGCTACTTGTCAGAAAATCTTGTTTGTCAATACACAATAAAATTCTATTATACATATAAACAAGTCCTAATGCCTATTTGGACTTATGGCATACAGCAGTGGGGCTGCACTAAAAAAACTAATATACAAATAATACAAAGGTTTCAAAACAAAGTACTTCGCAACATTGTGAATGCACCTTGGTACATTAGAAATGACGTAATTCATCGGGACCTGAAAATTTAATACGTCGACAAAATCATCACCGAATTTGCAGAAGTCCATGATCATCGGCTTCACCATCACGTTAATGTTGAGGCAATGCAGTTGCTCGACGTTACGCAATTAGTGAGAAAACTAAATAGGACAAAACCCTTTGAGTTAGTGCATAATGTAGAAGACGTAAATAATTCAATTTCTCATGTCACTATCTGATTTACTGTAAACAATTTACTTTTAAACGCAAAGAAAACCAAGTGCATTGAATTCGCATTGCCGAATACCAAGTCCACAGGAAACATAAATTTAACTCTAAATAATGATATCTTAAATATAGAAGAGACCACTGTGTTCCTGGGGGTGACCTTAGATTCAAAGCTTCAATGGGGCACTCATCAAGTCTGGCTGGCTATTTATTTATTTTATAAATTAATGAAATTGTAATATTTTTCAAAAGAGCAACCGCCGAGTTTCTTTCTGGTTCTTCTCGGTAGGCATTCCGAACCTTAAATACTAAGATACGTCATTGGACAATTTCTTAGTACATAAGTTAATTATAAGCTTAGGTTAAAGAAAAATTACTTATTAGTCAAATAGTTTGGCTAGATTGTAATTATATTGAGCACCCTGCATTGGTTCTCAATAATAGAAAAAAAAGTAAGATGGTGCTAACGTCTATTATTTGTAAGCACAAACGAATAAAATTTTATAGAGCGCCATCTATTGACATAATTGTGAAGTTCTGTTAAAAATACTGAAGCTCATTAAAAATGAAATAATTTCGTTTCCTTATAATATTTATCTAATTTTAGTATTTGTTGTGCAAGTACAGGATATAATTCAAATCATTGATCAAGTATCAGGCTCAACCTTTCACAAAATTGAGAGTTCTGAGGTCAACTTTGGACGTTAGAAAATTTCCACTTTGAAAGCCCCCCATTTCGTCAATTTTAGGGGAAAAATAATAATTCTGGACTCTATTCCTAATTCTCTTTAAAATCATACCGCAACCCTATGTAACGCTATAAAAATATTTTACTTCGCATTCGCTTCTATGAGAGCCTCCCTGAAATAAAGATTTTTTATAACTTTTAAGCCACATACGGCTGGAGGTCATCGGTTTACATATTATATTTAAATTTAAAGTAATAACGTTCAGTAACTTAGAAGATATAAAATAATATGATAGACGGACGCACGGAAAAGTGTAAATTTACTGAAGTAGACTCAGAGACTTTCGCTTCGCTCGGTCACTAAATGTATGTTTGTCCGCGGACTTCTCTGAAAATATTAATAGGATACTGACTATTCTTTTTTTTAGTTTATATTTACTTTAGCATAAGAAACAGTACAAAGTTCATCAAAATCAAATCAGTAGTTTTTAAGATATGGATTGTTAAGTGTGTGGTGAAGTCGGTTTAACTTTCAATCTTTTAGATTATCACTTGTTGTAGTTACGCCCTTACTCGTAGGGTTCGACGAAGGTAGGGATTCTTAACGTATCCAAACATAGAGCGGCCACTGCGCTGCTGAATCACGCGGCGTTTGCAGGACACAATTTTGCCGCGTGCTAGTAAGGATTTGAGGATTACAACAGTTTGTGTTTAGACCTTTATGATTTATTAAACTACGACTAGGTATGTAATAAAACATATATTTTTGCCGCAGGAGAAATCATTATTTTTACACTGGGAGCCCTAATCGTAATATTCGAAGTGAATCGCCAGGCCAATAAGCAAGAAGCGAAGGTAGGTATTTTTTTTTTAGTTTTTGCGCCTGTACTGTTAAATTGATTACGTAGAGCTACGCGAGAATTAAGTAATTATTAAGTATTTATTATTAAGTCTTTGATAGTTTCCCACTATTTAATTAAGTGTATTACCCGCCTACGCCCCCGCCCAGCCCTCCGACCACAGCGACGGCGACGGCGGTGTTCAGAGCCTCGTGTCTGTAGGTGGTGGCGCAGCGCTCTGAGTGGCTGGCGGTGTCGCTGTCGCTGCGGGAGCTGCAGCACGAGGTGGCGCTGCAGCAGCACGAGCTGAAGCGTCTGCTGCAGCCCGCGCCCGCCCCCGCCCAGCCCTCCACCCACAGCGGCGGCGGGGGCGGGGTTCGGAGCCTCGTGTCTGTCTGCAGGTGGTGGCGCAGCGCTCCGAGTGGCTGGCGGTGTCGCTGTCGCTGCGGGAGCTGCAGCACGAGGTGGCGCTGCAGCAGCGCGAGCTGGAGCGCCTGCACGCCGCGCTGCGCCGCCTGCTGCAGCCCGCGCCCGACCCCGCCCCCGCGCCCGCTCACCTCGAACACGGTGAACCTGATCGCTCTGATTGCACTGATGCGGCATTGGAGAACGATGATGGTAGTTGACATCATCACATTTCAAAGCTCCTAAACATGAAAAAAAAATAAGTGTGTGGGTGCAATTCATACGCGGCAAAAGTGAAACTTCAGAAAAGTAGCATACGAGAGAATGAGATAAATATGACTTGTATAAGAAAAAAATCCAGTGTTGCTCTTCCGGCTTTTCTGTCCTCTGTGCATAGTATAAAAGAGTTTAGTTCTCAGATTCTTAATTCTAATTCAGTTTCATTGACCTACGCCACAGAGGCCCCAGAGAGTTGGAAGTTCAGGTGTCCCAATGGCGATATCCCGGAGGAATGTTTCACACAAAAACTTTGGGATGTGCCGTTGGTTCGGCTTAAATTTGGTTCAAAATCTTACAAGTGAAAGAGATCGAGCAAGGCTTCTAGCCTTATCTGAAAAAGAATCCGGGTATTGGCTTCATGCCTTGCCATCGAAAAATCTCGGCGCTCTTTTAGATAATGAAAGGTTTCGTGTGGCTCTAGGTCTCAAATTGGGAACACCCCTGTGCTTCGAGCACAGATGTCCGTGTGGAAAAGAGGTCGATAAATTTGGAATTCACGGACTCTCTTGCCAAAGGAGCGCTGGTAGGCTTTATCGGCATGGCTCTCTCAATGATATGATCAAAAGGGCTCTTGCCACCATAGATATTCCTGCGCTCATTGAGTCGGCAGGGATTAGTCGGGATGATGGCAAGAGACCTGATAGATTGACGCTGGTTCTCTGGGAACGGGGACGGGTGCTAATGTGGGACGCAACATGCGTAGACACATTGGCCCCGTGTCATATTGTCATATTCCGTGTCAGGGAGACAGTATCAAGGCCGGGAGCCGCAGCAGAGAACGCTGAAACCGGCAAGCGGCGGATGTATGCCTCTCTCATAGAGAATTACATATTTGTTCCGTTTGCCGCGGAGACCCCTGGGCCGTGGAGACTTAGTGCCAACAATTTTTTGCGAGATATTTCACCGCGGTTAATTGCCTCATCTGGTGACAGAAGGGCTAGCTCATTTTTTGCGCAAGGGATCAGCCTGGCTGTCCAGCGCGGAAATGCAGCCAGCATTCTTGCCACCATTCCACGCGGGCATGATTTATGTAGCAATTAGGTTAGGCTAGCCAGCATTAAGTTCTATTGTATTATTTTCAAATAAAAAAAAAACTTGTATTTTATCTCATTCTCTCGCAGGCCTTATTTTATAATGAATATATTTGTCTCTTTTTAATGTCACGTTTTCGTTACATTGAATTTTCAAATCACAACGGTTTTAAGGAAGTTTCACTTCAAAAACTTTTTTGTGTTATGTTGCTTACTTTTGTTATTTAGAATATTTTTTCAGTTATAAGTTACTGTTGTTCAAGTTAAAATATTTTTATTAAATTATATATTTTATAAAAACGAGAATTAATAAAACGCGTATACTTTTATGTTTCTATATTATTTTCCTTTTATATTTCTATAATATTTTGCAAAATTGGTCCACATTGAAGTTGTTCGCACCATCTATCGACACGGCTTGCCATTTCTACAGCGCGCGGCACGTCACCCTGAATATTTGGACGGACGTGACTATTTAATTGAGAACGTCGCGCTTTCATTTCTTTCTAGATGGCGTTCCACTTTATGTTTTAGTTATAAGAAAACCAATAATGTCATAGACAATGTATCGTCTGTTCTATGAAAGGTTTCCGATTAGAGCTTAATTTGCTGCTCAGCTAATTCTCGCGTAGTGGATTTGAAGAACTCTCACTGCTGTCTGTAACTGTGACTCTCCGATAAACCTCGAAAATTTCAAAACGTCTTTTCCCAAAGCTTCAATGTCGTTACTCATGTAAGTGTCGGCTCTATCTTCGTTAGTTGAGAACTCGAGATCCTTCTACCGTGGCAGAATAGCCTTTTTCATCTATGACTACGATAAAAGTTCCTTCCTCTCGATTCGATCCTATAATCATGGGAACCTTATTATATTTTCCTCTCGCCAGTGAGCCGGAAGGGTCTTCGGTCAAGAATGGCTCGACGCCGTCGATCCGTCGCTCGACACACGGTACGAAGGCAAAATTTGCTAATATCGTTGCGCCTTCTCGTCGTGGCCATTTTATGTTGCTGAGCGCACTCGCAGTACTGTTGTTCAAGATGTCGTATATTTCGTACGGATCGCTCGTCAGGTATCCTAACAACTTCACCAGCTCGGCGGCCACTGTAATCGGTTCCAAACGATTACAGTGAGAGCTAAATCGTAATTTTATGCCACACTCGCGGATCACTTAGCAAAGATTTTTTTTTAAATTTATTTATTTAAGGACATCCAACAGGTTACAATAGAATAACAGGAAAAAGAAATGTACTTAAAAGATATATATTATATTAGGTATTTATATAATAATCAGTTATTATAATTTGAATAATTAGAAATTCTTAACCACGACGTTAAAAATTGTAAAATTCGATAGATCAGGCGTTACTTTGCGGAAGTTCATGATTTAGCAAGAAAAGATTACAATTATTTCGCTTGCAACTGCATGCTTGACCATACAGATTTTTTTCTGTTGGCAAATTATAACAGAATAATTGTAATCTTTTCTTGCTAAATTGTAAAATTAAATAAATGTAAAAATTAAAAAAAATAAAAATTAATAAATATTAGGTAAACGACTTAAGATAAGCAAAGCTAGATATAAGCGATAGTGCAACTCGGTCAAGAAATTATTATACTAATCATTTGAATATCTTATCACTATGAATGTCGTTTTTTCTCGTCTTCGTTGTAATAAAATCGTGACTTATTTCACTAGGTCATGCCCGCGACTTTATTCGCGTGGAATAAGTTTCTAAACTACCAAGGGAACTCCTTGGTTAACCGGGATAAATAGTAGCCTATGTATAGGGATAGCTAATATAAATGGAAAGTAACATATTTTCTGATCCCGGATAATCAAGAAGTTCTCACGAGATTTTCCTATAGTTAGAAAATCCCCAAGGATTTTGTCAAAGTCATCGACGATGTAAATATCATAAATCTATGGATTTGGATTTAATCCTGTCTCAGTTTTCATAGACTATGTTTCTGAAAATGTAATACTTCGCGAAGCCTGGGCGGACTAAGCCGGAATAATAATACCGTTCATCCTCACAGTCAGTTATGTTGCTCGGTGTCAGTTTACAGCGAGGCTCCTAATAAATGGAGAAAAATGGTTTTTTTTATTCCGCGTAATTTGCTGGTAATCAAACAATTCATAAATCATGGCGCCTGCGGGAGGGGGGAGCCAATGACGGCGATTAATGAGGACGGATTACAGCGGAGTTAGCGAGTCGGTAGTTTGCGCTCGCCGACCGCAGTTGACTAAAGCCACGGAAGGGCGTCGATTTCCTTAACTTTATTGCAATGTGTGGCAGCAGCAATATTAGGTGTATAGACCTGCCACGCCTCTGGAAGGAAACTGATAGTAATTTTTATTGACACTTGTTCATCATATTATTATCATTTGAACTGGTTGAAGCAGCTGCGATTTGTATTACAGTTTTATAAAGAATATAGGTATGCAGCGCGTTACAGTATAGCGCAGCGGAAAGGATTTGAACGCCTCACAGCAGCTCATTGTAGATACTAAACTTCTACTTACTAGGACTTCTTTAACTGTTAATAGGAATTAGATTTTTATAACTCTTTGATTTCACAGGATCAAAAGCAGATAGCCTGTGACGTCACTCTCCAGCTCCTCAACGACACCCGGGCAAATAATAACGTCGATAGGTACGTAGGCCTGCCGTAATATAGGAAGGCAAACCAGCAAACCGAACAACTAACAAACACTTTTGCATTTATTTAGGAGTACGGGTTCACCTCTGACGGCAATCCGGATCGAAAAGCACTATTGTTTGTGAAGTTAATTTAAAAAGAAAACATTTGAATCAGATGCAGAATAACAATAAAATCTATCTAATAGGCCTATTACACTGCACTTTCCACAGGGAGCCTTACACATGAATCCCTAAAATGGTCGGTGTAATAATATAACGCCTTAACTTGCGGCCACGCCCACCCTTACCACAGGGCCCTGTATAAAGTGCAGTGTAATAAGTATGTAATTGTGGTCCGTGGCTGATTGGCGTCGCGAATTGTCCGATTGCACTAATGAGGCGCTGCGCGCGCCGCGGGGATATGTAGCAGCGCGGGGGCCCCGGGCGGCCCGAGCGCGCCTCATCGCCCGCGAATATGCTCGCCCCGCTGCTGCTGCCCTGCGTGGCCGCGCTGCTGCCGCGAGCCGCCCCGGCCGCCCCGGCGCGCGCGCAGCTCTACACCACACTAATGGAAAAGAGTGAGCTTTTATACGACTGCCTGAATAAAATAAATGGAATCATAATTAAAAAAATTAAAAAACACGACTGCCCTCCCGAAAACGAACTAAAAAGTTAAAAATCTAAATTAAGTTATTTAAATGAGAATCTTATACACATTTTTATTAAATGACTAGCTGATGCCCGCGACTTCTTCCGCGGGGAATAAGGTTTTTTACAACACTACAGTACAATCTTACGGTGACAAATATGTATATTTTATGTTCCTTGCAGGACAGCTACAGCCTAAACGCGTGGACCGATTTTGATGATTCTTGCACCAGTTTATGCCGAATATATCATTAGAGTGTCACTGTGGAAGCCGAATTTGAGAAAAAACAAACTGGCGCCCTGCAGAACCAATAATGTAACAAATTAAAAAATTAAAGTCGGTTGACTATGGCAAGTGGGATATCGATGAATAGCTCTTGCAAAATCATAGTTAGGTTTCCTTTACCATTTTCTCATTTTAACGATCATTTAGGATTTACCAGGTTGCAAAGGTTTATTTTTAGTGTATTCCTTTGTGTCACACTACAGACAAAACGGTTGAACTGATTTTGATAATACTTGCACCACTTGCACCACTTTATCTTAATCTTCCGAGTGTCATAACGGAGCTGAATTTGAGAAAAACAAAATGGCGGCTGTTAAAAATAGTTCTGCAGTACGTATTAAGACATATGGTTCCCCATCTTAAAATAGAAGGCGTTGCTTGTAATTGAGTCGCGCTATAATGTCACACCATTCAATTGCATAAAACTAATTGTTTGTTACAGAGGCCGAATTGGAGTAAAATAAAATGGCACCCACTAGAATCCAATTTATAAATGAAAGTCGACAGGCTATAGGCAAGTGGGGTATCGTCAGATAGGTCGTTTAAAATCAGACCTATTATAGGTTCCATAAACCATTTCTCTGAGTAAATGGTAATTTAGGACTTACGAGAGCCATGTTCACATTTAGAAAGCCATTATAAATAATAAGTAAGTGTGTGTGTGTGTCGCAGGCTTGTCGGACGCGACGCCGCTGCGGGCGGCCGGCTTCAGCATCCCTAGTGGACAGTGCAGCGGGTACATCGACCAGGTAACGAGATGTGGCGATACTGCTACTGACCGCTACATGCTTCAGCATCCCCCGCGGACAGTGCAGCGGGTACATCGACCAGGTAACGAGATGTGGCGATACTGCTACTGACCGCTACATGCTTCAGCATCCCCCGCGGACAGTGCAGCGGGTACATCGACCAGGTAACGAGATGTGGCGATACTGCTACTGACCGCTACATGCTTCAGCATCGCCCGCGGACAGTGCAGCGTGTACATCGACCAGGTAACGAGATGTGGCGATACTGCTACTGACCGCTACATGCTTCAGCATCACCCGCGGACAGTGCAGCGTGTACATCGACCAGGTAACGAGATGTGGCGATACTGCTACTGACCGCTACATGCTTCAGCATCCCCCGCGGACAGTGCAGCGGGTACATCGACCAGGTAACGAGATGTGGCGATACAGCTACTGACCGCTACATGCTTCAGCATCCCCCGCGGACAGTGCAGCGGGTACATCGACCAGGTAACGAGATGTGGCGATACTGCTACTGACCGCTACATGCTTCAGCATCCCCCGCGGACAGTGCAGCGGGTACATCGACCAGGTAACGAGATGTGGCGATACTGCTACTGACCGCTACATGCTTCAGCATCCCCCGCGGACAGTGCAGCGGGTACATCGACCAGGTAACGAGATGTGGCGATACTGCTACTGACCGCTACATGCTTCAGCATCGCCCGCGGACAGTGCAGCGTGTACATCGACCAGGTAACGAGATGTGGCGATACTGCTACTGACCGCTACATGCTTCAGCATCCCCCGCGGACAGTGCAGCGGGTACATCGACCAGGTAACGAGATGTGGTGATACTGCTACTGACCGCTACATGCTTCAGCATCCCCCGCGGACAGTGCAGCGGGTACATCGACCAGGTAACGAGATGTGGCGATACTGCTACTGACCGCTACATGCTTCAGCATCGCCCGCGGACAGTGCAGCGTGTACATCGACCAGGTAACGAGATGTGGCGATACTGCTACTGACCGCTACATGCTTCAGCATCCCCCGCGGACAGTGCAGCGGGTACATCGACCAGGTAACGAGATGTGGCGATACTGCTACTGACCGCTACATGCTTCAGCATCCCCCGCGGACAGTGCAGCGGGTACATCGACCAGGTAACGAGATGTGGCGATACTGCTACTGACCGCTACATGCTTCAGCATCCCCCACGGACAGTGCAGCGGGTACATCGACCAGGTAACGAGATGTGGCGATACTGCTACTGACCGCTACATGCTTCAGCATCACCCGCGGACAGTGCAGCGGGTACATCGACCAGGTAACGAGATGTGGCGATACTGCTACTGACCGCTACATGCTTCAGCATCCCCCGCGGACAGTGCAGCGGGTACATCGACCAGGTAACGAGATGTGGCGATACTACTACTGACCGCTACATGCTTCAGCATCCCCCGCGGACAGTGCAGCGGGTACATCGACCAGGTAACGAGATGTGGCGATACTGCTACTGACCGCTACATGCTTCAGCATCGCCCGCGGACAGTGCAGCGGGTACATCGACCAGGTAACGAGATGTGGCGATACTGCTACTGACCGCTACATGCTTCAGCATCCCCCGCGGACAGTGCAGCGGGTACATCGACCAGGTAACGAGATGTGGCTATACTGCTACTGACCGCTACATGCTTCAGCATCGCCCGCGGACAGTGCAGCGGGTACATCGACCAGGTAACGAGATGTGGCGATACTGCTACTGACCGCTACATGCTTCAGCATCGCCCGCGGACAGTGCAGCGTGTACATCGACCAGGTAACGAGATGTGGCGATACTGCTACTGACCGCTACATGCTTCAGCATCCCCCGCGGACAGTGCAGCGGGTACATCGACCAGGTAACGAGATGTGGCGATACTGCTACTGACCGCTACATGCTTCAGCATCACCCGCGGACAGTGCAGCGGGTACATCGACCAGGTAACGAGATGTGGCGATACTGCTACTGACCGCTACATGCTTTATCGGCTAATGAGATATTGACTGCTATAACAGAGTTAACTGCTATTAACAATTCATTCTTTTTGTTTTGGTGAAAACTTATACAATTGGTACATAGTGCTAGACTTGATAAGCTTCATAAGAAAAAGCTCAATCTTTTAGTAGAGAATATCATCAAGACCACATATATATTATAAATTCGGCAGTCGACTAGCGTGTTGGACTATCAAGCCTAACTTTTTTACACTTGCCACCAATTTTATTTATTTATTTATTTATTTATATTTAGTCGGTAGTATTGTATGGTGGTGGTGTATGACGCGGTACCGGTCCCCGGCAGACGCTGCTGTGCGGCGCGCGCGGCGCGGCGGCGGTGCGGCTGCGCGTGCGCGACGCGGCGTTCGCGGCGCTGCGCGTGGACGACGCGCTGCGCAGCGCCACCGTGACGCGCGCGATCTGCCTCGCGCCCGCCGACGTGGAGCTCGCCGTCGCCTGCCCGCCCGACGCGCCCGCCGCGACCGGCGACAGCGCCGCGACCGGTGCGACCACCGCGACTGGTGCGACCGGCGACAGCGCCGCGACCGGCGACAGCGGGGCGCGCTTCCGCAGACACGCGGCGCGTGCGCTTCCACCGGTTCTACACTGAGCTACACTTGGAGCACTCAAAAGGATTGGATTGAAAAAGTTAACATTATTGTACTCCAACAGTGATTCTCAATCGAGATTATTAAATTGTTCTAAATACTAAATATTACTTGAGTTTCCTTAACATCAAATTTCCTTTTCCTGTGTCCTCCGACTGAGATAGCTAAGAATCAGGATTTAAACCAAATGAGTAATTACAAAAATTAATATCAGCTGCTAGGTAATAGAGGCTACAACAGGATTATACTTACATAATATAGCCCGCCAGTCGCCAGCCGCCAGCCGCCAGTCGCCAGTCGCCACCCCACACTGGAGTGTAGCCACGCGTCACGGCAGAGTGGTAGCTCGGTCTCCTGTCGGGATTGAAGAACTGTGCACAAAATATGACGATAACCTTTGGATGAAACGCTAATATTATTTACGTTGTTAAACCGACTGACGTCTAATATTTCTTTGGAAATATGTTCATGTTTATTAAATTGGAATATGAAGGTATGATAAAATTAGCTAGTTAGGTTTCACTCAATGTTTCACTATAGAGCTTGGATATGTCTCTCTGCGTTTCACAGCGATTCTGGAACGAAGACTCCCGCACTTCCGTCACTATAATTGTGGTGGACTTTTGAACAATTTAAAATGTTTAGATTAATAAATGCTAAAAACAGCAAAAAATTAAATAGGCCACTCGCAGAAAACGTAATATTAATATTATTATATGCCAGATTACAAGCCGATGGGCAATTCGCCTATGGGAAATTGCTCGCCATAACACCTCGCCGTGACCTCGTCATGTCGGGGATAAAATAGAAATTTTATTTTTTATTTCATACATTTGAGTATAATCTTTTAGCATTTAGTGTAAACTGTACAGTAGAAGTTAGGATCATGAATAGAAAGATCCTCGGAGCGCAAATTGAGAGAACCTTTCTCCAAGTACTTTATTTTAATGTTACTTCCCTAAAATCCCTAGTTCCCTAAAATATTATAGTAAAGAGATCGAAATAAAGAAAATTCTTCATTTGAGGGACTTATTGTAAATTAGCGAATGCCCGCGACTTCGTCTGCGTGGTTTGAGGTTTCTTGGTTCCCGCGGGAACTCTTTAATTTTCCGGAATAAAAAGTAGCTTATGTGCTATTTCATCTATCTCTATGCCAAATTTCAGCCAGATCCGTTCAGCCGTAGGGGCGTGATTGAGTAACAAACATCCATACATCCATACATCCAGACATCCAACCAAACTTTCGCATTTATAATATTAGTAAGATTAGCGAGTTTGCTTTAGGCGTTTTGACCTAAGGTGAGCAGTGATTGCGAGACGGGCGGGTGATTACCCGCACACCCCCGCTTCCGTGCTTCTTGGCGGGAGAATAGTGATGATGACAACTCAATCAAATCAGCAACTCTTTAACAAACTTAAAAACGCACTTTTAGTATGGACGTTGTATGAAATTCACAATAGTGACGTCATAAATTTTCATCGCACTTTTTCTTTAATCTATATTTTAAAATGGTTATCATACTCAAAACTAACCGAGGATGTAGGTCTTTTGGAAGATCCTCTATTTAATAATCAGTTAGAAATAATTTATGTTTGATATAGGCATCATCCCTATTTAAATGTCGCGCGAACAACCCTCAGGTACATACAAGGATGGCTCGGTTCCTTTGAACACAATATTATAATAATCATAATCAGGAAGGCTAGGGCCGCTCTCGTCTCACAAGGGTTCCCATTAATTATGTCCTCGGAGCACATGTTTTGCGACCCTCAGCGCGACCCTCGGCGACCCTCACGCGACCCTCGCGAGACCCACTCGCGACCCACTCGCGACCTTCACGCGACCCACTCGCGACCCACTCACGACCCACTCCGGGCCGCGTGCGGTCGATGTTTTGTCGCAATTTATCTTTATTTAGTCGGAGGTTATTTTCATGCTGACATTTTGCCAATTTGTGTTTATGTACAAATCGTTTTGCTAAGCTGTCCACAGAGAGTTAAAGGCTCAGCAAACAGAACGCGTCGCGGATCCACTGCTGTTGTCTCTCATTTGCTCTACAGATATAGCCTTTAAGAACTAGCATAGTTCCAGACCAGGGAAAATTCAGAAATTATAAATTCCCAAATTGACCCTGCCAGGGAAAAAGTCATTGCGGTTTTTGTGGTCCAAGCCTTAAACGATGGCCGGTGACGGTTGTTTATGTTCACTAGATGATGCCCACGACTTCGTTCGCGTGGATTGATCATCATTTATTCCCGCGGGGAGTCCTTAATTTTCCGTGATAAAAAGTAGCATATTATGCCCTTCCCCGGGATGCAACATTTCTCTGTACTAAATTTCATCAAATCGTGAACAAAATCTTGAAATTGAATGGCCCGTGAAAGCGTAGCTGCTACACCTGTGTGTAGCATACACATTTTCGCATTTATAATATCAGTATAGATAAATCACAGACACGCATACAACCGAACTCAAAATAATAATTTGTAATAACTACTCAGAGAGGAAAGCCACCGCAATGACCTAACGATTGAACAAAAGACAAACGGAATTCTGCAATGTTCCACGTGTGCGTTATATTATACTTATCGTTTATTTAAATATACTCATATCGATTATCTCTATAATGGCGCGATGTTCTGTAGCCTTGGATTAGAAATGATTCTTCCAAGTTTTTCTATTTATTTATTTATAGGAGATTTATTATGAAAAATTTTCGTATAACAAATTACAGCAGGTACAAGATCCGAAAAAGGAGGAAGAAAAAGGGTATATATATTATTGAGTGCAGAAAAAGGGTCTATCATGACCTTTCGCAAAGTGACGCTTGTATGTTTCGGGTCCAGGTTTAGCCGAGCATAGCAGCATTTGATTGTGATCCGTTTTGTGCTAATAACAAATTTTCGCCATTTCTACTCGTATACTTACACTCATTCCTAAAATTACATGCCTGAATCGAACCTTCAAAACTTTAGGCCCGGACTCGACCAAAGCGGAGAGGAGACGAGAGGAGAGATGTGATTTAAACAACCAATAGAATTTCGTTAATCCCACATCTCGTCTCCGCTCAGCTTCAGTGGATACCACTGAGCGGAGATGTATCATATCTGTATGGCGCGATCGATGCGGAGATGTGAGCTGTGGCTCGCAAGCTGGCGGCGGCGCGCAGCGGAGACGAGAGGAGATGTGGGCGGCGCGCTGTGTGAGTTCATCTCAACATCCAACGCTCACCGCACTTCACTCAGACCCCCTCTAGCCAGCATACATCTCCGATGTAGCCAGTACGCATCTCCGCTCCAGTTTAGCCTGGACGCATCTCCACACATAGCTATACTCCACACATAGCAGCTAAAGGTGGATACACCCTAGTTGAAAAACATCTCTTCTCGTCTCCGCTTCAGACATCTCCACTCTGGTGGAGTCCGGGCCTTAGGCTCTAAGCCGCGATCTTTTGCACAGTGTGCAGTGTGCAGTGTGTTGTGTGCTGTGTGCTGTGTGTTGTGTGCTGTGTGCTGTGTGCTGTATGCTGTAGGCTGTGGGCTATGCGCATCGAATATTCTATGCCGTACACTGCAGATATATTTGGCTTATTTTGCTATCGTTTTACTTGCGGTCTCTTTGTTTTGCATAATAAGAAGTTTTAATAGGAAGGATAATGATTAAAGTCACTTTTCTTATAAGATTTCAATAACTTTGGTGAACAATGGGAAAAAGCTTTTACGCTCGAGATACAAAATAATATACTTACTGTACTTGTACCCAAAAAGAGATCTTACGCAACTTTCCACGCCTTTGATGAATTATACAAATGCGTTTATGCGTTGACGTCTTAGGGGTCTCAACTTTTGTGAGAGCTCAAAGTACAGAACATATATAACTCGTACATGTAATTTGTATTTGTAATGTGAATTTTACAATGCAATTAAACTTCTTGTTCCTTTATTCTTTTAAAACATCTTGTCTTGAATCTACCACCAGTTCGGAAAGTTATTTATGTTGAAAAGAAAAGTCCTCTTTTTATACGACTGCCTGAAGAAAGGAGTATATTGTTTTCAGGGTTCATGTATGTAAGTATGTATGTATGTGAGTTTGTATATTCCACCATAACTTCTTTACGCCTGAACCGATTTTGATAAATGAGGCATCGTTAGAATTCCTAGCTTATTCCGGGTGACATAGGCTAGTAAAATTTAAAAAAAATTATGGGGTGACAATGGTCCCGCATTAAAGACTAAAGTTGAGAAAATAAATTCGAAAATAAGATTAACTATATAATCATCATCTACAAAATGATGAGTAGATTCCAAACATATATAACACTATAGTTTAATTCACAAAAAAATATCATTTAATAAAAATGTGAATAAGATTCTAATTTAACTAGATTAATTTAGATTTTTAACTTTTTAGTTCGTGTTTTGGCAGGGCAGTCGTATTTATTAATTTTTTAAATTTTGACTTGTAGCGAATATTTAATGCAGCATCTATGGCACGTGCGAACTATAGTACCTACGCGAGGTTCGGTATACCAGCGAACGAACCGCTAATGTAATATTGCGGCCAACTCAATAAAGTTACACTTAACATACTATTACCTATTCTGTGGTACTGAGTACTGGTAATACACCGGGCGTTCGCGTCACATCCGGGCGGAGTGTATCGGCCGGAGTGTCGCCCGGCTTAAGGGTGAAAGAGTTGCGCTTCAGGGAGCTGAATCGCTGCAGGTACTACCTTTTTTGTGTTTTGTTTTTTTCTGTTTTCGATGGGGAGGAAAAAATCGCTCCGTACTTCTGCCTGTCGGCAGGGCATGCACGGACTAAAACAACCTCCCCCCCCCGTCTTCCAGGTCAGAACGGAACCACTTAGCATTACTTCGTGTGCAGGTATGACCTATACTAATACCAGGCGACTCGCTGCCCCCACTTTTGTTCATAAAAATTCCGTGACTTCATAACGCCGCGATACCGTGCTACTAAAGGGTCCCGAAATTCACGCAAGAAGTAATTTTGACGAAAGACAGACTGCTTTTTTATAAAAAAAAAATATTTTTTACAAATCCATGAAGCACCTGCGACTTCGTCTGCGTGGATCGAGGTTTTTTAGTTCCCGCGGGAACTCCCTTAATTCCAGATTATAACCTATCTCTGTGCCAAATTTCATGCAGATCCGTTCAGCCGTTCTGGCGTGATTGAGTAACAAACATCCATCCATCCATCTCTCCACACTTTCGCATTTATAATATTAGTATAGATTCAGTATAAGGTACACTTCTTTGTCGAAACTTTCCACGACCGATTCGCGTTAAGAACTGCGACTGAATTACGTTTATAGAGCGCTTAATTTTCCCTTTCTAGGCGCGGGTGGTCGTGAAGTTGTTTTAAAATACAAGAACAAGTTAGAATTAAAAATAATTTAAATACACGTAAAAAGTTAAAAATCTAAATTAATCGAGTTAAATTAGAATCTTATTCACATTTTTATTAAATTATATTTTTTTGTGAATCACTGGATATATATATATATATTGAACTATACTGTTATATATTTTCGGAATCTACTCATCATTTTCTAGATGATGATTGTAAAACAAATCTTATTTTCGTTTTTTTTTTCAAATTTAGTCCTTAATGCGGGATCATGGTCACCCCATCAATTTTTTTTTTTAATTTTACTAGCCTATGTCACACGGAATAAGCTAGGGATTCTAATAATATCTCATTTATTAAAATCGGTTCAGGCGTATAGAAGGTATGGTAGAATATACAAACTCCCATGTATACATACATACATACATACATACATACATACATACATACATATATACATACATACATACATACATACATGAACCCTGAAAACAATATACTCCTTTTTTCAGGCAGTCGTGTAAAAAGTAGTACGGCTTTAAATCGCATGACCTATGCGGTCTATAATTCTGATCACCACAACACTGCTACACGACCACGCTCGGGCTTGAACTGTATGGCGGGCTGCACCGCCTTATTGAGACCACATAATGTCTTCCACATCCGTATCCGGCAATTTAGGCATCAAAAATTGGATTCGGAACTGTAGCCTCAGAAATCTGAACAGTAGGCGTCAAAACTTCATTATTTTTCTTAACTTCATTTTGTTGAACTTAACAATGAAAACGTGTCGTATATATCTAACGCTTCAGTTTTGATAACCCTGAACTGTGAGCTGTAACATTGTCTTTTTTCTTGTTCAGGTTCAAAGTTGCTGTAAGACGTTCACTAATTGAACAGTCCTAATTACAGTGTAAAAGATTTGAATGATAGGAAGGCATGGGTATGAATTGTTCCAGCGGGTGATTATATAATTGTTATATAAATGATAAATGATTTAGTTGATAAATGCTAAATGATTTATTTATTTCATGTAGGACAACTTGTGTCACTTATGAAATATTAAGACTCTACCACCGGTTCGGAAAGATGATTCTACTGAGAAGAGCCGGCAAGCAACTCAGCAGTTGTTCTTTTCATAGAAATTATCTTTATTTTTTACTTGCTTTGGGAGTCGGTTTATTGGAAATAATTTTTGAAGTGAAAACTTCTTTAGGAGCGTTGAGCACTTTTTGGTAGGGGGTAAAACACAGTAAACAGATACAACGTTTACTGTGGTAAAAATGTAGATTCGCGTGACCGTGACCGACATGCTCGCGAACTATATATACTACATTCGAATAATAAATATAATACGTTCGAAATTAAACTTTAAATCCTTAGTGCTAAGGATTATATTTTAATAATTTAAAATAAAAAAAATAGTTTTCACTTCCATCGACAGCGACTGCCAATTTTTTTATTTTTAACTGTTTTGTGTCCGAAATTTGAAATTTTTTTTTTCAAGTCGGTTCAGAAACCACGGAGACATGCACCGGCATACATTTAAAAAGAAATACGCACCGAATTGAGAACCTCCTCCTTTTTGTAAGTCGGTTAAAAAAAAAATATAATCATTGTTGCAGAAAAATACGTGAGTAAAAAGACTTAAACGATCATAAAAATATGTTATACCTTTTTAAGTAGGTAGGTACAACGTATTTTTAGTATTTAGAGGTTTAAAATAATTTGTAGTACTATATGCCTGCGAATTCGTCCGCGTGCATAAAGGCTTTTTGTTGCCCGTGGAAACTCATAAATATACCGGGATAAAATGTAGTTAATATCCTTTCCCGGGATACACGGGATAAAAAGTATCCTATGTCCTACCCCGGGATACAATCCATCCCTATACCAACTTTCACCAGATGTGCCGTGCATGCGTAGTCGACAGATAGATAGACAGATAGACATGCACACTTTCGCATTTATAATATTAGTATGGATTCTAGTGGAGCCGTTTGCGGCCTGGGTATGCGGAAGACTTTGACGAAGGAAACAACTCATGAAAAGGAAACAAAATGTTCAAGGCAATATTATATTATTTTTAATCATATTTTTAGCTCCACCGTTGTACGTGCAATTAAATAATCTGATAATGCGCTATAACAATCATTATCATCAACAGCTGCAGTTGAATGACATGAATGACAAAAAGTTATAGTTGAAGGGCTGCCGGTTAGTTTTTAGAACGTCTTTTATATATTACTAGCAAACCCGGCGAACTCCGTTTCGCCAACAGATGGCTTCGTTTTATGTAACATTTCGTTTGGTGATTAAAAGAAGAAGAAAAATTTTCTTTTTGTTTTATATTTGAAAAGGAAAATTTTTAATTCATTTCACAACAGTAATGAATTCATTTCGATTACCAAAATGAAGTCTTATTTAGTTGAACTTCTCTAAGTAAATGGAAGTGAATCCAAAGTAAATACTGAATCGAAGCGATAAACGTGTCCGCAAATTATTCGTTTCATTGAAGTGCTCTTTAGTAAACCACATTTTTTGTTTTTTGGTCTAACGTTAACACAAACAAAGCGGATGGTTTCCCAACTCGTGAACACGCAACGTATAACTGCCCATGTGAAAAACAATGATTTTCTAAATTTATCCCGCAAACACTAAGCGATTGGCCTTGCGACTTGTTAATTGTCATTGCGAACGCAAGGCGAACTGGAAATTGCAATCGTTTGAAGTCAAACGGAAGATCAGTCGGAATCATTGGTATTCGAGGAATACATACATTTTCACCTGCGTACTTTCCGTTAATAATGGTTGCCTCAATCAAATTCGGCTCAAGTTTTCGGTTCAAGTCTTTTTACCGAAAGTCGAGTACCGTTGCAAAGTCGCGGTGGATTCAAATTACGCAATATCATAATAACTGACCCAACTTTGAGTTGCAAATTATGTGGTGGGGATCCTGGTAACTCCAGAGAGTTCAAAAACTCCGTTGGATAATTTACTACATCATCGGGATTTGTTATGGAATCAACGGATTTGTATGTCACCAAATCGCCAGCAATTTTTGATTGAATGGTGAAATTCAGTGCGTGTACATCATTATTCTTTGCGGCAAGAATTGCTCGTTGACTTAACCAAGCATAATTCTGATAATTCTCACTAATGTTTGGGAAAACATTTTCAATAAGAGCTAATTGAGAGTCTACGAATCGGCAAAAGTCGTTGGTAAGAGTAAATTATCCAAATGTCGCATCAACTGGGACTTTTCCATTTCCAACAGCTAACAATTGTTTGGAAAATTGTACAGCACTTTAATCATTTTGAAGTTGAACTCTCATATTAGTGGTTAGCGATAATGTTTTTACGTTATTCCATAAAGGTGATGCCTTCAGGCAAGCATTTAATTCATCTGCAGGCGTTCCACGGGGAACTACTGGCAACGTCTGCCTGAAATCGCCTGCCAACAATATCATCAAGACGCCAAAGATGTTGTTATTTCGCCGAAGATCCTTCAGTGTGAAGTTAAGTGCTTCAATTGATTTCTTATGTGCCATTGTGCACTCATCCCAAACAATGAGCTTGCATTGCATCAACAATTTTCCCATTGCACTGGATCGGGAAATATTGCATGTTGGAGTATCAATTGTGTTTAAATTGAGTGGCAACTTAAGCGCAGAATGTGCAGTACGACCGCCATCTAGAAGAGTCGCCGCAATTCCAGATGATGCTAACGCCAAAGCTATGTCACATCTTGATCGAATAGTGGCCAAAATCAATGAAATGACAAATGTTTTCCCTGTTCTTCCAGGTGCGTCCAGGAAGAATAGACCACCAGTATTATTGTCCACCGCTTGCATTAATGTTTCGTATACTTGTTTTTGCTGTTCATTCAGCAACGGCACATTATTTCGAACGAATTCCTGCAATGTATCAACATTGTATTGCAGCTCTCGATTTAATTCTTGGTTGAATGCATCGTGCATCGATCGATTTGGCGCAATCATTCCTACTTCAATCAGTAGCTTGTTTGCAATAGTCAAGCATTGATCCTCAATCAGAATCAATCCTTCATTGTAGATTTCATCGGTTATTTGGATGTCAGGATTATTCGTTTGAATGCGCAAGCGATGCAAGATATCTGCACATATGTCGTCTTTGAATATGTTCCATAACTGAATTGGTTGTGAAGGAAAACATGTGGTGATGATAATTGCGAACAGCGTTCGTATTTGGTACGCATTTGATGAAACAACTGAATCCGCAAGTGTTAAATCCTAATGAGAATCGTTCTCCAGCAAATCCAATAGTTGACATGCTTCTCGATATGTTTGGCATTGGTGGCCATTCACAGTTTTCAAATGCGCAAATGATTTTGGTCCACGTACATTTACCAACACCAGTCGCAAATAAAAACATTCATAATTTCTAGGATGAACAGTATACATGCGACCTAGTGCATCAGTGGAAAACACCTGTAGCCAATCTGGAACTGGGGTTCCTTGTTTGCGACGGTGGAATTTCTTTGTTGCACATTTATTAATTTACACAGTTCAACTTACCACCTTAAAGACAAATGCCTGCTGTTGAAATTGAATAAAAATTTGCACAATACACGTGATTGATTTGATTGTTTCCAATTGAAATGTTAGGAAACGAATAACTTATTTTTTTACTTTTTTTTCACAATTTCACAGTGAACACAATACCGGTTTGTCACATGAAATTAACTGAGCAGAGAACAATGAGTAGCTGTCAAACAATGTATCACGCACCGGCGCCATCTACTTAAAATATTGGTTTGTAGTACATGCTATGTTTCAGAGATGGCGCTGTATGTGAAAAGAGAATTTCCCGCTTTTCTGTTGAAATTTTTCCTGAATTTTCTTTGCTATAAACCTTACGGAGCCCGAGACCTTTCCAACGAATGCAAAACCGTGGAAATCGGTTCGTGCGTTCTGGAGTTATAGCGTCAGGAAGGAAAACCCGACTTATTTTTATATAGTAGATTATAAGCAACCCAGAAGTGGATAAAATTAAACAACTCATAATTAAAAAACACGACTGCCCTGCCAAAAACGAACTAAAAAGTTAAAAATCTAAATTAATCTAGTATTGAAGATATTTACTAACATATGATACTTGTTTCAGCATAAAGAAATGAAGTTCAAGAATGGAAAACATTCCCTGCGATTAAGAAAAATAACGATGGTGTCAGAGACGAGGTTATAAAAGGATGCGTGCGCATCTTCTGCGGACTACATTGTCACCCGTCGTTGCGTATCGTTCTTGTGTGATTTTATTTTCTCACTGTAATATTTTTATTGTTCTTGTTAATCAAGAGAGCTAGTCAAGAGAGCTTTTACGTCTTTCTTCTTCAAGTATCCTCTAGAAATTTGCAAGATCAGAAGTGTGATTCGGTATCAACGTGATGCCTAATCCTACCGGCTATTCTGATTCTATAATTCTATACTTGAGGAAGGAAGGCAAGAATGCCTGATTGTGATCGCGTGAATGTCGTAGAACTCGTCATAATGGTTGTTTGAAGCATGAGGTGGACGCGATACTAGTTCGCGTGATGTGCTTTGAAAAGTCAGACAGCTACGCGTAATATCACCATCGCCTGATAGGCCTGCGTTGTTGGAAAAACCGTCATGTTCTATGGGTCGGCGGTCGTGTTGTGTGTGTCGTGGGTCAAATGTCGGGTGTTGAATCGGAATGTGTTGTAAGTGACGCGAATGCGCTGTCCACAGTAACGGGTGGATGATGTTATTCATCCGATTAACACGGCAGGGAGGTCTAGGGAACATTTCTATGTTTCGAGCTTTGATCCCAGTTCGCATAATATTGAAAATTGGTGTGAGGATAGATCGCGCTAAAGCATGATTTTGGGTGCCTTTTGTATGTATGAAGCTGTTTACAGAGAGATGCAAAGACGTGGTTTGCAATCTTTGTGCTCTAAGATGTCGGATATGCAGTCATTTTGTTTGAGGTAACGAGTAAGAGTTCAGATAGTTACAGCACATATGTTGACTATGCTTGTCGTTCACTTCTTCGTTTGCGTATAGTGAGAGGGCTCAGTGTTGGGTAATTGATGTTTTGAAAAACTGGATTGCAGTCTAATTGTCATCGTTGCCGTGTAACCTGAAGATGTAAACATTAGGTGTTCAGGTTCTTATTCTGTTCTGCGCATATCTGCCATGACATATTGTCATGTCGTGTCAGTTATTTGTCTACTTGTGTTTATTTACTTTGTGTTAAATTATTTGAGTTTGGCCTGTTAATTTTTGGTCGTTTTGTGATCTTGTTAAAGTTGTTTACGTAGAATAGTCTGGTTTGTTTTTTCGTATTTCTTTCACGGATAAAGGACCGCTGATACTGCTCACATTTATAAAGAGCACCAAAAAGGAACATTTCTACTTTTTCACATTTAGAGAATGTTGTTCAAGTTAGTTTCGTTCAATGAATATGTTACGAAGTTATTACTCGAAATGTGGTTCATGTGATATGGCTTGTAAAGGTATTCAGAACCTGTGACAAACGTGTGTGGTGTGGTCATTATCTGTTCTATGTCTCTTTCGTATTCGGCGCTCAACACGGTGTGAGGCGTTCTGGACGCGCCAGGCAGCGCGCTCGCCTGCTGAGCCGAGCTGCGCGTCTACATGTCGCGCAGGGCTGCGCCCTCGCCTGCTGAGCAGAGCTGCGCGTCTACGTGTCACGCAGGGCTGCGCGCTCGCCAGCTGAGCCGAGCTGCGCGTCTACATGTCGCGCAGGGCTGCGCGCTTGCCTGCTGCTGCGCGTCTGCTGGTCGCGCAGGGCTGCGCGCTCGCCAGCTGAGCCGAGGTGCGCGTCTACATGTCGCGCAGGGCTGCGCGCTTACCTGCTGCTGCGCGTCTGCTGGTCGTGCAGGGCTGCGCGCTTGCCTGCTGCTGCGCGTCTGCTGGTCGCGCAGAGCTGCGCGCTCGCCAGCTGAGCCGAGGTGCGCGTCTACATGTCGCGTAGGGCTGCGCGCTTGCCTGCTGCTGCGCGTCTGCTGGTCGCGCAGGGCTGCGCGCTTGCTTGCTGCTGCGCGTCTGCTGGTCGCGCAGGGCTGCGCGCTTGCCTGTTGAGCCGAGCTGCGCGTCTACATGTCGCGCAGGGCTGCGCGCTTGCCTGCTGCTGCGCGTCTGCTGGTCGCGCAGGGTTGCACGCTTGCCTGCTGCTGCGCGTCTGCTGGTCGCGCAGGGCTACGCGCTTGTCTGCTGCTGTGCGTCTGCTGGTCGCGCAGAGCTGCGCGCTTGCCTGCTGCTGCGCGTCTGTTGGTCGCGCAGGGTTGCGTGCTTGCCTGCTGAGACAAGCTGCGCGTTTACATGTCGCGCAGGGCTGAGCGCTCGCCTAGTGCGCGAGACTTCACGCTCGCCTGCCGCGCTGCGAGGCGTGACACTGCGTGTTCGCTAGTCACACTGGGAGGTATGACGCTACGTGACTAACTGCGTGCAGGGATTCGGTAAACGATGTGGTTTCAGGTTTGGCCGAGCGCACTATTTGTTTGGGCTAAGTTATGCAAACGTCGCGCCTATGTCTTATGCCATGAAGTTGCTCTTTATAATTTTCTCAACGAGATAAGCTAACGTCGCGCCTCTGTCTAACCAGGCTAAGTCATGCTAACGTCGGGCTTAATGACTTAGGCCTGTGCTGTCTGTACACTCTGGGCAGAAAAGCTAACGTCGGGCCTCTATCTTGCCGTACTAAGTTATTGCGAACGTCGGGCCTATGACTTAGATGTGTACTCTTCATCGTATCGGGCAGACAAGCTAACGTCGTGCGACTGTCTTGCCGGGCTAAGTCATGCTAACGTCGTGCTTAATGACTTAGGCCCAAGTTGTTCTAACACTGCTTACCAGATAGGGTATAAGTATAACGTTGTGCCACTGTCTTGTCGTGGTAGGTCATGCTACCGTCGTGCTTAATGACTTAACCAGTGGCCGTAACGTTTCGAATTTTATTTATACGTCTAACGTGTCTTCTGAAATTTGAAGTGTTGTATTCGGTAATGGCCGTAAAAAGATATGTGAAGTTTGTTGTTTTATGTGCGCAGATGCAGACAAGGACATGAGATGATCTTCTGGGTTGCCAGCAACCAACAACGTTCTGTGGTGCCGAGGCCTGCAGGTGCTTCTGTTACGCCTGCCATTTAAGAGCTTCAAGATCCTGGTCTGTGACCAACGGAGTCTAAGCAATGCCACTGCTGGACTAGAGGAGCTGAAATGAAGGAGCCCGGGGACGGTCTCGGGTCAGTCTGGCCGTATTGAAGATATTTACTAACATAAGATACTTGTTTCAGCATAAAGAAATGAAGTTCAAGAATGGAATACATTCCCTGCGATTAAGAAAAATAACGATGGTGTCAGAGACGAGGTTATAAAAGGATGCGTGCGCATCTGCTGCGGTCTACATTGTCACCCGTCGTTGCGTATCGTTCTTGTGTGATTTTATTTTCTCACTGTAATATTTTTATTGTTCATGTTAATCAAGAGAGCTAGTCAAGAGAGCTTTTACGTCTTTCTTCTTCAAGTATCCTCTAGAAATTAACAAGACTAGATAAATTAGAATCTTATTCACATTTTTATTAAATGATATTTTTTTGTGAATCACTGGATATTGAACTATAGCGTTATATATTTTTGGAATCTACTTATCATTTTCTAGATGATGATTATATATTTAATCTTATTTTCGTTTTTTTTTTCAACTTTAATCTTTAAAACGTGATCATGGTCACCCCATAATTTTTTTTTAATTTTACTAGCCTCTAACATCCGGAATAACCTAGGGATTCTAACGATACCTCATTTATCAAAATCGGTTCAGGCGTATAGAAATTATGGTGGAATATACAAACTCACATACATACATACATACATACATACATACATACATACATACATACATACATGAACCCTGAAAACAATATACTCCTTGTTTCAGGCAGTCGTATAAAAATAAAAGCAGTTAAGTTAAGGTAGTTAAGTTTTTTAATTACACAATTCAAACAAAATTACACAAAGTTCAACCAAAAAAAAAAAACACACAACAAACAGTTTCAATTTTAACAGAAATTAAGCTTTCAGATCAAAACTAAACTGAAAAATTAGGGAGCAAACTGTAATCTCAACACAATTAACACAAAATTCACAGTAAAAAATTTAAATGGTCGCACACGCGTGACAAAAATATTGTTATTGCTTCAAAAATCGAGATAAGAGTAACGCTGCGCCCGTAGAACGTACGCTTTTGTAGCCGTACCTGACCGTTAGGCGATCGGATTCAATTAACAGCAAGCGGGTACTTCAATATTATATATATTTTTTATAAATCAGGTTAATTTCTCGGAAAAACCATATTGTTAAAAATAAACCATCAATAACCCACAAAAAATTATTGGAGAGAGCACGGTGGAACTTGCGACCACTTTAATAACCCCCGTGGAGATAGAAATTACGTTAGCTTGCAAAAAATACACCGTAAAGATTTTTTGGATGTTGTTAGAATAGATACCAATAGTGTTAAACGCAGCAGTTCCGAAAGATCTTCTGAAAATTTTGCGACCATACTGTATATTACATAGGTAAATGATGTAGTATTAATGAGGCTGGCAAGCCTGGGTCGGGTCGGATCAACTAGTGTTTTAATAAAGATCTATATAAAAGTATTTTTTTAACATTAAGGGCCACTTGCACGAGGCTGTTAAATGCTCTATACCTGCCCTTTTCATGTCAACCCCGGATTGAAATTATCACAAAGTGACAGTATAACAATATTTAACTAAATCAGCAGGGCGACCACGTATCTTTTGCATCAATCATTGTTACAGTATCAATTGCTGTGATTGGCTGAATTTATGGTATTCTTGTTGCGTCAATGGATTTTGTCCGATAGTAGAAGATTGTTATCCAATCAGAGGTGATTGCGATCGTTACACTGTAGCTGTCAGTTTTAGCCAGTAGCCCTGCAGTTTAGCCGGTGTTGCGCAAGTCGGTTTAAATCTGTGAAATAATAATCTAGTATAACGCTAACATGGGAACTATAAAACAACCTTTTAGCACCTGTGTTCCAAAATTATTTTCCACACGCTCTTACCTTTTTCGGTTTTTTGAAAAAAAGTATTATTTGTATATAAAATTAAGTATGCAGTGAATAAATACACAGCTCAGGGCGCGCTTGGACTCAGCGTACGTCGATACGCGTGCGATGCGGAATTCCTGGTTCCGCGCGGCGCTCGCGGCCGCGTGCTGCGCGGCGCTGGCGGGGCTGTGGCACGCTGCAAGCGCGGGCGGGGCGCGGGCGGGGGCGGGGGCGGGCGCGGGCGGGGGGCGGGCGGGGGACTTCGCGAGCGTCGCCGCGCGGCACGGCTACGCCGCCGAGCGGCACGTCGTGCGCACGGCGGACGGCTACCTGCTGTCGCTGTTCCGCGTGAGGCGCGGGCGGCGCTGCGTGCGGCGCGCGCCCGTGCTGCTGGCGCACGGCCTGCTGCAGAGCGCCGAGGCGTGGCTGGCGGCCGGGCCGGGCGCCGGGCTCGGCTTCCTTCTGCCGGACGCGTGCTACGACACGTGGGCGGCCAGCGCGCGGGGCTCGGTCGCCCCGCGCGCTGATCCCGAGTACTGGCAGTTCTCTGCGGACGAGATGGCCGCCTACGACGCGCCGGCCGTCGTCGACTACGTGCTCGCCGCGACCGGCGCCGAGAGGCTGAACTACGTGGGCTTCTCTCAGGGAGCCAGCGTCGCGCTGATGATGCTGGCGGAGCGGCCGCGGTTGGCGCGCAGGCTCGGCGTGCTGGTGGCCATCGCTCCGCCCACGACGCTCGCGCGCAGCACGTCGCCGCTGAACGCGCTGCTGGCGGCCAGCGCGGCGCTCGAAACCGCTCTCGGCGTCCTCGGCGTGCACCATGTTTTCGGAGCCGCCGCCGCGATTCGCGCGCTATGCGGATTCCGCGTCGTCCGCGACGTGCTGTGCAGACGCGCGTTCGATGCGTTGGACGCGCCGCACCGAGGCTCCGTAGCGGAGGAGACGTACGAGACTCTGTTCGACCACTTCCCGGCCGGCGCCTCCGTGCGGACAATGGCCAGGTACGGGCAGGCGGTGGAGTCGACGCTGTTTCGGAAGTATGATTTCGGCGAGCTGGAGAACGTCAGGAGGTACGGCAGCGCGCAGCCCCCCGCGTACAATCTGAGCGCGGTGACGGCGCCCGTGCTGCTGGTCCAGGGAGCGAGCGACGCTTGCGTAGCGGTTGAGGACACGCGCTGGGTAGCGCGACAGCTGCCCGATCTGCTGGAGTTCTACGTCGTAGAGGATCCGGCGTGGAATCACTTGGACGCAGTTTATAGCAAACACATCAATGAGACGATGTTTCCAATAATTAATCAGTATTTGCTCAAATACAGCACTCCCTAAAATTTTAATTAGCCGTTGAGGAAAATCCAAAGTATTTAAGTAGGCAGCTGAATCAACAACAAGTGATCGCGCCCAGTTTGTTTGAGGCGCGCGTGAGCCCGTCGTTTGGCCTGACTGATGCGCTCATCGCTCAGGATCAAACGGACCATCCCCCCCTCCCTGTCCCCCTTGTGCTTTCACCTTGTCACCCTGCTGATAGCCGCGTCGTGGCCGCGAGGAGCGATCGAGACACATAAATCAATCTTGAAAATGGCTCCAACCGGAATTATTTAAGATCTTTATAAATCTCTCTGAAATATGTATGCCCTACTCTATCCTCGACTTCTTCCTCCTTGGATACAGTATATCTTACGGTATAAATTTAGGTTGTACACATCCTCCTGAACCCTCCTGATCCTGAACCCTAATAATTGCACTGGTTCGAGTAAGTTTTGATAACGTACGTAGGTACATACTTACATAAAACTATAAAATACCGATCGACGGTTCCGCCGCGCCAATGATAATTAAGGTTAATTAGCATTAATTCATGGTAACTATACCTATTAAAGTGTATATTTACGACATTATCGCTCAGGAATTAAATCATCTCTGTCTGTCTGCGTAATTCAGTTTTTGTATTTTATTAAGTCTATTATAGTAAAAAAATAATTATACGAATTAAATTATTTATCCTATAAGTACTCCAGTGTGGTCGATGACGACGCCTTTTTAATATATAATATATATAATAAAAATGGCAAAAATTAACTTACACATATTATGCAAATAAAGAATATTGTATTGTATTCTACTCTATTCTAGGGAGATTAATTTATAGGTTATTGCCAGTTGAACACAAGATGAAGGTAGGGATTTTCTCCTCTAAACAAAGCTGAGCTTCCATATTTAATCGGAGGTTTACCGGCTGAAACGATTAATAAAACGGAAACTCTGATGCAAAAACTTTTGTGGTAAGCTCGTTCTATTAAATTTCATAACGAGCGCTCTAGAAATGCAAAAAATTAAAAGGTAATTTCGCGCATTCAAAGAAATAGTATATTGCAGATGGCGGGCAGGGGAGCGGGGAGGTGTGGGGGGGGATATTATACGCTGTAACCGGATTGAGGTGCGGACGAGTACGGTTTTAATTTCATCTCTTAGTTCCTTCTTTTAATGTTCTAATATTAAACAGGCTCGAACGCCAACAACGGCTAAGTGTTGAACACTGAGCGCTGAGGGTTGAGCGCTGAGCAGGCCTGCGCTTTGCAGCGAAAGCCGTACAACATGTATTGCGTTGGATGAGTGTGAGGTTTCCCGTCAATTACCGGCTTAGAAATATTAATTTGGGCAGTTTTCGTTGTGTATCATTTTCTTGTTCTGGTAAAATCTGTAAGACACTGACTTCATAATAGAAGGGATATTAACACGAAAAGATTACAATTATTTTGTTATAATCCGCCAACAGAAAAAAAACTGTGTAGTCAAGCATGCAGTTACGAATGAAGCACCGAACCAAGCAAGAAAGCCAAGTTCCCAAGCAAGCAATGCCACCACCACTCACATGTATTGTTTAGCTAAATAATCTAATAATCTTCTCTTGCTAAATCATGAAATTCCGCAAAGTAACGCCTGAGTCTATCCAATAGGAATATGGGCTTAGACACTTGAGATTTTCACTTGTAGTGCGGTGCGAGACACGTTCTTCTCTAAGATAGCTACAAAGACAGCTTGAGTCCTGCAGACGGACATATCATACCTATCATGCTACTTCAATTCCTGAAAATCTATGAAGTTCACATTGAACTTGTATATATCCGTGTCAATAGAGTGGATGCAATGTAATGTAAAGCCGAGGCGGCAGGTTGCGGGCGCCGTCGATATTATAATTGTCGTAAAAAGAAATACGCCGTAAACCGATACACACGATGAGCTCCGAGATCTGATAGCCTTCGATATACTATTTTATTATGACCTACTATTTTATTACTACTCGTATAATTGTTGGTTTATACCATACGGGACACGGTATACCGACGTCCACATACTCGTAGGTACAATGAGTGAAACATTTCTTTCCTTGCCTTCTCGTGAATTTTCATTTAACTCACGATTGCAGTGATGAATTTCAGCACCTATATCAATTAAGACAGAGAAAAGTAGAAGAGGTTGGGGCCTATACCCGTAAAGGGTATATATCTAATAAAAATTCAAGCAACACCATACTTACCTAGTAGTTGGAGATCCCGCATAGGAAATGTATACCCTCAACTGTTATTTATTTGTGATAAGAAATAAATGATAGATAACATACTTGAATACTTGAAATTTTAACAGTAGGTTTCTTTTGTGACGTAGGCTTTTTACTTACTACGGAAGGATTTTTCAAAATTCCACCCCTAAGGGGTTGAAATATGGGGTGAAAATTCGTATGAAAGTCAGTCATTTCTTAAGTATTATCCATGAAACTGAGTATTTGAGTTATCAGTTTAACATAAAGAGTTATGTGTTTCACAGTATTTGAAATTTCTACCCCCGAAGGGGTGAAAGGATGAAAGTTTTATGAAAGTCCTTCATTTCTCAAGATATTCTCAAGTTATATCAACGGAACTTGGTATTATGGCTTTCGGTAAAAATTAAAGAAGTACGTGTGTCACTGTTTTTCAAAATTCTACCCCTAAGGGGGCGAAATAGGCTACTATTTTCCGCGGGAATAATAAAAATTGTATCTTTAACCGATTTTGATAAAATTTGGTATAGGACAGTTTGTATCCAGAGAAAGGACCTTTTTCTTTTTTTGGTTCCCGCGGGAACCAAAAAACCTTAATCCACGCAGACAGTCGCGGGCATCGGCTAGTAAGTAATATATAATTATTAGTGCTATAATTGTTTATGGCAACATGAGTGCAAAATCTATAATAGAAAATCTCCTAGAGAAATCTTTTTCTTGCTCTGAAAAACTTTCACATTGACATTTATATTTACAAAAAATATACATCATCCAAAATCCAAATGATCTATAACCTCACCACACCTCATGCAGCTGTGCGACCGCGTATCTCTGACAGCTACCGTGTAACGATCGCAATCACCTCTGATTGGATAACACTCTTCCACTATTCGACAAAATGCATTGACGCAGCAACAATACCATAAATTCAGCCAATCACAACAATTAATACTGTAAAAATAATTGATGCAGAAGATACACGGTCACAAGGTCCTGGGTTCGATTCCCGGTCGGGCATAAAAGTTAGGTAAGTATTGGGTTTTCAATTAAGGAATTTTCAGTGCCAGCCCGGAGTTGGAAGTTGGCGGTGTTTCACCCCCGTGCCGTCGGTCCCGGTTATTATCACTAACACGATAATAGTCGTTAAAGCCCGCCAACCCGCATTGGAGCAGCGTGGTGGGTCTAATCTCTAATTCCCTCTCTCCTATGAGAGTGGAGGCCTGTGCCCAGCAGTGGGACCTTAATAGGCTGTAATGGATACGCGGTCGCCCGGCAGGTTGCGCCTCAGTTGATCCGCGGTCTCATTGAACCTAGAACCTGTCGCTATGCGCTGCGACACTGGGGCCACACTCCAGCCGGTGTCATCATATGAACGTTGCGAGGCTCGTAAAAAGCGATCGTCTCGTAAACATTGCGACAGAATGGCGACCCGCGATTAAACACAACAATGCCTTTATATAAGACAGGAGACAAACGTTATAGCGCCGACAGTTTGCCGCAATAACTGCACTTATTACTGTGGTCACAGGGAATACTGTGCCTATATGTAGGTGTATTCACCTGGTTCAGAAGAAGACGTGTTATTGAGAAGAAGTTTTTGTCTGTCTGTTTATTTGAACTATCTGACCCATTGTAGCTCATTAAGGAACAGACCGTTTTCAATGAGGTTTTTTTTCAAGATTAATCACATGTTATTTCTGTGATCGCCTGCTGCGGTGGCGTCCGTTGTGTCATCCCGACTCCCGGGCCTCGACAGCGGTATATTTTTAAGCCGAGTCGGTTTATTGGAGCGTGCACTCATAATCCCCGGATATACGTCAGCTGTCTGTTGTCCGGTAGACGTGGGGGGGGGGGGGGGGGGATGCGCTGGGAATGTTTTGCGTGTTTGTGACACTCGCACATGTGGTGAGGCTCATAGCTAGGTGTCACTTATATCACTCGCTTATGTAGATGTTTCGGAGTTCATTCGGTGAAAGTTTAGTTCTTTACAGTTTCGGCGTCGTCTCCAGAGATCTGAAACGATCGCGAAACATAGAGACTCTAATGTGAGACGGTCTTCCACTTTTGGCAGTCATCCGATACAATATGTCTTTCACTTTGCACCAAGTCGAAGCACTTCGGTGCTTTGAATTAAGTCATCGGCATACAATTCCAAAGCGCTGTAGTTGCTATCGTATCGACAAATCGGGTACAGTTTGGTTAAAAACTCAGTATACAAAAATATCTTTGGACTCAGTATTATTGCTACTGGCTTTATGACTTCCGAAGCAGTGGTGAGCGCTGTTGTCAATTTGGAAATTTATATCTCACTAGCTGCCGCTGAATGCAAACCATAGATTATTTGTTCACTTATTTTTTATCTCCGCTTAACGATTATAGAAAAAGAATAGCCACGAAACGTATGTAAGTTTTTTTTTATCCACTACATGTTAGCCCTTGACCGCGATCTTACCTGATGGTAAGGGAAGATGCAGTCTAAGATGGTAGCGGGCTAACAGCTGTTAGGGCACTGGCAGTTATATTAAACCCATAATCCTATTCGCTCCTATCCTATAATCCTATCCGAAGCCCCCCACCAGGCCAGACCAGGGAAAATTCGGAAACTATAAATTTCCAAAACCTGCCGGGGATCGAACCCGGGACCTCCGCACGTTAAGGCAACAGCGCTACACACTGCGCCACGGAGGTCGTCGTAAGTAAGGAGGGCATGCCAACACAGGCGGGGGCGCGTGTCTGTGCCTAATAGGCCCTACACTACACTTTTCACAGGGACCTTAAATTCGAATCAGTGTAGTGTAATAAGATTTAAGTTGCAAGGGTCCCTAAATTGGTCTTAATAGGTCTATTACACTGCACTTTTCACAGGGACCCTTACATTTGAATCAGTGTAGTGTAATAACATTTAGTCAGTAAGGGTCCCTCAATTGGTCATTATTGCCGTGTAATAAGCGACGCTCTAACTAACGGCCACGCCCACCCTTAACGCAGGGCCCTGTAAAAAGTGCAGTGTAATAGGCCTATTATTGCTGTGTAATAAGCGACGCTCTAACTAACGGCCACGCCCACCCTTAACGCAGGGCCCTGTAATAAGTGCAGTGTAATAGGCCTATTATTGCTGTGTAATAAGCGACGCTCTAACTAACGGCCGCGCCCACCCTTATCGCAGGGCCCTGTAAAAAGTGCAGTGTAAAAGGCCTATACTCGCTAACGGCTGAGCGATGTTCCACCACATAATGCGTGTTTAGCGCGAGATGGAGATGCGATGAATATGCGACCGTGCGTCCCGACCACTACTCGTACGCTACAAGCGTTTCCTTCACACGTTACACCCACTGCGTACCTCCAACGCTCGATTAGACATAGTCAACCCTAACTTCATAGTAATAAGGACATAATTAAGCTAAGTAAATGTCTTGCTAGACTTGAGTCCTTTATTGGTCGACCAAATTATATAATGTACCCCTAAGCTACGAGGACAGTCTTGATTAGAGAGCTTGTGAGCAAAGACGTGACGTTTTATTCAAATCCTGAATATATTGTTAATTAATTGACCATATGATACCTTTTTGTAACACACGCTAATGTAACGAGCGGGACATTAGAACACATGACTTCTCAACGTTTATTTTAGCGTGTGAACTTAACGAGAAGATGTATTTTTATACGACTGCCTGAAAAAGGAGTATATTGTTCTCAGGGTTCATGTATGTATGTATGTGAGTTTGTATATTCCACCATGACTTCTATACGCCTGAACCGATTTTGAAAAATGAGGTGTCGTTACAATCGCTAGCTTATTCCGGGTGGCATAGATTAGTAAAATTTAAAAAAAAATTGATGGGGTGACCATGGTACCGCATTAAAGACTAAAGTTGAAAAAAAAAACGATAATAAGATTACCTATATTATAATCATCATCTACAAAATGGTGAGTAGATTCCAAAAATATATAACACTATAGTTTAATATCCAGTGATTCACAAAAAATATCATTTAATAAAAATGGACATAAGATTCCAAAGGCTATGCAAATTGCTTTTTTGGAGGTTAACTCCAAAAATAATATGGCAGGGCAGTAGGTATTTTTTAATTCGTTAAATTAATGTACCTATTTTATGTCATTTTCATATTCTCATAATATAATATTACGACCGAGAGCATTCTTGCTTCATCTCTGTACAACAGTGGACATGAATAAGTTGTTATTTTAGTTCAAGCTTCTAGGCCAAATTACTTTAAAGATAAATCAAAATTCCGTTCTATTTTGGATGAAAGTGTATCTAAATCCATACTAATATTACAAATGCGAAACTGTGTCTGTCTGCTACGCTTCTTGGCTCATCTTTTCCACCGATTTTGATGAAATCTGGTACAGGCGGAGGTCTTGTCAAGGAACGACATTGGCTACATTTTAAAGCCGAAGAATTCCCACGGGAATTAAAAAACTAAAACCACGCGGACGAAGTCGCGGGCCAAATCTAGTAATATACCTATAAAATAAAAGGTGATTGAATTATCTATCAATGCACAGCTCAAACTCAGACCACTGAACAGATCGGGCTGTTTGGTATTGCCTTTTATGACAGGCATCCGATGACAAAGGATCTGTGAAAATTCAACCTCAAAGGGGGTAAAAATTTGAGTCTACATAGAAAATAATTTAATTGAGGGAAGCCGCGAGCAAAGGCTAGTAATTAATTTGTCCGATATACAGGCATCTTGACAACTATGCAAATAAATTTTTTTTTAGTGATTTTAGTGAGTGGAGTGGATGCACACGACTTCGTCTGCGAGGATGGATGTTGTTTGGATCCCGCAGGAACTCTAATATTCCGGAATAAAAATTAGCCTGTGTTATTTTCATACTTCCAGACTTTTAGTGCTTGATAAGTTCAAAGTCACTAGCTATTTCAACATAGGTTGAATCTGTGGGCAAATAAAAGTTTTTTTAGGCGCTTTCGGTTTTATATTAGATACTTTATTAGTTATTTTATGCGAAATTGACTAATTGTGGTCCAATTACACACAACAATAATGTAGCTAACTCGATAGCCCGAACCTTACATTAGAGTAAGGCGAGGGTAGTCTCTGAGGGAGAGCAGAGGGTTGCAATCAGCGCGAGGTCTCGGCGCTGTTATCTCGTTGTAATTAACTGGGCAGTGTGTTACACGCGCTGACCGGCACACGGTAACACAGGGCATGGGACGCACACAATTTCATACGCCCGGACACTTACTTACTTCAGCAGCAGCAGGGGTCTTCTCCGGTTGGCCCGTGCGGGCAAAGCGGGGGTACGGGCTTCGAGGCCTGGCCTCATTACGCGGGCGGGGCGCGGGGTAACATTGTACCCCGGTGATTTTCTTGTAGTCGTGTTTTGTTGGCTAGGGCCTGCCTTGAAGGCTACGGGCCCCTAGGCCTGCCCCCCGATTATGTAAGGAAATCGTAATCGTAATCGTCTGTCAAACTTATAATTCGACCTGTTTAAGGAGGTCATAGATGCTTGCACGTCAAAACGCATGTATGTAGGTAATCCTTAAAAAGTTCGAGTTATACGTTATGAACTGTCAAATGAATACGATTGGCTTGGATCCGCACTGCAGGTGACGAACTTACTTCCGTGGCGGTCTTGGCAGTCCGCACATAATCTAATAGATGGCACTACTAGTAGCGCACGATTAACACGAAGAGCCCATCTCACGATTACGAAGTGTTCTCTGAAATACGCTTTACATACGACCTCCAAAGATGAACGGTCAGACCAGTGGTCCCCGAGCACAACACCCGCTCGGAGGATGATCATCCTTTGTTACGGCCGAGCCATATCGCCTGCTCCAGTACGAGTTCCCTCGATTCATATCTGTCTTTTACTTCTTTCTTCCCTGCCGATAGGTTTCAAATTCCTTTTTTTTAGAAATTTGTAGATTTCTATCCTCGCAATCCATCCATTTCTTTCGGTGTCTTATTTTGGTTCTTTTGTTGTGATGCCCATTCACTTCTCTATTTGACGGCATTCCCTCAAGTTCCATGTCCACCTAACATACCATGTCTCCACCATTCTATGGTCTCCACGAAAAATCAACACAGGCGTATTGATACTTTAAATTAATATCACTTTGGGCCCACTTAACTTATGTCAGTTATTTCGGAATGCTGCCCGTATCAGTCTGTACCAATTCTCCGTTTTTAATTTATGGGTAAAAATTAATTATGCAATTTTTCTTAAATATTTTACGCAGATAGTGATTTATTACGATTCGATTCGATGCGACTCGGCTCGGCGAGCGTAGTGGAGGCCGGCATTAATGGCGGCCACTGTACTGTGGCACACGGCGGGACTACTTCATATCACTCACCCTGCTCCTATTGTTACAAGCGATCGAGTTATTGATTGGCGGGGGCGGCTCTCAATACTACTCATATTATTATTGCTTGTCAGCTATTATTGCGATCTGTTATTTCGTTCATCGTTATCTTATTCTTATGATTCATATGTTATCGTATACCTAATAAAGGTTCATAAAAGAAAATAAGAGCACATGACCATAATAATTAAGCTCACCTGCTTACTTAATACACCTCGCAGCGTGTGAAGTCGTCCGCATCGGTAAAACATAGTGATTAAGTACCTACTTACTTATAGAAAAACTAGCGGAAGCTCGCGACTTCGTTCGCGTGGCATAAGTTTTAATTCCCATAGGCAGTAGCCTTTATCACTCTCGAAGTCTCGAGGTCCCCAACTAGGTATACTCATGCAAAAATCACGTTGATCCGTTGCTCTGTTGCGGCATGATTGAAGGACCAACTTCTATTTCACCTCCCCTGGGGATAAAATTTTCAAAAACTGTGAAACACGTATTTCTTTATTTTAAACCAGAAGCCCAAATACCAACGTTCATGGCTAAAACTTGAAAAATGAGGGACTTTTACCCCCTTTTACCCCCTACTTTTAACCCCTATTTTACCACTTCAGTGGTTGTTTTCTGAAAAACTCTGACACGCGTAATTCTTTATTTTTTAACGAAAGTCAAAATATCAAGTTTCGTTTAAATAACTTGAGAATATCATGAGAAATGAAGGACTTTCATGCAAAATTTCATCCCCTATTTCACCCCTTCGGGGGTAGAATTTTCAAAAACTGTGAAACACATATTTCTTCAGTTTTAACCAATAGCTCGTATAACAAGCTTCATGGATATTACTTGAGAAATGACGGACTTTAATACAATCTTTCATCCACTTAAGGATGGAATTTTGAAAAATCCTTTCTTAATGAGCGCCTATGTCACAAAAGGAACCTACTGTCAAAATTTCAAGTTTCTAACCCCAGCGGTTTAGGCTGTGCGTTGATTAGTTATCCGATATATATGGGATATTCTGAACTCCTTACAGTTTGCCTAAACTAATGATAGAGTGTGATTATTTGAATGTATTTGAAACTGGTGTCGATGAAACATAATCATAAATCATTTATTTTGCAAAATTGTGGGTAATAACAGCTGTATAATATAATAAGTAGAATTTTCTCGTACACAATCTACTGTCGGAGACAGTGTGCAAAAATTATATTACATTAAAATTTATATATAATAATAATACATGAGCTCATGGCACAGCTGCCGAGCAAGCACGAGAGGTGTAATCAATATTATGAGTGCGGTTGGCTGAATAATGATGTTCTTGATGCAGCAGTGCGTCATAAAGGCCTATTACACTGCACTTTCCACAGGACCCTTTGGTAAGGGTGGGCGTGGCCGCTATTTGAAGCGTCGCTTATTACACAGAAATAAGGACCAATTTAGGGACCCTTACTTCCTAGATCTTATTACACTACACTGATTCAAGTGTAAGGGTCCCTGTGAAAAGTCCAGTGTAATAGGCCTATTAGTCATTCAATAGGTGATAGCGATTGTCACAATGTAAGTGTCACACCGCGGCACTAGGCCTTCGCCTGTGGCTGTGGAGTAACTAGTCGCAGTTTGGAAGCGGTACCAATTAGTGCACAGTCAGCCGCGCGGCGGCGTCTTCAGGAAACGCCGCGAAAATAACGAGACGCATAATGATCATCGTTTAAAACGGGCGCACGGTTTTAAAATGCAAAAAATATAGTTGAAGAAGAAGTCGATCACGAAGCTCGAGACAATAATATGAATTTGAATATAAATAAATGATATTTTTCAGTTTCCTTTTGCTTCAGGGAACCTGGAACACACTATTACCATCTATTATTATGTATTCTGTGTTTAGTATTAGATCAGAACGATGCATTTCGACTATGTCCACCACCACCACCAGTACAGCTCATTAACGTCCCACTGCTGGGCACAGGCCTCTACTCTCATAAGAAAGAGGTAATTAGAGCTTAGACCCACCACGCTGCTCCAATGCGGGTTGGCGGGCTTTAACGATTATTATCATGTTACTGATAATAACCGGGACCGACGGCTTAACGTGCTCTCCGAGGTACGTCACCCTCGTGCTTCGGAGAGCACGTTAAGCCCCAACTTCCTAACTCCGGGCTAGTACTGAGAATTTCAAGTCAGTAAAACCCAATACTTATTATGGCCCGGGACTCGAACCAGGGTCTCGTCAGTTTAATTACTTATAATTAATTTATCATAATACTTATATAGTTTAAGTACTTAAGTATTATAAGTACTTATTTGTAACATTTTTGTTTCGTTTCACCGAACTCTACTAAAATTAAAACTTGTACCACAGAGCAGGTAGTACAGCTGCTTATGACTATCTCACCCTCCAACGAATTTTTCCACCGGCTTCTGTTGATGGGCGTTGTTAAAGGAAAGACGATAAGAAAAATTCACTTGTAGAGGCGACAAACATGTATGTCGGCGGCAAACATTTAGCGATGTAAATGCAGCCGGCTCGCGAACTTTTCTTGAATCATAGTTAAGAACACTCAAGTTACGTGCTCTCCGAAGCACGAGGGTGACGTGCCTCGGATAGCACGTTAAGCCCCAACTTCCTAACTCCGGGCTAGTACTGAGAATTTCAAGTCAGTAAAACCCAATACTTATTATGGCCCGACCCGGTACTCGAACCAGGGTCTCGTCAGCCGCAGTCAAACATGCTAACCACTAGACCAACGAATATGTCACTATTTGTTTATTCGTCAATATTTCTGTAGTGTCAATTAAAATATCTCCTACAATCAGAATAATTAAGTAACCTTAAAATATCATTATCCCTCGTAGAGTTTCGTATCAAAAAACGGATACACAAATAAATACTAAGTAAGTTTCTGAATAGGTTCCGGATGACATGAAATTATCTAATGTTGACTTGGAAACGGCGTATTGTTTCCAACTGTTTTGATTCCGAGTTTGATACGTGAATAATCGTATTAATAGAACGGTGAATCAAAGAGTATAATATATTCCAGTGTAAGCATTCACTAGCCGATAGTGCTGTATAAATTATATTTTGCTGGAAAATAAATCGTTTGTTTTATCTCTGTATTCATAATGAAAATAATAACTCGGGCAGTTTATGTATTGCTTTGGGTATTGTGTATAAATTTCGGAAATAATAACAGATTAAAGTGTAACTGCTGGGAACTTCATTTAATTACTTATAATTAATTTATCATAATACTTATATAGTTTAAGTACTTAAGTATTATAAGTACTTATTTGTAACATTTTTGTTTCGTTTCACCGGACTCTATTAAAATTAAAACTTGTACCTCAGAGCAGGTAGTACAGCTGCTTATGACCATCTCACCCTCCAACGATTTTTTCCACCGGCTTCTGTTGATGGGCGTTGTTAAAGGAAAGACGATAAGAAAAATTCACTTGTAGAGGCGACATACATGTATGTCGGCGGCAAACATTTAGCGATGTAAATGCAGCCGGCTCGCGAACTTTTCTTGAATCATAGTTAAGAACACTCAAGTTACTTTTCAAATAAAAAAACTAAATCAACATCAATCCTTCCGATTGGGAGCAATGACGCCATAGACAGATACACACTCCGACACAGGAAAAAGTACAGAATAGGTAATAATAGGTACATTGTACTAAAAGTAAGCATCTGCTTTTTGTCTGCTTTAGTTTCCTTTAATTTTAATAATTTTCAATAGTCTGAAACCTACATGGGCTTCCGGATAATAAACTGAATCAACAAATATAGCTTGGTCAAAAATAACGAGGTACTTGGCGGCCATGTTGTTAGGATTTGAAAAACCATACAATTAATGTAACAATCGGTCGAGAGCACAGCGCTGACGTGGCTCGTTATAACATTTTATGATATTACCACAATTTTAAACCGAAATGACTAATCAATAGTGTATTAACAAACATTGTTCAAATAATTTCAGTTACATGAATTGAAGAACCGGAGGTTAGTTTTGTTAGTGCATAGTACTACTATAGTAGTTAGTGCTTAAACACATTGATAAATTCAAGAAGAAAAGTGATTGTTATAATGTCAATACTAGAAATAAAATTAAACTTGTAATGCCTACTTCTAGACTTCGTAAAACTAGCAGTTCATTTGTTGGAAACAGTGTCCGCTTCTACAATAAGCGCCGAGAAGACGTGTTGAAGATGTCTCTGAATAAGTTCAAAGTTAATGTAAAACGAAAACTCATTAAATAATCCTATTACCATGTAAAGGATTACTTAAATAACAAGGAAGGTTGGCAATGATTTGATCTAATGGCTCTGATAGTTGCTTAGATAAGATGATTATTTGTGAAATAGTGATAATGAAAAAAAAACCCCGGCTGAGTTTGTTGTGGGCTCTTCTCAGACCGGCGTTTGGAACCCTCGTAGCTTTAGTTTTAAGATACCGTTACTGATTATCACCATTATATTTTATAAATAACTAAGTAGACGCCAATAAGTGTAGTATAGCTACCCAAATTGAATAAACATTATTTGACTTTGACTTTGACACCCGAGTACACGCGGAGTACTTATACACGTCGACGCGGGGATCATCTATTTATTTACATCCATAATTATTTAATATTATGAATGTGATGAAAAGCCACATCCACGCAGATGAAGTCGCGGGCATCATCTAGTTTATCTTATAGGAACTTATCCGATAAAATGGGGTATAGTTACGTATATCATTTTTATATAATACTAACTGATGCCCGCGACTTCGACCACGTGAAGTAAGTTTTTTGAATTCTTACGGGAACTTCTTAATTTTTCGGGATAACAAGCCTATGTCACACTTCTACCTCCTCAACTATACCCATGCAAAAAATCACGACGATTCGTTGCTTTGTTGAGGATGAAGGACAAGCCAACAAACCAATAAACCTGTTGCGGATATGCGTGTAGGTTGTTGTGAGTTGGAGCAAAATTGACACACACAGACTCTTGACTCGGGATATGGCAATGGCAATATATTTACAGATTATTCCTAACCTTATATACTAAGAAATTAGGTACATTAGAGTGGGGAGAAACTACTACTATCATGTAGAGCTTACTAAAATAATGCTTATTTATGCTACGTGACAAAGTGCGAACTAAATATAATTAAATTGTAATTAATAAAATAACTTAGTTTCTATGGTCACGTACTGCTAAGTGCCATAAAACCAACAAACAAACGCACTTTCGCATTCATAATATTAGTATGATAATATTCTGTGGTATAGTTGTGCATCGTGAACAGATCGTGGACTTGTCCGGTCAGCACTCAGCACTCAGCACTCAGCACTCAGTACTCAACACTCAGCACTCAGCAGGCAACAGTCTACCTGAGGGCGGAGGTGAGCAACTGAATACCGTGAGGGCGGTGAATTAATTGTTGCGCAAACCGTAATCCCGCACTCATTGCGCCTCGGTCGAACCTAATTAATTATATTATTATATCGAAAACAAACCGATCATAAAACCTCATTAACTATGTAAATCGGTCCAAAGTTATTATGCATTTATTTTGCGAATTAATCGTTGCGAAAAGTCAATTTATTTGTTATGTTACAGATAAATCCATCCACTACAGCCTATTAACGTCCCACTGCTGGGCACAGGCCTTCACTCTCATAGAAGAGAGGGAATTAGAGCTTAGACCTACCTGCACGCTGCTCCAATGCGGGTTGGCGGGCTCTAACGACTATTATCATGTCAGTGACAATAACCGGGACCGACGGCTTGATGTACTCTCCGAGGCACAGGGGTGAAACACCGCCGACTTCTAACTCCGGGCTGGCACTGAGAATTTCTTAATTGAAAAACCCAATACCCAACAATTTTTATGCCCAACCGGGAATCGAACCCAGGACCTCGTGATCCGCAGTCGACTATGCTAACCGCTACACCAACGAGGCAGTACAGTACATTTAATTAATAGATTCGTTATTCTGAAGGTACTATTTTGTCGCTAGCTGGACAAAATAGTGAGGACATACTGTTTAGGGAGTTAGTGTTTCGTTGTCGTTTGAAACCGATCAAAGTTATAGTTTTAATTAAATTACCATTCATTTAACTTTGACACACAAGTTGAAGTCTGCTTCATCTACATCCTAAGGTACCTGCTGAAATCGCAGTCAAGGGCCAACATTCGAAAACGGCTAAGACTCATCGCGATGAGGCCTCTTGCAAACTATCAAATCATAATTTAAAAAAAATAAAAAACACTGCCTAGCCAAAAATGAACTATATAAAAAAAAAGTTATAAAAATGTGAATAAGATTCTAATTTAACTACTAGATTAATTTAGATTTTTAACTAAGGGCCGATTTTTCAATCCTCAGTTAAACGACTGGATAACTATCTTGTGTAATAGGTTGATGGAGATAAATAAGAACCTATGCACAGTAAATTAATATAATTGGAATGTAAACACAAAAGTAAGTACAAAATAAACTTAAAAATGAAAAAAAATGGGTCACACGAAAAACTATAGGTACAAAGACTATGAAAGCGCGCGTATATCGTCGCTAGGTGGCTAGCAGCGGACTGTCGGCGCGGGGCGCGTGCGCCACGCATTGGGAGAGCGGGTAGCGGGGTGAGACGCGCGCGGGGAATCGTTCGACCGTTGCCATGGAAACGGTTGACGAGGACGTGCAGTTTAAGATGCCTACTATACACTCCCCCTTTTGACCTGTTATTGTGCCCTCACAACAGGTTAAACAATAAAGGTTAGGCAGACAAAGTGCACGTTGTCTTTTAGGAAGAACTGGTTCAGACACTCTGTGCAAGTCTGGAGGGAAACTTCTTTCTTACCTTCCAAGCCTAGATAATTTCGTTCAGCTGCTGTGAGAAGACGACTGGCATATGCTATGGGTCGCTCTTCGTGAGCTGACTCCCCCTGGAGCAAAGCAGCGCCGAGCGCATAGCTGCTGGCATCAGTCCTCAACACAAAGGGACGGCTGTAATCTGGTTGGATAAAGATTGGAGTACAGGTAAGTAACCGCTTAAGTTCTTTAAAAGCTTGGTCTTGGGCTTCTCCCCACATCCATGCTTGGTTAATATGCTTCACAGTTGTTGGTGGTTTAATGTTTTGTATGACACGTACCTTAACCGGATCAGGCGAAATACCTTCTTTGAAGACACCCTGATACTGGTCAACCGGGCATGCGAGTTCATTACGCTCAGCAGGTGACAGCTTAGTACCTTCGTCCACTCTAAGCACATTCGCGGAAGCGCACTCCACGAAATTGCGAGAGGACTCACACCGAAGCGGATAAACTGGTACGTGAATGAGGAAAAATTACAAAAGTAATAGGTACCACTAGGTCACTCTGGGCTAACTTAACCTGTACGTCCGCGAGTTTGACCTGAAGGGTACGCTCGACCCCATCCGCGAGTCTTACTGTCATTTCACTATTTCGGCAAGGGTGACGTTTATTTTGCAACCAATTGTAAAGCCTAAAGCCAGCAATACTACGCTTTGCGGCGGTGTCAATTAAACCGACCGAGTCCAACTGCGAACCCTGAGTTACACTACAATCATTACAAGTGGCATTGCCTCTGAGAGACAAACATTCGTAGGTACAAAAGGTATTGTTATTCTTTGACAAAATTGATCTATGACACGCAGTAGGTAAAGTATCCTTAGGTCTACGCACACTACGCGGTTGATCACTCTTACGATTATTATGTTTATTACGATTATTATCGATATCATTATCACTATAAATATCGCACGAACTAAACGAGTTGCACTTCTCACAGTCTGCACGGATAAAACCATGTGATTTGCACCGGTAACAAGACAGCGGAGAATTATTATTAGAAACCGATTCACTCTTTTGTTTCAATCGAACGCAAGTTTGAAGTTCGTGTCCACCACGTTTACAATATACACAGAAACTTTTACCTTTCGTACTAGTAGTTACGTTTACCGCACGCGAGTCCGTATTCGTTGCCGGCGTCGAAGAAGACGCGCTGCCGTTGAGACGTTTCGTCGACGCTGGCCCATCGCGCGTAGGTACGCACGGGGCGGTCGATGACACTTGCTCGACGCGGCGAGCGACGACGTCCGCGCTCGCTCCGTTTCGCGCCAAGCCGATGACGTTGGACGTAGGTACAATTCCGTCGTGAGGCCGAACTTCGGACAAAGACTCCTCAATTGCTCTGGTTTTCTCATAAAACTCGTCTAAGGTGGACACTTTATTTCTCGTTAGACGATCTCGAATGTTTTTTCTTAACAAGCCGTAGATCATGTCTATTTGCATCTCTTCTTCAACTTTATATGGCAATCTAGCGATATGGGCGCGAAGACGGGCGATGAAAATTTCCGCGCGTTCCTCACTTTGGTCAGCCGCGAAAATATCTCGGAATATTTTATGCGGCGGACGAGGTACACCGTACATACCGCGGAGTTTTGATACCGCGTCATCCCATGAGCTGATGGTTGCCTTGACGCCTCGAAACCATACCGCGGCATCGCCTTCTAGGAGCATCGGTAGGCCTTTAAGCGCGTGTTCGTCGCTCACATTGACACACTCTTTGTATATTTTAACGGAGTCTAGGAATGCCTCCAATATCTCTGGATTATCAGCTGATCCTGCGCCACTAAATCTTGCTGAGCACTTGGCAAAGTTGCCGGAAGGCTGCACAGATGTGGACATGGTCGGCGATGGAGAAGTAGGAAGATCAGTCTGGTTGGCGCGCGAGGCCAAAAAAGTTTCCACCAACATTCGGTTGGCATCAGCTTGAGCCTGAGCGAAGGAAGCCAACAAAGACGCAATACGCTCCTCCATTCCCTCATTATGAGTCTCACTTGCACTAGCAGCGACGCGAGGCATTTTGAAAAATGCCGGTTAGGACGCGACGCGATCACAGTTCACACACAGAAGTACTTAGTTACGCAACAGTTTTTCGGGCCACTAGTTGGAGCGCCAGTGTAATAGGTTGATGGAGATAAATAAGAACCTATGCACAGTAAATTAATATAATTGGAATGTAAACACAAAAGTAAGTACAAAATAAACTTAAAAATGAAAAAAAAATGGGTCACACGAAAAACTATAGGTACAAAGACTATGAAAGCGCGCGTATATCGTCGCTAGGTGGCTAGCAGCGGACTGTCGGCGCGGGGCGCGTGCGCCACGCATTGGGAGAGCGGGTAGCGGGGTGAGACGCGCGCGGGGAATCGTTCGACCGTTGCCATGGAAACGGTTGACGAGGACGTGCAGTTTAAGATGCCTACTATACTTGAGAATAAAATTATCTGCTAGTTTAACAAAGGATTATAATTTTTATACGACTGCCTGAAAAAAGGAGTAGGTATATTGTTTTCAGGGTTCATGTATGTATGTATCTGAGTTTGTATATTCCACCATAACCTCTATACGCCTGAACCGATTTTGATAAATGAGGCATCGTTAGAATCCCTAGCTTATTACATATATGAACCCTGAAAACAATATACTCCTTTTTTCAGGCAGTCGTATAACAAAAGAGCTATTTCAATGAATCGTATCTGAACGCGTGCACAAAGCGTGCAGTTACAGCTGTGTAGCGGAGTAGTTTCGCACCCTACTCTCGCAGCAGCCGGAGCAATCACTTCGAACGCGGCAGACGCGCGAGACAAAGGCTTGATCACCGCAACGGTGCCTCAACCGGGATTACCGCTAACCCTAGCTCCCTCGCGACGCCCTCGTGCGGTAACGGGTGCGTACAATGGGGTCATGTGAGGGTGCGTCGATGTGCCAACCATCGTGTATTGTTGCGAATGAGGCTTCTTACGGGCGGGAATGACCTTACAGTGATTTAACATTGGTTAAGTTGGATATGTATGAAGTAAGAATAGTATGTAGTACTAATGAACATTTGTAGTCGTTATTGTAGATGTGTAGCACTTTAATTTGGTAGATAGATAATTAGTTTTTAAGTATCCTACTAGCTCGCAGCTACGTAGTTTTTTTCCGTGGTGTCACCTGAAACAGGGTTCGGGCTGAAAATCAGCGCTGTATGTGTCAGCTTTGCTTTTAAATTTGAATTGATTTTTTAGAAAAGTTAAAAGATTGTTAATTTATTTATTGACGAAGGTTTAATTAAATTGATATTTGACTCATTCGATGTATTTCACTCGGTTCGTTCTTTGGCGGGGATACGCCATATTGGGTTAATTTGCATGAATACGAATATTTTGACGTTTGAAAGTTAGTCTCCTGTCGGCAGACTCAGCGATTATTGAATACTTTTGTTTTTATATCGCTATTTGATTTGAGCTTAACGATAGCAAGCGTGGCCGGATCAAATAAATATTTTCTTTAAAGTTTAATCAAGTTTTTACATTAAATCTCTCGTAAAACCACTACACGTTGTGACCATTCACTCGTGCATGTTTTAAAGAGAGTACAAACATATTTAGAACCAATTTAATAATTATTCACCCACTTCTGGAATAATGCTTACATATGGTTAGTGCTTGCGCTGAACATGCAGCATTATACTGAGCCTGGGCCATTTTTTTGGTTGTGCCATGCGTGATTTAGTTCATCCCTGCGCCTCATCGATTGTTGTTAAGATTATAGATCTTGCTTAGATCGTTGAGGTGCAGGGGGGATCTACCTCTTTAGCTATGCTTGTTATGTATGTTATGTAATTAGTTTTTTTTTTCTTCTTTCTTATATGTCACCGTACGATTGTTAAAACCGTTAGATTATAATCTAACTCGCGAAATTGCAAACTGTCGAAAGATTACAATTTAACGCATTATTTTTCCGTAGATTGTAATCTGTTAGGTATATTAATCCGATAGAACTTAAGCACTACTTGATTAAATATGTCGAACCCTAACCACAGAATAATAACTAGCCCTAACCTAACCTACAAGAAAGACAATAAAACTTAAATACAATTAATATTTCAAAAATTTATACTCAGAACATTGAACGATTCACAATCTGTCGATAGTTTACAATTTCGCGAGTTAGTTTATAAACTAACGGTTTTTACAATCTAACAATGACAGATACATAAAATATGTATCGGGCTGTGGGGCCAAGAACTTATAAATCGTGTTCCTCCCTCTGCACCTTTCAAATTACTTCTACACTTTCGCATCGTACGTTGACAAAGTTATAGTTCTGAGGTAGTGACGTACTTGGCAATAAGATATGCAATAGGTACCATTTCGGCTTCCGTTTTCCACTGATGCACTCCATGCTGCCTTAAAATCGAGACTGAACAGCAATGTCTGTTAAGTACCTAAGGGTTTGACGATCTCCGTGGCGCAGTGTGTAGCGCTGTTGTCTCAACGTGCGGAGGTCCCGAGTTCGATCCCCGGCAGGGTCAATTTGTTTCTATGGTCTGGCCTGGTGGGAGGCTTCGGCCGTGGCTAGTAACCACCCTACCGGCAAAGACGTGCCGCCAAGCGTTTTGGCGTTCCGGTACATGCCGTGTAGAAACCGAATAGGGGTATGGGTTTAATATAACTGCCATGCCCCTAACAGGTTAGCCCGCTACCATCTTAGACTGCATCATCACTTACCATCAGGTGAGATCGCAGTCAAGGGCTAACGTAGTGGATAAAAAAAATGGGTTACTCATCAGCAGGTTAAGTTGTCCTACCTGCCTACTAGTCTACAAATGAAAATAAATACTCCTTGTGCCTGTCATTACCGACTGAATAGTGTGTATTACAGTTTTTTTTTGTTTTTTAACCTCTACAAGTTTGCCCTTGACTGTGATCTCACCTGATGGTAAGTGATGATGCAGTCTAAAATGGTAGTGGGCTAACCTGTTTGGAGCATGGCAGTTATATTAAACTAGAAGGGTCCTATACTAGACGAATATTGGACTCACCGAGTACGTTTGTAAAGATCTCTAGCTGATGCCCGCGACTCCGTCTGTGTGGATTGAGGTGTTTTAAGGGTATGAATAATAACACATAGTAGTCGATTCTCAGACCTACTGAATATGCGTATAAAATTTCATAAAAATAGGTCAAGCCGTTTCGGAGTATGGTAACTAACATTGTAACACGAGAATTTTATGAATAAGATTAACTTCTAATTATGCTTTTTACTAATTCGTCAAATTATTTTGGGCTGTGTCACATAAACCAGTTCTAGTATTTAGTAGACTTGTTGTTTAGTAAACTTGACGAATGGTCCAGGCTTTTCCAGGCCAGACATACTTTCAGCCGTGTTGGACACTCGGCCGAACTTATTAAAAGCGCTCTCTAAAGTAGAACTTTCCAGTTTGGTCGCCACAAAGTGAAGTATATGGATTTTTAAAGTTCGAAAGAAAACTACGAACTATACTTTTCCCACATGTTTTAATTGCTCGCGACATTGTGCACGTGGAATTAGGTTGTTAAATATACCGTAATATTTTTGTGTTTAGATAGCCATCATACATATATCACGTCTCTGTGATGCAAGTTATTTTGCCAATATTGTTCGAACAGAAAGGTAACAAGCAAAGAGATAAAGACGCTGACGCACTTTCGCATTTATAGTAATACTAGCGAATGCCCTTGACTTCGTCTACGTGGTTTGAGGTTTTTTGGTTCCCACGGGAACTCTTTAAATTTCCGGGATAAAAAGTAGCCTATGTGTTATTCCAGACTATAATCTATTTTTGTGCCAAATTTCAGCCAGATCCGTTCTGCCGTTGGGGAGTGATTGAGTAACAAACGTCGATACATCTATGCATCCAGACATCCATACATCCATACATCCATGCATCCATCCAAACTTTCGCATTTATAATATTAGTATAGATTTTTAATTAAAAAAAACTTCTATTTAATACATTAAAATAAAAAGTGTGTTTGTGCTTTTAGCACAATTAATTATTTGGATTTTCTTAACGGTACCGATTGGGTTAATTCTTTTAGTTTTATTAAAACTTGCTAGTGTTATGTTTTATTATTGAATTTCGTTAAACATAATGAAGGACCTCTAAATACGTGCAGCTAGCTTTCAAGTCGAGTGCTGTGCAATATTGCAGAGAGACATTTCAGAGCTACGAGTTGGAACCTTATTTAAATCTGAAGAGTAACAACATGTTAAGGTGCCAGCGGAGGGTGAATTGCCCATACCAAAATAATTTGTAATTCGAGAATATTTCCACTATATTATGCGATTATTAAGATTGAACTTGTATTTATCTAGGTCCCTGGATAATTATGTTTTCAAAATACTTTCCAAAAATTAAATGTAAGCGCATTGCGTTTTGCATGTTTTGACGACATAAATGTTATGTTTTCTCCTTATTTGTTTCATATTAAAACCAACGATATCTTACATACTAATTGACTATGTTCCTGACATAGCCCATATTGTCAAGTTACAGAATAACAACAAGAAGTAAAAAACACGACATGTTTTCATTCATAATTTTTGGTACTTACGCAACAAGACTAAATGTATAACAAATTCTGTACGCTCAATTGCTATCGCGCTTGCACGCGATCATGTGTCACCAGCCAAATAGAGATAGCAATATGCCGGCAAATTTATATTTGCGGGTTGAATAGAAATTGCGAGCGGGGATCGCCGGCCTCTTAATTGGATCGTCTGATTCGCGCACACTGCGGCTGAAACGTTTCAGACCGGCGCGGAGCGGAGCGGCGGCGAGGCGAGCGGAGCGGCAACAGTACAATTATTACATTTTCACTGGTTACAGCGAGAATGACATTAGCAACTCAAAGGCTTTCCAACTACACTTACCGCCCTACTAAAGGTGCATTTCCATCAAAGCCGCATAGTTATATTGGAGAAGAGAAGTAGAATAGGGATGATGCCTATATCAAAAATAAATAATTTCTAACTGATTATTAAATAGAGAGTCTTCCAAAAGACCTAAAATTCACATCCTCAGTTAGTTTTAAGTTTGATAACCATTTTAAAATATAGATTAAAGAAAAAAAGTGCGATGAAATTTGATGACGTCATTATTGTGAATTTCATACAACTTCCATACTAGAAGCGCATTTCTAAGTTTGATATAGAGTTGCTGATTTGATTGAGTTGTCATCATCCCTATTGTATATGTCACCGTAAGATTGTAAAAACCGTTAGATTATAATCTAACTCGCGAAATTCTAAACTGTTGAAAGATTAGAATTTAACGCATTATTTTCCGGTAGATTGTAATCTGATAGGTATTTAAACCCGATAAAACCTGAGTTCCCGGCCTGCGGCCGGGCACTACTTGGTTATTTATGTCAAACCCTAACCTAACCTACAAGAAAGAGACAAGAAAACGTAAATAAAATGAATATTTCAAAAATTGACTCTTAGAACATTGATCAGTTTACAATCTTTCGACAGTTTAGAATTTCGCGAGTTAGATTATAATCTAACGGTTTTTACAATATATATGTATATATGCTTAGTTGTTTTTATGCAGTACGTCGGATAGAAACAGATGTAAAAATAAAAAAAAAACGTTGTTAATTATAAAAATATTCATCCAGTTACATTCATTTTTATAATATTATGTGGGTGTACGTTCAGTACATTTGGCAGATGGTGTTTTATTCAGATTTCGCCTCAATAATAGCGCCGACACTCCGCTCGTGCCCGCCTCATGGAAAGCTACCTTTAGCTTTACCCTTTCTCCTCTCGGCCCAGTCTTCATTCACCTGAACACGCGCGATAGCACGCGACTCTTTGCGACTCTGTTCACTGTTCAGTCGGGCTTGTCTGTGCACTGTTCAGTCGGGCTTGTCTGTCCACTGTTCAGTCGGGTTTGTCTGTCCACTGTTCAGTCAGGCTTGTCTGTGCACTGTTCAGTCGGGCTTGTCTGTCCACTGTTCAGTCGTGTTTGTCTGTCCACTGTTCAGTCGGGTTTGTCTGTCCACTATTCAGTCGGGCTTGTCTGTCCACTGTTCAGTCAGACTTGTCTGTGCACTGTTCAGTCGGGCTTGTCTGTCCACTGTTCAGTCGGGCTTGTCTGTCCACTGTTCAGTCGGGCTTGTCTCTGCACTATTCAGTCGGGCTTATCTGCTAGGCGAGACACGTCCAATTTATAAAACAATAATCTACAAAAAATAAATGTCGCTGCGCGCCTTAGACTGTCTACATTGACATTGACTTTACGTTGACTTAGAAGACTGTCTGAGTAAAAAGCTCCAATAGTCGCTGCATAGTTTTAGTGTGGCTTTCATAAACTTTGTAAATACATAAATATAATATACAATAATACATAATATATAAATATATACGTATTATGTAAAATATGAATCAATCATTGTTACAATCTCAATTGTTGTGATTGGCTGAACTTATGATAATCTTGCTACGACAATGAAATTTGTCCAATAGCGAAGGGGTAGCCCAGAGTTTTCATTTTGTTAGGAAGTTTAAACAGATAATACAACTTGTAAATCTATTTAAACTCCCTTGTAAACTACTATTCCTGTGGGTACGTACAGGAATATTCCAAAGTTGTGAGTGTGAAAGAGGAGGAGCGAAGGTCATCGAATAGGTACGTTTTTATAGAATAGGCGCAAACTTTTCGTCATTTTATTCTAACTTATAATATTACTTTTTAAAAATTCTGGTAGATTACACAATCTATCAAACTAATTGAATATAAACTTGGATAATAAGACAATGAGTAATGACCGTTTTATGCAAGTGAGTGTTGTAAACGCTGGTGTTATCGCGGACTAAGCGATTGTTATTGTTGTAGCTATCATCAGAATAAATCTTTTCAGACAGATATTAGTTCCACTTAGCGTGGGAGTTACAAGAGGTTCGGATTCCTTTGTTATTCAAAAAATAAATAATAACAATAAGACATTATGTCTTCAAAAATAATTTATCTTATTTGTATATTCATAAAATATATAAACATGATTGCATCATCATTGTAAGTTTCTAGAACATTGCAAGGGAACATATGTTACTGATAACATGATATACACACGGATAACCCTGAATAGATGGAGCCATGTCATCCAAAAAGTGGGCTATCATTGAATGCGAAGTTCGAAGAGCAGCTGCAAATAAAAAAAATATCATCCGTTGCCCTAGTTGAGCGACAGAAACGCCGCAACGCGACGCGTCGCAGTGCGAAGCCATAGAAGATGACGAACTGGTCTACGTGACAATGTAAGATGGCCGACGACAGGAAAAAAGTGTAGGTTTTATAGGTTGGTATCCGAAGTGAGCAGATTTGTTCCTGCAGGTTGGTCACATCAGAGACAATTGCCTTTATTAGCTGTCCTTTACGGCTGTGGGTGTTAGTTTCTCCGATAGTTACCGATTAATAGTGAGGGACCATATATAATTAGTTTAGTCTGGTTTTTCTCTTGTATTATTCATCTTCCTAACGATAAGCTTTTTTTTAATTACTTCCTACGTAGTATATATTAATATTTATTTTTCCACCTTTGCGAGTTATTTTTAACTCATGTAAATTCTATCTGAAAACTTGTAATTGGCGTTACACTTATTGTTTATTTACGTATCTATTTCTGTTGTAGCTGTAAGTTTTCTGTACTAAATAAAATAAAATACTTATCTGTAATTGGGCAAATTTTACCAATCTGTCGTATGCTGACAGGGATGTCGGGTCGAGTGTACAGATAACTAAACCAAATGACAATAACGCCTTAACATGTACTTCCAACATTTCAGAGCGCCATTTTGATGAAGTTGTAAAAACATAATGTAGATACTTATCTAGTTCGGGGAAGTGAGCTCGACGGTGAATGCCGGCCATCCTTAGGCACGGTACACACAGAAATCGCGAGCAGCTGGAACGCATACACTTACTTTACTTTCACTACCTCCCCTTTGTAAAATATAGTTAACGTTAAAAAACGTGTGGCGGCCTTCGCAGTCCGCATATAATCCAATAGATGGCATTACTAGTACGATTCACGCGACCACGAAGAGCCCAACTCACGATTACGAAGCGTTCTCTGAATTACGCTATATGTACGACCTCCAAAGATGAACGGTCGGAGCAGTGGTCCCCGAGCACAACACCCGCTCGGAAGATGATCATTATATTGTTACGGTCGAGCCATATCACCTGCTCCCGTACAAACGTGATATTATGTCCACGCCACCTCCGTATGCAGCGCGGCTTAGGCCATCTCGTGGTAAAAAGCCTCCGTAATGGAGCTCTCAGCGTAAGAGCTCGTTTACGACCCGGAGGCTTCAGTCCGTGCTAAAGCCTGAGGCACGGCCTTTTGCGAGCACCTTGAGATAACCCTGTCAGGATTCACTAAATTCAAAATTGTACGTCACTGAACAAATGAAGTTCAAAAACTAAACACGGAATAGGCCCGCTGAAACATTACCACAGATGGATAGTTCCGCCATATTGGATTTAACATGACGTCATAATATTACACACGGAATTTGAGATGTCAAGACAAAGCGTAAGATACCAACTAAGTATATCAAAATGATTAGTATAGAAATTGTAAGGTAACCTGTAATAAACCACATACAGTCCGTCAAACTTATCCGACCCGGTGACCAAAATTGGAAATAAATTTTAGGCCGCCTAAATTTTTATTAAATTTATTTTCATTAGATTAGTCTGGTTTTTCTCTTGTATTAATTCATCTTCCTAACGATAAGCTTTTTTTTTAATTACTTCCTACGTAGTATATTTCAACGCTGCCACCGGTCATATAAGTTTGACGGCCTACAAGTTCTGCCAGTTTCACAGACTCTCGGGCGCTTATTGATTCTATCTTATAATAATTATGTTGCTCACTTCTAAGTAATTAACGGGACTTGGTTATCTCATTTTATTTGTAACTCGACGAGAGAGAGTTAAGAGAAACCCTTTAAAACTTTGGGGTTTCCTTAATTGCGTTTGGAAATTTCAACAAGCTCTTTAATAGCTATTGAGCGAACAGTTGGTAAATAGCATGGAGAAAAATATTACATCATTGCAAGAAAATAAACCTGTTTCACCATCATCTTTGACGACCTCCGTGGCGCAGTGTTGCCTAAACGTGCGGAGGTCCCGCGTTCGATCCCCGGCAGGAGTTAGGAAATTTATAATTTCTGAATTTTCCCTGGTCTGGCCTGGCGGGAGGCTTCAGCCGTAGCTAAATAAAATTAAAAAAAAAATCGAATAAAGGGGTATGGGTTTAATATAACTGCCATGCCCCTAACAGGTTAGCCCGCTACCATCTTAGACTGCATCATCACTTACCATCAGGTGAGATCGCAATCAAGGGTTAACTTGCAGTGGATAAAAAAAAATCATCTCCAACTGAAATGATCGCTGTCTCGCCACTGAGCACGTAGCTACTGATATACCTATAGAATCTATAGAATAGAAAAATCTTTATTGGCGAAGATGTTATATACTTTCCTGGCAGTAGGTACGGATTGGTGTTCACGCACCTTTGAGACGCACCTCTGAGAACAATCTGGGGAACTCTCAAGCATGCAGGTTTTTCTCAAGATGTTTTTCTTCACCGTGAAAGCGAAATATGATATTAATTTCTTAAATATAAGACTAGATAACAAAAGAGAGATGAACCCCAGAATATCCCCCGAGTCTTAACCACTAGGCTGTTAAATTCAGCAGAAAATTATTTAATGTACAATATTCTAAATATTATATTAAACTCAGCTTGAGTGGTCGTCTTTATGAATAAAGCATTAGTACTGAAGTAAGAAATTACGCAAAGTTAGGAACGGCGGGCGGCGACATCCCTCTCCCGTGTATTTTACTTTATTTATTTAGATTAACTCAATTATTATATTATTATAATAACTGCTGCCCACAACTTTTCAGTGGAAATCTTTGCTTTTTCAGGGCAAAATAGTTTTTGTCCTGCCCCGGGATGCAACCTATCTCAGCTCCAAATTTCTTCAAAATAGATTGAACAGATGGGCCACCAAAGCATAGTAGGCAGAAGAGAGACAGATAGGCAGGCTTTACAATATAATAGTATGGATGGAATTAAGTAAATGTAAATGTTAATAAGGTGTCGGCAGTCGTCGCTGCTCGTGTGATATGTCCGCTCTGCGTCGTTCAGTTGTCGCGTTTCGTGGACGGAAATAAATTACGCGGCGGCTTAATTGAATACGAAACACTCGAGTACTTTTATGTTTTACATTTTGGTTTCACTTCATTCAATTTCAATTATTGTATGTTTCCTCGCTGCTTCTGTGAATGCCCGTTCATGTTGTTAAATGCCGTGCTATTATCGACGTTATTCAACAGCAATAGGTTTATTATATTTATTTAATTAAACGGTGCATTTTTTCGTGTGTACCACAAGTATAACTATATTTTTTATTGTTCTTTCTATGCCAGATAAGTCGTACCAATTTAATTTCCTCAATCATTGGATTCAACCGACATAATGACAAAGAAAGTGTATAAAAGAAAGCGTATCGAAAGAGTAGGTATTTCTTACAAATTAAAAGATCTCAACAATTAAATCTTTGTGAACTCACCGCAAAATTCTGATGAGAAAAGTTATACAAAACAGAATAAAGGAAGTAATCCTTCCAGCATCGCCTAACTGCTCTGATAGCTTTAATTATTTGCTCAGTACAAGACTACTTACTCGGGCGCTTGAGAGCTTTGCATAATATTTTTACAATAATTAGCGTTGTTAATCAGAGTTGTTAGACTGTCATTACATTATTAGCATTAAGCTATTATTGCCTCTCAGTAATTCTGTAATAAATTGAAAATGAACCCGGCTAAGATATATTCTATCATTTAAATAAAAATAAATTATTTATTTATATATTTAAATTTATTTTTCATGACATTGCAAATTACATTAACTAGTCATTTCATGAATTTCACGTCCGGATTAGCCTTGTTGGCTTGTGCATAAACGATGCGAACGTTGATTCACTAAATGTGCATTTTTAAATCATATTACCTCACATGACCTCTACGCATAAACATTTAGTTTTAAAACCATTTATCTCAAAAAATATATTGGAATTCAAAACACCAATTCACCACTCCCCTGACTCCATCTAACAGCATTGGGATCCTCGGTGTTAGTATATCGAACGAAGTCCAGTTCCGCGAACTTCTGTAAGGTAAAGCTAAACTAGCCTCCAAAATCCTCGGGGTGCTCAACAGCGCGAAAAGATTATTTTCATTATACCTATTCGAAAAACCAATATTGGCTTCAGAGGATAGCGGGAGCAAAATGTAATTTTTAGGCCCATGGGACTTTTCATTTCTCTGTTCTGATTGGTCCGCGTTCGTGCTTCTGATTGGTGCTTAAACGTATAGGTAATGTCCATACATAGTACGTTGATACTCCTAGCTTTTTCTCATACGTAATGATGAAAAATAGTGTGTGTCACTCGGGGCCAAATTTTTTGTTCTCGGGCGGCGTATATTGAATTCCTCGCTTCGCTCTGGATCCTACTTTAGAATCCTTCACTTCGCTCTGAATTCCAAATAGCGCCCTCAGGGAACAACAATTTTCTATAGCCCCATACAACACTAATAACTATTGCGCCTAAGCACAGGCTTCTGCTGTATAAAGCGCAAGTTCGGCACCATATGGAGGCTCTCAGGCCCAGAGGGGACTGAAGACCGGATATAAAGGCGGGCAGTTCGACTCGTAGACAATCCCAAAATTACTTGCACGCTTGAGTCCCTAGAGCACCGAAGAGACGTTAGTTCTCTTTATGGGTTCTATCGTCTCTACAATGGGGAGTGCTCTAAGGAGTTATTCCATCTAATACCACCTTCCGTGTTCTCCAATCGCACCCTACGTCGCAGAAACAAATTTCATCCTCACCACCTGGATGCCTGGTCCTCTTCCACCTCCCGTTATTTCAGGTCATTTCTGCCACGTATCCGCTAATTGTGGAACCAGCTTTCATCTTCTGTGTTCCCTCATGATTATAATATGAGTCTCTTCAAAGGGCGGATAAACAAATATCTTAAAAGCCAGCAACACATTGGCGGTTCCTCTGGTGCTGCAAATGTTCATGGGCGGCGGTAATCACCTACCATCAGGCGACCCACCTCCTCGTTTGCTTGCTACACATATAAAAAAAACCAATTTGAATTAGATCGCGTACAGATTGCAAACAGTTACAAGTTTTATAAATTAGTTGAGGGTCTGCGGCGGGGTGAGACCGGTGCGGGGGGCAGGGGTGCGGGGAGCAGGGGTGCAGAGGTCGCGCGCAAAATTGCCATCTCCGTGTACATTAATATTTCCCCAAATCTGTTTGTGTTCCAGCAATTTGCATTTATATTGAAACGAGAGCTGCTCGTTTCAGCTGAACCGAATCCATTTACAGTTCAGGCTTCCACGCGGAACAGCCATCCGCAACGACCGCTGTCAACTTCTTCACAGTCTCTTCCTGAGATGTTGCTTATTGTTTCGGTCCTGAATGAGACCATTAAACAAAGCAAGGCTAGATTTCAAAAAATGATTTATTACCATTTTGCACTGAAAACTTGAGATAACAGTCCATATTCCGAAACAAATTAAATAATGCGTGGAATACCTACGTTCGTCTGGGATTAACTCGAACAAAAGAACAATAGCTAATGGAATTAATGCAGAATTACGCGATTTGTGGCGCTCGCTCCAGCGCTAAATATTAATGAACGGCTGGGCTGAAACAATGGCTAATATCACAGCTAATATGCAGAAATGAGTAATCGCCGGCCACCGACCCGCAGCCCCTGCCCTCCCCGCAGACCCCTGATGACCCCCGCTAACCCCCGGGGTCCAAACTACGTCATTCTTATTGCTAGTTGTTATGAGTAGGTAGGCTGGTGAAGGCTGGTCGGTTTTGGTATAGCGCTTTAATTTCCTTTTCGATACACTTGCTCGAAAAATGTACTTACAGAAGCAGTAAACAGGGTTTGTAAGTTAAACTTACTGCCCTCGAGCTTTTTTTTTCAGAATTTACTGCCTCCGTCCAGTAAATTTGCATGTAATTTGCAGTAATTTTTGTAAGTCCACTTTACTTCTAAATAAAAAGTTTATAAAATGTCTAAATAAAAAGTTAGATGTGGATTGATGAAATTAATTCATGAAATTAAAAATTGTATTTAATATTATTAATTCAAATTGATTTAAGTTTTATAAATCAAAAATATATAGGCTGAATAGTCCAGGCTGGGAGTTAAAAGCTATGAAGTCAATTTAAAAAAAAATATTACAACAAAGATACTAAATCTTTAATTTGTGCGCGCTATTTTTAAAAGTTTCATTGAGTTTTTCTTATAAACTATTAAATAACTAGCGAACGCCCGCGACTTCGTCCGCAGGAATAGAGGTTTTTGGTTTCCGCGGGAACTCTCTAATTTTTCGGGATAAAAAGTAGCCTATGTGTTATTCCAGACAATCTACATCCAGATCCGCTCAGTCGTTGGGGTGTGATTGATTAACAAACATCCATCCATATATCCAACTTTTGCATTTATAATATTAGTATATCTATAAGTGGTTTAAGTGATGTGGAATAATCAAATTAAATCAACACATAGGTATTTTAGATGTGAGAAAAAAATCTCGCTATTAATAGCCACCAAAAATAGTGAGAAACCATTTTCTTGTGACTACCTTGTACCTACTCGATTTTATTTTCAAGTTTCCTCACAAATGTATTGAAAAATATTGTGTAATACACCAACGTTGAGGTTTTAACAAACTGATGGGGATGGTCAGCCCTCGACTGCCACCATCGGGCTGACATGAGTAAACTCGTATGTAAAAACCTATTTACCGCTCTTAAGTCACAAACTACTATTACGTTTTGGTCGATGAGTGGAATTATCACCTTTTGTCTTTCTGAAGTTCCAATAATGGCACTAAAATGTCATTGCAGTTAATTAAAAAAATCACTGTTCAAAACGGGCAATTCTTGCATATGTCACCGTAAGATTGTAAAAACCATTAGATTATAATCTAACTCGCGAAATCGTAAAGTGTCGAAAGATTACAATTTAACGCATTATTTTCCGGTAGATTGTGATCTGTTAGGTTTAATAACTCGATAGAACCTGAGTGCCCGGCCGGTTCCTGATTATTTATGTCGAACCCTAACGTAACCTACATGACACAGACAAGAAAACGTAAATAAAATGAATATTTCAAAAATTGACACTCAGAACATTGAACGATTCACAATCTTTCGACAGTTTATAATTTCGCAAGTTAGGTTATAATCTAATGGTTTTTACAATCTTACGGTGACATATATACTTGTGTTAACGCCAACATTTGCGTTACGCTACGGCAACAATTCAGCAATTGGCTGAATTGTTGGCGTAGCGTAAACGCAAATGGTGATAACGACAATCGGGCCCTCACGTGTCTGTTCAAATAACAAACAACTCATATATTATGCTCTGAATCTCAGAAACGGCTCCAACGATTTTCATCAAATTTAGTATGCAGTTTCGGGGGTGATAAATCGATCTAACAAGGATTCTTTTTTAGAAAATTGTGTTTTCAGGCAATGAAAAACTGCTACAATGTCATCAGAAGGTAAATTTCGCCACTGTCAACAAGGTTATAATAGCTCAGGTGGGAAATGTGGGTGGTCAGGTGGCGGTCCCGAAACCAAAATACCCCTGTTTAAGTCCAGATGTCTCCAGTCCGATTATTATTTTCCTTTTTTAAAATATAATATAATATTTTATAAAAAAAATAAAATATAATTTATTATTTAAATGTAATTTCCAAAAAACACGATTTACCAAAAAAAACCGAGCAAATTTTGGTCATCCAGGTATATTTTACTGGGGATGGGCAAAGACTATAATATATTTTAAAAGATAAAAACAATTTATAGGGACGGGCATAGGCACTGTTAAACATAGGCATGTTTAACAGTGCACTATATATTTTAACAAATACTTTGAATAGACGAGAAAGGGGGAGTAGAGGGAAGGGGGTAGAGAGGGGGGTGATTGGGGGAGGAGGAGTAGTAGTAGTAGTAGTAGTAGCCGCAGATGGATATCAATCTGCGGTCTCAGCCTGTAGTAGGTATTAATAAGTGTGAAGGTTATTTTTACGAAATTAATTATTTAGCTATTTGAATAAAGATTCATTTGCGTAATATAATTTTCTACCAAACATTAGATGGAATTTAAGCTATTAAAAAAATAAAGCGCTAAGCGTCGCTGAGTAAAATTAACGAGCTGCGCCGGCGGAGGATTTGGCTGAAAGTGAGCTCATCTCTCGTGCTGCAGCGGGCGCACGAGAGATGGGGGGGGGGGGGGGGGGGAGTGCAGTAATTAACGGCCGGTAATGAGCGATAATCCCGCTCCGTGCTGGCTCCTCGACAACCTCGCTGCGACGTGCGAGCAGTTCATCACGGTGTAAAGTGCTTTATCAGCTCCACGCTCCAAGCCGCGACTTCGGTTGACGATGTTTCGGGTATAAATCCGGCATGGATCATTCTTTGCCCGGCCAATAATAATTATGCAACTAAAACATGTTGGCCATTTCTAAAATTAGCCGGGAAAATCAGACAAAACGTCGTTGGACATATTTTCATTCCGAACTTTTGGGTTTCGTGTCGATGGCTGCGCTGACCATCGACACGTCGTTCCGTTAGACTGACTAATTGTCAAATCTCATGCCAACATAATTAAAAAAGAGGGCGCTAGCGATGCACGACCACGATAGGTTTTATCGGTACTGTCTTAATTAAGGACTGAAACAGTAACCGAAATAAGTGTTTTAAACACTGTTTTTTGAAACTGTTAGGGAACAAAAACTCTTTTAACAGAAACAGAAACAACACTGTTACTCAATCAATCTGTAATCGTTTATTTCTGTTAATAAATATTTTTATTTGTAACCCTGATAGATACTTGCCCTAACAAATTGCACGGTGTGACCACGCGGTCTTCTCACTTCATTGGACTTTACACACACTGACACTCATTGCCCATATTTTTCTTAAAACAATTGCAACCATCGTTGGTTTCACCTTAGGTTTAAATTTGAATACGCGTCAACAGTAAAGGACTTGACCGGTGGAACTATGGCAGCTTGCCTAGGCGTCAAAAATCAATGTTCAGCAATGATTTCTTTATTATTGTAATTGTAATATTTCACTGTTTTCAGATAAAAAAGTTTCAGGAGTCTGAAGGCTCGGAAAACTGCGAAAATGAACAAAAAAGTTTCACCAAAAGACTGCTTTCCCACACTAGATGGCGCTATTTATTGTGTTAAGCGAGTCTAAAAAAATATTTTCAAGTATTATTTCTTTATTATTGTAATTGTTATATTTTATAGTTTTCAAATAAAAAAGTTTCAGGAGTCTGAAGGCTCTGAAAACTGAGAAAATAGATAAAAAAAGTTTCACCAAAAACTGCTTTCCCACACTAGATGGCGCTAGTTATTGTGGTGAGTCTAGAAAATATTTTTTAAGTATTGCTCACTACTTTTCGTTAACAAGTTCAACTATTCGACCACAGATGGCAGCATATGCAATGTGACAGGGCGTTCCTTTAAACGTAGTATTTCAAAATGCTTTGTTCGATCGATTAGTTTGAGACTTGTCAAAAAATAAAAATAATTATAAACAAAACATTCATTTCCTTTTCATTACTATTTAATTGATCAAAAATAAATCATTCCTAATATAATAACTAAGGTACTTAAATGGTATTCATGTAGGGTTACAAGATTATTATTAGGCATGGATATAATGGAACGTCAAAATGGAGTAGTGCTTAAAGAGGAAAGCGGACGCTCAAGATTTAAAACGTACTGTTTTTTTTTGTCATTTGAACCCCGACCTTATTTGGAATAATAAATCCATAATAATTTCGTTTTGAATTTTTAAACCTTACTGTAAAAACGGAAATCCTGTGCATTGTCCCGAATCGGAGGGCAATTACTGGTCATGTCCTTTGGCATGTCCCTATTCCGGTTACGCTTTGTAACAGCGTTAAACACTTTCATTTCTGTTACAGTTATATAAGTTTTGAGTTAACAGATTTAAAAACACATTGAAAACGGTTACAGATTTGATTCTGTTATCAATTCAACCTGTAACAGTCATAAATCTGTTTTTCAGTCCCTGATCTTAATAAATTAGTATTCTGTGATATCACTTGACCCAAATAATAGTTTGAAACATTAAGAATTGATGAATGTGCCAGCTTTGTTAGTATTCATCGCTCATTAACTATTTTATGATGTAAAATGTAAGAGCCAATCCCTGTTCGCTCATTTAATAACTTATTATAATAACCGCAGCAGTAATATCCTATTATTTTCGTATTACGACATCCCACGGGGTAATAAAATTTCCAACTATTCTGCTAGACTTAGTGTACCCACTCTGTAAAGTTTCGAAGTTAATAAGTAGGTACATTAACTAGATCCTTCACCTACATTTTAAAGCTCTACAACGGTCCCCAAGTAATTAGTCGTCCTTATCCTTAACATGTTTAGTTTGGATTAAAATAATTAAATCTATATTTGTATTTTCTACTGACCAGAAATAGTAGATTGTTCATCAGGGGACACAAAATGAGCCATTTCATACGAGGTGTTAGGCTTACCGAGCGTAGCGAGGGATGCTATAGAAACGAGTAGAATGGCAACTTTTCACTTCGATTGCGAGAAAATAAAACAACTTGGAGCGAAATTAAATAAAAACTATGTAATATTTTATCAAAAATTAAAAATACAATGGGAACAATTTTGAACAGTCAACTTAATGGTTTTTCTCCGGCAAATTGATTCGTGTTGTTTATTCGTGTAGGTCACTTTTGTTGCCAAGTTTTTTTTTTCCTTATTGAGTACTAGCGAGGTACTCATTTAACTACGATCTAGCCTAACTATTTGGCTAATGAACAGTTTTGCTTTAACCTAAACTTATAATTTATCTAAGAAATTGTCCACTGACAAGAAATACTAAGATGTGTATCTTAGTATTTCTTGATAAACTTACACACTTTGTTCACGTGTTCTTTTAGCACTACACTTTACACTGTCATTTTTGTTGCCAAGTACTTTACAAACAAGCTCATCAAAATAAGTCAGAAAAACTCCTTCGGCAAACAAATTGACTCGTTTTTCACTTCTGCAGTTCAAACACTTTTGGTACATCTTTAAATAAATTGCACGGTATTTCAACGGCAACGGATCAATTATCTCTTTTCCTTTCTGCTCCATTTCCATATTCGTAGAAAGATCACTTTCATTTGACGACATTCTTAAATTAAATATAACAATTTATATCAGCAAAAATTCAACGATTAATTCAGTGTTAAATTATTCCAAGTAATAAGAAACGAACATAAAAGAATCTGGAAATTTCGCGTGAACTTTTGTTTTTCTAGTGGACAAACGTATTGATGCATACATCCGACGAGTACCAAGGATCGCCAGTGTAGTATTGCAGACGTCGCTTTTACCGTTCCATTTTCAAACTTAATTCTAATATAAAAAAACTGTATAATTTTTTAAATAGAACATCGAGTCGAGTACACGAAATTAATAGTTACTTATGCGAGTCTTTTTAAACGTTTACATTAAGGCTCAAAAAGGCTGGCATCCAGAGCCGTCAAGCCGGTACATTATTTAGCGACTGTTGTTGAATAGGGATGGGAATTATTAAAAAATAATTACTTTAATCCCTAGACTATGGAGGGAACAGTAGAGGAGTAACATCTCTTATGCGAGAAAAGTTGAAAAAGTGTCCAGTGGTTGCTATAAATAACAATTCAAAAACCTTCCTCAGTGGCGCTGGTGTAGCAAAGGGTATGTATGAATGTAGCAATTGTAGATTGAAGTGAAGTATGCCGAGTTAAAAATGTTAATAAATATTATTGTCGACTAAAATAGTTAATTATTGAAAATTTCAACAACTTACGTTGTACAAAATAATGATGAATGTTTTTTTCCTTGTTTATTTCTCAAACCTATTCCAATAATATTTGGCGCTTCTTTTTAAATTCACCCTGATGCTAATGTGGCGCCCCCGATTTAATGCATTTTGACGGACAGTTTTTATATACAGAGATGTTACTCCTCTAGCGCCTCTAGACCCTAAATGCTAACTTGAGTCCGCCTACGCTTAGCTATAATGACACCTTTTTCGAGCATGAGAGGTGAAAAACATTTTATACCTACCTGGTCCGTATAATATTATACTGTGTGTGCTAGATCTGCGGACTCACGGAAGCGAAGTAAAGGCTCATAGAGTCGCGTGGCACGACCTCCCCCAGCAGTAAAGATTAGCTGCTTAGGAAATAGCGCAGAGGCGGAGCTGGGGGCTGCTAAAAGAGCTTTTAACGAGAGCGGCTTTCGCAGTTCCGCTTGTAAAGCGTGCGGCGCTCATCTCTTTGAAAATACAAACTGCGAGGAGGCGTGCTTACTCGTTCACGATATATTTGGTTTTAATATTTTGAACACGTTTTCTATTTCGCGATATTTTTATGCATTTATTTCGTGATTGCTAAGATTCATCATCGAACATTCTCAAAGACCGGTTGTGTAGCCGTTTAGATATCAGTCTCTACCGTATCACCATCACCAGGCTCCTTAACATCAAACACGTGATAATTGTTACATTGCGATCATTCTGATTATTGTAATTTACTTACAACATTTACATCGTAGTTTAAGTGAAAATATCTAATAACAAGTCTATAATATATTATTATCAAGCTAAAACTTTGGTGAAATTATTTTAAAGGATAGTAATTGAAGTAATCATATTCTCTTCGTTACAGAGTAGTGATCTTATTCAAATTTCTAAAGTTAGTATATTAAATTAATTTAAAGGTGAAACATTCATGAACAACACCAACAACATTCATCATTCGGATGTAGTAAGCTTAGTAGGTACCTACTTTAAAAGTTATGTTGCAAAATCCCCAGCCCGTAGAGCTGACGTTGTAGTGGAAGTATTAAGACATGTCGGGAAGTTTTAACTATTTTTGAAGGCTTAACTCACAAAGGCACCCCCTCGCAACTCTGGCACAAGTTAAACGCTCCGCAAGTTATGATCCGCATTCAAAACTACTTCACAAGTTATTCAGCCGAGTGAACTGATGTTATCTTTTACATTATATTGCATCAGCTGATCCCCGACTATTTTATCTTAGCTCGTGTATTTTATGTGTGTATTAAACGTTTCACCTTTTAAAAAACTTATCATAGTTTTGTAGTGATATCTTTTAAAAAATAACAGTTTTTTTTATCTTTACATGTCTACTTAATGTGCAATCGGTGACGCATGGAGAGAATTATTCTTCTTCTCTTAATTATCTCACATCGTTCATGATACCTTCTACCTTCGATAAGTACAGGAGCAGGTGATACTGCGTAATAAGTAATACACTTCGATAATTAATAATCATGTCAATATCATCAGAATAAAAAAACAGCTGCATTATGCATATCGATAGTTTAGACACGAGGCACGTCATCATACGAGAGCAGACATCATTAGTTACCTCGCTTTTCCAACGTTGATTTATTGCTACAACTCCGACTTAAACTTAAACATCCGAGGATAATTCACTCAATACCATTGCCACGGGTAACATTGTTCGGGGAAAAATATTAAAAAATAGTTCATATGACAAAGAGTACATGGATTTAGGAAGCTTAAATAAACCAGATTATTTAAATAATATGTAAGGTTTACAATAAAGATGCCTTCAACACTTGTGTAGGCTCGGTTATTATTGTAATTCGATAGTAATTTTGAAATAAAAACAAATTTTCGTTTTAAATAATTTACATTCCTAGAAAAACAACGTACAGAAGGAGAGTAGATTCACCTAACAATCTTAATAATATAGAGAACGTGCTCCGTGTCGCCACTCACCAGTGTGCAGACAGGTGGGCAGTGGGCTCACAGTTACAGGAATGCTGCATTGTGCCTGTCGCCAGTGTGCAGACAGGTGGGCTCACTGCCACAGGAATTCTGCATTGTGCCTGTCGCCAGTGTGCAGACAGGTGGGCTCACTGTCACAGGAATGCTGCATTGTGCCTGTCGTCGGAGCCACAATTCACACCGATTGCACTTCCCCGGCGCAGTCATGCGGACATCTGTCGCAGCCCCGGTTCATTCACAAGGACCTTCAACACCTTTGTCTGATGTCGTCTTGTCTAGGTTGTTTGTGTTACGAGCGCTAGCTTCGTTAAATTTGTGCATTGTGCTGATGATTCCACGAGACAAAAACGACGTTGGGTTAGAAATATGAATGTTAGATTCGACTAAAAATACTATAATAATTCTAGAACGATTTGAAAAGACCTATATCGACTAAGTTCGATACAGGTCTTCCTCCTATATTTTCAGTCATACGATCTCTTATTTTACGGAACATTGCGCAGGCAGCGTAAGCTAAGGGTGTTGTTATCGTTGTTGGTCTGTTCTGATTGAACACATGCCCGCGTATGAAGACAATACAATGTCCTTATTTTTGAATACTCTAGTAAACCCATGGAACAGTAATGCTGTGGGTCTCATTAAGACAATTTCAATGGGAACGTCTTTCATGTGAGAGCCCCCTGGCCGCAGCCCGGCTCGATACGCCGCGGTCGCGAGCTGATCGATTGCGCGGTTTCGTCCACTCCATCAGCTGCGGTTTTGCTTTCAGCTTTAATTGAATGCGAAACATTCCGATACATTCCAGGCCTTGGTATTCTGCTTTGTACAGGTTGGACCAATTCACTTATATTTTAAACTACTAATACTAATATTATAAACTAGATGATGCCCGCGACTTTACACGCGTAGTTTAAGATTTTTTGATTCCCGCGGGAACTCTTTAATTAGCCTATGTCTTTCCCCGGGATATCACCTACCCTGCCGTGAAAGCGTAGCAGACAGTCAGATATAAAGACAGACAGACACACTTTTGCATTTATACTATTAGTATGGAAGTATGGATTCGAAAGTTTGGATGGATGGATGGATGTTTTTTACTCAATCACGGCAGAGCGGCTGAACGGATCTGAATTTCCGTGGACCTCTCCTCAATTCACGTGGACGAAGTCGCGGGCATCAGCTAGTATAGATATCTGAGTACAGCTCACACGCTCTTGTCAAGCACACTTGCCGAATGCTTGGCCCAACGTGTACTGGATCCATCAGAGTTTGATTATGGCCGGTTTAATTATTTTGTTTGAGTATATTCTCATTCGCAAGCTCTAAATGAAAATTAAAGAAAAATGAAGGTTTAAAAAGGTCTTATGGCCAATAAAACAATTAAAATATAAATCAATGGGAAATGTCTTAAGATAAATACGAATAGTACTATTTGTTGAAGGAATTTATAGCATTAACTTAAATGCCAACGTGTAGGTACTTATGAACTACTAAAACAGCTCTAGATATGAGTTTACTACAAATAGCTAACAACCAAATACAAAATTATCTCTCCATTCTATATTAAGTAATATTCACGTAAAAAATAAAATAAATAAATAAAAAATAATAAATAAAATAAAATAGTCGCTTCTTTGAGGATTCAAACTAGGCGATGATTGTCACTTTCGATCCTGCTCTCCGCGCCTCGACGGTTCTAGAATCTAGGGCTTTTATAGACCGCTGATAATAGTCACTAGTCAGTTCTACGGTTACAATAGAACAAGGGATATAATTACATTAACACAGGAGTCACAAAAATACCTGCGTGGTCAACTCGACTCTGGGCTGCTTCTGAGAATTCTTTGACAGAAAACCCCGCTTCCTTTTTTTGAACTGACTCGGGATTCGAACCCGTGATCTCATTTATATAGCTCGCCACCTGACCACCGAGCCACCAAGTGTGAATAAAGAAATGAAGCAAGGAGGCATCTTATCACTGAATCTATGACCCGCTATAGGCCGGCTTACGGCGGGTTCACCGAATTTTCCTAATTTCCCGATTTTTCAGTTTGCTTCCTAATGATATTTCACAAATGTGATTTTAACGACCCGTATTGGTGCAAAGAAATGGTTGTGTATTCGAACCCCTTGAGCAAGTTCCCTAAACCTAACTTTTTTAATGAGATTAGGTCTTCGTGAAATTCAGATAGTAGTCGTATATGCCACAGTAATATTGTGGCGTCTGTACCACAAAGACAGATCTTATAAATAAATAATAATAAATAAGTTTATTTATTATGGCAATAGAGGCCCATGGTTGTTAGTACAATACAATCCTATGACTGTTAGTATTTTTTTTCTAAATGTTTAAATTAACTTAAAAACAAGACTCCATTTAAGTCACCGCACGAGAACTTTAATAAAATCGGAGGATCGGTGACTAATTTACCTGCTAACATCATCAGGATACTGTTTGAGCTTGAGCGCAGCCTTGCCAGGAGTGATGCAGTCTTTTTTCTGATGATGGCATAGAAATTAACTGCCTAGTTGGTCTAGCGGTTAGCATGTTTGACTGTGGCTGACAAGGTCCCGGGTTCGAGTCCCGGATCGGGCCATGATAAGTATTGGAGGTTTCTGACTAATTCTCAGTGCTAGCCCGGAGTTTAAAAGTTGGCGGTGTTGCACCCCGTGACTCGGAGAGCACGTTAATCCGTCGGTCCCGGTTATTATCACTAACATGATAATAGTCGTTAAAGCCCGCCAACCCGCATCGCTCCAGCGTGGTGGGTCTAAGCTCTAATTCCCTCTCTCTTAAGAGAGTGGAGAGCAGTGGGACGTTAATGGGATGTAGTGGTGGGCATAGAAATCATCAGTGCGCCTCTGCAAACATGCCCGATGCTGAGCAAAATCGCGGCAAGCCTAACAGTATCCTGAATACATTGTTGTATTGATCTCGCAAAGCATCTATAGCCTTTTGAATGTAGTTAGTCCACAGGCCCCCCGTGTAGCAGGTTTGACAGTAAGCTTTGAATAGTGTAATTTTCGCTTCCTGACTACAGCGGGCGAACCTGCGGACCAATATGTTACACCTTACAGCTAAGGCTCTCCGTTCTCGTTCTATATCTACCTGGTCTTTAAGATCCTCCGTAACATAGTGACCCAAATATTTAAATTGTGCCACTCGTTTTAACATCACCCCATTACAAGGTGTATCAAAACGCATTTCACGCATACCTATGTAGGAGTAACCATTTCTATGTCAGGACCTTGAAGGTCTTCCGGAATTTTACAGACAGAATCAACTCTGATTATCAGTCAGTTATCACTATTGCTTAAAATGTGGTTTTATAGCACTAATACCATAGATATTTTGACCAATTGAAAATCGAGATTGTATGTAGCAAGGTTTTTGAAAGTATTTGCATGTAAAAATACTATTCTGTGCTTACAACTGATCTTTCACTAGCTTTCAAATATATCGCAGCAACAACAAGGTAGTTCAGGAAGTTAATGCAATAAATTGCAGGTCCTTTGCTGGAATAACAACAGCAATATTTCACCGAGTTCCACCAAACAGGAGCATAATACGACTGGCGTGGGATTAGCGGCCGCGGGATGCGATATTAAATAAAACGTCAGAGAAATCGCCCGCACTCACCTGACTACACTAATAACTGACGACCTCCGTGGCGCTGTCTGTAGCGCTGTTGTCTTAACGTGCGGAGGTCCCGGGCTCGATCCCCGGCAGGGTCGGTTTGGGAATTTATAATTTCTGAATTTTCCCTGGTCTGGCCTGGTGGGAGGCTTCGGCCGTGGCTAGTTACCACCCTACCGGCAAAAGACGTGTCGCCAAGCCATTTAGCGTTCCGGTACGATGCCGTGTAGAAACCGAATAGGGGTATGACTTTAATATAACTGCCATTTCCCTAACAGGTTAACCCGCTACCATCTTAGACTGCATCATCACTTACCATCAGGTGAGATCGCAGTCAAGGGCTAACTTATAGTGGATAAAAAAAACTGTTATGAATTTAAATTATTATTGCAATTATTCATAATCAACTGAACCAATATGCATTCACTATTATATAAAGCTACTTTTATCTTAGAAACACACATCCACGCGTCGCCTCACACTTTCCGGATGTAGTCTCTCCACCTCGACCTAGCTTACCTTTTCACAGTTTTGAATGTATGTCAAAGAGATAGTTCCTCGTTACGGACATAGAATAGAATACGGACTTAAAAGTAAAGCATTCTCGTAGGAAGATGAAGGTATTCCTTTTCAGAGTGCATACGTACGTATCTATGAAATAGCTCGACATTCAGACCCGTCAGCGTTTTTGAGCGTATCTACGTGTTCTGTATAACATTTTATTCGGTGAACAGTCTGGTTTCTAATATGCTCCACTAGGGTAAACACCAACAGTCGGCAATAATTAATGAGCAAGTAACGTGTCAGGTGAAAGAAGAAAACGTCTGTCTATTTAAATACGCTGACAACTAAATCCACAGAATAGGGATGATGACGACATAATCAAATCAGCAACTCTTTATCAAACTTAAAAACGCACTTCTAGTATGGAAGTTGTATGAAATTCACCATTGTGACGTCATAAAATTTCAACGCACTTTTTTTTCTTTAATCTATTTTTTAAAATGGTTATTATACTTAAAACTAACCGAGGATGTGAATTTTAGGTCTTTTGGAAGACCCTCTATGTAATAATCAGTTAGAAATAATTTATTTTTGATATAGTCATCATTCCTATTAAGTTTTATTTTTATTCAACTTACCGATGACTCTCGTAAAAAATGTGCACAGTATTTCCATCAAAAATAAATTATCTTTAGCTGATTATTAAATAGAGGGTCTTCCAAAAGACCTAAAATTCACATCCTCAGTTAGTGTTAAGTTTGATAACCATTTTAAAATATAGATTAAAGAAAAAAAGTGCGTTGAAATTTGATGACGTCACTATTGTGATTTTCATACAACTTCCATACTAGAAGTGCGTTTTTAAGTTTGATAAAGAGTCGCTGATTTGTTTGAGTTGTCATCATCCCTATTGCAACAGTTCCCCCGCGCGGCGGTTAACACTGAAATGGTGACGCAGATATTTCCCCTCTGTTCCCGGTTCCCCCGGGGCGGGGGGCTGCAATACGCCCGGGGCGTCGCGTCGGTGAAAAAGTGTTTCAAATAATATTTCTCTGTTATTTTCAACGATCAAATTCAATGGCGTAGTTTGAACTCTCGCTTGGAGCCTGTGCGTCTATACAATCAGCAATAAACTGCCATTTGTGAATCCTTCTTTATGTTATTACTAGCTGATGACTGCGACTTTATCCGCGTGGAATTAGGACTTTTGTTTCGCGTAGAAACTCTAATTTTCCGGGATAAAAAGTAGCCCATGTGTTATTCCAGATTTTAATTCTGTGCCAAATTCCATCCGTTCAGCCATTCTGGCGTGATTGAGTAGCAAACATCCATCCATTCATCCGTCCATCCAAACTCAAGTCGCAACGTATAGTCTGGAGAGACATACCTACTAGGCTTTTTTTATTCAAAGAGTTTTCACGGGATTAAAAAAAATTTAATTCCACGTGGACGAATTTTCGGAAAACGTCTAGTTGCAATATTTTTCGCTAAAATCTATGCTAATAATTATAAATGCGAAATTTTTGATGGATGCATTTGTGGATGGATAGATGTTTGTTACTGGCTCAACAGATCTGGATGAAATTTGGTACAGAGTTAGATTAAAGTCTGGAATAACACTTAAACAACTTTTTATTTTGGAAAATTAATGATATCCCGTGGGAACCAAAAACCTCGATCCATGTGGACGAAATCACGAGCATCAATTAGTAATAAATATTTAAGCAAAACTCTTGTATTAGAATCTCTTTGTTCAGTAAACTGTACCCAATGTCTTTAACGTCTTTTATGTTGCTTTGAACAATAGGGAATATGCATGATTTTTTTTTATTTCTTAAATCAATCATTTACATCTTTATAACATAGTAAAAAATATAAATAGGTTTGAAAATAGTCAAATAATTACGTTAATTGGTGTTTCAAAGTTAAGTATAAATTTGAGCCGTTCAAACGCCACCATTAATCGCGCGCTTTTGATGACGTCATTGGTTATGTCCCGTGTTTGTTTACTATAGCGATTCAGTTCAGTTACTTCATAATTATTATTTTACTGGATAGATCGGGCTGAAATTTGGCATGCAGATAGCTATTATGACATAGGCATCCGCTAAGAAAGGATTTTTGAAAATTCTACCCCCAAGGGGGTGAAATAGGGGTTTGAAATTTGTGTAGTCCACGCGGACGAAGTCGCGAGCATAAGCTAGTCTGGTATAAACTATAATCCAAACCCAAGTTATGAAGGGTTCAAAAAAACGAAGAAGCGCTCCGAGAAAAGGTACCTAGGTTGTGCCCTTTCGCTTCGCTTAGCTCGGGGACACTCCCGTAAATTAGGAGTTTAGAAACAATTTTAATGACAAATTGTTATGTATAGGTTATGTTTAGTTGTAAGTATTATTTAAATATTTATGCATTAAAATCTATGTTATAGATTAAAATATACCATGTAACATAATAATTACCTTGCAGCTTTCACTCCTTTGATCTCTGCGCTCGTAAAATCGAGATTTGATGCAAAATAGATTTCGGTAGATTATCCGATTGTGCTTTGACAAAACCAGTTTCTGTCATCGTCCTAGATTGACTACAAATATATATAAACAAGTAATCACACAGGAATACAGTTTTAAACAATTTTTTCTCACAAACACTACTAACACAGTATGAAAATCGACGCCGATAAATCCACTGACGTGACCATTTACGTCACATTTCGTTTCGACCAATGGTGACGCGTTTTGCAAGTTTGAATTTGCCTCCCTTATTTTTCACTTTCTATTTAATATTTTCTGGGTTTAAATAATAACTAAATAAAAAAAATACCTTTTAAGTATAATGTAAAGACATTAAAGAATCTAGAAAAAAATATTTGAGACAAATTTAAATTTTATGCATATTCCCTATTCTCCTCATATTTATAATACAATTGAATGTAGAAGCAAGTGGCGCGGTAAACACTCTGTTGCTCGACGACTGTAAAGATAGTAGGTACCGACTACGACTGAGATTCAAATTTTAATGCCATCAGAGGTCGTTCCTGAAGTTGAAACAGAGATTATAGGAACTTAACAAAATACTTGCAGGTATTGTTATATTTGTTAACTAGCGGACGCCCGCGACTTCGTTCGCGTGGCATAAGTTTTACCATTGAAAATGGTTATCAGATACAAATCGCTTGATACGTATTTTTGGCCATAGCTCCGCGGATTTTGGGAGGATCGAGATGGGAATGTACCAAAAGTTGAGAAATATATCGAGACACGTTAATTTTGAAAAATGTATAGATGTCGGGGTTTTTAGGGGGTGTTTGTTTATTTAGTCGTAAATTTTTTCAAAAAAAAAAAACCGATTTAATAAAAAAATTAAAAGATTACTAAGGTATTAGTTTACCAACAATTTTTTTAAATTAAAATCGGTAAATAATTGTGACCCTTTAGATTTGGGATTGTAGAAAAACGGGTATTTCCGTATACAGGTGGCTCAAATAAGTGCGGAAAAGGTAAATTGACAAGAATAATAAGATTTTTTATTTTTAAGTACTAAAGTAATACTTTAGTACCTAACCAGGTGCAATTCGGTATTTTAGACCTAGTGACAGTAAAAAACTAAAAAAATCCAAATAACCTTTACTTAACCTTGATGCCTAATCAAAAAATATTGATTATTTTTGTAGAAAATACTTAAATTCAATAATTTCCAACTGCACTGCAACTAGCCATAAAAATTTCAAAAATAGGCGAAACTCCATTATAAGAATCAAATTTTAGGTTCAAAAATTACCGCCTTTGAAGACCGATTTCTCACAATAATGCCCGCTAAAGTACCAAATTTTTTAACTATAAAGGGAAGTTTAGGCTTAATTGGTTTTTGAAAATAGTTGGAATTGACGTAGACAGGTTTAAGTATTTTTAATCTTATGTTAAAAATTTATCTCTATTTCTGTCGAACGTAAACTTTTCACTTTCGATCAAAAATTTCCCGACTTAGGTTAATATTATGATGGTAATTATTTTTTGCAACGTAACACACTTCATAGCAAGCATGTACACAAAAAAAATGTTCGGAAAAACACTAAATAAAAAGAAAAGAAATTTAACACACTCCCTCAGAAATCTTACGAAAAAACTTTAAAAAATTATAACTCGAAAACTAACTAAAATCGCTGAACATACATGCGGTATTTTCTGATATGTACGAGGAATCAATATTTTTTCTTTGGACGTCACTATTTGGGCCACCTTGTATAAAAAGTGATGTAGCTTCTATGATTATTGACCGATCGTCATGGTAATGACTAACGGCGTTAAAAGATGCGGATGCGGGCGAGAAGTGTATTCAAGTTAGAATTTTGAAAATAGGTTAATACATTTTTGAAAAATTATGAAGAAGGGATTTTTATTTCTTTAAGAATCAACTGCTGAGAGCTGGAGTGATTATTGACCGATCGCGTATTTCCGTTTGCGTGTTCAATAGAAGGCAGCATTGCCTCGAACATTGCACGGGTTTGATGTGCTAACTCTGTATTCAAACTCGTGTTCAATATAAGGAACTCGTCCTCCAATCGCGCACGGGTTCGAAACCGAAGTTTTCTTCCAAACGCGTGTTCAATTCAAGACGATTAATCCGACAATGCTGTGCAGAACGGAAGTTTGGGAGCGTTGGCGACGGTGAATTTCATGCTATAGCAAGGTTCATAATTATTAAAAAAATTTAGATCTCTTCCAAAACCGAATCAGCACAACCCGACCGCACGAAGGCTTGTCTGTGCGACCCCTAGAGTGTTATTGTAAAGCACGAAGCCAGAAGCTAGCGAAGGAGGTCCCGAATGAAGCAACCCTACGAGGCCGAAACGAAGGTCAAGTAGGTGAAGCTGAATGAAGGGGCGATAAAACGAGTCTTCTGGCGTAGCCCATTCATTTTACATATTATACATTTTTATATATCTTTATAAGTTTATAACCTATAAAAATTAAAATTTTTGGGTTTCTTGCCTATCCATCAAACACCTCACATAAAACAAACACGGACTCCGGCAAATACTGCCTTCTATTGAACACGGAAATTAATACGGCTATCAGGGCGCGAACCCGTGCTCGATTGGAGGACTCGTGCATCGAATTGAGCACGAGTTGAAAGGAAGTTAGCGTAACAAACCCGTGCCAATTTCGAGGAAGTACTTCCCTCTATTGAACACACAAACGTAAATATACGGTGATCGATCGTCATGGTAATGGCATTAAAAGATGCCTTGTAAGTAATGTAGTTGTGTAATTTTAGGGAAGTAATCTCAATAAAAATTTCTTATTATTCAACTTGCAATGTGTTATTCAAAATGAAATCATTTATTTTTCATAAATTTTTGTATTCATTTTGGACTGGGACTGTGAAATCTGTAATTTTTTTAATTCCAATAGGCACTCCTCAATTTCCCGGGATAAAAGAAGCCTGCGTCACTCTCAAGGTACTCAACTATACCCATGCAAAAAATCGCGTCGATGCGTTGCTCTGTTGCGGCGTGATTGAAAATCAAACTCTCTATTCGACGTCCTTGGGGATAGAAATTTCAAAAAGTGTGAAATCCGTATTTCATCATTTTAAACCCAAATAGAAGCCAGTACCCCAAATACCCAAGTTTCATGGCTATATATAGCTTGAAAAACGACGGTTTTTCATAGAAACTTTCAACCCCTATTTAACCCATTTGGGGGTGGAATTTTTAAAAATTGTGACACATCCTTCTTTATTTTTTACCGAAAGCTAAAATATTAAGTTTCTTAGATTTAAATTGAAAATACCTTGTAAAACACACACACAAACTTTCATCCCTTATTTTACCCCTTTTGGGGGTGAAATTTCGAAAAACCTACACACACCGACACCTACTCTTCACAAAGAACACACCCCCTTAATTTCATGTCTCTAGGACCAGCGGTTTAGGCTGTAAGTTGATATATAAGTCAGTCACGACTTTGAATTTTATATACATAGATAATAATGTGGGTTTTTGCTCCACCTTCTGTACTTATATAGTACAAAAATAGGTAAGCCTGACTGACTAACTGGTCAACAAATAGCTAAAGCATTTTATCTTCAATATTGAAATTCCGTGCGGTATTAATTATTTAATATCTAGACGATGGCTGCGACTTCGTCCGCGTGGTTTTAGGGTAGGGTAAAAATCCCGTTAATTTCCGGGACAAATAGTACTCCATGTTATTATTTAGGATGTGACCAATCTCTATACAAGATCCCATTAACACTAGTTAAACAGATGAGTCCCGAAAGCGTAGCGGACAGATGGACAGACATTAATGACACTTTCGCATTTATTACATTAGTAAGGACATAGTTGCCACTAAAAATATTTTTCAGTTCACTGAGTAGTCAAGGTCAGTCAGTCATAGTCATATTACCTTGACTACCCAGTGAACTGAAAAATATTATACCCTGCAGTGAACAATGGTATAATATTCAATCAAGGTAATTTCAAAATTCAAGTAATGTAGATGTCACCGTAAGATTGTAAAAAACGTTAGATTATAATCTAACTCGCGAAATTGTAAACTGTCGAAACCGTACATTATTCTGAGTGTAAATTTTTGAAATATTCATTGTGTTTACGTTTTCTTGTCTGTTTATTGTAGGTAAGGTTAGGGTTTGACATAAATAATCGTAATAATTTTTATTTATGAATAGGTTTTAGTCTTTATGCATTAATATACCTAATAGATTACAATCTACCGAAAAATAATGCGTTAAATTGTAATTTTTCAACAGTTTGCAATTTCGCGAGTTAGATTATAATCTAACGGTTTTTACAATCTTACGGTGACATATACAAATAGCATATAAAGTAATTATGGGTACCAAAACTTTATTTTATTACATTTTATACTAGTGAAAAAGAGTGATAAGAAAGCCATGTAAAAAGCTGTGAATTTTTTTATTAATATCGTCTGGAAAAATGCATGCGAACCGTCTCTTCTTATTTTAACGTAGTTTGAGGCTCTCAGTGCGATCTGTGAGCGCATCTCGAGATGTTTGCGCCACTTGTCGGAATGATCCCGCACTCCGCAGCATCCCTCATCCCGCAGCATTCCTCATCCCGCTCTCGCATCGTTCCGAAGCCGCTTCGCTTCGAATTGTGCTTTATAACTGGAATTCGTCTCGCACTGCTTCTGGAATATGTTGTACTAGTTTAATTTGAATTTAATGAACATTAATTTGAATTTTGACATCATTTTGGTTGCTAAAATCACACGTTACTTTTGAACATTAATTGTTAAAGTAGTTACTATTTAATACCTATATTTCTCATAGAATATAGCCTACTGTTACCACTCCGTGTGTGTTTACGTTAGAAGTGTGGACATTAATATCTACAAAGGCTAAAATTGACCCAGCGAAGCGAAGGTCTCAGAGTCCACTTGAGTGAATTTGCACTTGTCCGTCCGTCCGTCCGTCCGTCTGTCAGAGCCTTATAATTACTGAATTACTGAATGTAATTACTTCAAAGGAGATCGGCGAAGTCCGACCCAGCTAATTTAAAAACCGTACAGATTCAGAAAGCATTTAATATTTTTTAATATATTTCAAAGTATTTTTCTGTGTAAACACCAAAGGACTTGACCGGTGGAACTATGGCAGCTTGCCTAGGTGTCAAAAATCAGTGTTCAGCAATGATTTCTTTATTATTGTAATTGTAATATTTCACTGTTTTCAGATAAAAAAGTTTCAGGAGTCTGAAGGCTCGGAAAACTGCGAAAATGAACAAAAAAAGTTTCACCAAAAGACTGCTTTCCCACACTAGATGGCGCTATTTATTGTGTTGAGCGAGTCTAAAAAAATATTTTCAAGTATTATTTCTTTATTATTGTAATTGTTATATTTTATAGTTTTCAAATAAAAAAGTTTCAGGAGTCTGAAGGCTCTGAAAACTGAGAAAATAAATAAAAAAAGTTTCACCAAAAACTGCTTTCCCACACTAGATGGCGCTAGTTATTGTGGTGAGCCTAGAAAATATTTTTAAGTATTGCTCACTACTTTTGGTTAACAAGTTCAACTATTCGACCACAGATGGCAGCATATGCAATGTGAAAGGGCGTTCCTTTAAATGCAGTATTTCAAAATGTTTTGTTCGATCTATTAGTTTGAGACTTGTAAAAAAATAAAAATAATTATAAACAAAACATACATTTCCTTTTCATTACTATTTAATTGATCAAAAATAAATCAATCATAATATAATTATTAAGGTACTTAAATGGTATTTCATGTAGGGTTACAAGATTATTATTAGGCATGGATATAATGGAACGTCAAAATGGAGTAGTGCTTAAAGAGGAAAGCGGACGCTCAAGAATTAAACAATAAACGTACTGTTTTTTTTTTTGTCATTTGAACCCTGACCTTATTTGGAATAATAAATCCATAATAATTTCGTTTTGAATTTTTAAACCTTACTGTAAAAACGGAAATCCTGTGCATTGTCCCGAATCGGAGGGCAATTACTGGTCATGTCCTTTTTAGAAGATGGGGATCAAAAATAAAAATAATTACGACACAATAAAAAAGTCATTTTAATGGCAATACGGAGTGTAATAGGTTTTTAATCTGAGGTAAAAGTAGAAACTAACGTGTCAAATGTCAATTATTGTCAACTCAATCAAATGTCATTCGTGGACTGTGGTAGAGATGTGCCAATCGAGGTCGCGAATCAGTCGCTGGTCTAGAATCTAGATATATCGGACACGTACCTAATTACGATTTTGCATCGGTATTAACGCAATACAGCATTGATACAAAGGCGATGCATTATCGATACAGTCTTGCGGTGTAGTAGGTACCTACCGACACCCCCGCTCTTCTTTTACCCGATGTGGCCAGAAATAGTAGCGCGCTACTGAATCGATGGAAGAAGCCGCCGTGGGCGACCTCCCTTACCTAAATCTCTTGCATGAATTATAGTTCTTATTATTCCCAATACTTCCAAATAAATAGTTATGGCACCATCAATTTGTATGGCCACGTTATGGATTACGTAGTATAGTTTTAACGTAGTAGGTACGCAGAAGCCTGTAGTGTTTTTAATGTACCTACCTACCTACATTAAAAGAAACCGTGTTCTCTTTGGTATATGGACAAATAATAGGTGATCTGCAGTGCCTGATAGATTTTTATAAGCTAATAAGTGGTCATCTGGCTTAAAAACAATGAAATGAAAACCTAACCTCACATAACTATCACTAAGAATATCTTTTTTCTCCCAGCTTTATTTGATTGACTTTGATAAACTTTTTTGTTGGTCTGGTTTAGTATAAAAAATATGAGAAGTTTGATGCGTGAACGTGACCCTCAAGCCTGGGTCGGAAACTATATGGGAGCTCGCCGATCTCCTTTAAATATAATATGTAAACCGATGGCTTCCAGCCGAATATGGCTTAAAAAGTCATAAAAATCTTTATTTCAGGGGGGCTCTCATAGAAGCGAATGCGAAGTAAAATATCTTTAAAGCGTTACATATGGTTGCGGTATATCATTTTAAATATAATTTGGAATAGTCCAAAAATATATTTTTTTAATTTTTCCCCTAAAATTGACGAAATGGGAGGCTTTCAAAGTGGAAATTTTCTTACGTCCAAAGTTGACTTCAGAACTCTCAATTTTCTGAAGGCTGAGCCTGAAACTTGATCAATTATTTGAATTATATCCTGTACTTGAACAAGTAGTACTAAAATTAGATAAATATTACAATTACTTAAAACTATCTTATGGATACCGCGAGGTCTTAGTTCGGGACGAACCACTAGTAATTCAAGTTTTACCTTTTAGAGCACCTATTATATTATACATTAGCAGTGGTGCAAGGCTGCCTTTCCGGGCTTGAGTCTAATTATTTTTGGCTACGTGAGCGCAAAAGAGTTTATTTAGTGCAGCCACGTTATTCGTGTAAAGCTCGGAACTTTGGACAACTATGTGTACGCGCCGCGCCCCCCCTTTTGCGTCACATCGTAAAACAAAATTAGACTTTGCACACTAGAGCCAGCCTGCAATGCATTAGACGAAACTTAGTTCAGACTCGAAACTGCCATCATTGAAAATATTTTATGCAATTACGCATCTGTTGAGCTGCATTGTATGACAGAAAACCGCCGCGCATTAATGTTGCACTCGGCATAAATGATAATGATAAATGATTTATTTATTTCAAGTAGGTTAACTTGTGTCACTTATGATACGTTTAAACTCTACCTACGGTTCGGAAAATTGTTCTACTGAGCCAGCAAGAAACTCAGCAATTGCTATTTTCTTAAAAAAGAAAAAGGTAACAATAAGTAGACAATACAACACATACGTTACAAGTATTACACTGACTTGTGGGTCACTGGATGCGAGGCTTGCTTCCATGCTTTGTTATTAAGAAAATCATCGATTGTGTAATAACCTCGGCTTAATAAATGCTGTTTAACACAGTCTTGTATAATATGGCAAATCCAGAAACTCTTTGGGAACCATGCTATAAAAGCGTATACTCGACCCCACACAGGATTTCTGCATTATGGCGGTCTCTAGTATATCGGTACATAAAAATATATGTTACATACAAATCACACAGAAGCGATTCAGATGTACGTTTGTACTGCGGTTCGTCGTATTGTGCGCGGAGCCTAAGGTGCCAGCGGAGGGTGAATTGCCCATACAAACGTAAAACCAAAATATTTTGTAATTCGAGAATATTTCCACCATAATATGCGATTATTAAGATTGAACTCGTATTTATCTGGGTCCCTGGACAATCATATTTATAAAATACTTTTTTTTTGGTTTGTTTTGCATGTTTTTACGACATAAATGACATGTTTTCTCATTATTTGTTTAATATAAACCAACGATATCTTACGTACATATTGACCAGGATCATAGCCTATATTGTCAAGTCACAGAATAACAACACGAAGTTAAAACCACAACAAGTTTTCATTCATCATTTTTGTTATTCACGGAACAAAACTAAATGTATAACAAATTCTGTATTCTCTTATTGCTATCGCGCTTGCCCGCGATCATGTGTCATCAGCCAAATAGAGATAGCAATATACCGGCAAATTTATATTTGCGGGGTGAATAGAAATTTCGAGCGGCGATCGCCGGCCTCTTAAGGGTAAGACGTGGTATTGACTGGGTGCATGATGGCATCGCTTAGCGCGATTATGCGCCATGAATATGCGAGAGGACGCGCGCCGCTCACAAGTTGTTTGTGGGCGGAATAGTGCGCGGCCGTTTGCGATGTGTCCATGCTTATGCTGCCTAACAGACGGAGACAAAATCTTTTTTTTTTTTATCCACTACAAGTTAGCCCTTGACTGCGATCTCACCTGATGGTAAGTAATGATGTAGTCTAAGATGGTAGCGGGCTTACCTGTTAGGGGCATGGCAGTTATATTAAACCCATACCCTATTCGGTTTCTACACGGCATCGTACCGGAACGCTAAATCGCTTGGCGGCACGTCTTTTACCGGTAGGGTGGTAACTAGCCACGGCCAAAGCCTCCCACCAGGCCAGACCAGGGAAAATTCAGAAATTATAAATTTTCAAACCCTGCCGGGGATCGAACCCGGGACCTCCGCACGTTAAGGCAACAGCGATAGCAATATACCGGCAAATTTATATTTGCGGGGTGAATAGAAATTGCGAGCGGCGATCGCCGGCCTCTTAAGGGTAAGACGTGGTGTTGACTGGGTGCATGATGGCATCGCTTAGTGCGATTATGCGCCATGAATATGCGAGAGGACGCGCGCCGCTCACAAGTTGTTTGTGGGCGGATTAGTGCGCGGCCGTTTGCGATGTTTTCATGCTTAAGCTGCTTGACAGACGGAGACAAAATGTTTTTTTTATTTTATCCACTACAAGTTAGCCCTTGACTGCGATCTCACCTGATGGTAAGTAATGATGTAGTCTAAGATGGTAGCGGGCTTACCTGTTAGGGGCATGGCAGTTATATTAAACCCATACCCCTATTCGGTTTCTACACGGCATCGTACCGGAACGCTAAATCGCTTGGCGGCACGTCTTTTACCGGTAGGGTGGTAACTAGCCACAGCCGAAGCCTCCCACCAGGCCAGACCAGGGAAAATTTAGAAATTATAAATTTTCAAACCCTGCCGGGGATCGAACCCGGGACCTCCGCACGTTAAGGCAACAGCGCTCAACACTGCATCACGGAGGTCGTCAAAATCGTAGTAAGTCCCGTAGTCCATTGCTCTCACAGTCATCATCTGTCTATCTTTATACAAAAAAATGGAGATACGATATGTCTTACTCATAAAAACAGTCTTTACAAATGCCTTTTATAAACTATTTTACCCGGCTGAGTTTGTTGTGGGCACTTCTCAGACCAGGGCGCGTTTGGAACCCTCGTAGCTTTAGTTTTAAGATACCGTTACTGATTATCACCATTATGTTTTATAAATAACTAGACGTCAATAAGTGTAGTATTCCTACCTAAATTTAATAAACATTATTTGACTTTGACTATCACACCTCTCACCGCTAAACTTAAAATTATACATGAATTATTATACATTATTATATATTATACGTAAGCATGCTTGAAGGTTCTCGTTATACCGAATGCAAGCCTTAAGAAGATAAGAGTTTCAGAACAGGATCTTGCAACCTCGATTCCATGAAAGTCGAGGTGTCACATCACAAAGTGGAGTTAGTTGAAAACAATCCCACGGGAACTCCTTAATTTTTCAGGATAAAAGTAGCCTATTTCACTCTCTAGATTTTTATATATATCTGCGTTGTATTCTCCATTACCAAGGGACGTGACCCCTTCCACCAATAATCGTTTGTATGGACGACTTCGTGCTACGTGGTTCGGTTATTAGCAACATGCAGGCAGCGTTTCCCGTTAGTGGAATTGGTAAAATAGAGTAATTTGACCAATAGGATCAAGAAGCGCTAGAGCAAAGGATTCAAATATTACAATTGTGGAGCTTCGTGGAGCTCGGTGTCGAGAGCGGTGCGGGATTTGACCCGAACAATGCATCGGACTTCGGACTGCGTCCCCCATTACAACATACCTGCTCAGAGAAATAATAATTGGAAAGCATGTAGGTGTCACATTTAGAATACTAAGCACCTGCAGAAACTATATGGAGGACGGACGGCTGCAGTGGTTGTGGGGGGGGGGGGGATTTGGGAGTAGGGGGTTGGGGGGCCGGAAGTGCCGGACATACTGGAACGTCCCGACTACAAAGTGTAATTCCCTGTGGAGCTACGAAGTGTAATTCTCATCTGATAGTTTCAATTATTACTTTGCTTGGGTTGCTTTTTATACGACTGCCTGAAAAAAGGAGTATATTGTTTTCAGGTTCATGTATGTTTGTATGAGAGTTTGTATATTCCACCATTACTTCTATACGCCCGAAGCGATTTTGATAAATGAGGTATCGTTAATTGAAAATTGATGGAGTGACCATGGTCCCGCATTAAATACTAAAGTTAAAAAAAAACAAAAATAAGATTAACTATAAAATCATCATATAGATATTGATGAGTACTTTCCAAAAATATATAACACTATAGTTCAATATCCAGTGATTCACAAAAAAATATCATTTATTATTTTTAACTTTTTCGTTTGTTTAGTTTGGCAGAGCAGTCGTGTTTTTAATGTTTTTTAATAATTGCTTGTTAATCGATAAGTTTGAACTGTTTTCAATTTCACTTATCTGTACTATAATATTATAAATGCGAAAGTTTGGATGGATGTCTGGATGTATGGATGTTTGTTACTCAATCACGCCCCAACAAGATATGAAACAAGATATTATATCATAAACTTACATAAACACACAGAATATAAATACTATGTAAATAAACTAATAAATTATATTATATTATGATGATTATTATTTCTAAGCATCAATTTGATTGAGCTAATTTATCTTAATGCAAATTAATAATAGTTGAAAATACTAGCATTTATAGTATTAGTATGGATTTTGTGTGAAACAAGCCTGCATTTACTCATCCGCTTAATACAGCAGACCAAACAAACTAAACTAATAACATATATAAATTATGATGATTATTATTTCTAAGCATCAATTCGATTGAGCTAATTTATCTAAATGTAAATTAATAATAGTTAGATGTTTGAGCCAAAGCCAACCTGCTGTGGTCGGTTCCAACTGAAAGCGACAGCAGAAGGCGAGTCGAACCGATAGTGCTCTTATTAAAATACTTGGCGAAACTAATGGAAATGGTCGCAAGTTCGCAACTCTTCGGAGCAGGTGGCCGCCGTCACCGCGACTAAAACTCTTCTTAATGTTGGACTTGTGCGGTATTACACTAATTTTTTTTTTAATTTTTTTGTACCAAAAAGTTATAAAATAAGAAGAAAATCATACATAGTGGACAAGGAAGCACTTACCTCTATAAGAGATCTCTACCAGTGACTCTTGGCAGTGAGAAAGGTTGTGGAGGAAGAATAGGTACAACAAGATATGAGATAGAATGAAACAAGATATTATATCATATATATATAAAATCGTTAAGGGATCAACGCACAGCCTAAACTGCTGAGGTTATTAACTTGAAATTTTGACAGTAGGTTCCTTTTGTGACGTAGGCGCTCACTAAGGAAGGATTTTTCAAAATTCCACCCCTAAGAGGGTGAAATAGAGGGTGAAAGTTTGTATGAAAGTCCGTCATTTCTCAAGTTATATCCATGAAACTTGGTATACGAGCCACAGGTTGAAAATGAAGAAGTACGTGTTTCACAGTTTTTAAAAATTCTAAGCCCGAAGGGTTGAAATAGGGGATGAGAGTTTGCATGAAAGTCCTTCATTTCTCAAGATATTCTCAAGTTATATAAACGAAACTTGGTATTTCGACTTTCGATAAAAATTAAAGAATTTCGTGTGTCGCAGTTTTTCAAAATTCAACCCCTAAAGTGGTAAAATAGGGGTTGAATTTTTAAATGACAGCTATAGCCATGAAACTTGGTATATGAGCTGCGAGTTAAAAATCAAGAAATACGTATTTCACAGTTTTTGAAAATTCTATCCCTAAAGGGGTAAAATAGGGGATGTAAGTTGGTATGTAAGGCCTTCATTTCACAGGATATTGCTCAAGTTATATCAACGAAGCTTAGTATTTTGGCTTTTGGTAAAAAAGAAAGAAGTACGTGTGTCATAGTTTTTCAAAATTCAACCCGCAAAAGGGTAAAATAGGGGTTGAAAGTTTGTATATGAAAGTCCTTCATTTCTCAAAATATTGCTCAAGTTATATCAACAAAGCTTAGTGTTTTGACTTTCGGTAAAAAATAAAGAAGTACGTGTGCATAGGCTACTTTTCATCCCGGAAAATAATGAAGTGCTGTGGGAATTGAAAAAAACTTATGGCACACGAACGAGTGACGCTCAATCACACCTGAACGGCTGAACGGATTGATTTGATGTAATTTAGCACAGAGATAGATCGTAGTCTGAAATAACACATATGCTTCTTTTTATTTCGAAAAATTTAAGAAGTCCCGCGGGAACCAAAAAACCTCATATGAATGTTTGTTACTCAATCATGCCAGAACGGCTGAACGGATCTGGATGAACTTTGATACAGAGATAGATTATAGTCTGGAATAACACATAGGCTACTTTTTATCCCGGAAAATTAAAGAGTTCCCGCGGGAACCAAAAAATCTCAAATGGATGTTTGTTACTCAATCACGTCATTACGGCTAAATGAACCTAGATGAACCGGACGAAGTCGCGGGCATCAGCTAGTTATATCATAAACACACAAAATATACATACTAAATAATAAATACTAAGTAATAAAAGTAAATAATACATAAAATATGTACCTACATAAATAAATACATACCAATATACATAGGATATATTCTCATTTTACAATCTACTCAGTTTACAATCTATCCAGCTCAAAAGCGTTAGATTGCAATCTAACGGTTTTTGCAATTTTACGGTGACATATATACTTACACTAGCGAATGTCCGCGACTTCGTCTGCGTGGTTTGAGGTTTTTAGGTTCCCGCGGGATAAAAAGTAGCCTAAGCAAATTTCAGCTAGATCCGTTCAGCCGTTGGGGCGTGATTGAGTAACAAACATCCATACATCCATACATTCATACATTCATACTTCCATACATCCATCCAAACTTTCGCATTTATAATATTAGTATTTGATATTAATGAAATTTCGATTAATTCAGCTCAGTCGATTATCAGGGTACCGTAGGCCGAGTATCGGCCGAGCTATCAATTTGTGAAATGGGTTTACGAAATTATGTCGAATTCGATATATTCGAATAACAACACGAAGTAAAAAACACAACAAGTTTTCATTCATCATTTTTGGTACTTACTGAGTGGGGATCATTCGGCATTTCCCTTTACGCTGTGCTAGTCTTCTAATATAGGTAAATGCGAAAGTGTATGCTGACCCCTACGTTTTGACGCATCGCTTTTTAAAATAATATAACGAACGCTTTTTATTTCGTTTAAAGATAAAGCTAAAAATTATAGGTACCATACCATACCATACCATACCATATATAATATACATACCTTTCACCTACCATCATGCCAACAGTTACGTTTGTTTCTAAATAGCTTTTGCTTATTATAATATGCTCGAAATTTGTAATTTGTAATGAAGCGAAAAGATTTGTACACCACACTGTGGTAGAATACATGATACCTTCTGTAAAACTCAAATAAACTAAATTTGATTTGATTTGATTTGCACTAAGATAATAAATATTCGAAAGCATCGTTACTATATCACCCAAAAAGTCGCACATATTAGCAATAACCGCAGATAGCGGCGGAACCCGCACTAACCAAAATGTATTATATCCGCCCTTTGGTAGCATCAATATAAAATTTAATATTTGGCGTGTATGGCGACGAGAGCTCCCTTGTGCGCCAAACGGCTTGCCGATATCTGATCGTGTACGTGAAGTTGAAGCATAAAGATTAACCGCACCAATCATGTTATAATACGCATAAGTGTTGCCGGTGCCTTGACTAGAACTTTATACAAATAAATCGATGACTTCTAGCTTCTTTGATACTGTGTACTATTTATTTTCTTTGCTCTTATCAGTGCTTATGTATCGTGTATTGTACGGATCATATGTACATAAGATGATAATATCATCCGACGCGTGTTAAGCCCACCAATAGGAGCGTTTGAGCTGACATCTAGCGATAGCTAAGACAATGAGCAATATATAATATTATATATGGTGCGTTTGATGCAACGTAGCAGAATTGGCCATTTGACTACTACTCGAATAAATTATTTTTTTGTGATCTAAACTAATATTATAAAGAGGAAAGATTTGTTTGTTTGTTTGTAATGGATAAACTCAAAAACTCCTCAACCGATTTTAAAAATTCTTTCACATAAAGAAAGCTACATTAACATCTTACCTATAAAATTAGAGATACTTACGAAAATTGCACTAATGTGAACTAAGTCGGAAAAAATCGTCTCTTCTGAGAGCTTACGTGGCGCGCGCTGCTTAAATAGTTAAAGTTACATGAAAACAAATCATGGTGGAATTGTTCCTCTTAAAAAGTTCTAAAAAAGTCCACGAAAGCATATATCTATCTTTTAAGGTTGACTCACAATAACATCAATCACAAATACAAACACAATCATAAAAATTAAGATTTTCAAATTTGGTCTAAACCAATGTTTTACTTGCGAAGGGGTTTTTACCGACATAGTATTAATCCTTATCAAAATAAATATATTAGTCATCTCAAGTATTTAATTAAGATAAAAATTGTCCTTTACACCATTTATTTCAGATGAATATCTTAGGAGATATCATAGAAATAATGTAACGTGCAAGTGAAAAAGGCGCGACTTCGGCCGGCGCTTAGATTGAATACGTATAATCTGAGGTCTGGCGGCTGTGGCAGGTGTAATGAGAACGGGTCATACTCTTACAATGTAATATGAAACTGTAAAACCTGCCCACAGCCCACCGGCTATGTTGGGTATAGACTATTAGGATTATTAGTGCTAGCCGTGCGAAGCCGGGGCGGATTGCTAGTTATTAAATAAAAGCCCTCCCAAAAGTCTGTTTATGTTGAATAACCATTTAAAACTATCGATTAAATTAAAAAAGTGCTTCAAACTTTGATGACATCACAATTCAAAATTTCATACAATCTCTCTAATAAGCACGCATTTTGACGTTTGAAAAAAAGTTGCTGATTTGACTAGTAATTTTCAAATACCCAGTTATCCCTGGTGAAAGGCAGCCTTACGATCACAAAAAATATATATATATTTTATTGCGTGATAGGCTTGCGCTTATCGACAATCATGCTTAGTGCAAAGCAATGATGAGGTCTAGGTTGAAACGCGCTTGCCTAAAAGATGCCTATTCACTCTTGCCTTGAAGGTACTTAAGTTATAAGTGGCAGGAAACACGTGTGCTGGGAGGGTGTTCCACACCCTAGCGGTTCGTATCAGAAACGTCGAGCAAAAACGCTTCGTGCGAGCAAATTGGACGTCAACCACGTAAGTTTCTCGCTGTTCTGTGGATGAACGGAGAACGAGGAACAAGATTGTGAAGTTCCAGAGCATACTCCCCATGGTATATCCGATAAAAAACCGATAAGCAGGCGACATTGCGTCGGTGTTGTAGACTGAGCAATTTCCTTGATTGATCGCCAATTATTCTTCGAGCACGGCGATCTATCGAGTCTAATGTATCGAGTTGGTACTTGGCGGAGGAAAATTTGGAGTAGTTCCCTACAAGGCAGTTTATTTACCAGTCGGTAGGAATGCAGGTCGCGTGTGAAGTTTCCCGTATTGTGATGCAGAAGTGGTGAAGTAGGCCGAACTTTGCCTGCGGGCGATTGTAGGTGCGGTCGGCATACACAGAGCCGAAGTTATTCCAACTGTACCGCGGCGAGCATCTCCCCATTAACTATAGTTTTTACTTTGAAAGGAACGATAAGTTTGCTTTGAGAACTTTATCTCGGTCTCTACTATTTATATTTATTGCGGGTCGGATATCGCTGTACACTCTTTTTGGAACGTTATTAATAAATATTATTGTTGATGTTACTATTCCACATGATGATAAACTTGTGAAAGCAGAAAAGGAAAAAGTATCGAAATACTTGGACCTTGCTCACGAGGTTACCGCCATGTGTAATGTTGCATCAACGTTTATTGTACCGATGGTTGTATCACTTAACGGTCTTATTGCGAATATCCTTAAGACGGCGCGAATTGTGAGGAATTTCCTCTCTCTGGAGCTCCGACCACCGGCTGCTTGGGTCTTGAAGGCCCCGCCATGGGTGGAAGGTTTATAGGATTATTTTAAAATGTGTTTCGTATAGTATTTTTATATATTTATGTAAAGCGTGTTTAGAAATAATTTTATCAAAATGTGTACAAATAAATGGGAGTATATTATTATTATTGAATCTTAAAACTAGCAGGGTCATATCCCTGCTAGTTTTAATATTCCATAATGGTGAGTATAATAATTATTAATAACAGTATGGAGCACACTACGAACCGGACAGGACAAAACGAATTCTTATAAATTCTTTAAGGTTAATGATATTATAAATGCATAGGTAAGTGTGTCTGTCTGTCTATGTTTACGCCTGACTGTCTGCTACGCTTTCACGGCTCATCATTTACTTTTTAAAGTACAGTTTGTAGGCGGAGAGCACATATGCTACTTTTTATTCCTATATTATTATTATTAAATTCTTTATTGCATAAACAAAAAGGAATACACAAAAGACAATATTACAACATTACAAAGAAAAGGCGACCTTATCACTAAAGTGATCTCAGCCAGGCAACCTACATGAATGGATCGTACTTGCTGTGAGACGGGAAATTGCATTGAGTAAAACATAAATACATAAACGTACATTCTAATAGGTACATAATATAAACAGATAAAAATTATACATATAATAAATATATATTTAAATATAATACATAAATGTTGGTCTGCCCATGCTTCGTAGGGATGGAATTCTCTTCCCTATTCCTGAAACACATACTAAAATACATATATTTAATCTAAATCGAAAGCAGAAATACCAACTTTCACGGATATGTATTAATTATTACGGCTTTTCATACAAACTGTGCTGGCAGTGTTAAGACAGCGCTTTGATAAGTCGCTGAATGAGTCAGCCAGGATAAGCATTTTTATACGACTGCCTGAAAAAAGGAGTATATTGTTTTCAGGGTTCATGTATGTATGTATATATGTGAGTTTATATATTCCACCATAACTTCTATACGCCTGAACCGATTTTGATAAATGAGCTAGCCTAGCTTATTCCAGGTGATATAGGCAAGTAAAATTTAAAAAAAAATATGGGGTGACTATGGTCCCGCATTAAAGACTAAAGTTGAATTTTTTTTAAGATTAACTATATAATCATCATCTAGAAAATGATGAGTAGATTCCAAAAATATATAACGCTAAAGTTCAATATCCAGTGATTCACAAAAAATATCATTTAATAAAAATGTGAATAACATGCTAATTTAACTAGATTAATTTAGAATTTTAACTTTTTAGTTCGTTTTTTGGCAGGGCAGTCGTGTTTTTTTAATTTTGTTAATTATAACTTGTTATGTATAGATAACACATTTATGCGAAAATAAAGGCGTGAATAGGTCACAAATACACAAACGCAGAGATGGACGGCCATACCTTCGATCGTACTGAATTTTACATCAGCGCAGATTCCGCTACGAAAATTCCACGTTAAGCTGCAAATAAATAATGTATTTATTAAAACATTCGCAGAGTATCTGGTCGAATGTGTCAGTAAACATGTAAATATTGGACAGAGTGTAGAGTTTTAATCCTTTCGATACATTTGCACGGATCATTACCCTAGCACGAGTCTTAATCGTTTTCGAAAATGGATTTTGATACTGTGTAAGCGTGATTCAATCCTCCAAACCCGGCTGAGTTTGTTGTGGGCTCTTCTCAGACCAGGGCGCGTTTGGAACCCTCGTAGTTTTAGCTTTATGATAATAGTAACTAATTATCACCATCATGTTTTATAAGTAACGTCGATATGTGTACCTACAGTGTACCTAAATTGAATAAATGAATACTTGATTGATTGATAGATTGATTTAGCTCGTGATTTGATTTAGGGGTGACGATAGCAATCGAGCCCTAAAATCAAATGAATACAATATTAAGTTCAGTAAATCTCGTGAGGCCAATACACGTTGCAGTTTGCAGTTGCAGTACAAAAATGTTAAGTGTTCAATTAGGTCTACTATTGGTATGACGCTTATAAATGCTAATAGTTTAGGCAATGGGGCGGTCCGTTATATGGGGAACCCCGCATTAAATCCTCAGTCGATGAAACTTGGTTGGGTTTTAGTATTGGATGAATCAAAACTTACACAAAAATCCAACAAAAAAAACATCAGGTTGTTAGGTATTTAAACCTGAAACTTAATTTTATGACTGAATATTTTCTCGATTTCTTTTTAAAATCATTGTAGGTAGTATTTACACTCAAAACCGAAATATCAAATGGAATAATCATGCAGAACATCGATATTTAAACCGATTTTATTATCAAATCTAAACTGCGTTTACGCGATAAGGTAGGTACCTTCATGCTTTAACTATATAGCATAAAGAAATCTTACTTCCTTTCTGATTTTTTATTGGATATTTAAAATATACGTTTAACTCATGATACTTTATCATACTATAAAGTTTCTTCGCCTGACGAATTATTGTTGGGGTCAACTAGCTTTATTGCCTAGACTAAGTTCAAACAATCCTTAAAAACACAACAAACAAACTAAACAAATTCCTTATAATTAGAAGCCAGCATCGCATTGAAGGTTCCCCCTCAAATGTTCACGGGCGGTGTTAATGAGTTAACGTAAGGTAGCCCGCATGCTTAAAGTTAATCCCTGCATCTTCAGTCTTATTGAAGGATCTCTAAGGAAACTTGGTGAAGTACTTTACAAGCGTTTATTGATTACGACTTAACCACTGCGCCGAAAAACGGGTTCGATTATACGAAACCCAGCAAGAAAATAGGTTTTATAATAGCGCTCATTATAACAGAGTGTATTTATACATACTTTAATATTTTCAATGTGGAAGTTTGGATGGACGGATGTTTGTTACTCAATCACGCGAGAACGGCTGAACGGATCTGGATCAAATTTGGCACGAAGATAAATTATAGTCTGGAATGAAAGATTTCCCGCGGGAACCAAAAAACCTCAATCCATGTGGAAGAATTTGCGGGCATCAGCTAGTAATCCTTATAGGGATACGATGTGTTTGGCTGACGTAAAATGTAACCATAAATGAAGGCATATGAAAATTAACGAAAACCATCAATTTATCGAATTACGAAAACTCTTATTGAAGCTTGAGTGCTCGTGGAACACGTGAATTATAAATATAAACTGTTTCCGTCGCGAGCTTTTGACGACCTCCGTAGCGCAGTGTGTAGCGCTGTTGTCTTAACGTGCCGGGTTCGATCCCCGGCGGGGTCAATTTGGGAATTTATAATTTCTGAATTTTCCCTGCTCTGGTCTGGTCGGAGGCTTCAGCCGTGGCTAGTTACCACCCTATCGGCAAAGACATGCCGCCAAGCGATTTAGCGTTCCGGTACGATGCCGTGTAGAAACCGAATAAGGGTATGAGTTTAATATAACTGCCATGCCCCTAACAGTACAGCTACCATCTTAGACTGCATCACCACTTACCATCAGGTGAGATCGCAGTCAAGGGCTAACTTGTAGTGGACAAAAAAAAAGAGCTGCGAGTTATATTTAAGCCCTCAAGCCCTCATAATATTATTTTTGTCTTTCAGCGAGTGCAAAATAAATGTTAAGTTTTGCAAGCCATTGTAAACATCGCTGCCATACAAAATTATAAATACCCGGCTGAAATAGTTGTAGGTTCCTATTCAGACCAGGGCGCGTTTGGGACCCTCACTGCGTGACAAGCTTAGGGCGGAAACACTACAGAGCGGCCAGGACGAGACGTCCGCGCGGGACTAAACGGGATTAAACGGGAGCTAAGGGGACTCAGTCCTGTCGTGCTAGTCTATGCAGCTCCTTATATTGCTCCTCACTTTTAATTAAACGCGGGAACTCTTTAATTTTTCGAAATAAATAGTAGTCACACCCTAAAACTTATTAGTCTTATTGTGGAACGCACTCCCAGCTGATATCAGACGAGCAAAATCTCTAGCGGCCTTTAAAAGTCATGTCAAAAAGCATTACCTATCGCTGTAAACTTGTTCTAATTATTATTTGTGTTTAGGTATTGTAAATTAGGTATATGTAATTCAACATTTATGTATTATATTTAAATATATATTTATTATATGTATAATTTTTATCTGTTTATAGTATGTACCTATTAGAATGTACGTTTATGTATTTATGTTTTACTCAATGCAATTTCCCGTCTCACAGCAAGTACGATCCATTCATGTAGGTTGCCTGGCTGAGATCACTTTAGTGATAAGGTCGCCTTTTCTTTGTAATGTTGTAATATTGTCTTTTGTGTATTCCTTTTTGTTTATGCAATAAAGAATTTAATAATAATAATATAGGAATAAAAAGTAGCATATGTGCTCTCCGCCTACAAACTGTACTTTAAAAAGTAAATGATGAGCCGTGAAAGCGTAGCAGACAGTCAGGCGTAAACATAGACAGACAGACACACTTACCTATGCATTTATAATATCATTAACCTTAAAGAATTTATAAGAATTCGTTTTGTCCTGTCCGGTTCGTAGTGTGCTCCATACTGTTATTAATAATTATTATACTCACCATTATTGAATCTTAAAACTAGCAGGGCCATATCCGTACATAATATAAACAGATAAAAATTATACATATAATAAATATATATTTAAATATAATACATAAATGTTGAATTACATATACCTAATTTACAATACCTAAACACAAATAATAATTAGAACAAGTTTACAGCGATAGGTAATGCTTTTTGACATGACTTTTAAAGGCCGCTAGAGATTTTGCTCGTCTGATATCAGCTGGGAGTGCGTTCCACAATAAGACTAATAAGTTTTAGGGTGTGACTACTATTTATTTCGAAAAATTAAAGAGTTCCCGCGTTTAATTAAAAGTGAGGAGCAATATAAGGAGCTGCATAGACTAGCACGACAGGACTGAGTCCCCTTAGCTCCCGTTTAATCCCGTTTAGTCCCGCGCGGACGTCTCGTCCTGGCCGCTCTGTAGTGTTTCCGCCCTAAGCTTGTCACGCAGTGAGGGTCCCAAACGCGCCCTGGTCTGAATAGGAACCTACAACTATTTCAGCCGGGTATTTATAATTTTGTATGGCAGCGATGTTTACAATGGCTTGCAAAACTTAACATTTATTTTGCACTCGCTGAAAGACAAAAATAATATTATGAGGGCTTGAGGGCTTAAATATAACTCGCAGCTCTTTTTTTTTGTCCACTACAAGTTAGCCCTTGACTGCGATCTCACCTGATGGTAAGTGGTGATGCAGTCTAAGATGGTAGCTGTACTGTTAGGGGCATGGCAGTTATATTAAACTCATACCCTTATTCGGTTTCTACACGGCATCGTACCGGAACGCTAAATCGCTTGGCGGCATGTCTTTGCCGATAGGGTGGTAACTAGCCACGGCTGAAGCCTCCGACCAGACCAGAGCAGGGAAAATTCAGAAATTATAAATTCCCAAATTGACCCCGCCGGGGATCGAACCCGGCACGTTAAGACAACAGCGCTACACACTGCGCTACGGAGGTCGTCAAAAGCTCGCGACGGAAACAGTTTATATTTATAATTCACGTGTTCCACGAGCACTCAAGCTTCAATAAGAGTTTTCGTAATTCGATAAATTGATGGTTTTCGTTAATTTTCATATGCCTTCATTTATGGTTACATTTTACGTCAGCCAAACACATCGTATCCCTATAAGGATTACTAGCTGATGCCCGCAAATTCTTCCACATGGATTGAGGTTTTTTGGTTCCCGCGGGAAATCTTTCATTCCAGACTATAATTTATCTTCGTGCCAAATTTGATCCAGATCCGTTCAGCCGTTCTCGCGTGATTGAGTAACAAACATCCGTCCATCCAAACTTCCACATTGAAAATATTAAAGTATGTATAAATACACTCTGTTATAATGAGCGCTATTATAAAACCTATTTTCTTGCTGGGTTTCGTATAATCGAACCCGTTTTTCGGCGCAGTGGTTAAGTCGTAATCAATAAACGCTTGTAAAGTACTTCACCAAGTTTCCTTAGAGATCCTTCAATAAGACTGAAGATGCAGGGATTAACTTTAAGCATGCGGGCTACCTTACGTTAACTCATTAACACCGCCCGTGAACATTTGAGGGGGAACCTTCAATGCGATGCTGGCTTCTAATTATAAGGAATTTGTTTAGTTTGTTTGTTGTGTTTTTAAGGATTGTTTGAACTTAGTCTAGGCAATAAAGCTAGTTGACCCCAACAATAATTCGTCAGGCGAAGAAACTTTATAGTATGATAAAGTATCATGAGTTAAACGTATATTTTAAATATCCAATAAAAAATCAGAAAGGAAGTAAGATTTCTTTATGCTATATAGTTAAAGCATGAAGGTACCTACCTTATCGCGTAAACGCAGTTTAGATTTGATAATAAAATCGGTTTAAATATCGATGTTCTGCATGATTATTCCATTTGATATTTCGGTTTTGAGTGTAAATACTACCTACAATGATTTTAAAAAGAAATCGAGAAAATATTCAGTCATAAAATTAAGTTTCAGGTTTAAATACCTAACAACCTGATGTTTTTTTTGTTGGATTTTTGTGTAAGTTTTGATTCATCCAATACTAAAACCCAACCAAGTTTCATCGACTGAGGATTTAATGCGGGGTTCCCCATATAACGGACCGCCCCATTGCCTAAACTATTAGCATTTATAAGCGTCATACCAATAGTAGACCTAATTGAACACTTAACATTTTTGTACTGCAACTGCAAACTGCAACGTGTATTGGCCTCACGAGATTTACTGAACTTAATATTGTATTCATTTGATTTTAGGGCTCGATTGCTATCGTCACCCCTAAATCAAATCACGAGCTAAATCAATCTATCAATCAATCAAGTATTCATTTATTCAATTTAGGTACACTGTAGGTACACATATCGACGTTACTTATAAAACATGATGGTGATAATTAGTTACTATTATCATAAAGCTAAAACTACGAGGGTTCCAAACGCGCCCTGGTCTGAGAAGAGCCCACAACAAACTCAGCCGGGTTTGGAGGATTGAATCACGCTTACACAGTATCAAAATCCATTTTCGAAAACGATTAAGACTCGTGCTAGGGTAATGATCCGTGCAAATGTATCGAAAGGATTAAAACTCTACACTCTGTCCAATATTTACATGTTTACTGACACATTCGACCAGATACTCTGCGAATGTTTTAATAAATACATTATTTATTTGCAGCTTAACGTGGAATTTTCGTAGCGGAATCTGCGCTGATGTAAAATTCAGTACGATCGAAGGTATGGCCGTCCATCTCTGCGTTTGTGTATTTGTGACCTATTCACGCCTTTATTTTCGCATAAATGTGTTATCTATACATAACAAGTTATAATTAACAAAATTAAAAAAACACGACTGCCCTGCCAAAAAACGAACTAAAAAGTTAAAATTCTAAATTAATCTAGTTAAATTAGCATGTTATTCACATTTTTATTAAATGATATTTTTTGTGAATCACTGGATATTGAACTTTAGCGTTATATATTTTTGGAATCTACTCATCATTTTCTAGATGATGATTATATAGTTAATCTTAAAAAAAAACAACTTTAGTCTTTAATGCGGGACCATAGTCACCCCATATTTTTTTTTAAATTTTACTTGCCTATATCACCTGGAATAAGCTAGGCTAGCTCATTTATCAAAATCGGTTCAGGCGTATAGAAGTTATGGTGGAATATATAAACTCACATATATACATACATACATGAACCCTGAAAACAATATACTCCTTTTTTCAGGCAGTCGTATAAAAATGCTTATCCTGGCTGACTCATTCAGCGACTTATCAAAGCGCTGTCTTAACACTGCCAGCACAGTTTGTATGAAAAGCCGTACTAATTAATACATATCCGTGAAAGTTGGTATTTCTGCTTTCGATTTAGATTAAATATATGTATTTTAGTATGTGTTTCAGGAATAGGGAAGAGAATTCCATCCCTACGAAGCATGGGCAGACCAACTAGTTATTAAATAGATTATTATTAAAATAAACAAGAATAGGTACGTGATATTTTGACATCATATGACACGAGTTACTCATACATTAGGTAATAGGGCCCAAACGAAATTCACAGAAATACCTCGCGTTCTGAAAATTGCTATGATTTCTTAATTTCACATGACGACTTCGCCTCAACTCAACTCAAGAAACTTCCAGTTTAAGCCTGACTTAAAACCGGAGGTGTATAGTTTTGACGTTTGTACGTAGTAAAATAAAAGTAAATAAAGATATGAACCGTTTTGTTACGTCTGTGCGACACAAGCATAATAAAACCAAACATTCTGATCTCCGGAGTGGGATAGAAGTGAATAATGATAAATAAAGCTCAGGCTCGGCGCGCTGGTTGACCCGCTAACATATGCTCACGCCTTACTGCCATCGCTTGAAGCAGTATTATTTCAATATTGTTGACGCTCTTATTAATAATTATAACCCTTTTATCATCACTGCTGGTCAGGTACCGGATAAGACAACGAAATAAGCAAAAAATAGACAATCCCAGGGGTATGGGTTTAATGTAACTGCCGCACCCCGAACAAGTTAGCCCACTTTAAACTTAGCACACTTTAAAATAATTTTTGAATTTTAAAACTAATCTCATTAAAACACATTTTTAAACTTTCATTTGTTTATTTATTTAATTCAATTAAAAAAAAAATTAAGCTTTCAACCTGTTTAGTAATTTTTATAAATCCTGCATGGCTAATTGCAGCATCGCCTTATAACCTAATAACATCGTACTTAGGTACTTGCAAATAAATAAATTTTCTATTTTATTCTATTCTATTATATTCACTACGATCTTAGACTGCATCATGTTACTAATCATACTAATATTACAAATGCCAAAGTGTGTTTGTTTATTGGTTTGTCGTTCAATAACGCTGCAACGGTTCAACGGATCGACGTGATTTTTTGCATGGGTATAGATAATTGAGGACCAGAGTGACACAAGCTACTTTTTATCCCGAAAAATTAAGGTGTTCTCGTGGTAATTAAAATAAACCGATTCCACGCGGATGAAGTCGCGGGAAGTTTACTATCATGTGCGATCGAAGTCAAGGGCAAACTTGAAGTGAATAAAAATACGCACCGAAATGAGAACCGAATTTTTGGAAGTCGGTTAAAAACGGTAGTAAGCCCACTGACGGTATAATTTATAGTGAGCGAGCGTCGACTCACTGCCGCAGCGACCCATGTTACGTCTCACCACAGGATCATCATTTGTTTTGTGCTCAGTCAGCGTTCAGTGAACTACTCGCAAGTCGCAACTCACGACGAATGGAAACTTCGTAGAGTATAATTGTATTATAATATTATCTATTCATATTTATTTTTAATAATTTGACAGAGCACTCAGGTGTCTGAATTCAGGGCCGCTACTCACACTAACATACAAAAAATATATATATATATTAGCTATATAATTCATAGATACAACTTGATAAAAAAAGAACAACACCACCACTTTACGACCAATCGTGAGTGGCACCTAATTCAGAGCAAAAATCGCATTTAGAAGGTCTCTGACATCATGTCAGAGGATAACTGAGTGCGAAAAAAAAATAATTAAAAAGTAACCTCGCAGAGAACACTACGTTAGTTTGCACCCTTTTTATTATATGACTGCCTGAAAAAAGGCGTATATTGTTTTCAGGGTTCATGTATGTATGTATGTATGTATGTACCTATGTGAGTTTGTATATTCCACCATAACTTATCTACGCCTGAACCGATTTTGATAAATGAGGTATCGTTAGAATCCCTAGCTTATTCCGGGTGACATAGGCAAGTAAAATTTAAAAAAAATTGATGGGATGACTATGGTCCCGCATTAAAGACTAAATAAGAAAAGAAAAATTCGAAAATAAGATTAACTAGGTATATAATCATCATCTAGAAAATGATGAGTAGATTCCAAAAATATACAACACTATAGTTCAATATCCAGTGATTCACAAAAAAAATATCATTTCATAAAAATGTGAATAAGATTCTAATTTGACTAAGATTAATTTAGATTTTTAACTTTTTAGTTCGTTTTTTGGCAGGGCAGTCGTGTTTTTTAATTCTTTAATTATGAATTGTCTCCACCGCTCTAAACTCTATTAAATTTTTTAAGGACTCATGAATAATAATTTTTTGACGTTAATTTGCACACCATATGATTAGTAGATTGTGGCTGGATACTGTAACTTTATTGTAAGAATTTCATAAGTAATCTTCAATCAGCAAATAAATATCATGATTATGATTAGCTCTAAAAAAGTATAGACCCGACATCGAAATACCTGCCGTCCCTAATAACTGCAATTAGGAGTAAGGGTATTACGCAGTATATATTGGTATAAATTCACCTGCACAATATAGGTTCTACGCTTAGTTAAGAAAAGTTTGACCTGTTTTGATTTAGTTAATTTAACTGGATTACTTTAAAATGTATTATATCAGATGGAGCTGGATTTTTAAGGTTTAACTTTAGGTACTTTAGATCAGGATCAGCGAAAGCGTTGGGTTGGGATAAAAGTTAGTTAATTTAGAGCTAAAGCGATGGCTTCAGATGAGTCGTTAGCAGTGACACAGAGACAGAGGACGAACGTGTAACTAACTCCTACCTGCGCTCTAACGCTATGGGTATTTTATGTTGTAAGTACTTTTTAACCGATTTTCAAAAAAGGAGGAGGATCTCAATTCGGCGCGTTTTTTTAATGTATGTCAGTGCATATCTCTGTGGTTTCTGAACCGATTTGAAATTTTCTTTTTCAGTTCTTAGAAGAAGCTCTCGAGGTGGTCCCCTAAGAAATTCTGACTCCAAATCACTGTACTTACAGTTAAGAGATGGAAAATTAGTCGGATATGTTAGTCTGTCCCTAAATAGACCCAATAGTACGCTAAATTTAGGAATTATTTTTTCAGTGGCTCTGGAAGTCGGTTGTTTGTTTTTTTTTAATTTAAAACAATTATAATCCTTGCATTTTATTCTGTACTTACAGTTAAGAGATGGAAAATTAGTTGGATATGTTATTCTGTCCATAAATAGATCCAATAGTACGCTAAATTTAGGAATTATTTTTTTACTTTACAGTGGCTCTGGAAGTCGGTTTTTTGGAAAAAAAATATTTAAAACAATTATAATCCTTGCATTTAATTCTGTACTTACAGTTAAGAGATGGAAAATTAGTCGGATACGTTATTCTGTCCCTAAATAGTTTCAATAGTACGCTAAATTTCGGAAGTCGAGTTTCTAATTAAAATAAGCTCGTAAAGCTCTAGGTCGCTAACAATTTCGCCCTTCGCCTTCAGCGGTCGTCGGTTGAGTGGCTCTTCGTTAATATGATTTATGTACTTACTGACCCACTCTTTACATACTTCTCTTACTTACATACTGATTTTGTATTTTTTTTATCCACTACAAGTTAGCCCTTGACTGCGATCTCACCTGATGGTAAGTGATGATGCAGTCTAAGATGGTAGCGGGCTAACCTGTTAGGGACGTGGCAGTTATACCCATACCCCTATTCGGTTTCTACACGGCATCGTACCGGAACGCTAAATCGCTTGGCGGCACGTCTTTGCCGGTAGGGTGGTCACGGCCGAAGCCTCACACCGGGCCAGACCAGGGAAAATTCAGAAATTATAAATTCCGAAATTGACCCTGCCGGAGATCGAACCCTCCGCACGTTAAGACAACAGACAACTACACACTGCGCCACGGAGGTCGTCATTTTGGAGGATTATTTTGAATCCTGTTGCTTTTCGACCATCTATTAGTCATAATTATCTTCGGTTTGAACGCCTATCGTGTGACGTGCATCAAACAATAGAATACCGCTTGCTATAACACTGAGGGCGAACATCGCGAGGAAGCCTGCATACTTGGGAGTTCTCCATAATATATTCTCGAGGGTGTGTGAATCTCTCTCTTCTCTTCTCATTCTGAGAGGAAACTTTTGCCCGTAATGAGCTGGCGATAGGGTAAGAGATATTATGTATTATAATATTTAATATTGTTTTTAGACTTAACAATGCGTCTGCGCGATGAGTGCGTTTCGGATTGGGGAATGAAAGGATGGTTTCATATAACCTTTATTTGAAGTGTGAGTTTCAATGCCTGTTGAGCAAAACGATGTACATCAATTTTAGACGAATACGTCTGAAATTGACTAGCCCTAGGGCAGAAAGCGATGGTTTTCTACCCGCCGAATGACAAAGCAGCTCTCCTTTTCGTCTATCTTTTGTTTATTTCAAGCCTTTATAATTGTCATTTTAACCATCAACTAAACTGACAGATATCATATTTGTTAACAACCACCTAGCAACTAAAATAAATAAGAAATACAATTTTAAAACTCGCAATTTTATGCAGATTATATGAAAAAAGAAATATATAGTGTGTGCCTCTATGTAAATATAGTGGGGTCTTGTTTCACCCCTGTTATACTATCGCTCAAGTATAGCGCCAGTGTGTCAATGTCACACAATTTTTTTCCCTACTATCGGCGCTCTCAAACGAAGTGATGAATTTCAGTGGTATTAATTGGATTCAGCATAATATTTTCATTCAGTCGAACGGTAAATTCCAACTATATAAGTTAATTATGATAGCTTTTACACCGAGCCCCAGCGAAGGGTTAGTCGCGACGCGCGAGATGCGATCTCGTATCAATTGCTCGAATAATTGCTTCGTTCTCAACTAATTGCTGCCGATAGCGGCGTTCAATTTATTGTACTACACGGTCTACATCTGATAAACATTAATTTCGAATTAATATAATATAATATGTAACCCCACAGAATAGTTTTATAACTTACATATAATGGATCTTTATTTTAATGTTAAAAATGCGAAAGTTTGGACCGAAGGATGGATGGATGGATGTTTGTTACTCAATCACGCTAAAACGGCTGAACTGATCTGGATAAAATTTGGTACAGAGATAGATTATATCTGGAATAACACATAAGCTACTTTTATTCCGGAAAATTAAAGATTTCCCGCCAGAACCAAACAACCTCATTCCACGCGAACGAAGGTGCGGGCATCACCTAATATTATGTATAATACCTACTTAATGTAATAAGTATCTTACTTTTTAAGAAGAGCAACTGCAAACATTTCAGTTGCTGGGTTTGGTGGTAAAATATGAAAGCTTAAAGCGTCTTTACTTACGTCCTTTATCTAGATCGCAACTGTTATACTCGTTCCTCACAACTTTTTAATAATATCCGAGAGCAGACCTGTAGGTAGGTGATATAAAAAGGAATGGGTTCATTATAGTCGCCATTACGTACCTGCCCGCAGACGCCGTAATCCTGAATTACGTGCTCCTTGCGTGGAACGGATACTATTGCAGTTGAGCGTAGGGCGCATACTGTAGGCGGCGTCCAGCCCTGTGAACAGGGTCACGCGTGGCGGCGGGCTCGAGATGCTAACCCTGCCTGCCCCCCGATTGTGTAAAATTGACGACCAAACCGTCAAAGTTCGGCGTCAAAGTAAAATAAACCATTACTGCATTGAATTAGAGCTCAATTTCGTGTATCCATTCTCATACGTTTAGGTATGTACGATACCATAAAGTATGAGAATGGATACACGAAATTGAGCTCTAAGTCAATGCTGTTATGGTTTATTTTACTTTGACGCCGAACTTTGACGACGACAAATGATTGCACTTCACTGATCTCTCTCGTCAACTATTTGCTTGACACTTATTTAGTTGTTTTATAGCCTCTGATTTAATTGTATTATTTACTACTAGATGATGCCCGCGAAATCGCCCGCATGGGTTAAATTTTTAATAAGTAGACAGACAGACAGACAAACATACTTTTGTATTTATAATATTAGTGAATGTACTATCTTAATGTACTTAAAATCTGAGAAATAAGTAATTTCATGTATTTATTGAGGAGTGTGAAAAACAAAACATGAGAAACAAACAATGAATCTACAAGTGAACTTACGGCTTATTACAGCTTAAAGGTAGAAAATGCACGTATTTCATCGCCGAGACATAATCTTACTAATATTATAAATGTGAAAGTTTGGATGGATGTATGGATGTATGGATGTCTGGATGTCTGGATGTATGGATGCATGGATGTTTGTTACTCAATCACGCCCCAACGGCTGAACAGATCTGGCTGATTTTTGGCACAGAGATAGATTATAGTCTGGAATAGCACAAAGGCTAGTTTTTATCCTGGGAAATCAAAGAGTCCCGCGGGAACCAAAAAACCTCGATCCACGCAGACGAAGTTGCGGGCATTAGCTAGTAAATTATATTATTAAAAGTAGTCTCTAATAAGCCCGTACCCGGTGTATTCGCGGCTTTACACATGCTACAGTTCAGCTAAATCGACTATGTTTATAGCTTTCACAAATTCCCGGCGAGAGCGAACTTTGCGCAATGTTTTAATATTGCACATTGGAATACCTTTCATATTCATATATAATGTGAATGGAGTGGAATATGAACGAAACTAATGAAATGGAATGGTTTATGAAATTTAAATTTAATTCTACTTTTCACGGTTTGCTACGCTTTCACGGTCCATCTGTTCAACTGATTTTGATGAAATTTTGTAAAGAGATTGTTCGTATCACGGAAATTCGTATCGTTCGTGGCCAAATTTTACATCACAGAATGCATTTTTTGCGTAGTTTTTTAATTTCAATGCCGAACGGAATCAGTTTCGATAGTACTTTTAAGCGAATGACGCTCCAAAATACGGACACAAATTATTAAAATGGCTCCTTTACAAACTTTTTTATCTTTAACTGTAACCTTTTAAAGAGACCAGAAGGCTGAAAAGCTGTTCTATTTGGGACTTCATCCACTAAAGTGAAAAGGGGGAAAAATAATAAATAAGAAATAATTCCTTCAATGGAAGAACAGCTTCACACGCCATGGAAACTCATAAAATCTGCTCATAGCTCTCGTAGCTGATCGCATGATAGAGTGGATAAATAAAAAAAAATCTGTAACCTTTTATGTAAGTATGTCTTCAGTCGCACTATTCGTGAAATCGAAAGAAATGACGATTTACTATTTAATACCTGTTGTAAACCGTTTTGCCTATTTTGACGAGAAATAATATATTATTAATAAAGAGGTTAAAATTTAACTCAATCTAACACATCACGGCTTCCATGTTACAGATAATTATAAAGTCAACCAAGCCCGAGAGCTATAAACACTTGAGACGAAGCGTCTCTCTTGAAATGTCTATATTTAATTAAATTACTGCTATTGAGGAGGTTTTTTATTCGACTACAAGTTAGCCCTTGACTGCGATCTCGCCTGATGATCGGGGTATGGCAGTTATATTAAACCCATACCACAGAATAGGTAATAGTACGTTGTACCCATGCCCCTAGTCGGTTTCTAGACGGCATCGTACCGGAACGCTAAATCGCTTGGCGGTAAAATTATTAAAATGGCTCCTTTTGTTTTACACTTTTGTATATCTGGTGTCTTTCTTTACTGAAAGTAAAGTACAATTTGCAAGCAAATAACGCGGGCGGAGCTCCTTTACTATACATACAAGAAGAGTATAGAATATAGAAAGCTTGGTTATATTAATAGAGGCTTTATTATAAACAAGTCATAATTAAAATAATTAAAAAACACGACTGCCCTGCCAAAAAACGAACTAAAAAGTTAAAAATCTAATTTAATCTAGTTAAATGAGAATGTTATTCACATTTTTATTAAATTATATTTTTTTGTGAATCACTGGATACTGAATTATAGTGTTGCTGATGACCGCGACTCCGTCCGCGTGGATTGTGGTTTTTTGGTTCCCGCGGGAACTCTTAAATTTTCCGGTATAAAAAGTAGCCTACGTGTTATTCCAGACTATAATCTATCTATGTGCCAAATTTTATCCAGATCCGTTCAGCCGTTCTGGCGTGATTGAGTACCAAACATCCATTCATCCATCCCTATATCCATCCATCCAAACTTTATATAGTATTCCTATTCATATTATGTTTGTCTCATTTCGGTGTCGCTTTTTCGTTTCATCCAATTTTCAAATCACAACGATTGTAAAGAAGTTTCACTTCAAAAATCTTATATTTCATACAAAATCTAGGCAACATATGTCAGGAAGTGCTATATCTAGAACTAGGGGCGCGGGGAACTCGTCGCGTCTAATAATTTAGATCTTGAACGGCGTTTAAGTGCCTTCGCGCGTCTACGGCTTATTTATTCTTTCCTTAATACGAGTCAAGCGATTGTGATCTTTATTACAACCCGGCAAAGTACAAAATAGTACTAGTTGTGATAACTTTTGTAGAAAACTCGTACGTCTATCGGGTGGTTGTATTTCGTAAATCTTTCATGTAGGTACCCAGAAAGCTCGTAAGTGTCTTTTTATCTTCTTGAGAATTCTAAACGCTTTCTGACTTTTAGGCTACGTAGCTTTTAGAAATCTCTAAAGACCTAAAGTCAGAGCACAGAAGTCTTGTGCTCCCGCGACCAGTAACTCCCAATTAGTCGACTTATTTCATCCGTCCACCTCGTGGGGGTCTTCCGCCACAGCGCTTTCCGGTTTTTTTGCAGTCTAAGATGGTAGCGGGCTAACCTGTGAGGGGCATGGCAGTTATATTAAACTTCGGTTTCTATTCGGCATCGTACCGGAACACTTAATCGCTTGGCGGCACGTCTTTGCCGGTAGGGTGGTAACTAGCCACGGCCGAAGCCTCCCACCAGGCCAGTCCAGGGAAAATTCAGAAATTTTAAATTTCAAATTGACCCTGACGGGGATCGAACCCGGGACCTCCGCACGTTAAGACAACAGCGCTGCACACTGCGCCACGGAGGTCGTCAAAAACAATTCCGGTGTTACAATTCAAGCACCTTGGGACCCCCACAGTATATCGAGCTAATGGTACAAACACATAACCGTATTGTCACTCAACTGTGATCAATTCATACATTTCTATGGATACCCGTAGATGCACACTATACTTGGACTTTTAATAAGATGGAGTAAACTGACGTTTCGAAATGTAATTTCACCTTAAAGTTAGAGAAAAATTTATTAAAAAGTGTGAAATGACATTTTAAAACGTCAGTTTATTGCATTTAATTTAGAGTCTAGCGCGTCTCTCTCTCAGAGTCTCTCCTCTTACCGATTCTCGATTATGCTGATTCTTGATATCCCAATCATAACTAAGAGTTGCTTAATAAACTTGAGCGCGTCCAAAATCTTTGCATACGGTTTATATTTGGACTTAGAAAATATGACCACATTTCTGATTTTCGCGAAAAACTCAAGTTGCTTCTGAACCGCCTTCGCAGGGATACTCACATTCTTTCTCTTCTATTCTGTATTCTATTCAATCCTACTACTCCCCTTTACCTCAAAGAGCGATTCGAGTTCCTTAGTGACACTCACGATCGCTCTGTTTACAACTTTAACCTAAGAATTCCTTCCCATAACACTTCTTTTTATTCTAAATCCTTTTCCGTTGAAGCGGTAAGGCTATGGAACTCTGTGCCGCTTCAAGGCACACTTTTTTCCTTCTTAAATTCCATAAATCATCACCTGATTCTAATAATTATTCCTCTTTCCTACTTTGCGTCTTGTTGGCTTTTATTCTATTTTACTCTTTTTTATATAATATTTATATATGTATTTGTATAGTGTATTTATGTATGTAGATATACATGTATTATATTGTTTATATATTTTATCTAGAATTAGATTATATTAGTTAAGAACTAATTATTAATTTTCCTTTTTAAATAACGTACATCCTTAAAGATTTCTTAATGTGTGTATAAGTATGTTTCTTGTTGTGTGTATGGTTGCCTGGTAGAGATCGCTTTGAAGCGATAAGGCCGCCACTTGTACCATAGCTTAGTTTTATTGTTATTGTTTATAAGTATGTGTTTCTTGGTGTACAATAAAGAACGTTTCATTTCATTTTCATTTCACGCCAGTGTGTCTGCAGCTTCAGTCTAAATATCATCATTAACACAGCAATTAACTCGTCCAACGATAATATCATGATAACTCCTCATCTACTATTGACAGTCGGCCTCCGACCGCGGCCGGGCGCACACGCGCGACATGAATATTAACATCGTAATTAATTATCCCCCCCACTCCACCACCACGTCCACTGATTAATATTTGCTCGTTGCCGTCGCCGCCGAAAAGCGAAGCTTCAATTACGGCATTCCTATATTGCTCCTGTAAATATGAACGAATGGTTACGAATACGAACATAAGATGGGGAATGCAAAACTTGTTTGCGATGCAATTCAGACTTTGCAAAACTTTTTTATCTTTAACTGTAACCTTTTAAAGAGACCAGAAGGCTGAAAAGCTGTTCTATTTGGGACTTCATCCACTAAAGTGAAAAGGGGGAAAAATAATAAATAAGAAATAATTCCTTCAATGGAAGAACAGCTTCACACGCCATGGAAACTCATAAAATCTGCTCATAGCTCTCGTAGCTGATCGCATGATAGAGTGGATAAATAAAAAAAAATCTGTAACCTTTTATGTAAGTATGTCTTCAGTCGCACTATTCGTGAAATCGAAAGAAATGACGATTTACTATTTAATACCTGTTGTAAACCGTTTTGCCTATTTTGACGAGAAATAATATATTATTAATAAAGAGGTTAAAATTTAACTCAATGTAACACATCACGGCTTCCATGTTACAGATAATTATAAAGTCAACCAAGCCCGAGAGCTATAAACACTTGAGACGAAGCGTCTCTCTTGAAATGTCTATATTTAATTAAATTACTGCTATTGAGGAGGTTTTTTATTCGACTACAAGTTAGCCCTTGACTGCGATCTCGCCTGATGATCGGGGTATGGCAGTTATATTAAACCCATACCACAGAATAGGTAATAGTACGTTGTACCCATGCCCCTAGTCGGTTTCTAGACGGCATCGTACCGGAACGCTAAATCGCTTGGCGGTACGTCTTAGCTGGTAGGGTGGTAACTAGCTACGGCCGAAGCTTCCCACCAGACTAGACCAGAGAAAATTAAAAAATTATAAATTCCCAAATTACCCTGCCGGGAATCGAACCTGGGACCTCCCACGTTAAGACAACATCGCTCAACACTGCGCCAGATTTCCTGGTTGATAGCATTTCCCTAGATCCACGCATCAGTAGATAATAATGTGATTGCGCTAAGGCTAAGGCGGCTAGCAACGTGCGACGTGCGACAAAGCTGCCTTTGAGAGCTTTGGCTTGGATCATTCACCCGTCACGTGTGCTTTGTAACCGGGACAGGTACTAACTACCTGAACAGAGAGTCGAAAGTCTTTACCTCAAGTCTTCTAGGCTATCACCGATGCATATATATTCAGCTTTAGTGCTCGGTGATGGTGATTTAAATCCCCACATTTCATTGAGCACTGGACACACAACGTCTAGATTACTGTGGCTAGCTCTAACTCGTTCAGATTCACTATTATATTGTATATCGTTTCGACGGATTATTTCGGGGCGTCAGTCATAACTTACGATTACTCAATAGCTATGGCCGTTCAATTGTTTGGATTATTGCTTTTCTTTATTTTGTTGGTCCTATATTGTGCGTGGTCATTTTATAATACACAACATTTCTTATATTCAACATTGATCGAGTGAAAATATCAACAGCTAAAAATCTCATCATCGTCTTTCCAAGCCCGGGCCTTCTCTCAGACTGAAAGTTTAGGCCATAGTCCACCACGATGCCCAAAGGCTTGTAACTACGTATCATTCAGTTCATAAAAAAAACAAAAATATATTTGGTAGCATAAATTATAAAATAAGAGTAACAACCATATTAAATTAATAATAAATTAATAATAAATTAATAATAGAATAATAGTAGAATTGATCTAGATAACGAACGATCTTGAACGTAGCAAAGGTGATTTCGGGCATTCAGACCGTTCGCCAGGGGAGAAGGCGAGTAGACGACGAACGTTATGAGAACGGTGTTGCGAGATAGAGTGTGGCGCCAAAGCGCACACTATGTCTGCGTCTTCTCCTCCTCACGGTGGCGAGAATGGGAGCGATTCATACAATTAATATTTTATTATGTACAATCAATAAAGCATTTCGAACGCACTACATCGTTGGATGCTGACTAATGCTAGGGAGTACTTGGTACTATGTGCCTCGTGAACCTGACTTGGAGAGTATCCGAAGATACTTGATCTACTTATGGTGGATCTATATACATACTTAAATTACAACATACTTACACGTATTATGATCACATATTACTATCGCAGGTTGAGTTGGGCACTGTGGAATATAAGTTACTCGCTTCGGCGATGCCTCAGCACGGCTGGTTCTGCCTTGATGTCTACCTAGTTGGACGTTAAGAAGGGATTGGTTTGTTGTTGTACCAGAGAGCTTGCTTTCTGTGCGCAGTGCACTTCGTGTGCACTTCTATGTTGTAGAGTATGTCTGATTTTACCTTGCGATCTACTTAAAGACGACTTATACTTACCATTATGTAAATTTACGACGTTCGATACGTTCGAACAATAACCAATCATGGTTGATAGGACGCTGTTTATTAATGTCACTACCTATCTTACGCTCAAACAATGTTCTACTACCCATGGTGGTTTCCGCGCTGTATTTTATCTAACCATACTATTAGTGAAGGTTGCATCACGCCTGTAGACTCGGTTTCGTTGCGGCGAACTATCCTGCAGAGCACCTGGTGCATACTTGAAACCTATTACAGGTATAAGTGGGAGAGTTGGCTTTTGGTATTCTATGAGACTTATTAGTCCATGCATTAATATGCCTCTTGGGATAATAGAAATCTTAACGCTGGATTAAAACTTATAGTATTACTACAAAAGGTCTTACTCTCATAGTCAAAGTATAAATGTCTCGAAAAGGTGTATGAAATGATCCTTTAATGATCCTATTCATAATGACTGGCTCACTTAGTGTATGTGCTTAAGAAGTAAGGTTCTTAGAACGAGCAAAGCGCAGTATACTTGAACTGAAAGCATGGCAGTATTGAATTAATACAACACGCGTGTAAAACGCGTGTCATTGTTTAGAGATTGAATCAATACTCGAACACGCGGGTAAACCGCGTATCATTGTTTAGAGATGAATCAATACTCGATCACGCATATTATAATTCATATAACCTCGAACTGAATTTATACATTGATATTAATCAATGCTTGAACGCGTTTTATAAATTTTCTATAACTCGAATGCATTTATAAAGCCAGTCATGTGTAAGCTAAATTTCATCTAAATTGTATATAATCAAGTCGTTGGGTCGAGTGGATTCGAAGCTTCCGAAACTCTAAAAGATCTTGGATTATTATGGACGCAACAATAAATGAGGGTCTTACTGCTAGATGATTCACGTGCCATTCTTAGGAAATTTTGAATTTTATTGGTAGCGTATGGTGTAGATTCTTAGGGACCCCGTCAGGTTAGTTACAGGCTGATTTGCAGACTTCAAAATCTTTTGTGAATACTTCATGGAAAACCCTCAGGCGTGCAGGTTTCCTAACGACGTTTTACTTATCAAAAATATTTGTTCCATATGCAAAAGTGTACTGAAACTGTTGCATGTATGGGATCCGATTTGCAGTTTGGGCTTCGTTGAGACACCCGGGACAGCTCAACCATCCGAGCGGAGCCGTTAGTGTAATTAATAGCTAGGGTACTCTAGATTATTGTGGACCGTTGGGGTATGTGGAAGAGGGTAACCGCTCGGGCGATATCAGAGCGAAAACACACTAGGGACAGGACAGAACAAAAGAAAATCGTTTTGTCTTGTCGCGTGTACAGCTCAATAGAAAAGTTATTACGCCGTATTTTTTTCGCTCTTACCGATTAAAAATAATGTCCTCCCAACCGAATGTCGGCCACGGCGTCTAAACTCTACAAAGCTCAGCCATCTGCGCGGGCAATATTTTAGTGCACAAGTGTCTCCGCTAACACAGTTGCTCAATTCACTCACTCTCATAGTCCGATGGTGCGGAAAATTCCAAATCTTATCGAATAATATGCACCCAGTTTTAATTTCAAGCGGTGCAGAGGTGCCGGCATTCGGTACAAACACCTTTGAACGTCACTCGCCGTTCGTTAACATGAACGACAAACGAGCCCCAAATAAAGTTTTCCCATTTGCCTGCAACTCGCAAGCAACACGTATTTCAATTTGTAATTTGGTGCCGCTGAAAGGCCGCGTTCACAGTTTGCGCGATGCTTGTGTTCACTCACAAAATGAGGGAAAAACGAAAAGCCCGCTTCTTGTTCGCTGGAGTCGTCGCCCCGCGCATACATTAGCCATTAAACTCCCATGAGGTTGCCGACTTATTGCGTTGCTCCTTTAAGTTGAACGCACATAACTGCAACGAACGAGCCAAAAACCTTGAAATTTTTATTACTAGCCTTTATATAACAACCTTACATTAATTACAAAGTTATTAATTTACAAAATTGTCGTTGTGTGTTTTTCGGTCGTGCGTTATTCTCCTCCATAAAATTCCTGCTGTGGCTCGTAGATCATCTTCCCACCTTCGGAATGGTCTTCCCCTTTTTCTCTTACCCTCTCGTGGATACCACTCTGTAACTTGTTTAGCCCAGTTTTCTTTTTTCCTTCGGATAAGATGACCGGCCCATTTCCATTTAAGTTTATTAATTGTGCATGTTACATCAGTGAGTTTAGTTTTGTTCCTAATAATTTTGAGGTTAACTTTAACTTTTAATTTTATGTCTAGCATGCTCCTTTCCATATTATGTTGTTGTGGACATGTTTCCATTTTTTTTTAATTCTCTTTTGTTAAGGCCCATGTTTGACAACCATAAGTCATACTCGGAAGAATACAGGAGTTAAATGTTCTTCTCTTTAGTTTCAGTGATATCGCTGGATTTTTTATATGACGCATTAATCCTATTCTGCACTTCTTTGGATGTTAGGTTGTCTGGAGAGATGATTTGCCCTAACTATGTATATTCGTGGAAATACTCAATGCTGCTGTTGCTAACTTGTATAGGTTTTCTAGTGCGGTTAGTCATAAGTTTAGTTTTTGAAATATTTATAAGTAGTCCAACTTTTTGACTTTCCGTTACTAGCTGCTCTAGCATTTTTTGTAGATGAATTGGGTTGTCTGATATCAGTATGAGATCGTCAGCGAATCTTAGGAGGTTAAGTATTTCTCCATTTATTTTAAACAGTTTTCTAAATATGTGTTCAAGTGTTGCGGTTAACAGCTTAGGAGATAAAGGGTCTCCTTGCCTTACGCCTTTTCTGATCTCAATCTTTTTCCCTAACCTTTCTGTTCTCACCTTTGCTGTCATGTTCCTGTAGACGTTACTGATTAATCTGATATATTTACTGTGCACACCTTGATTGACTAATGCTTTCCAAATCTTATCGTGCTTCAGTGAGTCAAATGCCTTGTTATAATCTACGAAGGCTAGGTAATAGGGCATGTTGTATTCGTTGAATTTTTCTATTATCTGTTTTATGGTATGTATGTGGCCGATCGTTGAGAATCCACTACGAAATCCAGCTTGTTACTTTGGTTGGTTTTAATCTAAAATTTTAGTGATTCTATCGAGTATAATCTTTGAAAATATTTTGTAAAGATTAGACATCAGACTGATGGGTCTGTAATTGCTAATGTCATCTCTATTTCCTTTTTTATGTACTACATAAAAAAGGAAATAGAGATGACTGACGTAATTGATGATGTTGCCCATTGAGTCGGTATGTCTTCCTTTTCGAGAATTTCATTGAACAAATGTAAAAGATAGTTTTGTAAAATATGTGCAGTAGCTTTTAAGGTTTCCTTGGAAATTCCGTCTTCCCCTGGTGATTTCCTATTTTTTTGTGAGTATATGGCCTTTGTTATTTCGTTTCTCATTATTGGAGGGATATCGTCTTCGTCTTCTTTCACTCCGTGTATAATTATATTATTTATTCTGTTCATATTTTCCAAGTAGTGAATTTTTTTATTCAATATGCTAATTTCTGAATTGAGGTTTTGGTTTTCTTCTATCAATGGTTTAATTTTTTTCATCTATGTTTTGCATGATGTTTTTGGTAACAGTATCAGTAATGATGTTTGTTTGCTTTTGAATTTTGAGGGTTGCATTCTGATAAATTACCGTCCGATTTAGCAACAGCTTGCGTTGCATGCGACAAGCATTCGAGCATTATAGACTACCGCGTACAGGCACGAACTCTTATGAGACGTGTAAGGTCTATATGAAATTAGCTGTAAGAGCGCGTACGGTGTGTACGAGGTAATGTGCGATAACCCTCACTGGCAGTTGTCGCCGCGTCGTTTCATACAGCGTCACATTAGGACGTGTGAGGAATTCGCGATCAAATGAATTGTTTGTTGATGGTGTTACGCGCTCGCGCTTTACTGCCAACCCTGTTCGTTTGGCTTTACCGTTTTATACGTTACCGTACATCCAACGTAAGGCAATCAATTACTTGTTTGCACTTTTAACTTAAAGGTTGAACCAATGACGGTTGAAAATTAAACATAAAATTTTTGCTGTGGATAGGAGGCCTAATTTAAACTTCTATAGAATTCACCCATTTTCTGTTAAAACGTAAATATTACATGTAGTAAAATTGAGTGTAAATTGATTTAACTTTTGCGTATGGTTAAAATTTTGCGACGGATTTTCCTTTTTTTCGTCTGAATCAATAATTTCATAGTTTTTGGTACACTGTTATCATTTCCAGTACTGTACGTTATATGAAGTCCAGTTAGATCCACTAGGACTGCAAATTACGTCAGGATTGCAAATAAGAAAACTACAGCAGAAATAATTAGTTACATATTTTATAATACTTACCCGCTGAAACTTGGTTTCACTACCCTCAATTAAAATAAAAACAGTAAAATATTTTTTCCTCGGTAACTTTTAAAGCTGTTAAGTTTGAACTCATAATGAGCTAAGTTCTCGTCTCGAGAGGAGACCGGAGGCTGCAAGTTACTCTCAAAGTAACGAGTTCCACGTCACAACCCCGACTGCACTCCGACTGTAACTGATTGTGTGGTGGCGGGCTAATGGCGGAGCTTGAGACTTAACTGCAGTTAGTTCAATTGAAAAAAATCTGTTAAAAGTTTCATGTACATATATTCTCGAACTGCGAAGGTTCTCGATCACTGTCAAAATCAGACAGTAAATCATTCAAAGTGGGTAGCAATACACACTTTTTAAAGTATGGCAAATGTATTTAATAGTAAAGTATACATTTAGTTGGAATAATATGGTACACACAATATTGTCTACTTATTATTAGATTATTTTATAGCTCATGCAAGTTAATGGTTACCGGCGTCCAAAAACTGGTTATATTATTCTTAAATAGTAAACTTTACAATGATAATAACCTAGCAAAGCATCGCAACGGATATGAGCTACACGTCTCATGACATTTTTCCAATATATCTACACCATCTAACATGGGTAGCCGCGGGTATGTTATACTAATTACCTTACACCTTGTATATTTTTAGAAAAAAAGAAAGAAAAATCTTTATTTGAGCACTCCTGCATGTTACAGTATAAAGGACATTGACCAAATTCGCCTAACACACTTCAAATTAATTACAAAATAAATAAATGGGTATTAAATTGATTATATATACTATACGTTTCCGTCTCTCGATTATTAACCACAGATCAATAATTTACAGGTTAAAATAATATGCAATAAAACGCTTGAGCGCTAGATCTGTATCGTAAGAAACAAGATAAAAGCAGCTTAAAGTGCCAAGTGCGTAGTATTCTGAATCTCGCAACGCCACCTATTGAAAGTAAAAAAAATAAAATAAATAAATAAATAAAAGTTTATTGACAAAGTACAATAATTTAATATATCTAACGCCATCTGTAATATTTTTGATGAACTATGGCGAATCTTTTCTTATCTACATACTGTTTACAGCTCTATTACAATTGGATAAAGACGGTATTTATTTGTTCAAGCACATTGACTGTGAAAGTTGAAATAACCTCAAAATTGAAAATATTTTTGATAATTAGTCATTTCTTAGCAAGTGTCTGTTGTTTTAATCTGCTCTCAAGCATAAAAAGATATTTATTTGAAACCAGTAATCAATGTTTTATGACTGTTGGTTCTTAGGCGATTTTTGTATGGGGACCAAACAATGTCCTTTATTAGTATTTTTGCGAATGTCACTGGCATAGAAGTATATAATATTATAAACTATTAAAAGGCAAAATAATAAAGGTGGGAAAAGAAAGTAGTAAATATTGTATATTATTAATAATAATATTTTTTATAATATAAAAATATTTTTTATTACTGATTAAAAGTGTAGGACATATTTAAAACTGGTAGGTATAAATTAATTAATAAGGCATGCATTCCCCTAAAGATAGAAATATAAATTTATTATAAATCAAAGCAAAATTTTCGTTACTAAGTAATGGAATAACATATTATAAATAAATAAATCATTATAAAGGATATGCATTCGCAATAGCCTTGCGAATATATATCCAAAAAGTGTCACAATACCTTAGAGAATCAGCATAATCCTAATAATAATATTTTTATGAATAGAACGAGACAAGAACGAGCAAGCAGGTAAAATAATGTAACGCGCAGGTACTGGTATAAAAGTAAACGCGGCATTGTTTGGCGAAAAGTTTTAGTTTTAAGCTGTAAGAGTCTGAAGCCAGCGCCGTCGGCGAACAAACAAACAAACAAACCTCCTGGATGAAGGCGAGGCGGACTACTTTGGCCACAGAGATATGGACACAGAGATAGGTAAATATTAGGGCTTTCGAATAACGGGTTATTTCAATACCGGTATTAATACCAGAAAGAATTTTTTTCAAAAAATTTAAAATTATATAGTGTTTTTAACTTAAAACTAGTCTTGTCTGAAGGAAGCTGCACCATAAAAAACAGTTTTTCCATAAAAAATATTTTTTCACCTCATTAACTCCAAAAGTGCACTTTTCTGCTTAAATTCAATGAAGAAATGCCATTTTTTTACTCGTAAAATACATAGTTTACTCAAAACACAAATTAATTAAAAATTCAATAGTTATTTTTTAAAAGAAAAAAAACATAATTAAAAATTGCATTGGCTAAAAAACTGATTTCTGAACGTTTCGTGAGTCGATGAAATAGAAATGCCAAGCCACAGGGTTCTAAATTCCTAAACTAATTTTTACTTCTGAATAATCAAAAATGACTTTTCTTCACCGGTTTTAAGCAATTAAGGTGCTCTTATTGAGCTAATGTGCTTACAAGTTTTAAACTTAGCCGAAGAAAACTGGCTGTATCTGTACCTGTAAATATATGCAATAGTCACTGTTTCGTTTACAGTTTCACCAATACCGGTATCCCGGTATTAGACATTTTAATACCGATATTGAAAACAGACGAAAAAGTCCGGGATACCGTTTTTTTTTAATCCTCTGTTTAAAGAGGAACCACTTTTTCCTCCGATGTGATGGTCGGAGACCTTCTTTGCGAGTGTTTATATTTTACTAATTTTATTATATAAAAGTATAAATATGTATATATTATAAGTATATATTTATTTTGACTTAAACTATAAGTGGGCACGTTTTTATTTAAGTTGCTTGTTATATTATTATTTATATAAACTAAACTGTAAATCTTTAACGCCCACTTATGATTTACGTCTCTATAATTCTTCTTTATTTATCTCTTTTTCCTATTCTATTTTTACTAGAAACGAAAGTTTGTATTTCTATTATACTATTATTTCAATAATTTCGAAATTTTCACTTTGAAAAAACAAAGAAATCCCAAAACAAACCTTCCAGGTTCCATCTTCCAAATCGAATTCTCGTACCACCTCTATGCTCATGCTGAAGCTGTACGCCAATGGTGAGAGATTTTCTCACTTTTCTGAGTTCTAAAGCGGACCTGGATCTCTTAAGATCCAGGGTTCGTTTTTGCCAGTTCACAATTGAGTGCCCTATTTTAACTCTATCCATGGCGCACAGCTCCACCCGGAACGCAGTGCAGTACGAGTTCAGCTTTAAATATTTTCGTCGGTGTGGTTCATCATGATTTGCGTCCTTCTTGGCACGATTGTGTGCCTGTGCGGAGGTCTCGTCCAGGGCCATTTTAGCAATAGGCTACCGTGGCCCTGGCCAAGGCCTCCCATTTCCGGTGCACGACGCATTCTGAGGCAAACGCACTATGTGTTGCGTCCAACCCAGCCAGCGTGCTATTGCAGCAAGAAGGGGGGACTCCAGCCTGCCACTTGGGGCAGCTCACCTTCATGTGGGCCTCCCCGCAGTGACTGCACTTCGTCTGGGAGTCTTTACAGAAACGCTTGCTGTGCCCGTATCCTAGGCACGCCGAGCACTGGACGAGCGGGGACTGATCGGCCACCCTTACCCTCTGCAAATCCAAGCGGACTACGCTCGCCTCCGTCATAATGGACAGGGATACCGGTATTAGCCAATACCGGGATCCCGGTATTTGAAGCCCTAGTAAATATGGACGGAGCAATCTGTGCCATGACTCATAATGTAGCAAAGGCCGGTATGTGGTAGTTTACACATGATATCAGACAAGTTTTCAGACGATTGTCGTCTCAAAGTCAAAGCCCAAGCCAAGATGGTGGTGGAAATTTTTATCTGTTTTAACTTAGGTAGAATAAATATTTTTTATTTTATTAAGATCTCCAAATGATGCCCATGACTTCGGCCCGCGTGGATCAATTTTTTTTTAATTTCCCGGGATAATGTCCCTTCCCTGGGTTACAACCTATCCCTGTATCAAATTTCATCGAAATCGGTTCAACGGATGGGCCGTAGCAGCGTAGCAGGCAGACAGACATACTTTCGCATTTATAATAATAGTATGAATATGGATGTAAAGTATTAGCAACCTTGATTACGTGAACATTATCCATTGAAATCTATCTGGTACAGAGTGTAGCTCGCGATGTTCATCGCCCAGTAAGCCAATATGAATATGAAGTAAACTTCTAGTTCCTTCATTATCATGGCCTTCCGCAAAGTAAAGCTATCTTCTATCTAACATAATCAAAAATTTTCGCTGAACTAGCTCACCCGGGCTGGCTATTATTGCTTTTCAAGTGGTTTTAAGCATCGGCTTACAGATAAGGCCTTTTGAAAGAATAACCACACATATTATCTAACTTTGGAGCGTTTTCTACCTGCTGTAGAGACACGACACGGTATTTTTTAATCAAAAGTAATTTCTTGAAACTATAAACTCCTGTGGTTTCAGATAGTGTAATAATCTGATATTGAAACTGGTCTGGCCAAAACATGAACCACTAAGTATGACATTATTTACACTACGAATCTATGTTACCTCCTCTAACAATCAACCGATTTTCCGGAGACATTATAACATACCTAGTCTGTGTAAGTACTATCGTAATTTGCATACAAGAGCTATCACTTCCGCGGGAACTACTTAAACAGATCTTCGATTAATCTAGAGGCTGGGAATGAATATGTATACCTCTGTTTCCCTTGAAACCGGCGCTGATTTATGTATGTATGTATGTGTGTCTGTCACTTGCAAATACATCGTGGACGACCCGCTCTTGGCAGCTTGGAAGGCACTACTTACATTTAAACCACTTCGTGTGCACTGAAACAAACAATTTTCATATACATTGCGTGTTTTACAACAAAGTCTCTCACAATTGTTGATATAAAGTCAGCAATGTATGCCATTGTAGGCTGAGGACTGAATAACAGGGAATGGGATAGTGTAGTTGGTAGCGGGTCAGTAAGTGTGTGCAAGATCTGATCGAAGTAACGGCTCCCGGAGGAGAATCTATTGCTTACTGTAACATCTTCAATTGACAAATGGAATACGATGAAATAGATTTGCGAGTGTTTGGAGTGTGGTTACGTCAATGTCGTAGCAGGGTGCATTAATTGACTCTACAAGGTGTTTCCGGGTTCGACGCCCAGCTGAGTTAATTTATGGATTTATGATTTCCAAGTTTTCTGGCCTAGTTTGGTTTGGTCCCCCCGAAGAATAAAATTTAAGACCAACACAGCAGTAGGGTACCACTAAGCGATAAATTGCATTAAATACTGAGACTTATTCAGAATATCATGACATTTATCCTCTTAACCATTCATAAGGGCTTAGGCCGTAGTTTACTACGCTGTGGAAACCAAGTACGGATTTGCGACTTTACACATATTTGAGAACTTTATACAGTAGCCGTCATCCTTCCGTGCAGGTTTCCCCGTGATGATGATTTCCTTCACAGTTAAAGCATATGATAATTTAATTGCTTTAAATGGATGTAATTCCAAAAAGTTAAAAGTGCGTGTGCGGGTCTTTAACCCCCGAAAAGAACCCTGAATAAGATATCTAAGCGTTAGCCACTACGCTTTCGCAGCTTAGATTTCGTCTAAGTGATATTGAATCATTTTTAACGTACAAGTAAGCAGCGTTAACATGACATCAATATAAAACATAAGTTATTTTTTTTCAATTTATAGACTAGCGCTTGGCTGCAATCGTATCTGCTTGCAAATGGGAATACAACCTAAGGTGGAGCACGCTTGCCTAGAAGATGCCTATTCACTTTTGAACGATAAAGGAATCAGGTAGAATCCGATTATATAAGTTAAACGCAACATCTATGTACTCGTAAAAGAGAGTATAAAACAAAATGTGTTCAGTTTTCAGTCGCATGCATTTGTTAAAACTTAAAATGCACATCGACAGAATAGCAAATGAACATATCCTGCTCATAGTATGTATTTAAATTCAAAGGCGTTTCGCCCGGGTACCCCTACGCCCTTACCACAATTCTTTAACACGTTATGCGTATTCGATGGTCGAAACCTTTAGAGATGGAGTAAAATGCACCCAAATGGCTTTGATTTAAAGTCGAACCATCGATTTTTACATCGTAACTTCGAGTCTCGAGACTTGAGCTTCAAATATTGGATAGAAGCAGGCGTTACTTTGCGGAAGTCCATCTTAAAGAAGGAACCAGAAATTTAATTCGCTATAATCTGTGACAACAGGAAAATCTATGTGGTACAGTGGTTTTTACCACACCACAGAAATCCCCCAAAAACTATCCTCAACGTACGTTTCACTCCAATACCAGAGCATCTTCAGGGTAGTTTTTGGGGGATTTCGGTGGTGTGGTGAGAACCACTGTACCACATATATTTTCCTGTTGTCGCGGATTATAGCGAATAAAATTTCTAGTTCCTTCTTCACTCGAGCTTCAAGCTACCGACTGTGGCTGACTGGCCGAACTAGAGCCTTAAAACAAAGCAGTTGAGGTTCATTTTACTCATATGCTAGATTGTATCAAAGAGCGTGAGATCTTGGATTTGATTCGCACCAGCTATGCTTGGGACTGCACTAACGTAACTATCTCAATCGCCGAGTTTCTTGCTCGCTCTTCTCCATAGGAATGGTATTCCGAACCAGCGGTAGATTCACTCGATGATTCAAAAGCACTTGTTAAAGTTTATTTGAATATAGAAAACCTTTGATTGATTTGATTTGTATCGACGCTCAAATATGCTCAACGTCTATACTGCCAACGCTGAAAGCAATACTTATGCAACATTTCTCAAAATGACAGTTTCATGTCACGTGCCTTGATGTTCATAAAATAAAGATTTTAATGGTCTTGGTGTGTTTTGAAAGCTCGCGGTAAGGGCTCAGTGTACACACGCGCTGGCATCGGGACGGTGGAACTAAAAGAAACGGAAAGAACCCGTCTTTGTTGGTTGTTCACTTGGACTCGCATACATTAGCTATTCAAATCCCTAGATGAGGTTTTGCCGTGATTGTGTCAGGTTTTAGAAAAGCGTTGTGAACTTTTCAAACTTATTCTGGAATAGTATACAAAGATCCTTCTTAGCGGGCGTTTGGGATTGGATAAATTGCAAAGAATATGGAGCCACCCAAGGGGCGGACACATAAATTCCTTAAAAGCCGGAAAATTATATCTTATGGGGCTGTAAATTCTGATGAGCAATCAGTTTCACATAACATCAAGTGACCCGCCTACTTGTTGGCTTGCTATAGTAATTGTTTTTTTTGAAACGTGTACTATGAAATAATGTGTCAGATTCAGTACCCCCGATTGTCTAAAAGTTGCCGATGAAATCGTCTAAGTTCGGCGTCAAAGTAAAATAAACCATAACGTTATTGAATTAGAGCTCAATTTCGTGTATCCATTCTCATTCTTTTATGGTATCGTACATACCTAAATGTATGAGAATGGATACACAAAATTGAGCGACCCGGCAGCTTGCTGTGGCCAACAAGCAGCCACACGTAATGTACAGGTCCGGGTAATGAGGGGACTTCTCCAGGAGTCCGGGATGAGCCCTATGGACATCGCACAAGGGAGGCACCGATGCGTTCTTAAGAGATTAAGGTCGGCCACCGAGGGGGTTTTAGTAGGTAGAAATCCTACATAACCCGATTTCCCCCCCAGGAAGTCGGGTATCTTGAGGAGATTTCTCCCCCGTCAACAAAAAAATAAAGGTATAATTAAGAAAATATCAAAATATTATGATTTAAAGCATTGTGTAAGGCGGCTGATTGGGCAGAATGTAAATTACCCGGTTACACAAGCAACCACCCACTTTACAAAGTTACAGAAGAAAATATCTACCTTATACAGAACGAAAATTGTTTCCAACGTCTTCCCTAAAGTAATATGGAAATGGTACATGTTAGCGGATATCTGATAATTATTACGTGCCTAACGCAATTTACTTTATTATCGTAGTAATATTAACGAATTGTCATATTTATTATTTGATTGAACAACGATGTTGACGACCGCCATTTTGTATTTTTCCGAGCAACGGTACCTTCGTTGTTCAACGGTTGCGGCGTCAACACTAGCTGTGTCCAAATTAATAATTATATTAGACGCCACCGAGTTTCTTGCTGGTTCTTCTCGCTAGGACGTGGCATTCCGAACCAGTGGTAGATTCGCAGTTGTGAAAGTATTCATATTATACGTGATGATAAGTTTTTGAGATTAGTGGCTGTAACCTTAGCAGATTTTGAAAAGTACAATGAATGAGGTTAGTTGTATCAATTTACAATTTCTTAAGAATAGTTTATGTATTTGTTATGTTCAGCAGTTTGATTAGTGTGTTACATGTAATTATTATTAGTAATTATGGGCAAGAACGCCCCAGGCAAAAACGTCTGATCATGATTTATATGATTTGGGGCATAAACGCCCGTGATATGACATAAAACACGAGGACGTATTGTTCTCAGGACGGCCGAACTGTCAGCTTTGCGTTTAAAGTTGAAATGAATTGTTACAAAAGTTAAAAGATTGTTAATTTATTTATTGATGAAGGTTCGATTGTACTGATATTTGACTCATTCGATGTATTTCACTTAGTCAGTTCGTTCCCAACGCCATATTGGAATAACTTGTATAAATACGAATGTTGTACCATCGGTAGGGCAGTCTCCACCGAGACTCACATGATTATTGAATACCTTCGGTGTTTAGATCGTTACCTTGTTTACGAGCCTGCGGTAGCAACTGCAGCCTGGTCAAATGATTTGATACTGTAGTATTGCATAACTGAGTTTTATAAATTAACTTTTGACATTAAATCTCTCGTGGTTAGAGTGCAAATATATTAAAAGTGTTTTATTAATACCTACTTCTGGATTGTTCTCCAACATACAAATGAATATTTGCAGTTGTTTAGGCAAAATTTAATTTCCATAGGTCCATGATATGGGAGGCCTCAGATTACAAACACAAGGGGTCGCTTAGAACCGAGTTAATCTAATGTTTATAGATAGTCTTATATTTAGGTTATTCTTATATGGTTCAGGTAGATAGATCAAAATATACATATACTTTCATATGTTTGCCATAGGCAGGATATTTATAAATTCAAAAGTTATGATTCTAATTTTATTAGCACAGCAGCAGAGTCTGGGTTCAAACTACTGGACTCACTAGGAACACTACTATACTGTTTCACATAGAAAATGTATGGCTTACTTGAAGTGACGGACTGTATGTCCTTGATCTGGTCATCCCCTTGCAGCACTAGTGTCCACTCCAGGGCAAACCGACCTGTCTTTCTATGCTCAAGTCCATCACCCTCAATCCAGTAAACATGTGTTCAATCCCAATTTATTCAAGGTTAAGTTTCCATAATAAAAGGAAGGAGTGATAAGCATAAATATATCAAATTTTAAAATAGAATGAATCTAAAGATCCAAAATTCAGATAGTAAAATCAAAAAGAAAATAATAAAACAACAACAATAATAACCCTGAAACAAAAAGAAAACAGAAGTTTAACAAAAGGGTATGTGACATATCCACGTGGGCAACATTTTCCCATCTAATGAAACTTACCAATCGGACATTATAGAAATTATTCGTTTAAGAAAAATGTCCTCCCAACCCAAGCCTCTTCATTCTAAAGCACATAGGAACTGAATCAGGACAATTAATTAAATTTTCCTCTAGCCATGACCGCCATCTTGACAAAAAGCAATATGCGTCAATATGCACACTAGAACAAATAAAAGGGGTTAAGAAGACAAGTTCCGGAAGAGTCCTAGTCAGAATCTCTGAAACTGCGGATAAGGACGAGGTTATCACTAGTCTGATGGAGAAATGTAAGATTGAAGTCCATAAAAATATGAAGCGCAAGTTCCCGCATATCAAAGAATTAGATGCAACCACGGAAGAAGAAGAGATAAAGGATGCAATACTTAATACTAACTTAATAAATCACGAGGAACAGCTTGATGTAAAGGTACTACGACCAATGAGAAATGGCAATCAAATAGCAACAATCTGGATGGAGGAGTCAGACTGCAGAAGAATTATGGAATTAGAGAAATTAAGAGTAGGACTAAACGTATGCCAATTACCAAGGTGCTACCGATGCTGGGCGTATGATCACAGGGCAGCCCAATGTAGAGGAGAGGACAGGAGTCAAAAATGCCGAAAATACACTGCAGATGACCACAAGGCATAAGACTGCAAAGAGGAAGCGTTTTGCCCACACTGCGAGGAACAGGGCCACACAGCTGGAAGCGGCACATGTAGAGCTTTTCAAAAAGCCCTAAAATTGGCAAGGAGATACCTAGGCTAGAGAAACAAAAATATCCCGAGTTCAAAGTCCTCCAGATAAATGCAAACAGGAGTGTCAGTGCACACGATATGGCCAATGTAGTTGCAGCCGAAAGGAAATGCGACTTCGTTGCAATTAGCGAACCAAATGCAACTAAGTACAAACTTAGAGGAAAGCATAGCTATAGCGATGTCAATGGAGATACGATGATCCTAAATTTTAGCAAGAAATACCAGTTCAGGTCTTTTCGCTCTACAGATTGCTTCGTTTGCATAGAGACTGCTGATGTCGCACTGTACAGCATCTACATGAGCCCTAATAAATGTACACTGGAGGATTTTAAAAACAATCTTATCAAACTTCAACGAGACATAATAGAAGTGCACGAGAAAAGTAAGAGAATTATTATAACAGGAGATTTTAATGCAAAACATCCCTGCTGGGGCGGAACCCACACCAATAAAAAAGGAGAAGAACTACTAGAATGGGTCCATAGACTTGACCTAATCATTTTAAATGACGGTCAGTAGCCCACTTGTGTCCGACAAAATGGAACATCGTTCATTGATGTCACGATCACTAGCGGGACGATTACAAAGGAAAAAATTACGTGGTCTGTTCTTGAAGAAGAGTCAATGAGTGATCATAAATTTATTGTAACAGATATATACGGGACAAAAAGAGAGAAAAAAACCTAAGTACAAATACGGACAGACAAACCTAGAACAATTTAATAAAAACTTCAAAAAGGAATTAGAAAACAGAGAAATCGATAATGCGCAATGTGAAACAGCTCTGGGCAATGCGTACAAAAATAGCACTCCACGTGTAAAGTGCCACGAGGACTACATGCTTCCGTACTGGCGGAATGAGAATATTCAGAAGAAAATTAAAGAGACAAGACAGAAAATAAGGAAATTTCAAAAATGTAAAGTGCCTAATAAGAGAGAAAGACTGTATAAAATTTCAAAAAGAGAGCTTAAAAAGGTTATAGCCGCCGCTAAAGCGAAGGGTTGGGAAGCTTTGTGTAAAGGCCTTGAATCAGACGTATACGGTGACGCATACAAAATTGTAAAAAACCAAATGTAGATTCCAAACCCTAAAATTTGCCTATCATTGGAACAGAAAATGGACATCTTCAAAAGCTTGTTCATAACTTCCGCATACCCGCCTACCATAACTAGAGAAGCGGTTGAAAGTGATAATTTCGAAAGTGTTGCCTTTACCCACGATTAAATAAATGACAGTGCCACAAAAATCAAAACAAATAAGGCTCCAGGACCGGATGCAATACCGCCAGATGTAATAAAGTCGGCTATCTGCAATAACGTGCAGTATTTCACCTGCCTCTTTAACAAATTATTACAACAGGGAAGTTTCCCTGACACCTACAAAATAGCAAACCTCGTATTGATTGATAAGCCCAAAAAATCACAAAATGAGCACACCAAGTACAGGCCTATTTGCTTATTAAATGTTATTGCGAAGACTTATGAGAGACTTTTGAGCATCAGGCTAACACAGGAGATTGAAAAAAGCGGTGGATTACACCACAATCAATATGGTTTCAGACCAGGGAGAACAACCGTCGACGCTAATGAAGAAGTAGTCCGGGCAGCAAAAGAAGCCAAGCTTACCAACCAGTGGAATTCCCTTATACTGGTTGATGTCCGAAATGCTTTTAACACTGCCACGTGGTCAATTATCAACAACAACCTTAAATCTCGGCAAATTAACAAGTATTTATTCAACGTTTTAGTCGACTATTTCACAAACCGCCACATCCAACTCGACAGAGAAGTCAGGGCAGAAGTAACTGGTGGAGTTCTAGGCCCTACCCTGTGGAACACATGTGATGCACATGGAGGTCCCGGAAGGAGTAAAGTTGGTATGCTACGCGGATGATTTAGCGATTTCCGTAACCGCAAGAGATGCACATGAGATGGTGGTAAAAGCAAACGAGACACTGCATGCCGTTATCCTCTGGATGAGGCGGAACAAATTGGAAATCGCCCCGGAGAAAACAGAGGCCGTTGTCTTTAACAGGAGAATAAATGCTCGCAGCATATATTTTGAATGCGCAGGAACACCCGTTACCCCAGCACCTAGTGTAACATATTTGGGAGTTAAGCTGGACTGGGGACTAAACTTCAGCCTACACATAAAATCTGTCTGCGAGAAGGCTTCTAGGACCGCAAGAGCTTTGTGCAAGCTTCTTTTTAACACCAAGGGCCCAAGTGACCACAAAAGAAGGACGTTAGCAATGGCTACCCAGTCGATAATACTGTATGCTGCGCCGATATGGGAACCGGCAATGAAATTCGCACTGCACAAAAGACGAGTCTTAAAAGCACAACGCGTGCTAGCACTCCGAGTATGCTCTGCTTATGAAACTGTATCTACAGACGCAGCACTAGTACTGGTAAACCTAACACCTATCCATTTACTAGCCCTCGAGAGAACAGAGACAAGACACACCAAAAACTCCGAACAAATAACAACCGCAAAAAAGGTAACCCTCGCAAGATGGCAAAGAGAGTAGGACAACTCTACCAAAGGTAGATGGACACACCGCCTCATCCCGAATCTGGAAGAATGGACAAAAAGAGTACATGGTCGATTGTCTTACCGATTGACGCAATTTCTAACGAGAAATGGGGTATTTATGGACTTTTTGGCAGGCATCGGAAAGAAACAAGGCGCGGGATGCATGTATTGTGGCGAAATTGATGATGCAATGCACACCGTTTTTGCCTGTGCAAAATGGGAGAAGGAGAGAGAAGAAATAGAGAACCGAATAGGAAGCATAACGGTAGACAACATAATTCCGAAAATACTAGATAAGGAGGAAAACTGGATTGCTGTCGCAAATTTTGTAGAAATAATTATGAAGGAGAAGGAAGAAGAGGAAAGACGTAGAGAAAAAAGTGGGTGAAAAGGGTGTTGCCGTGTTGTAGGCCGCAAGGCGGGTACACGGACAACAAGGAGACAGCAGGGGTTTTAGCTGGTTAGAGTCCGGCACTACCCAACGGGTGTCCATGAGGATTTCCCCTGCTGTATAAATATAAAAAAAAATATGCGTCTCGCCGAATAGTTCTTACCATAATTGATACAAAAAAAAATAGATATTAGGTTAAGACGACACGAAAGAAAACTGTTATTTTTCCCGGCGTGGGGAAAAACTGGAATCCGAGATTTTCCAAACGACCTTACATCTTCGTGTCACCGGAAAATCTAGTCTCTCAAAATCGGACTTGCCATAGGCACAGCGAGTATGGCCGCGTTCTGAAATGCTCAACCATAGACTACATGATGTCAAATAATTAAAAGACTCGGAAATATAAAAGAAGTACAATTTTTAATAATGAGATTATTATAAATTAACAGAATTATTTGACGACCAAATGATTTTTACGACCGAAGAAAACGAAGCGTCTATTTAGAACTCCTGCGCATCGATCCACGCGTAGTTCCGTACCTCGATGCTTGGTGTCACTAACATACTTTCCACAAACGAAGAAAACGAAATATTATCAAAGTGATCTGAAATCACTACGTGACTTGGTTAGCAGTTATTACCCATGGATTAAGAGCGTATTGCTGTTATAATAAATTAAACTTAATTGCATAATATCTCCGTTGAGCTCACGGTCCAGCTATAAATTAGCGAAATTTTTGGAATAAATTGAGGATAATATTTGCTGAGCGCGGTGGCTGGCGGCACTGTTAGCGCTAACTTGGTCATAGGCGCCATGTTAGTGCTTAGCTCTATTCACCTTATTTATGGACACTCATTATAAGTTGTCCGGGACGGCTTGGGCGGGGCGGGACGGTGGGACTCCTGGATACACGAGAATCTGGCTCCTAGACACCCAACCACCTATACTGGGTCGCATAGTCATCCCCGGACATGCATCGCATTAAATATCATGTTTTGAATGGTGAAGAAACCTGCATGCCCGAGAGTTCTCCATGATTTTCTCAAAGTTGTTGTGAAGTCCATAATTCCTTTCTTTTAAATAAGGTTTGTTCTTTTAAATAAGGTTTCCTTTTATTAAGATTTTTTACATAATATTATAATACTATTATCTGTGATAATAATAATATTATCTCTCGAATTCTTTTCAACTTTCCAAACTGAATAAAATTGGATTCGAATGATTGGATTCCAATTTCACCTGTAGAGAAATGGAAAATTTCGGGGAAATTACACGATCGAGTCTGTTGCCTAGCAAAAAACTGATTTTCACAACTCCGTACTGAAAAACTTAATAATAACGAATACATAATACAAAACAAGCAAAATACTGTTTGAGAATGATTAAAGAGTGTTTTAAAATTACAGAGGCCATACTGCCAACGTTTAAAGTAATATTATTGTTGACTTTCGTGAATTAGAATTATGAATAACTAGCTGATGCCCGCGACTTTGACTTCCGGGAACTCCTTAACTTTCCGCCAAAAAAGTAGCCTATATCACTTTCCAGGTCTTCAACTATAATCATGCCAAAAATCACGTCGATCCGTTGCTGTGTTGTGGCGTAATTGAAGAACACAAACCAACAAACACACTTTCGCATTTAACGTAAACGCTGGTAATGTCGACAGTGTCCCGATACTCGTCAGATTGTAAATAAAGGCCGACTATTTATTTCTACCAAAAACTAGATAAAAACTTTTTATGGCAATATATATTTGGTAATATTTTGCATTATTAGTATCTCAACATTTAGTCAAAACTTTAGTGGCGTTGGAAACCGAAAGTTTGCGTTGCCAAATATTTGTGTATTTTGTGATGTTATAGCGCTGAATTGTCGTACTACATGCCAGTATTCGAGATTAGTTTTGGAAGATCTGTTGGCGAGTTTCGTAAATGTGATTATTTTATACAACAGTCAAGCTAATTTTCTAACGAAGTAATCTATAAAACTGTGTTATTCCTATTATTATTTTGATATAAGCCGTGTGACATCTATTGGTACTTTGAAATTGCTACTTGACCTAGAACTCGTCGAAATTGATACAATTTTGTCGGCTATTGGGCTATACTATAAAATTGAACGTAAAAGCGACACTGTTTATATTTTAAACCTTATTGCATCTTGATAAGAGTTTCTTTAGGTTGCAGTAGGCGCGGCCCGGCAATGTTTAGTTTTCTTTTGATCATTAGAGTTAATGAGATATTGCTCGCTTGCTAGTTGCAATGCTTTTGGTTTTCACCCGACTTCCGCGAAGTAAAGTTTTATGATTAAAGCATGCTGTATGTTCATTGATTCCCTTAAGTATATATTGTATACCATATACCACATAAACTAGGTTTAGGTTAGGTTTGGGTTAAGTTTAGGTTAGGTTTAGGTTAGGTTAGGTTAGGTATCGTTACGATACCTACAAATGAAAAATTGATGTATTTTTGACTTTGTGTTGTTATTCTGTAACTTGACACTATAGGCTATTAGTCTATTCATTCTAGATTTCAATGTATGGGCAAAACGGCAAAATTTATAATTGTTTTAACTACTGTTGTTTTATATTTACCTATGAGTGAGTACATTAAAAACACAACTCCCCCTCTCCCGCCTTGAAAAGTGTCAAAGTGTCCTATTTTGCAGATTTCCTAGATTTTCAAGAAAACTATACAAGTTAGGACAAAACTGTCAAAATAAACATTGTTTCTTAATAAATTACCTACAAATAAGGTCTAACATATAATATAATAGGAGTTATACAAGCTATGGTGCATTTGATTTGACTAAAAATCGCAACTCAGTAAAATAAGCCTTAAATTTGTTTTAAAACGCCCTTGGAATCTTTAAAACTAACCAATTGAGCCCATATACGAGGGGCTTTCTGATAATCATTGAAGAGATCAGCTCGATGCTAGAGCTGGGCGAAAAATGTTGCAATTTTCTTTCCAGACCTAGTTTTCTAGACTCTACACATTTCCTCGCCATAGTTGCACTTGATGAAAAGTACGCATTGAATGTTGACTGGCTGCAGCTGAAAAGGGTGGTAACTTGGACAGTATGACTGTGTTGCTTTTAAGATCAACATATTTATTAAAATGAAGGTACCATAACTAGGCAAGACTGTTATCGGTTTGTTAAGCCCCATACAAAGCGAGGATAAATCTTTCTTCTACTTCTTTTACTTCCTCCTGAGCGGCATCCATTTTATAAAAAAATATTATGATTCCTTGCAAGTTAATTAATTTGTAAATGAATGAACTAGAAGTTTAATTCGCTATAATCCGCTACAGTAGACAAATCTGTGTGGTACAGTGCGTTTCTTTCACCTGCAGCATGCGTTCATTCATTATCATGGACACCCGCAAAGTAACGCCTGCTTCTATGCAATATTAATTAATTTGTTTTTGGCGCCCGGCCGTAAAAACATTGCCAAAAACCATCCTCCTCGTCTAAAATGAAGATTCAAACAGTGCGGATTATGATGGAAAAGCACCGGTCAAATTGTAAAGATCTGCATATGGTATTTATAGATCTGGAAAAGGCCTTCGGCCTGCCACGTACATTAGTATGGCAATCCATGCGATCCCAAGGCATACCAGAGTACTATATTTGGCTGGTGCGAGATATGTACGACCGAGTTAGTACACAAGTAAAGAATCTGGCTGGATTGAGTAAACCCTTTGAAGTAAAGGTGGGGGTCCACCAAGGATCCACACTCAGCCCGTTCCTTTTTAATCTGGTTATGGACTATCTCACAAAAGATCCCCTCTTCCTTGGTGTTTACTTTACGCCGATGACATCGTACTAATGGATAGAGACCCAAGTCAATTACAAAACACCCTTCAGAAATGGAGGCTTGCTCTAGAAAATAATGGCCGTATTAGTCGAAGCAAAACCGAATATCCCGAATGCAATTTTAGTGGAAATACATCATCCGATACAGCTATCACCTTAGAGGTACAACCGCTACCAAAAGTAAGTAAATTTAAATATCTAGAATCTATGGTAACAACAGATGCGACAATAGATGAAGATGTGACACACAGGGTGATAACCGGATGCCCATAAAGACAAAAGGCAAGGTCTACAAAACGGCAGTTCGACCTGCAATGCTGTATGGAGCAGAGTGCTGGGCAACCAAAAAGACTCACACACAAAAATTATATGTCAACGAGATGAAGATGCTTCGATGGGCGGCAGGTGTAACGAGATTTGATAAAGTGCGAAATGAGCACATCAGAGGAAGTTTCAAAGTTTCTCCAATAACCGATAAAATGGTAGAGGGTCGTTTACGTTGGTACGGACACATCATGCGGCGAGGAGAGGACCATGTTGTGCGGAGAGCATTGGCACTCCCGCAGAACACGAGGCGCAGAGGGCGCCCTGCAGCCACGTGGTGGGCAACGGTAGCCAAGGACATGGAGCGCAAAGCAGTTTTAGAGGAGACAACCCAGAACAGAATATCCTGGCGTAAAAAGACGAGGCGAGCCGACCCCAAATAATGGAAAAAGGCTAGGGGAGAGAAGAGAGAGAAGGTCACTATCTTGCCCAACCACCACGACATTGTTAGTACTATCCACTCCCCCAAACGAATTACGCGCTTGTTTTGGTCATGAGTTGACGACAGAACCCCTTTTATTGCTTAAAAAAAATGGAGGAACATTTCGGATTGTGGATCTATGATACTTGTTATACAGCGGTTTGACCAAAAGAGGGCACATACTCTGATGTTTACATTGTTTATGTGAGCTTCATTAAAAGGTTACGGACATAATGTTATAGTTATATTCGACGAATATCTAGAAAAAGGTACAAGTACAAAAGGATCTAAAAGATTGAGACGGATGCTCAACGGAAAATGTCCGGAAATCGAACTTGATGAGCACATTCATACAGTCAAAAGGAAGGCAAGTTGTTTGAGTAATATTATAAACAAAGAACGATTTATCTTGCAGGCTGAAGCTAAGCAACCGAATAAATCATGATAACAGCAAAGAACAGCCAAAGAAACCGAAAATGTATGTCGTAGTGGTTTTTCATAGGTGGTACTCCGCTAGGCAAGAATCTATACTACGAGTATCTATACTAATATTATAAATGCGAAAGTGTGTCTGTCTGTCCGTCTGCTACGCTTTCACGGCCCAACTACTCAACCGATTTTGATGAAATTTGGTACAGGGATAGGTTAATTCCCGACGTAGGCTACTATTTATCCCGAAAAATGTAAGAGTTCCCGTATCAACAAAACATCAATCCACGCGGACGAAGTCGCGGGCATTATCTAGTATTATATATGCGTAAGTTTGGATAGATGGGTGTTTGTTTCTAAATCCCACCAGAACGGGTGAAAGGATCAGGATGAAATTCGGCACAGAGATATCAAGACACGCGGAAGCGTGTCCAGCCAAAGTTCAAAAAAACTGGCGAGCAGCACCGTATTACACGAACCATTTGGAGCCACTTTTGACCCCCTCATAACTCAAAAACTATTTCACATAAACATGTCAAATTTGGCGCATATATTGAGACTCGTGAGATACATATGTGCTCCAAATTTCATAAGCACACCTCAAATGGTTATTTAGATATAAACGTACAAAAATCGTCATTTTTATGATCTACCTAGGTATAGATCAAAACTCTGACACGGGGCATACTACCATTGCTTAAAGCCGTATTATTTTAATACTTTTGACGTTTATGTTGTAGTGTTATAATCATTATTTTAAGGACGTCAAAGTACGTGACATTCAACCGTTATTTTGAAACAATTCTGCTTTAAGCGGCGGTAGTAACTCCTTAACTATTGAAAATGACACATAATTATTATTTTAATGTAAATAATAATGAATAATAATATAGTTGCATTAAAACCTTACCTTCGCAACGAAACGTCATTGACAGAAAAGAAGAAGAAACGTATTTGAAGTCGTCAGTTCAAGCTGTCAGTCATTGTGATTTGTATTCATTGTTTAAAGTGGTTTTAGTGATATCGACTGTTTACCGTGCTTGTTTTCAAAATATCACTAAAAACTTTTGATTTTGAACTTTTGCAATCAAAATTGATGAGATGTAGAAATGTGCTGTTGAGGTAGTCTGACCATAGATGTAATCTGTCAATATCAGTGTAACTCTAGGTACACTATATATTTTTCTTGAGAATTCTCGTCTTTAATTATCTTGTACAATGAGCCGTACAATAGAATTACTGGTGGGTGACACACTGACCTTACACCGAATAACCTACTTATGTAAAACGTAAACTAAATTAATAGAAAAGTCCTATTACAGTGTAAAGGATTATTTGAATGATAGCAAGGCATGGGTATGAATTGTTACAGCGGCTGATTATGTAATGTTATATTATAAGTACATATATATAATTTCAAATATTTGTGAGATGGTGATAATAAAAAAAAAGCGGAGTTTATTGCGGGCTCTTCTCAGACCAGGGCACGTTTGGAACCCTCGTAGCTTTAGTTTTAGGATACCGTAGTTAATTATCACCATCACGTCTTATGCTCTGTAAGTATGACGTTCAGAAGATGTACTTTGTAGGTACATATTTTGAATAAATATGTTTTGAGTTTGAGATTGAGTTCAATAATTTCTGTACAAAAAGTAATATCCCAAAGTAATAGCCAAGCCAAAGCCTTAGTCTTCAACATTTTATACTAAGTTATAAGAAGAAATGATATTTTAAGTTGTTATAAAATATTATATGTTGTTATAAATAAATTTCAGGACTGACCATTGAACTTGGCACCAATTTAGATCTCACTTCTTTTGTCGCTGAAGTCAACAACCAAGGCACTCACAAGGCAATCACAATTTTGAACTTGGCTCTCATTTTACATTTATGTTTTTGATGGGATATTACAGTCTAGAATAGCACACAGCCTACTTTTTTACCAAAAAAACTCAATCTACGCGGACGAAGTCGCGGGCACAAGCTTGTATATTATACTTGTAGAAAGAGGCTTAAAATTGTGAAGAAAAGATTGTTGAGCGTTCAGGTTGATGGAGAAGTAATAAAAAACTGAGGGAATCAATCCTCTTTCTTCATGTAATAAGTGGCAGTATTGTAATGTAACAAGTACTTAGGTATAGCATCTTCTTCTTCGTCGTTACACTCTTGACAGAGTGGTCGTGCTCATCACGAAGCTCTGCTACACCTCCGTTACTATCTATAGACAGATAGTAAGTTTATCTTTATTTTAAAGGCTGACTTATAATAATGTCAATGACCTTAATTTGTGCAGTAAAAATTTCATTAATTGTTGTATTATTTACACTGATATTAGACGCGTTTAATTGAGATTTCACCTTTGAGCATATAACCAGGCATTATTTCAGCTAAAGCGGCTTTATTAAAAAAATAAGAACTTGAAAATGAAATTAAAATAAACGTTATGTCTAAGACAATAGAATTTACATTATTGTCATTTGTCATGTCATTGACGATAATCGAGACAAATCTGACGGATACTGAAATCACTCATTTTTGTATTTTTTAAAGATTAGAATCATTATAATAATTAATTAGTTCTAAATTTATATTTAAAAAATACTGATAAATCAGCTATCTTGTAATGTAATTTGTTTTGCTTTAAGTTCACTAACAGCAAACTGACAAAGCTGCAAAGTCACCGAAGTTCAGAATCTGACGAGTATCGGTACTTTTCCCTACTTATAATATGAGTATGATGTCTGATCTTTATTATACGACTGCCTGAAAAAGGAGTATATTTTTTTCAGGGTTCATGTATGTATGTATGTATGTATGTGAGTTTGTATATTCCACCATATAACTTCTATACGCCGGAACCGATTTTGATAAATGAGGTATCGTTACAATCCCTAGCTTATTACGGGTGACATAGACTAGCAAAATTAAAAAAAAAATTGATGGGGTGACCATGGTCCCGCATTAAAGACTAAAGTTGAAAAAAAAATATCTAAAATAAGATTGACTATATAATCATCATCTAGAAAATAATGAGTAGTTTCCAAAAATATACACTTTAGTTCAATATCCAGTGATTCACAAAAAAATATCATTTAATAAATAAGATTCTATTTAACTAGATTAATTTAGATTTTTAACTTTTTAGTTTTTTTTGGCAGGGCAGTCGTGTTTTTTTTTATTTTTTTAATTATGACTTGTTTTATTAACGTCAAGGCAACGTACTATTCTCTGGTCAAGGTACGTGAGCTCTAACTGTCATTTTGAGTAATATTCCTTAAGTATTGCTCTAAGCGTTGGAAGCATGGCCTCAGTAGGTAAGTTCTAATAATTAATTAATTATTAATACGGTCCCGATAGCATAGTGATGGCACAGAGCCATCTGTAGTCATTCCCCAAAATATGTAAAAACGGAAGGCGCCCACAGAATGTTTACCTTTTGCTAATTTTAACCCCCAAGAAATCTACCATTATTTATTTAATGGAAAGGGGTCAGCAATCCAAACAGAAAAATACAGTACAAGCTTTAATATTGTGCAACATGTAACTTATTCATACAAATATATACCTTAATGCTAATTTTATCTCCTTTTTTTACCGGTAGATTTTTTTCTTGGGTTCCTCTGCCCCTTTCCAGCTTTAGGCTTCTTAACGGAGGAGTTGGTGCCTTTCGCCATGCGCTTGCCTTTAAGCGGCTTAATGTTCTTTTTCTCTTCTGATCTCCTACAAAAAACAAGGATTGATAGTATTATTGACTAGCTGATGTCGAGCTTTTTTGTTTATGTTTATAAGCTTTATGTTTTGGTTTTAGTCAGAAGTAGGAAAGCTACCGACTTGCCTATTGAGTGCAGGTAAAGTATTCGCGAGCCCAGGCAGCCCGCAGCCTGCCGAAACTTTGCCGGGGTTGGAATTATATTTCCTTTTACAAAGAAAACTTCGACTTTACCAAAGCGAGGACAAGAATTGTTCCGACTGAACAAAACATTCGTGTTAATTATTGTATTCTTTTTTTTGTTTGTTGTGCTTTTGTTTTGTAGTACTATAGAATCAACGCATAAAAAGTGAAGAATTTCTTGAGTATCTAATATTATAAAAGCTACGCATGTGACTTCTTAACAATGTAAGAAGCCCTTACAACTTTTCCAGTGAGCCATAAAATGGATGTGGCTTCATGTTGGTTGAGTGTCCCGAGGTGCTGAAAACGCTAGGTGGCAAAGGAATATTCTGGATAATATCGCTAGATATCGAGTACTTATATCATGTTTATAACGGACTAGAAATTATTAAATATTAGACGATGCCCGCGATTTTACTCGCGTGGATTCAGGGATTTGTGGTCATGTGCAACTTCTTTGATTTTCCGAAATAAAAAGTATCTTTCTTGGATAAAATATTATAATATCTCTGTATCAAATTTTATCAAAATCGGTTGAACAAATGGGCTGTGACATAACAGATACGCAGACAGATAGAAAGACACATTTTCGCATTCATAATATTAAAGCTTTGGGTAGCATGTGTCGAACGAATCGCCTCAGCAATTACTGACCTACATATAGTAGGACTACATCTACTACTACACTACTAGTACCTGAGTATTGTTTGTTACGACTGAAGTAAACTGTGTTGGTACATTGCCGCAGATATGTTCTTCAGACAAACATAGAGTACATTTTATAAGTGTTATAAAGTTCCAGATGAACGGAAATCCCCTTGGGAAAACGTTTCAGGAAAAAATGTAATATAGTAAAACTCGAAAAACCGCGTTTCTAATAATCCGGGTCAAGATTATGATGGCTCGTATAACAACAGCACTTTGTGGTGATAAAATTTCGCATCAGTTTTGCTGGCAGTAAAATAAGAAATGATATGGCGTAAAATTCTGTAGATTAGATATAATCTTGATAGCGATTATCTTCTTTTAGATCGTGGCTGTAAAAGTGCTGTACGAAGTCGATTCTATCGGACAGTAAAGCTTTTCTACTGGTTTATGTCTTTCTACTTTATATGACCTCAGGATCTGACACTGAAATGAGAAAAAACCTTAACGAGCGAATGTTCGAAGTTTTGTAAGTTTTTGCTCGACGAAAATCGCGTAGACACTTTGACACAACTTTTTCAAGACCTAGACCACTTTTGTGTAACTACTCACTTTGATAAATAGTGAGGACGTGTACAGTTCTTTTTATTTCAGAAAAATATACCTCACACTCACTAATATAATTGTAAATAACTTTGCACCGTAAAACTAAAGATATTATAAAGTTTATTCAATTCCTTGAATAATTAAAAATATTATCGACTATAATATGACACACGCGACTACGTCTGTGGGCATTTAGGTTTTTTTTAATCGTGGAGGATTCGGGTAGTATCCATTTAGATTTTTTGCAATAAAAAGAAGCCCCTGTTCTTTTTCGACATAATCGGTTGAATGGATGTACCGTGTAAACTTATCAGACAAAAAGACTTTCGCATTTATAGTAATGATATGGAAAATTATTTTCTTATCTCCAATTTTTAAGGCAATGTACATGATAATTTACCTTTAATGGGTACTGGCTCTGATTCAACGTTATCACATTAAATCGGAGCATAAATCATTCATACTTATTGTAATTTCTTGCTTTTTAAAAAGATAAATTTCCGAGCCGGTGGTAGAATATGACATACTAGCGAATGCCCGCGACTTCGTCTGCGTGGTTTGAGGTTTTTTGGTTCCCGCGGGAACTCTTTAATTTTCCGGGACAAAAAGTAGCCTATGCGCCATTCCAGACTATAATCTATGTATGTGCCAAATTTAAGCCAGATCCGTTCAGCCGTTGGGGCGTGATTGAGTAACAATTATCCATACATCCATCCAAACTCGCATTTATAATATTAGTAAGATTAAAAGCCATACCCCTACCGACTTCTACATGGTATCATACCGGGAACGCTAAGTCGCTTGGTACGTCTTTGCCGGTAGGGTGATAACTAGCCTCAGCCACCAGGTCAGACCAGAGACATAATATTACAAATACCCATATTGCCCCTATCGGGAATCGATTCATGGATCTCATAAGAGCATTGTAGCGCTTACCACTGTGCTACGGAGATCGCGTTAGCGCCAAGAAACAACAAAAACAGTTTGTTTCGTTGCTCCATTTATATTTAAACAACGGTTTTTTTTAATTGAAAATAATACAATTGAACTTAATGTTAGCTAGCCTAACCTAATTATTATATAAATCATGCCCACGTGGAATGGTGGCAAGAATGCTGGCTGCATTTCCGCGCTGGACACCCAGGCTGATCCTTTGCGCAAAAAATGAGCCAGCCAAATGATTAGTGTGAATATTGATTATTATTATTGATTACTCCTACTTATAGCTAGCCAATTTTAATGACCACAGAATTGTCTGCAAGTTCCTACAGTAAACCTGTCACACTAGAATAAGCCGTACTGTATTCACTTTATTTACGAAACTCTATTCATTTATTTGCTAGCTTAAAAGGGCGAACAGGAATAAAGTGAATTCAAGACATTGAAAATTGTGTTTAAGTTAACAATAAACTTGTAAACGTCAAGGTACGAGGCAATTTACTCCGATTTGGTGCCAACTTCATGGAATTCTTTTATAAATATTTAGCATTCACGAACATAAACGCTTGAGAGCTTGATCATGTGGAACTTAATTGCCTGTCATGTGAAAATTCATGATTCAAAAGTTTACCTTTAAGTTGAGTTGCTTATGTACCTAGTGCCTCAGACTTTTATCATTTTGTATAACATGTAATCCTGTTGGTAGATCTAATAAAATAAAATAAAATAAAAAAGTTTTTTTTTAACCATTACAAGTAAGTCATTGACTGTGATGTCACCTGATGATAAGTGAAGATACAGTCTAAGATGGTAGCGGGCTAACTTGTTAGGGGCATGGCAGTTATATTAAACCCATACCCCTATTCGGTTTCTACACGGCATCATACCGGAACGCTAAATCGCTTAGCGGCACGTCTTTTCCGGTAGGGTGGTAACTAGCCACGGCCGAAGCCTCCCAATAGGCCAGACCAGGGAAACCAACGGGGATCGAACCTGGGACCTCCGCACGTTAAGACAACAGCGTTACACACTGCGCCACGGAGTGGTGGTGACCAGTGAGCACGGTGGGCTCTAAAAAGGGATGGTCCCAGTTGTAGCAATTTAGAATTCTAATAATAATTTTTTAGTACAGCAATTTGAAATTCTATTGAAGCTATTCCTAAATTTTGTCTGGTTTTAAAAATTGAAAATACTGTGATAATGCCGCGTGAAATCCGATTATTACATAAACTTATGATTTATTAAACTACCTAGCTTGGCTGTGCCTTGATCATACCCATTACTTCACACGTTACGTTACATATTAGACTGAATCGTCACCCAGATCACAATCAAGGGTTTTTTAATAATGCTATTGGAAGCTAGGGACTCAAAATATAAACAAGACTTATTATTGATCGAGCGAAGCGAAGATCTCTGAGTCTACTTGAGTGAATTTGCACTTGTCCGTCCGTCCGTCGGTCCGTCCGTCCGTCTGTCAGAGCCCTAAAACTTCTGAATTACTGAACGTATCTAATTACATCAAATTTAAATATAATATGTTAACCGATGGCCTCCAGCTGAATATGTCTTAAAAATTTATAAAAATCTTTATTTCAGGGGGGCTCTCATAGAAGCGAATGCGAAGTAAAATATTTTTTTCATCATACCTATTCGAAAAACGAATATTGGCTTCAGAGGATAGCGGGAGCAAAATTTAATTTTTAGGCCCATGGGACTTTTCATTTCTCTGTTCTGATTGGTGCGCGTTCGTGCTTCTGATTGGTGCTTAAACGTATAGGTAATGTCCATACATAGTACGTTGATACTCCTAGCTTTTTCTCATACGTAATGATGAAAAATAGTGTGCGTCACTCGGGGCCAAATTTATTGTTCTCGGGCGGCGTATATTGATGTCCTCGCTACGCTCAGGATTCTACTTTAGAATCCTTCACTTCGCTCTGAATTCAAAATAGCGCCCTCGGGGAACAAAAATTTTCTTTGACCCCATATAACACAAATAACTATTAAAGCGTTATATAGGGTTGCGGTATATCATTTTAAAGATAATAAGGAATAGAGTAGAAAAATATATTTTTTTTTAAATTTTCTCCTAAAATTGACGAAATGGGGGCTTTCAAAGTGGAGATTTTCTGACGTTCAAAGTTGACCTCAGAACTCTCAATTTTCTGATAGGCTGAGCCTGAAACTTGATCAATTATTTGAATTATAGTCTGTACTTGAACAAAACATACTAAAATAAGATAAATATTATAAGGAAACGAAATAATTAAATTTTTAATGAGCTTCAGCACTTTTAACAGAACTTCACAATGATGTCAATAGATGGCGCTCTGTAAAAGTTTTTTCGTTTCTCCAATAACTCTTTAGCTCTTTTGCGTCTAATGTTAAATCTATCTTAAGGATACCGCGAGGTCTCAGTTCGGGGCGAACCACTAGTGCTAGAATATTGTCAAAGTTCATGTATTGGAGTAAAGTAAAGTAGTAAGGCGAGTGTACCCGCCTCCCGCCTCTCCGTTACCGTCGTCACCGCCATCTGGCGTCTGCCGGGAGGCTGTGATTGTGTTGACTCGACGCCTGACTCCGTCTGTTGTTTCCGCTGCGCCCCGGAATGCAATTAGACGACTAAGTACGGTTACTTTAGCAATGTTGATGCTAGTTTTATGCTTTTGGTAACAAAGTCATCTGAGAAAAAACATTTTTGCAATGATTGATGATGATCGTGTGGTATACTTTTTGCCATTATTTTTCGTCTATTTTATGAACACAGGGACTTCAGCTTTCACTTCATTTAGCATCCTTAAATTTTCATCTTGATATTCACCCATGCCAATATAATAAATGCGAAAGTGTGTCTGTTTGTCTGTCTGCTACGCTTTTGCGGCTCATCTGCTCAACCAATTTTGATAAAATTTGGTACAAGGGTAGGTTGTATGCCCGGGAAGGACTTAGGCTACTTTTTATCCCGGAAAATTAAAGAGTTCCTTTTATCCACGCGGACGAAGTCCATCATCTAGTTTGTAATATTTTGCTTTTGTTTTTAATTTTGTCACTCAGAATTTTAATTGCTAGCTTAGATTTTTCCAAGTACGAGACGTATTTGTGCCTCAATATATTAATAAATTCCAATAATATAACTAAATAAATGTACCCCTATGTATAATAAAATGGTAAATACTATTCGTCAGGTTGAACCAAATAATATTGTTATACTGTAAAAAAAAATATAACCAATATAATAACCATTCAATGTTAGTACAGAAATAGCGACGACCCTGTTATTATTTCTGCGGTTTCACACGTGCTGCCAGAGGCAATAGAAAACGTTACACAAAGAAGTTCGCACGTGGCTGAAACAGCAGTTTAATAGTAGTATCAACACTAACTGGGCACTAACAGTGTAGTTAACACTAACCGTTGTGCAATTTTGTTGCTTTTTGTGCGGAAGTGTTAAGTGGATAGCTATTTTAATACATTTGAAGTTACAATGCTGGATACATGGTAAGCAATGTAAACTTTCCGCTTCCTTGTTTTGATCTTCAAATTTTAAATAATACCTATTATAATTTTAACAGCAATATTTTTACAAGCTTTTTTTTATCGACTATAAGTTAGCCCTTGACTGCGATCCCACCTGATGGTAAGTGATGGTGCAGTCTAAGATCGTAGCGGGCTAACCTGTTATTAAACCCATACTCCTATTCGGTTTCTACACGGCGTCGTAACGCTAAATCGCTTGGCGGCACGTGTTTGTTGGTAGGGTGTTAACTAGCCAGATCCAGATCCTGGTGGGAGACCAGGCCTGGTCTGGCCTGGTGGGAGACCTGGCCTGGTCTGGCCTGGCGGGAGACCTGGCCTGGTCTGGCCTGGTGGGAGACCTGGCCTGGTCTGGCCTGGTGGGAGACCTGGCCTGGTCTTCCACCAGGCCAGAACAGGGAACCCTGCTGGGGATCGAATCCGGGAGCTCCGAACGTTAAGACTACATCACTAAACACTGCGCTACGGTTGTCGTTAAATATGTCAAAGCTGAAATAAATATTTTATGCATTGTTTTGAAATTTTAATTTATAACATATATTTAAGTAACTTAGCACTTCTAAAGCAAGGCAGGGCAAGATGAATGCTTCTCCCGAGACCACTTCTGACAAATGAACACAACAACAAATGAACTTCTGCTGTATTACATGCTGGAAATAAAATCTGTAACAAAACAAACACCACCAAATAGTCAGCACTGCACCAAAATAAACTGGTAACATAACTGTCTCCATTTCATAGTTATTTATTTGTTATATCTAATCATTATCTTATTTGTTTAATCTAAATAAAACCACAATGACGTCGTTTTATTTTATTTACATGAATTCCAACTTTATCAAGAAAACTCTATCTCCGGTTTAGGAAGCAGATTTGTTAAAGGATAGTTTGATCTGATTCTTTGATTTTTGTTTGATAAGGACATTAATAAACAGACATACCTACTTCTTGATAACAACTCAGTTTTTTATGTAGTTTTCGTATGGGGTTTTCAAGTCAACAAATAAATAGTAATATTTGAGATAAAACGGGTAAGTATATAATTAAAAGATTTAAAGTTAAAAGATTTAAGGCATTTGAGTATTTTACTTAAGTATGTATCAATGAAAATTCTACCTAATAAATTTTGGGTTATAATTGGAGAGGGAGACGAGAAGTGGAGCTAAATAACAAAATGAGATTTCCAGACATAATATTTGGAAACTCCACCCAAGGGAAGCCGGGTCGGTTATGGCCTTTAATAGGCCCTTCTTTCCTGTAGCAGACTGTAACATGATATGTCAGAGGCAGAAGTGGCCCGCAATACGCACATTATACAATTTCCGGTGACAAACCGACGGCGGCCAATCGCGATCGACAAATTACTGATGACTCTAATTCCTTCGCTCAAATATAACTAGGAAAATGGGCTCTAGGCATTCACAAAAAAAGGAACATTTTATAATAAAACATTAACAATATATTTTATACCATTCTCAGGTGTCCTAGGTATAGTACCCAATTAAGATACCATTTTGCGTGTTCTTTTTCTGCAGTGCTTATATGCCGAAACGGTGAAAATATAAATATTTAGATAAAAGAATAAAGAGGTAATAGCGCCAGTGTTTTGGGCACCATGCCCATTAACTATCATTTGGACGGCGTTTATTCTTTGTAAATATGATTAGTTTTTAATTAAGTCCACTTTAAGACCTAATCTGTACCCATAATTGATTTCATACTTATCTTGTGTCTGTACGCCTACTTTTTGTCCCGATTCACCTGTGGGTATTTTGTTTTCGAATCTCCATGAATATGAATAAACTTCAAACTGATCGCTTCCCAGTGACAACAGCCGAAAGCGAACAAAAACGATTCACGTAAAAATTCTATCGTTTGTGAGACGCACACAAACACACGAACAAACAAATCACACAGCTGACGGACTCAGCGTTTTACGTGTACATTTAGATGAACCTGAATTGGGATCGATGTGTGTAATCCCCGTGGGCTGTTTTAGCTTGCCGTGGCAGAATAAACGTTCTAAAATGGACTTTTAAATCCGGAAACCCGGATATCTTTAAATGAAGAGTGAATAGGCATCTTCAAGGCAAGCGCGTCTCATTTTAGGCCGCATCATCAATCCTCATCAGGTGTGATTGTGGTCAAGCTTTTATTGAATAAAAAAAATTTACTGTATGTAAGCCTTAGTCGCAGTCTGGATGGATGGATGTTTGTTACACAATAACGCCAGAAAGGCTGAACGGATCTGGCTGAAATTTGGCACAGATATTGATTATAGTCTGGAATAGCACATAGGCTTTTTATCCCGGAAAATTAAGGAGAGAGAGAGAAGGAACCAAATAAACTCGATCCACTCAGACGAAGTCGCGGGCATTAGTAAGTAAATTAAATAATGCAAACTATTGACTGACTACCCAACTACCTAATACTACCTTGTGCCTATTTTTATGAACTTCTCGTCTGGGTGTCAAGTTCGAGTGATATCGTTCTGCTAGTGGGAATGTATGGATGATGTAGAATTAAGGAGTAGGTATGCAAATCTGGAATGGATATGGCAATTTATTAGGCCCGCATGCAACGTTGCACCGCACGATAATGTACACATTCTGTTTACCCAGTTTGACGACATTTGGTACAGAGGAAAATTGAATCTTCGAAATCAAAAAGTAGAATGTATCATTCTCTGATATGGTATCATCTAATTCTTCATAAGTAGGCACAAATCTATTCTTTCATACTAATATAATGAATGCGAAATGTCTGTCTGTCTGTCTGCTACGCTTTAACAGCTCATATTTTCAATAGATTTTGATGAAATTTGGTTAGGGGTAGGTTAAACCCCGGGGAAGGAAATAGTCCTTTTAATCTCGGAAAATTTATTAGTTTGCGCTCGAATTAAAAAACCAAATGCGGACGAAGTCGCGGGCACCATCTAATAATAATTAATAATGTATGACAATAATGTACGTTAACAAATGTCCCACGGGATCGGCACGCCTATTGCCTATTTCGCTGAGTTTTATTGTAAAGTTTGTTGGAAACAGATTAAAGTCAGTAATGTATGGTCGGCGCGCGTTATCAGACGCACTTAATTTCAATGAATGGCCTTTTTAAAACAAACCCCATTCCGATTGCCTTAAGTGGCCATTCGCGTATAATTCGGCCATACAACTCCTGCTGACACGGAATCGCGATTCCAGCCTGTACCCTTAAGACAAACATTTAAAACAGTCCGACGTTAAGCGTTGAAACACTTTTGTGTCTGAGTAAAATGGATCCAAACACCGATGTATTAAAGTCGCAAATTCAATGCCACAGATTTTATTCTTGCAACGTTTCAGATTCGAGTGCTCACTTGTCTGTGTGGATGAACTTGCGCTGTAAAACAATACTTTACAAGGTTCATCTTACTTCGATGCCAATGTGCTCGAACGTACAAATACGATCAACGTAGCAAAGTGCTTTAAAACTTTGTGGTAAGGGTTGTATTCACTTCAAACATTTGCCGACGGAACTGTGTCAACGTTATTATTATAATAATAATACAGACAGTGGTATACGACCTAGCGACGTATTACGTAGTACGGCGTATACGATTACTTTACTTACATTTGAGCAAGGAATATGCAATTAATAAATACTATGTACAGAGCGGCGCCCGACAGCATAATGGTACCTAAGTATAGGCGTTTTTATTTTATTTTTTCCATTACACCTTCCACTAGCCCTTGACTGAGATCTCACCTGATGGTATGTGATGATGCAGTCTAAGTTACATTAAACCCATACCCGTCGTTGATTTCTACACAACTTCGTACCGGAACGCTTAATCGCTTGGCGGCACGTCTTTTTTCACTAGAACGAGGTGCCACGGCCGAAGACTCCCACGAGGCCGGACTAGAGAAAATTCTGAAATTTGTAATCGTGGGAGGCGCCAAAATCTTGTCACTAATGATCACGAGTCTCCTTCCAGATTGAGAAGAGTTGTGGCCTGAAATTTGTAATCGTGGGAGGCACCAAAATCTTGTCACTAATGATCACGAGTCTCCTTCCAGATTGAGAAGAGTTGTGGCCTCTGTCCACCACGCTCTCCGAGCTCAGATTGGGCCATCAGATTCTATAGTAGGAGGCCGTGAATAGTTACTACCCTACCGGCAAAGATATGTCTAGTGCTAGGTGCTACCGGGATGGTACGAAACGCACAAATCAAAGGATATGGGTTTTTTATTTTGTTAAATCAAAACAAATATAAGATTATGATACTTTTATTAGGTAGCTGGTTTTTCTATGGTTTTTGCTATATATATTTGTGACCGGGATGTCAAAGGTTCCATTCTGGCGGCAGTTAGCGCTGCCCACTCTGCCGCGCCATCGCCTCGATACTGCGATCGCCTCTCACTTTGATTGAGTGTTATTGCCCCTCGTAGTCGATGCCTGCTACGATAAATTTTACTTAGAGCTCGTAGCACTCCGTAGACTTCATAGCAGTCGTAGCTTCCGTTGAAATCTGCTATTGGTCACAGCTGAAGTTAGTGTTGTAACATAGAGCGATAACGTTTGCTCCCTTTTTATCATTTGTTATGTCGCACCAGTGTATCCAGCTCTATACAAAAGTGCACCCACGGATTGCCGCGTAGTAATAACTACGCGGCAATTCGTGGGTGCACTTTTGTTCAATAGAACATGATATTCGTCGTCTCTACTAAACGCGGCAGAATTGTTGAAATTGTTTCTCTTAAGGTGTGTTGAAACATAGAGCGGAATATGTAGGACACAATTCTGCCGCACCAGTAGGGACATAAGGACGATCAACACCCAGACCAAACCCTTCGACCTTGAAGGTTAATATTTGGCACAAAGAATTCCTTTATATATAACTAGCTGATGTTCACGACTTCGTCTGCATGGAATAAGTTTTTTAATTCCCATGGCAACTCAATTTTCATTCTCCAAGTCTTCAACTATGATACCCATGTAAAAAATCACGTCAATCCGTTGCTCTGTTGCAGCGTGATGGAAGGACAAGCTAACAAACAAACACACTTTCGCATTCATAATATTAGTATGAATTAGACAAGGACAATTAAAAAGGCCCGACTTTTCTAAATTCCTATGGACATGAAGCTGGGGGTGGTCGCTTGTTATAATATTAAACGTCATAAGTTGGTCTATATGAAAAAAAAAACATTTCGCTTTCGTATAAAGTAATACGATATAGTCAACAAGGAATAACGTAATACGAGAGCAATCCGAAGTGGCAAGAGAAATAATAATATAATATAATGTTACAGGCTTCAGTCGGGAAGGCAGCGGGAGGTCAAACACACTCGGCTGAAACTGAAGACAAACACAAATATAACACTCTTGTTACACGCTCACAGAAAATTGTGTTTCCGATTAGGCTATAGCTTACTTGTTTTAAAAGGAAACTCGGTTATCCACATATAAATAAACTTTAATTTAGCAATTTTTGGCGCAGTGTTTTGCGGGTTCGATCTCTGGCAGAGTCAATTTGGAAAATAATTTCTGAATTATCTCTGGTCTGGCCTGGTGTGAGGCTTCGGCTGTGGCTAGTTATCACCCTACCGGCAAAGACGTGCCGCCAAGCGATTTGGTGTTCCGGTACGATGCCCTGTAGAAACCGTTTGGGGGTATGACTTTAATATAACTGGTTAGCCCGCTACCATCTTAGACTGCATATCACCACTTACCACCAGGTGAGACAAGGGCTAACGGGAACTCCTAAATTTTCTGGGATACAAAGTAGCTTATGTCACTTTCCAGGTCCTCTATACTCATGCTAAAAATCACGTCGATCCGTGTCTCCGTTGCGGCGTGATTGAAGGAGAAACCAACAGACAAACTCACTTTCACATTTATAATTGACCGAGCGAAGCGAAGGTCACTGAGTCTACTTGAGTGAATTTGCACTTGTCCGTCCGTCCGTCCGTCAGTCAGAGCCTTATAACTTCTGAATTACTGAACGTAATTACCTACCCCAAATTTAAATATAATATATAAACCGATGGCCTCCAGCCAAATATGGCTTAAAAATTTATAAAATCTTTATTTCAGGGGGGTTCTCATAGAAGCGAATGCGAAGTAAAATATTTTTTATAGCGTAACATAGGATTGCGGTATATCATTTTAAAGATAATTAGGAATAGAGCCCAAAAAGATATTTTTTTTAATTTTTCCTAAAATTGACGAAATGGAATTTCAAAGTTGAGATTTCGACGTCCAAAGTTGACCTTAGAACTATCAATTTTCTGAAAGGCTGACCCTGAAACTTGATCAATTATTTGAATACTCTGTATTTGAACAACAAATACTAAAAAAAGATAAATATTATGAGGAAACGAAATTATTTCATTTTTAATGAGCTTCAGTATTTTTAACAGAACTTCACAATGATGTCAATAGATGGCGCTCTGTAAAAGTTTATTCGTTTCTCCAATAACTCTTTAGCTCTTGTGCGTCTCATGTTAAAAATTAACTATTACAATATAAAGTTAAAACTATCTTAAGGATACCGCGATGTCTCAGTTCGGGGCGAACCACTAGTATTAGTTAGATCAATTAGACATCCACCCCTCCATGTGGGCAGTACACAGAAGCAAGTGACACTAACAACAGTATCAACACGCTGAGTTGTCGGAGGTGGTGCAGCTAATTGCCCCGCGCCTCCACATCCGCCCGACAGACGACGAGTTCCGCTGTTGTGCTCCAATGTTGCGCTTGTATATGTCACCGTAAGATTGTAAATACCGTTATATTATAACTCGCGAAATTGCAAACTGTCGAAAGATTACAATTTAACGCATTATTTTTCGGTAAATTGTTTCCTGCGGCTGGGCACTACCTGATTATTTATGTCGAAACCTAACCTAAACTATAAGAAACAGACAAGAAAACGTAAATACAATGAATATTTCAAAAATTGACACTCAAAACATTGAACGGTTCACAATCTCTCGACAGTTTACAATTTCGCCAGTTACATTATAATCTAACGGTTTTTACAATCTTACGGTGACATATATACTTCCACGGCTGCAGTCAACCGCACGGGCACGTTGCTTTGTATTGAAACTGCACACGTTACAAACTTCAACACATCAATTACATGGTTCATTAATGTTCGTAATTCTAAAATATCAAATAGTATATGTTACGCTACAATAAGCAACCACCACCACCACTACAACCCAATAACGTCCCACTGCTGGGCACAGGCCCCCACTCTCATAGGAGAGAGGGAATTAGAGCTTAGACCCACCACGCTGCTCCAATGCGGGTTGTCGGGCTTTAACGACTATTATCATGTTAGTGATAATAACCGGAACCGACGGCTTATCGTGCTCTCCGAGGCACGGGGGTGAAACACCGCCAACTTTCAACTCCGGGATGGCACTGAGAATTTCTAGTCAGAAAAACCCAATACTTAATATGGCCCGACCCGGGCGGGACTCGAACGCGGGACCTCGTCGGCCGCAGTCGAACATGCCAACCACTGGACCAACGAGGCAGTCTACTATAAATACTATAAGTAAGCCCTTCTGCAATCTCACCTGATGGTAAGTGGTAATGCTAAGATGGTAGCGGGCTTACCGGGAGTTGGTTTGTTGGGAGAAATACGTTCGGCACGTTCGACGTGTATGTGACGTATACTTGCCTCGTTAGCACTAGCCCATTTGCCGATTTTTTTTTACTACCTTTATTGGAAACGCTAAAGCTACATAGTCTATCCTAATTACTATAATATAAATCGTTCCCATGTGGAAAAGTGGCCAGAATGCTGGCTGCATTTGGGCATCTTGCCTTTGTTGCAAAAAATAAATATGTACTCCAAATTTTATTTATTTAATGCATATCGGCCAACATCCTTGTAGTTTATCCAACATTAGCTGGATTTATTAGTTGGCAGTAAATTGAGAATATCGCGTGTTCCAAACGGGGAAGCGCAGCGCCGGACGGCACAATTAGGCGGCGGCCATGTTGTCCCGTAATTTATCACCTACCCTCCGATACTAAGATAATGTAAGCGTGGCTGAGCTTCCATATTTTCAACACGAAGCGGTTTCAGATGCGGTTTTTATTTTGTCTGATCCTGAATTAAATTTTTGGGTAAAAATTAATTAGATCTCATCGCACATCCTCACTTGTCAAAATAGTAGTAGATTTTTTTTCCACTTCAAGTTAGCCTCGATTCCTTTGAAGAATTTTCCACTGCGATCTCACCCGTTATAAGTAGCGGGTTAACCTGTTAGGGGTGCAAAAAAAGGGAAAACCCCTAATTGGTTTCTACTCGGCATCGTACCGGAACGCTAATTCGCTTAGTGGCACCTTTTGCTGGTAACCATGGCCGAAACCTAAAGAAAATTCAGAAATTATAAATTCCCAAATAAACCTAGCCGGTAATCAAAACCGGGATCTCCCAAAATATAAATCAACAGATAATTAATTGCTTGACTAAACTAGGGACCAGCGACGTCCGAGAGAAGAACCAATCTTTTATATTTATTGCACATTAAGTCATACAAAAGGCGCACTTAAAGCTCGATAACCTTATTCCTCTTTCACTAAGATTTAACTCGAAATGATGGCGAAAAATTTAAAGAAAGGAGACGATTTAACATTTGGATGTTGGCCATCTTTCTGTGAATAAAGTGAGTTCATATCCCCGGCGACTGCGGCGGATAAAAGCCAGTAATACAATCGCAGCTCGCGTCAATACCGACTGCTCGCCTTATCTAATGCTATTCCTTTTCAATGAGATAGAGCTCTGAGAAAATGATAGCCACTTGCTCTCATGCTGTGAGTTCTTGTGTTTTACGCTGTGCAGCGTTTAAGATGTGCGCTTAGCTTTATCTCATTTGAATACTGGATAACGAGAGCGAGAAATTGGTTGTTGCTCTTATGCTATAAGACTGAAGAATCAGGTTATCTTTTGTATAAACCAAATTGCCTGTCATAGGGACTGCCGATAGAAGTGAAAACGAAAAAAGTACTCAACGCGTCTAAATAAGTTTTCACTTCAATACTAGTTACTTTAATGTGATTATAAGTAAACCAATCTTTATAAAAAATGAAATAGAAGTACAACTTTTACCTGAATTTTACTCACGGTTACAAAAGTATATGGTCAAAGAGATATTAACGTTGGTGTCAATATTACACACACACACACACATTAACGTTGGTGTCACACTTGAACCTACCAAAAACCATGTGCGTATAGAATCTATTTTATGCTCGTAACAACTATCAAATTAAAATAAAAAATTAGGTATCAGCCTCATATCAAATTTGTATCAAGTATGGTTTGTTCTTCAATCACACCGCAACAGGACAACATATCAACATAAAATCAAATCGGTGCCTCGGAATTTCTCACGGGCATCACCTAACACAAAATAACATAACAAAGGAATGTAATAAAATGAATCAAACAGTTAAAAATAAATGTCACGATTATTATGATACAGGTTTTAATAACATAACGTGTTCAATGAGCTAAACAAATCCATATAAACTTGCAAATATAATGAAAAATCTGGCATGAAATGATCGTTTTGTGTTGAATGCACTACGAGTATAAGCTATAGTGACAACAGCCGAACTGTTCTGAGCGACGCGACTCCCGGAGGTGTCGCGTGATATCGATTTGTGAAAAATTACTTCACAAGTTCACAAGCATACTAGAACAATGACATTTTTGTTACAAAAACAATGCTAGCTTTATATTAAAAAAGTTTTAAGTACAGTTTTTATATTTTTACTAGCGATCGCCAGCGGCTTCGCTCCAGTAGGAACTTCTCATATTTTGGTACATAAAAGTTTCCACAAACTTTCTTGGGGTTTGAGCTAATCGTTGATGTGTTAGTCAGTGAGTGGGAGTGAGTGAGTGAGTCGTTAGTATTTTAATTGAGCATTGCGTGAGATTATCGACAGGTTTGAACTAATTTCGCCACTGAAACCGCAAGTAAAATATTATGTAAAATCTTGTAAAACGTAAGTGTGTGTAAAACTGTTTACCCTAGCAAAAGCGTGTAGTTTGAGAAAATTAATAAAGGCGAATCCAGCACTATACGAGATTCATCGAGCTCGGTTTGTTAATAATCACTACCAGTTAAATTAAACCCTGCTATGTCTGTCTGTTAGTTGTATGAATGATATTCGCCACTAGACACACTCTCTTAAAACACATACCTTAGCTACATCCATAAAGTCTAAGTGTACGAATGTAGGCTCTTTTAAACTCCAAGAAATATCCAAGTACCGCAGGACACATTTTTTCTGTAAAAATAATCCACACCAGCAAAATCGTGGGTAATAGTTACTATAAAGAATGATTAACGTAACCTGATAGTAGATGAATAGGCATCTTCTAGGCAAGCGCGTTCCAACCTAGACCTCATCATTCCTTTGCACTAAGCATGATTGTCGTCAAGCGCAAGTCTATCACGCAATAAAAAAAACCTTTCCTTGTAAATGTTAACGTTAATGTTGTAAATGTACGTTAACTGCCTCGTTGGTCTAGTGGTTAGCATGTTTGACTGCGGCCGATGAGGTCCCGGGTTCGAGTCCCGGGTCGGGCCATAATTAAGTATCGGGTTTCTGTTAATTCCCAGTACCAGCCCGGAGTTAGGAAGTTGGCGGTGTTTCACCCCCGTGAATCGGAGAGCACGTTAAGCCGTCGGTCCCAGTTAGTATCACTAGCATGATAATAGTCGTCAAAGCCCGTCAACCCGCATCGGAGCAGCGTGGTGGGTGTAATCTCTAATAGATTGATGAGAGTGGAGGCCTGTGCCTAGCAGTGGGACGTTAATGGGCAGCAGTGGTGGTGGTGGTAGTAAATGTTGTTGTATATTAATCAAGCCTCAGTGTACAATTACAATTGTGTGGCGGCCGGGCGAGCCCGCACAATAACGCTCTCAGCTCACCGGCCACCCTTCCGCCCGCCCGCCGCAGCCTCAATGCGCCCTATAGTCTAGGCAATAAAGTTAGTGGACCCCAACAATAATTCCTCAGGCGACGAAACTTTACAGTATGATAAAGTGTTGACACTTTTCATATAATCTGCATTAAAAGTGCGACTTTTATTAAAATTGTATTTCTTATTTATTTTAGTTGCTAGGTTGTTGTGTACAAATATCATATAAAATGACAATTTAAAAGGTTTTAAATAGACAAAACATACTCTGACAGGAGGCTGCTACATTGAAAGGAGGGCTGCTACGTCATACCATCTACCCTAGGGCAGAAAGCGACGGTTTTCTACCCGCTTAATGACGTATTCGTCTGAAATTAACTAGTTTCAGGTGGCTGAAAAGGCATTGAAACTTGCATTTTCAATGCAGGTTATATGAAAAATAATTAATTTCCTTAGTCCATTTTTATTGTTTGTCTTCAAAGTTATAAACTTTTTGAACTTTACTGTACCTAGTTGATTTCACCAAGGAAATATATTTTTCATTACTCATACACGGAAAGTAGGTCTGAAGTTGCCTGAGAAGCGGGTTGAAAGTAATACTTTTCAGCCCTAGGGAGAATCGTTTTCAACTGACAGCTGTCAAATAATTAAAAAAAACTAGTTGTCACATTTTTATTGGAGTTCAAATGAAACACGACATACCCGAGTGCATCCATAGACAAGAAGAAAGATAGACTTTATTCATAAAGTAAAGACAACTGATTCATAGACATTCATAGACAATCATAGACAATACTTGACTATTAAAAAGCTAAATAAATGCATAGCCCGCCGGCTAGGCCAAAGAAAAAAAAAAGGCGGGAAAATGGCAAGCGGCAATCCGATCTTCATTTGTTTTTCGAGTTGTAGAGTTTTGTTTAGGCTTCTGTCTAACAGTGATTTTTATTGTCTATTTTTATTTTGACTTTCCTTATATTCGTAATGAAAAGCACAGTGTTTACCTCGGGATAAAGACTTATTTAGTCCCTCGAACTATAGGCCCCCTCGCTACGCTCGGGCGCCAAACCCCGTCTCGTGACTAAATAAGTTACTTTCATCCCTAGGGTAACAATGTACTATTGTCATAATTATGTTGTTATGTTTTATATGACACTAGCTGATGCCTGCGACTTCCTTACCATGGATTTGGTTATAAGAGAAAGAAAAAAGCTCTCATAGGAAAAGTAAATAAGTGCCTAATGCAAGTGTTAATCAAAGTATATAGAGGAATAAAACGCTTAATGTAAGGAAGATCAGGCTATTGAATGGGAAAACAATCTGAATTATTGGTCAGCGAATCACTTCGACTTGGGCTATAGGTGTCGAAGAATTCATTGGCCAGAATCCGCATAGAGGTACCAGTGGTGCAAAAGAGATCTATTTTGATATTATTGTTACTCAATTTGTTAAAAGATAAGAAAGATCTAAGCAGATAAGAGTTATTTAGAAGTATGGTGTGAGTAGAATTATTGCGGAATTCTCGCAGACATAAGTACCTACCCAATTATAACTAGGCATAAGTACCTACCTACACATTCATACTAATACTGATACAAATTATTGATATAAATACATAGTTTTTGATTAAGAATTTTTAGGTTATATTCTACTTTTAGGTGTATCTTTTTTCTCCCACATTTTTAGACTTACTTACTATTAGCTTTTTTCTTAGTTTTGTTACGTTCTACAATTATTATTAAGTTTCCATGATGAACGCTACCCTTTTCAGTGGGTCCCAAAATACATGCATTTTCGCCATCCTCCTTTATTCTAATGCCTAAGATAAAAAATCACGGGTCAAATCTTTTGACGGAATTTCGTGTCGAGCGTATATAATAATGAAAATAGGCAGTTAAAAGGGAACAGTTCTTTTGAAGGAATTGGACTGGTTGAAATGGAATTTGTTTATAAAACGACCACTTATTGAAATTGTAAGCGTATGATACCGAATAAGTTTGTAATGAACTACGGGTTTGAGTCAAAATTACCCAATTCCAAATATAATATCCTTATCTTTACGTATGTTTAGGGGAAGTTCGGAGAGCTATATGAAACCTTTAAGGTCAAAGAACACGTAATACTTTTAGTAATCGGTATCAGCAATGATTGCAGTGATTGCGACAAGGTCTTGGCATCATTTAATACCGTATTTTAAGGTCACAGTCAAAGTCATCAGCCAAAGCCGAAGCCGCCCACCAGAGCAGACTTATCAAGTTTGAAAATTATGAATTTTAAAATTGCCGTTTCCTATAATCGAAAGAGAGACCTCTCATATTAAGGAATACTGCGGTAACTACGCTACTGTGCCAGGGAGGTTGACAAAAGTCCCAGGCATCGCACTGTCCTCGCACGAGCTTTGTATTTTAGCCTTGAAAGTCAAGTCCTTTCATAAAATATAACAAACTAAATAAATAAATAAAATCTTTATTGTAATAACCATACACAGTGGTACAAACACAAACCTACTAGTAGTAAAGAAGATAAATAAATAAATAAAATAACATACGAACTAGACCAGGGATGCACAGACTTATTAAGACTAGGGGCCACTCGGGCAAATTATGAACTGATGGCGGGCCGCCAGAAGTATAGGTAATTAAAGACAATAAAGAATTGATAAATATGTATTAAAATTGAAAAAGAATTTATTAATTTGAAGCGTGGCACTGCATAGTGCTTACAATCTTTTTTATATTTGGCTCAAATTTACTTGTAGCAACACGTAAAACTGCTTCCAAACTTTCATTTGCAAGGCGGTTTCGATTTTTTGTTTTATTATTATTTAGTATTGAAAAGGTTTGTTCACATATATAGGTAGAACCAAATAAGCTGGCACATTTCAGAGCGTTTATACGCAACTCTTTGTACGTATTTTTATCAATGCAGCGGTAAAAGTTCAGCAAGTCTCCTTCGTTGAATTTGTTGCGTAAATCTTGGTCGTTTTGAATGTCGATAATTTCTAACTGCATTGACTCTGGCGCATTTTCAACTGAAATCGTGAAAGGATTGCTGAATATGTCCAACAGAGGTTTCAATTTTTTAAACTCCGAAAATCTGTCTTGAAAAGATTGAATCAAAATATCTAGCTTTTCTACATAACTGAAATTAATCGCAGTTTTGTTGAATTTTTCAGCCATTTTCTTATAATTCGGAAAATGATTGTAATTTCCAGAATTCAATTGCGATCTGAAAAGTGTCAGCTTGCATTGAAAGGATGATACATGAGCGTAGAGCTGGGATATCAGTTGATTTTTGCCTTGAAGCCGTGTGTTCAAGACATTCAAATGATTTGTAATGTCAACTAAAAAAGCCAAATCACACAACCAATCAGGATTTTTAAGTTCCGGGACATCCCTTTGCTTGTCCGCCAGAAATATTCCAATTTCTTCTATTAAATTTAGAAATCGTTCCAGTGTCAATCCACGACTTAGCCACCTTACTTCTGTATAATACAGTAAATCTCCATATTCGCTTTCGATGTCATCAAGGAATTGTTTGAATTGCCTGTGATTGAGTCCTCGTGATTTTATGAAATTTACAGTCGAAACTACCACTTTCATGACATTTTGAAATTCAATTTTTTTTAGAACAGAGGGCTTCTTGGTGTATAATGCAGTGAAACTGCATGAGATCTTCAGCGTTTATGTTTTTTTCTTGCAGATGCTTTTTCAGCAAAGTAACTAGCCCAGAATTGACACCAATCATCGAAGGAGCACCGTCAGTCGCAACTCCCGATAATTTTGATAAGTCCAAATTAGTTTTTGAACACTCATCCAAAAGTACATTGAGTATATCAACTCCTCTGGTTTGACCTTTCAATGAACACATTCCTAATAACTCTTCTAAGACTTCAAAATCTTGAGTAACACCTCGTATGAATATGAGAAGTTGAGCTGTGGAACTAATATCAGTGGATTCGTCGAGTGCTAATGAAAAAAATTCAATGATATTAGTTTTTTCATTTAATTGTTCCGCAATATTACCTGACAAAGACATAATTCGTCTTTGGATAGTCATACGATTCAGTTGAATTTTCTCAAACTTTTTTGCTGCTTCTGGGCACATTTTCTTAGTGGCAATTTCTATGCATTCTTTTACAAAATCCCCATCATTGAAGGGGCGACTTCGCTTTGCTATCATTCGAGAAATTTCATAACTAACTTCTGTAGCTGTTTCTGAATCTTGAATAGGTTTTGTAAACATAGCTTGCTGACCAATAAGTTCCCGTTTTAAAGACAACATTTTTTGCTTTCTTAATTCGCCTGTAAACTTGGTAAAAGTAGGATGCTGCGTTTCATAGTGCCTTTTAACATTATATTCCTTTGCAATCGCAACAGAATTTTTGCAAATTAAACAAACGACTTTGTTATGTGACCATACAAAAAAGTATTTCTCGGTCCAAATTTCTTGAAACTGCCGATTTTCATCTTTAACCTTACGTTTATTACTAGGTCCTGGCTTGTCCATGTTGCGTTCTAATCCTGGCTAGGATTAACACAGCACCTAAAAACAATTACAGTACCTACTTAAATTACCCATCCTTTTTTAAATTACCAAAAATAATTGATTAAATAGGTAGGGAAACACTTATTAATAACAGAGTTTTACTTACGATTTCACAACACAATTATACACCGGCTAGTCGAGTTAAAATCTACACTAGAACTATTGACACTTCACTCAAATTAAAACCGAACTGTCGGTCGCTGCGGTTAGCGTGGCTTTTATACCGCGCGTATAGAGTCGAAAACTGTCTGGAGAAATCTCGAAACCGACTCTGGAAGCTTCGTGTATCTACCTACGCGAGCAATCGGGAATTCGGGACTATTGCTATCTCGCTTGCTCTAACAATATAACCCGCGGATAACGCGCCGCCGCGCCGGCCGCGGCGCTTCCTCAAGAAAACGAATTTAACCGAGATCAGCACGAACATTACCGACCGCTGTTACCGACGCATGCACGGCGCATTATTCTGGAATAGAATTCAATATTTTTCGAATGTACGAGAGTATTATTTTTGCTGTCGGCGGGCCACCAGTATTCGACCGGCGGGCCGCATGCGGCCCGCGGGCCGCGGTCTGTGCATCTCTGAACTAGACTATGACAAAATAATTCCAGAAAGGGCAACCATGATGATGCCATTGAAAAGAACTTCCACAAGTTTCTCGCGCAGAAAAAAGAGTAATAATTTCATTTCGTTTTTGATATTGTTGATTGTTACTGGTGCAGTTTGATACAGGAAGGGAAGATTTTAGGCCTTGGGTCATTAATTTGACAATTTGAAGTAAAGTATTGAAGTAAAGCTTGAAGCTTGAAGTAAAGTTAATTACATCTACCATTAATTTCATTATTTTATTAAAGTGATAAGCTTCAGAAACACGGACGGACTAATCCAAGCAATCAGCAGTCCACACGGAATAAATTAAGTATTATTAGTAGTTTCAGTGTTCTGAATAGCGATCTGTATGGCTAGCATGTGCACTAAGAGTAAAATTATGTCTACCCGTTATCGCTATTTGTCTACCGAAGCTAACATGGTTACTTGTCTCGTTATGTCAAAAGTAGAGATAAAAGTAATGTTTCTTAACTGTCGTATTTTTCTCTACGTACCTTTACATGCCGAAAATTTTTTTTCTTGTAATATAACGCATTTTATGCATGTTAGGGTAAATGAAAGATTTGCCGGCAACGACAACATCTCTCTCTCTCGTCGCGAGATAATCTCACTGTGCGCATGCTAAGCACACTGGTTGCCATTTGCCGACGCACATCGCGTGTGCTTTCGCCTTCTCAAAGTGTTAGCGTCGACTTTGCACCGAATCCCCGCGGAGACGCAAACATGTTCTAGTTTTAGCTATAAAAGAATCCTCGGAGTAAAATTGTAAAAGTTCCTCTGTTTAATAATTATCGCTCGTCCGTGGATCTTGCGAAACTCACCTGATTGAGACAAAAGTTTAAAAAGTTCAAAAGATAAAATGTAATGGATTCGCTGAGTTGCCCCGGTAGACGATGATGCATTCACAAGACTCCAGTTCGTCTCGCATGTTAATCAAAATCGAGATCAAAAAGAACACATATGAATGTCGAAAATTAGCAGCATAAACGGCTGTATCTTTGATTTGATGAGTGCGTTGGCTTGTAAGTTTTATTTTTTCGCAGCATTGAAGCTGGACAGTAGAACTGAGTATTTGATATGAATTTCAGCTGATACCTGCATGCGTTCCTGAGAAAAAGGGTCTTGAAAGACAGACGGACGGACAGCAAAGTGATCCTATAAGGGTTCCGTTTTTCCTTTTGAGGTACGGAACCCTAATATTAGTATGATGATGAAATTCTCAGGCTATTATTTCTGCAATTTGCAATTCAATCTGCAATTTAAAATATAGAATCTGGCTCGAATATAAATCAATGACTGGAGCGCAAGTTGGACACTAACTAAAACATTCGTCAATGATTATATTATTCAGCGCACATTTCAGTGTTTCAGCGGCTCGCTAATTAACTAACCCAATAAATCCGGGTCGTGTCAAATGACTGCATTTGGATTGTCAATTTCATGTATAATATGCTTGTGTGACAGATACCCGGCTTATATTTGCAGTAATTAAGTTATCAACTGGCTAAGTATTATAATATCACATCGATTTGTTACCTGTTCGACACATAGTAGTACTTAGGTGTCGAACACCTAGTACTTATCTTACTTCTTACTAATCTTCTTATCTTATCTTATATCTTATACTATCTTGTTCTTATAATATTATAAATGCGGAAGTTTGGATGGATGTATGGATGTTACTCAATCACGCCCCAACGGCTTAAAAGATCTGGCTGAAATTTGGCACTGAGAAAGATTATTGTTTGGAATAGCACATAGGCTACTTTTTATCTCGGAAAATTAAAGAGTTCCCGCGGGAACCAAAAAATCTCAAGCCACGCAGATGAAGTTGCAGGCATGTTTACATTTTAGCTAGATGATGCTCGCAACTTCGTCCGCGTGGATTATGATTATTTGATTCTCGCGGGAAATCCTTAATTTTCTAAAAGTAGCCTTTGTTCTACCCCGGGATACAACCTATCCCTGTACCAAATTCCGTTAAGATCGGTTAAACAAATGGCCGCGAAAGCGTAGCAGATAGACAGAGAGACAGACAGACATACGATCAGACTGACACACTTTAGCATTATAATATTAGTAGGTCTGGATTCAATGCAATGGTTGATATTTACATTAGTCACGTCTTTTGAAAACGTTCAAAGATAATTTTGATGATTTTTGTTGGGTCGAAAAACAGATTAGTGCATTGTTATAATTTCATTATAAATAATTAATAACAGTGAATTAATTCTACCATAAGAGTTATTTTCATATACTACCAGGTTAATATTATGGGATTCTTATCCCTCATTGGACCAAGGCGGGTGTATTAGGGACAAAGGCGGGTCTTCAGATGTGTCACATGCTAAATATTACAGGTCCACCAAAGTTCCATAATAATATTACGAGGATCAGACACCCATGTCAGTAAGTTGACACGAAAAGAATACGACCATATCCAGAGGTACCCCAAACATTCAGGTATTTTATTCAATGCAAATACTTACACTTCAATTAGGAACACAGAACACCTACTAACATTACGTAACATAAAAAAACATGATGATGATAATCACTAATGGCATCTTAAAACTAAAGCTACGAGAGTTCCAAACATTGATCTGAGAGGAGCCCACAAAAAACTCAGCCGGTTTTTTTTAAATTATCAACATCTCACAAATCGTCTTAAACTAAAGAACTGTTACAGCAAACTATAGCCAAGCTACCATGTCATTAAAGTGATCCTTTACTTGAAAATTTGAGGGACGAGTGTCCTAGTTGTGACAACGCATATCAGTCAGCAAATGTTAAGCAACGTTGGACCCAAGTCGCTAACTGGATGGGTTACCGGATTATGAATTGGAGGTTCAAATTTGGCCTTTTCGTTGCCTCCGTGCCACGGAGAGCACAATAAGCCGTCGGTCCCGGTTATTATCGTTCACATATGACAATAATCGTAACAAAAAACTAAGAGTTTAAATACTCTTTAGTCGAGTGGTATTCGGAAGGACCAAGGTAAGGGGTAAGGTACTTGACGCCGGAACAGCTTCTTATCCTGTAGTTTACATGCACTTTCCACAAGGCGCTGTGGTAAGGCTGGGCGTGCAAGTTAGAGCGTCGCTTATTACACAGCATTAAGGATCAAATTAGGGACCCTTACACCCAAAATCTTATTACAATACACTGATTCAAAAGTAAGGGTCCCTTTGAAAAGTGCAGTGTAATAGGTCTATAAGGATCAAATTAGGGACCCTTTCTCCCTAAATCTTATTACACTACACTGATTCAAGTGAAAGGGTCTCTGGGAAAAGTGCAGTGTAATAGGCCTATAAGGATCAAATTAGGGACCCTTCTTCCCTAATTGTTATTACACTACACTGATACAAGTGAACGGGTCCCTGTGTAAAGTGCAGTGTAATAGGCCTATGAGTCGGCGCGCGCTGCCACCGCCTAGGGCGGGCTGCGGCCCCGACTCAGTCGCGTGGCGCCCGCCGCCTAGCTCGCATGCCGTGACGCACCGCCGTGACTCACCGCCGTGACGCGCCGCGACGTCTGACGTGCTGCGATACGTGTGCTGTGAAGTGTTACACTATGGTGAATTTGTGAATGTGAGAGGACACACCGGTGCGGCCTACCTCGGAGGACCGGCGCCGCTCGAGGTTTGTCCAAACTTATTCGTAGATCAACCCTTATCTGTTAATAATTAAACGGTATTTATTGAAAATAATACAATAGAACCACACAAAAATCACACATATACACATATTTATAATTGTATTTTAATTTGCATAAAATTAACTGATAACAATTAAAGCACCTATGTAACAGAAAAGGCAATAGCTCCCATAACACAGTTTTTACTTTCTTGGGAGATAGAGGCCAAATTATTAATGTGAACCTATGTAATTTTGCAAATAAAAGATATTATTTAAAAAAAAAAAAGTATGCTAGCTAGCCTAACCTGATTACTATATAAATCATGCCCGCGTGGAATGGTGGCAAGAATGCTGGCTGCATTTCCGCGCCGGACAGCCAGGCTGATCCTTTGTGCAAAAAATGAACCAGCCCTTCTGTCACCAGATGAGGCAATTAACCGCGGTGAAATATCTCGTAAAAAAATTTTGCCACTAAGACTCCACGGCCCCAGGTTAAACGGTTGGACTTTGCTTATTTCATAATAGAGAGCCCTAGCAGTTTTTATATTAGAATTTAAAGTAAAGTAACTGTCGTGACTGAGCATTTATACTAAAACAGGATTAATTATGGTAAGATTTCCTGTCTGGTTTAATATACGGTTGGTGTATCGAGCTGTTATAAATATGAGTAGAGTCAGGCGGAAGGCATAAATAAACTAGTATAACCCTCAATAGTGAATAGTTAAAAGGGTCAGAAGCGGTTTTCAGCATGCCCTGTGTGTATTTATGTTGAACCATGTTTCTACTAGTTATTTGTGCTGAAATTTAGCTAGTTCTTTGGTGAACAGTGTTTGCAAGCTATATAAAAGGGTCTTCAGACCCTACTTAGTATAATTATAATGGTTTTTTTTCTGGCTGATTTACTTGCAATGTAGAGCCAGCTCAAGCTCTATGTATTTTAGAAAATTAGTATTTAGTCAGTTAATTTTCAGTTTTAAGGGTTCCGTAGTCAACAAGGCACCTATAAGTATAGTTTCGCCATGTCCGTCAGCAGTTTATAGCTCAGAAGCTGTTTCTTACTAGGCCTTAGTAGACCTAGGCCTGGCTTGAAAGCTGTAATGTGGCATATGAATACTATATATATATATGTTAATCATATCGATAAAATGAGGGGATGAATTTATGATTTAAGTTCGAAATATTCAGCTTTAAATTACCTACTATTTTTTGTTAGAGTCGTAAAAAAGTAATATTCCTTTTCGCCGAAGTATGTATTGCTTAATGATAACCAAATAGCTGGTAATATCAAAACAAAATAAGTAGAATTTGGTAACGAATAACGAAACATTACTTGATAATGTTAATTTGAATAAAAAACTCTTTTAATTTTCTTGATTTACACAATTTTGAACGATGGTCAAATTATGTACGGAGATTAAATAAGCTCCCGTAAGAGTAGGTTTTTGGAAAATCCTTGTGGCTCTAACAGGGATGATTATAATTTACGGAAGCTCGTAAATATTAGCTTATTACTTAGACAAAGTCAAATTAATGCTCAAGAGCTTTGGTATGTCAGCGTGAATGTTTGTGGATTGTGGCCGGTGGATAAGCTTTCGACGGCCACAATTTCACGTCAAACGGACCCGCGGTTGTTAAATTGTAATTTCTTCTCTTGGAGGTCCTTATTACTTATCTCGTTTGCCGTAAAAAGTATTTTGTAATTAGCCGTAAAACGTTTTTGTGTGGAATTATAAGTTTTAATTAATTATATTAGAATACTTGTAGGGCTTTTATATTTATTTTGAAATTACGGCAGTGTTGCTCTGTACACTGATCTATTATATTATTTATAATTTAATGAATATAAAAAAGCATTGTCTTTTATACTTAACTATTCCCTTCATTTATAAATGCTAAAGTAGGTAAGTACTAGATAATGCATGTGATAAGGAAATAAACTTCTTTACAATGTGTGTGGTTTCGACTAACGACAGACGTTTATAGTTATCGTGCCTTGGTATATATATCTTCACTTAGGAGTTATTTCCTGGAATTTAAAAAATCCTTCTTCAAGCTATTAAGAAAACTTTTATAATTTTTCTCGATAGATTCATTACACTTCAACACCTTTCTCGATTTAAAAGCGATGGGTTGAAATTTTCCTTACCCTAATCCCCTTCTTTCTCCAGGATATAATCTACCCATGTAAATTCATCAGGTTGTATGGACAGGCGATAAGTATGGATTTTGGTTCTGACGAGACTGTTCAAGGCTGTAGAAACATTCCTAGTTTGAAAAATACTATACGAAAAATAACAAAATTACTTTTAATGTTCATAGTAATATACTAAAATGTATGTTCGGGATCGATCCCAGGCTTCCAAGTAATAAATCCACAACGTTCCACCACAACGCCAGAGTAACAGAGATCGACAAATTAACAGTGTTCAAATCTGTTGTAATAGAAAACCCAATAATTTTAAAGTCAAAGTATTCGTAGGTGTATAATTTTATTGTTATTAATTACTACAATTATCCACCCCCGCGGGCACAGCCTTGCTGGGTTGTAACATTATTATTATTTCAAGATTAAGTCATTCAACAACTCAAAATAAAAAAAAATAAAAAACACAACTGTCCTGCCAAAAAACTAGTTAAATTAGAATCTTATTCACATTTTTATTAAATGATATTGTTTTGTGAATCACTGGATATTGAACTATAGTATTATATATTTTTGGAATCAACTCATAATTTTCTGGATGATGATTATATAATCATCATCTAGAAAATTATGATCTAATATGAGCTAACTATATAGTTAATCTTATTTTCGAATATTTTTTGTCAACTTTAGTCTTTAATGCGGGACTATGGTCACCCCATTAATGTTTTTTTAAATTTCACTTGCCTATGTCACCCGGAATAAGCTAGGGATTCTAACGATACCTCATTTATCAAAATCGGTTCAGGCGTATAGAAGTTATGGTGGAATATACAGACTCACATACATACATACATACATACATGAACCCTGAAAACAATATACTCCTTTTTTCAAGCAGTCGTATAAAAAACAGATCTATGTCACGTACCTTGACATCTCTCAAATAAGGATTATAATTCTCAAACACGAACGTGAACAATATTGAAACGATACGGATTTAAGCGATGGCACTATGCCCTCGGCTCCATCGGTGCAAACGCTAATTAACGATCTCATATAGCTAATCTCACACATAACACAATTCGTGCACAAGTGTCCCATTATTGCTAACACTAGGCATTACTACATAAGCTGCTACGAGTATCAGCTGCCACTCAATACATACCACTTGCTGTGTTACACTGATTCGATATGTTAATGATAAAATACTTCTACAAGATTATATAGACACTTTATTCTGCTCCCAGTGTTCAAAGAGTGTGGTAAGACCACTAGACTTTGTTATTCCTGGTTTGGTTCCTAGATGTTACCCGCGAGTTCATCCCCATGTCCTATATAGTGTTTAACTCCGTCCGATCGAATAGAGTTTTTAAAAATCGCGTAGAACCTCTTTACGGGGTCGCACCTCCAACTTTTCCAGGATATGTGGGTTATAAGACATTAAATATCAATTGCTTAAAACGTTGAAAGAAAACATTGTGAGGAAAACTGCACATCCGAGAGTTCTGCGTAACGTTCTCGAAGGTGGGTGAAGTTTGCCAATTTACACTTGGCCAGCGTGGAGGACTATAGCCAAACCCTGTAAAAGTGTACAGTCACTACTGTAAAAGTAGAATTTCTGTTATTTTTACGTTATAAAAACTTGCTGAAATGGTTTGAGCGGCTTACGTTTAAGTTAACAAACAAATCGACAGTATTTAGGTAAAATAAGCTATATTTTAGTATGGATGTAGGATTCAAAAGGATATCTATAAACACGCCATTATCAGAAGCGATACAAGTAATTGTCGACAAGGGTGAATTCGCCCGCTGCGGGGACTTGTGACAAACTCATTAATAACAATTAACGACGCTACGACAGCTCCGTCCGTCGTCGCCTGCCCATGGTGATACTCTACCAATAATAATTTTATTCCCTCCACTTCATAAGAATAAATTGTTTTGGTGACACTTTCGATAAACAATTTTGTAATATAATATCGTAAGTTATTCATTTCAAAAAAGCATTTAAACTTTCCTTTATTTATATTATTATGTCTCTATATTTTCTTCTTAAATAAATATGACGGCGCGCGCGTCATTGACATGATAATATTATAGTCTGTGATCAAGAGTGTCGCTGCTCTCTCTGGTGTGAGGCCAACCAGCGCTTCAGCTTCCCATTCCATGATGCTGAGCAGGAACCTTCCCTCCAGAGGATTTATTAAATATCATTTTACACCACTACAAGTTAGCCCTTGACTGCAATCACCTGATGGTAAGTAATGATGGAGTCTGATGATGAATGATGGTATCGGGCTAACCTTTTAAGGGCAGTCATATGAATTAAACCTATATCCCCCAATCGCTTTCTACGTATAATTTAATGCCAATAGACTCTTCCGGCGATCAAACCCGGGACCTCCCACTTATAAGACGACAGCGTTCACCAATGCGCCAGGAAGGTAGTCGAATAACCGAGTCATTGAACAAAAACAATCGTTTATTTTTCCACCTGTCCTAAAAACGGAAAGCTATTCAAATGCGGTCCGTAGTGCTTCCAATCAGTGCTGGAAGCAAAATATTATCATTAAGGTCGAAGCAACAGAGTAAGACGGAGTTGCATCAAAGACATTAATTCCAATTACCCGAGCTGCGGCAGAATTGCCCGCTCCCTCACAACTCTACAAACTTGTACTTCAAGTTTGCAGCGGTGTTGAATCTTAAATTAATCAATTGTTATTATATTAATATATATTATATTATTGATAATTAAGTTGAAGATGAAGATAAGAATGAAGATTCATTTATTGATGCTTAATAAATGAATCTTCATTTATATAAAACTTTGACGGCATATCTGATATAATAAAACACCGGCAATGACGTACTTACCGCCAAGCGATTTAGCGTTCCTAAAGAAACTGATTAGGGGTATGGGTATAATGTCACTGCCATACCCAACAGGTTCTAAGGCCCCTACCATCTCAGACTGCATCATCACTTACCATCAGGACGTGAGATTGCAGTCAAAGGCATAAACAAAATAGACTTCATGTAGCCGCTATGCGAGTAAGATTGATCTTTCCCAGTATAGCTAAGCTTTGTTGCAGCGGTTCGTGCTTCGTTCCACAGAATGGGCGTAGGGAGAGTTGAACAAAAAACTTCGGGTTCCTTATGGGTCCATTGCCAGTGGCGCCATCAAGCTTATTAGCTTAAAAACTGTAACCCGACCAAGAATTATTTTCTTGGTCAGGTTTGTTTTCTTTTTATTTCAGAGAACACCACTTTTTGGGTATGTGTAACATCTGTCATATCGATTGTGTTCGTATCATGGTTCAAAAAAAGCATAATATGAACTGGTTATTTGAATAAAAAATCGTGAGTGCAATTGGGCTCCCAATAATAGATTTTCTTACAAAAGATTAAGGAACTTGAAAAAAATGTAAAAAAATAATCGGTCTGGAGACCTCTGGCTGGACCCGAACCGGGGTTCTGGAACTGGATCGATTTATCGCCCCCGAAACCCCCTGCATACTAAATTTCATGATAATAGTTTAAGCCGTTTCTGAGATTCAGATTATATACATATTTAGATACAAGAATTGCTCGTTTAAAGGTATTAGATTTTAATTAATATCGCGTGGCTGTTGTTAATCAAATGGCAAAAACAATTGCAGGCTGGTTGGGCGAAATTAGCGTCATTTATTATTCGCGAGTTTCATTTGAATAGAACCTCCACTGTGCGTCTATTTCAAGCTGAAATTATAATAGAGTGTGTTTGTCTGTCTGTGTTCACGGCTTAACCGCTGAATACTGAATACGCTGATGTTTCTCGCGGAGATCATACTAATATTTTGAATCCGAAAGTGTGATTGTTTGTTGGTTACTTGGTTTGTCCTTCAATCACGCCGCAGCGGAACAACGGATCGACGTGATCTTTGGCATGGGTATAGTAGAAGATCTGGAGAGTAACATGGGCACGGGAACTCCTTAATTTTCTGGGATAAAAAATGGCCTATGTATTATTCCATACTATAATCTATCTCTATGCCAAATTTTATCCAATTGAGTAACAAACATCCACCTATCCATACATCCATCAAAAATTTATATTCCGTGACATAAAGCAGCTAATGTCACTCTCCAGGTTTTACACGGTATACTTGCAAACGTCACGTCAATTTGTTACTCCGCCGCGGCGTGATTGAAGGACAAACCAACGTACAAACACACTTTGGCTAAATTTATATGGGTCGTGAACCTGTCATATAAATAACCAAGACAATAGGTATGATTTTTTTAGTATAAGTTATTTGGATCCTATGACAAAGAAAAAGACTCGAAAAAAATACTAAAAAAAATAGGTACTTAACTCACGGGTTATAAACTTGACTATTTGAGCATTAGGTATACTCTCATAATCACATGCAATAAAAAACTAGCACATTTTTATTGCATGTGCAAACTGAAATGTTGCACAGCGGTTCTCTTTATAATGTAACAAAAGTAATAAGGAGCGAAGCCGCGGGCGGTCGCCAATGTGAATTACTTAATTGATATTTGAACATGAAAATACTCATTTTTGACTCGGTTATGTACTTTAAAGATTAATAAACGTCTAGACAGGGATTTATCTATAAAGTGTTCTTTAAGTGCTAAAACGAATCCAACTCTTCAATTAATGCTAACTCGGCGAACCTATAAAACTTGCACGCTACGAGTAACCGTGAGTGCTTTTTAAACGAAACAACTTCACTGCTAATGTGAACGACTTAGCTAGATTGCAAAAATAAGAATTTGCTTTTATAAATGATGAATGATTTATTTATTTCATGTAAGACAACTCGAGTCACTTACGAAACGTTAAGACTCTACCACCGGTTCGAAAGTTGATTCTACTGAGAAGAGCCGGCAAGAAACTCAGGAAGGTTTTACATACCGCCGTGACGTTTGTGGGACGCGATGGAGCTTCCGAACATCGCTCAGTCGGACGCAACGGGGATAAAAATACCTAAGAGCAAGGACTGGACAGGATACAAGTCAAAAAACAAAAAAGTTAAAAAAAAAGAACTAAAAAGTGAAAAATCTAAATTAGTCTAGTTAAATAGAATCTTATTCACATTTATATTAAATGATATTTTTTTGTGAATCACTGGATATTGAACTATAGTGTTATATATTTTTGGAATCTACTCATCATTTTTTAGATGATGCATATATAGTTAATCTTATTTTCGTTTATTTTTTCAACTTTAGTCTTTAATGCGGGACCATGGTCACCCCTGTTGGTATATGAGCTCGCAGGGAAAAGAATAGACGTCTGCACTGTACGACTGTCCGTTTAATAATAATGAAATATTGTACAGGCTACAGCAAAGAGCAAATGAATGGTGAATGATTGTTTAAGTGAGTGAAAAGAATGTATGAGAGTGACTGAAGGAATGGAGTATGAACTACGTCCATAGACAACTATTATATTGTGTCATTACAGACTTTTATATCATAGACTAGTATTTTTGCTATATTCCAACAGTCCCCTCAAAAATACAAGTAATCAAACATGATTCTAGTTAACTATAATTATGTGCATTATTTTGTATTTAATTAACATAAATTTAGATTATCTCTTAAATCTATAAATTTCTAAACAGCTATCGCTTTTGTAAACATGTCAGCAAGTTGGTTTCCTGTGGAAATAGATTCAAGCTTTATTATTTTACTCGCGATTTTCTCCCTTACAAAATGATATTTAATGTCTATATGTTTAGACCTTTTATGATTTGCACTGTATATGATTTGAACTGTTGTTGTCTTCATTTATTTTTATTTCACAAATCTTAACGTATTTTGAGGTTAAAGACACTAACCTCACAAAACTTTTTATCTCGAATAAATATAAATACGAGTACTTTCACTTTATTGATTTTAAACGAATCTACCACTGGTTCGGAATGCCACAGTCCTAGCGAGAAGAGCCAGCAAGAAACTCGGTGGCGTCTAACATTCAAAGTTACTTTTTCACAGCCACCGACCAATCAATAAAACTATCACAAATTGATATTAAAGTTTCTAATGTCGGTACATTCAAAATGTAAATTTCAAATTATTCACTAATTTGTTTTTGTACAACTGTATAACTTCTGTATTCTTAGTTGCAATAATTAAATCATCGACATACAAAACTATATACACATTTTTATCTATGCATTTTTTTATCTAAAATATATAAACATGGATCAACTTCAGAGTTTTTAAAACCCATATCTTTAAGAGCAAGATCGAAGCGCTCGTACCAGCATCTGGATGATTGTTTTAAACCATATAATGTTTTATTTAATTTACATACTTGGTTATCTTTAGCGATAATCCCTTCTGGTACTTTCATGTAAATATTTTCTTTTGATGTACCATTGAGAAACGCAGTTTTTTTTACATCACATGGTGATGTAAAAGTAAGTCAAATTGATATGCTAAAGCTAAAATAAATCTGAACGTATTAATCCGAGCTACTGGTGCGAACGTTTCGTCATAATCCTGTAAATACTCTTGGGTCCTCGAGCTACTAAGCGGGCTTTATACCGCGTGGGTTCACATAACTCATTGTTTTTAATTGTAAATACCCACTTAAAACTAACGACATTTACATCTTTTGGGATTTCAACAAGATCCCATGTTTTATTACTTCGAAGTGAATCAATTTCACTCTGTATGGCTTTTAACCATTTATCTGTGTCGGGTCTGTTAAAAATATCTTTGAACGATGATGGTATTGAATTTACAGATAAGAGCGATAAAAATAAATCTGGGTCGTCCATTTTCATATAATCTATAGGCGTTAGTTCCTTAATTCTTTCGCTACGCCTTAGATTACTGTTTGATGAACTATCTATTGACGAGTTTTCAGAATTTTTGTTCAAAGAATCTTTATGTTGACTTTGTATTAGCTTTACCGATTCAAAGTCAGGTTTACTAATTTTTGTGGGAACTTCAATGTTTTCACTAATGCTACGTACAGGACGTGTTTGATCGAAATTTAATTCATCAAATGTGACATAGCGAGCTATAAAAACTTCGTTTTTATTAACATCAAATAATTTATATCTGTTTGGATGGTAACCAACTAATACTGATTTAAATGATTTTTCGTCAAATTTAGTTTTACGCGTTTTGTTTTGTACGTATGCAGTAGCACCAAACATTTTTAAATGATTAATTTTCGGCCTTTTACCATGCCACATTTCGTATGGTGTTTTATTTGTCAGAGCTTTAGTGGGTAGCAAATTTGTAATATAGCTGGCTGTTAAAACAGCTTCTCCCCAAAATTGTTTATCTAAATTCGCACTTGTAACCAATGTACGAGCCATTTCGGTTAACGTACGATTCATACGCTCCGATACACCATTTTGGTGTGGGGTATGAGGTACCGTCAAATGATACATAATTCCCTTCTCAACACAAAATTCTTTGAACTCATTCGAATGATATTCTCGTCCGTTATCACAGCATAAATTAACTACTTTAGAATTTAGAAAAATCTCACTTTTTGCAACATAATCTGTAAAACGTTTAAATACTTCCGACCTAGAATGCATTAAATAAGTAACTATATAATGGGTAAAATCATCAATGAAGGTAACAAAATAATTTTTATAATCGAAGGTAGTTGGAGTTATTGGGCCACAAACATCGGAATGAACAATGAATAGGGGTCTATTTCGAATTGATATATCTTTTGACTTTGCAAAGAGACTGTTTACTAAGTACACAAGGTTCACACAGTTCGTTATTTGGAATAATATTCTCAATTATATGATAGTGATCAATAAAATTTTTAAGAATATTAAATTTTTGTTTGTTTATATGTCCAAGACGTTCATGCCATAACTTATAAGAAATTGAGCTCTTAGTTACATTTAATAAGGATTGAGATTGATCAACTTGAAAACACAAAGAAATTTAAAAAGATTATTATCACGCATACCCGTTAGTAAGATTTTGTTATTTTTAGATATATGAGTTTGATCATTTTCAAAAATTACCGTCATACCTGCTTCTTGAATACGACTTATCGTTATCAAGTTATATGGAACATCTGGTGAATACAAAATATTTTCGATTGTACCTTGCAAACCTGAATTAGTAGTAACATTTATTTTTCCTTTACCAAATGCAGCAATGTTAGTACTATTGTTAGCTACGCCAATTTTTAATGGGGTTGTAAATTCGGAATATGATGAAAAATAATCCTTGGTATTCACTATATGGTCAGTTGCTCCCGAATCTAAAAGAGATCTTATGCGAAACTTCCACATGCTATAACGATCTCCGTTGAACGGTTGAATATTTCTTTTACTTCACGACTCCATCTCGTATTTTATTTTTATTTTATTTTATTTTATATTATATTTTACGGTTGACTTTTTTACACGAATTTTAATTTAATTTTAATTTTAATTTTAAAAGTGACCTGGCCCCATAACCTGTTGGTATATGAGCTCGCAGGGAAAAGAAAAGACGTCTGCACTGTACGACTGTCTGTTTAATAATAAAAAATTGTACAGTGCAGACGTCTTTTCTTTTCCCTGCGAGCTCATATACCAACAACCCCATCATTTTTTTTTAAATTTTACTAGTCTATGTCGCCCGGAATAAGCTAGGGATTCTAACGATACCTCATTTATCAAATTCGGTTCAGGCGTATAGAAGTTATGGTGGAATATACAAACTCACATACATACATACATACATACATGAACCCTGAAAACAATATACTCCTTTTTTAGGCAGTCGTATAATAAGTCGACGCGTTGCATTCGCTCATTGAATGGAAACTGCGTTTTAGTCCCGTCGCCTAAACAACTGCGCGGGCGCGTCATTTAACGTGAATGACGCGGATGATTTGTCCGTATGATTTGTATACGACTGCCTGACAAAAGGTTAATATTGTTGCCTGTATATTGTTTTCAGGGTTCATGTATGTATGTGAGTTTGTATATTCCACCACAACTTCTATACGCCTGAACCGATTTTGATAAATGAGGTATCATTAGATAAATGTGAATAAGATTCTAATTTAACAAAATTAATTTAGAACTCTTTCTGCAAATGCCAATTAGCTTCACATGAATCGTCCATTAACTTGTTAATTAAAAAAATACAACAGAATTGAGAACCTCTTCCTTTTTTGTAGAAGTCGGGTAAAAAGAAGCTCACGGTCAAATCCCGCCTCAGGCACGTCACGGTCGGTGTAAATAGACTTTTACAATTACTAAATTATAATTAAGAAAGGCTCTTCTACTTTATTACAAAGTTAAAGTCGTCGACGTGCTCCGAATGTTACAGCATTTTAATTTGTGAGTTAACAAGTCGTTTATACAATTAAGACTGCCTCGTTGGTCTGGTGGTTGGCACATTCGACTGATAATAACCAGGATTTTGAAACCAGAATTGATAAATTTTAAATTCCCAAATTTTCCCAGCCGGGGATCGAACCCGGCTCCTCCCAATTATAAAACCACGCTTCGGCAGCACGCTTACCCTATCTTTTAACTGAACGATGGGTATTTTCATGTTCAAGTTTATTAGCTTGCAGTTTTTTTTAACTGCATCGCAACCTTAATTGCAATTTGCAGTCAAGGGCTATTAATAACTAGTGGTTCGCCCCGAACTGAGATCTCGCGGTATTTTTTTATTCCACGTAAGATGGTGCTAACGTCTATTATTTGTATGCGCAAACGAATAAACATTTACAGAGCGCCATCTATTGACATCATTGTGAAGTTCTGTTAAAAATACTGAAGCTCATTAAAAATTAAATAATTTCGTTTCCATATAATATTTATCTAATTTTAGTATTTGTTGTTCAGGAACAGGATATAATTCAAATAATTGATCAAGTTTCAGGCTCAGCCTTTCAGAAAATTGGGAGTTCTGAGGTCAACTTTGGACGTTAGAAAATCTCCACTTTGAAAGCCCCCATTTCGTAAATTTTAGGGGAAAAATTAAAAAAAAATATTTTTGGACTCTATTCCTATCTCTATTCTTATCTTTAAAATGATATACCGCAACCTTATGTAACGCCTTAAAAAATATTTTACTTCGCATTCGCTTCTATGAGAGCTCCCCTGAAATAAATTTTTTTATATCTTTTTAAGTCATATTCAGCTGGTGGCCATCGGTTTACATATTATATTAAAATTTGAAGTAATTCAGAAGTTATAAGGCTCTGACAGACAGACAATTTTTTTGGCAACCCTAGGACGGACAAGTACAAATTCACTCAAGTAGACTAGACCTAGACCTTCGCTTCGCTCGGTCAATTATGTAAGTGAATGGAAATAAATGTCCTTTTTCTACTTGTCCTTATCCCAAGCTATGTGGGATCGAGGCAACTGATGTCTTCTTCTTCCACTTACTTCTGTCATCCATCAATGTATTACCCACCCCATGTATACGCATATCCTCTCTCACACAATCCATTCATCTATTCTTTGCTTTGGTCTCTTTGGTGAAAATTCTTTTAATAAATTCCACCGGTAACGGTTCCAATGGTAACACCATTCGATCAGCCAATAATTAGGGTTCGTATCGTACGCCGTGAGACAAAACCTCAGCCAGCCATTCATCTTATCGCTCAATAAACACGTCATGCCACGGTCCAATGGACACATTACGCCAATTACTATCTTTGTCTCCTCCGATTATATATATTATTGATGACAAAGCCTTGTTTTGTTGCTACGAGACCAATTTGATAACGAAGTTGAATATTATTTTAATGGAAAGGGGTACACTATTCATCCACCCTTATTTGGTGAGTTTCCACTGAGTCGCACCCAGTGAATATATACAATTAAGAATTATACCGTACCTCGTTGGTCTAGTGGATAGCGTAGTCGACTGCGGATCACGAGGTCCTGGGTTCGATTCCCGGTCGGGCATAAAAATTTTTAGGTATTGGGTTCTTCAATTAAGAAATTCTCAGTGCCAGCCCAGAGTTGGAAGTTGGCGGTGTTTCACCCCCGTGCCTCGGAGAGCACGTTAAGCCGTCGGTTCCGGTTATTATCGCTAACATGATAATAGTCGTTAAAGCCCGCCAACCCGCATTGGAGCAGCGCGGTGGGTCTAAGCTCTAATTCCCTCTCTCCTATGAGAGTGGAGGCCTGTACCCAGCTGTGGGACGTTAATGGGCTGTAGTGGTATATCTCAAAATACCCAGTTTTCCTTGTTTGAATAAGGCGCAGTGGCGACCACTGTGGAACCCGAGTTTTTGAATAAGGCGCAGTGGCGACCACTGTGGAACCCGAATTCGATTCCTCTCAGGGACATTTTGAAAATTAGCTCTTTAACTGCGATCTCTCATCTTACGATTTGTTAGTATACATCATAAGGCCTGTGATAGATGTGGGCTAACCTGAAAGGAGTATGGTAGTTTTATGACTCCCATTACAATAAAAGTATTGCAACGGAACGCTAAATCAAATACTGAATCGAACCCAAGAACTTCCACTTCTTATACTTTTACAATACTAATATATACACAATGTCATTTCTCAAAGTTGTGACGTTTTCTTCTTCCCATGAAGCAAATGAATAGTTATCAAAAGTTGCGAAGTACGAGCGTTCACAACGATGGCTTTTATCATTTATCCGAGCGATTTGAGGCAATTATCGCGAAACTCACTCCGAGTTGATCATCTTAACTTTTAACTTTATCTACGAAGTTTTTGTGCTTCAGTAACTTTTTTTAATATTAAAAAAATAATAGATAAGTCAAATATTTCACTGAAATTGAACTAATGACCCGCGCCCGGCTTAAGAAAAAGCAGTAAAAATTGACAAACGAAGTTGCTATTGATTTTATATTTTTATCAAACGGTTACGTCATAACATTAACTTATCAACAATATTATTATTAACTTTCTATTTAGATATCTATTTCATTCCATCTTCATTAAATAACTGTATTTTTCTATTTATGATATGTATATATTTTGTGTAAAAGCACAGTGGCTATTATTTAAATAAACTCGCCGGCATATTTAGCGGAACATAAAAAAAAGGTTTGATATCAGTATCATATAAGGTTGCTGGCTGGTTTATACGTCATTTAATTTAAAAATAAATATTTTCAAAACAACTGAACATCACATTTTATGCAATTGTTTTAATTTTATTCAAATACACCTTATCTGGAGCGAACTTCGATTATTTCTTCCTTCTGAGTTTGATTTAAAATTTCATTGAAATACTGTTTTTTGTTAGTTTTTTAAATCGCGTATCTTTCTGGAGTTGATGACTGAATTATGCCTGACTTAGCCCCAACGGAGATTGCCAGGGCACTCGAAATGCGAAGAAATGGTCAAACCTACAGAATGATATCTCTCTACAGAGATCTTCGTCGCCCAGTTTCAACGATCCATCGGTTCAGGGAGACCGGTAATTATGTGAGAAGAGCAGGACAAGGCAGAAAAAGACGCACTTCGAGTAGGGATGATCGTTTCATTCGGCTTCGTGTACGTAGGAACCCCCGTTTGACGGCCGTCCAAGTCCGACATGAGTTAGAAGCAGTGCGGGGTGTAACCGTAAGTGAGCGTACGGTACGAAGAAGGCTCGAAGAAGCTGGTTTGGGTTCATTTGTGCCCGCCAAGGCTCCAAGGCTCGAGGTAAATCATCGTAGAAACAGGTTAACTTTTGCTCAGGAACATCGACTTTGGAACGCGGACCAATGGACTAAGGTATTGTTTAGTGATGAGTGCAGAATTGTCTTAAATCAAATTGACGGCAGGCAAAGAATATACAGACGCAAAGGAGAACGATACATTCAGACAAATTTTAAAACTACAGTTGCATACGGTGGTGGATCAATAATGGTTTGGGCGGGCATTTGTTTGGGAGTTCGCACAGACTTGGTAGTGATTGACAGAGGGAGTCTAACTGCAGACCGCTATATCAGAGAAGTTTTAGAAGAAAATGTCGTACCGTTTGCCCCATATGTCGGTGAAGATTTTGTTTTTATGCAGGATAATGCTCGGCCGCATACCGCTCGGGTAACTCAAGCTTATCTTAATGATATGAATATCACTGTTATGGAGTGGCCGGCGAGATCACCGGATATGAACCCAATAGAGCACGTTTGGGACTTGCTGAAAAGAAAAGTTAAGTCCAGAATTCCAGCTCCTGCCAACGTGGGAGAACTGCGAATCGCCGTAGTTGAGGAATGGCGGAGACTATCCCAGGAGACCATCGATAACATCATTCTCAGTATGCCTAGACGGGTAGAAACTTTAATAAGAGCACGTGGAGGAAATACGCGATATTAATCACCATTTTTCTAATTTTATTAATTGTTATTTTAATATTAAATTTCACTTTTCCCGGTTACATGAAAAGTTCAAAAATGTACCATTTTTCACAAATAGCCTTTACTCGCAAAATCTGTTCTTAATGGGATCTCATTTTAAGTAAAACAAATGAAACTTTAAATAACAAAAGAAGTGTAGTAAGTAGATTTTAAAACAAAACCATATTTTTTTAATTATGGACCTTTTTTTTATGTTCCGCTAACTATGGCGGCGAGTTTAGCCACGCGAGGTGCCGATAGCCAGGTCCTCTAAATTTTTAGTAGGTATAAGTGGAAAGGAGTGACAATTAAAGACAAATTCTTCTAGTGGAGTAACTGTTATTTAATTTGAAATTAGGTTTTATACTTAGAACCATAAAGTAAATAGACGATGGCTCATAAACAAAACAATAGACAATAGTCCTTACGCCCTTTTTACACTGCAAAACATAGTTGGTTGCGATTTACACACATTACACACTGTATTGGCCGCGCAAATTGGCGTCGACACACATAATAGGTAAAAGTAAAAGTAGTATAATTAAAAAAAATCAAAAACACAACTGCCCTGCGAAAAAACGAACTAAAATAAAAACAAAAGTAATCTAGTTATATTAGAATCTTATTCACATTTTGATTAAATGATATTTTTTGTGAATCATTTTTTTTTTCAAATTTAGTTTTTAATGCGGGACCATGGTCACTCCATTAATTATTTTATTTTAAATTTTACTAGTGTATGTCACCCGGAATAAGCTAGGGATTCTAACGATATACTCATTTATCAAAATCGGTTCAGGCGTATAGAAGTTATGGTGGAATATATAAACTCACATACATACATGAACCCGAAAACAATATACTCCTTTTTTCAGGCAGTCGTATAAAAGTACAAGTAGTAAAAGGCATGATGTGTGCACATGTTTTGTGTTATAACTTAGAACCGATCCTATCATTTTATACTTACCTGAAATGTTGTAGTTATTGCCTGTTTTGTGTACCGTTTAAACTACAAACAAATATACCTCGAACCAACACCGACTAATCCAAAACACCCACAACTGTGTCTGTGTTTTGAATCAGGTGTTTTGAATTGACCCGAACGGGAGGTAGATAGCCTTAATACGACGCACTTAACGTAAGCACTTATTATTTGCTTATAAATTATTACCGCAATTACTTCGAAGAAATATGAAGGCCCTCAATTGTATGCTTCTTTTTGTTGCTTGCCTCTAATTCTATTTTGCTTACAGAATAAATAAATAATTATTATAATTTCAATGTTGTCTCATGCAATATTAATTAATAAAATGAAAGTAGGCATACGTCAAATGGAGAGGCTACAGCTATGCAGCGTATGTCAGAACCAGATTCACGGACTAATATTGTCGTTTTAAACTGCTGTTGTGAAAGCTCAACTGCCTCAGTGGTCTAGTGGTTATCAATTAGCTGGTTATATAGCGGACGACCGACGATCTCCGTGGCGCAGTGTGTAGCGCTGTTATTTTAACGTGCGGAGGTCCCGGGTTCGATCCCCGGCAGCTTCAATTTGGGAATTTATAATTTCCGACTTTTTCCCGGTCTGCCCTGGTGGGAGGCTTCGGCCGTGGCTAGTTACCACACTACTGGCAAAGTCGTGCCGCCAACGATTTAGCGTTCCGGTACGATGCCGTGTAGAAACCGAATAGGGGTATGGGTTTAATATAACTGCCATGCCCCTAACAGGTTAGCCGGCTATCATCTTAGACTGCATCATTACTCACCATCAGGTGAGATCGCAGTCAAGGGCTAACATGTAGTGGATAAAAAAAAGGATAACGAGGCCCGGGTTTGCAGACCGCCAAATAATTATTGGATTTTTTTGACACGAAATTCAGATCTAACTCGGGATTAGGAAGTAAGTAGTGGTTGAGGTGCCGGAGGTTATCAATAATATATAGCAATTACTTATTACTCATAATGTTATTTTATTCAATAAAAGTACAACAAACAAGAAAAAATAAAGTGAAAGAATAAAACAAACTTCAAATAATAATTCAAACAATCTTTGAATGAATTGAATTTGTTTCTCGTTGGGAATTTCTTGTTGTTCGTCGGGTTGGGGAAGGAATGGGTTATGAAATTGAAGTGCAATAAACCCCCTGCAACCTCAGGCAGGGTAGGAGCTGGGGGGTGAAAGTTTCAACTTTTATTCACGGTAAAGCTGGTGCTTTATAAATAAAATAAATAATAATAATAAATAAATAATAATTTATTCATGAGAATGTAGGTGATATAAAGTCGACATGATTACAGTTTGAGAGCCTTATACATTCTACCAATTAATGGTGTATGAATATTTGGTATAGATAGATCATCAAAGTTGTATAGCAATTAAAAAAAAAAATTAGATAAAATTAAATTAATAAAAGGTCATACAAAATTACAATTAAAGTAATTAACGAAAGAACAACATAATTAACGAAACAACAACATAATCAGAGATAATATGATAATAGTTCCTACTTAATTACATATGTCAAATTCCATTTAGGGGAATTCCATATATTCCATATACTCAATTATTTATGCTGCCGTAATGTTTATAATTCAGCTTAAATCCGCTGTTTTAATAATAATTTAATTTATTGCCGGCTTAAAAATTAAAACAAAGTAATAGCTGAAAAAAAACTACCTACCATCAATTTTTGTTTGAGTAGGTACTAGGTTATTAATCATGAAGTTCCATTAAGTTTTGGAATCCACAAAATTTTGGAGATCATAAGTTCTAAGATAGACTTTGTAGGAAACACCAATCTACTAAATATTGTAGCCTAAACTAGTCTATGCCCGCGACCGCGTCGTCCGCGTGGTTTAAGGATTTTTGATTCCCGGTTCAGTGAAGAAGTAACAAACATCCCAAGTTGGTTGATTGTTTTTCATGTTTATCCCGGAAAATTAAAAGAGTTCCCGCGGGAACCCAAAAATCATCCATCCACGCGGATGGATAGCTAGTCAAATAGTATATTTTTCTGGTATCGCTTGCCAACGGAATATTTATATTACTAAGTCGGAGCGAGCGAAACAGAAACGTACACAATGCGATGTAGACTGTGTTTAATGTCAAAATTCCCGGATTATAGTAAACCTCGCATTGCAGAGGTGGAGGGGGTGGAGGGATGGAGGTGTATTTTATTTCATTCGAGATAACTTTCGCTACATTTAGCAATGTGCGGATTGTGGCGCACGATGAATGGGACCTAATACTTCCAGAAAATCCAACTACGAGTAAGTCCTTTTCAGTAAAATATTCTTTTCAATATTTGGTCCCAATAAAATAAGATCAAACCAAGTTAGTCAGATTAAGTCAAGTATTTATCGATCTCGGAGTGGGGTGATTGTATAATATTTCATTAATTACTAAGTTGCCCTGGCTTTATATATTGTGGGATAGTGTACGTTTTTAGTTCTAACTTGTAATGGAGTAACGTAAATATTACAATCTCATCTTGTGTGGACTGATAAATGATCAGTCCAGCTTCGCGGCATCGCATTAGACACGTTAATTTCACTCGAGACTCAACTTCCCAGAACTCTCCTCTGAACAAATCTTATTCCTGAAAACTCTCATCAATAATTGCTATAAAGGCTTTGTCCTGACTGAGAGACAACGTACAGCCCAAACGTCTGACCGTAGAAATTTTAAATTTTGAGAGAATATTTCTTGAGCGCCCTAGAGATGTACTGAGAAAGGAATTTTTCAAAATTCCACCCCCATGGAGGTTAAATAGGCGGTTCAATTTATATCCATGGTAAACATGTTATTTGTGCTTTAGGTGAAAAATGAAGAATTTTACGTTTTTTACAGTTTTATAAAATTTTCTTTCTTTATGAATCTAATTCCAAGCGGACCAAGTTGCGGGCGAAGTTAGGTATAAATTCTCTAAGAAGATTACATTAAGATAGTTTATAAAAATATAATATTCAACTTGAATTACGAATCACTACCTACTAAATTAGATGCCTACTTTCTTCGATGCCTACTTGGAGTTTGCGTGACGAAAGTAAACATAAGATAAAATGTGATAATATCGTTACGGTAACAAGACGCGGATGTTTTTGTAAAATACATTGCTGAAATTTGGCAATTTCCAACACCAATGTTGACATTTAATTTGAATACAATTTTGCGTTTGCGTTTTGTATATTTTGCATATTGAACATTCATCGTGTTACAGAAGATTTCTTAGTTTCTTTTACTCTTATGCTTGTGCCGTGACGTGCTAGTGACGTTTAAATGCGCGATAATTAAAGGAAACATCCATGTCAGTGGAGAATGTTGTGTTGTGTTGTGTTGCTCCATATAAAAGAACTTAAGTGACGTGGATTTTTCATCTTATTAATATTATAATGCGAAAGTTTGGATGTATGGATGTTTCTAACTCAACCACGTCCCAACGGCTGAACGGATCTGGTTGAAATTTGGCACAGAGATAGATTTACTTTTTATCTCGGAAAATTAAAGAGTTTCCACGGGAACCAAAAACCTCGAACCACGCAGACGAAGGCGCGGGCATTTGCTAGTCTTTCATATTACGAGATAAGATCTGTCTGCTAAGATATCCCGGCCTATCTTTTCAACAGATTTTGACGTATTTTGTTACACAGATTGGATCCCGGGGCACGACATACAATTTTTATCCCGGAAAAATATGGAGCTGTAATCGAAAATCTGCCGACAGATGCAAATATGTAAAGCTAACGTTAATTTTCGACGCCAATTCAGCACCGGTGCTGGCTACAGCAAATAATAGGCTAAAGGCAATAAATTATGGCAGATTAGCACTAGAGCCGGGCACTGGCTGACAGGAGGGCAAATGAAACAATCGCCGGGGCAACGCAGTAAGCCACCTCGTAGCTTGTAATTAGCCCCCGGCTTGGCTCAGCCTGGCTGGGCTAGTTAGCCTGCTAGCGGCTAGCCTAGCCCGATACATCCGGTTGTTGCGTTAGTAGCGACGCAGTTTTGTGAGCGTTTTCGCAATTTTGAGCTTGTTATACGACTGCCTGAAAAAAGGAGTATATTGTTTTCAGGGTTAATGTATGTATGTATGTATGTATGTATGTATGTATGTATGTAAGTATGTATGTATGTATGTATCTATGTATGTGAGTTTGTATATAATAATAATAAATAAACTCTTTATTGCGTGACATTGTTGAGACTTAAAAAAAGAAAAAAAAAACTACGAAAATGATGATGATGACTGTAGTATACTCTATTTTTTTTAATTTTATTTTATTCGACCAACCAACAACATTCATGCATAAAATAAAGTATATATAAATTACAAAGAGACTTATAGACAAAAGATATATAGCACAAACATAAACAACTGGCTAGTACAAAAAATTTTTAGATAAAAACATTTCAAAATTTAAGTATGCTAGCTTTACAAGATGCAGTGAGGAATGAGAAAATTACAATAATAGTTATATCAATAGTAATACAAATCATATTATACAGAATAATTACAGAACTTAACTAATAGGCTAACTTACGTAGGGATATCAGCACGTTACGGCGAAAGCAAGCCTTCGACGAGTTAAATATATTGAGGTCTCGGTTGTTGTGATGAAACGACAAATACGGTTAATGCAAGAGTGGTGCGCTAAATTAGTTCGGCAGGGTTTAGGTGGAAAGACGTTATAAGTGCAAATTGAGCGTTTAGGGATTTTACAATTTAGGTTTATTTTTGATAGTAGGGTACCGTCGATATCAGACCATCGAATTCCAAGCGGAACGAAGGCAATTTCAGGCTCAGTTCACTCATGTCACTTCAAAGTTCGTTCAAAACCAAATTGAAAGAATCAAGTTTCTTTTCCTGTTGTTGAAATTTATCAATCATATCGATGCGTAGGTTCTTGATTTCAGCCGCAATAACATTGTCACAGTAGTTGCTGATACTGCCACTTTCCTCGTTTGCCTCTGGAATATTGTGATACACATCGCTACTGCTTGACAGTTGTTTAGTCTGTCGGATAGGCGTGTTGGAGTTATCACCACCTTTACGCGCAGCAGCGATACAGGCAGGGCAAGCCCAGGTCGATCTAGGTGGGTAAGGATCAGTAGTGACGCATTCAAGATGGAACATAAGTTGGCACTTTGTAGATTTAATTCGCTTTTGCGTCACAAGAACAATCGAATTACACGCCGAGCATTCACTTGACATTTTATAAACAATCACTTTATATTAAGTTCAGCAATGAAGTGCAAAAACACTGTGATTTATCGTTGGAATCTTGCGCAACGTAGACGAGTTAGGTATTACTTTCGATGCAAATAGTTTTGTTGATTATTGATTGCAATTTTATATATATCACTTTTGTTGAAAACTAAAATATTATTTTAATACTATAATATGCCAGAAATATACTTTTTAACTATTAAAAACTTAAGACAAAAGAATAACACATTCAATCTGTTTAAATGCTAATCTATCATACTTTAATATTATTATAAATACTAAAGTGTGTTTGTTTGTCCTTCAATCTGACTGATCGATGTGGTTTTTTGCATGGGTAGAGTTAGAAGCAAATGAAATTAAAAAAAAAGTTACTCACTATGCTTAGAACCATGTACTTGGTATTTTCTACGACGTGTATTTTAGTACTGCCTCGTTGGTCTAGTGGTTATCATATTCGACTGCGGCTGACGAGGTCCCGGGTTCGAGTCCCGGGTCGGGCCATAATAAAGTATTGGGTTTTTCTAACTACAAATTCTCAGTACTAGCCCGGAGTTAGGAATTTGGTGGTGTTTCACCCCCGTGCCTCGGAGAGCACGTTAAGCCGTCGGTCCCGGCTATTATCACTAACATGATAATAGTCGTAAAAGCCCGCCAACCCGCATTGGAGCAGCGTGGTGGGTGAAAGCTCTAATACCCTCTCTCTTAAGAGAGTGGAGGCCTGTGCCCAGCAGTGGGTCGTTAATGGGCTGTAGTGGTATTTTAGTACACTAGCTGTGATATCCCGCGCGGACAAAGAGCGGATTGCGGACACAGGAGCAGCGGGACAATGGGGAATCAACCCCTCCGTGCTCATTGTTCGGCGAAGAACATCCGCCAGGGCACATCTATGATTTAAGTCAAAAATTAACAAAGAATTATTAAATCAACACACAAACAAAAATAAACAATTAATATACCAACAAATAATAAAATTAAGGGTGGAGAACATAAATAATTAACAAATAAATGCATTTAACAAATTTTACATTAAAGAAGAATAAAATATAAATCTACAAATTATAACAAAACAAATAAATCAATTACTATATATACTAAATTAAAAAACTTACAAATAACGGAATTGAATGAAACACAAATCTTAAATAAATAAACACATTTAAAAATATTTAATAAGCCTACAAATAACAAAATTAAGTGTAAACAACACAATTAAAATCGATAAATGTTACAACTTAATAAACGAATCAATAATAAAATTTTGTAAAAAGAACACAGACAATTAATAAATCAACATATTTCACAATTTATAAATAAACCAATAACAAAATAAAATTCTGCACAAAGAAGAACAAATTTAAGCACAAAGAACATAAATAAATAATAAAAATAAATAAACAATAAACCAACAAACTATAAAAGTAGACGAAACTAATAAAAGTAAAAAAGGTCTCCGACCACCATGTCGGAGGAACCAGGGCCCCTCTTAGAGCAAGAGGTACTAAAAAAAAAAAAACAACATCCGCCACCCGACTAGCCCTATTATGTAACTGGGCAGACCACTGCCGTTTCGCAAAACACACTGCTGTCCATAGTCCGTGGAAGCCGCAACAGCATCCTGAATAGCATAGCAGGGCAGATGGATGTCCTCTGGTGAGGAAACTCATACAGAGGACTAAATCCCTTTTACTTTCTAGGTCTCGTACTAACATAGTTTTAAGTTAGAGAACTTCTCATTTAACCTACAATCACCGAATAAAAATAAATAATTAAAATGTTACTAACACCTTAGATTGTAAGTACTAACATAGTTATTATGATCATATTGTTACTAACACTAAAGTGGATCACAAATGTTGTCTATATTAAATAAATGAAGTGAATTGAAAACATTGTGAGTATTAGTGTTTAATGGCCACAATGAAGTCTAGACATTCCGATCCCACGCAGTCTTGTCTACCCTATACCTACTATAGACTCTTAGAGTGTTATTGCAAAGCGCGTAACCAGAATTTAAACGAATATTGAGAAGGTGAAGCTGAATGAAGGAGCGACGAAGCGAGTTTTCATCAGCATCATAATGAAAAATAGCTTGGCGGCACGTCTTTGCCAGGAAGATAAGTTACTAGCTACGGCCGAAACCTCCAACTAGGCAACGACCAAAGAAAATTGAGAAATTCAAATAATCCCAAATGGACTCTGCCGGGGATCAAACTCTGGGCCTCCAACTAAAGCTCTCACCACTCCGCTAGGGAGATTGTCAATATACGAGAGAGATATTAAAACCAATTGGCCCGTTATATCTTTCCCAAAAGTTAGACAAGCTCGCGATTCCATACGATGAATAAACACCGAACAATATATAAATAAAACAAGTAGTTGCGTTCCACAATGATATTATTTTATAAAGGAGTCTTTTTTCCGACAACACGATATTTTCACACCATTTCACTACCATTTTACGCGAAAAGGGTACACTCAAATCACCCGCAGGTCACATTCAGCTCACGTTTCGGGCAACTCCCGGATAGTCCCGGTCGCTCCCGGAAAGACCCGGCCAAAGGGATAAGCCCAGGCACTTTGAAAAGAAACAATGCCAAATATCACCATATACCTGAAATATTTTTTATCTTGTGTTTTTTTTTCTTAAGACGGAAGTGGACTCACATATTAGAAGACATCACAGTTTAATTAAACTGATACCCTATTTCAATTTGTAAGCGGAATTGTAGATACCGTATGCAAAATAATTATGATAATTAAGAAATTATAAATTCCCAAGTAAGATTCCAGATTCCAGAATCCAGGCGCTGCAAGACCGCGGCGTGTGAAAATGCCTACAGAAAATCTAGGTCTAGCTGTGGCTATTGGTATCAGTCGATGATGACAAATAAGCTCTAGCTTGAAATTGAACCGGGGACTATCAGTTAAAAAAATACTGCGTTCAGTACTTCGCTCGCGAGATCGTCCCGTACGGAAAACTTTAAAAAAAGTGTGTGTGTGTAATTTACACTTGTAATTTACACATTTACAAGTGTGTGTGTGTGTACTTACACACGTTAGAAGTGAAACTTCAGAAAAGTAGCATACGAGATAAGTAGATAAACGTAACTTGTAGTCTATCTCATTCTCACGCAGGCTAAATCCTATTATGAATTGTTTTTGTCTCTTTTTGGTGGTGCTTTTTCATTTTGTTTTTCTTTTTATCAACCAGTGGCGGATTAAAATAAAACATAGAAATTAATAAATCAGACTTTCTAATGCTGCATTTAAACTATCCAACAGAAAATTACAAAAATGGAACGCTTTGTATACACCTTCGTCTGGTGGCGCCACTTGTACATCCATTTCATCGAATTAAAAAAAAAACAACGATTCTAAAGAAGTTTCACTACAATAAATTCAATTTGGAAATATTTCGTAAAAGTTTGACTTTGTTTTCTGTCTTGGAAGTATTCAACTTTGAGAAATAAATTGGATTTGTTTTATGTAGCTAATATAATATTTTGATGCAAGAATGTGGGAAGTTATTAGGTGCTCAATTTCATAAGCTTAAAAGTTTGTATGCACTTGTTCTCGAAAGCATAACTGTACTAAAAAAAGTTAGTAAAGTTATAACTACAACCACTCTTTAAAGAAGAAATGGGGCCAGTTTTAATAGATTTTTAGCACATGGACCTTTTCAGCCATGAATCTTTTTCACAAATCATAATAAATATTATATTATACACATCTCTACATTATTAACTTCATATATTTTTCTGTTTTATTTGCTTGAACAATCAATTAAAATTACGCTACTAAAGTCCAACACTGGTTTGATGGTCGTGGATTGATACAACCGAAAATATAACTCCTATTTCGTAAAACTCAACAAGCATACCGGTATAAGTGAATAGTCTCGTCGCCGTTTCGTTTCCGTCCTTCATTTTTTCCATTCCTGTAGTGAATGCCCGTATTTTTGCACAAAAAAATTCACTGGCACGGGTGAAATGAGACGGAAAAATTTAATAAAAACCAGGAACAAAAAAGGAGCTATAGTTATTCCTGTATAGAGTGTGGGGTCGTAGTGTCTACACTCTACAGTAACGATGTCTTATTCGCGTCACGTAGAGGCGTGATAAACTCTGGAATCAGTGAGGCGCCTGCGACAGACGGGCCCGTGATTGGGAATGATAAATGGGCAGTAAAGTCCTTACTGCCTTGCCGGCCCTGCGGAGGAATTGTCATTTCGTTACGACACTCGAGCGAGCATCGGAGCACGCTCCTATTGCAACTCAGCGCGATATGTTCAATGTTACGTCAAGTCGTAAAGTTTGATGAGATTGTTGTACGATATTGACAATGCTTATAATACTCAATACTCAATATCATTTATTCAATATAGGTACACTGTAGGTACACTTATTGACGTTAAAAATTACTTACTTATAAAACATGATAGTGATAATCGGTAACGGTATCTTAAAACTAAAGCTACGAGGGTTCCAAACGCGCCCTGGGCTGAGAAGAGCCTACAACAAACTCAAAATATATCAATTACTAGCTAATGCATGCGACTTCGTCCGCGTGGATTGAGGTGTTTCGGTTCCCGCAGGAACTTTTTAATTTTTCAGGAATAAAAAGTAGCCTATGTGTTATTCCAGACTATAATCTATCTCTGTGCCAAATTTCATCCAGATCCGTTTAGCAATTGGAGCGCGATTGAGTAACAAACATCCATCCATCCATCCATACATCCAAACTTTCGCATTTCTAATATTAGTATAGATTATTGCGTGATGTTATTCATTTCCAATTTAATTCTGTGTAATTTTGATAGTTAAAATAGGTGTTGTCACTTTTAGCAGGTTTTTTTTGTAAACCATGTAGCTTAGGGGAGTGGGGGAGGATTGATGCGATTTTCAAAACATGCCATAATTAGGTGTTATACCATTAACGAATCTGAATGAAAAGTATTTCATCGAAAAGATTGGTTCTTTATATAATATCTAACAAGTTAGTTTGGGTGAATTGTAAAGTCTACTAATATAAAAGTGACCTAAAAAAAATATGGAAAGTGCATCAATGCTCCCCCACTACGGGTAGGATTGATACAGAGGTTGGGTAAGAAAAATGGAAAGAATAATCAGTAGACCGTGTGTTTATTTATTACCAAAACAGTTTATAGGCACAGTTATATCTACTCTATTTTATATGAGGAAAGATTCTCCTCAAAACTATACAAATGAGATCGCCGTACGGTCACACTTTTATCTTGCGGAGTAAGTTTTAACACGACGTCCGTAAAGTTTGCATAAGCCATATCTGGCTCTTTCGGAAACGTAAACATGATTCTCCCGAAGCCTTGACGTTTCCGCAAATAAGAAACTTCATATTCCGTCATGGAAGACTTATCTAATACTTGTGCCACGTAATGAACACATCTCTTTTGTCCTAATTTGATCAGCAAAAAATCATTAGTATTAATGTCAAAAGCAGACAGCTTTTCGTTCTGTTGGCAATCTACCTCTTGAATAGACTCCAAATCAGTTTCGATGTCATTGATATCACTATCCGAATGTAAACTTATAATGTCCTCTTCATTTTCTGAAGATGATTCTACTAGACGCTCATTAATTTTCGTTAGTCTTTTATTTTTTTTCAGAAACACTTTAGCTCGCTTTTTTCTTTTCTATTCTTCGATTAGTTCCAATCTTTCTTTCTCTGGCGTATCTGTATAAATTCGTGACTTTCCTTGTCTTCCTCTACCAGTTTGTTTTCGTAGAGGCGCCTTTGGAAACGGTCTTATCACTTCTGGCGATAGTAGTGATGTGGTAGTTTTCGAAATGGTGGTTTCTGCAGCGGGATCTGGAGGGGAGAAAAGTAGATGTACGTCTGGTGTGGTGATGGCAACGTCTGGTACGGTGATGGCAACGTCTGGTGCGGTGATGGCAACGTCTGGTGCGGTAATAGCAGAGGTTTCTGGACGATCTGTCACATATGCCGCGTTGAAGTCTGCATCAGAAAAAGCCAACCGATCAAGTGGCCAAATACCAGGCTTGCTGAAACCGCTTGTAATATTTTTCATCGAAAATGTTTCAAAGTAAGCTGCTTTTATTAAAGCTGGTAGATCATAGATCGTGAGGGTGCGCCCTGGATGGTTTAGGTGCCAGTTATTAAACACCACGGACAACTTTGATTTAAAAGGTCCGAATACCGATACGCCCAGAGGCTGCAATCGATGCGAAGTATGCGGCGGAAACGATAACAAAACAATCCCATTTTCTTTGCAAAAACGAACAGCAGTGATAGAAGCATGTGATTCATGATTGTCTAGAAGCAATAAAATTGGCTGCTCGCGAGAACAACCACTGTACTTTATAAGGTGTTCTAAGACTTTCAAAAATGCTTCTGATGTCATCCATCCGCTTTTTGTTGCTAATCCAAGCGAGCCTTCAGGTGCGCCATTTAGAAAATGGTCTTTATAATGAACTCTTGGGAATATAAAAGCTGGAGGAATGCAAGTGCCAATAGCAGAAATAATTGCACAAAATGTGACCAGTTGGCCTTGTTCTGCCGATACTATTTGACCTACTTGCTTATACCGCTTTTCTGCTAAAACTTTTGGGGTTTTTTGCACGGTAGTTACACCGCTTTCATCTAAGTTATATATTTTTTCGGGAGTGAATGAAAATCTTCTCAAAACAGACTCATAATTATTGAAAAATTCATCAACTGTGTGCCTGTTGAATGCTGATGCTCTTGCGGCACTGGTATTCTCAGGTTTTCTGAGACTTATGCTTGGATGGCGTCTCCGAAATCCCTTTAGCCATTCAATGCCAGCGAGTTTATCTTCATCCCATTTTTCTGGGTACTTACAATGCGGTAGAACGCAAGCGTAATCGTACGCCAGTTTTCTTACTGCATTCAAAGTCAACCCATACTGTATGGCGCTGCTTTTTTTTATATATTTCTCTAATTCTTTCTCTTCATCTATTGTAAAAACTTGTTTATTTGTGAACTTATTTGCAAAACTTCGTTCTGCAACTGGTAATTCACTTTCTTTCTTTTTCTTTTCCAGTCTATCTTGCAGTGTCGCCGGTTTAATATTATATTTTTCTGCAGACTTTCTAATTGATAAATCTTTACTTAGAACACTTTCTATGGCCAACTTCATATTTTCCTCGGATACTTCGGGCCTATCCGTCACTCTTTTATAAATACGTGGCATTTTGATCAAAGCTTGTGCTGAAAAAAAGCAATAAAATAGGGTATTATATTTGTCGTTTATAGCCATATTGAGGTGGAGGATTGATACAGTGTATCTATCCTCCCCTTAGTTATCTGTATCAATGCTCCACACTAACAACATAAGTAATAAAATGTATTCGTATTCGTAAGCTAAGCAAATATATTTGGCAAAACTCTCAGATTTAGCTAAAATACACATACGCAGGTAAAAAATGATACTCACCAAGTTATAATTTGTGAAAATGCACTATTTGTATGTTTTTTCCGAACACCAAAACAAATACTTCCGACCTGTCAAAACACGAAGATCAAATAGCAAAAAAACATGGCGGCCGATACGATGGCGCCATTCATATGCTTTGACCAACTACTAGAGCCATCTTTTAGTCACACCCGTAACTACGTAGTGCTTTTTGTTTGCTTTGTGGTTCATCTGTATCGATCCTCCACCTGTATCAAACCTCCCCCATTCCCCTAATCATCAGTATGTAGTACAGTTTATTAGTTAAACTTTAAACACATGCTTTTATTTTTGGCAAAAAAAGATATATTAGGATATATCTTATTTTGACACTACCATAACAAGTATCATGCATGTTTTATTCAAGTTTAATTGAACGAAAACATTGAAACAAAACATTGTTGTATTACTATTATTTTCAAGTTTTCATGTGGGACATACAAATGGCACTTAGGATAAAGGTATCATAATTATTTTGACTCTACCATAATAAGTATCATGCATGTCTTATTTTCCCTAAGATCAGAAGAGCATGTAAAGCGTAGAATACCTACCAGAATATAATAATATAAAAATTAGATATTTGTATTTGTAACTTTTCAACAACATTTCACCTATCCTAAAAGGGGCTGAAATTACCACAATATATTGCATTAACTGGTATAAGACTGGAAGGGCGGCGCACGCAAACAGATCAAAGGGCCGCTGATCGGGATAAAAGCTTGTGTGTCAACTTTGAGGCGAAAACAAACAGCGCAAATTGACGGCAAATCGAGATCCGGCCGGGGGCGGGGGCGTGGGCGGGGGAGGGGGCGCCTTATGTCACGCGTGAGCCGTTCCACTAACATATTTTGGATCTGTGCCCCGGATGAAGGGGAGTGTTAGTTTGTGTGTCACGTGTCTCCCCGGCTTTCTGAGCCGTTGCCCTGCGACACAAGCCACGCGACACCACTTCATAGACAACACAAGAATTTGACGACCTCCGTGGCGCAGTGTGTTAGAGTTCATAAAACATCAAAAACTAACATTTTTTTACTCGAGACTCATTAAAAAAACGGTTTTTTTGCGCCCCCCTAGTGCGGAGGTCCGGGGTTCGATCCCCGGCAGGGTCAATTTGGAAATTTATATTTTCTGAATTTTCCCTGGTCTGGCCTGGTGGGAGGCTTCGGCCGTGGCTAATTACCACCCTATTAGCAAAGATGAGCCGCCAAGCGATTTAGCGTTCGGGTACGATGCCATGTAGAAACAGAATGAGGTATGGGTTTAATATAACTGCCATGCCCCTAACAGGTTAGCCCGCTACCATCTTAGACTGCATCATCACTTACTATCAGGTGAGATCGCAGTCAAGGTCTAACTTGTAGTGTAAAAAAAAACATAGTGTTGCCCCCGTCGCTGACGTAGGACAAGAATCAGAGAGCGGGCGGCGCGGCTCCAAGCGTAGGTGTTTCGGTTTTATTTCCTTATGACGAGCTGTTATAATATAACTTGCAATATTCGCCTGTTTATTTAGTTCAAATTTTGCAAAACTGAATTTTAAAACACTGTTATCCCCAACCGGTTGAGCTGGAATTTTGCATAGACGTTTAGTTTGGATGACTATGCATGCTTAGCTAAGTGACGTCATTCTAAATAGCCAAGCCAAAGCCTTAGTCTTCAACATTTTATACTAAGTTATAAGAAGAAATGATATTTTAAGTTGTTATAAAATATTATATGTTGTTATAAATAAATTTCAGGACTGACCATTGAACTTGGCACCCATTTAGATCTCACTTCTTTTGTCGCTGAAGTCAACAACCAAGGCATATATATCACAATTTTGAATTTGGCTCTCATTTCACATTTATGTTTTTGATGGGATAAATAAATTGCAGGACTGACCATTGAACTTGGCACCCATTTAGATCTCACTTCTTTTGTCGCTGCAGTCAACAATCAAGGCATATATATCACAATTTTGAACTTGGCTCTCATTTTACATTTATGTTTTTGATGGGATTTATAAACTTCAGAATCAGTTTCTATGCGGCTTTGTACCGAAAAAGTTAATTGATCATGCTTACATGTATAAAGGCGATATACCTTTGCCGGTGCGGTGGTAACTAGCTGTGGCCGAAGCCTCTCACCAAGCAAATCGTGAATTGCTGTCACTGACGGATATCGTCTGCGACTTATATTTGCATGACAAAATGACCGGGTATTTAATCCACGATTATCGGAATTTATTTAATAATCCAGAACCAAAAAGTTCAAAGTTTAAACTAAAAGTCCTCAGTCAAAAGCCATTAATTCAAAGTAAGCTCTTTGAAATTCAGTAAAATTCAAAAGCTGAATATGGACGTCTCACGTAATCACACATTATAATGGCGAAAGTTTGTATGTCTGTGTGCAGTGTGTATGTTTGTTACTCTTTCACACAAAAACTACTGGATTGATTTGGACGGAACCATGGACTTTACCATGGACGGAAAATTAAAGAGTTCCCGCGGGAATCAATATACCTCAATGCGATAAGAGAAGAGAGTCTGAGAAGAGCCCACATCATATTATATTTGGTGTGAACTTGTGAAGATCTAACTAAAGCGGAGGAATATTCTCGTAGTGACTCATTATGGCGCCTTAATTGTCCTTTGAAATTCAAAGCTTCCTTCAAAGGCGCTACACGCTTTTCAATTTCAGATCTCGTGCGTAAAATATCAGCGACAGGGAGGAATATTATTGTATTTTGTAGTCTTATGGAGTGTTTGAATATCCGGTGGCAATAAAACTTGCCATTAAAGTATTTGCCGCTGTCATTGTCTGCAAGTTTTTAATACATATACCCACCTGCAGACTTGCTGCAAGGGTGAACACGGTGCAAAAAGCTGTCTTCAGAAATTGCGGAAGTAACTATAATATATAATATTATATAACATAAGCTTATAACTTTAAATGCCTAGTTGAGAAAAAATAAGTAGAACTTGATTGAATAGGAAGTTTATTTAATGTTTTTCGCTCTTATTAATAAAAAAATGCATACTTCAAGCTTAAGCGGAAGCTAGACTTGGACTAGTAAATTCCAGAGTAATCGAGTATTTGCATACTCGAGCATGGAGTAAACTTGAGCAATACACTCCTTGCCGGGATTAACGCTTGCGATACGGCAACCCACATAATTTAAATGTAAAAAGAGCGAGTCAACGAATGAAAACAAAGCTTGATGTGACATTAATGACAGTGACATACATTAACTTTAGCCTGTGGTGTGTACGATATTTTGAATTTCACACTCAGAAGAACTAGAAACCAGAGCCGTTAAGCCAGTTAAATAAAAAAATTGAATTTGACAAATGACAAGCTGGGACGCGGTTTTATTTTTTCGCTAACTTTGTTGTAGTGCTCGGTGTATAATTAATAAGACTCTTTGCAGGCCGAGGGTTAGGAGAACACAAGGAAACCAGGCTGCAGGTGGCGCCAAATTATACTAATACTATATTCAAAAAACTACATAACAATACATAGACAACTATACACAAATATCATCCATAAATATATTATAAACTAACATATATAATACATATATATTTATATATATACATACCATAATATAAACTTAAATATCCAATTACATACTATACATACCTAAACTTACAATAAAATTAAATATAAACTAAAGTCGTCTTCAATATGTAAGGTAATACGTCTTAAGAGCATTTTTGAATACGCCCAGCGATTTTGATTGTCTTATATTCAGTGTGAGTGCATTCCATAGTTCAATTGCCTGTACAGTGAATGAATTTCCGAAAAATTTGATTTTATGTGATGGCATTTTCAGAGGAAGCGTTCGATAATGTCTCATGTCTGACTGCACCCCAATAAATTGAAACTTTTCTTTAAGATAAGAAGGAGTGTTTAGGTGAAATAAAACAGTACGGAAGAGAGAGAACGTGCATATCCCGGCGACGGCAAATAGGGAGCCACTTGAGCTTTTGGCGAAATTCGGATACGTGGTCACATTTGCGTAAGCCGAATAGCGAGATTTGGAAGTTTGTTAAGTTGGTCCTGGGTCAAATTAAGAAAGCTTGCATCACTATAACCGAGAATAGAGAGAAGGAGAGATTGTGCTAACAAAACTTTGATTGGAATTGGCAAAACATTGGAAATGAACCCTGGACTGCCAATAATAATTGCCTGGGATTTGGCAGAATTCACGCAAAGCCCATATTGTTTACTCCATCCAGAAATGGCAGCAAGGTCACTATTAATGGTGAAAATGGCTGATGCAAGATCCTCCAGAGGTACAGACCGATAAATATGGATATCATTTGCATACATGTGATAGAGAGAAGAGATATATGGAGTGATAGAATGAATGAAAATAGCTAATAATAAAGGACACAACATGCCACCCTGAGGTACCCCGGCCGTCACATCATACCACGGCGAAAAGGTCTCGTCGACTCGAATGCGCTAACGACGACCATTGAGGTGACTCCGAAAACAATCAATCACCGGCGGGGCCATGTTAACAGAAGAACGCAACATACTCAGCAAGATATCGTAATGCATTGCTAAAATCAAGCAACGTTAACTTTCAGAAGGCATTCGACCTAGTAGATAACGATGTCTTGCTCAAAATGTTAGCATCGGTTGGGTTCACTCCACATTTACTGAATTTTTTTGCGAGTTACTTGAGAGATAGGCAACAATACGTAGACTATAGGGGTCATAGGTCAGAACCGTATTTTACTAGATCCGGTGTGAGTCAGGGTAGCAACCTGGGTCCCTTACAGTTTATTTTAATGATAAACGATCTACCTCAGGTGATCAAGGATGCAAAGTGTTTACTGTTTGCGGACGATCTCAGGCTCTCTCTGGCTGTAGATGGCGAGAGTGACTGTGGGAGGCTGCAGCAGGACATTGATCGAGCAGTCAAATGGAGTAAGGACAACCGTTTACAATTTAACACCTCAAAATGTGCAGTGATCACCTTTTCTAAGGCGCAATCCCCCATCCATTATGATTATAATATCGATGGGGTACCAATGGTGAGAGTTTCAGAAGTTAGGGACTTGGGGGTTGGTTTGAACACAGAACTTACGTTTCGTAACCACATTGTAAAATGCTGTAAGAAAGCTTACAAAAATCTAGGTTTTTTACTTCGTACCGTTAGGAGCTTCAGTAACGTAAAGGCGGTGATAGCATTATACAATGCTTTGGTCAGGAGCCACTTAGAAAGTAACTCGGTCATTTGGGCTCCACATGAGGCTAAATATAGCCTTATGTTAGAGCGGGTACAAAATAAATTTGTTAGGTACCTATATATGAAGCTATATGGGGTATACCCATACTACCCGTTAATGTATCCAACATTATTTGTTCTGGGTATGGTTGGGTATAACGAACTAGGGGTTAGGAGGGAATTAGCACTTATATTGTACATTTTTAAAATAATACGGGGGAAGTTATTTAATGTAGACGTTTTGGGGCAGGTGAGTCTTTGTGTCCCAGACCGGTACGTGTGGCGGAGGCGCAGGCCACCGCTGCTGGCGGTACCGCGCGGACGCACCAACTTGGTCAACAAGGCGCCGCTCACGCGAGCGATTCGCACCCTTAACGTCATAGCTGAGAGAACGGATCTGTTTTGTTGTACTCTGAGTGAACTCACTAGGATTGCTCTGTGGGCTATATGTTATAATAATAATAACAATATTTAATTAGTTTATAATATAGTTAAGGCTTATTTTAGCTACACTAGTGTATTAGGGAAACCTGTAATGCTAGTTGTAAGTGGAGAAATAAATAAAATAAAAAAAATAATAAAATTGTGAGCTGTTTATTGTCTATTGCCCAACGAATGTCATCGGTAACCTTGACTAGCGCTGTAACTATACTATGACCAGAACGAAATCCACACACAGACACAGATTACACACAGACAGTGCTTATTAAGGAAGCCTATTCCTTTTCCAGTTAGCTGTTGATAGACTAACTTCTCAAGAACTTTTGAAAGAAATGGTAAAATAGAAATGGAACGAAAATCATTTACAGATGATGGTTTTAGTTTTTTGGGAAGAATAATGATTTGTGCATTCTTCCATGCTTCAGGAAATTCGCTGGTGCTAATAGAACAATTCAAAATGTGGGTAAGGATAGGAGAAACAACGTCAAGGATAGGAACAATCATAATACGGCTAAAGCTGTCAGTACCAATAGCATTCGATGAGATAGACAATACGTTCTTCTTAATATCACATTCGGAGAATGACTCGAAACTAAATGGAAGAAAGTCAATATGTCATTCAGGCTCAAGATTAGATCCTATTTCGCCACATATCGCATAATATCTCTATGCAAGCGCGATACAAAAGAAACAAGTAGATTCACCTGAGCGAGGAAGGCTTCGCGCTTAACTTGTTCCTCAGTCCTCAAGTCCGGGTGCTTCACAATTCAATTTACAGTGTTCAGATAAATTCAACAGATTTACGCTCCCATCCACCTTCGCGCTTACACTTGCTAATTTAATTACGGAAAGGATCCCAAAGTTTTCTTTGATTGGGCACTTGCTTTGATGTAACACAATTAATTAACAAAAGTTTTTATTACCTTATGAAGAGCCCCGTTTTCATAATATCATTATTAGTACCTACAAAATTTTAATAATAATAGCAGATTTTTTCGGTGACTGATAACCCCAAGTTGCGTGGCATTCTATGATACTATTTATTGTTACTTTCATAGTATTACTATCAAAAAAATATATAACATATATATGTTTAGTAAATTATATAACCAGATGGTCAGTAAATTTTTTCTTTATTAATTTTTTCTTTTTAATTTATCTCCATGCTTCGTTTTTCGTTCTTTCTTGTTCACAGTTTCATTATTTTGAATATTGCTACTAACTTTCCCAATTCATCGAGATTGTAAGGTAGGAGCGATGTCTTCTTTTTAATTGGGGAAAGTTTCCGTTTTGATGAAAAGGAATGGGGAAAAATCTTAATTAATGAAGCCAAGTTTTCCGAGTGAATTAAATCGTCGACTAGTTAGTCGGTGTTCTATTGTTTGTGTAGAGATATTTCCGTTGGTACTTGAAGCAGGTAGCTGTAGGGGGGGAGTGGTCGAGGGGAGAGGGGAAACTTTAACGAGACGGGAACTCGTGAATCGAATTATTGAAAACTTTTACTTGCAAACAAATTTAAATTCCCGACTATTTTCTTTTGCTTTTGTGAGTTTGTTTTGAAATCACTGATTATTTTGCTAAGCATGCCGGAATATTCAAGTATTATAAGTGAATGCTTAGGAACCCCGTGCAAATTGTCCAACCTTCAATGCACTGCAATGTAAGTCGATGCATTCGGCGGATTCGTACTACCATTTTGTGTCCAATTTTCACGTGTATGGCCCCACGCGACTAGCGTGCTGACGTGACTTTTTAAAAATTCAAAACTAACATTACAAACATAATAGTAATAAATAGTGCTGAAGCATACTAAAATATATGACCGAACGATATAATCGAACGATGTGTGTAAACCTAGTACATATAACTACCAAATAAAGCATAAGGGTAGAAATGGTAAAAAAATATGTAGTTCTCAATGGGGGAAAACATACAAATTATATACATATGAATTTTGTGTTCTCTAGACAAACATGCGATGCCTCGATACGTGATCTGAATATGAAGGGTCGCTATAGGTATGATGCGAGAGGGTGCGGCCGATATTGTTTCAGGAAATGTTGCGGAGCTCGATACAACCGGCTGACCGTTCGTATTGTCTGCTCTTGAGTCTGCAATTTACACAATAAATTCTTCGCTCGGTAGTATATGATTTCGAAGGAAAACTACGTTTCTAAAAACGGTACAGTTTTGTTCCTATTATGTTTTCTCTCCTGAAGGAATTTCCGCGGGAACTCCTTAATTTTTCCGGATAAGCTTATATACTTTCCCGGAATAGAACCTTTCTTTGTACCAAATTGCATTAAAATCGGTTGAAAACTTGACTATTTAAGTGTAGCAGATAGACATACATAACACTTTCGCATTATTAGTAATATTAGTATGGACTAATAAGAAATTTCACAATTAAGATGTTTTGTTCGTGCTAGATGACCATTCCCTGTGGCATGGCTCGAACAGAATGCTTGAAAATCACTCCCTTCTTCCTCTCTCTTCAAAACCTTAAGCTTCAAGGGCTAGAAGCAACCTTTTGCCTTTTATTTTACTTTCTATTATAGTTTTGTTTATTTTTTTAGGGTTCCGTACCTCAAAAGGAAAATAATTGAACTCTTATAGGATCACTTTGTTGTCCGTCCGTCTGTCTGTCAAGACCTTTTTTCTCAGGAACGCATGTTTCAAGCTGAAATTCATATCACACACTCAGGTCTACGGTCACTTGAAGAAGGCAGTGAAAAAATCAAACTTCTAAGCCCACGCAATCAAAAGATACAACCTTTTATGCTGCAAATTTTCGACACTCGCAAGGGAATCAATACCTACAGGGTACTTCTCGTGAGCTCAGAATCTTGAAATTTGGTACGAAGCTACGTCAAGCACAGATAAAGGAAAAATTGCTAAAAGCATAAAGTTTTAGTTATACATCATATAATAAAAATATTTTTAATAATTTTAACCTTACTACAGCTATACACGAACTCTCGGTGCGCGAGTCCGACTCGCACTTGGCCGGTTTTTTAAATACTGCCTGCATTGACTAGTAATATCCAAAGCATTCGTGTCAGTAAGATGTCCCTAACTCTAGATGCGTGCATTCAATCACCATTATCATCTCAGCCTGCGGACGTCCACTGCTGGACATAGGTCTTTACCTAAAAACGCCACAACACCCGCTCCTCAGCCTTCCTCATCCCCCCACTTCCCTCCACCCTCTTTATGTCGTCGGTCCATCGCGCTGGAGGGCGCTCCACTCTACGCTTACTTGTACGCAGTCTTCCCTCTAGAACTTTCCGGCTCCAACGGCCATCGCTCTTACGACAAACATGGCATGCCCATTGCCTCTTCAGCTTACGTCCCAGACATAGCCCTTCTTCTTCTTCTTTCGTTCTTTTCTTGGGTTCTCCTATAACTGATCTCCTATAACTGACTAACTCTTCATTTTGAGTCCTGTCCTTAAGAGAAACTCCTAACACAGCCCTCTCCATAGCTCTCTGAGCGACTTTATATTTGTGGATCATGCCTTTTATTAGAGTCCACATTTCGGCGTTATTAATGGTTAATAGTAGTTACTAATAAATAATATTTTATGATTTGCACTAAAGCAAAATAAATTGCGCAATAATTATCAATATTATTTCGCTATACAGAAACAGTTTCCATGGAATCATAATTATCATGAAGTAGGTTATGAAAGGTTCATAAATAAGTGAAAGCGCCGGCCCAAAATATACTCGTTAATTAAAATAGCTCATTGCCGCACTGAAGCCTCTTAATTTTGTAACAGAAATGTGCAATTAGCGAGCCGGGGGGCAAGAGGAAGTATCTACTTTAATGAAAAGACAGTATTTTGAATGTTGAGTTTAATAATTAAGTAAGGGCCAGTGGCATTTTAGACGCTTACATGACCCCCTTGGTCTAGCGATTAACATGTCATAATTTTTGTGACAAGACATTGTGAGTACTTACCTACTTGCTCGGAGCTTGGAAGCTCACAATGTTTTACCACGGATTTTTATGGTGATCTACGTGCTCTCCGAGGCCCTGTGCCTAAGTTGAAACCCGATCTCTATCTTCAGTTGTATTGGATTTACTGTTTTTAGTCTCAACAATGGGGCGGTCCGTTGCATGGAGACCCTCGCATTAAATGCTCAGTCGATGAAACTTAGCTGGGTTTTAGTATTGGATGATCCAAAACTTACACAAAAATATCCAACAAAAAAAACATCCGGAAGTTAGGTATTTATACCTAAAACTTAATATGACTGAATATTTTCTCGATTTCTTTTTAAAATTATAGTAGGTAGTATATTTACACTCAAAACCGAAATATCAAATGAAATAATCGTGCAGAACATCGATATTTAAACCGATTTTATGATGAAATCTAAACTGCGTTTACGCGATAATTTACCTTCCTACTTTAACAATTGGGTATATCATAAAAAAACCTTACTTCCTTTCTGAGTTTTTATTGGATATTTATAATATTATACGTTGAACTCGTGATACTTTATCATACTATAAAGTTTCGTCGCCTGAGGAATTATGGTTGGGGTCAACTAGCTTTATTACCTAGACTCGGGCTACGAGAGTAATAGAATAGAGAGAGCACCTGTGTGTGCTTATACTTTTGTAAACTATAATATGTCCGGCGCCATGACTCTGTGGAGGTTGGGAGGAAGATTTAAGAGCTCAGTTAAGGTTACCATTGAAATTTGACTAAAGAAAAAAGCATGATTACACAAGTCACGTTCACCAAATACTGACAAAAAATTACTAAACACTTACGTAGATGATCGGTCCCGTACAGCCCGTTTTGTTTGTATCGAGGTTCTCCCTCATCAGTAAAGCACTCGTGTTCAAAGCACGAGTAATCAGCAAGATTAGACAAGAAACAAATTAGTGATTCAGAATTTAATTATCGCTGTAATTGGGACGGCGAAGGAACTGACGTCCGGGACTTGATCAAATTTGGAGGGTCAATTAACCACCGCGTATCAAAGCTCTACCCACTTATCTGTCGTGTGAAAGATTAGCGCGTGTCTCTTACCAATAACATTATTTACTTGATTAATTTTTATAATATATATAATTTTTTATATATAATATAATTTACTTACAAACTTTGGCCAGCCTATAGTCTGTAGTAAGTATAATTTCTAACCCTCTTACATGTATTGTTCCTCTATGTCGAAACCAAATAAGATTTGCGGAGTTTAGTTTGACTTTGAATGCGTTCTTTTCTAAATAAATGACTTTTTGTGTAAACACAAAATATGCTAAAAATTTAGTTTTAAATTGCAATAAATTGCATTTTACGTATTTTTTAGACGTATTAGACGTATTTTTGGCCATAGCTCCGAGGATTTTGGGCGGATCGAGATGAATGAATTTTGAAAATTTATTTTACTTATTTTAAATTTGGTTTAGGGATACAAACTATCATGATACCTAATTTCATCAAAATTGGTTAAATATATGTACCGTGAATGCGTAGCTGACAGACAGACACAGTTTCGCATTTATAATATTAGTATGGAAGTGTGGATTTATTAATCTCCACTAAGTGAAACTTCAATTCTACCACGATTGTAAAGGAAGACAATCAATAAATTATTCCTCGCATATACCTACAGTCAATTATTATATCCTTTTAAAAATTGGCGTTATTACAAAAGAGGAGAGATTGAACAAAGAAGATTAAAGCACCGCTGGGGCGAGCTTAAGGTCTTACAAATGGCGATTTTAATCATCCCCATGTTCGGCGCATTTTAATTGCAAGCAGTTTTCAGTTTTAATGAAGGGAAGGAAAAAGTTGGGAATGGAGTGAACGGGAGGGGCCGCCGGCGGCACTTAATTAAAACACGATTGGATCTTGCGTTTGTTTTATGGATATCTTTAATTTCGTGCCTATTTCGGGATCGAAAATTTGTGGATAGAATTTTATCTCTTAAAAAGTGTTTCAAAAGGTGGATAGGAACCATCTTTGGAACTTATTCTTAAGGTGCCTACGCATCGGACTAAATATTTCCAAAGTAGGTACATTCGCACTCAGGGCCACTAGTCTATGGAATAAACTTCCCTCACATATTCATCGTGCTAAAACCCTTAGTTTAAAATTGACGTTAAAAATTATTACTTATCTCTTTGTTATCATAAGTTTCTTTCTAAAAGTACTTGTTTATGTATGTCTATTATTATTATTTTGTATATATTAGTTTATCAAAATATGTTGTAATATATGGTATTGGTTAGTTTATTTAGCTTTTAGTATTTAAGTTTATTATTATTTTTAAACCACCTCCCTTTATTTAGGTTGTCTGGAAGAGATCGCTCGATCGATTTCTTGCTGGCTCTTCTCAGTATAACATTTTCCGAACTGATAGTCGAGTCAAAACATCATAACAACGACTGATAAAAAAATGTGAGCAATGTAATCATTTTTTTTATCCACTACAAGTTAGCCCTTGACTGCGATCTCACCTGATGGTAAGTGATGATGCAGTCTAAGATGGTAGCGGTCTAACCAGTTAGGGGCATGGCAGTTATATTAAACCCATACCCGTATTCGGTTTCTACACGGCATCGTACCGGAACGCGTAATCGCTTAGCGGCACGTCTTTGCCGGTAGGTTGGTAACTAGCCACGGCCGAAGCCTCCCACCAGGCCAGACCTGGGAAAATTCAGAAATTATAAATTCCCAAATTGACCCTGCCGGGGATCGAACCCGGGACCTCCGCACGTAAAGACAATAGCGCTACACACTGTGCCACGGAGGTCTTCAAAGCTCGTCAAAGCAGAGGAGCATGGACCCGTATGGAATGGAATCGTACAAATTGCTGGTATTGATGTTTCTTGCTCTGTTAAAGCGTACTTAATAACAGAATATATAGCGCGAAGACAAATATTATGTGTTATATGGCTAATAAATAAATAATAATATTGACATTACCGAGATAGATACCAAAATACATACGCAAGTAATATTTGTAAAGAATTCAATAAGCGATTCAGCGAAAAGCTGATTGAGACATGGTTATTGGGCCACGGACTGTCAAATGGGGGGGAAGGGGAACTGAGATTTTTTTCCTTCAAAAACATATTTTAATATCACCCATGAGGTTTTCCCAAATTACCTTTTTTTGTTGACAATATTCGGATCGGCAAGACGTCGGGAGTCAAAGGAGTAGTAGGTATAATTTTTGCCTTGTATGATTAGACCAATAGCTATACCTACTTATTACCTACGTATTTAATTGAGATGTTTCCCTCTTTGATATTGATTGGTGTTTTTAAAGGAAAATAGGATTTTCGTCCTTCATATATTTTTTGCTTTGAAGTCATTTAAATAAACGTTATCTACGTTTAGCTATGTAAATGTATGCGAAATATTGTGAACCTGTTGTTTATCCTATTTATACCTAAATAATACAAATTTTTCTAAGAAGACTTTATTACTCAAGAAATTTGACATGATAATATGTTATAGACTCGATACCGTCAATGCCACATGCAGGGCCACGACTTTCTCGTTACAGCGGGATACTCTATTGAGCAACCAGTGTAACCACAAACTATTACTACGTGTCTAAGCAACCGTGATTGTTGTTGCTCTGTTGTTTTTATAAAATAAAATGCTAACCTACTGTAATATAGTTCACTTTTTACCAGAAATAAAACAAACAAAACGCATTAGCGGTGACAAATGACGTCGGTGCTGTCAAACTTAATTGAATACCGCAACGTGAGTTATACGAGCAGTGAGGACTTGCTCGCGGATTGATTCAGCGATCGCGAGACGCGGGGGAGCAGTGAGCACTAGGGCTTTCGAATATCGGTTTTTTTCAATACCGGTATTAATACCGGAAAGATTTTTTTCAATACCGGGATTCCAGTATTGTGAAAAATTTAAAATTGGATAGATTGTTTTTAACTTAAACTTAGTCTTTTCTGAAGGAAAGTGCACCATAAAAAAACAGTTTTTCCATAAAAATATTTTTTCACCACATTAACTCCAAAAGAGCACTTTTCTGCTTAAATTCAATGAAGAAATGCCATTTTTACACTCGTAAAAATACATAGTTTAATAAAAACACAAATTAATTAAACATCATCATCAAAAGTTATTTAAAAAAAACCATAATAAAATATTGCATTGGTTATAAAACAGATTTTTGAACATTTCGTGAGTCAATGAAATAGAAATGCCAAGCCACAGGCTTTTTTTCGCCTTTCAGGGATCAAAAATGACTTTTTTTCACTGGTTCTAAGCAATAAAGGTGCTCTTATTGAGCTAATGTGCTTGAGATACAAGTTTTAAACTTAACCGAATAAAAACAGTGGCATGTATCAAGAAATATATGCAATAGTCACTGTTTGTTTATAGTGTTACCAATACCGGTATCCCGGTATTAGACATTTCAATACCGGTATTGAAAATGGACGGAAAAAGTTCGGTATTGGAAGCCCTAGTGAGCACGCATCCATCATCGGGATAAGTTTCAGTCGGGCCATAAATCTGTGAGTGACGTGCCTCCTTCCGCTGAAATATCAACGCGGCGGCCATCAATTAACTATGCTCTTTTGAGTGAGACTTTATACACTTGGTCCTTTAAAAAGAGTAACCATTTAATTATTTTTTTTCCATTAATTAATATGAGTATATAGTTTATACAACCTATACGCACTAATATTACAATCTAGTCTTAAAATTAGACTAATGTGTAATTTTACTTTAACCTGACTTATAAATTATCTTATATACCTACTAAGAAGTAGTCCATCAACGGATCTTAGTCTTTTTTTAATCAATTTAAAGACACTATGTTCTCGTGTTCTTTAGGGCAGCACTTACACTACATTTTCACTATTCACCTATTCACTTATCACTAAGCACTAATCACTATTGAGAACTAGCTCGAAGGGTTTAAATAAAATATTTTAATGAACGATAGTGAAAAAGAAAGAATCGATATAAAATGTAAATGTCCATCGAATGAAATACCTCTATGTACTTACATACCTTGGGTATATTCCATACCTACTTTACTAACCTACCATAATGTTATATTGGACTTACATAACTTAACATACTTTATCGTAACTTTGACTGCCTCGATGATTTGGTATTTAGCATGTTTAACTGCGGCTGATGAGGTTACTGGACCTGCTGACTGATTCAGGCCAAAGTAGTGGGACATTTTCATTTCATTTCATTTTATCATTTACTCAATTTAAGTACACTATAGGTACACATATTGACGTCCATTACTTACATATAAAACATGATGGTGATAATTAGTTATGGTATCTTAAAACTAAAGCTACGAGGGTTCCAAACGCGTCCTGGTCTGAGAAGAGCCCACAACAAACTCAGCCGGGTTTTTTTTTCATTATCACCATCTCACAAATCATCTTAACTAAGGAACTATCAGAGCCATTAGAGCAAATTATTGCCAAGCCTCCTTGTCATTTAAGTAATCTTTTACATGGTAATAAAATAAAAAAATTCAATGAGTTTACGTTTTACATTAACTTTGAACTTATCCAGAGACATCTTTAACATGTCTTCTGGGAGCTTATTGTAGAAGCGGACACAAACAACAAATTCACAACACTAGCTTGCGCAATATCAGGATTTCAACCCTATTCTTCAAAGAATACGGAAATCTGTCTTTGCAAACACACTCGTGCACTCTAATATATCCTGCGCAAATGTGACCAGTGACCACTACACTAACCATATAATGGCTAAAACCCCGGCTAAGCTACTTCACTTACTTCAGTGTAAACACTATGGTTACCTATTCGCTTGGAGTGAGAGTAGCAGTCTGGTAGCAGTCGGTTCATCAAGCATTAAATTGGATCGAATAAAGTAAATAAATACCAAATTGATTGTTTCGTAGCGAACGGTTGTCGGAGTTTGTTTAATGGAAACAACAAACGCGATACATCAAAGGGTAGGAAAAAGGCATTCGAGCCTTCATGAAATATTAATGGTTTAAGAGCTCTATAGCCTCGCGCCGCTGCTTTGCATATCGCTTTACTGCGCGAGCCTGGATCGACATACCGAGATGTTGTCGTCAATGGATAGATGCTGGACATAGGTCTCTTGCAGAGAGCAAGAGACCTATGTCCAGCTATCTATCTAGATAGCTTTTTCCACACGCCTGCGACGCGTGGTGGGGGCTGCTAACTCTGTGTTCTAATGCGGGCTCACCGTTCCACCACTGTGGGACTCTAACGTTTATCGGTTTCCGCACTATGTTTTTTTTTTATATCCACTACAAGTTGCTCCTTGACTGCGATCTCACTTGATGGTAAGTGATGATGCAGTCTAAGATGGTAGCGGGCTAACTTGTTTGTCGCTTAATAATCAATTTGCTTGCCGTGTAAATTTTTAAAAATGACTGATTTAAGAGGTTTTGTAACAAGGCAACGTGTTTTATTTATCATTATCTGTAATACAAAAAGAAGCTAAAGATGCTTGCGAAGAACGAAGAGGTCCTTACCTAATGATGATTTGAATCATAGTGTTATTTTACAGAACTATAGAAGAATTTTATGTAACTAAAAAAATCGTCCCTACTTGTCCAAATGATTTTATATTCTTTACATAAGAAATGAAGTAACTTTTGGACTTTATTATTGTGTTTCAATCAGTATTTTAAATGTTTTTAAATATGCATTTTTTTTGTTATTTATGGATATAAAATGCTACTAATAATAATAATAAGGCCACAGCACTAGCACATTCCTAAGCTCTGCATTCTACTCAGGTGCGAATTATATTGTCGTCATTACATACCAGCTCAAATAATTCCCACAGAAATTAAGAAACTTAATTCCATGTGCACAAAGTCACGGACATCAGCGTCTAATTGTAGATTATAATGAAAAGACTATAGAGTTTTTTTGCTCATATTTTCTGAGCCGACTTGCTGTATACCTACTGCCATATTTTGACAAAATCGACGCGGAGTATACAAGTAACCTGATCAAAGGAGCTTGTAATTTACAATAGCATAGATTAGCTAAGGGAGGAAAATAAGGTTAGTGTAGGGAATACTTAATAAGTGCTCCTATACTGACTAATTATTTTTCTCTTCTCTTTTATTTATATTGTTTATTTGTATTTTCTTTTGTTTTTGTTGTTTGTTGGTGTTGGGTTATTAGGTATATTTATTTATTTAGGTACTAGTGCTAAGTTTAGATTTAATTTAAATTAAAGTGTTTAGAGCGCCAACTCGCCACCATTTTGTCGAGATTTATATTTTATCAAAATTTTTCTATCTTTCAGAAAAAAATATATCTCGATCCAACAACATGTTCGCTTGTATCAGCTATTCCGCTCGGCTCCGAGATGAGAAATTTCTCTCGCCTCAGGTTTCCATCTCGGTGCGAATACGCTTGACCGCGGGGAGAATGTGTTCCGAGCGGCTTTATGAGAATGAGCGGTGTTTGACCTATGTTCAATTCATAGCATTAATTCTTTTATTTCAAATAAGTATGTCTTATACTGTCCAAAGGACTTGACCGGTGGAACTATGGCAGCTTGCCTAGGTGTCAAAAATCAATGTTCAGCAATGATTTCTTTATTATTGTAATTGTAATATTTCACTGTTTTCAGATAAAAAAGTTTGAGGAGTCTGAAGGCTCGGAAAACTGCGAAAATGAACAAAAAAGTTTCACCAAAAGACTGCTTTCCCACACTAGATGGCGCTATTCATTGTGTTAAGCGAGTCTAAAAAAATATTTTCAAGTATTATTTCTTTATTATTGTAATTGTTATATTTTATAGTTTTCAAATAAAAAAGTTTCAGGAGTCTGAAGGCTCTGAAAACTGAGAAAATAGATAAAAAAAAGTTTCACCAAAAACTGCTTTCCCACACTAGATGGCGCTAGTTATTGTGGTGAGTCTAGAAAATATTTTTAAGTATTGCTCAATACTTTTCGTTAACAAGTTCAACTATTCGACCACAGATGGCAGCATATGCAATGTGACAGGGCGTTCCTTTAAACGTAGTATTTCAAAATGCTTTGTTCGATCGATTAATTTGAGACTTGTCAAAAAATAAAAATAATTATAAACAAAACATACATTTCCTTTTCATTACTATTTAATTGATCAAAAATAAATCATTCCTAATATAATAACTAAGGTACTTAAATGGTATTCATGTAGGGTTACAAGATTATTATTAGGCATGGATATAATGGAACGTCAAAATGGAGTAGTGCTTAAAGAGGAAAGCGGACGCTCAAGATTTAAACAATAAACGTACTGTTTTTTTTTGTCATTTGAACCCCGACCTTATTTGGAATAATAAATCCATAATAATTTCGTTTTGAATTTTTAAACCTTACTGTAAAAACGGAAATCCTGTGCATTGTCCCGAATCGGAGGGCAATTACTGGTCATGTCCTTTGACAAGACTATTTTATTGCCTTTATTTAGTGTGATTTTTCTAAGATTAAGTTTTCATAAAATACCTACCTATGAAATTCGTCCCTTACCGCCAAACGTGTATGTTTGTTATTTTTATTTATGTGATGTAAAAATAATAAAATTTTACATAGCTTTTGTAAGCCATACGAGTAACTAATGCAAAGGTTAATATATTATGATGGGTCCACCCCATGATTCTAACCCTTGTTACTTTTATATATACCGTATCTGAAACATCAAAATCATAACTATATTAAGTGTGAATAGGTTTTGTGTTAAAATATTAATAAGATAGCTTAGATATGATAAACATTATTATATTATTTATTATTAATTTAGAATCAAACATCGATCAAAATAGAGCACAAACCAAGTTAAATTCGTTTCACCAAGCCAACTCTACAAATTAATTTGTATAAAATTATCACAAAATTTTCGTTACGACCGAGGGCATGTCTTTCTAATTAATTTTTAATCTCAGTCTGTTGGCAGTTGTGACTTCTGCTCCAGATTAGAAGACGCAAGAGTCGACAGCAAATTTCAAGCCTCTAATTAAATTAGATATGCTTGATGGAACATACATGATAAGATACTTACTTATTACACATAAATACTATGATCTGTTATCTATTAGGATTTATTGTTCATAATATAATCATCCTTTTTGCGTAAAAATATCAATTGCTGTTTGTCCCCATGTGGGGACAGAATGTGGTGACGAACAAGAAACACCAACTTTTCAACCATCAGCTGATCACCTAATTTTACACCCTTGTCATGCTTATAACCCCAATTCACTTGCTCTGGATTTCACTAATAAAAATTAAACTTACAATATTGATAATACGTCACTCTAACTAATTAAAATAATAGCTGAAATTAACATCACAGAATTTCGTTTGATCATTGACAACAAAGACAACATTTTGCCGGTAAATATTTCTCCTGTTAGTAAATTGGTTGTCATTATTACTGTAACATAATATTATTATTATCGTTGGCCTTAAGCTTAACGTCTTGACAGCCGTTTTACACACTGTCTAGGCGACACTTTTTCCTATGGCTAAACAATCCAATACGCAAGCGAGGTTCCGGGTTCGAGTCCCGGGTCGGGCAATAATAAGGGTTGGGTTTTTCTCACTAGAAATTCTCAGTACTAGCCCGAAGTTAGGAAGTTGGCGGTGTTTCACCCTCGTGCCTCGTAGAGCACGTTAAGCCGTCGGTCCCGGTTATTGTCACTAACATGATAATAGTCGTTAAAGCCCGCCATCCCGCATTGGAGCAGCGTGGTGGGTCTAAGCTCCAATTCCCTCTCTCCTATGAGAGTGGAGGCCTGTGCCCAGCAGTGGGACGTTAATGGGCTGTAGTGGTAGTGGAACCTGTTATCGCAAATTAAAGAGCCGGTGGTATGCCTCCTTACTCTTCTTTGGGCGAGAACGTCAAACCAGGCTTCATCATGAGCACGGCAATCCCTGATGCTTTTACGCCATTTGATTCTGTCCTGCGCGAGCTATTCCCATTGGCAGAATTTTATGTTAAAAACAGCCATGTCCCTCTTGGCACAGTCTTTCAGCCTCAACCGCGGTCGGCCCACTGGCCTTTTAGCATGAGCCACAGCACCAAAGAGAAACTGGCAAGGCAAGCGAGAGAGATGCACATACCCTAGCCAGCGCAAGCGTCTTTGCTCGAGTAAACCAGTGAGGCTGGTCAACTTCGCTTTCAGGACAAGCTCGTTTGTCACTCTGTACACCCCAGTGATGCTGATCTTCCTGAAAGGTGTTAAGTCTGCGTTCCTGTTTAGCATAGGAAGTCCACGCTTCAGCACCAAGAGTACGCTTACGATACAGGTGTGATACACTGCCATTTTGGTCCTTAATAGTAAGATGTTTGTTTTGCCACACTCGTGCACTGAGTTTACTAAACACTGTGGCTACTTTACCGATACGATCTCTGCATCCAGTGAGAGATTATTCGATACAGTTCGAGCACGATATTCGGGCCTTCTTCACTTCCTTGCACAGGGACTACGATCTTTTTATTATTAATGGACATTGAAAATGGAGTACACGCACGGGCAAATTTATCCATAATAGCCTGAAGTTCTTGAGGTGAACTCGCCGTAAAGTTTTCTGATAATACTAGTCATTAAAATAAGTAAGTAGTCGCAGTAATATGGCTGACTTGTTGATGCCTGCGACCTCATCCGCGTAGTTTAAGTTTTCTTTTAATTTCTACGGGAACTCCTTTTCCGGAATTAAAAGTAGCCTACGTCCTTTTCCCGGACACAACCTATGTTTATATCAAATTTCATCGAAATCATATGAAAAGACGGACCATGAAATCGTCACAAGCAAACAAACTCACATTCGCATTTTTATTAGCAACTGGATGAAGCTACAGGATGAAGACTTTATTGACAGTGAAAACGTTATCACACGTGATCCATCAAGTCAAGCAGCAACAGTAATTTAGTCAGCCGGGCACTATGACAGCACTTCCGCTAGCCTCAAACTTGTAGTGACCAGTGGCCTTATTACCATCGCTCGAAGCAGTATTATTTTGAAATTTAACTTTAATATTACGTCCCTAAAATAATGATTCTGAGACAAGAGTGTCAATTAGATTAAATTAATACTGTTTTAAGACATGGTAGCCCCATGGATAAGCCCCCTGAGTCACAATAAATTATCCAAAGTGGCCACACCGTTGTACCGGGGTGGAATACTAATAAGCGGAGATCGCGAGCTCTGAATCAATTGCAAAACGGACAGGTGCTTCTGGTGGATTTATTGCTGACTTTGTGATGTAAACTTGCTGTGACGAGCCAACACGCCGGTACACGTAGTGACAGTGAGAAGGGAAAATGTATTCGTGACAAGCTTGTAATCGCGTCTTCTCCAGTGCAGTCTATACTGCTCAGTCATATTATGCACATTGTTCGCACCTGAGTTGAATGCAGAGCTAAGGAATGTGCTAGTGCTGTGACCTTATTACTGACAGTCATATCAAATTACAAAAACAAGCAGTGGTTGTCTTATTTAAAAAAAATTAAAAATATTGATTGAAACACAATAATAAAGTCCAAAAATTACTTAATTTCTTAAGTAAAGAAAATAAAATCATTCGGACAAGTAGGGACGATTGCTTTAGTCAGAAAAGTCTTCTATAGTTCTGTGAATTACACTACGATTAAAATCATATTTTTACCTTAGGTCCCTACCTCTTCGTTCTTCGTAAGCTTCTTTTTGTACTACAGATAATGTTCTTTTTTGATAATCCGGTATATTGACTCGGTCTGCCGTTATAGTCAAGGTTATAAAGTTATTTTGTCCTTCTTCAGTACACATAAGTTTTATTTACCATTTTGCGTGCTTGGCAATGAATAAAAACACGTTTTTTTGTTACTGAACCTCTTAAATCATTCATTTTTAAAAATATACACGGTATGCAACTTGACTAATAAGCGACAAACAAGCAACAAGCGTTCGATCAAAGAGTATGTATGTGTCAGAATTCCCAAGGAAATGTCGACATAAACAGTTTCGATACGTTAGAACTCTAAATTCGTCAATGAGATGATTTAAGAACTTTATCTAGGAATAATTGACATTAACGGTCCCTCCACTATTAAATCGCGAAATCATACAGCTGAATTGATCATTTCATGAAATAATCAAGTATATCATTGAATGGTCATAGTTTTCATCAAGAATGATCACCAAATTAATTGATTATATTATGATCAAACGTCTAATGTTGGGTGCCCATTAAAATATAGAAGTAAAAAGAATGGGCTACACCAGAAGACTCGATTCGTCGCCCCTTCATTCAGCTTCACCTCGCTTCAATCAAGACCTCCTTCGCGAGCTTCTGGGTTCACACTTTACAAAAACACTCTAGGGGTAGGGCAAACAAGACTAAATCGAGTCGGGTTATGCTGATTCGGTTTTGGGACAGTCCACCATCGCCACCACTGACATCACCACCATCAACTCAACCTATTTTCTCAACTCTCGAATGCTTGGCCGTTGGACAAAAATTCCCGTACGTAATAATCCGTATCCGTTTACTCCGTATTATCTAGGAAATGTCAACTTACATAACCTAGGTAGTATGAGCAAGAAAACAAAAATTCCAACTTTAACGGACTTCACACGTTAATGTTGACATCACAGCGTTAATGTGAACATAAACAGTTTACAATTTCGCGAGTTAGATTATAATCTAACGGTTTTTACAATCTTACGGTGACATATATATATTACTTAGATGCGTGTAGAAACTGATTGGGCTTAAATACAACTGCCATGCCCCTAACACTCTAAAATGGTCACAGTCTAAAATGGTAGCGGGATAACTTGTTGGGCCAACAGGTTAGCCCAAAAGCAGAGGAACGATAAGATTGACAAAAATGGTTATTTCATTTTGCTTGTGAGTATTTTGAGCGTAAACAATTAACTACAGTATGTTTTCAATTACAAGCAACAGTCGGGGGTACAAATTAAAACACGCTCGGTATTTGACATCAAAGGCGTCCTGATTGGAGGCGGTGGATCATTAACAAACAAACCTCAGTTCCTTCTAACCGTCGCCATATTTTACACTAGCTGATGCTTGCGACTTTGAGGGGATTGAGATGTTTTGGTTCCCGCGTGAACTCTTTCATTTTCCCATTATTTAATTTCATATTTAGTAGTCTATCTGTTATTCTAGACTATAATCTATCTCTATGCCAAATTTCATCCAGATCCATTTAAACGTTATTGCGTGATTGAGTAACAGACATTACTTAATCCATCTATCGATCCAAACTTACGCATTTATTACTTGCGACTTTCTACGGAGTTTTATATCTTTATTGTTTAGGAGTTGGTACTCATAACGTCTTATGTTTGTACCTACATAATAATAGGCGCAGATCAAATAATTCGACCTAAAATCCAATTTTTAAATTTGATTTTGGGTCTCAGTTTCTTAATTAACATAAACGATAATAACAAGAAATGAAATTGGTTAGCAATAGCAACCCTGCCAATGACAACGTTCCGCCGTGTAATTTGACTTTTTGATAGAAACATGTAGGTAATTGCTTACCATATCGGTTTTGTCATACTAATACAATAACCGGAAAAAATCTACGGAGACTTTTTTTGACGAGGCTACATTATAAAATTCCGCGTGGATTGAGGATATTTTGGTTCTCGCTGGAACTCTTTATTTTTACGGGATAAAAAGTAGCCTATGTGCTATGCCAGACTATAATCTTCTTCTTCTTCTTCTCTCACTGGGCTTTTGCGCACTTAAGCGTAAGTGCCCGTTCTGCGTGAGACTATAATCTATCCGTGTGTCAAATTTCATCCAGCCGTTTTGGCGTGATTGAGTAACAAACATCCATCCATACATCCATCCATACTTTTTTTATCCACTACAAGTTAGCCCTTGACTGAGATCTCACCTGATGGTAAGTGTTGATGCAGTCTAAGATGGTAGCGGGCTAACCTGTTAGGGGCATGGCAGTTATATTAAAACCATACCCCTATTCGGTTTCTACACTCGGCATCGTACCAGAACGCTAAATCGCTTGGCGGCACGTCTTTGCCGGTAGGGTGGTAACTAGCCACGGCAGAAGCCTCCCACCAGGCCAGACCTAGGAAATTTCAGAACTTATAAATTTCCAAACCCTGCCGGGGATCGAACCCGGGACCTCCGTACGTTAAGGCAACAGCGCTCAACACTGCGCCACGGAGGTCGTCAATATTAACATCTTATATTAGCAGTCGTCTTATATTAACAGTATTGTTTGTAAGGTTCACATGAACTAATAATATAAATCTATACTAACACATATTATAAACGCGAAGTTGGGATGTATGGATGTATGGATGTTGTTAATCATGCCTAAACTGATCTGTATGAAATTTGGGACAAAGATAGATTATAGTCTGGAATAAAATGCCGGCTAGTTTTTATTCCGGTAAATTCAACAGTTACTGCGGGAACCAAAAAGCCTAAATTCACGCGGACGTAATCGAGGGTATCAGCTAGTTCATTAGAAAATACGAATATAAAATATAAATATTCGTAATTTATGTAAACTTGTGTTTTTTCAAAATATTATGTTTAATTATTTATTAATTTTATTTGTGATAATTTTATATCGATTAAACAAGTATCGATAATACCAGCCCTAACCCCCAGCTTAAGCTCCGCCCATACGCCATTTTTACTTACCGGAAGCTTCAATTTAAATATGATGTTTCATATCCTCTCTTTTCTATATAAAATCAAAGTCAAATACCCAATTATGCGCGCATTCTCAGCAACACAGACACGTGTAGCTAAACCACCCTGAGGCATAGTACTACGCTCTCTGTGTCTATACTCTATAATCTATACTGATGCAGACAGATTGCATGCAACGCTGCCGTGGGAATGGGGTCGCCATATTTTGTTGGTAACAAAACAAAACAACAACGTGAAATGAATGTTTCATGGTGTACAATAAAGAAGTTGAAAACTTCTTACAGTGCCTTCGCAATACATAATATACAATAATATAGTCCTTGTCAGGCAGGACATTAATCTTTTTATGCAAATAGGTGATACTCACAATCGATACACTAGAAACCGCCATAAGCTAGTAACAGCGTCGTATCGTGTGCGCAAGGTGCAGACATCCTTTGTGGGGACGCTTTTATAATATGGTTCTCAAGAGTTTCTGGATTTGCCTTTACATGGATTTAAAGACTGTGTTAAACAACATTTGTTAAGTCGAGTTTGTTACACTATCGATGATTTTATTAATGACAAAGTTGCATAGAAGCAACCGGCCTCGCATCCAGTGGCCTCCATCCCACAAGTCAGTGTAATACTTGTAACGTATTGTGTTGTCTACATAATGTAACCTTTTTTTTCTATGAAAAGAGCAACAGCTGAGTTCCTTGCCGGCTCTTCTCAGTAGAATTATTTTTCCAAACCGGTGGTAGAGTCTTAGCGTTTCATAAGTGACACAAGTTGTCCTACATGAAATAAATAAATCATATATCATTTATCACTTAATTATCATTTAATCTATGGTACAAGTGGCGGCCTCATCGCTTTGAAGCGAACGTGTTGCCTGAAATTAAATTATTTCATCGAAATTTAATTGAAAATCTCTACCCAGAGGTTTAACAAGTACGTTTACCTGTAAGGCCAGAAAATTATGACTTCTGTGACAAAAAGAAGGTTTTAATATTCCCATGAGAGGTACAGAAATGACTTTCCTTTGTAGAATATATTAGTTGGGACGGCGGAGCGTCGCGAATGAAAAGATGATATTATATTTGTGGGGCAAATGTCGGTAAATGGTGAGCATAATATTTTCCTCTTTGAGATGTTTCCTTCAATATTGGTTTACATTTATACTTTTAATAGCAAAAGGCATTTTTGCAGGCTTATTTATTTGGTCTCACATTAATCTTTGATGAATGTATATCATCAAGGAAAAGCTGTTTCATTATTATTTCTTTGTAGAGATCGATCTAAAGCTTTATCAGATCAACATATTTTTATACTAGATGATGCTCACGACTTCGTTCGCGTGGATTAAGTATTTTTGATTCCTAGCCTAGCCTATGTCTTTCCCCGCGATACAGCATATCCCTGTACCAAATTTCAATAAAATCGGTTGAACAGTTGGGCCGTGAAAGCCGAAAGACAGACACACTTTAAAGCCGAAAGACAGATATGGCATATGTGAAAACATACTTTTATTAGTATTATCCTTCGAATAATTCAGGGGGCATACTACCATCGCTTTGAGCAGTATTATTTAAAATTGTTGACACTCATGTTTCAGAACTCTAATTTTAGGGACGTCAGGGTATGTTAATAATAATTAATTAATAAGTCAAAATATCAAAGGATAAAGAATTAATTGACTGACATAATATCAACGGATACTCGTAGCTCAAACCAACGGGTTACAAGAAAATGCGATTTTGAATGTAGGTTTTTGTATAGAGTGGACCTAACTAAAAATTTTTTTTATACGACTGCCTGAAAAAAGGAGTATATTGTTTTCAGGGTTCATATAAGTATGTATGTATGTATGTATGTATGTGAGTGTGTGAGTCCAAATAGAAGACAATAGAGTAATAGGCATGATGACTGATTTTGAAAAATGGTCAGATTATGTTTGGAAGTATCTACTATTTCGAAAAAATATCTTATTTCAGCAGAAAAATTAGGTTTGGTAGATAAAATTGGCATTTGAAATTTAAATTTTAAAATTCACGGCAAAACGCTCGCGAGTGTCATGGCGTCGTTTGTGACGTCACTATTGTTTTTACCAATGTACTGTGTGCAGTGTGCAGTAAACAATAGTTTGATTGTCAAAGCTGGAAAACAAACGACGTCATTCGCTTTTTGGTGTTTAAGCCATTATGGCGGTTTTCTGTATTTTATAGTTTTATTTTATCACAATAAATAGCAATCTCACTCGAAATAGAAAAATAAATACGTTTTCTATAATCCATGAATCCTATTTCATTAGATAAATTCATAATTTCATTGATTCTTGGTTACTGTCATCATGCCTATTGTAAAAGTTCACGGTCACGGAGTCCTGAACGCTTTCAGCGGCGCGCTGGGAGTTCACTCCATTTGACGCGCGATATTATCACTCCATTATTGAGCTTCAGATATTATTATCAATCCATTATATTGGTGCGGAGATGGAAGCAGTTTTATCACTGACGACTACACTTGGGATGGTGCGAATACGTCCAACGATTGTTGTGAAATACAGGACTTAAACGGTATCTCTACATTTATAAATCAAGGTGTTGAGCCACTCACTCACTCTCCGATTGACTCACCAACGCTCTGCATCCCGGACCCTTGCACCCGGGAGGCTGAAACACAGCACAGGGATTTATTTTTTTGACGATCTCCGTGGCGCAGTGTGTAGCGCTGTTGTCTTAACGTGCGGAGGTCTCGGGTTCGATCCCCGGCTGGGTCAATTTGTGAATTTATAATTTCTGAATTTTCCCTGGTCTGCCCTGGTGGGAAGTTTCGGCCGTGGCTAGTTACCACCCTACCGGCAAAGACGTGCCGCCAAGCGCTTACGCGTTCCGGTACGATGCCGTGTAGAAACTGAATAGGGGTATGGGTTTAATATAACCGCCATGCCCCTAACATGTTAGCCCGCCACCATCTTACTCATCAGGTGAGATCGCAGTCAAAGGCTAACTTGTATCGAATAAAACAAAAAAAAAATGCACACTTATGATATAAACATTTGTTTCCTTTTCAAGGGATACAGGTTTTCGTGCGCTAGGTCTCGATAGTTTGTCACTATGTTATAACTGTATGGTGGCGTAGTACAGGAGCTGACAGAATCTCGGAGCTTCTATTATACCATTACCTTTTCAGGATTGTGTGCTATAAAGTTCTTAGGTATCTTTATTGTGTCGTTTCTTCTGCTTGACGAGGGTCTCCTGTATTGATGTCTACACTCTACAGTACGCAGCCCTGTGTCGCTTACAGCTTCAGCAGTTCCCAGGTGTTACATTGAGGCCATCCATCAACCTAGGGGGTCATCAGACTCTGCACTCTCCGGTACGAGGCCGCCTTTAAGCACCTTGGGACCCCATCGCCTGTGGGATCTTCGACCTATATGGAATTTTATATTGTAGTTTAGCTTTTTCATACAAAATACTCTTACTTATATCGGATATCTGATCGGATCGGATAGTATAAAAGTGTTGTATGGCTCTGAAATAAATTGTGCCATTATTATAATTCTGGAGGCATCGATTTTTTCTGTTCTCGTTCCATCTGTTGCTTTTTGTATATATTTTGCTATTTTGCCAATGTCGTGGCCTTTTCAGAATGTTAGGTATGTTTTCATAATCCAGATAATATATAATGATTTACACTTACACAAACCAAACTGCAATGGTTGCACTTTGGTTTGTGATTATCATAATTGAACCCTGTTGCAGCGGTTCGTGCTTTGTTCCACAGAATGGGCGTAGGGAAAGTTGAAGAAAAAACTTTTTGATTTTTAACTTTTTGATATTTATTTACAATAAAAAATTTAATTAGCGGAGCGAAACGTTGAGTGATTTTTAGTAGTTTAGTTGAATATTGAAGTATCAAAAGTGACGTTACAATTTATCTTGTCTCTGTTACAATTATATTTTTCTATTGATGCCCGGACGGGCGGCTTCGGGTGCTTATTGGTCCATTGCCAGTGGCGCCATCAAACCCCTATTAATCTCTTAAATAACTATTTTACGTTCCATCTTTTTAACAAATTTTTGTTAAAATTCGGTACAAGGATAGGTTGCCTATGTCCTGCCCTGGGATACATACCTATCTCTCTACTAAATTTCATCCAAATCAGTTGAAAAGATGGGCCTTTAAAGCGTAGGAGTAAGACATCTTGACAGACAGATAGACACACTTTTGCATTTATATAATAAGTATGGATTTTTATCCCGGAAGATTGCCCACTGGAATTTAAAAAAGGCTGAAATCCACAGGGACGAATTCGCAGACAACATTTAGTCTAGTAATTTATATTTGGAGCAAGTTTATCTTAAGTTTGAATGAAATTGTTGAAATCTCGTAACGAGCAATCGGAATACCTGTTGGATCGCATTTGTCGCTGACCGCATTTCCGATAGAGGCTGCCGCTGCGGAGTGCGGAGTGCGGAGTGCGAAGTGCGGATTGCGGAGTGCGGAGGAGTGCGGAGTGCGGCGACACTTCCATAAATTATAATAACGATTGGAACTAGGTGCAAAGCCTGGACGTTAGTCCGCTCCCAACTTCCCGTGTAGATAACTAAAAGCTCTATTATTTCGCTGCTATCTTAAATTCCAATTAACGAAATCAACTGATTTATTTGTTAGATAACAATTTGCTTTAGTGCTGTAAAATTGCTTATTTTGTAGGTAAAAACGCATGAGAGTTAAAGTTCGACAAACATTGCAAGAGCAGGCCCCTCATCAGACTTGAGGCGCTATCGGGAATCGAACTACAAACCGCTATAAACACAGCTGAGGCTCAAAGTCGTTCAAATAACGGAAAAAAGTGACACTACTTAATGTAAGTTTTCTTTTTTTACGTAGAATGAAAAAAACACATTAAGAAAGACAGTTATAGTAAAAGGCTGAAAACACTTGTTCAGCCAGGACAGGACAAATCGTTTGCACGAACCGCCCGCATTGTATGGAGAACACGTTCTCTCCTGTTAAAGGAGTGTGCGCAGCTCCACATAAAAAATATATTGTTCTTAGTGTTTTTTCGCCCTGATCAGTAACTTCCTAATATCCTGCCATTGTGGACTGGGGATTTTACGCACGCTAACAATATAAAATTCTGTAATACAAGTTCACAACAAGCCATAATAAAAAAATTAAAAAACACGACTGCCCTGCCAAAAAACGAACTAAAAAGTTAAAAATCTAAATTAATCTAGTTAAATATAATCTTATTCACATTTTTATTAAATGATATTTTTTTGTGAATCACTGGATATTGAATCTACTCATCATTTTCTAGATGATGATTATATAGTTAATGTTATTTTCGAGTATTTTTTTCAACTTTAGTCTTTAATGCGGGACCATAATCACCCCATAATTTTTTTAAAAATTTTACTAGCCTATGTCACCCGGAATAAGCTAGGGATTTTAACGATACCTCATTTATCAAAATCGGTTCAGGCGTATAGAAATTATGGTGGAATATACAAACTCACATACATACATACATACATACATACATACATACATACATACATACACGAACCCTGAAAACAATATACTCCTTTTATCAGGCAGTCATATAAAAAGTCCCATTATCACCATTGTTGCATCATGCGACGGCTGATGCAGCGAACCTGCCCACTCACGGCAGGCAATACATTGGACGGCGCGTGTTTAAGCCTGGCCGAACATTCATTCTTCCAGTCACGACACGGACCCCCGGACGATACGAGAATTTCTCAATATTAACATCATTAAACACGACGAAGAGAGAAGGCAGAGTAAGGTTTTTTTTATCTATTCACCCAAGCCAAGCGATTTAGCGTTCCGGTACGATGCCGTGTAGAAACCGAATAGGGGTATGGTTTTAATATAACTGCCATGCCCCTAACAGGTTAGCCCGCTGCCATCTTAGACTGCATCATCAGTTACCATCGGGTGAGATCGCAGTCAAGGGCTAACACTTGTAGTGGATAGAAAACAAAAAACTCCACATAAAAAATATATTGTTCTTAGTGTTCATTCGCCCTGATCAGTAACTTCCTAAAATCCCCTGTTATCTGTTATTATTAACAGGGGATTTACTAGCCTATGTATCTATCCCCTGTTATTATTAACAGGGGATTTTACGCATGCTAACAAAATAAAATTCTGTAACACAAGTTCACAAAAAGTCCCATTATCATCATTGTTGCAAGTAAACGCCGGTTGTACGTAATGAGCCAAGTCATGCGGCGGCTGATGTAGCGAACCTGCCCACTCACGGCAGGCAATACACTGGACGGCGTGCGTTTAAGCCTGACCGAACATCCATTCTACCAGTCACGACACGGACCCCGGACGATACGGGTATTTCTCAATATTAATATCGAATAGAAGCAGGCGTTACTTTGCGGAAGTCCATGATAGTGAATGAACTAGAAGTTTAATTCGCTATAGTCCGCTACAGTAGACAAATCTGTGTGGTACAGTGCGTGTCTTTCACCTGCAGCATGCGACACCCACCACCCAGCAATTCGCACAGGCACAACACAGCACCACACAAATCCTCCAAATCACTCTCAACGTACGTTTCACTCCGACACCGGAGCATCTTCAGGAGATGTTGACTCGACAATGCACGATTGTGAAGTGACTATCGTATCGCAAGTTCCGGCTTATACACCTTTTTGGCATTGCTCATACTGAAGCCCCGCCCCCTCCCCTATTACTGTATAAATTGAGTAAAGGTGAATTTGATACGTTTATTTGTTCATTTAGCAATTCAAATCCTTTATTATTGTGTTTAATTATTTCTAATTGCTTCCAAACGGACATTCGAAACCCTTTATTACATTTATGCAGGATTTCATATGAACCTTCATCTTTTGGACAGTGGACATGAGGTGGGCAATAACCATTCATATGAAATCCTGCATAAATGTAATTACTTACATTTATGCAGTTATTAGTTATTTACTTACCAGATATGAGAATAAATGGCTTTTATTTATTTATTTTATTTAATATCGTTAAATACGACGAAGGGAGAGCAGAGTAAGGTTTTTTATCTGTTCACCCAAGCCAAACGATTAAGCGTTCCGCTAATACCAGTACTGATTTAATTTTGAAGCGGTTCAATATTTTTGACGACCTCCGTGGCGCAGTGTGTAGTGCGTGCGTAGGTCCCGGGTTCGATCCCCGGTAGGGTCAATTTGGGAATTTGTAATTTCTGAATTTTCCCTGATCTGGGCCTGGTGGGAGGCTTCGTCCGTAGCTAGTTACCACCCTACCGGCAAAGACGTGCCGCCAAGCGATTATGCGTTCCGGTACGATGCCGTCTAGAAACCGAATAGGGGTATGGGTTTAATATAACTGCTATGCCCCTAACAGGTTAGCCCGCTACCATCTTAGACTGCATCATCACTTACCATCAGGTGAGATCGCAGTCAAGGACTAACTTGTAGTGGATAAAAAAACATCATTCGTAACATCTGACTAAGATGGCTTGTCACGGAACCTATAATAATCACTTACATAAGAGCATATAGGACGGTAAAAAATCGCGGTCTGGTCGGAGCCATAACAAGGCTAATTTAAAAATGATAAATTTTGAATTTACCTCGCTTGAAATCGAACCCAGGCCATAATAATAATCCGCGAATCCTTACGAGGTGATCGTACCACTGCAGCAGAGGATTCGCTGAAAATCTAAAATTCTTTATTGTCCGTTTGTAAATACCCTGCTGAATGAATAGGGTTGATGACAACTCAATCAAATCAACAACTCTTTATCTTAATACCTTTAAACTAGCAATTCTCGTATATATATTTACTAGCGACCCGCCCCGGCTTCGCACGGGTGCAATTCTGATACTAAATAGCCCCCCGGCCGGTACCGCCGCAACCGCTATGTCACTGCATTTTAAATAGTGACGTAACTACAATAGTTAGACACATGGTCTCGCGAAGTTTTTTGTAGATATTGATATATTCTATGATATTGTCGAAATTTTTTTTGTCCTATCATTAATACTCTTCGCAGTGTATGCGATGAAAGACATTTTATGGCTAATTTTTTTACACCTTCGGTTGGTTTTAATAGGAATTTCTAAAGATTTCTATAGTAATCTAGTACTAAATATAGCCTATGTTACTCAGTGATAATGTAGCTTTCTAATGAAAAAAGAATTATTAAAATCGGTCCAGTACTTTTTGAGTTTATTCGTTACATACAAAAATACAATAATACAAATCTTTCCTCTTTATAATATTAGTGTAGATAATCTGAATCTCGGAAACGGCTCGAACGATTTTCATGAAATTTAGTATGCTGGAGGTTTCGGGGGCTATACATCGATTTAGCTAGGATTAATTAAAATGTCGTTTTATCCTTGTTTTCAGGCAGTGGAAAACTGCTACGAATAAATACGAAGATAAATTTCGCCACCATCTTATCGCCACAAGCTTATAATAGCTTAAGCGGGAAACAGGTCGGTCCCGAAACCAGAAGACCCCGGTTCGAGTCCAAATGTCCTCCAGTCCGATTATTTTTTTCCTTTTTTAAAAATATATATAAAATTTATTATTTATGTATAATTTCCAAAAAACCCAGATATTTAGACTTAAAGACGCGCTTGCAGTATGTAAGTTTGTATGTAAATACATAGTTGTCACTTCATCACAACGCACTTTTTTTCTTTATTAAATACATAAATAGTTTAAAATGATTATCAAACATAAAAATAGCACAAGATGTGAATAAAAGGTCTTTTGGAAGAACCTCTATATAATAATCACTGCGAAATAATTTATTTTTGACATCAGCCCTATTAAACTAACCTCGTTTCAGAGTAGTTCCTAAACATTTATGCGGCCCGGAATCCAGAGCCGTGAAAACGTACAATGTCGTCGAAAGTCAGAATGGCCATGAACGAGACGCCGTAAAGTATACCGGTTTATTCTCTGCTGATAAAGAGAGAGATTGTATTTCTCTCCGAATAAAGTGAGTGCGTCTTTGCGATGGAGATACGGACGTAAATGACGAATAAAATTACGTCATCAAGTGTTAACTGGGCGGCTCGTTCCGTAAGCTACTTGCTTGTAATTACGTATATGTATATATGCAAATGTTGTTTCATTGAAACGTGTGCTTTACATTTAAATTAAAACGTTATAGTATTGCTATTTTGTTTCCATATATTTCTTTTTTTATCTACTATGTGGTTATAACCACTTACCATCGGATGAAATCGCAGACATCTGGTATAGTGGAATAAAAAAACCCTATACTATCCTTTGCAAGCCTTTGCGACTGCAGTGGTTTTGCAAACTCGACAAGTATTCCGATCGGAATGACTTGGCGCTCAACTTTGCTACAAGCTCGAAGTAGGGTATTAGTGGCATTTCTCTTTGAGTTCTATTGAATTCAGCATTAGTAAGGCACGACGAGAACTGAAAATCACTTTTGTAAACTAGGTACATTGTGTAACTACGAAAATATCTAAGAATTTATATATTTTGTATCCTATATCACCACAACAACCCATTAACGTCCCACTGCTGGGCACAGACCTCCACTCTCATAGGAGAGAGGAAATTAGAGCGTAGACCCCTCACGCTGCTCCAACGCGGGTTGGTGGGCTATCGTATCCTAAATTCATGAATATTTTCATGCTCCGGAGAGTATTTTATTTAAACCTACGTGGTTTCTCGCAGTGCTACCCACCAAAATTGTAAAGATTTTTATTATGATAAAAAAAATTGAAACCTATCGATTGTAATTAATATCGCTACAGTATTACTCGCTTATTTACTCGCTAACATCTCAGACTGCATATATGCAGTGAGAATATTCAGAAATTATAAATACTGAAATTGACCCTGCTGGGAATCGAACCCAGGACCACCCACTATAAGACAGCGCTCACCACTGCGCCATGAGGGTAGTTAGAGGCGCCGCTGTGAACTGAGCCCCGACAATGCGTTCATTTGGAGCTTAATATGGAATTAATTAAAATGTCAACCGCGAAACGCATTCATATAACAGTGACATTAAAGTTAAATTAAATTGGGATTTGAGTCTTATAAAGTTAATTTGAATGTGTGGATGCGAGGATTATAAAGCTTGTACTTATCATTAGCATTTCTGTTGCGGACTTTGTAGAAATAAATACGAGGAATGTTGTGATGTAAGCAACCCTGGCATGATCACCGCGAGAAAGCTTCTCAATGCATTTGAATCAATTTAATACTATAAACAAGTGTTTGGATGGTCAATTTGATGAAATAGAAACCACTTTCTACCACTATATTTTAATATTTCCTTTTTAGATCCCATAATTATTTTACAAGGACAGAGATAAATTTCTTAGCTACAAATCAGAGACAAGTTAACCAGAAAAGGAACTTTTTTTAACAACGAGATGAGTCGTTATAATCATATTTTGGCTGTACAAAATGTGTAAAAGTGAAAGTGTGTTATCTCTTGGTCCTTTTAAATGTGCACCACTAAGCCGATTTTGATAAAAGGCAATAAAATATATCTTGCACCTTGGAGTCATAAATAATCCAGAAATTCGGAAAGTATCAACTAGATTTTTAAAAGCCATAATTAAATTAATTGACCATGGTTATTAATTGGAATAAAATAATGTATAATTTTTATATGTGCATATCCTTTCGCACGACATTAACTCGGACACACAATAAAAGTAAGCCGAATCTGAAAGTCCGAAACCAAACAAGTCATAATTAAAAAAATTAAAAAACACGACTGCCCAGCCGGAAAACGAACAAAAATGTTAAAAATCTAAATTAATCTAGTTAAATTAAAATCTTATTCACATTTTTATTAAATGATATTTTTTGTGAATCACTGGATTTAAATTTTACTAGCCTATGTCACCCGGAATAAGTTAGGGTTTCTAACGATACCTCATTTATCAAAATCGGTTCAGGCGTATAGAAGTTATATGGTGGGATATACAAACTCACATACATACATACATACATGAACCCTGAAAACAATATAGTCCTTTTTTCAGGCAGTCGTTTAATTATCCATAAAATAGTGCAAAAGCGCGTATCACTAACGAAATGAATATTTTAAGAGCAACACTTGGCTGAATGTGGAGCCTCACCGACCGAGCGTCTCCGTAATCCATTTATGTTTCATTGTATCCAATGCAGAGGAAAACGAAAAGTCCGATTACAGAGTCCGGCGTTAACGAGGCGCACCGTGGTCCGTGATCGATGGACTCTCGTGACTCGTCTCAGGGATACTAGTTGTTCGATATCTAATTTTAGTAATTGTTGTTCAAGTACAGGATATAATTCAAATAATTGATCAAGTTTCAGGCTCAACCTTTCAGAAAATTGAGAGTTGAGGTCAACTTTGGACCTTAGAAAATCTCCACTTTGAAAGCCCCCCCATTTCGTCAATTTTATGGGAAAAAATTTAGAAAATATAGTTTTTTACTCTATTCCTAATTATCTTTAAAATCATATACCGCAACCCTATGTAACGCTATAAAAAATATTTTACTTCGCATTCGCTTCTATGAGAGCCCCCCTGAAATAAAGATTTTTATAACTTTTTAAGCCATATTCGGCTGGAGGCCATTGGTTTACATATTATATTTAAATTTGAACTAAATACGTTCAGTAATTCAGAAGTTATAAGGCTCTGACAGACGGACAATTTTTTTTGGCAACCCTAGGACGGACAAGTGCAAATTCACTCAAGTTGACTCAGAGACCTTCGCTTCGCTCGGTCAATTATGTTTTGCAGTTTTATCTAACGACTGTGACAGTATTAAAGTGCTATATTATTACATCGATTTTCGATTTAAGAGTGGTCCTGGATACTTGAAATGACAAAGATTTTTGAAGTGAAAACTTCTTTAGGCGCGTTGAGCACTTTTTGATTGGAGGTAAAAATGTGGAACGGTGTCGGTCACGCGTGACCGTTCTTCTTAAGACAAAAGGTCAAAAGTACATTCGACATTAAACTTTGATGCCTTTGTTTTAAGGTTTATATTTAAAAGTGATGTGTAAACGTGACTGACACCTCGCGACACCATTCTTCTTAAGACAAAAGGTCTTAAGTAGTGCATTCGTAATTAAACTTTAATGACTTAGTTTTAAAGTTTGTATTTTAATTATTTTAAAAGTGCTGTGTTGTTATTTTAAATTATTTTCAATATGCGTTTTCACTTCTACCGGCAATCCCCATGACTGCCAATTTTTTATTAGATTCCATACTAATATTGTAAATGGCAAAGTGTGTCTGTCTATCCGTTGCGCTTGCACGGCCCATTTTTCAACAGATTTTGATGATATTTGGTACAGACATAGATTGTATGCCGGGGAAGAACATTTGCTATTTATATCCCGGAAAATCAAACAGCTCTCACGGGATTTTTCAAAAACCTAAAAACAAGCTGAGTGGTGGGCATCGTTTAGTAATAATATTAACTCGATAATTTATGTTCATTGTCAAGTAGCTCAAGCACAAACAGGTTGAAAACAAAAACAAAGATTGCGCAAAAGTCGCGGCTTTTGCGTAATCTTTGTTTGAAGCTGTCGCGCCGATTGTGCTTGGGCTTTTTTATCCATGGTTCAATTGATGAGTCATGTATAAAAAAATTGTATTGATTGATTGAATTCAACCTTCACTAACGTACCTGGAACGTAGTCCATTTCCGTAAAAGCGGCATCAAACATTGTTACGATTCAATTTTTTTTAATAATTCACTAGCTGATGCCCTCGCCTTCATCCGCGCGGTTTGAGATTTTTCGGGTTCCGCGGGAAGTTTTTAATTTTCCGGAATAAAATGTAGCCTGTGTTAATCCAGATTATACTATGTGCCAAGTTTAAATTTCATCCAGATCCGTTCAGCCGTTGGGGCGTGATTGAGTATCAAACTTCCATACATCCATCTAAACTTTCGAATTTACAATATTACTAGCGAATGCCTGTGAGTTCGTCCGCGCGGTTTAATATTTTTCGATTCCCGCACGAACTCTTTAATTTTCCGGGATAAATAGCCTATGTGATATTCCAGACCATAATCTACCTCTGTGCCAAATTTCAGCCAGATCCGTTCAGCCGTTGGGGCGTGATTTGAACAAACATCCATACATCCAAACGTCCACACATCCATACATCCATCCAAACTTTCGCATTTATAATATGATATAGTTTATAGTATAGTATATATAGTAAGAAAGTATAGGTCAAACGAGTGGATACCAACCAGATGTAGATCTCGAATAGGTAGCAGAATAATAAAATGTCAATAGTCACAAGTGGGGGGAAGGGAGCGTCAAGGGTGCTCCAGTGCGTTGTTTTAATGTGACATGGAGAGGCGATTACTGGGGACTCTCGAAACTGATGAGCGTTAATAAAAACGTACATTTGTATACATAAAAAACTCGCGATTTTGTCAGCGTTGAATACCGAAAATTTGTAATAATATTTCAAACCTCATTTCCATGGTTTATAACTTCAAAATTGAAATATACCATATAACTATAATATTAGTATGGATATTGCCGGGTGTGCAGTCTACCACCTCCCCCATATAAAACCATCACTCTGTCACGGTCTCTCCGTCAACTTAATTACAGATTTGCTGTCCAAAACACAACGCAGTGCTAGAAAACATTATCAGGCTGATATAAAACTGATACCTATATAAATTGCCTCGCCGCGTTGGTCTAGTAGTTAGCATGTTTGACTGCGGCCGACGAGGTTCCGGGTTCGAGTCCCGGGTCGGGCCATATTTAAGTATCGGGTTTTTCGATTAGAAATTCTCAGTACTAGCCCGGAGTTAGGAAGTTGGCGGTGTTTCACCCCCGTGCCTCGGGGAGCACGTTAAGCCGTCGGTCCCGGTTATTATCACTAACATGATAATAGTCGTTAAAGGCCGCCATCCCGAATTGGAGCAGCGTGGTGGGTCTAAGCTCTAATTCCCTCTCTCCTATGAGAGTGGAGGCCTGTGCCCAGCAGTGGGACGTTAATGGGCTGTAGTGGTGGGGGATATCAATTGAACTTACGCATTTGAATTACGACTTTTTTAGGAGCAGGTAAGTCACTTTGCGTATACTATAGTAAACTACAAGAGACGATAGATAATAACCCGGAGAAAATATTTTTGTAATGGGACATTTTAACGCCCAAATCGAAGTACCCCTTAAGAATGATGACAAAATAATAGGCCCATATTGTCACGGCGTTTGTAATGATAATAGAGAAAACTTGATTCAGTTTGCCAGAAGTAATAATTTGGCTATAATAAATACATTTTATATTAGAAGATTACACGAAAATGGACCTGGATCTCTCCAGATGGAAAAAAAACAAACGAAATAGATTTTTTCTTGAGCAATAACAGGTAATTAATCAAAAACTAAAAAACTAAATATTTTTAATTTCTTTTCTGACCATAGATTGTTAAGGGCTGAAATAATTTTGAAACCGCAAAGAAAAACGATACAAAACTATTCAAACTGCACTACAACAACGTTTGGAAAACAGGAAAGCCTATTAATCAACAGATTATTACAACAATTGAAAAAAGAAAATAACTTCCCTAAAACAATAGTCGATATAAATGAGATACAGGAAAACTATAATAACTTTGAAGAAAAACTTAAATCCATACAAAGATGTACTACCCAGAAATCAACCAATAAAAAGGTATACCAAAATGCGTAATTGAATTATTGGAACGGCGAAAAATTTTAATAAAAATAGGAAGAAGAACAGGAAAGAGATCAATGAAATTAGCAAGAAAATAAATAGAATATGTAAGATAGATGTAAGTTAAAATAGTGAATGTAAATAATAATTCTGTAGATTTTCAGTAAATATATACTAATAAATGCGAAAGTTTGGATGGATGTATGGATGTCTGGATGTATGGATGTTTGGATGTTTGGATGTATGGATGTCTGGATGTATGGATGCATGGATGTATGGATGTTTGTTACTCAATCACGCCCCAACAGTTGAACGGATCTGGCTGAAATTGGCACAGGGATAGTTATAGTCTGGAATAGCACATAGGCTACTTTTTATCCCGGAAAATTAAAGAGTTCCTGCGGGAACCACAAAACCTCGATCCACGTGTACGAAGTCGCGGGCATCAGCTAGTAAAGGCTATCTTATTAAGTAACTTTGCGAATAGGTCCTATGGCGACTAACCCCATATAATGAGCGAGAGCTGCATAGGAGTGGCTAGTGTCTACTCGCCTCTATGCAGTGCTCCAGAGGACTAACGGGAGGCAAAATGCGCGCCGGAAGCTCTTCACTCGAGAACACTGAAACAAGTGCTGTTTTAAAAACACTCTTTCTATCCCCGAGCGCCGACCAGTGTCTCTATACAGAATAGATAAAAGATACTTTCTTTTTGTCTCTCCTTTTCAGGTTTCATATTCATGAAGTTCACAACTTTCGCGACTAATTTGGACTGCACGAGTATACACTAGATTTATTAAGTTAGGTACATCTATTTTACAACTTTAGATTAGAGTGTTAATGAATTATGATCTACCTAGTGGCAAAAAATACGGGCATTTTGAACAAGACCTACCTACCTTGGTACCTAATATTATGTAATACATAATATAAGGTACCAAGGTATGTAATACATAATATTAGGTGCTCGCGATTTAGCTCGCGTGAATTTAGCCCGCCTATGCCCGCGATTTAGACTTTTGAAAACTCCATGGGAACTGATTTTATGGGATATAAAGTAGCCAGTGTCCATGACCGGGTTGTTAGCAATTTCGTCAAAGTTTAAAATGTAGCCTCTGAGTAGATAGGTTTATTATTGGTATTTACTGAGTATTAGGTAATTACTTTAGGTAGGTACCTATACCTTATCTAAAAAGCATCAGTAATCAAGCGTATGCCTAATCCTTACGGATCTCCACAGGACACGGATAGCACTCAGTTTCTAAAATTATATTCTGTCAAAATCGCGAGTAAAATGTATGTAGGCTTAATGGTAATAATTTTCAGTTTTCAATCGTTTATTCACTATGAAATATCGGAATCGGAAGAAGAGACGTGACGATTAAAACTGAGTGCTCTCGAAGCTAACGACGCTTGCTGTGATGGATGTATCCCCCACCCCCCTACCCCCTCCCCCCTCGTCATTACATGTATTATAAACGATTCAAGCGTCACTGACGGCTGAAGAGCAATCGGATTTCTGAAATTCTATATAGAATAAATTCTTCAATATTTACTTGAAATTTTGTACACGTTGATGTAAAATTTTAGTACCTATTTTGTACATTATATAGGTTTGGAATGTGTTAATTCGTACTTCCACTCAAAATCAATACGTTGTTCATAGTATCCAGTTGTCCTAATTTTAGTCAGACATAGAAACGCTTTGAAGACAGCCGGTTTCTGAATTAGGCATTCAGAAACCGGCTGTTAGTCTGCATGGACAAATGATTTTCAATTATCCTGTATAAAAAATGAGTCCAATATATTGACAAAATCGATTAAGGTTTGTGAATTTCCTTAATGATTTTTCGTGATAAAAGCCTGCCTTTTCCTGGGATGCAACTTACCTCTGTGTCAAATGGTAAAACAAATTGACAGACAAAATACCTATAGACATAGTACGCGCTCTTGTTAAGTATGGAGTTCAGGTTTGATTTACCTAAGTACGAGTAGGTATACATCATTTCATTTTAGGTTTCATCCCCCCGTACAGGGGCAATCAAGAAAACTTTATAAAGTCTATTATTTTACTTTATGAAGCGAGCTTTTGTATGACGTTTTCATGTTTAAATCATAAAGTTCCAGTGCTCGAGATCCAGCGGGCGATATGGGCGGACTTAAAGTTTAACTGCAGGATTAAGACTGTTCCCTGAAAGACGAGAATTGGCTTCGGCTCGAGTTTGGCCGAATTTATCGTTATTATAATTTATGAGTATAGTTGCGAGGCGGTATCTTGTTCGATAGCAATGGATTTAAAGAGTGTGCAGCTTTTTGTTTTTAGTATTCTACTATTCCAAAGAAAAGAGCTTTAAAGAGCAGGTTCCGAATAGCTAAGACAGAGTAGCTATGCTATAAAATGAGATACTTACTGACTGAATAATGGATGCACATGCAGTTTAAACTACTTATTAGTCTACAAACTTAAGATTTGGCATGTTGGTTCTCTCAATTTTAGTCAGTTAGTTTCTCCTTTTATGGCCATAGAAGATAATCTGAGACTCCACATTAAAAGAAAATAGTCTATTAATTAAAAACCAGCACGCTATGATAATGCTAGTTCTGTGTCATACCATACCAATCGAAATAGCAGTCATATTCAAGTTCAAGAACATAAAGAAAAGTTTTGGTTTTTATCTTACTAATATTATAAATGCGAAAGTTTGGATGGATTGGATTATAGATGTATGGATGTATGGTTACTCAATCACGCCCCAACGGCTGAACGGATCTGGATGAAATTTCGCATAGAGATAGATACCTAACAGTCTGGAATAGCACATAGGCTACCTTTTATCCCGGAAAATTAAAAAGTTCCTGTGGGAACCAAAAATCCTCAAACCACGCAGACGAAGTCGCGGGCATTCGCTAGTAATTGATGAATTTCAAAAATACTCTATTGAGTAAGTGACAAGAAGTAGGTATATTTGTAAAAGGGGCTCGATGATCTAATACAGCCCATTAAAGTCCCACTGATGGGCACAGGCCTCCACTTTCATAGGAGAGAGGGAATTAGAGCTTAGACCCATCACGCTGCTCCAATGCGGGTTGGCGGGCTTTAACGACTTTTAACATTGTAAGCATAATAGCCGGGACCGACGGCTTAACGTGCTCTCCGAGGCACGGGGGTGAAACACCGCCAACTTCCTAACTGCGGGCTAGTACTGAGAGTTTCTAGTCAGATCCGGGACATCGTCGGCCGCAGTCGAACATGCCAACTACTAGACCAACGAGGCGCGATGATCATTCCATGATAATATATTTTAAGAGAGTCACACAATGAACTGCCGCCCGCCCTACGCCGTCCTACGCCGCCCAGAGCCGCCCATGTGCCGCCCAGGGCCGCCCAGGGCCGCCCATGTGCCGCGCGCACAAAAAATAACAATTTATCATGCGTTGGAAGTTGCGACACGACAGCCTCCCAGTGAATTTTTTAATCTCACTTAATCTTGCGAAAGAAATGCGTTGCGAGTATTTTTGTGGCAGACGCAAAAGTATTTTTTACCTCTACGCATTTGAAACTGGAATGAAGATAAATTGTATTTTTTAAAAGGCTATTTTTGCTCCTATTTATAAAGGACTAGAGACTCATTAAAAACTAAAAACTATAAAATGATTTTCACAGAAAAACATACAGGTCGTGAAGCATGAGATATTTTCATTCAAAAGAAAAACTCAACTTTTGATGAGGTTTTAAACATTTTTGAATATTCAAGAATGTCCGTTGACTCTAATGAAGTTGTTTAAACATTGGACCATAAAATTAAATGAGGTCTAAGATGGAACGGGTTTCACCAAGAAGCTCGTATAAATTTGGAAAGTAATTAATTAAAAATTTGCCTAATGCGTTCGGGTGAAAATTCCGAAAAATCCTATTGAAGTTAAAGTGTAATAGAAGCAACGGCAACATCAATTTCGGAGTCAATCAGTATTTATCATTTTAAAATGCTCATCTAAGATATTTTAATTGATATAATATTTCCGCAATACACCAATTCAGATATTATTATCCGAAACTCGTTAAAGCAATTAAAATTTTAATCTGTTACGAATTGGGAGGCCTCGTGCGGATTTAGTCTCGGTAGCCTTGTTTATAATTGCTTCCATTTTACTCGTGGTTTAATATTATTACTCAAATCTATATCTATCTATTTAAATGAGTTGCTTCTTGCGAAGATATAATTTATTTAACAGGTAGATTCTTGACCTACTAGCAACAATTAATCGTATCTTTTTATCGCGGAAAATTAAAGAGTTCCCGCGGGAACGAAAAAACCTCAAACCACGCTGACGAAGTCGCGAGCATTCGCTAGTACATAATTTAATTATTAAGCGTAAGTTCGGATGGATGGATGGATGTTTGTTACTCGATCACGCCAGAGCGGCTGAACGGATCTGGATTAAATTTGGCACAGAGATAGATTACTTCATCTGCGTTGTTGTAGTTTTTTATTTTATGGAACTTTTGAATTTTCCAGAATAAGAAGTAGCCTATGTCTGGCTCCAAGATGCTCCAATAGCTAGTTCTATAGCAAATGGCAAAAATGCTTAGTAAATTAATGGGCAAATGGCTTTCTTCTGTAACCGATTTTCATACCTATATAGAAAATCATTGTTTGTAACAGACAGACAGACATACCTTTGCGTTTATGATATTCCAGGGTAGTTATAATAGGTCCCGACTCAGTCCCAGGAGATGGTTGCACAACAGTCGCGACAAAAGTTTTCTTGCCCTCAATCAAAGCCCTCTTCTTATTATATAATACTTGCTGATACTACGATGCGAGTACGTCTGAGGATTACGTTCTACGATTGAGGTTTTTTGGTTCCCGCAGGAACTCCTTAGTTTTCCGGGATAATAAGTCTATGCATTATTCTAGACTATAATCCATCTCTGTGCCAAATTTCATCTAGATCTGTTCAGCTGTTCGAGCGTGATTGAGTAACAAACATCCATATCCATACATCCATAAATCCATCCATCCAAACTTTCGCATTTATAATATTTATAGACTATTTGATGCCTATGTGTTATTCCAGACTATAATCCATCTCTGTTCCAAATTTCATCCAGATCCGGTCAGCCGTTCTGCGTGATTAAGTAACAAGCATCCATCGATCCATCAAATCGTTAACATTTTAAATAGTATTAGTATAGATATCCATAACCACTAATTACTAATATATGCTAATACTAGAGGTAAAGTTGGTGAGTTTGTGAATTGTGAGTTTGTGACGTTGTAGGGGATAATCTCTGGATCTACTGAACCGATTTTGAAAATTCTGGTACCAATAGAAAGCCTCATTGTTTGTGTATTATCCCAAAGAATCAGGGAGTTCTTGTGGGAATTTATAAAACTTATTTCACGCGGACGAAGTCGCGGGCAAGTCTGCTAGTTATTTGTAATATAGAACTATCATTGTTTAAAGCACTACCTAAAAACTGCTGCTCTTGAACGGATTTGACCGCAGTTTACCAATGACGTACATTTTAATATTAATGTCTGCCTCGTTAGTCTAGTGGTTGGCATGTCCGACTGCGGCCGACGAGGTCCCGGGTTAGAGTCCCGGGTCGGGCCATAACAAGGATTGGGATTTTCTGATTAGAAATTCTCAGTACTAGCCCGGAGTTAGGAAGTTGGCGGTGTTTCACCCCCGTGCCTCGGGGAGCACGTTAAGCCGTCGGTCCCGGTTATTATCACTAACATGATAATAGTCGTTAAAGGCCGCCATCCCGAATTGGAGCAGCGTGGTGGGTCTAAGCTCTAATTCCCTCTCTCCTATGAGAGTGGAGGCCTGTGCCCAGCAGTGGGACGTTAATGGGCTGTAGTGGTGGGGGATATCAATTGAACTTACGCATTTGAATTACGACTTTTTTAGGAGCAGGTAAGTCACTTTGCGTATACTATAGTAAACTACAAGAGACGATAGATAATAACCCGGAGAAAATATTTTTGTAATGGGACATTTTAACGCCCAAATCGAAGTACCCCTTAAGAATGATGACAAAATAATAGGCCCATATTGTCACGGCGTTTGTAATGATAATAGAGAAAACTTGATTCAGTTTGCCAGAAGTAATAATTTGGCTATAATAAATACATTTTATATTAGAAGATTACACGAAAATGGACCTGGATCTCTCCAGATGGAAAAAAAACAAACGAAATAGATTTTTTCTTGAGCAATAACAGGTAATTAATCAAAAACTAAAAAACTAAATATTTTTAATTTCTTTTCTTAACCATAAACCATAGATTAAACCATAGATTGTTAAGGGCTGAAATAATTTTGAAACCGCAAAGAAAAACGATACAAAACTATTCAAACTGCACTACAACAACGTTTGGAAAACAGGAAAGCCTATTAATCAACAGATTATTACAACAATTGAAAAAAGAAAATAACTTCCCTAAAACAATAGTCGATATAAATGAGATACAGGAAAACTATAATAACTTTGAAGAAAAACTTAAATCCATACAAAGATGTACTACCCAGAAATCAACCAATAAAAAGGTATACCAAAATGCGTAATTGAATTATTGGAACGGCGAAAAATTTTAATAAAAATAGGAAGAAGAACAGGAAAGAGATCAATGAAATTAGCAAGAAAATAAATAGAATATGTAAGATAGATGTAAGTTAAAATAGTGAATGTAAATAATAATTCTGTAGATTTTCAGTAAATCTATACTAATAAATGCGAAAGTTTGGATGGATGTATGGATGTCTGGATGTATGGATGTTTGGATGTTTGGATGTATGGATGTCTGGATGTATGGATGCATGGATGTATGGATGTTTGTTACTCAATCACGCCCCAACAGTTGAACGGATCTGGCTGAAATTGGCACAGGGATAGTTATAGTCTGGAATAGCACATAGGCTACTTTTTATCCCGGAAAATTAAAGAGTTCCTGCGGGAACCACAAAACCTCGATCCACGTGTACGAAGTCGCGGGCATCAGCTAGTAAAGGCTATCTTATTAAGTAACTTTGCGAATAGGTCCTATGGCGACTAACCCCATATAATGAGCGAGAGCTGCATAGGAGTGGCTAGTGTCTACTCGCCTCTATGCAGTGCTCCAGAGGACTAACGGGAGGCAAAATGCGCGCCGGAAGCTCTTCACTCGAGAACACTGAAACAAGTGCTGTTTTAAAAACACTCTTTCTATCCCCGAGCGCCGACCAGTGTCTCTATACAGAATAGATAAAAGATACTTTCTTTTTGTCTCTCCTTTTCAGGTTTCATATTCATGAAGTTCACAACTTTCGCGACTAATTTGGACTGCACGAGTATACACTAGATTTATTAAGTTAGGTACATCTATTTTACAACTTTAGATTAGAGTGTTAATGAATTATGATCTACCTAGTGGCAAAAAATACGGGCATTTTGAACAAGACCTACCTACCTTGGTACCTAATATTATGTAATACATAATATAAGGTACCAAGGTATGTAATACATAATATTAGGTGCTCGCGATTTAGCTCGCGTGAATTTAGCCCGCCTATGCCCGCGATTTAGACTTTTGAAAACTCCATGGGAACTGATTTTATGGGATATAAAGTAGCCAGTGTCCATGACCGGGTTGTTAGCAATTTCGTCAAAGTTTAAAATGTAGCCTCTGAGTAGATAGGTTTATTATTGGTATTTACTGAGTATTAGGTAATTACTTTAGGTAGGTACCTATACCTTATCTAAAAAGCATCAGTAATCAAGCGTATGCCTAATCCTTACGGATCTCCACAGGACACGGATAGCACTCAGTTTCTAAAATTATATTCTGTCAAAATCGCGAGTAAAATGTATGTAGGCTTAATGGTAATAATTTTCAGTTTTCAATCGTTTATTCACTATGAAATATCGGAATCGGAAGAAGAGACGTGACGATTAAAACTGAGTGCTCTCGAAGCTAACGACGCTTGCTGTGATGGATGTATCCCCCACCCCCCTACCCCCTCCCCCCTCGTCATTACATGTATTATAAACGATTCAAGCGTCACTGACGGCTGAAGAGCAATCGGATTTCTGAAATTCTATATAGAATAAATTCTTCAATATTTACTTGAAATTTTGTACACGTTGATGTAAAATTTTAGTACCTATTTTGTACATTATATAGGTTTGGAATGTGTTAATTCGTACTTCCACTCAAAATCAATACGTTGTTCATAGTATCCAGTTGTCCTAATTTTAGTCAGACATAGAAACGCTTTGAAGACAGCCGGTTTCTGAATTAGGCATTCAGAAACCGGCTGTTAGTCTGCATGGACAAATGATTTTCAATTATCCTGTATAAAAAATGAGTCCAATATATTGACAAAATCGATTAAGGTTTGTGAATTTCCTTAATGATTTTTCGTGATAAAAGCCTGCCTTTTCCTGGGATGCAACTTACCTCTGTGTCAAATGGTAAAACAAATTGACAGACAAAATACCTATAGACATAGTACGCGCTCTTGTTAAGTATGGAGTTCAGGTTTGATTTACCTAAGTACGAGTAGGTATACATCATTTCATTTTAGGTTTCATCCCCCCGTACAGGGGCAATCAAGAAAACTTTATAAAGTCTATTATTTTACTTTATGAAGCGAGCTTTTGTATGACGTTTTCATGTTTAAATCATAAAGTTCCAGTGCTCGAGATCCAGCGGGCGATATGGGCGGACTTAAAGTTTAACTGCAGGATTAAGACTGTTCCCTGAAAGACGAGAATTGGCTTCGGCTCGAGTTTGGCCGAATTTATCGTTATTATAATTTATGAGTATAGTTGCGAGGCGGTATCTTGTTCGATAGCAATGGATTTAAAGAGTGTGCAGCTTTTTGTTTTTAGTATTCTACTATTCCAAAGAAAAGAGCTTTAAAGAGCAGGTTCCGAATAGCTAAGACAGAGTAGCTATGCTATAAAATGAGATACTTACTGACTGAATAATGGATGCACATGCAGTTTAAACTACTTATTAGTCTACAAACTTAAGATTTGGCATGTTGGTTCTCTCAATTTTAGTCAGTTAGTTTCTCCTTTTATGGCCATAGAAGATAATCTGAGACTCCACATTAAAAGAAAATAGTCTATTAATTAAAAACCAGCACGCTATGATAATGCTAGTTCTGTGTCATACCATACCAATCGAAATAGCAGTCATATTCAAGTTCAAGAACATAAAGAAAAGTTTTGGTTTTTATCTTACTAATATTATAAATGCGAAAGTTTGGATGGATTGGATTATAGATGTATGGATGTATGGTTACTCAATCACGCCCCAACGGCTGAACGGATCTGGATGAAATTTCGCATAGAGATAGATACCTAACAGTCTGGAATAGCACATAGGCTACCTTTTATCCCGGAAAATTAAAAAGTTCCTGTGGGAACCAAAAATCCTCAAACCACGCAGACGAAGTCGCGGGCATTCGCTAGTAATTGATGAATTTCAAAAATACTCTATTGAGTAAGTGACAAGAAGTAGGTATATTTGTAAAAGGGGCTCGATGATCTAATACAGCCCATTAAAGTCCCACTGATGGGCACAGGCCTCCACTTTCATAGGAGAGAGGGAATTAGAGCTTAGACCCATCACGCTGCTCCAATGCGGGTTGGCGGGCTTTAACGACTTTTAACATTGTAAGCATAATAGCCGGGACCGACGGCTTAACGTGCTCTCCGAGGCACGGGGGTGAAACACCGCCAACTTCCTAACTGCGGGCTAGTACTGAGAGTTTCTAGTCAGATCCGGGACATCGTCGGCCGCAGTCGAACATGCCAACTACTAGACCAACGAGGCGCGATGATCATTCCATGATAATATATTTTAAGAGAGTCACACAATGAACTGCCGCCCGCCCTACGCCGTCCTACGCCGCCCAGAGCCGCCCATGTGCCGCCCAGGGCCGCCCAGGGCCGCCCATGTGCCGCGCGCACAAAAAATAACAATTTATCATGCGTTGGAAGTTGCGACACGACAGCCTCCCAGTGAATTTTTTAATCTCACTTAATCTTGCGAAAGAAATGCGTTGCGAGTATTTTTGTGGCAGACGCAAAAGTATTTTTTACCTCTACGCATTTGAAACTGGAATGAAGATAAATTGTATTTTTTAAAAGGCTATTTTTGCTCCTATTTATAAAGGACTAGAGACTCATTAAAAACTAAAAACTATAAAATGATTTTCACAGAAAAACATACAGGTCGTGAAGCATGAGATATTTTCATTCAAAAGAAAAACTCAACTTTTGATGAGGTTTTAAACATTTTTGAATATTCAAGAATGTCCGTTGACTCTAATGAAGTTGTTTAAACATTGGACCATAAAATTAAATGAGGTCTAAGATGGAACGGGTTTCACCAAGAAGCTCGTATAAATTTGGAAAGTAATTAATTAAAAATTTGCCTAATGCGTTCGGGTGAAAATTCCGAAAAATCCTATTGAAGTTAAAGTGTAATAGAAGCAACGGCAACATCAATTTCGGAGTCAATCAGTATTTATCATTTTAAAATGCTCATCTAAGATATTTTAATTGATATAATATTTCCGCAATACACCAATTCAGATATTATTATCCGAAACTCGTTAAAGCAATTAAAATTTTAATCTGTTACGAATTGGGAGGCCTCGTGCGGATTTAGTCTCGGTAGCCTTGTTTATAATTGCTTCCATTTTACTCGTGGTTTAATATTATTACTCAAATCTATATCTATCTATTTAAATGAGTTGCTTCTTGCGAAGATATAATTTATTTAACAGGTAGATTCTTGACCTACTAGCAACAATTAATCGTATCTTTTTATCGCGGAAAATTAAAGAGTTCCCGCGGGAACGAAAAAACCTCAAACCACGCTGACGAAGTCGCGAGCATTCGCTAGTACATAATTTAATTATTAAGCGTAAGTTCGGATGGATGGATGGATGTTTGTTACTCGATCACGCCAGAGCGGCTGAACGGATCTGGATTAAATTTGGCACAGAGATAGATTACTTCATCTGCGTTGTTGTAGTTTTTTATTTTATGGAACTTTTGAATTTTCCAGAATAAGAAGTAGCCTATGTCTGGCTCCAAGATGCTCCAATAGCTAGTTCTATAGCAAATGGCAAAAATGCTTAGTAAATTAATGGGCAAATGGCTTTCTTCTGTAACCGATTTTCATACCTATATAGAAAATCATTGTTTGTAACAGACAGACAGACATACCTTTGCGTTTATGATATTCCAGGGTAGTTATAATAGGTCCCGACTCAGTCCCAGGAGATGGTTGCACAACAGTCGCGACAAAAGTTTTCTTGCCCTCAATCAAAGCCCTCTTCTTATTATATAATACTTGCTGATACTACGATGCGAGTACGTCTGAGGATTACGTTCTACGATTGAGGTTTTTTGGTTCCCGCAGGAACTCCTTAGTTTTCCGGGATAATAAGTCTATGCATTATTCTAGACTATAATCCATCTCTGTGCCAAATTTCATCTAGATCTGTTCAGCTGTTCGAGCGTGATTGAGTAACAAACATCCATATCCATACATCCATAAATCCATCCATCCAAACTTTCGCATTTATAATATTTATAGACTATTTGATGCCTATGTGTTATTCCAGACTATAATCCATCTCTGTTCCAAATTTCATCCAGATCCGGTCAGCCGTTCTGCGTGATTAAGTAACAAGCATCCATCGATCCATCAAAACGTTAACATTTTAAATAGTATTAGTATAGATATCCATAACCACTAATTACTAATATATGCTAATACTAGAGGTAAAGTTGGTGAGTTTGTGAATTGTGAGTTTGTGACGTTGTAGGGGATAATCTCTGGATCTACTGAACCGATTTTGAAAATTCTGGTACCAATAGAAAGCCTCATTGTTTGTGTATTATCCCAAAGAATCAGGGAGTTCTTGTGGGAATTTATAAAACTTATTTCACGCGGACGAAGTCGCGGGCAAGTCTGCTAGTTATTTGTAATATAGAACTATCATTGTTTAAAGCACTACCTAAAAACTGCTGCTCTTGAACGGATTTGACCGCAGTTTACCAATGACGTACATTTTAATATTAATGTCTGCCTCGTTAGTCTAGTGGTTGGCATGTCCGACTGCGGCCGACGAGGTCCCGGGTTAGAGTCCCGGGTCGGGCCATAACAAGGATTGGGATTTTCTGATTAGAAATTCTCAGTACTAGCCCGGAGTTAGGAAGTTGGCGGTGTTTCATTCCCGTGCCTCGGAGAGCACGTCAAGCCCGTGTTATTATCACTGACATAATAATAGTCGTTAAAGCCCGCTAACCCGCATTGGAGCAGCGTGATGGGTCTAAGCTCTAACTCCCTCTCTCCTATGAGAGTGGAGGCCTGTGCCCAGCAGTGGGACGTTAATGGGCTGTAGGGGTGGTGGTGGGGACACATTTTAATATTAAAGCCCACACAAAGACAGGGTCGAGTCAGCCACTAAAAGTAAGTTTCAGTAAGCTGGTAACTTTGTAAGTCGGAACTCGATATTTGTTCTAAATATTAATAGCTTTATATTCACGCGCCGCGGAACATTCAACTTTTGCTCAACTCGGATCTCCTGTTAATCCGGATTCCCGATGTTTTCAGCAGATTTAGGTGTGAGATAATACACTCAGATTAGACTTTACTAAGATACTAGCGCTAAAATTTCGCTTTTGTACCTACTACGTTGGTTTGATATAATCTTACTAATAATATAAATGCGAAAGTGTGGATGGATGTATGAATGTCTGGATGTATGGATGTTTTTACTCAATCACGCCGCAACGGCTGAACGGATCTGGCTGAAATTTGGCACGGAGATAGGTTATAGTCTGGAATCGGCTACATAGGCTACTTTTTATCCCGGAAAATTAAGGAGTTCCCGCGGGAACCAAACAATCTCGATCCACGCAGACGAAGTCGTGGGCATTAGCTAGTCTTATATATAAAATTCTCGTGTCACAATGTTAGTTACCATACTACTCCAAACCGGCTTGACCGATTTTATATGCATGTTCAGTGGGTCTGAGAATCGGCTACTATCTATTTTTCATACCCCTAAAACACCTCAATCCTCGGATGGAGTCGCGGGCATCAGCTAGTTATCAATATATATTATTTTTGGTTTGATATTTGCATATACGTGTTGTCTGTTGCTTCTTTTGCTCTGGACCTGTATTTTTATGTGATTGTCATTTAGTCATTTATTTATAGCTGTCATGTCTTACATACTAATATAATATTCTTAATATAATTAGCTTAGCTTAATTAGTTCGTATGCATGGAATAATGTTAACATTTAGCAACGCCCTGACAGGGCCTCATATCCGCCCTAAATGCTAAATGGGCGTTGCTAAATGTTAACATTATTATTACCTACTTATATATATAGTTAATTATTATTATTAATTTATTTAGCACATAATACATGTAATATACAATATATCTACTTACGAGTATAGTAAAACATGTGACAATACATATTTTTATATTTAATTTAATTTAATATATCATGTTATTGGGGTCTACTCATTTAAAAAATCTTTAACACTATATAAACATTTTTGTAAAAGCCATTCTTTTAACTTTCTTTTAAATGTTGTCATTTTATCATCGTCAGTTATGAAATTTGGGAGTTTATTATAAGTGGTTACGGACCTCAAATGTGGACTAATTTGCGTTAACGTGAGGTTGTAGTGGGGTACAACCAGTTGTATTTCTTTGCTAGCTTTAGATTTGTAGTATAGTGGATTACAGGTAAGATATTATTGTTTGTAGGTTAGGTATATTCATTCGGTTGGATGTGACGTCACCCGGGTCACAGCTGAAAATCAGCCCCCTGCAAAAGTTGAGCTGTACACCCATTCTGGGTGGTGTCGAGGACAAGCACCGTTTTAGGTACAATAGTATATTAATTGACTGTTTGTTTGTGACACCATCGATGAATACATAAATTTTCTTTTCTTTTCTTTCTTTTCAATAGCTTTTGCCCGCGACTTGGTCAGCGTGGACAAAAAGTCCGACTAACTAACTCGTACGGATCCGCACATACATCCGATACGACATTACGGATACTACAAAAAAAAAAAACATTGTTTCCCTCCTACACAGTCGTTTCGAGCAGTGTTTTTATTCCACTAAAAGTTAGCCTTTGACTTCGATTTCACCGGATGGTAAATAATGATGTCTAAGATGGTAGTGGGCTAACTTGTTTGGGGCATAGCAGTAATATTAAATCCATACACATATCGGTTTTACACGGTATCGTTGAGAAACGCTAAATCGCTTGGCAGTTGCAACCGAAGCCTCCCTGACGGTCCCACCAGACCAGAACGGAAAAAATGCAGACTCTGCCGGGAATCGAACCTGGGACCTCCCGCGTTAAGACAACAGCGCTAACATTGCGGCAGGGTATTCGTCAATAGATATTTTGTCTTGCCCAGTGTGTTTTCGATGAAAATAAAGTCTAATCCTGCTGGGCGACCGCTTATCTCTGACAGCTACGGTGTAACGAACACAATCACCTCTGATTGGATAACACTCTTCCACTATTGGACAAAATCCATTGACGCAGCGAGAACACCATAAATTCAGCCAATCGCAACAATTGATACTGTAACAATGACTGATGCAGAAGATACGCGGTCAGCCTGCTGCTATAGTCTAGTTTGAAAGACTAACGCTATCCACTAAGCCTAAAAGTATTATTTTCACTCTAGTTTAAATGCCATCCGCGGGGGAATAGCAATTCATCACGCGGCAAAAAACTGCGCCGCCTCGCGCGCTCCTTAATCGTAGTAATTTTGGAAATATAACGCCTCGCTGAGCTGCTCACAGTTCGCGAATATTACATCACTCACGTGGCTGACGTGACAACATTTTTAATACGACTGCCTAAAAAAAGGAGTATATCAGGCTTCATGTATGTATGTATGTATGTGAGTTTGTATATTCCACCATAACTTCTATACGTCTCAACCGATTTTGATAAATGAGGTACCGTTAGAAACCCTAGCTTATTCCGGGTGGCATAGGCTAGTAAAATTTAAAAATTGGGGAGACCATTAAAGAATAAATTTGAAAAAAATAAATCGAAAATAAGATTAACTATATAATCATCATCTAGAAAATGATGAGTAGATTCCAAAAATATATAATAATACTATAGTTCAATATCCAGTGATTCACAAAAAAATATCATTTAATAAAAATGTGAATAAGATTATAATTTATTTAGATGAATTTAGATTTATAACTTTTTAGTTCGTTTTTTGGCAGGGCAGTCGTGTTTTTTAATTTTTTTTAATTATGACTTGTGTTCTATAACAGTTTCAAAAAAAAAGGGTTTAAAACACTTATTATCGTATTGCACTATTATCTCAACGCCCGCAACTTCACTCCCGTGGGATATTCTATAATCTGGCCTTATTCCTAGTCCAACTCAAACTCAAATATATTCTATTCAAGTAAACTTTGACCAGTACGTCGAGTGAATCTACCACTGGTTCGAATTGGCATTCCTACCGAGATGTCTTGGCATATATTTGGATCGGGATTTATCGTGGTCCACACAAATTAAAGAGCTAAGTAAGAAAACTTTTTTTGCAATGAGCTCATTGCGTCGTCTTCGTTCTGTTTTACCAATTCCAACCAAAGTTATGTTAGCACATTCTCTCCTACTTTCTATTCTCGATTATGCAGACGCAAGCTATCTTAATTTGACAGAGGACCAACTTAACAAACTTGGGCGACTCCAAAATCTTGCTATTCGGTTCATATTCGGCCTTCGTAAATATGACCACATATCTGAATTTCGTCAAATGCTCGAGTGGCTTCCTATTCGCCGTCGCCGGGATCTTCATGTTCTCTCACTTCTGTACCGTGTGCTATTTGGCCCAAAAACTCCCTCTTACCTGAAGGAGAAGTTTAAATTTCTGGGAGATCAGTCCGAAATACGAACAACCCGTCAATTAACTTTATGCATACCATCGCATAAGACAAAGTTTTATACACAGTCTTTCACAGTGCAAGCTGTTTTATTATGGAATGCTCTCCCATTAAACATACGACAATCAAAGTCACTGGAAATATTTAAAAAATCAGATAAGAATTTCTATTTATCACCATAATACAGACGACTAGTTTTAACTTTTATTTAGTATGATATTACTATAACTAAAAATACATAATATATATTAGTTTATTTTCATATATTTATTATAAGTATTATATTATTTGTGTAACTGTTTATGTATTAGTATGTAGGTATTTGTTTGTATGTTTATATTAATACACCACCCGCGAGTTAATCTCCTAACTTCTCCTATTCCTAAGGTTGCCTGGCAGAGATCGCTACTAAGCGATAAGGCCGCCTTTTTGTATACTACTTCGTTGTTTGTTTTCTATGCATTTTTTGTGTCCTTTTTATGTGTGTTGTGGTGTACAAAATAAAGAGTAATAATAATAATGTCTATATTATAAAGCCGTGCAAGGGTTTAGCTTGCTGGGAACTGCGATGGACGATGATCAATGAGTCAGTACTTTACTTTATATCGACACAAACGAGATAAGGTTGGTAATGCTCACGCACAACGACGCGCTTTACGTTTTTCTACAAGTAAGGAGTATTAAGTTAAATGAAAAGAAACATTCATTGAATTAACTCATAAATTTAATTCATTGAAGTGTTTAAATTACAAAAGTAAAATTTTTTTTCTTTAAGCTTAGACACCATGGGCTATTTCGAATTCTTACTAAACATTTATATTTTGATTTATCGAAGCTCTGGTGGAAAAGGTTTCAATGAGCTACGCTAATGGCTTAAACAGTCGCAAAACACCATCGCCTTTAGTCGCGGATGTAAAGGCATACCTTATTCACTGCGCGAATGCGCTGGAGATTTCAAAGAAACCATGGTACAAGTCAGAATTAAATAAAAAAACACGACTGCCCTGCCAAAAAACGAACTAACAGGTTAAATATTATCTAAATTAATATAAATAACTAGTTAAATTAAAATCTTATTCACATTTTTATTAAATGGTATTTTTTTGTGATTCACTGGTTATTGAACTATAGTGTTTAATATTTTTGGAATTTACTCTTTATTTTCTAGATTATGATTAAATAGTTAATCATATTTTCAATATTTTTTTTCAAATTTAGTATTTAATGCGGACCCATGGTCACCCCATAATTTTTTTTTAATTTTACTAGCCTTTGTCACCCGGAATAAGCTAGGGATTCTAACGATACCTCATTTATCAAAATCGGTTCAGGCGTATAGAAGTTATGTTGGGATATACAAACTCACATACAAACATACCTGAAAAAAAAAAACCTAAAAACAATATACTCCTTTTTTCAGGCAGTCGTATAAAAATATCAGTGGCAAAGTTAAAAGTTGCCCCAGAGTAAGCAATAATTTCAGAAATTAATAAATGGAAAGAGTAACGACGTAAACGTAACTCGTAGTTACGTAATGGGGGCGGCCGCGCACGTGACCGCTGGCCGGGGTGACTTTGCGGAGGGAACGAGATTATATCCCACTCCAACCGACCGGCTCCCTCGTACTTTTTTCGAACGTTGACGTTTTTGACGACCTCCGTGGCGCAGTGTGTAGCGCTGTTGTCTTAACGTGCGGAGGTCCCGGGTTCGACCCCGGCAGGGTAGATTTGGGTATTTATAATTTCTCAATTTTCCCTGGGCTGGCCAGGTGGGAGGCACGGCCGTGGCTAGTTACCACCCTACCGGCAAAGACGTGCCGCCAAGCAATTTAGCGTTCCGGTAAGACGCCGTGTAGAGACCGAATAGGGGTATGGGTTTAAAATAACTGCCATGCCCCTAACATGTTAGCCCGCTACCATCTTAGGCTGCACTTAGCATCATCACTTGCGATCGCAGTCAAGGGCTAACTTGTAGTGGATAAAAAGAAATAACAATTGTTTAAACTGAATTAACGCTGCATTTAATAAATAAAACGAAAATGTTTATAATTTGGTTTAAAGTTGCTAGTAAAGCCACGAGAGTGGCGAAAACCAGCTTTTTAAAGAAATACTAGCTGATGCCCGCGACTACGTCCACGGGGATTGAGGATTATTGGTTTCCGCAGGAACTCCTTAGTTTTCCGGGATAAAAAGTAGCCTATGTCTTATTTCAGACCATAATCTACCTCTGTACCAAATTTCATCCAGATCCGTTCAGCCGTTCGGGCGTGATTGAGTAACAAACATCCATCCATACATCCATTCAAACTTTCGCATTTATTTGATATTTGATTTGATTGTCTAATATATGGCCATACGAGTTTATAACAATTCAAGTCTTAAAGAATTATTGGTCAATAAGCAAAGCCTACTAAAGCCTAGATTATTTTTTTCCATGTCGGTTAGCTTAATGATATGCTGGATTTATGCAAATATATTGACATCACCATCACTACAGCCCATTAACGTACCACTGCTGGGCACAGGCCTCCACTCTCATAGGAGAGAGGGAATTAGAGCTTAGAACCACCACGCTGCTCCAATGCGGGTTGGCGGGCTTTAATGACTATTATAATGTTAGTGATAATAAACGGCTTAACGTGCTCTTCGAGGCACGGGGTTGAATCACCGCCAACTTCCTAACTCCGGCCTAGTACTGGGAATTTGTAATCCGAAAAACCCGATACTTAATTATGGCCCGACCCGGGACTCGAACCCGGGACCTTGTCGGCCGCAGTCAAACGATCTAACCACTAGACCAACGAGACAGTTTATATATTTTGACATGATTGATTGTATATTATTGTAATGGAATATTGATATGACACTTAATCTAATAGTATGACATAAGTATTCCATCTTTAAAATTTTTTTTGGTTAATTTATTTAAAGACTTGACATATATTAATATATATTTTTTATAATTATTAATTGGATACTATTAACTTTAATTTAGATTATTTTTAAGTATTGCACGCCTAATGGTAATACACTGGACTTTTTATCTTTTATACCACGTTTTTATTATTATGTGTATAATGCAATAAATAAATTATGATTCTGATACTGATATTTGCTCAGATCTTAATATTATATACTAGATAATGCCCACGACTTTGTCCGTTAAGGTTTTTTGATTACCCCAGAAACTTAAATCTCCTTTCAAAACAAGAATGAATTAGACACCATCGGAAAACTGTGTACTCTACTGTTGGCTGCATCATTAGCTATTATTTGTTAAACAAAATTTTTGTTAAACAGCACATCCACATTTACAAAAAAAATTGCGATCTGCACGACAGGCAAACTAGAGGCCGTAATAGGCTCGTGACTAAATCGCTCCGCCTCAAAAAAGTCAGAAGGTTATTCGTGGGAATGAGCATTCTTTTCTTTAACAAAATTCCACAACCTATTTTAAACTTGCCTATGCACAAATTTAAGAAATCCATTAAAAGTATGCTCTTGAAAAAAGCTTATTATACTGTTGAAGATTATGTAAACGATAGAGGAGCATGGATTTGATCACTCCAGCAGCGGTTACTTATGTGTACATTGATATAATAATTGTACATAAAATATTTATTTAAAAAGAGCAACCACCGAGTTTCTTGGTGGTTCTTCTCGGTAGGAATGTCATTCCGAACCAGTGGTAGATTCACTTGACGATTCAAAAGTACCTGTAAAGGTTTATTTGAGTAAAAAACTTTGAATTTGAATTTGGTATGAATCAAGTCAATAAAAAAGCTACAATACCCGGTGCGGGGGAACCTTGCCCCCCCCCCCCCCCCCTCTAGATGGCGGACCCCGGCCATCCATTTGCATACTAATCCATTACGAGTCCAGGACGCCTCTCCCGGGATGGAGCAGTAATCCCGTTTTGTCAGGCGCGGCTTATGATCGCCTTACGAATTTACATCCCCAATCAAATATACCTTAGTGGATTACGATTTAATGGAAGCACTATCATAGTCAGATAAATAATAATGAATAAATAATGCTTTTTATACGACTGCCTGAAAAAAGGAGTATATTGTTTCCAGGGTTCATGTATGTATGTGAGCTTGTATATTCTACCATAAGTTCTATACACCTGAATCGATTTTGATAAATGAGGTATCGTTAGAACCCCTAGCTTATTCCGGGTGACACAGGCTAGTCAAATTTAAAAATAAATTGATGGGATGACCATGGTCCCACATTAAAAACTAAATTTGAAAAAAGAAATTCGAAAATAAGATTAACTATATAATCATCATCTAGAAAATGATGAGTAGATTCTAAAAATATATAAGACTATAGTTCAATATCCAGTGATTCACAAAAAAATATCATTTAATAAAAATGTGAATAAGATTCTAATTGAAAATAATCCAATAAAACTTAATGCTAGCTAGCCTAACCTAATTACAATATAAATCATGCCCACTTGGAATGGTGGCAAGAATGTTGGCTGCATTTCCGCGCTGGACAGCCAGGCTGATCCTTTGCGCAAAAAATGAGCCAGCCCTTCTGTCACCAGATTCTAATTTAACTAGATTAATTTAGATTTTTAACTTTTTAGTTCGTTTTTTGGCAGGGCAGTCGTATTTTTTATTATTTTTTATTATGACTTGTTATTCAAATAAACTTATAAGATGACATTCTATACTTTGCTCTCGAGTGGCTGGTATGGTGCGCCTGGTAGCGCCTGACAAGCAATTCGACACCCTATGTGTACGGAACCCTAAATAACGATTTTCGAATTTTTTCCTATACTTGTGCTGTGCTTCTTGACAAATTTTATGATTCTAGATGAACGGGAAATACCTCTAATAGTTTTTAATCAAAATATACGGCCGTATATTTTGATTGGGTTGACTTAGAAGCTTGATTTTTTTACAGCTCCAAAGGATCGTAGACCCTTAGTATTTGATATTAATTTCAACTTGATACCTCCACGCGTTCCCGAGAGAAGTTAAGAGACAGATTGGCAGACAGACGGACAACGAAGCGATCCTATAAGGGTTCCTTGTTTTCTCTTGAGGTACGAAACCCTAAAAAGTAGCAGCACCGAACCCTTAGAACACACTGATCCAATGCTACGAAGTTTTCAGCTTCTGGAGAAACTACGCAGTAATAGAGCACTAAGCGCACCAATATAAGAGTAGCATATAATATTTTGTTGGTTAAAACTTATTTTAACTTTACACGGATTTTTAGTCGAATTTGGCGCATATTTTTTTACCTATTTTTACGCACCCTATTTCAACCTATTTTTGTAGTTGAAAAATGGCAATAGACGAAAATGTACCCAAAAATTCCTTTTCGAAGCTTATAACATTTCTCTGTTAATATATAATTTCTTCGGTTTTTGTATCCGTGTCTAACATGACGCTTAAACCTCTCCATGGTCGGGTCATACGAGCGTGTGAGCTGCCCAGCCTTGAGACAAAAATAACTGTTTGATAATAACACTATTATAGTGTCGGGTATATTTCGTTCCCTCGCCCTCACCCCCCGGGCCCTCACCCCCCGGACCCTTACGCTCCGTTGCCCGTCTTCAAGTCGGGACTTAGTGTCATGGTTTGGTCATAACTCTGGAAAAGGAAAATATGATATTTTTCATTCTAGACAGTATGGAACAGTTTTTTGTTCAGGCAGAAAAAGTGCTTTCAACTTGTCAAATTAATCTATGACAAGTTTGGACTTGGAATGCCCTTCCTATCGAAAATCTCGTCCTAGCGGAACTCGTCGGATGAACTTAAGAAACATTTTAAAACATTGTGTACCTAACTTCACTGTAATTTTACTTTGTGGTATCAAGTCAAAATGCATTTAGTTTTAGATATTAGCTAATCTGGCAAATTTTTATTCTGAAAAGTTATAAACTAGCCATCGTCAAAGCCTGACCAGATCTGAGCCGATTTTGAAATTATGAGTTTCAGCCACTGCGTCAGAAAGTTCGTTTTAGTTTAATCATCTTTCGCGGTGCGCTAATGTATCGCTTATGCAGCAAGTGTATTGTTATTGTCACCCCGTCGTAATGGTCAGTATTCTGTGCTATTATCACGAGAAAATGGTGGAAGTGTTCCGATTAGGGCATTAACCGCTCCACGCAGTTAAAGCTCAAACATACCTAACTTAGTATAGGGACAAATTTTGTCTAGCGGGTAAAACGTCCACGTAATTCATTTTATTTGGAGTTGCACGAAGTAGCATGAAAGGAAAGAAAGTCCTTCCCGTTCAACGGTAACTCGTCAAGCTGACGTTTTATCCTGTCCGGTCCTAGTCTGTCGGGACAGTTATCATATTATCAAACGAATTATAAATGCGGAAGTTTGGATGGATGTGTGGATGGATGTTTGTAACTTAGTCACGCCAGAACGGCTGAACGGATCTGAATGAAATTTGGCACAGAAATAGATTATAGTCCGGAATAAAACCTTCATCCACGCGGACGAAGTCACGGGCATCAGCTAGTACCTAAATATCTTTGCCTGCAGGCCAAACCAGACACGTATTATTACCATTTTTACGTTTACGGACCAGACTTACTGACTTGAAGAATTCCATTGAAGTCATTTATTCCTGGAAATAAATTACACACGGAAAAATTAAGCGGCGAGCGATTTCAGGAAATAGGTTATGCGGCCACATCGCAAATAAAATAATAGTTTAACAAAATAATTTATTATTCCCTTTGCTTTGTTCATGACGGGAAATTTTAACGGTCGAATTATGCAATGGAATAATGTGATTTTAGCAATCTGTTCGTCTGCATGAACACCCTCAAAACTTTATAACATTGGAATAGATGAGTTTTCCTTGTCCTCGTTTCATGGACAGATAGGCAGACAAACAGGTTGACAGACAGATATATAGAAACAAAAATTCGCATTTTTACGCGTATTTATTAGTATCTTCTTACATATATTATAGCATGGATTCACCCTCACAATAATTCGACATTTGATTTAATATACCTGAAGCTGTTCAGCGAAACATGAGAATGTGATAATTCAGCTCCCGAAGTTAGTAAACTTTGGGATGCATCAAGAGGAATGCTAGTCTAGTCGATAATGATTCAGTGCGAACTAATGCCTAACTGATATTAGCTTAACTTGTTCAACTTCTCGAGAGTAGAGCCACTACATATAATACTGATCCAGTCTCATGAATAAGCGAAAATTACTACCTCGTTAGTCTTACTCACACTATACATTCTTAGATATGAACATAAATTTGAAGACTGTGTTACGCCCGGACTATTATACTATTGATGAATTTCTTAATAACAAAGTTGCATGGAAGAAATTAGCTTTACATTCGGTCTAAAAGTCAGTGTATTTCTTGTTACATTTCGTATGTATTAGCTACACATAGAAACATTTATTTATATTTTTTTTAAAAGAGCAACTGCCGAGTTTCTTTCCGGTTCTTTTCAGTACAACTGCTTTCCGAACTGGTGGTATAGTCATGACATTTCATAAGTGGCACAAGCTTCCCTACCCGGGATCCCGGGGTCAAACATTTATTGTGTTTTTGTCACCAAATGAAAATCTGTTTCGAGTCAAGAGGTTGGCGGTGTTCACCCCTGTGTCCGGAGATTACGGATAGCCATTGGTTCTGCACCTGATCTCTCTCCGGGTGTGTTAGGTTGCCGTTCCTTTTTCAGCTTAATATAATCTGTTTTGCGGAATATTGTTGCGGTATAATTGCGACAAAACAAGAGGTATCATGTTAAGTGACGCGTTAGTCCTAAGATAAAATAAAATAGTTTAAGGTTTATGTTCGGACTATGTGAATGAGGGAATAGACAGCGCACCTTTGTTTGCCTACACATATCATCTATGTAAGCGTGATTATTTTGTTATTATTGTTTCTCATCCGATTCAACCTATGGACGCCATTAGCTAACGCAACCTCTTCATCAAATTACGACAGTTTGATGAAGAGGTCGCGTTAACAATCGCCCCCTAAAAATTTAATATCTAATGTCAACTTTAAATATTAACTAATTAGATTAAATCTCTACTCTACAATTATTAGCTTGTGCAAGTTTAAATGAGAGTACACAAATATTAAAAATATTAAATCAATATCCACTTCTCGAACAACGCTTATAATTAGTTGCGTAGTTTGCTTATCTTCATAAAGATTGGCTGCTGTGGCTAGAATCCGTTCAGGAGAGCAATATATATATCCTCGGAATTATTTAAGAGAAGAACCTTATATATATTATAAGTTTGGATGGATGTATGAATGTATGGATGTATGGATGTTTGTTACTCAATCACGCCCCAACGGCCAAACGGATCTGGCTAAAATTTGGCACCGAGATAGATTATAGTCTGGAATAGCACATAGGCTACTTTTTATCCCGGAAAGTTAATGATTTCCCGCGGGAACCAAAAAACCTCAAACCACGCAGATGAAGTCGCGGGCTTTCGCTAGTATATAATAAGTTAAGTCATTATAAATGCGAAAGTTTGGATGGATGTATGGATGGATGTCTGTTACTCAATCGCGCCCGAACCGCTGAACGGATTTGGAAGTAATTTGGCACAGAGATAGATTATAGTCTGGAATAACACATAGGCTACTTTCTATTCCTGAAAACTAAGGAGTTCCCGCGGAAACCAAAAAAACCTCAATCCACACGTACGTAGTCGCGAGCATCAGTTAGCAATAAAAATTTCTTAAAAAGGATATATAAATTTTATCTGATTAGTTTACCCTAAACGTACCTCATTCAAAAAACATTATTTGCAAATCCTCAATCATTTTTGTCAGAGCACTTTATTGGTTCGGCTTAATGCTGAACGTTATCCCGGCTTATCCCGGGGGAGCCTCTCGGCCACTCGTCGGGGCCCCACATAAAGACTTTTTGATCGGTCGTTAGAGTTTATTCAGATGTATCTGACGACGTACGTGACTTACATTACATTCACGCTAGGTTGCGTATTGAGTCAATATTTACTACTTAGACTACTTATGATGCCCGCGACTTCGCTTATTATTATATAGGATTTATTGATTCCCGTGGGAACACCTTAATTAGCATATGCCTTTCTCCGGGATATCACCTATCCCTGTACCAAATTTCATCAAAATCGATTGAACGGATTGGCTGTGAAAGCGTAGCAGACAAATAGACACACTTTCGCATTTATAATAGTAATATAATTAGTAAGTATGGACTAGCTGATGCCTGCGACTTCGTCCACGTGGAATTTTTTAATCCCCACTAGAACTCCTTAATATTCTGGGATGAAAAGTAGTCTATGTCACTCCCCAGGTCCTCAACTACAGTTCGAAACTCCTTAAGTTCTCACTGTAAACCTGTCGTATTTGGACTCTTTTGATTTGTCTTGACAAGCACTTTGTACCTAGATGCTGCCCAGGGTCTCATAATGGAGCCAGAAGGTGGTCATTGGAAGTCCTTAAGTTGCCATCGTAAGCCCGTCATATGTGGACTCTTTTGATTTGTCTTGACAAGTACTTTGTACCAAGATGCTGTCCAGGGTCTCATGATGGAGTTAGGAGGTGATCATAGTAAGGCCTCCTTAAGTTCTCATCGTAAACCCGTGGTTTTTGGACTCTTTTGATTTGTCGACTCGCACTTTAAACCTAGATGCTGCTTAGGGTCTCATGATGGAGCCAAAAAGTGGTCATAGGAACTCCTCAAGTTCTCATCGCAACCCCGTCGTGTTTGGACTCTTTTAATTTGTCTTAACAAGCAGTTTAAAACGAGATGCTGACCAGGGTCTCGTGATGGAGCCAAGAGCCGGTCACAGGAACTCCTTAAGTGATCATTTTTTTAATCCATAATAATTTTTGTTGGGATATTCAAATTATAGGAATAATAGATTGACTGGTTAAATGGAAGAATTTGACGTCCTATTTGAGATGTCGAGAAGTGCGTCTATAATAGAACGTAAAAACTACAAACTTTAAAATAGAAAAAAGAGCGTATTTAAAATAAAAAGGAAAACAATTTAGTTTAGAGCCAGTTTCAACATTTTCTAAAGTATTTTTTGAACTGGTATTTTTTTAAATATTTATCAGAATATTAAAATTTAACTCTATTTGACACCTCAACTCGTTACCATAGTCCATAGTCCAGCACGCTGGCCAAAAAAAACTCAAAGATGCACTTTTGTGTTTTAGATATTAGGTTATATACTTCTACGAAGTTCTAATTGTTGTTTCAAAGTTATAAAGTCACAATGGAGCGCTGAAGTTCGTCGTGGGGTTTTTTTTTAAATTTTAAATTTTATCATTTTGTAATTTTATAGATTTTGCTTCAATAATGACGGGAAGTTAAACAATTAATTTATTACTCTTTATTTTTCTAACTAAATTAATGAGTAATAGTAAGTAAGGCAACAAGCCGAGATTTATTATAATATTTACTTAATAGTACTTAAAGTATTAATGTGGTTCTATTGAATCCAAGTCTCACGCCGTTGGACGACTCCGACTGGGTGGACGGACGATTTTAAGGTGTGTCTAAACAATCGACAATATTTAGGGGGTATAATAGCCCTCAAGTCCCTACTAATGTTCGGCAGAATTGTGTCCTGCAAATATCCCTCGTTGCTGCCGCGCACTTGCTGCTCTATGTTTGGACACATGACACACCTTTAACATTTATTGCCGCTTTATGTTTGGACACACCTTTAAGCGAGTGGCAATTGGAGTGGAATTTGTGGGTGGTGAGTTTTTAAACTACCCACTTTTTCGATTTATTTCTTCGCCGCTTGTAAAATCACAAGTAGAGTTCCGCGCCATACTGCGAGGACTTCTCGTGGTCTCATCTGTTCGTCTATCGAAATGCAACATATCCGCCGAAAGCTAGACTTTTTCGTGAGTCTAACTCAAGTGTACTAAGTGCGTTCGAACTAATATTATTCTATTGGCAGATGCCTAATTACTTTTGTGTGTGTAACGTGTGGACATTCCACCTAGGAACGAGAAGAGGCATCTTGCGGGATAATAGCTGACTTTATCGACCCAGCTAAATCGGTGGCATCGAAAGGTGGGTGGCATTGATGTAGAATTTTAGTATGATGGGTGGTAAATTCTTATTGCCTACTAATTGGTGATGTCGGTTTGCAATATCGCAACACAAAACCCCCAAACAAATAGAGTCCACTAAAGTCTTTGTTCAGCGGCCTGACGTGGGTCTTACAAACCAACGCCAATTATATTCGGGTGGAATAAAACACACCAAATACAAACCATACTCGGATAGTCAAAGACCCTCAAACGCTATAATTTTAATATTTCAATCAAACGATTATAAAATCTAAATTATTCAACAGCCTATCTCATCCTGAAATGAACGGGATCGAGCCGTTGACGGGTGACAAGTCTTTTATCACAATATTCTAAATCATTCTATCGATTAGCGCGCGCCCAAGCGATATGACCCCTAGGGAATAGCTCCCAATGTGTTACCCAATACGTTAGTTTGATAAGAATGGCCAAGGATTTATGGAGATTGCCTGAATATATGCGACAAGGAATAGAATTTGCATTACAATTTTAACATACAGGGTGTATTGGGTTAGATAATATTATAACTTACTTCAAACTCTAACACAAATGTTTTTCACTCAAATCTACTTTTACAAGTGCTTTTTAACCGTCAAGTGAATCTATCACTGGTTCGAAATCAGATTCTTACCTTCCTTTTATAAATTACTAGATGATGCCCGCGACTTCGTCCGCGATAAAAAGTAGCCTGTGTCGTTTCCCTGGATACAAACTATCCCTTTACCAAATTTCATCAAAATCGGTGAAGAGACAAATTTTTTATTCCCGCGGGAATTTTCGGGATAAAAAGTAGCGTCCTTTCTTAGGCTCTATACCAAATTTCATTAAAATCGGTTCTGTAGTTTAGGCGTGATTGCGTCACACACAGACAAATAGAGATACTTTCGCATTTATAATATTAGTATGGATTGAAATTGCCCCAAATATTAAATTTTTTTTTACTTTTCTTTGATTTGTCATTCAAAGAATTCACGTCGAAACAATGACACGATAGCTAATTTAAAATGTAGCCACAAGAAAGTCATCCATCAGCATTATTCCATGTTTATTTCCGCCGAAAACGTCTGTTAATCTACCCCTTTGAAACAGACCCCTTTGATTTGTCACGAGGAAGGCTTCAGTAACAAAGAGGCCAATCCGAGGACGGAGGCATAGAGGCTACAGAGGGCACCACCTTAAGGATTCTGGAGGCGCACTGGGCTGAACGCATTGTGATTGTGTACAATTTGTAAGCCTACTTATCATTTTAGGCATATTTTAGGTATATAGATTCACTAGCGGTCGCCCGCGACATCGGCCGCGTACAATTTCTAATTTCCTATTAGATTTTCCCGCTGCAAAAGGCCTATTTGTAGCAGCTATATAGCATCGGCAGGTTTATATTATTTAAGACAAATAAGTCCATAATGGTGACTTCAAGAACTTATAACCTTCATGCAATTCTAACCCCCATTTCACCCCTATTGGGTTAGATTTTCGTAAAATTGTTTATACAGGTTTTTATTATTTATAGCTATTAACTTAATTGCTAATTTTCATGTCTCTAACTCCAAAAACAAAGGACTTTCATACAAACTTCCAACCTCCATTTTAACACCTTCGCGGCCGTCTACACCATAGAAGGAACCTATCTTCCAAATTTCAAGTCTGTATGCTTTATAGTTCCTGAGATACCGTGATGAATCAGTGACCTTTCGCTTTAAGATTTAGAAAAAAAAAGATAAAATATATATAAGAAAGTAAATATTTCGTCTAAGTCAGCGTTTGTGATTTTTAATATTATTTTATTAAATAGAACCGATTTAAAAACTAAAACTCCTTTACGGTGTCAGACTTCTAGCGCCATCTAGTGAGTGTTTTATGAAGTTACTATTTTTTTATTTAAGCCATGTTTTTAATTCCGAGGACAGGACTTCTCTTCATAGAAAAGAAAAGGTTACAATATGTAGACAACACAACACATACGTTACAAGTATTACACTGACTTGTGGGTCACTGGATGCGAGGCCGGTTGCTTCCATGCAACTTTGTCAATTGCATTAACAGTCTTTAAATCTATATAATGGCAAATCCAGAAACTCTTTGGGAACCATATTATTAAAAAATATTATATTAGACTGCCTTTGCGCTACGTTGCAGCTACGGATGTGTGGCAACCCACCATTACGAGCTCGTATGAGATCGCTAGTGTTAGATCAAGCGCTCCCATTGGTAGGTTTGACACACATCCTTAGCAACGCAAAACTTCTCTGGTCATCGCAATTGTACTATGGTTAGGGGCAGAGATGATTAAAAGCCTGACCAGTAGCGTTACTCCGAGTTTTTACATTGCAAATTCGATTGATCGACGTGAGAGCTCACCTCGCCAAGTGTAAGCGAATATTTCCATACCATGAGTTTATCAAACGGGCACGTTTTGTTAAAGTGAGTAAACGGAGTTAGTAAATCGTATGACAAAACGATCGCAACAATTGTCTCTCTCATACATTCGCAAAAAACTGAGACAGATACATGCGGCATTTTGGCATTTTTCATTGCGTAATTTGACAGTTTTTTGGCAGTTTGACACTGACAGCCTTGCGCACACTATGGTACGTTTCTTTATGGTAGAATGTCATAAAAAAGTATAAATGCCAAAATCTTTATTGTCTCTAATCAAAACATTCAAAAAGCTTGGGGTTTCCAGTGTTGCCACTTTAGCGAGTTTTTTTATTATTTTAGGGAGTTAAATTTAATGTTTAGCAGCTAAAAATATTCTGGTGCTCACATAGGTATTGATTCCGTTCAAAATCGATATCTGAGGATCCTGGCAACTAGCCGGGAGGTGGCTAAATTACAAAACATGAAACTGTAACCAAAATTTTTTAAGTCAGCGCCATTTTGAAATTCCTTGTTACTGTACCGATTTCTAAATCAGTAATCAATATCTAAATCAGTATTTCTAAATCAGTATTCGAATCAAGTTTGTAACTATCATTAATAGAATCAAATTAGTATCAATTAGTGGAGCATGTTAGTTAATAATTTTGGTAAATCATTCGAATTATTTGTATAATCAAATAATTCGAATGAAATCATTCAAAGTCGCCGATCGCTAGGATAGGCTGTGTGATAAGCCCGCAGAGTTGCCAGACATATGAGAAATCTGTCAGAAATCAGCACATTAATAAATTCATTACTCATCACTAGTTGTCATTAAATGCAAGATGCCTACGTTATGTCTTTGAATCCCCGTTATATGTATTTCTATGCAACTATTTATCCGCAGGTGAACTACTGGGGAATAAAAACTCAGTGGAACTAGTATTAAGTACCCTCGAGGTACCTACCCCAACCAAATGCATACAACATTAATTATTAATAATAATAAATAATTCCAATCTGTCTCCTCAGGGGGACAGATATCTCCCGCGAACATGCAAATCGATGCTGAAAAGTGTGATTTCAAGGAGTGGGATATCGGACGTACGTACTACGAGGGAAAATAGCAGCCAGTACCGCCAGACCACACTTGACTGTTGCAGTCCGAGGCAGAGAGACTTGTCCTCTCAATTGTTGCCATTATAAGAAAATCATGGATGTAAGATGTAAAATGCCACAATATTTCAAAATTCATGTCTACTCTATGTCAGTCATTATTTTAATCTTAAGTCTGTGTTTTATCTATCCACGGGATCATGGTTCCCAACTTAGGGCTTTTGGCCCCAAATTTAGGGCGTAAACAAATGCGAAGGGCTTCTTTTAGGGCCCTTATATTTTTAGGGATTTTTTGGCTTCTTATATTTTTTACCTATTTTTTATTTCTTAGATCTATCATCTACTACCGATTCTTATTATTAAGAATGCGGAGTTGAATGAATAACAAGTCAAACAAAATATTGGTTGTATAATCATTATAATTTTTTGAAGTTACTTGTTCAATATTTAATTTTCTAAAAATAATGTTTATTGTAATTTTTTCTTACGATCAATAAGAAAACCGTAATTCCAAAATTAAGATTTTCATTATTAGCGAAAATTTGAATCATTCATTGTGAATCTTAATTTTGAATGTACGGTAAACAAGTGAAATTAATTTAACGAATTAAAAAATACGGCTGCCCTGCTATATTATTTTCGGAGTTTACCTCCTTATGAAGCGATTTGCATGCCTTTGGAGTCTTATTCACATTTTTATTAAATGATATTTGTTTGTGAATCACTGGATATTGAACTATAACGTTATATATTTTTGGAATCTACTCATCATTTTCTAGATGATGATTATACAGTTAATCTTATTTTCGATTTTTTTTTCAACTTTAGTCTTTAATGCGGGACCATGGTCACCCCATCAATTTTTTTAAAAATTTTACTAGCCTATGTCACCCGGAATAAGCTAGGGATTCTAACGATACCTCATTTATCAAAATCGGGTCAGGCGTATAGAAGTTATGGTGGAATATACAAACTCACATACATACATACATACATACATACTTACATACATACATACATACATGAACCCTGAAAACAATATACGCCTTTTTTCAGGCAGTCGTATAAAAAATATATTTGGGGCTTTTTGACTTATGTTTTAGGGACAAATATTTTCGAGAGTTGGTAACACTGCTCGTGATATTGACCAGCATTTTTGGTCGGTATTCTACATCAATCATTGTTACAGTATCAATTGTTGTGATTGGCTAAATATATGGTGTTCTTGCTACTTCAATGGATTTTGTCCAATAGTGGAAGAGTGTTATCCAATCAGAGGTGATTGCGATCGTTACACTGTAGCTGTCAGAGATACGCGGTCGCGCTGTAGTATCTTAATGTACTCTGGTTTATTTACAATTAATAATTTTCGTTTCGGCTCCTATGTAGTGGGTAGTGGTATTCGAATTCACCGGTTTAACTTGTTTTTTAATTATAATTGATTGTACATGGAGGGAAAGCGAACATAAACTGTGCCTAAAAGTAAGTAGATGCGAATGCAAAATGTAAACTGAACTAATTTTCTCGACAAATCTTTCTGTTTACCTATTATTGATATTAAATTAATATTTCATATTTATTCAAACGTGTTCGTCTATTTTTATCGCCATAATCAACTATTATTCTCTTCATTTAGATCAAGAAGCAACAAATAAACATCTTAGTCGCCATACGACCACCAAGCCACTGTGGTGAGTTCACAGGACTGATAAGCGCCAAAAGGGCGGACTTCCAGTGGCAAATACCTAAAGATATCCTAAAAGAGCATGGGCCAGACAGGACTGTCGAACACTGAAAGCGGGTAAGATCACGACATATTACAGTACTTAAACTCAAGTAAACTACAATATACACAAAATAAAATGATATACAGTGGCATGCAGTTCATAGAGGCATAAAAGTACTGCTACCCAAATGGATATAAGTCAATATGTATTTATCATCAAAACAGCTAGTAAATAGGTATTCTGACCTACTAATGCCTACTCTAGTTTCAAACCCTGTGCATGCCACTGTTGATATATACTAATTTTATCCACAAGAAAGTTGCAGGTACTTAATAATATTATATTTTTATTTGCAGACTTACAAAGATTTAAAAAAGGTGCCCGCACTGAGAACACTGCAGCAGTTCGGGCACTCAGTGCAACTGGAAATGCGGAGACCCCACTGTCTCGGAAGTTAGCACCAAAGTGCTTAATGTAATTGGGCACAAGTCCTCAATAGTCTATCGGCATTGGGCCAGAATAATCATTGATTAGTTAGCCAAATGTGTCTACTCATTTTGTTTTAATATTGTGTTGTGTTTGTAAAATAAATTGAAAAGGTTGAAAAGGTAATCATACAAATATATTTTAGTTGAAATATGTATTGATTAATCTGTCTCTTTTGTTGGGCAATTGTCAGCAGCCTTGTTTGATCCACAAAAGATGCGATGAGAGGATTGTTCACTTCACTTGTTACATCAGAGTTGTTATCCGTGGGCTGTTCCATTGGAATTCTGAAATATTCAAATTTAATAAATAATTAACACATTTTTGTTAAAAAAAAATTAATATACACAACAGACAAACTAGAGGCAGATGTGTAGGATTCCAGTAAACAATTTTATGAGTATCAGTGTGTTTTTTTTCCCTTAAATTATGTAAATTAGCCCGTTAGATATTGTGGCCAATTCTGTTTAACACAATATCTAAATTAAAATGACAGCTTTAAATCTATTGCCAGTCAATTCCACAAGAAAAATAAATATAATGTAAAAGGGATAGCAACTTAAATAGAGCTGTCATTTAAATTTAGTTATGGTGTACAACCAGTGGCGTGCAGTTCATAGAGGCACAAAAGCACTGCTTACCCATATTGAAATACATCAATGCTCATTTTTCATCATGACAGTCAATAAATAGGTATTCTAACTAATGCCTACCCTAGCTTCAAACCCTGTGTACAACAGAATTGGCCTCAATTATTTGGTTTGCTAAAGAAAATTAATTTAAAATATCATACCTAAAAGATAGTATTGCCTGATTTACATGCAGGCATTTCAGTTTCAAAATTGGAGTTTTAACTTTAGCTTAAAGATGAACTGATTGTGGAATCATACTGGGTATCTTGGGTTGATGTTAATGATGTGGCAGTCAACATCCACAGCCTGTAACATTTAATCATGAAGTAACCACCAATAGCTCAATGGTTAATGGTTGTAAGATCTATCGCAGGTCTATTGTTGTACCTATTTCTAGCACAAGCTTTATGCTTATTTTCAGGGGAGAGGGAAGTATATGATTATAACACTATAATCCATACTAATATTATAAATGCGAAAGTGTCTGTGTCTGCTATGCTTTCACAACCCATCTACTCAACCGATTTTGATGAAATTTGGTACAGGAGTAGATTGTTTTTTTTATCCACTACAAGTTAGCCCTTGACTGCAATCTCACCTGATGGTAAGTAATGATGCACTCTAAGATGGTAGCAGGCTAACCTGTTAGGGGCATGTCAGTTATATTAAACCCATAGCCCTATTCGGTTTCTACACGGCATCGTACCGGAACGCTAAATTGCTTGGCGGCACGTCTTTGCCGCAAGGGTGGTAACTAGCCACGGCCGAAGCCTCCCACCAGTCTACCTGTATCCTGGGGATGGACATAGGCTACTTTTTATCCTGGAAAATTAAAGAGTACCTGCGGGAATCAAAAATCTTAATCCACACAGTCGCGGGAATCATCTAGTTTTTTTTATATACATATTTCCTAACCACATTAGGATGGTTAAGTGCCTCTGTGACTTCATGCACATATTTGCTCAGTTTGCTGTCCAAGATGACAGGCCTCACAAACCATCCTCTGATAATCGCCATTGGCATAAAAAAGCAGTGCACTAAGCAGCTGTAATTTGACAGAATTATGTTTTAGGTAGGTATTTAAGTGTGTATGAACCTTTGTATTTTAGTACAAATGTAGGTAGGTAAATGCATAGCTCTACGTTTAGTAGATAAGTAGGTACGTTGCGTTGTTAATACAGCGACTTAGAGTTACTAATAAAATAAATACATAGTTCTTGGGGCTGCTACAATAAATATAACCTAAATACTATGTGGAATTAACAATACTTTCCAAATGAATTGTCATACGTACCTTCGTCTCCAGCGATACTCTTTGCGAGCCTTTGAGGTCACTGTTTACCCTCAACATTTTGCACAAATAAATAAAAGCTCTCTTCGTGAGCCGATATAGCTGAACGAAATTTTTTGTCTGAGACGCGGTTAACTTGAGCCTGTCTTCACGTCGGTCATTCCGCAGCGTCCATTATCTTTTTCCAAGCAAAATAAAGCCTCGCAGTCATAATCGAGTCCCAATATAATAGTTTATCACTGGAATATTTTCGGTGAGTTATGAATCCGCTATCGAGTGTGAAAATGACGTCATTCTCGCACTTTGAGATGTCAATCTGTGTAAAAAGTAACACTCGGAGTGCCAAAATAGCAAATGACATTACTCATAACGTATTTTTTGTACGTTTGGTGAGTTAAAGACTCGATCTTTCTCATCGAATTTCACTTGGAGTGGGAATGACTCGGTGACTTTTTGTTCACCATGTTGCCGCTTGGAGCGCTGGCTGTAGATGTATGGAGGAGCTCACTCTCACCTCACTTTAGTGAGACGTATTTCAAATTCGATCAAACTCGGAGTAACCGTACAGATAGCGGACGCCAGTGATAAATTCGCTCGACGATTCATAATAGGCCTATTACACCGCACTTTTCACAGGGACTCTTTCGCAGATTCAGTGTAGTGTAATAAAGTTCAGGGAGGAAGGGTCCCTGATTAGGGAGAACGGGTGGTCCCGGTCTGCCTAACTTCCTGATCGCTCTGCAGCCCGGGTAGTGTAATAACATTCAGGGCGGTTAGGGACCTCAGTCGTTGCATGAACAGCTTAGAGAGTATTTATCTCTATGGCTCGCGCCTGCATTTTGTCAATATATTGTGTGCTAAAGAAAAAGAAGTTTTGTTGTTCTGATAGACATGTACAAAGAAATGCCTTATTTATAGAGAAAATAGCATTAAGACTATATGAACTATACTATATAATAATTTACTATACTATATGAACTACTGCCCGTGACTTCGCCCGCGTGTATTGAGGTTTTTTGGTTCCCGCGGGAACTCATTAATTTTCCGGAATAAAAAGCAGCTTAAGTCCTTCTCCGGGACGTAACCTACCGCTGTACCAAATTTCATCAAAATTGTTAGAATAGATGGGATTTGAAATCGTAGCAGATAGACAGACACACTTACGCATCCATACTAATATTATAAACGCGATCCACGCGGACAAAGTCGCGGGAATCATCTAGTTTATAATATTAGTTTGGATACTACTTTTTTTGCTTCAATAGCATGTGTGCCATAATCAGTGAACGATAATAAACATACTAAGATACACGTCCAATTCTCTTGACATTCTCTTCAGACTGAGATAGGGCCCAGTGGTAAGTGCAGTGTAATAGCGACGCTAAAACTAATAGCCCTATTACACTGCACTTACCACAGGGCCCTGTGGTAAGGGTGGGCGTGGCCGCTAATTTGAGCATCGCTTATTACAAAGCAATAAGGACCAATTTAGGGACTCTTTTTCCCTAAATCTTACTACACTACACTGATTCAAGAATAAGGGTCCCTGTGAAATAGGCCTATAACGCCCACGCCAACCCATTTAACAGGGCCCGGTAAAAAGTGCGGTGTAATAGGCCTATAAGGACTTGCAAAGTTTATTCGAATACAAGTCATAATTAAAAAAAAACAAAAACACGACTGCTCTGCCAAAAACGAACTAAAAAGTTAAAAATCTAAAATAATCTAGTTAAATTAGAATCTTATTCACATTTTTATTAAGTGATAATTTTTTTGTGAATCACTGGATATTGAACTATAGTGTTATATATTTTTGGAATCTACTCATCATTTTCTAGATGATGATTATAATATAGTTATCATTATTTTCGTTTTTTTTTTCAACTTTACTCTTTAATGCGGGACCATAGTCACCCCATATTTTTTTTTTTAAATTTTACTAGCCCTTGTCACCCGGAATAGGCTGGGGATTCTAACGATACCTCATTTATGAAAATCGAATTAGGCGTATAGAAGTTATGGTGGAATATACAAACTGAAAACAATATACTCCTTTTTTCAGGCAGTCGTATAAAAAAATAATTTTACTTTTGAATTTTAGATTTTCTCTCATAATCGATCTGGTTTATTTATACACGTTGTTGGTCCGAATTCCATCGAAAATCGGATTCGGGCGATGGACCAATTATAATTGTTACATTATGCTCAAAAAAAGGGGAAGCTTTAATAAATAATTTAACTTTATAGTATATTTGAGAAATGTTCTTACACACACCACCTAACCCATGTTATGCAAGACACCTAGTCAATGTTAACTTTGCGCATAACTTAATCCATGTGAAGTCACGTTATTTTCCGCTCCAGTTTCGTTCGGAGGTTTGTTTAGTGTTCACTTTAGTATTTTAAAGTTTGTATGGCCTTTTGTATGTATTCGTTTAATAGAAATAGTTAATTTGAAAAGTTCCACTCCGGGCTGTAGCGCTGGAAATAGACAAATCTAACAACTGTTGTGCCCATTCATGTACACTAGGGAATCTATTCTATATCAATAATAGAAATGCGAAAGTTTGGATGGATGTATGTATGTATGATTGTATGGATGTCTGGATGTATGGATGTATGGATGTTTGTTACTCAATCACGCCCCAACAGTTGAACGGATCTGGCTAAAATTTGGCACAGAGATAGTTTATAGTCTGGAATAGCACATAGGCTACTTTTTATCCCGGAAAATTAAAGAGTTCTCGCGGGAACCACAAAACCTCGATCCACGCGTACGAAGTCGCGGGCATTCGCTAGTTATTTTATATGAAGCCATGGATTTTACGTGTACATTTGTAACTGTTATTTAAAGGGATCTGTCAGTGTTTTACTTAGCAAATTTGTTTTCGTTTCAGGTACGTTCTGTCCCTTTGAAGCTCCCGGGCCCTCCCCCAGGCGGCGAGCGAGCATCCGGGGCGCCGCGGGGCCTCTTGTGCCAACAACTAATTCCGAAACTGCGGTAACATTATTTACAAAGATCCCCCGTGGATACATTCTCACTGACGCGGTGGAAAATTCTAGACTTTATATCAAGAAAAAGAGCGAAGAACACTTAGGTACCTAATACCCATATTAGAATACTAGCTAATGCCCGCGAATTCATCTTTTCAACGTCATCTCCATCGTATGCAAATATTGGATACTTACAATACTGCTCGAATTGAGAACCTTCTTTATTTGTAGGGTTCCGTACTTCAAGAGGAAAATAAGAACTCTTCTAGCGGCTCCAGTATGGCACCATAATATGTAAGCCAGTTATTTCACAGCTGGTTACGTTAAGACATCTTTCTTGTTGTTTACCTACTAAAATAATTTACTTTGTGTGGCAGTACGGAACCCCTTGTGCGCGAATCTGACTCGCACTTGACCAGTTTTTTGAAATTGCTTGTTATGAAAATGCTCTCTTTTTATAAGGTTTTAAAATATTCAGTCGACACGTAATCTTGTAGGGAAAAAATGTGTGTGATAATCAGCGAGGCTGTAAAACACGATGGCGTGATCCGTCAGGGGGGAGGGCGGGGGTAGAACGCGGCGGGGGAGGGGGAGGGGGAGGGGGGAGCAGAGAGGGAGGGGGGGAGAGGGGAAAGGGGGTGTAAATGAATAACATTCACTCATGGAGGTCCGCAGCACTTTTGTTCCTTGAATAAAGGGAATAGAATGAGATGACGTTCATAAAAACCATGATAAAGGAGACGGATTACTTAAGTTTAGAATGTTTTATTCAATTAGGTGTGGTATTATGGCCATTGTTATATTTTTCATTTTCTAATATCATTTATCGTTACATTTTTCAACAGAATAGATAAATATTTTACGGTCTTTGATTTGGATTTCAGACATTTAGTTTCGGGTAGTATCAAAACCAGCATAGGTTCGGAGAGACTTTGCGTATCGCTTATTTTCTTGAAGCCTATTTTAGTCCTTATAAATGTTTTCAAATCTTCATAATTATAGCTTTAAATTATTTATTGATTGCTATACTTTGCTATTTCTATCAATACTCACAATAAACCTGTAAATGGACGAATTTTGTACTTACATATAATATTTTTTGAAAATTTTATTTGGAGGAAGAATCTATACTCACCGAAGCCCAAAACTAACTGAAGACCAAAACAAAATAATAACCTGGTAAATTATATTACTAAAAAGCTTCATAAATCCAAAATCACGTTCAAAAACCAGCACAAACAAACACATTTTTAAAAGCAAAGAGATAAGAAAATCACGTACAATATACCCGTAATATGTAGTGAGTATAGGGCGGAAAATTGTAATGCAAAGGAAAAGAAAAGAAAACTAAGATAAAAGATAAATTAAATCAGGAATCCAAGATAATATTTTCCCTGTGATAAGTTGCAAGTACTACGGCCTCTTATAATGACGCAGGGGAACATAGCCGAGGAGTTGGGGCGCGGTGATATTGAAGTTTTTTAAAATTAAAACTCTAGTGGACAAAAATTGGAGGTTTGAAATTTGTATGAATTTCTGCAGACCACGTGGACGAAATCGCGATATAAACTAGCCTCAATATATAAAAGGAAAAAGTGACTGACTGGTGACTGAGGTAGTGTTAATCTATCAACGCACATCTCAAACCACTGGACGGATCTGTCTGAAATTTGGCGTACAGATAGCGTTTATAACCTAGGCATCCGCTAAGAAGGAAGGGAATAAAAAAGGAGTTTCAATTTGAATGAAAATCAAACTTAAGTGAGTGAAGCTGCGGGCAATAGCTAGTCTTACTTCTTACTAATATTATAAATGCGAAAGTTTGGATGGAAGTATGGATGTTTGTTACTCAATCATGCCCCAACGGCTGAACGAATGTAGCTGAAATTTGGCATAGACATAGATTATAGTCTCCAGACTATAATCTAAGCCTATGTGCTATTCCAATAGCACATAGGTTACTTTTTAACCCGGAAAATTAAAGAGTTCTCGCGGCAACCAAAAAACCTCAAACCACGCAGACGAATTCACGGGCATTCGCTAGTACTAAATAAACTATTAGGTATACTGAGTCGTTTTATTCTTCCTCGAGAAATGTCCGCGGCCTGATGAGGCCTCTAATATTCTGCGCTCCGGAAATTTAAAAGTAATAATACAAACTCTCAACCTTTTCAGGCACTTCCTAAGAGTTGCCACGAGCTCTCAATTCAAAATAATTTAGCAAAGTAATATCGCCGGTCCCTCAAGGCGAGGTCCTCCTTCACTTAAATAATATGTGAACATTTTATACTTACCTGTCGGGGGAAGGTACGTTTATTGAGGCCCATTATTGTTACTATGAATAATGTACTTTGCTATTATTGGGTACTTGTAGAAGCCCTCTTTCAAATTAATGAGAAACCTAAGCTTGTAATATACCTTTATTATTTTAGTTCCCAGAGCACCTGAGAGACTCATAAAAATTTTGAATCTTTGCTTTCCTTTTTTATACGACTGCCTGAAAAAAGGATTATATTATTTTCAGGGTTCATGTATGTATGTGAGTTTGTATATTCCACCATAACTTCTATGTGCCTGAACCGATTTTGATGAATGAGGTATCGTTAGAATCCCCAGCTTATTTCGGGTGACATAGGCTAGTAAAATTATTTAAAAAGATTGATGGGGTGACCATGGTCCCGCATTAAAGACTAAAGTTGAAATAAAATATTCGAAAATAAGATTAACTATATAATCATCATCTACAAAATGATGAGTAGATTCCAGAAATATCTAACATCATAGTTCAATATCCAGTGATTCACAAAAAAATATCATTTAATAAAAATGTGTATAAGATTCTATTTAAATTGATTAATTTAGATATTTAACTTTTTAGTTCGTTTTTCGGCAGGGCAGTCGTGTTTTTAATTTTTTAAATTATGACTTGTTGAATATATCGCTTAGCCCGTGCTTTATAGTGTGACATCAGCCCCATTTAGGTCGTATTGTTCGTAATTATTAAGTTTAGCTAATGTTCGTAATGTCAAATGTGGTTAAGTGCAAAAGGCCCCACGAGCTCAGACCACAATGGTATAATGTTTGGTATAGCATCACAATAGACCCAGAGATACAGGGTCCGCAGGGGGATGGTCGTAGATCGGTACCTGAAAGGAAAAGAGAACTATGGATTAGCAGTTAGAGCAGAGGACTTGACTTTGATAGAGGGGGACTTGACATTTTATTTGAAAGACTTGAAGGACGAAAGCCGCACACAACATCAGGCAAACAAGAACTTTAGCAGAATAAATAAAGTCATGACCCCCCGTTTAAAATGGAAGTTGCTGTCAAAAAAAAAAATATATATATATATATATATCACACAAAAAAGGGCTCTGATCATCACGTCAGAGGGATATTGCATATTTACAAAAAGAAAGTGACATATTCTTAAAAAGTTTTGGGAAAATGACGTATGTACCTTCACTAGAGTACTAGCTATTGCCCCTATTTTACTTCCATGAGGATAGCTATTATGACATAGGCATCAGCTAAGAAGGAATTTTCAAAAATCCTTTCTTAGCTGGTGCCTATATCATAATAGCTATAATATGTATGCCAAATTTCAGCCCAATCCGTCCAGTGGTTTGAGCTGAGCGTTGATAGATCAGTCAATCAGTCAGTTAGTCAGTCACCTATTCCTTTTATATATTCAGATAGTATTTAGTAAAAGCCGAGAGTGCAAAATGGCGGGGAAATCGAGTATACTCAAGACCCAAAATGTACTAGTTTTTTTACTTAGTTAAGCCTTGAGTTTTGTACAGTACTGCGTTGCCAATATCTAAAAACCCTGCTCTCAGCTATCATTGAACGAGCGAAGTTAAGGTCTCTGAGCCTACTTGAGTGAATTTGCACGTGTCCGTCCGTCCGTCTGTCTGTCTGTCAGAGCCTTATAACTTCTGAATTACTAAACGTAATTACTTCAAATTTAAATATAATATGTATACTGATGGCCTCCAGCCGTATAAGGCTTAAAAAGTTATAAAAATCTTTATTTCAGGGGGGCTCTCATAGAAGCGAATACAAAGTAAAATATTTTTATAGCGTTACATAGGGTTGCGGTATATCATTTAAAAGATAATTAGGAATAGAGTACAAAAATATTTTTTTTAATTTTTAAAAGTGGAGATTTTCTAACGTCCAAAGTTGACCTCAGAACTTTCAATTTTCTGAAAGGCTGAGCCTGATACTTGATCAATTATTTGAATTATATCCAGTGCTTGAACAAAAAATACTAAAATAAGATAAATATTATAAGAAAACTAAATGATTTAATTTTTAATGAGCTTCAGTAATTTTAACAGAGGTTCACAATGATATCAATAGGTGGGGCTCTGTAAAAGTTTATTCGTTTCTCCAATAACTCTTTAGCTCTTTTACGTCTAATGTTAAAAGTTAACTATTATACTATATATATTGCAATATATAGGTAGAACTATCTTATGGATACCGCTAGGTCTCAGTACAGGGCGAACCACTAGTTATATAGAATATATCTCATTCAAGCATTACTAGCAGTATAACTTGGTCAAAGGGGGCAATTAATCGATTCTGGTGAAAAATAGATCAGCTATTATTATTTTTTGAATTCTGTATTTTACACTTACGTAACACTGCCTAGAATAGGTAATATAACAGAATTTAAAAAATGTGTTTTAAAAGTTGTAGTTAGTCTATTTTAAAAATTAAACTCTATTGTTGAACGATATAATATTATGGATGAAAGTATAAGACAGAAATCATTTATTAGGTTTCTGCAGCAAATAGAAAATGTTGCAATCATTTAAGATAAAATAATTCTGCAACAACCCTATTTATGCTGGGAGGCAGAAAATAAACATGACGTCAAAAATGGCATATGAAAATGGAGCAATCTACTTGCTCCCAACCTTTTTCTGAAATTGGAAACGCTTATCGCAGCGTACCTGTTTCGGAGAGCTTTTTATTGGCAAGCTCGCTTCTCTGCAAGCCTCCTTACGTATGTATTACAGCTACTATAAAACGCATTCTATTTATTACTAGATAAAGAGAGGAAATAAATCATATTTTATCAGATATAATTCAATGAGAGGTTTACTTTTAAGATGCTGGTATTCAGTTTCTCATCACTTTCATTAATTGTGTTTAATGAAAGTGATGAAAATTCCGGTTTTTTTAAATCCCCTACACGTTAGCCCTTGACTGCGCTCTCACCTGATGGTAAGTGATGATGCAGTATAAGATGGTAGCGGGCTAACCTATTCGGGACATGGCAGTTATATTAAACCCATACCCTATTCGGTTTCTACGCGGCATCATACCGGAACGCTAGATCGCTTGGCGACACGTCTTTGCCGGTAGGGTGGTAACTAGCCACGGCCGAAGCCTCCCACCAGGCCAGACCAGGGAAATTCAGAAATTATAAATTTCCAAACCCTGCCAGGGATCAAACCCGGGACCTCCGCACGTTAAGGCAACAGCGCTCAACACTGCGCCACGGAGGTCGTCAAATTTAGAAAAAACTTGACTTTTTGTCTGATGTAAATCTCAAGACTACACAAAACTACCTATACGGGTTTCTTGTTTTACTACGGCACCCTAAAAACAAATATTATGTCGTATTTCTACTACTAAACATATACATGTTTGGCTTTGAAAATAATCCTGCTTTAGCAAACAAGAGGTACTAAAATCAGATGGCATCATGGCACTGAAACTTACTTTTTCATCTTTTATTTCCTTATATTTTCTTTGATCAATCATTGTTCTCGGTCCAATCTTCCGATAAAACATTCCAAAAGAATCAAAGTCAAAGTCAAAGTCAAATAATGTTTAATCAATTTAGGTATGTATACTACACATATTGACGTCTAGTTATTTATAAAATATAATGGTGATAATCAGTAACTATATCTTAAAACTAAAGCCACGAGGGTTCCAAACGCGCCCTGGTCTGAGAAGAGCCCACGACAAACTCAGCCGGGTTTTTTATTTTCATTGTCACCACTTCACAAATAATCATCTTAACTAAGCAACTATCAGAGCCATTAGATCAAATCATTGCCAAGCTTCCTTGTCATTTAAGTAATACTTATTTGCATCGCTACTAATACAATACATTTATTGTATCAGTAGCGATACAAATAAGTTCGTTAAATGCTAAATTGGTCAAACGATCCCTCTGTTACGGACCCTTTTGATATGTCATGGGCAATACATGTGTCCGGAACAAAAGGAAAATTCCGGAATAAAGAGGTGTATAGAGAACGATACGGGATTACGGATTCTGGAGACGCCCGGACCGAATGTAACATGATTGTGCCCAATTGCTAATGTACTTGTATAGTTTGGAGTTACGGCGTTACGGGGACGGAATCTGTATTGGAGTTGGAATCAGCTGAAACTTACGTTAATTCTGTTAGAAGAAAAGTTTCACGTTGATTGCTAAGCTATCGAGCTGAAACTTAGACTGCGAGTGGATCGAGTGGATCGACTGCGAGCGACCTCCGTGGCGCAGTGTGTAGCGCTGTTGCCTTAACGTGCGGAGGTCCTGGGTTCGATCCCTGGCAGGGTTTGGAAATTTATAATTTCTGAATTTTCCCTGGTCTGGCCTGGTGGGGCTTCGGCCGTGGCTAGTTACCACCCTACCGGCAAAGACGTGCCGCCAAGCGATTTAGCGTTCCGGTACGATGCCGTGTAGAAACCGAAAAGGGGTATGGGTTTAATATAACTGCCATGCCCCTAACAGGTTAGCCCGCTACCATCTTAGACTGCATCTTCACTTACCATCAGGTGAGATCGCAGTCAAAGGCTAATTTGTAGTGGATTAAAAAAAAAACAAGTGGTAAGCGAGTTAGAATTAAAATAATCAGTTATAGTGATATTTTTCGAATACAAATATAAAGGTTTATGAAATAGGTCTTCCTTTTGTTTTCATTTAACTTTGACTGGACCTTTTAAACAAATACTGGACTGCTTTTATACTTTAACAACTGAACAGTGATGACGTTATGATAATAATGAATTATGAGGTAACGATGGTTCAAATACACTCTGGTCTGAGAAGAAGACCACGAAAAACTGGGGTGGTTAATGAAATTAACTCAAATCATAACGGTCCAGTCTCTGAAATCTTTTTTTTTTTATCCACTACAAGTTAGCCCTTGACTGCGATCTCACCTGACACCTGATGGTAAGTGATGATGCAGTCTAAGATGGTAGCGGGCTAATCTAACAGGGGCATGGCAGTTATATCAAACCCATACCCCTATTTGGTTTCTACACGGCATCGTACCGGAACGCTAAATCGCTTGGCGACACGTCTGTTGCCGGTAGGTTGGTAACTAGCCACGGCCGAAGCCCCACCAGGCCAAACCAGGGAAAATTCAGAAATTATAAATTTCCAAACCCTGCCAGGGATCGAACCCAGGACCTCCGCACGTTAAGGCAACAGCGCTACACACTGCGCCACGGAGGTCAAATTCAATCATTCAACAGTGAGCACAATGAGCATAATGGAGCAAATCGCTTTAAGTGCGCTAACTCGATCACAATCAACAGCCGTATTGTTGCTCTGTTAACGTGACATAAGCGGCATATTATCACTGTACAATTATCATACTTTTTGAATTTATAATTTCTGAATCTGGCCTGGTGGGAGGCTTTGGCCGTGGCTAGTTACCACCCTACCGGCAAAAGACGTGCCGCCAAGCGATTTAGCGTTCCGGTTCGATGCCGTGTAGAAACCGAATAGGGGTATGGGTTTATATAACTGCCATGCCCCTAACAAGTTAGCCCGCTACCATATTAGACTGTATCAACACTTACCATCAGCTGAGATCGCAGTCAAGGGCTAACTTGTAGTGCATAAAACAAAAAATACTGAACGGTTAGCGAAAGCCGAATGCAATCCTCGGGGATTAGCGCTGAATCCGATTGTATGCGGCTCGTAGAATATCATGCGGAATAGTGATCGAATGCTTTGAGAGATTTACATGCGGGAGTAGGTATAGAGTGGTATTTTATAGGCAAATTCTTTAATTCATACATTTTGTTTATTATACGGCTGCCTGAAAAAAGGAGTATATTGTTTGTGTATGTATGTGAGTTTGTATATTCCACCATAACTTCTATACGCCTGAACCGATTTTGATAAATAAGATATTGTTAGAATCCTGCGCTTATTCCGGGTGACATACGCTAGTAAAATAAAAAAAAAATTGATGGGGTGACCATGGCCCCGTATTAAAGACTAAAGTTGAAAAAAAAACGAAAATAAGATTAACTCTATGTAATCATCATCTAGAAAATGATGAGTAGTTCCAAAAATATATAACACTATAGTTCAATATCCAGTGATTCACAAAAAAATATCATTTAATAAAAATGTGAATAAGATTCGAAAGGCTATATATTATGCAAATCGCTGCTTATGGAGGTAAACTCCAAAAATAATATGGCAGGGTCGTATTTTTTAATTCGTTAAATTAATTTACTAGATGATGTCCGAGACTTAGTCTGCAGGGGTTAAGGATTTTTGATCCCTGCGAGACTTATTCATTTCCGGGGATGAAATGTAGCTTATGGGCTAATTCAGCGTGTAAACTATCTTCATTCCAAATTTCAGCCAAAGGCTTATACATTGTTACTTACAAACACCCAATCACATTAATAACAATAATGAAATAAGAAATGCGAAAATACTACCACCTCAAATCCCATCCGCTAAACCAATTTTGAAGAAATGTAGTACACTAGATCACGGAGATGGACGAAGGTAACTTTAATCCGGGAAGTTTCTACGAGCCTATATCTCCTCAGGATCTTCTATAATCTATATATCCCTGCAAAAAAATCCTTAAATCTTTCACTCTGTTGAAAGTTGATTGAATTAACTGACGCAATTATAACATGGCCCTACAAATTCGTGTGCCTACTCGCTTAGCATAGCCGCGATATCTCTGTGCCTATTTAAGAGTTCCGTAAATAAATCATTATTTACAGATTTCCCTTTTTTTACATTTTAATTTCATTTCTCCCTTCTTTCTAAATTATTTAATTCCACCCCGGCACAGCAGAGGGGAGCCAAATGATCTTTTTTTCTTTATTTGTGTATTAAATCGCTTTATCGCATCTGTCCCGAGAATAACAATTAAACTAAGTAAATAGATAAACTTGTTCGGTACAGAACATAATAACACAATGGCATATCTGTGTTAGGCAGTCACACAAACAATTGCCTAACGGAATTAGTTGGAGAGTTTGGCCATAAATAAGGGATTAGTTAGGGGATATGTTGCTTATAATATTATTTATTTCCTTTGCAAAGAATATGGCTTTATTACCTATTCGTAAGGAATATCAAAGAAACAGGGTGCTGCTCTCTAAAAACACTTTTCCATTGAGAGTTACCAGATTTCTTCTTTTCTTTTCTAGATTATTTTTTTCTTTTTAGTGAGAAGACTAAAAAGGACTAAAGCTTTTGAGTTAGTTTAAAGTGATAAGTGACAGTGTAAAGTGTAGTGCTAAAAGAACACGCGAACACATTGACTAAGTTTATCGAGAAAGACTAAGATGCGTCAATGGTCAATTTGTTAGTATATAAGATAAGTTTAGGTTAAAGCAAAACTGCTCATTATCCAATTAGTTAGGCTAGATCGTAGTCAAATGAGTACTTCGATGGTACTCAATAAAAGGAAAAAAAAATAGGAAAAAAAAGTTACAAGATTCTACTCCGTGAGGACCCCTTCATACATTGGCTCAGCGAGTTCGGTCAATGAACTAGTCCCACTAAAGGAATCTATGAAAGCCGAGTGGCCTTGTATACGTTGGCGCAAGTACATACTAATATTATGAATGCGAAAGTGTGTCTGTCAGTCTGTCTGCTACGCTTTTACGGCTCATCTGTTCAACAGATTTTGATGAAATTTGGTTCAGTGCGGCGGTAGGTTACATCACGGGGAAGGCCATAGACTACTTTTAATCGCGAATAATAAGGGAATTCCTCAGGGAATCAAAAAAAAACAATTACCAGCAATAACGCCAATTTGTATCAATACTGGATCTATTAAATAATTACTTACTTATTTACCGTATCAGAGGAACAAATAAATAATTTAACGCTACAAGTTATCTTATCTTACTAATTCTTACTTATATTATAAATGCGAAAGTCTGGATGGATGTATGGATGTATGGCTGTTTGTTACTCAATCACGCCCCAACGGCTGAACGGATCTGGCTGAAATTTGGCACAGAGATAGATTATAGTCTGGAATAGCACATAGGCTACTTTTTATCCCGGAAAATTAAAGAGTACCCGCGGGAACCAAGAAACCTCAAACCACGCAGACGAAGTCGCGGGCATTCGCTAGTAAGTGCATGATATACAGACATTCTACAAAAAAAATGATAAATTATTGATGCAAAACCATGTCAATCTACTTTTCACCAACTCGAGTTTGTTATAAAATACTATCGAGGAGGTCCCTAAATCTCATTTGATGGCTCCAAATATAAGAGGTCCCTTCCCTCTTGCCAAGTGCTCATTACCCATGACTCTTATATACGTTCGTTGACAAAAAATCGACGTTCGAATACTTATTTAATGAAAAATAAATCTTTTCCTGTTTAATCGTGCGAACATTCCCTCTTCAGCACTTTTTCCTTTCCTGAAGAAACAGTTTTGAGATCACTCGATCATTATTTCATAAAACTCGTTTGTACGAAGCAATTCTTCTGGTCAGTTGTTTCTGGGTTCTTGTCCGAGCTCTGAACGGAAATAATGACCTCACTTAAACGACTTGTAACATAATACACCTATTAGGGAAGCAAAATTTTTAAAAGTTAACAGTAAAAGTTTCTTGTAAAAAAACACTAACTTTTTAGCTGAGGCTACTTTTTAGCTCTTTAGCTTTTTTTTATTCGATAATTCAGGTACCTAGATCTATTTTGTGGTACAGACATTTAAGGATAAACGCGGGGTATAATAAAATAAAAACTTCTCAGTCAGAAGTGTAAAAGAATATATAATTATTTTTCAAAAAAAAAATGAAACATAAACCTTAACAGTAAGGCATTCAAGTTTAATTTCGACATGCGAGCGTGTCTGTCACGCCAATCCACATTTTTACCCCCTAACAAAAAGTGCTCAACGCGGCTAAAGAAGTTTTCACTTCAACAATAAAAAACTAAACAGTCATAAAAATTACTTCCAATTTTGGCCACGGGACCTGATAAGTTGGCGGAACTAAAAGCACATAATTTACAGCTCTGGTGGGAGGTTTCGGCCGTGGCTACTTACCATCTACCGGCAAGGACGTGCCGCCAAGCGATTTGGCGTTCCGGTATGATACCGATTAGGGGTATGGGTTTAATAATATAACCACGCTCCTAGCAGGTTAGCCCGCTACCATCTTAGACTGCATAATCACTTACTTTCAGGTACAATCAAGGGATAACTTGTAGTGGATTAAAATAAAATAAAAACATTTATGAGACAAATGCGTCAATGTGATCAACACTAAGCGGCACCTGATAAGAAAGTCTCCAAGTGGGTACAATTACGTGGAGCATCTGCGGTTGCTCGATATCCCGGTTAACCCGCGGTTAAGCCGCAGTTAATTGGCCGGTGCGTAACAATGCGCATTACCTTACCGTAAGAACTAATAGAGGCTTACCGTGCCACGCTCGCATATCCGCCGATATTGCCAATCATGTACACACAAGGAGCATATTGTAGGTACAAACGTGCAGATAGTGATAATATAGATAATATAGATAGATGGTACCCACCAGGGGCATATTGTACACACTTGAAGATAGACGAAGACAGGGCTTTTAAATATAACTAGGTGCGTCGCTTAGAAGCGGTGATAGTCTATTAGTTTAGAAACCTCCTCCAATTTAAGTAGTCGCATGGTTCAGTCCCCGGCCAAGTATATCTATAAGTAATATTAATGTTAACTATATCTATTATTGTGATTTTATTAGAACATATTGTATTTTCTAAATAATGTTGTGTACACATAAGTAGGGTTGTTGTCTGGATACTGTTATTAATTTCTTTTATTTTGACAATGTTTCGGTGGCAACCTCTAACTTTTACGACTGAAAATTAAAAAAATCCAATCAGGCACCGACATACGTTAAAAAAATAAAACAAATACGCGCCGAATTGAGAACCTCCTCCTTTTTGGAAGTCGGTCAAAAATGAAATGAAAATAAATATATTTGTTTCATGCGAGTAAACCACCGCAAGGCGACAGTAGATGTGTATATCACAGTGGATTGATTTATAAACCTACTCGTAACAAAGGGTACGTTTCGTTTGAGTATACAAAAGGCTTTATTGGCCATGCATAAATTTTCGTTGCAGGCAAAATAAAATACAACTCCTAAAATAATAAAAAAACACGACCGCACTGCCAAACAACGAACTAAAAAGTTAAAAATCTAGTTAAATTAGAATCTTATTCACATTTTTATTAAATAATATTTTTTTTAATCAATGGGTATTGAACTATAGTGTTATATATTTTTAGAATCTACTCATCATTTTCTAGATGATTATTATATTATAGTTAATCTTATATTCGAATATTTTCTTTCAACTTTAGTCTTTAATGCGGGGCCATGGTCACCCCATCATTTTTTTTAAAATTTTACTAGCCTATATGTCACCCGGAATAAGCTAGGGATTCTAACGATAGCTCATTTATCAAAATTGGTTCAGGCGTATAGAAGTTATGGTGGAATATACAAACTCACATACATACATACATACGTGAACCCTGAAAACAATATACTCCGTTTTTCAGGCAGTCGTATAAAAAATAAGATGAAACAGAACAGAACGGATCAGAGACATTGTCTAAATTGTGTGCTGTACCGTGTGGCAATTATCGGCGGAGGCGTCACAATGCCTCCAATCAGCGGCCACAAAGCCTTTGTGGTTACCAAAATGCCAATTCATAAACACTACGACGACAACGACCAAACTAAAATGGAAAAATTTACTGCGGCAATTTTTTAAAACACAGTCCGTCGCTGTTTCGTTGTCATACTCGTGTTCAAAATTACGTTACAAGGAACGGCAAAAAACTGGCTCAACATGCGGGAAACGATATGCTCCGCTTTAATCCGTGCAGGGAAAGCAAGCAAGCAAGCAATACGTACCACTACCAAAAATTATGCGAATATGAATTACTAGCTGATGCCTGCGATTTCGTAGTTTTTTGTTTCCGAATCCGAAATGTTATTCCGGAATGTTATTCCGAATACCGAAATGTTATTTATTACCCGCGGCTACATCCACGTGCGGTCGTAAATAGTGCCGGAAACTAGCTTTAAACTTGTCTTACGTGATTTTTATACGACTGCCTGAAAAGAGGAGTATATTGTTTTCAGGGTTCATGTATGTATGTATGTATGTGAGTTTGTATATCCCACCATAAATTCTATACCCCTGAACCGATTTTGATTTAATGATAAATAAAAGATTAACTATATAATCATCATCTAAAAAATGATGAGTAGATCCCAAAAATATATAACACTACTGTTCAATATCGCGTGATTCACAAAAAAAATCATTTAATAAAAATATGAATAATATTAAAAAGGCTATATATGCAAATCGCTTCTCAGGGAGGTAAACTCCAAAAATAATATGGCAGGGCAGTCGTATTGTTTCATTCGTTAAATTATGTAAGAAGGCTCCTCCCAACACTCTTTCGCTATCTACTGAAATACATTATTGCAGCGAAAACACCACAATCTTATAGAACTACAGCAATATATAGAGTGTAGCAACAACTGATGCCGCTCTTTCGTTACCAAACAGCTGAGTAAACACCCTGGCATAGTTTTAATTAAGTTTTTTCCGTTTATTGCGAGAGTGTAGTTAACGCCAGGCTCTCCGCGGAGTCAGGAGGCGGGAGGTCGTTAGCGGTTCAATTTATTGCGGCGTTCGGTTCTTCGCGTTAATTGAAACCCGTTCGAGGCCGGGCGCGGTAACTGTTACGAGGCGAGTGCTTAAAGCTTCCGAACAAGCTGGGTGTTGGGTCACAGAATACTAACTGTCTTACTCATAAACTAATATTATAAATGCGAAAGTTTGGATGGATATATGAACGACTGGATGTATTCAAATTCAAAAGTTTTTTATTCAAATAAACTTTTACAAGTACTTTTGAATCGTCAAGTAAATCTACCACTGGTTCGGAATGTCATACCTACCGAGAAAAACCAGCAAGAATCTCGGTTGGATGTTTGTTACTCAATCACGCCCCAACGGCTGAACGGATCTTTCTGAAATTTGGCACAGAGATAGATTATAGTCTGGAATAGAACATATTTTATCCCGGAAAGTTAAAGAGTGCCCGCGGGAACCAAAAAACCTCAAATCACGCAGACGAAGTCTCGGGCATTCGCTAGTTAACCTATAATCGCGACTACGTCCGCGTGGATTGAGGTTTTTTGGTTCCCGCGGGAACTCCTTAGTTTTCTGGGAGAAATGTGCCTATGTGTTATTCCAGGCTAAACTATCTCTGTGCCAAATTTCATCGAGATCCGTTCAGCCGTTCGGGCGTGATTGAGTAAAAAACATACATCCATCGAAAGCCTTCGCATTTATAAAATGAATTTGATATTTGATTTGATTTGATGTTTGACTAGATGATGCCCGCGACTTCGTCCGCGTGGATTAAGATTTTTTGATTCCCGCGGGAACTTTTTAATTCACCGGGATAAAAAGTAGCCCATGTCCTTCTCCGGGATAAAATGTACCCCTGTACAAAATTTCGTCAAAATCGGTTGAGCAGGTGGACCGTGAAAGCGTAGCAGACAGACAGATAGACAGACACACTTTCGCATTTATAATATTAGTATGGATTCTGTGCTATTACTACGTAAACATAACTAGAAGATCGCGATCGCGCAGTGAACGCGTGACAGGAGCCTGCAAAGTGAGTCTCGCGCACTACCCCCGGTTTATAAAAATGGGCTTAGCGAAATAAGCTAATTTGTACAATTTAGGAATCTTTAAACCTATTGTAAAGGATAATCCAGAAGTAGGTATTAGTGAGAAACTTTTAATATATTTGTACTCTCATTTGGAACTTGCACGAGCGAATGGTCACAACGTGTAGCGGTTCTACGAGATATATTAATAGAATAAGATAAAAGTTAGCTAAACATAAAGACAATATTCATTTAATCTGGCCACGATTGCTATCGTTGAAACGAGTCAAATGGTCCTGTCTAAAAGTCCTGTTTCATGAGATATAATAACAAACAGTAATAATGCTAACGCTATGGTTGTTTAATTTACGATGATAATTTTGGCAGATGAGAGGTGCATAGCAATAGTGAAGGACAAGAGTGAGACAGACTGAAGCAGTACTTACTATGCAAACGGCATCTGATAAAAGTATCATCGTAAAATAGTCAAACCATATTTTAATTATTGTTTTCAGGGTTCATGTATGAATGTATGTATGTATGTGAGTTTGTATATCCCACCATAACTTCTATACGCCTGAACCGATGTTGATAAATGAGGTATCGTTAAAATCCCCTGAAAAATTCAAACCTGATGGGGTGACCATGGTCCCACATTAAAGACTAAAGTTGAAAAAAAAAATCGGAAATAAGATTAACTATATAATCATCATCTAGAAAATGATGAGTAGATTCCATAAATATATCATACTGTAGTTCAATATCCAGTGATTCACAAAAAAAAATCAATAAAAATGTGAATAAGATTCTATTTAACTATTTAGATTAATTTAGATTTTTAACTTTTTAGTTCGTTTTTGGGCAGGGCAGTCGTGTTTTTTTTTTAAATTATGACTTATGTCTACCGTGTCCGTGTTTTGCAGTGGAACCCCGCTTCAGATCAAACTTCGAACGGATATTGGACGGGGTTGGCGTCATACAATGATAATAATCTATTTTTAGGATACAGAAGAGAAATTCATTTAAAAAAAACATTTTATTGAAATGTACCTTCACATTCACAAAATAATTAAGAATTGGAATAAAATTATCACAAACGATTGAAAAAGAGTAAAAATTTATAAAAGAAAAAATCGAACCAACTCGGAGTCACAGACCACGTCGATGTTCACGCCATCAATGCCGCCAGCAGAATGAGGCTGTGTGCTTTCTTTTTTCGGATTGAATATGCTGCATAGGCCCTACTGGCCGCTATAGCGTCACCGGGGGATGGGCGAGCGTTAGGCGTCGCCGAGAAAGAAGCCCTAGGGCTCGATGACATCGACATTCGCCGGCGAAGACGCTGTATTTGATAGGTGTTGGTGTGTAGCCCTAAGTAGGGTGCATTGTCGGTAGTGATTTGGTCGTCGGGGTCGTTAAGGACGTGTTTGGGACGTCTTTTGTCTGGTGGGTCATTTCGGTCGGGGGTGGAGGCTGTGTGCTAGCGTTTGCTTGGTTAAATAGGCTCGAGATAGGTGGCACCACTGGGTGGCGCGATAAAAATGACCGTATTCCCCTACACTAGATAAAGGACTTGACCGGTGGAACTATGGCAGCTTGCCTAGGTGTCAAATATCAATGTTCAGCAATGATTTCTTTATTATTGTAATTGTAATATTTCACTGTTTTCAGATAAAAAAGTTTCAGGAGTCTGAAGGCTCGGAAAACTGCGAAAATGAACAAAAAAAGTTTCACCAAAAGACTGCTTTCCCACACTAGATGGCGATATTTATTGTGTTGAGCGAGTCTTAAAAAATATTTTCAAGTATTATTTCTTTATTGTAATTGTTATATTTTATACTTTTCAAATAAAAAAGTTTCAGGAGTCTGAAGGCTCTGAAAACTGAGAAAATAAATTAAAAAAGTTTCACCAAAAACTGCTTTCCCACACTAGATGGCGCTATGTATTGTGGTGAGTCTAAAAAATATTTTTAAGTATTGCTTACTACTTTTAGTTAACAAGTTCAACTATTCGACCACAGATGGCAGCATATGCAATGTGATAGGGCGTTCCAGTTTAACTATTCGACCACAGATGGCGGCATATGCAATGTGAAAGGGCGTTCCTTTAAACGCAGTATTTCAAAATGCTTTGTTCGATCTATTAGTTTGAGACTTGTCAAAAAATAAAAATAATTATAAACAAAACATACATTTCCTTTTCATTACTATTTAATTGATCAAAAATAAATCATTCATAATATAATGACTAAGGTACTTAAATGGTATTCATGTAGGGTTACCAGATTATTATTAGGCATGGATATAATGGAACGTCAAAATGGAGTAGTGCTTAAAGAGGAAAGCGGACGCTCAAGATTTAAACAATAAACGTACTGTTTTTTTTTGTCATTTGAACCCTGACCTTATTTGGAATAATAAATCCATAATAATTTCGTTTTGAATTTTTAAACCTTACTGTAAAAACGGAAATCCTGTGCATTGTGCCGAATCGGAGGGCAATTACTGGTCATGTCCTTTAGATTTTTAACTTTTTAGTTCGTTTTTAGGCAGGGCAGTCGTTTTTTTTATTTTTTTTAATTATGACTTGTGTCTACCGTGCCGCTAAGCCGCATTGCCCTTTTGCAGTGGAACCCCGCTTCAGTTCAAACTTCGATCGGATATTGGACGGGGTTGGCTTCATACAATGATAATAGCCTATGGTAAATAAGCGTTGATATTCATGAAATTTTCAAGTTTCGTGCAAAGTACATTCCAAGTAGGCTAGGCTCGACTATACAATTGCTGCGAAGTAATTTAAAAGACAAACACGGCAAAGTTTAACACTTTGATATGAACCGCGCATGTAATGATGCGTTTAGAGCTTATGAACAACAAAGTCGTTTAACTTTGACGTTCGTTGAATATCAAAATATGCGCTGAAACGTGCGTGACTGTTAATGATTTAGTACAATGTAATTATTCGAACTGGCTGGTCTACCCAACTTTACACGGGTCGGCGCTTCTTATGAATAACTAGTAATATTAGGTCCTTACATATGAAATAGCGTTTTGTCGTACAAGCCACTTTGATGTCAAATATCTCCTCTTTGGTTATGAATTTCAATTTCAAATTTATACAGCTATTTACTCATGCTTTTTTGTTTTGCCCTAATTCATTTGTTTTTTCCTCTTTTGGTTTTTTCTTTGCGTCACTCAGTTTACAAAATGGAAAACTTGAAATTTGGCGTTATTTACGGGTACGAGTTCCATCGTGGCACCAGTGCTGCAGAAACGGCTCGAAGGATTAATGATGTGCACTTTGTCCTTGTGGATTGATTTTTATCCTGCTGGAACTCCTTCCTAGCCTATGTCCTGCCGCCCCAGGATGCAATCTATCTCTGTACCAAATTTTATCAAAATCGGTTGAAGCCATGAGCCGTGAAAGCGTCCATGTTCCATGCGAAAGTGTCCATCACACAGACATACAGTTTAGTTTTCTAGGGCAGGAAAAAGCCCCGCTCAAGTAAGTATAGTAGATGGAGAGAGATAGAGTAGCTATTTTCTCTTTTACATATATAATTCTACTGTACGTGTGTATGTTACTGAACTCCTCCTAAACGGCTGGACCGATTTGAATGAATTTTTCGTATGCGTTTGAATGGTGCCTTGGGGGATTTAGATTCAAAAATCAGCCCGGCAGATGGCGCTGCAGTCGGTATCACGCAGGACAACGTCACAATATATATCTATAGATGTAGAATCCTACATCTATGGCAGGACAACGTCTGTCGGGTCCGCTAGTTTGTTATAATTTTAGTTGGTGTTGAACATTATGACAAGGGACTGGGAGTTGCGATGGTTAAGTTTACCAGGAGCCAGGTCGTAAACAGGATGTCGATATGTCATATTGTATTTTTATTATTAATTATCTTTTTGTTTTTTTTTTCAAATAATAGCGATGACTCGAGCGATAAGAACTAACATTTCTATGGGTTATCAAACGACACTACACGATTTGTTTCCAAATTGCTGTGTCCTCGGCTGTGACACACAGAGAGACAAGCAGACTACTGCCGAATTCATAGGGTTCGCTTGTTCTACGGGACCCTAAAACAGTTTAATAAATTATGATTCTCGCAGTGTTCTGCACGGGTGTGGCGAATGATTTATGACGTCACGTCCCGGGTGCTACCCGCCGCCCCAGGCGCATTTCATTCCATCCCGCATCATAGTAACGAGATATTTCATTCACGAATAGCGACGTAAGCGTTCAAGTGTCAACGTTTTCTTCTCGCTACGAACATGAGAGAAGCAAGCCGCGCGCTTTCTCCATCGAAGATCAAAGATTTGGCGAATAACAGCGAATTTTTGACAACCTCCGTGGCGCAGTGTATAGTGCTGTTGTCTTAACGTGCGTAGGTCCCGGGTTCGATCCCCGGCAAGGTCAATTTGGGAATTTATAATTTCTGAATTTTCCCATGTCTGGCCTGGTGGGAGGCTTCGGCCGTGGCTAGTTACCACCCTACCGGCAAAGACGTGCCGCCAAGCGATTACGCATTCCGGTACGATGCCGTGTAGAAACCAAATAGGGGTATGGGTTTAATATAACTGCCATGCCCCTAACAGGCTAGCCCGCTACCATCTTAGACTGCATCATCACTTACCATCAGGTGAGATCGCAATCAAGGGCTAACTTGTAGCGAATAAAAAAATTAAAAAACAACAAAAAGAATAACATTGAAACTATTCCATCACTTAACCATGTTTCTAAGAAAATAAATAAATTTCATTTCTTATCACAACGTCATGTCGATCTATCATACAATTACAAAAATACTTGCCCGTTTGACTGACTGACTGATTGAATAGTCAAAATCTGTTAAAACAGGGACCCCCCTGTACACACCCTGTTCAAAATACTAACACTTCCACTAAACAAATCTTATTATAAAGTAAAAAACTTTTTGGGGACAAATACCTAAGGCCGCCTCTCTTCTATAACCCAACCGGAGTTCCAATTTTACAAATGATATCTGACGGCTCAAGGCCCACGGATATATTTTTAGTAAAGGTGACGTCAGCATTGCTGACGTCACAATCTTCAACACTTTCACTCATAGTAATCAAAACACAACTTGTCGGACTTCACTTTTATTATGACAATTTTCAGACGTCCGAACGGTCCGACACCTCGGGCAAGAATGCCCACCGAGGCGTCGGCCGCCCGTATTTATATCAAAGCATGCTTGTACAATCAACTTTTGCAAATTGTTTGCTACTGTCTAAATTATGTTTACAAAATCATATTGAGGGTAATAATCATCGATTAACAAAGAAATGTTAAATTTGTGATTCAAACAGCTTAAGAAAAACGGTTAATTATTGAAATCTAGGTTTTCTTGACGCCGCTGAATGAGGTTAATAACCCCTTCGCGCCGACATATCTGTTAAGTATTTATTATAGTATTATTTAGTTATTTCAAGAATTGGAACGCAAATTACTGAATGTATCAAATCAAATCTATACTCTTATACATAAACTAATATTATAAATGCGAAAGTTTGGATGTATGGACGGATGTTTGTTACTCAATCACGCCCAAATGGCACAACGGATCTGGATGAAATTTGGCACAGAGATAGATTATAGTCTGGAATAACACATACGCTAATTTTTATCCCGGAAAGAAAGTGAAAGTGTGTCTGTCACTCTGCTACGCTTTAACGGCCCATCTTTTGAACCGATTTTGATGAAAGGTGATATAGGCCACAAAATTAAATATTTTCCCCGGGATTAAAAAAACGGACGAAGTCACAGGTCATCATCTAGTTTAGTGTAAAAGTCCGTCATTTTCAAGAAAGATAATTTATTCAATCATTTCAATGCATCAGGGGCCATACTGCCACTCCATCCATTATTGACGATCCATTGTTGACGATCATGTTTTGGAATTGGGTATTTCACAAATAGTCAAAACAGCAACTTTTTCAAACGTCAAAATACGTCCGAAGTATGGGATTTATATGAAATTCTGAAATGTGACGTCATTAAAGTTAGTCTCACTTTTTACTTTAATCGATTGTTTAAAATGGTTATTCAACATTAAACTAACAGAGGACGTGGATATTACGACTTTTGGAAGATCCGCTATTTAATAATCACTAAAAAATAATTTATTTGAATAGTAGTCAAATACTCAATTATAATCTTTATGGGTACGTGACGTCAAACTGACATTTTGAGTAATATTGATTAAGTACTGCTTATGATTAAGTATGGCCCCAGGTAGGTGTTCCATCTCTAGTACTTAATTATATTTTATAAACAACTGTACGTCAATAAGTGTAGTATACCTTTTGAATTTATAATTTCTGAATTTTCCCTGGTCTGGCCTGGTGGGAGGCTTTGGCCCTGGCTAGTTACCACCCTACCGGTAAAAGACGTGCCGCCAAGCGATTTAGCGTTCCGGTACGATGCCATGTAGAAACCGAATAGGGGTATGGGTTTAATATAACTGCCATGCCCCTAACAGGTTAGCCCGCTACCATCTTAGACTGCATCATCACTTACAATCAGGTGAGATCACAGTCAAGGGCTAACTTGTAGTGGTAAAAAAAAAAAGAAAACCTACCTAAATTGAATAGACATTATTTGACTTTGATTTTGACTTTGACTTTGGCTTTGACTTTGACTTCAATCAGTCATTCGGTAGGTACCGTTTATTAGCGAGCGCGGTATTAGAACACGTCTCAAGCAAATATTGTGACAAACATTTAATAACGCCCTGCGCGCAGGTAATCGCTACAACTTCAGAGCTTAGTCCTAATTAAACAATAACGTTACAACTCTGTTTGTTTGATAAACTGTCACGATATTATGTAAGCAACTCCAGAAATGCGAATTCGTATCTATATTCTACTCCATAAACGAATTCTACTCCATAAAACAATGTCTTATGTGTGTATTATTTGGTGGTCCTGAAGAATGCTGCGAAATGGTTGGGCACAAAAAAAAAGAATACGAAGTCCTGGGACGGGCCTGAATAAAAAAGGCTCAATAATGACCATCATTTAACGCAGAATGGTGTGTTATTTGACACGTGTTCTGATCATGATCGATACTGTAATTCCTTCATATTGGGCAAAATTAAGGGAAGTCTAAGCATTGATAGAAGAAGAAAATCGTGGCTTTTCTAAGCCACGATTTTCTTCTTCTATCAATCCTCTTCTATCAATCCTCGACATTTCGACGACCTCGAAACTGAATAGGGTTTAATATAACTACCATGCCCCTAACAGATTAGCCCGCTACCATCTTAGACTTCATCATCACTTACCTTATGGTGAGATTGCAGTCAAGGGCTAACTTGTAGTGGAGTAATAAAAAAAACCGTAAGTGACCGTAAGTCCGTAAGTAGAACTTTTACGTTTGGCTAATCTGCAGTAGTGGCTAGGCACGAGAAAAATGAGTGTTTTACGACCATGTACTTACGTACGTACTCCTACAATACTGAAATAAAGAGATCCGTTGAAGAACTAGGTGTTATAACTCAACGAGTTGCAAGTAGAATTTGGCGCCACATAAATAGACCGGTAGACGTTGGGTTGGTTGGAATTCCCAAAAAATATTTTCTTAATTCATTATTTTTATTTTTATTTATATGTCCCAGGCAATTGAGGCTTGAGCCCAAAGTATAAAACACATACTTAACAAACCAAAAAATTCAAAACAAAATAAATACATAACAGAAACATACGTCTACATTTGTTGTTCGTACCTATGTTATAAAAATAATCTACTCATAGACTGTGCATTAATAGATCTGTCAGTCAGAAATATAATATTACTACTGGGCGATTGGCTAAAAATGACAGCTATAGTGTAATGATCGCAATCACCTCTGATTTGTTAACATTCTTCCACTATTGGCCAAAAACCATTGACGTAGCCAAAATACCATAAATTCAGCCAATCAAAACAATTGAGACTGTAACAATGATTGATGCAGGTTTAACACAATAGCCCTGCTGGTCTTGGCTGATTGACTGATTGTATAAACTTCTTTTACTGTGCCATCGCGGTAAAGCTTAAAATACCACAACATTCTTGGGTAGAGAAAACACGCTAAAATAAAATAAAAAAAACTATAACGCAAGTAAAAGTCGCAATAGTTTGTCACAGATTTTCCAGACCAAAAAACGTAGGCTTTATCCCATTACTGTATACGAGTAAACTCACGCTTGGCTGGGCCTGAGCTTACGCCGCAGTTATAAGAAATATTTCCCGCAGGAATGTAGGAACGGGTCGGGAAGCAATCCGCCCGCGGGTGATGTTTCGGCCCGCGCAATGACATTAACTAGGTCGAGGGCAGGCAAATCTGAACCAAACGTCACATATAATAACAGCCCTTTTCCCTGTTTAATACGACGGCTTTTTACAAATTTCATATTCAAAAAGAAAAAGGTAATGTAGCTTTTCATAGAAGGCTACAAAAGCAATACAAGTAGCATATAATACCTGTTGGACTATAAAACACTTGGGATAGCGTATAGGAAACTTTTAAGCATGTTTTATTAATCTTTTTATTTAGTTGAGACGTTTTCATATCGTCTTTTTGTCGAAATTACAGGTATAGTCCTACAAATCTGCCCGGCCCGGTGGCCAAAATTAGAAATAATAATTGTAAATGCATGTTTAGTTTTTGTTTCCATTGAATTTTTCATATATAATATATTTAATAGCGACACAGTCACCGGGTCAGATAAGTTCGTGGGAGTATAATTTTGTTGAGTTAAAATTTTACGAACACGACGTGTGTTTTTTTAGATGTTAATAGATGACTAATTAATAGTATCACTGAGCATTTCTGATTCTGCATGCAAGTGTGAGGTAGACGTTAGAACTTTCCTAACTAATTCTGGGAAGACTAATGCCTGTGCTATTGCTTTGTTTTCACGACTACATTGTATACTTTGACAAACATGTAACATTAATAAAAAAAATATGGGCTGCATTTTGAACCTCTTCCCTTGGAAAAACACTATGACAACTTGTTTTAACTTGGCTATCTTGTACTTTGCTTTACTTGGCTTTTTTGTACTAATAGTAGTGTACAATGTATCGGGTATCAGTATTTGCATAGAAGTTTTCCATTCGACATGATGGCACAGGCTGATGAAAATCCAGCGATGCGTGTGAAATGTGAAAACTTGGCGTAATATTCTGCCGAAAGACACTTTTTTCCGACATCAAATAAAACGAACGAAGTTTATCTGAACTTATCGTACTGAAAAATGGTTAACATTTATAATCATTATACTCATTCAATGGCAGATTTTTGAAGTGAAAACTTCTTTAGCCGCGTTGAGTACTTTTTGGTAGGGGGTAAACTTGTAGATTCGCGTTACCGACATCTCGCTCTGACATGCTCGCGAACAGCGACATGCTGTACTACATTCATAATTAAGCTTTAATGCCTTAGTTTTAAGGTTTACATTTCAATATTTTTTTTATAAACTTTTTTCTATAAAGTAGCCTATGTCACTTTCCAGGTCCTCAACTATACCCATGCAAATAAACACATTGATCCGTCGCTGCGACCAAATTTAATGTTTGCGCATTTACGCCCTTCGATAGCTCAGGTAAATACGGTGTATAACTGCAGGATGCTATGCGATATGAAATCTAGTCTAATTATTGGACTCACCCTGATCCACCCGCGAGATGGTTTTCAAATCCGTTTTCAGCACAACAATTTTGCAGGATTTTGCTTGCTTTTGGGGGCCCCCTGTTATTATCCGATATAAGCTTCACTCTGAAACACTTATTTTTATCAATGAGAACACAAATCCGAGTAAACAAATTTTTGGTTCCCACAACTGGTCTTATTCTGATGTAAAATTTTAATATTTAAATTGAATTAATCACTAATCAAATAAAAAAATCACGTCGATCCGTTGCTCCGTTGCGGCGTGATTGAAGGACAAACCAATAAACAAATACACTTTCGCATTTATAATATTAGTATGATTCAGTATCGATACATCCTCCGTTCTCACTGTCCATCTAGACCCTAGCTGTATCAGAATTTAAGAGATGGAACCCCAAAGTTTAGTGACAAACTCTTCTGTACACACAAAATAAATTCACAGTTCATTTCCTAACCACTAGAGATATATTTTCAGGCTTGAATCAGTGTATACCTGTATAATTTAAAAGGAAAAAGTAAGTTGACTGTCATCACTGTATATTGTTGTCAGTTAGTCAGTAAGTATAGAAGCTGAAACCGCTGGGTCTAGAAAGCTAAGATCTTGCATAGGATTTCTATATAATTTATAAGGTAGGTAGATCCCACTAGAAATGATTTTCAAAAATTTCACCCGAACCAAGTCAGGCTGGATAATCTCGTAATACATAATCGTTACAACTCATTGCCGGCTTACGCCACCGCGCTGGCCAAGAGTGGATTGGCAGACGTCACACACCTTCGAGAACATTATGAAGAATTGTTTTGTTTCATCACGATGTTTTCCTTCACCGTTTCAACTTCTTAAAACGGCTTCTTAAAACGCACATAACATATTTTTTTTTTTTTTTTTAATAATAACTGTGAAAAGTTACCTCTAAGCATGCTCATAACTTGTAAGCATACCTGAGGATTCCAAATTATAATTAAAAAAATTAAAAAACACGACTGCCCTGCCAAAAAACGAACTAATAATTAACGAATTAAAAATACGACTGCCCTGCCATATTATTTTTGGAGTTTACCTCCAAGAAGCGATTTGCATATATAGCCTTTGGAATCTTATTCACATTTTTTATTAAATGATATTTTTTTGTGAATCACTAAATATTGAACTATAGTGTTATATATTTTTCGAATCTACTCATAATTTTCTAGATGATGATTATATAGTTAATCTTATTTTCGTTTTTTTTTTCAATTTTGGTCTTTAATGCGGGACCATGGTCACCCCATCAATTTTTAAAAAAAATTACTAGCCTTTGTCACCCGGAATAAGCTAGGGATTCTAACGATACCTCATTTATCAAAATCGGTGCAGGCGTATAGAAGTTATGGTGGAATATATAAACTCACATACATACATACGTATATACATGAATCCTGAAAACAATATACTCCTTTTTTCAGGCAGTCGTATAAAAAGTTAAAAATCTAAATTAACCGAGTTAAATTAGAATCTTATTTACATTTTTATTAAATGATATTTTTTTGTTAATCGTATTGAACTATAGTGTTATATATTTTCGGAATCTGCTCATCATTTTCTAGATGATGATTATATAGTTAATCTTATTTTCGAATTTTTTATTTATTCAACTATATTCTTTAATGCGGGACCATGGTCACTCCATCATTTTTTTTGAAATTTTACTAGCCTATGTCACCCGGAATAAGCTAGGGATTCTAACGATACCTCATTTATCAAAATCGGTTCAAGCGTACAGAAGTTATGGTGGAATATACAAACTCACATACATACATACATACATACATGAACCCTGAAAACAATATACTCCTTTTTTCAGGCAGTCGTATAATTAGGCAATCAACGCTTATTTATGATATTAATATTCTTATCCATCAGTTTATCGCTTTGAGCAATCTAACACATTAAAGAAAGTTATGCAAAAGTTTCCGGATTGTCGATTTGTCGGCCTATTTGTCGCCGGAGAGGAAAATCTCCTCGGCGACGAGCCTTCACCAACTTTGTACGGTCGCTACTTTCCCGACATATTGTACGCATCAGTGCCGATTTTCATTACGGTGTGTCTACTCAGGGGAAATATTTTTCTAGGGTTCCGTACCTCAAAAGGACAAAAACGGAACCCTTATAGGATCACTTTGTTGTCCGTCCGTTTGTGTGTGACCCTTTTTCTCAGCAACGCATGGAGGTATCAAGCTGAAATTCATATCGAATACTCAGTCTAGTGCCCCTTGGAGCTGTGAAAAAATCAAACATCTGAGTCAACGCAATCAAAAGATACAGCCGTTTTAGCTGCAATTTTTCGACACTCGCAAGGGAATCAAAACCTACGGGGTACTTCCCGTGAGCTCAAAATCAAATTTAGTACGAAGCAACGTCTTATGCACAGATAAAGGAAAAATGGAAAAAATGCGAAAGTCATAAATTTTTAGTTACATAATATAATAAAAATATTTTTAATAATTTTAAACTTACAACAGGTTTGTACGGAACCCTCAGTGCGCGAGTCCGACTCGCACTTGGCCGGTTTTTTAAATATATGTATGTATGTAGCGAGCAAACGAGCAGGCGGGTTTTTTTCCGTGGTGTCACCTGAAACAGGGTTTGGGCTGAAAATCAGCGCTGTATGGTTAGTGCTTGCACTGAACATACAGCATTATGCTGAGCCTGGGCCATTTTTTGGGTTGTGCCATGCGTGATATGGTTCATCCCTGCGCCTCATCGATTGTTGTTTAGATTATAGATCGTTGTGGTGCAGAGGTGATCTACCTCTTTAGGTATGCTTGTTATGTATGGCACAATTTGGAAATAAATTTCTTTTCTTTCTTTCTTTCTTTCTTTGATGGTAAGTGATTACCGCCGCCCATGAACATTTGCAGCACCAGAGGAACAGCCAATGCGTTGCTAGCTTTTGAGATGCTTGTTTATCCGCCCTTTGAAGAGCCCCATATTATAATCATGAGGGAACACAGAAGATGGAAGCTGGTTCCACAATTTGCAGATACGTGGCAGAAGTGACCTGGAATAACGGGAGGTGGAAGAGGACCAGGCAACCAGGTGGTGAGGATGAAATTATTTTCTGCGATTAAGGTTGCGACTGGAGAACACGGAAGGTGGTATTAGATTAAATAACTCTTCAGAGCACTCCCATTGCACTAGTGGAATTCCGCAAGCGGAAAAACTAGCGCCTTGTCAACGGCCTCCCAGGTGCAGTATTGAGCGCTGTTGTCTTAGTGTGCGGTGGTCCCGGTTTCGATCCCCGGCAGTTTCTTTTTGGGAATTTATAATTTCTGAATTTTCCCTGTTCTGGTGTGGTAGGAGGCTGCAGCCGAGGCTAGTTACCATTAGCGCCCTACCGGCAAAGACGTGCCACCAAGCGATTTAGCGTTCCGGTACAATGTCGCGTAGAAACCGATTAGAGGCACGGATTAATTTTATATGCCATGCCCCTAACAGGTTAGCCCGCTACCATCTAAGACGTTTCCTGACGTGTTCTTGATGATGCGGAACTTCCGCAACTTTATAGCAGCTGTCACTTGTTACGCAATCTGTAGAATAGAAGCAGTAAATTTGTACGCGTTTCCTGACGCTTTCTTGATGATGTGGAATTTCCGCAACTTTATAGCAGCTGTTACTTTTTACGCAATTTGTAGAATTAAAGCTTACTGTCTCGCGTGGTGTTTTCAGAATTAGCATTTTGTGCTAGGTTTCTTCCTATTCTAACTGGGGAGCGAAGAGTACGGATCAGTTTAGATCGTTGCTTATCTTAGCGAGATTAAAGCCGTAGATATAATTCCCCAGTAGAATTATTTGAATATTTTGTTACCTTGGAGTAAGTCTTCTGGCCTTGCGTGAATAAACTTCGCGTGCTGAGGAAACTATTCATGTGTAAAAATTTATATTTCACTTAATTTGGTTGGGAGTTTTGATTACAATTTTGTAGGGCCTGGCGGTTAGGTACCTCATTAAGTTTCATATTTCTATTACGCCTATACGTTATAATATTTTATTATATAATAAAGTATAATTATTACATGAGGTGCGCTTTCGTCTATATTATAACAATACTAGCTGATGCCCGCGACTTCGTCCGCGTGGATTGAGGATTTTGGTTTCCGGGATCAAAAGTTTGTGTTGTTGCTGTTGATGTGTTGTTCCAAACTATAATCTAACTCTGTGTCAAATTTCATCCAGATTCATTCAGCCGTTCTGGCGTGATTGAATAACCAACATAGTCACGTACGCACACTCGGTGAGTGAGGTCGCGCGCACCGCGAGCCGCTTCACGCGTCCCGCCGCTCGAGTCGATCGAAAGTTATACTTGTTACCTACGTACATCGGCGCATCGTGCTGCAGCGTATCACATACATATTAAGTGAGACGTCGTTTTTCGCAGCGCTTTAAACTTTAACTAAAGTTTAATAAGTATTATATAAAATGTCTAAAACTTGCTCTGCGTGTGAGAAGCCGCTTAAATCTAGTGAGCTTAAATCTTGTACAGTGTGCGATGACCATTATCATTACCAATGCTTGCGAATATCGCCGGAAAACTTTGCAAAGGAGTCAAAGGCACTTAAAGCAACATGGAAATGTCCACAATGCAGAGCGGGCGAGAGGCGCAGCGACAACGCCAACACCCCTGTGAGGCAGCCAGCAGCGCAGTCATCTGCATCACCAGCGGGATCCTCGAACTCTTCGGACTTAAAAAAACTTCAAGAGTATATAGAGAGCAGTTTTGACCGCTTTAAGAACGAAATTTTAAAAGAAGTAAGCATTAAGTTGGAGGGCCATTATAAAACTCTCACTGAGAAAACTTCAAAAATTGAAGAGTCCATCAATTTCCTAAGCGGCCAATATGAGGCCGTGCTTGGGAAGGTGAAGATCGTGGAGAAAGCCATTCAAGACTTGGAGCGGCAGCGTGACCAGCTTTTACAGGAGAACGGGGCCATTAGGAATAAATTGACCTTCTTGGATGCCAAGTTGGAAGACCTCGAGATAAGAGGAAGATCATGCAATGTTGAAATAAGAGGGGTCCCCGAATCGGACAATGAGAATTTAGGAACTATCATGGAAAAAATCTGTACTGTAGTGGGAATGAACTTTGACCTTTCCGAGTATCAAACCTTCTTCAGAACGGGTAAATCTATGCCAGTCAAAGTGCGTCCGATTGTTGTTATTTTTAAAAGTAACCTCAGAAGGAATAAGTTATTGCGCCTAGTAAAGGAGTTTAATAAAAAGTGTAAGGATCAAAGCACTAGACTAAAAACAGACTACTTAAATCTAAACTTAAAGTCGCAGGCTTTTTATATTTCTGAGCATTTAACACCCGCCGCAAAGCGTCTCCTCGCTTTGAGTAAACAAGCCGCGAAAAAGAATAATTATAGGTATTGCTGGTACCCGAACAATAAAATTTTAGTAAAGAAACAAGACAAATCATCACCGATCATAATTAAATCAGAGGAGCAAATTAACAAAATCGTCTGACTAGCAATATTATCATGCATTGTTTTCGAATATTTCTACATACCCTACGTAATAAATAATTTTAGTCTAAGTATATACACACACTATTACCTGTGCAACAGTGTTTTATTGATATTACTATTTTATTATAACATGAATTATGTACAAAACAACCATCTTGTAACTTTTTATCCATCTAGGGTTGTCAAGCATACGATGATGGCATATTCTTATATTCAAATTCAATACTTTACAACAATATTCCTCTAAATTAGATGATTACCAGAATTCAGACCTTTGTATAAGTACAGATAAGTTTTGTGTATGTAGTGAGTATATTAATGTGAACAATTATCTTAAAATAATTTCATTAAACATTAGAAGTATTCACAAAAACTTCAACCAACTGCTCGTTTCATTGGAACTTCTTAAAATAGATTTTGATATTTTAATTCTTACCGAATGTAGGATCAAGCATCATATATCCAATCACAGCTTACCAGGTTACATTTCTCTGTGCACTAAGATAAATCCAGTTCAAAATGATGGTGTTGTGGTTTTCATTAAGGATACTATTGCTCACAACTGTGCAGAGTTAGAGGTTTTTGGAGCAAATTGCTTACAAATAAACTTAAATGATGCACTTACTTTAATTGCCCTATATAGATCGCCTTCTTCCAATAATATCGAGATATTCCTAGATTCTCTGGATCATAAAATAAAGCAGATAGGTCGTTCGAAAAATATAGTATTAATGGGTGACACCAATATTAACATTATTGGGAATATGCACCCTCAAGCTAACGATTACTTAGCATTGTTAGCTCTTCATAATATAGAAATAGGTATAAACGCACCCACCAGGGACAATAGTTGTCTTGATCACTGCATGGTAAGACTAACTAGAAACAAGACTGCCAAATTTGCTGTGTTAAAAACTGATATCACTGACCACTATGTCACTCTTTGCAGTGTGTACTCACATAATGATAGTTCTGATGCTGAAAAGCAAAACCCTCCTTTTCAGAAACGATGTATCGATTACGAGCAGCTGTTTCAGGATATAAGTAGTCAATCGTGGGATGTAGTTTATAAGGAAACAGATGTCGACATAGCCTTTCAAGTATTTAATGACATACTCAGTATGCATATTAGGAATAACACTACTTTTAAAAGAATACCTCGCTCCAAAGTTAAATTAAAGCCTTGGATTACAGATGGACTACTTAAGTGTATTCAAAAAAGAAATAAACTATATAGACTGTTTAAAAAGTATCCTAACGATTCTATTAACAGAAGTAATTACTTGAAATATAGAAATCTATGTAACCGTTTAATTAAAGATGCGAGAGAAAAATACTACAGAAAGAAAATTTTTAAATACTCGGGGGACTCTAAAAAGGTATGGGAACTTTTAAACGAAGCCTCTAATCGAAAATGTAAACAAAAATTCTCAATTAAAGAAATGTTGATAAATAAAGACATTATAAATTTTGCAACAGAGCCAAACAAGATTACCAACGCTCTGAATAATTTCTACTGTTCAGTAGGCCATGATCTTGCACTAAAGCATCTTAATAAAGTAGGTGCCACAGAGCAATCCTTATGTAATAAAATTAGTTTCTCTCATATAGATAAAACTTTTTATTTAAAACTTACAAACCCGGTGGAAGTAAGTAAATGCATAAATTCTATAAGAAATACTGAATCTTGTGGGCATGACAGCTTTACATCTAAAATCTTTAAAGTACTGAACAATGAAATTGCTTCTCCACTTTCATTTTTGATCAATTTAAGTTTTAAAACAGGAATATTTCCACAGACCTTAAAAACTGCTATTATAATGCCACTACATAAAAAAGGACCAACTAACGTTATGACGAACTACCGTCCTATTTCACTTTTGCCTACTACTTCAAAAATAATTGAAAAGATAATGAAAATTAGGATTAATGCTTACATTTCAGACTTTTTATGTGATAATCAGTATGGATTTAAAGAGGGAATGGGAACCAGCGATGCAATTGCAGAACTAACAAAGCAGGTAGTCTTGAACCATGAAAGTAAAAATAAAACAATTGCTGTGTTCATAGATCTAGCTAAGGCCTTTGACACCATTTCACATAAATTATTGTTAAAGAAATTGGAAATATACGGATTCACTGGAAATGCACTAAATTGGTTTAGAAGTTATCTTAAAAATCGTAAACAATTTGTTCGGGTTGAAAACCAAGTAAGTGGTGTAAACGCATCAGAAATTATGTTTGGCGTCCCTCAAGGTAGCGTCCTAGGACCTATTTTGTTTAATATTTATCTTAACGACTTTTGTTCGCTACTTACAGACAGACTGACAGACGCCAAGTCATTGTGTTTTGCAGATGATACTGTTCTATTGTTCAAAGCCCCGACATGGGATAGTGCCATCCAAAAAGCTGAAAATGGTGTACGCCTGGTTAAAGAGTGGTATGACAGTAATTTACTAACATTAAATGAAGATAAAACTGTATGTATGTGTTTCTCCCCCACTAGTGCTGGTCTTCCAACCATTACTCCGAAAATTCAAGTTCACTCCTGTCTGAACTTGTCTAGCTGTGTAAATTGTAAAACTCTGTCATTCACCAATAGTACGACTTATCTTGGGATCATCATTGATCAACATCTAAGGTGGGATAAGCAAGTGGATATGCTGACTAAAAAAGTCAGAAGCCTAAGCTACATATACATATAATAGTCTAAGAAACATTTTAAGCACTAACCTATTGTTAAGAGTGTATAGCTCTTTAACTCAGTCGTTAATTTTGTATGGCATTATAGCATGGGGTTCATGTGGATCAACCATACTGGATGGACTAAATAAGGCTCAAAAACTTAATCTTAAAATAATATTAAGAAAAAATCGAAGATTTCCTACGGAAGAGTTATTTATGTTGAGTAAAGTACTAACCCCAAGAAAAATATATATATGGCAATTAGCGATGTATATGGCAAAATATATTGACAATTTTCCCCTGGATAGAATTATCAGTCACCTTAGGCAAAGGAAACAAAAATGTTCAATTCCCCTACGAACGTCTGGATTCACGAGTAGGCATTGTACAGCTGCGGCCCCGAAACTGTTTAACAATCTTCCTACAGGGATATCTAATTTAATTCTATGTGCCCAGCACCCTTCATCAAAGAATAAACTAAAATCTATTATAAAAAAAATTCTCCTAGAATGCTCATCTGAAGAATTTAAATGCCTTTATGACAAGATCTGTTGAAATCAGTTATAATAATAGTTTTATTTAGAACACCTTATCCTGTAATTTTTGTTTTAACTATCCAAGTACCTATAGTTTAAACTAGTGGGTATCTTACTTAACACTGTTGCACTAACTGTTCTTATTTAAAAACTTTATGCTAAACTTAAACTCGTTGAAAAACATTAATACTATTTTTATAATATATGTATATTTATAAGTATTAAATAATTATTATTATGTTTATTGCCTTAATAGACAATTCAGGCTATAAGTCTAACGTGAGTTACATTTATATCTAAAATAAAATCTTTTGTTCGTCATTATTACTAAACAGATATATTTAAAATAAGTAAAGTATCATGCTACATTTTGTGAACTTTAGTGATATAACTTCGTCGATCTTTTTGTCAGCCCTAACGCAGACTACGGTCTTTTTGGGCTGCACTTTACAAACGCCAGCCTGTGTTTTTAGTCTAGTGCTTTGGTCTGCAAAATTGTGGTGTAATTTTTGATATATTTTTTAAAGGCATTAAATAAAAAAAAAAAAAAAAAAACATCCATCCACACTTTTGCATTTATAGTATTAAAAATATACATTACTTTATTTATTGCTAAGCAAATTTTTTCCATGCGATACATATGATAATGATTCGAATAAGAACCGTATTTTAAAAGTCAACAGTTATCTATACAAAACCTACAGTAGGTCAAATTAATAAAACTTATACTTAAGCTTTATTAATTTGAGCGACTTCATAAATAATTTGTAACCATCTATTAAAATGCCTACGTTATTAACTTAAAGAAAAGTTTTGTCACTTGAACGATATAAAAAAAAGATAAAAACCAAAAGCAAAAATGTAATTATAAAGAAGGAATATCATTTATCATTTATACCAGGGACGATGTGGAAAGCTGAATAATTAAAACTGACTTAACCACAAACAAGAAAAGTGAAGCGAAAGTAAAAGGCGAGGGTTAATGAAAGGAATAGGGGATAGTTGGGGAAATTAGAGAGCAACCAGCCGGGCGCTGGAGAGGGCGATAAGAAACTTCGCGTTTATTCAAAAAGGTCCGAGGGAGGGCAAAGTTGAAAGGTACATGATTTGTTTATGTTCGACCGCGTCCGGCGGCTGCGGTTAACTTGGGATCACTGCGATGGGGGATGCAAATATAACAAAAATATCACGATAGAGGTCTGATATTATAGTAACGTGAACAGTTGTTTTACGCGAAGAATATTTAAAGCGAATTTTGTATAAAGAGAGATGTAAACTGCAAAGGAAATAAGCTTGATTTGAGATCACTACGATGCGGGAGGCAAATATGACAAAAATATCACGTTATAGGTCTGATATTATAGTAACGTGAAGAGTTATTTTATGCGAAGAATATTTAAAGTGAATTTTGTTTAATGAGAGACGTAAATTGTAAAGGAAATAAGCTTGACTTGGGATCATTACGATGAGGGAGGCAAATAGAACAAAAATATCACGTTATAGGTCTGATATTATAGTAACGTGAACAGTTGTTTTACGCGAAGAATATTTAAAGCGAATTTTGTATAATGAGAGATGTAAACTGTAAAGGAAATAAGCTTGATTTGAGATCACTACGATGCGGGAGGCAAATATAACAAAAATATCACGATAAAGGTCTGATATTATAGTAACGTGAAGAGTTATCTTATACGAAGAATATTTAAAGCGAATTTTGTTTAATGAGAGACGTAAATTGTAAAAGAAATAAGCTTGACTTGGGATCACTACGATCAGGGAGGCAAATAGAACAAAAATATCACGATACAGGTCTGATATTATAGTAACGTGAACAGTTGTTTTACGCGAAGAATATTTAAAGCGAATTTTGTATAATTAGAGATGTAAACTGTAAAGGAAATAAGCTTGACTTGGGATCACTACGATGCGGGAGGCAAATATAACAAAAATATCACGTTATTTCTAGGTCTGATATTATAGTAACGTGAAGAGTTGTTTTATGCAAAGAATATTTAAAGCGAATTTTGTTTAATGGGAGATGTAAATTGTAAAGGAAATAAGCTTCTCCCCTCTCTCTGCGTCGTATTACTCATTACTGAGGGTCGTTATTAATCAAATAATGGTGGGAGTTGTCTTGAGATAATAATACGGTGAGTTCCCACGTCCTTCCGCATACAACTCGACTAAAAGTATTTAAACTCTTAGGTTTTTGTAACGATTATTATCAGATGTTAGTGATAATAACCGGGACCGACAGCTTAAAGTGCTTTCAGATGCACGGAAGAAACGAAAAGGCCAGAATTTTTTACCTCCAAATTAAGTCACCCATCTAATTACTGACTTGGGTCAACGTTGCTTAACAATCGCAACCGATATTTGGTCCGCGTTGTCACAACTGGGCCACTCGTCCTGAAATAAGCTTAAATAGATGTATTGTGAACTGTATGTACTGAACAAATTAAAACTTAGATAAATTCCAGTACATCAATAAAACCACGCGATATAGATGCCGAAAAAAAGGATCAATTAATATTAAATGGAATCGCGACATCAATTCACTCCAGCTTCGACTTGGAGCAAACTTCGCCACGATCAATATTCAATGGCAATAAGGCTTATACACCCTTGTTATTTAGGGAGGCGGGTTATTTATTACGTTCGGCCTTATTTCATTCATAACTAGCCAATATCCCCGACTTCATTTCCGCAGAATTTACTTCAGTGATCTTAATGTATAACGTTCTCACTCACTCATTTAAGGAAAAGTTAGAAAGTGACCGAAAAGATATAGGCTGTATATAGGAAGATATAGGCTGGCATGGTGTGGACATATAATACGCAGGGGAGAAAATGAAAGAGATATTTAAAAAAACCCGAAAATCATGTTACATTTAACTATCTTAAGGCAACAGAATAATATGACTACGTAAATAGCTCTCCATTGGTAGGTAGCAGGATTCATTGAGGTTACTTGAATAACTATGAAACTTAAAATACAAAATAGCAATACTTGTAACAGAAGATTGTCGAAAAAAACTACAAACGATTATTTAGGTAAAACGGATTATTTATTCAATTCAGCCTATTTACATTGGCTCGGAATAATACGCCTGTCAGAAAATTTGCCAACAATAATGCCTTTGAAACCGCCTGATTATTTGAAACCCGCATTTAAGCCGCTAAATAATTTCAAACTCGTAAACTTAGCCGAGGCTGTCAAACTTCGCTGAAGGTTGCACGCCAACGCTCATTTCAGAAGTCCTTACACCGTAATGGTCTTTGAATAAATTAATGTTTAGTTAAAGAAAAAGACAGCCCGTTGGTTTAGTGGTCTAGCATTACGAATGCAAATTGCGAGGTACATTTTTGGTTTAGAACCAAAGATATATTTTGGGTTTTTCTAAATGTTTCATCCTAGTATAGGTATTATAATTTTTTATTACACCTTATATTATATTTTTTTAATTAAAAGGCATATAGAACCCAGTATTCCATCCAGCCAGTTACATAAAATACCAATAACATATTAACTAACTCAAATGGGTAAAAAACTCATTTCTGATGTCACAGGTCACATAGGTACTACTTTCTCGGTGTACAGATAAAACCAATAGTCAAAACTAGGAATTGAATCCTCAGAGACAATGTTGTGGATTTAAGAGTTGCGAAGTATTTCCCAGAAGTCGGGCATCCTGACTTCGGCAAACTTGGTGGTAGCCCTTCCAAAGTAGCCCAAAGTTTATGACTCAGCATCACGCTTTCTTGAAATTAATTTGAAAAACTGAATCACTCAGCGACGGCTTGAAACGACAAATGAACAAGACTCGTTAAATTTTTACGTTAATTCCTTCACGACGAACATTGCATCGCGCTGTGGGAAAAGATTGCGGGTTTTTTAATAAAAGGGCAAATATTGTGTAGTCTTTGTGTTGTTCTGAAAGTTTATTATTTCTAAATTAGCAAACAAAATTGTACGATATTCATATCTACCACAATTACTGACAAAAGTTTCTATTGTAGGTACATATACAAGTGTTTCGATTTTGTTTTATTATAATCGACTTTCAAGAAGAAGAAAGTTCTCTGTTCGGCTTTTTTCTTTTTAAAAACAGGCCTCGTTTCTAGCATAACCACCTTTATTTTTACCATCTTACTTCAAAGTTCAAGAGTATAAAGAAAAATAAAAATTAATATCCATCCTAATATTATAAATGCGAAAGTGTGTCTGTCTGTCTATTTATCTGTCTGTATCTGTTACGCTTTCCCCATATTTTCAACCGGTTTCGATGAAATATGGTATAGAGTACAGGTAGATTGCATCCCGGGATTTTATAATCCCGGGTGTGAAATCCTTAATCCACGCAGGCATCATCTAGTAACTTATAAAAAGAGAAAACGCCTGACAGATCAAATCTGTATTCAAATTTGTTAAAACTTAGGTTAAATACAAAAATGCTTTGTCTATAAATCGTTTCTATAAATACAATTCCAGCCGAATAAAATCATAGTTTTTGGTAGACTAACTCATAAATAAAAATTATTGAAATAACAGATCAGTTTGGAAATAACACTATTTAACTGACAACATCTAACTTTCATTTCCTTGTATCAATAAATAGGTGACAGCAATCACGGACAGAAAGTTAGTAGGTACAAGGCACAACCAACAGTAAGTTGTAAAAGTAAACAATTGGAAAAGGTAAATATTTGTTGCAATTTTAGAAACAGTTGAAGTTATCCAACAAACACCCGGGAGAGGAAAGTAAATAGGGGGTATTGAAAATATGAAATCATTGCTTTCAACACTGTTTGATGTACGCTAGAGCTTGTCGGGAGCACTTGTGTTGGATAAAATAAAGTGGGAAAGAAAATGGACTGTAGTATCAACGTTATTTACTAACACTTGTATTTAATAATTAATTTTTAAAGTAGACTAGATGAACCTGACCTTTGCTTTGCACGGGTGGAATTACCTTCTACTACCGAAAACCTTGAAAATCTACTCTTTATTAAGCTATTAGAATGGTCTGTTGTTAGCCGTTGAGGTTGGAACTGCGCCTTCCATCTCCCGACCAATCATCAGATTTTCATGAAATTAGCATGACACCAACTTGACGTTATACCTTTTTAAAGAAAAAAAAGGTTAACGTTTGACCAGTTAAGATTTGACGGAGTTATATAGAGTAAATTCGTCTAAAACTTTCCCGTATCCCGAAAGAATCATTTTGTTTTTAAGTGTTTAAGCCATTAACATGCTAAGTATTATTTAAATCCATATAGTAGTTTCAGCCTGATGTTAGAAAAAACAGACAGACATATCAAACTTCAAAGCAAAATAATTGTTTTGAGCTCTCCATCGACAGTAAAGTTTCCTCCAATTTCTTTTAGGTTATCAATACTTAACAAACAGCTGTTATAAATCATACCATAACCAATACTTTTAGTGAATTCATACGTGTAGGGCTCTGAGAGCTTTGAGTATAGCATTAAAATACAAATAAACACCAATATGACGTTCTTTGATCTTCAATTGAACCACATGCTGCTATGAAAATTTCTACATCACTCTCGTTGTCCAAAGTCAAAATTTGAGACTAATGATAGTGAATTAAATTTTAATATTAGATTAGAATTCAAAATTTTATTTTAATATTTTGAACTGTAATCAATATGTCAAACAAAACCGCTCTATCATTGGTTTTGCTATCGGTAATGAAATAAAAGTTACATTTTAACTAAATAATGTGCAGCCCACAAATTTTCCGTACAATTTGATACGGATAGCATGTTCCAATTGTGTTCAATTGAGAATAAACAATGGGGTGTTTAAAAGTTACTTTCAGGTTAATAATACTATTATGAAATTGTATAATCGTTTACCACATTGCTCATAATTTCATTGTGAATACACACATTAATTGATTGTAGGCAACAAATTATATTACTCTGCGTGAGTAATAAAATTAATATTTATTGTAGCACGGGTGTTTTTAATCTGACCTTTAGTGCTCATCATTCGTTTAAGTATGTGTGCTTTATTTATTTACTAGCGAATGCCCGCGACTTCGTCTGCGTGGTTTGAGGTTTTTTGGTTTCCGTGGGAACTTTAATTGTCCGGGATAAAAAGTAGCCTATGTGCTATTCCAGATTGGGGCGTAATTGAGTAACAAACATCCATACATCCATCCATCGAAACTTTCGCATAATATAATATTAGGATAAATCTCCTTTTAGATTGCACTAGAATCTCTCATCATTATTGAAAAGCATTACTCATGAACTAATAAACTCTACTTATTTACCAGCGCTAATTATACTGCAAGGGTATTCATTTAATTAATCTCTAAGCCGTGATCTCTTCAATGTAACTCTGCTTTCATCTTTGACTGCTTCCTAGCTACTGATCGTTGTGAAAAAATATATCTACATTATACATATATGCAAAAATTCGCAAAATAATCAAATTAGGTTATTTGTAAAATAATTTATCTTTATTTTCTTCCCTGCCATCGTTCTTCAATATTTTCCTTATTATCGTAGCTCATGTTTTATTAACAATAAAGCCTCGTATTCACTCGGTGAAAAATGTCACGCGACGTGTCGTTAGACCAGTCAGGCTACGTCGCTCGACTTCGCCCGATATCGCATTAGGACAAGTCAAAAGTAAGCAATAGGCCAAGATGAAGAAGAAGAAGACAAAATGCCCAACGTCGGGACGGGACATTTGTCTCCTAATGGATTTCCTTTCTGTCTAGATTTACCATTGCATAAATTTAAAGACTGTGTTAAATAACATTTGTTAAGTCAAGGTTATTATACTATCGTTGATTGTCTCAATAAAAAATTTGTATGGAAGCAACCGGCCTCGAATCCAGTGACCCACAAGTCAGTGTAATACTTGTAGCGTAGCGTATGTGTTGTATTGTTTACTTGTTATAAAAAAATCTTTTAGAGAAATGAGCAACTGCTGAGTTTCTTGCCGGCTCTTCTCAATAGAATCGGTGTTCCGAATCGATGGTAGAGTCTTGAGTCTTGACGTGTCATATTAAGTGGCACAAGTTGCCCTACGTGAAATAAACAAATCATTTATCGTTTAATGAATACGAGGCTTGAAGTAATTAAGTATAACGACATTAGATTAATGAAACAGTATTCAGTTTCATACTTCTGACTATCTAGTAAATAAATCTGTGTGAGGGAGCTTATTTCCAGTGGAGGCATGAGGGCCGGAGGCACTCGAAAAGACAAACGGCGGCCTCGTGTCACGCGCAGACGTAAAGAGGCTCCGACAGACTAAACACTTGACTCGACGAGCTCATCATACTCTCCAGTCTCTATCCAATACTTCCTTATAGTATCATATATGGAACGCTTTTAATTTTGTAACGCCCAATAATATTATTGGGCGTGGAAAAGTATGAGATTATTAGATGTTATGGTAAGATTCCGAGTAATAAAAGAAACGCTCTTTGGTTGCAACTTGCAGAATAATTCACAGAAGTCTTTTACTGACTGATCATAAAATGTGCAAATAAATCCAAAAGATCTACAGAAATACATTATTGTATTATTACATTATTTTATACAGTATTTGAGTGGGTATCGTAAAAATAATAGCAATATACATATACTCGTATCGTACAAAACCTTCAGAAATTTAATTATTTTTATGAAAAGTTAATAAAAGACGTATTATTAATATTCATAAGAATGTAGGCATTTCATTTAATATGGATACGTACAATCTTGAAGGGTGACCCTTTTACAAAAGTTAGAAATTCATGTCTCGACAAGCAAATATGCCCGTCTTTGGCCATGGAAAATACTTTTTCAACAACAGAAATTCGACGTTAAAGCAGAATAAAAATATGCTTTACTCATTCACTTTTTCTCGGCCTGCAATATTCTGTTGATACAAGAATGTTTGTGACAGCATCTGAATAGATATCTCCATGTATTGAGGAGGCCGACCCTTCACCGCAGGTAGGGGCCTATATCATTACGCGAGGTCCTCAGATAGCGTCCTTTCCAGACCCTAATCTACATAGGAGGGATCAGGCGTTACGACGCCCTTCGGAATGGGTTCGGAGGAAACGAGTTACCGAGAGCCGATCTCAATTGAAAAGGTTTTCTATTTTACTTTCGGCCAACGCGACAAGTTTTAATTTAGCTAATTGAATGTTTCTTTCATACTTAGTATTTTGAACGTGTTTTAGTTGAAATATACTTCTGAATTTGTCCTTCTGACCTATCGCGAGCAATGTTCTAAATTGCATATTAGTCTCTTGGCTAATGTGGATTCCTATATGACTTCACAGTAAAAACTATCGGTAGTTTATTTATAAATATTATGAGTTTCAGTAAAATAGATTACTTGTTTTATTACGTTTAAGATTCTAGTAACATAATATCGAATGGTGCTCTTGATAAAGTTATTCCTAGCGCCGCGCGCAATACTGCACATGACAAGGAGCTAACGTTTATCTTTATAAATAGTAACGCCCTATACAGCTTCTATTAGGAAGCTGAATTACCATATATTTATAATCGTGGTTCGCAAAGCGATCCCTGGGGTAATCCGTATTACACTACATTATGGACTTGGCAACTCGGGTGCTTCTAGATTTACTACGGATTTTGCTAGTATTTGTGTCTTATAAATAAGTAGATTGGTAAACGTTTCTAGTATAACCATAAAATTGTTAGTTAAATATGCAAATAATTATGACCAACCCAATCAAAAGCTTTAGAAACATTATTTTAAAAAAAAATCTGCACTTTTTGTTCGGATGCACTGTGTTACTGTGTTGTTGTGTGTGTGTGCAGTTACTACAGTGGCTAGATACATGCAACCCGTTGATGAGTGATGTTTTTGTTGCAGCCAATCGTCGCGTGATGGCGTATGGAGTGCGCGCGTACGGCGTGGTGCGCGACGCTGGCGCTGGCGGTGCTGGCGGCAGCGGGCCCGCGCTACAGCTCGCGCATCGTGCACACACACGCCGGTAACTAATGTCCTAGCACTGCTCACATCGTAGCAGCCAATCGCCGCGTGATGGCGCATGGAATGCGCGCGTACGCGTGGCACGCAACGCTGCCGGTGCTGGCGGCAGCGGGCCCGCGCTACAGCTCGCGCATCGTGCACACACACGCTGGTAACTAATGTGCTAGCACTGCTCACATCGTAGCAGCCAATCGCCGCGTGATGGCGCATGGAGTGCGCGCGTATGCGTGGCACGCGATGCTGCCGGTGCTGGCGGCAGCGGGCCCGCGCTACAGCTCGCGCATCGTGCACACACACGCTGGTAACTAATGTGCTAGCACTGCTCACATCGTAGCAGCCAATCGCCGCGTGATGGCGCATGGAGTGCGCGCGTACGCGTGGCACGCGACGCTGCCGGTGCTGGCGGCAGCGGGCCCGCGCTACAGCTCGCGCATCGTGCACACACACGCTGGTAACTAATGTGCTAGCACTGCTCACATCGTAGCAGCCAATCGCCGCGTGATGGCGCATGGAGTGCGCGCTTACGCGTGGCAAGCGACGCTGCCGGTGCTGGCGGCAGCGGGCCCGCGCTACAGCTCGCGCATCGTGCACACACACGCTGGTAACTAATGTGCTAGCACTGCTCACATCGTAGCAGCCAATCGCCGCGTGATGGCGCATGGAGTGCGCGCGTACGCGTGGCACGCGACGCTGCCGGTGCTGGCGGCAGCGGGCCCGCGCTACAGCTCGCGCATCGTGCACACACACGCTGGTAACTAATGTGCTAGCACTGCTCACATCGTAACAGCCAATCGCCGCGTGATGGCGCATGGAGTGCGCGCGTACGCGTGGCACGCGACGCTGCCGGTGCTGGCGGCAGCGGGCCCGCGCTACAGCTCGCGCATCGTGCACACACACGCTGGTAACTAATGTGCTAGCACTGCTCACATCGTAGCAGCCAATCGCCGCGTGATGGCGCATGGAGTGCGCGCGTACGCGTGGCACGCGACGCTGCCGGTGCTGGCGGCAGCGGGCCCGCGCTACAGCTCGCGCATCGTGCACACACACGCTGGTAACTAATGTGCTAGCACTGCTCACATCGTAGCAGCCAATCGCCGCGTGATGGCGCATGGAGTGCGCGCTTACGCGTGGCAAGCGACGCTGCCGGTGCTGGCGGCAGCGGGCCCGCGCTACAGCTCGCGCATCGTGCACACACACGCTGGTAACTAATGTGCTAGCACTGCTCACATCGTAGCAGCCAATCGCCGCGTGATGGCGCATGGAGTGCGCGCGTACGCGTGGCACGCGACGCTGCCGGTGCTGGCGGCAGCGGGCCCGCGCTACAGCTCGCGCATCGTGCACACACACGCTGGTAACTAATGTGCTAGCACTGCTCACATCGTAACAGCCAATCGCCGCGTGATGGCGCATGGAGTGCGCGCGTACGCGTGGCACGCGACGCTGCCGGTGCTGGCGGCAGCGGGCCCGCGCTACAGCTCGCGCATCGTGCACACACACGCTGGTAACTAATGTGCTAGCACTGCTCACATCGTAGCAGCCAATCGCCGCGTGATGGCGCATGGAGTGCGCGCGTACGCGTGGCACGCGACGCTGCCGGTGCTGGCGGCAGCGGGCCCGCGCTACAGCTCGCGCATCGTGCACACACACGCTGGTAACTAATGTGCTAGCACTGCTCACATCGTAGCAGCCAACGCGATGGAAAATCCCTTCGAGTACAAGAATAGTAACTCAATTAAATGTTGACGTTATACCGTAATGATCACGTGTCTGAAATATTATCTATAGCAATTATTAATTTACTCCTGATAAGCTTAGGTCCGATGTAAATTAATTGGATAGCGCTACTATTTCAGAAACGTGACTGTTACGCCATGATTAATATCAGAATTTTCCACGTAAAAATAATAAGTTGAACAGGAATAAAGTCGTGTCATTCTGACCTCAATCATGGAGCAAAATCAACGAACTCGAAACTTAATTGACAGGGGCTATTCTGCCAAAAGCCATATTGTTTAATTATTGTTGACTTTCGTGTCTTAGAAATATTATCCTTATTTTTGGAACGTAGTATATATTATTTTCAAAGTACATGACAACTAACTGTCATTGTGAGTAACTGTTGGCAGTTTGGCCCCAAGTCCTATATCTTTAAAGCGCTGTACTTTTCCACAGCGTTTAGATTTTCAACATTATTTTCTCACTCTTTGTAAATTGATAAATGAATAAGCAACCTCATTGAAGGAGCTTTAATTAATAATAACAATATTATGATAATATTAATGGACAAAATATTTATTACCGATTATGATGCTTGAGGAAATTGAGCTTTCCATAAATATACGCAACAGATGATTGTCCGGACACCGGCAATGTGGGAGGATTATGTTCCTTCGTAATTGATGTTTAAATAGAGACACCCAATTGTGTTGGAGAGATTTTGGTTATACACAGTGTGGTATTTTGAGATTAATTACTGTGGTACGCTGAGTGTAATATAGAGACGTATGACCAATAAAACACTTTACTAGTCACCAATAATTTATAATAGAGCAACATTACAACTTAAACACAAAACATGGGCACGAGTTACAAAATAGGTACATAAGTACATCGCATACGCGCGGTAACGGTCTCGAGTCCCGGTTAGACGTGTTGCGTCGTAGAATAATGCGTGAGGACTCTCTGCATTATTCTACGCCCAACGTGGGGCGCCACTATGACCAATAAAACACTTTACTAGTCACCAATAATTTATGTACTTATGTACCTATTTTGTAACTCGTGCTCATGTTTTGTGTTTAAGTTGTAATGTTGCTCTATTATAAATTATTTGTGACTAGTAAAGTGTTTTATCGGTCATAGACGTGTTTAAAGAAATCATTTACAATAAAAACTTCATTTGGAAGTTTTTAAAATAATCACTTAATTGTAATGCCTAAAGTTCAAAGAAGAATTAATTACTTACTATAATGTATAAAAGAGAGATGATTCAGTAGTCTGGATACGCCATGTCTGTTGCCGAACTTGACTCGGAAAGTGGATGGATAAAGAAAGTGTAAGACAATGTTGTGACATGTTCTTTAAAATACCTTTATTCCGTAGTGGATTAGCGTGGCCGATGGATGATTTGATAGAATACATTTTAAAGGATTTAATCATACAGATTTCTTGCATGAATAGCTTGAAGACAGCCAACTATGATCCACCATCACTAGCCAACTCATAATTTTGTTCTAAAAATTAAACCTATCACAAACCTCCTATCGTAAAAGCAATCCTTAAGTAGGTACCTAATGGAATCTGCTTTATAATTCATCACGCGTGAACGCAAACGGTTAATGTTACCTGAGACTCGCATTTGCCGTGGTCTGATGGTTCCGGATCATCCGGGTAAGGCTGAGCCGGAACAATTCAATCAAGCCCGGGTCCTGGAGAAGCCCGGGCATTTCACGGGCAAATTGCGTCGTTTCGTTTTGTGTTACAAAGGGCGAGCGTCGGGTAAAATTAATAATTGTTGGCGTACCTCCGACCACATAATTCCCCGCTTTATAGAATCGGAGAATCGAGTTTGGTTAGTCGATCTGTTTTTATTTCAATAAAATTAATATTCAAATTCATGATCAAGATAGTAATATTCTGTGTTTGGGGTTGGCTTACTTTATTAAAGTTTTTAATTGATTTACCTACCTACTCTATTGGATTTTCTCAACATTTAAAAGCCTAATTTCGAATAATACTATAACAATGAATTTAATAGAATTGATTTAGTGTAGGCAAACTTTGATTTGTATCCATTGAATGCTTGATTTAAAAAACATAACTTCGTTGATTCACTAAATGTAAGTTCTATCTGACGAAGTTTTAGAGAATTGTCCACAGATTTTCAGGCCAATTAACCGGAAGTATGAAAACAACTAAAAGAGGCCTTCATTCATAAACTGCCTGAAATATTCAATCGTTTTTACTCCATCAGTTTCTTCAGCAAACCCCTGTCGAGAAGGGTACAGTTTATGGCTTTAATATTTGCGAACAACAATGTGTTCAACCCTCAACTTTTGCAAGCTCATTTAGTTTCAAGCCTTTAACTTCAAATACCACATTTCGGTTACCTCATTTAGCCCCAGCACCGCAAACTGCATGCCCCTGTTCAATTAATAACGAAACTTTGACACAACTATTATAATTTGACTGAACTGTAACACTATAAAATAGACAGTTGATATAGCAAAGCTTCCGGAGCTTTGTTTCACTGTTGTAATGCATTGTTAATGTAATGGTTTCCTAAAATTTCGTCCATAAGTGATCTAACCAAAATTCACTAAATGTCTTCTCAGAATTCGTAATTTTACAGATTTTGATTTTCAAGTCTAACCTTTTCTTTAAAACCGAGATAGAGTTAGTGACCTGGAGATTCTAGGTAAGTAGCTGAATAGAAATCTGAAAAGGCATCTAGTTAGATTTCAGTGGAATCTGTGGGAAGGAGGACCCCGGTATATTTCCTAATCCTGGAAGGAGGATAGTAATTTGTATAAAACCCATACCCCTAACTGCTTTACACGCGATATCATATCGTGTTAGTAGTGGTGGTGGTAACAGATAAATAATACCACTTACTAACAATCATTTGGAATGAAGGAAGTAGAAGTTTAGTTTGCTATAATCCGCGATCGTATTGTATGTTGAAAATAATTTGGAAGATTTCTGTGGTGTGGTGAATATCGCGGCCTATAAGTGCAAGATAGCCACTATACCACATAGAATTAAACTTCTAGTTCCTTCATCATTATGGACTTCCACAAAATAATGCCTGCTTCTATCCAATAATGATTTAGAAAATCAATAATTCTTAGTTGGGCTGCTAATAGCGCCCACCACTGCGCCAAAGAGGTCGTTAAATAGAAGGTTATTTTATTTTTATTTTTTATTCACTACAAGTTAGCCCTTGACTGCGGTCTCAGCTGACGGTAAGTAAAGATGCAGTCGAAGATGGTAGCAGACTAACCTGTTAGGGGCATGGCAGTTATATTAAAACCATACCCCTATTCGGTTTCTACACGGCATCGTACCGGAACGATGGCTTGACGGCACGTCTTTCACCGGCAGTGAGGTAACTAACCACGGCCGAGGCCTCCCATCGGGTCAGACCAGGGAAAATTCAGAAATTATAAATTTCCACACCCTGCCGGGGATCGAACCCGGGACCTCCGCACGTTAAGGCAACAGCGCTCAACACTGCGCCACGAAGGTCGTCAAGTTTTTTTTAATTTTCTTTTATAAGTCCTCAAAACTGACTACAATTGTGAAGGCTTAAAAAACATGATAAATTAAATACAAGCTATATAATTGTGTCTTCTAGATGAGGACATGGCATGCATAGACGGGCATATTAACTACAGCAAGTATAATGGGAGGTGTGCATAAGGGTATGCGTGTGTCTTTCTTTTTATTTTTTAATCCCTTTGCGGTACTTCTTTGCTGATAGGGTGTTATTTAGCCACGGTCGAAGCCTCCCGCCATAACATATAAGAGAAAGATTAGTAAATTAGATTACTTTTTCTACCACAAATGAATATTATTCCTGCGGTCTATTAATTCTGTTGATTTATAGTTGTATAAACATTAAAATAGCCTCATTTTTTCATAATTTAGGAAGGACAGTTGCTTTTTTTTATTTTTATTTTTAGTTGTTTAGGTTAAAAAATTCAATATTAGCTATGTCCATTTTATTCTATTATAAGTGTGTTTAATGATGTTTTTTTTAGAGTATCTGATCAAATAGTATTGTAAAAGCGTGTCGGGCGGCGAATTTTAGGTGAAGAGTTGCTTGTCTGGAGCAAACTGAAAATCAGCGCTGGAAAATGGGCGCTGCCAATGCCCAGCACAAAGCTGAGTTTGCGACCAATTGTGTCTTTAGTTGTCTTTTAGTTTTTTATACGACTGCCTGGAAAAAAAGGAGTATATTGTTTTCAGGGTATGTATGTGAGTTTGTATATTCCACCATAACTTCTAGACGCCTGAACCGATTTTTATAAGTGAGGTATCGTTAGAATCCCTAGCTTATTCCGGGTGACATAGGGTAGTAAAATTTCAAAAAATTGATGGGGTGACCATGGTCCCGCATTAAATGATAAATTTGAAGAAAAAAATTTGCTAATAAGATTAACTATATAACACATACATATATATACATAATCATCATCTAGAAAATGATGAGTAGATTCCAAAAATATATAACACTTTAGTTCAATATTCAGTGATTAACAAAAAAATATCATTCAATAAAAATAAGTAAGTAAAATAATCAAGTGAATAAGATTCTAATTTAACTAGATTAATTTAGATTTTTAACTTTTTAATTCGTTTTTTGGCAGAGCAGTCGTGTTTTTTTATTTTTTTTAAATTATTTAGTCTAATATAATTAATGTAAATACGAGAACAATAGTGTAACACAATAAAAGCTTTATTTATTATACAAACTCCCATTTATTTGTACACATTTTTATAAAGTTATTTCTAAACACGTTTTACATAAATATATAAAAATACTATACAAAACACATTTAAAAATAATCCTGTAAACCTTACACCCATTGCGGGGCCTTAAAGACTCAAGCAGCCGGTGGTCGGGGCTCCAGAGAGAGGAACTTCCTCACAATTCGCGCCGTCTCAAGGATAACCGTCTTCTGTATCCGACTCTTAATCCAGTAATCGAGCGAAAGCTTCTCGAGGTGTTGATCGAAACTTTTCGCAATAAGACCGTTATCTGATACATGAACTTAAACTAGCGGCACGCTATGATGGCCGGTTTGACGTTTGTCCGCTCATGAAGTTCCGTATTAATTGATAACGACTTTGAAGGAAATAATTGTATTACTTTATTGACGATAGTGATGTGCAGAGATTCATAAATTTTATCGAATGTAGTTTCTCATGAAGTTCCGTATTAATTGATAACGACTTTGAAGGAAATAATTGTATTACTTTATTGACGATAGTGATGTGCAGAGATTCATAAATTTTATCGAATGTAGTTTTAGGTTTAGGACTCAAAATTTATTTATTAAATTGATTTCTTAAATGTATACAAGTGTAGAAAAATCAGTTTGCACCATTTAAGGGGTGAATGTACTTGTGAATATGAACAATTTTCACTATGTGGACAAACCTCTGAAATCGCAAAAAAATATCAATAAATTTTTAAAAATGGAATCTAATACGATCGTCACATAGGATCGCTGGCTAGCACAACTACTACCTCCGGCAAACTCGCGTCAATGCTCAATGCAAAACAAAGCAGTTTCGAATTGACGTTGCTTCGAAAAGTATAAACTGTCAGTGCAATGCGATTGTGATATAGTTTTGACCTGGCTTTGGATTTCAAATATTGATACTGCATTACTGTTGACCCTCGCTCGTTAATTTGGACTCTGTTCAAGCCCTTTGTTGTGGATTTCGTCGATATGACCGAACGTACGCAGAGAACTGTTCTAAATAGTCAGACACGTGAGTTCGTAATACGCCTTCGTAACTATTTCGATCGTGAAGCTCAAAATGGAGGGCCAATTTTACCTATAACGTCAGTGGTTGAACGCGTAGCTGATGCGCTTAATATTGGACAACGAACTGTTAGATGGATAACTAAAAAAAAATATGGCGAGACTGGCACAGAAGAAAATAAACTTAGCACAACAAAAAAGAGAAAACGAGCAAAACCAGTCGTAGGCATCGATAGCTTTGATGCCGATGCTATCCGAAGACATGTTTACGGCTACTATTTACAGAAGGAGTATCCAACAAGAAAAAAGTTGGTGCATTCACTGAAGGAAGCTGGATTATTCTTCGGTGGGGAAAGTTCTTTAACGAAGATTTTGAAGACCATTGGATTTCGATACAAAAAATGTAACAAACGCAAAATATTGATGGAAAGATTTGATATAGCGATGGCAAGGTATACTTTTTTACGGCAAGTGAAAGAAATCAAAAATTGGCAAAATGTTGTGTTCTTGGATGAAACATGGCTTAATGCTAACCATACTGTAGGCCGTTCTTGGAACGATGACACAGCAGCATCTACTTCCAAAGTTCCTGTAGGAAAAGGATCGCGACTTATAATTTGTCACGCCGGAACCATCAACGGGTTTGTCGAAGGTTCTCTCATGGCTTTTGCGTCAAAAACCACTGGAGACTATCATGAAGACATGAATGGAGAAAAGTTTACTGAATGGTTTACCTCAATGTTGTGTAGCCTCCCTGAACCATCTATTATAATTATGGACAACGCCCCATACCACTCGATGCAAATTGACAAGCCACCTGCCCAATCCCAAAAGAAAGCTGATATCGTCGCATGGCTTCGTAAAAATGGCGTAGATGCAAACATGAATATGTTAAAAGCGGAATTAGTACGTCTTTTAAAAGAAAACAAACCAACCAAGATCCGATACGTCATTGACGAAATAGCATTAGAACATGGGCACAGAGTTATACGGTTACCGCCTTACCATTGTGAGTATAATGCGATTGAGTTGGTGTGGGCTCAAATTAAGGGATATGCTGCAAGACACAATACAGAACCCCCATTTACCACAAAAAAAATGCTAAAATTATTAGAAGAAGCTTGTGAACATGTGACTAAAGGAGACTGGGAAAAGGTTGTGAATAGAACTGTTAAATTAATAAGGGAAGATTATGAAAGAGATGTGAAAATAGATAATATTATAGAAAACGAACATATAATTATTAATGTATGTGATGATAGCAGTGACGACAGTGAAAATAGTAGTATGGACGAATCTGATTAATTATGGCCTTTTGTGGCACCTTTTTTGGTATCTTTTGTATTCATATGTTTCTTGTGTGCATATAAAGTATGTATATTCATTTTCGTTCAAATATTCAGTTCGTTCAAATAAATTAAATAAACATATACATTTTTGTTTTATTAAACCTATTTAATCAGGTACAAAAACAAAACTTAATTGTTTTTTGTTCGAGAATAAATTGACATTCCACATCACTATTGTAATGTGTCAAACCGGCCATCATAGCGTGCCGCTAGTGTAACTCTCATACCCGCATACAAAATAAATACTTAAATGAGGCCAAAAGAGGTATTAAATTTACACACAAAAATACACAAATAAATAGTTGCAGCGGGCGGAGGATTACACCCCGGCAGGGGAGACCAGACGGCCGGGGGTCAGGAGACAGGCTGAGAAACCGGCAGACTATCGTAGCCGAGTCTAGCAACACCGCTTTATGCATCCTGGCTGCGAGCGAACTGCCCCGGAACCCCAGCCACCTCAGATGGCGAGCGAGGCTGACTGGGATTAACCCATTTGCAGATATAACGATTGGGATAATTTCAGTGGACTCCACATGCCACATGGCGGAAACCTCGTGAGCCAGATCAAGATACTTACGTTTCTTCTCCGTCTCAGCTCTCACAAGGTTCTCGTCATATGGAATGGTGATGTCCACCAAAAACACCCGCGACTGTGCCCGGTCCAACAGCACGATGTCAGGCTTATTCGCTAGAATAGTCCTATCCGTGATGATGGGATATTATTATTATTAAATTTGTGTGCAGGAGCGATCCGCGGCATCATCGTGGAGCCGGCGTCCCGGCGGCTGGAGCCTGTGGAGGTGTTCCGCGGGGTTCCGTACGGGGCGCGACCCCCTCGCCTGGGCGCTCCGCCCGCCCCCGCGCCCTGGCCCGGCACGCGGCTCGCGGACGCCTTCGCTCCCGTCTGCCCGCAGCGGTACCCCGACATATCCAACAGGTATTTTATTATTTCATTTATTTTTTATTTATTTATTTCTCAAAATTACATCGGAGCCTTAAAAACTATAGAACCATAACAACTGCGTTAGTTTGAAACTGTGTTGAAGTTGCTAACGCTCACTTCCAGATTACAATTTCAAAGGTGTGTGTGACGCGCACATACAAATAACATGTATACTTCTAAACTATATAAACTAATCTATACTTACTACATCTATACATATAAAAGCGAAAGGTCACTCACTGATTCATCACGAGATCTCAGGAACTATAAAGCATTCAGACTTGAAATTTGGAAGATAGGTTTTTTCTATGGGTAGACGTCAGCTAAGAAACGGTTATGAGAAAATTCACCTCTAAGGGGTTGAAATGGGGGTGGGAAGTTTGTATAAAAGTCCTTTGTTTTTGAAGTTAGAGACATGAAAATTGGCAATTAAGTTAATAGTTATAAATAATAAAAAAACACATATTTTACGAAACCCATTTTACGAAAATTCACCCCAAAGGCAGTGTAATGGGGGTTGTAAGTTTGTATGAAAGTCCTTTATGTTTGAAGTTAAAGACCTGAAAATCGGCGTTTAGGTTATTAAATTTAAATAAATAATAACCTGCCTAAGTAATTTTACGAAAATCTACCCCAATAGGGGTGCAATAGGGGTTGGAAGCTTACATGAGGGTTTTAAGTTTTTGATGTTAGAGACTTGAAAATCGGGATTTACGTTATTAGTTTTAAATTATAATAATCTGCATAATCAATTTTACGAAAATTTACCCCAAAGAGGGTGAAATGGGGGCTGTAAGTTTGCATGAAAGTCCTTTGTGATTAAAGTTAGAGGCTTGATAATCGCCAAAAAGAGCTTCCAAGTGGAAGCTTGCATGTAGGTCAAAATTTATTAGTTTTAGCCGCTTTAAGTACCTAGGCTTTTTGCAGCGGGAAAATCTCGAAAACCGCGGGCGACCTCTAGTAAAATTATAAATGTGAAAGTTTGGATGGATCCATGTATGAATGGATGTTTGTAACTTAATCACGCCAGAATGGCCGATCGGATCTGGATAATATTTGGCATACAGATTAAAGTCTGGAATAACACAGCTACACGATACTTTTATCCCTGAAAATTGAAGAGTTCCCCGCGGGAACGGAAAACCTCAATCTGCACGGACGAAGCCGCGGGCACTATATACTTAGTAAGATGTACTTACTAAGAGCACACATGAAACACACTCACGCTTAAAAAAATTGTTTTGAAAAAGATCACTTCAACGAGTTTATATCCCTCTCACGCACATGGCTAGTACATAACGCGTGTGAGAGAGACACCAAAAGGAACTTTAAGTTTAAAGCATGTTTTTAGTTATTATTTAATCCAGTAAGTATTCTAAATATATTATAATTTTTTCATTTATTGGGATAATTTTTTCAACAGTTCCAAGCGACATCAGATGGCGCTCCTGTTAATATCATGTTCAGAAAACTTTATCAATTTGTTATGAACGGTGATTATTTATTGTCGTAAATTCTCAGGTTTTCTAACTCAAAACGATGCCCTCTAAGTTGTTTACCACAGTATGCTCTTCAATAACAACAGCTCATCGATTTCCTAAATCAATAATGATACAAATGGAAGTAAGTAAACAAAGGTCTCGATATCTATACCAATATTAAAAATGCGAAAGTTTGGATGTATGGATGGATATATAATATATATTAGTTGCTTTAGTTTTAAGATACCGTAACGGATTATCACCATCATGTTTTATATGTAAGTAATGGCCGTCAATATGTGTGCCTATAGTGTACCTAAATTGAATAAATAAATTGAATTGAATTGAATTTATTATGTTACTGAATCACGCCAAAACGGCTGAACGTATATGGACGTTTGGCACAGAGATAGATTATAGCCTGGAATAGCATATAGGCAAATTTTTATCCCGGATAAGAGTTCCCGCGGGAACCAAAAACCTCAATCCATGCGGACAAAGTAGCGGGCATCGGCTAGTAATGTATACTTTAACATCCCCTTTTGTCCAGCAACTATCCCTGCTCTCTTGAGATTATCTTTTGAGCAGTAGGTATACAATTTCGGTGTGGAATAGCCATTGAACCGCCTGACTGCAATCGATCCTTACTGGAAAGATTTGAATTTTAAATCTACAGGCATTCTTTAATTTAAACATAAGTAATTAGTGTTAATTTACATTCAAAGAAGTTTTTCAAGAAATTGATAATGATATGATAAATGGTTTGAATGAATGAGGCTGTGAAAATTCTTCTGTGGAAGGTGTTATAAAATAGTTGTGGAAAACTGTCGCTCACACCTGACTTCAAGCTATCATTTTCAAAAGAGAATCCACCGAGTTTATTGCTGGTTTTTACTCGGTAGGAATGGCATTCCGAACCAGTGGTGGATTCACTCGACGATTCAAAAGCACTTGTCAAAGTTTTACCTGAATAAAAAAGATCTGTGTTTGAGTTTAGAAGTATTGGAAGCTATCTAACAAATTTTAAAACATTGAGTTCACTAGTTAGTTAGTTTTGACTAATCTGTATTAATGAAGGAACTTGAAGTTTAATTCGCTATAATTCGCGAAATTATATAGAAATCTTCCAAACTACGACAATTACCGACAATACACGATTGTCAATAATCGTGCATTGTCAAGTCAACATCTCCTGAACATGCTCCGGTATCAGAGTGAAACGTAATTTGAGAGTAGTTTGGAAGATTTTTGTGATGTGGTGAATATCGCTGGCTATTAGTGCGAGATACACACTTTACCACATAGATTTATAGATTATATATACACACCGATTATAGCGAATTAAACTTCTAGTTCCTTCATTAACAGGCGTTACTTCCGCAAAGTAACGCCTGTTTCTATCCAATAACCTGTATTAACCTGATTATTATCATCTGTACAATTTAGATCAGTATTTGGATAATTTCGATGGAATCATTATGTTAGATAATTTTCCGCGCGGCCGGCCTCAGTCTATATCATGGTTGCATAAATGTATTCCACGAGTTAATTCACTGGCGCACAAAATGTTAAAATTAACAGTTTGACGCCGATGCTGGATTAGTATTCGCGTGATGTTAGTGACAACTACCATTATATTATCATAATACAAGCATGATACTCATTACACTATAAATTAGAGATAATTGCTCATGGGCAAAATAACTTTATTAACATAATAGAAGGCATATTGGTGACATTAGTGCAGATAGAGGGAAATGGAAACCACATCGGTAAATTAGAAATACATGTTAACAATATTAATAATAATCCAAATATTTGTAGCTGCTGATGAAGTCATTAAAAAAACCTGGCTGGCTGAGTTTATTGTGGGCTCTTCTCAGACCAGAGTGCTTAGCATGCGCACAATGAGACTATCTCGCGACGAGAGAGAGAGAGATGTTGTCATTGCCGGCAAATTTTTCATTTACCCTTACATGCACAAAATGCGGTATATCACAAGAAAAAAATAGTCGACATGTAAAGGTTCGTAGAGAAAAATACCACTGATAAAAAATATTACTTTTATCTCTACTTTTGACGTAACGAGACAACCATGTTAGCTTCGGTAGACAGATAGAGTTAACGGGTAGACATAATTTTACCCCTGGTGATATTTCCCTTCTTCTGTATGTAAACTTTAATAGGCGTAAGTTAGTCTGTAAGTATCACCATAATTATGTTAAATTTTTGTAAATTCTTTTTTTACAAAATGTTTTATATCATTATTTGTTAATAAAGAAGTTATAAAATAAATAAAAAACTCGTGGTGCGCATGTTAGCCATACAGGGCGCATTTGAAATCCTCGTAGCTTTAGTTTTAAGATACTGTTGGGTAGAAAGAAAGATGGGCCAGGATATCGAATGTATTTCGCCACTTACCAATTGCGGGCTGTTCGGTGTTTCTGGGCTTGGGGTACCCCGGCGAGGCGATGTCTCCACAGGTCTGCGGCTATTTTAAGTTTTTCACTGGGACTGGTTGTAGTTTGATGATGTTTGCGAAACGGTCAATTTTCTCTGACGTCTGACAGTTGTAGTACATGTTTTTGACGCAGGCGGCGTTACAGGCCTGCGTTCAGGAATTGTGACGAATACATTCGTTTTGAAATTGAAATCGTTGAAAATTTGGAATTTGGAAAAGAAAAGGAACTTTTGAATATGTGTACTAGTACTCTTGTTCTACGAAACAGATACCGTAATTGATTATCACCATCATGCTTTTTATGTCAATATCTTGGTGACTGAGCTTAGCTCGGTTTTTTTTTGGTTTTTGGAAATTATATATATATTTTTTTTAAATAAGTTACTATATCATAATTTAAAAAAAGGGAATTTGGACTCAAACTGGGGTCTCCTGGTTTCGGGACCGACCTGTTTCCCACCTGAGCTATTACCTGATTTTAATAAAACGAATATTTAATAAAAAAAAATTTAACTTTATTTTTATTTTCTTTTAATTAAAAAATATATTTATAAAAATAAAATATAAAATTCAAATAATGAAGTGAAAACTTCTTGAGCACTTTTTTGTAGGTGGTAACAATGTGGATTCGCGTCACCGTCACCGAATTGCTCGCGTTGTTACGAAGACAAAAGGTCTTAAGTATAAATATAGTACATTCGTTATTAAACATTAACTCCTTTGTTTTAAGGTTTATATTTAAAAAAAAAAACATTTTTATTTTATTTTTTATTAGAAAAAATAATTTCGTATTCGTTTTTACTTGTATCAGCAGTCCCTATGACTGGCATTTTTTAATAAATATTTTTACAAATTACGAGTTACAAAGTAAAGCAACCACTGGATTAGAACTATAAAGTGTAATCAGGCCAGACGTTTATTCAAAAATGGATTGATCTTGAATTCAAACAATTGCCATAGCTGGTGAAACACTAAAAATACCTACAATGGCAAAATTAATCAAAATATATAATATTTCCGCAAACCGGTCCTAATAGCCTTCGAATAGGTTAGGGTTTATGGTAGTGATCACAGGATTTATGTATTTTGACCAATCACCATTTAGGATAGATTTAGTGAATCTGCAGTTATATCAAATAGCACTTTGTCTCAGAACTAGTTTGGATAGAAAATCTAATGATTTAAGTGGTATAAATATTTCCGCGTTTATCATTTTTGTCACAAGTTTATCAATTTTAACACAAGAGTGTTAAAATCACTGCAAAATACTGTTAAAGACAATAACCTTGGTATTACAAAAGCCGATAAGGGTAATGCGGTAGTAGTTCTGAAGCGTAATGATTATTTAAATAAAGTTAATGAGGTGCTCTCGGGAGATGAGTATAGTCAGTTGCCTTCTGATCCAACTAAAAAATTTGCTGCGAAGGTTAGATAAGCTGTTAATAAATCTGAATATATATTTCCAAAAAATGCATTAAAACAAAGGGTAATTTTGATGAATACCTATGCCCCAACATTGTACGGCTTGCCTAAAATTCACAAAGACAATATTCCAATATGACCAGTGGTTTCGTATATTGGTGCACCAGCATATGAACTGGCAAAGGAGTTAAATGATATGATTAAATCAAAAACATCATTTATGCCCAAATTTGCTCTTAAAAATAGCAGCCACTTGGTCACGAATATAAAAGATCTTATTTTACCTGTCCAATGTATGCCGTTATCATTGGACGTAGAAAGTTTATTTACTAATGTAGCAGTGGGTGAAACTTTAGAAATTTTAAACGGTTACATCATAATGAAATATCAGAATTAATTGAGTTAACGCAAATTTGTATGGAGCAGAATTATTTTAAATTTAATGATCATTTTTACCTTCAAAAAGAGGGGCTACCTATGGGTTCTCCTCTAAGCCCTCTAATGGCTGAAATGTTCATGGATAACTTTGAGAATAAACACATAGTGAATGAGAACAGTATTTTCTACTACTACAGATACGTAGATGATATAATCATATGTTGGACGGGGACAGTGAGACAACTGGATGTATTCGTTAAAAAACTTAATAGATTGCACCCAAAAATTAAGTTTAAGTCAGAATTAGAACAGAGAAAATCTTTGAATTTCCTTGACTTGACTATATCCCGGGTTAATAATAAACATGAGTTCAAAATTTATCGCAAGCCTACATTTACTGACATCACTATACCCGCATCGTCTTGTCATCCTTGGCAACATAAACTCGCAGCATTCCATAGCTATGTACACAGGTTATTGTCCATTCCACTGTCAAAAGACGACTATAGGAAAGAATTAGAGGTTATATACCAAATCGCACATTCAAATGGATACAATCAGAATATTGTTAATAATATAATTAAAAAACAGCAGTCAGCACTAATTAGAAAAGATCTTTACATGGCTACATCGGATAAAATTAGTAAATATAAAGCCAGTTTGACGTATTTTGGACCTATATCTGAGCGCATTGCAAAGACGCTCAGATCACATGATGTGCATGTCGCGTTCAAGACAAATAATACACTTCAGAGGATTTGCAATGGGAAAGATAAATTAAAGAATCATCAAAAATCGGGTGTTTATAAGCTTGAGTGTCCTGAATGTGGTGCCACATATGTTGGTCAAACTGGACGCAATTTTGAGTCGCGCTATAAGGAACATATGTCTGCTTATAGGAACGATCAACCACAAAGGTCCCACTTCGCTAAACATCTTTTGGACAGTGGACATGAGGTGGGCAATAACCATTCATATAAAATCCTGCATAAATGTAATAAAGGGTTTTGAATGTGCGTTTGGGAGCAATTAGAAATAATTAAACACAATAATAAAGGATTTGAGTTGCTAAATGAACAAATAAACGTATCAAATTCACCTTTACTCAATTTATACAGTAATAGGGGAGGGGGCGGGGCTTCAGTATGAGACATGCCAAAAAGGTATATAAGCCGGAACTTGCGATACAATAGTCACTTCACAATCGTGCATTGTCGAGTCAACATCTCCTGAAGATGCTCCGGTGTCGGAGTGAAACGTACGTTGCACAGAGTACATTATATATACTGGTATAGAGTTGCTACTCGACTTTCCATGTACAGCGACATCTATCGGGAAGTTGTCCAACTAAAATATGTATACATATATATAACCATAGCACAATGCTATAGTACTATATATTACAAAGTGTATTAAATAATAATTTATCATAATTATTACAAGATCACCTAATTCTTCAACTATAGAATTAAGTGACCTTGTAATAATTAGGATAAATTATTATACGATAAACACAAACTGTAAAGATGTTCAGATGTTAGTAAATGAAACGCATGTTGATTATTTTCTCTTATATTCTCAATTACAAAAAATATAGGTACATAAAGTATAAAAATTATTCCACAGTTTCATGTTTTTCACATCGTACACACTTAATACACACTCTATTAATATAGTTTCACATTGTAACGAATTTATCAAAAAAATAATAATTTTGTCCACCCGGCATCCGGCATGCCAGAAAACGTCAATGTCAATGTCGAATTTCAAACTTTAAAATGGCGGCTGTCCACGTTCGGAAATTAAAACACAAATGTTTCATTAAACTTCTAACTCGTTCCACTAAACTTAATTTATAACAGATAAATCTTTATAAATTATCTAAGATAACTCATATTCTGCTCAAAAAAAAAAGTTTTATATATTATTAGCTTTGCGTTTATATAAATGGCAAAATCATTAATTTATCTAAAACATAAGCTTCTGAACGAACACTTAGTTCAGCGCCATCACAGACCCTGATCACAGACTTTTAAGTATACATACTTTCAGTACAAGATAAGCGCCATGAGCGCGCCATCCTTTAGGGAGTTGTGGAACTAATATCCCCATACAACAGAAAAATGTTCTAAGTGCAAAGGCCCTGGTACGTTGAGAGTGATTTGGAGGATTTGTGTGGTGTGGTGTTGTGCCTGTGCGAATTGCTGGGTGGTGGGTGTCGCATGTTGCAGGTGAAAGACACGCACTGTACCACACAGATTTGTCTACTGTAGCGGATTATAGCGAATTAAACTTCTAGTTCATTCACTACCTCTTGACCATTTGCGTTGGCGTCTTATCCACGTAGTATTGTTTGTATACCAGGAGTGCAGCGCTGTCCAAGATGCCGTTAGGACTGTACAACGAGCTCAAAGCAACCATCCCGCTCCTCGTCAACCAGAGCGAAGATTGCCTCTACCTCAACATCTTCGTGCCCGGTAGCGGTGAGTATTATCCCTTATAACTCATCCATACTCATATTATAAATATGAAAGCGTGTCTGTCTGTCTGTCTTTTTCGGCCCATCTATTTAACCGATTTTGATGAAAATTGGTAAAGGAATAGATTGTATCCCGGAGAAGGACATAGGCTTAATCTTGAAATATTAATGAGTTCCCGCGGGAATCAAAAATCTTATTCTACGCGGTCGAAGTCGCGGGCATCATCTAGTAAAAAAAAAATCTTAATGGCTTTTGATGTCGGCAGAAGAAGAAGTTGATGAAGATAAATACAGAGCACTGTATTTATCTTTAATCTTGGGTCTGATAGCCTCGTAAGTATCAAACTTTTCTCTATTATAATTGTTGTACATACTTAGAGTTCAATATCACGTAATTCCTCATTCCCAGTATAAGTATTATATTTCCAAGTATCTACTTATCGTAATATATAACTTGCAGATATTATATAATCTGATAAGTGAAGTGACCAGTGAAGAAGACGATATTTTGGATGTTACAGTGACATGAAAATTTCAGCTGACTTCTGCAATGCTATAATTAGCAGGAGGACACTTTATGAAATTTCCTATCAGAATTGAATATTGTTAAGCGAATCATATTAGCTCATGCTGCCTAGCCAGTGTTTAATGTGGGTACTTAAATAATAAAATAGTTCTGTCACCGACCTGCATTGCGATTGCGTAACTTCTGCATCAATCATTGTTACAGTATCAATTGTTGTGATTTTAGCTGGTTGCCCTGCAGGTCTTTCATTGTTGAACTCAAGTATTTATTACGTTAACGATTATTACGAATAGATATATAGTATGTATTTATTTCTGGCAAAGCAGCATTAATATTATGGTAGGTCATTTATGTCGGTTATATAGACAGGCGATACTTTTAAGCTTGATTCGCCATTATCCGTCAAAATGGACAAATCTATGTAGTGCCGCGTGGCGCTTGATATTCACCGCCCAATAAGCAGCACACCACACAAACGATTTACAATTGTGCATTGTCAAGTCAACATCTTCTGAGAATGCTCCGGTGTCGGAGTGAACGTGTTGGAGTGAATGTACGTTGAGACTAATGTCTTGATCGTAAAGATTGGCAACATTTATTTATTATTTATAGAATGGCAGTACTGACTGTCATGATTAAAAAAAGTGAAAGTGATTTTTTGTAATTAAAATTATTAAAATATAAACATTAACACTAAGGCATTTGTTAGCATTATTACTGTTTGTCATTATATCTCATGAAACAGGAAGTATAATATCACTCAATTTGACTCGTTTCATGTAATTCGATTTAATCTGCAGATACCGGCGCCATATTGAAAATAGTTAGTATAAATACGAGTGTTTTGACGATGGTATTTCAGTCTCCTGCAGGCAGACGCAGCGATTATTGAATACTTATGTGTTTAGATCGCAATTTGGTTTTGAGCTTAACGATAGCCAGACTAAATGAATATTGTCTTCAAGTTTAGCTAACTTTTATCTTATTACATTAAATCTCTCGTGGAACCGCTAAACGTTGCGACCATTCGCTCGTGCAAGTTCCAGTGAGAGAGCGAATATATTAAGTGTTATTAATACCTACTTCTGGATTGTCCCTTACAAATTAAAGTTTAATTTCCAATGTAGTATATCTATATGTTCACGAGCATGTCTGTCACGGTCAAGAATCTACATTGTTACCCCCATTGTTACCAAGAAGTGCACAACGCGCCTAAAGAAGTTTTCACTTCAAAAATAATGATAGTTTGTATAGGATCTGGTAAATTTAAAGACACAGTATTTAAATAATAATTATTTCTTAGTATGGCAATATTAAAAATCTGGTCATACCAAATACCGGACGTAAAGTGAGGGGACGCTGGTGGGGATGAGAGGTTGGGCCGACAGATACGGCCTCTCAAAAAATTACGGAACTACGAGTCAGATCATCGGGGTGCGAACTGAAAGAAACACATCTACAAAGTATTATTGTAATACTAATTTGGAAGATTTGTGTGGTTTTGTGCCGGTGCCAATAGCTGGCTTATCGCGCGGTGCACATCGCAATCTACACGTGCAAGCTACACGCTGTACCACATAGATTTGTCTGCTGTAGCGGATTACAGCGAACTGTATGGGCGAATAAAGCTTCTCGTTCCTCAATGGTAGGCAATGTGATGTATGTTTGTTCGTGTCGCGCGGTGCAGGCGCGCGCGGCGTGGAGGCGCCATACGCGGTGGCGGTGTGGCTGGCGGCCGCGCACGAGTGGGGCTCCGGCAACGCGCTGGACGGCGCCGTGTTAGCGGCGCGCGCGCATCTGCTCGTCGTCACGCTCAACTATAGGATAGGGCTATTAGGTCAGTACTACGGTCATGTTATGTCAGTATGTTGCGGCGTAGAGGCGCCGCACGAGTGGGGCTCCGGCAACGCGCTGGGCGGCGCCGTGTTGGCGGCGCGCGCGCATCGCCTCGTCGTCACGCTCAACTATAGGATAGGGCTATTAGGTCATTACTAAAATAAATAAATAAAATAAACAAGTAAAATCTTTATTTGGAATTACCATACACAGTGAAGGTACAAACACAAACTTAGTAGTAAAGAAATAAACAAATAAAATAACTTATGAACTAGACGGTGACAAAATAATTCCAAAAAGGGCAACGGCTCCGCGTGATAATGTTATGGTGTAGATACACGAAAACAGCGCTGATTTTCAGCCGATCCCTAAAAAAAAAGAGTTTTCGACGCCCTGGACCGGCCCGGGCCGCCCGCTGACCTAACATCGCTTTAAAAGCTACTACGGTCATGTCCTGTCAGTGTGTCGCGGCGTGGAGGCGCTGCACGCGGTGACGGTGGGGCTAGCACGCGCACGAGTGGGGCTCCGGCAACGCGCCATGCTATTTTGGAAGTTATCTTGTGTATGCTTCCGCTTTAAATGTCTGTGGTGTCTTAGTTACCTGTCACTTTATCATAACTGTCAGCTGTCACTGTCTTAATTTTCTTCCTTGCAATCCGTCTGCCACAATAACACATATCCTTACGTGCTCTATAAATTAAATAATTACCGAATTCAATAGTAATCGTTTAATTTCAACATCAAATAGTCCTAACTTCAACACATTTTGACGACCTCCTTGGCGCAGTGTGGAGCACTGTTGTCTTAACGTGCGGAGGTCCCGGGTTCGATCCCCGGCAGGTTCAATTTGGGAATTTATAACTTCTGAATTTTCCCTGGTCCAGCCTGGTGGGAGGCTTCGGCCGTGGCTAGTTACCACCCTACCGGCATCATCACTTACCATCAGGTGAGATCGCAGTCAAGGGCTAACTTGTAGAGGAGAAAAAAAAAATAAACATGTGTGCCTCAGTCGTGGTGTATGCGCGCAGGTTATCTGTCGACGGGCGCGGCGGACGAGGTGTCGGCGTGGGGCGGTGCGGCGGCGCTGGACGTGGCGGAGGCGCTGCGCTGGGTGCGGCGCAACATCGCAGCGTTCGGCGGCGACCCGCGCCGGCTCACGCTCGTGGGCCATGCTGCGGGCGCGGCGCTAGCCAACGTCATGCTGATGCTGCCGCTGAGTAAAGGTACAGCCAACTTACATACGTTTCAGCAGCCCCCCTGGCTGACTTACATTTAGCCCGCGCGCGAGGTCCAAGGAATCGGGGTCTGAAGAAACGACGGCTGTACGCCACCCCCGATCGTCGCTCCATATCCAGCTCGCTCCCAGCATTAGTTTCGAGCTTGACGCGTGTATTGTTTTGCACTTTATACAACTCTAGGTCATTACTTCAACATTCCATAGGATTCCTCAGAGCTCGCGCACGGACTATACGTTTCATGTCTATTCTCTTTCTATAATCGTTAACGTTTGTTAGGTTTCGATTTATTTGCTATTTGTTTGATTATTGATTGTATATAAAATTAACAACTTAGAACCCATTAAACATACGACAATCAAATTCACTGGAAACATTTAAAAAAATCTGTTAAGAATTTCTATTTATCACCATAATATAGACGACTACTTTTAACTTTTATTTGGTATAATATTACTTAAACTAAAAATACATAATATATATTAGTTTATTTTCATATATTTATTATATTATGTATTATATTATTTGTGCAACTGTTTATGTCTTAGTGTGTAGGTATTTGTTTGTATGTTTATATTAATACACCACCCGCGAGTTAATCTCCTGACTTCTCCTATTCCTAAGGTTGCCTGACAGAGATCGCTACTAAGCGATAAGGCCGCCTTTTTGTATTCTACTTCGTTCTTTGTTTTCTATGTATTTTTTGTGTTCTTTTTATGTGTGTTGTGGTGTACAAAATAAAGAGTAATAATAATATCCCGGGTCGTGGTTTTGTTTTTAAAAAAAACAAGAGGGTTCGGTATTCTGTGGCACGCGTCAGCTGTCAGATTCGGGGTTGGGCTGGCTGTGATTTTGTTATATTATTAGAAAGTATTGTTGGAGAATTGAAATAACCGTTTAATTGCTGAGGGAGTTTCCTTACACGTTTAAGAAAACTAAGGGAATGTACGGCCATTTAAATAAGGGGCTGTTGTCGTTACTGAAGGCCTCCGGACGAAAGTGACAGTGGAATTGTCTCTGGCCTCTTAGTATTCCGGTACGATGCTGCATATGTAAAGAATACTTACTGCTACACGCCTCTGTAATGGCGTAGACCTTCAAATGTTAATTAAGCTTTTGATGACCTCCGTGGTGCAGTGTGCAGCCCTGTTATCTTAACGTGCGGAGGTCCCGGGTTAGGTCCCCGGGAGGGTCATTTTGGGAATTTATGATTTCTGAATGTTCCCTAGTCTGGCCTGGTTCGCCCGTGGCTAGTTACCACACTACCGGCAAAGACTTGCCGCCAAACGATTTAGCGTTCCGATACGATGCCGTGTAGATGCCGGATAGGGTTACGGGTTTAATTTAACTGCCATGCCCCCAACAGGTTGGCCCGCTACCAGCTTAGACTGCATCATCACTTACAATCAGGTGAGATTGCAGTCAAGGGCTTTATGGGAGCAGGGGATATGGCTCGACCGTAACAAACGGTGATTATCCTCCGAGCGGGTGTTGTGCTCGGGGACCACTGGTCCGACCGTTCATCTTTGGAGGTCGTATATATAGCGTAATTCAGAGAACGCTTCGTAATCGTGAGTTGGGCTCTTCGTGGTCGTGTGAATCGTACTAGTAATGCCATCTATTGGATTATGTGCGGACTGCGAAGACAGCCACAGTCTACCTTAGCTTGTTAATGCGTGTGCAGGTCTTATATCTCGAGTGCTGCTGCTGAGCGGGTCGGCGCTGGGCCCCGCGTCTCTGACGCCGGACGCGGCGCTCGCGCGGGAGCACGCGGCGGAGGCGCTGCGCTGCACCAGAGATACCACCACCGAGGAACACTGGTGCGAACGTTTGAATGTATGCATGGACGGATGGGTGTCTGTTACTCAATCACGATAGAGCGGGTGAACGGATCAATACTCAATATCATTTATTCACACTGTAGGTACACCTATTGACGTTAAAAATTACTTACCTATAAAACGTGATGGTAATAATTAGTTACGGTATCTTAAAACTAGAGCTGCGAGGGTTCCAAACGCGCCTTGGTCTGAGAAAGAGCCCACAACAAACTCAGCCGGTTTTTTTTATTAGCACCATCTCACAAATCATCTTGACTAAGGAACTATCAGAGCCATAGAGCAAATTATTGCCAAGCTTCCTTGTCGTTTAAGTAGTCCTTTACATGGTAATAAGATTTTTCAATGAGTTTACGTTTTACAGTAACTTTGAACTTATTCAGAGACATCTTTAACATGTCTTCTGGGAGCTTATTGTAGAAGCGGACACTGTTTACAATGAATGAATTGCTAGTTTTACTAAGATCAGGATCAATTTTGGCACAGAGATAGATTATAGTTTGGAATAACACATTTGCTACTTTTTATCCCAGAAAATTAAAGAGTTCCCGCGGAAACCAAAAAAACTTCAATCCACGCAGACCATAGAAAATGATATTATTATGTCTACGTTATCTCGTAGATGCCTCGTTCGTCTAGCGGTTAGCGTAGTCGATTGCGAATCACGTGGTCCTGGGTTCGATTCCCGGTCGGGCATAAAAAATAGGTATTGGGTTTTTCAATAAAGGAATTCTCAGTGCCAGCCCGGAGTTGGAAGTTGGCGGTGTTTTACCCCCGTGCCTCGGAGAGCACGTTAAGCCTTCGGTCCCGGTTATTATCACTAACATGATAATAGTCGTTAAAAAGCCCGCCAACCCGCATTGGAGCAGCGTGGCGGGTCTAAGCTCTAATTCCCTCTCTCCCATGAGAGTGCCCAGCAGTGGGACCTTAATAGGCTGTAGTGGTGGTTCGCATAGAGACAAACGTCTGTCGTTTTTCATGGCGTCGTATCGCGTCAACTAGGACAGAGGGTTGCGTAGATCCCCGTGCCCCAATCGGTCCGGATCCTCTCACGGAGCTAACGGCAGTTACCCCAGCAGGTTAGCGGCGTGTATCCGCGCACGCCCGCTGGCCGCCATCCTGGCGGTGGAGCCGGTGCGCGCGCGCTTCCTGGCGGGCTGGGCGCCGGCCGTGCCGCAAGGCCAGGCGCCCAGCCGTGCGCTGCATGCCAGCGAAACCTTCCTGGAGGTGGCGCTCGCCGTCGTCGTCACCACCACCGAGAGTTACCAGTTCTTCAGCGAGGAGGATGTCCGACATGGATTCGAGGAGGAGCATCGGTGAATATTCATTTGAAATATTTTATTTAGACTAACGCTTGGCTGCAATTAAACTGCTGATCCGTTGTAATGCAGCCTAAGATTGTGAGTTCTTGCCTTTCAGTCGCCTATTCGCTCTTAATTTGAAGCCATTTTAATAAAAGCGGAGAGGAAAACGAAAGTCAGATGGGTCATCCTAGCAGTTCAAATTACAAACGAGGAAAAATCACTTCATAATACGTTCGTGAAATTCCAACTGTAGGCACATAGCTAAAAAGCTTATAAATTGCTGGGAGCCTCTGTAGGCAAGCCGCATAAGATTATATAGGTACAGCGTCAGACCCTGACCATCCCATGCAGTACGACAGTAGAAAGATGAAGGAGGAACAAAATCAAAAAGTTTTGGGCAAATTCTCCAAAATATACCCATTGGAACAGACAGAAAACTTTGGCCCGATATTGACCAACGCTTTCTCACCAATTCTAGCGCAACGATAAACCGAATTCAAATAAATTCTGCTGAGTTTTTAGTTTTTCTGAGTTTGGCATAATCAGTTTCATATTCAGTTTTTAGTACTCTTTTCGTAGAGTTTATCCACTGTACATATTCTGGAAGACCAAAAAGAGAGTTTACAAGACTTCTCCATACCTATCCATAGTTTCAGTAATAATGCTATGACGGAACCAGCTAGGCCTCGTGTTACACAATTTTCATTTGTCAACTAGGAGTCGCATCCTACGCACGTACGTGCGCAATGTGTACCGCTACCATCGCAACGAGATCTTCGCGGCCGTGCGCAACGAGTACACCGACTGGGAGAAGCCCATCCAGCACCCCATCAACATCCGCGACGCGACGCTGGAGGCGCTGAGCGATGCGGCCGGCGCGGCGCCCGCGCTGCGACTGGCGCAGATCCACGCGCGCCGCGGCGCGAGGACCTACTTCGCTCACTTCACTCACCAGACCAAGGACGCCGACTACCCGCAGGTACTTGTTGGCTTACACTGTGACGTTTTACGTTAGAAGTACACAACTTAAAGGCCTATTACACCACAGGGACCCTTACACTTAAATCAGTGTAGTGTAATAGGAATTAGGGAGAAAGGGTCCCTAATTTGATCCTTATTGCTGTGTAGTAAGCGACGTTCTAAGTAGCGGCCACGCCCACACTTACCACAGGGCATGGTAAAGTGTGGAAAGTGCAGTGTAATAGGCCTATTAATTCTTTTTCTTCATGATTCAGATTGAGTTAAAATCATAATGATTTTTTGATGTTTTTTTTGTCAACTACAAGTAAGCCCTTGACTGTTACTTAGTGACGATGCAGTCTAAAATTGTAGAGCGCTAAGCTGTTAGGGGCATGCAATTATATTAAACCCATACTCCTAATCGTTTCTACACGGCATCGTACCGGAACGCTAATACACTTGGCGGCACGTCTTTTGCAAGTAGGGTGGTAACTGGCCATAGCCGATGCCTCCCACCAGGCCAGACCAGGGAAAATTCAGAAATTATAAATTCCCAAACTGACCCTGCCAGGGGTCGAACCCGGGGCCTCCCCACGTTAAGACAACAGCGCTGCAAACTTCGCCACGGAGGTCGTCAAAACGTTTCACGTTAGAAGTGCACAACTTAATTATTTTTCTTCATGATTCAGATTGACTTAAATTTAGTAAGCTGGAGCCGCCATACTTAAGCAGTATTACTCATAATGATATTTGATGTTTTTTGTCAACTGCAAGTTAGCCCTTGACTGTTAGTAGTGACGATGCAGTCTAAAATGGTAGCGCGCTGAGCTGTTAGGGGCATGCAATTATATTAAACCCATACTCCTAATCGATTTCTACACGGCATCATACCGGAACGCTAAAACGCTTGGCGGCACGTCTTTTGCAATTAGGGTGGTAACTAGCCATGGCCGAAGCCTCACACCAGGCCAGACCTGGTAAATCCCCAAATTGACCCTGCCGGGAATCGAACCCGGAACCTCCGCACATGGAGACAACAGCGCTCAATACTGCGCCAGGGAGGTCGTCAAAATGTCACGTACTTTGACATTCCTATCTAATAAGCCTATTCATAGGCCTTGAATCAGTGTAGTGTAAGAAGATTTAGGGAAAGAGGGTCCCTAACACTCTAACTAACGGTCACGCCCACCCTCACCATAAAGCCCTTTCAAAAGTGCACTTTAATAGGCCCAATAACGTTTATAATCTTTCTAAAACACGAATGTCAACTATAGTGGAACAATATGGCTCTATGCGTTGGGAGTATTGCCCCATTCTATGTTTATTTTATTTTTACTTGGACTACCAACAAAATTACATGTAAATTAAACTTAGACATAAATAATCTTAGGGTAACAGAAAACACATAATTTCACTTATAAGCAGACACATCATGCACACTATAAAGGTCGAAAGGTATGTTCTAGAAGATGCCAATTTCCAAAACTAATTAGCCGTTTGGTTTCGCCAGCGCTTAGGGAGTGTGACCAGCGAGTCTCTGACTTACTTCCTCGGCCTGCCCCTGGTGGGGGGGGCGCCGTTTTCTCCGCGTAACTATTCGCGCAACGACGTCGCGGTCGCGGAGGCGACTGTCGCGTTGCTCGCCGCGTTCGCGAAGACCGGAGACCCCACGCCGAAGGCCGACGAAAGGCACGAGGGGGTCAGCTGGCCGCAGTATGACCTTAATACACAACAGTATTTAAGTATAGGTAAGTGTTAACGCCCGCCAAACCGCATTGGAGCAGCGTGGTGGGTCTAAGCTCCTAATTCCCTCTCGCCTATGAGAATGGAGGCCTGTGCCAGCAGTGGGACGTGGGAAGTGTTAACGCCAATATTTGCGTTACGCTACGCCAACAGTTCAGCCAAGTTGGTGATATAATAAAAGTAGACTATTCGGGAAAAAATAATGTGTACCGTGCTTAAAGGGAATATAATCTTTGTTATCTATGGCTCATCCCATGTGCATATATATGTCACCGTAAGATTGTAAAAACGGTTAGATTATAATCTAACTCGCGAAATTGCAAACTATCGAAAGATTACAATTTAATGCATTATTTTTCGGTAAATTGTAATCTGTTAGGTATAATAACCCGATAGAACCTAAGTGCCCGGCCGCACCTAACCTACAAGAAACAGACAAGAAAACGTAAATAGGTACAATGAATATTTCAAAAATGGACACTCGGAACATTGAACGTTTCTCAATATTTCGACAGTTTATAATTTCGCGAGTTAGATTATAATCTAACGGTTTTTACAATCTTACGGTGACTTAAGTACGAATTTCGAATTAAATGACTGTTACTCCGCTGCAAGATTTGACTTTGATTCAACCTTCTCCACTTACCTGCTAAATTTCGAGAACCTGCCAATCGGGCCCTCACGTGGCTGTTCAAATAACAGACAGTAAGATTTATTGTTCTTGTAACCAAGATACTATTATGTTAATTAATCCTTTCACCACAGGTTGTCTGTAAGAGGTTGCTTTAGTAATAACACCGCCTTTGTACGTTTCTCTGTAGTTTTTTTTACTGTTTTTTAATTTTATACTGTATATAATGTGTGTTCAGTAAAGATATCAAAATAATTTATGCTGCTGCTTTTATAGAGATTACATCATATTTTTTTATTCATTTCGAAACCTTTCGCTATTCGTCTTCCGTGCATTCCCTTGATAACTTTTAGGGAAAATTAAATAAAGCATAATTGTTATAGGTGCTTTATGCAAGAGTGCTTTTGTCAAATACCACGCTAATTAATTCAGAAATGATTTGACAAAATCTTTGCAGACCTATCAATATTTTATCAAAAATATTTTTTTAACTAGATATAAATTGATTTCATTTATTTCCTTCATTTTTAACATTATTAGTCCAAGATCTCAGAGCGATCAGACATAACTTATTTTCACATAGATGAAACCTTAGGTTCTCAGTAGCGTCATGTTTTTTGAATACCTGCGTGCTTGTGGTGTCACACACTTTCCATGCACCAAAACTTTTGACAGACGCTTTAAAACTCGAAAATAGACTAAAAAAAATAGATACTTACGATGCCTGTATACTATAAATACCAAATTAATATTGCAGAACTTTTGTTAATAACAATACTTGTGCTTTTTATTCTAAATTTATTATTATTATTTTTGTTCTTTTGTATAACTTTAATATTGCAGTCACCTGAACTTCCCTCGTTTTGGCCCTAACAGAATAACAGCGTTGTGGTTACATTTTGTACCCACAACATCAAGCTGAGTTAGGACCCTTTTGTTTGCACGACACATTCTAGGCGATGAGTAAATAAGTTAAGTTAGATTTTAAGTGCTTTTTGTATTTTATGTTTACTACGTGTTGTATAAGCAAATAAAACATTCTATTCTATTCTATATTAAATCTTTAGTTAAAAGGTAACTGACGCTACTGAGAACCTAAGGTTTTATCTATGTGAAAATAAGTTGTCTGTTTGCTCTGGGATCTTACTCTATGTTATTGTCATGCTAGATTACTGGCATAACAGGTTTGTTTCCAATTCACTTGTCAAAAGCTATTGAATTTTATTTATCCTTCAAATCCCACGAATTTGTGTTGTTGATTTATTGAGGAAGTTAACGTCAAATAACTTGTAATTTATTGGCGTATTTATATTGGTTTCAGTAAGGTATTCCGCACTCATAACTTTTATTTCGACTAAATGATTTGGAAGCGTTCCAACCTAGACCTCATCGTTCCTTTCTATTTCATGAATAGCTTTTCTCCTATATGCTCATAAATTGCTTTATTATACAAAACTATATGTACATTGGGTCTTTTCAGACCTCTGATATTCAAGTTAGAAATATCATCATATCATATCATTGCCCCTACAGCACAAGATTTTAGCGTGAGTTAAGATAAGTCAACGCCATCTATTGGCAATGTAGAAAAGCTTCTTCCTCGCAAATAACAGCAGGGAGGTGGTCAAGGTAGCTAATAGAGTATGCGGGTCTGGCGGCAGGGTCCAAGCTGCGGCTGAAGAGTCACTACCGCGGGCACAAACTGTCGCTGTGGCTTCAGCTGGTGCCTCAGCTACACCGACCCGGAGCCTCGCCACAGCACCACCGTCTGCGCGCGCCTCGCCCCCACATGTTCGCAGGTAGGGTACCCCAGGGGTCCTCCTGTTGGAGAGGTATAGTCTTACAAGTCATATTTAAAAAAATTAAAAAACACGACTGCCCTGCCAAAAAACGAATTAAAAAGTTAAAAATCTATATTAATCTAGTTAAATTAGAATCTTATTCACATTTTTTATAAAATGATATTTTTTTGTGAATCACTGGATATTGAACTATAGTTTTATATATCTTTGGAATCTACTCATCATTTTCTAGCTGATGATTATATAGTTAATCTTATTTTCGATTTTTTTTTCAACTTTAGTCTTTAATGCGGGACCGTGGTCACCCCATCAATTTATTTTAAATTTTACTAGCCTATGTCACCCGGAATAAGCTGGGGATTCTAACGATACCTCATTTATCAAAATCGTTTCAGGCGTATAAAATTTATGGTGGAATATATAAACTCACATACATACATACATGCATACATACTTACATACATACATACATACATATATACATACATACATACATGAACCCTGAAAACAATATACTCCTTTTTCAGGCAGTCGTATAAAAAGTAAAAATGGTATATACTATTTTTTTAAATATCGTCTCCATATATATTTTTTCTAATTTTCAAGACTCGCTGCAGTACTTTTTACTTACTATATTTTTGTGGGGAACTTAGAGGATCTCTTTCGGAAAATATACGAAAGTCACGAATGAAGTCGTGAATGTGTTCCGAGCAATATGGCGCGACATCGTTCATAGAAGGATTATTAGTGGAAAGGGTCACGTTCTTCAGTGATTGCGGAATACGGATACGCGAGGAGGAGGAGGAATGTGGTAAATTTGACACAGTACCCCAATGGCCCTCCTAAATTATCAGGTTTAGAGGCATAGTCTCAGAACAAAAAATGTACGAGAACTTGGGCCCTTAGGTGAACTAGTGAAAAAAGATGGCCACTGAACAAAAAAAATTGGATGTACACCATATTCAGTCCTCATAAATTTTCGATCAAAAAGTATTAAACCAATGAATCTATTTAAATAAAAGCGAAAGGTCACTGATTCATCACGATAACTCAGGACCTATAAAGCATACATACTTGAAATTTGGAAGGTAGGTTCCTGTTCCTGTTATAGACATCATATAAGAAACTGTTTTGAGAAAATTCACCCCTACGGGTCCGAAATGGGGGTTGGAAGTTTATATGAAAGTCCTTTGTTTTCGAAGCTTTGAAGATACATGAAAATTGGCAGTTAAGTTATTAGTTATAAATAATAAAAATCTGTATAAGCAATTTTACAAAAATCTGCCCCAATAGGGGTGAAATGGGGGTTGAAAGCTTACATAATTTAGTAATAATAAACTGCATAAGCAATTTTACGATTATCCACCCCAAAGTTATAAGTTTTTGAAGTCAGCAATATGGACTTATTAGTCTTAAATAATAAAAACCTGCCGAACCTATATAGCTGCTATAAGTAGGCCTTTTGCAGCGGGAAAATGTCATAGGAAATCAGAAATTGTACGCGGACGAAGTCTCGGGCGACCGCTAGTAAACTATAAAATTTTGACGGTTACCGGTGAGACAAGGTATTCGCTGAACAAAAAAAAATTACAAATATTTGTAAATTATTTTGAACCTATGATGATGCGGTGAAAAAGGTGGCCTTCAAGGTAGCATTTATCGCTGATATCGTTAATATTAAATGAGTTTCCCAAACTTATTGTATTTTCTTCTAATTTGGAAAAAGTAAAAACTTATTCATAAATGTGTAAACGTAGCCGATAAAATGCGAGAATCAAGACCCAATTATAGTCCTAAACTACTTATAAGGAACGTCTAAAAAGTCAATGCAATTCTGAAAGAAACAACTCTGAATATCCGCGGACTACTTAAGCGGTCTGCGCAGCCAAGCAAAATACTACTGTAGTTAAGTTATAAAACTGTTTCCAAGTTTAACTTTGCTCATCGCGTCGAGCGGCGATGAGTAATTGCCGCGATAGCCCGACTCATGGCGGAAGCTCATAAAACACGTTGAGCAATTTAATACTAGAGACGCTAATATTTGGAGGAGGAGAACTGAGGTTAATAAAGAACAAGCGCAAGCGATTTCTAAAAAAATTGTAGACGTCATCTTAAGCGAAGCGAACGTTCTAGGCGTACCTAGCGTGCGTAAACTCATTGAAAAATCTTATTACCATGTAAAGGACTACTTAAATGACAAGGAAACTTGTCAATAATTTGCTCTATGGCTCTGATAGTTCCTTAGTTAAGATGTTTTGTGAGATGGTGATAATAAAAAAAAACCGTCTGAGTTTGTTGTGGGCTCTTCTCAGACCAGGGCGCGTTTGGAACCCTCGTAGCTTTAGTTTTAAGATACCGTTACCGATTATCACCATCATGTTTTATAAGTAAGTATTTTTTAACGACAACAAGTGTACCTTCAGTGTATCTATATTGAATAAATGATATACTGAGTATATTGAGTACCTTGTTAGCTAAAAAACCGGGAAGTAAATTGAGAAAAAAACATTCTGTGCTGCTGCGGTTTTTAAATATATATTAGGTCCATCTTCCTGTCTTCACGGCCAAGAGGCAGATAACAGCTGTTCTGTAAGCACTGCAGTTGATATCGATTTCGAAACTTAACCTTTGAGTAGAAACTCGAGTAGCAAGTAGACATTCCCTCACTTTTTATACGACTGTCTGAAAAAAGGAGTTCATGTATGTATGTATGTGAGTTTGTATATTCCACCATAACTTCTATACGCCTGAACCGATTTTGATAAATAAGATATCGTTAGAATCCCTGGCTTATCCCAGGTGACATAGGCTAGTAAATTTTTTTAAAAATTAATGGGGTGACCATGGACCCGCATTAAAAACTAAAGGTGAAAAAAAAAATGAAAATAAAATAAACTATATAATCATCATATATTAAATGATGACTAGATTAAAAAAATATATAACACTATAGTTCAATATCCATTGATTTAAAAAAAATATCATTTAATAAAGATGTGAATAAGATTCTATATAACTAGATTTTTTTTTGGCAGGGCAGTAATTTTATTAATTATGACTTGTATAGTGTTTAGAATGTGTTATGGCACCTTTCTGTAACAACTTTGTAAAAGTACCAGACTGGCATAAAACGTAGGCAATCAACATTAACATGTCTTTACTGTACAAAAAAGTGGACCTGGACCACGAATGTTGGCTGAATTAAATAAATGAAATTGAAATTGAAAAATCATATACACAATGTTCGTGTATTTTGTAATGAATGATGATTTGGTATCCAACCCTGCTCTTCGGGACCTTATTTCTAGGTTTCGGTGACAGTGCTCGTACGTGTTTTTGTAAAAAGCCCCAGGTAAAGTAGCGCGCTTTTGCCGGCTAACTAGAAAAGTCGAACCGAACAATTTTAATTTTTTAACTAAATAAAAATTACTATTTCGAAGCGCCCGCTATCACCCGTGGCTTGACCAACGGTTTTTTCAGCTTAATGGATGTATCTAGTTAGCGGTGCGTTATCTATCCGCGGCCATTACGGCCATTTCCTCCCACTTTGCAAGAACGCCCTCATTAACCGCTCCCGAGCTTTTCCCTCCAAAATAATAATGCAGTGAAACTTTAGCTGCGCGAATTTAATGGAAGCCCGCTCTATAACAAAGCAGCTTTGGATAAGTAAGTAATTACCAACAATATGCAAATAGCTGTTAGGAGGTTCCATTTTAATTTTATTACAAACATGAATAGAAAAAATATTATAATAATATTGCTGCATTGCATTGGGCTGTGCTTGTGTGTTGTAAGTCATTCAGTGAGTGAGACAAGGCTTTTTTATTTTCATGAGATACTAGACCACACGGGTTTAGGTTTTTAAGTTCTTAGATTTTCCGGGAAAAAAAGTATCCTAACAGCGGATATCTGAAGAATGAAGAATCTCAGTGATAAAAACATTGTTACCGGTAGTATCTTGGAATATCAAAATAAATATTCCGTCATTGCGGGGATGTTGAGCGACGGGTTCATTAGAGGATCGCTACTCATGTGAACAAGTCATAATGAAAAAATTTAAAAACACGATTATGTCACCCGGAATAAGCTAGGGATTCTAACGATACCTCATTTAGCAAAATCGGTTCAGGCGTATAGTAGTTATGGTGGAATATACAAACTCACATATATACATACATACATGCATACATACATACATACACGAACCCTGAAAAAAAATATACTCCTTTTTTAGGCAGTCGTATAAAAATGAAAATAATGGGGACAGAACCAGGAGGACGGCAACACGGCGTAATTAGCGGCCGACGGCAACAATGCCGGCCATTGCCAAAGCTCAGGAATTTGACCCACCAGATAATTAACTGTGGCTTCATCGATATTTTTTAACGTTCCTCATTTTTAGGCACCCGCACAGGCTGACATATTGTATAGCTTGGACAACTTAATATTTAGCTTTTATCTTAACACGGAAAGACCTGGGAACCCACCGCATTATTATTCCAAGAACCCCTGCAAATATGTGATTAATAGAAAGAGGTCACGACCCTCAGTAATGAGGAATACGACGCGCAGAGAGAGATCCTGACATATTTAACGTAGCGGGGAGTCCAGTAGGAGTTAAGTCACCTGGGCACTGACTCATCATTCATCAACGCACATGACTAAACCTGGACCTGGAAAGATGTTTTTTTTGTCAGACTCAAATATGATTTCACGAATTTCCCACGAGAGCGAAGCCGCGGGCGTTCGTTAGTACTGATCAATACTTGCGGTAATTGTTTACCAACTATGTACACTGACTCATTACAAAGTAGGTACTTAATGGTCGGAATTATTAAAAAAAAAAAAAATTTTTTTGAGCTTTCTTGGCATTTTTTACGATAATTTCAATAAAAGTTTATATTATTATTATGTATTCACGGTGTCCAAGCAAACCCAATGTGTGCGTGTGTATATGTGCGTTCCGCAGTTGGGTAAAACATTGAGTCATTTTGTTTTTTCCCACTAGTGTGTGCGGCTCTATAATCTAAAAATGAGGTACGAGGACTGTTTGTCCGCTAGACTTAATTTTCTTTGCTCTTATAGTTGGTTCATCCTCAGTTCAAAATAAGTTAAGACTATATATTCGGTTTGAGAAATAGATTCTACTGAGATGAGTTGAAAAGAAACGAGAAAGTAACTCTTTCATTGTAAACAAAAAAACATAACAAAAACATAGGGATATCTGACTCAATGAGTCAATATCAACTACGGACCTCCTATTAACCGAACCAAACATCTCATCCCATTGAGTAGGTATTGGTTTCAGCGTTGCTACCCCTAATCTCGAGGAATTATTTCCTGCCGACTCGTTTTATGTCGGCCTATGTTGTTATCAGTAGCTATAATACCTACCTACATGAGGCTTGACAGAACATGGTGTTATATTACCCGTCAAAGAATTGTATGTGTCTGAAGGCAGAGGCAACTTCATAGAAATAGAAAGTTCTTTGACTTTAGCTTTGTCAAGTTTGACACGTAACTTGATGTATTGATGATGCAGTCGTACCAAGTATTTTAATACTTGTAAGATGTAATTTTTTATTTTTTCTTTTAATAATTTTACTTTTTTTTAAATCTTATTAAAATTTAATTTCTAATTTTCTATAATGTTCGTGAATTTGTGTAATTTTTATTTTATTTTACGCTTTTTATCAGAGTTTAAGCTTATTATTTTTTACTTTTAGTTAAGGCGCACGATGTGACACCTGTTAAAGATTGTACATTTCACAATGTGCGCTTGTATTTAGTTTTTTATGTATTTTTCAATGTATCAATTTCTTGGTTGTCCTAATAAAAATTTAGATATAAAAATAAAAAGACCGTAAGTATTATAGGTTTCATTGATAGTTTACTCTTGGCCTTCAATTCTAAAACTTATCCAGCTATGGACGTAAAAAGCTTAATATTAGTAGTTAGTAGTTTGACGACCTCCGTGGCGCAGTGTGTAGTGCTGTTGTCTTAACGTGCGGAGGTCCCGGGTTCGATCCCCGGCAGGGTCAATTTGGGAATTTATAATTTCTGAATTTTCCCTGGTCTGGCCTGGTGGGAGGCTTCGGCTGTGGCTAGTACCACCCTACCGGCATAGACGTGCCGCTAAGCGATTTAGCGTTCCGGTACGATGCCGTGTAGAAACCGAATAGGGGTATGGGTTTAATATAACTGCCATGCTCCTAACAGGTTTGCCCGCTACCATCTTAAACTGCATCATCACTTACCATCAGGTGAGAGCGCAGTCAAGGGCTAACTTGTAGTGGATAAAAAAAAAGTTTTGCATTGTTAGTGTTACAGCGGATGTGTATTCTGTGCCACATCGCTATTGGTTCGTCAGTCAATATTTGTTTTCCACACATTATTTAGCTGAACAGCTGTAAATTGCCATCCAAAGCTCAAAGCTCAGGTTCTGGAATAACACAGCTACACGCTACTTTTATCGTACATACAAACGAACATACAATTGTACGAACATACAATCTAAGCGTATAAACTTTTCATTAGTATATAATTAAAGTTAATCAAAAAAACTCAAATCAAATACCACCCAAATTGCTTGGTATCGCGAGATTAGAAATAACATGGATGTGATTTATACGCGCGATATATCAGGAACAAAATACGGCATCGGCGAATACGGGGAAAAGTCAAATAAAGTAATTTCCGATAATGTTTGCTCTCGTGTCTGTGTGCGATGGAACAATATTCCCTCTAATTGCTACGCGTTCGAGTTTTTCGTTTTCGTTTTGGATTAAACCCGATATTTACGCACATATTTATACCTGCTACTGGATTCTTTAATTCCTGTAAATTAGGCACATTTTTTCCGATAAGCCGTATACCTAATAGCCCAATAGTCACATCACTTGGGCGCATATTGAGAGGCTCTGAGATTGTTAAGAAGTATAGGAATCTAAATCACTAGTTGTTTAATGATGTACTTCAATCACGTCTTTTTACAGACTTACAGCGTACCCTTTAGGGTTTTAAGGTTTCGTACCTCAAGAGGAAAAAAGGAAGTGAGGATGTCCGTCTGTTTGTCTGGATGTCTGTTTGCCTGTACCTTTTTCTCGGGAACGCGTGGAAGCATAAAGTTGAAATTAATATCAAATATATTTTAAGGTCTTGACTTGACTGGTTTTTTAAATGAATCTCTTGATCGCGATAATCCCGTGTCGGTACTAATACGGTAAACCGAACCCTAGACCGGCTCACACAGGGCTATGCTGTAGAGTTCACTGCACCCCGAGTTTTGACGACCTCCGTGGCGCAGTGTGTAGCGCTGTTGTCTTAACGTGCAGAGGTCCCGGGTTCGATTCCCGGCGGTGTCAATTTGGGAATTTATAATTTCTGAATTTTCCCTGATCTGGCCTGGTGGGAGGCTTCAGCCTTGGCTAGTTACCACCCTACCGTTAAAGATGTGCCGCCAAACGATTTAGCGTTCCGGTACGATGCCGTGTAGAAACCGAATAGGGGTATGGGTTTAATATAACAGCCATGCCCCTAACAGGTTAGCCCGCTACCATCTCAGACTGCATCATCACTTACCATCAGATGAGATCGCAGTCAAGGGCTTGTAGTGGATTAAAAAAAGAATACCCTATCTGAATGCATGCAACAAAGCAACCCGGTAATATTCCCGTGACACAGTGTGACGTCATCCCGGCTCGCGACACAACGGCAACATAATACGAACTGCTCTCCTTGTTCACTGGTACGTGATTTTTTCTCTTTTCTCTTATAGGGCTTCTTTTATATTTGCTTTTTTCCAGGCTTTAACATTACAGTTGTATGGTAGCTTGCAACTTGAACAAAAGTCTACAGTTGATTCTATACCTTCAGTATTTCAATAACATGTATAATTTTTCGAGTGTTAGCATGTTTGCCTGCGGATGACGACGTCTTGGGTTTGATCGTCAATAAGTGTACCTACAGTGTACCTATATTGAATAAATTATATTGAGTATTGAGTATTGAGCGATCCGGAGTCGAGTAAAAAATTGTGTTTTCTGGTCATAAAGTTCTCAGTAGGTACATGTCATATATAGGTAACATCATTTGTTTACCTTTTCTTGAGGAAAAGTTATATCAAGTGGGTACATCAATAATAACATTGATTTTTATTTATTTTTTCTCAAATTATCATATTATTTATACATAATAGTACTATTAAGCCCGGAGGTAGAAACTTGGCTTTGCCGTTGCTTTACCCCCGTACCTCGCAGAGCACGTAAAGATATCGTTCCTGCACTTGACCTCGCTCCGGTCATGCAGAATACCTTCCCATGGACTATGAGGGTGAGAGAATAGAAAGTGCTCTGATATAAGCACGCATACTTGTTCATATATACCAACTTATTTATTTAACGACATAAATTGTTGATTTTCCATTGATAGTATCTTCTCAATCACCCTCAGAAGTTCAGTTCGCCTCCTTCTCTTCTTCTAATCTAACTAATATTATAAATGCGAAAGTTTGGATGGATGGAGGATGGCTGAAGTATGGATGATGGCTGAAGTATGGATGAATTGATCAATCACACCCACAATTTGGCACAGAGAAAGATTACTGCGACTTCCAGCGACTTCCTCAGCGTGGATTGAGGTTTTTTGGTACACGGGGAACTCTTTAATTTTCCGGGATAAAAAGTAGCCTGTGTTAAACCAAATACACAAACAGTTCAGCACAGAGAAAGAAAGATTATTCTTTCTCTGTGCTGAACTTCATCCAGATCCGTTCGGCCGTTCTGGCGTGATTGAGTAACAGACATCCATCCAAACTTTCATCCGGCTTGAACCTGTAAAAATTTCAAAAAATTCTGGTCCTTTTACTTCTACTACATTAGAAAGGGCAAAGTTAACTTACTAACTTTCTCGGTCTAAATATTTTTGGGCTGGCCGTTGATGACTCTACCAGTGAGTGAGTGAGTCAAGATATTTATTTTTATTGTGAGATGAGAAGATATATCGCAAACAAAGTAAATGTACTGGAGGCCGCTTCGTTACTTATTTCCATTCCCTAATTTCCCCGCCGCGTATCAGTTACGTTCATATTTTCCTTACATTGCCCGTTATTTTTCTTCCAAATGATTCGCATTTTCTTGAATAGGTATCATTTCTCTCGTGTGTAATGGTAACGCATAGCTTTTGCCCGCGATTTTACTCAAAATTTCAAATATTAACCGTTGTAACAGGCTAATTGCACGCATTTTGTGATTACACAACTGCTAGACCATGTTTATTTAATTAGTTAGGGAATAAGTGCCGATTTCGCAAACTCCGAGTACCTAACGCTTATCCTATTTTTAATTAGACAACACGTTTTGACATAAGCAAATGTAAAATTGACAAATAATGGTGCCATTTTTAAAGTATTAGTGATGTAATATGGTTAATTTGTATCATGTGAATGAGTCAATGGACCAGTTCCTGATTCTCTATTTGGTTGAGATTGAGCTGTCGACTCACATTGTTTTACAAGTTTATATAATTCCTGTGTCTACAAAAACCAGTGAATGAGGCTATTCATATTATATTAGATCATACTATATGTCGGCACCCAAGGAAAACGACGTTTTAAACTGTCGTCTAATGTGCACGCTCCATATAAAAGTGAACGACGCGGACTTTTTATCTGCAGTATATTTTCTCTTAGATGTTAAATGATATTGAGTTAAAATTGTGCCAATAATGTAGTAATTCATATAAATTATCATAATTCTATGGAACTCACATGAAATAGGAATATATTACTAAAGGTATTTGTCGTTCGTCCGGGACGAGTGCACTGACCCAACGTTTGAATGAGATCTCATTATTCGATGCATTCCAGCTTAAAATCTATCGCCATTATTCTGACAATGCCATGCATTTATCCACATTGACTTTCAAATCCATATTTTATCCATAGGTAACTGCCTCGTTGGTGTTTTGCTTAGCATGTTCGTTTGCGGATGACGAGGTCCGAGCTTCGATTTTGGCGTCGAGCCATAATTAAGTTTAAGACAAGAAATTTTCCATATAAGCCCGGTTTTAGAAAATTGGCTGCGTTTGACCCTGCTTTGGAGAGAATGTATGCCGTCGATCCTGTGTCTGACCTGTCTCCGGTTCTGTCGATTTTATGTATATGAGAGCAAGGGAATAGACAGTGCACCTGTTTTTTTTATCCACTACAAGTTGGCCCTTGACTGCCATCTCACCTGATGGTCACCTGATGGTAAGTGATGATGCAGTCTAAGATGGTACCCCTATTCGGTTTCTACACGGCATCGTACCGGAACGCTAAATCACTTGGCTTGGTGTGTTGGCGCACACACTTGTGCACTATAATGTTTCTCGCGCAGATGGCTTAATCTCTGTGGAGATGGGCAGCTTTGGCCGAAATTCGGTCAGAAGAACATTACATACAAATCTGGAAATAATAGTAATAAATTTATGTGCCTTGCTAAACGGAGCTCGCGAATAATAATTATGATGTACCTACCAATTAATGTACGAGAATATCTACATACCGCTATATTATCATAACAGGAATCTAGTTCTCAGCTATCTGCCTGAAACATTCATTACAAGAGTTAATTGTTCAGATCGCGAATTGATAGTTTTAACTGAGCTAGCTGTAGCTAAAGAAACGATAATCCAAACATAGGTATTCTCTCCCTCGTATTCCTCAAATCAAATTTATGAATACAGTTAGGTACATACTTAGATATTAGTTGTACAGAAGGTATCATGTATTATACCACAATGTGGTGTATAAATCTATTAACAGTCTTGGCAATAAAGCTAGCAGATCCCAACAATAATTCCTGAGGCGACGAAACTTAATAGTGTGCTAAAGTATCATGAGGTAAACGTATATTATAAAAATCCAACAAAACATCACAAAGGAAGTAATTTTTTTTATGATATACCCAATTCTTAAAGCAGGAAGGTACATTATCGCGTAATCACAGTTTAGATTTCATCGTAAAATCGGTTTTAGTATCGATGCATGATTATTTCATTTGATATTTCGGTTTCGAGTGTAAATATACTACCTACTATTATTTTAAAAAGAAATCGAAAAAATATAGTAATAAATATTAGGTTTTAGGTAATACCTAACTTCCGGATGTTTTTTTTTTGTTGGATAATTTTTTTTTTGTGTAAGTTATAGATCATCCAATATTAAAACCTTGCCAAGTTTCATCGACTGAGGATTTAATGCGTGGGTCTCCATACAACGGATCGCCCCATTGCCTAGACTAATATTACAAATTTCGAGCATAAATAATTAGGAAAGTATCAAAAATCATCAACGAAAAAAGAGATTACAAATGTCTAGATGGTGAGATTACATTAATAAAACACCATGCAATGACCCATGGCACATGCTTAATGGCGCCTTTACGTCCAAAATTAAAATACATATAACATAAATAATATGATATTCTACTCATAGAGCCTTATTCACTGAAGCGTATCCACCGTGGCTATGTCAGTTCGCGAAAGATACAAACAGGTTATACTATAATAACGTGGAGAATTACATCAAAACAAGACCATTCATTCCGTTTTACGAAGCAACAAAAACCTGCTGCCAAAAAGCTAAAGACAATATACCAAGACGGAGCACCGCCGTTAATTCAGCAAACGACGTTAAGAATAAGGAAATTGTGGGAACTTCCTACCTCACAGCATAAATCTCTAGTTGTTGAGAACTCTTTTTATTTATTAAACTTCCCCAAACTTGGTGCTTGCAGGAAATTATTATGGTAATAAATATTTTTAGTTTCCAGCGGAACTGACTCGCAAACTAAAAGCTTTTTAACTAAACTGCAGCGATACCGGGAACCGGGCGTAGCCGGGCGAAAACTAGAAATCTAGTTTAGATTGAATTCAAACTAAATTTAAATTTATACTGCTATATTATGTTGCTGTTTTCTTGATATACTCACTTACATATTTTAGAATCACATTACTTTAAAAGTTGCTTCAGGCATTGAAATCCAGTCTAATGTTTTGTCTAAGCTCTTCATCTTCTAATATTGTCAATAAATACTGAAAAAATCTTGAATTTTAGTTCATCAGGTACCTCAATTTAGACAAATAGATTTGTCCGAACCACTGAATCTATTCAGCGAAACCTTTCTTATTGGATGAAATTATCGATGATATGAATTCAATTTATCTAAATCCATTCGATAGTAGCCACTCAAGCAGTTCTTATTCGTAACTAGCCTATGATTGAAGCCTCCCTATTTAGAATAAACCTTAACCAAAATAGAATGAAGCAAGCAAGTAACTTTGATCCAGGGGAAACCAGAACTTTCCATTTATAACATAACTGCGTCTACAGTGACGATGAAAGTTATCTCTGTGCTGTCAGATTCTTAATTATGTAAATTTATAGTTTTTCTATAACACGAAGGTGGTTTGTGGTAGGTTATGTACGTATAACATAATTGCTCTAGTGTACGTAAGCTCAAGAACGATTTCTCGTCCGCGCATTCTAACACAACGTATATGTATGCAGTGCTACAAATACAGGCAAACGGCCTTCGTAAGATAAATGATTTATTTATTTCAGTAGGACAACTTGTGTTACTTATGAGATTTTAAGACTACCACCGGTTTGGAAAGCTGTTCTACTGAGAAGAGCCGGCAAGAAACTCAGCAGTTGCTCTTTTCATAGAAAGAAAAGGTTACAATATGTAGACAACACAACACATACAATACAAGTATTACACTGACTCGTGGGTCTCTCACTGGATCTGAGGCCGGTTGCTTCCATGCACCTTTGTCATTAATAAAATCATCGATGGTGTAATAACCTGACTTAACAAATGCTGTTTAACACAGTCTTTAAATCTATGTAATGGCAAATCCAGAAACTCTATAAAACCGTACACTCGACCCCACAAAGGATTTCTGCACCACACGATACGACGCTGTTACTAGCTTATGGGGGTTTCTAGTATATAGATTGTGAGTATCCTATTTGCTTATAAAGATTATGTTCTGTCTATCAAAGACTATATTATTGTATATGTATTCTCAAGGCACTGCAAGAACACCAATCTCTCTAAATTTTTCATGAAGTGATACGCGTGGTCCGAGTTTAAAAATAGAAGGGATGGCTCTTTTCTGCAATATAAAAGAGCCATCCGTTCTCCGATAGAACAACAAAGTTCGTCCAAGAAGTAAAGCGATCCTTTCTTCGTCAGGTGAAATATTCCCCGAGCTGCACACTACGCCGTCACTGGAAGAAGAAGAGGAAAGCACGGAAGATCAGGAGCAAGAGGCGGAAGAGTGTGAGCCCTCCCCCTCCGCGCGCCCCGCCCTCTCCGCTCTCCCCCCGCCACAGCCCTCGCCCAAGGAAGACTCTCTTACGACCATCGATACTCAGTATTATAGGTACTAGCTAAAGCATATTCTCCATTTAGTATTTTGGTTGTATTTCGGCTGTTAATGGGCAATTTTTTAATTTCGCTATCATATAATTAAACAATTCAAATTTAAAAAAATTAACGGACTAAAATAAATCTAAATTAGTCTAGTTAAATTAGAATCTTATTCACATTTTTATTAAACGATATTGTTTTGTGAATCACTGGATATTGAAGTATAGTGTTATATATTTTTGGAATCTACTCATTATTTTCTAGATGATGATTATATAGTTAATCTCATATTCGATTTTTTTTCAAATTTAGTCTTCAATGCGGTACCGTGGTCACCCCATATATTTTTTTTTTAATTTTACTAGCCTATGTCACCGGAATAAGCTAGGGATTCTAACGATACCTCATTTATCAAAATCGGTTCAGGCGTATAGAAGTATATGGTGGAATATACAAGCTCACATACATACATACATGAACCCTGAAAACAATATACTCCTTTTTTCTGGCAATCGTATAAAAAAGGGTTCTTTACATTTATTCCGAACCTGCGTTTTGGCACAGAATATCAGAATAAGTAATTAGTACTCTACTTTTACCTAGTAATAGTTATTAGTACAGTATTGGATACTAAATGATACTAACAATACTAGATAAGTCGAAAACAATTATTTAAATTTTATTTGATTAAAAAAAGATATATTATTCGATAAATTAAACTTTGCTTTATCTCACCACAAAAACCGATTAATAATAGCTCTAACGTTGTCTACAAAAGTTCCAAGAGTAAACAGCAAAAACGTAAATATTTATATTTTAAATGGATTGATTTAAATCTGACTCCCCTTCAAGGCTAAGGCTAAGAATAGTTATTATGAAATAATTATAAAATAAATATTTTAAACCTCAAAAGAAAATGGAAAAGCTGAATACTTTTAATATCTCTATAAATATGTCTATGTAAAATGTTGATTGAAATGAATAAATTAGAAAGAATTCTTCAAATCATAAAGATATAGATAATACAAGGATAAATAAATATTAAAGTTAGCGTAATTTAGCACGGAATTAGTGTATAACCTTTACCTCTCGTGTGACTTTACACCTGTTTCTGACACCCTCTTTAGCAGTGTTAAACTGTACCGTCGTTATTTTGCAGACAAAAAAAAAATTCCAAAAAACCGACTTCCAAAGCCACTGTAAAGTAAAAAATAATTTTGATTTCTACACACTATGTTAAAGTCGGGTGAGCCTGATGCGTCAACTTTGCTTATCCTAATTATACCCGCCCGACTTCAACATAGTGTGTAGAAATCAAAATTATTTTTTACTTTACAGTGGCTTTGGAAGACAGTTTTTTGGAAATAATTTTTATTTTTAACATTTTAGTGTCAGTGCTGAGGATTTGGAGTCAGATTTGTTTATTAAATTTAAAAAAAAACAAATCGGTTCAGAAACCACGGATATATGCACCAACATACATTTAAAAAAAATACGCGCTGAATTGAGACCTCCTCCTTTGGAAGTCGGTTAAAAAGGCTATAACTTGTTTGTCAAAGAGATAATTTATGCGTCGTCACAACTATGCCACGCCACCCGCCAAAGTAAATTTGCTGACACCTACACGCTCAGCAATTCACCAATACACAGCAACTGGCTACAGAATTGCACCATTTACCAAAACCCTGGCTCGTTCCCGGGCTGATTTATAAACAAGATTGATCAGCATCCCTGTAGCAATCTCACTAATGTGTTTACCTGTTTGCCTGCCCGCCATTTTTGTCTCTGTCCCGTGCCCTAATGCGAACCTATTTCTCTGGATCCCTTTTTTCGCGAATGGGTAGCGCTGATAATAGTAATTGATGTCCCACACTGCTACCTAAATTAACTAGACTTGCGAGTAAACGGTGCTATATTTCAAAGGTGCTTGGGCGCAGTTAATGCCTCTTGTTTTTGCCCTCATCTTCGCCCATGTAATTTCTCATATTATAGGTTAACTTCTAAATTTATTTCGGGATCTAGTAGATCATTTTTTATAGAATTGAAGGATATCTTGTCGCTTGTTTCCAGCAGCTATTTTTTTCTTTTATCTTTAATTATAAAGGTATTCAATGATATAAACTGAAAATATACTAATACCTTGATTTAGAATTGATTTTACGACGCAAATTTACTTGATTGCTATCAAGTAAAATAATTGCAATTAAATTGAGTAAGATTATTTATAGTGGCTGTTTTTCTTATAATGATTAAAACCAAATCAAATTTTTGCTGTCTTAACCAGTTATTTTATCTGCAAGAATAATGCCTTTTGTTAACAAATAATTTTAAGATAACGTTCCTTTATTTTTTTTGTATTTAGTTAGTTTTTTGTGTTAGTTGTCAGCGTAATAATTCATTGGATTACAAAGTAAAAGTTTTAGATACGAAATTCCCGTTTATCTTATCCACAAGAAAGAAAATTTCTTAATGGAAGTGGCTAAAAAGTTTTCCAAGTAAAGTTAAGAGAAAAGATTCCGGAGTGTAAATTATACGGACCAATTTCACTTTAATTTTTTCATCATCGAAGGTAAATTCTTAGAAAATTCTTATGATCCAATATAGAAGCCTATATAAATATAAGAGAATCCTTGATGCTTGTCCAAAATATTTATTCTTCAATATTGTTTTGTTGAAAAAACAACATTGTTTTTTCTTACAAACCGTTTTTAATATCAAAAGTTGCTTGTAAATATTTGAAATGAAATTTTTAGTGTTCATTTTTGCAAGTAAAAGCCTTGTTATTATAATAATTACTGCGTCAAAGACCTTCTTATTGTGAGTTTTTCTTTTAGAAACATAATAATGTCATGAAGACCGAGTTTCAAAATATTCCAAAGAAAACAGCGGAAAAAATGCTAAATGATTTCATTTCGCTTATGCGTTTACCCATGAACGTTAACGCTCATCCCAGTTTTATAAATTTGCTCACAGCAAACATATTTGCTCGAGCAATGAGCGTCAAATTTTCGTCGCTTGCGGCAGCTGCTGTGTTTAAATATGATTGATCAGCGTTTTAGGCTCTCAATCTTACTAATGTGATTTTCTGTTCCTCAAATTATATCGTCGGATGTTGATGAAATAATGTTTGTCCCAAGTTACACTGTGGCCCTGGGGGTGACAGTCGGCGCTGGGTGCTTCCTGTTAGCACTCAACCTGCTGGTGTTTGCGGGCATCTACCTGCAGCGCGGGAAACGGAGGACACACCGACGGCCTAGAAGAGAAGGTTGGTTGAAACTGGTCTTAGCTTTCCTTCTTTTTTTTTTGACCACTACATATTAGCCCTTGACTGCGATCTATCTGCGAATATCTATCTGCGATCTGCGAATATTTTTGGCTTGCACTAACTAGAAACCATTCCTAATGGAAATTAATTATTTGAAGCTGAAATTTGTTTACACATGCCCAAAGCAGATGATTTTTGCCTTGAAGGTACTCAAATAGAAGGCAGTCTTTGATGTTTGGCGATAACTTCTGCAGTCTTTCTACTGCCAGTGTATAATAATTTGATTTAATTAATTTTATAGTTTTGTGCTGTTTCCCTTGTTGACAATTCTATATTTTAATGTTGTGTTAACAACCCAGGACAAAGAGTTACAATTTGCTTTTTTAAATGGGGTCAGGATTATTGCAATCTTTATCTGACTACGTTTGTTCTAACTTTTCTAGTCTAATATTTTATTTATTTATAGACCTGCTTATTATTTTATTATTTATTGATCTTAGCTGGACGTAGTGATGCAGCCTAAGGTGGAGCGCGTTTGCTTAGAAGTTGCCAATTATCTCTCCTTAACTTTAACCTCTTTTTAATAAGAACAAAAAAACGAGTGTGCTTTAGATCACACGACTGAAGTAAAACTTCTTTAGTTCGACTGCCTATGAGAGAAAGAGAGAAAGAAAATGTGTGCTCGCACCTCTCTCTCTCTTGCTCCTACAGTAATATACGAAACGTAACTCTCTCTTTGTATATTCACTTACTTATACCTCCCTCTCATCTTCCGTTCGCCTCGCCCGATCACTTTTTTCGTAACGCTCTCGTCACGCATTCACCAGCTTACTCCCCAAGTCAAGCGTGCGTAAAAAAGTTTTTAGTTTTACATAAAAAAAAACATCACATTGCAAAGAATATTTATGTTTTATAAGGTGAAAATAATGACTCTTATCAAATTAAAATCTAAATAAAACTAAATTAAAAACTAAAAACTAAACATTAAAAATATCATTGCAAAGTATTTTAAGCGAGCATGATTTACATATTTTACACCGGAACAGAGTAATTTAATAAAAGTCTAAACTAAACCGAGACCTGTTCAACCTGTCACAAGTGAAGTAGGAACTCGTGTAAGTTGGTGGAAGTTAGCTCGGTAGCTCTGAGTGTGATTCGACTTGACGTCGCCGCATAGCGGGTAAAAGTTCGTCTTGAAAGTATGAGGAAATGTTAACACGGAGCTGTGCACTGCCAGAGAGGTCGGGGCACGTATTCACTATACTATAATCATAATTAAAAAAATAAAAAAACACGACTGCCCCGCCAAAAAACGAACTAAAAAGTTAAAAATCTAAATTAATCTAGTTAAATTAGAATCTTATTCACATTTTTATTAAATTATATTATTTTATGAATCACTGGATATTGAAATATAGTGTTTTATATTTTTAGAATCTACTCATCATTTTCTAGATGATGATTATATGGGTAATCTTATTCTCGAATATTTTTTTTCAACTTTAGTCTTTAATGCGGGATTGCGGGAATTGATGGGGTGCAATGGTCACCTTTTTTTAAACACAATTTCTTTTAAAATTTTATAGCCTTTGTCACCCGGAATAAGCTAGGGATTCGAATGATACCTCATTTATCAAAATCGGTTCAGGCGTATAGAAGTTATCGTGGAATAAACAAACGCACATACATACATACCCTGAATACCATATACTCCATTTTTCAGGCAGTCGTATACTGATGCGTGTATGCACTCTGGCTCTTGCACTCAGACATGCGAAAACAAAGACCGAACGGGACTATTATAGTTAAACATATTATTATTTTTTGATTGATCACAACCTGACCAGACCACTTTCGTAACATTTTTGAGAAACTGTAATATGGTTCTCAGTAAATCTATACTTCGATACTAATATCATAAATGCGAATTTTTGGATGGTTGGATGTTTGTTACTCAATCACGCCAAAACGGCTGATCGGATCTGAATGAAATTTGGCACATGGATAGATAATAGTCTGGTTTAGCACATAGGCTACTTTTTATCCCGGAAAATTAAGGAGTTCCCGTGGGAACCAAAAACCTTAATCCACGCGGACAAAGCCGCGGGAGCCTTAAGGGCAGTAGCCTCTAGATTGCTACATAAAATATGACAGGTCTTGTGTAACTCTCGCATTCACTACTGATTGGCTAACACTTTCACTATAGGTCAAGATTTAGGGTCTCCGGAAGAATACCATAAATTAAACAATTCATGACAATAAGCATGATGACAGTAACAAATAATTAATGAAATTATGAATTTATCTAATGAAATAGGATTAATGGATTATAAAAAACGTATTTATTTCCTTATTTCGAGTGAGATTGCTATTTATTTTGATAAAATAAAACTATAAAATACAGCAATCCGCCATAATGGATTAAACACCAAGAAGCGAATGACGTCACAATTGTTTGTTTTCGAGCTTTGACAATCACACTATTGTTCACTGCACGCTGCACAGAGTACATTGGTAAAAACAATAGTGACGTCACAAACAACGCCATGACACCGGCGAGCGTTCTGGCGTGAATTTTAAAATTTAAATTTCAAATGTCAATTTTATCTACCAAACCTTATTTTTCTACTGAAATAAGATATTTTTTCGAAATAGTACATACTTCCGAACATAATCTGACCATTTTACAAAATCAGTCATCATGCCTATTGAGTACTTTGACATGACTTTTCCGTAATTGAGGGATTTCTTAATTTATCAAGGTTATCTTTTCATAACACGTGCATGTATGGCGCAGTCGGTAGTTTGACAGGAGAGCATAAATTGTAACTTTAAACTTATGTATACATTGGTATAATAATTGTAAATGAAATATTTATTTAAAAAGGGCAACCGCCGAGTTTCTTGCTGGTTCTTTTCGGTAGGAATGTTATTCCGAATCAGTGGTAGATTCACTTGACGGTTCAAAATTACTTGTAAAAGTTTATTTGAATAAAAAACATTTGATTTTTTTTTAATTCTTTATTCAACAATATTATTTTTTTACAAATTACATTTTCACGTCATGAAACTCTCGTGAGTTTATCTGGACATTGCACATTCCTCATATACACCACCACCACCACCACCACTTCAGCCTATTAACGTCCTACTGCTGGGCACAGACCTCCTCTCTCATAGGAGAAGAGGAATTAGAGCATAGACCCATCACGCTGCTCCAATGCGGGTTGGCGGGCTTTAATAACTATTATCATGTCAGTGCTAATAACCGGGACCGACGGCTTAACGTGCTCTCTGAGGCACGGGGGTGAAACATCGCCAACTTCCTAACTCCGGGCTAGTACTGAGAATTTCTGATCAGAAAACCCCGACACTTAATTATGGCCCGACCCGGGAATCGAACCCGGGACCTCGTCGGCCGCAGTCAAATATGAAAACCACTAGACCACTTATGGTTCTGCCTGAAAACCAGCGCTGCAGTTATCATACACTGCAGCAACATGCTGAGGTAGCAACCTTTTTGCGACTACACAGATCAATTTATTTCTTATAGTAATTTTGTAAAATAATTCTTGCATATTTTTTTTTTGTAAGTAAGTTTAGCAAGTAATTATCTTTAGTTTTTTCATATTTGTGTTTCTTTCCTATTTTATTGTTAATTTTTTTTTGATCCGTGTAAAGCTAAATCAACATTTATTTATTTATTTAGACCAACGAGGCAGTAATATACAACTTTATAAAAATTACCTACTCATATAAATCAATAATATGAGAGTATAAACTGTGTTGCCAGGTAGCTGCAGCAGCCGAGCGGGTGCGGTGTCTCTGAACAGCGACCCCGCCGCGGTCGCGTCGCCGAGAAAGAGCACTCTAAAGGTAAAACTATCGTACGACTCACCAACTGCCTGAGAACATCGGGCTCATAATACTGTGCTGTGCTAGGGTGACCAGACTAAACCGGGATGAGCCCAACGGGCATTGCGCAAGGGAGGCACCGATGCGTTCTTCATAGAGATCTCGGAGCCCTCCAATATGCAGAGGGTGGCCACTGAGGGGGTTTTAGTAGGTACAAATTCTACATAACCCGACTTCTCCCCCAGAAGTTGGGTACCTTAAGAAGATTTCCCCCTCGAAAAAAAAAGGGTGACCAGAATAAGATGTTTTTTTAAATCCACTACAAGTTATCCCTTGACTGCGATCTCACCTGATGGTAAGTGATGATGCAGTCTAAGATGGTAGCGAGCTAACCTACTAGGGTTCACACTGTGCCACGGAAGTTGTCAGACGTTCCCTTAAACGTTTGTTACGAAGCCAGCATCCTTACTTCTTTAGTAATATTATAAATGCGATAGTTTGTATATATGCAAGTTTGTATGTATATGTATGTTTGTTGCTTTTTCACGCCAGAAAGGCTGAACTGATCTGGATGAAATTTGGTATAGAGATAGATTATAGTCTGGAATAACACATAGGCTACTTTTTATCCCGGAAAATTAAAGAGTTCCCGCGGGAACCAAAAAACCTCAATTCACGCAGACGAAGTCGCGGGCATCAGCTAGTCTTCTATATAAATTAAAATCAATATTTGTATTTGGTTGTCTTTTTTAATAATACTTAACGTGGCATTGCAACGCATGCCGCGTGACTGACTGACTGATCTATCAACGCACAGCTCAAAACACTTGATGGATCGGGCTGAAATTTGACAAACATATAGGTTTTATGACGTAGATATTTGCTAAGTTAGCCTTTTTGATAATTCAACCTCTAGAGGGGTAAAATAGGGGTTTGAATTTTATATTAAAATCGAAATAAACGTAAGCGCAGCTGCGGCCTAAAGCTAGTTATTTATAATATCAAAATAATACATATTATTTAAGAAATTGGGCCTATATATCACAATCTACCCAAAAAAACAACTAAAACTAAAGAAAATCAACTATAGGTGAGATTTCTAGTTTAACCATTTTGTGAAACTATTTATTCATATTCCTTAAAGTTTCCTGTTTTTGTTATAAACACTAAACATTGCAAAGATTCCTATATAATGTATAAGATTTGTATATAATGTGCTCAAAAAAATGCCAGAAACTTTTCTCCAAAATCGAGTATTCTGTCAGGAATTTTCATGTGATAGTAAGGTAGCTACAGGTAACCATGCACTCCTTGTATCTCGAAGCCTCGGAGCGAAATGAAATTATCTTAGCTATCTGAAACGCTTTGCATCGCTTATTCTACACTAATCTCTCTGTACAACTATACAATTATGCAAATCTCCCGCGTACTACAAGAATTTCCCACAAAACTTTACTATAAGCGATAAGACTTTTGCAGCTTTTATTTTTTTAACAAAATACACTTCGTATTTATTCTGCCTTATTATTTCTACTTAGATCATCGTTTCGATGTTTTTTCAAAAGGTTTTAAGACTACAATAATAATAAACTTAATCCTTATGAATACATCACGATATTTAAGACGTTTTTAAGGAAATGCTCATTTTGTATTTCTTTGTTTGATTATATGATGCAAAATGGAGATCTAATCTTCCTTCTACTAGATTAATCAATATTATTGGGCTTACTTTAGAGAAATCTTCCATTTATATTGCTCTATGAGATTTATGTTTGTTTCTCATTAAGTTAGTTTTTGTTTTTCCCTAAAGTATCCGCGTCGACGTTGATTTAGTTTTTACAGACAATTGACTCAAAGGGGATCTTAAAAAAGACATAATATCTAATGCAAAATCTTTATATATATATATAAGGGGAAGTTTTAAAGTAGAGCCAGTGATAGAAAAGATGAGGAGTAATAGGCTAGCATGGTATGGGCATGTAATGCGGAGGGAAGAAAGGCATATTACGAGAAGAATGATAGATATGCATGTGGAAGGAAAAAAGAGTAGAGGGAGACCAAAGAAAAGATGGATGGATTATGTGAAAGAGGATATGCGTATAAAAGGGGTGAATATGAGGTTGACGGATAACAGAAGTGAGTGGAAGAAGAAAACATGTTGTGCCGACCCCACATAACGTGGGAAAAGGACAAGAAGAAGAAGCAAATCTAGATTTGCCCCTTTATTAAGTTAGAGTATTTTACTATTACAATAAATTCAAATAACTTCATCATTACCGATGTACTTGAGTCACTTCGCTCAAGAGAGCATGGAGAGAACCGTTTCACGATCGGAGTGATTGATGCGAACACAATGACGCGTAATGGCGGACGAGATGACGCCGCAATGCTTATTGCTACTCATTATTGCACACCGGAATATGTTCTACGCTGAGAGCTAGTCGATGATCAGTGTTTTCATATTTTACTGGCTATATGGAGCTTTCTTTCAGCAATTTTTGACTACCTCCGTGGTGCAGAGCGCTGTTGTCTCAACTTGTGGAGGTCCCGGATTCGATCCCCGGGAGGGTCAATTCAGGAATTTATAATTTCTGAATTTGCCTTGGTCAGGCCTGGTGGGAGGATTCGGCCGTGGTTAAATACCACCCTACGGCAAAGACGTGCCGCCAAGCGATTTAGCGTTCCGGTACGATGCCGTGTAGAAACCGAGTAGGAGTATGGGTTTAATATAACTGCCATGCCCCTAACAGTTTAGTCTGCTACCATCTTAGACTGTATCATCACCTACCATCAGGTGAGATCGCAATCAAGGGCTAACTTGCAGTAGATAAATAAAAACTATAATCTATATTGTATAGAATCTTCCAACAAGTCTTTGAAAATTTCTGGCTAGTAGATTTTGTTTAATTTTCATTAAATCGCATTGAATACCAAACAAGTGCACTCTTAAACCTTTACAGCGTCCTATCCGCAATGTCTTGCACACTCATATTGAACAAAATGTAGTTTTTCTTTCTTCTTTCGCAAATTCATTAATAGGCAATTAATTAAGCACAGACTAACCGCTAGGTTGCTTTTCATACTGTGCAATAAGTTCATCTAATAAGTGACAAAAAAAGTCTTTGTCAGCCTAAACATGTTTTTATATGACTGCCTGAAAAAAGGAGATATTGTTTTCAGGGTTCATGTATGTATGTATGTATGTGAGTTTGTATATTCCACCATAACTCCTATACGCCTGAACCGATTTTGATAAATGAGGTATCGTTAGAATCCCTAGCTTATTCCGGGTGACATAGGCTAGTAAAATTAAAAAAAAAATGATGGGGTGACCATGGTCCCGCATTAAAGACTAAAGTTGAAAAAAAAATCTAAATTAAGATTAACTATATACCTAGTCATCATCTAGAAAATGATGAGTAGATTCCAAAAATATATAACACTGTAGTTCAATATCCAGTGATTCACCAAAAAATATAATTTAATAAAAATGTGAATAAGATTCTATTTAACTAGATCAATTTAGATTTTTAACTTTTTAGTTCGTTTTTTACAGGGCAGTCGTGTTTTTAATTCTTTTAATTATGACTTGTTCACAAGTTTCCGACGTGTTTCCGATGATATTTCCCACCAGTTCAGTATCTGATTGGCTCGGAGTACTCAGCCAGATGATTGGTCCACTTTGGGGAATTTTCGCTTATGTTCATACTTCATTTGCGTTCGAAACACAAAAGATAGCGCGTTGCTGCCAAATTGGGCTGCGGAAGGAAATTTATCGTTTCGTTCCGACAGTGACACCATGTCTGTACGTAATGTATGTTGTTATATATTCCGGGTGTTATTCCCTTCTGGAATCAGATGTTCGTCGCATAGAATTGATAAACGTGCGTTGGGTGAAACAAGATTGATTGCAAAATTAAATAAACTGTGTAAATATAATTAGAAGTAGTTTTTATTTTTATTTCATCTTTCTTTCAATCTTACATTAATGTAGTTTAACATTAGTTAATGCCGAAAAAAAAAACTAAACATATTATATAAAATGAGGTCATAAGATTTGGACACACAGGTATTTAGACCCACTTAAAGCGTTCAAGCTTATTTCTAAAAATCCTTTTTTAATACGGGTCTCCATTAAAAGTTCGACCTACATGCAAAATCTTAGTTATTTTTTTTAGATTTAGGAGTTTGTGCTAAGTATACGTAGACCAGGGCGCGTTTGAAAACCTCGTAGCTTTAGTTCTAAGTTGCCATCGTTGAATATTACTATCACGTCTTATACTTTGTATACTTAACGTTCAGAAAGTGTACTGTGTATCAATTTTGAATGCACATACTTTTACTTTGATACAGTCAGTCAGTCAGTTTCTCCTTCTATATAAATCTGTCCCCACACTAACATAAATCTCGACTTCCACAGCGCAGCAGCGAGGCAGAACTAAAAGAGAGACCAAACACGGCGCCGCCAAAAAAACGAGTGCAGATACAAGAGATCTCAGTATAGACGACTTCTGAACTGCGTCCGTGTGAACTGCTGAGATAAGTGAACTAGTGAGCTAGTGAAGTGAACTATGTGTATTGCGTTAGTGAGTAATTTTCGTCGAGAACCTTGGATGAGCAACGTTCGAGGGACTCTTGCATCACTGTCATGTTCCACGTATTAGTGTCAATATTATAAAGAGATATTATTATGGTTGTATCTTTCAGGATGATGATTTTATGAACTTTTCGCGTACATTATTAAATTTCGAATGTGTTGGAAAAGTCTGTGACTTCAATGTGTCAAGCATTGTAACAGTAGTTGATTGATCATGAGCACTTATTGACTCTATAAATATGAAGCTTAGCTACTTATTTGAGAGCGAGTATTTTTTGCGACACTTGAATAGAACTCTTTTTTTCTGAAATAAGTGAATGTGAAGTAGTGAGCTCGAGTGATCTATGTGAACTAGTGAACTATTTTCTGTTAATGAGTGGTAAATGATTAATATTCTCTTTACTTTCTCTTCTTCCATAAAATCAAACAAACCGATCATCAACTTACTACAGGTACTGCTATTTGAATCAATTTAATTAAGAAACAGAACCAAAATGATATAAAATTCAAACTTGGCTTCAAGATAATCTAGAGACATCAATGTAGAGAACCTCTGCTATACGTCATGTACGTAAACTATCGAAACTAGTGAAGTGAAATGTTAATGTCAGGGAATGGATCCATCGATAATTCGCGGGTGGACGAGCATTGGAGTCCCGTTCGCTTCACTGAGTGCTCTCGCACCACTAGCCCGCTGCATGCGTGACGCTAGACTTAGTTTGACTGTTTAAGAACCTCTACATACTACAAATCGACCGATAATTTTAAAGGTTGCGTTATAGTTGTGAAGAACTATGGATATTGCACAGCGATTTGTAATCGACCAATAAAGAACTTTGTAGTGTTTAACAGGCTTTAATTTAAGTCAAAAATGAAGAATATTATTTGGTTGTAATTGATGATTGATTGAGTCTAAGGTGGAAGCGGCGACATATTTCTAATTAGTTTCTACCAGCAATTTGGACTCCCAGGACAGGTTAAATATTGACCAATCGAAGCATAATGTGGGTCTCTTTTATGAGACATATTATACCTGTATATGTGTATCATGATCCCTTATCGGTTTATTTGGCTAGATTGGAAGTTGTGAATCTTAAGAGCTAAGCTCATGTCGCGACGAAAATCTCATCATAGAAAGCTCAAATTATATCAATGGCTGTATTTCTTGCAGCATTTCAGTAATAAAAGACTATCCACCACAGATAAGAATTGCGTCCGTCGCATTGTAACTTTCAAATGTTGGTGCTTGGCCCAATTTGTTTAATATTAAAACTATTATCAGCCCTTATAATACAAGTTCACAGTTGATTACCTCCAGTCGGTTTCATGTATGTAAAGTAATGTATGTAGTTGGAACGTTTCCATCTTTCTCTACGGTTTCTGGAACATTTGTTATATTGTCTGAACTGTATGAGCATTGTTGCTATGATAAATTATTATGCGGTTCCGTTTTCGAGTCCGTTAACTTTTCTTTTGTCCTCTGGGGATTTCAATCGGAAGTTAACTTTTTTTACCTTTTTCGAGCAACTTTCAGTTAATTTTATTATTGTTCTTTTCCGCTGTCGTTTGAATCTTAAGACTTAGTAATTGTGTCAACTGCCTCGTTGGTCTAGTGGTAAGCATATTCGACTGCGGCCGACGAGGTCCCGGGTTCGAGTCCTGGGTCGGGCCATAATTAAGTATTGGGTTTTCCTAACAAGAAATTCTCAGTACTAGCCTGGAGTTAGGAAGTTGGTGTTGCTTCACCCCCGTGCCTCGGAGAGCACGTTAAGCCGTCGGTCCCGGTTATTATCACTAACATGATAATAGTCGTTAAAGCCCGCCAACCCGCATTGGAGCAGCGTGGTGGTCCTAAGCTCTAATACCTCTCTCCTATGAGAGTGGCGGCCTGTGCCAAGCTGTGATGCGTTAATGGGCTGTAGTGGTGTCTCATCTGAATAATGGACATTACAATATCATTAAATGACTCATCAAGGACAGACAATGTTTCGATAAAAAAGAGAGAATCGATTTCGAGATTTTTAGAGAAATAAAGCAAATATTATATTGCTAACATGTCTGTAATTCACATAACAATTGTTTTTTTTTAATTTTCAAGCTTTTATTCAATGTTACTTTTATAATTATTTATGTTTCAAAAGTACATGAATATTTGAATAATATAAATTTGAAGTAAAATTAACAAAATTACCAGATCACAATGATTATCCTTGATTGATCTCGAATTGAAAAGTCTCCAATGACCATGTTTTACTATTAGTGCCCTTTAATTAAACTTTAATTTAATTATCAGATACTTAAATTTAGTTAGTGAAAAGGAAACATAAACCTAAAATAATATTATGTTCAAAAAATCTCTGTAGTTCAATTCTAAACTGTTGCAATTTCATAGTATTTTATGTATCTCTGTTATTCAAATTATCTCAATTCTATTCATAGTTATCTATTCCTTATTTTATAAACTTGTATTATAATTATATCGGTAGTTAACGTAAGATAAAATATTTATAATGTTCATTTTACATTTACCTCATACTAACAAGTGTTAGATCTTTTGTATAAAGTGAATTGTTATGGTTAGTTCTTTTAAGATGTATAGATCTGTCAAAATATATTATACAAACGATAATATTCAAACGATTTATTTTGTCTCTGATTTTGATTTTTGTCTTGACGTGCGAAGGTACCGGGTTCGATCCCCGACAGGGTCAATTTGGGAATTTATAATATCTTTATTTCCCTGGTCTGGCCTGGTGGGAGGCTTCGGCCGTGGCTAGTTACCACCCTACCGGCAAAGGCCGCCAAGCGATTTAGCGTTCCGGTACGATGCTGCGTAGAAACCTAATAGGGGTATGGGTTTAATATAACTGCCATGCCCCTAACAGGTTAGCCCGCTACCATCTTAGACTGTATCAGGTGAGATCGCAGTAAAAGGCTAACTTCTAGTGGATAAAATAAAATAAAAATATTGATAGCTTAGAGTTACGTGGCCTATGCATAATTATAACGATTAATTTTTATTACATTACGAATACACAGCGCAGCATTAATTAGAACGTTTGGTTTGGGGGGGATTTGATTTTGCATTTCACGTTAACTAAGGCTCGAGTCACTATAAGACAGAGGTGCGAAAACCAACGTGTACGTATGAATTTTATTTTATTTAATGGTTTGCCAACAGGTTATACACAAAAACAACATAAATATAACAAAACACATATAAAACATTTTAGAGTGTACACCCAATTACTGGCAAGCCGGCATGCATTTAGCTGATCTCGCAAGTGCGGGGTTACCAGTTTACAAATAGCTTAACTTAAAAAACACAAACAAAATTACAAAAAAAAAAACAATCAGCTAGATATATTATAAGTCTCTTGATACTGCATCAATGAACTGATGCAGCATCTTTTTGTACTGCTGTAAAGAGAGTGAATGAGGATCTGTGGTAATTTTAGCAGTTTTGAAGAGGTTATTGTACTCACGACATATTCTAAGCAACACATTATTTTGTCCTAAGTTAGTTCTGCATCCTTTAATTATAAACGGTCTGTAATTAGAAATACGCGAGTTATTTCGAGGCACAGAAAACTTTATTTTAGATAGAATACTTGGGCAGTCAATTCCAAGAATGAATGTTGTAAACTAAACGGGGGGCATACTACCATCGCTTGAATCCATAATTTTCTTCATCCATCTTCATATATCCAGTGTTTTACACTTTGCACATTATATAAAGTGAATATAAAGTTAAGATTACTTTATAATATGTGGTTACGGCATTTCACTTTAAGCCACGTAATTTTAAGCTTATATTTTCTATGACATTAAAATCTTGTGAAATCTAATTTGTAAACTCTTGAACAACTTATTTGATGTCAAAAAACGAGTTTTTTTTTAATGTTGTCGTAACTAATAAGGTCTGCATACAATACAATGATTGCGGTCACCTTCTCTGTAAATACAAGATGTTAGTATTACGAACTGTAAATATTAGATCTCGTCGTCAATATCTGTGACTATAAAGATTTTCTCATGGACGAATGAAAGGTTTTAATAAAAGCCATTTTCCTGTATCATATTGTTTCATTTCAATGCCTCTAACATTATTTTGTGTATTCTTATTAACGTTAGATTGTACGTAGCAAGTGTACTATCTATATCCAGCAGTTTGGTTGGTGCAGACAAGCTGTTGCGCTATATAGCTAGTTATAGGAATGGATACAGGTTTCTTCCCATTTAGTCTTCTTTTTTAAATTTTATAAGCGCTTGGCTACAATCAAACCTGGCAGGCTTGCAAGTGGTGATACAGCCTAAGATGGAGCGCGTTTCTTGAAAATGCCTATTAATCTTTGATTCGAATATACTTAAATTGAAAGTAAATTAATTTTGATACCAAGAACACGTACAAATCGTTTTGTACGTGTCCATGGTATTTCGACTACGTATGTGTGCCGAAATTGACGATGCCTTTCGACTTTTGTAAAATTCATGGTGATTATAATCCTTGGTACTGGTGCACCAGAAATGCCTGTTGCGATCGGTCGTAATGAATGAATGAATGAATGAATGCCTTCGTTGAAAGATAACAAAGGTATTACAACTTTATGTCAACCTTAATATAATACAGACATTATTATTGTATGTAACAGTGTAAGTAATAGTTAGTGTAGATAGTATTCAGTTTACATTTTACAACAATATTTAAGCAAATACATCGCGTTATTTCACTACTTCGGCAATGTTCCTCGACCCTTATAGAAAACAATGCATAGTAAAAAATTAATATATTCTGTTCTAAGATTTTTATCCCTTAGAAAATCCACGAATACGCTCGTGGTAGCAAATTAGATATACCGCCCTAAAACCCATGGTGTAAAGTTACACCATAGTTATTATGCATGTATCTGACAAAATGCAAGTATGTGCTAGCCAAGGGGTAAGTAAACACTTTTAAAGTAAACATTTTCTGTTAAAGTTTTGTTAGTGTTAAGTTTAAGTTATTTTCGTGTCTCATCACCCGCTATCGGACTAAGCTCGGGGCGACGGGAAAAACTTTTAATTTAATGCCTCCGACACCCGGGAACTTCCGAAATTAACTATTCAGCCGAGGTCGCTTCGCCAACAAAATTATACTGATCTTTATTGTTCCATATTTTTTGAAGGGAGATCTTTTGAGCAGCTCGCTCGGGGAGCGCTTTGTTATCGCGAATTCTTTTTGGACTGTGCACTTTGAGTTAAGCGATAAAACATCCTTTGAGACTTTGATAAATTGTTGCTGAGACTTGACGCTAGTCAATCTATAGACAGACGGCCGGCCACAGTATTCCAGTTTCTGAGGGTATTTTAATAAAGTGCTGAATTGGAATAGAAAGTAATTAACATTATGCCAGTCATTTATTAACCTGCAGTTGCAACATCCTATGAACCGAGTACTCGTACTGAGTCCTACAAAATTTAAAAACAAGTTAAAAGAATAAAGTAGGTACTATTAGAAAAAGAGTCAACCCAAGAAAAATTAGAGTCGTCGAACAATTTCATTTCTGTACCTATTTATATTGGACTAGTAAAACGTCGTGACTAAACCCGAATGCCCAAATCTTTTCCATAACGTTCTCAAAGTTCTGTGAAGATTATTAATCCGCACTGTACCAGCGTGCTGGACTATGGCCTAATTCGTGTAGTGAGAGGAAATAATATGCTCAATGTGAAATAATACAGATACAGATCTCCTGTCCGTCCAGCCGTTTTACTGTTGGTTTCTAACTTCTAACTAGCTTTTGCCCGTGACTTTCGTCCGCATAGACTACAAAAATTTTCAACCCCTATTTTACCCCCTTAGGGGTTGAAATTCTAAAAAAAAATTCTTAGCGGACTTTTACGTCATAATAGCTATCTGCATGCCAAATTTCAGCCCGATTCGTCCAGTGGTTTGAGCTGTGCGTTGATGGTAAGTGATGATGTAGTCCAAGATGGCAGCTGGCTAATCTGTTAGGGGCATGGCAGTTATATTAAACCCATACCCCTATTTGGTTTCTACACGGCATCGTACCGGAACGCGTAATCGCTTCGCGAGACGTCTTTGCCGGTAGGGTGCTAACTAGCCACGGCCGAAGCCTCCCACCAGGCCAGACCAGGGAAATTTCAGAAATTATAAATTCCCAAATTGACCCTGCCGGGGATCGAACCCGGGACCTCCGCACGTTAAGACAACAGCGCTACACACTGCGCCACGGAGGTCATCAAGAATGTAACGAGAGTGCCGCTAATTTATGATCGGGTATCATTAACGAGCGACCCCCACGCGTGGAGTAGACTCGCAGGATGGTCATCAATCAGACGCTTAAAGACACGGGGGACACTTTCTGAATGCGATGTTCTAATAAATAGCATCGAGCCATTGAACTCGCAGCCTGTCTGCGTAGATATTCCAGCTGGATTGGTTACGTTTCCGTGACGATGGCTGTAATATAGCGAATGTTTTCTTCAGGTATTTTTTTTTCTATTATAGAATAGAATAGAATAGAAAAATCTTTATTGGCAGCAATAAACACAGATGAACAAAATAAATCAAATTTAAAAATGAGCTACATACATATAATAAAATGTAAGTTTGTACAGCAGTGTGTAACGCTGGTGTAACGCTACCAACAGGTGAGTCACTCAGCTTGTGTTTGGGCTCCAGGCCTCTCATAGTTAAAATTATGGAGTACCAATGTTATTCAATATAATTACAAACTAGCCATGACTATTTGGCTAATAAGTAATTTTACTTAAACTTGAACTTAAACGTACGATACATGCTAGAAATTCATATTGTTTGAACTAAAATGACGATAGGTAAACTCATTGATACATTTGAGTGAGTTTAACATCCTGTCCATCCTGAATTTTACTTAGTATACAAATATTTGGTAATATATATATAATATCGATAAAAATAATTACCGAAATAATTTTTATTTCATTTTATATAATATAACTCTCTAATGCCCGCGACTTCGTCCGCATAGTTTGAGGTTTTTCAGTTCCCGTGGGAAGTCTTTAATTTTCCGGGATAAAAAGTAGCCTATGTATTATTCGAGACTATAATCTATCCCTGTGCCAAATTTCATCCAGATCCGTTCAGCCGTTGGGGCGTGATTGAGTAACAAACATCCATCCATACATCCATCCATCCAAACTTTCGCATTTATAATATTTACTAGTGGGCCCGGCAGACGTTGTCCTGCCTTGAACCTAGAACTCGATTGCAGCGCCTTCAAGTCTCTAACTACAAAAACGTTGGACTTGCATACAAATTTTCAACCCTCATTTCACCCTCTGTGGGGTAGATTTTCGTGAAATTGCTTATGCAGTTTATTATTACTTAAAACTAATAACCTTTATGCCGATTTTCAAGTATCATAAAACTTCAAAAACTTAGAACCCTCATGTAAGCTTCCAACCCCCATTTCACCCCAAAGTGGGAGAAATGGGGGTTGGAAGCTTTGGAAGGAAGTTTGAATTTTCTTAAAACCGTTTCTTAGCGGCCGTCTACAGAATTGAAGGAACCTATCTTCCAAATTTCAAGTCTGTATGCTTTATAGTTCCTGAGATATCGTGATGACCTTTCGCTTTTATATATATAGATTTAAAGTAAGGTTGAAGTAATGATGATTGCAAAGCAATAAGGTCTTTCATTTCCGTTACCTAACCGCATGAAATACAATAAGCAGGCACTTTGAACTGAAATTGAATATTAAACCAATTTTCTGTCAGTCAAGTGGCAACAAAAAGGCTGTTTCATAAAACGATTACAAGCTTGTCGGGCGTGGTTCATTATTGATTCCCCGTGGAGGCGGTAAGATGGGCCATCTGATGACGTAGCGACGTCGGGTGAAGTGGGCCGAGAGCTCGTTAACATTGAAAGGGTGTAAAAAGTTAATAGCTCCCCTGCCTCACCATTGCATCCGAGATAATGGAACTGATAGTTAATTATTTCACTGAATATATTTCATCTTACACTAGATGGCTGGATGATATCCGCTTGTTTTTTTATTACAGGAAAAGCTTGCGCTTGGTGACAATCATGCTAACAAAGCAATGATGAGGTCTAGGTTAGAGCGCATTTTTTTCAAATTCCCGCAGAAACTTCTTGATTCTCCAAGAAGATTCATCTAACATCTGGTGAATCAAGATGGGCCAGCTGATGACGTAGCAACGTCGGGTGAAGTGGGCCGAGAGCTCGGTAGCATTGAATGGGTGTAAAAAGTTAATAGCTCCCCTGCCTCACCACTGCATCCAAGATAATGGAACTGATAGGTAATTATTTCACTGAATATATTTTATCTTACACTAGATGGCTAGATGATATCCGCGTGTTCTTTTTAGTATAGGAAAAGCTTGCACTTGGCGACAATCATGCTTTGCACCGACCTCCGTGGTGCGCCACGGAGGTCGGTGCAAAGCGGTGCAAGCGGTCGGTGTGTAGCGCTGTTGTCTTAACGTGCGGAGGTCCCGGGTTCGATCCCCGGTAGGGTCAATTTGGGAATTTATAATTTCTGAATTTTCGCTGGTCTGGCCTGGTAGGCTTAGGCCGTGGCTAGTTACCACACTACCGGCAAAGACGTACTAGCGTTCCATTTAGCGTTCCGGTACCGTTTCCGTAAAGAAACCAAATAGGAGTATGGGTTTAATATAACTGCTAGCCCTTAACAGGTTAGCCCGCTACCATCATACACTGCATCATCACTTACCATCAGGTGAGATCACAGTCGAGGTAGTCCTTGACTGCGATCTCGCCTGATGGTCACAAGTTAGTACTTGGAGTGGATAAAAAAAAATCCTAACAAAGCAATGATGAGGTCTAGGAACCTAGACCTCATCATTGCTTAGTTCGCAATTTTTTTAAAACATTAAAAAATCTTTTCAATTTTTTTTAATCCCCGCAGAAACTTCTTAATTCTCGAAGAAGATTCATCTAACAAGTATTGACTCGTTCGTTTATTCGTATTAGCAAGCAAGAAAACATGAGAACAAGAGAACATGAAAGCTATCAAAATAAATAAATGACTAAATGACTAACATCTAGTGAATTCAAGCGCTCCTATTGGTGGGTTACACACACTTAGCACAGCAACGTAGCACATTTCTGGTGGAAGAACACCCTAATCCCTTGTATTTCAATATCGTCTGTGTATCGGAATGTCATGTTAAACAGTAATTGGAACTCGGAAGTGACCCTTGTCGAAACGATTGAGCTATTGAGCGGTTATTGGTTTGGATGATTAATGGGATTCTAGTATTTACTTAAAGAATTACTTAATCCATACTTAACGCGAAAGTGTTTCTGTCTGTCTGTCTGCTGCGCTTTCACGGCTCACCTGTTTAACCGATTTTGATGAAATTTGGTACAGGGATAGGCTGTATCCCGGGGAAGGACATAGGCTACTTTTTATCCCGGAAAATTAAGGAGTTCCCGCGGGAATGGAAAAAATTAACAAATCCCGGACGAAGTCGCGGGCATGGTCTAGTATTACACATATTCTTAACTATCTCATGTTGAAGTTTGGAAAAGAATATTTTGGCTTCAATCTGCACATTATTACAACAGTTGTTTTGATTAAAACTCGGCATTATCACGATCATCGCAACTTATCTCCGGCACACTCTTGGAATGCGACGGGCAAGGCCATAGACTACCACGCTGCCAAGTGCAAATTGACAGTTTTACACGCTATGTATAAGTCACAGGCATGCAGTTATATATTTCTCATCGTGAAAGTTTGCAAAATTCATACTTACATACCTATAAATACGTACGTGTGTCTATGTGTCATTTTGTCCGTCAGTCTTTTACGTTTTCACCTGTCGGTAAAGTGAGGATAGCTCGCAATCAGGAGACGAATATTTAGGTACTTTTTATCGGGCGAACTTTTTACGGACACAGTTGCACTAAAGGGTTGCTCTTCTACCTTTTATGTACGCAACCCTTTAAAGACTGAATTGAAAAATCCCTTATTTTTATACGACTGCCTGAAAAAAGGAGTATATTGTTTTCAGGGTTACTGTATGTATGTATGTATGTATGTGAGTTTGTATATTCTACCATAACTTCTATACGCCTGAACCGACTTTGATAAATGAGGTATTGTAAGAATCCCTAGCTTATTCCGGGTAATATAGGCTAGTAAAATGTACAAAAAAATTGATGGGGTGACCATGGTCCCGCATTAAAGATTGAAGTTGAAAAAAAAATTTCGATAATAAGATTAACTATATAATAATCATATAAAAAATTATGAGTAGATTCCAAAAATATATAAAACTATAGTTCAATATACAGTGATTCACATAAAAAAACATTTAATAAAAATGTGAATAAGATTCTAATTTAACTAAATTAATTTAGTTTTTTAACTTTTTAGTTCCTTTTTCACAGGGCAGTCGTGTTTTTTATTTTTTTTAAATCCTGACTTGTTAACCACCGTGGTTATGCTGTGCATTCATCTATTTATTCACTAGCTGATGTTTTAATAAAGATGTGAATAAGATTATAATCTACCTAGATTAATTTAGTTCTTAAACTTTTTAGTTCGTTTTTTGGCAGAGCAATCGTGATTTTAATTATTGGAAGTCAGTTATAAACAGCTATGTACTTAGCCTATCATATAATGAATCTTCTATTTGTCATTTGAAGTTTTGTATTATTATTACACTTTTATTCTCACAGCGTTCACATAATATCTGCAACTGGCAGCCGTCCTATCTGTTGTCACTCCGACGTTCAATTTAGGTCTCTCGTTGACCCGACGCGACGTAATAGAAAGACGTATACGCCGCGATATCTTACTCCGATATCTGCTGCTAGTAAAATATTATGTTTATTTGTGTTGCCTTCTTTATTTCCTCCACTACCATTGCTTAGAGCAGTATTGTTTTAATATTCAGTATTGTTTATATATTTTTCGTATTAAAAAAAAAAATTGCTGATGCTCTTGTTTGAGAATTGTAATCTTTATTATAAGGATATCAAGATACTTCATGTAAAATTCTGAATTTTCCCTGGTCTGGCCTGGTGGGAGGCTTCGGCTGTGGCTAGTTACCACCCTACCGGCAAAGACGTGCCGCCAAGCGATTACGCATTCTGGTACGATGCCGTGTAGAAACCGAATAGGGGTATGGCTTTAATATTACTGCTACGCCCCTAACAGGTTAGCCCGCTACCATCTTAGACTGCATCATCACTTAACATCAGGTGAAATCGCAGTCTAGGGCTAACTAGTAGTGGATATAAAAAAACTGATATTTTAAAACATTACTGCTTTAAGCGATGGTAGTATGTCCCCTGTAGATACTACAATTTATCTGTAAGCAATATGTTGGATTGTTTTTAAGAAACACTGACGTCATCTTTTATGTCATGTATTCAATTAGGTATTTGACTACTACTTCTACTAGTCAAATAAATTATTTTTTATATATTATTATTAAATAGAGGATCTACCAAAAAATGTAGTATCCACGTCCCTAATTAGATTTATGTTGAATAACTATTTTAAACTATCGATATCGAGAATAAAAAAGTGCGTCAAACCTTGATGTCGGCACTATTCAGTATTTCTACAAAATCCCTAAGCACGCGTTTTGACGTTTTAATGAAGATGCACTTATGCACTTATCGACGGGTTCCGGGCTAATTGTATTAAGCGACACTCTGAGCGATATAGACTTTTATACATATTTGGAATCAGCGAATTTTTCTGCGTTATTTGAGCTGGATTTGGTGCCGATCGGAGCACTTTTTTGTCGCTTAATACAACCGCATTTTTGGGCCCATTTTGGACTGCAATGTATGAAGCGACACAAAATATTGACAAATTTAGGAACTGTGTACTTAAGCTGACTACCAAATACCAGGCAGTCGTTTAAACGTTTTTTCCTGGAGCAACAATTTATAGGCAACGTACGTTAAAGCATTTAACCTGACTTTATAAATATATAGAAATGTCGCTTAATACAATTAGCCTCTTTGTTAAATTCTTATCCATTGTCGCTTAATACAATTAGCTTTACCTTGTAAATATATGTACGGGTGGTAAGGTTCAATTATGCTTGTGTTACGTCGGTATAGTGAAATACGTCTTGTTTACTTGATCGTTTATTTGCGACTGACTAAGTATCGGTGATCGTGCGTTACTTATACAAAAATGCAATTCTACATCAAACATGCCGGCCCCCAAAAGGCCATTAGGGCCTTTTCCAAACTTTAATAAATATTTACTTACAAGATTACGTCGTTTGAAGTATAAACAACAAAACATTGAGCGACTGATTCTAACTGAACATTAGGGTAGGCAAATAATTTCATTGATACAAATTACAAATACAATACATTTCGATTAAAGAGGGCTTACATGGTGGCAAAATCTAACATTAATTTTTAATATAATAACATAATTTTGTTAACATTTCCTTACATTAAACTTCGAAAATAACATGTTTTTTATGCACAATAGGTACACATACACACAATCACAAACTTTCACTAGTGTTACAGGATATTGGTGTGGAATACAATCTTGAGGTAAGTGGTTTTATTTTACTTTGTATTGTTTTTGATCCCTTTTGTATTATTCCTTTTCTTTTTAGTACTAATATTTTGTTTCTTTTTTATTTCTTTCAGGTTTTCAGGATTTTCTTCACTATAAGGTAAGTATGCTTTTCCCGTAGGAGTTTTTTGGTAAGTATATTTCCAAATAAAATTATTTTTCCTCATATGTTTTTTATTTTTATCTTGTTTAAATGTTATTTCCTTTTCAGCTTTCTTCTTTATATGTACTTGGTGATGAAGGACCAGTATAGATTTCTCCAGCAAGTTTGTATCGAACTCGCCGAACAAGATCCATCCCAGGCTGGTTTCTTGTGCACATGGAGAACCTGGTGGACCCCTGATTAGGGATTGTTGCACTATTTGTGCATACTCTTTAACGCCCAGAAGTAAATCAATCTGGCCTGGTATATGGTAGCTTGGATCAGCCAATTTGAGCCCTTCTAGGTGCTTCCAATTCTTGATCAATACAGGTTGGGATGGGATGGTTGTGGTGAGTTGGTTGCACATAACATATGCATTTATGTTCATTATGAAATCGGAATCGTAATGAGATACAATTTCAAGTCTTACCGCGTGATTCACCTTTGTCCTTGTTGATCCCACTCCAATGATTCTACCTTTCGCTTTCTGCTTGGTAAGTTTGAGCATTTGAGCCGCCTTTTCTGTTATAAACGCTGACTGAGAACCAGGATCTACTAGCGCCCTCAGCACAACCGTGTGATTTTGCTCATTCCTTGCTATCACGGATGCTGTCGCTAGCAGTGCTGTACCTGTGCTGAATTCTTTCGTGCTACTTTGATGTGATGCTATAATTGCATTCCTTTTCTCTTCTACACAGTGATATGATGCCTCCGGTGGTATGGACGCTGCTTTAACCGAAGTATCATCGTTCTTGGACCTGTGTACGAGTGAGTGATGCCTCTTCTTGCAAATGTGACACGTGACTCTTAATCTGCACTGATTGGCTGCATGAAATGGAGCCATACAGTTGTAGCATAGGTTGTTACCTTTTAAATAATCGCTTCTTTCAACAGGTGTCAGTTTGATGAACTCTTTACAATGGCTTAGAGTGTGGTTTTCCTTACATAAGACGCATGTTTTCTCCTTTGATGGTGACGTGGTTGCCGTAGCCGCTACATGACATGTTCTCTCTTTTACAGGTTTGTCACGAGATGCTGATGGTGATGTAAGCTCAAGAGTGCGAAACTTTGACTCGAGAAACTTCTTTAGGCTATCCCATGTAGGCATTTCTTCAGAGTGATGTTCGTAAGCATATTCCTCCCACTGCTTATGTGACTCTGGATCCAACTTCTGTACAACCAGAAATATTATTAACAGATCCCAAGAATCCGTGGAAATCTTTAGGTTCTCTAAGTGGTTTAAGCACTCCGTAGTACTATCTAAAAGTAATTTCAGCTGATTTGCGTTCTGAGTGCTCAATTTCTTTTGATTAAAGATTCTTTTGAGCAGGGAGTTCACTATCAAACGTTTATTTCCATAGCGATGTTTCAGCATGTCCCACGCTTGTGCATAATTGTCATCAGATACTTGAATGTGATTTAATATTGTTGCAGCTTCTCCACTTAAGCTGGTTTTCAGGTAGTATAACTTTTGAACTTGACTAAGTGACGAACTATGTACCAAAGTATTAAATAAATCATGAAAGGTTGTCCATTCTTCATATTTACCAGTGAATATAGGTATCTTAATGGGGGGTAGTCTTACTTGCGAGCAGCATGAGTCCTCAATTGAAACACTCCCAAAATGATGTACGTTGGGTGATTCACTAGCTCTTGCCTTTGAAGCTAACATATCTTTTATGTCGCCATGCAAACACAAATAAATTTCTTCTTGTATAAAAAATTCTTCGTTAACAAAATATGACATTGTACCTCTCTGATCTCGCGTTGTGTTCTTGACTAAAGTTTCGTGTGCGTTCTTAAACGTAGTCCAATAACCTTCTAACATTTTAATTCTACTATCTAAATAACCTGGCGTCATTCTTTCTTTGGGGCATTTTTTCCAGTTTATTTGTGTTTTCTGTAGTATAGCAGCGGTATTTTCGAGAATATTAATGGCTTGATCCGTAACAGTAGTCATTGTTTTTATTTGGTACACAAATCTTCTTCAAAATGCGTTAAAATTGGTCGGTCACTTGTTTCCCGCTTGAAATGATGTACAATTCATTAAAACTTTAAAAATAACAATAACTTGCGTATCCTTATCGCTTCGATTGCACTTGCTATTGTTCTCAACCGGTAGGTAGTCTTTCGATAGCTCACTGTGATCCGGTTCGATATTCGACCATATGTACGGGTGGTAAGGTTCAATTATGCTTGTGTTACGTCGGTATAGTGAAATACGTCTTGTTTACTTGATCGTTTATTTGCGACTGACTAAGTATCGGTGATCGTGCGTTACTTATACAAAAATGCAATTCTACATCAAACAATATACAAGAATGTCGTTTAATACATTTAGCCTCTTTGTCAAATTCATACCCAGTGTCGATCCATACATTTAGCTCTGTACATGAAAGTACTCAGTAGGCTACGTAATAAAAAGACTGTTTAACTTCTGATTCCTATACAATTGTGATAAAAACTTTAGTTGTTACCTTGGTAATTTATAATGTGTGTTTTATTTCTCATTTCATAATTATTAAGAAGATAGGTAGGTACACCCTATGTATGTACCTTTTAATTTATCAATGTTTTAACCGCCAATTTCTGCAAACTTCATTATTCAAGTATAATTACAAACAATTTATTTAAAAAAAAATCAGTCGCATAAACTAATTAGCCATACATTAATACGTTTAAGATATTATGGTATTTATATCAATTAGCTTAGGTTTGAAATATGACCAACTCTTTGATTAAAGCACTTAGCTTAGAACCATTATTTGCATGCCTAGGCGGTTAAGTCATTTAGCCTGGAACAAAAAAAAGTAAAATATGGGTCATTTTGTATTAAGCGACATTTATCTTCGTTAAAAATAGGAATATTAGAAAAAAAATCTAATTATGGGGAATATGTTATAAAAACAGTAATATCCTTCTTTTTAAAGAAATAATGCGATTTGGTAAAGTTATTTTTTTTTTCTAAAAATCGAAACTTTAAACTGCTCTGGTGTAAAGTTTCAAAAATGTCGGTTAATACAAATAGCCCGGAACCCGTTGATATGGATACGTCATAATATAAAAGTCTATCGCGACAAGATAATACTCAATACTCAATATCATTTATTCAATATAGGTACACTGTAGGTACACTTAATGACGTTAAAAATTACTTACATAAAAACACATGATGGTGATAATTGGTTACGGTATCTTAAAACTAAAGCTACTAGGGTTCCAAACGAGCCCACAACAAACTCAGCCGGTTTTTTTTTATTATTATCACCAGTTCACAAATCATCATAACTAAGGAACTATCAGAGCCATAGAGCAAATTATTGCCAAGCTTCCTTGTCGTTTAAGTAGTCCTATAAAACGTTCCTATCCGACATGGAGGTTTCGTGCGGCTTTATTATGTTCAATCTCTCTGAATTAATATTTTAAATGCGAAAGTTTGTTTGTTATTCAATCACGCCAGAACGTCTGAACGGATCCGTATGAAATATGGCACAGGGATCAATTATAGTCTGCAATAATACATACGCTACTTTTAATCCCGAAAAATTAAAGAGTTGTCTTGAGCCATAAACCATACGTATACCACAGTGGCGTGGACAGATTTTGAAGCTAGCGTAGGCATTAGTTAGTCAGAATACCTTTTTTCGAGATGTTTAGTTGAAAAAGAGCATTGGCGTATTTTCATTTGGGTAAGCTGTGCTTTTATACCTCTATGAACTGAACGCCACTGGTATACCATCGACCATAAACCTCAATCCACGCGGACGAAGTCGCGGGCACCAGCTAGTAATGATGCTAGCATGGATTCAGCTGTAAGGTATCGCATTTTTCAAAAGGCTATAGAGTATCGCAGCCAGCTAAGGCGGTCTCATTGAGAGGGACAGATTGATGATCATCCCTCCAGGAGCGTCGCCGCGTCCCCCCCCCCCGGGCCTCACCCCCTCCCCCGGGCCTCATCCCCTCTATTCATAGCAGATCATAAATTAGCTCCGTCTGCTGTGTCGGTTACAATCAAGGCGATCCAGGAGCTCGTGGTCATTTCCAGGGAGGTAATAGATTAAGGTAATTGCCAATAATTTTGACCATCAGCCTCCTATTTGAGCGATCGGGATTCAATCCTTGGTCTTGCACTTCTAAGATTTTGAGTTATGTACGTTTTAAACGATTAATTATTAATAACAATCGCAGGAAAACGTGAGGCAACCGGCCTGCCTGATGAGTTCCTTCATTAATATGGACTTCCGCAAAGTTCCTGCTTCTATCCAACATTCTATAATATAATTAAAATGACAATTAACAGTGTTCTAAGACTTCTAAGCTATGAGACCATTGGTGGTTGTCCTTACCAGATTACGCAGTCACCTCTCCTCCTATAGCTACAATAAAACGCTCGGCGGAATCGATGAATAGACGTTATTCCGCTTCGTTTGCTGCGGGCTGTTTACCGGCCGCCATTGTTGGAGCGTTCAAACACGCATTCACTTCACTGTTTCATTAATTTTACGTTTACGATTCAGTTGTTCAACCTAGCGGTTTTGTTATACAAGTAGGTACTCGAACGTATTTAAACCTAATTTTTAAAGATACATTATTTATTAAGTAGTATACCTACATAGAATTGTAGTAGTGAACGTATTGGTCCCATTTATAATCGATACAAAAACCTAAGAGTTTAATACTCTAAGTCGAGTCATATGCGGAAGGACGTGTGAACCCACGACATTATTATCCCAAGAAAACTCCTACTATTACGTGATTAATGAAAAGGTGTCACGACCCCCAGTTATGAGGATTACGACGGAGAGATTTGCGTTTCAAATATTGCCGAAGAAGTATATACCTAATTATTTTTGTCATATAGTTTTTCTTTTAAAATTATTTTAAAAGATTTTTATAGATACCACAATACGTCGGTACTACATAATTATAGCGTATAAAGCATCTATAATTTGGCTCAATAATTGTTCCCCTCAATACAACCAGTTAGAAGTAAATTGTGTTATAAAAATAATATTATACGTTCAATTGTACTTACTGAGTCTGAAAGACGGATTGGCGTTTTTATCTGACGTCAAAAATAAGCATTCAGCGTTCAATAAAGACTTGTGATCGAAGCTTTTTATAAATTGGTTATTTCTTCAAAGAGCGTTGAAATAGCGGCAATAGGGTACCTCACCCGGCTATTTTTTGACCTGTGACTCTCGACGCGTGAAGCTCGGGCGCCGAGTTAAAAACGCCATTAACTTTTTCCACCACCTCCACTGAGCAGGGAGCTAATGAGCGCACGCTCTAATAACTATTTCCTTTCGTGACTTGCAACTGTTTGCTCTTATAATAATAATAATAATAATACGTCTACAAAAGGCTGTAATCTTAAATACATGCCGCTTAGTACGTAAGGTTTTAACACAGGAGTAGGTTACCCTAATTATGCAATTGGCTCCGGCCCGTGCATAGTTATTTTCACCTTCATTTATTGAACAGAATAAAAGAGTTAAACCAAAATAATAATAATATAGGCTTTATTTACTGAAAATCTACAAAATTAAATTATTTACATTTACTATTTTAACTTACATCTGTCTTACATATTATTTAAAGTATTACTTATAACAAAACCTATTCTACTACTTAATGTCTAAGCTAATTACACTAGTGTGATTAATTTTCAGTACGCCCTTTGGACGAAGGCCTCCTCCAGTCGTTTCCATGTATTTCTATCTTGTGCTATTCTTTGCCAAGTTGCTCCCATCAATTTCATGAAATCATCACTCCATCTTATTCTTTGTCTTCCTCTCGATCTTTTTCCATCTTTTCGTTCGCTCTTATACAGTTTCAGAATTGATCGCGGTTCTATCTTATTATGATGCCCTAGTATGACTGACCAAGGTTAGATACTGGTTTGTAGTGGACCTTTCTGGTTCGATCGGGGGTCTAATAAAATTAAATAACCCTTGCTTTAACGTTGAAGGCGGTGTGCGAAGTCTGCCAAATTGCACTTGACCAGCGTGATGGACTATAGCCAAACCCTTCTCATTGTGAAAGGAGACTCGAAACAAAAAATTATTTATGAATAAATCTGAGAATTGAAATAAAATAAATTAAAAGCAAAAAACTTTTTGAAAACAAGCTTTTATTTATGCGCTAAAAATAAAATAAACTTTTCTTTTAAAACTTTTACTATCATCTCGTAACGTCATTACAAAATTAATATGTTATAAAAGCTTGTCGCGAGATTTATGTAGGTACCCGTATTTAGTTACTTAGTTTGAAAATTTAAAAAAACATTTAATTTACTTGTTTATCTAAACAGGTAAATCTCGCGACCAGCTTTTATATCATATAAATTTTGTAATGACGTTATAGAATGATAGTAAAAGTTCTAAAGGAAATTTATTTAATTCATTTTAGCGCATTTATATAAAAGCTTGATTTAAAAAAGTTTTTTTACTTTTAATTTTTTTTTACTTTTTAGTTATCGCTAGGCAAGTTTCTCATTCAACGCATCATTGTTGCAAGGTCGTTGCCGCTTAATTTTGAACAGTCTAGCTCTTCACTAAGGAGACCTTCTAATGAGTTAACCATACTTCGCTGCCCAGAGCTTCGTTTAGAAGGGTAAGAGCATACAACAGCATAGTCGACAGTACCTACTACCCTTGATGTTTTTGTTTTTTACATGTTTTTCCCACGAGTTTTTCAGCTTAGCGAAACACACGTGCGGGTTTGACTTTGGAGTTATCCTTCTCCTAGACAGGTTGCAAACTAATGCTGTTGACTTCTATTTCGCCAGAGTGTGATTGGCTTTTATGCTCAGGACTATGTAGGCGTTATTCCGCATACTATTACTTCAGTTTCAGTTTCAGTTTCTTTATTAGTTGCAATTCCATAGTTACATTATTTCTTAATTAACTTATAATAGTCATTAGTAAATTAGGCATGCTATGAATACCCAGTTTGGGTGTGGCAACAAAACGGTACATGGTGGTAGGCAGGTCGATTTTATTAGTGTTTGTCAGTATCATTTAAGAATTCATTGATATTGTAGTAACATTTTTCAATCAGATAGTTTTTTAGCGTGTTATTATACTCTTTTTCTTTTCCGATGTTCCTAATGTAGTCTGGCAGATTGTTAAATATTTTTATTGACATAGAATAGGGGCTGGAGCTGTGCAATGCCAATTTTGACGGTGGGGGAATCAATTTGATTGCGTGTCTCTCGGGGAACCGACGAGCTTTGTCTTCTCTCTTGGTGTAAAAGTGTATTTTTTTTTTTATTTACAAATTAATACATTTCAAATATATAAATAGAAGGTAAGGTCAAGATTTTTTATTCTTTAAAGTGAGGTAGGCGCGACTCTGTAGTTTTTATATTTACTAAGATGCGAATGCATTTTTTTGTAATATAAAAAGATCCTGAAAATTTGTGCTGTTTCCCCAGAGGATAATGCCGTATCGCAAAAATGCGTACCCATAAGCGTAATACGCGGCTAATGCAGTTTTTAAGTTAGTAGTTTTCTTTAACTCTCTGAGGCCGTATATAAATTTAGATAATTTCGTTTTTGTCTTATTAATATGACTCTTCCAATTTAAATTAGTGTCAATGTCGATGCCTAAGCATGTTAAACTTTCAACGCATTCTATTTCCGTATTACTTACTTACTTACTTATAGATCCACTGCGTATAACTGCAACTGCGATCATCCCTGATGTGATACAGATAGCTCCATCGAAGTCCTAAAGTACTTACTTAATGATAAGATAACGATTTTGTATGTTGAATAGAAGCAGACGTTAAATACAAATATTTTTTATTCAAATAGACTTCTTACAAGTGCTTATGAATAGTCGAATGAATCTACCACTGGTTCGGAATGCCATTCCTACCGAGACGAACCAGCAAGAAACTCGGTGGTTTCTCTTTTTAAAAAAAACATATTTATTAATTATGCATTATTCTAAAGATACTTATGTAACAGCAGTCCTGGGCATTTCTGGAGCGAGTCAAATCCATGCGTTTTTACCATCTATATAATCTTCGACAGTATAATAAACTTTTTTCAGGAGCAATTTTTTAATGGTTTTCTTAAACTTGTGTAAAGGCAAGATTATAATAGGTTACTTTGTGGATATCCGTGAAAACCAAGGAAAAATAAGCTCAATTCCCTTTAATCCGCTAAAACAGACAAATCTCTGTACCTACTTCATTGTACAACGTACAGCATGCGATATGAACCGCCCACCCTCTCGCTATTTAACATCCATGGAAAAGTAAACAAGCAACTAAGCAAAAGACTTATAGGTATTCGCATATAAATTAATGTTTAAAGCAATCGATGCATCAATAATTATGGAAAACCGAAGATAAAAATTATGCAGGATTTATGTAATTTGATTTACATAATAATTAAATTAAATCAATTAAGGTAGGCGTATAGTAAATTGCCCGTAAACCACAATTACGATAATTTACGCCGTTATATATCATCGGGCTAATCGAAATGATAATCTTACATAATTCAATGTTATATGTAATTAGAGCTCACATATTATATCATACTCGTTGATAACGCTGGCCGAACATTGGCTCAAGAGATGCCAAATTTACATCTCCTGAGCATTAGTTGCCATACTCAGTTTTATATTGGCTTCACGCAATACTTCAGATGGCAGTCATTAAGCAAAAGTATTATTCAAAATACACCTACAGCTTTACAACATCTTTCCATGATTTACAGCACCTTTATCGTATTTCTAAACAGACGAAATATTACTTGGATATTGAATGTTAATAAAAAAACTTGGTTGTGGATGTGTGTTGTTATAATAGCAGTCTATATGAAACAAGTTACATACATTACATATTATTGTTATTTTATGTGTATGACTCACAGCGAGTAACAAGAATTTATTGTCTGAGGAAAATAGTTATAGCCTATATTCCCCAGGCAATTAGGGGATCGAAGCTAATATACGGGCGCCGTATAGTTGTGTGCGATAGATCGCTTCGCTTCACGTGTATCAGAGGCATGTGTAGCTAATGCCCGCGACTTCGTCTGCGTGGATCGAGATTTTTTGGTTTCCTCGAGAACTCCTTAATTTTCCGGGATAAAAAGTAGCCTATGTACTATTCCGGACTATAATCTATCTCTGTGCTAAATTTCAGCCAGATCCGTTCAGCCGTTGGAGCGCGATTGAGTAACAAACATCCATACATCCAGACATCCATATATCCATCCAAACTTTTGCATTTATAATATTAGTAAGACTAGCAATCGTTCAAGCAACAGAAGCCAATTTACGGCCAGCCTAGCTTAGTATTAATAGGAATCCGATAACACCGGCGACCTCTGTCAAAATCATTAGCCTGAAATATTGAAGGGTCTGATGTCTTCTGAATGATAAATGTGATCCAGGGTATGAGGGACGCGTCGGTCCTAGCGGCCTTATCGCCTGCAAGCCTAACTTGCTAAGTGTCTAACTTTTTTTTTTAATATGCTAAGTGCAGTATGCTAAGTGCCTAACGCGTACCCACTTGGTAATTACTATCTCTTCACTCATCAGCCCTTGGGTTTTCCAAGCTTGCTTAATTTCACAAGCGACGTCAATCCCACGGTAGCCATCACATCCAATACGGTGTTTTACGGTAACCTATGAAACTTTCCAGGTCTTTAAGTATAATATCCAGGAAAATAATATGTCACGTCATCTACTGATTCAAGGATAATCCAACACTCATGGTGGATAATGTAGCTTTAAACGCACATAATTTTAAAACCGTAATTTTAAAATTAAGTGCGCATGTTCAGCTGTGGATGTCTATCACAACGACAACGATACGACGCGCAACTACTTAAATTACATTGTTTTGGATGCTTAACATCATAAATTATTGACAAATGTTTTTCTATGAGAGAGTTACATATAAGTTTGGAATTAAAATACAACAAAAGATACCCATAACGTAAAGCTTTAACTTAACTTACAAATGTTGTAAGACGAAATGTGTTGCATTGCACCCTCAATCCGCATAAAATAGAAGAACCTTCAGTGCCGGATGACAGCGCACGTCCTTTGACTGTTGGAGAAAAAAAATCTGAAATTGCATCCATTACTCAATCCAGTTCCGCAGAAAACGTACAAAAGGAATAACCAACTGGTGGAAATTGCATTCCCTGGATCTGTTAGATTGCCGCGCTAAAAGACTCGTCCGAGATAAATCTGACAGATTTTCAAACGCCACAATTCCTGTGTTTACACAGGAAATGTGGGGTTTGAAAATTCTGTGTATATCATCTACGCCATGCCATGTTTTTTTGTGAATGCAGGTCTTACACAACCATTTACCATATTATTTACTAGATGATGCCCGCGAATTCACCCGCGTGGATGAGTTTTTGTTATTCCCACAGGAACTCCTTAATTTTTCGGGAAAAGAAGTATATGCCTATGTGTATTTCTATATTCTCCGGGATACTATCTATCTCTATACCCGCGCCTAAGGCCTATCTCTATTAGCCGCGGCGTATTGCTATGAGCAGTGCCTCTACAAGCCTGAGAGCTACATCCAGCGGTGACGCGTATAACTGATTTTATCCTATACGTTGAGCTAACTTTACTCATAACTTATGGAACTTCAAATTCAAAACAAAACAACGAAAAAAATGCAAAACAAAATATTGCGAACCGAAGACACGGCGCAACTTTTTCTCGTTAAACATTAGCATAATATCTGGGAATCCATTTGTGGTTCATATTTTATTCATTTCGGGCAATGTTTAAGTTTTTGATGCGAGTTTTGTGGCGCAGATCGTTTTTGAATTGCCTGTGAATTCAATCTGTAACCCTTTTCTATGCGATTTGCATTGGCATAAACACACATTTTGTGTTTCCTTTGTTTGCTTCATATAATATGCCTTGACATAAACACATATTTTGTTTTTCTCTGTTTGATTTTTCTTCAAGGGGTTACAGTCACGATGTGAGTCAAGAAGCTGAGCTTAATCGATGCCATACATCTTTCAAAGAATTACTTTCCTACCATCAATGTGAAAGTTTGGATGTTTGCTTCTCCTTCAAGCCACAGTGACGGAACCGGCTAAGAATCTACCCTGAATATATTAGTGTATGAAAGAGTTCCCGCAGATAGTAATAACTTTAATCTAATCCACGTTGAGCAAGTTGCGGGCAATAATCTACTGTTGACAACCTCCCTGGAGTAGTGGTGAGCACTGTGGCAGGGTCAATTTGGGTTAGGGTCATCTTTCTCTCGTCTGTTCTGGTTACGTTAAGCTGCTCCGGTGGAGGTGTGCCACCTGAGCGGCTTAGCGTTACAAAATATAATGCCAATTTCAAGCTTCTTATAATTCCATTAAAATGAAACAAATATTGTTTTCCACAAATTCAAATTCAAATGTTTTTTATTCAAATGAACTTTTACAAGTACTTTTGAATCGTCAAGTAAATCTTACACTGGTTCGGAATGCCATTCCTACCGAGAAGAACCAGCAAGAAACTCGGTGGTTGCTCTTTTTAAAGCAATATTTCATTTACAATTATTACATCAATGTATACATAAGTAACCGCTGTCCTTAGCATTGCTGGAGTGATCAAATCCATGCACTATGTACACTTATGTTTCGAAAAAACAGTCTTATGAACCCAATCATTTAAAACAAACCATTCCCTTTATTTATCTAAAGTATTTCCCCTCCATTGCCGCCGACGCGCTCATTCGTCTTATCCTATTTGTATCCAGTTCCAATCACTCGCGAGTGAGGTAGTTTTTCTTGAGTGGAACGCGTCTGAGGGATTATTTACTGAAAGCAATACAATTTAGCACGCTTCCATGAGGACGGGGCTATTTGCAAAAACAATACCTATTATTAATGCCGCGGACTGAGGAGCGGCTCGTTCGTCTACTAATTTCATTACAAACCTCTGGGGTTATCAATGACGGTATTAATCTATAGCAACGCTTGGAATTTAAATTATTGTGGGTCATTAAATTATGGATGATAATTTGAATATTGTTTGCTTCGCTCTGAAGTAATATCTGAAAATCCTATCTTAGTGAATATCACAATTATAAGATTAATTATGAAGAGAATACGTCATATTATGCAAAATCTCAAAGTATCTAGACCTTTTTTTTATTCTGCTACAAGTTGTCCTTGACTACGATTTCACTTGGTGGTAAGGCCCAGTAGTTAATTCTTAATATACTATAAACAAATAATATTATAAATGCAAAAGTTTGGATGGATGGATGGATGGTTGTCACTCAATCAACAACGGCTCAATTCAATTCAATTCAATTCAGTTTTCAAACCATCCCGTTAGAATTTCTTAAAACACTTTCTTAATGGTGCTACGTCGTAGAGAAAACTATTACCAACCATTGTGAAATGTTATGGTTTTTGTTTCAACAACAAGTTAGCCCTTGACTGCGATCTCACCTGATGGTAAGTGATAATGCAGTCTAAGATGGTAGCGGGCTAACCTGTTAGGGGCACGGCAGTTATATTAAACCCATACCTCTATTCGGTTTCTACACGGCATCGTACCGGAACGCTAAATCGCTTGGCAGCACGTGTTTGCCAGTAGGGTGGTAACTAGCCCCGGCCGATGCCTCTAACCAGGCCAGACCAGAGAAAATCCAGAAATTACAAATTCCCAAAATTGACCCTGCCGGGGATTGAACCCGGGACCTCCGCACGTTAAGACAACAGCGCTACACACTGCGCCACGGAGGTCGTCAAATGTTATGTTAAGTTTCTATGCCCAGCGGTTTGAGCTGTACCTACTATAACAGTATGTGAGTAGAACAAAAACTTTCCAATGATGATGAAATAAGCTTTCCACCGTTTAAACGGTGCGGTACAAAATTCAGAGTTCCAACATATTTAAGTAGTAGTAGTAGTAGTATAAGTCTTTATTGCATCTTGACACATAGGTACAAAATTATGCATACAATACAGAAGACAGGAAACTGTGGTAAGGCGCAAAGGCGGCCTTATCACTAAAGTGATCTTTTAAGTATTTCCTTTTCCCAAGCGAAATTATTTATCTTTGATAATGAACGGCATCCCTGTGGATTTGCCACGTTATAACTGCCTCGTTGGTCTAGTGGTTATCATGTTCGACTGCGGCTTACGAGGTCCCGGTTTTGAGTCCCGGGTCGGGCCATAATTAAGTGCTCAGGGTTTTTCTGATTAGAAATTCTCAGTACTAGCCCGGAGTTAGGAAGTTGACGGTGTTTCATCCCCGTACCTCGGAGTATTATCACTGACATGATAATAGTCGTTAAAGACCGCCAACCCGCCTTGGAGCAGCGTGGTGGGTCTAAGCTCTAATTCCCTCTCTCCTATGAGAGTGGAGGCCTGTGCCCAGCAGTGGGACGTTAATGGGCTGTAGTGAAGCACCATAAATTAAAAACAGTAATTAAGCAGATACATAATTATTACACAATTGTGATATGTTTTTGGCGCAGTGACAAAATAACTCCAATTACCATAAGTCTTTTAAAAACGCTTTATCGCTGAGTCAACCCACATAATTCACCTTTATTATACAGGGTGGGTGTTTTTAATACGACCCACGATCGGTCGAGGCTTCATAGCAGACTAGCTGATGCCCGCGACTTCAACCGCATGGGTTTGTAATATTGTAGAATAAATGATAAATGATAAATGATTTATCTATTTCATGTAGGACAACTTGTGTCACTTATGAAACGTTAAGACTCTACCACCGGTTCGGAAAGTTGATTCTACGGAGAAGAGCCGGCAAGAGACTCAGCAGTTGCTCTTTTCATAGAAAAGAAAAGGTTACAATATGTAGACAACACAACACATACGTTACAATTATTACACTGACTCGTGGGTCACTGGATGCGAGGCCGAGATAAAAGATTAGTTTGGTCTTCGGTGTTGTTTTATTTAATCACTTAATAATTAATATTAGATTACACGTCCGTCTAGTGGAGTTGTGTGTGTGTGTGTGTGTGTGTGTGTGTGTGTGTATGTGGAGGACAAGATAGTGAGAGGGATGTCAATCTGACAACTGCCAGAGCCTAACGTTTGACAACTTACATTGGTAACGTTCCGTTACTGGGTTAAGGTTTTTTTGTTCCCGCGGGAACTCTGTATTTTTTCGGGATAAAACTAAAAGTATGAATGAACGAATGAATATACTTTTATTGTACACCAAAAAACAATAACAACAGTAAACTTAGCTAATAACAAAGGAAGTATACAATTTGGCGGCCTTATCGCTTCACAGCGATCCCTTCCAGGCAACCAATGGTTTAAAATTACATAGCTACAGAAACAACCGGTAGATGGAGCAGAAATAACAAAATAAAAAAAAAATATTGATATAAAGCTACAAATTATAATACATATACATATATATACTAAGTATAACAAAATAAATAAAATATAATATACTAAATAAAAACCATAAATACTACACATATAATATATAAATAAACATACATACTTATATATACTCACAAATAAATAAAAATATAAATAAATAAACGTAAACCTCAAAACAAAAAAAAAAGAAACAATAGGTATCAAAATATTTAAAAATAAACTACAAGGTAAATAATATTATTGTGACAAATAGTATTTCTTTACAAGTTTTTTAAAGATATTTATCGATTGAGCCTCTCTGATGGCAAGAGGCAGTGCATTCCACAACTTAACAGCTTGTACGGAAAAGGATTTATGGAAGAAAGAGGAATTATGAGTAGGCGTCCTCAAAACAAGTTTCCTTGAAGTACGTAAATGTTCTCTTGGACGGCCTACGAATTCAAACTTCTCCTTTAAATAAGCAGGAGATGAAGGATTAAATAACACACAGTACAGAATAGAAAGGATATGCAAGTTCCGGCGAAGACGGATGGGTAACCACTTGAGACGAGAACGAAATTGAGATACATGGTCATATTTGCGCAATCCAAATATGAACCTAATGCTAATATTTTGAAGTCTCTCAAGTTTATTTAACTGATCTTCAGTCAGGTTAATGTAGCTTGCGTCAGCATAATCAAGAACAGGAAGCAGTAGAGTCTGTGCCAACATAATTTTTGTAGGAATTGGAAGAAAAGATCGCAGACGACGCAGAGAGCTAAGAGATGCAAAAGTTCTTCTGCTAACCTGATTCAGATGATTCGTCCAGCCTAAAGTGCAATCCATATGTAATCCCAAGTTTTTGACAGTATCACAAAACGGGATAACTATACCATTGTATTCAATGGGAGGAAGCACAAACCAGTCAACTCTAGAGATTAGGTACCGACTACCTATAATTATGGCTTGAGATTTTGTTGGATTTACATTAAGGCCATAGAATCTACACCACTCCAAAATTGAGTCAAGATCTTTATTTATTTGCTCAATAGCTGCAGGAAGATTCTTAAGAGTTGCCTGGGTGTACATTTGGAGATCATCTGCATACATGTGGTAGAGAGAAGATAGGTTTTGAGCTATAGAATTAATGAAAATAGAAAAGAGTAATGGTGACAGCACGCCGCCTTGAGGTACACCAGCAGTAATATCGCACCAAGACGAAAGAGTTTCTTCGATACGAATACGCTGCCGACGACCACTAAGGTAACTATGAAACCAGTCAGTTGCTGATAGAGATATGTTAAGAGAACGCAGCATACTCACAAGTATATCATGATCCACCGTGTTAAAGGCATTACTGAAATCCAGCAAGGTTAATACTGTGAGCTGCTGATTATCCATGCCCCTACGAATGTCATCGGTAACTTTAATCAGAGCAGTGGCCGTACTATGCCCAGAGCGAAAGCCAGACTGGAAAGGGTTAAATAAGCAATTTTTGTTTAGGAAAAGGTTAAACTGATGGTGTATCAATTTTTCAAGGACTTTGGAAAGAAATGATAGGATTGAGATGGGGCGAAAATCTGAAAAATAAGTGGGATTAGCCTTTTTTTCCAGGCATCAGGAAATTTGGAAGTAAGAATGGATTCATTTAAAATAAGTTTAATAATAGGAGTAATAATATCAAGGAGAATATTGAATAGAAGCAGGCGTTACTTTGCGGAAGTCCATGATAGTGAATGAACTAGAAGTTTAATTCGCTATAATCCGCTACAGTAGACAAATCTGTGTGGTGCAGTGACACAGACAATCTTCACAATCTTCACAATCGTGCATTGTCGAGTCAACATCTCCTGAAGATGCTCCGGTGTCGGAGTGAAACGTACGTTGAGAGTGATTTGGAGAATTTGTGTGGTGTGGTGTTGTGCCTGTGCGAATTGCTGGGTGGTGGGTGTCGCATGTTGCAGGTGAAAGACACGCACTGTACCACACAGATTTGTCTACTGTAGCGGTTTATAGCGAATTAAACTTCTAGTTCATTCAATATCAAGGAGAGGAATGTTCATATTAAGGCTAACATTGTCACAACTGACAGCATTAGAAGAAATGGACACTATGGTCTTCTTAACATCACATGCAGAAAACTGACTAAAATTGAACGGAGGATAAGTAGCAGTTGGAGTTGTCAAAAGAGAATGAATGGTTTGTGATTTATTTGAACTATTAATAGAGTTCTGAGGAGAAGTGAAATATTGATTCAGAAGATTAACGTCAATACTAATGAGTCGCCGTTCTCGACTGATGAATGAATATGACGTCGCTGTGCATCTCTACACAATGTATTGCAGCGATTCCTAATTTAGTTGTATTTCCTCTGATTCTCAACAGATGGGTTGCACTTAAGCTTGGACTTCGCTATACCTTTCTTAACAATTCTATTCTTTAACTCTAGTGAGAGTCAAGGCGCAGGTAAATGTTTTAGTTTAACCGGTTTAACAGGCGCATGGATATCAAAAAGTTGAGTTAGTAAGGAATTGAAAATATCAACTTTATGGTCTACACCAGATGCAGTTTCAATAACAGACCAGTCAATTTTGCAAGCGTCGTCACGCAAACGATCTAAATCCATTCCAGCAAAATTACGCCGCAGAAGAATTTTAGGTTTGATTTTAGGAGGGCGCAATTTATACGAAAGAAAAATTAAATCATGATGAGAAAAGGCATCGGCTGAGCACTGACCGTGCTTAGAAACAAGTTCTGGCGATGATACTATTATCAAGTCAAGAAGTGAAGGAGTACAGTTAGGAAGTTTGTGGTTAGCCGAAAGGGGAAAGATTTGCAAATTACAAGAGTCAATGATAGATTCAAGTTTGGCAGCCCTATTGTCGCCTTTAAGTAAACAACTATTAAAGTCACCTATTAATATTGAATGAGTGTAAGTAGGTAGAAGTAATTCTAAAAGTGATTCGAATGAGGGAAAATAATTAATAGTAGAGCTATAGAAAACTCCAAGTAGGATTTTAGTTGTCTGAGATAGGGAGACCTCAATCAGTAAATGCTCAGCGGCATCAACGGGAGGCGGTTGACACGACGAACTAACATTATAGAAAGGAATGTAAGATATAAGATAGATCGCCACGCCACCACCACCCTTGTTGATGCGATCATTTCTTATAAGATGGAACCCAGGCAAAGAATATGAAGTAGAAGGCAGACAGGGCTTAAGCCAAGACTCAGACACTAATATGGCATGAATATTCTGGAACTCAAAAGACGCAAGCATATCTATAAAAGTATAAATAAAAAGTATATATAGTATAAAGTATATATATCTATATAAAAGTATCATATATATAAAAGTAGTGTTATTCCAGAATATAATCTATGTTTGTGCCATATTTCAGCCAAATCCGTACAGCCGTTTTGACGTGATTGAATAAGAAACATTCATCCAAACTTTCGAATTTATTATCTTAGACATCTACCGTACTCGCCGGATCTTGCTCTCCATTTTTTTACGAAAGGACATGACCAGTAATTGCCCTCCGATTCGGGACAATGCACAGGATTTCCGTTTTTACAGTGAGGTTTAAAAATTCAAAACGAAATTATTATGGATTTATTATTTCAAATAACAAAAAAAACAGTACGTTTATTGTTTAAATCTTGAGCGTCCGCTTTCCTCTTTAAGCACTTCTCCATTTTGACGTTCCATTATATCCATGCCTAATAATAATCATCTTGTAACCCTACATGAATACTATTTAAGTACCTTAGTCATTATATTATGAATGATTTATTTTTGATCAATTAAATAGCAATGAAAAGGAAATGTATGTTTTGTTTATAATTATTTTTATTTTTTGACAAGTCTCAAACTAATAGATCGAACAAAGCATTTTGAAATACTGCGTTTAAAGGAACGCCCTTTCACATTGCATATGCCGCCATCTGTGGTCGAATAGTTGAACTGGAACGCCCTTTCACATTGCATATGCTGCCATCTGTGATCGAATAGTTGAACTTGTTAATCAAAAGTAGTGAGTAATACTTAAAAATATTTTCTAGACTCACCACAATACATAGCGCCATCTAGTGTGGGAAAGCAGTTTTTGGTGAAACTTTTTTTATTTATTTTCCAGTTTTCAGAGCCTTCAGACTCCTGAAACTTTTTTTTCTGAAAACTATAAAATATAACAATTACAATAATAAAGAAATAATACTTGATAATATTTTTTAGACTCGCTCAACACAATAAATAGCGCCATCTAGTGTGGGAAAGCAGTCTTTTGGTGAAACTTTTTTTGTTCATTTTCGCAGTTTTCCGAGCCTTCAGACTCCTGAAACTTTTTTATCTGAAAACAGTGAAATATTACAATTAAAATAATAAAGAAATCATTGCTGAACATTGATTTTGACACCTAGGCAAGCTGCCATAGTTCCACCGGTCAAGTCCTTTGGATAACTTCTTGTAAGGGAAAAAACTCCGATGGGGCAGTCCAAAGCGCCTTCAAAGATTCTATTGATAACCGTCCGAATGGTTTTTTTAGTAAAGGGATCAATGAACCACCTATGAGATGGCGAAAGTGCATAGATAGCAATGATACAAACTTTGATTAAATAAATATATTATACTAAAGAAAAATCGACTTTACGCACAGTATGCTCTGGGTGCCCGGATAATGCCATCGTAAGGTACTGGCTTGCCGTACAAGACAAGAACCGCAAATAGGTTTACCAATATGACATGATCCCCCATCAGGGGTAAGTTTATAATACAACTTAATTGTATAATAGTATAATAATTTTATTTTAATTGTAATTTTATGTTATTATTATGTTTTTATGACTTTAACTTTTATTTGTATTCACCTTTTGTATTTCTTATATTGCCTGAAAATATAAACGATTTATTATATTATTATTATGTTCCTCCCTTACAAAACGCCAATTTCATATGTAAGGACTTAATAATTTTTAATCGAATATATTATTTAGTCCGGAGTTAGGAAGTTGGCGGTGTTTCACCCCCGTGCCTCGGAGAGCACGTTAAGCCGTCGGTTCCGGTTATTATCACTGACATGATAATAGTCGTTAAAGCATGCCAACCCGCGTTCGAGCAGCGTGGTGGGTCTAAGCTCTAATTCCCTCTCCCTGAGAGTGGAGGCCTGTGCCCAGCAGTGGGACGTTAATGGGCTGTAGAGGTGGTGGTGGTGGATATTATTTACTTAGTATATATAGTATAGAAACCTACCTGAATACTTCAATAAGGTAAACTTCTGACGCCCCCTGACACTCGGAAACTTTGCAAATGAACTATTCAACCGAGCCTGCTTCAGGAGAAATTATACTAATATAAACTTCCATATTTTTAGCGAATATTTAGCATTTTGCTTTTTTAATGCTTTTTTATTTACATAATTTCTTTTCTTACTTGTTTATCTTTGATACAAGTTTATGCGAAATATTCTTTCATGCTAAATGGTCTTATCTTAATCTTAGGAGTTAATCACTATAATTAATCCATATTAATATTATAAATGCAAAAGTGTGTCTGTCTGTCTGCTACGCTTTCACGGCCCGTCTGTTCAACCGATTTTGATGAAATTTGTTATAGGGATAGTTTGTATCCAGGGGAAGGACAAAGGCTACTTTTTATCCCAGAAAATTAAGGAGTTCCCGTGGGAATTAAACGTAATAAGTCTATTTTTAATGATTGTCGTTGTCCTCATATGTCTATCTTTACCTCCAATTATCTTGGGAACGTGACACTTTGGGGTACTATGTTACTTGACATTATTTGTTCGTCTATGTGTCCTCTATCCATACATACCACTTTCATCGTGCGCCGCGATTTTGAAAAAAAATCAAAATGGCGGCAGGTCGCTATGCCAGAAAGTTTCAATCCCCTTTGTTATAGGAATAGTTTGTATCCAGGGGAAGGACATAGGCTACTTTTTATCCCGTAAAATTATAGAGTTCCCGTGGGAATAAAAAACATTAATCCACGCGGACGAAGTCGCAGGCGTTATCTAGTATTATTATAAATATACAAACATGTGTTTGTTTGCTAGTATGTCCGCATCATAGCTGAGCTATGTCGGTACCAAATATTTTCATCAAAACAGTGAAAGCGTAACAAACCAACAAACTCACATTCGCATTCATAATATAATTAACACTAAGCCGATGTTATACAATCAAATGAAAATAATATTACAAAAGTTATAAATACTATATCTACGTGAATGAATAAATTAATAATTAATTTATGGAGGCTTTTATTAGCTATTTTACATTATTCAAATACGGTATACGCCCGCTACAATGTCCTAATCTACTCCGAACTGTAGGTACTTTTAATAGTTTTACGACTTATCATTCATACCCGAAATATCTTTAAAATTAAATCACATCTGTTAGTAGTAGTAGTGAACAAATCATAATTAAAAAACACGACTGCCCCGCCAAAAAACGAACTAAAGAGCTAAAAATCTAAATGAATCTAGTTATCTTATTCACATTTTTATTAAATGATTTTTTTTGTGAATCTCTGGATATTAAACTTGTATATTCGTATTTGAGTTTGTATATTCCACCATAACTTCTATACGCCTGAACCGATTTTGATAAAGGAGGTATTCCTAGCTTATCCCAGGTGACATAGGCTAGTAAAATTTAAAAAAATATTTATGGGGGACCATGGTCCCACATTAAAGACTAAAGTTGAAAAAAAATATTCGAAAATAAGATTAACTATATAATCATCATCTAGGAAATGATGAGTAGATTCCAAAAATATATAACACTATAGTTCAATATCCAGTGATTCACAAAAAATATCATTTAATAAAAATGTGAATAAGATTCTATTAACTAGATTAATTTAGGTTTTTAAATTTTTAGTCCGTTTTTGGCAGGTCAGTCGTGTTTTTTATTTTTTTAATCATCACATCACATACATCAATTTGATTAGATTCAGTATGCGTTACAACAGGGACCATACTGCCAACGCTTATAGCCATATTGTTACATTATTGTAGACTTTAGTGTTTTAGAATATTGTAATCCTTATTTTAGCAACGTCAAGGTACATGACAGCATACTATCATTTAGAGTAATATCGCATAAGTATTGCTTTAAGCGTTGGCAGTATAGCCCCTAACTATTAACCTATTGTTACCGAGGTACTTAAGCGACTGAACACCATCTTCCAGCGTCTCAATTAGGATATCAGCTTCATTACCCGCCGTCAAAGCTGGTATTGAGATAATGGACGCACCGAGATGAACAAGAGCATACACGAGATTATTGCATTAATCCTAATACCTATATTAAATTATCATAATTGGCTTACATACAGATTGATAGTAGTGGACTACGCCAAACCTCTCTCATTCCGAGATGAGACTTGTGCTCAGTAGTGAACCGGCAATTAGGGGTTGAATTGATAATGAAGTTCAACAGGAGCTTTTTAGATACTCAATCTTGACCAGTTACCACACTACAGGATAAACAGTGTTATTATAGCGTTCCGGTAACTATACGATATCGTATAGTCACCGATTAGTTTATTGTGACCATCTGAGTTTGTTGTGGGCTCTTCTCGGATCGGGGTGCGTTTGGAACTTGTTTCCTTCTCGTTTATGAATTTTTAAGATACCATAATTGATTATCATCATCATGTTTTATGAGTAAGTGGACGTCAGAATGAGTACTGTGTATCAATTTAAATAAATAAACATTGAATTGAAGAATTAAGTTCAGCAGTAATACAAAAAAACTTTGTAGCATCATCCAGATGGTGGTTGTTTGATTTCAAGGATTTATAGGAAGAACCAGTTGAAGAGTTGCTAAGCTGGAATTGGCAATGGGCGAGGCACATAATCCGAAGAACCCGTAGTCATTGGGGTCCCAAGGTTCTGCATCATCCAAAGCGCAGTGTTGGATAACCCCTTACTAGATATACGGACGATCTCAAGCAAGTAGCTGGAAGCCGCTAAAAGCAAGCATCCTTCAATTGGATGAGACGACGACGACATTTACAGGACATAAAGCCGACATTATTGCATTAAACCCATTCGACAAGCTTAAATCAATTAATGTTAATTGGCTGAAACTGTATCGATCCATCCATTAGTGTTCCTGGATACTCGGCTAAGATCGTGGCTTTGCAACTCTACTGTTCTGTAAATCAGACCTTCCTAGTATTAATCATCTGTTACAATATTGCTGTTTATTCACAAGTGTCTAGACCCAGCAAATGTGTCAGTCGTCAGTTTCTCCAATGTTACACTCGAGCGTCTCTCGTCGCACAACATGACGTATTGTTTGAAAATCCCACTTACGCTTTTTGGTCGGAGAGCCGGTGGAAAATTAAGAAGAGCTTCTGCTAAACCTGATAGTAGTTCTTGCGTTCTACAGTATTGGATATTAGGTAAAACTGACAAGTATTTTGGATCGCCTCAATAATTTAGGATTGTATAAAGATCTCATATACTGGGCACGATTACTTTTTTTTTAAATGTTTATAGTTTAAATAATCACGTTAATTTTTAATGATTTATATAGATAGAAACAGTCAAAAAAGATGAAATTGACTGAAAACAAATTATCAACGTACAGTTCGAACTGTTGTGTCTAGAAACTTGAGATTGGCATTTGGGATAGGCTTCAAATATTATAACGTCCCTAATTATACGTAACAACACTAAGTAAAGTATTTACAAAAAATTAATAAGACATTTAAGAATTTTTACAAAAATACATTTTTTTCATTCAAAAAATCATTAAAAGACCCAATAAAAACGTCCCTGGCAGCTCTGCTAACCAACCAATTTATTATTAATATTATAAATGCGAAAGTTTGGATGGATGTATGGATGTTTCTTACTCAATCACGCCCCAACAGTTGAATGGATCTGGCTGAAATTTGGCACATAGATAGATTATAGTCCGGAAAAGCACATAGGCTACTTTTTATCCCGGAATATTAAAAAGTTCCCGTGGGAACCACAAAACCTCGATCCACGAGTACAAAGTCGCGGGCATCAGCTAGTAACTCAAGTTTATTTTCAAGCACCTCGTCAAAAGTATCCACAGTCTCTCAGTTAATAATGTCATATCTTATTCATCTCAAGACGCAGTTACATGGAATGTGAATTTCGCCGCAGATCACTGCGGAATTGTTTGGGAATTCAATTTGTAACCCATTTACGTTTGATTTGTACTTTGTTTACGGAGACATTAGTATGTTACACCGACCTAGTGTTAGCATTATTACTGTTTGTCATAATATCTCATGAAACAGGAAGTATAATATCAGTCAATTTGACTCGTTTCATGTCATTCGATTTAATCTGCGGATACCGACGCCGTAATAGTTAGTATAAATACGAGTGTTTTCACGATGGTAATTCAGCCTCCTGCAGGCAGACTCAGCGATTATTGAATGCTTTTGTGTTTAGATCGCAATTTGGTTTAGAGCTTAACGATAGCAATCGTGGCCAGAACAAATGAATATTGTCTTTAAGTTTAGCTAACTTTTATATTATTTCATTAAATCTCTCGTGGAACCGCTACACGTTGTGACCATTCGCTTGTGCAAGTTCCAAATGAGAGTACAAATATATTAAGTGTTTCAATAACACCTACTTCTGGATTGTCGCTTACACTAGAGAGTTTTTCCAACGACGGTAAAGTTCAAGTGTCATAATACATAGCTTATAAAAAAAATCAACCTTATAGGATTTATTTTAAATCTTAAGTTAGTCCCATTATTCTGCAGCCAGTAATGCAATTTTGCCTCGTTGGTCTAGTGGTTGGCATGTTCGACTGCGGCCGACGAGGTCCCGGGTTCGAGTCCCGGGTCGGGCCATAATTGAGTATTGGGTTTTACTGACTAGAAATTCTCAGTACTAGCCCGGAGTTAGGAAGATGGCGGTGCTTCACCCCCGTGCCTCGGAGAGCACGTTAAGCCATCGGTCCCGGCTATTATCACTAACAATGATATCATTTTTATTGATAATATTGTAGTCGTTAAAGCCCGCCAACCCGCATTGGAGCAGCGTGGTGGGTCTAAGCTCTAATTCCCTCTCTCCTTTGAAAGTGGAAGCCTTTGCCCAGCAGTGGGACGTTAATGGGTAGTAGTGAGTGTGAGTGAGTTGTTGTGTAAGTCGACCTGAATGAAACATCTTTAAGTCTATTTTGCTTTGACGTTATTACTTTTCGACGTTCGAATTCTATGAACGCTGGTGAAACATACAAACTCGTAATAACCAGACCGTTCGAGCTTGTTTTTATTGCCCTAAGAAGTTTGCGATCTAATTTGTACTTTACCTACCTACCTACTTATCTGAAAGTCTTTGTGGTTTGCAGATGCCTTTTCTATACCTTACTAATATTATTAACAGAAACTTTTTTATTTCATGGAAGAATTCAGAAAAATATCATCAATCATTTTACTAACTTACAATTGATTAGGTTCAATTGGCCGGCTCCTTACTGAGCGGTAAATTTTACGCATACATTTTTAAATTCATGTATAAGTTAGAAAAAACTTACGTTTTGTTTTAACGGTGAAGGAAAACATAGTGAGGAAAGCATGTAGGTTTCCTCCTGACGGCCCGCTAAAGAGTTCTACCAGCCCACATTTGCCCATTGTGGTGGACTATGGCCTTCCTAAACCGTTCTCATTCCGGAAAGAGATTCGTACTCACACATACCAGTGACGGGTTGAAGTGATGATGATATTGTAGATTACGAAATACTCACTCGACGATTCAAAAGCACTTGTTAAAGTTTATTTGAATAAAAACATTTGAGTTTGAGTTTGAAATATAAGGTCGGTTATATGGCTAAAGATCTTTTAAATTTGAAATCGCATAAAATACCAGGAACTCGGTTTAGTGGTAGAAAGAAATGACTATTCGATCAGGGGTTGTTTGCTAGAATTTTATTAAGGGTCGAGCACCATTCGGCGCTCACAATTCAGAGAATGGAGGCCACAAGAGCCTGTGCAAGCAGCCTTTGAATCCGGAAAACCCATCGAGATCAAATCCTCGTCGAACTAACTTCGTCTCTGGAGATGTTCTCGTTAATAGTTCTAGATTATATCAAACTAGCTGATGTCCACATGGTTTCAGTTTTTTTTATTCCCGCGTGAACTTCTTAATTTTCCAGGATAAATATCAGATCCCCGTCCAACTAACGTCGTCTCTGGAAATGACTCAATCGTTCTAGATTATATCAAACTAGCTGATGTCCACATGGTTTAAAGTTTTTTATTATTATTATTGTATTCTTTATTGCACACAAGAAATAAATAGAAATATATAATTACAAAAAGAGAAGCTTAATCGTAGTGAAGCGTGCAAAGGCGGTCTTATCGCTAAAGCGATCTCTCCCAGACAACCTTTGGTGATTGGATTGGAGAAATCATGGGTTGCGTGGCAAGCAATTTAGTTTTCCTAGAATAAGATAGACTACATAAACACTACATACTAATAATACACATATAAATATCTACCATAAATAACTATTTATACTTATCATATAATATACTACATTCTACTCCATTACATAGATAGATAGTAGTTTTTCAGGCAACGTTTGAAGATATGTAGGGATTTTGCCTGACGTATGTCAGCGGAGAGACAATTCCACAACCTGACACAATTCCTCGTGAAAGAGTTATCATAGAATTTCGTGCGGCTGGACGGCATCTTTAGCTTATTGTCTGTGCAGGAACGAAGAAAGAACTGGCTATCCTTACCGAGGTAGCTAAAACGTTCTTTCAAGTAAGCCGGTGTTTGGGGGTAGAACAGGACACGGTATAGAAGGGTCAATGCATGCATGTCCCTGCGCCTTCTGATTGGCAACCACCCAAGCTTAGCACGGTACTCAGAAATGTGGTCGTATTTCCGCAGGCCAAAAATGAAGCGGATTACCATATTTTGAAGTCTCTCAAGCTTATCGAGAAGTTCTTGCGACAGATCTGGATAACAAGAGTCAGCGTAGTCTAACACTGGCAACAAGAGTGTATTGGCTAACGTAATCTTGGTACTGATCGGCAAGAGATTCTTCCACCGCCTTAGGTACCCGATAGTGGCGAAGATTCTTCGCCCCACCTCTCCTACCTGCGGTCTCCAGCAAAAGGAATTGTCAATAATTAGGCCAAGATTTTTAACTTTATTACTGAGTGGTAATGCTATCCCATCAAAATAAACATCAGGTAGGTTATCTAGTTTACAGAGTATTTTGGGATTGCCAACGACGATAACTTGTGATTTATTAGGGTTCACTGAAAGACCATAGGATTTACACCATTCGCAAATTTTGGCCAAATCGGAATTAAGGGTGCTAATGGTAGTAGATATACGGTCAGCAGTATCGGAGGTGTAAATTTGTACATCATCGGCGTAAAAATGAAAGGAAGAGGAAATAACCGTAGCGACAGTATTAATAAAAATAGAAAAGAGGAGAGGGGAAAGGATACCACCCTGTGGTACTCCTGCAGCGAGAGATAAGGGCGAAGAACAGTTGCCATCAGTTTTAACAGATTGTTGACGACCGCATAGATAAGACCGGAACCAAACCAACAGCTCCAGATGAGACATTCAGGGAGCCTAAAACCGCTAGAAGTAATTCGAAGTCAACATTGTTAAACGCGTTGCTGAAGTCTAGGAGTATAAGAACAGTGACTAATTTGCTATCCATGGCTTGACGGATGTCGTCGCAGACTTTGATAAGCGCAGTGACTGTGCTGTGACCTGGTCTGAAGCCAGATTGGTACGGGGATAGTACATTATTTTTGGTAAGGAAGAGGCTTAGTTGTTTATTGACCACACGTTCAAGGACCTTGGAAAGAAAAGGAAGAATAGAAATTGGCCGGAAATGTGCGGGAGATATAGGATTAGAATTTTTAGGAATTGGAATAACGAAAGCATTCCGCCACCCAGAAGGAAAGGTACAGGAGGATAAAGAAGAATTAAACAGGTGACACAGGACAGGAGTAATTTTATCAAGGACTAGAAGGATCATCCTACGACTAATTCCGTCCCAACCCACTGCATATGACTTAATGGCCAAGACGTGTTTCTTTGTTTCCTCTGGCGTCACCTCACTGAACTCGAAAGAAGGATAACCAGGCACAGGCAAAGATCTTAGATGAGTAAGCGTCACTAGTTTCCTTTGGCCATTAAGCGTATTAACAGTCGTAAAGTGCCGATTTAAAGTCTCAAGGTCCGGGATATGGTGAACCCTTTTTTGTTGACGCCTCATGCCCTGCGAGTTCAAAAATCTCCAAGTTTTTGCTGTATTAGAGTTTTCAACGGAATTAGAAATGAAATTACGATGGGCATCGCGACAAACTTTATTGCACCGATTGCGTAAATGTTTATATTTAGAAAGGTTAGCATCCGTGGGACATAATTTATACTTGTTTTTAGCCGCATTACGTTTGTTCATGAGAACTTTTATCTCTACAGTTAACCATGGCGCCGGGAGGTGTTTAAGTTTGACAGGTCGCAAGGGAGACCTGTCAAACTTAAACACCTCCTTTTATTGTTAATTTTCCAGCATAAAGGGCCTGTCGCTCTCCAGGTCCTCAACTATACCCGTGCCAAAAATCACGTCGATCCGTAGCTCCGCTGTGGCGTGATTGAAGGACAAACAAACATACTTTTGCATTTATAATATTAGTATGATGATTTTTCTTGCCCGACTGCGGAGTGCACAGGGTAATTTTATTCTACCTTTTTTTTTTTTTTATCTACTACAAGTTAGCCCTTGACTGCGATCTCACCTGATGGTAAGTGAAAATGCAGTCTAAGATGGTAGCGGGCTAACCTGTTATAGGAGCATGGCAGTTATATTAAACCCATACCCCTATTCGGTTTCTACGCGGCATCGTACCGGAACGCTAAATCGCTTGGCGGCACGTCTGTTACCGGTAGGGTGGTAACTAGCCACGGCCAAAGCCTCCCACCAGGCCGGACCAGGGAAAATTCAGAACTTATAAATTTCCAAACCCTGCCGGGGATCGAACCCGGAACCTCCGCACGTTAAGGCAACAACGCTCAATATTGCGCCACGGAGGTCGTCAAAACTTAAGCGCTTGATTGTGAACTCGTCTCCATAGGTGATTGAGTTTTGACGACCATCTGGTGTAGTGAACGTTGTGGTCAAGTCAAGTCACAAGTCGGAGCACTGGCGTGCAGTTCATAGAGGCATAAAAGCACTGCTTACCCAGATGAACATACGTCACTGCTCATTTTTCACCAAAACATTTAGCAGGTAGGCAGGAAGGTAGGTGGTAAGCAGGTATTCTGGCCAACTGATGCCTACCTTCAAACCCTGTGCACGCCACTGAGTCGGAGGTCCCGGATTCCATTCCCGGCAGGGTCCATTTTTGAATTTATAATTGCTGGCTTTTTCTGATCTGGTCTGGCGCGAGGCTTCAGCGGTGGCTAGTTAGACAGTTACTAACTCCACCGGCAAAAGACGTACCGCCAACGATTAAGCATTCCGGTACGATGCCATGTAGAAATGGGATAGAGATATGGGTCCAAGCGATTATGCGTTTTAGTACGATGCAATGTAGAAATGGAACAGAGGTATGGGTTTAATATTAATGCCATAAGTCTAACAGGTCAGCGCTCTACCATCCAACTGCATCATCACTTACCACCATGTGAGATCGCAATCAAGGGATACACAGCTTGACATAGTGGAATACATAAAAAGTGATGATTCTTGCTAAGATAAAGGTTAGTTATAGCTGATTGTGGTGGTTTTAATTTTTAATCCGGGATGGTTATCCTAGTTACGGTGCCTGTCTAACTAGCTATGGCCAAAGCCTCCCACTAGGCTGCCTAAGGTAACAGACAAACACACTTTCACATTTACAATATTAGTGTGCGTAAAAGGCATTAACGTGTTTTATTTCTGTTTATTTGCTTCCTTAATACTTATGGAAAATAACCTTTTATAATATCCGTTTTATTATGATTGAAAAAGAAAGACTTTGTGAAAATCTTTTACAGAAATAAGTAGGTAATTGGATTTGTATTCAATGACAGGCTCGGTTTCATGTTTCCCTGGCCATTATCCAACGGAAAAGAATTTGTTCACTGTGAGACTGCTTACTCGGCGCTTACCGCGCACTAAAATACTTGTCTGACGCCGAAATGAACGAGATTATGTTCCAAAAACTCGATTTCATGGAAACATGCTGATTTTTATACGACTGCCTGAAAAAAGGAGTATATTGTTTTCAGGTTTCATGTATGTATGTATGTATGTGAGTTTGTATATTCCACCGTCACTTCTATACGCCAGAACCGATTTTGATAAATGAGGTATCGTTAGAAACCCTAGCTTATTCCGAGTGATATAGGCTAGTAAAATTTAAAAAAAAAATTGATGGGGTGACCATGATCCCGCATTAAAGACTAAAGTTGAAAAAAAATCGATAATAAAATTAAGTATGTAATCATCATCTAGGAAATGATGAGTAGATTCCAAAAATATATAAAACTATAGTTCTATTCTATTTGATAAAAATGTGAATAAGATTCTAATTTAACTAGATTAATTTAGATTTTTAACTTTTTAGTTCGTTTTTTGGCAGGGCAGTCGTGTCTTTTATTTTTTGTTTAACAGTCTTTTATTACTATTTATAGAAACCATAATATATTGATTGTCATTGAATGACAATACACTGTGACGTACTCAACTCATCTATCTCCATCGTAAAAAAAATTAAAATTTCAATGTTGAAATTCATCATCTGTAGTAATTTCATCATAACCATAAGGTAATTTTTGTATAGTTATTCTTTGTTTAAGATGATCTTTCCATCTAGTATAAACTTCACTGACCGTTCCCGTACTCTGGGATAAATCAGCCATTTCCTAGCGCTTACCGGACGCTCGCCGGCCGGCGGCTTGAGTGATAGTGTGCGAGGACTCTTGTAAATTATCAACAGCACTTCGTAGCACTAGTTCGCCTTTATTCCAGCAACTTTCTTCGGCGGATTCTTTTAATTTATTATAAGTTTTTGTATCAGAAATGTTTTGTTGCCGCACAAGTTTTTCAATTTATTATGAGAATAATAAAAACAAAGACTTTTTTTATAATGACCAAATCTAGGTTGTTTCGCTGGTATTTGTAATTGAAAATCATCGTAATAAAATCAAAATTTTTTTATTCAATATTGTTTTTTGAACGTCAATCATATTAATATTTTAAATGTGAATGTGTGATTGTTTGTTGGTTTGTCCTTCAATCACGCCGCAATAGAGTATCGGAACAACGTGATTTTATGCATGGGTGTAACTGAGGACCTGAAGAGTATCAAAGGTTATTATTTGTCATGAAAAATAAAGGAGTGCCCGGAAGAATTAAAAAACCTTGACACGCGAATGAAGTCACGGACATCTTCTAGTGAAATTTAAATGGTGGTAATTACCTACGGTATTTAAAATTAGGGTTAAGTAGGAGGCCACTAATTTCACCATGGTAAATTTTGTACAAATGCATCACAGTTTTTTCTCAGAAAGTATCAAGTCAAAAGAGGGGCTTGTAAATACTAAATGCGAAATGTAAGGCGGCGAAATGATGAAATCTACTTTCCATATTGAGAGGATATACGTGATCTCTGCGTTGTGTGAACACAAAACATCTTAAAATAAAACATTTTCCTCGCAGCCTCGACGAAGCGTTGAGTTACGCCATAGAGCAACTGACTCCATAGCCACACAAGGCTTATCTCCGTCGTTTGGAATTAAGGTCTAAAGATCGCTTATTCGTAATTCGAATTAACTTTTACTAATGTTTTCTGACTTATTATTTCGACTTAGACTTAGACTTATTGTTTCTACTTCTGTTATTATCACTAACATGATAATAGTCATTAAAGCCTGCCAATCCGCATTGGAGCAGCGTGGTGAGTCTAAGCTCTTATACTCTCCTATGAGAGTAGAGGTCTGTGCCCAGCAATGGGACGTTATTGGGCGTAGTGATAATGTTTTCTAGTTTAATATTCACAGTTGGACGTGTGATTGACTGAGATTCTCATTGATCTCTACTGTTGACTAGAACTCATAGTTGTAGCAAGATACCAGCCAGCCAACAATTTTCCTTGCCCCTCCATACGAAACTAAAAAAAGAAGATAATATATTTGTAAACATAAATAAAACACTTTAATTACTTTGAAACGAGCAAACAATGTCATATCGTCAGTATCGTAACCTAACTATCCAATTAAGTTCACCTTGTGTACAAAAAAACAATCACAGGCGAAACTTGCTTTCCTTGTTATAATGCGAAACCGTTTAAGTAGATTAAACGTTGACATTATTTTTAAAGCACTTCCAGCAAACTTATTTTTATTATTACTAAGCCTTTACTATTTTCCATATCCTTAACATTATTTTTATTATAGGGAACTTATACTTCAGCCATATTATTAATGGTCCAATTTGCGACACATAGCTACTCTACTGATGTAATCTCTACGTAAAAGGATCTAGATTGTAAATAAAGCACGACTTACAAAGTTATAAAGGATCCGTAAGCCTTCTCAGTTAAGCCCATTCGAACGAAGTTTGCTTTTCTTTTGCCTAAATATTATATTATATATTATATTTTTTATGGATTTTTAGCTTAGAGCGGCCATACATGGATTGCTTGAGCAGTTGATTGTTGAATATAGTCTGACCGCACGAGCTGTCGTTATCAACTGCTCGCGAACAGTCGTGTCTACTCCAGGTAAATCTGCCTGACCAGTGAAGCTGAGCGGAGATGTGTTTTGAGCCAATTGGATTCTTGCCAGGTGAGTCAATAAAATTTTCGCGTCACCTGTCAGGAATCCGCAGGGCGACCGCGTATCTTCTGTATCAATCATTGTTACAGTATCAAATCAAATTATATAAATTGTTGAGATTGGCTGCTTTTATGGTATTCTTGCTGCGTCAATGGATTTTGTCCAATAGCGGAAGAGTGTTATCCAAACAGAGGTGATTGCGATCGTTACACTGTAGCTGTCAGAGATACGCGGTCGCCCAGCAGATTCGTCTGCTTGGCATATCTCCGCTCCGCTCCGCAATGGACAGGCAGCCACAGATTGTCTCGAGTAGGTATGTAGAGTTGTTTTCCAAAAGAAGCTAAAAGTGGTAAATGAGTGTGCAGCTATTAATTTTCCCAAGCTTGCATCCTGAGTGCACAATTCACTAGGAAATAAAATCATTACCGACCTACGATCAGGCTTCGCTCCAACACCGAGAGCGCACAATGAGTGCCCTATGGAGTATACAATAGAGTTTAATTCAGAACGGAAGGGTGTTTAATGGTTTATTTGTTGAAATTCTATGCGCGTACGAGCCACTCGCACTAGTCTTTGAGACGGCGGACTAAGGTAGAACTTAGCAAAAGCTGAAAGATTAGAGCGATCAAATTTACCTACATTTATCATCTACCTATAAGATAGTATTAGGTACAGTCCCACAAAGTTATCTGACCCGATGACAGCATCGCTAGTATATGTATATGAAAAATAAAATAAAAACAAAATTTAAACAGGCAAACAGTTTAGTTCCAATTTTGGTCACCGGGTCAGATAAGTTTGTGAAGAAAAAAATAGTAGTTGAGATGATTGCTAGCTGTTCTCAGAATTAGAATCGATATTTGGATATCGGTTGGCCGACAACAATTTTGAACAATTTTATAAACAGGCCATGTCAGCCTCTATGAAAGATATTTTTTATTTACTTTGAAATCAGTATCTTTTAATTCCCTGAGCATATTCTTTCCAGTCTATCCTAGTTTCTTCTGAGAATATTTCTATTGCTATAAAAAAAAAAAAAAATTATAGTTTTCTCTTCATAAAAAATTGTGTTCAAATGGTATTTCTTCATAATATTTTTTAGAATATGAGCTAAAATTCTTAATCATTTTTTATTTCTTGATATGTATTTATGAATTGTTTAGACATTTTTTAATAGCTCCTAATATTTCATTTCTTCATAGCTACTCTTTGAATTTCTCACTGACGCTAGGAGTAGATAAAATGTATACCAAGGATCAGTCTGATGTCAGACTATCCTCGATTTAGTTAAGCTATTCAAGCTTTGAGTAAATATCGTTATCAATTGTCTGCCTTCTCCATTTCTACCGCCAAGTCTCCGACTATACTAGCTTCGGAGTGCCAGCGACTAAACTTATTAACTGGCACGTACCAGTAAGAGTGCTCCGCGGAATCGACGGCGGATGGGAAATGGAAATTCGCGCTTTGCACCAAACTCCGCAAGAATCGACTCGCGTATTTCTGTAGAAGGACTCTTAACGCGAGTGAATTTCCCCCAATCCATACTACCATACTTATATTAACGACAGACTAGATGATTAACTATGGGCCTGATAAGAAGGCTCAGGGTCACTCAGCGGGCGATGGAGAGAGCTATGCTCGGAGTATCCCTGCGTGATCAAATCAGAAATGAGGAGAGTCGCAATGCTCAAGTGGCAATGGACGGGGCACATAGTTCGTAGATCCGATAGGTGTTGGGTTCCCAAAGTGCTAGAATGGCGGCCTCGCACCGGGAAGCGCAGCGTTGGACGACCCCCCACTAGGTGGACGGACGATCTCAAGCGTGCAGCTGCGAGTCGCTGGAAACAAGCAGCACAAGACCGTGCTCTGTGGTGATCCTTGCAGGAGACCTTCGTCCAGCAGTGGACGTCTATAGGTTGAGATAGGTTGAGATGATGCCCGCGACTTCGACCGCGTGGTTAAAGGTGTTTTGATTCCCACGGAAACTCTTTAACTTTTCCTTGTCCATCCCCGGGACGCAACCCGTCCCTGTACCAAAGTTCATTAAAATCTGTTGAACTGATTGGCCGTGAAAACAGAGCAGACACAATTTCGCAATAATAATAATAAAATTATAGTCCTTGTGCAGGACATGCACAAGGACATGCATTCAATGTTTATGTTTTAAAGTCAAGTACAGAATTAACAAATTAATATATTGTTTAAAATAGTATGTAAGTACGAATATGGATGTGAACGTGTCTACCTTTCTGTCCGTCCCTCTATCTGTCTGCTACGTTTTCACGGTTCCATGTGTTCAGCAGATGCAATTTGGCAGAGATAGGTTACATCCCGGGGACATAGATACTTGAAAACTGAACGCTGGGTACCACATTAGTAGAATTTGTATTCACGTGGTAGGTGCCTACGAATTTTGAGTGAGATCGCAGTCAAGTGCTAACTTGCATCCAGTGGAATTTTATATTTGTATTTTTATATAAAACTAGTGGGCCCTGGCAGACGTTGTCCTGCCCTATCTTCCTCGCAATATTTCCATATTTTCCCACCGTTTAACCTTTCCCTGGACTACGACAAACATTTTAAAACCAAAATCAGCTAAATCGGCCCAGCCGTTCTCAAGTTTTAGCGAGACAAACGAACAGCAATTTTATATATATATATAAGATATAAAAATACAAGCGTCCCGCTTTTTATTCATAATGGTAATAATATATTCTAGAAGTTGTACCTATGACCCTTTTTTTCCTTAAAACATGAGCAAACTTCTAAATAATTGGAGTCGAAATATTATTCCTGCGAAAATCTATTATTCCGCGTGTTTCTTTGAACACGCTCTGTCAACGTCTTAAAGCCTTTTCACCGCCCTTTCTGTATTCCAAATGAAACAACTTGCATTACCTGCTTCAAACGGTAATATCTTTTCATTTTATTTTAGACCAAGCGTGTATTTCTTGGTCTTTGAAAATCTTTGAGGAATTACTATCTTACTACCCGCGTGGAATAAGGTTTTTACCTTTTATTGAGAAATGGCTATCAGATGCAAATCACCTGAGACGTATTTTTGGCCATATTTCCGAGGATTTTGGAATGATTGAGATGGAAATAGTACCAAGAGTTGAGGAATTTATCGAGACACGTGTGAGCGCTTGAATTTTGAAAATCAGCTTGTAACTTATTTTAGAATTTTGAAAAATATAAAAAAGTCGGGTTTTTAGGGTTCGTTTACTAAATTGTAAATATTTCAGAAATTTATATTTATTTGATTTAAGAAAAAATGAAATTAAGGATCCCAGGGTATTTTAGATTTTATTTTAGCTACAAAATGGCGAAAAAATTTTGAAAATCGGTTAATAATTGTGACCTATGAAGTATATAATTGGGGTCCCTTTAGATTTGAAATTGTAGACAAGTCATAATTTAAAGAATTAAAAATCACGACTGCCCTGCCAAAAAAACGAACTAAAAAGTTAAAAATCTAAATTAATCTAGTTAAATTAGAATCTAATTCACGTTTTTATGAAATGATATTTTTTGTGAATCACTGAATATTGAACTACATATAGTGTTATATATTTTTGGAATCTTTTCATCATTTTCTAGATGATGATTATTTAATTAATCTTATTTTCGTTTTTTTTCAACTTTAGTCTTTAATGCGGGACCATGGTCACCCCATCAATTTTTTTAAAATTTTACTAGCCTATGTCACCCGGAATAAGCGCGGGATTCTAACGATACCTCATTTTTCAAAATCGGTTCAGGCTTACAGAAGTTATGGTGGAATATACAAACTCACATACATACATACAATACTCAATACTCAATACTCAATATCATTTATTCAATATGAAATCTTATTGACGTTAAAAATTACTTACTTAAAAAACATGATGGTGATAATTGGTTACGGTATCTTAAAACTAAAGCTACGAACGAGGGTTGCAAACGCGCCGGTCTGAGAAGAGCCCACAACAAACTCAGCCGGGTTTTTATTTTCTTTTTATTATCACCATCTCACAAATCATCTTAACTAAGGAACTATCAGAGCCGTAGAGCAAATCATTGCCAAGCTTCCTTGTCGTTTAAGTAGTCCTTTACATGGTAATAAGATTTTTCAATGAGTTTACGTTTTACATTAACTTTGAACTTATTTAGAGACATCTTTAAAATGTCTTCTGGGAGCTTATTGTAGAAGCGGACACTGTTTCCAACAAATGAATTGCTAGTTTTACTAAGCCTAGAAGCACGCATTACAAGTTTATTTTTATTTCTAGTATTGACATTATGACAATCACTTTTCTTCTTGAATTTATCAATGTGTTTATGCACGTATACTAATTTTAAAATATATTTATATTGGTTGTGCACTGTCATAATATTGATTTCTTTAAATTTATCTCTTAGTGACTGTCTTAGTCACATATATTATATTATATGGCTCGAACAGCCCTCTTCTGCAGCACAAAAACAGAATTAATATCTGCAGCATTACCCCATAATAATATACCATATGACATAATGCTGTGAAAGTAACCAAAATAAACTAATCTCGCCGTTTCTATATCTGTCAACTGGCGAATCTTTTTAACCGCGTATGCAGCAGAACTAAGCCTGTTCCATAAGTTATTTATGTGATGGCCCTATTGGAGTTTAGCATCTAACGTTATACCGAGAAAAACAGCGGTATCCACTAAATCTAATTCCTCATGATCAAGTTGTACAGTGGTTTGTACCTGTTTGACATTAGGTAATGTAAATTTGATACACTTTGTCTTTTTTCCATTGAGGAGTAGGTTATTAGCTTCAAAACACTGTACCACTTTAGTGAGAGAATTGTTTACTTCGTCAAGAGTTGTTTCGTAACGATTTATTTTAAACAAAAGAGATGTATCATCAGCAAACAATACTATCCCATGATTATCCTTGGCAAGATAAGGAAGATCGTTAATGTAAATGAGGAATACAAAAGGCCCTAAAACTGAACCTTGTGGAACCCCCATTTTTACAATCGATCCGGGAGACCGCTTTCTATTGACGTCTACTTTTTGTAACCTATTATTTAAATAGGAATTCATCATATTCAGTGCTACACCCCTAATTCCATAATGGTGCAGTTTTGTTTGTAATGTTTCGTGATCAACACAATCAAAAGTACATACATACATACATGAACCCTGAAAACAATATACTCCTTTTTTTAGGCATTCGTATAAAAAACGGGTATTTCCGTATTTAAAAAGTGATGTAGCTGCTATAGTTATTGACCGATCGTCAGGGCAATGGTGGTAAAAGGTGCGGATGCAGGCGAAAAGTACGTTCGAGCTAGAATTTTGAAAATCAGTTACAAAATTTTTGAAGAAGTGATTTTTATTTTTATAATAATCAACAAAAGCTGGAATGATTAATGACCGATCGGCGTATTACGTTTGCGTATTCAATAGCATGGCCTCGAACACCGCACGGGTTTCATGTACTAACTCTCTTTTCAAACACGTGTTCAATATAAGGAACTCGTCCTCCAATCGCGCACGGGTTGTAACCGAAATTCCTTCCAAACACATGCTGTGTGCACGAGAGTGTGGGAGCTTTGGCGGCGGAATATTATGGTAAATGTCATGCTATAAAAGGGTCACAATGTTATTCAAAAATGTGGATCTCTCCCAAAACCGTATCAGCACAACCCGACTGCACGTATTCTTGTCTGCCTGACCCCTAGAGTGTTTTTGTAAAGCGCGAAGCCAGAAGCTCGCGAAGCAGGTCCTGAATTAAGCGAGTCTACGAGGAGGTAGCGGAACGAAGGTCGAGTAGGTGAAGCTGAATGAAGGGGTGATGAAACGAGTCTTCTGGCGTAGCCCTTACATTTTACATCTACATTTTTATAAATCGTTATAAATTATACTCATTAAAAAAAAAATCTTTGGGTTTTCTTGCCTATTAATCAAACAGCTCACATCAAACAAACACGGAAATAAATACACCTATCAGGGCGCAAACCCGTTCGCGATTGGACGACTCGTTTCTCGTATTGAGCACGGGTTTGAAATGAAGTTAGAGTAACAACCCGTGCGGGTTTCGAGGAAGTACTTCCTTTTATTGAACACGCAAACGTAAATACGCCACCGATCGTCATGAAAATGGTGTTAAAAGATGCCTTGTAAGGAATGTACTTGTGTAATTTTAGGGAAGTAAATCTCATTAAAAATTGCTTATTATTCAACTTGTAATGTGTTATTCAAAATATTTTCTTTTTCGTAAATACGAGTATTTGTATTCATTTTCAATGCACTTATTGCGGGGACTGCGAAATCTGTGAATTGCTGCTTCGATTGGATCTATTCAATTTTTCGGGATAAAATGTAGCCTATGTGTTAATTTGGGGTATAACCTCTCCAATCCAATTTTCAGCCAAATCGGTTCAACAGTTGTAGCGTGAAGGAGTAAGACACATCCAAACTTTCACATTTATAAAACTAGCTGACTAGCTGATGTACGCGACTTCGTCCTTATTTCGTTCCTTCATCGTTATTCCAGACGATAATCTATCTCTGATCCAGATTTCATTCTGATCAGTTCAGCCGTTCTGGCGTGATTGAGTAACAAGCATCCAGCCATCCAAACTATCGCATTATTTTATGAGATTAGTATAGATAAAGATTAAGAAGGAAAAAATGTACCTATAAAACTAAGATGGGTTTGCTCCGAGATAGGGGATGAAAGTTTTCGACGATTTTTCTTCATAACTCCGTCAAAACTGAACCGATTTTGACAGGTATTTCTTTTTGGTTTGCAAGTTGGAAATGGTACCAGCAAATATATCGTGGTTAGTATACCTAATAGATTGAAAAAAGTGCATATTCATAGCTTTTGGTGGTACTTAAGGGTCATCTAGTAAAATGTAAGTTGCCCTTGACTTAGTCGCGTATATTTAGGTTTTCTTGAAATCTCGTAGTATATTGATTATGTCACGCATTTGCACAAAAAAATCACGTCGATCCAACGATTAGTTGCAGCGTGATTGAAAAAAAAACAACAACAAACACACTTTCTTCAAGCAAGTCCGAACAAAGTGTGTTTGTCTATTGATTTGTTGGTTTTCCTTGTTTACAACCAAAGTATGTCATTCCGAACCAAAGTATGTAGTTCCGAACAAAAGTGGTAGACCCACTCGACGATTCAAAAGCACTAGTAAAACTTTATTTGAATTTGAATACTTATTACGAACCTACGAACCCTAAGCTTTTATGTCATGACTCATGATTGGCATTTCAAACAAAGAAGATTAACTTGACGACTACAAGGAAATAATTTTATACGAGTTTGTTCAGTTTTTGTTTTCTTACTTATTTTAGTTTATTCGAACGCTGTAAAGTGATAAATGAAAGTTGAATTGAATTAGTCTTTAGACAGATGACACTAATTCGTTTAGCTACATAAATAGAACCCGGCTTCGCCATGTTGAATGTTATGTCTACATTGAACTAAAAACATTGAAGCACAAGCGTCAACGAGGATTTAGGTACTAGAATGTTCCAGTGATATCTCCTCAGAATGAGAAGCCATAGTACACCACGCTGGTCAAGTGCAGGCAGACTAAATAAAAAAAGCCTATTTCCTTCCCCGGATGTAACTTATCTCTTTACCAAATTTCGTCAAAATCGGTTGAAAAGATGGGCCAGGAAACCGTAGCAGACAGACAGATAGATAGTCACATTTACGCATATATAATATTCGTATGGATATCTCACCGCAAGATTGTAAAAACCGTTAGATTATAATCTAACTCGCGAAATTGTAAACTGTCGAAAGATTGTGAACTGTTCAATGTTCTGAGTGTCAATTTTTGAAATATTCATTGTATTTATGTTTTCTTATCTCTTTCTTGTAGGTTAGGTTAGGGTTCGACATAAACAAACAAGTGGTGCTCGGCCTGCGGCCGGGCACTTAGGTTTTATCGGGTTTAAATACCTATCAGATTCCAATCTACCGGAAAATAATGCGTTAAATTGTAATCTTTCGAAAGTTTGCAATTACGCGAGTTAGATTATAATCTAATTCGTGAAAATTTCAACTGCGTACCTATGACGGTTCATGACAGACAGACGAACGGACGGACAGACAGCAGAGGCTTAGTAATGGACCCTATTGGCAATCTTAAAAGATGTTCGAGAATAAACCAAGGGAATTGCCACCTGCTATTCCCCGGTTCTCCGATATCCTCAGAGCAGCAATTATCGGGAGTTACAGCGCAATGCGGTGTAATCAGACTTATTGCTGTAACCTCTGTCAGGTAATATAAATATAGGTAACAATGCATTTGTTACCTATATTTATGTCAACTTTTCACTTTTTATTTATCATATTATTTACGTTTAGTTAAATTTGCGCTTGATTTCTAATCTTAATATCACGCTGGGTATAGACTATGCAAATAACCTAGTACCTACATAGTGACATAACTAAAAGCTAGCTCGTATGTTTGAACTTTGTAAAAATCCACTGAACCATATGTTTTGCCGCAATTCAATGTTTGTCAATTGAATAGTGGAATCACAGCTATTTGCGTCGCTCTGGCTTGTTCAGGACAGGTGTCCCGTTTGACGAGTGACGTCATAACTCTTCGTTTTGTGGTCATTTTGCATGGAAAACTTTATTGATGACTAGCGAATGCCCGCGACTTTGTTTGCGTGGTTTGAGGTTTTTTGGTTCCCGCGGGAACTCTTTAATTTTTCGAGATAAAAAGTAGCCTATGTGCTATTCCAGACTATAATCTATCTCTGTGCCAAATTTCAGCCAGATCCATTCAGCCGTTGGGGCGTGATTGAGTAACAAACACGCATACATCCATACATCCAGACATCCATACATCCATTACATCCATCCAAACTTTCGCATTTATAATATTAGTATAGATTATTCTATGCCTGTTGTGCCATGACATGGCACAACAGGCATTCGATTATTATATCTCGATCGATTATCTTCGATTCGATTATTATATCTATGGTATTTTATTTTTTGTATGGTGTACAATAAAGTATATTTTACTTTACTTTTTACTTTTACTTTTATTAGTAAAGATAGAGGATATCTGTGTGAGTAAGTGCATACTATTTCTATTTCAACTCATTTCGTAATTCGTGGGTTTAATTTTAGCTGCCGCAGTATCTAGCTACTTATCTATCTTTATTATTTTTAACTTTCAAAGATTAGAAAAAGGAAAGAGCTAATCAGCAAGCGTAACGTGTTATTCCTTTTTGAACTTTACTTTTCCCTCAACTTTCACCACGGCTCTCGCTAATCTGTTGGCCACTGGAGTAGATAACATAAGGAGTGGAGATCACATTGTAAAACCAAGCATAGGATGACACCCAGCTTGTTGGACATACGACCTTCCGTGCGGCGGAAGTTGGTTGAATACGACTGTCAGTGGTGTCGCTCCAGAAGCCTATTACGAAAATGCATCAACCATTCCTACAACCAATGCTGTCATTGGCTGAATTTATGGTAGTTATTCTCAATTTAAAGTGTGTCTGTCTATCTGTCTGTCTGTCTGTCTGCTACGCTTTAATGACCCATCTTTTGAACAGATTTTGATGAAATTTGGTACGGGGATATGTTTATGCCCGAAAATTAAAAAGTTCCTGCGGGAACCAAAAACCTCAATCCACGCGGACGAAGTGCGGGCATCGTCTAGTTCTTTATAACTTGTTTTGGATTTCGGCGAAAGAGTAAGCCAATCAGCGGTGACCACAATCGTTAAACTTAGCTGTCATTTCAGGGCCTTTGGGGAATGTCAGCCCGTGTAGAAAGAAAGAAAGAAAAAAAAAGCAGTTTATTCGACGATGGTGTCACAGACAAAACATGGATTATAGATGTAAAAATGTTGTCTGTGACACCACCCAGAATGGGTGTACAGCTCAGCATTAAACCCTGGATTGTATGCCAATAAATTGCATACAAAGCAGGGCGCTGGTTTTCGGCTGTGACCCGGGTGACGCCACAATAACAAAAATTATTAATGTAATAAAACAAAAGTAAAGTTTATAAGTACAAACAAATAAGCAGCAAGTATTGGTATTATATGCCATTTATAATATTAACACATTTACTGTACGAAAAGAAAAAAAAAACAAATCTAAAATATAAAATATCTAAAACTATACTAATATAATAATATCTATGTAATGTTAATGTTAATATCTATGTATGTAAGTGTATGATAACAATATATATTTTATAATATATATTATATTTATTTATTGTAGTATCTATATATGTAATTTATATGTAAACTATAATAAGTATGTTTATGTAAGTATATTTTATACGTTTGTTATTTTTTTTTTATGTGCATCGACCACATGAGCCTCTAGACCCAGTGTCATCAGCTTTGTACGCTCGGGTTGCCTTTAAAAGATCACTTTAGTGAGCCTTTGCGCATTACCACAGTTTCCTTTCTGTATTGTATGCATATTTTTTTTAGTGTTAAGATGCAATAAAGACTTATACTACTACTACTACTACTACTACTAAATAATATGAAAACAAGAAAAATATATGAAGGAAATTACACATTTTACATAAAATTACAAACAGCCTTTATGTCGGAGCTACGTCCGGTTGTCAGTCACGGTGTCCGACCTGTATTGTTTACAACTGGGGATGATGCATTGTGATATAGGGACTGAGTGGGGATTTATGTCACGGGTGTCACGTATAAGGGTGTTAATTTGGTATTCTATACATGGATGCGGAGGATTGAAACAAAATGGAATTTTATCGTTATGTCGACTATTAAATGTGTTATTACTTTTTGTTAGAAAAATCCCATTATTTTCTGTTTACTCACAGATTTTATTTTGTCTAGTGGTTTTGTCTCGCGACTTCGCACGTGGGAAACTTTGAGCAACCATTCTGAGCGGCTGATTCTACTTTGTTCTAATCGGTCAGTCTCATTTAAAGTTAGGGTAGGTACTCTAACACAAACAATGAATTATAATAAGTAGGTACTTATTATAATTCAATGTTTGTGTTGCTAAATTGTTATGAACTATTTAGCTGTAACAATAGAATCCAATCCAAGTTCCAACCAATAATTCAAATCACGCCACAATATAGCAACGGATCATCGTGACTTGCATGAATATAATATGAAGCACTTACCTGGGGAGTGACTAGTAATTTGAATCTTAGGAGTTTCTCCTAATTTTAAAAAAGAACCTATTCCAACGGGGATGAAGTCGCAGGCATCAGCTAGTTGTTGAATAATATAAGACATGGATATAGTGGGAGGCTACGGCCGTGGCTAGTGGCCACCCTACCGGCATAGACGTACGTGTGGAAATCGATCAGGGGTATGGATTGAATATAACTGCCATACTCATAACAGGTCTACCATCTTAGACTGCATCATCACTTACCACCAGGTAGGATTACAGGCAAGGGCTTACTTGCAGTGGGAAAAAACTTTGTAGTAGAAACAAAACTTCTCTGTTTTGAGGATTTCAAGTTTCGCACTAGCTTGATTGCACAAAATTATCCGCTTTTAAAAGATAGATGGATAAACTATTTATTTGCTCACGAAAATAACAACAATTTACAATATTATTTGCTTACGGGAGTAAATAAATCTATTGCCTATTAGGATATCGTTCGTGAACAATTAATAAGGCTCCTCACTCAGAACAAAGCCGCAGCAAGCTGCAGCGCTGGTTTCTTTAAATATCTAAAACATATAAATTACTAAACAATCTTCTATATATTATATGAAAACGAAAGGTCACTCACTGATTCATCATGATATCTCAGGAACTATAATGCATACAGACTTGAAATTTGGAAAATAGGTTCCTTCTATGGTGTAGACGGCAGCTAAGAAACGGTTTTGAGAAAATTTACCCCTAAAGGGTTGAAATTTTGGTTGGAAGTCTGTATGAAAGGCCTTTGTTTTTGAAGTTAGAGACATGAAAATCGGCAATTAATTACCTATAATAGTTTTAAGTTTTTGATGTTAGAGAATTGAAAATCGGGATTTAGCTTTTAAATTATAATTCCATAAAATATAATCCATAATATAAAATATAATCCACCCTAAAGGGTGTGAAATTGGGGTTGGAAGTTTGCATGTAGGTTATAAGTTTTTAAAATCGGCATTAAGGTTATTACTTATTAGTTACTAGGCTTTTTGCAGCGGGAAAATCTTATAGGAAATCAGAAATTGTACGCGGATGAAGTCGCGGGCGACCGCTAGTTTTACTATGAATAAGAATAATAGAACTGTAACTAAGCAAAGTGTCATATTAAAAACAATTCCTTACTATCCTACCTACTATTTAAAAGTATACACCTACCTAACTTGTAATAGTTCGTATGTGTAATAAATTTTATATCCAAGAAAGCCTTTTTTAAAAAGAACCTGAACGGATTAGGCGCCTATAGTGAATTGTAAGAAATGCAATTTGCGTCCGCCCGCCCTGAGAGCAGCACTGGAGTACTGCCGGTAATGCGCATAAAAGGTTCCAATTAAATTATTCACTCACTCGTTCGCTCGCTGAGCAATTGCTTCACTTGGAAAGGGCCTTTTTAATAAAATGCTTCTCAATTGTTTTCTAGCCACCTACAGACAGTTTTTGTGGGTATAGTAGATGGTATATATATATATTTTTATAGCCATGTTTGTTTATACTCAATACTCAATTCTCAATATCATTTTTTTTATTCAATATAAGTACACTTATTGACGTTAAAAATTACTTACTCATAAATATTTATACGACTGCCTGAAAAAAACAGTATTTGTTCAGGGTTCATGTATGTATGTATGTATGTATGTATGTGAGTTTGTATATTCCACTATAACTTCTATACGCCTGAACCGATTTTGATAAATGAGGTATCGTTAGAATCCCTAGCTTATTCCAAGTGACATAGGCTAGTAAAATTTTTAAAAAATTTATGGGGTGACCATGGTCCCGCATTAAAGACTAAAGTTGAAAAAAAATATTCGAAAATAAGATTAACTATATAAACATCATCAAGAAAATGATGAGTAGATTCTAAAAATACATAACACTAGATCAATATCCAGTGATTCACAAAAAAATATCATTTAATAAAATGTAAATAGGATTCTATTAATCTAGATTAATTTAGATTTATAACTTTTTAGTTCGTTTTTTGGCAGGGCAGTAGTTTTTTATTTTTTTTATTTGTGACTTGTTTTATTTCTATGTTCGTTTTTTGTTTCTCTGGGTCTCTCAAACAGGTACCGCACTGGATCTGGATTTTGATAAAATGATCTGTTGTAGCCCGTTTCAGTAATTCGCATATCACAGACTACACAATAATATTATGAGGCAATGAAAAAAGTCAGGCACGGTATACCTTTATAATGCACAACGAAATGATAAAACCTTTGTGGCTATCCTATTTTGTATAAAATGGTGACATAATGTCCTCCGCATACCTCCAAATTATTCCAAGAGTTAATATACAATGAAATACGTTATTATACGATACATAATTAGGGGTTTATTTGTAATGTATACCTATGTTATATTTCAAGATAAACGTTTATATTTAACTAGCGGACCTCGTTCGCGTGGCACAAGTTTTTAATTCCCACAGGCACTCCTTAATTTTCCGGGCCTAAAAGAAGCCTGTGTAACTCTCCAGGTCCCCATCTATACCCATGCAAAAAATCACATTAATCTCATTAATGCTCTGGTGCGGCGTGAGTGAAGGAAAAACTCTCTATTTAACGTCCTTAGGGATAAAAATTACAAAAATTGTGAAATACATATTTCATAATTTTAAAACGGAAGCCCATATACCAAGTTTCATGACTATAACTTGAAAAACGATGGAATTTTATACAAGCTTTCAACCTCTATTTTACCCCTATGGGGTAGAATTTAGATAAATCCTTTCTTAGTGGATACCCATACAAAAAACACACCCTCCTAATTTCATGTGTCTAGAATCAACGGATTAGGCTGTGCGTTGATATATAAGTCAGTCAGCCATTCAGAACTTTGATATTATGTATTTTACTTTGCTTTTGCTTTAAATTCTTTATTGCTCATAAGAAGATTACAATGCACAAAGGCGAATTTAATACCTAGAGGCTCTTCCACTTAACCTTTGGTAGTGGGGACAGGGTTGAAATCACAGTGCGTACAATTATTGAAGTATAAAGAGAAAAGTTGGGGTTAGAAGAAACATATTGGGTATATTACTAGCAGACTTGCCCGCGACTTAGTTCGCGTGAAATATGTTTTCAAATTTCCACGGGAACTTCCTCATTTTTCGGGGTAATATATAGCCCATGACACTCACACATAATGAGGTTTTCTATTGGTACCAGAATTTTCAAAATCGGTTCAGTAGATCCAGAGATTACCCCCTACAACGTCACACACTCACAAAGTATACCTTTTTATAATATTAGTATAGATATCGATATTATGCTGGTAGCCCCACATTATCTCTTTGGGGCTATTTTCTCACGCGGCTTTGTCGATGCAAGCAGTGAGGTGCTTGGGCTGCAGAAAGTTACGCAATAGAATACCAAAAGAATCTCTAGAGTAGAGCGTAGCGTTGCGAATTGCATTTATTTCAAAGCTGCAATCTTTTAAGCCTCATCCCGTCGCATTGTGAAAGAAAAACTACTCAACCTTTGAACGAAATGAAAGAAGCTTAGATATAAATAGAATGTAGCGAACAGTTACTTTAGGGACGTTCGTGATTGAAAGATAATATTGAACTATATCACTTCAGTGTTCCAATGGTTTAACCAATCACTAAAATTGGTAAGAAAAATTAAGTGTCGAGTTTCTTACCAGCTCTTGGCTGTAAAATTAGCTTTCCATTGGTAGAATGACGACGTAGTCTTGATATTCGTGGTAAAAGTTTCTTACATGATTTAATATTTTCTGCGTACTGTTATAAATTGCCATTCTATGTCCACTGACTCGCTGCATCAGCACTATTACACTTTAAAACTCGCGGTATCCGATGCGGCCAGTCAGTCAGCCATCAGACATAACTCCATTTTTCGAAAACCCAGCCTCTTGTTGCTGAAGATCGTAAAATTAAGACCCGTGTATTGTACTTTCTTTTATGAACTTTATTAAATTCACTGGAAAGTTTCTGTGGGTTTTTTTTTTAAAAAGACTGTCGACCCGGCCCTCGAAGTCGTAACAACGTGGTGTCAGAAGTGGGATGCTGAGAAGGTTCATGCAAGAGAATCCTTAGCATCCAAAGAATCCTGAGGGCATCGCAGTCGTGGTCGTCGGTAAGCCTCACCCCATAGGGTTGAGCCCGCACCACAACCACTAGCAAGCACCGGTTTTCAAGATCGACGGTAAGCCTCAGCTCCGGACTGGACTGAGCCCGCATCATACGCGAAATCTGCATCTACAGCATCTTGGCTTGGCTGGACTCACCACATAATTTTAATATATTTCAATATCTTCAATAACTTCGAAAATATAAAATTCACATAAATCGTGCCAGTTTACGTCGAAATTGCTGCCGTGCAAAATATCTACGTTGCAAATTCCGACCCGTTCATTGACTTCACGTGTCCGTCGCATCGACCTAATTAACTATACCTAACAATCATTAAGTGCAAATAATATCTAAATTAGTGAAGTGAAAAATAAAGTGTGATAATTTTAAGATGTTGGCTGCTATCCTGATGGTCCTGTGAGTAATTTAGCATATTGTTTTTGTTTAAATTCTTATCCCATATTTATAATATCTCAGTTTCAGTTAATAAAAATGAGTACCAAATCAGAGCGAAGAGAAAGTTCCGATCCTAAAGTGCCTCTTTCTGTTCTCACCAAATTCATAAGATCATATGATGGGAATCGCGAGACTCTTGCCGCTTTCCTTACAAATTGTGATAATGCACTTAGCTTAGCTGCTCCCGATCAACAAAATATTTTATGCAAATTTATAATCTCCCAACTTGAGGGCAAAGCGCAATTAGCTTGCAGCCTCAAAACTTTCAATAATTGGAATGAATTAAAATTATACCTCAAAAGTACTTTCGGCGAGAAAAAGCACTCGTCTCATTTACTGCTAGATCTCCAAAATTGCAAACAAGGTCAATCTGAAAGTGTGACACAGTACTCCGTCAGACTAGAAGCATGCCTAACTCGAATTCAAGCTGATATCCAAAATTCAAGTACAGATCGCAACCTTCTTCTAGGTAAAATCTCCGCTATGGAAGAACTCGCTTTAAGCACATTCCAGTTAGGTCTTAACCCCAATATTTCTAATATTGTCCGCTGCAGGAACCCTTCTACCCTTAACGAAGCAATTTCGTTAGCCGTTGAAGAGGAAAAGATTTTTAAAGTTGTCAAATTCACACAACCAAAACACCCTACAAAATTTTGTTCTTTATGCAATAAAAACAATCACACTTCTTCTGAGTGTTATAAGAAAAAGCGCGATTTGACACAGAGATCATCTTTTCACATTCCTCCACCTAACTCTCAATATCCTGCACGAACAAATCAAAGTCCATCAAAGGCCTCAAATTTCGTCAAATTCTGTACTTATTGTAAACACAAATATCACACAATTAACGAATGCCGTAAGCGCCAATATAATAATAATCAGCGTCGACTAAATTCACACCCCTCACCGGGTCCTCCCCATAGTAATAATGCTAATGTTAACATGTATGAATACTCTGAATCTTTAAATGAAGTGACGAACAGTAACGTCCCTGAATCAAAAAACTCAAACTGATTTCGGATGCGTGCCTGCCGAATTCAGCAATCCAAAATGGCACTCAAACTACTAAATCTTTTTATGCTAATTCTCCCAAATCTTTTATGTCTCGGCAATCGCTACATGACTGCCCGAGTCGCTCTGAATCTATTAACAAATCTTTTACAACTCGGCAATCGACACATGACTGCCAAAATATCGCTGAATCCTATAATACTATATCTAATTCTAATTCTTATACTAGCTATTATCCAACTAAATCTTTTAAATCTCGGTTTCCTATAAAGGATCAACTGAATTTTACAATGTCTGATGTCATCCAAAATGTCTCCCAAGGCAAAGCAAGCAAAAGCTCGTCGCCTCTCAAAGAAGTCCCGATCTTCGAAATAAGTACCCTAAATAATTTTGTGTCTCTACCTCATGCATACTTACAAGTAGAATGTAATAAAAAACCTGTCTGTTTCTTGGTCGACACAGGCGCAAGTGTCAGCATTATTAAACAGTCGTGTTTAACAGCAGAACCCAAACTATCTCAAGAAGTTATAAAACTCAAAGGCATAAATGATAAAACCTCCTATAGCGAAACATTGGGATCAGTTGTGCTTAAAATTAATATAAACAACTGTATCATATCTTTTAAATTCCATGTCATAACTGACGCACTGAATCTGCAATCAGACGGTATCTTAGGTACCGATTTTCTTCAATTTTTTCAGACTAATATCGATTATAATACTAAATCTCTTACTATTTCAAATCATATTTTACCAATCCACTATTCTAGCCCTAAATATATAATACCGGCTCGCTCCGAAGTCATTGTTGAATGCACTGTCTCAAATGACAAGTCCGAGTTACGTCACTTAAAAGACGCACTCATACTTGATCACTCTATATCTGAAGGCGTGTTTAAAGCAAACTGTATAGTAAGTTTGAAGCCAAATTATAAAGTCAATGTTTCAGTCTTAAATACCACCGAAACTCAAGTAGAAATCCAAGACTTCAACGTCTATTTAACTCCTATAGACTTTTCCGAATTACGCCAAGTGTCTCAATCCCCCGAAATTATCAACCATGTTTCTAACTCTTCATCAAATCGACTCGATCGTGTTTTAAATCTTATACGATACTCGCATCTTAACAATGAGGAAAGAAAAGCTCTCTTAGAATGTTGCTCTGAATACTCTGATATATTTTACCTCGAAGGAGATACATTAACTCATACTAACGCTATTCAACATTCCATTGATACTGGTAATAACACTCCTGTCAATGTAAAATCTTATCGTTTTCCCGAATGTCATAAAAGCGAAGTCGATTCCCAAATCCAGAAGATGCTTAAAAAGAAAATCATAAAACCCTCTATCTCACCTTGGAATGCACCTGTTTGGGTGGTTCCCAAAAAAATGGACGCATCTGGGAAAAAGAAATGGCGAATGGTTATTGATTATCGCCGCCTCAATGACGTCACTGTATCTGAGGTCTATCCGATTCCCTTAATTACAGATATACTAGATCAACTAGGTCATTCCAAATACTTTAGCACACTAGACTTAGTTTCCGGATTTCATCAAATTCCTCTAAATCCTTCACATGCACCTAAAACTGGTTTCACTGTAGTCAACACAAACGGTTCTACAGGCCACTACGAATTCACTAGGATGCCGTTCGGACTCAAGAACGCTCCCAGTACTTTTCAACGTCTTATGAATACAGTCTTATCAGGTCTTCAAGGTCTACATTGCTACGTCTAATTAGATGACTGCATCATCTATAGTGCAGATCTCAAATCTCATTGCGGAAAACTGAAAATGGTATTTGACCGTTTCAGAGAATTCAATCTCAAACTCCAGCCCGATAAGTGTGAATTTCTTAGAAGAGAAGTCACTTATCTAGGACACATCATCACGGACAAAGGTGTCTCTCCTAACCCAGACAAAGTTAAAGTTGTCTGCGATTTTCCAACCCCTAAAAACCCAAAAGAAATAAAATTGGTCTCGCCCTTGGTCTCGTTGGTTATTATCGCCGATTTATTGATAATTTTTCAAAAATAACAAAGCCTCTAACATCTTTACTCAAGAAAGATATCTCTTTTCATTGGTCTATGGAACAAGAACAAGCTTTTAACCTCTTGAAGGAAAAACTAACCTCAGCTCCTCTTCTTCAATATCCCGACTTTTCTCAACCATTTATCGTTACTACAGACGCCAGCAACTACGCCGTTGGCGCTGTACTATCTCAAGGCCCTATCGGCAAAGACAAACCGATAGCTTATGCCTCTAGAACCTTAAATAAACAAGAAGGTAATTACTCGACCACAGAAAAGGAGTTAATTTCTATTTTATTTGCCGTTAAAACTTTCCGACCCTATTTTTACGGCACTAAATTCAAGATCATAACAGATCATCGGCCCTTAGTATGGCTCTTCAATGTCAAAGATCCTGGTTCCAAACTGGTCCGTTGGCGCCTCAAACTTGAGGAATATGATTACGAGATTGTTTATAAACCTGGAAAATTAAATTCTAATGCAGATGCTTTGTCTCGCATCCCAATTTACGCTATAAATACAGATAATCTTAATAAGCTTTCCTACGAGGCATATTTTAAAAATCAAATTACTAATTCTTTACCAGATTCGAACACAAAAATTGAAGAACACTCACAAGCTTTACCTCTTTCGAAATGCAATATTATTGCATGCCCTGTTTCTCTAGATTTCGACAACTCTATGCCGCATTGTGAGGAATTACTATCGAAGATATCTGACACCGCTTCATTGTTTGAATCCGAACGTAAACAATGCACGGTACAGTCAATTACAAATAATAATAAAACATATTATTTTCTTTTTACCAAAGTTCATCATTACGATGAGACAACTTTTCGCTCTATTTACGACACTTTGATGATATTTCGTGATGAACTTATATTACATCACCCTAACATTGATGAAATAGCTATCTCCGACTTCTCTGAACCTTTTACTAAATTGTCTTATACTAAAATTTATAATATTATATCTTATATATTTCATAACACTAACATTGAAATACATATTTATAAAAATCTAATAATATTTCCCACTCCAAACGAAGTTCCTAAGATACTCAAAGAAAATCACGACACCCCTATAGCGGGACATCCTGGTGTAAATAGGATGTATAGTCGAATAAAAGCCTCTTACTATTGGAAAGGAATGAGAACTGATATAGAACGCTACGTAAAGTCTTGCAAATTATGCCAAGTTAACAAACCTCTACGTGCTAGCAATAAAGCTCCTATGGTCATTACATCAACGAGCACAAAGCCTTTTGAACGTTTAGCCCTGGATATCGTTGGTGTCTTACCTGAATCAGGTTCCCAAAAGTTTAGGTTTATTTTGACTTTGCAAGATGATCTTACTAAATTCACATGTGTCTATCCTATGGTTTCCTCAACAAGTGATGAAGTAGCCCGTAATTTGGTTCACTTTATGTCCTTATTTGGAACTGCTAATATGATCCTCACTGACCAAGCTATGACTTTTACCTCAGAATTATTTAAACAGATTACCAATATTTTTAAAATAAAACCTTTACTTTCTAGTCCTTACCATCCCCAAACTAACGGTGCGCTGGAACGCAGCCATGCTACTCTTAAAGAATATTTAAAATCCTTCGTAAACGAGAATCAAAATGATTGGCATTGCTACCTACCAACAGCCGTTCTCGCATATAACACGACTCCACATACAACCACTAAATTTACTCCCTTTGAGCTTCTATTTGGATATAAACCAACCCTTCCCAATTCCCCATACGACACATATAATAACGTTACATATCACGAGTATGTCCGTGCTCTCCAATACAGAATGAAAGTAAGCCGTGAAAAAGCTTTAGAATACATTAGGTCAAGTAAAGAATCTTCAAAACAAATCTATGATTCAAGTTCTAAACCTAACATAGAATACAAAATTGGTGATATGGTGTATTTAAAACACCATCACAGACTTCGCAAGGCCTTATCTCCCATATGGAAAGGCCCATACAAAATTGTAAAATTAAATGGAAAACATAATGTAACTTTACTAATTAATAGAAAACATGTTAAATATCACTCCAACCTCATAAAACTCGCAGTAACCTAATCTTATCATTCTTTTCAGATTGTTCCCCTACGCCTCGTCTGATTCAATTATTACACCCATAATGCACAGCCCTGGACTATATTTTGATCCCTTAACCAAAATTTATTTCTACAACGATTATTGGAGAGTTATCACGCACCTTATTACAGTTGCCTTGGAACCACAGCTCGACAAAGTTAACAAGTTAATTGTAAAAACCTCTTTAATTTGTGCTAAGTTACAACCAGAAGATTATTCTAGCTGTAAGGATGTTTTTAGTCCAATCGAAGTACTACTAGAGTCCAATTATCTCAAGGCTCAATCCCTATCTCATATTATTTCAAACGAAAATAATGCGAGATTCAAAAGATCTTTAGAGTTTGGTGGGGAAATCCTTAAGTTTTTCTTTGGCACCTTAGACGCTGAAGACGCTCGAAAATATGACGCTGCAATTAATAATTGCCAAAAGTCTGAATCCGAGATATTTCGTTTATTAAAAGATAATATTCATGTCGTTAAGTCCTCTATTGATACCTTTAATTCTACTATTACTAGGTTAAATCAAAATGAGATAAAGTTAAACTCTCAGATTAACAAGTTAAATGACATATTGTCTCTTGTCACTAGTGATAATGAAAAATTAATATATTTAACTAGATTTAATAACTTAGTTAATGTAATCGAAAGTTCTTTATTAGCTATCTCTAATTTTCTTGATACTGTAATAAACGCAATCTTATTTTCAAAGGTTAGTATTCTACATCCTTCTGTTTTAAGCCCTGTAAAACTTTACGATGAACTTTCTAAGCACAGAAATTCAATCAATAAACGTTTAGACTTCCCTGTATCATTAAGTATCGAAAACATACATACGATTATAGATATATCTAAGTTAGTTTCTTATTTCTATAATAATAAGATAGTATTTGTAATGCAAATTCCTCTTATTTCTCCTGTCAAGTATAATGTCTACAAAACAATCCCACTCCCGACTCCACACTACAAAGGACAATCTAAAAGTTTTGCCTTGATAAAACCTACTAAACACAATTTAGCTATAACTGATGATAGATTAAATTACGCAATGTTAGATACCTTAAGAGATTGTACTATTTTGAATAACGAGAACTCTATTTGTAAATTAGAATCAGTTTATTCCATTAATTCGAATCCTTCATGTGAAACACAGCTTCTCACTGAAGTAACCTTATCTTTACCAAATGAATGCGAACCTAAAATCCTGTATGGTCTTATTGATATATGGCATAAGTTAAAAAATAACCAGTGGATTTATGTACAATCGACTACAAATCAGTTGACTGTAAATTGTAATGATAATGTTAAAAGTTATTTTATATCCGGCACTGGAATTTTGAAACTCAGCGAAGATTGCATCGGTTATTTTAAAACTATCCAATTTATACCTTCTACCATTTCGAATTTAACTATTGATAGCAACAATTTTAACATTAATTTTGACATAACTAATGATGATTGCTGCAATCTCCTGATTGTAAACAAAACGATTCCTCTTTTATCGCCATTAAATCTGAGTGATATTAATCTAGATTCTTTAAAACATTCAATTAATCAGTTTGACGATCTCGAGTTAAAAATTAATAAGATTCAAGAGGAATCCCATTTTATAAAATATAGCACTTATTATTCTACATTTACTTACATAATTATATCATTTATTTTCCTATTTTTAAGGTATAAAATTTTCAAATGTTATAAGCAGAAGGGACACAATTGTCTCCAAATTTTTAAGTGCAATCGCAGAAAGTTAAATAAAACTCAAAATACTGTTCAAATGTCGCAAATCACAGATGAGGGAGATTCATCTGTAGATCTAGGAAACCTTAGCGCATCAAAAAGAAATCTGACCAATAATTAAATTAAGAATTTATTAATTTTTGGCAAATATTTTAATTTATTGTAAAATAGCGTATACGTCAATATGTACCCTTTAACTCAGGAATTGTAACTATATTTATTAATTAATTTTTTGAATATTTTAATTTTACCATATTTTCTCTCCTTTTGGCCTAAATAGTTAGTTTTTTTACTACGCTTTATTTAAATTAAAGCTCCGTCAAAAGGGGGGAGATGTTATAAATTGCCATTCTATGTCCACTGACTCGCTGCATCAGCACTATTACACTTTAAAACTTGCGGTATCCGATGCGGCCAGTCAGTCAGCCATCAGACATAACTCCATTTTTCGAAAACCCAGCCTCTTGTTGCTGAAGCGCGTAAAATTAAGACCCGTGTATTGTACTTTCTTTTATGAACTTTATTAAATTCACTGGAAAGTTTCTGTGGGTTTTTTTTTAAAAAGACTGTCGACCCGGCCCTCGAAGTCGTAACAGTACGATATTTAAGATGAGATATAAATTTGGAACCGATGGCCATTGGGGTAGTACCAAGCGCAGTGCGACATTTGACGATCTCCGGGGCGCAGTGTGTAGCGCTGTTGTCTTAAATTGACTGCCGGGAATCGAATCCGGCACCTCCCGGATTCGATTCCCGGCAGTCAATTTAGGAATTTATAATTTCTGAATTTTTCATGGGCTGGCCTGGTGGGAGGCTTCGGCCGTGGCTAGTTACCACCCTACCGGCAAAGACGCCGGTAAGCGATTAAGCGTTCCAGTACGATGCCGTGTAGAAACTGAATAGGGGTATGGGTTTAATATAACTGCCATGCCCCTAACAGGTTAGCCCGTTACCATCTTAGACTACATCATCACTTACTATCAGGTGAGATCGCAGTCAAGGGCTAACTTGTAGTGGATAAAAAAAGCAGTCTAGGACGACCTCTAGCTTGCTGGTCCGTGATGACCTAAAGAAGGTGGCGGGAAGGGGTTGGATGAGGAAGGCGGAGGACCGTGTTTGGTGGCGCGCTTTCGAAAAGGCCTATGCATCCAGCAGTGGATGCATACAGGCTGATGGATGGATGGATGGATGGATGATAAATTTGGAAAATAGCAAATAATTATATTACACCGTAGGTACAACCAAGTCATTGGATGTTGTCTGGTTCTCAATCATCCTTTGCGTATGGGTCATTATGCCGGCCGGTTCATGTTTATATTTTCTTATACACCAAACGTTCAATGTTTAATTGTTATCTCTTTTTATACGACGGCCTGAAAAAAGGAGTATATTGTTTCCAGGGTTCATGTATGTATGTATGTATGTATGTATGTAAGTGAGTTTGTATATTCCACCATAACTTCTATACGCCTAAACCGATTTCGATAAATGAGATATCGTTAGAATTCTTAGCTTATTCCGAGTGACATAGGCTAGCAAAATTAAAAAAAATTGATGGGGTGACCATGGTCCCGCATTTAAGACTAAAGTTGAAAAAAAATCGAAAATAAGATTAACTATTTCTAGATTAATTATCATCTAGAAAATGATGAGTGGATTCCAAAAATATATAACACTATAGTTCAATATCCAGTGATTCACAGAAAAATATCATTTAATAAAAATGTGGCTATGGTTCTAATAGTTATGACTAAATTAATTTAGATGTTTAACTTTTTAGTTCGTTTTTTGGCAGGGCAGGCATGTTTTTTTTTAAAATTATTGACCTTGTTGAAATACCAAAAGAGTAATTAGTCTCTTTATTGAATAAAAGTTGAGAACTATAACTCGACTGCGGTAAAATATAGTTAAATTGCTTTTCTGTCGCTTGGTATATTTTAATATTGTACTTTATTCATATTTATGAATTCAGAATTTTTTCCTCTTTCGTTTGATCTCATACGGTACTCTTTACTTATTATAGTTTTTTCTCTATACAATAGAAACAATTCTCCGCTTTATTGGATGTGACATCTGTCATATCGATTTTCTTCGTATAAATTGTAGGCTATGTCCCCCAGATCATAATAACAAATCGATCGACACCTCATTCATCAAAATGGGCACGGTGAATTGGGCACTACGGTGGAACATACATAAATACAAACATACGTATAACATAGACTGCTAAAATCATGACCCTCCTAATAATTAGGAGGGTCATGATTTTAAAATGTAATGTAAAAAAAAAATTGTACGTCAGGGTTACCTGACTGGATATGTTGGGGCTTTCTATTTAATCGAAAAACATCTCATATTCACATGTTCATACAAATAAATCATTTCTTTCTTCTTCTTTATTCCTTCTTCTTTCCTTTTAACTCCGAATTCCTTTAAACCGTAGTCGAGTAAAAATATGCGTTTCTCATATTCGGTGAACTGTAACCGAATCATACAGGTAACGTTACCGTTCTGCGCGTCTCTACACTTAACTCTAACATTTCATTTCAGAGAAGAGCTAAAGTCCTTAAATGCGGAAGCTATTTCATTAAATTAAAAGCAAAGGGAACATTTTCTACGGCAGTTTTCGTCTGGGCTTTCAATTAGTTTAATAAAATCTTGAAAGGGTCGAGTATTATTTGTATAACTTTTTTACAATGATGGTAGAGAGGTTATAAAAAAACCTCAAAGTTGAAACTTCCTCGACTACACAAATAAAATTTTTACGAGGTTTTTTATAACTTATTTTCATGGATAACAAGTCTACTACTTATTAGCTTTTTGCAAGGTATTTTATATAGGCATAGCTCTGTCTGTTGATAATGATTTTACACTTTACGATTTGGCACTTTCTACAATAATTATTGAGAACCAGCCACTCTCACAGCCTAACCATTTACGCAATTTTGATGATATTCTGTAGATCGACAAAAGCGATGCAAAAAAATATTCCGGTGGGAAGATTATTAATAAAATCCATACTAACCGAAATAGGGGTATGGGTTAATATAACTGCCATGCCCCTAACAGGTCAGCCCGCTACCATCTTAGACTTCATCTTCACTTACCATCAGGTGAGATCGCAGTCAAGGGCTAACTTGAAGTGGATAAAAAAAATGGGAAAGTGTGCATGTCGTCTATGTATGTGTATGTCTTTCCGTTTGCTACGCTTTCACGGACCATCTTTTCAACCGATTTTGATGAAATTTGGTACATATTGGTATCCTGGGGTAGGACCTAGCAACTTTTTATGTCTTAATATTAATACTGAATATCATTTATTCAATATAGGTACACTGTAGGTACACTTATTGAAGTTAAAACTACTACGTTAAGTGACCAACGTCATGAGAATTGCTAGTGTTATATAAAAAAATCTACATCTAATAATTTAGTCAAACAACTATACATAGTCCCATACGAGGCAATAGCTGTTGTTGTGAACATATTTTACAAATGTTTGTAAAACCATTGAAAAAAATGTGCTTTGTACGCAGGGACACGCGTCCCCTACAAGCGGGTGTACAAACATGTATGTTTTTTATAAATTTTTGCTTTTCGCCTGTACGGGCTTACACGCAATTTGTATTCACTATTGAACGAACCAGGTGCTAAGATTGTTACAGGGCTTAGACACAAACCATGTTTTGCGTACCTCCGTAGGTATATTGAATTAAACAGAATAGTTAGGTAAAAGTGAATAAGTTATTTTACAAGTGCTTTCGAATAATTTAGTGAGTCCAAATAATGATTGATTCGGTTCATTTTTGATCGATAAAGAACTCTTAAAAATCCTTAATTATAGAAGCACCGAACAGGCTTTATATGCTACATTGTTTAGGTTTTAAATCTCTACGCCAGTACATGCAATCTTTGGATTTGAAATCATGAAAGGAAATTTTTGGATTTGAAATCAATTATAACAGCCCCTAATTGACAACAAAATAAAGAAACATAAAAGCGTCCTGAGGGATGAAGAACTTTAAGTCTAAGTCTTTAAGTCTTTGAAGTCCATCGATGACGACGAATTAGGTAGGTACAAGTGAAAACTCATACTCGAACTCAAAGTTTATTTCGTGTAGTAAATACACCCATTATAAATGCGAAATTCTGTCTGCCTACCTGTCTTTTTGTTTGTCTGTCTGTCTGAATGTCTGCTAGGCTTTCCCAGCCCATCTTTTCAACCGACTTTTATTTTTACGATTTTTATAATTTTTGTCCCGCAAAGTAAAGGATTTCCTGTGGAAATCGAAAAACCTCAATCCACGTGGACGAAGCCACAGGCATAATCTAGTCTAGTAGGTAATTTAATATATTTAACTATATCTAGTTCGGCTATAATAACGATACAGGGTGTAGATTCTCCTGAGAACAAGCAAAACCAAACTAATATACAGCTAGTGAAATGAAACGGAATATTATCGGAATAACTAGCAGTTGGCCGATAAGCCAGTTATTCGCTCGCAAGGTTGCTGCGTAATTGAGAGTATAACGGCGTTAATTGCCCCCCTCCCCGCCCCGCTCCACCCCTCTCCGCCCCACTCCGCCCCTCTCCGCCCCTCTCCCCCCAGCACAATGCAGCTCAGTCTAAGCTGCTATCAATCGAGTCTCTTTCTGGCGGCCCGCCAGCTATTTGACACGGAAATACGCCGCGCTTTAAGAGTGTTTCGACCAATTTTCGGTCGTTATTGAGTGTTATACGACGGCCTATAAAAGGCGCAGTAGTGAGCGCTGTGTTATTATAGGGGGAGATCCCAGGTTTGTTTCCTGTCAGTGTCAATTTTCAGAATTTAAAATTTTTGTATTTTCTCTGGTTCGGTCTGGTGGGACGCTTCGGCCGTTTTACCACCCTACCGGTAAAGACGTCCCGCCGAGCGATTAAGCGTTCCAGTACGATGCCGAATAGAACCACCTAAGAGTTTTATACAACTACCGCTACCCCGAAACGGTTAGCCCGATAACATCTTAAACTGCATCACTTACCATCGGCGAGATGGCAGCCATGGGCTAACTTGTAATGGAATTTAAAAAATGTTTAGTCCTATTATTCAAATAATGTGCAAGCTAATGTGATCAATTCAATTAATTCAAATAACGTGTGTGAATTATTTATGTGATACTTGCATTTGGCTAGAAAAGGTCAGCATAAAACGGGTTTACTGCTTCCACTCTATACCCTTGACCCCTCTAGTTATATATTAAAGATCAGTGCCTTGACCCCATTTTATTTGGGGTGAGACCTCCTTGTACCTACGTAACTTTCGGGGCTTATAACAAGAATTTCTATGCCAGGCTGTTCAAGGCGAGATGCTATGGACTTGAAAGTCCCTATCGAAATTGGACCATCATGAGATGTGTGCTGATGATTTACAATCGTGCATTGTCGAGTCAACATCTCATGAAGATGCTCCGGTATCGGAGTGAAACGTACGTTGAGGGTATTTTGGAGAGTTTATGTGGTGTGGTGAATATGGGCTGCAAGTTCAAGATACGAACTGTACCACATAGATTTGCCTTCTGTGGCGGATTATAGCGAATTAAACTTCTAGTTTTTTCATTGTCATGGACTTCCGCAAAGAAACGCCTGCTCCAATCTAATATTTTGTCATCATCATCACCTCTCATAGTATGTCAGGAATTGACAATACTTTTCGAGGTACATTTATACGCAAGTATGTAGGTACATTCTTCGTATATTATCTCTCTCTGCGTCCTATTCCTCATTGCTGAGGGTTGTGAACCCGTCCCATTGTTCCACATACGACTCGACTGAGAGTACTACTACTACTAATGATTATTATCAGATGTTAATGATAATAACCCGATATTATAACATTGTAATATCCGTTTGTTTCAAACAAGTTAAGTAAACAGTTATTACAGACTTTATTTAAGATTCAAACAGTGGGCGAAAATAATTTCCCCATTTGATTACAAGGATGACTATTTACAGAAAATGCTGATAAATATGGTTAGCTTTATCTCAGGAATCCGCGTGTCATGACGTCACGACAAATTCAACATGGTGGACATGACACAAAGAAATACGCCATCAATCATGACTACATTGGGTCTGTAACTCTTATCACACAAGATAATCAGTCCGTTTTAGTAACAAAAGATTCTCTTATACTGTCTCGGCTCTACGCTAGAATTGGACGATTGGTAGATAGTGATTGGATCCACATCCGAGACAGACAAAAGGATGCACCTAATGACTTGCCGGCTGGAAAATGGTACGATTACGAATAAATGAACGATCATAAAGTAAGGCTTATTAATATTATCAATACAAGAGTGAGTTTGTCTGTTTCGTTTTCACGGCCTACGGAATTCGATACAAAGAAGGCCAATATGTTGTTTGCCGGGGACGGACTTAATGATACTTTTTATCCTGGAAAATCATCATCTAGTCTCAGGGTATTAACTACTAGATGATGATTTTCCTTTAAAGTGATGATATGTATCTGCCAATAGGAGTCAAAATTTGATTCAAGATTAACTGACAAATAAAAATATAACTACGACACACTAATATCCTCCTGTATTCAGGTAAAAAGTAGGATTAAAAGTAAATGTGCCTGAACTGTATCAAGGTGAGAGATCCAGAGATCGTGAAAGATTTACGATAAGTAATCTGCGCGCCAGACAAAAGAATGCACTAAACGTGAACATTCGCTGGAGCCGGGGAAAACGCTGCTCGAAGGATACACCCAGTGCGACCCGGCGTGATGAACAAAGGCTTACACGCATGCGAGAAGACATAACTGGGACAGTACGGGACGGTACTGGACGGGACGGTAACTGAAGTCACTGTCTACATTATTGTCTTACTTTAAGTAATTATACAGGGTGGCCCAAATTGTGACGTCCAAAGAAATAATTTAGATTCCTCGTACCTAGACCTATCAGAAAATACCCAATGTATGTTCAGCGATTTTTGGTAGTTTGCGAGTTATAATTTTTTTAAGTTTTCTCGTAAGAGTTCTGAGGGAGTAAGTGTAAAATTTTTTTTCTTTTTATTTAGTGTTTTTTCCGGACATTTTTTTTGTGAACATGCTTGCTATGAAATGTGCTACTTTGAATAAAATAATTACCATCATAATATTACCCCAAGTTGGAAATTTGGTAGAAAGTGAAAAGCTTACGTTCGACAGAAGTAGAGCCGAATTTTCAACTTAGAAAAAAAATTAACACTCACTCCCTCAGAAATCTCACGAGAAAACTTAAAAAAAAAACTCGAAAACTACCAAAAATCGCTGAACATACATGGGGTATTTTCTGGTAGGTCTAGATACGAGGAATCTAAATTTTTTCTTTAGACGTCACTATTTGGGCCAACCTGTATATCACTTGCGTCAATGGTGAAAGAAAACATGGTGAGGAAACCTGCGTGGCTGAGATAACAATTATAATAATTTCATTGCACATTTGGATAGCGTAGTGAACTAAGGTCAACCCCTTCACATTCTGAGAAAAAACTTGTGCTCCGGTTTGAGTTATGTAGAAAGTGAAGGGGTTGGAGTAAATGATTGTCTTACTATCTAGGATCACAGTAAACTACCAGATTGAATGGGCCCGTTGGTCTAGTACTCCTGCAGAGCAAAATAATAAGTGTAGTGACTCTCCCACGATGGAGGCTGGTTCAAACCCGAATTTCGCAGAACGAGGCTAAACGCAGTTAAAGAAAACTACAGCTCAGTTGCCGTGAAAGGGGCTCACGGTGCGGGGACGACGTCGGCCATTTTGTACTATTTCGCACAAGACTCGTTTTAAATGCTTATTTTTAATCCTATTCAGGAAGTTCATGAATAGATTTTTGCCAACCATATTTAGTTTAGCATAGAGTTCAAGCGACCATGTTCTCCATTCTTGTCCACTGAGTAATTCGTTTTTATAATGAACTCGTTACGATGAACGTTATTCGGGTCTTTTCTGCAAATAATGGAGCCAGCTTATACGTAGTGTGTTTCTTCAAAACTACAATATGGGGCTATTCAACGGGCGGATAAACAAGTTCCTTAAAATCTGGCAACGCATTGGCGGTCCCTCTGGTACTGCAAATGTTTATGGACGGCGGTAATCGCTTATCATCAGATGAAGATCAAGATACTGTTCGTTTATTGGTTAATCATTTTTAAAAATGATGCCGTGCTTTTCATGTAACCGCACGGCATGAACAATACATCTAACAACATTTAATAAAATATTATAATAATTTAACAATTACAAATCAGATTTTTATTTCAATGACGCCGACTTTAAATGCTCTCTAAATCCAAAATCCAAAGCGTAACAAGTTTACAAAATTTAAACCGATATTGTAGCGTCGACATCGATACAAAAGGAACTGCAAACTTCACGCCAGGGATACGAGAATACGAGTCCGAATGAAAATATGAACATTTCAAACTCTGTTATATATCCTTTTAGAAACGAATAGAAGCAGTCTTCGGTAGGGCTACCGGATCTTATAAACACAACCAATCTTCGGAATATGCTTCAAATCAGCGATGGGTGCTTTAAAATTGGTTTTGCAGTAAGAATTACATCATGCTATACTGCGACTGAAATTGAAAACACACTACGGACAAAAAGTTTGTCTAGCGGAGAATAAGTCCGCTTCTGTCATTTTATATGGAGTTCGCACACTAGGCGATCAGACAAAACGTCGTCAAAAAGTCGCAAAATACTGTTCCCGTTGCAAACATAGACATCTTTTATTAAAAATCTTTTTTTTAATATCACGTCATGGTTGTATAATATAACGATGGGAGCGCGCTAGCATGGAATAGATATGGTAACCTTATTACCCCCATACCTCTTATCAGTTGCTATAAGGCACCGTACCAGAACGCTAAATCGCTTGGGGGACCCGACACGGTTTTGCCAGTAGAGTAGTAACAGACTAAAGGCAATTAAAAAATTATGAATTTTGAAAAAGCTGCCGGTATTTGTGCCTGGGGCCTCCCACTTGTAATACCCTTATAGTTATTATGCCACCAGGGATGTTGTCAGAAATGTTTTTTTAAGAAAATCATGTCCAGAAAATCTTTGATGGGGTAACCCTAGTTGCAAGGCACTGAACCAGGACCTTCGAACACTGAATAATGCAACAAAATGACTATTTCATATCGACATATTCCAAGTTTACAACTCGGCTGCGATCATTCCAGTAAGTACGTTTTATTTTATTGAAAACTTACGTTCAATAAAATAAAACGTATTACTGGAATGTATTCACGTTTAGATATTCGAGTATTTTAAGACTTTATTTTATTTCGTTAGAAATTGATTTAACCTATCTGATGCATCAGTATACTATATGGCCTAAAAGAGAGGAGAAAAGAGAGGTAGGAAATCCATAAGGATTCCAAGTATCTATAGTTTTCTTCTATATCCCTTTACAATCTCAGATAATCAGCTTTCCGAACCTGTGGTAGAGTCTTAACGTTTCATAAGTGACACAAGTTGTCCTACATGAAATAAATAGATCATTTATCATTTATCATTATCATTTAAATAATCCTTACACACCCTCAGATACCATTTTAACGATTCCAATCAAGCATTAACTTAAATTTAATGCTTATAAGTCTATATTGACATTAAAAAATCATGAAGTGGTTAAGTTGGAAAAAGATATTCGATGGATAGTGTTCTGTGCCATCTTCCGTAAGAGGTCGACCCTAGAAGAAGAGAGACCATTTTTAGGCATATCCTTTGATTCGGGCTACCTGCGACTGGGATACTGCAGCCTGGAGTAATCAATATCAATTAATTAATATTTATTTATTTTAATTGTATTATATACTAGCAGACTTGCTCGCGACTTCGTCCGCTTGAAATAAGTTTTTTAAATTCCCACGGAAACTACCTAATTTTTCGGGATAATATATGACACTCACAATGTGGCTTTCTATTGGTACCAGAATCGGTTCCGTAGATTACCCCCTACAATGGCACAAAATTTACCTATTTATAATATTATATATTTATTTTCAATATTGTATTATAATATTTCATATTATTCCTGATTGCTACGTTTTGCCGGTACGACGTACCTCGTCAAAGATTGAGGATGTCATTAAGTTCCTTCCGGTGTAATTTGAAGTGTATTACTGGATTGTATTTTGTAATGAATCTCTTTAGAGACTAATTAATTTCCATTAGAGGAAAATGTGAATACTCGAGTGGAAAAATATTATTCTTTGGAAATAATAATTACGCTCTACGACTAACGAAATAATCTATAATTAATAGGTACCTTTTTAGGGTTGCGTACCTGAAAGGTGGGTTTACAACCAAATCACATATTATGGTCAGGTTAGCGAGAGAATCTATCTATTATAGCAGAAGTTTCTACGAGTAAATATTTTTTTATTCTATTTTCAAATAACACAAAATAAAAATATTACTAAGGTTTTCATTAAGAGAAACTAATTACCATAAAAAAGTGTTACTCAGCAAACAGCAAAAACTGAAAAAAAACTAATTTAGTAAATTCTCTCGCGTTTTTTCGCTAGCTCACAACATAGTCTCACTTTATATAAAAGGAGAGAAAATTGCTAATTACCGTCATTCGTTAGATGTTGGTGTTTTTATGGACTCCCTTTTTCCTGAAAGTTTTGATTAAAAATTGTCACAATTAAACTTACTCGTCTGTTGATGAAATAATTACAATTTTAAATGTAACTTACACTAATTATATTTATATAAACTAAGACATTGTATTCTTTGCTTGTATTCCACTCGTTAAAACTACCAAATGAGCCCTGGAGTTTGCTCCAGGAATTTACTGGAAACCATTGAAGAGTTCTACTATCCACCTCTATCATACTTGCATCATAAGACCCTAGTTACCAAGTGTAATGTATTGGAATCATTAAAACCAGATGAGCCCAAACTCAAAGCTCTTAATATAATCCATTCACTTCTTGGCTACATCATCAGATCATCTCGATGGAACCAAATGTCAAAGTCAAATAATGTTTATTAAATTTAGGTAGGCATACTACACTTGATGACGTCTAGTTATTGATAAAATATAATGGTGATAATCAGTAACGGTATCTTAAAACTAAAGGTACGAGGGTTCCAAACGCGCCCTGGTCTGAGAAGAGCCCACAACAAATCATTATTATTATCGGTATTACGTACTTTTACAGTAGCTTGCAGCCGGAAGCAAGCGGCACCAGATCGTGTTCTGTGGAGATCAATGCAGAAGACCTTGACCAACAGTGGACATCTATCGGTTGAGACAAAGAAAAGGTATAGAACCCTATAGATATTAAGTAGCCACCCCAAAAGAACATAATTAATTCCGATATGACTCTCAGTTCAGAGTCTTGTATCTGATTTCTCTCCGGCCGTGTCCGATTGCCGTCCTATGCATGAGACTTCGGGAATAGAGTACCTTTTCGGGTTGATCATCAATTTGTTAATTTAGCGTAACTTCTTAAAAAAAGATTAGAACTATTGTTATGCTTTATGCATTCGGAAGATAATAAGTAATATAGACTATTACATTCTGAAATATTATTTTGAGTAGAAAAGCTATTAATTTCCCATATTTCAGTGAACAATGATTTTCTTTTCAATAATAACTTTTTTACATGGAAATTTTCACAGAATAGAACATGGATTATTCGAAAAAGTTTAATTGTAGGCGCATTTTCAATTTACCTAACGCTGATTTAAAAACATTTGCAACATATTTCATCCTCTCCGTATGGATGCCTGGTCCTGAATCAATGCAGGAGACACCTATCGGTTGAGACGACGAAAAGGTATAAAACCCTATAAATATTAAGTAGCCACCCCGTAAGAACATAATTAATTTCAATATTGTTTTAAAAATAATTATAATTAAAACCACTTTGCGACTATCGTGAGTGGAAATGAATTTTCCCTGGTCAGGCCTAGTGGGAGGTTTCGACCGTGGCTAATTACTACCCTACCGGCAAAGACTTGCCGCCAAGCGATTTAGCGTTCGGTACGATGTCGCGTAGACACCGAATAGGGGTATGGGTTTAATATAACTGCCATGCCTCTAACAGGTTAGCCCGCTACCATCTTAGAATACATCATCATTTACCATCAGGTGAGATCGCAGTCAAGGGCTAACTTGAAGTGGATAAAAAAAAATCGAACTTGCCACATCTTACTTACGACGCTGCTCTTTTCGGACTGCTCAGAGCAACTTGAAATTGTTCAACACTAACTTGAGTAGTTGCATAGAGGCAGTATCTCAATCTATTACTGAAAGGAGAGAGTCAGGGCTTAACAGTTATTTTTCGCGTACAATTTTTCCAGGCCGCGTTTTATCATTCCAAAAATAACTATTTTCTAATTATAAATTTATCAAATATTATCGTAAGCGATAATCCAGAGGTAGGTATTAAATAATCGCTGAGTCTGCCTGTGAATCACCATCGTCAAAACACTCGTATTTATACTAACTATTTTCAATATGGCGTCGGTATCCGCAGATTAAATCGAATGACATGAAACGAGTCAAATTGACTGATATTATACTTCCTGTTCCATGAGATATAATGACAAACAGTAATAATGCTAACATTATAAAGTAGGTATCTAGTTAGTAGGTACGTATAATTAAATAGAATTTCACGCCGAACACAGCGTTAAAACTATCGACAAAGCATGTATCACAGGTGGTAATAGGAAAAGTAAACGAACTGAAACCGAACGAATTAATTCCGTAGCCCCGGAAAATTAAGCCAATTCCGTTTATTCTGTCTATTGTCTCTGTTTATACGTGTATTGTATGTATGTACAATCAATGACATCATCAGTGACGTCATCGTTGCATAGATTATTTCTATTCGATTTGGACCATAATCGGGCCTTATTGATTAACAAAAAGTACTTACCTAACTATTTAGTAGGTTCTATCTTGGAGTTAGCGGACGTGAAGTTAGCCTCGTAGAGGACGTGCAAGCCATCGGTTCAGCGTCTGATCTTTCTCCAATTGTGTCGGGTTTTCCGTCCTATCGGGCTATGAGAATAAGGTAAATGAGACTGCACCTTTTTTGCCCTCTCCCGTGCAGATGGCTAATCTCAGTTGAGAGTTTTGCATCTGATTTCTCTCCGGCCGTGTCGGATTGCCGTCCCATGCATGAGACTTCGGGAATAGAGTACCTTTTCGGGTTGATCATCAAGCTAGTTCTAATAGGAAGTTGCGATTACCCATCGCAAGTCCTATTAGAACTATCGTAATGCTTTACGCATTCGAAAGATATTAAGTAATATCTATCACATTCCGAAATATTACTTTGGTTAGATAAACTATTAATTTCTCATATTTCAGTGTAAAATGAATTTCGTTTAAATAATAACTTTTCTACTTGGAAACGTTTCACGGAATAGAACATAGATTATGCGAAAAAGTTTAACTGTAGGCGCATTTTCAACTTACTTAACCCTGATTTTAAAACATTCGTAACATATTATATTTCATCCTCACCACCTGGATGCCTGGTCCTCTTCCACCACCCTTTATTCCAGGTCATTTCTGCCACGTACCCGCAAATTGTGGAACCAGCTTCCATCTTCCGTGTTCCCTCATGATTATAATATGAGGCTCTTCAAAGGGCGGATAAACAAATATCTCAAAAGCCAGCAACGCATTGGCGGTTCCTCTGGTGCTGCAAATGTTCATGGGCGGCGGTAATCACTTACCATCAGGTGAACCGCATGCTCGTTTGCTCGTTAACCATATAAAAAAATGATAACGTTGAGTGATCACGCCCTGGAACGTAAATTTTGTTGTAAATTGAAGTACGCGGGATTACTCGATTAGTCGGTATTACACGGGATTCGACTTAATTCCTAACTCTCCCGAACGGAACACTGTAGGCAAGTTTATCCCGGTTTGAAATTAAACACGAATAAAATACCGTATCATACATTATATTATCATAAATGCGAAAGTTTGGATGGATGTATGGATGTCTGGATGTATGGATGTATGGATGTATGGGTGTTTGTAACTCAATCACGCCCCAACGGCTGAACGGATCTGGGTAAAATTTGACACAGAAATAGATTATAGCACTTCAAACTGTTGAAGATTATGTAAATGATAGATGAGCATGGATTTGATCACTCCAGCAATGCTAAGGACAGCGGTTACTCATGCATACATTGATATAATAATTGTAAATGAAATATTTATTTAAAAAGAGCAACCACCGAGTTTCTTGCAGGATCTTCTCGGTAGGAATGGCATTCCGAACCAGTGGTAGATTCACTTGACGATTCAAAAGTACTTGTAAAAGTTTATTTGAATGAAAAACTTTGAATTTGAATAGCCCACCATGCTGGTCCAGTGCCTAGTGTGCGAACAGGTAAGCTTCTTAGACCTTCGAGAACTATATGGTGAAATCTCAAGCATGTAGGTTGCTTCCGTCAAAGTAGGTAAGTGGTATTTAATTGCAACTTCGTAAAGTTAGATGTTCGTGCCAAGCAATCGAACTCTAGACCCCTTGAGTAGGACGCCGAGATGTTAATTAGCCTATCAATCTGGCAAGCTAGCAAGTTTATCAAGTTGCAACCAGGGACTGAAAAACAGATTCATAAAAAGGTTACAGAAACATAAGTGTTACAGAAAGAAAGTGTAACAGAATCGAAGCTGTAACCCTTTTGAATGACTTTTTAATTCTGTGAAACCCGAAAAACTGCCTCGTTGGTCTAGTGGTTAGCATATTTGACTGCGGCCGACGAGGTCCCGGGTTCGAGTCCCGGGTTGGGCCATAATTAAGTATCGGGTTTTTCTGATTAGAAATTCCCAGTATTAGCCCGGATTTAGGAAGTTGGCGGTGTTTCACCCCTGCCTCGGAGAGCACGTTAAGCCGTCGGCTATTATCACTGACATGATAATAGTCGTTAAAGCCCGCCAACCCGCATTGGAGTAGCGTGGTGGGTCTAAGCTCTAATTCCCTCTCTCCTATGAGAGTGGAGGCCTGTGCCCAGCAGTGGGACGTTAATAGGCTGTAGTGGTATTCAAATTTGAACCTAACGTGAAAGCACCGATGGTTGCAATAGTTTTAGAAAAACATGGCCATGTTGTGTCAGTGTGTGTAAACTCCAATGAAGTGAGAAGACCGCGTTGTCACACCGTTGTTAGGGCATGTACTTAATAGGGTTAAAAACACTTATTAACAGAAATATGATTGATATTATATATTTATATATTATTGACGACCTCCGTGGCGCAGTGTGTAGCGCTGTTGTCTTAACGTGCGGAGGTTCCGGGTTCGAGCCCCGGCAGGGTCAATTTGGGAATTTATTATTTCTGAATTTTCCCTGGTCTGACCTGCTGGGAGGCTTCGGCCTTGGCTAGTTACCACCCTACCGGCAAAGACGTGCCGCCAAGCGATTTAGCGTTCCGGTATGATGCCGCGTAGAAACCGAATAGGGGTTTGGGTTAAATATAACTGCAATGCCCCTAACAGGTTAGCCCGCTACCATCTTTGACTGCATCATCACATACCATCACGTGTCAGAATTTTTTGACTGAATAGATATTGGCTTACGAAAAATAGCAAAACAAAAACTGTTCTCTCCCTCTTTTCCTCTGAAATTATTTTATGTAGCGGGAAATCGATCTTTTATGTATTATGTCCACATTGCAGGAATAATAAAATATCTTCTATCTTAGATCTAGTCTCATCAGTCTAAGATGTAGACTGCATCTTCACTTACCATCACGTTAGATCGCAGTAAAGGAGGGCTAACTTGTAGTGGATAAAAAAAAATTGTTATTTTATTGTTACAAATTGATTGGGTTACAGTATCGTTTCTGTTTCCGAAGTGTTTCTGTTTTAGAACAGTTTCAAAAACAGTGTTTAAGCCCCTTATATCGGTTATAGTTTCAGTCCTTAGCCGAGGTCTTAACCACTACCCTATCAATCTGACAAGCGATCAAGTTTATCAAGTTGCAACTCTTGCGGCTTGTATATGCATTGTGTGGTGCAAGTTCAGTCGAGTAATCCCTGAGATCCCGCCGGAGCTCCCTAATATACTTTACACTAATATCAGACTAGCAAACTTCACTCATTCGGTTATATTGGTTTGCTTCGTCTAATGTTTCCTACTAAGGGAGGAAACACACTACAGACATGACTACGTCATTACAACAGCTTCGTATGGGAAACAAGATGACAAGAAATCTATACTAATATTATGAATGCGAAAGTTTGGATGGATGTGTGGATGTCTGGATTTATGGATGTATGGATGTCTGGATGTATGGATGTCAGGATGTATGGATGTTTTTGACTCAATCACGCCCAAACGGCTGAAAGGATCTGGCTGAAATTTGGCACAGAGGTAGATTATAGTCTGGAATAGCACATACTTTTTATACCAGAAAATTATAGAGTTCCCGCGGGAACCACAACATCTGAAACCACGCAGACGAAGTCGCGGGCGTTCGCTATGGGGACATCAGCTATGAACATGGATGGTCTCAAGTATTTGTAAATCTATGGTAAAAACAGGCGTAGATTGACCGATACTTGAGAACCTGTTCTTAAATCTCAGCTAATTTCGATTTATTATCACGGGCCCTAGTAACTAGGGATTACTATGGTGGAAAGCCTCCTTGTAAGTTGGTGTTTGCAATTCAAGGCAACATTACGTCGCACTATGCTTGAATTGTAATGTTCACATTACAGTTCAAGCTATGCATAACTCCTTGGTAAACAATTTCTTTTCTTATAAAATGGTAAGAAAACTTTTTACTGAAAAAAAAAACACTGAACATGGCGGCATTTAATTTCCATACATTTCAAATTATGCAAAACTCCTTGGAACTCAGAGCCGTAAAAAAAAATGGAAAACTATTTACGAAAAAAAAATGGAAATGGCGGCATTTCATTTGATCTGAAAGTTTGTGAAGTTTGTTCGTAAAGTGATTTAAGTTATTTACAACAATGTCAAGCACTTCATCAGATGATGAAAAAGGAGGAGAGCCTGATTTTTGTTTGCTTGAAGCAGAACAAATGATGCAAAACCTTTTGCCGGATAAGTCCAAAGAGCGCTACGTGAAAACTTACGAAGAATTCAACAAATGGCGTGCAAAGAAAGGAATTACATCTTTGGCAGAATGTGTTTTGCTTTCTTATTTCAATATGCTGTCAAAAAGCTACAAACCACCGTCATTGTGGTGTTTTTACTCTATGCTAAAAGCAACTTTAAACACTAATCATGATGTAAAAATAAACAAGTATTTAAAACTAACTGCTTTTCTAAAGAAACAGTCCGCTGGCTATAAAAGCAAAAAAGCAAAAGTATTCAGTGCACAAGACATACAAAACTTCATCAAAAACGCGCCTGATGAAAAGTTTTTAGGAACAAAATTATGTACGTAGTTGCCATTGAATTGTAGTAGGCACCTATGTGCTCTTCCTATGCAATATTGGTAATTATTGTATTGCATTTTCGTGTTTATTACATTTTTCATTTTTTTTTGTTTCAGGTTGCTTTGATAATGGGAGTCCGTGGGGCATGCAGAACCCAAGAACCCAAAAATCTTACACCAGATGATATTACAATGGCCGATAACATGATCGTAGTAAGACTGAAGAACACCAAAACAAAAGTCGATCGATCATTTGTCATCAATGACAAGGATTTCGTCGACATTGTCCGAAAATATCAAGAAAAGCGACCCACAGGATATGCCAAAAACGACTTCTTTTTAGGATTTCGAAATGGTCAATGCGTTCGCCAGACAATGGGCAAAAACAAACTAACTGCAGTCCCTAAAGAAGTGGCGACTTACTTGAACCTGCCAAATCCGGAGCTATACACCGGGCACAGTCTTCGCAGGACTTCTGCGACTATTTTGGCGGATACCGGTGCAAATATTACTAGTATCAAAAGACTAGGAGGGTGGAAGTTCACCACGGTCGCGGAGGGTTATATAGAAGAGTCTATTGAGAATAAAACCAAAATCTGTAACAAGATAACTGAGTCAATAAAGAATGTAGAGCCGCAACCAGGGCCTTCCAAATTGCCCGAGGCTACACGTGACGAAGATAGTGTGGCACTGTCTCAAAACTTAATTCAAACAGTGCACTTGCCTAGTCAACCAGTATCACAGCATTTTCATAATTGCAGCAATATTACTATAATTAATTATAATAAGTAACCATTTTTTTCTATTTTTTCTCAGACCAGGGCGCGTTTGGAAGCCCCGTAGATTTTGTATTCTTTACTATATAATATGTTCTTTCTTTTTTTTTCATATTTTTTGTATACAATATTTGTGTATTTGTTGGTTTATCCTTTATAATCATGACGCAACGAAGCAACGGATTTTTGGCATGAATATCGTTAAAAAACTGTCACAGTCAACATGGCATAGTTTGCTTTTTATTAAACCTTGTCCCACGCAGACAACGTCGCGGGTCTCAGCTAGTTTTATCTTATTAATATTATAAATGCGAAATTTTGGATGGATGTATGGATGTATGGATGTTCGTTACTCAATCACGCCCCAACGGCTGAATGGATCTGGCTGAAATTTGGCACAGAGATAGATTATAGTCTGGATTAGCACATAGGTTACTTTTTATTCCGGAAAATTAAAGAGTTCCCGCGGGAACCAAAAAACCCCGATCCACGCAGACGAAGTCGCGGGCATTAGCTAGTAGATTATAATACCCTCGACAATCTGGTACCACTCCTACAAACAGCTAGCCTAAAGCTGAGACAATATAGATCATCTTGATTTGTTGTCGCTCTGGATTTCTAGAAATATAATAAGTTAAGCTAGACCCGGTGAAACGGGATCCGAGCAGATTTGTTTAGGTTGATAATGGATTTCCTTCCGACGGTCTGTGCGCACGGGTTCCATAGCTACGGGTAGGTAAACAATGGCCTTGATTTATTGTTGCTTTTTGCCATTAAACATGTTCTGCAGGAGTAAAATAGTCTGGGGGATGTTTTCCACATCCCTCCTCGATGGAACGACGATATAAATACGGTATTATAAAGATTACTCACTAGAGAGAACTATAGTTTCCCACAGTGCCAGTGTGTTATGTATTGAAACCCGAATAACATCCATACTTAATAATACGAAATAACTTATAATTACGAAAGTGTGTCAGTCTGCCTGCTACGCTTTCCCGGCCCATCTTTTCAACTGATTTTGATGAAATTCGGTACAGAGGTAGATTGCATCCCAGGGAAGAACATAGGTTTTTATCCCGGAAAATTAAGGAATTCCCGTGGGGATTTGAAAACCTTAATCAACGTGGATGAAGTCGCGGGTTTCATCTAGTTATCAATATAAAAATATTTTGAATTCCAAATTTTATGGCACGAGCTTTTAAAAAACCCCCTCTGACGGACAATTCTATATCATTTTATTTTTAAACCCCTTATTTTAATTTCAGATTTTGAGTGATCCGTGGGCGTATCTAAAACAACTAGACCTCTGAGAAAATAATTGAATTAAATGGGTTCAAAGAGAGGAGGCATTTAGCCCGCAATTGGATATTAAAAGTTTTCCTTTACTTTTTCGCTCGCAAAAACAAAAATGGGAATGTCGAAATTTCATATAAATAAATATGGAACAATTTTTGTTTAGCGAACATATAAAATAATGATGACTTGAACACTAATTATGAAATACGTTAAAATATTCCTTTTCCACCCCAGCAAACCATAATCTATTGCTGAGTATGGTCGAAAAAATCAAAAACATTGGGGATGGACTCATTTTATCCCGGAAAATTAAAGAATTCCCGTGGAAATCAAAAATACTCAATGCACGCGGACTAAAAGTTTCACTAATTCAGACTTTTCGGACAAGGTATTGCATGGAAAAAACCTCAAAAATGTGCTCTATTTCATCCCTTGCAAGCAATAAATCACATTTCTTATCACCTTGTTTTTAGAAACTTTATTTATTTGTCAATTGGTGTATAGTTAAAAGATACCTTTAACACCTTCATGCATTTTTTTGACAGCAAATAGCTTCGTTTAAATAGACGGCGTTCGCTCAATTCATTAAATTCACTCTCAAAAATGAGATTCTTCTCGTCGCGGAGACAGCAGCAAGCAAACACAATGGATGAAATCCCCCGTGATATAATAGAATTGCGCCGGATTACGTCGAATGCCAGTTAATTATGTGGTTTACTCGACCTAGTTTTAAAAGTGCTTTCTGAATTAAGATCGCCCGCTTTAGCATTTCTTTGGCCTTTTTTAATTTGTGTCAATTTACCAGCCTTCACTGTGTTACTGTGTGTTAGGCTGTTTATATTCGTATATTTTAAAAGAGCTTTAATAGGCATGATGACAGTATCCAAGAATCAATGAAATTATGAATTTATCTAATGAAATAGGATTCATGGAATATAAAAAACGTATTTATTTTTCTATTTCTAGTGAGATTGTTATTTATTTTGATAAAATAAAACTATGAAATACAGCAATCCGCCATATTGTATAAAACACCACTGAAGCGAATGACGTCACTATCGTTTTCGAGCTTTGACAATCGACCAACAATCTCTATAAGTACAGGCGTTTTAAATGTTTATCAAGTATTTTCGTGTTTTTTTGTTTCCCAAAGATCATTTCCTTAATCTAGTTTTGTTTTACCGAATCCAAAGTTAAGAAATTAAAAATCGTTAGCCATGGATCAAGGATTTACCAAAGCTACTAGCTCTAATTTGCCCAGGATTGATTTGTTGATGCTGGGTATCTTACATCAAACAAAGACTTTTGTTCAGCAGAATTTCGCAACGTCAAAACTTCTATGTAAGTACAATAATAGCATAATAATTTATAGGTTGTAAACCCGTAAAATCTGCTATTTTATTTATTAAGCACTTCATGATAGGTATTAGAGGTATGAAATGTTGTTTTTTAAAACTATACCGTATAACTTAATATGAGCGGTGATTGCCTTCCATGACGTTTGCCTCCTATTCGGATCCTATTCGGCGTATGGGGTTCGATTCTTGGTACGCATCTCTAACTTTTTGCAGGTATTTGTGTTATAAGCAAAACAGCATCACTACATAGTATAAAACAAAGTCGCTTCCCGCTGTCTGTCGCTATGTATGCTTAGATCTTTAAAACTACGCATCGGATTTTGATGCGGTTTTTTTAATAGATAGAGTGATTCAAGAGGAAGATTTATATGTACTTTTTATCCAGGAAAATTAAGGAGTTCCCGCGGGAACTATAAAACCTCAATCCACGCGGAGAAAGTCGCGGGCACCAGCTAGTATTAGAATAAAGCAAAAACTTACGTCAATGTGATCTTCGCAGAAATAAATAGTAGAATTTAGCCCTATAGCTGTAGGATCTCGCCGTGCAAGATTAAGCCACTTAGATCGCATTGTTTTTTTAAGTGGGGCGTGAATAAATAACTTGTTTGGAGTTAATTTTGATGTGTTATCACACTGGGGGACCGCACACGACTTACACACTTTAGAATTCATGTTATTCACACAAAATATCTAAGTTGCTGTACGAAGACTTATTGTTTACTGCACACAGTACATTAGAGTACATTGGTAAAAACAATAGTGACGTCACAAACGACGCCATGACACCAGCGAACGTTTTGGCGTGATTTTTAAAATTTAAATTTCAATTTTATCTACTAAACCTTATTTTTCTGCTGAAATAAGATATTTTTTCGATATAGTAGATACTTCCGAACATAATGTGACCATTTTTCAAAATCAGTCATCATGCCTATTAGAGATCTTGAAAGCAAAGCTTAAGTCTCTGGTGTAACTTTTTGCGCGAATTAAATTAGAATTAATTCGCGTTAAACTTCAGCAAAATTGAAACGTCATTGACAAAAAAAAATGAGCAATTGAATATTATATATCTTGGTCTAGTTGAGGACCTGGAGACTACTTTTTATCCCGGAAAATTAAGGAGTTCCCGCAGGAACCAAATAACCTCGATCCACGCAGACGAAGTCGTGGGCATTAGCTATTAGACTATAATTTTAAGTTTGAAGTGTAGGCTCTACTGAATATTGTAGCACGGTCTACTTGAATTTTGCGAAGATTGATATTAACTCAACGGAACCGTTTAAACTTAAACACAAGACCTTCTGTCTGTGTGTTCAAACACGTGTCAGTTATTAAGCTGAGTCGCTTGTGCGAGCTCGGGGTGCCAGTAATAGGATATTATTATTACACTTTACTAAAGCGAGGCCTGAAATTGTGTCATGTAATTTAACACTTCAGAAAACACTATACGTTAGAGCTTAGGTTTTAGAGCTAGGATACACCAGGGACAAATACAAGACTTAAATAATAATTTATTTAACCGAATCCAAACTTCCGTACTAATAGATAAGTGCGGAAGTGTCTATCTGCTACGCTATCACGGCCCATCTTATCAACCAATTTTGATGAAATTTGGTACTGGGATAGGTTGCATCCAAGGGAAGGGTAAAGGCATTCTTTTTTCCCGAAAAATTGAGGAGTTCCCGCGGGAATCAAAAAACTTAATTCTAGCATACGAAGTATGTAATTATGTATATGTATGATCCTCCTTTTCTCATGGTTTCTTGGGGCATTAGTCCGGTTGAAAAATTTGAACATGAACTTAACAAAATAAAATATAAATAGTACTCATTAAGTAGAAACTAAAAATCTAATATTTAATGTTAATATTTCGTCGCTTAGCTAACAACACCGCTCATGAAAATTGGTGGTTTGAATTCCGTTAGGAGCAGCTTTAACGCGTGCTTCGATCTATCTAAAAAATTAAAGCATTTCGACCAATTACCGTTACTCTTTTGGTATATCCAGCTCCTAGTGTGTTTTTGCCCCTATTCTGCTGAGAAGAGCCCAAAAAGAACCTCAATTCTAGTTATACGACTGCCTGAAAAAAGGAGTATATTGTTTTCAGGGTTCATGTATGTATGTATGTGAGTTTGTATATTCCACCATAACTTCTATACGCCTGAACCGATTTTGATAAATGAGGTATCGTTAGAATCCCTAGCTTATTTCGAGTGACATAGGCTAGTAAAATTTTTAAAAAAATTGATGGGGTGACCATGGTCCCGCATTAAAAACTAAGTTTGAAAAAAATATATAATCATCATCTAGAAAATGATGAGGAGATTCCAAAAATATATATATAACACTATAGTTCAATATCCAGTGATTCACAAAAAATATGATTTAATAAGATTCTAATATAACTAGATTAATTTAAATTTTCAACTTTTAAGTTCGTTTTTTGGCGGGGCAGTCGTGTTTTTTAATTTTTTAAATTCTGACTTGTTAATTAACTTTTTTATTAGTAACACTGAGCTAATAAATTAGAAAAACACTTTGTACAATTAAAAAGAACTACCCTTACTACTTGTAAACTGACGCTATTTGATGTCGGTGAGAACCTAGTTACCAGGCGACCATAAATCACGTGGAGGTCTTCCCTCGAGCTTAACATTAGACTGTTGTCTGTTGGAGCCGCGCCAGTTGGCCGCAGCGTCAACGGAGGTGTTTGAACCAATACACCTACAGCTCTGTAAGGTCACAACCAACCAACTGCATCATCACTTACCATCAGGTTGGATCTGATCGCAGTCAAGGGGTAACTTGTAGTGGATAAAAAAAAACCCAACATAAGTCAGCTTTGCTTTTAAATTTGAATTGAATTTATAGAAAAGATAAAGATTGTTAATTTATTTATTGACAAAGGTTTAATTAAATTGATATTTGACTCATTCGATGTATTTCACTCGGTTCGTTCTTTGGTGGGGACGCCATATTGGAATAATTTGCATATAAATACTAGTATTTTGACAATTCGAAGTCTGTTGCTGTGAACCGACAGACTCAGCGATTATTGAATATTTTTGTGTTTAAATCGCAATTTCATTTAGAGCTTAACGATAGCAATCGTGGCTACATCGAATGAATATTTTCTTTATGTTTAACCAAGTTTTTATAATTAACTGTTTACATTAAATATCTCGTGAAACCGCTACACGTTGTGCCCATTCGCTCGTGCAAGTTTTAAAGAGAGTACCAACATATTTAAAAGTAATTTAATTATTCACCCACTTCTGGAATTATCCTTCTCGGTAGGAATGGCATTCCGAACCAGTGGTAGATTCATAAATAGTAAGTAGAAGTAGTCCAGCCTTGATATGCAACCTTTCTCTACAAATATCCAAAATTTGTCAAAATCTGGGCCGACAAATGTGTAAAAGTAACAGACAGAAAGAAGGACAATCGGGCAGAAACACTGTCTCAATTATAATATTGGTTGACAAGTACTTGTAAAAGTGTATTTGAATTAAAAAACATTTGAATTTTTGTTTGAATTGAATTTAATTCGATGATACGTAATCTTTTTTTTACGATGGTCAGATGACAAACAAAGATCCAGCCCCACTTGGGACGCACGGCGCGTCTTATAAATATTCTTTGTACGAGTTTCTATCAAGCCACACGTAGGTACTTTTATATGCAGCTGCGCGAAGTACCGGGACAGGATAAAACGTGTTTTCAATACGACGCAGGCGTTTCGTCCTGTGACGTCTTGTTTTTTAACGCCCTTACTGGCTCGTCCGAGAACATCCTCAGGGCGTCTTCTCACTGTCCAAACAAGTCATATTTAACAAAATTAAAAAACACTACTACCATGCCCAAAAAAATAATTATATTAATTAATAGAATCTTATTCACATTTTTATTAAATGATAGTTTTTTTTTGTGAATCACTGGATATTGAACTATAGTGGATATTGAACTATATTTTTGGAATCTACTCATCATTTTCTTGACGACGATTATATAGTTAATCTTATTTTCGAATTATTTTTTTTCAACTTAAGTCTTTAATGCGGAACCATGGTCACCCCATCAATTTTTTTTAAAATTTTACTATCCTGTGTCACCCGGCATAAGTCAGGGATTCTAACGATACCTCAATTATCAAAATCGGTTCAGGCGTATAGAAGTTATGGTGGAATATACAAACTCACATACATACATACATGCAAACCCCTATGCGGCTCTAGCCACGCGACTGGCAAAGCGCCAGCTCATGAGATATGCTTTAATTAAATCGCCTTCGCCCTAACATACAAGACAATCACACCCCTTGAGCGGCTATTTTATAAAGTCATTTTGGATCCCGCGGGCACTCTTTAATTTTCCGGGATAAAAATGTGTTATTCCAGACACCGACGATTTTGACGACCTCCGTGGCGCAGTGTGCAGCGCTGTTGTCTTAAAGTGCGGAGGTCCCGGGTTCGATCCCCGGTCAATTTGAAAATTTATAATTTCTGAATTTTCTCTGGTCTGGCCTGGTGGGAGGCTTCGGCCGTGGCTAGTTGCCACCCTACCGGCGAAGACGTGCCGCCAAGCGATTAAGTGTTCCGGTACGATGCCGTGTAGAAACCAAATGGGTTTCCAACCAAACCAAAACCAAAGTGTATGGGTTTAATATAACTGCCATGCCCCTAACAGGTTATCCCGCTACCATCTTCGACTGCATCATCACTTACCATCAAGTGAGATCGCAGTCAAGGGCTACCCTGTAGTGGATAAAAAAAAAAGACTATAATCTATCTCTTTTCCAATTTTCTTCAAGATCCGTTCAGCCGTTATGGCGTAATTGAGTAACAAACATCCATCCATCCATCGAAACTTTCGAACTTATAATATTATTATTAGTAAAGATTAAGTCAAGAGTTTTAATCCTACAACTTGACGTTATAATAGTTTTATTTTCAAAATATGAAACCCGAAAACATAGGAAAATTTTTAAAATTATGACGAATATGATAAATTCATAGCTGAATAATTTAACTTATCGCTTTTGCATTCACCTCTGCCTCCGCGGGGAAGTTTTAATTCAAATATGAGCAAAAGTTGTACCGCTTCAATTCAATACCTGTGAATTATTCATTCCACACGAGTCCATTAGGACTCACCCCCCTTTTTACACCCCCTCCCCCCACACAACCCCCTTACCCCTATGTTTATGTACACCGCGATACTGAAAAGTAAATTTACTAATTAACCTCCAGTATAGTATAGTATTGTATATTCTGTGCTCCAGTCCACATTCCAATTAGCAGTTGTGCTTATTTTGGTTTCGCATAAAACTCTCTTATATTAAGCTAATGGAAACCAAATTAAACCAAATGTAGATATTTGCACTGTTGTTGAGATTTCAACCGAGTAGTGAAGTTAAAATAATAGACATTATTTATTAGCGGTGGTCCAATAAAGTTAACAAATTAATTGTTTTTCAACATGATTTCAACGCCAACAAAACGCAAATATAATTATAATAAGTTAGAACAAATAATAAAATATTATAGAATGCTTGATGTAGTTTACGAACTCTTTAATTTTCCGGGTTAAAAAGTAGTTTCAGGGTTTATGCTATCTTCTTTCCAAATTTCAGCCAAATCGGTCCAGAAGTTGCGACAAAATTTACAAACATAATTATAAACAACCACATTAAAATATTAAGTAGGATTTATTCAGTATTTTTTTAGTTAATCACTAGTTGTTGCCCGCGGTCCTTCATCCGCGTGGGTTTTTTTTAATTCATGCGGTAACTCCTTAATTTTCCGGGATTAAAAGCAGCCTATGTCCTTCCCCGGTACCCTATCTTTGTACCTAAAGTTCATCAAAATCTGTTGAAAAGATGGGCCGCTACGCTTTAGCGTAGTAGACAGACACACTTTCACATTACAATATTAGTATGGATTACCTATTCAAATATCTCAATGAGAAGTTTGATGACTCAAAACTCAAGAGATAATACAAGTTATAAATATCTGATATCGTAATGTGTATGTCACCGTAAGATTGTAAAAACCGTTAGATTATAATCTAACTCGCGAAATTGTAAACTGTCGAAAGATTACAATTTAACGCATTATTTTCCGGTAGATTGTAATCTGATAGGAATATAAACCCGATAAAACTTAACCAACCGATTAGAGACTAGATCTAAGATAGAAGATATTTTATTATTCCTGCAATGTGGACATAATACATAAAAGATCGATTTCCCGCTACATAAAATAATTTCAGAGGAAAAGAGGGAGAGAACAGTTTTTGTTTTGCTATTTTTCGTAAGCCAATATCTATTCAGTCAAAAAATTCTGACACGTGATGGTATGTGATGATGCAGTCAAAGATGGTAGCGGGCTAACCTGTTAGGGGCATGGCAGTTGAATTAAGCCCATACCCCTATTCGTTTTCTGCACGGCATCGTACCGGAACGCTAAATCTCTTGGCGGCACGTCTTTGCCGGTAGGGTGGTAACTAGCCACGGCCGAAGCCTCCCACCAGGCCAGAGAAAATTCAGAAATTATAAAGTCCCTAACTGACCCTGCCGGGGATTGAACCCCGGACCTCCGCACGATAAGACAACAGCGCTCAATACTGCGCCACGGAGGTCGTCATAAATATAGCTCCATACCTTTAATATAAAATTCCTTATACTCTGTCCTTGGCAGAATCAACACAGACATTACAATCATATTCTATAGTAATAGCTTATTGTGTAATGATTTCTTTGTTACCTGTAATAATCAAAACTTATTGTTACTTATTCTAAGCATATAAGAACTCTCCTCAGACTCCAAAGCGGCATTTAAACGTTATTTTAAAATAAGGTTATAAAATTGTTATAAATTGTATTTAGGATTATTTATGTATCTAAGTAGTAACAAATATGTAAATATATATTTAAAACCGTAAAAAAAATATGTAAATAATTTTAATTTTATAAATTTAAGATATTTGTACACCACACTGTGGTAGAATAGGAGCACTTGTATACTGATACCACCTTATTTGTACTTTATTCAAAGATAAATAAATGAATTGAATTGAATTGTAAGTATAAGTGTTTAACTAATAATGACTAGATGATGCCCGTAACTTCGTCCGCGTGAAATCAGTTTTTTTATTTCTGCAGGAACTCTTTCATTTTGCGGTATGATAATCACACATATTTATCAGATAAAACGAATACGTCTTACGTCTATTTATTTATATTTATTTGTATTTTGTCTATCTACATTTATTGATAAAATTTCTTATCAGTGTTGTATTGATTGCATTAGTCTACCGGTATGTTAGAATAGCTTTCATTTTATTTGGAGTCCATATTGCAGGTATCTACTACAAATTATCATATATTTCTAACAACGTTATAAGTGGACTTTAACCATGTTTGTGAAAATCACTTAATTATTATGATTGTTATTTTATTTATATGATTGCGAGCTGCACAGTTGTCAACAATTATTATGAACAGATAAGCATAATATAATAATCACATTACTTATGATATTTCTTCACAATAACAACGAATTTACCTTCCAAGATAAGTGACAAGTTTTTTTTTTACTTTTGGCTATTATTTTATACTCTTATCAATAGTTTGCTAAAAACGTCGCACCAGAGTAGTCATGTTGAAAGTCGCGGTCGTAACGGGCTCAAATAAAGGCATCGGCTTCGGCATAGTCCAGGGCTTGTGTCAAAGATTCGAAGGAGTTGTGTACTTGACATCGCGAGATGAAACCCGAGGAATGGAAGCAGTTGCCGAATTAAAAGAAACAGGACTAAAACCGAAGTACCATCAGCTCGACGTTACTGACAGGGGCAGTGTAGAGAAATTCAGAGATTACATCAAGCATAAATATGGAGGAATCGATATTCTTTTTAACAACGCAGCCATCGTTGATGCCGATATGAGCTCAAGAACATACGAAGATGCAAAAAACGTGATAGATGTTACCTACAGAAGCATTTTCATTTTAAAAGAATTACTTTACCCGTTAATTAGAAACAATGGACGTATTGTTAACATTTCGAGTGATTGTGGTCATCTATCAAACATAAGAAACGAGTACTGGGTCCAAAAGTTATCCAAAAAAGATTTGTCAGAAGCTGATGTTAATGAATTCGTGGATTGGTATCTCGAGTCGATAAAGAATGGCACATTTAATCCTGAGGATATCGCCGATGAGGCAACTGTTGCATCATATCGAGTCGCAAAGGTAGCTCTTACTGCCATCACTGCGGTCCACCAACCTGAGTTAGAGTCAAACAATATCTCCATTAATTCAATTCACCCTGGCCTGGTGCGTACAGACATGACCCATGGAGTTGGTTTCCTTAGCATAGAGGAAGCAGCTGAGACTCCTATTTATCTCGCACTTGATGCTCCTGAAACTTTAAAAGGCGCTTACGTGTGGTTTGATAGAAGAGTGCTGGATTGGTATGATTACAAAGCTGATTACTACTTTAAAAGTGAAACCTTGAGTGAACATTAACTTAAATAAATATTAATAAAGTTCATAATATTTAAGATACCTACCTGTTGTTTTAATCTTTGCTTGAATTATTAGCGCGAAATAAGAATAGAGACAATTTTATGAAAACAAACATATAATTTAATAGTATTAACAATAATAATTAAAATACTTACAAATAACCTACTACAAAAATCTATATTTACAATAAATACATATACATCCAAATGATCTTTCATGGGCATAGTACTCAAGACATTGGCGCTATTGCCTCTCTGATTTTATGATACAATATTTGCAAAGGTTTACAAATTTTCTGGCTGGCGTAACGCCAAAATTCACAAGTTTCGTGGGCGGTAGTACAAAATTTCTATCAGGATTTATTAATTCCAGAGTTTCATCCTGGTAGATTACATTTAACTCGTTGCAGAAGTATCTGACGTTCTGATCAAATTACCTACTTGCATGATGCATCGGTTAGCATGATATCTATGGTAGGCATGTATTTTTGATGTCATAATCTAAATATATATAATATTATAAAAAGGAAAGATGTGTTTGTTTGTTTGTAATGGATAACCTCAAAAACTACTCAACCGATTTTAAAAATTCTTTCACCTATAAAAAGCTACATTTTTTAGCTTAGCTTTAGCAAAAAGCTATCAGCGAGTAATGTAAACTATATTTTATTTTCAAAAAAATTAGAGATCCATACGAAATTTGCAATATTATGAAATTCGGAAATAATCGTCTCTTTTGATAGCTTTTGTGTCGTGCGCGACGTAAATGGTTATAGTTACACGAAAACTATGTATGGTGGAATTGTTCCTCTCAAATGTTCAAAAAAATAGGTCCGCGATAACATATTTATATGACTCACAATAGCCATTTTTATGATTTTCAAACTTGGTCTAAGCCAAGGCTTTACTTGCGAAGGTGTTTTTACCAACATACTTTTAATCCTTATCAAAATAATGTCGCATTGTATGGTTCAGAATGTTGAGCGGTGAAAGGGACGGATGAAAGAAAATTACGTGCGACCGAAATGCGATGTGTGGTGTGACTAGAATTTATAACATTAAGAATGAATATATAAGGGGAAGTTTGAAAGTAGTGCCAGTGATAGAAAAGATGAGGAGTAAAAGGCTAGCATGGTATGGGCATGTGATGCGGAGAGAAGAAAGGCATATTACGAGAAGAATGATAGATATGCATGTGGAAGGAAAAAAGAGTAGAGAGGGAGACCAAAGAAGATGGATGGATTGTGTGAAAGAGAATATGCGTATAAAAGGGGTGAATGATAGGTTGACGGATAGCAGATAGTAATCGTAGAAGAAGAAAATAAATATGTAAGCCATCTCAAATATCTAATAATGATAAAAATTGTCCTGTACATAATTTAATTTAGATGAATATCATAAGAGATATTGTAGAAATAATGTAACGTGCAAGGGAAAATGGCGCGAATGCGGCCGACGCTCAGTTTAAATACCTATAATCTGAGGGCTGGCGGCTAAGGCAGGCGTGCTGAGGACGGGGCACACTCTTACAATGTAATATTAAAACGTAACCTGCCCACTGCCAACTGGCTATATTAGAATTATTAGTGTTACCCGTGCGAAGCCGGAGCGGATCGCTAGTTATAGATAAATAAAATTAGGTCATCTTAATAACCTCAGCAAATTACTATTTATAGTATTTCGTAACTGTTAAGAGATAACAACTTGACTCAATATTTTCAATATTATATCTAACGCATTACTTAGTAGACGACAAATCGCGTGAACAGTCATGTCGAAAGTAGCTGTCGTTACGGGCTCAAATAAAGGCATTGGTTTTGCCATAGTCAAAGGCTTGTGTCACAGATTCAATGGAGTAACGTATTTGACGTCGAGAGATGAAGCCAATGGAAGAAAAGCAGTCGCAAAATTAAACGAGGCGGGACTAAATCCGGAATACCACCAACTTGACATAGCTGATAGAAACAGCGTTTCGAGGTTCAGAGATCACATCAAGGAAAAGTATGGAGGACTCGATATTCTCATCAACAACGCTGGTATCGCAGATGCGAGCCCAATTTCTAGCTCATACGATGACGCCAATAGAGTTATCAATATTGACTACAAAAGTATATTCATTTTGAAAGAATTGATTTATCCATTAATTAGAAACAATGGTCGTATCGTGAACATCTCAAGTAATTGCGGTCATCTTTCGAATATCAGAAACGAGTATTGGATTCAACGGTTATCAAAAAAAGATCTGTCAGAAACTGATGTAAATGAATTCGTCGATTGGTATCTCGAGTCGATAAGGTATGGTACTTTTAATCGTCAGGATATCGCTGATGGTGCGACACTATCATCGTATAGAGTTGCAAAAGTAGCTCTTAGCGCTATAACCATGGTTCATCAGCGTGAGCTGGAGTGCAGGAATATAGCCATCAACTCAATGCACCCTGGCGTGGTGAGGACAGATATGACATATGGTCAGGGTTTCTACAGTGCCGATGAATCTGCTGAGACGCCTTTATACCTTGCTCTGGAAGCCCCACAAACTCTGAAAGGCGCGTATGTGTGGCATGACAAAACAGTTATGGACTGGTACCATTACAAAGCCAATTATTACTTTAAAATTAATTCGTTTTTTTTCTATGTCTTGCTCAACCCATACTTTTATTGGAAACTTTTGATGTTGTTTGTTTTTGCTATGATAATTACATACTACAGTAAAATTTTTAATTCTGCGGAATTCTGACAGTTGTAGTTGTCACAAACATTTTTGTGTCTTTTTTATTTAAAGCTTTTTATTTAAGTCTAAAGCGTCAGGCATGAACTAGCGACGGCCGAGTGACGGCGACAGCGATAAGGTCCGAGAACTGGCGACGAATTTCGTGCAAGCTGAAATTGTGATAAAATATAACTTCGACCATTTTCGAATCCAGTCCTGCTAGTCTGCTAGTGCGTTTGCAGTTATTTCACTACTGCGCAGCATATAACATTTGCAAAAAAAAAAAAACAAAAAAAAAATTTTTTGGCAACTTGGCCGCCAGATCCATTCGGCCGTTGGGGGGTGATTGAGTAACAAACATCCACACATCCATTCATCCATCGAAACTTTCGCATTTATGTATTTATGTATTCGCATTTATTTATGTAAGTAAAAGTAATAATATCTTTAAATTTAGTACTTATAGAATTCGAAAAAACATCCAGACGTTTTCGTCGGTTATAAAATATAACCAGACCTCTTCAAAAATATTTTATTAAAATTCAGCCAGCTCTTCGACTAATCACGTCGCCCTGCTGTCAACGTCGCTAATTTCGTGCCCGTACTTTAAGACTCCGGTTTTTTTAAGGTTAGAAATTATTGAACGAAGCAAATAGATTATATGTACTCACCTTTTACCTGAAATAAATAATTTATCATTTGTCACAAGCAAAATCTAAATAAGTACCCACTTATTACTGACTAAAGACTGCAATAGTCCTTTATTAGAAAAAATGACTTTGCTAAGAGAGGATAAATGATAAATCCATACATATTATTATAAATGCGAAAGTCTGTCTGTCTGCTGCCTTCACGGCCCGACTGCTCAACCGATTTTGATGAAATTTGGTACAGGGCTAGGTTAGGTTGGGTTAGGGTTAGGTTGTACCCCGGGGAAGGATATAAGCTACTTTTTATAATGGAAAATTAAAGAGTTCCCGCGGGAATCAAAAAACTTATTCCACGCGGATGAAGTCGCGGGCATCATCTAGTAATTTATATACAACAGAACAGTAAATGTGTATGGATTCCCAAAGATGTATGGTGCTTAAAGGACTATCAAGAAAGCTACTGTTGAAGCTCTGTGACCGCTGTAAGTCTTCTTGTGTGAACGTTGATAGGTAAGTTTTAGTTTCAAAATTCAAAATTCAAAATGTTTTTTATTCAAATAAATTTTTACAAGTACTTTTGAATCGTCGCGTGAATCTACCACTTGTTCAGAATGCCACCGAATCCTAACCGAGAAGAACCAACAAGAAACTCGGCGGATGCTTCAGTAAAATACCTGTCAGTGTAAGAAATTACCTTGAATTTGTCATGATACTTAACAGTTACCTTTTTCAAACGAGTGACAATAAGAACCTAGTTCGTCTAACGGGTCCCGAGGGACGCATCTCTCTGGACCCATATCACATCTCTGGCAATTTCCGGCGATTGCCGAACGCATAAATCTATTCGGTTAGTTCTACTGATGTAAGTACATATATATGACGAATTATATTTAACTCGATGACGGCGAGTTGGTGTTTTTAAAACGCTGTGAGTACTCCACCGTAGTCCACCACGCTGGCCAAGTGCGGATTCGCAGACTTCACGCACCTTCGAGACCATTTATATGAATAACTCTCGAGCATTCAGGTTTCTCCACGATGTTTTCCTTCACCATGCAAGTGATATGTAATTTCTTAAAACGTATATAATAAAAGCGTGGTTAGGTACAATTAAACGTAATAATGTATTTATTGAAAACTTCGGCGGTTCCTCTGGTGCTGAAAATGTTCATGGGCGGCGGTAATCACTTACCACTTACCAAAAAAAAACATGTTAACACGTTGGCGGTTGGTAAAGTAATGAATTGATTTACTGAATCATAGATTTAAGACTGAAAATGTACGATGTGAACATAGACAACCTACGTTCATAATTTACGTCGCAGATTTAAGTACAAACCTTTGGTTCACACTCTAATCATTCCTTTACTCACAAAACACAGATAAATAAATAAACATTGACATTAATACTTAGTAACTTTAATCGTATACATCACAACGTATATTTATTTATAGATATAATACTGATGGCGTCTAACACATAAATAGCTCCGAAAAGACAGAGGTGCGTGCGTGGGAATCGAACATGCGACCCCGTCGGAGATCGGGTGTCTAAGCCACTAGGCTACCAACGCTTCTTAAAAATTAAATGCGAAATAGAAACTGAGTCCCAGCAACATTTATGACAAACATTTGTAACAAATTTTTATGACCTTTTAGTTTTTGTTTTTATTTTAATTTCAATATTTATTAGCAACACCAACGTTACGTGATAACAGCGACTCAAATAGCGGTCAAATTACTTTGTGGGAGTATACTTTTTATCAAATGAAACTGTAACGACAACTACAGTTTAATTTAATTAAGTAGCTTGGTATTTTTTCTCATTTTTTGTTGTTTTCATTTATTTTTTTATTTGTAGCTTTGTAACTAAAATTAATTATAATGTGTTTACTTTTAAGTGGTTACTAAGTTTATCTTTGAATGTTTTAATGTAAGTGTCCGTTAGTAGAATAAATATAAACAAGTGAACTTAACGAATTAAAAAATACGACTGCCCTGCCATATTATTTTTGGAGTTTACCTCCTTATGAATCGATTTGCATATATAGCCTTTGGAATCTTATTCACATTTTTATTAAATTATATTTTTTTGAGACTCACTGGATATTGAACTATAGTGTTATATATTTTTGGAATCTACTCATCACTTCCCAGATGATGATTATATAGTTAATCTTTTTTCGAATTTTTTTTCAACTTTAGTCTTTAATGAGCGATCATAGCCACCGCATCAATTTAAAAAAAAAAAATACTAGCCTATGTCACCCGAAATAAGCTAGGGATTCTAACGATACCTCATTTACCAAAATCGGTTCAGGCGTATAGAAGTTATGGTGGAATATACAAACTCACATACATACATACATACATACATACATACATGAACCCTGAAAACAATCTACTCCTTTTTTCAGGCAGTCGATACTCGTTTTTTCAGGCATTCGTATAAAAAAAAACAAGTACTGTAACAACTGTAATGACGTAACAGAATTGATTGTCCCGGTCCCCTGATGGATCTGCTCATAAGCGCCTCGACCAGCTCCGCTCCAGCGAAGCATCCATCACACTTGACGGCGATTGCCTCTCGGGTGCCGCGCGAAACAACTTCCTTTGATTTATTTGTATTGATGACTTGATTAGTTGTATTCATTGCTTCGAATAAACCTTAATTCTTAGTTGTATACTAAATTGTGTACTCTATACTTTACTAGTTTCTCTGTCTCTCTTGAACTTTTCAGTTAATCTGTCATTGATATAACAGTTCGAAGGTGCAAACAAGTGCCGGCGCAAAGTTGTATTGTACAGGATTTATTTCGGAGAGTGTGCTCAAGAACTATTCGATCTGGTTCCTCCGTCACCTTTTTACTATCGAACCGCAAGGCATCGACAAGGTCTGCACTCTTACGCAGTCGAAATTTCACGGGCTCGTACGAAGCGATTTGCTTCCTCTTTTCTAATTAGAACCGCTAGGATATGGAATGCCCTTCCGGCTTCCGTTTTCCCCTCCTCTTTTAATATAGTTACCTTCAAATCAAGAGTGAATAGGCGTCTTCTAGGCAAGCGCGCTCCACCTTAGGCTGCATAACCACTTGCAAGCAAGTCTGATTGCAGCCAGGCGCTGGCCTATATAATTAAAAAAAAACATCACTGCTAATACCACAGTCTAAGGACATGCGTTTTATCCACAGACCATAGGCTTACTACTCGGTGGTTTTATCCTACCAGTGGTTCAACGGAGTCGTATAGACAGAGCAAGCCTCAGGGGTGGCATGACGGAGGAGGATATTTTCAAGGTGGCGTAAATTTTAATACAAAATTCTGACACTTTAATATCAAATTAGAATGCATCTGGAAGGTGTATAATATGTAGGTATTTCATTTGCATAGACATCGATCCACTGTATTAATATATTCTTACGCTATGTTAAAACTCTCTATCAATTAAAATAGTCTTGAATAACCTAGTAAAGGTTTATTTTTTTTATTTTTCCCTATTTGTTTTTTTGCAGGTTAGGTTAGGTCGCTTGGCCACAATAATTCCTATAGAAAGCAATGATAAGGTCTATCTAGCCTGGAGTGCACTAGCCTGACATACCTATTAGCTCTTTTTTTTTCTTTTTTGTTTAGGGACTTTTATACTTATGTACATGTCAGCCCAATAATAATCTAAATTTATACAGAAAACAAAAAACACGGTAAGTTACAAGAAAAAACAAAGAGTAAAAAGATAGAAAAAAACAATCAAATTAAAAAAAAGACCTTTTAGCTCTTGCCTTGAAAGATCTTAAGTTAATTTTAGTTACGGACACTAAACAAACTGAAGATTTTAATAAAACAGAAACATTTTTTATTATTATCACTAGCATCGTACACAATATTGTTTGTGTACAGTCAGTAGTTAATTATAGTGATGCTTACATTTGTGTCTATTTACTTATAATTAATAAGTTAAATAAAGATAAGCTCAAAAGATAAGTACTTTGTAATTAATTAGTTAATAGCATAGCATATTGGTTTAATATCCTCACCAGCATTTACATATAGAGTGCGCTAAGAAGGAATTAATTTGCATTCATAGCGTTCGTATTAAGCGGAATAGTTTAACGAACTAAATGTCGGGGTAAGTTGATCAGTTAAATTGTAACAGTTTTCTTTTCGGCGTTGTTTTTTTGAGTTTTGACATGTTTTGTGTCAAAGTTTTGCTCTGAATTTAGTGCCACTCACGATAGTCCTTCTTCTATACACTAAGGAAAACTAGATTATATAACACCATTTTGATAAGGAAGGAAGTTTCACGTCAAAAACAATTCTATACTTTAAGGAAAACTAGATTAAATAACACCATTTTGATAAGGAAGGAAGTTTCAAAACAAAAACAAGTAAGATACGATATGAAAATAATAGAGAATATAGGTACCCGGGACAGAGCATCTATGCAGAGATCAATATCCGGGGTGGCGCGTGGTTGGAATACCAAATTAATTGTCGCCCAAACGCCTGAGCCCGACATTGCAGTCATGCCGACAACCATCCCGGCGACAGATTAAAATATCCCGGATTAATATCTGATGAAGTCTATAGCTATGCTCCGAATTGACAATTGGAATTGAGGAGTTCGGTTAAATCCTCAATTCATTTACCGTTTAGCTTATATTGACTGGCTCCAGCAATGCTTATGACTGTGATTACTTATTATGTCTACACATTGATGTAATTGGAAATTATTATTTTCAAAAGATCAACCACTGAGTTTCTTGCTGGTTCTTCTCGGCATTCCGAACCAGTGGTAGATTCATTCGTCAATTCAAAAGCACTTTAACAGTTTTTTCGTAAAAATATTATTAATTTATTTTTTTATTTACTAACTAGCACGCGACTACGTCAGCGTGGGTCGAGGTTTTTTTTAGTTCCCGCGGGAACTCCTTAATTTCCCGGGATAAAAAGTCCTTTCCCAAGCAAAGTCCTTTTTGCAAGCTACCGCTGTACCAAATTTTATCAAAATCAGTTGAAAAGGTGGGCTAGGAAAGAGAGACACACTTTCGCATTTGAAAGAAAGAAAAACATTTATTTACCAGTTCTGCCACACATTTATAATATTAGTAAGTATAAGTATATATTCATGGGTCGACGCCCATAAAAATGACACCCGGCTTCCAGGACGCTTTGTCTAATTTAGGATGATAATTATGTCATAAAACGATATTCACACGGTCGAAGTCGCGGGTATCATCTAGTAAACATGAATACGCTATTCCAATAGCGAATCAACGATTACGCCCTACCTATGTTCTACGATTAACTACGGACTACCCAAATCAAACCTCCCATTAGCATACATAAAGTCAAATGAAACACATCGCTAACTAAACCGAACCTGTAAGCGAACCTAACCAAAGATTGACATAATGTTACACCCGTGTATCAGGGGGTATACCAACATCGCTTAGAGCCGTGTTGTTTTAAATTGTTGACGTCCGTGTTTAAGAATTACAATCCTTATTTTAAGGACGTCAAGATACGTGACGTGAAACTGTCATTTTAAAATAATACTGCTTAAAGCGTTAATAGTAACCCTCATGCCCTCTGATTAGTTTGGACTTGGGATCATCCCGCCGTAATCATCCATTAACTCTCCATTTCGACGTGGCGCCTCATTGTTTCGATTTAATATCGAGATCAGAACGTTCTGAACTCTCAAGGTAATATTTACCAGTATCAGCCATCATCGTTCTGACATCCGTGGTGATATTTAAGAGCCAAAAATGAGTAGGTAATTTTTTTTTTTATCCACTACAAGTTAGCCCTTGACTGCGATCTCACCTGATGGTAAGTGAAGATGCAGTCCAAGATGGTAGCGGGCTAACCTGTTAGGGGCATGGCAGCTATATTAAACCCTTAATCCTTATTTTAGGAATGACATGGTACGTCACATTAAACTGTCATTTTGAGTAGTATTGCTTTAAGTATTGGCAGTATGGACCCAGCGCCTGCTAAGAGTTCCAAAACAATGCAATCCTCATGAAAAATAGGTTTTTTTAGATTCTTCCATGAGATTCTTCATTCTTACGGATTTGAAACAGTTTTGTCATCCGAGAGCAGACAATTCAAAAAAATTACGAAAACTTATAATAAACTTCAAACACGATTATCTCAATTTCATTAACTTTGGGTTATCGCGTTTTGCCATCCGAGGACAGTGCAGCGAAATGCATTCTAATGTAGTCATGGAGAAAACGTTGAATCCAATACGAATATAGCCCATTGAGGTACACTTACCTTCCTACCCTATTTAAATATTTCATCGTATTTCCACCCCTATGTTTAGCAGGGTAGAAGCTATAGGTAGATAGTTTCCGACTTCTCATCTCTTATTCATGATGCCGCAGTACAAATACGTTCAATACGGAGATTCACTTACCTGATTTATTTTGCACGTTTTGTTGTTTCTGTCAAATTATAGTAAAGAAACTGTTGAACAATACATAAACGCCCGGCGCTGCAAATATAGTTAAAATTACCTTATAGGTCAAAGTATTACCACACACTAACTCCAGAACCCCACGTTTTTTTAATGTCACGTCCGTTATATCGATTTTGTTCATGTTAAATTTAGTTTATATTACCCGGGCCATAATAACGAATCAATAGCCACCTCAATACCTCATTCACCAAAACCGGCTCAGTAGTGAAGCGCTCCGGTGGAGAACACGCTTTATTTGAAAAAAAATGCATTACAAGCTGATACCCGCGACTTCATCCGCGTAGCATATGTGTTTATTAATTCCCACGAGAATTCCTTTATTTTCCGGGATAAAAAGTAGCCTATGTCACTCTCCAGGTCTTCAACTATACCCATGCAAAAAACAAGTCAATCCGTTGCTCTGTCGCGGCATGTTTGAAGGACAAACCATCAAACAAATACACTTTCGTATTTATAATATTAGTATGAAATTTTTCGTTTGGGAATCGATGGGCCCGAATCCTGTTTTAAGTTTTATTCTCTACTAATTCTTTCACAGCTGCAAAGTTACCGTCAAACTTTCATTTGGACTTTGAAACAAATTTACGGCTTCATATGAATCAGAATTCAGAACGATATATAGCAAGATTCAGCGTGAATCGGAACCGAAGTTTATCGGAACATATAGAGAGTAGACATAGAAATAACTTGCATTAAAAACTAAAGCTATTTGAGCGTGTGAATAAAAATAAGTAAATTAAATACGAAGTTTTTCTATTAATTACGAGTATGTATGACCACCAGGCAAATATTGTCGACCATGCACTGATACCTGTATAATATTAATAAACGTACCTAAGTGTCGAAAACTTCCATTTAGCCAAGACGGGTTTAGGAGTCTGCCGTATAGGAAAATATACGTTGTTAATGGAATTAAGAAACAACCCTCAGCATTGACCAATACAACAAGTGATACCAATATTGCAAGGTAGTCGTTGCCTTGTCGTCTGTATGAAGTGTACGCCAATAAATACCGTCCAGTGACGCCCCTAACTCTGCCTATAGCACCGGAAAAACTATTGAAACTAAATCTAGGATAAACGTATGCCGCTCCATGTTCGCGAAACTAGTACATTCGCATCGCGTGATAGGGGCGGACTAAAGGGCGGAGGGGACGGTCCGACGAACCTTGGATCTAAAGGGCCCCCCATACATTGTCAAACCCCATGTAAGTCAAATCCCATTAATTATTTTCATCAATTTGTAGTTCGAAATCCCTTTGGGTCGATTATGTAAAAATAATTCGCACTTACATTCCATATTTTATATTTTTAAAGATTTATCCTACGAAATTTAAGAGAAACTAAAAATTTAAAAAGAAAGATTTTTAGTTTTCAAAAAACCTATGGGGACTCGCTTTTTCCAAGCTAAAAGGTAGATGATAAAACTGTAATTCCCAGGAACCTATCTCTGAACCAAGTTTTATCAAAATTAAAACCGGATGACCATGAATGTGTGGTAAACAGACAGACAGTTTCTTCTTGGGACGGACTTTCGCACCCGTAATATTAAGTATGGATTTTATTGTGCTTGCTTCTTGCAAATTTTTCGGGTCTCTACATCTCCTCATATACCCTAAAAGCACCATAAAATAAACCAGGAAGTCTCCTTCAGTAATTTTGCCCCGGGCCTCCAACAGGCTAAGTCCGCTGCTGACAAGTGGACTGTAATATACACGTATTGTATGCAAATGTAGGTTTAAGCCATTAAAACAATGTATAGAACTGTACAGCCGGCTCTATTCAATATGTTTAATCCTGATAATTTAATATGCGCTGCGTATTTGGTCTATGTTGTTTCTTCCCAACTCTAAGCTTTATAGCTTTGCCCTTTATAGGTTTTGCTGCGTAGGTAACGGTCGAAAGAGACGGCTATGCAATTCAATTTATTTTAAACATGTTGGAGAAACAGGTGTCTTTTATGTTACGTTATGTTTTGACTATACCACCGGTTCGGAAAGAAGATTCTGCAGTGAAGAGCCGACAAGAAACTCAGCAGTTGCTTTTTTTTAAACAAGATATTACAATACGTAGGCAAGAATATAAATTAAATACAATAGTGTAAGTTATTATACTATCCTGTGGGGAGCTGGATGTATGGATGCTTGGAGTATCCTTACAGGATCAATTCAGGTATGAGGAGATCCGTAAGAGAACCAGAGTTACCGTATTAGCTGGACGAGTTGCAAGCTGAATTGGCAATCGACAAGGCACATTTTTGCTTTATTTCTTTCTTTTAATATATTATTAATAATTAAAAATATATTTTTCTATCTTAGAGCTTATTTCGAAGAACCGGTGGTCCCACGGTGCTACAGTGACGACTCCATACTAGAAAGCGTAGCGTTGGCAGACCCCCACTAGGTGGACAGATGGCATCAAGTTAGTCGCAGAAACTCGCTGGATGACGGTGGCACAAGACCTCAGCATGTAGAAGTCCCTACAAGAGACCTATGCCCAGCAGTGGACGTCTATTATTTGATGAAGACGATGCGTAGGTTTTGTGGGACCTATAGCATCAGCTGCGACAGTGGCTTCCTCCGTTTACGCTCGACTCATTATAATCCCCCGTTCACAAAAAGAGGGGTAATTTTAACCGCGGGGGTAATTTTGTTCTTAGCCATGTTTATTGAAAATTTGTGGAGTGTTTTTCAGGATTATCGGTTCTATTCCCACCTAGCTATTTTAGCTATTGACGTCATTGTATTAGATATTTTATTTTAATAGTTTCAATGTATTGGTTTTTTGTTTTAATCTATAGTCTTCACTGGCTCAGGCTTGTAGCTATGAATGTGCGGGTCCATACCCAAAGATCGTGGGTTGGATTCCCTGGCAACTATCCGATAAAAACAAGCTATTAAATTATTCATTTATATATCCAAACAGCTCGATTAGCGATTCAGCGTGCACTCCATGGTACGGGCGGCCTGTTATGTGTACGGTTTATGCAAATACAACATTATGCACCGTTCAGTATTCGCCGTGTAATATTAAAGAGGCACCCACTAATGCTAACGAAGCGGTGCATTAATTTGTAACGAACAAATTTTCAATGTTTAAAAATCACTTAGAGCTTATTTTTTTTTTCGAAAAGCCATACATTTTGACGACCTAACGGTCTCCGCGATACAGGTTCCCTAGTGCGGAGACCAAAATTAATTAACTGTAACCTGTGTATTGGTGATAAATATATTTTTATTTTATTTATTTATTTTACCTCCCTGGCGCAGTGGTGAGTGCTGTGGTCTTAAAATCGGGAGGTCCCGGGTTGGATCCCCGGCAAGGTTAATATGGGAATTATGATTTCTGAACTTTCTCTGCAATGGTCTGGTGTGAGGCTTCGGCTGTGGCTAGTATCACCTTACCGGACAAGACGTGCCGTCAAGCGATTTAGCGTTCCGGTACGATGTCGTGCAGAAATTGATTAAGAGTATGGGTTAATTATAACTGCCATACCCCTGTCAGATTAGCCCGTTACCATCTTGACGGCTTTATCACTTACCACCCAGATAAGACTACCATTTAGTAGAAAATTACAAAAACCAACTCAATGTCCAACTTACTATACTAACATTCCCCCATGGACGTATCATGCTTACCCCAATCTATTCTACTGCACGTCATCGTACTGTGTCTGGAACGCTAAACCGCTTAGCGCCACATCTTTGCCGGTAGGGTTGTGACTAGCCACGACCGAAGCCTTCCACGAATTCTAAAATAATACACCGGGGACTGAATCCGCTACTTCCCGCTTACAAGACAACAGCACTCACCACTGCGTTAGGGAGGTCGTCAAAATTAAACTCTTATTCACCACCACCACTACAGCCCATTAACGTCCCACTGCTGGGCACAGGCCTCCATTCTCATAGGAGAGAGGGAATTAGAGCTTAGACCCACCACGCTGCTCCAATGCGGGTAGGCGGGCTTTAACGACTATTATCATGTTAGTGATAATAACCGGGACCGACGTGCTCTCCGAGGCACGGGGGTGAAACACAGCCAACTTCCTAACTCCGGGCTTAGTACTGAGAATTTCTTATCAGAAAACCCCAATACTTAAATATAGCCCGACCCGGGCTATATTTAAGTATAATGGCACGAACCCAAGACCTCGTCAGCCGCAGTTGAACATGCCAACCACTAGACCAACGAGGCAGGCAAACTCTTATTGCGCTCCTCTTATTTACTTTGGCGTCATTCTGCAATACGCATGACGACTGATTTTGAGAAATGGTCAGATTATGTTCGGAAGTATCAACTATTTCGAAAAAATATATTATTTCTGCAGAAAAATAAGATTTGGTAGATAAAATTGGCATATGAAATTTAAATTTTTAAATTCACCCCAAAACGCCCGCCGGTATCATGGCGTCGTTTGTGACGTCACTATTGTTTTTACCAATGTACTCTGTGCATTGTGCATTATAGCGGATTGCTGTATTTTATAGTTTTATTTTATCAAAATAAATAACAATCTCACTCGAAATAGAAAAATAAATTATTTTTTTATAATCCATGAATCCTATTTCATTAGATAAATACATAATTTCATTGATTCTTGGTTACTGTCATCATGCCTATTCAACGCGTCTGTAGTGCGCGCGAGCCTCTAGAAACATTTAAGAGCTATAAAATTGTCGGTGAACAAGCCACGACGGGGAGGAATAAGTAGGTATAGAACTTGGCGACCTCCGTGGCGCAGTGTGTAGCGCTGTTGTCATTATAACGTGCGGAGGTCCCGGGAATTTATAATTTCTGAATTTCCCTGGTCTGGCCTAGTGGGAGGCTTCGGCCGTGGCTAGTTACCACCCTACCGGCAAAGACGTGCCGCCAAGCGATTTAGCGTTCCGGTACGATGCCGTATAGAAACCGAATAGGGGTATGGGTTTAACATAACTGCCATGCCCCTAACAGGTTAGCCCGCTACCACGCTTAGACTGCATCATCACTTACCATCAGGTGAGATCGCAGTCAAGCCAACTGGTAGTGGATAAAAAAAAGCCATTCCGCAATTCAACGCGTCTGTAGTGCGCGCGAGCCTCTAGAAACATTTATGAGCTATAAAATCGTCGGTGAACAAGCCACGGGGAGGAATAAGTAGGTATAGAATTTCTGTGAACAAGCTTGACCTGATTAACCGTGATGTCATTTATGAAATGTAGGACTGGATTGCGTATTTCTATTCAGCCTTAGGAGAAAAATTAAATACTGCAACATTTTTATTATGGTTTTTATCTGCTGTGATTTCAATTGCTATGTGAAAAATTTATTAAGCAGACTTTACTAATGATCCAGAAAACTAGGTACTTAAGTTGCTCTAAAGAACTGGTTTAATATTTAACAAATTAATTTCTACAGAATAGAACACTTTAATCTTATAAGTAGATGATGCCCGCGACTTCATCCGGCTGGTTTAAGGTTTTTAATTTCCACGGGAACTCTAACTATCCGGGATAAAATGTAGCCTTTATCCACCTATAAGATTAATAATTCAGGGTGTAAGCTATCTCCATACAAAATATCAACCAAATCGGCTCATCCTTTGTGTAGTGAAGAGTAACATGTATCCAAATATACAAACTTACAAACATTTCAGCACCTTGAGATCCCAATGTTCCAACTATAATATGTCCAGCCCGTTTTCAGCTTCGAAAACCATTGTGATCAGTCGAGTCGAAGTCAAATTAATCTGTTTGTTGTCCTAGTTAAATCACGTAGAGAAACTTTGAATGGCTCGATATTACCATCGTGTAATTACTTTACTTTTTGCAGCTTATAGCAATGAAATTCCTCAGAAGCGTGGAGCGATGGCGACTGTGGGATAACAGATTAAAGGCAAATGAAACAGACGATTAAACCGACCACAGACTATCAATAGTTTGATTGCTTGGAATCGTTGTGTAATCGCTCCATCACCATTTCGATTTAAGGCGAGAATCTCATTAATATCAATGGTTTAGTTTAGTGAAACTATTAAAGGCTATCAAGATACGACTCAATGCTTCCTACTAGTCTGTAAGTACAAGATTTGAGCTTAGCAAGGTACTTAGTTATGTTTTTGTCAATCGGCGAATTTAAGTAGCACACGTTTAACTACTGTTAATAATAATGTCCATTATTGTAATTACTGATGGTTGTATTGGTTGTATCAGTTATCGACCTTATTGTGAAATTAACCTTACTGCGACCAACGACCTTATTGCGACCATATTGGTTGTTGGATTAAGGGTCCGGTACAGAAGGCGGTTATTCAAGAGACAGCACGAATTGTGAGGAGGATCATCTCTGACACCCTGACCACCGGTTGCTAGGGTCCTTCCCCGCAGCGAGTGGGACCCACTTTTTTTTTTTTTTTTTTTTTTTTTTTTATTGCATGATAGGCTTGCGCTTGACGACAATCATGCTTAGTGCAAAGCAATGATGAGGTCTAGGTTGGAACGCGCTTGCCTAGAAGATGCCTATTCACTCTTGCCTTGAAGGTACTTAAGTTATAAGTGGCAGGAAACACGTGCGCTGGGAGGGTGTTCCACACCCTAGCGGTTCGTATCAGAAACGTCGAGCAAAAACGCTTCGTGCGAGCAAATTGAACGTCAACCACGTAAGGGTGCCAACGCTCACGGTTTCTCGCTGTTCTGTGACTTTATATCAATAATTATTGTTAAAAATGTTTTTTGTGGTATATTAAGTTAAACTAGCTGATGGACTGAGATCTTTTGGTTCCGGGATAAAAAGTAGCTGTGTTATTCCAGACTATAAACTATCTCTGTGCCAAATTTCATTCAGATCCGTTCAGCCCTTCTGGCGTGATTGTGTAACAAACATCCATTATTTTGAGGTTTTTTGGTTCCCGCGGGAACTCTGTTTCTGGAATAAAAAGTAGTCTATGTGCTATTTCAGACTATATCCATCCATCCAAACTTTCGCATTTATAATATTGGTATAGATTAGTATAGATATATTAATCTATACCAATATTGTAAATGCGAAAGTTTGGATGGATTTACGGATGTCTGGATGTATGGATGTATGGATGTTTGTTACTCAATCACGCTCCAATGGCTGAACGGATCTGGCTGAAATTTGGCACAGAGATAGATTATAGTCTGGAATAACACATAGGCTAATTTTAATCCCGGAAAATTAAAGAGTTCCCACGGGAACCAAAAAACGTCAAACCACGCAGACGAAGTCGTGGGCATACGCTAGTTATTTATATAAAAAGAATCATCTAATGTTAGTGAGTCATACAAATAAATGAGATATCGCTATGTATCGCTTACTTCACTCTCTCGGTGTATTATGAGTCTCGGTCTAATTGATATATACCTAGTCAGTCCACTGTCCACCTAGTAGGGTGTCGGCCAACCGTAAAACGTACGTTGAGGGTAGTTTGGGGAACAGGGATGATGACAACTCAATCAAATCAGCAACTCTTTATCAAACTTAAAAACGCTCTTCTAGTATGGAAGTTGTATGAAATTTGCAATTGTGACGTCATCAAATTTCAACGTACTTTTTTTCATTAAACTATATTTTTAAATAGTTATCTAACTTAAAACTAACCGAGGATATGAATTTTAGGTCTTTTGGAAGACCTTCTATTTAATAATCAGTTAGAAATAATTTATTTTTGATATAGGCATCATCCCTATTTCTGTGCTGTGGTGAACATCGCGGGCTAAAGTTGATAATATATACTAACAGCCATGACATGTTTAAATTTAAAACCAAAACCGATTCCTATTAGGTATGTTAATTAATTTTATGTTACAATAAAAGTTTATTAAATTATGTTGTCATTTTTATTAGGTAGGTATATAAGTTTAATTGATTGTATAGAGTATCCATAATTTAGAATATTCAATATTGCGATGCCCTAACGGGGCCTCACGTCTCTGTATTTGTAATAAGAACACTGTACATGAAAGCAATAATAATAATAAATGAAATGATAAATATAAATGAAATGTTACACGCTGTACCACGTAGATTTACCTATTGTCGCGGATTATATCGAATCAAAGGAGGATGGCGAGGATGCATGTATTTTGGGACCCACTGAAAAGGGTAGCGTTCATCATGGAAACTTATTAATAATTGTAGAACGTAACAAAACTAAGAAAAAAGCAAATAGCAATTAAGTAAGTCTAAAAATGTGGGAGAAAAAAGATACACCTAAAAGTAGAATATAACCTAAAAATTATTAATCAAAAACTATTGGGCTATTGTTCAATCAATAATTTGTATCAGTATTAGTATGAATGAGTAGGTAGGTACTTATGCCTAGTTATAATTAGGTAGGTACTTATGTCTGCGAGAATTCCGCAATAATTCTACTCACACTATATTTCGAAATAACACTTATCTGCTTTGATCTTTCTTACATTTTAACCAACTGAGTAACAATAATATCAAAATAGATCTCTTTGCACCACTGGTACCTCTATGCGGATTCTGGTCAGTGAATTCTTCGACACCTATAGCCCAAGTTGAAGTGATTCGCTGACCAATAATTCAGATTGTTTTCCCATTCTATAGCCTAATCTTCCTTACATTAAGCGTTTTATTCCTCTATATACTTTGATTAACACTTGCATTAAGTACTTATTTACTTTTCCTATGAGAGCTTTTTTCTTTCTCTTATAACCAAATCCATGAGAAGGAAGTCGCGGGCATCAGCTAGTGTCATATGCTGCTAGTGTCGTAGTGATCACTGATACTGATAAAATGATTTACATAAAAATTAAAAAGTATCGATACGATTAGGTATCGATACTTTTAAAGTACTCGTGTTAGTATCATAACGATATCATACGATAACGATAGTAATATTAAGAATACTCATTTCAGTAGGTATCGATGATACATCGATGGTGTCGGAGCATCCAAACAAAAATAAATAATAATGACAAGTGTTGTCATGTCAACAAAATGTATATCTATGTCAATTGCGTTCCGTTAGTGCAAGATGACTTATTTTTTTAATAAATTATAATAATTTCTTTCTTTTGAATCCCGTATCTCAGAGTCTCAATATTTTTTTATATAAACATATGATTATAAATAATATAAACTTGTACTTGAACGATGCCTCCTTAATTTTTAAATTATGTGGGTCCAATTTCGCCATTGTTCTTTCTACTTCCTTCATTGTCATGGACTTCCGTAAAGTAACGCCTGCTTCTATCCAACAACCATGTAGGTATAATATTGTAGGTTCAGGTCCAACGCTGATCTTTCTAGAAAACTCTTTTTAGGGATCAGCTTTTTAGGGATGCTGTTATGGTGTATCCACACCATAACAGCATCACGCTGAGCCGATGCCCTTTTTGGAATTATTTTGTCACAGTCTCAATATACCCAATATCATTTATCCAATATAGGTACATTGTAGGTACACTTATTGACGTTAAAAATTACTTACTAATAAAAAATGATGGTTATAGTCGGCTACGGTATCTTAAAACTAAGTTACGAGGGGTCCAAACGCGCCCTGGTCTGAGAAGAGCCCACAACAAACTCAGCCGGGGTTTTTTTATTATTATCACCTTCTCGTAGCTTTCGTCCAGTCTATTTCGTAAGTTATTTTATTTATTTATTTTCTTTACTACTAGTAAGTTTGTGTTTGTACCTTCACTGTGTATGGTCATTCCAAATAAAGATTTTATTTATTTATTTAGTAGAGGGTTGCGATACTAGCATCTTGAAACTCCCAATGTCTATCGGTTCTTTGTACCGACTATGTGACTGCTATTTTGGTTTCCCAACCCATCGAGCTATGTCAGTAATGAATTACAGCAAAACGAGAAAAACAAGTCATAATAAAAATAATTAAAAAACACGACTGCCCTGCCAAAAAACGAACTAAAAAGTTAAAGATCTAAATTAATCTAGTTAAATTAGAATCTTATTCACATTTTTATTCAATGATATTTTTTTGTGAATCACTGGATATTGAACTATAGTGTTATATATTTTTGAAATCTACTCATCATTTTCTAGATGGTGATTATATAGTTAATCTTATTTTCTAATATTTTTTTTCAACTTTAGTCTTTAATGCGGGACCATGGTCACCCCATCAATGTTTTTTTTTAAATTTTACTAGTCTCTGTCACCCGGAATATGCCAGGGATTCTAACGATACCTCATTTATCAAAATTGGTTCGGGCGTATAGAAGTTATGGTGGAATATACAAACTCACATACATACATACATGAACCCTGAAAACAATATACTCCTTTTTTCAGGTACTCGTATAATAAGGATCGAGTAAAAATCACGAGTAAAATGAAATTCAAGTTACCGAAACCATTTCCATGGCACCGACTTCTGAATCCCCAGAGTACGTGTATTCGTCGTGAATTCCTGAAGAGAGGCAAATAAAGCTGTGTGCCCACTGTGCGCTCACAATAACCTGCAGGTTGGCCCGCAGCCAGCCACGCTCTGCTGCACAGCACTCTATTACACCCGCTGAGAGTGTGCACGTGCCTTTAGTTAATGCACACACTGCCGATACGTCGTGCGGCAATTTTTATACGACTGCCTGAAAAAAGGAGTATATTGTTTCACGGTTCATGTATGTATGTATGTATGTATGTATGTATGTATGTATGTATGTATGTATGTATGTATGTATGTATGTATGTATGTATGTATGTATGTATGTATGTATGTATGTATGTATGTATGTATGTGAGTTTGTATATTCCACCATAACTTCTATACGCCTGAACCGATTTTTATAAATCAGGTATCGTTAGAATCCCTGGCTTATTCCGGGTGATATAGGCTGGTAAAATTTAAAAAAAAATTGATGGGGTGACCATGGTCCCGTATTAAAGACTAAATTTGAAAAAAAATCTAAAATAAGATTAACTGTATAATCATCATCTAGAAAATGATGGGTAGATTCCAAAAATATATAACACTATAGTTCAATATCCAGTTATTCACAAAAAAATATCATTCAATAAAAATGTTAATAAGATTCTAATTTAAATAGATTAATTTAGATTTAGATCACTTTACGATTTTGCGAGTAAGATTATAATCTAACGGTTTTTACAATCTTACGGTGACATATATAATTTATTTGTTGTATTATTAATTTTCCCCATTTGTTTGTTCATAAGTGCAACATAATATTATTATATACCAATTAAATTAAAACAAAGGTATGTAACAATAAAATTGTAGTAAGTTTGCTCTTATTTACTTAAGTATTATAGTTCGATTCAGTCTTTTCGCAAAAGTTTCGAAACATAAAGTCGCTAATGTGCCCCCATGCTAACAGTGATGTGAAAAACTGCACTGAACTTTAATACTTACTGCAATCACTTTAACGGCTAAAATAGCAAGCGTAACACAAATAAGGGAAGTAAGTAAATAGCTTACAGGAATTTTAATCACAGTGTTTGCACGCTAGTTTTATTTCCCACGGCGAGTAATTTCAGTTTGAGTAAAATTAAAAATTCTGTCTGCTTGATTTTTCATCTATTGCATCTCAGATACAAACTAGGCATGTGTTTTTATACGACTGCCTAAAAAAAGGAGTATATTGTTTTTAGGGTTCATGTATGTATGTGAGTTTGTTTATTCCACCATAACTTCTATACGCCTGAACTGATTTTGATAAATGAGGTATCGTTAAAATCCATAGCTTATTCCGGTTGACATAGGCTAGTAGAATTAAAAAAAAATTATGACTAAGTTTGTAAAAAATATTCGAAAATAAGATTATATAATCATCATCTGGAAAATTCGTACGCGTTAGGTTTAAAAATTAGGATACAATATTATTTACTTTTTGAACGTAAACTAGTGTCCCTTTACCAATGTTAACTGTGAAGTATCCAGTGGTTCGAGACTCTTCCAAAAATACGAGTCAGAATGGCCGTGTCAGCTATTCTTTTTGGATGGTTTCTTCAAAGCTGTGAAAAAATGATTATCCCATATATAATGTTCCTAGTCACACAAGATAGCGCGGTGCAACAACATGCAGCGCCATCTGTGATCCATTTTAAGAGTTGAAGCACTAAATATATTTTTAGTATAATATTAGTGTTGAACATAATAAAAGTCTATGTTTTAGGCATACATACGTAAATACGAAACTATTGGGTAGAAGCAGGCGTTACTTTGTGGAAGTCCATGACAATGAAGGAACAAGAAATTTAATTCGCTGTACTTAATCCGCGACAATAGGTAAATCATGTGGTACAGCGTGATATTAAAGATACTCGTATTAATATCTGTGGTGTGGTGAATATCGCGGGCTATAAGTGCAGGATACACACTATACCACATAGATTTACCTATAAGTATATATGTCACCGTAAGATTTTAAAAACCGTTAGATTATAATCGAACTCGCGAAATACACTAAACGAACCCTCTTACATTATATAAATGTCAGTTACAAGCTCCTCTATAAAAGTGAAGTACAACACATACCGAAGTTGCGATCCCTCATAAACAGATAATTCTCGCAACTATGTCAAAGTTGCGGGAGTGAGCGCCAAGTATCCGGGGGCGCTGTCAGCGACACGTCTATTAGTAGGTAGATTGAAAGACCCCGAAAGTATGGTGCCCCGCCCTGGTGGGAGGCTTCTGCCGTGGCTAGTTACCACCCTACCGGCAAAGACGTTCCGGTACGATGCCGTGTAGAAACCGAATGGGGGTATGGGTTTAATATAACTGCCATGCCCCTAACAGGTTAGGCCGCTACCATCTTAGACTGCATCATCACTTACCATCAGGTGAGATCGCAGTCAAGGGTTAACTTGTAGTGTACAAAAAAAAATTGTAATCTTGAACGGAACTCTTAACAGTTTTTTTTTTTCAATATATGGTAGGCTAGAGTTGGCTGAAATCAGAGCTGCTTGCAAATAAGTGGTGATGCAGCCTAAGGTGAAGCGAAAGATGCTAGAAGATGCCTATTCACTCTTGATTTGAAGGTACCTATATTAAAAGAGGAGGGGAAAACGGTAGCCGGAAGCCTAGCGGTTCGAATCAGAAACGAGGAAGCAAATCGCTTCGTGGAGGGGCTTATGTTTTAGAGGCGCATTCATTTTAAAATTAGACAACTCTACAGCTCCAACCGATGTAATTTTAGTTACGTAGTAGAACCCAGATGTATGATCAACTCTTTGATCGTGTTGTACACGTGCTGTTGTGGATTAAACAATTGTCGTGTGAAATATACGTAAGTATAGTCCCACAAACTTATTTTACCCGGTGACAGACACGCTAGTAGATATGATAAGAATTAAAATCTAAACCAGCCTTAAAAATTGTAGGCTAGATAAGTTAGTTAAGATACTAAAAATAGACAAAGTTTGTAAATTTTCTTTTTATATTAATAAATTTAAAAAAAATGGTGGGATTATAATCTCACTGATCTATCAAAGGTTTTTATAATAATTCAACCCCCAAAATCCAAATCGAATTTAACGTAAAAAGAATTTTTATTTTTAACTTTTTAATGTACCTACTCGTTTGTTCTTGAAGTCCATGCTCGGTGCCTACAATATCATGCCATAAACAGTTCCAAAATCCACACGGCTTAGGAGTGCAGTACCCTGCAGCATCAGGATTGAATAGTTAGAGTCATAAATTTTTATGGGACCACCTCGCGAGCTTCCTTTAACCACTGAAAAAATCCTACTTCCTGCTTTTTTGGAAGTCGGTTAAAAAACATTCCAAATTTCAAGTCGGTAGCTAACAGTTGCTAGTGTTAACATTATTACTGTTTTCCATTATATCTCATGAAACAGGAAGTATAACATCAGTCAATTTGACTCGTTTATGTCATTCAATTTAATCTGCGGATACCGACGCCATATTGAAAATAGTTAGTATAATATAATATAATACGAGTGTTTTGAAGATGGTAATTCAGTCTCCTGCAGGCAGACTCAGCGATTATTGAATACTTTTGTGTTTAGATAGCAATTTGGTTTAGAGCTAGACGATAGCAATCGTGGCCAGATCAAATGAATATTGTCTTTATGTTAAGCTAACTTTTAACTTATTATATTAAATCTCTCGTGGAACCGCTACACGTTGTGGCCATTCGCTCGTGCAAGTTTCACATGAGAGTACAAATATATTAAGTGTTTATTCATACCTACTTCTGGATAGTCGCTTACACTAGAATAATATGCTAAAGACCGGACAGACATAGTCGCACTGGCAGGGTTGCAAACCTACCTTTTAGGTACGCAACCCTAATGAGTATCACCATAATATGTACATGAATAATGACCTCATGCTAGTAAAGCCGTATAATATGGTACATAGTGGTGCCTACGGACGTACAGTTGTCTGCAGAGCCGTAACTAAACGGCCCTTTCAACTGCGAGTGCCATTACAGCGGTTCTCACGTGCAGACAAGCGCTCACCAACTAACCCCACTACAGATACACGTATCCACTACAAGTCAGCCCTTGACTGCAATCTCATCTGAAGGTAAGTGATGATGCAGTGTATGATGGTAGCGGGCTAACCTGTTAGGTAGGATGGTTGTAACACGTAGCGCCAAATGTTCAACACAACATTCATTTCAACACTTCAGCGACGCGACACGAAGATGCACTTCGACATAATTGTACAAAGAATACGTGCCGCTAGAGGCCGCGCCGATCCTCTGTAGTGGGGCTAGACCATAAAGTGTCTTTTGGCGACGCTCGAAGTGCTATCAAATCAAATTCGTCCACTGGCAAGACTAATTTCTTGTACCTGTTCACCTTTTGAGCCCTTTTGTTAGGGTTTCGTTGGGAGGCTCCGATTGCTTTAAATGAGATTTCGGCGCTTCCAGATATGTAATACATATTATAATTGGTGCTTAGGATGGCCACCAAGGGGGTTTTAGCCACTGATACTGGTTAGATTTTTACCCACTGGAAAAAATCTCACATAACCTGACTCCCACCCCAAGAAGATTTCCCCCCCGTAATTAAAAAAAAACAAAAACCCGACTGCTTGGATACGTGCGACTGCGCCTTGATAATTTGTAATAATTACAAAATTATTTATGAGAGAAAAATATTATTATAAACGTGAGCTGTGAGAATACTGAATTGGCTATATTATTTTGTTCATTATTTCATTAAAAGTATTTATTGTATGTAAATTGATAATAATGAAATTCACATCTTGTTTTATACTTTTTGGTATCCAAGCAGTCGGGTTTTTTGTTTTTTTAAATTACTTTTTAATTTTTAACTTTTTGGTTATTTATGTTGTTTATTTACCTGCAAGGTAATCTTAATAATATTATTGCCGTAATGAGAATCATTATTTTTTGTATTTATTATATTTTTTATTTATTTAAACTATTAGATTCCTTAATTTAGATTTACTTACTGTTTATTGACTCTTATTTAGGTAGGTACCTAAACTATATTAATATAACTATACCTAACTTTAATTTTACACTAGTTAAATGACAATATTTATTAGTTGCCTATTATGTAACAAAATTGATATGTACCAATTAAACAATTTATGAAAACGCGTCAAAATTTCTTAGTTTAGGCTTCACAAGCCTATGCTTATGAAGCTTAAATTAAGAAATTGTGCGTGCGAGCGTCCTGATGATAGCATCAGTCGTCAGTCGTGCGCGGTGCGGCTGTAGTTCGTTTTACCACAAGCACCCCAGTGATCAGTCCCCCTTCGACCCCAATGACCAAATCACTACCGACAATGCTCCCTACTTAGGGCTACACACAAACACTAACCAAACACAGCGTCTTCGCCGGCGAAGACGAGGACCCCGATATCTTACGTCACCCGGACGTGGTCTTAACTCACGGCCTCGGGGGCGTATGGACTAATCTAGTCCAACCGACCTTTCATTCATCCCAACGTCATCCTAAGCTGTGGTCCGAGCCTCACAGGAGGCGCCCTTAGGAGGACGTTGCCCCCCCCGATGTCATCGAGCGTTAGGGCTCTTTTCTCGGCGACGCTTAGCGCTCGTCCAACCCCTCGGTGACGCTGTAGCGGCCAGTAGGGCCTATGCAGGATACTCAATCCGAAAAAAAAAGATCAGTCCCCAGCGCACCGCACCGCACTCCTCGCGGACCCGCCTCCCGCCAGTGATATTTGTAAAAGACGTTTATCCGACTGAAGCTGTGCCTGAAGTGTTCTGTTGCATGATAAACTTTATTTCTATGATATCTCATAAGATATTCATCTAAATTGAATGGTGTAAAGGACAATTTTTGTCTTAACCAAATACTTGAGATGAGAATCATTTTTTTTTGATAAGGAATTAACAATTAATAATATGTTGGTAAAAACACCTTCGCAAGTAAAGCACTGTTTAAGAGCAAATTTGAAAATCACAAAAATGGTTAAGTCAACCTTAAAAGATAGTTAAATGCTATCCCGGACTTTTTTTAGCACTTTTTGAGAGGAACGATTCCACCATACATTGTTGTCGTGTAACTTTAACGATTTAGGCAGCGCACGCCACGTAAGCTCTCAGATGAGATGATTTTTTCCGACTTAACTCACATTATTGTAATTTTCGTAAGGATCTCCAATTTTTGTGGAAATAAAATATAGCCTATTTTACTTGTTAATAATGTAGCTTTCTCTAAGTGATATAATTGTTAAAATCGGTTGAGTGGTTTTTGAGATAATCCACCTAGTTTGATCGATATAGATGATATGAGTAGGAACTTTAAACATTTCCTTTGAAAGCTCGTAAATCCTAAATTATCATTTAAACGGAAAAATGGTTTATGGAACCTAGGTGTGATTTTAAAAGACCTATCTAACGATACCCCACTTGCCTATAAGCTATCGAGTATGGACTTTCATTTATTAACTGGCTTCTAGTGGACGCCATTTTGTTCTTCTCAAATTCAGCCTCCGTAGTGACACTCGGAAGATTAAGATAAATCTAGTGGTGCAAGTATTATCAAAATCGGTTCAGCCGTTTTGTCTGTAGTGCGACACAAAGGAATACACTAAAAATGAACCTTTGAAACCTCGTAAATCCTAAATGATCATTAAAATGAGAAAATGATCAAGGGAACCTAACTATGATTTTTCAAGACCTATTCATCGATACCCCACTTGCCATATTCTATCGACTTTTATTTTTTAATTTGTTACACTATGGCTTCTAGAGGCAGCCATTTTGTTTTTTCTCAAATTCGGCTTCCGTTATGACACTCGGAAGATTAAGATAAAGCTAGTGGCACAAGTATTATCAAAATCGGTTCAGCCGTTTTGTCTCTAGTGCGACACAAAGCAATACACTAAAAATGAACCTTTGAAACCTCGTAAATCCTAAATGATCGTTAAAATGAGAAAATGATCAAGGGAACCTAGCTATGATTTTGCAAGACCTATTCATTGATACGCCACTCGCCATAGTCCAACGACTTTATTTTTTAAATTTGTTACATTATGGCTTCTAGAGGGCGCCACTTTGTTTTTTCTCAAATTCGGCTTCCACAGTGACACTCTAATGATATACTTGGCATAATCTGGTGCAAGAATCATCAAAATTGGTCCACACGTTTAGGCTGTAGCGGTCCTGTAAAGAACAAACAAACATATATAGACTGATGAACACATAACCCTGTGCGTTCCGCAGTCGGGTAAAAAATCACATATTTCGCAGTACCCGTAAGAATCTCAGCATTGTAAATGAATACAAAAAGCGTGATGATCGGTCAATAATCATAGAAGCTACATTACTTTTTATATACGGAAAACCCCGTTTTTCTACAATTCCAAATCTAAAGGGACCACCTACAGGTCACAATTATCAAACGATTTTCGAAAAAATTTCGCCATTTTATAGCTAAACTAAGACCCTAGGACCTTTTTTTAAATTTTTCGTTAAGTCGGTTTTTTTCCGAAATATTTACAATTTAGTAAACAAAAACCCGTTTTTTTACAAAATTCCAAAAAAGTTACCAGCCGATTTTCAAAATTCAAACTTTCACACGTGTCTCGATAAATTCCTCAACTCTTGGTACTATTCCCATCTCGATCCTCCCAAAATCCTTGGAGCTATGGCCAAAAAAAACAAAAATACATCTCAGGCGATCTGATAACTATTTTCAATAGTAAAAGTGTGTTTGTGTGCGTGTGTGTGTGTATTTCACATACAGCAGAAGTTAAACTAGAAGTGAAAGTAGAGTTCTACGAGAGAATCAAATACATATAACTTGTATTCTATATCATTCTCTCGCAGGCTAAATCCTATTATTAATAATGTTTGTCTTTTTTTGGTGTCGCTTTTTCGTTTCATTGAATTTTCAAATCACAACGATCCTTAAGAAGTTTCACTTCAAAAAAGGGTTCCGTTAAAAGGTAGGGGACTTATACCTACCTTCGGCCAAACTCGTCTGTGTGTCACAGCTATTTTCAAAACCAAAATAAACTATGAAGTTGCCCGAACCTCCAAAAAAGGAATCGAAAAAATTGTTTTATTTATTCCCTCAAAAACACACAACACTTCATTTATAAGATACTAGCTAATGCCCGCGACTTCGCCCGCATGATTTATTAATTTTTTATTCCCACCGCAGTTCCTTAATTTTCCGAGACAAAAAGTAGCTTATGCCAATTTCCAGGATCCTCAACTATACCCGTGCCAAAAATCACATCGATCCATTGGTCCGTTGCGGCATGATTGAAGGACAAACAAGCACACTTTCACATTTTTATTATGATGTGCCTTTTAGTGTAGGCAATGGGGCGGTCCGTTGTATGGAGACCCCCGCATTAAATCCTCTATCGATTAAACTTGGCATGGTTTTAGTATTGAATGATCTAAAACTTACATAAAAATATATCCAACAAAAAAAACATCCGGAAGTTAGGTATTTATACCTAAAACTTAATATTTATTACCGAATATTTTCTCGATTTCTTTTTAAAGTAATAGTAGGTAGTATATTTACACTAAAAACCGAAATATCAAATGAAATAATCATGCAGAACATCGATATTCAAACAGATTTTATGATGAAATCTTAACTGCGTTTACGCGATAATGTACCTTCCTGCTTTAACAATTGGATATAGCATATAAAACCGTACTTTCTTTGTGACTTTTTGTTGGATATTCATAATATACTTTTAACTCATGATACTTTTTCATACTGTAAAGTTTCGTCGCCTGAGGAATTATTGTTGGGGTCTACTAGCTTTATTGCCTAGACTATTTGCCTAGAAGTTAAAGTATGTGATGTCAAACCCCATAAGTTTACGTAGCATATTAAGAGCACGGAGCTAGGTAAGCATTTTAAAAAAGTTGTCTCACGCCCCCGCATTCGCAATGCGCCGTTATGCAACCCTCGCCGCGCACCGTCACATGCTGTTCCTTTTATACTTCATACTTTTTATTTCATTTCTCATATGTCATGGAACTGGACAGCAGAAACGTAAGTACCTTATAGCTTTTATTATATTTTAAGCTAATTTTTTTTAATGTTTTTCCACTTTTTATACGACTGCCTGAAAAAAGGAGTATATTGTTTTCAGGGATCATGTATTTATGTGTGTAAATGAGTTTGTATCTTCCACCATAACTTTTATACGCCTGAACCGATTTTCATAAATGAGGTATCGTTAGAATCCCTAGCTTATTCCGGGTGACGCAGGCTAGTAAAATTTTAAAAGAAATTTATGGGGTGACCATGGTCCCGCATTAAAGACTAAAGGTGAAAAAACTAATTCGAAAATAAGATTAACTATATTAATCATCATCTAGAATATGATGAGTAGATTCCAAAAATATATAACACTATAGTTCAATGTCCAGTAATTCACAAAAAAATATAATTTAATAAAAATGTGAATAAGATTCCAAAGGCTATGCAAATCGCTTCATAAGGAGGTAAACTCCAAAAATAATACAGCAGGACAGTCGTATTTTTTAATTCGTTAAATTAAGTTCACTTGTGTAAGGAAGCGTTATTAGAAGCCTAACATACTTAAGCGACTCTTTAATATAGACCTTAGGAAGTTAAAATATAGATAGGTAACCTATAGGCGCAAGGAAGGGAGGAATTAAAATATAGATATTCCCTGCCCCAGTTATAACGGTGAAAATAAGTAAAAGGGTTAACATTTTTGCTATAACCCCATTTTTCCGCCAGCTCGTATCCGATTGACCCACATGAAGTAATGCGATTATAAAATTTCCATTACCCATTAATGCGTTACTGGGCACTGACTAACGTTAACGTTAACGAGGACTCTCGGGTTCTTTGAGGTTATTCAAATATCGTTAATTATTACTGCAATAACTTCAAGCAACGCTAATGGGAGTTTCTGTATGCTCAACAAATTAATAAAGTTCCTTAAGTAGGTAGGTACTTCGTTCAGAACTTATCAGAAGTTATGGCTTGATTGAGGAAGTAATAGACATTTGCTTTGCTTGAGTTTCTTCTAAATCAAAGGGGAAAATACATTATTTATTAACTATGCATGTCCGATGCCGGACTTGGACGAATACATTATTCATCCAATACGCCGGATCGAATTATTAGTGAACATCTCAGAATTTGAGTCAGTAATGTTATTTTGCATAAAAATCTTATAAAATCAATATCCATACTAATATTATAAATGTTAAAGTGTGTCTGTCTGTCTGCTAGGTTTTCACGGTTCATCTGTTCAATCGATTTTGATGAAATTTCGTACAGGTATAGATTGTATCTCGGGGAAGGACATATGCTTCTTTTTATCTCGGAAAATTAAAGAGTTTTCGCCGGAATTTAAAAAACTTAATCTACATGGACGAAGATATTGAGCTATGTGAAGAAATGATATTGAGTATTGAAGTCACGGGCATCACCTGAGTAATAAGTGGAGTAAACTGGTTACTTTGCGGCAACCTAAAATAGGAAAGCGTAAGAAAGGACAACAAAGGGTCAGATGGGAAGATGAAATCATTAAGATAGCAGGCAAAACTTGGAAAAGGATGGCACGGGATGGACAAGTTTGGAAGGGGTTAGAGGAGGACTTCGCCAGAGGGCAAGCAGACACCAACCAGCAGGGCGCTGAAAATGACAGCTACAGTGTAACCATCGCAATCACCTCTGATTGGTTAACACTCTTCCACTATTGGACAAAATCCATTGACGCAGCAAGAATGCCATAAATTCAGCCAATCACAACAATTGATACTGTAACAATGATTGATGCGAAAGTTACGAATTCCCACTGCAGATCACTCAAATGACATTTTCGGGAACTGATGTTGTTTATGGCGATAGTTCAAATATTGTATATAATTGGAATTGTTATTTAATACTTAATTTGTTTAACAATTAACTTAGATACTTATAATTATGTGTAACAATTATTGTAAATTGTAATGTGTCTGGAATAAAAACTATTATTAAGGATCGAAGCCCTCTAGGAATTCTTCGCAAATCTGTCACCCGCTGTCAATTGTTTTCATACACATACAACCACAGTCTACCCAGGCACACATAGAAAGGATTCAGCCCCTACCACGGGTGCACACAATATGCGATCAAATATCTCACTATGGCAGAGATAATATTATTATTTATTAGATAGATGATACGTACGATTTCGTCTGCATTCGTTTTTATTTCGGCGGGAATTTCTCAATTTTTCGGGATAAAGTTAACTTATGTCCTTCCTCGGGATGTAATCTTACTCTATACCAACTCGGTTGAAAAAATAGGCCGTTCAAATACAGGTCTTTCGCATTTATAATATCATAGTATGGATAATGGAGGTGCTTCTTGATAATATACCAATTACCAACCGACTAATTCCTGCTAACTGATTTATAGCTATAAGACTGTATAGGTAGGTAGGTAGGTAGGCCTTTATCATATAAACACCTATCTATAGGTGTTTATATGATAAAGGTTGAAAGAAAAGTAAATTAAATTAATAATTAAAATAATCATGGCGCTTAGTATTAGAAGTAGTTCTGCATAAATAGTTTAAAAACGGTGTAAGACAGCACTAGGAGATTCCATTTCCATCTGGGATGTGCCATGTAGACGTAGTGGTTTTAGAAGTAGTCGGCTTCTGTGTTCCATACTTCAACTAGTAATATCTGGATGACCGAGCTTTGCTCGGTATATTCTTTTTTTTACTGCCTCGTTGGTCTAGTGGTTAGCATATTCAACTGCGACCTATGAGGTCCCGGGTTCGAGTCCCGAGTCGGGCCACAGGTATTGGGTTTTTCTTGCAAGAAATTCTCACTACTAGCCCGGAGTTAGGAAGTTGGCGGTGCTTCACCCCCGTGCCTCGGAGAGCACGTAAAGCCGTCGGTCCTGCGCCTGATCTCTCTCCGGTCGTGTCGGATTTCCGTCCCATCGGGCTATGAGAGTAAAGGAACAGAGAGTGCACCTGTGTATGCGCACACACTTTTGCACTATAATATCTCCTGCGCAGTTGGCTAATCTCTCTGGAGATTGGCCGCCGTGGCCGAAATTCGGTCGGGAGGGACATTATTCTTTTTTTTAATCGTGTTTTTTGGAAAATAAATTTAAATTATAAATTATATTTTATTTTTAAAATAAAACATTGTATTATATTTAAAAAAAGGGGAAAAATAATCAGATTCAAGACTCTGGACTCGAACCGGGGTCTTCGGGTTTTGGTACAGCCCGCTTTTCCACCTGAGCTATTATAACCTTCTAAATGGTGGCGAAATATAATGTAGCAGTTTTTCATCGCCCCTAAACCCCCTGCATTTCCTATCCTCATTATGTAAAAAAACTTCGTTGCTTAGTTGAACTCCTTTCCACTAAAGCTAAGCTATGAAAATCAATTGATTCTGGTAGGTTTTTTGTGACATATATATCCGTAACGTAGCATCGATGATTTTCCTAATGTTGCATAGAAACTATCGGCTTAGCATTACAGAAATTGTAAACGGTCGAAAAGAGACAAGAAAAAGTAAATTGAACGGTTCACAATCTGTCGACAGTTTACAATTTCGCTAGATAGATTACAATCTAACGGTTTTCACAATCTCACGGTGACATATACAATATACATTATGTGTGTTCATATAATTATGTATAATATATCCTACTCTTTATTATTTTCTAGGTACATTATTGTATTTTTTTTTCTTTTTATTAACTGCCGAGTTATTGTCATATGTTCTCAGTAGAATCTTCTTTTCAAGCTGGTGGTAAAGTCCCGTTGATTCATCATAAATGACACAATTAATCCTAAAAAAACCTATTTCCATTCTTTATTTAGTTTTTGGTGTGAAACTTTTATAGCACTTTGGAATGGGAAATAAAACCGATATTTATTAGTATAAACTATAAAGTAATTATATTTTTGATATAAAATAAATAAAAATTGTCCTTGTAACATTTTGCCAAATTGGTGTTTATATATAACGAAATAGTTTTATGACAGCAAAAAACGTATATAATAATATCATGACTATGAGATAGCTGCACTTTTGGTAACTATCGCCAGGAAGGCTGATTCAGTATTAGGTGGGTGTAGGGCTCTCCCCTGATGATCTATGATGAGTTTTATGTATTTCTTAGTGGCCAGGTTGTTGTTTCCAAATATGATATCTGTCACTTTAGTTGATGGTAAAATGACAAATATTAAGGTTTGAAATAAACAATAGATACTCTGACAGGATTGCAAGAAGGGCTGCTACGTCATTCAGCAGGTACAAAACCAGCACTTTGATGATTTACGGACGTATTCGTCTGAAATTGACTAGTTTCGGGTGGCTCAATTTTTTTCAATTTTGTATATTCTATTTTATTTTATATTTTATTTAGGATTTTTCAATTAGTTTACTATTTACAAAATATTTGAACTTGTTGAGACACATCTCCTATATTTCTTCTGTGAGTTTATTATAAAACTAGTTTTTTGCTCTGTGCGTGAGCTGCTTTAGCAGCTCACGGGTTGTGATTAAAAAAAAAAACAAAATGGCGCTGATTTTTTAAAACTTTGGTATCAGTTTCCTGTTTTGTAATCCCAGGGATCCTCAGATATCGATTCGGAAAAAAATCGGTAATTTAAAAAAGAATTTTAAAATGGCGCTGATTTTTTAAAACTTTGGTATCAGTTTCCTGTTTTGTAATCCCTGAGAACACTAAATATCGATTTTGAACGAAATCGGTCAAGTAACAAAGAATTTCAAAATGGCGCTGATTTTTTAAAATTTTGGTACCAGTTTCCTGTTTTGTAATCCCAGGAAGTCCTAAATATTGATTTTGAACGAAATCGCTACAAGAAAAAAGAATTTCAAAATGGCGCTGATTTTTTAAAATTTTGGTACCAGTTTCGTGTTTTGTGATTCCAGGGAGTCCTAAATATTGATTTTGAACGAAATCGCTACAAGAAAAAAGAATTTCAAAATGGCGCTGATTTTTTAAAATTTTGGTATCAGTTTCTTGTTTTTTAATCCCAGGGATCCTCAGATATCGATTTTGAACGAAATCTGTTAATTAACAAAGAATTTCAAAATGGCGCTGGTTTTTTTTTATTTTGGTAACAGTTTCCTGTTTTGTATCCCCAGGGAGTCCTAAATATCGATTTTGAACGAAATCGGTCAATTAACAAAGAATTTCAAAATGGCGCTGATTTTTTAAAATTTTGGTACCAGTTTCCTGTTTTGTAATCCCAGGAAGTCCTAAATATTGATTTTGAACGAAATCGCTACAAGAAAAAAGAATTTCAAAATGGCGCTGATTTTTTAAAACTTTGGTATCAGTTTCTTGTTTTTTAATCCCAGGGATCCTCAGATATCGATTTTGAACGAAATCTGTTAATTAACAAAGAATTTCAAAATGGCGCTGGTTTTTTTTTATTTTGGTAACAGTTTCCTGTTTTGTATCCCCAGGGAGTCCTAAATATCGATTTTGAACGAAATCGGTCAATTAACAAAGAATTTCAAAATGGCGCTGATTTTTTAAAATTTTGGTACCAGTTTCCTGTTTTGTAATCCCAGGAAGTCCTAAATATTGATTTTGAACGAAATCGCTACAAGAAAAAAGAATTTCAAAATGGCGCTGATTTTTTAAAACTTTGGTATCAGTTTCTTGTTTTTTAATCCCAGGGATCCTCAGATATCGATTTTGAACGAAATCTGTTAATTAACAAAGAATTTCAAAATGGCGCTGGTTTTTTTTTATTTTGGTAACAGTTTCCTGTTTTGTATCCCCAGGGAGTCCTAAATATCGATTTTAAACGAAATCGGTCAATTAACAAAGAATTTCAAAATGGCGCTGGTTTTTTTTTATTTTGGTAACAGTTTCCTGTTTTGTATCCCCAGGGAGTCCTAAATATCGATTTTGAACGAAATCGGTCAATTAACAAAGAATTTCAAAATGGCGCTGTAATTTCTTTATTTTGATAACAGTTTCCTGTTTTGTATCCCTAGGGAGTCCTAAATATCGATTTTGAACGAAATCGGTCAATTAACAAAGAATTTCAAAATGGCGCTGATTTTTTAAAATTTTGGTACCAGTTTCCTGTTTTGTAATCCCAGGAAGTCCTAAATATTGATTTTGAACGAAATCGCTACAAGAAAAAAGAATTTCAAAATGGCGCTGATTTTTTAATACTTTGGTATCAGTTTCTTGTTTTTCAATCCCAGGGATCCTCAGATATCGATTTTGAACGAAATCTGTTAATTAACAAAGAATTTCAAAATGGCGCTGATTTTGTAAAATTTTGGTACCAGTTTCCTGTTTTGTAATCCCAGGGAGCCCTAAATATCGATTTTGAACGAAATCGGTCAATTATGAAAGAATTTCGAAATGGCGCTGATTTTTAAAAACTTTGTTATCAGCTTCCTGTTTTGTATCCCCAGGGAGTCCTAAATATCGATTTTGAACGAAATCGGTCAATTAAGAAAGAATTTCAAAATGGCGCTGTATTTTCTTTATTTTGATAACAGTTTCCTGTTTTGTATCCCCAGAGAGTCCTAAATATCGATTTTGAACGAAATCGGTCAATTAACAAAGAATTTCAAAATGGCGCTGATTTTTTAAAATTTTGGTACCAGTTTCCTGTTTTGTAATCCCAGGAAGTCCTAAATATTGATTTTGAACGAAATCGCTACAAGAAAAAAGAATTTCAAAATGGCGCTGATTTTTTAAAATTTTGGTACCAGTTTCGTGTTTTGTGATTCCAGGGAGTCCCAAATATCGATTTTGAACGAAATCGGTCAATTAACAAAGAATTTAAAATTGGCGCCGATTTTTTAAAATTTTGGTACCAGTTTCCTGTTTTGTAATCCCAAGGAGCCCTAAATAATGATTTTTAACGAAATCGCTACAATAACAAAGAATTTCAAAATGGCGCTGATTTTTTAAACCTTTGGTATAGCGGTTTCCTGTTTTGTAATCCCAGGGAGCCCCGTCGTGGGTAAACTGAACCGTATCAAAATCTTGCATAGTTCTACTTTTGTCATCTCTTCAATAATATAATTATATTATAATTCATCTTGAATTTTTTTCATTTCGCTAAATAGACGTCCTCGTCCTGATCATCTCTTGCCAAGAAACCACACTTCCATCTCTTATACTCTCCGAGATAGAGACTAACGAAATTTGTATGGCAGCCATTTTGAATCCACCATTTTTGAGTTTTTTTTAAACTCATCGCCAATTGGATGAGGTTTCGAGTGACATTTGTTCGAGCACCCCCCACCTATCTTCAATACCCTGGCCGTGCCCTTTACCCGTCTCCGAAATCCTCAATCATCAGCTGTCTCCATATTTTTCTTCAAGTTAATATTTTCTGACTTCCATACGAAGCCAGCAGTGAAAAAAAATTTTTTCATACAAAATTTTACAGGAGGTAGTTTTTAGGGAAAATCTCGAAAACTATCCCGAATGTGGCAACACTGTTTCGATTACTCGATACTGCCCGTCGAGTTACACAATCGATCCATACATGTCAACTTTCCCAAATGTTGCCAACCGCCTCTAAGACGTGATCGAAATTTTCAAAAACACAAAAAGAATACAAAATGGCCGCCACCTCGTTTCACAAAAACTTTTTGCATAGTTTTATAATTTTCCTGTGAACTACACCGCTCCTGATGACGTTTCAATTTTTCATCTCGCTCGCACCCAGCCGAAATGATCGCCCCTGAAAAAAGACCATGTCGAAAATCACTTTTACTTTGATAAATTCCAGTGTTGCCAGACCTCGGCGACGAAAATACCCAAATGTCATTCGTACAAGTGAGACACGTGGTTCCTCGTACTCGAATTTAAAAAAAAATACGTATTTCGATATTTTATTTTTGGGCAAAATCTTGAAAATTTCCCGAGAAATGGGGTAATTTTTTTCCCCCAATCCATATGTCCAGTCTGTATACACAATCTCCCCGTAGAAGTCGAAACGCTCCGACGTTGCCAACTGCGAGAAATTTGAATTTTAAAATTGCGTCTTTTCGTAACTCAAACCGAACGGCCGCCGTGACAGCCGCCATCTTGAATTTTTAAAAACCACCCCCATACCGTCAAAATACAGGATAATTGTAGGCGGAAATAGAAAAAAAAATTATGCTCGATTACGCCGTTTCGGATCTGTGGCCCCGCGGTTCGAGGTCGAAAAATAAAAAATTTTAAAACACTACAGCTCGGCCGCCATCTTGTTTTCCCAATTTTTTCCACTTCTTCTATAGATCTTTTCCTAATTTCTTCAATCATTGCGAATTGCAACGAAATCGGTTGGAAAACAAAAGAGTTACAAGAATCACGTCGGCCGCCATCTTGTTTTTCCGAAATGTCATAATTTTTCCCTACTCGACTCCCGCACTCGAACACATCTCTCATACATCATTGTATCGTTTTCTGTCTCTTTCTAGGAGAACAATAATTATGTCAATGAGTCAGTGAGTGAGTGAGTGGTAATTTAGCTATATATAGTATAATAATAATAATATAATATAATAATAATAATAATATATTTATATATAATAATAATAAAATAATATAATAATTATAAAGGCATACTGTTACCGACAACTGAATAACTAATTTTACAAAGTCAGGAAGCGGGTCTAAATTCTCATATTTTCTTGTATGGTCATTTTTTTCTTTCTTGAATTTATTGATGTTTTTATGCACATACCTATACTAAATCCATACTATCCGTAATCCATACTAATATTATAAATTAATACGTGAAAATATTACGTGAAATTATGATTGTTAGTCTGCTATGCTTTCACGACTCATCCGTTCATCCGATTTTAATGACATTTAGTACAGGAGTAAGTTGTATCCCGGGCAAGGACATAGGTTAGGTACTAATTTTTATCCTGGAAAATTAAAGAGTTTCCGCGGGAATCAAAAATCCACGCGGACGAAATCGCGGGCATCATCTAGTTTTCAATTATGTATTGGTCGATAAAAAATTATAACAATTATTAATTTATTAGTAATTTAGCCGAATAATTATTTTATTAAAATGGCAATAAAAGAAAAATTATGTATTGATCGTGGACCGTCATAATTTCAACTTCTTTGAATTTAGTTTTGTATATGGCACGAACAGTCCTTTCTGCAAGACGAAAACAGAATGACAGACATAATACTGTGAAAGTAACCAAAATATACCACTCTCGCAGTTTCTAAATCTGTCAAGTGGCGAATCTTTCTAAAATGCAGCAGAACTGAGTCTGTTCGATAAGTCATCTATATGATGGCCCCATTGGAGTTTCTTACGTTTTTCCGAGAAAAACATCTGTATCCACTAAATCTAATTCCTCATGATCAAGTTGTACAGTGGGTTTTACCTGTTTTATCATTATATTAATATCATTTGTAGGTAGAGTGTCCATAAGTGGATGTAAAAGGATGCTCTACGCAAAACATTCAATAAAGGTTGAGTATAGATGAATTGAATGAAGGGGCGACGCTTCATTCAATTCATCTATACTCGACCTTTATTTCGCTGCCTAAAATCGATATTTCGCCAGTTACCTCCTTCGGATGACTGTTTTAATAGAAAAAAATCTACAGAACCAAAATACCTATTCAAAGTTAGTTCAATCTGTAGTAGTGGAGTGTGTGCACAGAACAGGCAAAATAAGACAAGAGAATAAAATACCGTTTTGGGTTCAGTAAATAATAAAATAACCACTAATTACAAATATAATAAATTTAAATATTTTCAAAATAAATATTTTATATACAGAAATCGTCCAGTTACATTTTTTTATACGTATATTGATCGATGATTAGTTTTGTTCGATGGTAGTGGATTCATTAACGTTTGTGTACGGATACTAACAGTGACAGACGTCATTTCAGAAGCAAGGGAACGCAACCTCCCGCTTTGAGAGCCCGGAGGCGTATGGAATCTGACTGCCGAATTTCATGAATATATAACAAAATTTTGAGATGCGCGCCCGTACTAAATCTGTATGAAAAATTCGTGCTGTAAAAATGAGGAATGTTTGGAACCAGATTGTAAAAAAACTAAGTTGTATTGAAAATATTATTTATTTAAAGTGTTCTTTGATCTTTTACGATTAATTTGAAATAACTTTTGTTTAAATCATGTCTCAAATTAAATCACAATAGTCGTAAAGCGATAACGCCTTTTTTGAGATTTCCATGAATTTCCCGATAATTTTCTGCTGTTACTATACGACTTTTTGACCACTTTTTTTAATTACGTCATACTCCATTTAACTGAGTAGCGAATGGTATTTATTTGGTAATGAAATTTTAATTTTTACTATCCTAAAAAGTGGTAAAAGAAAACCATGTTTTGAGTACATCCAGCCTTAATATATAAAAAGTAAAGTCGTGACTCATACACTATCTGATCGACTCATCAACATCTAGACCAAGCCATTGGACATAGAAAGCTGCACACAGTTGATAAACAAGGAACAATATCGGTTTTTTAAATTCCTAAGAGAAGAAAACTTTTTCCGGAAAACCCAAGACCTCGTCCTCCTTAAGAAAAACATCGAGAGACAACAAAGCTTTAGGTCGGAATAAAAATTATGTGAAAAATTATACTTATCATGCTACACTGGAGAAAAGAAAGCCAACTTTCTAATTTAGAAAGCTATAAATGCCTGACAGAAACACGTTATCCTTGCTTGTACTGTACATTAAAAAGTTAATAAAATTAAAAAAAATCCTTCAGAGAACGTGCTTACATCGAGACAGAGCTTTAGGTCGCAATAAAAATTATGTGAAAAATTATACTAATCCTGCTACCCTGGAGAAAAGAAAGCCAACTTTCTAATTCAGAAAGCTATAAATGCCTGACAGTAACACGTTATCCTTGCTTGTACTGTACATTAAAAAGTTAATAAAATTAAAAAAATCCTTCAGAGAACGTGCTTACATCGAGACAAAGCTTTAGGTCGCAATAAAAATTATGTGAAAAATTATACTCATCATGCTACACTGGATAAAAGAAAGCCAACTTTCTAATTCAGAAAGCTATAAATGCCTGACAGTTACACGTTATCCTTGCTTTTACTGTACATTAAAAAGTTAATAAAATTACAAAATTTCCTTCAGAGAACGTGCTTTTACAATGTGAGCAAAGCATGCATTATTCATCCCTCCGTCTCTCCGACGGAGAGTTGTATGTTGTGAAGAACTCGCATATTCCACGTCACCAATTATGCAGATTCGAGCTTAGCTCACAATGCCGCGGGCGAGTCGCAGCGAACGCTGTTATAATACGAACTCTTATATGAATTTTCTTACAGTGCTGTAGCGTGACAAATTCTATATTAATCTTTCATGCAGCTTCGTATTATTAATAATATTACGAGGCTAATTATATATATGTAATAATATGAAATATATGCAGGACTAGCTGATGCCCGCGACTTCGTCTGCGTGGATCGAGGTCTTTTGGTTCACGCGGGAACTCCTTATGTAAGATGTATATTATTAATAATACTATGAGGCTAAATATATGTATGTAATAATATGAAATATATTATGCAGGACTAGCTGATGCTCGCCACTTCGTCCGCATGTATTGAGGTTTGTCAGTTTCCGCGGGAACTCTTTAATTTTCCGGGATAAAAAGTAGCCTATGTGCTATTCCAGACTATAATCTATCTCCCTGCCTAATTTCATCCTGATCTGTTCAGCCGTTCCGGCGTGATTGAGTATCTATCCATCCATTAAAACTTTCACATTTACAATATTAGTATAGCTGAGTCTTAAGGCTGTTCCTAATTCAATATTTTACCTAGATTTAAGACTAAGTTTTTTAAAATAAGTTTATTCAAATAGCTATATAGTTGGATACCTACTATCTAGCTAAAGGACTATACGAAAAAGTACTCTGTTTTAAAAGACAAAACAAAGTTTAACTGCAAAAGGTAGAACCTTTATTACTTGATAAAGTTTTAAGGAGTTCTCATCTGAGTAATATGAAATGAAATATCATTACCAGCTTGTTTGCGATTGCGGTGTTTTCTGCGATTTGAGGTTTGAATCTTTTTTGGTTGCTTATAATAGTACATTATTGCAAAGGCTGGGAAATAGGCAATTGCAGGTCGAGTATGAGTTTGAAGGCCGAGCCGTAGGCGAGGACTTCACTAATGCGAGACAGGCAATTGCCATTTCCGCCGACGCATATATAGTACTTTTCTCAAAAGAATGCAGGGAAATAAAACATACTTTTTATGTTATACATTAAATTTAATTTACCTTTGTCGCTAAATATATATCATCTGGGGCTTTAATTAAAAAATGTGATTTATGTTTTCGCCAGTAAAAATTTTCGATTTCTTGCTTTTGAATCCGGTCGATTGTTGTTTAAGAAAAGTAGTTAAGTTCCCATAATTTTTCAAGTTAATGCCGTTTTAACATGAACTGTACATTTCAGCATGGAATAAATTGCCCATAATGTAGATGGTCTTTTAGTTTTAGCAATCTCATTAAAATACGCCAAAAATACTGTTTCGGAGAAAATGTTCACTTTTTTCTCGTTTTTCCAACTCATAAAATTTTCATATACTTTCATGTATTTTTCTTTGGACTTCGCTGGAAGCAGGTTTTCTATTGCCAATTTGGCTTCTGATCTTAAATCTGGTGGAGTAAAATCAATTTTTTTTATCATCTGTGCCGACGGGCAAACGCATTTATGGCTATACAGCCACCAATTTGTACTAAGCAAAGAGACTATGGTATGCTAAGAATGACAAAAGAAATCCGATCAAAGAATATTTAATAACCCCAGCACGTTTCATACAACATTGCAGGAGCGTTGTAATGTTCCAAATTCAAAAAACGCTCCTGCAATGGATTTGATTTTCTTTGTCCGAAAATTCGATACTTCGCGTGTTCTTTTTTCGAAAATAATGACAATATTTCCATGCATATTTGAGAAAATAAAATTTAAGCCATTGACAGATTTACGGCTGAGCACGAGTCTCTTGTCAGAATGAGTTGTCCACAGTTCACCACGTTACGTGTACATACATACACTTGGCCTATTTAAATTTTTTTTAAAGAACGGTGAATGTAAATATTGTGAGGAAACTTGCATTCTCACGATGTTTTCACTTTTCATCCACCATTGAAGGAAGTGATATTTAATTTCTTAAAACGCACGTAAGTATCTATTTAAATCTTGTTGAAACAGAGTTGTATGCCCGGTGATCAACCCCTACTAGGAAATGATAAATGATTTATTTATTTCAGGTAGGGCAACTTGTGTCACTTATGATACGTTAAGACTCTACCACCGGTTCGGAAAACTGATTCTACTGAGAAGTGCCGGCAAGACACTCAGCAGTTGCTCTTTTCTTAAAAAAGAAAAAGGTTACAATAAGTAAACAATACAACACATACATAGCGTTACAATCAGTATTACACTGACTTGCAAATCACTGGATGCGAGGCCGGTTGCTTCCATGCAACTTTGTCATTCAGAAAATCATCGATAATGTAAAAACCTCGACTTAACAGATGCTGTTTAACAGTCTTTAAATTTATGTAATGACAAATCTAGAAACTCGTTGGGAACCATGTTATAAAAGCGTACACTCGACCCCACAAAGGATTTCTGCGCCTTGCGCACACGATGTGACGCTGTTACAAGCTTATGACGGTTTCTAGTACATCGATTGTGAGTATCACTTCGCTTAGAAAGATTAATGTTCCGCCTGAAAAAGACTATTTTATTGTAAATTGTGAAGACACCGTAAGTATACCAATCTCTTTAAAGTTTTCATGAAATAATTCGCGTGATCCGAGTATATAAATAGAATGCATGGCTCTTTTCTGTAATAAAATTTTTTTTTGGATATCAGCTGCTCTGCCCCACAATAAAATGCCGTACGAAATGACACTGTGAAAGTGGAAGCTGGGCGTCTAGTTCACGAGGCTATCATCGCTAATATCTGCATAGAAGCTGAAATCTCATAATATTTCATAACTTTTGTTGAAGTCAAATCATGGCATAAACTGACATATTGCAAGCTTTTGACGATCATCTCCATATAACACGTGCTTCCCACTCTCGCAATGTTGCATTATGCATGTCGGCGTCGCTCTTTGCCGTCATGTGTTGTGAAAAATCCGCATTTTCCGCATATTCCGTTTATTCCGCATTCGCTATTATGCAAATTCGCGCATATCTGCTCAGTGCAGGATATTGGTAGCGAGTGCAACGAATGTTGATACAATATAATGTTCAATAAGGGGTTTGTATGAAACTTCTTAGTGTAGAGGTAATAAAAAGTTCTTTGTACTAGTTTTAACTGGTTTTAGTCTAAGTAGTTGTAGACCTTTATAGATAGATATAGATCGATATAGGTTTCAATAATACAGCTAGTGGTAGTTAAATACCGTTTTATTGCGCTGGTAGCGAATAACACACTAACACACTAATAAAAAATGTAGGGCAGAATAAAATATGATTAATTAAGAATGAATCAAGAATTATCTATCACTAACTGATGCCCGCGACTTCGTCCGCGTGTATTGAGGTTTTTTGGTTCCCGCTGGAAGTCTCTGATTATCCGGGATATAAAGTAGCTTATGTGTTATGTCAGACTAATCTGTCTCTGTGCCAAATTTCATCAAGATCCGTTTAGCCATAAGTAACATAAATACATCCGTCCATCCATCCAAACTGTCACATTTATTATATTATTATTATAGTTTTACATTGAATAGCATAAAAATATTTTGAATAAAATCGCAGCTTTGTTATAAAATCAAAGGCATCCAAACTAAACCCAAAAAAAACACGCAAAAAAGAAAATTCGGAAAAAGCACTCCATAAAATCATGTTTTTCATAAACAATTGTTTCTCCCCCTGAGTGGTGAGTAGAGTGAGTGAAACACTTGCGAAGCTAAAGTGGTTTTGCGAAAATATTCTCTTCTTTACTGAGACTAGACATGGTTTAGGAGTTGATGGAAAATAGTCTACATCTTTCTTCTCTCTCTTATTAACTGTTGAATTTTGCTCGGCTTTGTAGCCCCTTTTGAAACAACGATGAATCGATGGAGAACAAAAACGAATTATAAAAGTATACAATAATACATAGTTCTAAAACTTCTGAATTAATCACCGTTAAAGTAACAAAAATAAACTAAAGTTAATCCAAAATAACTTACAGGCTTTTCATCGAGCAACTCTTACTGTCTCAGATAATCTTACTTGCTAGCCAGCCATAAGAAAGAAGTTAATAGGGTGTATTAGGAAATATAATACGATCTAAGATTACTGAATTTTTACTCACGTTACTTTACAACAATCAATTGTAACGTAACAAAATAAAATGTATTAAAAGGTATTCCTATTTTACCAAATTATCGTAAAACTCTTAATCATTAGATGTTTCAATGTTACATAAAAAATAAATTACAATGTTTCTTGCAAATAAACGATTGATTGATTGATTAGATTGAGGTACTGTCAAACGCATTTTGAGTGTGTATAAATTAGTTCACTAGTATCCCACCAGCTTTCCGACTAAAAGGCGTTGTGTTATGTATTCGTTTTATGCTAATATTAAAACCATTTGCGCCGTATCACAGTGTCGTGACTTAAAATTCAAATAAGAAACAAGCATTATTTAAATTTAGTTTTTTCAACCGAACATAATTAAAGACAAGATACTTAATGTTAACCATTTCGTTCGCGTACACTTTTATTTTTGATTAAATACGGATGGATTCTTTGATTTTCTTGAAAATTGACTACCGTGAGACAACGTGACAAGCCGACAGACAGATACCATATCGGTGTAATATATACACAATACTCAATTTATTTATATACATTTATTTAGGACATATAGGTGTAACTTATGTTACGTTATGTTTTGACTCCACTGTTTCGGCAAATAGTTTTAATCACAAGCTTAAAAAAATTAAAAACACGACTGCCCTGCCATAAAAGAACTAAAAAGTTAAAAACAATAAATGATATTTTTTTGTGAATCACTGGATATTAAACTATAGTGTTATATATTTTTGGAATCTACTCATCATTTTCTAGATGATGATTATATAGTTAATCTTATTTTCGAATTATTTTTTTTCAACTTTAGTCTTTTATGCGGAACCATGGTCAACCATAATTTTTTTTTTAAATTTTACTAGCCTATGACACCCGAAATAAGCGAGGAATTCTAACGATACCTCATTTCAAAATCGGTTCAGGCGTATGGAAGTTATGGTGGAATATACAAACTCACATATATACATACATACATACTTACATAAACTCTGAAAACAATATACTCCTTTTTTCAGGCAGTCGTTTAAAAAGAATACAAAACAGCTAAATTCATGATCTCCCTCGGACCTGTGACCTGTTTCCATATGAGATTATCATAGTGGTAGAGGTTATCTTTTGGATAACAAAGCGGTGGACTCCCAGGTTCATTCATTCAAACTGGGTAACATTGTACACTTTTTGAACATTCATAGCTTAGTTCATATAATTTTATTATTGAACAATTAAGTATTATTCACTTTTAACCAAAACCTTTGAATACTAGTAAATATTCTAAGTATAAAATGCTAACTACCAAACTAATAGAACGAAACCAGCAAACCTTTCATAGGTAAAATCGCAGAACAAAGATAATGTTTTTTTCAAAATAAGCCGAATCCCATCTATATAGAGCACGCAAAATAATTTCGCAGTATTATATTTTTATAAATAACTCTTTGCAGCCCGGCATTATGAACTGCAGCCGGCGGCGAAATTTGCTTATTTGCAACACCAAAATATGTGGAATTCCAAATACATATGATTTCAACGGAGAGAGAAAAATGCACAATGCTACGTTTGCGACCCCTGGCTGGCGGGATGTTTTTTTTTTTTTATTGCGTGATAGGCTTGCGCACGACGACAATCATGCTTAGTGCAAAGCAAGATGCCTATTCACTCTTGCCTTTTTTTATTTACTACAAGTTTGCCCTTGACTGCGATCTCACCTGATGGTAAGTGATGATGCAGTCTAAGATGGTAGCGGGCTAACCTGTTGGGGGCATGGCAGTTATATTAAACCCATACCTTCATTTGGTTTCTACACGGCATCGTACCGGAACTCTAAATCGCTTGGCGGCACGTCTTTGCCGGTAGGGTGGTAACTAGCCACCAGGCCAACCCGGGGAAAATTCAGAAATTATAAATTCCCGAATTGACCCTGCCGGGGATCTAACCCGGCATGATGTTGTGTTTTATTAATTTCAACTCTACATCATATTATAATACTAGTAAAACGCAAATCTCTCTGCGTCGTATTCCTCATTACTGAAAGCTGTGGTAGACAGGAATTTTCTTGGGATTGTAATGCCGTAGGTTAGATTATAATATGAGATGTATCTCTTAGATCCTAAGTGATTAGTAATAAAAGGTATTCAGCAATTAACAATCGATTTCCATAACGTTCCAACTTCCCCTCAATACGACTTCGATAAGAGTACCTACTATTTCAACTCTGGGCACAGAATAGGTAATAGTACTGCTCTTAGGTTACTAACGATTAGTATGTGATGTTATTGATAATAAACCGGGACCCACGGGTTAACGTGCTATTCGGACTTCCAGATTCGGTCACCCATCCAGTTATAGTTACCGACTTTGGTCAACATTGCTTAACGATCGCAATCGACTGGTATGCGTTGTTTCAACTAGGCTACTCGTCCCTCTCAAACGCAAATACTGTCTATAAAACAAGTAAATTCAGTCTGGTGGGAGGCTTCGGCCGTGGCTGTTACCACTCTACCAGCAAAGATGTGTCGCCAAACGATTAAGCGTTCCGGTACGATGCCGTTGTGAAAGGGGTATGGGTTTAACATACTCTGTGTATTACGTATAGTCATTTAAGGACGTATTGTTACTGCCCAACATAAAAAAAATTGGCAGTCATAGAGACTGCCGATAGAAGCGAAAACGAATATTTATTTTTTTCTAATTAAAAAAAACAAATATAAACCATAAAACTAATGATAATGGTATAATATTAAACAATTAATATAAACCTTAAAACGATGGCATCAAAGTTTAATTACGAATGTACTATATTTACTATTATTTATTTTCACTTCAATTATGCTTATTACCCATATTAATCAGCTTCCTTCTCACTGCCTGCACTTAAATCGCACTTATACAAATAGCTTTTAGAAAAGTGCTTCTATTGGATTAATGAGTAGGTACTTAGATCCCCACAGCTATAGCTTATATTTCTATTTTTCACAAATGTTTGACTTTATTTTTAAGTATAATATTATAGCTATGCTTATTTTTACTGACGTTTACTAACGTTGAAACTGCAAGAATATTTTGCTTACTTTCACAGTATTATGTCTTACGGAATCTTACTCTATGGTAAAGCGGCAGATATAATTTTTTTTTTTTATAAAAATGAGCAATACGTGCAATTTATAATTTAAATACCTTAGAGAGAAATTTAAGGAAATAGGTATTTTTACAGTAGCCTCCCAATATATTTACAGTAATTTAATCTTCGTAGAACAGCACATTCACAATTATAAAAAATTATGCGATATGCGTGATAGGCAAACTAGATGCCGCAATAAGCTCGTGAATTCATCGCTCCGCCCCTCCGCTCAAAAAAGGGAAAGCCGTGGGAAAGAGCATTCTATTTCTTAACAAAATTCCACAACCTATTTTAAACATGCCTTTACACAAGTTTAAGGAATCCAATAAAAGTAGGCTTCTGAAAAGAGCTTATTATACTGTTGAAGATTACGTATATGACAAAAGAGCATGGATTTGACTCGCTCCAGCAATGCTAAGGACAGCGGTTACTTATGTATCTACACACTTGCTGGTTCTTCTCGGTAGGAATAGCATTTCGAACCAGTGGTAGATGCACTCGACGATTCAAAAGCACTTGTAAAAGTTAATTTGAATAAAAAATTGAATTTAGCTTTTTTTTAATTTTGTAGGTAAAATTCCTTTAAAATACCTAGTAGCACTAAACCACAACGATTCTTTGAAATTAAAGTACTTAAAGTTCGTCGGAACAAGTTGGAAATCAGATATTTTCGTCTTTCTCCCGGCTTGTTATTGCCATGCGCGTAAACGCATATGCTTGTTTGTGCCCGTATCATGTCATTCTTGGCTGATTGCCACAACGTTTGGCAACGACGCTATCTGTCTCGCACTACACGTTAGCCCTTGACTGCGAGCGGGTTACCAAGGACTGAAAAACAAATTTATAAAAGTTACAGAAATTTATGTGTTACAGAATGAAAGTGTTTAAAAGTGTTTCAAAGTGTAACACATTCCGTGTATTTACACATTAAGTGATGTTACAGCCATACCCCTAGTCGGTTTGTACACGGCATCGTAAACGAAATGCAAATGCATGAACACCTGCTTGTTTACCAATTAAATAATTCATCACTTCTGCAAAAGTTGAAGCCCCGGCCCTCGCGGTTTAAATTAACGTATGTGGCAACCTTTCAACACTTACACCTCCTCCCCTCTCCACCCCCCCCCCCCCCAACGCCTCACCCCGCACCCCCTTATCACATTGATTACTGAGCAGGCCCTATTACGTGAAAATTACTGTTAAAGTGTTCCGATCGCAATCAATCCCCCCTGATTGGTTCACATTCTCACTCAGGAGTGCTTGAATCTAACATCTATCGATCTAAACTATGAAAATCGAGCACTACTATTGGTGGGTTTGACTTGACCCACATCCTTAGCTAATGTCAGGATCATCTCAGAAATAGGCACCAGTTAATCCCCCTCTTAATAATGTTGTACTCTACATGAAACCCACAGGAGTATTTTACTACAACTACCTAGTTAGACCTTGATCCAAAAAAATAATCCCATGGCCCAATCGCTATCGCGACCACCAAATGAAACACCAAAGTATTTAACAATCGTTGTTCTCGGCCCGCGACTCGTGATTACAAGACTGCCCTGTATATCTAAAAACGTTTGTATTAAAGGAATTACCCCGTACAAATTTAATGAAATGTCATAAATTTAAAGTTAGTAAAAGTGAAATTGATAGTTATCGAAATAGTAAACCTACTCTTAACACTAAGTAGCAACCTAACACATCTCTGGTAGAAAAGCACGCTAAAGCTTTGTAGCCCATGTTTTCTTAGGTCAAAGGTTTTTATGTCACTAGGTTCCTGTTATAATGTTGATGTCTGACCTAAATAAATAAAAGAGGCGATCGAAGGGTATTAAAGTGTTATTTTTAAACCCTATTTGAAAAGCTTCGTAAAAAGTGTGAAGTTTTGTAAGGTAAACCCGTATATATAGTGAGTTTACTTATCTGAGTACCAATCTTTTTTATATAATTGATCAAAATATACTAGTTATTTTTAATATTTTGTGGTACAAACAAGTACTTGGTACTTATACAACCAAGTATAAGCACAGAATAGGGAATGGTATAGGTACCAAGTACCTACTAGTATTATAAAATACCTCGACAAATATGGCGACATCAGAACAGCTGCTTATTTGTATGGCGGCCATTATATTAGCGCACGGCTTTGTAGGCTAATAAATGTGCGGTAATATTTAACTGCAATAAGGTGGTAAAAAACAACATTTCAGTTTTAATAACGATGGCGTAACAGACACTTCACGAGCAAATGTACCCACTGTAAAAATAATATGGCGTGGAAACCAAGAAGTCGTTTTATTTACCTACAAGAGTTGCGTTAAGTCCAAAGTACTACAGTTTTCGCAGCTTAATAGCTAAAAATCTTTTTTGATTAAAATCAACCTAATGGAAAATAACCTTGGGTTAGCCGTAGCGTGATCAAAATTTTTCAAATGCTGAGCAAAGACAAATGTTAGTCCTTTTCACCATCTAGCGTAGCTTACTCAAAACTTACTTTAGTTTTGGCAATGCTATACTATATGCTATGCTATACTATAGACATAAATCTCGTTAAGTTTCTGCACTGTTCCCCCGCGGACTCATATTAGGCCACTTTTACCCGGACTCAGCACTAACATATTAAAATAATTGCCCCGGCTATCTGGCGGGTGGCGGGGCTACCTACCCGGTTGCTTATCTATACTCTATAGTCTATATTAATATTGAATGGATGGATGTTTGATACTCAATCACGCCAGAACTGCTGAACAAATTTGGATGAAATTTGGCACAGAGATAGATTATAGTCTGGAATAAGCATAGACCGAAAAACCTAAATCCACGCGGGAAAAGTTGCAGGCATCAGCTTGTCCACAATAATATCTATCTTATTTGCGAAACGCCCTTACCCTTTTAAGGCCCATTCGTTCAACCAATTTTGGAAAATTTGGTACAGAGATGGATTTCATCCTGGTGTCGGATATATTTTATAAAACAGCGAGGTAAATCCATAGATAAAGTCGTAGGAATCATCAAGCGGAATAATAAATAACAACAATTATTTAGATCTGTGGAAGATCTATAGTTAAGTGATGAAATATATATAAATAAACTTTATGACCGTCCATGATGGCCTTATAAAAGTTGTCCCGGAACCGGCTGCGCGGAATCGCATCCGAATGTTTTTAACTCTATCCGCCATACAAAAAAAAACGAATAAAAGGTTTAAAACTATAAAAACCGCTCCACTGCAGCTGTGCGTGAACAATTTCATAAAAATTTCCTCCTACCCTCGATATTTTTTTAAAGTTTTGCTTTGTTTTCAAAAGTTTTAAACTCTAAGATGAAAAATGACGGTGTTTTAAGGCATCCTTTCCAGCATAATATGCCTGGCCAATGATCGTTTTTTGCTCGTCATGATCATCATCATCATCATCAAAATCAGTCTAACCCTTCAGCCTAACCCTATTCCTAAATTCTCAAATTGACCCCACCGGCGCTCGAATCTGGAACCTCTCGCTTTGAAGTCCACAGCGCTCACCACTGCGCCAGGGAGGTCAACAAACACAAATACAGATTTCTATGGAATCCATTCGTAACCGGTAGCGTTACTCCGAGTTTTTACATTGCAAATTCGATTGATCGACGTGAGAGCTCACCTCGCCAAGTGTAAGCGAATATTTCCATACATCTACAATTTGACAATCGGGCACGTTTTGTCAAAGTGAGTAAACGGTGTTAAAAAATCGTATGACAAAACGATCGCAACAACTGTCTCTCTCATACATTCGCAAAAAAGTGAGACAGATACAAGCGGCATTTTGGCATTTTTCATTGCGTAATTTGACAGTTTTTTGGCAGTTTGACACTGACAGCCTAGCGCACACTATGATACGTTTTTTTTAAGGTAAAATGTCATTAAAAAGTTTAATGCCAAAATCTATAATGTCTATGTCACCGTAAGATTGTAAAAACCGTTAGATTATAATCTAACTCGCCAAACTCTAAACTGTCGAAAGATTCGAATTTAACGCATTATGGTAACGCTGATAGGTATTTAAACCCGACAAAACCTAAGTGCCCTTCTTTTATGACGTAGGCGCTCACTAAGGAAGGATTTTTCAAAATTCCACCCCTAAGGGGGTGAAATAGGGGGTGAAAGTTTGTATGAAAGTCCGTCATTTCTTAAGTTATATCCATGAAACTTGATATACGAGCTACTGGTTTAAAATTAAGAAATACGTGTTTCACAGTTTTTAAAAATTCTAACCCCGAAGGGTTGAAATAGGGGATGAGAGTTTGCATGAAAGTCCTTAATTTCTCAAGATATTCTCAAGTTATACAAACGAAACTTGGTATTTCGGCTTTCAATAAAAATTCAAGAATTACGTGCGTCGCAGTTTTTCAAAATTCAACCCCTAAAGTGGTAAAATAGGGGTTGAATTTTTTTATGACAGCTATAACCATGAAACTTGGTATATGAGCTGCGAGTTAAAAATTAAGAAATACGTACTTCACAATTTTTGAAAATTCGACCCCCAAAGGGGTGAAATAGGGGATGAAAGTTGGTATGAAATGCCTTCATTTCTCAAGATATTTTACAAGTTACATCAACGAAGCTTAGTTTTTCGGCTTTTGGAAGAAAATAAAGAAATACGTGTGTCATAGTTTTTCAAAATTCAACCCCCAAAAGGGTAAAATAGGGGTTGAAAGTTTGTATGAAAGTCCTTCATTTCTCAAGTTATAGCCATGAAACTTGGTATATAAACTGCGATTTAAAAATGAACAAATATGTGTTTCACAGTTTTTGAAAATTCGATCCCTAAAGGGGTGAAATAGAGGATGAAAGTTGGTATGTAGAGCCTTTATTTCTCAAGATATTGCTCAAGATAAATCAAATAAGCTTAATTTTTCGGCTTTTGGAAGAAAATAAAGAAATACGTGTCATAGTTTTTCAAAATTCAACCACCAAAAATGTAAAATAGGGGTTGAAAGTTTGTTTGAAAGTCCTACATTTCTCAAGTTATAGCCATGAAACTTGGTATATAAGCAGCGGGTTAGAAATGAAGAAATATGTGTTTCACAGTTTTTGAAAATTCGATCCTTAAAGGGGTGAAATAGGGGATGAAAGTTGGTATGTAAGGCCTTCATTTCACAGGATATTGCTCAATTTATATCAACGAAGCTTAGTGTTTTGACTTTCGGTAAAAAATAAAGAAGTACGTGTGTCACAGTTTTTCAAAATTCAACCCCCAAAAGGGTTAAATAGGGGTTGAAGTTTGTATGAAAGTCCTTCATTTCTCAAGTTATAGCCATGAAACTTGTTATATAAACTGCGGGTTAAAAACTAAGAAATACGTGTTTCACAGTTTTTGAAAATTCGTTCCCTAAAAGGGCGAAATATGGGATGAAAGTTGGTATATAAAGCCTTCATTTCTCAAGATATTGCTCAAGTTATATCAACGAAGCTTAGTGGTACAGCATTCGGTAAATAAAGTATCGGTAAAAAATAAAGAAGCGCGTGTGTCACAGTTTTTCAAAATTCAACCCCCAAAAGGGTAAAATAGGGGTACAAAGTTTGTATGAAAGTTTGCCATTAATTTCTAAGTTAGAGCCATTAAACTTGGTATGTTTTGGTAACTTGGTTGGGTTTTTTGGAACTTTGGTTTGATATGAAGAAATACCTGATTCACATTTTTTTTGTAATTATCCCCAAAGACGTTTAATAGATAGTTTGTCCTCCAATCACGCCGCAACAGATTAACGTATTTTTTGCATGGATATAGTTTAGAATCTGGTTAGTAACGTAGGCTACTTTTCATGCCAGAAAATAATGAAATGCCACACGAACGAGTGACGTTCAATCACACCAGAACGGCTGAACGGATTGATTTGATGAAATTTGATACAGAGATATATCGTAGTCTGAAATAACACGTAGGCTTCTTTTTATCCCGAAAAATTTAAGAAGTCCCGCGGGCACCAAAAAATCTCAAATGGATGTTTGTTACTTAATCACGCCATTACGGCTGAATGGATCTGGATCAACTTTGCACAGAGATAGATTATAGTCTGCAATTGCCAATAACGCATAGACTACCTTTTATCCCGTATCATTAAAGATTTCCCGCGGGAACCAAATAAATTCAATCCACGCAAGTCGCGGGCATCAGCTAGTATATATATAAAATCGTTAAGGGATCAACGCACAGCCTAAACCGCTGGGCTTAGAAACTTGAAATTTTGACAGTAGGTTCCTTTTGTGACGTAGGCGTTCATTAAGGAAGGATTTTTCAAAATTCCACCCCTAAGGGGGTGAAATAGGGGGTGAAAGTTTGTGTGAAAGTCCGTCATTTCTCAAGTTATATCCATGAAACTTGGTATACGAGCTAATGGTTGAAAATGAAAAAATACGTGTTTCACAGTTTTTAAAAATTCTAACCCCGAAGGGTTGGAATAGGGGATGAGAGTTTGCATGAAAGTGCTTCATATCTCAGAATATTCTCAAGTCATATAATCGAAACTTGGTTTTTCGGCTTTCGAGAAAAATTAAAGAATTACGTGTGTCACAGTTTTTCAAAATTCAACCCCTAAAGTGGTAAAATAGGGGTTGAATTTTTTTATGACAGCTATAGCTATGAAACTTGGTATATGAGCTGCGAGTTAAAAATCAAGAAATACGTATTTCAAAGTTTTTGAAAATTCGACCCCCAAAGGGGAGAAATAGGGGATGAAAGTTGGTATGAAATGGCTTCATTACTCAAGATATTTTACAAGTTATATCAACGATGCTTAGTTTTTCGGTTTACCGTAAAGAATTAAGAAGTACGTGTGTCACAGTTTTTCAAAATTCAACCCTGAAAAGGGCAAAATAGGGGTTGAAAATTTGTATGAAAGTCCTTCATTTCTCAAGTTATAGCCATGAAACTTGGTACTAAACTGCGAATTAAAAATACGTATTTCACAGTTTTTGAAAACTCGACCCCTAAAGGGGTGTAATAGGGGATCAAAGTTGGTATTTAAGACCTTCATTTCACAGGATATTGTTCAAGTTATATCAACAATGCTTAGTTTTTCAGCTTAACGTAGAAAATGAAGAAGTACGTGTGTCACAGTTTTTCAAAATTCAACCCTCAAAAGGGTTAAATAGGGGTTGAAAGTTTGTAAGAAAGTCTGTCACTAATTTTTAAGTTCGATCCATTAAACTAGGATTTTTTTGGTAACTTGATTGGGTTTTTTGAAACTTTGGTTTGAAATTGAGAAAAATACCCGATTCACATTTTTTTGAAAATTTTATCCCCAAGGACGTGTAGGATAGTTAGTTCTCCAATCACGCCGCAACAGATTAACGTAATTTTTTGCATGGGTATAGTTGACGATCTGGACAGTGGCATAGGCTACTTTTCATCCCGGAAAATAATGAAGTGCTGTGGGAATTGAAAAAAAACTTATGCCACACGAACGAGTGACGCTCAACGGATTGATTTGATGAAATTTAGCACAGAGATAGATCGTAGTCTGAAATAACACGTAGGCTTCTTTTTATCCCGAAAAATTTAAGAAGTCCCGCGGGCACCAAAAAATCTCAAATGGATGTTTGTTACTCAATCACGCCAGAACGGCTGAACGGATCTGGATGAACTTTGATACAGAGATAGATTATAGTCTGGAATAACACATAGGCTACTTCTTATCCCGGAAAATTAAAGAGTGCCCGCGGGAACCATCTCAAATGGATGTTTGTTACTCAATCACGCCATTACGACTAAATGATCCTATAGATGAACTTTGCACAGAAATAGATTATAGTCTGCAATAACCAATAACACCTACGCTTTCTATCCCGTATAATTAAAAACAATTCAATCCACGCGGACGAAGTCGCGGGCATCAGCTAGTATACTATATACCTATTTTTACTGTTCAATGTTACAATAGTATAAATAATAAATCAAATAAGAATAAAAATAAAATAAAATAAAAGCTAGCTTAAGCTATTTCCTAAAACTACTTCCTATTTCTTATTTGCGTCTCGGTGGACAGAGCGCCAGTGCTTGATTTTATCACTAGACATATCCTCACCGATGACCTTAAGAATTACATTATTCGCAAGTCGCAATCGCTCCCAGAAAGAAGCTATACGATTGCGCCTAATTGCAAAGAAATCGGAGACTCCCGCCTCGGCAAACATGCCCGACGCGCTGCAGTACCTCGGCAACCTCATGAGGATACGGAATGCGTCATTATACTGCACCCTTATGGTGCTCATTGTCTTTCGCCTGAATTTCGTCCATAATTGGCAAGTGTAAAAACATTGACAATATGCACGAAACAGGGTTAGCTTTACGTCGGTACTGCATTTAGAGAATCAGCGCGCGAGCATGTTGCACCGAACCGACAGTGCTCTTCTCTCTCTCTCGATGTCAAGTCATCCCTAAGGTCCTCGGTGACCACATGTTTGGACATGTGGTCACCGAGACATATTTAAATTTGCCGCACCTCCTGAATTGTAGAACCATTCAAAAAGACCGGTGGCACCCTCTCTGGACCCTTCCCCGATCTGAATATCATCATCTCTGACTTGGAAACATTATGTTTCAATCCATGATCCTTAATATAACGCTCACAGACCGAAAGAAGTCTCCTTAGCCCTCCGATCGAGGGGCCGAGCAGCACCATGTCATCTGCATAAATGAGACTATTCACACATACATCTCCCAAATGACTCAGCTCCTCGATCAAACCGTTGATATAGAAGTTGAAAAGATCTGGAGAGGTGAGTCCCCCTTGACGTATCCCGCAGTCTAGCTTGTATCCGCTAGAGGTCGCGTCGCCCCACCTTACGTTGTTCATTTGGCCTCCGTGCCAGTATCTCAATAGACTCGTTATCACATCCGGGACCCGATCAACATGTAATTTGTTCCAGAGAACTTCATAGTTCACCCGATCAAATGCGCAGCTCAGGTCCAGAAAACATGCATACACTGATGTGTTAGGTTTTGTGTAGTATTGTACTGTATGTTTGAGACTGAGGACAGCGGAGTCCGTCGAGAGCCCGGGAAAGAAAGAAAAACAGTTTATTCGACAATGGTGTCACAGACCAAACACGGATTACAGATGTAAAAATTTTGTCTGTGTGACCACCCAGAATGGGTGTACAGCTCAGCATTAAGCCCTGCATTGTATGCCAATGATTGCATACAAGGCAGGGCGCTGGTTTTCGGCAGTGAGCCGGGTGACGCCACAGTAACAAAAATTATTAATGTAATAAAACAAAAGTAAAGTTTATAAGTAGAAACAAGTAAGCAGGAAGTACTCATATTATATGCCATTTATAATATTGACACATTTGCTGTCCGAAAAGAAAAAAAAACTAAAATCCCGGGGCGGAAGCCAAATTGAGCATCATCAATACTTACATTCTTCTGTAATTCGGGATGCAGCAATGTTTCTGATTCAATCAATATTGAAAGAAAGCGCAGCTCTTTGGTAAACAGAGTTAATAATATGTTCGCTCGCAGATTTTCCCTTTGTACTGAGCAAGCTAAGGTAATGCTTTTCAAGGCATATGGCCAGAGCTTGTCGTGTACACAACCTGTGGGTCGGGTATGCCAAAATATCGCTGGACAACTTGCGCTTCCAATTAGGATGATGATGGGATTGCTCCGCTTCTGCAGTACGTCGGGGATGTCGCAGCTGTCATTCGCAAAAAAACTATATAATATGTCCCTGATACGTAGAACACTAAAGACTATAGCTAATAGGTTTTAAGTACTTCGCCACTATAGAGGTGCCTTGTGCAGAGGGTGCAGGAAAACCAGCTCGTTTCTTTAATCGCCCTCGACGCGGGGAAGTGGACATGTCTGTGTCTCTTATGTTTATACTAGCGGACCCGCCCCTGCTTCGCTCGGGTGCCTTGGAGGTGGAATTATTTCCAAAAATACTGAAACACGTGTTTCTTAATTTTTAATCAAATTTCATTTTTATTTCGGATGTAAGCCGAAAAAAATCCTCATCCAAACTTTCATCCCCTATTGTACCCCTTTTAGGCCAGGACTGAAGCCTTTGAAAATGGTAAAAAGTGTAATAAAACATAGTAGGATGAAACCCATTGGAAAAGGAAGAGAATATAACAACAATGAAAGGAAAAATTATTTACGGGCGATCTGAGGTCGAGGAAGTGAAAAGGGGTGGTTTTTAAGGATAAAAAACGGTTTATCTCGATTTCCAGCAAAACTAAAAGTCCTATGGAAAAAAATTAAATGGCAAAGTTGTAGGTAATAAAAAGATCTACAACTTTTGTATTTACACATTTTCACATAACCTCAAAATTTATTTGAAAAACTCAAATAACCATGTTGATGTTTTTTTTATTTTTATCTTTTACATGAAAGGACCTTACCTTTACCTTTTCCAATTGGTTTCATACTACAATGTTTTTTTTTGGTTCTTTGGTATCAAAATCTATCGACTCTGGTCTATTTGGGGGAGGAATTTTGAAAGATCCTTCCTTAGTGGGCGCCTACGTTACAAAAGGAAGTTACTGTCTAAATTTCAAGCCTCTAACCCTAGCGGCATATGCTGTGCGTTGATAGCTTAGCTACCAGTCAGTCAAGTTCTTTGTATTTTTATTGTTACTAACCTACTGTATACACTCTATGGATCCTTTAGTTGTCCGAATTAAACAACTTTTATTTATTTACTTTACTATTCTGCGCGTCTGTCATAGAAAAGTTGCGATAATGCTGAGTAGTGTATTCGTGTGCCAAGCTTGGATCTGCCGCCCTCTGAATTTGCTGCCCGAGGCACGGGCCCCGGCTTGACCCCCCCCCCCCCCCCCTAGATTCGGGCCTGGAAAGAGACAAGAAAACGTAAATAAAATGAATATTTCAAAAATTGACACTCAGAAAATTGAACAGATTGCAATCTTTCGACAGTTTAGAATTTGGCGAGTTAGATTATAATCTAACGGTTTTTACAATCTTACGGTGACATCTATAATCAAAACATTCAAAAAGCATGGTGTTTCCAATGTTGCCACTTTGGCGAGTTTTTTATTATTTTAGGGAGTTAAATTTAATGTTTAGCAGCTAAAAATATTCTAGTGCTCAGTTATTGATTCCGTTCAAAATCGATATCTGAGGATCCTGGCAATTGGCCGGGAGGTGGCTAAGATTACAAAACGTGAAACTGTAACTAAAATTTTAAAAAGACAGCGCCATTTTGAAATTCCTTGTTACTGTACTAATTTCTCAATCAGTAATCAATATCTAAATCAGTATTTCTAAGTCAGTATTCGAATCAAGTTTGTAACTATCATTATTCGAATCAAATTAGTATCAATTAGTGGAGCATGTTAGTTAATAATTTTGGTAACAGATATCTCCCGCGAACATGCAAATCGATGCTGACAAGTGTGATTTCAAGGAGGGGGATAGCGGACGTACGTACTAAGAGGGAAAATAGCAGCCAGTACCGCCAGACCACACTTGGCTGTTGCAGTCCGAGGCAGAGAGACTTGTCCTCGCAATTGTTGACATTATAAGAAAATCATGGATGCAAGATGTAAAATGCCAGAATATTTCAAAATTTATGTCAAAGAGTCATTATTTATGTCTGTCTCTTATGTCTGTGTGTTATCTATGCACGAGATCATGGGTTCACTGGCATATTTTCGGTGAGTTACGAATCCGCCATCGAATGTGAAAATGACGTCATTCTCGCATTTTGAGATGTCAATCTGTGTGAAAAGTAACATTCGAAGTGCCAAAACAGCAAATGACATTACTCATATCGTATTTTTTGTACGTTTGGTCTGTCTCATCGAATTTCACTTGGAGTGGGAATGACTCGGTGACTTTTTGTTCCATGTTTCCGCTTGGAGCGCTGGCTGTAGATGTATGGAGGAGCTCACTCTCACCTCACTTTAGTGAGACGTATTTCAAATTCGATCAAACTCATAGTAAGCATACGGGTAAAGAGTAGTGGGTTTGTGGTCGCCCTCAAAAGGCTCGACGTAAGCAATTCGAGGGCCAATAAACTTCCTTTGGAAGTTCTGAAAGTGTACGGTCAAGATCTGGCGAAGTTTGGAAAGCTTGGTCAGAAAGTCTTCAGAACTTTGCATTGTTTGTAGGGTGTACAGAACATTGATACAGAATTAGGTTATAGTTTGTTTTTAAAGTAATACCACAGGTCTTTTGACGCGTCAGGGAAAAAATATCAGAGTAAATTTTTACGATACGCTCGCACACAGACCCTGACGTTAATTGGTCATCTTCTCAGACCAGGGCGCGTTTGGAACCCACGTAGCTTTAGTTTTAAGATACCGTTACTGATTATCACTATTATATTTTATACCTACCTAAATTGAATAAACATTATTTTACTTTGACTTCGACTTTAAAGTCTTGCAGAAAAAGGCCTACCTACCAATAAAATAAAAATAAACACATCTGTATGTTGGATGACAACTGATAACTATATTCAAGATATTTATTCAAGTATTTTTGAATGTAGAACAGCCAGAATAATATAAATTATTTTATTTATTACGAAAAGTACAACTTCTTAGGTGTGTACATAAGTACACACACAATTTTTATTTTGTTTTGAGAATGCCACACCCCACAGCCTCACGTTCATAATATAGTTTCTGCCTCCTACTCGTTGGATGTCGTCTGCCCGTATCACACTTTTTAATTGAATTGAATTGAAGTATAATTGCTATGCCCTAGCTTAAAAAAAGTCTATAATGATCTTAATAACGTCAAATACGAAGCGAAAGCTTAAAAAAGGAGGCCGAATTATTAATCTTTTCGATATTGAATGCGTGACACTAAAAACCTCCTTAAATAAGATATAGACCCTTTCTGAAAGGATCTTAAGTGACAATCAATCATGCTTTCAATTCCACTGAGACCTGAATATGGGTGCTTTCCTAATGCTTTTAACTAAAGCTATGATGAATAAACTGGTCAAGTGCGAGTCAGACTCGCGCACAAAGGGCTCCGTACTTCCACACAATATAAATTATTTTAGTAAATGTTATTTACTGCAACTAAATTTTTATATTTTATTTATTATTTATTATGGTGTTATAACAACACGTAATCAGCTGTGAAATAACTGACACAACATATGACAAACAATTCGAACCCCCATAAGTACGGAACCTTAATTAAAAAAATTCGTTGCTTCCTTTACTGAAAATATAAAATTAAATAAAAAAATTGACAAATTTAATTTAATTTTATATTTAATTTAATTTTGGAGGATATATTCCCGGAAAATAAAAGAGATACCATGAGATTTTTGTAAAACCTTAATCCATGCGTGATAAGTCTCGGACATCATATTATTGTTTGCAATAAAGCTTAACTAAGCAAGGGGACTCAAATAGAGTCAAGAAGGGATCTATTTATTTTGTACTAGCTAATGCCCGCGACTTCGTCCGCGTGAATTAAGGTTTTTTGGTTCCTGCGGAAACTCTTTAATTTGCAGAGATAAAAATGTGTTATTCCAGTCTATCTCTGTGCCAAATTTCATTCAGATCCGTTCAGCCGTTGGTGTGTGATTGAGTAACAAACATCCATCCATCCAAACTTTCGCATTTATAATATTAGTATCGATTCCTAAGCCTTTGCTATATTTTTTTTTTCAATAAAGTACAATCCTACCTATTTTCTATAATTCATTCGTCAAATTGAAATCATAATTACTTCCAATAAATACTAACTTTTATAACATATATTTAAACTATATAAATATTATAGTGACTTTGATTTCATAGTATCTAGGTACTTTTTACCAACGGATTATGAAAATAGAAAGTTAGTTTTCAAAGCTTCCGGAATATTCCGAGCTCGCAATAAAACCATGGCTGGTTAATATCCGGAAAGGGGTATCAGCAGTAATCCATTAGGATTAGCTGAAAAAATTACAATTTCCATTTAGTTTATTAAAATATCCTGGAGTAGAAAACCACACGAGTCTAACGCGATTTCCATCCGGGGCTCAGCCCGCGCTACAACGGAACTCTGATTAATCCAAAATCTCTTTGATTTTTCGCCATTTTTGAAACCATATTGGAGATTTATCACAACGTTATTATCTACTAGATGATTCTCGCGTCTTCGTCCGCGTGATTGAGTTTTTTAAAAAAAAATAAGCCTATGTCCTTCCCCGAGAAAAAACCTATATAAAATTTCAACCGATTTTAAATTTCATCAAAATCGGTTGAAAAGTTGGGCCGTGAAAGCGTAGCAGACAGATAGACAGACAGACACATTTTCGCATTAATAATAATATTATTAGTATTACTATATTAGTAATTGGTATGGTTTCTGGAGACTTAAGAAAAAAGAAAGCACTGCATTTTATTGAATATCATATATTCAATATAGGTACACTGTAGGTACATTTATTGACGTTAAAAAACTTACTCAAAAAACATGATGGTGATAATCGGTTACGGCATCTTAAAACTAAAGCTACGCGGGTTCAAAACGCGCCCTGGTCTGAGAAGAGCCCACAACAAACTCAGCCGGGTATTTTTTTTATTTTTATTATCACCATCTCACAAATCATCTTAACTAAGGAAATAGTTATCAGAGCCATAGAGCAAATTATTGACAAGCTTCCTTGTCGTTTAAGTAGGTAGTAGTTTACATGGTAATAAGATTTTTCTATGAATTTTCGTTTTACATTAACTTTGAACTTATTCAGAGACATCTTTAACATGTTTTCTAGGAGCTTATTGTGAAGCGGACACTGTTTCCTTTTACTAAGCCTAGAAGCAGGCATTACAAGTTTATTTTTATTTCTAGTAATGACATTAAGACAATCACTTCTTGAATTTATCAACGTGTTTATGCACGTATACTAAATTTTGAAATATTTATTGGTTGTGGACTGTCATGATTTTGATTTCTTTAAATTTATCTCTAAGTGACTCTCTTAGCCCTATAATATATTATATGGCTCTTCTGTAGCACAAAAACAGAATTAAATTATTAAATAAATAATTTAATTATTAATTAAAACTGAATGATTTGATCCCTAAAATGGTCTTCACTCAGCATGTGCTGTACCTGTTAGGATACAGCGCTGATATTCCGTGAAACCAGTAGGTAATAGCTCATTCCTCTCCTTGAAACAGGTAATCTGATTGCCAAGAAATGTTATTGCGAGCGTATAATGTCGTTTCACGTACCTGTTCATTTATCGCCAATTTTTACTAGTTACTTTCTATCGTTTAAGGTGAAAACACGACATAAGCAAAATACGCAACCTTAAGGTAAGGAACCACCTTACCAGCTGTGTGGAGGTGCACAGCCAAGTGCGACAAGACGACACGTCTTGCCCATAATACGCCTCTATTTCGCGCGAATACTTTGTCCTCTCTTGTCCGTAGAGAGCTTTCGCTTTAAGAATAATTTACCGAATCTTCGGTCATAAAATAGTTTTTTTTTGATTGCGTGATAGGCTTGCGCTTGACGACAATCATGCTTAGTGCAAAGCAATAATGAGGTCTAGGTTGGAACGCGCTTGCCTAGAAGATGCCTATTCACTCTTGTCTTGAAGGTACTTAAGTTATAAGTGGAAGGAAACACGTGCGCTGGGAGGGTGTTCTACACCCCAGCGGTTCGTATCAGAAACGTCGAGCAAAAACGCTTCGTGCGAGCAAATTGGACTTCAACCACGTAAGGGTGCCAGCGCTCACGGTTTCTCGCTGTTCTGTGGTAGAACCGAGAAGGAGGAACAAGGTTGTGAAGTTCCAGAGCACACTCCCCATGGTATATCCAATAAAAAACCTATAAGCTGGCGACATTGCGTCGGTGTTGTAGACTCAGCAATTTTATTTAAAATATAAATTACAATATAAATTTAACATTTAAAACTCAGTAATTTTATTTAGTTATTTAAGTCTAGTTTAATACTTATGTGTGTATTGTTATGGTGTCATATTTTGCTAAGACGACATCCAAGACCACATTATTTTTATCCCCCACGTTGGTATATTAAGATGGCCCCTCCACAGAACGGTGGAATCTAGTTATAATTCACATTAGTGATACAATGACCTCCCACGCGTAAACGTCTACGTTACACAATAACATAGAGCTGTTTTTATCAACTGGTTATGTCTATAAATAAGTGCTTCGTATATGTCACCCTAAGATTGTCAAAACCATTAGATTATATTCTAACTCGCGAAATTACAAACTGTCGAAACATTACAATTTAACGCATTATTTTTCGGTAAATTGTAATCTGTTAGGTATATTAAACCCAATAAAACTAGACTTCACCCGCGTGAATTTACGTCTGTTTAAAATCCCGTGGAAACTTTTTGATGTCAGTGCCAAAAATATAATAATTATCTAAGATCTGTTTATTTTTTATTTTATATTTCGTGAAAATCGGTTGGCTTTTAATATTAGTACGAATTTTACGTTGCCGGCAAATATACATTCGTTTATTTTATTTTATAGTATATGTTTAAATACTCTGAAAAAGATATACGTAACAGTACAATACAGTAGGTGATGTTATTAATTTGAATATCAAGACACGCGGAAGCGTGTCCAGCCAAAGTTCAAAAAAACTGGCGAGCAGCACCGTGTGTAATATTACACGAACCATTTGGAGCCACTTTTGACCCCCTCATAACTCAAAAACTATTTCACATAAACATGTCAAATTTGGCGCATATATTGAGACCCGTGAGATACATATGTGCTCCAAATTTCATAAGCACACCTCAAATGGTTATTTAGATATAAACGTACAAAAATCGTCATTTTTATGATCAAAGGATAGATCAAAACTCTGACACGAGGCATGCTACCATTGCTTAAAGCCGTATTATTTTAATATTGTTGACGTTTATGTTGTAGTGTTATAATCATTATTTTAAGGACGTCAAAGTACGTGACATTCAACCGTTAGTTTGAAACAATACTGCTTTAAGCGGTGGTAGTAACTCCTTAACTATTGAAAATGACACATAATTATTATTTTAATGTAAATAATAATGAATAATAATATAGTTGCATTAAAACCTTACCTTCGTATTCATACATTTTGTGCAACGAAACGTCATTGACAGAAAAGAAGAAGAAACGTATTTGAAGTCGTCAGTTCAAGCTGTCAGTCATTGTGATTTGTATTCATTGTTTATAGTGGTTTTAGTGATATCGACTGTTGACCGTGCTTGTTTTCAATGTTTCACAAAAAACTTTTGATTTTGAACTTTTGCAATCAAAATTGATGAGATGTAGAAATGTGCTGTAGAGGTAGTCTGACCATAGATGTAATCTGTCAATGTCAGTGTAACTCTAGGTACACTATATATTTTTCTTGAGAATTCTCGTCTTTAATTATCTTGTACAATGAGTCGTACAATAGAATTACTGGTGGGTGACACACTGACCTTACACCAAATAATAAGTACCTACTAATGTAAAACGTAAACTAAATTAATAGAAAAGTCCTATTACAGTGTAAAGGATTATTTGAATGATAGCAAGGCATGGGTATGAATTGTTACAACGGCTGATTATGTAATGTTATATTATAAGTACATATATATAATTTCAAATATTTGTGAGATGGTGATAATAAAAAAAAAGCGGAGTTTATTGCGGGCTCTTCTCAGACCAGGGCACGTTTGGAACCCTCGTAGCTTTAGTTTTAAGATATCGTAGTTAATTATCACCATCACCTCTTATGCTCTGTAAGCATGACGTTCAGAAGGTGTACTTTGTAGGTACATATTTTGAATAAATATGTTTTGAGTTTGAGATTGAGTTCAATAATTTCTGTACAAAAAGTAATGATATCCCATCAAAAACATAAATGTAAAATGAGAGCCAAGTTCAAAATTGTGATATATGTATATGCCTTGGTTGTTGACTTCAGCGACAAAAGAAGTGAGATCTAAATGGGTGCCAAGTTCAATGGTCAGTCCTGCAATTTATATATCCCATCAAAAACATAAATGTGAAATGAGAGCCAAGTGCAAAATTGTGATATATATGCCTTGGTTGTTGACTTCAGCGACAAAAGAAGTGAGATCTAAATGGGTGCCAAGTTCAATGGTCAGTCCTGAAATTTATTTATAACAACATATAATATTTTATAACAACTTAAAATATCATTTCTTCTTATAACTTAGTATAAAATGTTGAAGACTAAGGCTTTGGCTTGGCTAGTTTCCATATACGAATTATTATTAAGTAGGTACCTAAAAGTACAGTTTCTACCAGCAAGCCAAATTTTCGGAAGAATAAAATAAGAACTTACAGCTTTACAACTTGTGAACGCTATAATTCGTATATGAAAACTAGCCAAGCCAAAGCCTTAGTCTTCAACATTTTATACTACGTTATAAGAAGAAATGATATTTTAAGTTGTTATAAAATATTATATGTTGTTATAAATAAATTTCAGGACTGACCATTGAACTTGGCACCCATTTAGATCTCACTTCTTTTGTCGCTGAAGTCAACAACCAAGGCATATATATCACAATTTTGCACTTGGCTCTCATTTCACATTTATGTTTTTGATGGGATATATAAATTGCAGGACTGACCATTGAACTTGGCACCCATTTAGATCTCACTTCTTTTGTCGCTGAAGTCAACAACCAAGGCATATACATATATCACAATTTTGAACTTGGCTCTCATTTTACATTTATGTTTTTGATGGGATTATTATTTCGGCAGCTGTAACGAAGTGTTACACAATTTCATAAAATTTTGTTGTGGTAATGTTTTGAATAAATAACTTTTAGGCCTTTATAAACAAGGCGCGCTCGTTTTTTAATTTCCCTAGGCATCTTATCTAGCCACAAAGACAGCGCGTTGAACGAATATTATATTTGCGCAGGCGCGGATAATTAGTGCACGGTGTCTTCCATTTTTGATTTTTTGGCATTCACGTCCCGCGCCGCCCTAGGTACAGGACGTGTGACAATTTTAGCGCAAGCGCATCTAGCTTGCCTGTTTTCTTGAATATTGTGTATATTATATTTCTGGATATCCCGCTCTAGGGTAAGTTTAGAATGACACCATAAATATTCTCAACACGTAGATTCTAGCCTAGCATTGCATAAAACCATTGTTCTTCATACATTCCACAGCTTATTTTTTTAATGTCATTTAATTTGTACCTAACTTACCATTTCTTTGTGTTTTTAGCTAAACATGTTAATAATGATTGTTTTCTTACAGCTTTGCAATATCCAATAGCCACTTTCTAATGTAATTTGCTACCTAATTATTCTAGAATCTTCCATGGGAAAACGTAACCTAATATTTTGTACAACCTATAGCGCCCGCAACAAATATCACCCTTTCGCGGGCCTCGCGCAAAATACGCATTCCCGAGCGATTCCGAGAATGACCACCCCTCCCCTGACCGGCGAGGGGTGGCCAGTCCATGCCACGATCTGCGCCGCATCGTACGCGCCGCGCATGCTACATAAGTACCTAACACGCGTGAAAACTTGTATTATTTAACACGTGTGATTTTTAACTCAAAATACAAAGGAAATAACACCACACGGACTTTAATTTTAACCACCCCTATAATTTTTTAGACTTTGTTAAGTGTTAAAAACAGTGACTATTTAGTTTTGTGTGTGTTAGAACCGTGGAACGTTCTAAAGACTTCTAGTGCTTTACGGTTACGACTTGATCCTAGGCTCACACGTAGTTATCCTAGTGCTTAGTGCTTAGTTTAGGCCACCTAGGATACTTGTGATGTTGCAGGTCGTTAACCAGTGAACATTAGTAAACAGTGACGCTTCGTGCAAGTTTAGGTTTAGGTATTATACTTAGTTTAGGTTACCTAGAACCCGCAACGAACGTTAAAACGTATACCAGTGAACATTCGTGGACAGAGACGCTTCGTGCGAAGTTAGGCATTTAGGTATTGTAGTTTAGGTTACCTAAAAAACCCGCAACGAACGTTAAAACGTAAACAAGTGTACCTATATGAGTAAACAGTGATGCTTCGTGCGAGTTAGGCTTTTAGGGATTGTAGTTTAGGTTACCTACAATCCGCAACGGACGTTATTGTATATAGACCTTTGGTTACTTACGTGTTTCCTGTGAGTTAGAGATTTAAAAGTGACTAAAATATTACCACGGAGCGGTTTATAGTTTTATCTAGTTTAGGTTTAGACAGTAGAACATTCACGTTACGACGTGCTTACCGCTTACGTAGGTATAGGTATTTAAGCGTTGTTTATGAACAGTTGTCGAACTTGATTGCTACTTAGTACCTACTTAGGATACCTATCTAGATACGCTTTTACCTAGTAGTGGTGCGTTAACTTCACAAGAGTGCGTGTTAACTTTACGAATAGTGCGTAATAGACTTAGATAGACATGGTGCTTACACGGTCGCGTGCTAATAGTGCTTCGCGTAATATGCAGCAGCCTGGAAGTGCGATGCCGTCAGATGGAGGTGAATTATCCGTTGACGTACGTACGTCAACGCCGCCGCTGGCTGGACCTCTGTCCGCTGGCGCCTCTACCCCATCGCCGCAGCCGCAGTACGGGCGTGAGCAACTTGACTTTGCGCAGACGGCACAGCTCGGGCAGGCTCCGCCCGGCGCCGCAGCACCACAACAGCTAACATCTGCAGCTGCACCCATTGTGATGACGGACCAACAATTGGTATTCTTATTACAATCCTTACGGTCGCAGCCGCCCACACAAGGCGCGCCGCTACCGTCGTCGACGACTACTGTGAGTACGAACTTATCTAAATGTACCTCGAGATACAATGGTGTGGACGATGTTCTAGCGTTTATAGACTCTGTGCAGATTTATAAAGATTGTGTTGGCGCTAGCGACGATATTGCTTTGAGAGGCTTGCCGATGCTGCTGACAGACTTTGCGGCTACCTGGTGGCAGGGTGTTAAGCATTCGGTCTCGAGTTGGCAGGAAGCAATAGATTTACTCCGGCAAACATTTGGTCCGCGCCTCCCACCGCACAGAATTTATCGCGAAATATTCAGTCGGGAGCAGAGTGAGGAACGCACCGATGTCTTTGTGTGTAAGGTCAGAGCACTCATCGTCCAGCTGCCACCAAATACACTCCCTGAGAATCCGGTACAACTTGATATGGTATATGGGCTACTCCATAAGAGAATCCGCAAGAAGATAGTAAGGAGTGCCTTCACTTCATTCGCTGAACTGCTGCAACAGGCACGGGTAGTAGAAGATGTCCTGGAGGAAGGGAGCGCTGTTGCTCCTACCGGAAAATATACATCTAAGCTTGCCTACACGCCGGCGTCACCGGTCACGCAGGCTTCGACGTCATCAACAGCTTCTGTGGTGAAATCAGAGAAAAGCTCACAGAACAAGCCTAGACCAAGATGCTCCTTTTGTAAAATGTTTGGCCACGTCAAAGGTGACTGCCGCAAGCTCAAGAATAAGCCCACTTTGGATCCAGTTAAGAGTGAACCCGTCGCAGCACAGTCGGGGCTGCGCCCATCCATAACCTGTTTTGGATGCGGTGCGCCCGGAGTGATAAGATCCAATTGCAAGGTGTGCAAAGAGAAGCACACTACGACAGCGTTCCAGGCAGTGTCCGTAGGTGGTGAAGCCGTTCTTAACCCGCGGGTGCGACCAATATTTACAATCGAAGTGTTCGGAGCTGTAGGCACAGCACTGCTGGACACGGGTGCCAAGCAATCGGTCGCGAGTGATAGTTTGACAAAGCATTTACGGTCTCATGGCCAAAGTTTCCATAAGGTAGAAACGGAGTTGCGTTTTGCGGATGGGAGCCAACGGATACAAACTGTAGAGACGGCCCTAGTAAATGTTAAGGTTCAGGAAAGGGAGATAACGACTCTTTTTATGGTTTTGCCGGGTGCTACCGATTCTTTATTAGGAATGAACTTTATTAGGGATGCTGGTATGGTACTAGATTTTGAGAACAATAGGTTCTCTTTGCGTTCCACAGGGTACTATGAGCTGCAATATGAGCACAATAACCACGTCGCGGTGAGTGCTGCAGTTGGCCTCCGCGAGGGTGAGGGTGTCCTCCTAACACCAGATGACAAGGGAAAATTGGCTGCACTTTTAGAACAAAATAAAGACATTTTTGGTGCAGGGGGAGGGCCGACGTCCTTTGCCGTTCACAGAATTGATACGGGTAACGCCGCGCCCATCTCTACGACGCCTTACCGGGTAACGCCCGCTAAGAAGGAGAAAATAAGGGCTGAGATAGACAAAATGCTAGAACTGGAGGTAATAGAAGAAGCCGAGTCCGAATGGACCTCACCGGTGGTGTTGGTCCCCAAGAAAAACGGTGAGACCAGATTTTGCGTCGATTATAGGAAATTAAACGCCGTGACGCGTACGGACAAGTATCCGCTGCCATTAATCGACGATATTCTGGCTTCTGCCAAAAGTAATTGCGTGATGTCCACGATTGACTTGAAATCAGGCTACTGGCAAGTTGAAGTGGCTCCTGAGGACAGACATAAAACTGCATTCGTTTCCCCGTTTGGAACGTTCCAATTTCGGCGCATGCCCTTTGGCTTAAAGAATTCGCCATCGACGTTCCAACGACTAATGGATCGGTTTCGTGCTGGCCTCAAGGATATTGCAATCGTGGCATATTTGGATGATATTTTAATAATTTCCGATAATCTGGAGACTCACTTGCAGGATTTGCAGCAGGTATTTGAACGCCTACGTCAATTCAACCTCAGGGCAAATCGTGAAAAATGCGTGTTTGCCAGGGAGAAAGTGACCTATCTAGGACACGTAATTACTGTCCAAGGCATAGAGCCTGATCCGTCCAAAATCCAAGCGGTCGTAGACAGACTTCCTCCTAGTAACCTGAAACAGTTAAAAAGCTTTCTACAAACCTGCTCTTGGTTTCGAAAGTTCATTCCGCACTTCTCAGAAGTTGCGCGCCCGTTGACTGACCTCACAAAAAAAAATAAACCCTGGCAATGGGGTGACAAGGAGGTCGAGGCATTCAACGAGCTGAAGAGTAGACTCACGACGAGTCCAATCCTGCGGCAACCGGACTTCGAGCAAGGGTTCGTATTGCGCACTGATGCTAGTGACTACGCCTTGGGCGCAGTGTTACTGCAAGGACCCGATCCGAAGTCCGAGAAGCCTATTGAGTATGCTAGCAGGTTATTGACGTCCGCAGAGCGGAATTATTCCACAACCGAAAAAGAGGCGCTTGCGGTGGTATGGGCTCTGGAGAAATTTCGAGGTTACCTTGAAGGTGCCCAAGTCCAAGTTGCGTCCGACCATCAACCCCTGAAGTGGTTGCTGTCTCTGAAGACGCCAAGTGGCCGCCTAGCTCGGTGGGCCCTAAAAATTCAAGCTTTTAATCTGAGCATTGAGTACACTCCGGGAAAGGTTAATGTGGTGGCGGACACTCTTAGTCGTCCAGTCTGCAATCCTTCCCAGAATGAAGAGTCGGAACCGACTGCGACATATGTCCAGTCTCCGTCGATTTACCTCACCGTAGCTCCGAGGAATTGCGAGCTGCTCAGCTCGAAGATCCTGAAACAGGAAAAATTCTTTCGGACTTCGAAGGCGGTGATGCTGCCACTCGTTGGACAGATCGGGGATACTACGTATCTAATGGAGTCTTGTTCCGATTCGATCCGGATGGTGAATCCGAGGAGCCCCAGTTGGTGGTCCCAGAACCTATGCGCGCTGAAATTATGAAAGAGCTTCATGATGCGCCAACGGCTGGTCACTTGGGCTTGGAGCGCACGCTAAAAAGAATCAAGGAAAGATTTTATTTTCCAAACATGCGCCAGTACGTGTCCAAATATTTGAAGACATGTGATTTATGTCAGAAGTTCAAGCCGACGAACCTCAAACCGGCGGGTCTTTTGCAGACACCTGTCCCATCTCAGAGATTTGAGGTTCTCGCTATGGACTTATTCGGCCCACTACCCGAGGGTAGTAAGGGAGAGAAGTATATCTTCCTTGTGGAAGACACCGCGAGCAGATGGGTGGAATTGTTTCCTTTGACGGAAGCCACTGCCGAAAACTGTGCGAAAGCTCTTATTGAGGAGGTTTTCCTCCGTTACGGTTTTCCTCGCAGAGTCATCTCGGATAATGGGGTGCAGTTCGTGTCAGCGGTGATGCAAAAAGCCTTGCACGTTCTTGGGGTTAACCAAAACCTAACTCCAGTATATCACCCCGAGGCCAACCCTGCTGAACGGAAAAATCGGGAAATGAAGCAGATGCTGGCGATTATGATCGATCCTGAGCATCGTAGGTGGCCCGAAGTATTGCCGTCGGTGCGATTTGCGCTAAATACGGCGTATAATCAAGGCACTGGGCACTCAGCTGCTTATTTAACTTTTGCGCGTGAGTTCCGGTCTCCACTGGATGTAGCTCACGATCTTAGGACGGTCGTAGAAAACGAAAATTATGTGCCCCAAATTACCCCTTATCTGAGGGATTTCGTAGGCAAATTACAAGAAGTCAAGTGGCGGGTAGAAAGACAGCAAGATCTCCGGAAGGATGCAGCTGATAAAACCCGCCGTCCAGGGCCCATCTACCAAGAGGGTGATCTTGTCCTCATGGAGAGCCACCGCCAAGCCAGGCGTCGAAAGGATTCGCTTCGAAGTTTGCCCCTCGACGGGAGGGCCCATATCGAATAAGTAAGGTTATTTCCCCCACCACCTACGAAGTGGTGGATAAGGAGAACGCGCTTAGGGGAAAGTATCATGCCAGCCTCCTAACCCCATATGTGGGGGATCAGGGAGTCATTACGCATAGCCGGAAAAAGGGCAGACCCCGGAAAGTAGTTAATCCCAAGCCAGCTCCAGCGCCTTCTGCTGACTTGGAGGGGGAGGATATAGCGCCCGCAACAAATATCACCCTTTCGCGGGCCTCGCGCAAAATACGCATTCCCGAGCGATTCCGAGAATGACCACCCCTCCCCTGACCGGCGAGGGGTGGCCAGTCCATGCCACGATCTGCGCCGCATCGTACGCGCCGCGCATGCTACATAAGTACCTAACACGCGCGAAAACTTGTATTATTTAACACGTGTGATTTTTAACTCAAAATACAAAGGAAATAACACCACACGGACTTTAATTTTAACCACCCCTATAAACCCTCATTTTAATTATTTTCATTTTTCGAGTTTTCTTTATTTTAATTGCTTTAGATTATTCTTCTATTAGCTTTGGCCTTCAGCTTTTAATATCATTTAACCCTTTTTTGTAACTCCGTTCTGATTTCTCACCACAACGGCAATTCTATCATGCTTGAGTACATCCCTGTGTTTTATACTAGTTGCCAAGGTGGGATTCAGAATGGAATGATATTACCAGACATTAACATCAGTCGGTATATCAATTTCAGGAGCTCCGCTTGGAATAAGCCCTTCCGGATTAGTTGCGCTTGCTTATGCCTTGCTTGGCTTGGGCTTACACCGCTGTCCGCTCGCTGCCACCACCACCTCGGCACAGTCTCCAGGCCGCGACGGTCGACGTCCCGTGCGCGTTAGCATCGGCGTCACCTCGTCTGCGGGTCTGCGTGCCAGCCGCCTTCCCCTAGCGTCTCCGAGGCCACCAACACCTTGGCCACCTAACCAGGGAAGTGATACCATAGACTACCACCTAGGTCAAGGCAGGATCTTAGTAACCCACGACCCACTAAATTTGTGTACCTACTCATTGAGCTAGCCGCGGTAATTAAATTCCTGTACCGTCAACTTTGGTCCGTGATTACATATTTATTTTATTTTTACCGTGGGCTTTTATTCTCCCCTCCTCGCTCCCATTTTTTTTTAAATTAATATCCCTTTCTTCTTATTCCCCGGTACACTGGCGCCCTTTTACGTGGTAGATCCTGTCTTTGCCTTAGTGGTATAGTGGTAGTTTTGTACAGTTAGTGGTATTTTTTGTAAAACGCTTCATTTTTTTGGTTTGCCGTAGCTGCGGTGAACGTTAGCTGTATCAGAATAGTTTCCGCTTAACACTGCCAACTTTTAATTTATTTATCTTGTTTGTACATTTTGGTACAGTCGGCTACAAAAGTATTAAAATAAAAATATTGTTATTTTATTATATTATTTTGTTCGAAGTTTCCTTGCGCTTTAGTACGTACTTCAATTTTATAAAGCCACGTTCACACCAGCTACAATTATTTTTTTCTGTTGATCATTTTTATTTTTTTTTGCTATTCATTTCATCATCATTTTCACCAAACCAAAGCGTTCTGTTAAGCTGATTGTAACAGAACGGAGCATTTTTTACATAATTTTTTTTTATGGTGCCATTCAAAACCCACCCAATAACATAGTTTTTTTTTCTGTGTTAGCGGTTTATTTTGATATCATTTAGGATTTAGTAGTTTAGGATTTTGTTTTTTTTTCTAATACCTAAATTTTTTTTTTTTTTTTTTTCATTTTTTTTTCACAACATGTCGTACCCTGTTAAATATTTTTCTTTGCAAAAGCCTGAGCTAGAGTACGAAGTTGCAGTTCGAGGTGAAACTCCTGCAGGTACAGTTGCTGAACTTAGAAAGCAAATTAATAAACTCAGCCAATTGTATCCTTCTGAGGACATTTTATGTTCCCATCTCGAGCCAACGGAGGACTTAACCAGTTGCTTAGAACTACTTGATAGGGTTGACACATCGTTTGATGCTGACATAGTTTTAGATAAAAATACACTTGGTCGACTTGAAAATTTACTAAACCACATTTATCATAGACTAAACAGAATCGAACCAGATAAAAATACTTTGGATAGCCACATTCAGTGCAATGTTTTGTTCAAAGAACTGTACACAAAACTTTTCAATTTTAAATCAAAGAGTGTTGACCCTCTCGCAGTGGCTAGTCCCAGTTCTGATATCCCCGCTTCCCCAACACCTATAAATGTTAGCGTGACATGTGAAGGTAGTTCGAAGATCTCTTCCGAGCTAGGAAAATTAAAATTTAACGGTAAGACGTGCGTACGTTCTTTCCTTCAACGAGCTACCGAGTTTAGTCTCGCGCGCAATATTTCTAGTACCAAACTTCTGTCATATGCTACTGAGATTTTCGTAGATGATGCCCTACACTGGTTTCGTAGTATTAGAGATCAGGTGTCAACTTGGGATGAGCTTGCCCTTCTCTTAAAGAAAGATTTTGACGGATCGGATTATGATTACCGCTTATCTTCGGAGATTCGTGCTAGGACCCAAGGTAAAAGCGAGAACATCACTATTTACTTATCGATTTTATCCGGCATGTTCGCACGTCTGTCAAAACCCATGTCGGAGGAGGAGAAGCTCGAAATAATATTGCACAATATTCGGCCTTGTTATGCAAGCACACTATCGTCTGCTGCAAAAATTGAATCGGTAGATCAATTACGAACATTATGCAGAAACTATGAAAATGTAAACAAAAATAAATACTTAAAATATTTAATTTCAACAAAAATGGCCCCATATTAAGTGCATCGAATAAATACAAATTAAAATCTATTGATTTAAAAAGCTTTTAAATTCAAAGGCGCGGTGTCGGCTGATATTAATTGTTATTTATTTTCGCTTTATTGTCGCTTTCCTTTCCAGCGCATTGACTATTGAAAACAATTAATTTGGTGAAATTGTGAATATTGTTTCTGTCAGTTGATTAATAATGATATTTTTTAATTCTTCTACTAGCGAATGCCCGCGACGTCGTCTGCTTGGTTTGAGGTTTTTTGGTTCCCGCGGGAACTCTTTAATTTTCCGGGATAAAAAGCTATGTGCTATTCCAGACTACAATCTATCTCTGTGCCAAATTTCAGCCAGATCCGTTTAGCCGTTGGAGCGTGATTGAGTAACAAACATCCATACATCCAGGCATCCATCCAAACTTTCGCATTTATAATATTAGTAAAGACAAGTAGGTAAGCCCTTAAATTCGATCTCACCTGATGGTAAGTAACGATGCAGTCTGAGATGGTAGCGGGCTAACCCCATACCCCTAATAGGTTTTTACACGGCACCGTACCAGAACGCTTAATCGCTTGGCGGTACATCTTTGCCGGTAGGGTGGTAACTAGCCACGGCCGAAGCCTCCCACCAGACCAGACCAGAGAAAATTCAGAAATTATAAAACCCCAAATTGACCCTGCCGGGAATCGAACCCGGGACATCGCACGTTCAGACAACAGCGCTCAACACTGTGCCAGAGAGCATGTATGCCTAAAACATAGACTTATATCCTCAACACTAAAATAAGAAAAATATATTGTGCTTCAACTCTCAAAATTGATGACAGATGGCGCTGTATGTTGTTGCGTCGCGCTATCTTTTTATTGTACTTTGAAGCAATGGAGAGCTCTAGCACGGCCTCTTCTGACAGTAATCGTTAGATTATAATCTAACGGTTTTTATGTGTTGTGAGGTGTTATTTATTGGATAGCTCGTTAAAGAATATTGCAGGTGTAGGAAAACCTGAAACTGACTAATAGTTTCAGAGCGCGCCTGAACCAAACTAATGCGAAGTTCGCCCGCACACGTGTGGGGCAAGTTCGCATTGTTTTCGGCCCAGCTCCATTGTTCCGGTTTAACTCACTTCTATCCTGCCTTGTTTGTTTTGCTCGATCTGAGGTTATGAAACAGAAAAATCAAAGAACCACTATTGAAAGATGTGAAGCTTAGTTTTTCAACGATTCAAATATAAGGATTATAACAAATTTACCTAAAAAAAAGTACGAAAATGTTGACTTTTTCGAACTCCATGCAGCTTTTCGTAACCGTAAAAACCTAACTAAACCTAGTGACTTTAGATTGGTAAGTAACTCGTTTTTGTATCTTTAGTGACTAGCTTATATTATAGTCATATTAGAAAAAATTAAATCATAATAATTATACACTAATCAGACAAAAAAAATAGTAAATAAAAAGGGGTCGTAAAGCTGATTTCGTCCAATGTCCAAGTTTGGTCTAGCTACCTTCTTTTTCGCATCCACCCTTCTTAGGTCGCAACTTGCAGCACACAAAATCACAAAATATAATTACTCTTTTAGGAAAATGAATAACAATGTCGAAGTGAAACAAACTCAGGTGGAAGGAAGGCAATCAAAACAAAGTTGTCAGTACAGGGGAGTAGTAAGTATGAGCAAAGTTAATAAGTCTACAGTTCGTATTGTTTGGGCTTAACTCCTTTGTTTCTCGCCTGCAACTTGAGCTCGGCACCTGCTCGCTACGTGATAGCTAACTACGCGCTACTATTTGTGTTACTGCTGTTATTTTAGTGACAAGTTGTTAGGACGTAAGTTCTTTACGGTAGGTTTTTTTTTATTGCGTGATAGACTTGCGCTTGACGACAATCATGCTTACAAAGCAATGATGAGGTCTAGGTTGGAACGCACTTGCCTAGAAGATGCCTATTCACTCTTGCCTTGAAGCATATGTGGCAGGAAACACGTGCGCTGGGAGGGTGTTCCACACCCTAGCGGTTCGGATCAGAAACGTGCGAGCAAACTGGACGTCAACAACATAAGGGTGCCAACGCTGACGGTTTCTCGATGTTCTGTGGTAGAACGGAAAAACTCGAACTGAAAACAATTGATAATTAAAACAATTAAAAACACGACTGCCCTGCCAAAAGCCGAACTAAAAAGTTAAAAATCTAAATTAATCTAGTTAAATTAGAATCTTATTCACATTTTTATTAAATGATATTTTTTGTGAATCACTCGATATTAAACTATAGTGTTATATATTTTTGGAATCTACTCATCATTTTCTAGATGATAATCATATAGTTAATCTTATTTTCGAATATTTTTTTCAAATTTAGTCTTTAATGCGGGACCATTGTCAGCCCATAATTTTTTTTAAAATTTTACTAGCCCATATCACCCGGAATAAGCTAGGGATTCTAACGATACCTCATTTATCAAAATCGGTTCAGGCGTATAGAAGTTATGGTGGAATATACAAAATCACATACATACATACATGAACCCTGAAAACAATATACTCCTTTTAACAGGCAGTTGCTTATCACGATAAAACGCAGGGCCCTGCACTGGAAAAAAGTTAATTCCAAAAATATTTTGGGCTCTGTTTCGACAACAAAGCTTTGTTGTGCGAATTTCTGGCTTATTGGCCGGGGATTTTTGTAAGCTACACGTGCAAGCTACACGGTGTACTACCTTTAAAGATTTGTCTGCTTTAGCGGATAACAGTGAATTAAGTTTCTTGTTCTTTGATTAACATGGACTTCCGCAAAGTAACGCCTGCTTCTATCCAAAAAGCCCCCTCCAATCTAAATTGAAAAAAAATTACCGAAATTGAATTATTTTACACAGTTTACACAGTTTTACACAATTTTATTATAAGTATCCATATAATTATAGCAGTTGTTATATAACACTTTGTAGCCGTAAATACACGTCGAGTTTGTTTACGGTTGCGCTTAATCGCGAGGCGACGTTTACAGCGCGTTAACACACACTCAAAACTTTATGGATTATCAAACAATCTAGGACGTATTAATTTCAGAGAATCAATAGCTCAGGGGGGCTGGGGTAGACTAACTCCGAACGGTGAGGACGTATATATACGTATTTATATCTAGAATAGGCTTCGTAATATAGTTTAAAAGGAGAAAAAATAAAAAACATTATAAAAAAAACGATAATTAAGATCCAGGCTGACTGTTATTGAACTAAAAAAAAGCTTTTAGAGAGTCTTACAAAAACTGTGTGTAAATATGTTAGAAAGTGCGTTTAGAGTGCTATCCTGTTTAGACGGATCCACAAGCCGAGAAAATCTGCCAAGAATTCTTGGTTTTTTTTATTCAAATAATCTTTAAAAAGTGCTTTTGAATCATCCGAGTGAATCAACCACTAGCTTGGAATGCCATTCCAACCAAGAAGAACTAGCAAGAATTAAAATGGTTGCTCTTTTCAAACAAAATTACAATTGCATCAATATGTAGACACTTATTTAACCGATACCCTAAGCATTGCTGGAGCGAGTCGAATCCATGCTCTTTTATCAATGACATAATCTTCAACAGTATTATAAGCTTTTTTTCAGGAGCATACTCCAGATATCGTACTACATACATAGATGTAGGATTGGTCTCGCGTCGGTTGTAGCGGACCGAGACCAATCCTACGTCTATGTACTATGTATATTATGTATTGTAGAGGAATAAAAAAAAGTTCCAACAGGTCATGATTTAAATAGAATTAATTTTATTTTTTTATTCACCTGTACAGCCCTTAAGTATAACTAGAATAATCGATTAAGTAGCTGTGCTATTGATAAATTTTGTGGCAAGGCTTTTTGCATTATGCTGAGCTGATGCCTTCTTTCAGGTTGTGCCACACACGACAAGTGTTGTCAGGGTGCCTCTAGGACTTGGCCATGAGTTTAATGCTCAAGTGCTGGAGGCGCCATGGTAGCATTTACCTTAAGGTATTGTACTGTGTGGCACAATGGTGAGATTAAATAGATTTTGTTTCTTTCTTTCTTTACATAGAAACTGTAGGGTACCTAATGTTTGAACAAAGCATATTCAGATTCGCGGGGAAATAAATCCGATCGGCCGTTACGCTGGCTTTATGGTCGTAGCAGTTAAACCTTCAGTTATACTGGTTTACGGTGTGGGGACCGCGCGCATAAACCGGTTTATGTGGCGGTGTCTGCGCACATAAACCGCCCACGGTTCGGTGTCTATGTCAAGTTAACGAGGTAAAGACTTAACGAGTGGAATCATGCCATATAATTACTGAACTAGCATTATTCGGCTACTTCTTTCACGTCTACTTAAGGTTTTTTTTTTTAATTCTAAATTCTTTATTTGCAGAAACATTCTTCACAATGAGTTGTTATTTTTTGGTTTTCAGTATAAATGTTTCACCTTATAATAAGACATGCAAAATTACAAATTTTGTTTGTATTATTTATTATTTAAAGCTCCTTATGGAAGTTCTCAATATCTTTTCTTAGAAAGGGTCTACTAAGCATGTATACATTAGTTATTAAAAGAACCTAGATATGAAAATGTCAGGTTTTTAGAAAAAAAAATGGTTTCAGGCATATATCAGGCAATTTCTTGTTTGATGATCCACTAAATGAAGCCTTTGACCTTAGTGTGCATTTAGTCTTTTTCTCACTCGTGGGAACGGTTTGATTTTCCATTTTGAAAGTAACCTTTATTGGTCTACAGGTCTTTAACCATAGCTTTGCAAAAAACACGTCAATCATTAACTGAGTTTCAGCGGCGTGATTGAAGGACAAACCAACACCATTTCGCATTATTTATTACGGGGGATTTAGAAAGTGATTTCCTTCCGCTGAAGATCTGACAAGTAACTAGACTACTGTAAATGGAAAAGGATGCATAAAATTATGTAAAATAGGGTTCCTATCTTACCTACAGAACCCTAAAAGAGCACTCTCATTGAATATAAAACACGAAACACCGCCGCCATAAATATTTACGATCATAATTGCAGGTAGTAACACCTTCATCAAAAATTCTGGATCCATAATCATAAGGAGTTATGGGATACTAATCGTAGCCTTTATTGCCTCGGGAATATGGGCGACTTTGGTGTGGGTCATATTACGCGTGAGATATAATATGTTAGGGCCAGTATAAAGTAACGACCGGAAAATCGATTTATAATGTCCATTTTGTACGAAGGGGGTTATTAAGATTTTAATTTTTCACACTAAATAAAGTTACATAAATGTATCTTCGAGTCAAGAGCAAATTAGACATCTTATAAGCTGCGTTGTCACTTAGAAGCTGCTATTATAATATTAAGAACAATGATAGCTCTATATATTATAGCTAATATTAAAAATGCGAAAGCGTGTTGGTTTTTTGATTTGTCCTTCAATCACCCCGCAACAGAGCAACGGATCGACGTGATTTTTTGCATGGGCATAGTTGAGGACTTGGAGAGTGGCACAGACTCTTGTCAATTTTTATCCCGGAAAATTAAGGAGTTCCCGTAGAGCTCAATCGCTCAATGTAGATAAAAATGTTTTTATATTGACCCGGCTTCATTATAATATCCCGGAAAACAAAAGAGTTCCTGCGGCCAAGTGCAAGTCAGACTCGCACACGAATATATTATATTTTATGATAAACATGGAGGTAATAAAGGGTTACTTGTTCCATATTGCGGCCATGATGATAAAGCGGATGTTCTGCGACACACTGAGCCCCAGCCTACGAGACAGCCTGTCAAACGCCAGCAGCAGAACAATGACCGTTCAGCGTAACATGCTACACTGTGGCCTGCGCGCGAGGGGAACGAAAACTCATTATCGACATTTTAATATGGAAACTTATTCTATAAACGAAGATTGCCTTTTCCATTGGAAGTGTAGATAGATATTAGGAATATTCATACAAGGAATATGAGTTTACTTTGTGAACGACTTCAAAAAGAAGATTATGAAGTCGACTTGATAAATGAGCTTTTATTTAACTTCACACATATGTTTGTATTAAAGCTCCAACTAAGCAACCAAAGAGTAGGTATGTAATAACTACAATTTTTTTTTTACTGAGTACTATGTATTGAAGAAAAAAAAACTACGTTTCAAGCAACTGAATATTAGAGCAGTATCACCAACTGATGACTGAAACTGAAGTTTGAAACACATGATGTGTTATTTCGATGGCATAATATTATGGTATTATGGTGGTATTACGGTATTTAATATAAACAAAAATAAAATAAATAAAAAATAAAAAGAATAATGTTCTCCTAAGCGAATCCTACTCCTCGCAAAAATCGGTGCATTGAAAATGAATACAAAAATTTACGAAAAAAAAATCTGAAATATAATCTCAAATCAATAATAATCAATAAATCAAAAATAATCTCTTCTTCAAAATTTTTGAAAAATTTATTTACCTATTTTCAAAATTACAACTCGATTGCACTTCTCTTTCAAAAAAATGTTACCAGCAGGCGATTTTCAAAATTCAAACGCTCACATATGTCTCGATAAATTCCTCAACTCTTGGTACTACTCCCATCTCGATCCTCCCAAAATCCTCGGAAATATGGCCAAAAATACATCTCAGGCGTTTTTCATCTGATAACCATTTTCAATGGTAAAAAGCACAGTCTTGTGCGGCTTGATACACGCACTTATACGCCACAACTGACTGCCTCGTTGGTCTAATGTTAGCATGTCTGACTGCGACCGACCAGGTCCGCGTTCGAGTCCCGGGTCGGGCCATAATTAAGTATTGGGTTTTTCCGACTAGAAATTCTCAGTAATAGGTAGGTACTAGCCTACTAGAGTTAGGAAGTTGGCGGTGATTCACCCCCGTGCCTCGGAGAGCACGTAAAGCCGTCGGTCCCGGTTATTATCACTAATATGATAACATGATAATAGTCGTTAAAGCCTGCTAACCCGAATTGGAGCAGCGTGGTGGGTCAAAGCTCTAATTCCCTCTCTCCTATGAGAGTGGAGGCCTGTGCCCAGCGGTGGGACTTTAATAGACTGTAGTGGATACGCCACAAGCTTTTGAGAACACTGCACTGTTACTTTTACCAGCTCTCTTACTTCAAACGACCAAGGAGGGCTTTCGTAAATTTCGTTGGCTTAGTCTATACTAATATAATAAATGCGAAAGTTTGAATGGATGTATGGATGTGTGGATGTGTCGATGTATGGATGTATGGATGTTTGTTACTCAATCACGCCCCAACGGCTGAACGGATCTGGCTGAAATTTGGCACAGAGATAGATTATAGTCTGGAATAGCACATAGGCTTTTTATCCCGGAAAATTAAGGAGTTCCCGCGGGAACCAAAAACCTCAATCCACGCGGACGTAGTCGCGGGCATCAGCTAGTACTTAATATATAAAAGATACTATCGGCCAATAAAGCGTTATGCCTGTATTTAGATAAGTACAAAGCGTAGGTTGCTTTTGTGTAAACAGCCTCAGAGAGAAGCCTGCCAGCTGGGGAAGCGCGTTTCCACTGCATCGCAGCATTCATTTTGACTATGTCAAAACTCGGGATCGATGATTTAATATTTTTATTATAAAAAAATCCTATTACCATGTAAAACTAACATTTCATTTGTTGGAAACAGTGTCCGCTTCCACAATAAGCTCCCAGAAGACATGCTGAAGATGTCACTGAATAAGTTCAAAGTTAATGTAAAACATAAACTCATTAAAAATCCTATTACCATGTAAAGGATTACAAAGGAAGCTTGGCAATGATTTGATCTAATGGCTCTGATAGTTGCTTAGTTAAGAAGATTATTTGTGAAATGGTGATAATGAAAAGAAAACCCGACTGAGTTTGTTGTGGGCTCTTCTCAACCTGGGCGCGTTTAGAACCCTCATAGCTTTAACTGAAGCGGTAACGGTATCTAAAAGTTTTTAGATACCGTTACTCATTATCACCATTATATTTTATAAATAACTAGACGTCAATAAGTGTATACCTACCTAAAGAGAATAAACATTATTTTTCATTACTCATACACGGAAAGTAGGTCTGAAGTTGCCTGAGAAGCGGGTTGAAAGTAATACTTTTCAGCCCTAGGGAGAATCGTTTTCAACTGACAGCTGTCAAATAATTAAAAAAAACTAGTTGTCACATTTTTATTGGAGTTCAAATGAAACACGACATACCCGAGTGCATCCATAGACAAGAAGAAAGATAGACTTTATTCATAAAGTAAAGACAACTGATTCATAGACATTCATAGACAATCATAGACAATACTTGACTATTAAAAAGCTAAATGCATAGCCCGCCGGCTAGGCCAAAGAAAAAAAAAAGGCGGGAAAATGGAAAAAATAAATAAATATCTCACCAAAGTTGTTGATTTATGTAAAATAAAGTTCACTCAATTTTCTTTAGCTAATTTCTATTTTTATTTTGACTTTTCTTATATTCGTAATGAAAAGCACAGTGTTTACCTCGGGATAAAGACTTATTTAGTCCCTCGAACTATAGGCCCCCTCGCTACGCTCGGGCGCCAAACCCCGTCTCGGGACTAAATAAGTTACTTTCATCCCTAGGGTAACAATGTACTATTACTTTGACTATTACTTACTAGATGATGCCCGCGACTTCGATCACATGGATTAAGGGTTTTCACACAGTGTTTAATTTTCCAGAATAAAAATAATGAGCTATGTGTATGTGTTAACATTATTCTGGTGTATGTGTTAAAATCCTGGGTATAATCCATTCCAAATTTCAATTTCGTTGTAGCATGGAGGAGAAAGTTATTTAATTTATTACTATTTATTTATTTATTATTTGTTTATTAGTTAAAATTATACTGGTTATAAAGTAAAAAATATGAGTATAGTACGTAATAGTAGATTATACACCAAGGGGATAAAGCACTGTTTTATGTCACGGGCGCTACATTGAATCCTGAACGTAACGAAGGACTCCAAATTTAACTCCCGAGCGCAGCGAGGGTGTTATAAGTTAATTTGTTATAAAAGTTATAAAAGATTGAGTCCTGAGTGCAGTGAGGGATTCAAGCGCCCAAGAAAAATACTGCTTTATCCCGGTGGTGTATACTCTACTTTATACTTCTACCATAACAGTAAAACAAACTGTAACGGTTAGATATTTATTGCAAATTATAGTAAGTAGGATACATATGTCTAGTAAATAATAAAAAGAAAAGACAAATTAAACTTTTTATTTCAAACTTTTAGCTTTTCATGCTGCCAGTGTTTATGCAGGTACACATACTCCTTGGTTTACAAACTTTTACGTCAAATGGTACGATCGTTTGGTCGACCAGTCTGGAGCCTAGACTCTGTTGTGCATATTTACAGTATGGGGTTGGTCAACTAGTTGGGCGATCGATCGACTAGATTACGGCCCTAGGGCATGAAGACTGACTTTAGACCCGCAAAAGTATGATTAAAACAGTAGTAAAGGTATGGTAGAAGTATAAAAGTAATAACATAACCGTAAAATATCATGAGGTAACAATAAAGATAAGTAGGTAATTATTTTTATTTTCTGTATCAAGACACGCGGAAGCGTGTCCAGCCAAAGTTCAAAAAAACTGGCGAGCAGCACCGTGTGTAATATTACACGAACCATTTGGAGCCACTTTTGACCCCCTCATAACTCAAAAACTATTTCACATAAACATGTCAAATTTGGCGCATATATTGAGACCCGTGAGATACATATGTGCTCCAAATTTCATAAGCACACTTCAAATGGTTATTTAGATATAAACGTACAAAAATCGTCATTTTTATGATCAAAGGATAGATCAAAACTCTGACACGAGGCATGCTACCATTGCTTAAAGCCGTATTATTTTAATATTGTTGACGTTTATGTTGTAGTGTTATAATCATTATTTTAAGGACGTCAAAGTACGTGACATTCAACCGTTAGTTTGAAACAATACTGCTTTAAGCGGTGGTAGTAACTCCTTAACTATTGAAAATGACACATAATTATTATTTTAATGTAAATAATAATGAATAATAATATAGTTGCATTAAAACCTTACCTTCGTATTCATACATTTTGTGCAACGAAACGTCATTGACAGAAAAGAAGAAGAAACGTATTTGAAGTCGTCAGTTCAAGCTGTCAGTCATTGTGATTTGTATTCATTGTTTATAGTGGTTTTAGTGATATCGACTGTTGACCGTGCTTGTTTTCAATGTTTCACAAAAAACTTTTGATTTTGAACTTTTGCAATCAAAATTGATGAGATGTAGAAATGTGCTGTAGAGGTAGTCTGACCATAGATGTAATCTGTCAATGTCAGTGTAACTCCAGGTACACTATATATTTTTCTTGAGAATTCTCGTCTTTAATTATCTTGTACAATGAGTCGTACAATAGAATTACTGGTGGGTGACACACTGACCTTACACCAAATAATAAGTACCTACTAATGTAAAACGTAAACTAAATTAATAGAAAAGTCCTATTACAGTGTAAAGGATTATTTGAATGATAGCAAGGCATGGGTATGAATTGTTACAACGGCTGATTATGTAATGTTATATTATAAGTACATATATATAATTTCAAATATTTGTGAGATGGTGATAATAAAAAAAAGCGGAGTTTATTGCGGGCTCTTCTCAGACCAGGGCACGTTTGGAACCCTCGTAGCTTTAGTTTTAAGATATCGTAGTTAATTATCACCATCACCTCTTATGCTCTGTAAGCATGACGTTCAGAAGGTGTACTTTGTAGGTATATATTTTGAATAAATATGTTTTGAGTTTGAGATTGAGTTCAATAATTTCTGTACAAAAAGTAATGATATCCCATCAAAAACATAAATGTAAAATGAGAGCCAAGTTCAAAATTGTGATATATATGCCTTGGTTGTTGACTTCAGCGACAAAAGAAGTGAGATCTAAATGGGTGCCAAGTTCAATAGTCAGTCCTGCAATTTATATATCCCATCAAAAACATAAATGTGAAATGAGAGCCAAGTGCAAAATTGTGATATATATGCCTTGGTTGTTGACTTCAGCGACAAAAGAAGTGAGATCTAAATGGGTGCCAAGTTCAATGGTCAGTCCTGAAATTTATTTATAACAACATATAATATTTTATAACAACTTAAAATATCATTTCTTCTTATAACTTAGTATAAAATGTTGAAGACTAAGGCTTTGGCTTGGCTAGTTTCCATATACGAATTATTATTAAGTAGGTACCTAAAAGTACAGTTTCTACCAGCAAGCCAAATTTTCGGAAGAATAAAATAAGAACTTACAGCTTTACAACTTGTGAACGCTATAATTCGTATATGAAAACTAGCCAAGCCAAAGCCTTAGTCTTCAACATTTTATACTACGTTATAAGAAGAAATGATATTTTAAGTTGTTATAAAATATTATATGTTGTTATAAATAAATTTCAGGACTGACCATTGAACTTGGCACCCATTTAGATCTCACTTCTTTTGTCGCTGAAGTCAACAACCAAGGCATATATATCACAATTTTGCACTTGGCTCTCATTTCACATTTATGTTTTTGATGGGATATATAAATTGCAGGACTGACTATTGAACTTGGCACCCATTTAGATCTCACTTCTTTTGTCGCTGAAGTCAACAACCAAGGCATATATATCACAATTTTGAACTTGGCTCTCATTTTACATTTATGTTTTTGATGGGATCGTTATTTTCCATGGTCCTTCCATCTTATTCTTTACAATTTTTTTTTTTAAAGCATTTACCGTATCATGAGTTATTTAAGCTAATATTTACGGCAAAATTACTCGTTTGTACAATAATAAGCTAACTTAAACGATGTTGCTCTTCGAGCGGAACTGAAAATGCCTGTCGAGAAAGTTAACACATTAGTGCTTCTGTACCCTTACTCTGAGTTTTAACTCGATCGATCGTATGAGCATTCGATGACATTAGCGTCAAAGTAAAATGAACTTAAAGTATGAATATAGAGCTTAATTTCGTGTATGCATTCATATACGTTTACGTATACGATACGTTTCCAAATTTAAATCTGTTGTAATGAATTTGTGACTTTAAATCAAGCGCTTTCGGGTCCATTTTACTGTGACGCTAATGTCATCGAATTCTTATACGATCAATCGAATTAAAACTCAGAGTAAGGGTACTGTCCATAGATTTATTTTGGATTTCACTTCGAAGCGAAAACCAAAATAAATCTATGCTTCTGTCATAATTCCACGCCTGACATATTATATCAATAGATTTCAATAACCCCGCCAACTTGCTAAACTGGCTATTATAATTAATGCACAGTTATACTGATAGGGTATATAACAAAAGATCAGCGAAAAACTCCCGCACACTACGAAAACACATACTCGTTTCGCCATGTCAGGCAGCATGTGCAGCAACAAAAGTGCGTCGACTCGTCACAGTCATCGTTTATACTGTCCTGTCTGGTGTGTTTACGCCACCAATTAATTTTTGAAACCAAGTAAATATAAAATGACTAGCTAATGCCCGCGACTTCGTCTGCGTGGATCGAGGTTTTTTCGTTCCCGCGGGAACTCCTTAATGTTCCGGGATGTGCTATTCCAGACTATAATCTATCTCTTTGCCAAATTTAAGCCAGATCCGTTCAGCCGTTGGGGCGTGAGTGAACAAACATCCATACATCCATACATCCATACAGCCATACAAACTTTCGCATTTATAATATTACTAAAATTATGTTTCTTCACACTTGGCCAGCTTTTTATCGATAGAAAAGTTTAAAAAAAACTGCGCGTGTTACAGTGAAAACCAGCAATAAGTGTTTGGAGCGACGACGACGCGAGTGTTGTCTAAATAAAGCTACGCACGTCTGCTCACTAATGAAGAGCGGCGCCGCTGAATAAGCAATCGCTTCTAACGATACGAGCTACCAGCTACAGTCTGATTGCTTTAGAAGAGTGCTCGCAAAATGGCGGACCGAGGTGGGCAATCACCGATTACCCCTAATCGGTGATTTTCAAAGTCAAAGTCAAAGTTAAATAATGTTTATTTAATTTAGGTAGGTATACTACACTTATTGAAGTATAATATAATATAATGATGATAATCAGTAACGGTATCTAAACTAAAGCTACGTGGGTTGCAAACGCGCCCCGGTCTGAGAAGAGCCCACATCAAACTCAGCCGAACAATTTTTGAAGTGAAAACTTCTTTGGCCGCGATCACTTGAGCACTTTTTGGTAGGGGCTAAACTTGTGGATTAGTATCACCGTCATGATCGCGTTGCTACGAAGGCAAAAGGTCTTAAATTTAAATATACTGCATTCGTTATTAAACTTAAATGCTAAGTTTTAAGGTTTATAATAAACTAGCGGTTTAAGGTTTTTGGTTCCCGCGGGAACTCTTAAATTTTCCGGGATAAAAAGTAGCCTATGTGCTATTCCAGACTATAATCTCAACTACTATATCTCTGTGCTAAATTTCAGCCAGATCCGTTCAGCCGTTGGGGCGCGACTGTGTAACAAACATCCATACATCCATACATCCATCCAAACTTTCGCATCTATAATATCAGTAAGATTGACGTTAACGATATTGACAATGTAATGCCAAGAATTGCGTCTAGTTCCAAAATGGAGTAAAGGTACCAATTTGGCAACGTATGCTTACACGTCAAGTTTTATTTTAATAATGTATATTTTAGTACATATTTTAAAATTGGCTTTTTATTTAGGATTGAAAGGCCTACGTTTTCTCTCATGACAGAACTTCCTAAAAATTAATATTTTCCAATCGTAATGTAGCTATATGTGTTAGTGCTAAGGTACATAATTACCTGAAGTTGTTGTTAATATAATACCTTTGTCTACCTTTCCCAATCAGAAATTTAAATGTTTATGTGTTTACAAATTGGGAAATTTTTGCGTTAATTTTTGTTTGTGACCCTGTTTGTAGTACTAATTATTCGACTGCCTGAAAAAAGGAGTATATTGTTTTCAGAGTTCATGTATGTATGTATGTATGTATTTATGTATGTATGTATGTATGTATGTATCTATGTATGTATGTATATGTGGGCTACACATATCTATTTATATTTTTATATTATTTTATCATATCAAATCATATAACACAAATACAACACTATCTCATATTTATTTAAACATTCACATTAATATAACACGATATTTATACCAATAGAATATTATAATATATCCTTACAAACTTATAAAATACATATATATAGTATACAGAATACGTACATCATTACACACACTAAAATCATAATAGAAGTTCAATAAACTGACAAACAAATTAATGCACTAGCGGAGTCGGGTGAAACGCGTAGTATGCCATCATATTAGCGAACGATGCGCCGACGCGAGTTTCGCGTTCCTGCCGCTTGCCGTTGTCAGATACAAAAACTGTCGCTACGGTCGCGCCATTTCCGACGTTTCCTACTATCCTACCAATTTGCTCTATGGTATCCAAGTCTCGACCGCCATTGTTTGTTGTGATACGTTTACCTAATACTTTGTGTGAATTCGTGTACGTTTTATTCTTGTGTTGTGCAACTGTGCAGAAATAAAGACTCTCTGCGAACCACGATATATTCGTGTAAGTTATTGCATCGCTGTTTTACCTTCTACGCGTAATAGAAAAGTGGGACTCGAAGATAACCTGACCATAGCCGAGATCCCTCACTGGTGACCCGCTCTGAACACAAAATGAGCAGCGATTCGGATCAGACCAGCCAAACTAGCCGTAAAATGGACGATGCAGGGGTTACTCGCCGTAAAAAGATGGTACGCCTCTCCAGCGAGCACAATCGTATGCCGGACACGTGTCGCCGCTTGAAGGTACCCGCGTTTTCGCCCGACGACCCGGAGATCTGGTTCGCGCTACTGGAGAGCCAATTCGCCAGGTATGGAGTAACGGACGACAGCGACAAATTTGTAGCGGTTACCACGAACCACGACATCACACAGGCGAAGTCTGTGAAGGATATCATCCTCAATCCACCTGCAGAGCTGAAATATGAGAGGATCAAGGCGGAACTCATCAAACGTCTTTCCGCGTCGCACGAGAAAAAGGTCAGGCAACTCCTGACCCACGAAGAACTCGGAGACAGGAAGGCGTCTCAGTTTCTCCGCCACCTGCAGGACCTGGCAGGCCCCAACGTCCCAGAAGAGTTCCTGAAAACCATGTGGTGCAGCCGTCTCCCGAATAGCATCCAGACCGTCCTGGCATCGCAACAAACACAGCCCTTGGAGCAACTGGCGGACTTGGCCGACCGCATTCAAGAAATTGCGATGCCGTACGTCATGGCGGTAGCGTCCTCGTCCCGAACTACAGCACAGCCGCTGGACACACATAATGAGATCGCCGAACTCCGAAAAATGGTCGAGCGGTTATCTGCGAAGCTTGACGATAACACCCGTGAGCACAGAAGATCGAACCGCTCCAGACGACAACACAGATCAGCTTCACGAAGTAGGACGCGATCGACCTCCAGGTACCGGAGAAATCCAGTGTGTTGGTACCACTACAAGTTCGGGATGTCGGCGAATAAGTGCATCCAGCCCTGCGATTTCGGCAAGACGTCGGGAAACGGACGAAGCAATCAGTGATGGCGGCCAACGATTGCACGAACCCAGGCCGCCTCTTCATCACAGACCTCGTAACTAAAGTGCAGTTTCTTGTGGATACAGGCAGTGATATATGTGTTTACCCTATAAGTGCCTTGCGTGAACGTCGTTGTAAAACTTCTTTTACTTTACGTGCTGCTAATGGTACGGTTATCGATACCTACGGCTACATTCAGCTAACGCTGAACATAGGGCTACGCCGCAATTTCCCATGGCGTTTCGTAATTGCTGACGTCACGAAACCTATAATCGGTGTAGATTTCCTTTCGTTTTACCGCCTCATAGTCGACATCAGCAATCACAGACTCATCGATAGCCTAACCAATATCAGCGCTGATGTAACCTGTATTTCTAATACCAACAGCCTTGTAACGAGCGTGAAAGTAACGACTGGCGGCAGCAGCAGGTATCACAAAATTTTATCCGAATTTCCAGATATCACCCGCCCCGCTGGTTCACCAGGTATAGTAAAACACACCACACAACACCACATCCGCACTACACCAGGCCCCCCAGTGTCGTGTTCACCCCGAAGGCTGGCTCCAGATAAATTAAAGATCGCCAGACAAGAGTTTGACGCGATGCTGGCTAACGGTACCGCCCGTCCATCCGACAGTCTGTGGTCATCTCCCCTCCATCTAGCGACCAAAAAAGACAATGGCTGGCGTCCTTGCGGTGATTACAGACTGCTCAACGCAAGGACGATACCGGATAAATACCCCATTCGTCATATTCATGACTTTTCCCACAGCCTATCTGGTTGTAAGTACTTTTCAGTTATAGATTTAGTCAAGGCTTACAACCAGATCCCCGTAGCAGAAGAAGACATTCCGAAAACTGCAATAACAACACCCTTCGGACTATACGAGTTTCCCTTTATGACCTTCGGATTGAGGAACGCCGGTCAAACTTTTCAAAGGTTTGTGGATGAACTCACGCGTGGACTTGACTTTTGTTATCCATACCTCGACGATTTTCTGGTATTTTCCAGGACTCAGGAAGAGCACGAAGAACATTTGCGCCAACTCTTCACACGTATGCAAGAATACGGCGTGCTGATTAACACGGCCAAATGTGTATTCGGTGCACCAGAAGTAACATTCCTGGGTTACCAGATATCAGAGAGCGGTACAAAACCCTTAGACAGCAAAGTCAAGGCCATCGCTGATATTTCTATCCCCAAAACTGTCAGAGAGCTGAGGCGATTTTTGGGCATGATAAATTTTTACAGGCGATTTCTGCCCAACGCTGCCCAAATCCAGTCCCCTCTGAACGCCTTGCTGACTGGATTGGTGAAGGCCTCCCAACCGGTAGTCATAGAGGGAGAATCATTACAAGCCTTTGATGACTGCAAGAAGAGTCTCTGCAATGCCACCCTACTAGCGCACCCACAAACTGATGCTAAGTTGGGACTGGTCACGGATGCTTCTGACAAGATAATTGCAGCAGCCCTCCAGCAGTACGTGGATGGAGCTTGGCAGCCTCTAGCATTCTTCTCGCGCAAGTTGAGCCCATCTCAGATAAAGTATTCACCATATGATCGAGAGCTCCTTGCAATATACGAAGGTATAAAATACTTTCGCCACATGCTAGAGGCCAGTCACTTCACTGTCTATACTGACCATAAGCCGCTATGTTACGCTTTCCATGAACGGAAAAGTAACTGTTCGCCACGTCAGTATAGACACTTGGACTTCATTTCGCAATTCACGACAGATATTCAACATATCGCGGGCAAAGATAATGTCGTTGCCGACACCCTTTCCCGCGTATATGAACTGCAAATGCCTGTCGACTTAGAAGTCCTTGCCAAGTCCCAAGCTTCAGACCCTGACCTCGCAGAGTGCCTCAACGGCGAAATATCTCTTCGACTCACGAAGATGACAATCCCTGGCAGTCGTACCGAATTGTACTGCGACGTCAGTACCCCGGCTCCCAGACCTTTTGTCCCCGAGAGCTATCGCAGGCAAGTCTTTAACTGCCTCCACTCTCTCAGCCACCCTGGTCCCAACGCTACAGCTAAGCTTGTTGCACAACGTTTTGTTTGGCCTCTCATGCGCAAAAACTGCCGTGAATGGGCTAAGGCATGTTTGGCCTGTCAGCGCACGAAGGTAAGCCGACACGTGTCGTCACCTTTGGGTACGCTTGCTTTACCTTCGGCGCGATTCAAACATGTCCATATAGACCTGATCGGCCCACTGCCAGTTTCAAACGGTTTTCGGTACTGCTTGACAGCCGTCGATCGCTTTACGCGATGGCCGGAAGCTGTCCCTATTACCGACATAACCGCTGAGACGGTGGCCAAAGCATTTATTTCTTGCTGGGTGTCACGCTTTGGAAGTCCGGTAGATGTGGTGACCGACCGTGGAAAGCAATTTCAGTCGGCGCTTTTCCAGCAACTGGCCAAATCTATCGGATTTGAGCACCGTAGCACAACTGCTTACCACCCACAGTGCAATGGGTTAGTTGAGCGTTTTCACCGACAGCTGAAGGCAGCTATAACTTGCCACGCTGGTGATAACTGGACCGAGTCACTACCACTTGTACTTCTCGGCATCAGGAGTGCCATAAAAGAGGACCTCAAAGCTTCATCAGCCGATCTGGTGTACGGTGAGCCACTCCGACTACCTGGCGAGTTCTTTGGCCATAATGTCGCGGGCTATACCACCGACATCACAGATTTTTCAGCCCGCTTAAAGTCCTTCGCCGAGAAGCTACAACCAGTACCAACTCAACACCATTCCAAACCCAAAACCTTCATATTTAAAGAGCTGAACACTTGTAGCCACGTATTCCTCAGGGAAGAAACGCTACGAGGGGCCCTCCAGCCAGCTTACACTGGCCCATATGAGGTTTTGAAGAGAGGTGCCAAAATGTTTAGGTTAAGTATTAAAGGAAAAACTGTCACGGTCTCTGTCGACCGCCTCAAACCGGCGTACATACTCTCCGACAAAGAAGACCTAATTAAAAAAAAAGATAGCACCCCGAACAACTTACCTACGCCAGTACCTCCGCCTAGCCCTCCCCATGCTCACAAACCGAAGGTGGCTCCCAAAACCACCCGCTACGGTCGCCAGGTGCGATTCCCAGATCTTTATCGCCCTTAACCAGGTCTCTGGGGGGGAGTGATGTGGGCTATACATATCTATTTATATTATTTATATTATTTTATCATATCAAATCATATAACACAAATACAACACTATCTCATATTTATTTAAACATTCACATTAATATAACACGATATTTATACCAATAGAATATTATAATATATCCTTACAAACTTATAAAATACATATATATAGTATACAGAATACGTACATAATTAATCAACATCATTACACACACTAAAATCATAATAGAAGTTCAATAAACTGACAAACAAATTAATGCACTAGCGGAGTCGGGTGAAACGCGTAGTATGCCATCATATTAGCGAACGATGCGCCGACGCGAGTTTCGCGTTCCTGCCGCTTGCCGTTGTCAGATACAAAAACTGTCGCTACGGTCGCGCCATTTCCGACGTTTCCTACTATCCTACCAATTTGCTCTATGGTATCCAAGTCTCGACCGCCATTGTTTGTTGTGATACGTTTACCTAATACTTTGTGTGAATTCGTGTACGTTTTATTCTTGTGTTGTGCAACTGTGCAGAAATAAAGACTCTCTGCGAACCACGATATATTCGTGTAAGTTATTGCATCGCTGTTTTACCTTCTACGCGTAATAGAAAAGTGGGACTCGAAGATAACCTGACCATAGCCGAGATCCCTCATATATATGTATGTATGTATCTATGTATGTATGCATTTATGTATGTGAGTTTGTATATTCCACCTTAACTTCTATACGCCTGAACTAATTTTGATAAATGAGGTATCGTTAGAATCCCTAGCTTATTCCGGGTGACATAGACTAGAAAAATTTTAAAAAAAATTGATGGGGTGACCATGGTGCCGCATTAAAGACTAAAGTTGAAAAAAAATATTCGAAAATAGCATTAACTATATAATTATCATCTAGAAAATGAAGAGAAGATTCCTAAAATATATAACGCTGTAGTTTAATATCCAGTGATTCACAAAAAATATCATTTAATAAAAATGTGAATAAGATTCTAATTTTAGAATTTAAACTTTTTAGTTCGTTTTATGGCATGGCAGTGTCGTGTTTTTAATTTTTTTAATTCTATTCTGTAGCTATACAGGTGACGTATTGTGCAACATTCGTGCTTTGTTTATCTTTACAAATAAAATTAAATGGATTTAGTTTTCACTTCTATCGGCATTTTTTTTTATCCACCACAAGTTAGCCCTTGACTGTTAGGGCTACGGCATGGTGGATCTGTATCCATCCATGCCCCTAACAGGTTAGCCCGCTACCATCTTAGACTGCAACATCACTTCATCAGGTAAGATCGCAGTCAAGAGCTAACTTGAAGTGGGCAAAAAAACACTTTGAAATGTATTCCATGTAAAGGTGCGTTTAAGTGTGCGTAGTTTAAGTTTTTTAATCCGGCATAAAAAGTAGCCTATGTGTATCTCCAGTTCCTCAACTATACCCATGCCAAATAATGACTATATTTAATAAGTCAAGACTCTACCACCGGTTCGGAAAACAGTTCACTGAAAAGAGCCAGCAAGAAACTCATAGCTTATGTACCTAGGTACAGGTTCTGTCGAACAATATGAATCAAAATGAGCGCAATGTACAAGTAATTCCGCCCTAATGGCTGCGAAGACTCGGTTTAATGGATATTGGAAATCTCTTAATAAGCTAACTAAGAGCAATACGCCTTAATGGGTTGAGGCGAAGACGTTCCCAAGTACCTACTTGCAGATCCTAATAAATTAACTGATGAACACTTAATTACATTGTCGTTACTAGCTGACGCCCGTGATTTCGTCCACGTTTAAGATTTTTTTATTCCAGTGGGAACTTCTCAATTTTTCCGGCATAAAAAGCTTATGTCACTTTCTAGGTCCTCAACTATGCCCATGCCAAAAATCACGTCGATCCGTTGCGGCATGATTGAAGGACAAACCAATACACTTTCGCATCTAATAGGTCTTTACGTATGAAATTGCCGTTTTGTAACAGAGGAACATAATATCGATTTTTTAAATATAATATATTTATTTAATCAAAGATCTACCATTGCTATCTAAGCACGTTTGTCATCTCAAAGGTAGTTAATTGATCCCTTTACAAAAAAAAATATTCGGACGGGAATCAATAAAATCTTTGAAGGCGCTTTGGACTGCCCCATCGGAGTTGAATTTTTTCCCTTGCAAGAAGTTATCCCAATTTCCAAAAAAATGGTAATCTGTCGGAGCAAGGTCCTGGGAATACGGTGGATGCCTTAGACATTCCCATTGAAGCTCCTATAATTTGGTAGCCGTCTGTTGTGCAGTGTGTAGTCTAGTGTTGTCCTGAAGCAGCAGTGACCTAGAGCGATTGACCAGCCTCGGTTGTTTAGCAGATAGCTTTTCCATCATGGTTTGCATTTGCTGACAATAGACATCCGCCGTTATCGTGTGGCCAGATTTAAGAAAGCTGTAGTGAACTACACCGGCACTAGTCGACCAAACGCTCAACAACTTTTTTTTGAGTCAATTTTCGTTTGGGGCAAGATTTGGCTGGTTTGCCAGGGTTCAGCCATTGCGATGAGCGTTTCCGATTATCGTACAGGATCCACTTTTCATCACAGGTAATAATTCGATTTAAAATCCCTTCATTATTGTGCCGGTTGAGTAATGTAACGCAGCAATCGACGCGCGTTTGTCGGTTTGCTGCACTAAATTCATGAGGTACCCACCTTTCAAGTTTTTTATACGACTGCCTGAAAAAAGGAGTATATTGTTTTCAGGGTTCATGTATGTATGTATGTATGTAAGTATGTATGTATGTATGTATGTGAGTTTGTATATTCCACCATAACTTCTATACGCCTGAACCGATTTTGATAAATGAGGTATCGTTAGAATCCCTAGCTTATTCCGGGTGACATAGGCTAGTAATTTTTTTTTAAAAATTGATGGGGTGACCATGGTCCCGCATTAAAGACCAAAATTGAAAAGAGATTAAGATTAACTAGATAATCATCATCTAGAAAATGATGAGTAGATTCCAAAAATATATAACACTATAGTTCAATAATTGGTGATTCACAAAAAATATCATTTAATAAAAAATGTGAATGAGATTCCAAAGGCTATATAATATGCAAATCGCTTCTTATGGAGGTAAACTCCAAAAATAATATGGCAGGGCAGTCGTATTTTTAATTCGTTAAATTAATTTCACTTGTTCACCTTCCCAATTTGCTTCAAGTGGGTTAAAACAGTTTTGTCACTAACACTGCAGCCTGCAGCTAGCTCGGACATGGTTTGCGATGGATCTGCTTCCACAATAGCCTTCAATTCTTCATTATCAACTTTGGTCTCCGGCCGTCCACGGGGCTTGTTCTGCAGGTCGAAATTTCCAGAACGGAAACGTTGGAACCAAAAACGCACTGTGTTTTCTTTTGCGACACCGCCGCCATACACATCATTAATCCTTCGAGCCGTTTCTGCAGCACTGGTAACACGATGGAAATCGTAAATAGCGCGATATTGCAAGTTTTCCATTTTGTAAACTAAGTGATGCAAAGAAAAACTAATAAAGGAATAAACAAATGAATTAGAGTTTTCAAAACACAAAAGCACGAGTAAATAGCTGTATAAATTTGAAATTGAAATTCCTAACCAAAGTTGAGATTTTTGAGATCAAAGTGGCCAGTACGACAAAACGGCAATTTCATATTTAAGGACCTAATATAATATTAATAGTATGATGAAGGACTTGACCGGTGGAACTATGGCAGCTTGCCTAGGTGTCAAAAATCAATGTCAGGAGTCTGAAGGCTCTGAAAACTGAGAAAATAGATAAAAAAAGTTTCACCAAAAACTGATTTCCCACACTAGATGGCACTAGTTATTGTGGTGAGTCTAGAAAATATTTTTAAGTATTGCTCACTACTTTTCGTTATCAAGTTCAACTATTCGACCACAGATGGCAGCATATGCAATGTGACAGGGCGTTCCTTTAAACGTAGTATTTCAAAATGCTTTGTTCGATCGATTAGTTTGAGACTTGTCAAAAAATAAAAATAATTATAAACAAAACATACATTTCCTTTTCATTACTATTTAATTGATCAAAAATAAATCATTCCTAATATAATAACTAAGGTACTTAAATGGTATTCATGTAGGGTTACAAGATTATTATTAGGCATGGATATAATGGAACGTCAAAATGGAGTAGTGCTTAAAGAGGAAAGCGGACGCTCAAGATTTAAACAATAAACGTACTGTTTTTTTTTGTCATTTGAACCCCGACCTTATTTGGAATAATAAATCCATAATAATTTCGTTTAGAATTTTTAAACCTTACTGTAAAAACGGAAATCCTGTGCATTGTCCCGAATCGGAGGGCAATTACTGGTCATGTCCTTTAAAAAGGGGTGTTAGCCTAGTGGATCAAAGTTTCAAACGCTGGGTTTCCTACTCGGTATCAGGAATTCGATTACCGGAACCTCAACTTTTTCGGATTTATGTGCGTTTTAAGAAATTAAATATCAGTTACTTTATCGGTGTAGGAAAACATCGTAAGAAAAGCAACATGCCCGAGAGTTCTACATAATATTCTCAAAGGCGTATGAAAAATGCCAATCCGCACTTGGCCGATAATTGATACGAGAGACAATTAAGCTTCTCACGTCATTTAACCGATTACCAAAAAGGAGGAACTTGATATTGGTTGAAATGTTTTTTTTTCATCAAGTCCATCTATTTAATGTTTTCACTTTGACAGGTACAGAGATAAGTTGCATCCCGAAGAAAGATATAGGTGCTACTAGCGAATGCCCGCGACTTCGTCTGCGTGGTTTGAGGTTTTGTGGTTCCCGCGGGAACTCTTCAATTTTCCGGGATTAAAAGTAGCCTATGTGCTATTCGCAACTATAATCTATCTCTGTGCCAAATTTCAGCTAGATCCGTTCAGCCGTTGGGGCGTGATTGAGTAACAAACGTCCATACATCCATACATCGATACAAAGTTTCGCATTTATAATATTAGTAAGATACCGAAAAATAAATGTCTTCCCGCGGAAACCAAAAAACCTGTAGGTATCTATGCTGACGAAGTCGCGAACATCATCTAATTGTAAATCAACATACACTCTAATCTTTTGGCCTCAGATTTATGTTAGCTACTAACTACGTTGCCTTAAGTAATTACATAGAAGCCACTAAAGCAAGCTAAGTTATTCCCGTGCAGTGTAGATAATTAGCGGCAAAAGGACGAGAGAGGCTGCATTAAATATCCATTACCAGACGCGACTAGAATAAGCGATCGCTCCTCCGACCCTTGACATAGGGCCCTCTGAAGCAGCGGGGATGGAGGGTGACATGACAGCCTGTCACTACATTATTTAATGTCCCACTCCACCACTCCAGCCTATTAACGTCCCACTGCTGGACACAGGCTTCCGCTCTCATAGGAGAGAGGGAATTAGAGCTTAGACCCACCACGCTGCTCCAATACAGGGTTGGCGGGCTTTAAAGACTATCATCATGTTAGTGATAATAACCGGGACCGACGTCTTAACGTGCTCTCCGAGGCACGGGGGTGAAACACCTACTACATAGTACACTAGTATATATTAAAAACTAGACGATGCCCGCCACGTCCGCGTTGGTAATGTTTTTGATTCCCGCGGGAACTCTTTAATTTTCCGGGGTAAAAAGCTGTAACGGACCATAGACCTTAGTATTTGATATTAATTCTAAATTGATACCTCCAAGCGTTCCTGAGGAAGAGGGAGTTGACAAACAGACGGGCAACGAAGTGATCATATAACTATCCTGATAACAGGTTCCTTCTTTCCTCTTGGGGTACCCTAGGAACCCTAAAAAAGTATACAATCCATCATCCAGTAAATAATAGATTAGACTGACTACCTTTACACGACTTTTATACCCCACACTGACTAGACTGTTTGCCTCCATCCATTAATATACAAACCAACCAGCATTTTATTTGACAGATTGCGATCTCTTCTCGCGAAAAAATGGAAAATCGAATTACAAAGTTTCCAAACTTTGTAATATTCTTGCATAATCAAATCTGACGTCGCAGGCGTACCATAAAATTACAATACTTTTTTCGTTCCCTGTAATTAGCATTAAAACGCCGGATTTGATTAGAAGGGATAGCGACTATTTAGATATAATCTTAGTAAATATGTCTACCTATCTTTTTTTTGGAGTTAAGAATCGATTCTCATATATAATATGGCCCGTGGTATGCAAACTTTCTGAGTTACTTTATGTACATGTTTCCATTTTAACACTTGTTTATGTTTCCAAGACTATGTAGGTAAGTAGGTATTTTAATGAATATAAATTATACAGTTATTATAAATAAATGTATCAAGCATGCTTTCAGTAAGTAATATAAAAAATGTGTTCATTTAGTTAACCTCATTTACTAATCTATATATTTTAAATAAAAGTTCGTAAAGAGTAAACTCCAGTCGTGCGGCTCACACACACATTTTTTTGGGTTTTTATTCTAAAAAAGCATATCAACCCTATTGCAACATTATAATAAATACATTGAATAAAAAAATTTACCCAAACGTAACTAAAACAAGAAATAAAACTATCATACCTACCTATATTAGTCAAAAAGGTTTTTAAGTGAAAGGAACTTTCTTGTATACCAATAATAATATAATGATCTGCCGAGCTGATCTCTCTCCGGTCGTGACAGATTTTCCGTCATATCGGGCTATGAGCGTAAAGGAACAGAGAGTGCCTGTGTTTGCGCACACACTTTTGTACTATAACATTTCCCATGGCTAATCTCTCTGGAGATTACCGGCCGTGACCGTGTTTGACTGTCTGCCCGTCTGTCAACCACCTATTTCTCGAGAACGCGTGGACGTGTCTAGTTGAAATTAATATCAAATACTTAGGTCCACGGTTCCTTTGAGCTGTAAAAAATCAAGCTTGTAAGTCAACACAATCAAAAGATACGGCCGTTTATGCCACATATTTTGCTATTTTGACATTCGCCAATAAAGCAAAACCTTTTAAATGGTACTTCCCGTTGACCAAGGTCTCAGAGCACTAGTATAGGAAAAAATCCGAAAATCGTTAATTAGGGTTCCATACATCTGATGAAGTCACATCTGGAGTTTTAGAAGAAAGTATCCTTGGACCATTGCTGTTCCTGCTCTATATTAATGACATACCGGAAACCGTAAAAAATTACACTATTAATTTTGCCGATGACATATCATTAATAATTGAAAGTAATAAAATGAAAGATTTTGAACAAGACATTAAGAATAGATTAAATAATTTAATTTAATAATATTTTTTATATTAATTGGCTCGACTTATACATGCTTTGTGTTAATTTAAATAAATAAAAAATAGTAGAATTCCTAACATATAATAGCCCATAACCTTAATATCAGCTATAATAATGAACAAATAGAAGTGTTATCATCAGCAACAACACAAAAAAATTGTTTGTCTATTTAATTGAAGAATGTTATTATAATGTTAATGATTTTTTACATAAATTTAAGAATTGACCGAGGTGTATTGTAATTTTATATTATTATATACTAGGACATTATGACCTGTTTATGGCATTTTAATTTAATACAAGAATCTATTAAATCAATTTTAATTTTGTAATTTTATATATGATAATCTAATAATGTATTTAATTTTCTTAATATTAGGTCTTTACGTATGAAATTGTCTTTCTTCAGTACTGATCATTTCAGATAATAAATAATTAAAAAATACGACTGCCCTGCAATATTATTTTTGGAATTTACCTCCAGAAGCGATTTGCATATACAGCCTTTGGAATTTTATTCACATTTTTATTATATGATATTTTTTGTGAATCACTGGATATTCAACTATAGTGTTATATATTTTTGGAATCTACTCATCATTTTCTAGATGATGATTAAATAGTTATTCTTATTTTTGTTTTTTTTTTCCAATTTAGTCTTTAATGCGGGACCATGGTCACCCCATCAATTTTTTAAAAAATTTTACTAGCTTATGTCACCTGGAATAAGCTAGGGATTCTAACGATACCTCATTTATCAAAATCGGTTCAGGCAGGTTCAATACATACATAGATACATACATACATACATACATACATATATACATACATACATACATACATACATACATACATACATACATACATACATACATACATACATACATACATACATGAACCCTGAAAACAATATACTCCTTTTTTCAGGCAGTCGTATAAAAAAAAAGTTTGTAATGACTCTGTATTCTAAATTCAATTATTATTATTTATTTTTTTTGTTTATTTTCCTGTAATCAACAGCGTTTTTACATAATAATTTACAGATAACTCTTAAAACTAAAATAAGGCCAAAAAGATTACAAAATTTTTAAATTATTTAAAATATATAGGTAGGTATTTACATAAAGGTAAACAAGTGCAAGTGCGTGGGGATGTGCGGGTATGTGTATGGGTGTGTGTGGGTGTGGGTGTGGTTGTGTGTGCGTGCGGGTACGTATGTGTGTTATGAGGGATGTGCTTGTATACTAAATATAAGTACTATTTCCGATGTAATTTAATAATTGCATTTTTCAGTTGCGTTTTAGAAAGATGGAAAAGGTCAAGATCGGAGTCAACTTTATTGTAGGTTCGCGATAAGCGTATAATTACAGAGTTTTGGGCGTAGTTTGTGTTTGATTTTGGGACACATAGAAGCTTGGGTTTTCGGGGCCTAAAAGAGGATGCGTTTAATGAGAAAGCTGACAGCAGGCCAGGACAGTCAATTTGGCCAGTCAAGATAGCTTGTAGCAGTAGCATGTCACTTTGGTTTCTTCTTAGTTCCAGGGAGTCTATTTTGTAATGAGTACAGGTTTCTTTGTAACTGTTAAATGTTTTGAACTCCTTAAAAGCAAGGTACCTCAGAAATTGCTTTTGTATTGACTCGAGTCTTTGAGTATGTATAAGGTAATAGGGTGACCATATGTTACATGAATATTCAAGAAGACTACGAACATAAGCAAAATACAGAGCTTTTATGCATTCAATATTATTGAAAGTACGAGTGACTCGCTTAATGAAGCCGAGTTGTTTGTAGGCTCTGTCCGCCACGGCTTCAACATGCTCATTCATTGATAATTTTGCGTCGATTTTAATACCCAGGTCTTTCACGGTTGTGACTTTAGCAATGTTAACACCGTTGATTTTATAATCAAAATTAATTGAAATAGTTTTACGAGATAGTGTTATATGGTGGCATTTTTTAACATTGACAATAATTCTGTTCCGGATATAATATTCAGCCAGAGCATTTAAGTCTTCTTGTAGCAGAAGACAATCAGCAAGAGAACGGATTTTAAAGAAGATTTTCTTATCGTCAGCGTACATAAGATGTTTTGCGTGGCTAAAACAGCTATCAATATCGAAAAGATATGCATTATATAAAAGGGGACCGAGGATAGACCCCTGGGGTACCCCTGATGGTATAGTTATAAAATCGCTTCTAGCACTGCCCGTTACTATTTTGTTTTAAAACCATGACATTCTCTATTCTCTTTACAAACTCAGTCTTTTGTTTTTTGATTACCGTTGTATTTTCATTACATTTCAATATTTTTCGTCATAATGGATACTTTAAAAATTCGTGTAATTATGGAATATGAGTTCCGTCGTGGCACCAACGCGACACAAACGGCACGTAACATCGAAAACGTTTACGGAGAGAACTGTACAAACGATCGCACAACCCGTTATTGGTTTTCCCGGTTCCGTTCTGGAAATTTTGACTTGAAAAATGATGGTCGTGGTCGTCCGGAGACTTTGGTCAACAATAATGAACTAAAGGCGATTGTGGAAGCTGACGAAACTCAATCTACAGCTGAGCTAGCAGCAGCTTTTGATGTAAGCATCAAAAGAATATTGATCCATTTGCGACAAATTGGCAAGGTAAAAAAGCTTGATAGATGGGTGCCCCACGACCTTAACGATCGCCAGCGCAACGTACGCGTCAAGACCTGCCTTGCGCTGCTCAATGGAATTGGAAGCTGGGATTGGAAGCTCTTCCTCATCCGCCATACTCACCAGACCTTGCACCTACCGACTATTACTTTTACCAAAATTTAGACAACTTTTTAGTGGGTAAAAAATTCAATTCCCGAGAAGCAGTACAAAATGCCATTGAAGAGTTTGTTGCCTCCCGTCCAGCTGATTTTTACAACAAGGGCATCAATAAACTGCCAATGCGTTGCCAAAGATGCGTCGATTGCATGGGTGATTACTTCGAATAACAGAAATAAAAAAGTTTGAAAAAATAAGTAGGTACTTTCACTTCCATACAAAACGGCAATTTCATAGGTAAAGACCTATTATTATAACCTATGTATTTTGAGCAGCAGGTATATGTGCTGTACCTACTGCCAACTTTGCACGCCAATTATTATTTGGCAAAATGTGACAGACTTATCAATCCAATTTCCAGGTTTCTATGTATCTGAACTCACATTTAGCAAAATAAAATCATTTGTATTTGTATATGTATACTCATAGGGTGTCGAATTGTTTGTCAGGTGCTACCAGTTTAGCGCCAGTTATTTCACAGCTGATTACGAGTTGTTATTACATCTTTCTTGTTATTCATTATTTACTTATACATTTTATATTGTGTGGTGGTACGGAACCCTTTGTGCGCGAATCTGACTCGCACTTGACCGGTTTTCTCATGTGAAAAAGCCGTTACGTTAAACGTTACATTCCGCTCATGTTAATTAGGTCACGTGCGCACTGGAGTCTGAATTGTTAAGAACGCTTTACGCTAACTAAGTAACGACGCGATTTAAGTTAGAAGCAGTTCAAGCTGCACGGACACGGAGAAAAGTTAACTTTATCGTTTGCATACAAACTCTTTTAACTGCATAGTTGTTTGAAACTTTAATTTTTAATTTTAGTTTATTTTATTCCAGTGGTAGATTCACTTGACTATTCAAAAGCACCTGTACAAGTTTATTTCAATAAAAACATTTGAATTTGAATTTAACTACAAGTTCAAACATGACTGCAATTTCACTTGATGGGGTATGATGATGCAGTCGAAGATGATAGCGGGCTAACCTGTTAGGGGCACACCTATTACCTATACTTTCGCATACTTTCTACACGTCATACCGGAATGCTAAATCACTTATCGGGCTTGATGGTAATTAGCCATGGCCGGAGTCTCCCAACAGACAAGACCAGAGAAAATACTGAAATTATAATGTCCCAAATTGACTCTACCGGGGATCATATTCCCATAAAAAGAACAATACTCACCACTGCGTCAGGGAGGTCTTCAAAAATGTATGTTTACGCTCTCACGAGTCATGTTAACTAGATAGCGCTAGTAGTACATTTGGTCGCGCGTTTAATTGTTACCCTAGAAATCACTTAGGCTAAGTGGTGGCTGCCAACTCAATCAACGATATAAATAAAGAATTTTTTGAACGCTTTGTATACTCTCCGCATTAGTAAAGCGTACTATTTTGTTTAATTGATAAAATATACACAACGTGGTGGTGTATAACATATAATCTAATAACCTTCTCAGAAGCTATTCATATCTAAAACATAAAACTGCCTCACATAACAAAAATACTTTAAATAGCATTGATGAGGCTAGGCCTTGAGATAAGTTATTTTTAGATTATGTTATGCTTATGCATTTTTTAAATAGTAAAAATAGAAATCACGATTGCAGCACAGCGTAAGGCTTTTTTAAAATGTAAGAACGTTCTCAAAAGCTATACGTATCTAATGCCAAAAACCACATTATAATCGATGCAATAAATTTCCATGCAAATAGTAACAAAACAGTGCAAATAAACAAACGCACAACCTCTCAGGGCAAACACATATACCGCCTCCGTATCTAGGTTAAAAAAGTGTAATTTAAACTGTTTTCCACTTTGCAAGCCAAGTCATAATTTAAAAGTACCAGAATACATTTTTGAGTTACGAAGAATTTTCTCATTAATATGCGTTGCCAAGTTTCTCGAACATATTTAGGGCTAATAAATTAAGCGGGTCCCATTATTTTGCCAAGAACGTTTAATATTATATGCCTTTTTTTTAATTTTAATAACATGTTCACCGGTTTTGCCTGACAGGACCAACCCTATGACCAAACTCGAACCACAGCAAAGACAAAGAAAGCCCTATTGACTGCTACATAGAGACTACCCTTTTCAGTCGCACAAGAAAGGAATGCATTTAATATTCATATTTCATGCGTTACGAGTAAAAGAATGAGACAGAATTACATTATGGGTATGTTCCGATATACACTGCGAGCACTAAATTGATGTCACATCTTACAGTGCTCGCAGTGTATATCGGAACACACCCTACATGATTTTTTGATCCCTCGTCGCGGTATTTATTTATTAGTCAAATAAATCATTTTTTACTGATTATTAAATAGAGGATCACCCAAAAGTCATAATATCCACATCCCCTGCTAGTTTTATGTTGAATAACATGCAGAAATTTTTATCCCAGAAAATCAAAGAGTTTATACAACCTATTTATTAAAGAAAACGTAGGTAAGTTCAACACAATGTAACGTACAAAAAATTTCAACAATTACATTTAACCGACCTACTTTTATAATAATCCCCCAGTTTTAATTTCAACACAATATCTTGCAAACGAGTACACAAATTTAAAGTTTTAAATTCTATCTCTTGCTTTTAAGGTTCATTTTCGAAAGGGACGGTGGTTAAATCGTGGGACCTCGCAAATGAGACGGGTCGCCGTTAGAGATCAGATTAAAATTTCGCTCTTCATAATCACGTATATATGCGCTTTAATCTTTATTATAAAGGTAGGTTCGCATTTTGTTGTCCTTTTTTTAAGGATTACCTGTGGACTGGTAAAAACAACGCTGGGATTAAAATGTTGTTTCTTTGTATTTTGCACAAAATCTTTCGACATTAAAATATTTAACTTTGCTGAGAATTGCAAATGTCTCGTTTTCTTCTTTTGGAAATCCCAGACATAAGTCCAACTGTGGAAGTATATTTTGTAAAGTTTAAGACGACGACGAGTTTAGTCTTTGACGAAACAAAATCCTCAATCCCCATCAGCTAGTAATAGTTATAAACTGAGCGTCAGAAAAAGCTACTTTCTAGTAACAGTGGAAAAGGCACCATTTTATCGTGTAAAAAACAAAATAACCACTACGATTTTAAGAGTAAAACATAATATATAAATGTCATCGATACCTATAAACTTTTGAAATAGGTACTTACTTAATTATAGCTACCTAGTGAACTTTTCGAAGCATACCTTAGTATTTCATAATGCGCTTAAGTTCTTAAAATCGATGCAACTGAAGTTCACAGGAGAAAAGCCGCGGGTAGAGGCGAGTTAACGTTGAACTCAACGTGGATGATAATAATGCATGACCCAGTCTCTCTGATAGCGGTTAAAAGCCTCAAAATCGGATTTCTTTCAGCGAAAACCGTACCGAGGTAAGGTGAGAGACAGCTATACTACAATCTCAGGAGTATTATTTTAAAAAATAATAGATTTTTATAACGTGCCTTGATGTCCCTAAAATAAGGAATATAATTCTGAAACAAGAGCGTCAACTGTATTAAAACAAGTCATAATTAAAACAAATGAAATAAAAAACACGACTGTCCTGCCAAAAAACGAACTAAAAAGTTAAAAATCTAAATTAATCTAGTTGAATTAGAATCTTATTCACATTTTTATTAAATGATATTTTTTTGTGAATCACTGGATATTGAACTATAATGTTATATATTTTTGGAATCTACTCATCATTTTCTAGATGATGATTAAGTATATATTTGATCTTATTTTCGAATACTTTTTTCAACTTTAGTCTTTAATGCGGGACCACGGTCACCCCATCATTTTTTTTTTTAAATTTTACTAGCCTATGTCACCTGGAATAAGCTAGGGATTCTAACTATACATCATTTATCAAAATCGGTTCAGGCGTATAGAAGTTATGGTGGAATATACAAACTCACATACATACATACATGAACCCTGAAAACCATATACTCCTTTTTTCAGGCAGTCGTATAATAATACTGCTTTAAGCGATGGTCGTATGCCACCAAGCGGCAGCGACGCGAGGCAGTGCGAGGAGCTGGGAGACGGGGAGAATGAATGCACTACACCCTTAGTAAGAGTGTATGGAGATAAGTTCTTTCCTATCAACGCAAATACAAACATCGCAAGAAATATATGCAATAGTCACTGTTTCGTTTATAGTGTCACCGATACCGGTATCCCGGTATTAGACATTTCAATATCGGTATTGAAAACGGATGAAAAAAGTCCGGGATCCCGGTATTGGAAGCCCTAACGCAAAGACAAAGACGTGCCGAACCGAATAGGGGTATGGGTTTAATTTAACTGTCATGCCCCTAACAGGTTAGCCCGCTACCATCTTAGAGTACATCATCACTTACCGTCAGGTGAGATCGCAGTCAAGGGCTAACTTATAGTGGATAAAGAAACACGGCAGAGGCGTGACGGTGGAAACCAGCAGAATTTTCCAATAGATTTTTTTTAGAATATATAAAGTGCAATTTTCAATACTAAATTCTTTCACTCTACGAGTAATGACAAATTAGTAATTATCGTTTTCTATCTATCGTGTATGCATCAAAATTTTGTATAGCGAATCACGGTACCCCTAGGTGCTACAACTGTTACAGCAGCCAGGTTTTAATGTGGGCTTCGACCCACTGTGGGAATATATTACCTATATTAACGCTGTGGTTATTGTTATGATGTGTCGATACTCGAAATCTACTAACGTTTTCGAGGTATGCAATTACTGCTTGGCTCATACTACGCTTAGTGAACCTCCCGAAACGTGAAGAGCCCTCAATATTCATTATACTGCGCAGGTTAAGGCCGCGCTGACATACTTGGCGAGAGCTCTTAAAGCTACGAGCATCAGACGCGTTTATTACTAACAAAATGTTTATTTTACGGAAAATTTTGTTATATACTGAAAACAAGTCAACAAGTATTTTTTTATACGACTGAAAAAAGGAGTATATGTTTTTCAGAGTTCATGTATGTATGTATGTGAGTTTATATATTCCACCATAACTTCTATACGCCTGAACCGATTTTGATAAATGAGGTATCGTTAGAATCCCTAGCTTATTCCGGGTGATATAGGGTGATTAGGAAAATTAAAAAAAAAAGGATGCGGTGACCATGATCCCGCATTAAAGAATAAAGTTGAAAAAAAGAAATTCGAAAATAAGTTTCACTATATAATCATCGTCTAGAAAATTATGAGTAGATTCCAAAAATATATAACACTATAGTTTAATATCCAGTGATTCACAAAAAAATATCATTTAATTAAAATGTGAAAAAGATTCTTAAATAATTAGATTAATTTAGATTTTTTAATTTTTAGTTAGTTTTTTATTTTATTTTTTATTATGATTTGTTTTATTATATTACAAGTCAGGCCTACACTGCGATGTCACTTGGGTGATATGATAATGCGGTCTAAGATGTTACCAGGCCAACCTGTTAGGGATACAACAACTACATTAAATCCATACGCCTAGTGGAACGCTAAATAACATGGCGGTATGTCTTTGCAGGATGGTAACTATTAAGCCATGGCCGACGAAGCAAGACCAGACCAACCAGAGAGAGTTCAGAAATTAAAAATCCTAAACTGACCATGCTAGATTAATATCACTCATCGCCTCCCGCTAAAGTTTAGGTCAGGAAGGTCGTCAAAATTCATCTATTTTTAAATATCAAACCCCTAGAAATATGCTTACAAAACTTGGTCCGCAATTTTCGTATCTCCGATTACAAACTATGCCGTAATTAAAACCCATATAACGCCATTATCATAATGAGCTATAACTGTCTAGCCCGGCTCGCGTAAAGTAATAGGCCATTAAAGCCCGATGAAAGCGGGCGGCAGCAAATTCGCGCATTTGTACAAACTGATGCCAGAATTTGCCCCTAACATGTTATTTCACCCTAACTCCCTACTTCCTACCCTAAATATTCCGAACTCGAAATTGTGTCTAAATAACTATAACCACTTCGCCCCGAACTGAGACCTCGCGGTATCCATAAGATAGTTTTAACTATATAATTGTAAAACTTTTAACATTAGACGCAAAAGAGCTAAATAGATAATGGAGAAACGAATAAACTCTTAAAGAGCGCCATCTATTGACATCATTGTGAAGCTCTGTTAAAAATACTGAAGCTCGTTAAAAATTTCATAATTTCGCTTCCTTATAATCTTCATCTTATTTTAGTATATTTTGTTGTTCAAGTACAGGAAATAATTCAGATAATTGATCAAGTTTCAGGCTCAGCTTTTCAGAAAATTGAGAGTTGTGAGGTCAACTTTGGACGTTAGAAAATCTCCACTTTGAAAAAATAAAAAATAAAAACATTTTTTTTACTCTATTCTTAATTATCTTTAAAATGATATACCGCAACCTTATGTAACGCTACAAAAAATATTTTACTTCGCATTCGCTTCTACGAGAGCCGATAAAAATAAAGATTTTTATAATTTTTTAAGCCATATTCGGCTGGAGGCCATCGGTTTAAATATTATATTTAAATTTGAAGTATGTAATTACGTTCCGTTATTTAAAAGTTATAAGGTATCGTACATACCTAAACGTATGAGAATGGATACACGAAATTGAGCTCTAATTCAATCCAGTTATGGTTTATTTAACTTTAACGCCGAATTTTGACGATTTGATCGGCAATTCTTACACAACCTCTGGTTGGGGTTTTCTTCGGATATTACTGCGGAGGCATCTAAGTTTCTTCCGCATACGACTTCATTAGTAGCGTAAACGTTAACGTTCACGTTCTTTACTGGTATAATTTTAACTTTGTGAATTCATACAGTAAAAACAGAAAAGCCCTGATTTGACCGACACTAACCGACTCGTCAAAGGTAACGGTGCTAACGTCTATTATTTGTAAGCACAAACGAATAAAATTTTACAGAGTGCCTATCTATTGACATCATTGTGAAGTTCTGTTAAAAATACTGAAGCTCGTTAAAAATTAAATAATTCCGTTTCCTTATAATATTGATCTAATTTTAGTATTTTTTGTTCAAGTACAGGATATAATTCAAATAATTGATCAAGTCTCAGGCTCAACCATTCAGAAAATTGAGAGTTCTGAGGTCAACTTTGGACGTTAGAAAATCTCCACTTTGGAAACCCGGCATTTGGTCAATTTTAGGGGAAAAAAAATTGGACTCTTCCTAATTATCTTTAAAATAATATACCGCAACCCTATCAAACGATATAAAAAATATTTGACTTCGCATTCGCTCCTATGAAATAAAGATTTTTTTAACTTTTTAAGCCATATTCGGCTGATGGCCATCGGTGTACATATTATATTTAAATTTGAAGTAATTAGTTCAGTAATTCAGAAGATATAAGGCTCTGATAGGCGGACGGACGGACGGACAAGTGCAAATTCACTCAAGTAGACTCAGAGACCTTCGCTTGGCTCGGTCTACAAGAACATAGTTCCTTAAAAAAGGATCTATCATCTCAGGGTTTCAACATAAAAAGGCACAAAAATGAAATTATTAAGTACATTGTACATTGAGCATTATATTCATACACATATTTAAACTCTGCTAATTATTTTAATAATTATCGTGTAATTTTGAATTAAATGTATTACGCCTTATTGCAATCGAGGTACAGTCGACGTCAAAAGTCCACATAGAATGAGCAAACATGGTAACTTGTTAATTACAAAGGTACCGATAGACTTACTTAGATAAAATTAATTATCTGGTATAGGCTCAGAAGAAACAGAATCCAGAGCCGTTAAACTAGTTAAATAGAAAATAAAAAAAAAACATCTGGTAGGTTGACTTTGTTGACAAATTATGGCAATAATCTAAATTGTATTATATAGTAACTGGTTTGAACCTAATTTCGTTAAATTAAGGTAAATCTTTTGGACGGATTATGTTTGTGTAGATGAATTATTCAGATTACTTGCACACAGTTTTAGCATTAAAGCTATGTATGGACTTATAACTGCCTCGTTGGTCTAGTGGTACACATGTTCGATTGCGGCCGACGAGGTCCTAGGTTCGAGTCCCGGGTCGGGCTATAATTAAATGCTGGGGTTTCTGACTAGAAATTCTCAGTACTAGCCCGGATTTAGGAAGTTGGTGGTGTTTCGAGCACGCGTTAAGCTGTCTATCCCGGTTATTATCACTAACATGATAATTATAGTCGTTAAAGCCCGCCAACCCGCATTGGAGCAGCGTGGTGGGTCTAAGCTCTAATTCCCTCTCTCCTATGAGAGTGCCTGTGCCCAGCCGTGGGACGTTAATAGGCTGTAGTGGTATGGACTTATGATGTCGACCGTACACTGCATTAACATGAACAATGAACAACGTTAAATGTTGCGATTGTCACGCGTCATTATGCATTCGGTTTGACCTCATCCAGTATATTTGAGTGCACCACACACGCGTGCCTAGATCGACAATAAATAGCTGGCTATTGTATGTTTGATGCTAAACCAAATAGGAATCAGACCAATCACTGATTTATATTGTTACCTGCAAACAGACAATTATAAATTAAAATCTAATTTTGATAGTGTAAGTACTTTTGTTTCACTAGAAACATGGATAAACTGTTCTGGGTTTGGTTGGCGGACAACTCATCTCGAACTTTATAAATGATAAATGATTTGTTTATTTCATGTAGGACAACTTGTGTCACTTATGATACGTTAAGACTCTATCACCAGTTCGGAAAGATGATTCTACTGAGAAGAGCCTGTAAGAAACTCAGCAGTTGCTCTTTTTTTAAAAAAGAAAAAGGTTAAAAACAGGAAAAGGTTATGTAAACAATACAACACATACGTGTACATTACGTTACAAGTATTACACTGACTTAAATACGTTACAAGTATTACACGATATAGTACTCTAGATGATGCCCGTGACTTCGCCCGCGTTTTTTGATTCTCGCGGGTACTCTTTCATTTTCCGGAATAAGAAGTAACCTATGTCCTTCCCCGAGATACAACCTATCCCTTTACCAAATTTCATCAAAATCTATTGAACAAAAGGGCCGTGAAAGCGTGACAGACAAACAGACACACTTTCGCATTTATAACATTGAGTATATTATCGTATGGATTCACAACTTTCGATACACGTGAAAACATAACCCTCTCTTGTGTACACAGTTACAGCCGTAGCCGAAGCTAGATGATGATTATATACTTAATCTTATTTTCGAATTTTTTTTTCAACTTTAGTCTTTAATACGGGACCATGGTCACCCCGTCAATTTTTTTTTTAATTTTACTAGCCTATGTCACCCGGAATAAGTTAGGGATTCTAACGATACCTCATTTATCAAAATGGGTTCAGGCGTATAGAAGTTATGGTGGAATATACAAACTCACATACGTACGTATATACATACATACATATATGAACCCTGAAAACAATTTACTCCTTTTTTCAGGCAGTCGTATAAAAATATGATCGTCACACTATATTCTGCAGGCAGAGCATTCCGTGAAGTGCTAAATCTCTGATTTGAACAAGATCGCATAAAAATAATGCAATCTTGAAAATTATGGCTCCGGTAGGAACAGAGTGACCGTAAAATATGCAATAAATATTGAAGAGGAGTGCTTCCCTCCGAGAGGGAATTCATTAGGCCGCCGAGAGCTGGGATGTGCACTGTGTTAAGTACAAGTTACATCAGATGCTAGGGTTACCTGACATCACTAACAAACGTTGATTATGTACAACTAGCCGGTGATCATTTACGGTATCTTAAAACGAAAGCTACGAGGGTTCCAAACGCGCTCTCTGGTCTGAGAAGAGTCCAGTACAAACTCAGCTGGGTTTTCTTTATTATCACCATCTCATAACATTGTAAATTCATTAAAATTATAATTTATAATGATATATCAATAAGATTAATCTAGCTGCTGGAACAATTAATTCCCATGCTTTTATCGTTTAAACTAGCTGATTCTCGCGACTTCATCCGCGTGGATTGAGGTATTTTGGTTCGCGGTTACTCTTTTAATGTTCCCAGTATAAAAAGTAGCCTCTTTGTTATTCCAGACTATAATCTATCTCTGTGCCATTCACGCGGGAACAATTTTGTGGTTCAACCTCAATCCACGCGGACGAAATCGCGGGCATCAGCTAGTATTATCTAAAACCCAGGTTCAACGATCAGTATGCAAAGGCGGCCTTTGATTGAATAGAATAGGTGTTACAAAAATGTACTAAAATTAAGGCACTGTTGATGAAAACTGGCATTATTCCCGTTGTTTGGGTAAATCTTTTTACCATTTTAAATGGAATGAAAACTGATGAGCACACTTCTAGAATATTTTCTTTATTGTCATTATTTATTCCAGAGCACTGTCTGGAATCGATGGCCGGCACCGGAATAGGGAATAAGTACTTTAACAGTCCCGCCTCCAGGCCGGGAGATTCCCCGAAGTGTAAGCAAACTTTATTCGTTAGCATTTCGTAAAGGAAATCCTCTCTTTATACGCCTCTGCTGAGACTTGTTCGGGTTTGCAATTTGTTTTGGATTCAAATACTTAACTTGATTTGTTATTTAAGAAAACCTACATTTTAAAATTTTATATTTTAGAAGCTCGATTGCCACATCACCTTTATTGAAACAGTCTCTCTCTCTGGCTTACTACTTAATAATATTTCTAACTTGCAGGATCAAAACAATCAAAAAGCCAAACTAACCGACACTTTCCAAAGCACGTAGGTACTTAAATCATATCGGGATAGACACTTGAGAATTCAAAAGCACTTGAATTTTTTTAATAAAAAGCATTTGAATGGAATTGAATCATTAACGAAAGCTGCTAAGATAATAAAAGTTTTATTTCGTTATTTTTCAGCCATCTTGCGCAACGGAGTGAGCTTTAAAATCGGCGAACAGTTGACCGCGGCGAATAATTGCTCCCTAATGAATAAACATTCCACTCTTGGGCGGCTCTCAAACCGATATCGCTTTCAATTAAAGCCCTCCAACTGGATTTTCATGACTTTCTAACTTGAAACTCAAACTCCAAATATTCTTACTTCCAATTGACTCTTTGAATCTACAATACTGTGTTGATACCTATACTAACTGAAAGTGTGCCTTTTGTCTCTTACATTTTAACAATGTTTAACGGACATGATTTATATAGTAATTAGGTTAGGCTAGCTAGCATTAAGTTCTGTTGTATTATTTTCAATAAAAAAAAGTGAAAAAAAAGTGTTTAACCGATATTGATTGAATTTGGTCGAAAGATAGCTTCTCTCTCTCTGCGTCGTATTCCCCATTGCTGACGGTCGGGAACCCGTTCCATTAATCACATAATGGCAGGGGTTTTCTTGGGACAATAAAGATAACTTGCATCCCGGAAAATCAAAGTCGTCAAGTTCGCCCCGAACTGAGACCTCGCGGTATCCATAAGATATTCTAAACTATATATTTGTAATAGTTAACTTTTAACATTAGACGCAAAAGAGCTAAAGAGTTATTGGAGAAACGAATAAACTTTTACAGAGCGCCATCTATTGACATCATTGTAAAGTTCTGTTAAAAATACTGAAGCTCATTAAAAATTTGATAAGTTCGTTTCCTTATAATATTTATCTTATTTTAGTATTTGTTGTTCAAGTACAGGATATTATTCAAATAATTGATCAAGTTTCAGGCTTAGCCTTTCAGAAAATTTAGAGTTCTGAGGTCAACTTTGGACGTTAGAAAATGTCCACTTTGAAAGCCCCCCATTTCGTCAATTTGAGGGGAAAAATTAAAAAAAAAATTGTACTCTATTCTTAATATCTTTTAAATGATATACCGCAACCCTATATAACGCTGTAAAAAATATTTTACTTCGCATTCGTTTCAATGAGAGCCCCCCTGAAATAAAGATTTTTATAACTTTTTAAGCCATATTCGGCTGGAGGCCATCGGTTTACATATTATATTTAAATTTGAAGTAATTACGTTCAGTAATTCACAAGTTATAAGGCTCTGACAGACAGACGGACGGACGGACGGACGGACAAGTACAAATTCAGTCAAGTAGACGCAGATACCTTCGCTTCGCTCGATCAATTAGATCTACGACTGAGTAAGAACAACCCTCAGCTACCGCCTCGTCCTTTTAAAATAACTTGGAAAGTCCTCGGCTTCGCCTCTTCCTTCCAATATTACTTAGCCATAAATTGCTTTATTTTCACAGCCTGGGCTGTAATGTACTACTTATTTCCAAGGAAATTCCTCATGAAGAAGCGTATTGTCATATCGTTACGTACCTATACCTTATTTCATCAAAATCGGTTGAAAAGATGGGCTGTGAAAGCGTAGCAGATAGAAAAACAGGCATTCATACAGACATGCAGAAACACTTTCATATTTATAATATTGCTATGGATTTTAGGTTTGAAAAGGTCTCTACTCTATTGTCGTTTAAAGTCATGCATAATGCTAGAACAGTGTGTACAAACAAACAAACAAACAAACACCCAACAGCTTATCCGAAACAATTTATCACTTGTATCCGGAATGCATCCGGGTATTTAATGTGTGTATCCCTTAAAACACTCCATTGGTAAATCACACCATGCCAATATCGTATTTATGTTATCTGTAAATACAATATAGTTTGGCTTGTATGATTTAGTAGTTTTAACATGTTGGGGTATAAGCAAGTGGGTTTACAGTACGTCAGAGCTGATCGATGGCTGTAATATGGTGGTTGGGTTTGGTTGGGCAGTGGATGTTTGGTTAGTGGCTTGAATATATTTCAATGTTGTTCTGATCAAACTTCGGCCGCCGCAGAAAATATCAAAAGATAGAAAACTAGCTGATGCCGCGAAATCGTCCACGTGGATTGAGGTTGTTTTGATGAACCCCTGTGAACTTTTTTGGTCAGACCCGGGATTCAACTGGAGACCTTATGTCCCATGAACTTCATTAAATTCCATCCACAAATGAAAAAAAAGGAAAGTAGGCTAGGTAACTAAATTCCTGTGTTGAGTTTTGTTTGCTCCCAAAACATACCCTCTCGAAGCTCGACAAGTAAATCGCAAGGAACTTGAAACTCACTGTGAAATGTTAAGCCCAAAGCCATATAATATGTTCCAATTATACTCTACTTACCTACTATATTGTACATGTACTAGAATATAGATCAATCTATCCTGACTAACTGACTGATATCCACGCTCAGCCTAAACCGCTGGGGTTAAAAACTTTATGGCATAGGCAAAAAAAGGAGTGGTTGCAAAATAGTAAATTATTCAACATTTGGGTAATGCAATGTCTTATTTTACGGGCGGCGTGGTAAATGCCAAGCTCAATGAGGGATTTTAGAGTAACTTCACATTCCTACGAGAACATTATGAAGAACTCTCGTGCTTGAAGGTTTCCTTGCGATATTTTCCTTCACTGTTAAAACAAGTGATATTCATATTCAGGTAGTCAGTACCTATAAGATTTTGTTTGAAATACTGAATTGTGACAACAATCATCACATCAAAAGTCAACGCACTTTTTGACTCTTGTCGATATTAAAATGGTTGTTAAACATAAAATTAACAGGAGACGAGGATATAACGTCTTTTGGCAAGTCCTCTGTTTAATAATCATTAGAAAATAATTTATTTGACTGGTTGTCAAATACCCAATTGCTTGAAATGCACATTAACTTAGAAAATCACTCACTCACACACTTACCATCTGGTGAGATGGCAGTCAAGGGCTAACTTGTAGTGGATAAAAAAAAAGCAATGTTACAAGTGGCCGAGGATCGAACCCCTAAATAGTGGAGGTCGGGAAATCACTAGGCTATCACCGCTCTAAAGAACACAAACAAAACTTCAAGTCACGCCCAAAGAAGTAGGTACGTAGGTATTACTTGAAAAACAAGATTCAACATTTTCAATTTGCTCACCACTTTGCATATTATTGTCAATACAACGAATTATGATGATTAACGTTTCAAAACCAATTTGCAGATTGTCTCCTCAACTCAAGAGGGCACAATATTACTGAGTTAAACGGAGTCCCCGGCCGTGTTCCCGGGGAGGGCAAATAATTCCTGTCAGATTAAACAGTGTCTACAGCAAGCGCTGCGGTTTGTTTGTACAGATGAGAAATAAAAACCACTTTCTGCTTCGTTCGCATTTTGTAAGATTTCGCAATTGGAGGTCTTTCCTTGATTGTTTATCTCTGTTTATTCGGATAAACTTGATTTTTATACGACTGCCTGAAAAAAGGAGTATATATTGTTTTCAGGGTTCATGTATGTATGTATGTATGTAAGTTTGTATATTCCACCATAACTTCTATACAACTGAACCGATTTTGATAAATGAGGTATGGTTAGAATCCCTAGCTTATTCCGGAGGACATAAGCTAGTAAATTAAAAAAAAAATATGGGGTGACCATGGCCCGCATTAAAGGCTAAAGTTGAAAAAAGAATCGAAAATAAGATTAACTATATATTTGTTGGGTTCTTACGGTTTCAATACCATAGATATAAGTTTAGTTTTAAGACGAAAATAATCAACTGTCAAAATTTTTTCTTTTTTCTTTTTGCCGCGCTGTCGTCTGAGCATATTAGCATTATTTTTGCCCTTTATAATTAGCTTGTCTCAGTATTTTTATAATATACGGTTGTTATAACAATCAGCAAACAGCTTTTCACTAATACTTACCTGGATTCCCAACATGGTCCTTCGAACCGGATTTGAACATAGTTAAATATGGACAACCTTATTAACAACCAGAAAGATTTAAACCAGTAACATCTGAATATATGGATTCTCAAGCAAAGTGCGGTGTTAATTGTGAAATCAACTTCGCCTATGAACACTCTAAGCATAGCTTGTTATATGTAAGCATAGTCTAGAGTAAGTAGACAATCTGTAAAACTTTGGAGTAACCACTATAACGGTAATTAGTACACGTCTACTTGTTGGTTACATACCTTAGAAAATACCTATTAATATTATCGTTTCAAGTGTATATTTTGCCTAATTATATGTTAAATGAGCTCAGGTACTTACCAACTTGTGTAAAACTATAATTCATAAATTATTGTAAATGTTATTCTACCTATAGAATTTGCAAGAATACATCTTATTTATTTCTGCAAAACACATCTATCAATGGTAGTAGATAACTTTAAAAGTTCTGTCTTGTAGTACAGATTGCAATACTGTTTGTTGTTGTTTCCACAGGCTAATATCTAAATAATTCATTGTAATTAGGTATCTTAATAGTTTTAAGCACAATTATTAATCCCTGTATTGTATCACATTCCAGACTTGTCGTTCTCCTCCCAGAATTGCCGAGAGAGAGGAAAAGGAACTAATTAAGAGACGGGCAAGTTATAAAGGGCGGCTTACAGCATTTGCTAATTATGTAAACAGTCTAAGCGACTCAATGAGTCACAGGCAACTTAATGAGCTGCAACTACGCTTAGGTATGATAGAATCTCTATATCAATCCTACGATGAAATTCAAACTAAGTTAGAATGTTTACTTGATGATATGTCAGTGCAACTGGCAGAGAGAAATGAATTTGAAACACTATATTTCTCTCTAGTTTCAAAGGCACAACAAATGTTAAGTAAGGACTCTAAAGATGTTGATAAACATAGTGATAAACTGTCATCATGTAGTAATCGAAATCTGGTAAATTTACTCACAATTCAATTACCAAAGTTTAGCGGCTCCTATGAGCATTGGTTAGAGTTCCATGACACATTTACAAGTCTAATACATTGCAATGACAACATTGACAACATCAACTTCACTATTTAAGAGCTTGTTTAGAGGGAACTGCAGCTATTGTTATAAAATCAGTTGACCTTTCATCTGACAATTATTCGGTGGCCTGCAGGCCTATTCGCTAAATATTACTACCTAGCCTACCTTAGCCTACTTTGTAAAAGATTTGACAACAAGCGGTTATTAATTCAAAATCATGTTACAGCCCTATTCAATATTGATTCTATTAACAAAGAGTCATCTCAATCATTAAAGCATCTTGTTGATCAGGTGAATAAGAATCTGCCAGCATTAGAGTCATTAGGTTAACCCGAAGAAAACTGGGATGTTTTATTAATACACATATTGACTCACAAACTGGATGCTAAATCTTATCGAGAATGGGAAGAATATAAAGGTCGGCTGGATAAAGATAAACCTATAACGTTAAGTTCATTTACTCAATTTATTAGAGATAGAGCGTACTTACTTGAAACTTTAGAATTGTCTCGTAATCATCATTCCTCACTTAAACACAACAATAATATTGTCAAGGTTAAGAGCATGGTGTGCAACACTTCACCTGCAAGTTCGAGCATGAACAACTCTTCAAGTGACTCATCTCCGTCCAGCTCACCATCAAAGAAGTGTCCAAAATGTGGCGGTGACCATTATTTACCGAACTGTCCTCAGTTCCTGGATCTCAGTGTTGAGCAAAGGTTAGAATTATTGCCGAATTACAAAATTTGCTATAATTGCCTCCAGCCAAATCACTTCTGTAATCGGTGTAAGAAAAATGGTTGCAGGATATGTAGAAAGAGACACAGCTATCTCATTCACAAGTCTGATTTTCCAAAGCGAGCTCCATCGGGTGTTGTTTCAGACGATTCTAACAAACCCACTTTGTCCACATCAAACGCGTCATCTGGTGAGGTAGGTCCAAGTAGTGTTGCATTGTCTGCTTGCGTTCCGACACGTAATCAAGAAGTGCTCCTTTCAACGGCCTTGATAAAGGTGTATGATGCACAAAATTGTGCACATACTACACGTGCAGTTCTGAACAGTGGAAGTAAACTTAAAACAGAAAAGTAAACAGAAAATTAAACTTACCCAGTATTCAAATTAATAGATCAGTGCATGGAATAAACAATTCTGCATCACGGGTTCATGAGTGCTGTCAAGTACATGTAGAGTCATTTAATGATAATTTTAAAACAAAGATTAATTGTTTTGTATTGCAGTCGCTCACCGATTACGTTCCTAGTAGTCAAATGAACGTGACAGAATTGAATATTCCTAGTGATGTAAAGTTAGCTGATCCTAAATTCCACACTCCGTCTGAGGTTGATATGATTATAGGCGCTGACCTGTTTTGGGATATCTTAGGCTCCCACAAAATCATCCTTGGACAAAGCAAGCCGATTTTGTGGCAAACAAGATTCGGTTGGGTCGTCGCCGGTCCGATGAACTATGTGTCAAATTGCTTGATATCCCCTAGTATTAAATGCAATTTTAGCGCGATTAAGTGCTCAAGTCATGTTAATGATGACCTTGAAACCAATTTAATGCGTTTCTGGCAACTCGAAGTAGTTAGCCTTAAGTCATCATACTCTGAGGAAGAGCAAGCATGCGAGGATCATTTTGTAAAAAACACAAAGCGATTGCCAGATGGTCGAATTTGTGTTAGGCTACCATTGAAACAATCAGCGGATGTCCTAGGCGAGTCCTTGCCACGCGCTAAACATTGTCTTTTTTCGTTGGGAAAACGACTTAAGAGGGATACATTATTTTGTGAACGGTACCGGGATTTTATGTTAGAGTATTTAAAGTTAGGACACATGTCTGAATGCGATAATCATTTACGCAATCTGGGCTATTTCATACCTCATCATGGAGTGGTGCGCGAAAGCAGCTCTACCAAAAAATTGCGCGTAGTGTACAATGCAAGCAGTTCTACCACTAGCAATATAGCGCTTAATGATATCTTAATGCTCGGACCTACTGTTCAGAACGATTTGCTGTCCATTTTATTGCGCTTTCGGTGTCATAAAATAATTGTAGCCGGTGATGTAGGAAAAATGTATCGAAACGTACACGTACATCCAGAAGACAAACATTTGCAACAAATTATCTGGCGGGATAACCCGTCTGAGCCGATTAAATGTTTTCAGCTGAATACCGTCACATACGGTACAGCCAGTGCTCCATTTCTCGCCACTAGGTGCTTAAAACAAGTCGGCCTAGACTGTCAAGATAAACAGATTAGTGAGATAATTATTCACGATTTTTACGTGGACGATTTATTAACTGGAGCAGATACTGTGAAAGAGGCTTTAGATATTAAAACTAAAATAACTACTGAATTAGCCTCTGCTGGCATACCACTCCGTAAGTGGAAGTCAAATAATCCACTGGTGATGACAGATAAATCTAACCAGATGTCTGTTGATTTAAATATTGGAGCCTTGGAATGTAATAAAACCCTAGGTTTATACTGGAATAATTTGATAGATCAATTTTATTTTCAGATTAACTGTAACATTCCAACTGAAGCTAGAAAACGGTCTATTTTGTCAGTAATTTCTCAAATCTTTGATCCGTTAGGAGCTTACTAGCTCCCTGTATAATAACAATGAAAATCATGCTACAGAAGCTTTGGCTTCACAAGTTATCATGGGTTGAGAGGTTGCCGCATGAATTGTATAAGCTTTGGTTAGACACAGCAAAACGGTTACCTATTCTAAACAACCTGCGTATTGACCGTCGTGTTGTTTGTGATGATCATGACTTTATTGACTTGCACATTTTTTCAGACGCGTCTCAACTCGCCTATGGTAGTTGCGTATACGTGCGGAGTACAAACGATCGCGGTGAAGTTCTTGTCAGTTTATTATTAGCCAAAAGCAGAGTGAGCCCTCTTAAGCCCACCACGATACCACGACTCGAGCTTTGCGGTGCATTAACAAGTGTTCGTTTATATGAAAAGGTGAATAAATCGCTGCGAGTCAAAGTACGTAAGACCTTTTTTTTGGACCGATTCAATGATTGTGCTAGGTTGGCTCAAAATGCTGCCTATTAAATTACAGCCTTTTGTTAGAAACAGAGTCGCAGAAATTTTGGAAGTGTCGGGTAACACTTCCTGGCGTCATGTTCCGACGGGTCAGAATCCAGCCGACCTGATATCGCGTGGCGTTGACCCAACGTTGGAGGCTTCGAGCTTGTGGTGGTCCGGGCTCCGGCCCTGAATTTCTAAACATGATGAAACTCAGTGGCCCTCAAATACCGAATGCATTAATAGGAGCTCACTCCCTGAAACTTAAAAAGTCGCATTACATGCAAGCAACGAATCTAATCTGTTAATAAATCTGAATATATATTTCCAAAAAATGCATCAAAACAAAGGGTAATTTTGATGAATACCTATGCCCCAACATTGTACGGCTTGCCTAAAATTCACAAAGACAATATTCCAATACGACCAGTGGTTTCGTATATTGGTGCACCAGCATATGAACTGGCAAAGGAGTTAAATGATATAATTAAATCAAAAACATCATTTAAGCCCAAATTTGCTCTTAAAAATAGCAGCCACTTGGTCACGAATATAAAAGATCTGATTTTACCTGTCCAATGTATGCTGTTATCATTGGATGTAGAAAGTTTATTTACTAATGTACCAGTGCGTGAAATTTTAGATATTTTAAAGGGATTGCTAGAAATTAAACAGTTACACCCTAATGAAATATCAGAATTAATTGAGTTAACGCAAATTTGTATGGAGCAGAATTATTTTAAATTTAATGATCATTTTTACCATCAAAAAGAGGGGCTAGCTATGGGTTCTCCTCTAAGCCTTCTAATGGCTGAAATGTTCATGGATAACTTTGAGAATAAACACATAGTGAATGAGAACAGTATTTTCTACTACTACCGATACGTAGATGATATAATCATATATTGGACGGGGACAGCGAGACAACTGGATGCATTCGTTAAAAAACTTAATAGATTGCACCCAAAAATTAAGTTTAAGTCAGAATTAGAACAGAGCAAATTTTTGAATTTCCTTGACTTGACTATATCCCGGGTTAATAATAAACATGAGTTCAAAATTTATCGCAAGCCTACATTTACTGACACAACTATACCCGCATCGTCTTGTCATCCTTGGCAACATAAGCTAGCAGCATTCCATAGCTATGTACACAGGTCAAAAGAGTCACTGTCAAAAGAGGACTATAGGAAAGAATTAGAGGTTATATACCAAATCGCACATTCAAATGGATACAATCAGAATATTGTGAATAATATAATTAAAAAACAGCAGTCAGTACAAATTAGAAAAGATCTTTACATGGCTACATCGGATAAAATAAGTAAATATAAAGCCAGTTTGACGTATTTTGGACCTATATCTGAGCGCATTGCAAAGACGCTCAGATCACATGATGTGCATGTCGCGTTCAAGACAAATAATACACTTCGGAGGATTTGCAATGGGAAAGATAAATTAAAGAATCATCAAAAATCGGGTGTTTATAAGCTTGAGTGTCCTGAATGTGGTGCCACATATGTTGGTCAAACTGGGCGCAATTTCGAGACGCGCTATAAGGAACATATTATGTCTGCTTATAGGAACGATCAACCACAAAGGCCCCACTTCGCTAAACATCTTTTGGACAGTGGACATGAGGTGGGCAATAACCATTCATATAAAATCCTGCATAAATGTAATAAAGGGTTTCGAATGTGCGTTTGGGAGCAATTAGAAATAATTAAACACAATAATAAAGGATTTGAGTTAAATGAACAAATTAACGTATCAAATTCACCTTTACTCAATTTATACAGTAATAGAGGAGGGGGCGGGGCTTCAGTATGAGTCATGCCAAAAAGGTATATAAGCCGGAACTTGCGATACGATAGTCACTTCACAATCGTGCATTGTTGAGTCAACGTCTCCTGAAGATGCTCCGGTGTCGGAGTGAAACGTACGTTGAGAGTGATTTGGAGGATTTGTGTGGTGTGTGTTGTGCCTGTGCGAATTGCTGGGTGGTGGGTGTCGCATGCTGCAAGTGAAAGACACGCACTGTACCACACAGATTTGTCTACTGTAGCGGATTATAGCGAATTAAACTTCTAGTTCATTCACTATCATGGACTTCCGCAAAGTAACGCCTGCTTCTATTCAAAACTTATTACTTACCAAACTATTATTATAAATGCGAAAGTTTGGATGGATGGATGGTTTTTTTTATCCACTACAAGTTAGCCCTGGACTGCGATCTCACCTGATGGTAAGTGATGATGCAGTCTAAGACGGTACCGTTAGTGGCATGGCAGTTATATTAAACCATACCTATTACCCTATTCGGTTTCTACACGGCATCGTACCGGAACGCTAAATCGCTTGGCGGCACGTCTTTGCTGGTAGGGTAGTAACTAGCCACGGCCGAAGCCTCCCACCAGGCCAGATCAGGGAAATTTATTAATTATAAATTTCCAAACCCTGCCGGGGATCGAACCCGGGACCTCCGCACGTTAAGGCAACAGCGCTCAAACCTGTTCTACGGAGGTCGTCAAACGGAGGTTTGTTACTCAATCACGCCAGAATGGCTGAACGGATCTGGATTAAATTTGGCACAGAGATGGGTTATAGTCTTGAATAACACATAGGCTTTTTATCCCGGAAAAACAAGGCGAACTCCTTACTTTTCCGGGATAAAAAGTAGCGGGAACAAAAAACACTTCAATCCACGCAGACGAACTCGCCGGCATCAGCTTATTACCTCATACATGTGGAAAATTTATACTCAGGTTGGTCAAAAGGCAAAATTAATTTTAAGCCGTGCCCTTTTGAACCACAAGTTGAACAAAGTCCGCTTTAAATCTATCAATTAGGTGAACTACAGGCCCTTTTCGGTTTGAGTTAGCTTAGAAGCTTAGCGCTCGAACAGACCTGCAAACAATAGGTACCTGATGTCTGAGGCGGTGACCCACTTAGTTTGAATATACGTATCACTTCATCACTACAGCCCATTAACGTCCCACTGCTGGGCACAGGCCTCCACTCTCATAGGAGAGACGGAATTAGAGCTTAGACCCACCACGCTGCTCCAATGCAGGTTGGCGGGCTTTAACGACTATTATCATGTTAGTGATAATAACCGGGACCGACGGCTTAACGTGCTCTCCGAGGCACGGGGGTGAAACACCGCCAACTTCCTAACTCCGGGCTAGTACTGGGAATCTCTAATCCGAAAAACCTGATACTTAATTATGGCCCGACCCGGGACTCGAACCCGGGACCTCGTCAGCCGCAGTCAAACATGCTAAACACTAGACCAACGAGGCGGTTACGAGACCAACGAGGCAGTTTAAATCTATCGATTCGGTGAACTACAGATCATGAGCGGCCCTTTTCGGTTCGAGTTAGCTTAGAGGCTCTAACAGACCTGCAAACAGTAGGTACCTGATGTCTGAGGGGATGACCAACTTTGTTTAAATATACTTACCACTTAGGTACTACCTAATCCATTTTATTGGTATTACATTAACGTACAGGTTATTATGATGCCCGCGTAAGTTTTTTTGAATTCCTGAGAAAACTCTTATTTTCCGGGATAAAAAGTAGCCAATTTCCTTTCCTGGGATGCAACAAAATACAAAATTTGATCAAAAACGGTTGGAAAATTGGGTCGTGAAAGCGTAGCAGACAGACACACACTTTCGCATTTATAATATACCTAAGTATGTATTAGTAGTTGCATGGATAAGTACCTATTGATCTGTCTAACGGCCGGCTCTGCTACCACTCATACTCAATACTCAATGTCATTTATTCAATATAGATACAATATAATTATATAGGTACACTTATTGACGTTAAAAATAACTTATAAAACATGGTGAAAATCGGTTACGGTATCTTAAAACTAAAGCTACGAGGGTTCCAAACGCGCCGTCTGAGAAGAGCCCACAACAAACTCAGCCGGGATTTTTTATTTTTATTATCACCATTTCATCATCTTAACTAAGGAACTATCAGAGCCATAGCCTCCTTGTCGTTTAAGTAGTCCTTTACATGGTAATAAGAGTTTTCAATGAGTTTACGTTTTACATTAACTTTGAACTTATTGTAGAAGCGGACACCTTCATCTTCACCTCATCACAAATCACAATCACAACTTACGGGCTGGCATTAACATACTTCGGATCTCACGAATTTTCCTTTGAAATCTTACACGCAGAGCACAGAGACACCTGCCCCCCGATTGTGTAAGGAAACCGTAATCGTTTGTCATCCATATATATAAAAGCGAAAGGTCACTGATTCATCACGATATCTCAGGACCTATAAAGCATACAAATTTGAAATTTGGAAGGTAGGTTCCTTCTATGGTGTAGACACCACTAAGAAACCGTTTTGAGAAAATTCCTGCCTAAGGAGTTGAAATGGGGGTTGAAAGTTTATATGAAAGTCCTTTGTTTCTGAGGTTAGATACATGAAAATTGGCAATTAAGTTATTAGTTATAAATAATGAAAACCTGTATAAGCAATTTTATGAAAATCTACCCCAATAGGGGTGAAATGGGGGTTGGAAGCTTACATAAGGGCTCCCAAGTTTTTGAAGTAAGAGATTGGAAAATCGGCATAAAGGTTATTAGTTTTAAGTAATAATAAACTGCATAAGCAATTTTTCGATTATCCAACCCAAAGGGCGTGAAATAGGGGTTGAAAGCTTGCATGAAGGTTATAAGTTTTTGAAGTAAGCATTAAGGACTTATTAGTCTTAAATAATAAAAAGCTGCCGATGCTATATAGCTGCTATAAGTAGGCCTTTTGCAGCGGAAAAATCGCATACGAAATCAGAAATAGTACGCGGACGAAGTCGCGGGCGACCGCTAGTCCGGATAAGTATAATTCAACCTGTGCACGTCAAAAAGCATGTATGAACTCCATAAACAGTTCGAGCAATACGTTTTAAACTGTCAAATTATTACGATTTGCTTAGACAATTGTTTACAACAAACATTACCTATGCCGTCTCTTATTTAACCGCACCAAAAGAGGTGCCCAAGTTAACATTACGCGTTAGAAACACGAAGCTCAAATGGCTCATAAATTTTGATTACCTGTTCAGCAGTAATACCGTGGCATAAAGCAGTATTATTTTAAAACGCCAAATTTATATGACGCACTTTGACGTCCCTAAAATAAGGATTATATTTCTGGAACAAAAGCGAGATCAATATTGAAATAATACTGATTTAAGTGATGGTAGTAAGTCCCCAGCAGCGCCTTGTTAAGGCAACGCGAGTCAACTGTTAAACCTCTTCTCAAATGGTTAATGATTTATGTTGTAACTTGTAACCCCTGCTAAGGGTACAGGGGGATGTTATAATTTCTTAAGATGTCTTAAGTAATTTAGGTGTCCGCTTACTTATTATCTTCTATACAATAATATTAGGTTCCTAACTGCCTCGTTGGTCTAGTGGTTAGAATCTTCGACTGCGGCCGACTAGGTCCCGGGTTTGAGTCCCGGTTCGGGCCATACTTAATTAAGTATTGGGGTTTTTTGATTAGAAATTCTCATTACTAGTCCGGAGTTAGGAAGTTGGCGGTGAGAGTTGTCACCCCCGTGCCTAGGAGAGCACGTAACGTCGGTCCTGCGCCTGATTTCTCTCTAATCGTGTTGAATTTTCCGTCCCATCGGTTATGAGGGTACGGAACAGAGAATGCGCACACACTCGTGCATTATTATATCTCCCGCGTAGATAGCTAATCTCTCTAGAGATTGGCCGCCGTGGCCGAAATTCGGTCGGGAGGACATTATTAGGTACCTATACCTAGTCCTACCTCCGAGTTTATGACTTAAAGTTATAAATGCGAAAGATGTTATCTGTATATTTCCTTCACTGATTTGATTATGATAGTTTAAGGATGGTACTTACTTAGGTATACAAGTACGTTATATTATATTTTGCATTCCGGGAAAGACCATAGGCTACTTTTTATCTAAGAAGGGAAAATCAAACGCGGATGAAGTCTAGTTCTAGTGCTTAATACCTATAATAAAAACGACAGGATGGATGCTGGCGTCAAAATAGATTTCAATAACAGAATGGGCCGTAAAAGCGTAGCAACAAGTGAAATAAATTTAACGAATTAAAAAATACGACTGCACTGCTTTCGCTCGCTTCCTGCTGATTTTCGGATTTTTACCTCCTTATGAAGCGATTTGCATATACTATAGCCTTTGGAATCTTATTCAAATTTTTATTAAATGATATTTGTTTGTGAATCAGTGGATATTGAACTATAGTGTTATATATTTTTGGAATCTACTCATAATTTTCTAGATGATGATTATACAGTTAATCTTATTTTCGAAATTTTTTTTTCAACTTTAGTCATACTTTAGTCTTTAATGCGGGACCATGGTCACCCCATCAATTTTTTTTTATATTACTAGCCTATGTCACTCGGAATAAGCTAGGGATTCTAACGATACCTCATTTATCAAAATTGGTTCAGCCGTATAGAAGTTATGGTGGAATATACAAACTCACATACATACAAACATAATACTTACATACATACATGAACCCTGAAAACAATATACTCCTTTTTTCAGGCAGTCGTATAAAAAGACACCACTTTCACTTCTATAATAATGCCAAATGATGGCCGCGACTTCGCCCGCGTTGCTTAAGATTTTTTTTATTGCCGCGGGAATATTATATAATGCCGTTAATTTCCCGGGATAAAATGAATCTTCCCCGGAATGCAACTTATCGCTATACCAAATTTGATCAAAATGGGTTGAAAAGATAGGCCGTGAAAGCGTAGCACGATGTGAAGTGGACAGACAGACACACTTTCGCATGAAATTCAAAATTCAAAAAAATTCAAAATTCTATATTTGCAGAAACATTCTTCACAATGAGATGTTATTTGTTAGTTTTTAGTACAAATGTTTCACCTTATAATAAGGCATGCAAAATTACATGTTTTGTTTATATTATTTATTATTTGAAATTTAAAAATTCATCTATTCTATAAAGTTCAGCATTCATAATAAGTAGAAGTATAGATTATAAGTAGCTAAGTGTCACATAGACATAGATTCAGCTAAAAGGACTAAAATCTATAGTTCAGTCGTAATCGGAGAGTAGTTCAAGGTACAAGGGCCTGTACGGTAGTCGAACCGTTTTTAAAGTCTAATCAAAGTCCGAAATATTCAAATTTGAAACGAGTTCAAAGGATCAAAATTGCCAAAGCCAAAGCATTTCGAAGGTTTTAATCCGGCAGCAGATTGGAATTGGTTCAATGACGGTGAATTTCATTATTTCTGCAATGCTTAGGAACGGCCATTTAAAATTTTTGAAAACCTGCTTATAGTGTGGTAGATACGTACGTCTAAGGTAGCATGCTTAGCAAATGTACCTACTTCAATGTCAAACTAGTAATGGAATAAATAAAAAAAGGAATTATAAATTCCCAAACAACCCCTGCCGGGGATACCTACTTGCTAGGAGATACTGAGCGCATCTTCTGCATCAATCATTGTTACAGTATCAATTGTTGTGATTGGCTGAATTTATGGTATTCTTGCTGCGTCAATGAATTTTTTCCAATAGTGGAAGAGTGTTGTCCAATCAGAGGTGATTGCGATCGTTACACTGTAGCTGTCAGAGATACGCGGTCGCCCTGCTGTTCGCGCCGATGCACGAAACAGCGAATTAATACGACGGCAGCCGACAGCGCCCGAGCGAGCGGGCGGTGGCGAAAGAAACCGTTTAATCTGACATTTCGCTACCGACACTTCAACAAACAGCTTTAACGTTTCTAAAATAAATTATTAGGTCCTTACTTATGAAATTGCCGTTTTGTCGTACTGGCCACTTTGATCTCAAATATCTCCTCTTTGGTTAGGAATTTCAATTTCAAATGTATTTACTATTTACTCATGCTTTTGTGTTTTAAAAACCCCTATTCATTTGTTTTTCCTCTTTTGGTTTTTTCTTTGCGTCACTCAGTTTACAAAATGGAAAACTTGAAATATCGCGTTATTTACGAGTACGAGTGCCATCGTGGTACCAGTGCTGCAGAAACGGCTCGAAGGATTAATTATGTGTAGTGGCGGCGGTGTCGCAAAAGAAAACACAGTGCGTTTTTGATTCCGACGTTTTCGTTCTGGAAATTTCAATCTGCAGAACAAGCCCCGTGGACGGCCGGAGACCAAAGTTGATAATGAAGAATTGAAGGCTAATGTGGAAGCGGATCCATCGCAAACCACGTCCGAGCTAGCTGCAGGTTGCGGTGTTAGTGATAAAACTGTTTTCCACTTGAAGCAAATTGGGAAGGTGAAAAAGCTTGAATGGTGGGTACCTTATGAATTGAGTGCAGCAAACCGACAAACGCGTGTCGACTGCTGCGTTACATTACTCAACCGGCACAATAATGAAGGGATTTTAAATCGAACCTGTGATGAAAAGTGGATCCTGAACGATAATCGGAAACGCTAATCGCAATGACTGAACCCTGGCGAACCAGCCAAATCCTGCCCCAAACGAAAATTGACTACAAAAAAAATTACTTGTGTGCGTTTGGTGGACTAGTGCCGGTGTCGTTCACTACAGCTTTCTTAAATCTGGCCATACGATTACGGTGGATGTCTATTGTCAGCAACTGCAAACCATGATGGAAAAGCTAGCTGCTAAACAACCGAGGCTCGTCAATCGCTCTAGGCCACTGCTGCTTCAGGACAACGCTAGACCATACACTCCACAACAGACGGCTACCAAATTAGAGGAGCTTCAATTGGAATGTCTAAGACATCCACCGTACTCCCCGGACTTTGCTCCAACAGATTACCATTTTTTTCGAAATTTGGATAACTTCTTGCAAGGGAAAAAATTCAACTCCGATGGGGCAGTCCAAAGCGCCTTCAAAGATTTTATTGATTCCCGTCCGAATGGTTTTTTTAGTAAAGGGATCAATGAACTACCTATGAGATGGCAAAAGTACATAGATAGCAATGGTATATACTTTGATTAAATATTAATATTATATTTGATTAAAAATCGACTTTATGTCCCTCCCTTACAAAACGGCAATTTCATAGGTAAAGACCTATTATTATAACTAAATAAATTATTATCTAGCATCTGTGTTAAATAACTACAGTAATAATCAAACATTCATTTAACCCGGCGTCATTGTGGTACAAAATTGTTACACGGATGTTAAGGTGGGTCAATATAACCCATGTATATATTGTACGATATTTTCATGTTTTATTGAATATATTCATAATCCTTGTCATTATAATGTATATTTACACTCTGATCTTAGGAATAAACAAAAAAAGATATGAATCACCGAACATTTATTCAAAATATTTAAACTTTTACTGAAACTCCCAAAATATTAACAAAATTGAGATCCCTTAGAGTTTCATCACCTTACTACGCTAAAATATAGTATTTTTAGTCATATATAGGACCTAAATTATAAAATCAAAAACATGAACCTAAAAACATAAGAAAAAACTTGAATAAACACCAAAAAAAAAAAACAGTACAAAAATCATACAAAAAAAGGCGCGAAATTTTGTTACGTTAATTGTGAGTATGGGTCATATTGACCCTTTTGACAAATAAGCACGTTTAGCTTCCAGCGCAGTCACTGTTGGACTCATTTCTTTTCAGAAACGTTTAGAATACAGCGTTGGCTCCAGCTACTGAGAAGACGGCCAACGACGCTCGCGTACGTAAAAAAATATTTGCATTCTTAAATACACTGGGTCATTCTGACCCAACCTCAATGACGCCGGGTTGAAATTCAGTGTGTTAGTATCAAGATTAACCTTCTTCGTGTAACATTAGCAACAATCTACAACAGTTGCTATCTGGTCCTGGTTGGCTGAAACTACACCTAGACGTAGGCCTTGTTGCTATGTGTAATTTCAGTGCTTCGCAAATGCGACGTTAGCCTCTTGCTTCGTCCTGGTCACCGCTGACGTCATCAGTACTAGGGACTGAAAAACAGATTCATAAAGGTGACAGAAATATAAATGTTACAGAATGAAAGTGTAACAGAATCGAAGCTGTAACCCTTTTGAATGTGTTTTTCATTCAGTTAAATCCACGTCTTAGACGCCGAGGTGCTCTCATAAAATGTTTAATTTCGTCTAATAAATTATCAATAATTTCTTCAGTTAATCTATAATTAAAAACAAAGTCTCTATGCATATTAAACAGTCCTAAATTACACTACCTATGTCAGCCGCTTGACGTCGACTTTTTAGACATTCTAAGGAATAAGCTTCTTCCAATAAAAATTAACCCGAAACACTTATATTTCTGTAACATAAATGAATCTGTACCAGAAATGAAGGATTTTACAGTGTTTTAAAGTGTGACCGAAATAGCGACGTTGCCAAATTTACTGTTGAGGGGTATTCAAATTTGAACGTAAGGTGAAAGCGCCGATGGTTGCAATTGTGTTAAGTAAATCATGGCCATAATGTGCCAGTGTGTGTAAAGTCCAATGAAAAGTGAGAAGACCGCGTTGTCACACCGTGCAATTTTGTTAGGTATAAATAATAACTAGGTACATGCCCTAACAGAAATAAACGGTTACAGATTTATTGGGTTACATTATTGCTTCTGTTTCCATTACAAGTGTTTCTGTTTTATAACAGTTGCAAAAAACAGTGTTTAAACCCCTTATTTCGGTTACTGTTTCAGTCCTTAATCAGTGTGGTCCTAAAACAGTAGAGGGCGCTGACTGGAAGGTTCTCGCTTTGACCGGCCCTTCATTACGGGTGTTTCACACGAGGTTCAAGACGTTTGCGTCGGATGTCTGGCAAGAAAGAATCTGTCTAACAGTCTAAGGGTAGATACACATTCCCGTAATATTAGAACCGGCAATTTCGTTGGATAGATACGAATTTATATTCATATTGTTAATATAATATGTATGTAGTATTCATGTTGTTTCTCTGGAGATTGGCCGCCGTGGCTGAAATTCGGTCGGGAGGACATTATTATTATAAATAGAAGAGTCTGTTATTGATTGTGCTAAGCTGTTACTACTCTGGCAGTTGGCTCTGTTCTGTTGCACGAAGCAATTCACTTCTATACACTAGTTACCTCGCTGTTCGACCCTAGTGACGTGTAAGGGCCATTACTCCGGACGAACCCACTCTGATTGCGTCCTGCGACAAAGATGTGACAAGTGCTTCTGTAATTACTTACAAGTACCTACACTCGTTCAAAGTAACGAATTTAAGCACCCACTCGGCCCCTTAACCTTTCAGCGACATCTAGAGCACCTCCTTTTTGCTTTTTGAAAGAAAATTACTGAAATAGATTATAATATTATTTTTATCGATCGGTGATCATCCGTAACACAAGTCATACATTTAAGTAGTCACTAGTTCCCGTTCAGAATCAGTGACGTGAAACCAATTAATGCTGTATTTAGTCGGCCGGCTTTAGCCGTAGGTACCAACCTGGATGGATATGGCATGAACGGGAAACTTTAGGTATATATATATATATATATATCGACGGTTAAAAGGAAATAGGGCATAAGCGACATTTTGGTCAAAAATGAGTTATTATGCCATTGGACTTAAAATTTTCTGCTCTTTCGAATGCGCTTACTCCCATGGCTCTACGATGACTTTTATGGCGTATAAGCCCAAGCAGAAAAAACAATTTATAGTGTTATTTTTGCTAACCGACGAAAATTCTGGTCATTTTTGCTATAAAGGTGATTGTACCCCTACAAAAATGATTTATTTTGGGTTTGTTGTCGGTAATGCTTTTTTACTTCACAAGGGTGCCAAGCTTTTGGTTGTTTATGCCTTTTAAGCATTTCAATTGAAAAGTACAAATGTTGCTTAAAGCTTACTTCCATTTCGTAATTTAACAGAGCTATGGCGCTTGTGCCTTATATACAAAATGCATCCATATATTACTCTGGCGGTTATCCCCTATTTTCATTCAGTTCTTAATGACAGCCAAGTCGGTTATGCCCTATTACCTAAATTGATTTTAATATGACACTGGTGGTTATACCTTACTTCCGTTTACTAATATAAATACGATTGTCGCTAATTCCATATTACTTAAGTTAAATTAGATATCATGGTGTCGATTATAATGTAGCGGAGTATAACGAGCTGGTTGTAATAAGACTCACAATTGTTGATTAGAGTAACGAAAGGAATAATAATTTTATTTGTAAAACTTATCGATATATATACAGAAAACCTTAAGAACTAACAACCAATAGAAAAGAAGATTAAATATTTACAATACAACAACCAATGAGAGAGCATACATTTCAACCAATAAAATCGGCAAACAGAGCCGCGCGAAATGCTAGTTCCAGGTAACGCGCAATTTCCCCGAACTATCGATAATGTAATAATAATAATGGAGGCGGCGCTCGCGTGCGCATGCGCGGGGCGCGAACCGCGGCGACCGCGCAGGCAGGAGCTCAGACGAGCGTCGCATACCGCAGTCAGCCACGAGCGTCGATAGCGCGATGACGTGCGCCTCAGTGCCGGTCCGCGGATCTGTGGTGTTTCGGACTATCTTGTGGTGTTTCGACGGCGTCGCAAAATCAGTGCAGTTAAAACGGTTCTTTTGAGAACTACTCTTTCCATTTCAATAACTGCCCGATCATTCCTTCAGTCTCCAGCCATCGGTGAGTATAAACTTAGGAACGAGACGTTGCTTGACCATTCCATTGAATATCCAGCGAGGTTCTGTCTTTTTCGAGATTGAACTCGCACTTTCCTGTTATCTGGAATTCGCCGGAATCGTGTCAGCTAGGCAATAAAGAATGTAACAGCAAATCCGTGTCTTATTTTCCTCTGTGATAATAAAGTGATTTCCCGTGTACGTTGTCTCTCTCGCTTCCATCTTCCTTTTCCTTCCTTCATTTCCTGGTAAAAGGTAGCGCCTCGCGGCGCCGGTAAGGTATATTTGGTACTCTGTTGGTAAAGGTATATATAGGTATGTCACCGTAAGATTGTAAAAACCGTTAGATTATAATCTCACTCGCGAAATTCTAAACTGTCGAAAGATTAGAATTTAACGCATTATTTTCCGGTAGATTGTAATCTGGTAGGTATTTAAACCCGATAAAACCTAAGTGCCCGGCCGCAGGCCGGGCACTACTTGATTGTTTATGTCGAACCCTAACCTAACCTACAAGAAAGAGACGAGAAAACGTAAATAAAATGAATACTTCAAAAATAGACACTCAGAACATTGAACAGTTTACAATCTTTCGACAGTTTAGAATTTCGCGAGTTAGATTATAATCTAACGGTTTTTACAATCTTACGGTGACAGGTATATTCATGTCACCGTAAGATTGTAAAAACCGTTAGATTATAATCTAACTCGCGAAATTCTGGAGTGATATATATTATGGAGGTAAAGGTACAGGTATATATATGGAGGTAAAGGTATAGGTATATATAGAGAGGTAAAGGTATAGGTATATTTAAAGAGGTAAAATGCTGTGAGCGCGGGAACGAGTGACGTAAGTATTTCGTAAGTAGGTACCTATATCTATTCTTTATGTGCGAAGTACGCACAATAACATATTCCACGTTCGACAATCAGACTTATACGTCGCTTATACCGCAATACCAAATAAGGATTTAATAACGAGTCGGGGCTTATCCATTGGATACCACAAAAACCAGTTTTAAACGCGTCGCTTGTCCCCCCGCAAGTCGCAACACTCAGCCGCGCGCTGTGACAGCGTGAACACGCGCGACTCGTGCGCTCCTATATTTAATAATATCGGGATCCACAGGATTGGTAAGATATCTCTTTTTATTATTTGTGATTATTTATTATTCATGCATTATTATCTAAGTTACCTATATTTCATTCAATGGTATTATTTTAGTTTAAACAATGGAAAGGAAAGGCTGAAAAAGGGACATTTTAGAAATGGCCTTGAAGTCAACAGGTTTACAAAAACCTAAACCAGTTAACCGAAAATTTGACTCTACTTTGAAAAAGGTAAATAAGTAGTCATTTTATGCAGAAACATTGTAGGTATCATAGATAGATATTTTTTATAGCTGTCTAATGTTTCGTAGTTATTCTAGCATTTATAATACTATATTTTACTTTTTATTATAGCGTCCTTGTGAACCTAGTAACAGTATGTACAGTCATGAGCAATGAAATGTAAACAACTGTGATGTTTGACATTGTAGTGTATGGATGTATGTATGCTTGTTGGTTATTCTTTCACACAAAAGCAATTAAACGGAATTGGATGAAATTTAGTTAGTTTATACCAAAGATTAACACACAGGCGCATGTTATAGTTTTTACGGCGAAAATAATTTTTATTCCTACGGGAAAACTACTATTTATATATTATACACCAATACAATTATTTTGGTTGTATTGTTAGATTAGTTGTATGAATGGATTGATTGGTTGGTTGGTTGGTTGGATTGGTTGGTAGGTACAGGTAGCTTGGTTGGTTGGGTTGGATGGGTTGGTTGGATTGTATAGTACTTACTACAGTAAGAAAATGAGGACTTGCGTTACCTATTATTAATTAATTCATTCAGACAACTTTTATTTTTCCGCAGCAGCACACGCCGTTGTCTGGTCCAGGTGTTGAGCTTTTGAGCAGCTCTGTACTAGACGTGACGTCAGACATCAGAAGCTATGAAGCGGATACTGCGCCAGTCAACATTACGCAACATTCAACTGATATCCTCACAAAATCGTCAGTAGATACTTTATCAGACCTATTCTCCAGCTCAAACGCCGATGCTGCGACATCCGTACATGCCAGCCCTGAACCAAATGCACATACATACCACTTCAATAGCCCTAAGCCTGAGTCTGCTTTATTGATCAACTTAATACCGGAAATTGCAACGGACATCCCCACCAGTTCTGCTCAAGATGCTATGTCGGAACATTTTAATTGTTGTGCACTGAATGCTGCAATAGAAATCTGCTTCGCGTCTGATCCTGTAGCAACTCCCGTCACCCCTTCTGAATCAGAAGATGAGTCAAACGTCCGTCCTAGTTCTGCAAATGGAAATGAGATGAACCCTACATCTGCCACCGATGACTGCTCTGCGTCTGATCCTGTAAGCACTCCCGTCACCCCTTCTGCCTCAGAAGATGAGTCAAATGTCCGTCCTAGTTCTGCAAAGGAAAATGAGATGGACTGAGATGAAATGAGATTGAAAATTCTACGCCAATAGTCACAGAAGTAAGTCTGCCTCCTCCACCGGAATTGTCTCAAAGTAATAATAATTCACCTTTAGTAAAATCGGCAAAAAGAAAGAAAAATAGTCGAAAATCGAAGCAATCTGTTGACGTTCGTCCAAGCATATCAACCGATGATACCACAAATGCACAAGCCTATACATTAAGAACAGCCCATCGCGCAAAGAAGTCGGCTTATTTAGATTACATGTCCGATGATGAGGTTGCTTTGTTAAATGCCTTCGGCGATGTTGGAAGCTCTGATGAGTGGGAACCGGAAGTAAGTGGCAAGAAAAAGAAGAAATTATCAGTTGACCCCGAAGAAGAGACAGTAGGTAGGTTATAGGTGATAGGAAAGAAAAGAAAAAAAAGTGAATAAGAGAAGAGACATTTCTCAAAAGCGCCTAAGTGGACAGAGTTACATAAAAACAAATGGAAAAGTTTCTGAAAGAAAAAAAGTTCAACCAAACCCTTGCACTGGTAAAAAATATGGGCATAATTGCGGCGATATTACGGAAGAAAGGAGACTCAGCATTTTCAAACATTTTTGGAGCCTAACAGAGCAGAGAAGAAAGGATTGGATCGTAAGTCTGACTCAAAAAACTAGTGTTAAGAGAAAAAGAAGCATTTTATAGTCCTTTCTTCCCATGTTTCTTGAAACGTTGTTGTTTGACAAAGATACCGTGTTTTGTTTAACGGTGCCTTTTAATTTTAAGTTTAGAAGTTGTCTTTTTTTTGTATAATGTTTATTACTTTTTTAAATGTTAACACTTTCTGTCAAATTGTTTGTTGACAGCGTTATGAAAGAAAGAGACAAAACAGTGTTTTAGCTAAAATAGGTTTATTAAGCGATTCGTGTTTTTATTAGTAAGGGGGTTAATTTTGATTTTTCTTGATTAAAAAGTATTAACAAAAACTTCTTTTTTATTTCAAAAAACATCACACTATCTGCTCGTTAGTAAATATGAAATGACGAGCTATATCTTTTAAATCTACCATTTAGTGTAAAATTATAGCAGGGTATACTGTAATATGCTTCTTAGTAAGATAGATCCTTAGTATGTTTCTGTGAAAATTTACTCCCAAGCAATTTCACCCACTTTAGAAGTTAGAGACCCAATTACGGTGTCGTGTAATATCTGTTTTAGATATTTTCCTGATGAAGGATTGTGTTGGTTGCGCTACTTCATTATTTTTGGGGTGGCTTTTGATCCATATTTCTTTGCTTCGTAGCGACATTGTGTGTTACTAATGTCTTATATCCTGGTATTGATTTGAATGCCGACTGTTTCTTGTGCCCTATTATCTTTTATACAACCACTATGAAAAGTACCTTAACCTTCTTTTCCTATAGTATTAATTGAACGGTCTAGTCGCTTATACCCTTTTACCTTGCGAAATGATAAATTGGAATATCGCATATGCTTCTTATCATTTAATATTTGATTTTGTCATTTGTATCTTATGCCATATTTCCTCATTCAAAAATTAAAAGCTGTGGTTATAAGCGACAAAAACTACTTTAAATAACGTCAAATCACTAAAACTAAAAATACCAGTAACTGTTCCATTTCTATCTGATTTTATAACTGTTTCATTCACTTTTCACAATATCTTAATAAATGACAAAAATACGTCAGTTTTACTAAAATTTAAAACTTTGAACGGCTCTCCTGAACATTTCATCTTTTGTCGCTTATCCCCTATTTCCTTTTAACCATGTAGTTATACATATTTGTATCTATCTATCTACATGTAGTTATACATATTTGTATCTATTTATTGGTCTAAAATTTATGTACTTTATTGTGTATACATTTCTTATGTATTTATTTTTAAAATACAGCACCATCCCGCGTTCCGGTTTAGTTATCCTTTCACCAAAGGTAGTCTGTAAGAGATTGCTTTAGCAATAAGACCGCTTTTGCACATTTCTACCTAGTTTCACTAGTTATTGCTGCTTTTAAACTGTATACTGTATATTTTATGTGTACATAGACATCTAAATAAACAAATACGTATCTGGTTTTACTGTACCTATTGGTCAATCCCTAATTACAAAGTTACAAACCCATAACGGCGCTCGAATGTGAACAATGAACGACATTTGATTCCGCTACAATACAATAACGCGTCATTATGAATTCCGCATATTCCCCATTGTCACTAAATTCATACGCGGTTTTGCGCGAATTTCATAAAATCACCAGAATAGTTATCGGATGAAATGCCTTTCCGCCCGCTTCTACTTTTACCGTGCATTTATATGTTCGACATTGCGTCTAATTGCCATTAGCTGCCTTTGACTGACGTAATTAGTTATACTTCTTGCAAATCACGAGCGCGCGTGAACTTTGCTTGCAGATACATGCACGTGGCGAAGTCCCAGGAGACCTACTGAAACCTCGGGATTGTTCGTTCCGACTCGCTTTCGGTAGGGGTTCTCCCAAGCGTTCCAATCAGTGAATCAGGGCCTTTGCACTTAGAATATTTTTCTATTGTATGGAGATGTTAGTTATTAAATTATTATACGATACACTTTGTAATATATAGTACTACTAGCTGACCCGGCAAACGTTGTTTTGCCATATGAATTATTAAACTTGATATTATGCTACTCCCAAGCGGAGGAATTTGGCAAAACGGGACCCCATTGATCAGCTATCGACCAGGGTTGAAAAATATGAAAATTAAATGCTATCAAAAAATAGGGGTCGGTGGTAGGAGGATAAAAATTTAGGACTAAATGTATTTTTCAATTCCACACCATAAAACAACAGGCTGGTGGCATAAAACAGGCTGGTGGAAACTGTCCATACCGTAGGGTCGAAATTCTTTAAGACCCACCGTCCAAAAAGAACTAAAATGTTTTCAGACCACACTCTCAAACTCATGGATGAGAGAGCAGGGATGGGACTACAGTCTTCAGCTGACGCGTTTGCTTACAGGCAGATTAATAGGCAGATCTCTAAAGCACAAACGCGTGACTTGCGAAACTTCAATACCGAATTTATTAAAGATACCATCGAGCGTAACAAGGGCTCCAAAGTCTTCGCAAGAGATCTGTCTATCGGACAGAGCCAGCTGATGCAACTAAAAACTGATGACGGTAGTCTCATCTCATCCAAACCTGAGATCTTGGGAGAGGTGGAAAAGTTCTATGGACAGTTATACACCACAACACAAAAGCCTGTTGAGGATTTGGCTAGAGATCCCAGAGCCAAATTGACCCGACACTATACCGAAGATATCCCGGACGTCAGCCTCTACGAGATTAGTATGGCTCTCAAGCAACTCAAGAACAACAGGGCACCAGGTGAGGACGGAATCACAGCAGAACTCCTGAAAGCGGGTGGAAAACCGATACTTAAGGTCCTTCAGCGATTGTTCAATTCCGTCATTCACGAGGGCTAAACGCCACAGGCATGGCACAGGAGCGTGGTGGTTCTGTTCTTCAAAAAGGGAGACAATACCTTGCTGAAGAATTATAGACCCATCTCGCTGCTCAGCCATGTCTATAAGTTGTTCTCGAGAGTCATAACGAATCGTCTCGCTCGTAGGTTCGACGACTTCCAGCCTCCCGAACAAGCGGGATTCCGGAAAGGCTTTAGTACCATAGACCACATTCACACGCTGCGCCAGATTATACAGAAGACTGAAGAGTATAACCGGCCACTATGCTTAGCGTTTGTGGACTATGAGAAAGCCTTCGATTCGGTGGAAACTTGGGCTGTGTTGAGGTCACTGCAGAGATGCCGGATAGACTACCGGTATATCCAAGTGCTGAAGTGTTTGTACGAAAACGCCACAATGTCAGTTCGTATACAGGACCAGACTACAAGGCCAATCCAACTGCAGCGGGGAGTGCGACAGGGAGATGTAATCTCCCCGAAGCTCTTTACCGCTGCGTTGGAAGACGTCTTTAAGCTTCTGGATTGGAACGAATTTGGCATCAACATCAATGGCGAGTACATCACTCACCTTCGGTTTGCCGAGATATAGTCATCATGGCAGAGACTCTGGGTGACCTTAATGCAATGCTCAATGACCTCAGCAGAGTTTCCCAACAGGTGGGCCTTAAAATGAACATGAGTAAGACGAAAATCATGTCTAACGCTCATGTGCCGCTCCACCCAGTAATCGTTGGGAGCTCTGCACTCGAAATTGTAGACGAATATATATACCTGGGACACATGGTCCAGCTAGGTAGGTCCAATTTTGAGAAAGAGGTGAGCCGCCGAATCCAACTCGGATGGGCAGCGTTCGGGAAGCTTCGAGATGTCTTCTCGTCCAAGATTCCTCAGTGCCTGAAGACCAAAGTCTTCGAACAGTGCGTGTTGCCAGTGATGACATACGGTTGCGAGACTTGGTCGCTAACTATGGGCCTCATAAGAAAGCTCAGGGTCACTCAGCGGGCGATGGAGAGAGCAATGCTCGGGGTTTCTTTGCGCGACCAAATCAGAAATGAGGAGATCCGCAGAAGAACTAAAGTAACCGACATTGCTCGACGTGTTGTGAAGCTGAAGTGGCAATGGGCGGGGCACATAGTTAGAAGAACCGATAGACGTTGGGGTCCCAAAGTGCTGGAGTGGCGACCACGCACGGGAAAGCGCAGCGTTGGCAGACCCCCTACTCGCTGGACAGACGACATTAGGAGAGTCGCAGGATGCAGCAAAAAATGCCCAAAAAATTTAAAAAAAAAATTGGGGTGAACCACTTAGGGTGTTAAGGGTGGTATTAAAAATTAGTTATAAACCTATTCTCATAACTACTAAAATACATATGAAAGAACTTGACCGGTGGCACTATGGCAGCTTGCCTAGGTGTCAAAAATCAATGTTCAGCAATGATTTCTTTATTAGATAGATAGATAGATGAACTCTTTATTGCACACACTTAAAAACAATAACAATAACGAAAAGCTTAAAAGATAAGACAGAAGGGTGCAAAGGCGGTCTTATTGCTAAAGCAATCTCTTCCAGACAACCTTTGGGGAGAGGAGATTATAAAACAAGAGCGCGGGATAGTGCAACAATTAAAAATTAAAATATGTAATATATATGTACATACAATACATCCATCCATACATACAAACATATATACATACATACATACATAGATACATACATACATACATACATACATACATACATACATACATACATACATACATACATACATACATACATACATACATACAGAGATACATATAAACATAAATACTAAATAATTCGAAATAAAATATAGGACTAGTGAATTAATTGTTACCTGATAGGAAATGTTTATGCAAGCGACTTCTGAAGATAGAGAGTGACTTAGACTGTCGTATATCCGCTGGTAGGCTGTTCCACAATAATACGGATTTACGGGTAAAAGATTTATCATAATATCCTGTGCGACTGACAGGAGTGTGCAAGCGATTATCCGTACATGACCTTAGGTGTTGTCGTTCGTTGTTAGAGCCAAGAAAGGAGAAACGTTGTTTGAGGTAAGAAGGAGTATGAGGATTGTATAGAATAGAGTAGAGGAGTGTCAGAATGTGCAGATTACGACGGAGTCTAATTGGGAGCCACTTCAGACGAGCTCTGTACTCAGACACGTGATCGAACTTACGCAACCCGAAGATAAATCTTATGCATAAGTTTTGAAGACGCTCAAGCTTGTTTAGCTGTTCTTCAGTTAGATCGGGGTAGGATGAGTCAGCATAGTCTAGAAGTGGTAAAAGAAGAGAATTAGCTAAAGAAATTTTGGTTTTAATTGGAAGAAAGTTTTTCCAGCGTCTCAGGCCACCAATTGACGCAAACAACTTCCGGCTAACCTCAGCGATTTGCGGGATCCAGGATAAAGAGCTGTCGATATAAATGCCAAGGTTTTTGACCGAGGAGCTAATGTCCAGGGTAGTTTGGCCGAGGCGGATGGGAGGTAAATTGTTTCGTATAATCTTGTCAAGCTGCTTGGAGCCACCTAATAGAGCTACTTGAGATTTTTGTGGGTTAACAGACAGTCCATAGGATTCGCTCCAAGTGCTAATTTGATTCAAATCCCGGTTGAGGTTTTCTATAGCAATGTGGATGTCATGGACAGGTGCAGCTGTATACACTTGAAGATCATCAGCATAGAGGTGATAGGAAGAGGAGAGAAGATAAGTGACAGTGTTAATATAAATAGCGAAAAGAAGAGGAGATAGGACGCCACCTTGCGGCACGCCAGCAGTAATAGGGCTATAAGAGGAAAATTTATTATCGGTTTTAACACGCTGCCGACGACCGCGCAGGTAGCTATCAAACCAGTTTACAGCTTCAGGAGAGACATTTATTGACCTTAGGACGCCCAAAAGAATATCGAAATCAACGGTGTTGAAAGCGTTACTAAAGTCAAGTAGTGCTATAACACTAACTAGTTTGTTGTCCATGTTTGATCTAATATCATCGCAGACCTTGATGAGGGCAGTGACAGTACTATGGCCAGCCCGAAAACCGGATTGATACGGGCTAAGGACGTTGTATTTGGACAGAAAAGGTTGGAGTTGATGGTGAACGATGCGCTCCAGAACTTTCGAAAGAAACGGTAGGATAGAGATAGGTCTGAAGTGTGAGAAAGTAGTGGGATTTTTAATTTTGGGGATAGGGATAACATAGGCATTTTTCCATGCAGAGGGGAATTTGTTAGAAGATAGGGAATAGTTGAATATGTGACAGATTACAGGCGCCACCTCTTCAAGGAGAAGCAGTAACATTTTACGGTTGATGCCGTCACAGCCTGCAGCACCAGATCGAACAGCTAATATATGTTTTTTGACTTCAGCAATAGTGATTGGAAGAAATTGAAAAGTAGGAAAATTAGAAGGTTGTAAGGAATAAAGTTTGTGTATGGTATTTTGCTTAGCTAAATTATTAATCGGAGTAATATTAGTAAAATGCTGGTTGAGACCCTCAATGTCGAGGTTATTACAATTAGTCTCCCTTCGCTGCCGCCCAATCCCAAGAGATTCCAGGAATCTCCAAGTCCCAGAGAAGTCACTGTTTTCAATAGTGGTATGGATGTAATTTCGCTGTGCATCTCTACACGCTTTATTACAGCGATTACGTAAATTCTTGTATTTAACCAGGTTTCCATCAGTCGGAGTTATTTTATATTTGGACTTAGCAGCGTTACGTTTTGCCATTAGTACCTTGATGTCTTCCGTTAACCATGGGGCTGGCAAATGCTTTAATTTAACAGGACGAAGAGGTGCATGTTTATCAAACAGCCCAGTTAACATCGAGTTAAATATTTCCAACTTATCATTAACGTTTGCAGCATTAAAAACAACTTCCCAGTCTATCGCATTTAAGTCACACATGAAGGAATTATTATCAAATTTTTTAAAACTGCGCCGCATGACTATTGTCGGCTTCACCTTAGGAGGGCGAATCTTATAGGAGAGGTATATAAGGTCGTGGTAGGAGAACGCCTCAGCAGGAAGTTGACCATAGCTGCTAACATGGTCAGTGGAAGATGTTATCATTAAATCCAGCTGTGACGGCTTACAGTTTGGGAAGAAATGAGTTGCTTTGGTAGGAAGAATATGGAGGTTACAGCTGCCAACAATGCTATTAAGGCGCTTTGCCCGCGAATCGTTTTTCAACAAGCAGGTGTTAAAATCCCCCATAATTATCGTATGGTCCACAGAAGCAACATAGCGCTCAAGAAGACCTTCGAATGCTTGAAAATAATCAATATGAAGAGATGGGCTGTAAAAGACACCGAGCAGTAGTTTCAAGCGTCCAAAGAGTACCTCAAGAAGTATATGCTCCGAGGACTCAGAGTATTGTGGCGGAGACATGTTCAGTAAAGAAAAAGGAATATGCTTACGAAGATAAATGGCTACGCCGCCACCACCCTTGCCTGTACGATCATTACGGATTAAATGGAAATTTGGTAGACTGTAGGATATGGAGGGAAGGCAAGGTTTAAGGAAAGTTTCGGATACTAGGACAGCGTGAATGTTGTCGTTGTCGAAAGAGGCAAGAAAGTCAGAGAAGTGAGATGGGATGCTTTGAGCATTGATGTGGACAACGTTAAAGTTTTTAGGAAAAACTGAAAAAGTGGCATCAAGGAGGGAACCAAGCGGTAACGTAAGACTATGGAAACTATCTTCAGAAGAAGAGTCAGCAGAATAAAAGTCGATTTCACTCTCAGTATCACTAGAATTATAGTTGTTAATATTCAAATTATTACTCATTTAGACAACTGATTATAGATGTGTTTATATATAGATAAATAAGTGGTAATATACTAAATATAAATATATATATATAATATATATCGTTAAAAATATAATATAATATAGTGCAAGCTTCTTTGTTTTTTTTTTTTTTCTCTCTTTCACCCGCCAGCTATGTGTAAGAGATTGCTAATTGCTACGGTATTGCTACAATATGCTAAGGTATGCTACAGTCTACAGCTACAATATTGCAATAACGTAAAGATAAAATACCAACAAACAGGAAGATTTAAAATAATTAAACAATAATAAAGACTACGAAACACAGACACACAAGTCCCAGCATAAAATGAAACGTAGTTTGCCCAAGGACCACAAAATTATCCCTTGAAAGGCAGGGCTACCAACATTAACAATTAGTTTTTTTTTTTTTTTTTTTACTTACTTTTTGGTTACAATCAGAGACAAGTAGGTAGGAAAAGTTGTTTGTCTTTGATATCTGTCAGTGTCAAGTTCTTGTTGACGTTTAACAGTAAACGACAGTGACATGTTATTATTTTGAAATTAAAATTGAGTTTTTTTAGAAATACCTTTCGAGAAGCGAGAATAAAAAGCGTAAAAGTTGTCAAGGAAGACAGTAAGCGAAGGTATACCTACGTATATAAGCAGATATAGCACTTAACTTCAAGCTGCTATGATACCACACTAGCGATAAAACAAAGTGGTACTCAGGTTTATTTCTTAATGTTTCTTCTTGATCTTGCGGGCTCATTCACCGAGGGCTTAATGACTTTTGATGCTTGGGGAGTGACCCTAACGCTAGAGGCGGCCGTTGAAGGAGGTGGTACCTGCAAAGCACTCTGAGCCTGGATGGAGTTAACCTCTACCATGGAAGTGACCCTGTGCCGTTTGCCATCCTGTCCAATAATGAAAATGAGACCCTCCCTTGTCCAGCACTTAGAGACACCAAACTTTTGCCGCGCAGCCATGAAGGCATCATGCCTATCTTTGGTTAAAAACTCGGACAGTGTCAAACCGGTATTCTTGAGTGCTTTTTTGGCGAACCAAACCTGATTCTTTGACTGCAAGTCCCGGAATTTGAGTAGTACAGGCCGGGGTTTATCACCCTTGGCCTGACCCAGGCGCTGGCAACGGCTGAAGCAGTTTTCATTCAAGTCGGGTAGCTCAAGATGGTTAGACAAGGTTGCGCTAACTGTGGCAGTCAAATTTTTATTGTCACCCTCAGCAATGCCATGCACCAACAACATCTTACGCCTGCTACGCATCTCCTGCTGATCCGTCTGCTTCGCCAGAAGACTGACTTGCTGTTGGAGGCCTTCTAGTGCAGCTAATACAAATGTCCGGAATGCATTAAATTGGCCAGAAATGTTGGAGGTGGGACTTGCCGCTGGTATAGCTCCTTGGAGGCTTCTTTGGAAATCGGCCATCTGAGTATTGAAGTGTTCCGTTAAAGTTTGGATAGATTTCTGTATGTCCTCCATAGTGTGTAGTGCTTTGGTGAATTGGTTAAATAAAATTACACAATAATTAAGCTTCCTTAGAAAGGAGTACAAGTATGGAACTGATGCTAGCAGGTATGAAAACACTAATTCATGTACATTAAAACAATATTAATAATTAAAATATAATAAAATATTAACAGATCTCTAAAAACGCGTGCGCGTTATTTTACGCCTACCCGCCGAAAAAAAAAAAAAAAAAAAAAAAAAAAAATTACTATTGTTAATTATTATTGTTAATTGTTTGTTAAATTGTAATATTTCACTGTTTTCAGATAAAAAAGTTTCAGGAGTCTGAAAGCTCGGAAAACTGCGAAAATGAACAAAAAAAGTTTCACCAAAAGACTGCTTTCCCACACTAGATGGCGCTATTTATTGTGTCGAGCGAGTCTAAAAAAATATTTTCAAGTATTATTTCTTTATTATTGTAATTGTTATATTTTATAGTTTTCAGATAAAAAAGTTTCAGGAGTCTGAAGGCTCTGAAAACTGAGAAAAAAAATAAAAAAAAGTTTCACAAAAAACTGCTTTCCCACACTAGATGGCGCTATGTATTGTGGTGAGTCTAGAAAATATTTTTAAGTATTGCTCACTACTTTTGGTTAACAAGTTCAACTATTCGACCACAGATGGCAGCATATGCAATGTGAAAGGGCGTTCCAGTTCAACTATTCGACCACAGATGGCGGCATATATGCAATGTGAAAGGGCGTTCCTTTAAACGCAGTATTTCAAAATGCTTTGTTCGATCTATTAGTTTGAGACTTGTCAAAAAATAAAAATAATTATAAACAAAACATACATTAATTTCCTTTTCATTACTATTTAATTGATCAAAAATAAATCATTCATAATATAATGACTAAGGTACTTAAATGGTATTCATGTAGGGTTACAAGATTATTATTAGGCATGGATATAATCCGAGCCCTACCGCGTCCCATCTGGGGACGATTGGGTGGGAGACAGGGACGGCGTGGTGGCGATGACGTCCCGTCCCGTGGTGGGTTCCCCGGCCTTCGTCGACGTAGTCCGAGGTCGGGGATATGTCTCTGCCGTGGTGGGCGACATCCTGGTCGTCGGGGTGTACTTCTCGCCGAATCGGAGTCTCGCCGACTTCGAACAGTTTCTGGACGAAGTCGGCGTTCTGATCGGCAGGAGTCGCTCCGGCCACGTGCTCGTCGCTGGAGACCTCAACGCTAAATCTGTGGCGTGGGGGTGTCCAGCGACGGACCCTCGGGGGCAGGAGTTGGTGGAGTGGGCGACGGCGGCCGGCCTCACGGTCCTCAACCGAGGGTCGGTCCACACCTGCGTGCGGCGGCAGGGCGGCTCCGTCGTTGACGTCACCTTCGCTGATCCCGCCCTGGCGCGTCGCGTCCGGGGCTGGAGGGTGATGGAGGACGTGGAGACACTGGCGGACCACCGCTATATCAGGTTCGCCGTCTCCGCGAGCGCGGCTACCGCGAGTGTTGCGACTCGGCCCTTGCCTCCCGGTCCGCGTTGGTCTTTAAAACGCATGGACCGGGACTTCCTGGTCGAGGCTGCCCTCGTCGAGGCCTGGTTCTCGGCGCCTCGAGAGGGCGGTCTGGGCGGTGTGGAAGCCGAAGCGGCGCGTCTTGGCGAGGCCATGACGAGCGTCTGCGACGGGGCGATGCCGAGGGTGCACTCCATCCCCTCGAGGCGAGCGGTGTATTGGTGGTCCGACGAGCTCACGCTGCTGCGCAGATCCTGCGTGGCGGCGAGGCGCCAATACACCCGCTGCCGCCGGCGGAGGAGACGGGACCCGGCGGAGGAGGAGCGGCTCTACTCCCTCTACAGGGACGCTGTGCGAGCGCTGCGTGAGGCCATCGGGGTGGCCATGGACCTGGCGCACGAGGAGATGCTCGAGACTCTGGATGGGGATCCGTTCGGAAGGCCTTACAAGGCGGTCCGGAAAAAGCTCCGACCCGCGGCCCCTCCAATAACATCGAGTCTCGAGCCCCTCGTAGTGGAGTCGGTGGTCGCGACCCTGTTCCCCGAAAGGGCCGACCGCGGAGCGCCTCGCATGGCGCCTCCTCCCGAGGAGAGAGTCCGGAGCTCAGCCGCGCCCCCGGTCGCGGAGGGAGAGTTGGCGGCGGCGGTGTTGCGCATGCGCGCGAAGAACACCGCCCCGGGTCCCGACGGTATCCCTGGCCGCGCCTGGGCTCTCGTCCTGGGGCCGCTCGAGCCGTGGGTCCGGGCCTTGTTCGGTGCCTGCCTCGAGAGGGGCCAGTTTCCCGGGGCGTGGAAGAAGGGGAGACTGGTCCTGATCGGGAAGCCCGGCCGCCCGGCCCATGAGCCGTCGTCGTACCGACCGATCGTGCTGCTGAACGAGGTGAGCAAGCTCTTCGAGCGTGTCGTCGCCGCTCGCCTCGTTCACCACCTGGAGAGTGTGGGGCCGGACCTCAGCGACAACCAGTACGGTTTCCGCAGGGGCAGGTCCACCGTAGACGCCATACTACGCGTGAGGGCCCTAGCGGAGAGTGCGGTGTCCCGGGGCGAGGTGTTGGTGGCGGTGTCGCTCGACATCGCGAACGCCTTCAACACCTTGCCCTGGAGCTGCATTCGGGAAGCGCTGAGGTACCACGAGGTTCCTCTGTACCTCGAGAGGATCGTGGCCGCCTACCTCTCCGGGCGATCGGTCGGGTATCCGACCAGCTCGGACTGGTCGGAGAGGACGATGTCGTGCGGTGTTCCACAGGGTTCGGTTCTCGGGCCCCTCCTGTGGAACGTCGGGTACGACTGGGTGCTGCGCGGGGCCTTGATGACGGGCGTCGACGTGATCTGTTACGCCGATGATACCCTCGTCACGGCTCGCGGCTGCACCTTTCGGGAGGCTAGACGTAGGGCCACGGCTGGCGTGGCCCACGTCGTAGCGAGGATTCGGGCCCTGGGCCTGGAGGTGGCCTTGCACAAGTCCGAGGCCCTGTGTTTTCACGGGCCTCGGAGGGCGCCTCCCGCCCGGTCCGAGTTGGTGGTGGGCGGAGTGTCCATCGGCGTCGAGCGTACGATGAAGTACCTGGGACTCGTCCTCGACAGCCGGTGGACATTCGAAGAGCACTTTCGGCGTCTCGTCCCGAAGCTCGTGGGAGCTGCTGGAGCCCTGAGTCGGCTCCTGCCAAACCTGGGCGGACCGAGCTCGCGGTGTCGGCGCCTGTACACGGGCGTCGTGCGGTCCATGGCGCTCTACGGAGCGCCTGTCTGGTCGGACACTCTGACCGCCCAAACTCGGGCCCTGCTGCGGAGACCGCAGAGGGTCATGGCGGTCAGAGTGATACGGGGTTACCGGACCGTATCGCACGAGGCGGCCTGTGTGCTGGCGGGACGCCACCATGGGACCTAGACGCCGAAGTGCTCGCGGCGGCGTATTGGCGTAGGGTGGATGCCCGCATCCGGGGGGAACACCCTACGCCGGCGCAGGATCGCGCCTGGCGGCGGCTGGCGGAGGCCGATCTCGCCGCTCATTGGCGGGACCGACTTCTGGCGCCGACTGCCGGCAGGCGGACGATCGAGGCGATCCGGCCCGTCCTGGAGCTCTGGACCGGCCGGACGCACGGGGCCCTCTCCTTCCGCCTCGTGCAGGTTCTCTCGGGGCACGGCTGCTTCGGGAGATACCTGTGCGGGGTGGCGAGACGGGAGCCCAGCGAGGTGTGCCACGAGTGCGGCCACGCGGAGGACACGGCGCAGCACACGCTGGAGTCGTGCGCCGAGTGGGCGCCCCAGCGCGCCGCACTCGCGGCAGTGGTGGGGCCGGACCTTTCGCTGCCCGCCGTCGTCCGAGCCATGGTGGGCAGCGAAGAGTCCTGGGACGCCGTCGCCTCCTTCTGCGAGGAGGTGATGTCCCAGAAGGAGGCGGCGGAACGGCTGCGTGAGGCTGCTGCCGACGCAGACCCTCTCCGCCGCCGAAGGGCCGGGCGCAGGAGGCGCGCGCAAGACCGGCGCCTCCCACCCTGACGGGAGCTCCGGGCGGCCAGACCGTCGTCGTCGTCGTCGTCGTTTTCGTCGTCGTCGTCGTCGTTGTCGCCCGTTGCGCCTCAGTCGCGGAGGAACACGAGGGGGAGTCGGGGCAGCATGCCCCCCGCAGGAGGGTCCGCTTGGGCGGATGTCGCTGGCTGGGTCGCGGATGATTGCGTGTTCCCGTAACCCAGCCTTAAGGCGATGCGCAGGAGCGCCGCTGGGTTTTAGTGGGTATTCTGGAGTGCCAGTGAGTCCCACATACCCTCTCGGAAGCACCGCAGTTTCACACTGCCTGCTTCCGAGAGGGATGCCTAAACGCATTTCCCAGCGATAAAAAAAAAAAAAAAAAAAAAAAAAGGCATGGATATAATGGAACGTCAATATGAAGTAGTCCTTAAAGAGGAAAGCGGACGCTCAAGATTTAAACAATAAACGTACTGTTACATATACATATATATACACATATTATACATACATATTTTAGTTGGACACTTCCCGATAGATGTCGCTGTACATGGAAAGTCGAGTAGCAACTCTATACCAGTATATATGTCACCGTAAGACTGGAAAAACTGTTAGATTATAATCTTACTCGCGAAATTCTAAACTATCGAAAGATTACAATTTAACGCATTATTTTCCGGTAGATTATAATCTGATAGGTATTTAAACCCGAGAATCAAGTATTATTTATGTCGAACCTACAGAAAAGAGACAAGAAAACGTAAATAAAATGATTTTTAAATTGAAACTCAGAACATTGAACAGTTTACAATCTTTCGACAGGTTAGAATTTTGCGAGTTAGATTATAATCTAACGGTTTTTACAATCTTACGGTGACATATATAATGTACTCTGTGAAGTGAATTCTGAACCCCGACGACACGCAACTTGTCCGGCTAATTCACTCGATACCAATCAATTAATTATTATACATACTGATTGTACATAATGTCCGTATCCGCCATTAGTGCTTTTTTTTATTACTCTACTTTGAGAGGAGCCAGAATATCCTCCGATATGGCGGTCGGAGACCTTACCCGCCATTAGTGTTTAACATATTATGTCAATAGACTTTTGTATCATAATAATCAACTTTCAATAATATAATATTCATAAATTACGTCATTGGGTTTGTTTAACTTCGATCCTAACATTCCCATATGCACATTGCGTATTTTAAGTACTCGTGCCTTGACAGCGGTCGCATACTCGCTATCACGTAAACGCACACATTTACACGTACACAAATGCATTCAGATAGGACTTTAATACAATCATGAGCCACGCGCACTCGTGGATTTATAATTGAGAGGCTCATCGATTTTCGATTATGAGTGGCTTTAATCTTATTTATTGTTTAATTTATAAGGTGTCACAAAGTCTGTTTAATTTAATAAATTAAATTTAATTATTTAATTTAATCTATAATGTTTTCATATCTATATGATTATGGTTTGGGCTTATTTTAATTAATGGGTAAGGCCGTTATGAATGGATGCTTTCACTTTGGCTAGGCGTCCGATATTTTTTTTCTATGAAAATGTTATGTCACCTATACAATTCCCTTTCCCCTAGACAAAGCAAGGTCTTTTTTAGTTGTTTTAATGTCCTATCATATTAAAAACATTACATTTCGTATTATTTTGAAGAAAATATTATCAAAGTAGAACGTTGCTCCATACAAATAAGTGTCCCAAATTATATCCGTTGTATGTAAATGATTGTATTTTGACCTGATGTATTATTTCAGATGAAATTTATGGTTTAACTTAAATATTAACATCTTTTCTTAAATCTGACATATGTAACGACAGTTTTGAGTAATAAAATAATACTTATTTTAGGAAATTACATTGCGTCCGTGTACTTAAAGCTTTTATGTTACCGATTTTATGTTACCAATATTTTCTCAAAAAAAATTAATTGAATAGTAGAAACTGTTTTTACACCATGGCTACACTAGTGGCTGTATTGTCTATGCTACATTTCTGTCACCCATCGGCCATTGTTGTGTTTAGTGCAGGCCCTATCGAGTCTCGAAGTGCAAGGTACCAAGAGTTATCGGGTTGTCCATCTCTTTCATCTGGCATTGTATCCCCCGTTGGTCTCTCGCTCTAATTACGCACACAAAATATTTTTAAATTTCGCGGGGTTTTCACTTCACTTTTATTGGTCGACGCCATTTTCGCTGAAAAACCGACGCAAGCCGAGAATGACAATGAAAATCTTATGTTATAACATGGTCCTAACCTTAAAATGAATTAAAATTGTTTTATCAAAGTTTAATGTTTTGTACTATGAATTGCGGTGATTTGTGTTACTTATTTTGTTATATAACTGGTAAGCGATTAGGCGTAGTCTAAAGTGTAAAGCCTACACAAACTTCTTGGAAGTGACTAGTGAGGTTAGTTTGACCGTTTTTCCCTTGAAAATTGGTAAGTAAGGTTAATCTTTGAATATATAAAGGTAAATTATTAAAGATATTAATAAGGTATCCTCATTTGACTCATTTGAGCAACTAAGTATAATGAACACTTAAATTTAAAATGTGAAAGTAGGTAGGTATGTATTTTTGTTGGTTGGTTTGTCTCAATTGTATTCTTGTTTCAATCAAGCTGCAATAGAGCAAAGAATTGAAGTGATTTTACATGGGAATGGTTGATGATCTGAGAGTTGATGATCTCGGAAAATTTAAGTGATGAGTTCCCCGAAAGAAATATTTCGATTTTACGAAAGTCTAAATTCACGAGTAGTTGGCATTATCTGGTGATCCTTGTGAAATTGATCTATAATAAAGTAAAACAGTACTCCGAATGGTAGTTTAAGACATGCTTTTGAAAACATGTAATTATAACATTTGTAACAATTATTTTCAGAAGAACGTGCTTCATGAATGCCACAGCACACATGCATGAGATAGAAATATACAAGATGCGAGATGAAAGAGCTTCTGGACCGAGATACTAACCAAATTCTTGACATTGCAGTGTAGTTTGGCACTAGTGTATTGTAAGTATAATAATATTAACATTATAGTTGCTAAAGTTTAACCACCCCTAACTAGCTAACGATGCAAAAGATAATAATACTATATTTAGTGCACATGTCTATCCTATGATTTCATATACATATTTTCTATATAGAATCATATCAAATATTGTGTACAGTGGCAGTATAATATTATTATTTAGTTTATTAGTTTATTTATGACGAAAATAAATACTATTTCATTATTTTACAGGTATGCTGTATTCCTGTGCAGTTGTTCAGTATGGAAGTATCGAAGACATTGGAAAAACAGATGAATACATATATTTATTATATAATATGTGTCATTTATAAAAACTGTAGCCGGCGCAGGTCTCTCGAAGCCTGTGAATACTGTGATCCTGATTGATCACAGTATTCACGTATGACGTTTACGGAATACACTTTGAGTTAGACATTGATCGTTACAAATCAATCAATCAATAAAAATCACGGTATATGGTAATTATTGATGGGCACAGTATTATTCTGTTCCGTAGGTTCCTTCTGTTACATTGGTTTGATTTGACTAGTTAGAAAAAATTGCTCTTGTTATGCAAGTGGTAATTTATATTGAAACAAAGTTTTGAAACAACTTAAAACAATATTTTGATGCTACCGCGTACCGACTGACTAAAAAAGAAGTAATGCTTCAAGATACTTTATCAATGACTTTATTACTAAAATCGAGAGCATTTAAATCAGTAGTATCATAGGCAAAACATTTACATATTATTATCCAAACTTTCATTTATATTTTTTAAATGTATGTTTTGCTGGATCAAACACAAAGTTAAATATTATATAGTTATTATATATTATAGTTTATTTATATGATTTCGATGTAAGATTTTTGTTTATAATAAATAAATTAGATCTCTGAAATTTATTTTAATTTTGTTTTTGAAAAATTCAATAATATCCTGAATTACTAGCAAACCGGTAATTGGAAAAACCGGTATTTGCTAAATAAATCTAAAACCGATACGTTCAAATCACATCACTATTACCGGTTTTTCGCGTAGGTTGCCCATCCCTAACTACTTCCGGTTCCGCTAATTGCGTCACCGAAATTTAATTATGTATATCAAGTTAGAGCGAGTCGTTCTGGTCATGAATGAAACCCGTCGGAAGACGTAACAGGCTAGAGTGTGAGACGTGATTTTTTTATGAATGAATTATATAGATGTAATTTACGTTCAAGGTCACTCCCACTACCCGTCCGTTATCTACTTCAAATTGTGTCTATGGAGTTGCCTGTCTATATCCTATATGTTACTTGTCTCTGGTTTAGTGTCATTTGTTTGGGGCAGTGCCGAATTTTCGCAGTCTAAAAAAATATTTTACTGGTTATTTTAAGGTAAATATGATTATTTTATTCAAAAACTCCAATTCTTTTATGAATTTAATTTTTAGGGAATAGTTTAAAACTGCGTACGCGCTTATATTGATAGCGTTACTCTATAAAACTAAAAGTATTAGACTAGAGGCTAGTTTTTAAGTTACTTTTATGTGACTTATGTTACCAGTTTTTAAGTTACGTAACATAAAAGTGATATAAGGTTTTATTCATAATTGCAGATTTATACAAATTCCTAAAAAGTATTAAGTAGGTACCTACCTAACCTACCTTTTTGTATTTTACAATTTTTTTGTATTTTGTATTTTTGTATTTACGATATGGGTACCTGTGTACGATATGATGGCCTGAAATAAAACAATTATTATTATTATTATTATTAAGTATTTACCTAATTAGGGTATTATTAACTATCTGATATTATCATAATTTTATTATAATTAAGGAATAATTTAATTCAGCTGTCAAATTTTACCAAAACAATCCTCCTTACTAATAGATATTATAAATATAAAAGTATAAGGTAGTTCAGGCATGGAAGGCCCGGCCGGTAACAAGGCCCAGTATCGAAAAATTAGAGTTGCAATAGTATTTTTCGTTCAACATATCACGCACACATAGAAGTAGTAGATACAACAAGCTGGCAACAACGCTTTGCTACGCACCCACCGCCATTTTGCCAGTAGCGTTCATACAGTCGGTACGGGAGGTTGCGTCTGTGCTTCATATATTTTTTTACGAAAATAAACTTTGTTTTAATAAAGTTTCTTGATTTATTCTACGTTTCTTCTTATTTGGATGTGAACAGAAGTTATCTAGCTGCATAAGAAAGGGTAAGTTAATAATTTAATTTCTATATTTATATTTAATATCTTCCGTTATTCTAGAACCTTTACTATGGCTTAGAAGGCCCACTGTTACCGTTGGTAACAAGGCCCGGGCCTTATTTAACGTATGAGATGAAATGGTACTCCTTTAAAATAGTGCAAGTGCAAGTTTAGACATAAACAATATCCATCCATACTATATACTTTAGATTAATATTATAAATACGAAAGTAAGTCTGTTTGTCTGTTACCTTGTTGTTGGCTAAACTGGTGAACCGATTTCGATGAATTTTGTTATAGTGACAAATGAGGCCTTGGAGCAAAACATAGGCTACTCTTTAATTGCAAAAATAGAAATACCTTCTATTTCAAATGTGAAATAGGGGTTAAAAGTTAAAATATATAAATTTTCAAGTAATAATTATTATGATATTTATTGGCGCACGGTCTATCGGTTGAATAAAAAACATATTTTGTTTCAAGAATTTTAAAGTTGAATACTGAATAAAACTATATCAGATATTTTCTTTGCAGATTAGAATGTCGTCACCACCCCTGCCAGTTAAAAGAAAGCGGGCCCTGTGGTCAGAAAATAGTTTGGCCTCGGCAATGGTTGCTGTGAAAAGCGGTGAACTTTCACAACGAGAAGCAGCAGCTCGGTACAATATACCTCGCAGAACTCTTCGAAACCACCTGAAATCCAGAAAATCTAAAAAAGAAATTGGGCGGGCCCCCATATTGACAAAGGCACACGAAAAAGATTTAGTAGAGAGAATTATAAAATTTTCCAAAATAGGCATGCCGCTAACACCCCAAGTCATTCGAACACAGACCTACAAATTCTGTGAGAAACAGGGAATTGAAAACAATTTCAATAAAAAAACCTGCAGAGCGGGCAGGGACTGGTTCAACATGTTTATGAAACGGAACCCAAATATTTCGATCCGCAAGGCTCAACTTATGAACCCAGCTAGAGCGCAGAAACTGAACAAGCCCATAGTGCAGCATCACTTTCAAGAAATAAAGAAATTGTACGATGAACTCGACATCCCCAATCACCCAGAAAGATTATACAATATCGACGAAAAAGGCTGCAGGCTAATGATTCATCACCAACAAAAAGTTTTAGCTGAAAAAGGTAATCGCAGGGTTCATATGGTAGCACAAGAACATGCAGAAAATGTGACGATTGCTGTTTGTGTTAGTGCTGCAGGAAATAGCATTCCTCCGATGATACTTTATAAGGGTATACGACTTAAACAGGAATTCACAGATAATTTACCTCCTGGGACACTGGTGAAAATGGCACCTAAAGGTAGCATGACGAACTCATTGTTCATTAATTTTATAGAACATCTCGGAAAATACAAATCCCCGGGAAAATGTCTGCTGATATTTGATGGTGCCTCCTGCCATCTAGATTATGATATAGTAGATGCAGCAGAAAAATATGATATAATTCTGTATTGCTTGCCTTCGAATACAACACATGAATTGCAACCATTGGACAAATCAGTTAATAAATCATTTGAAAACTACTGGGATCAAGAAGTTGTGAAATTCATGTACCACAACCCTACCAAAAAGATCAATAAAGCGCGTTTTAATCCAATATTTACCAAAGTTTGGGCAAAAAGCGTGACCCCGGAAAATATTATTAATGGATTTAGAGCAACCGGACTGTTTCCCTTCGACCCGAATGCAATACCGGAAGATGCCTACCTACCATCTCTATTAACCGAAAACCAAAACCCCCAACTACCCAGTTCATCAACGCATATATTGACACCTCCTGATACCTTATCGCAACGTCCTTTGGAAAACAATTCAGATACGGATCTTACTGATGCTGAAGACTCTGTAGCTATGATGGATTCTAGAAATGACGTTGCTTCGCCATCTTTATTGAATAGTTTTCGACAAGAAAACTATACAGAAGAAGCTATTCCAAAAATAACATGCCCGGCACCAGCTGATTCTGAGCGTTTTCTTCAAAGACGATTGGTAGATTATACTCCATCGCTAGATTCTGATTCCGAAAATGAAGACACTATGGAACAAAAGTCTTATAAGGAGTTCGTGACGCATTCACCAGTTCCAGGGCCTTCTGGAATAAATAGAACCATTACACAAGTCCTATCTTCAGATACAGAGTCATCTTTGGATTTTGAAAGCTTTCTTCATCAACAAAAAATACGAGGTATGAACATTTATGACCCTTTTAGTGACTCCAATGATGAAAATGAAGATTTAATACAAAAAGGAGAAAAAACTCCAGAAAAAAGTAACATGAAAAATGCAAGTGGAATTAAAGAAAGACGTTTACCAATTTTGGCAGTAGATGAGTCCTATGATGATGTTCCATTGATTGAGATGAAAAACAAAATACCTTCCACGACAACCTTTAAGGAACTGATACCAACGCCTAATTTTGCCGTTGTAAAGTCCCATCCAAAACGCAAGGCTATGAATTATAAAGGACAGAGAATTGTCAAAGATTTATTTGAGAAAAGGCAAGATAATAATAATGAAAGGGTAAAAACACAAGATGGGACAGTAAGAAAAAGTAATAAAAAAATACCAAATAAGGAAAAGAAAATGTCGACTAAGAAGGAAAATAAGAAAACCAAAACCCAAAATAAAATAGGTGAAAACAAAAAAACAAAAACAGATATGAATGATAGATGGTTTTGTCATGGGTGCAAATTAGAAAGAGAAGAGGATATGAGAAGATGTAAAAAATGTGCTAAATGGTATCATGAAGAATGTGTAGGATTAATCAAAGCCGATAAAGAAGCTTTCCTTTGCCCCGATTGCATATAACGACACATAGTCGATATTTTATTTAAATCATTTTAAGATAATTTTGAGTATTTATGATCTCTCAACAAGGCTGATTTGATAACAAGTTCCTAATTAAAACATAAGTGAAAGTTCAAAGTACCTACATAAGTTTGTGTGAAGAATATGTTAAGACTATTTATGGGAAGTTTCGATTCTTTTAACTGAGCCTTAGGTTTAATAAGGCCCTCTAAGATTTTGGTTAAATGTAAAAAATGAGCGATTTTATTTTATAATATTTTAAGAGTTTATGTTAAAAGTGCTGTGACTAATAAAGGTTTAATTTTATTTTTAACCTACTGTTTTAAAGTTAAATAGACGATTTCTTATATCTTGAGTATAATAAGGCCCAAAGTCAAATATTACCACTAATTAAGAATATCCTCCTGTTTTAAATATACCAAATATTGTTTTATGTTATTTTGAAAGTTAAAAACTTTTGAAAAGCAGTTATTACCGTCAAAATGTTTATTTCTTTTGCGGGCCTTAATATCCTGATAGTGTTTAATAAGGCCCAAAACACTCGTTTTAAAAAACCTTGATTTCCCAATAATACCCGTAATATTTATATAATTATTTTGTTTTATGAAGAAACTGAAACAATGATAAGCCTATTCGAATGAGTTTAACATTTTATCATGATTACATTTAAAAATATTTCATTTTAAATAAAGGTGGGCCTTATATGCCCTGCCTACCTTAGTCTTTGTTTGTTGGCTTGTTCTTCAATCACGCCATGATAAGGTTACGGATTATTGAGGACCGGGTGAGTGATAAGCTACTTTTAATCTCGAAATACGAAAGGTTCTGCGGAGGTTTTTTAAAAACCTAACTCCACGCACATGAAGTAGCGAGCAAAAGATAGTTACTGACCGACTGACTTATTATAAATATGTGATCGTGTGTTCTTTTGTTGGTTTGTCCTTCAATCACACCGCAACAGAGCTATGGATTGACGTGATTATTTTGATGGCTACCTACCTATATATTATACATAATATAGTTAAAGATTTGTTACTCCACTCAAATTATATTAGATGTACCTACTGCTAATTGGCCTACAACTAGTAACTGGCCTGTCTAATAATTGGCTGCATTATGAGATTCTAGGGTAATAAATATTTTTTCAGATGCCGCTTACACCAGGTGAGAAATAAAAACGATACAGGAAGCGACTGAAACGGGAAAACTCCAAAAAATATGACGAAATTAAAAAAAGGCAGCAGCGTGTTTTGTTTGCATATTTTTTTTACGCTAGAACAATTTGGTTACGCTATGACGGAGTTTTCAGTGTCACCGGCTCCCCCTCTATAATTTCTAAATAGTTTTTACTAATAAGTAAGGTACCTATTATGTTAAAATTATTTTATAGACGGCACACAAAATAAACATTTAATTTAATAAAGAAAAGCGTTTTTTTTTGTTGTTGTGAATGTACCCTTACCAGACTTTTATGTTACTTTTAAGTAACCAGATTATATTTACTTTTATGATACATGAGGCCAATTTTACGGCCTTACCCTAATACGTAATGAATTTGAATTTGAATTTGAATTTGCGCGATTTTAAAATCAGGCGTCCAATAGGCTAGCTGAGCCGGGCCAAATTGAATCGAAGTAACTAGAACTAGCTATATACTTATCATACCGCAGTCCGCAACATACCCAGTCGCGCATTTTCTTGACACTGCGCGAGTGCAGTTAACTACGAATAACTACGAAGGCGAATATATAAATGCATCTATATGTCACCGTAAGATTGTAAAAACCGTTAGATTATAATCTAACTCGCGAAATTGTAAACTGTCGAAACATTGTGAACCGTTCAATGTTCTGAGTGTCAATTTTTGAAATAGGTATACATTGTATTTACGTTTTCTTGTCCGTTTATTGTAGGTACGTTAGGTTAGGTTTCGACATAAATAATCAGGTAGTGCCCGGCCTTATAACGGTTTTTACAATCTTACGGTGACATCTATATTTCTTAAATAAATAGACGTCAATAAGTGTAGTATACCTACCTACATAAATTGAACAAACATTATTTGACTTCGACATCTTTAGTGTAGAAAGAAAAAACTGCCTAGTTGGTCTAGTGGTTAGCATGTTCGACTGTGGCTGATGAGGTCCTAGGTTCGATTCCCGGGTCGGGCCATAAATATAAAGTACTAGTAGACCCGGTAAACCTTGTCCTGCCCTGACCCTAGAACCCTATTGCAGCGCCATCTACCGCTGTGTCCAACTGTGAACATAAACCATTCTTCAAACACGCACGAAAATTACCATCAAAATTGATCCAGCCGTTCTGAAGTGATGATGTTGCTATCAGAAACAATTGAAATACTTAGAAGCTTATAGAAAGTGGTTTGGTGTTCAGATACTATGCCAAGTAGAAACATATTACATTATTATAAATAAAACTCCCATACACCTAAACAGGTTAGCCCACTACCATCTTAGCCTGCATCATCACTTACCATCAGTTGAGATTGTAATCAAGGGCTAATCAACTTGTAATTGATAAAAAACTAGTGTTTTTGATAAAAAGCACTGGGCCGATTATGACGAAATTTTACTTGTACCAAAACAGACTTCTCACAGTTGTCACCAGCCCCGGATCTAGGGGGGGGCAAGCCGGGGCCCATGCCCCGGGCGGCACCCATACCCCGGGCGGCACCCATACCCCGAGCGGCAAATTCAAACTTGGCAGCTCAACACACACACACACAAATTATCATTAACTTTGACCACTGAGACGTCCAGTACTTTAAGAACTTTCGATGCGATGATACTCGAGGGCGTGTGAGCGCTCCTATATAAGTATTTTACGCTAACAACTACCTACTTACCTATGAAATTGAATATAAGTATGCATGTAGATTGATATTTAGGTATATTGTATTACCACTGTTCTGTTAACTTAGTTGTTTAGGAGGAATGTGCAACGTCCACATAAACTCATGCGAGTTTCAGGACGTGAAGTTAAATAAGATATGTAAAAGTTATTTTGTTAAATTAAATAAATAAATAAATAAAAAATAAACAATAAGTTATATAAAATAAATCATTTTTCGCTTTCGCGGGGCTATAAAGAGGAAATATTTGTTTGTTTGTTTGTAATGGATAAACTCAAAAACTACTCGACCGATTATAAAAATTCTTTCACTTATAAATAGCTACTTTATCAGCGAGTAACATAGGCTATCTTCTATTTACAAAAAAATAGATATCCTTACGAATATTGCAATAAGGTGAATGAAGTCGGAAAAAATCCTCTCATCTGAGAGCTTTCGTTGTGTGCGCTACGTAAATAGTAAAAGTTACACGAAAACAATGTAATGTGGAATTGTTCCCCTCAAAAAGTTCTAATAAAATCCCCGATAGCATCTTTTAAACTATCTTTTAAGGTTGCCTCACAATAACCATTTTTATAATTTTATAATTTACAACAAAGCTTTACTTTCGAAGGTATTTTTACTGTCATTGTATTAATCCTTATCAAAATAAAATGGTTGGTCATCTCAAGTATTTAATATAAACCAAATTCATTCTTTACACAATTTCATTCCGATGAATATCTTAGAAGATATCATAGAAATAAAATAACGCGCAACAGAAATAGGGGCGGCCGTTAGGGCGGAGATACCACAGTGCTAATGTAACTGATGTGCTGACTGCTGCCCAATGTCGCCTGGCCATTATTGGGTATGAACTATTATGATGATTAGTGCTACACGTGCGAAGCCGGGGCGGAGCGCTAGATAAAATACAGATAAAGAAAAATATTTTTTCAACTTAAAACTACAAAATATATTAAAATCTAAATAAATTCAAAAGAATTTTAATACCGCAAATTTTTTTGAATAAAAAAATGAGATGGTAATTAAAATATCTATTGAGAAGTTATCAAATCAAATTGGTATGTATGTAGACAAACTGAAGCAAAGTAGAAGTTTCTATCACTAATAGAAACAGAAAAAAATTAAGAAAAGTGCTGACGCGAGCATTTCGGCCGCGCGCTGATAAACAAAAGGCAGCTGTAACTCGGCAAAAAATCAATATTTGATATACCTACAAGGACAAAAATTGGCCAGATAGAAAAAAATTTAAATAAAAAAATAGCAAATATAAAAAAAATTTAAACATGAGAATCAAAGGTAAAATATAGGCGGGCGGGGGCGGCATTTTTCAGTTTTTGCCCCGCCTCGAAAAAATTGCAGATCCGGGGCTGGTTGTCACTAACTTGCAAGGACATCATGGATAAAAAAACAAATTACTTATGGCATTTTTGACGTTTTTTAATAAAAAAATCTCGCAATCGAGAACATTTTCACTTAAAACTAAAACAAAATAATGCTAGCATAAAAGTATAAGCATACCTACTTATTTATACTGAATAACCATTTTGCTAATAAACGAGGAACATAATATTGTTAACAGCTGACCACTGGGGGCATACTACCATCGTTTAAAGCCGCATTGTTTTAATATTGTTAACGTTAGTATTTTAAAATTATAATCCTTATTTTAGGGACGTTAAGGTACGTGACATAAAACCATCATTTTCAAATAATACTGCTTTAAGCGATGGTAGTAACCCCCCGACTGTTAAAGACCACCTGAGGCCATAATATTACCAACGCTTAAAGCAATACTTAAACAATATTAATACGAGATCCGCAAAACATCAATCATTTCCAATGAAACATGGGAGAGATACATTAAAATAATATATTAAATACTACACCTTAAAAAAAAAAATACTCAAAAGACAATTTGATGTCACGTACCTTGGCGATACTAAAATAAGGATTATAATTATTCTAAAACACGAAAGTCAACAATAATGAAACAATATATGGCCCCAGGTCAGGCACAATGGCAAATAATATTACTTTTTCTTTCGTTCTAGTATACAACTTTCCTCAGTAGATATAAAATCCTAAAGAGATAATTCTCTAAAGATAAAAAGATGACAAGAAATATTTGTCTAGATCAGAAATCTATATAAAAATATATGAATGTCTCAAGATTATATTTGCATGAAAGAGTCCATAAGACTAACAATTTCAGACTGAGCAATCAGTAAAACCTTTATACAAGAGCTTTTTTTTCAAGTAACTGCGTTATTTATATATTATTTACTTTTTAGTTTAATCAGTAGTTTCTTTTATGAACAGCCGTTAGAGTTCTTTTCATGAAAGAAGTCCCGCGGTGATTTTTGGAACTAAATTTGACAGATCGGCCATGTTGTCGTTCGTCGATGCTATCAAGTTCGTTTGTTGTGGTAGATTTGTGTGAGTTTTTAACTAGCTTATTGCATTTTAAAAATTGTTTACAATGCCAAAACTTGTAAAAAGTTCGGCTCGAGAAATGATATTGAAGGTGAAAGAGTTGTGAAGCGGAACAAAAGGATCAAGGTTTTAGTACCACTAAACAACGTTCCGAAGAGAGTCGCCGCCATAACAGGTACTTTTTAGGGTCCGTTCACACAGACCGGCTCGGAGAGGAGAGCAGATTTTTATCACGTTGGAAACAGTGTTTTGAGTGATTGTAGTAAAGTTTATTTTTGCATTTGCACCTTTTTTGTCATTAAAAATGCCTGAACGCGCTTCGTGTGAAGTAATAAAAGGAGCCGACCGGCTCCGCTTGCGTGCTCTTTCTCGCTCGCGCAGCCGATCGGCTCTGATTGCGTGCTCTTTCTCGCTTGCGCAGCCTGTCGGCTCCGATTGCGTGCTCTTTCTCGCTCGCGCAGCCGATGGGCTCCGATTGCGTGCTCTTTCTCTATCGCGTAGCCGATCGGCTCCGATTGCGTGCCCGCTGCGGCCGCGCCGACCGCCATTTTGATAGCAACATTTGAACGTAATAGTTGTGCGTACTTGTACGAAAAGATGAATGATGAAAAATTAATAATACTCGTGTCAAAATATGAGTGTTTATTTGACATAACCAAGCCATCATATAGCGATCGGATAATGAAAGACAATGCATGGGAGGAAATTAGCAAATGTCTCGGAATAAGTGGTAAGTAAGGTTTTCATTGTTTTACACCTACCCCCAGATACTCAAACGAATTTTAAAGCAAGGGCTTCTTAAACTCGTGCTGCGACGTGTTAGATTCAAAGTCAAAATAGGAATAACATGAGTTTAAATGCGCCCTTACTTTAAAAACTCGTTTGAGTATCTGATCGTTAGAATATACTTATGTAGTAGACAATTTTTATTAAATATAACATAAGAAACTCGCGTAGCCACTTGATCTTGCCAATCTAAAGCACCACTTGATGAAAAATAATCCTTAAATTTATTCCTTGTGGTTAGAACTGCGTCGCTATTAGAACTGTTTTCATTATTATTGTCTGTTATTGCTGTTAATAAATTTATATTGCTGTGAAATTCATTCTCTTGTCCTGGCGTCCGATTTTCTATTAAAAAATTATGTAAACATGTAGTTGCTAATATAATTAAATCACAGTACTTCGGCTGAATTTTCATTCGTTTTTGATAAATTTCAAATCTTTGAGTTAGCATTCCAAATGCACATTCTACGACTTTTCTTGCCCTGCTTAAACGCAGATTAAATACTTTTTTTGATAATTCTGTTCTTGCTTGTTCTCTTGGATACGGCCGCAATATATTATTGCTCAAAGGAAATGCCTCGTCTCCTATAAAAACATGTGGTAAGCTTTCAGTGGTACTAGGTAGAGGTTTATTTGGGGGCAGCTTTAACTTATTGGTGTTGAGTTTTTTCCAAAATTTTGAATTCTGTAAAATTCCGCCGTCGCTATTTTTACCATATGATCCGACATCAACAATTAAAAAACTGTATTTCGCGTCGACCACAGCTAGTAACACTGTACTGAAAAAGTTTTTATAATTATAGTATAAGCTTCCACTATTATCTGGTGCCTGTATATTGACATGCTTTCCGTCTATAGCGCCCAAACAGTTAGGAAAATTCCAAATATTAAAGAAATCACGTGAAACCTTTTCCCACATTTCTTCATCTGGCATCTGCATAACTATGGGCATCAAAACATCACAAATTACTCTGATTGTCTCATGAATAATTGAATGAACTGTAGAAATTCCCATTCGAAAATTAAATGACAAGTTTTTGAAACTGCAACCAGTGATGAGGAATCTGTAAAAATAAAACAAACACACAAAATAGAAATATAAGACTGCCGTACCAAAACGAACTATAAAATAAAAAAGAGTTATGTTATTAATTTTTCATTTCTGTTCTTTCCAGTGACGCAGTGCCAGGATCGTTGGAAGAAACTGCGAGATAACTTCAGAAAAGCCTATTATAACCGAAAAGGCAAGAGTGGCGATGGTGCAACTACGTCCAAATTGATAAAATTTGAAAAAGAACTTTCTTTTATAATACCATTTTTTCGCAATCGAAACCAAATATCTAATGTAACATTATCATCGGATGATTCAGAGCCTGGCACACCAATACCACCACCATCGACATCATCTAAACGTTCTGACCATTCTGAAGTTGAATCGCTTGCAAGTACTTCTGGCTCGAAAAAGAGACCACGCTTAAGCAAAGATGTTGCTACGGTTTTCGAAGAGTATCTTGAAGAAAAAAGAAATACTACACCCCGTGACAAGGCATTACGTAATTTTTTTTTGTCTATGTCAGATACAGTGGAAACATTCCCAAAAGAAGTCCAAGCACGAATTAAAAGGCGCGTGTTTAACATTGTTAATGAAGCTGAATTAAGTCTGTATGAAAATAGTACAGATTTGAATTATTCTTTGTCTATAAATTCACCGCCATCGACTAATCAATCTACTTACCTAGTGTCAAACGAAACCTATATTCCTCAAAACTATCCAGATCAGACTACTTACGGGTACAATACCAGCACACAAAATACAAAATAATAAACAATCAAAAACAATAATAATTATAATAATAATAATTAAACACACACAAATCTGTACTATTTAATTACATTTCATTAACGTAAATAATGCTTAATAAATGGAGGGCTGTGATTTTGTGATCTATTTAGATGTTTGTGTTATTTAACATGATTAGTATAAGTAATTTACATTTCATTAACGTAAACAATGCTTAATAAATGGAGGGCTGTGATTTTGTGATCTAAATAACATGATTAGTATAAATAATTGTTTTTTATTTACCTTAAAGTTACCGTTAACCTTTCTTCGGCTGTAATGGTGCAACGATAATTTGTAGTCTTTTTTGTTATATGTACTCTTAACAAATCTGTCAATTTCAAAAATTGCCAATATTCCATACGATAATACTCATAAAATTTTAGGCTATCTCTCTTCAATTCCTCGAAAATGGTGTGAAACTCCCCATGGATTAGTCTGTTTTTCCAAATATGTTTTACCCATATTTGTTTCCGCTTGCGCTTACGTTTCCTATGTTCTATTTCAAGTAATCTTGCTAACAAATATATTTCTTCGTCGGAGCTATCTAAATCCATGTTTCGAAAAGCACACGTTAACACACCGAAAACAAAACTTAGACTGCGCGGAATACTGGCACTGCCTTTGTAGTGTATCCACCCGACTCCGAGCGCATCCGACCGGCTCCGAGCACATCCAACCGCACCCGCTTTCAGATCTCTTCCAGCCGGTCGATGTGAAATAGTTGGCGGCTCCGCTCCGGCCAATTCCAAGCGTATACGACCCGGTCTGTGTGAAAAGAAAAAAGCAGGCCGATGCTCTCCGAGCCGGTCTGTGTGAACGGACCCTTAGAGTTACCATTTAAAAATTTTTTGCTGTATTGATGGGACTTTTATGATATAAATTCATTTTTGCAACAAAATTGAACAAAAACATAACGTGATGAAACTAGGTAACTGAAATTAAAACATATATTACGTAGTACATAGCATTATAAACTTAAATTTACTATTATTTTTAATTGTTTATTATTTAATTGCAGGTGTGTCAGAGAAAACTGTAACAAGAATTACAAAAGAAGGTATAACAGCGGCGAGTACTTCGAAAAAAATTGACACCCCGGGGAAGAGTCGCCCGCATCCGTAAAGGTTCGACTTAGACGGGTTCGATTTGTGCGCTATCCGGCAAAAAATTCACAGTTTTTACATTGTGCGTAAAGAATTGCCAACATTGGCTAAATTACGGGCAGCTCTGAGAGAAGACATCAATTTTCAGGGAAGCATCACAACATTGCACAGGATATTAAATAGGATTGGTTTCAAGTAAAAGCGATGTCAATCCAGACGCAAACTACTTATGGAACGTCACGACATTACCGCATGTCCTGTAAGATATTTGGATAAAATACGAATAAATCGCACTGTGGAAAAACTACCAGTTGTTAACTTAGATGAGACCTATATACACAATACTTATCATACAAAAAGTTGTTGGCAGAGTGAGGAGCCAGGAATGTTCGTTTCAGAGTCATCAGGGAGTCGCTGGATAATCACTCATGCGGGAACAAAAGATGGGTTAATAAATGGTGCATTATTAATGTTCAAATCCCAATCAAAGTCCTCAGATTACCACGATGACATGAACTCTGCAAATTTCTTAAAATGGGTGACGGAAAAACTAATACCTAATCTACATGAAAGGTCGCTTGTGGTAATGGACAACGCTCCTTACCATTGCACTCAATTAAACAAAGCCCCTTCAATGTCAAATATAAAAAGTAGTATGCAGGAATGGCTCCGGCAAAAGGGTATATATTTTGAAGACACCTGGAGAAAAGCTGTGCTGTTTGAGCTAATCAAACAAAATAAAGGTCCACCGACATTTGCAGTGGATGAATTATTAACAGCTCACGGACACGTAGTATTAAGGTTGCCGCCTTACTATTGCGACCTCAACCCGATTGAGAAAATTTGGAGCCTTGTAAAAAGAAAGGTGGCGGATAAGAACGTAGCACAAGATCCGAAAGAAATTGTAAAATTAACTGAAGAGGCCTTTGAGTCTATTACGGCGGAAGATTGGACAGCTCAGTGCACGCATGTTGAACATTTAGAGGAGGAATATTTAAAAAATGACGGCCTTATGGATGAAGAGATGGACCGAATAATTATATCTACGGCTACTGAGACAGAATCTGATTCTGTTTCCATCCACTCTTCAGACAGTGATGTTCCTATGGCCGCTGATCACAATTATTCAATAAAACTCTGAATAACTTTATTACTTTGTTTTAAGTTTCTCACCTAACAACATAGTAAAAAGAAAACTTTAGTCAAACTAACTTTTGAAACTATTTAATAATAAACAGAGTCATAATAACGTTAGTTATTTGGACTTATTGCATGGGTCATCCCAAGAGTGGGTTGGTAGACCTTTTGATAAAAATGCCCAAATATACTTTTGACTTATCAGAAATATACATGTTTCACTAATCTGAACTATTGTTATAGTATGGACTTGAGTAATGAAATTACAGCCTATCTAAAATGTATTTATTTCTTAATACAATTTAAGAGCTTTTATTGTTTCATCGAAGTATGCAGGAAATATTATTATTTGATAAATTACATATGCTAATAATGTAAAATAGGTATATTTTTTACTCATAAATGGCAACATTATGTCACGCGAGTACAGCGCTGCGTCTGGGGGACTTCTTTCATGAAAAGGACTTTATCTTGGTTTTCCTATAGTTAACAAAAAATTTTGAAACTTTTAACATGGTTAGTTATTATCTACAAAACCAGCAGTGGAATACTAAAAGAATTGTAAGTTTTATTATAATTTTAATAATTATCTTTTACCAAAGGTTTGCAATTTTTAGAGATTTCGGCACTTTTAATTGTCTTTTTGAATTAAATGTTTAGTTCTAAAAGTATTTTTTAAACATTTCTGTTATATTATTTAAAATTATAAATTCTATGCAATTTTTTTTTTCACTTTCGCTTAACGACAAAATAATAATTTTTATAACAAACTAAACTTTTCAAGTTGTTATTCTTGTTCCATTTGCGACTGTCGTTTCTTTTTCTTCTTCTTTTCACTCTTGGGCTCCTGGGGTTCCTCTTTCACTTCTGCGTTAGCTTCCTGCGCGTCCGTTTGCATGGACTTCTTTTTCTTTTTCTTCTTCTCTGAAGTTGGAGCGTCGCCGTTGTTAATTCCGTCTACTTCATCTACCTCTGCTTTCACTTCTGGTTCTTTTTTCACTTTCTTTTCCTTTTTGGGTTTTTTAATCTGTTGGCAAACAAATGGGGAACTTTGATTAGTTTTCAGGGTTTTATCATTTATATTTTAAGGATTAAGTGTACCTATGAAATAGCAATTAATAAAGAAATTGATCACGCGGTGAAAGTTGGTGGTTTAGACGGCCGGGTTGGTCGGAACTTAGATCCCCAGGGAACATCCCTAACTTAATGAATAGGGATGATGACAAATCAAATCAGCACTCTATATCTAACTTAAAAACGCGCTTCTAGTATGGAAAAGGGTTGTTTCAAATTTATATGGAGCCTGGGACAGGTATTTGTACGATATTTTAAAATGTTCGGGGTCATAAAATTCATTTATTCAAATTCAAAAAAATCATTTATTTCTTACTAAAAAGTTCAATTGACGAGGTACAATGCGAAATTATTTTTCAAAACAAAAACGCAACATGCGTCCATTTTGACATTGACGTATATTACACGTGTCATGATGACATTTGACATAAAAATAACCTGAGAAATGAGAATTAACCCTAAAATATCCAACAGCAGTCAGCGATTCGATCGAAAGATTTTAATTTACAAGTTGACGGAATAAATAATAATAAACATTTTATTTTTGTACCTCTTAATCACTGTAAAACTGCAAAAAAGCATATTTTATTTTGAATAGAAGCAGGAGTTACTTTGCGGAAGTCCATGATAGTGAATGAACTAGAAGTTTAATTCGCTATAATCCGCTACAGTAGACAAATCTGTGTGGTACAGTGCGTGTCTTTCACCTGCAACATGCGACACCCACCACCCAGCAATTCGCACAGGCACAACACCACACCACACAAATCCTCCAAATCACTCTCAACGTACGTTTCACTCCGACACCGGAGCATCCTCAGGAGATGTTGACTCGACAATGCACGATTGTGAATTCAATCGTGCATTGTCGAGTATTACACACAACAACGACAATATTTTATTTTGTTTTCTATTATTTTATACTACCTATTTTTTGGAGTACTGTTCAAGTACCTGGCGCAAGATGAAAACTCCCTTTGTATGTGGTAGTTATTTTGTATGAAATACATAGTTGTAACATCATCAAATTTCAACACAATTTTATTTCTTTAATCAATAGTTTAAAATGGTTATCAGAGGAAGATAATTTCTCGTATTTTGAAAGAACCTCTATTTAAGTATTAATCCTAAGAAATTATTAACATCCGCCGTGATATTGATCGATATGAGGATGAGAAAGAAGTAAACAAGTCATAATTAAAAAAATTCAAAAACACGTCTGCCCCGCCAATAAACGAACTAAAAAGTTAAAAATCTAAATTAATCTAGTTAAATTAGAATCTTATTCACATTTTTATTAAATTATATTTTTTGTGCATCACTGGATATTGAACTATAGTGTTTTATATTTTTGGAATCTACTTCATCATTTTCTAGATGATGATTAAGTATATTTTACTTATTTTCGAATTTTTTTTTTCAACTTTTGTCTAATTCACCCCATCATTTTATTTTTAAATTTTATTAGCCTATGTCACCCGGAATAAGCTAAGGATTCTAACGATACCTCATTTACATCCACACACACAAACACACACACACTCTCTCTCTCGCTCTCTCTCTCACACACACACACACACACACAAACACACACACACACACACACACACACACTCACACATACATACATTGTTTAAACCTACGGGGGGTTTCGCAGTGCTACCCACCAAAATTGTAACGATTTTTATTTTGATATTAAAAAAAACATCAGGCAGGTATTTTTTCAGGCAGTCGTATGAAAAGTGTACTCACGTCACCGGCGCCGTCCTCCAGTTTGATCTTCTTACTGGAGCCGGAGCCATCTTCAGCGGGAGAGTGTTCCCTCTTCACAGCCTTCTTGCCCAGGGTGCTGTCTGCCGCTATGGGGTACTCGTGCACCTCACTGTTAAAGACAATTTTTTTTACTGTCCGATTTCGCGATTTAAAAAAAAATATTATCAGTATTAGATTTTTTTTTCGTGAATCAATGAAATAGAATTGCCAAGACACAGGGTTCTAAATTCAAACACAAATTTTTCCCTCTGAGTGGTCAAAAATGACTTCTCTTCACTGGTTTTGAGCAATAAAGGTGATCTTATTGAGCTAATGTGCTTAAGATACAAGCTTTAAACTTAGCCGAATAAAAACAGTGGCATGCACCAAGAAATATATGCAATAGTCATTGTTTCGTTTATAGTTTCACCAATACCGGTATCCCGGTATTAGAAATTTCAATACCGGTATTGTAAAAAAACGGGCGACAAAAGTCCGGGATCCCGGTTTTGGTAGCCCTAATTACAATAATTATGACGGGGCCTCATGTAGTGATTATTGACCGAGTGAAGCGAAGGTCTCTGGAGTCTACTTGAGTGAATTTGCACTTGTCCGTCCTAGAGTTGCCAAAAAAAATTGTCCGTCTGTCAGAGCCTTAAAACTTCTGAATTACTAAACTTAATTACTTCAAATTTAAATATGATATGTAAACCGATGGCCTCCAGCAGAATATGGCTTAAAAAGTTATAAAAATCTTTATTTCAGGGGGTTCTCATAGAAGCAAATGCGAAGTAATAGTACATTACATCGCGAGACCGGGAAGTACGCGTTTTCTGGTCGAGTGTTAGATAGACTATATAGGCTATATACGAGACCAGAAATGCTCTCCCGGTCGAGGTGTGTATAGTGCTTTTCTAAAAAATTAAACAAGTGACTTTTTTTTTAAATATATCATATTATGTAATTAAAAGAAAGTAAATAAAAAAGCAACCTACTTCAGAAATATTAAAAGTTAAATTAGTTATATTTGAATTACTAATTGAAATTGTAATTGGTTTTCCGGGTACATTTATGTTTGTTTGCACGTCGGAATTAACTACAAGAAAAACACACTATGTTTTTTTTTTTGCGCTGTGAGTGCTGAACGCGTAATACGGTAGAGTTCCAAATTTAAACTATTTAGGCCAAAGAACATTATAACAAGTTACAAGATATTCAGGAAGAAAGATTCCAAATTCAAACTTATGATATGTAATGAAAATACATACATTCTTTACTGGCCTAGGCCGGGAAGTTTAACTTTCGAACTCATTTACACATTTTTTCATGTGCACATTTCATATCATTTTTTAGAAAAATATTTTTTATAGCGTTACATAAGGTTACGGTATATCATTTTAAAGATAATTAGGAATAGAGTCTAAAAATATATTTTTCCTAATTTTTCCCCTAAAATTGACGAAATGGGGGGCTTTCAAAATGGAGATTTTCTAACGTCCAAAGTTGACCTCAGAACTCCCAATTTTCTGAAAGGCTGAGCCAGAAACTTGATCAATTATTTGAATTATATCCTGTACTTGTACAACAAATACCAAAATTAGATAAAAATTATAAGGAGACGTAATTATCAAATTTTAATAAGCTTCAGTATTTTTAACAGAACTTCACAATTATGTCAATAGATGGCGCTCTGTAAAAGTTTATTCGTTTCTCTAATAACTCTTTTGCGTTTAATGTTAAAAGTTATCTAATAAATAATATATAGTTAAAACTGTCTTATGGATACTGCGAGGTCTCAGTTCGGGGCGAACCACTAGTTAAATAAAGAAGCATGTGACTCACGTCTTGGCGTGGTACTTCTCGAACTTGACGTTGGCCCTGGCGGTTCCACTAATGCGCCTCAGGTTCCCCTCCTCCATGAGCCGCAGCTTGTTCTCCAGCTTCACCTTGTGGGCGGCGCCCATCTCGAACGACGCCTCATCGCCCAGCGCGTCCAGCCGAGTCGCTAGAGCCGCTTTGGCCGCTAACATCCTATACATAATATGTCCGACGATAGTCACAAAGTTCAATAGGCATGATGACTGATTTTGAAAAATGATCAGTTTTTGCTCGAAAGTACCTACTATTTCGAAAAAATATATTATTTCAGGACAAAAATAAGGTTTGGTAGATAAAAAGTGCATTCAAAATTTAAAGGAAATGGCCAGTGGAACTATGGGAGCTTGCCTGGAGATCAAAAATCAATGTGCAGCAATGATTTCTTTAATATTGTAATTTTTATATTCTATAGTTTTCACACAAAAACGTTTCAGGAGGCTGAAGGCTCTGAAAACTGAGGATATAAATTAAAAATGTTTCACCAAATAACTGTGCGTAACCACAACATCTAGTGTGGGAAAGCACACTAGATGGCGCTAGTTGTTGTGGTTAGCGAGGCGAAAAAAATATTTACAAGTATTGCTAACCACGTTTCTCAGGAAAATAATTAAGCTTTGCATTATTTGGGCATGGATGAGGATTATAGTGGAATAATAAAACTATATTTGCAAGAATTATGTAATTCCTTTAAAAATCACGCAACATTGTACTGCTGCCACACTAGATGCTGCTAAACGTTGTTGGCGAGTTTTTTCAACTATTTGACAACAGATGGCGCTAAACGTTTTATTTAGCGAGTTATTTCAACTATTCGACCACAGATGGCAGACATGTAATGCCAGAGGTCAGGCACGTTCCTTTAAACGCAGTGGTTATTTGAAAATGCTTTGTTCGATCAATAACACGTTTCATTGAGGCTTGTCATCTAACAAAAATAATTATAAACAAAACATACATTTCCTTTTCAGTACTATTTAATTGATTAAAAATAAATCACTCATAATATAGTGAGTAAGGTACTCAAATGGTATTAATGTAGGGTAAGATTATTTTTACAAGATTATTATAAGGCATAGATAAAACGGAACGTGGAGTAGAACAAAATGGAGTAGTGCTAAGAGGAAACTAGACGCTCAAGATTTAAACAATAAACGTATTGTTTTTTTAGACATTTTAACCTTGACCTTATTCGTAATAATAAATCCATAGTAATTTCGGTTTTAATTTTTAAACCTTACTGTAAAAACGGAAATCCTGCACATTGTCCCGAATCGGAGGGCAGTTACTGGTCATATCATTTAAAATTCACGCCAAAACGCTCGCGAGTGTCATGGCGTCGTTTGTGACATCACTATTGCTCTTACCAATGTACTCTGTGCAGTGTGCAGTAAGCAATAGTGAGATTGTCAAAGCTCGAAAACAAACAATTGTGACGTCATTCGCTTTTTGGCGTTTAATCCATTATGGCGGATTGCTGTATTTTATAGTCTTATTTTATCAAAATAAACTCGAAATAGAAAAATAAATACGTTTTTTATAACTTATGAATCCTATTTCATTAGATAAACTCATAATTTCATTGATTCTTGGTTACTGTCATCATGCCTATTCATAACTTTTTTTTATCCACCACAAGTTATAGGCCTATTACACTGCACTTTTCACTTGAATCAGTGTAGTGTAATAAGATTTAGGGAGAAAGGATCCCTAAGTTGGTCCTTATTGCTGAGTACTAAGCGACGCAAAAAAAAAATCGACCTTGACTGCGATCTCACCTGATGGTAAGTGATGATGCAGTCTAAGATGGTAGCGGGCTAACCTGTTAGGGGTATGGCAGTTATATTAAACCCATCCCCGTATTCGGTTTTTTCACGACATCGTACCGGAACACTAAATCGCTTGGCGGCACGTTTTGCCGGTAGGGTTGGTAACCACGGCCGAAGACTCCCACCGGGCCAGACCAGGGAAATTCAGAAATTATAGAAAAGCGGCAGATATTCAAAAAAAATTCGTACTTCAAAAAAGGGGCAATACATGCAATTTATAATTTAAAACCGCGTAATTCCCTCAGAGAGAAATTGAAAGAAATTGGTATTCTAACTGTAGCCTCGCAATATATTTACAGTAATATAATTTTTGTTCAACAGCACATCCATATTTACAAAAAAAATGCCATCTGCACGACAGGCAAACTAGAGGCCGTAATAGGCTCGTGACTCCATCGCTCCGCCTCAAAAAAGTCAGAAGGTTATTCGTGGGAATGAGCATTCTTTTCTATAACAAAATTCCACAACCTATTTTAAACTTGCCTATACACAAATTTAAGAAATCCATTAAAAGTATGCTCTTGAAAAAAGCTTATTATACTGTTGAGGATTATGTAAATGATAGAGGAGCATGGATTTGATCACTCCAGCAATGCTAAGGACAGCGGTTACTTATGTATATGTCACCGTAAGATTGCAAAAACCGTTAGATTGCAATCTAACTAGCGAAATTGTAAACTGTCGACAGATTACAATTTAACGCATTATTTTTCGGTAGATTGTAATCTGTTAGGTCTATTAACCCGATAGAACCTAAGACACTACCTGTATATTTATGTCGAACCCTAACCTAATCTATAAGAAAGAGACAAGAAAACGTAAATACAACGAATATTTCAAGAATTTACACTCAGAACATTGAACAGTTCACAATGTGTCGACAGTTTACAATTTCGCGAGTTAGATTATAATCTAACGGTTTTTACAATCTTACGGTGACAGATATATCTAACGATAGTCGGAAAGTTCAATTCATAACTGTTTTTTTTATCCACTACAGTTATAGGCCTATTACACTGCACTTTTCACAGGGACCCTTACACTTGAATCAGTGTAGTTTAATAAGATTTAGGAAGAAAAGATCCCTAAATTGGTCTTTATTGCTGTGTAATAAGCGACGCTCTAACTAGCGGCCACGCCCACCCTTACCTCAGGGCCCTGTAAGAAGTGCAGTGTAATAGGCCTATTAGCCCTTGACAGCGATCTCACCTGATGGTAAGTGATGATGCAGTCTAAGATGGCAGCGGGCTAACCTGTTAGGGGCATGGCAGTTATATTAAACCCATACCCCTATTCGGTTTCTACGCGGCATCGTACCGGAACGCTAAATCGCTTGGCGGCACGTCTTTGCCGGTAGGGTGGTAACTAGCCACGGCCGAAGCCCAGGCCAGACCAGGGAAATTCAGAAATTATAAATATCCAAACCCCGCCGGGGATCGAACCCGGGTCCTCCGCTGGTTAAGGCAACAGCGCTCAACACTGCGCCACGGAGGTCGTCATAACGTTCACAAAGTCATATGGTTCTCTAACACAAAAAAAACATCATGTTTTAAGCTTTAGGCCCACTTGCACCACACTGCCTAAACTTTTTGAAGTGAAAACTTCTTTAGTCGCGTTGAGTAGTCTTTGGAAATTTATATTGAAAAGTGTAAAACTTCTGTAGGCGCATTGAGAACTTTTTTGGTAGGGGGTAAAAATGTAGATTCGCGTGACCGTGACCGACACGCTCGCGAACATATAAATATGCTACATTCGAAATTAAACTTTATTACCTTAGTATTATGGTTTATATTTTAATATAAATTACAAATAAAAAAACAATTTATAATTTGTTTTCACTTCTATCGGCAATCCCTATGACTGCCAATTTTTTTTTTTGTTTTGTTATTTGTACTCTATCTGTGATTAGTTTAAACTTTAACACACTGCCTAAACTGGTTAAAAATTTTGTGATGTCACTTTTCGATAAGTTTATTCGGGGGATGTCATGAAAAGGACAGGTAAGAAAATTTAACCTAAACAATAAACACATTTAACGGCCACTTGCAAGTGGGTCTCAGTATAGGAAATCTTCGAGGTTTTAAATAAACATACGTCCAACACTTTAAGGATTGTGTGCTGAAGCTGAATTGTCTTTCAATATACAACTCACAAACCACCTGTATGAGGATAATACAATACTACCTTGGCAATTGCATGGAGATTTCTCCACACAAGTGCCAACAACAAATATACAAAAATTCAACTCAATCAGAAGAGAGATGAGTGAATACTTATTTTGATATGTCATAAGACACGCTGACACGCCCTAGATTTGGCCAATGAATAGGGACAATAGTAAAAGCTGTATGTTGATATATCAGTCAGTCAGTTTATCCAGAAAGTACTGAAGTTTTATAAAAAAGGGAGAGAAATCATTAAGATTTGGAATTCTGGAGCAACCACCTCTGTGTAGTTCATGAGCCATAGCTCTCTTATGTCATATATAAAGGTTACATCATTTGTTTACCTTTTCTTGAGAAAAGTTATATCAAGTGGGTATATCAATAATAACATTGATTTTTCACTATCATGTCTGCTACTTAGCTCAATAAACGTGTTTCGTAAATTATCGTATTATTTATACGTAATAGTGGCGACGAAGCGAAAATTCGGTTAAAATGGATCACAAAGCAGTGAAGTTTGGTGAATTTAAACCGAAAATAGATGTATGGGACAATTACATCGATAGGTTGAAGTTTTGTTTTGAGTCTAATGCCATCATATTAGACGGCGCAAAACGAGCGAATTTCTTTACTGTGTGTGGAGCAGATGTTTTTGAAACATTTTTGGCTTTGAGTACACCAAGAAAACCTAGTGAAGTGACATTTGTGGAAATTGAAGCAATTTTGACAAAACATTATAGCCCAAAGCCCAATGAAATATCTATGTCATACAAGTTTTACACACGGAACCAGAACACAAATGAAAATGCATCAGAATACATTGCACAGTTGAGAAAAATTTGCTCCAAATGTAACTTTATGGAATTAGAACGCATGTGTTTGTGTGTGTGGCATGAAGGATCGCCGTCTGCAGTACAACCTTATGAAAAAAGATAACCTACGTTATCAAGATGTTGTTGATGCCATGCTAGCAGCCGAAACGGCGGGAAAAGACTCATATGATTCAATCATCTACTAGTACATATAGCAGCAGCATAAGTACAAAAGATGCAGCAGCAACTCATCAAGGTTCCTCCATGGAAGCCATGGACATTAACGCGGTACATACCAGGACAAATGTACGATTATGTTATCGGTGTGGGGATCGTCATGGTGGTGAATGTAGATTTGTCAACGTCACCTGCCGATTTTGCAAAAAAACTGGTCATATTGAGAAGATTTGCTTGTTGAAGAAGAAGTCTAAGAAGAGTATTAACTTCACCGATGAAGAAGTACCGGCACACTTGAATGGTATTTACAGTATGCAATGTGAAACAAAAGTGGCACCATTTGTGGTTGAAGTTATATTGGAAGGCATACCTGTAGTACTTCAGGTGGATACAGGTGCAAGTTTCTCTTATCTTATAAAATATTTAAACTGCAAAGTTGTTAGGAATACCATAAAATCAATAAATTATAACAATATGAGCTACAAGGCTAAAAAAAATAAAGCATACATACCTAGACATTTTCCCTTTGTTCTTCGTACTGCACTGCCCAACTAACGCAGCATGGTATATTAAACCATACTTGGGTGTATCCTTCTTAGTCTTTAGAGCCCTAAACAAAGCTTTCTCAGCACCAAATATCTGTATCGTTGACGCAGGATGCTTGGCTAGATTCATTAAAGACCCAGCATGAGCTATTAATCTTGCACCAATATGTTCACCAATTAAAACTGTTAGATTTGGTGCCATAGCCATCATCCGAGCTTTCAAATAGTCAGTCAAATGTGTTCTGTAATCAGTGATAGCTATAATCTCATCGCATAGATTCTGAATATTTACAATGTCATCATCTGAGATTTCTGTACCCATAGAAATCTCTGCTGCTTCTTTCACTTTCTCCTCTAAATCTTCAGGTAAGATATCCGATAAGTCTGTCTTAGCTGCATGATCTCTTGTACCGACTAACTTAACGATTTTAACGAATAATGTGTTGTCAGTAATAATTTTCCCTAGTTCAGGGAAATGCCAACCATACCATTCCCTACATCTCATGATGTAGTTATTTAATTCTTTATCCAAATCATCCAACAGACACTGAGCTTGAACTATCATAGTATCAATTTTGTCAGGTGAGAACTTGAGCTTGTATCTTGAGAGCGAATGTGCAAGACCTAGCGCCATTGCTGTCATCTCTTTCTTCGGTAGACCAGTCAGAAGACTGTCCATCTGTGATCTGATACACCTTAACAACTCTTGAACATTTGAGTTTGAAACACATTGCAGGTCAAACTTTTCTTTAATAGCACTGCCAAGCTTAGCGTCGCCAATCAATAGCTGATCCTGCACATCCTTGCAAACATGTTTCTTGAGGGCTTTCTTTAAGCTCTTAGACAGTTTTCCTTCAATAGCTGCAGTGGTAGCTGCTAGGGCTTCTGTAGTGTCCTCAAATTTCACAAAATTTTTGAGTTTTACTCTGTGAAAGGAAATCTGTTTTAATCTACTGTGATGACTATTGTGTACTAATTTACACTTAACTTATTTCATTTAATTGCTTTCATGTACATGATTATTGGCATGACATCTTATGTAAGTACTAAGTTGTCAACACAAACTTATTTTGTATAAGCATTCTATACAAAGAAGTAGATTCTTTACTACACGTTCAGAAAACTGGTCCTGTTGTGAAGAGCTAGCAAGAAAATCGTCAATTAATCATAGGGCAACATGTAATAGAAATACATGTTATAATCAGTAGTTAAGTAGTAATAATAATATACAAAGATAATAATGATCATTCTATCTTGTGATATTTTTTAAATATCTAAGCTGTACTACTTATTAAACATATAATTTTTGTCTACTTACACAGATGCCGCCCCCTCTGGTGTGTTGAACTCTTGATACAAATTATCTATTTCAGATAATTTTGACTCATCCAGTAACTTTAACAAAACAAATAACATGTAACTCCAACACACTAAGGGTCAGTTGAACTATCCATGGTTATAGTTATTGTTAAATTTGACCACCTAAAACCACCACAATGGATCAAATAATGAAAGCACACTTGTGTCACTCGAATTGTTAGCATTTTGATGAGCAAATTTAACATTTACCATAACCAATAGAAGATGCAATTCAGCCTAAGTGTATTCATGTATTAATATGAAGCCAGTAGCTTAGAAGACTATCAAAATTGACTGTCTAAGGGCACAGTTTCAAGTCCCACCCATTACACTTACACATTCTACTCCTACTGCAGGTATTTCACTTAGTAGAGAGAAACCAGACAGATATTAATGAAGCAAACTATGCCCACTAAGTAATATTTTATAATATTACTAACTGGATAATTAAGTATAGTTCAAGCGTGGCCTGAACTTAGTTCCCTACCAAAAAAATATGTTATCGATCATTATGATGTTTTTATACAAGATATTATAGTAGGTACTCTATTTAACATTGCCAACTTTCCTAGACTTCTAGATATGATTTGTATTTTACAAGTAGATCAAGTTGCTGGAATATCTAACTACTTAGCCACTATGAAACAATTAAATAAACACAAAACTCTTAATAATTAGGTATATAGGATAGTTTACATATCACTAAACACCTAATAGGCAGTAATTATTATAATTGTTTTCAAAAATCACATAGCATTCCTGTCGCTTGGAGGTTAGACACAACACGTGTTACAAATTACCTTGAATATCGCGTACCCCGCCGAGGTCTCGAATAGCACCAACATAATTGCAACTCACAATACGACTTACACTCACTATAACTAATTAACTAAACGTGTAATTACAATTTTAATTATTTTAAGCCGAAACAAAGCGACGCTGCAGCATCGCGGGAGGTTTAAAACTTCTGACCAGAGACAAGTATTCTGACTTTGACAAATGCCACTTGATGACATTGACACTTTAACTCACGTCAGTTTTACATTGCGTTCCTTTTTACCCACGGCGGAACGGAGACGATTTAGTGTTTGCTTTTTATGGTGGTGCGTTTAGTTGTTTGATTTCCCAGTAGCGCAGCGTCGTACTTTTGATTCCGGCAATGTTTGGCGAGGGTTAATTCCAAGGGACGAGTCGCTTTTGTCCGATATTTACCGCAGATGTAATAGGGTTGGCGGTAACCCTTTTAAGTTCCTCAGTGCGTACCTACCCATGTATTCCTCGACGCTCCTACACTTCTCTATGTGTACTGTATAAATAGCATTTCACGGGTATCTGTTTATGTGAGGACTTAGGAATTTGTTCCCGGAATACATCACTCTATAGAGCTATAAAGAGACGTTATTACGAATAGATAAAGCGAATTTCCTCGAGTATTTTTCCGGACATTATGTATGTATATTATGTATGTTCTATGGATCAAAGCCGATCTAAGTATATGTACCTACTCCGGAAATCAAATGGTCAACTTTAAAAAAATATGAATATATAGGTACTTATTATTTATTGTAAGCACAGGATTTCTTACAAAATTATTTATTATGATTTACTCTTGGAATATTTTGTGACCTAACTTTGGTAAGGTGCCCCAATTGAATTATGCCCCAAAGCGATTCCAGAATCACATCTACTCACATCTTTTTTATCCAAGACGTAAACTTTGTCAAGTACTTTTGAATAGTCGCAGTCGCATAACCACTGGTTCGGGATTCTATTCCATACTAAGTAACGAAATTATACTTGACTCCCAAGCAATGAACAAGAGGCTCGACTTTCATTCCAAAACTTCCGAGCATAAATCAGATAAACAAAATAAATTAACTTCACGAAACCTGATGAACAACATAGGTACTTATTAAGTAAAATTGTTTGTAAAAGTTAGATTTTAATTATAATTTAGCAGGTATATCAGGAAGACGTAGGCAGTGTGCCAACAATAAGGTAATAAGCAACTTATCAGCATCTCTGAGGCTGGAGTCTGGACGCGTCGCATGTCTGAGTGGTTCCAGTGACTTGAGCGAGTAACTCGCAACACTAGACCTCCCTGGTTTAATGGTGAGCGCCGTGGTAGAATATTTTTATATATGTCACCGTAACATTGTAAAAACTGTTAGATTATAATCCAACTCGCGAAATTGTAAACTGTCGAAAGACTGTGAACCGTTCAATGTTCTGAGTGTCAGTTTTTGAAATATTCAATGTATTTACGTTTTTTTGTCTGTTTCTTGTAGGTTAAGTTAGGGTTCGACATAAATAATCAGGTACTTAGGTTCTATCGGGTTAATATACCTAACAGATTACAATCTACCGAAAAATAATGCGTTAAATTGTAATCTTTCGACAGTTTGCGATTTCGCAAGTTAGATTATAATCTAACGGTTTTTACAATCTTACGGTGACATATACACTTTGTATGAACCATCGCAAACTAAGACGGGGTGGAGCGGGTCGCATTATATCGCAGGGTATACGAAATACGCATTTAGCGCTATGATGCGGCCCGCTCCGCCCGTTGCGATGTGCACGTACCTTCATAATAGGAGGTCCCGGGTTCGATCCCCAGAACCAGAGTCAATTTGCGCATTTATAATTTCAGAATTTTCTCCGGTCCTGTCTGGTGGGAGGCTTCAGACGTAAATATAGTAAACTACCTTGCCGGCAAAGATGTCGCGTTCTGTCGCGATGTCAGCGATCTGACGTATCTACCGTTTTACGATGCTGTGTTAAAAACGATTATACCTACATATATCTGCCATGCCCCTTTAAAGAATTTAGTTTAGACTTTTTGACGACCTCCGTGGCGCAGTGTGTAGCGCTTTTGTCTTAACGTGCGGAGGTCCCGGCTTCGATCCCCGGCAGGGTAAATTTGGGAATTTATGAATTTTCCCTGGTCTGGCCTGTTGGGAGGCTTCGGCCGTGGCTAGTTACCACCCTACCGGCAAAGATTACGCATTCTGGTATGATGCCATGTACAAACCAAATAGGGGTATGGGTTTAATATAACTGCCATGCCCCTAACAGGTAAGCCCGCTACCATCTTAGACTGCACCATCACTTACCATCAGGTGAGATCGCAGTCAAGGGCTAACTTGTACGTAGTGGATAAAAAAAGGACTGCATCATCAGTCATCACTTACTAACTAATTTGTACTGGAATAAAAAAAATGCCACTCGACGCTAATAAATAAATAAATTAAATTTTTGACTCCTATTTATTAAACTACCGTTTCCTTACCGTTCCTTTGAATCGCTCCTGTCTCATTAGCGAGCTAATTATTTCCTTTGCGTGACATTTCTTTACAAATGAGTTGCTTTTTGATTTACTTGAGTAATAACTTGATTAATTAAGCACATTTTCTTGCAATTAGTTTCGTAAATATGTACCGTTAACACCTGCTAAATAACAGGCTTTCCGTTCTGTTAGATACGGTGGATAGACTGCTAGTTGGGAATCAAATCAAATCAAATTTCTTTTTTTCTTATCTTCATCTCACAAACTATCTTAAACTTTATGAAAGTAATCCTTTACATGGTAATAAGATTTTTCAATGAGTTTACGTTTTAGATTAACTTTGAACTTATTCAATATTCAGAGACATCTTCAACATGTCTTCCGGGAGCTTATTAAAGAAGTGGGATTGAATGCTTTACATATTATTTGTTATGAATCAGGTACGTTACCAATGTCATCTATACTATTACTATCCATACTAATATTATAAATGCGAAAGTAACTCTGTCTCTCTGTGTGTTACGCAATCACGTCTAAACTACTGAACCGATTTAAATGAAAGGGGTTTGAACCTTTTTGTATGGAAGTGGAAGTGGAATTTTGATTTTTTTTCAAAATCGCGGCGCACGATTAAAGTGGTATGTATGGATAGAGGACACATAAACGAACAAATAATGTCAAGTAACATAGTACCCCAAAGTGTCACGTTACCGAGATATTTGGAGGTAAAGATAGACATATGAGGACAACGACAATCATTAAAAATAGACTACGTGTCTACAGGTGTCAGATTGTATCCAAATAATCGCTCCCAGATTGATTATTAATATTACTGTTTATTAGAAGAGAGTAGGTACATTACATACTACTCGGAGCACGAGAAAACTACTACTACAATTAATTATTTGCCTACTAAAACGCATCGCATCGCAATGAATCGCTATATTATGTCAAAGTATCTCGCGCGCACGTGTTGACTTGTCATAATGTCTTTCATCCCGCTGCATTATAAAATGAACAATAAAATAATGTCGTTGCAGACTTAGATTATTTAATTGCTCGTTGCAGAGATATGTGGAACTAAAGATCGCTATACCTAATAATAATTAGAACGATGACACACATAATGGGTTGGGTGGTCGGATTGTACGCAAAATAATACAAATGAATAGTCAACAGCTCTATCCCGCTCCCGCCGTACTTTTTGTTATGACACGGCTTGTCTTCCATTGTCTTGCCGGTAGACAAGCACAGGAAAAAATACGTGCAACGAGTGCGAGTGAGACAAAAATATAATGTTTTCCTAGCCGGGCAGGGACTCCAGGGTAAAAAAGTGAAAGGCATCATCAGTATTCATTATTCAGTTTGCCAGTTGCCACTTTGACTCCCAATGTGCGCAGGCGTTTTGTACGAGAGTTCGTTGTTTGTTTCTTTGCCGTGTTTTTCATTATATTACTTGTTATTGTTGACTCTGTTGTTATATTCTGTTGACTGTGTTGTTATACCATTGACTCTGTAAGTAGTTAGGTAGTTATTTTGACCAAAATCACAAGTCATATTATTGGTGCAAGACAGTGCTTTTTTTGTGGAGTGAGCACTGTTCGTGGACCGCGGCGAAGATATCAGCGACCCATACAGTCTTATTTGTTAACTGGAGACTACATAGCTGATCATCAAAACATCATTGAATACGCTCGTCATCTGTTTGACAATCGGCAGGTCAGTACATAATACTATAACTACATAACTATTAACCCTACTTTCCTTAGGTATACATTTTTGTCCATACAACAATGCACTAAATAAATACATAGATGAACAATATTTTTACGACATTAACTTTTTTGCAAATAGTATCATCAGAGTTGCGTCACAGCGCGAGGTGCACAGTTAAATCGTATGGGATTGGGTTCTAATAGTTGTGTATCAAATCTCTCTGACTGATACATTAAAATACTGAATGTAAAAAGTAAAACTATATAAGCTGCATAAAAAATAATAGAGTGTTAGCTCTACTTACCGAAAATTAGAGTTATTGAGAGTTTTTGTTAAATGGAGATTAGAAAAAAGAACATAATAAAAGTCAACTCGACAATAGTCGAGACAAACACATGTTAGACAATTTTAACAAAGAAAAGAACGCTTTTGTAGAATTTGGGTTAATCCATTATACCTATGATGGATTTTATGACCCTGTGTCCAATAGGTACTATTTATTTAAGGACAAAAGTAAATTCGGTATAATGGATTTATCTTCATTTGAAGTTACGTGAAATAAATGCTTATTGACGTCCAAATAATGACGTAATATTGTTTCGCTATTATAGTCATGTCTTTTGTATTTTTTCAGATAACAGTGCAGGACAGAATATGCAGACCGTGTTTGCAACGTGCTGATCGTTCTGTGTCAACACAAATATGAGCTCAAGAGGAAGAGGAAGCTGCTTTAGCATCACAGCGCGCAGCTACTGATGATGTGCTTGAACCCTCATCCAGTCAATCATCAGAATTGCGGAGTGATCCACTAAGAGTTACTCCCCAAGAGCCTGTCGAAGATATTCCTCTCGAGGAAGATAATATTGTTCCAGAGCAAGCAGAAGAAATGCCACAGATGCCAAATGTGTCTCTGATGTCTGTACCAGGTTTCTTGCGTTTATCTTTTAGTTCGACGAACTGTATTATAGCAGACTGCAATCACAGACAGAATTTGCACAGGATTAACTTGATGTTAAGAACAAATATTTTGTCTAAACAAAATATATACATTCCGCATGGAGTACGGGTTTGTGAAGAGCATTCGAGAGATGGAGCTTTGTGGCTTGATTAGGCGGTATACGGTCGTCCAACAATAGATACTTTTAATAGTGCACAAATAGCAGATATGTTAAAGATGTTACAAAAAAAGAACTTAAAATATTTGAATTTTGATAGACTAGTGACTATCGATGACACTATTTTTAATTATATATTTTATTTTATTTTATTGGGTTTACTAAAGAGAACTTTTTAACTGTTTTAGAAGAAACCCCTTCCTTAACACACGCTTTTAAGAAACCTAAAAGAGCCCTAGCAATTGTAATGTGCAAACTGCACACTGGTGATTCCAATGAGAGACTAGCAAGCGTCTTTCATGTATCTCCGCAATTTATAAGCAGAGTTATGAAAAAGACACGAAACTGTCTTATTTTAGAATTTGTTACAATACACTTGGGCTTTAACCATATTTATGGACCAGATTGCGCATTATTATATAAAGATCAACTTCGTGAGCGAATTTTAAGAATCCCACATATATTATTTGCGGAACCTAACTGTGATCAGTTGATAAGTATTTGTGATGGCACTTATTTTTATATTCAATAAAGCTCAACTATAGGTTCCAAAGGCTATCATACAGTTCCCACAAGTACAGAAATCTCTTAAAGATGTTCTTAATAGTAAGTCCTGATGGATATATAATTGAAGCGTTTGGGCCTTATGCGGCCACCAAATCCGATGCCACTATTATGGAGGAATTAATAAGCGAGGATGAAGATAACCCTTTCCATTGGTTCTTCGAAAACAAAGATATTTTTATTCTGGATCGAGGATTTCGTGATGTAGTCGAGAAAATGAACGAGGTTGGGTATAAAACCTACTTGCCATTTACAAAAGACGACGACCAACGTCAGCTTACTACCCAACAGGCGAACGAATCTCGTAAAGTGACGTTGTGTCTTTGGGTAGTGGAAACAATCAATGGTCGTTTAAAAAACCAATTTCTTCAACTGAGGTCCCAGTATGTCAATATAGCCGCACCGCATCTAAAACAGGAAATAAAAATAGCTTGTGCTTTGTTAAATGCGTTTGGAAAACGGTTGGTAAACAACCGACTCGTAAATCAAATAATAAACGAAATATATTTAAAATATGACGCTCCAAACCTTTTATCAGAGTTGGTGATACAAAACAATTTCAACCAACGCAGAGCAGCTTTTCAAGCTATAGATGCTAACCACGGCTTTGAACACTTCCCAAACCTTTTATATGATGATTTATTAATTATGTCCTTAGGACCTTACCAAGTAGAGCAAGCGAGAAGTTATTACGGTGAACACGTTAAAGAGAATGGTACATTTTTCATCAAAGTGTATGAAGATTTAGAAATTGATTATAATCTTACCCAATTCGGCATTGCAGCTCTCAATCCTTGGCTCGCAAGAGCTAAAATACATTTGCGACATCAAACCACCCGCATGTATTTCGTTTACATCTTGCTGGATAATATTTTACAAGGCAGAAATAAAATCATTGGACACTACTGTAACTGTCTTGTGGGAATGCGAACCCTCGGATGCTGTGTCCATGTTATGTGCATTACATGGTACATGGCTTGGGCTCGGCATCAAGAAACCCATATTCGACCTTGCCGAGTTTTTGGATTATGTAATTAGGGATGCAGACGATGATAGTTAATCTTGCATTAGGTGAATTAAAACAAGCACATATATTCTATATCGTGATTGACATGATCTTTATCGTGATGACATTTGTTTTATCGTGATTTCAACACACAACATTTTGATTTGAAGCAACCTGATAGCCCACTCCATGCAAATATGCATGATACGTGTTAGATATATTATAATTCTTTTTAGTGCAGTTTCTGTACGTTAGTATTATTCCTTATTCCGTGATTGTACTTACAGCAATAAATAAATGATTCTTAACATCAATCACATGCCTTTTGTCTTATTTTTAACCAGTAGTTAGGCAGTACAAATATTTTTACTATAGTTGTTATTTTTTGATACAAGTAGGTACTACATATCTAACTAGCTGCAATACTTACCCACTTAAAAAATGTTTTCAAGCTAAGTGACATGCGACCAACGCGACATGTCGACTGCGTTTCATTATGATGCGCTTTATTAGATAAATAATTTATTATAGTAGTAGTTTTCTCGTACTCCTAGTAGTAAGTAATGTACCTACTCTCTTCTAATAAACAATAATAATAATAATCAACCTGGGAACGATTATTTGGATACAATTTGACGACGCCTGTAGACACGTAATAAGTCTATTTTTAATGATTGTCGTTGTCCTCATATGGCTATCTCTACCTCCAATTATCTTGGGAACGTGACACTTTGGGGTACTATGTTGCTTGACATTATTTGTTCGTCTATGTGTCCTCTATCCATACATACCACTATCATCGTGCGCCGCGATTTTGAAAAAAAATCAAAATGGCGGCAGGTCGCTATGCCAGATCGGTTCAATCCCCTTTGGTACAGAGAAAGTCGAGAGCCTGAGAAAGGACTTATGCTACTTTTTATCCCAGAAAATTATAATTCCAGTGAAAATCAAAAACCTTAATCCACGCGGACGAAGTCGCGGGCATCATCTAGTAATATTATAAATGCGAAAGTTTTGATGAATGTACGGATGTATGGATAGATGTTTGTGACTCAATAACGCCGGAACGGCTGAACGGATCTGGATGAAATTTGGCACAGGGATAGATTATAGTCAGGAATAGCACATAGGCTACTTTTTATCCCAGAAAATTAAAGAGTTCCCGCGGGAACCAAAAGTCTTCAATCCACGCGGACGAGGTCCGGGCATCAACTAGTAACGCTATGCACTTACCAATGACCATAGAAACTAGGTTAATTTATTACAATTTAATTATATTTAGTTCACAGATTGTCACGTTGTACAAATAAGCAATGTTCTAGTTAGCACTTCATGTAATTACAAGGTTTTCCCCCAATCCAGTGTACTTAATTTCTTAGTATATAAGGTTAATTTTAATCTGTAAATATTGCCATATTAACACCGAGTCTGTGTGTAAAAATTCTGCTCCAACTCACAACAACTTACACGCAATTGGAACGTTATAAAATTACTGTATAAAGTGTGGACCGAATAAACGAGACGATACAATTTTAAAACGGAATAAAAAGTGAGGTGCTAAAATAAACAGGGTCATTGGGTTTGGCCAATAGATAGATACATCTCAGTGACCGACGCCGACACATTAACCCTCTCCATCGCCCTGGGACTAGACACACTTCCTTGTTGTTGTTCACACCAGCCTTATCCCTTTTAACAGCTTCGATTTTAGGCCCAAATCAGTTTGCGTATTCGTAACGGATTGCATGGTAGGTACGTTTGGTATTTTTATACGACTGCCTGAAAAAAGGAGTATATTGTTTCGAGGGTTCATGTATGTAAGTGAGTTTGTATATTCCACCATAACTTCGATACGCCTGAACCGATTTTGATAAATGAGGTATCGTTAAAATCCCTAGCTTATTCCGGTTGACATAGGCTAGTACACGTTTTAAAAAAAAAAATATGGGGTGACCATGGTCTCGCATTAAAGACTAAAGTTGAAAAAAATTATTCGGAAATAAGATTGACCATATAATAGATCATCTAGAAACTGATGAGTAGATTCCAAAAATTTATAACACTATAGTTCAATATCCAGCGATTCACAAAAAAATATTGTTTAATAAAAATGTGAATAAGATTCTAATTTAATTACATTACTTAGATTTTTAACTTTTTAGTTCATTTTTTGGCAGGGCAGTCGTGTTTTCAAATTTTTTTAATTATGACTTGTGTAGTATTTACTGTTGCTAGAGTGCCAAACCTGGCTGGATGGAATGCTAATAATTAGCGTTATTCATAAAGCTGGCTGGATGGAATGCCAATAATTAGCGTTATTGATAAGGCTGGCTGGATGGAATGCTAATAATTAGCGTTATTCATAAAGTTGGCTGGATGAAATGCTAATAATTAGCGTTATTCATAAAGCTGACTGAATGAAATGCTAATAATTAGCGTTATTCATAAAGCTGGCTGAATGGAATGCTAATAATTAGCGCTATTCATTAAGCTGGCTGGATAAAATGCTAATAATTAGTGTTATTCATAAAGCTGGCTGGATGGAATGCTAATAATTAGCCTTATTTATAAAGCTGGGCATTGGGCAATTGTGGCTGTTAACTGTTATTGTTTATAATAACATACAGTTCACAATTATTAAATCTCTCATTCTATAATAATATTAATGTCGAAAATATGCACCTAATGAGTTTAAGTAGGTACTAAAATTCTACATTTAAGTAAATAAATTAAAAATCGGAATAATAGGTATCTAATGTCTATGAGTAAGTAAGGCTATAGTTGCCTAGTTTAATTTCCACGAATAAATCTTGAAATCAGTTGGGTAAAAAATTAAATTAGTAAAGTTTCAGAAATGCGACGTTAATTCTTGCAACCGTACGTTTAGGTTGGTATCACCCGTAGTAGGTACTATCAGAGATTTTAATTTTAATAATATAGTGGTGGTAATATTTTGAAACCATACAAATAAGAATAGTATAAGCAGGTTATTTGTTCCATGATTGAAACCATAGAAACACGCTAAAGAAGGAGGTAATAAGCTTAATTATCGTTGAGTTGAAACGTTCACCTTGAAGGTTTTTGTCCTTGCAGAAACTACGTTAGCTATAATAGAATCTAATCTTAATATGTAAACTCTATGGTTAACTAGCGAATCCCCGCGACTTCGTCTGCGTGGTTTGAGGTTTTTTGGTTCCCGCAGGAACTCTTTAATTTTCCGAGTTAAAAAGTAGCCTATGTGCTATTCCAGACTATAATCTATCTCTGTGCCAAATTTCAGCCAGATCCGTTCAGCCGTTGGGGCGTGATTTAGTAACAAACATCCATACATCCAGACATCCATACATCCAGACATCCATACATCCATCCAAACTTTCGCATTTATAATATTAGTATAGATCACTCCCAGCTCGATGAAACTGGCGGCATTCCGAATTGCCTCGTGAACGTAATGAGACTATATGCCGGGCCACGGGGGAAACGGGAACTGTAAAATTATATCGCTAAGGGGCGATAAGGCCTTTACGTACACACGTGTACTTCCGCGTGAGGAAGTACACGTGTTTAGGCCAATATACCTTCAAATCAAAAGTGAATAGGCATCTTCTAGGCAAGCGCGCTCACCTTAGGCTGCATCACCACTTGCAAGCAAGCCTGATTGCAGCCAAGCGCTAGCCTATATATTTAAAAAAACTCACTAGGACACCAGTGGTGGCGCAACCAGTTGTGCTACCAACAAAATGTATACAGCTCTATGTAGGCAACCTGGTGTCTGCTTGGTGATCCCGGCAGCGGCCGGGATCACCCGCTGGTACCGCACCAAGTATGTTAGGAGTTAACTACACAGAGTAAGGAGGATATAAGGAGTATTAGGATTAAATTATTTCTCCTACAGATCTATTTCATCCATCCATCCATCAGCCCGTATGCATCCACTGCTGGACATAGGCCTTTTCGAGAGCGCGCCACTAAACACGGTCTTCCGCCTTCCTCATCCAACCGCTTCCCGCAACCTTCTTTAGGTCATCGGACCAGCGAGCTGAAGGTCATCCTACACTGCGCTTACCGGTACGCGGTCTCCACTCCAAAACACGTCTGCCCCAACGGCCATCGGTTCTGCGACAGATATAACCTGCCCACTGCCACTTCAGCTTGCTAATCCGCAGAGCTATGTCGGTCACTTTAGTTCTTCTACGAATTTCCTCGTTCCGGATTTTATCCCTAAGAGAGAATCCCAGACTCTTATTTTGTCAATCTGAAGACCTACTCGTCTGGAAGAACAGTTAAGCTCCGTCAGCATTCCCTCAAGGTCCAGCAGCGATTCCACCAGTATCACTATGTCGTCTGCAAAACGCAAGTGCGAGACGTATTCGACATTAAAATTAATACCACGACTTTTCCAGGACAAGACCTTAAACACGTCTTCCAGGGCGCAAGTAAAAAGTTTCGGGGATATAACATCTCCCTGTCTTACCCCTCTACGTATGGGAATCGGATTTGTTTGTCCTGTTGGTCCTGGACTTGAACTGTCATAGCGCGCTATTGTTCCATAGCGCGAGTAATGCTATGTGAGGAGCCACCATGACGCTACCGCGTGAATATCACACGATTTTCACGCACAAGTATGCGCATACACAGGTCCAGCGAAAAACAGGCTTTACGTGCTTTCTGAGACACGAGGGTGGCACACTGTCAACTTTCTATCTCCGGGCTAGTACTGAGAATTTCTTGTCAGAAAAATCCGATACTTAATTACTTAAGTCGTCAGTGACAGTCGAACTACTATACCAACTAGGCAGTTGGACGGGAGGAACACGCTAGTTGACAGTTTAAAACGTTTTCTGCGTGTAGAAAATACCTACGCGCGCCGTATGCATAGGCTTTTAGTTAGTTTGTTTACGCTCATCCCTCCCAATGTCCTACCCACAGTTTGGAAAATATCATCGCCCTCCACGGCCCTACAATATTGACCCTCCCGGCTGTTAGCAAAGATTTGTGTTGAACTTATGGTGACTGCGATAACTCGGCCGGGACCCTCAAACAACTCGCCAAGTTGCGGAAATTGAACACAATCTGGTGATACTGTTAAGTACCTAGTTATACAATGCGGTAATTTACGCTCGAGCGCTGTAAAAATTGATGAAAATTCTTTCCAAAGAACCGACTTCCTAAGCAAAAAATAATGTAAAGTTAAAAATATTTTTTATTCGAATAAACTTTTACAAGTACTTTTCAATCGTCAAGTGAATCTACCACTGGTTCGGAATTACAGTTCCCTATAAAAAACCTTAATCCACGCGAACCTACTCGCAGCCATAATTTAGTATGGAATAAACAAATTTGAATTTAAGATTGACGTTCTCTAAAAACCCCATAAGCCTTACCAATGAAATTACCGTTGTAATACTCGGGAAATGCGCACAAAAATATGCCACGCTGGCAGCGGAGACACGAATGTATACATGGAAAAAAATAATCTTATTTGTCGTCTGATTGATACGGCGCTATCTACCGCTCCGTTCCATTCACTCCATCATTCAGCGGCGGCCCGCTCCGTTCCATTCGTTTCTTCATTCAGCGGCGGTGAGTGCACGGCTTTATATGGTTATTCAATTTCCGGAGGGATGGCAAACGGATCGGGATGAAAAAGTGGGAAACCATTCGCGCTCGCATTTTATGAGATGTATGTGGATTATGTTCTGTTTATCTGACAACTTTATTTGATAAGTGATTTAGGAGATGGATTATTGTGTAGGCACGGCGTCTTCCTTGGTAGGTAACGACCATAGACTAAAGTAGACACTTTAACGACTCAAATCTTATGCTTTATTTACTTTACGATAACATCCATGAGCCGTTATTTATAAAATAGTAGCTGATGCCCGCGACTTCGTACGGGTAGTTTTTTTTTTTCCCACGCAACTTCTTAATTTTCCGGGATAAAAAGTAACCTATGTTTTTCTCCAGGTCCTCAACTGTACCCATACAAAAAATCACGTCGACCCGTTGCTTTGTAGCGGCTTGATTGAAGGACAAGCCAACAAACAAACACATTTATAATATACTAGCTGACTAGCTGATGCCCGCGACTTTGCTCGCGTGGATTGAGGTTTTATGGTTCCCGCGGGAACTCTTGAATTTTCCGAGAAGCCTATGTGTTATTCCAGACGTTATGTCTATCTCCGTGTAAAATTTCATTGAGATCCGTTCAGCCGTTCTGCTGTGATTGAGTAACAAACATCCATCCATACATCGATCCATCCAAAATCCACTGTTGCACCAAAAATACCATCAATTCAGCCAATCACAACAACTGAAGCTGCAACAGTGATCGATGCAGGTTTGATATAACAGCTTCCAGGTGTGCCATGACCACCAACTCAAAATATTTAACTCTCCTTCACTCCATCTATTAGCGGTAGCAACCATTGACTTAACAAAACCTAGCATCTTACTATTCATTCTAAAATAAATTGGGCTCCGACATACGACTGGAGTTTGCTCACGAATGAAAAGTGTTACCATGGAAACATAAACATAACGTAACATAACGGAGAAAGCTCGATTTTACTCCCCATAATGTATGGGCTTTTATTATATGAAAATCGATTCTTCAAGGGTAAACTCCAAATTCTAAATGCATGACGTGCTTACTTTTTATATGACTGCCTACAAAAAGGAGTATATTGTTTTCAGGGTTTATGTATGTATGTAAGTATGTATGTATGTATGTATGTGAGTCTGTATATTCCACCATAACTTCTATACGTCTGAACCGATTTTGATAAATGAGGTATCGTTAGAATGCCTAGCTTATTTCGGGTGACATAGGCTAGCAAAATTTTAAAAAAATTTATGAGGTGGCCATGGTCCCGCATTAAAGACTAAAGTTGAAAAAAAATATTCGATAATAAAATTAAGTATATAATCATCATCTAGAAAATGATGAGTAGATTCCAAAAATATATAACACTATAGTTCAATATCCAGTGATTCACAAAAAATATCATTTAATAAAAATGTGAATAAGATTCTAATTGAACTAGATTAATTTAGATTTTTAACTTTTTAGTTGGTTTTTAGGCAGGGCAGTCGTGTTTTATAATTTTATTGATTAGACTTGTTCTTCGACGTTCGACGACTGCCTCGTTGGTCTAGCGGTTAGCGTAGTTGACTGCGGATCACGAGGTCCTGGGTTCGATTCCCGGTCGGGCATAAAAATTGTTAGGTATTGGGTTTTTCAATTAAGAAATTCTCAGTACCAGCCCGGAGTTGGAAGTTGGTGGTGTTTCACCCCCGTGCCTCGGAGAGCACGTTAAGCCGTCGGTCCCGGTTATTATCACTAACATGATAATAGTCGTTAAAGCCCGCCAACCCGCATTGGAGCAGCGTGGCGGGTCTAAGCTCCTAAGTCCTTCTCTCCTATGAGAGTGGAGGCCTGTGCCCAGCCGTGGGACGTTAATAGGCTGTAGTGGTGGTAGTGGTGGTTCTTCGACGTGTACAAACGACATCAAACTAATCGATACAGCTCCCAAAATAGCTCCACTTCTGAAAAAGCATTGATGTAGAATTTTAGTAATGTTGTAGAGTCAAATATTTTGCTGAAACGAGTACGTAATATAATATTTTCAGGCAGTTTTAGGGTTAGTGCATACCAAAGATACTGTCACGTTCTGCCCCGCCTCAGCCATGCCATATAATAGCTTCCCAACAGAGAGCTAGTTTTTCATTTTCACACACACCGGGTGTCAAGTTGGTAGATAACTACTGAAATGGTAGCAATATACCTTTTACGTAAAAAGATAGTACGCATTTGAATATTTTTATATTTTATTATTTAAAAATAATTATTATGAAACTAGCTGATGTTTTAAGTTTTTTATTTCCCGCGGGAACTCCTTAATTTTCCGGCATAAGAAGTAGCCCATGTCACTCTCCAAATACAAATACAAATATTTTTTATTCAAATAGACTTTTTAAAAGTTCTTATGAATAGTTATTATGAATCTACCACTGGTTCGGAATGCCGTTCCTACCGAGCAGAACCAGCAAGATAATCGGCGGCTGCTCTTTTAAAAATAAATAAATTTAGAATTGCATTAATCTAAATATACATAAAGTAACAGCAGTCCTGGGCATTGCCACTCCAAGTCTTCAACTATACCCATACCAAAAATCACGTCGATCTGTTGCTCCGTTGTTTATTTTTTTACTTTTAAATTGAACTTTCATATAGTTATAAAATATTTTAATGCTTGAATAACGAGGAGAAAAAGCGGGGGACCCCGAGATACAGGTTTTTTCAAACTTACTTCAGGGTCTCCGACAAAATTGTGAAACAACACATATTTTTAATCAATAAATTTCATTTTCATAAAAAACTGTTACAGGTCCAATTCTATTCATTTTCTACTAGCGAATGCCCGCGATTTCGTCTGCGTGGTTTGAGGTTTTTTGGTTCCCGCGGGAACTCTTTAATTTTCCGGGATAAAAAGTGTGGCGGCTATGTGCTATTCCAGACTATAATCTATAAATTGCCAAATTTTAGCCAGATCCGTTCAGCCGTTGGGGCGTGATTGAGTAACAAACATCCATACATCCATCCAAACTTTCGCATTTATAACATTAAGTAAGTAAGTATTTTCAAGGTCAAAATACTTAGGTAAGTACGTTAAATAGTAGATTATACACCAAGGGGATAAAGCACTGTTTTATGTCACGGGCGCTACATTGAATCCTGAACGTAACGAAGGACTCCAAATTTAACTCCCGAGCGCAGCGAGGGTGTTATAAGTTAATTTGTTATAAAAGTTATGAAAGATTGAGTCCTGAGTGCAGTGAGGGATTCAAGCGCCCAAGAAAAAAACTGCTTTATCCCGGTGGTGTATACTCTACTTTATACTTCTACCATAACAGTAAAACAAACTGTAACGGTTAGATATTTATTGCAAATCATAGTAAGTGGGATACATAGGTCTAGTAAATAATAAAAAGAAAAGACAAATTAAACTTTTTATATCAAACTTTTTGCTTTTCATGCTGCCAGTATTTATGCAGGTACACATACTCCTTGGTTTAAAAACTTTTATGTCAAATGGTACGATCGTTTGGTCGACCAGTCTGGAGCCTAGACTCTGTTGTGCATATTTACAGTATGGGGTTGGTCAACTAGTTGGGCGATCGATCGACTAGATTACGGCCCTAGGGCATGAAGACTGACTTTAGACCCGCAAAAGTATGATTAAAACAGTAGTAAAAGTATTTTTTTTTTTTTTAATCCAGTACAAGTTAGCCCTTGACTGCGATCTCACCAGATGGTAAGTGATGATGCAGTCTAAGATGGTAGCGGGCTAACCTGTTAGGGGCATGGCAGTTATATTAAACCCATACCCCTATTTGGTTTCTACGCGGCATCGTACCGGAACGCGTAATCGCTTGGCGGCACGTCTTTGCCGGTAGGGTGGTAACTAACCACGGCCGAAGCCTCCCACCAGGCCAGACCAGGGAAAATTCAGAAATTATAAATTCCCAAATTAACCCTGCCGGCGATCGAACCCGGGACCTCCGCACGTTAAGACAACAGCGCTACACACTGCGCCACGGAGGTCGTCAAAGTATGGTAGAAGTATAGAATACATTATTGCGCTCTTATACTTCCGCCCCACCCCTTCTTCCGGCCGATGACCTATTTCATTACAAGTCGTGTAATGAAATACTTAGTTCTTCAGCCAAACCACGATATTCTAGTTGTTGCGAGTTACCAGCGCAGCTCGGTTCGCAGCTGTTAGTTCCACGACTGGGACAATGCCACTTTTTCACTAGTTTGTCAGTTAACTTTGTAAAAAGTTGTACTTAGGACATCGCAAATACACGTTCTGGGACCAATCTAAGAGATGATTCTTTTGACTAACCCATTTTTATACGACTGCCTGAAAAAAGGAGTATATAGTTTTCAGGGTATGTATGTACGTATGTATGTATGTATGTATGTATGTATGAATGTGAGTTTGTATATTTCACCATAACTTCTATACGCCTGAACCGATTTTGATAAATGAGGTATCGTTAGAATCCCTAGCTTATTCCGGGGGACAAAAGCTAGTAAAATTTTAAAAAAATTGATGGAGTGACCATGGTCCCGCATTAAAAACTAAAGTTGTTTTTTTTTTCTAAAATAAGATTAACTATATAATCATCATCTAAAAAATGATGATTAGATTCCAAAACTCTATAGATCAATTCAGTGATTTCCAAAAAATATTATTTAATAAAAATGTGAATAAGATCCTAATTTAACTAGATTAATTTAGAATTTTAACTTTTTAATTAGTTCGTTATTTGGCAGGGCAGTCGTGTTTTTTAATTTTTTAAATTATAACTTGTTCACTACATTGTCAGTTAACTTTGTAAAAAGTTGTACTTAGGTTAGGACATCGTAAATACAAGTTCTGGGACCAATCTAAGAGATGATTCTTTTGGCGAACCCATTTTTGGAATTCCGCAGTAAAATAATGAACTTCTGTTTTAATATATTGTCTACTAATATCCTACTCAATAAAATTATGAATGCGAAAGTGTTGTTGTTCGTTGGCTTGTCCTTCAATGCTCTGTTATCGAGTTCACGAACAACGATGCATGCATAAGATCTGGAGTGTAAAATAGGTTATATTTATTATCCTGGAAACTCAAAGCGTTCCCATGGGAATATTTAAAAACCTAACTTTACGCGGACGAATTCACGGGCATCACCTAATCAATAATCCATTACTAGTAGTACAATGTAGTATAGTAACAAAGTTATATAGTAGTAGCAATAGCAATAATTAATAGTAGCAATGTTCAATTTGCAGTATTGTAATAGTAATAGTAACTTACAAATGTAGGGGGAAAAAAAGGTAACATTATTTTAGACGTGTAAGAAACTAACCCCTAGACTACGCAACCACCACCACTAACATAATATAATACGGACTTGCAAATTAAAGCACGCAACTAAAGGGATAGGTTTCCAAATGCGCTGTAATATAATAACAGCAGAATTGTAGTTTCATTATAAAAAAACCCATTACTAGTGTATGTGCTTGGCATATCTAAAATTCGCATATCAGGCTAGGTCCCACTCCACAGTCTCGACTAGATGATAATGCGGTTAACCGCAGCAGACGGCGCCCCTCCCTTTCCCCCCCAATATCCGGTATTGAATGAGACGCGAACGCTGAATGGAATTGATGTTCATTCTATTATTTCACTGATTCCGGCGACTTCGTCCGCATGAAATAAGTTTTTATGGGAACTCTATAATTTTCCGGGATAAAAGTAGCCTATGTCACACTCCAGGTCCTGAACTGTACCCATGCCTTTAATCACGTCGATTCGTTGCTCAGTTGCGGTGTGATCGAAGGACAAACCCACAAACAATCACACTTTGGCATTTATAATATCAGTATGATACCGTTTCATGCATATCTCTGTGAAGAAGTCATAATTAAAAAATTAAAAACACGACTGCCCTGCCAAAAAACGTAATAAATAGTTAAAAATCTAAATTTTTATTAAATGATATTTCGTTGTGAAGCACTCGATATAGAACTATAGTGTTACATATTTTTGGAATCTACTCATCATTTTCTAGATGATGATTAACATATTTAATCTTATTTTCGAAAAAAAAATCAACTTTAGTCTTTAATGCGGGACCATGGTCACGCTATCAATTTTTTTTTAAATTTACGAGCCTATGTCACCCTGAATAAGCTAGGAATTCTAACGATACCACATTTATCAAAATCGGTTCAGGCGTATAGAAGTTATGGTGGAATATACAAACTCACATACATACATACATACATACATACATACATACATACATACATACATACATACATACATACATACATACATACATACATACATATATACATACATGAACCGTGAAACAATATACTCCTATATTCAGATAATCGTATAATAAAAGATTTCTTATTTTACAGAGAGTTATTATACAGAGAGGATTCAATTTCTCGGATATTTGTGTCATGGATGTCATGGAATTTTCATCGATTTTCAATCGAGATGACCGGTTCTTTTTAGTGGAATACGTGAAAATGTTCGTGTCCAATACTATCAACTAAGTATGTAAATTATCATACTACGAGTATGTCTGAAACCCTTCTCATTGTGAGAGGTGACCATATTGTTTTATTATCCTGAGTACAATACAATCCTTTATTCCGAGTCGTTTAAGCGATATATCACCGGGATTGATCTTCAAGCTTTTGTCGACGTTTTGTGGATCATTTGAATGGAAATAGCTTGGAATCGGATTTATGTTCTGTCGTCTGTCGGTATCACAGCGGACGCGCTGACATATCCCGTCCCCCGCTTTACTCGTTTTATTTTTATCCGCTACAAGTTAGCCCTTGACTGCGATCTCAACTGATGACAGGTGATGATAATACAGCCTTATATGGTAATACAATCTTAGTTAACTTGTAAGGGGCATGCAGTGGCGTGCAGTTCATAAAGGCATAAAGGCACTGCTTACCCAAACGGAAATACGGCAATGCTCATTTTTCATCTAAACAGCTAGTAAATAGGTATTCTGACTAAGTAATGCCTACCCTAGCTTCAAAATCTGCGCACGCCACTAATCGGTTTCTACACAGCATTGCACTGGAACGCTAAATTGTTTGGCGACACGTTTTTGCCGGTAGGGTGGTAACTAACCACGGCCAAAGCCAGACCAGACCAGAGAAAATTCAGATATTATAAATTCCCAAGTTTACCTTTCCGGGAATCGAATCCGAGGCCTCCCACGTTAAGACAACAGCGCTCAACATTGAGGTCGTCAAAAGTCAGTTCACCAATTTGAACAAATTGAATTTGAACGTTTTTAAACAAACTGAAAAACGGTATTGCAAAGCCTTAGTCCTACTTCTGGTAGACAGCTTTTCAAAAGCGTCATAAATCCAATTAACCCAGATACCGCTGTCTCAAACATAGAACTAAACTGGTGGCATGCATCACCGTCAGGCTTTTACTAAGCAATTTTTTTGAACGGTTCGATTGTGGTCAACTTGTAGTGGATTAAAAACAAATCTATGACAATGACTTGGTCTCCAGAAACAGCACCTTCAGAGTCTCTAGAGACTGAGTTTGTATCCAGCCATTGACATTATATCCCTGTGTGCATAATCCATGCAAATAAATCTGTAAGTTTTTTGTGGAGATATACTTACCCGTACCTATGCATGCCGGATATTTCAAAAACTGAAATCCACGATGACGAAGTCGCGGACATCAGCTAGGGGATTAAAAAATAATTATTTAGGTACATAATCATGTTGTTAGTAAGTGTACGTTACACAGTAATGCAAGCTGCGGTGTGATATTGCAAAAGCTCTTCTCATATATAGCCCCATATTCAAATTTTTGTGATTAAGTGTGGTAAAAGTGACTTCAGAGGTTAAGAAAGTAATTTATTTCCCTCTGTCTAAATCCGCGTCTTACACTTAATCATTTCCTATTGAACATTAAGCGTATAGAAACGCGCAGTTCCGCCCATTCGTTCCGTGAACGGCGCACTAAATCTTTGAGGGCACTTAGAATATTCCAGAAATAATTTAAATAAGATGGTGCTTGTCGGCCATTAGTCTTTATTACCTATGCAAGTATGCTTTGTAAAGCTATTAAAGGGAAGTCGGTAAGCCGAGAGGGTATGTTTTATGGGCTAGAACTATTTACCTACCCTTTTTCACCCACTTGTAATTCTTGGGATTTCCCAAAATCCATATTATTATCCAACCAATAGGCATGATGACAGTAACCAAAAGTCAATGAAATTATGAATTTACCTAATGAAATAGGATTCGTGGATCATAAAAAACTTATTATTTTTCTATTTCGAGTGAGATTGCTATTTATTTTCATAAAATAAAACTATAAAATACAGCAATCCGCCATATAGGATTAAACACCAAGAAGCGAATGACGTCACAATTGTTTGTTTCCGAGCTTTGACAAACACACTATTGTTTACTGCACACTGCACGGAGTACATTGGTAAAAACAATAGTGACGTCACAAACGACGCCATGACACCGGCGAGCGTTTTGGCGTGAATCTTAAAATTTAAATTTCAAATGCCAATTTTATCTACCAAGCCTTATTTTTCTGCTGAAATAATATATTTTTTCGAAATAGTAGATACTTCCGAAAATAATCTGACCATTTTTCAAAATCAATCATCATGCCTATTGACGTCCACAGCTGGACACATCATAATGTGTCTCTTGCAGGGACTTCCACAGGCCGCGGTCTTATAAAAAAATAGAACTTAATGCTAGCTTGCCTAACCTAATTACTATATAAATCATGCCCGCGTGTAATGGTGGCAAGAATGCAGGCTGCATTTCCGCGCTGGACAGCCAGGCTGATCCTTTGCGCAAAAAATGAGCCAGCCCTTCTGTCACCAGATGAGGCAATTAACCGCGGTAAAATATCTCGCAAAATAATTTTTGGCACTAAGACTCCACGGCCCAAGGGTCTCCACGGTCATACTACATACATAAATAAACTTGTGATGCCGCCTTCTAGGCTTAGTAAAACTAGCAATTCATTTGTTGGTAACAGTGTCCGCTTCTACAATAATCTCCCAGATGACATGTTGAAGATGTCTCTGAATAAGTTCAAAGTTTGTAAAAGAAAGAAAGAAAAACTATTTATTCTCACATTGTGCCACACATTACAAATACCTTATGGTAAACCGTAAACTCGTTAAAAATCCTATTATTATAAATGATTGCTTAAATGACAAGGAAGCTTGGCAATGATTTGATCTAATGGCACTGATAGTTCCTTAGTTATGGTGATTTGTGAAATGGTGATAATGAAAAAAAAACCCCCCGGCTGAGTTTGTTGTGGGCTCTTCTCAGACCAGGACGCGTTTGGAACCCTCGCGCGTTTGGTTTGGTAGCTTTAGTTTTAAGATACCGTTACTGATTATCACCATTATATTTTATAAATAACTGGACGTCAATAAGTGTAGTATACCTACCTAAATTGAATAAACACTATTTGAGTTTTAGTTTGAATTACCTACAATGAACGCGAAAGTCTGTCTTTCTGTCTGCCTGCTACCTTCTCTCGGCCCATTTAACCGAATTTGACATATTTTAATACTGAGATTTTTGCGGAGAGTGATAAGCAGATTCCCAATTATGTAGATAGACTACAAAGAAATTAATAATTACTCATCTAAAAATTCAAATTATTTTTAATCTTTTAATCAAGAATCTGACAGTTGTTTCATGCTGGAATTCCACAAAGGAATGCCAAAAAGATCCAAACTCTTCAAGGATACATTAAAGTAGATTTATGAGAGCGGCATTCTTGGAATAGCGATCACAAAAATTATATAACTCCTCTCCCTCTCGGACATAGTTCAAATAATGTGTGTTCAATTTAAATTAATCAGAAGGACTCTTCTGTCGATCGCCTTTGAAGGCCAAGGGCGGCCGGATCGCCCCTTCATAAAAAATGTAGAATTTTACAAACTTCAATTTTTTAAATTGGTTTTGTATCCTTTTCATCAGCTTTTTTTATTTATTGATAAGCATCAATGAGAAGAATTATATTTCTTTTAGACTGCCCTCGAGCTCTCAAGTTATATAACTAAACTGTTTTTTTTCTGTTACATAAATCATGGAGCTCCAAAAAAATGGCCATTTAAAATTTCTAGCTCTTCGAATTTAAAGGAAAAAAATGCGCCACATTGCAAACATTGAATTTTTGATAACGTGATCATTATAATCAACATAATATTATCTACGCCTACAGTGCTATCTGACTACCTACGTCTTAACTCTTGATGACGTCTAATAGATAGTGAAATAACAATACCAACCACCAACTATGACGACCTACGTCTTATCTCATATTCCGACAAGTAACTTATTTGTCCATTTAGAACTTCTCGTATGGATGTAGCAACTAGCAAGTAACTTAAATTGTAAACAATAGAAATCCTCGGTATATTTACGTGTTAACAACAGCTGCGTGTAAATTTTAGGATAGTTAAACGGGCAACAGTCTGCCATCACGTCGGCAAAGTTGGCCGGCTATATCGCGCCGTAACATAAACTCCGATATTTAGTGGATACCTAACTATACCAGGATTAGGTACCACCCGTACTTTGTTTTAACTATTGTAATACTAGATATAACCCACTATTTCGCCCGCGTGAATTTAGTTTTTTCATTCCCACAATAAAAAGTAGCCCATGTGCTTCCCCGGGCTAAGAGTTACGACATATCCCTGAACCAAGTTTCATCAAAATCTGTTAAACAGATGAGCCGTGAAAGCGTAGTAGACAGACATACACACTTTTGCATTTATAATATTAGTATGGATTTCGGATTTGCGTACACTGGAAACAACGATCTACACAACTGCATCATTATCTTCCTTATAATGTGTTTTTCCAGTTTCAATTCTGAAATTTTATTCATTGAACATTGCAGTTCAAAGGTGATTGCTTTTATAGCTGATGCCCGTGAATTTATCGCCGTGGAATTATTACAAATTCAAGCGCATGAAGTAGTTTTTATAGGTTATTGACATTTCTGTGGGAACTCATTGATTTTCCTGGATTTAAAGTACTTTATGTAACGCTCTTAGATTTCGGATTTTCTCAACACATTCGCGCTTAGAGTGGCACTAAAGGGGGTTTAGTGAGTAAACATCTTACATAACCTGATTTCTCCTCCAACAAATCAGGCGCCTTAAGAAGATTTCCCCCTGATACCAAAAAAAAGTCTCTATAGGTCTTAAAATATATCCAAAATAAACAAAAATTAAGTCGTACTCCACTGCTGAAGTTTCATTGAAGGACAAACCAACAAACGTACACATTTTTTCATTTATTAATACTTTCTGGTAGGATTCACTGAAATCTGAAATAACGGAAGATTGCAGAATACCATGCATGGAAGTGGAGGGAACGTATTATTCTAACAACAACACCTCCAGAGGATGCTACGACGTCTGTATATTTTGAGCCTGCGTGGTGTCGCGTACTTCCCGTTATTACAAGTTAGCCCTTGACTGCGATCTCACCTGATGGTAAGCGATGATGCAATCTAAGATGGTAGCGGGCTAACCTGTTAAGGGCATGGCAGTTATATTAAACCCATATCCCTATACGGTTTCTACACGGCATTGTACCGGAACGCTAAATCGCTTGGCGGCACGGCTTTGCCGGTAGGGTGGTAACTAGCCACGACCGAAGCCAAGACTGAATACGTTGCTAAAATACAACATACATCCCGTTTAATTATTAGGGATCAAGCGAAACAGAGTGAAGAGTAGACATATAATTATATACTTTGTTTAATTATACCCTTGATTATACCAAGTCCTAGAAATAGCGCTACCAATGAGTGCAATTTCTTCAACTTTAGCGAGCATCTTAAGATCTCAACTTAAAACTTCGCATTTCATAGATGCCAAATCTCAAGTAGACGCTTTAAGCTATGTGGATGTCATAGACCACAATCAGCTTATGCTATACTAGCTAATGCCCGCGACTTCATCTGCGTGGATCGAGGTATTTTGATTCCCGTGGGAACTCCTTAATTTTCCAGGATAAAAAGTAACCTATGTGCTATTCCAGACTATAATCTATTTTTGTGCCAAATTTCAGCCAGATCCGTACAGCCGTTGGGGCGTGATTGAGTAACAAACATCCATACGTCCATACATCCATACATCCATCCAAACTTTCGCATTTATAATAGAAATATAGAAGTGTAGCTAATTATTAACCCGTAACTAATTTTTAAGCCACAAAAGATGGCTTTGACCACTCAAGGACCCACTATAGGAGAACGTTAGGGTAAGGGAAAGGAGGCGTATTTTTTTAATTATTATTTGACCCAGTGGTATTGTATACTGGCAGTGAGAAATTTGCGTATAACGACTCCTATTCGAGGGAAGGGAGTTATTTTCTGATAAGGGGGTGTAAGAGGAAAACGCCTCGTGAAGTATGTGTACTGAAGATGTTAATATTGAGGCGACCTGACACCGGAGTGCGCCAAACCACCCGCGTTATTGACGCCATCCAATATCCGTTACTTCAGATGTTTTTGTTTTCGTTTTCTTTGTCTACGCGACTGAGTATTGCATTATTAATATTTATTGATGACTAGCTGATACCCGCGACTTCTCCCTACTGACATAACGTCACTATTCATGTCAAGGTTCTCTACGTGACAGCGTGACACTTGTGACAGATCGGTTACAGTCGCGTCACAATTTATGTACAGAGGGTACATTCGCATAAATATCTGTACAATATTTATATCTGTTTTTCTACTAAGTAGATCAGGGTGCCTAGTGGGAGATTGTCTTCCCATTCGATCTACGATATGTATGGAATTGTCAAGCGCTTAATGACAGATGTGATCGAGTAAGTAAAAAAGCTTCCACTCAGCCTTTGACATGATTCAGACGTGAAATAAAGAAGAAAGAAAAGTAGTTAAAATTCAGCAGTGATGTCACAGACAAAACTAGATACAAATGTTACACTTTCGTCTGTGACACCACCCAGAAAGGGTGTACAGCTCAGCGTTTTGTCATAATGCCCATAAATGTTTGGCGAGGGTAAAAAGGGGGTTGTAAGCCAATCAAAATAGTAATTAACGCGAGTGAAGCCGTGGGCAAAAGCTACTGAGCAATAAACATGATAGCTGTCATGAGGGATAGATTCGCTCGCAGGCTGAATGTGTTCACACTCCGCGCGAGACAGCCACGACACACGTTACACATTTCACGCCTAATTCCGTAGATTTAATTTGAGCCCCGACATAAATCCTAGCTGAGAGCTGATGCTCCGTGAGCCAGGTGGTTAAGGTGGTAACACATTCTACAGCACACACGCGATTATATCTATACTAGTATAATAAATGCGAAAGTTTGGATGGATGTTTGTTACTCATGCACGCCAGAACGGGTAAAGGCATCTGGACGATATTTTGCACATAGCTATAGTCTGGGCTACTTTTTATCCCAGAAAATTAAGGAGGTCCCGTGGTAACCTAAGACCCTCAATCCACGCGGGCGAAGTCGTGGGCATCAGCTAGTTGTTCATAGATTAGTAGTATCACATACATAATCGACTTTAAAGGAAACACAAAAAAAAATACAGACGATTCTTAATAGTTACCTATAGGATACGAACAATTACTAGCTTTGATCCACGATCAAAGTCGTCGAGTGGAACAGCTAAACAAAACAGAACCAATCTTATTTTTTTCTCAATGATTCCCCTGACTTAGTCTACTTATTTCGAAGGCTTGTGTAAAATCGTTTGTTTTGTTTTTCCATGAGCCTATTTACTTCCCCGGGATGCAACCTATCTATGTACCAAATTTTCGCATTGTTAGTATCAAACACACTTTCGCATTTATATTATAAGTATGAATTATCTTCAAACATACTATGAACGCCGGCAATCCACCCTTAGAGACACTAGATCTCGTAGAGCCTCTACGAGGGATCTACGAGAGGTACAGCCTCGTCTGTTTTATCCTGGCTGGGACTGCTTATTAATTACTAGCTGGTGCCCACGACTTCGTCCAAGTTGTAAATTTTTTTAATTCCCGCGGGGACTCCTTAATCCTCCTATGTCCGTCCTGGCCACAACCTACTCGTATGTCTGAACCAAATTTCATCAAAATCGATGCAAAAGATGGGCCATGAAAGCGTAACAAACAAACTCACATTCGCATTAATAACATTAGCTAGGTATATTTTGCCTAATGAACCCTTACTCCCAGCCCCAGGTTTAGAAAAGTCATAAAAAGGCACGACTAAATTAATTCTTCAGTACGTCGTTTTTGCTTACATAGTGTGATTCTATCTTAGTGTCACATTTTTTGCGTAAGATATTATCGTGAGTTATGTGACAGACGAGATTTCGTGTAATTTTAATAAAACGAAGACGTGTTATATTTTTACTACCATTTCATTTTATTTTTTTAAACATTGATATTATACTTAATTTAATCAAATTACACAGTAGTAACAGAGCCAATGATTAGTACTTATAGCCCCACCAACTTATCTAGCCCGGTGGCCAAAATTGGAACGAATTTTTATGCCAGTTTAGTTTTGTATTCATTTTAATTTTAATATATACTATAGACACGCTGTCACCGGGTCAAATAAGTTTGTGGGGCTAAACCTACTACTCCATTATGTTTTACATTCATAAAAATGGACAGACTTCTTCTGACTTCTATGAATTACATAATATAAAATTATTATTTACATCAACTTAAAATTAAACTTTCGAAAGTTAAAACGAGCCTTGACAATAAGATGAGGCCCACTACAAGTACAAACTAAAATACTAATTAGGTTTTTCTGTTACAACCATCTACGATGTCCTTTATTTGAAACTAACCATACACGCTGGACAGTTATTATTAACTGCTTGAGCAGTTAAATGAAAATTTAAAAAAATGGCAACTTCCAACAAAACAATTTCCCGAAAGTATAAAAGATCAAGCATTGGGGGCATACTCAAATCGTTGAAAGCCGTATTGTTTTCATATTCTTGACGTCCGTGTTATTGAATTATTTTAAGCACGTCAAGGTATATGACATTAAATTCTCTTTATTATTAATAATCCTGCTATAAGCGATGATAGTTACTCCCCTGACGTTCATTAAAACCTCCATCAATATAATTGTGTATGTGTGTGTGTCAGAGAATTGGCGGTGTATCCATTATACCGCGGGACAGCGATGAATTACGCCACTCGGACTGAGTACCCGCTTTCTGATAACTTGTTACTACAGTACATCAATCAACCACGCTCCGCACTTAACCACATCACTACTATAATTATATTTGTTTCTCCCACTTGCATGGAAATCGATTCATTATTTTTTAAAAAAACAGGAATACACCAATCGGCCCTTTAAGGTACTCACGCCAGCAATTTCCAACACGAAAATAATAGAAATAGCTGCACAGTTTGACACACTTAACAAGTTATTTATTACGTGTGGCGAAATTCCATAGGCAAAATTGCTGAAGTTACCTTGTTTCTTAGAAATAATATTAGGCTGCATCGTCACTTACCATTTAGTGAGATTGCTATTTAAGAGATAATTTGTCAAGGAAAAAGGTGACTTAAGTACGTATATTTTCAGCAAAAGCCGTTCTAGATCGGTAGACACGAAAGTTTTGAGAAGTGTTCTGCCTAAAATGACTTGGTATCAAGTAAATAAAATAGTGCTCGAAACTTGCTCGAAAACTGGAAACTTTCAAGTTAAGCAAACCTCGTTGTATTGGATAGAATACAAACAGAATACAAAGAGCTTCGCGCGCCGGTAACGAGCAGACGGACACAAATAACTGCGAGTCAAAACTTTCGCCCTGCCTCGTAGCTGCAACAACACTTGGCTGTTTATATAATGTAATAATATTAATATGGATTCAAAATAAAAGTCAAAAAATCTTTATTTGGTACCGTGTACACTTTTGAACGTCATTTATACTAATATTATCAACTAGATGATGCCCGCGACTTCGTCCGCGTGGATTGGTTTTTTTTTAATTCCCGCGGTAACTCTTCAGTTTTCCGGGATAAAAAGGATATATCCTATGTCCTTCCCCGGAACGTAACCTGTCTCTGTACTAAATTTTATCAAAATCGGTTGAGTAGTTGAACTATGAAAGCGTAGCAGACAGACAGACCGACAGACAGACACACTTTCGCATTTATAATTTTAGTAATTTCATCAAAATCGGTTGATTAGTTGAGCCGTGAAAGTAGCACACAGTTAGACAGACAGACACACTTTCACATTTTATAATATTAGTATGGATAAATTAATAAACTATACTTAAAAAAGCACACCCTCGCATAGAACTATTAGGATTTATTTTTTCTTGTCACTTTCATGAACCGACCTTTATATAGGTACGTGACAGGCTGGAATGCGATATTGAAGTTAGTTTTTCAGATACCGAAACGACGTTTTAGCCGAAACCATTTTACAGTAGAGTAGCACAGACATCGGCAATAAATCGTCTTTTTCCGTTATCTTCAACTTTACACTTGCACGAGCGGGACAGGTGGAAGATTAAAGAGTTTTCCATTAAAAAGTCCGCAAGCGTCACCCCACACTGTGGCGAGATAAGAAACTCTAACAAATCGCCATCTTAGCGCCGGGTGAGGAATTAAAGCGATATTTCTTACTTCCAGGCACCAAGGGCCAGCGGGACAGCTAAAAGACATTTTAAAGTATAAAAGCTGTGAACATATCGTCACCTACATGGCAAACTTACGAATCTGCAGGTTAAGTGAAATCAATATTTCGATGAAAAATCGTAACCGTAACCAAATGTACTACAAACTTCAAATTATTTATTCGTGGAATACGGTACATAGATGTTCGTAAAAATAGAGGATCCTAGTATTCTACCAGTGTGGTGTACAAATATTGATTTAATTTAATTTTAATTTAGCATGCATTGTAATAACTACTTAACTATATACTGAGCCAACTGCGATTTTTACAATATGTAGTACTGCACACCGTAGTAAAGTTACGTATTTCTGTCACTGATAGTTATTTAATTCAAATTCAGTGACAGAAATACGTAACTTTACCACAGTGCTACATTTGGTACGGTTTTTCATGGAAATATTGATTTCACTAAAACTGCAGATTCGTAAGTTTGCCATGGAGGTGACGACATTACTAAGTTGTAGCTACGTTGTAGTAGTCGTTGGTCTTATGGTTAGCATGTCCGACTATGGATAAATAGGACCTGGGTTCGATTCCCAGGCCATACAAAAACACGTAGATATTTAATTTATGATTAGATACACTGAGGGACGAGTGGCCTAGTTGTGACAACGCATATCAGTCGATTGCGATTGGTAAGCAACCTTGACCCAAGTCGCCAGTCGGTAACTGGATGGGGGACCCAGTTTGGAGGTTCAAATTTTTGCTTTTCGTTTCCTTCTTGCCTCGGAGAGCAGTTTAAGCCGTCGGTCTTGGTTATTATCACTAACATCTGATAATAATCGTTACAAAATCCTAAATGTTTAGATACTCTTAGTTGATTCATATGCGGAAAGACGTGGGAACCCACCGCTTTAATATCTCAAAAAACTCCTACCATTATCTTATAAAGGATCACGACCCTCAGCTATGAGGAATACGACGCAGAAATTGGAGATTTACCTACTGTATATAAATTTAATGAGGAGTTTCGTGTATTGAAGCAGCTTGGTTGCGGTCTGTTCCACACGTGCAAAAACCCTCGCTGCACCCATGTTTGATATATCGGTTATAATAATAAGCGGGGCGGGGCTTAATCCCGGGCTATTAGCTCGTATGCCTGTCGATAACACAATTTACCTTGCACACAGTCCATATGCTATTAAGAGCTTGACATGGTTACTACTTTTTTACATTTTTGACATAATATTAAAAATGCACCTACACTAGCGGCACGCTATGATGGCCGGTTTGACACATTACAATAGTGATGTGGAATGTCAATTTATTCTCGAACAAAAAACAATTAAGTTTTGTTTTTGTACCTGATTAAATAGGTTTAATAAAACAAAAATGTATATGTTTATTTAATTTATTTGAACGAACTGAATATTTGAACGAAAATGAATATATATACTTTATATGCACACAAGAAACATATGAATACAAAAGATACCAAAAAAGGTGCCACAAAAGGCCATAATTAATCAGATTCGTCCATACTACTATTTTCACTGTCGTCACTGCTATCATCACATACATTAATAATTATATGTTCGTTTTCTATAATATTATCTATTTTCACATCTCTTTCATAATCTTCCCTTATTAATTTAACAGTTCTATTCACAACCTTTTCCCAGTCTCCTTTAGTCACATGTTCACAAGCTTCTTCTAATAATTTTAGCATTTTTTTTGTGGTAAATGGGGGTTCTGTATTGTGTCTTGCAGCATATCCCTTAATTTGAGCCCACACCAACTCAATCGCATTATACTCACAATGGTAAGGCGGTAACCGTATAACTCTGTGCCCATGTTCTAATGCTATTTCGTCAATGACGTATCGGATCTTGGTTGGTTTGTTTTCTTTTAAAAGACGTACTAATTCCGCTTTTAACATATTCATGTTTGCATCTACGCCATTTTTACGAAGCCATGCGACGATATCAGCTTTCTTTTGGGATTGGGCAGGTGGCTTGTCAATTTGCATCGAGTGGTATGGGGCGTTGTCCATAATTATAATAGATGGTTCAGGGAGGCTACACAACATTGAGGTAAACCATTCAGTAAACTTTTCTCCATTCATGTCTTCATGATAGTCTCCAGTGGTTTTTGACGCAAAAGCCATGAGAGAACCTTCGACAAACCCGTTGATGGTTCCGGCGTGACAAATTATAAGTCGCGATCCTTTTCCTACAGGAACTTTGGAAGTAGATGCTGCTGTGTCATCGTTCCAAGAACGGCCTACAGTATGGTTAGCATTAAGCCATGTTTCATCCAAGAACACAACATTTTGCCAATTTTTGATTTCTTTCACTTGCCGTAAAAAAGTATACCTTGCCATCGCTATATCAAATCTTTCCATCAATATTTTGCGTTTGTTACATTTTTTGTATCGAAATCCAATGGTCTTCAAAATCTTCGTTAAAGAACTTTCCCCACCGAAGAATAATCCAGCTTCCTTCAGTGAATGCACCAACTTTTTTCTTGTTGGATACTCCTTCTGTAAATAGTAGCCGTAAACATGTCTTCGGATAGCATCGGCATCAAAGCTATCGATGCCTACGACTGGTTTTGCTCGTTTTCTCTTTTTTGGTGTGTGAAGTTTATTTTCTTCTGTGCCAGTCTCGCCATATTTTTTTTAGTTATCCGTCTAACAGTTCGTTGTCCAATATTAAGCGCATCAGCTACGCGTTCAACCACTGACGTTATAGGTAAAATTGGCCCTCCATTTTGAGCTTCACGATCGAAATAGTTACGAAGGCGTATTACGAACTCACGTGTCTGACTATTTAGAACAGTTCTCTGCGTACGTTCGGTCATATCGACGAAATCCACAACAAAGGGCTTGAACAGAGTCCAAATTAACGAGCAAGGGTCAACAGTAATGCAGTATCAATATTTGAAATCCAAAGCCAGGTCAAAACTATATCACAATCGCATTGCACTGACAGTTTATACTTTTCGAAGCAACGTCAATTCGAAACTGCTTTGTTTTGCATTGAGCATTGACGCGAGTTTGCCGGAGGTAGTAGTTGTGCTAGCCAGCGATCCTATGTGACGATCGTATTAGATTCCATTTTTAAAAATTTATTGATATTTTTTTGCGATTTCAGAGGTTTGTCCACATAGTGAAAATTGTTCATATTCACAAGTACATTCACCCCTTAAATGGTGCAAACTGATTTTTCTACACTTGTATACATTTAAGAAATCAATTTAATAAATAAATTTTGAGTCCTAAACCTAAAACTACATTCGATAAAATTTATGAATCTCTGCACATCACTATCGTCAATAAAGTAATACAATTATTTCCTTCAAAGTCGTTATCAATTAATACGGAACTTCATGAGCGGACAAACGTCAAACCGGTCATCATAGCGTGCCGCTAGTTTAGATATTAATTTTCATAGTATTTTTGCTGAATTTGACGTAAAGGCCTCGTTAAGACTTTTTCTCATCTGTAATAATCAAGACATAATATTACCTATACTCTGTGGTATACTTAATATAAAGTTAGGCACTTCCCTCAGACTCCAAAGTGGCATTTGAAAAGGTATATTACGGTGTGTTATAATTAATCAATAAGGTTGTTATAAAATTGTGTCTCATTGTAATATTGTCATCATCAAGATCAAGAATTATCATTTAACATGATTTAATTAGGACACTATGTAGTAATTTGAATTTTATAAAATAAGATATTTGTACACCACACTTTTATACTGATTTCCACCTCAAATGTACCTACACTATTCACAAATAAATAAATTGAAATTGAAATAACAAAATCTGTTTTAATCTACTTTCAGAGGATTTTATAAGCAACTAGCTCTTGCCCGCGGCGTCGCTCACGTGAAGTTCGATGTGTATAAGACAAGTTCAAAATTTTATTACACCACTTTAGGGATTTCCGAGTTTCTTGCTAGATCTTCTGGATAGAAATTGTATTCCAAAATAGTGGTATATTTATTTGAAAATTGAAAAGCACTTATAAAAGCTTTTTTGAATAAAAAAGATTGCTACTTCAATTTTGTAGTCTGCTACCAAATTTGACGGCACAAAAACATCATCTTCATCAAAAACAAAACGGCATCATCACATGCCATCACGTGTGATCGCAGTCAAGGGCTACCTTACTTTTAGTGGAATGAAAAATAGATTTGATAGGTAGCTTCTGAAAAATACCATAACCCATTGTTACCAAATAAGTACCTAAGTACTAATATTTGGAACTGCTTGAGAGACATCTTAATTTATTAATGTAAAGACGAATTTATTTCCGTTTATGTGAGTACACAAAATACTCAAATGATTTTCCCTTCTGTATTGTAATACCGGAAGGCATCAGCTGAATATTAATCAAGAATTGATAGAAGAATGAATTCACAATGGACGCGCGGCCGTAACGAATTGTTAATTTGCCGCTTAAACAAGCGACAATAATCCAAATTGAAATATTTACACGACCCAGGCTCAGGAGGCAAGTCCCTGATCATACAATTTTTTTTGTTTATGTTATGGTGGTGAGACACTCGTCTCATAACAGCTTTGACATTTTTTTTTGTAAGTGAACTAGTGTGTAGGAATAATTATGAAAAGCTACAGTTCATAGATGCCTGCACGTCAAAAAGCATGTATGACCTCCTTATACAGTTCGAGTAATACGTTTCAAGCCGTCAAAATATGATTACGATTGGCTTGGGCCTCTGGTTAGCCCACCACATAATCACTTACGATTAAACTAGCGGCACGCTATGATGGCCGGTTTGACACATTACAATAGTGATGTGGAATGTCAATTTATTCTCGAACAAAAAACAATTAAGTTTTGTTTTTGTACCTGATTAAATAGGTTTAATAAAACAAAAATGTATATGTTTATTTAATTTATTTGAACGAACTGAATATTTGAACGAAAATGAATATACATACTTTATATGCACACAAGAAACATATGAATACAAAAGATACCAAAAAAGGTGCCACAAAAGGCCATAATTAATCAGATTCGTCCATACTACTATTTTCACTGTCGTCACTGCTATCATCACATACATTAATAATTATATGTTCGTTTTCTATAATATTATCTATTTTCACATCTCTTTCATAATCTTCCCTTATTAATTTAACAGTTCTATTCACAACCTTTTCCCAGTCTCCTTTAGTCACATGTTCACAAGCTTCTTCTAATAATTTTAGCATTTTTTTTGTGGTAAATGGGGGTTCTGTATTGTGTCTTGCAGCATATCCCTTAATTTGAGCCCACACCAACTCAATCGCATTATACTCACAATGGTAAGGCGGTAACCGTATAACTCTGTGCCCATGTTCTAATGCTATTTCGTCAATGACGTATCGGATCTTGGTTGGTTTGTTTTCTTTTAAAAGACGTACTAATTCCGCTTTTAACATATTCATGTTTGCATCTACGCCATTTTTACGAAGCCATGCGACGATATCAGCTTTCTTTTGGGATTGGGCAGGTGGCTTGTCAATTTGCATCGAGTGGTATGGGGCGTTGTCCATAATTATAATAGATGGTTCAGGGAGGCTACACAACATTGAGGTAAACCATTCAGTAAACTTTTCTCCATTCATGTCTTCATGATAGTCTCCAGTGGTTTTTGACGCAAAAGCCATGAGAGAACCTTCGACAAACCCGTTGATGGTTCCGGCGTGACAAATTATAAGTCGCGATCCTTTTCCTACAGGAACTTTGGAAGTAGATGCTGCTGTGTCATCGTTCCAAGAACGGCCTACAGTATGGTTAGCATTAAGCCATGTTTCATCCAAGAACACAACATTTTGCCAATTTTTGATTTCTTTCACTTGCCGTAAAAAAGTATACCTTGCCATCGCTATATCAAATCTTTCCATCAATATTTTGCGTTTGTTACATTTTTTGTATCGAAATCCAATGGTCTTCAAAATCTTCGTTAAAGAACTTTCCCCACCGAAGAATAATCCAGCTTCCTTCAGTGAATGCACCAACTTTTTTCTTGTTGGATACTCCTTCTGTAAATAGTAGCCGTAAACATGTCTTCGGATAGCATCGGCATCAAAGCTATCGATGCCTACGACTGGTTTTGCTCGTTTTCTCTTTTTTGGTGTGTGAAGTTTATTTTCTTCTGTGCCAGTCTCGCCATATTTTTTTTTAGTTATCCGTCTAACAGTTCGTTGTCCAATATTAAGCGCATCAGCTACGCGTTCAACCACTGACGTTATAGGTAAAATTGGCCCTCCATTTTGAGCTTCACGATCGAAATAGTTACGAAGGCGTATTACGAACTCACGTGTCTGACTATTTAGAACAGTTCTCTGCGTACGTTCGGTCATATCGACGAAATCCACAACAAAGGGCTTGAACAGAGTCCAAATTAACGAGCAAGGGTCAACAGTAATGCAGTATCAATATTTGAAATCCAAAGCCAGGTCAAAACTATATCACAATCGCATTGCACTGACAGTTTATACTTTTCGAAGCAACGTCAATTCGAAACTGCTTTGTTTTGCATTGAGCATTGACGCGAGTTTGCCGGAGGTAGTAGTTGTGCTAGCCAGCGATCCTATGTGACGATCATATTAGATTCCATTTTTAAAAATTTATTGATATTTTTTTGCGATTTCAGAGGTTTGTCCACATAGTGAAAATTGTTCATATTCACAAGTACATTCACCCCTTAAATGGTGCAAACTGATTTTTCTACACTTGTATACATTTAAGAAATCAATTTAATAAATAAATTTTGAGTCCTAAACCTAAAACTACATTCGATAAAATTTATGAATCTCTGCACATCACTATCGTCAATAAAGTAATACAATTATTTCCTTCAAAGTCGTTATCAATTAATACGGAACTTCATGAGCGGACAAACGTCAAACCGGCCATCATAGCGTGCCGCTAATATAAGTAATATCGCAGTAAAGAGAAAGATTAAATAATTAATAGCTGTGATAATAGTTACGTCAAGGGCTTTATGGGCATTCTAACGCCGTACGCTTATTCCTAGTGTGCTCATATTTTATTCATACAGACGGTAAGAAAGTTACCTAGAAACTGGCACTTATAATACAAAAAAAAATGATATTTCGTGTTTTGTCTTTCGTTTTGCCACTGTTTCCAGACCAAACAAACCTATAATTTCCTACAAACTACAGTGTATCTAGCGAATAAAAGTAAGTAAGTACTATTATAATATTCCAGAGATGTGGCGTAAACCTTACAAAAGAATATTGTTTATTTTGAGCTCTCGAGAGCTGGAAACTCGAGATAAAACACGTTTCGTATTTCAATACAATTCCGACGACCAATCTGAAGAAGCTTCTCCTGGTGTTTCTTTGATCTAATCTTTGTAACTAAAATAATTTAAATAATACTATATGTCCTTAACACATTCCAATTTCTGTAAAATATTATCTTACTAATAATATTGAAAATAGCTATTATTTTTGTCTATTTAAACATTATCATTAATTTACTCGCATGATCTCATATAAGTTATTTATTAGAACATATTGCTATTGGCAGGTATCTTAACACCGGGACGGTCTAAAAAAATTGTACGTGACAGAAAAGCAGTAAACTATGTCTCTCTTCTTCTAGTAAGTACAGATGGAGGGAGACAAGGACCCTATGTTATTTTAGTTAGTGTTAACAAATTTGGACCATTTACAAGTGGGTATTAGAAGTTCAGGTGGAAAAGAGCCGCGTCCTAAACAAGATACATACATAAAGTAAATAAATCCTTACTAATATTATAATAAACGCGAAAAGTTTGAATGGAATATGGATGTATGGATGTTTGACTGACCGATTTTCTTACTGGTTCTTCTCGGTAGGAATGGCATTCCGAACCAGTGGTAGATTCACTTGACAATTCAAAAGTACTTGTAAATTTTACAAGTTACTCTTTCACGCCAGAACGGCTGAACGGATCTGGATGAAATTTGGCACAGAGATAGATTATAGTCTGGAATGACACGGTTACTTTTTATCCAGGAAAATTTAAGAAATCCCGAGGGAACCAAAAAACCACAATCCACGCGAAACATGTCGCAGGTTCAAATCCTTGTCACGGTTTCTACACGGCATAGTACCTATATGTACTACCCGAGCCGATCCTAAAAAATGGCCTGGCCCTTATCCTTTCCGGTATGGCGGTAACTAGCCACAGACGAAACCTGCCACAAGACCAGAAATATATGAAAAGATAATTTAAAATCCTGAATTCATCCTGCCAGGGACTGAGCCTGGGACCTTCCACGTTTAACACCATAACCCTCACCACTGCGCCATGATAGGTCCACAATCTCAAGTAAGGTATCGATTTACAATTAAAAAAATTAAAAACACGACTGCCCTGCCAAAAAACGAACTAAAAAGTTAAAAATCTAAATAAATCTAGTTAAACTAGAATCTTATTCACATTTTTATTAAATTATATTTTTTTGTGAATCACTGAATATTGAACTATAGTGTTATATATTTTTGGAATCTACTCATCATTTTCTAGATGATGATTATATAGTTAATCTTATTTTCGAATATTTTTTTAGTCTTTAATGCGGGGCCATGGTCACTCTATTAATTTTTTCTTAAATTTTACTAGCCTATGTCACCCGGAACTAACTATTTAACTAAATTAATTTAGATTTTTTAACTTTTTAGTTCGCTTTTTGGCAGGGCAGTCGTGTTTTTGTCTCCTTAATTTTCCGGGATAAAAAGTCTATGTCACACTCCAGGTCCTCAACTATATCTATGCCAAAAATCACGTCGATCCGTTTCTCCGTTGCGGCGTGATTGAAGGATAAACCATCAAACCAATAAACCAACAAACAAAAACACTTTCGCATTTATAATATTAGTAAGAAGATAAAATGATGGTTCCCAAAGAGTTTCTGGATTTGCCATTACATAGATTTAAAGACTGTGTTAAACAGCATTTGTTAAGTCGAGGTTATTACACTATCGATGATTTTATTGATGACAAAGTTGCATGGAAGCAACCGGCCTCGCATCCAGTGACCCGCAAGTCAGTGTAATACTTGTAACCTTTTCTTTTGTATGAAATTGTAATATTCTTAGAATATTCTTTGCTCTTCTCAGTAGAATCATCTTTCCGAACCGGTGGTAGAGTCTTAACGTTTCATAAGTGGCACAAGTTGTCCTACATGAAATAAATAAATCATTTATCATTTATCAAAGAATTTCAATACTCGAAGGAGTTTATTTTCTCAGCATGTTTTACAATAGTTAGACAGTTAACATCAAACTCGCATCCAATGCAGCTCAGTAATCCGATAGCGGCGTGCCTGCCGGAGGCTCTATTACCCTCCACTCTGATTCCCTCTCTCCGGCAGCTCTGCAGATAGCGACGTAAGCTTGCGGTTTACTTCCAATTTACAGTGAATATCAAGGCATCATTGTTTCTACGTGCAGTACTCGTAAGTACATACATTATTATATTGACACATTTAAGTTTTTTTTTTCCACTTCAAGTTAGCCCTTGACCGCGATCTCACCTGATGGTAAGTGATGATGCAGTCTAAGATGGTAGCGGGCTAACCTGTTAGGGGCATGGCAGTTATATTAAACCCATACCCATGTTCGGTTTTTACACGGCATCGTAGCGGAACGCTAAATCGCTTGGCGGCACGTCTTTTACCGGTAGGGTGGTAACTTGCCACGGCCGAAGCCTCCCACCAGGCCAGACCAGGGAATATTCAAAAATTATAAATTTCCAAACCCTGCCGGGGATCGAACCCGGGACCTCCGCAGGTTAAGGCAATAGCGCTCAACACTGCGCCACGGAGGTCGTCAAGACTTGGTTGGTGGAAATGGTTGGACTCAAGGGAATTATGTTGGATATACCTATATTATAAATAATTGATTTAAAAAATTATGTAATTTAAGGATTAGGATAAGGTACATGTATATTTTTGCACACTGCCACTGGCGGTAAATTGTGAACGGAACTAATTTTTTTTAAGATAACAACTGTTGTTACCCACAATTTGGCAAAATAAAAATTATGAATTATGAATTATAAGGGTAGAAACACAGGCTCTATCTAAGATTTACCCTAAAGTTGGATACAGACTGGCGAGAAATAGGGATGATGACAACTCAATCAAATCAGCAACTCTTTATCAAACTTAAACGCGCTCTTCTAGTATGGAAGTTGTATGAAATTCGCAATTGTGACGTCATCAAATTTCAACGCACTTTTTTTCTTTAATCTATATTATAAAATAGTTATGAAACTTAAAACTAAGCGAGAATTTGAATTTTAGGTCTTTTTGAAAACCCTCTATTTATTAATCAGTTAGAAATAATTTATTTTTGATTAAGGCATCATCCCTATTGAAAGTAGTCTATGTCCTTCCCCACGATGCCACTATTAATATACTAAAAATCAGTTGAAGAGATGGACCGTTAAAGCGTAGCAGACAAATTTAAACATCCTCGCGCATCCAGACCAAAGATCAATTCGGATAAAAATCGGTTAGGTGCTATTAAGTTGAATCGTTGAATAATTTCTCGAAATTAAACCAACAATGTTGATTACGTTGATTTAGCTTCCCTTTCAATGATACGAGCAGACGTTGTTCACTGTATCACAGCTTGGTCTTCTATTTATTAGATAAACGTATAGAAACACCGAAACCTTTGAAAGAAAAACATTATTTCATCCTTAACAACGATTAACAATTGCCTTCTTGTTAGATTAGTTCGAGTTGTCGGAACAAACGAAGATTCTCGCTTTACCCGCGCTCGCTGTTCGTTTTAAGCGAAAGCCACAATTTATTGGAAAAGTTTCCAGCTCCAACCCCTTACAAAGCCTATTGTGGCTCTTTCAATTTACTATTTAATTTAGAATTAGATTTCTTTTACAGCATTGTGCCTTTGGGTTCTTATTTCTTTTCTATCGCGGAAGAGTTCGTTACGAACAAAGGTTGTCCATTTTCAGATTTCCAGCCAATTTATACGATCATTTCCAAGAATGTCTGTCTTTGAACATAAAATGGGGTGATGCTTTATCGAATTTCGTGATATCTTGTTTAGGAACAGCTGAGTGAAACATGCGCAAAATGTGTTGCGTCATATTTTATGCTTGGGTTCGAGATGCCTTCTGTGATCTGTTTCCTAAGAATTATAATACGTTTCTGATTCAAGCTGAAAGGATGTGGAATACCCTTCCAGCTCATATATTCCCTGCCACGTATAACTTAAGTACCTTCAAGGCAAGAGTGAATAGGTATCTTCTAAGCGAGCGTGCTTCAACCTGGACCTCATCATTGCTTTGTATTAAGCATGACTGTCGCCAAGCGCAAGCAAATACATTGATAAACAAGACTTAATTAAAAAAAAAAAAAACACGACTGTAATGCCAAAAAAAGAACTAAAAAGTTAAAAATCTAAATTAATCTAGTTAAATTAGAATCTTATTCACATTTTTATTAAATGATATTTTTTTGTGAATCACTGGATATTGAATAAATAAATGATATTTTTTTGTGAATCACTGGATATTGAATAAATAAATGATGATACTTAATCTTATTTTCGATTTTTTTTAAAACTTTATTCTTTAATGCGGGACTATGGTCTGGTGAAATTGATGTGGTCATCAATTTCTTTAAAAAATTTACTAGCCTATGTCACCCGAAATAAGCTAAGGATTCTAACGATACCTCATTTGTCAAAATCGGTTCAGGCGTATCGAAGTTATGGTGAATATACAAACTCAGATACATACATACATAAACCCTGAAATCAATATACTCCTTTTTTCGGGCTGTCGTATAAAAAGTATATTATTTAAAACAAGAGAGAATACTGAATGTGTATCTATAGACAAACGCGTTTTTCATCATCCCTTCCTATCAGCAGGTCGAGTTGGAGTTTCTTTACTATTCGATAGCGACAACGTTAACTACCATGTTTTATACGACTGCCTGAAAAAAGGAGTATATTGTTTTTGTTGGTAACAATGGTCCCGCATGAAACACTAAAGTTGAAAAAAAAATCGAGAATAAGATTACCTATATAATCATCATCTAGAAAATGATGAGTAGATTCCAAAAATATATAACACTATAGTTCAATATCCAGTGATGCACAAAAAAATATCATTTAATAAAAATGTACATAAGATTCTAATTTAACTAGTTTCTTGGCAGGGCAGTCGTGTTATTAATTTTTTTTTATTTTGACTCAAGAATTGATCGAGAGCCAGCTATTAAATGCTTGACAAGTCCACACAAATCATAGTTATCGTTGCCACAATCAAACAGAAAGAAATTCTCCCACTAGGAAACTCAAAACTCAAAACCTCTTTTGGGCACCGCTTTGTTTCACTTTATTTAGTAAACGGTAAATCTTCACATAACTCCTGCGATTTTTATGAAATTAAATAAATGAATTGTCCTTGATACCTGACGACAGTTACCTGATTATTTGATGGCTGAAATATTACCTTTGTCTAAAGGTTGTGTATTGTTTGATGACCTCCTTGGCGCAGTGTGTAGTGCTGTTGTCTTAACTTGCGGAGGTCCCGGGTTCGATCCGCGGCAGGGTGAATTTGGGAATTTATAATTTCCGAATTTTCCCTGGTCTGGCCTGGTGGGAGGCTTCGGCCGTGGCTACTTACCACCCTGCCGGCAAAGACGTGCCGCCAAGCGATTTAGCGTTCCGGTACGATGCCGTGTAGAAACCGAATAGGGGTATGGGCTTAATATAACTGCCATGCCCCTAACAGGTTAGCCCGCTACCATCTTACGCTGCATCACTTACCATCTGGTGAGATCGCAGTCAAGGGCTAACTTGTAGTGGTAAAAAAAAAGGCTTACGTTATTTCTTTCTACTTTGTATCTGCAGGGCGACCGCGTATCTTCTGCATCAATCATTATTACAGTATCAATTGTTGTGATTGGCTGAACTTATGGTATTCTTGCTGCGTCAATGGATTTTGTCCAATAGTGGAAGAGTGTTATCCAATCAGAGGTGATTGTGATCGTTACACTATAGCTGTCAGAGATACGCGGTCGCCCTGCAGGATATGTTTACGCGCGATCCATCGTTATTTTCCATCTTCCTAAAATAGGGATCACTATCCAGTTTATTGCCTGTTTAACAGGATTGCGGGCGCGGGATACAAGCCTCGAATCCCTCAGCTCCCTCGGCTCGCTGACTCTATTGGATTGCTCCGAGCGCTTAGCAGCTTGGCACGCGTTGTGAATCCATATTGAGGCGTTATTAAGCTATTCCATTCAACGAACAGCTATTTCACTATCGCGGATTTAGTTATTTTAATTAAAAGTTTAATTGTTTGGAAATCTATAATATAAAACATAGAATCGATGTATGGATGGATGGACGTTTGTTACTCAATCACGCCCGAACGGCTTAACGAATCTGGATGAAATTTGGCACAGAGATAAATTATAGCCTGGAATAGCACATAGGCTACTTTTTATCCCGGGAAATTAACGAGTTCCCGCGGAAACCAAAAAACCTCAATCCACGCGGACGAAGTCGCGAGCATCAGCTAGTATTCACATATTACCATGTTTTCCAGAAGACCTTCCGTCAGAAGAAAAGCTGTTTCAAAGCTCTGAAAAGTAACGTATTTCTATGTACCTAATACCACCCTGAAATACCTACTGATTGCGTAATTAAGATAAAGACTTCGGGATCCAATTCGAATGATCCGAGATTTTAATCCCAAGCACTTCTCTGAATTCTCGAAAGTTTAATATTTATTATGTGGTTATGAGCGGTTCGAGCGTTCACATAATAGCTGGGTTTTCCTGAGACAGTAATGCGGTGGTTTCCCAGGTCCTTCCGCATACGACTCAACTAAGAGTATTTGAATCTTAGGTATAGTAACGATTATTATCAGATATTAATGATAATAATCGGGACCGACGGCCAGATTGATGACCGAAGGTCAGATTTGAACCTCTTAATTCGGTCACCCATCCAGTTACCGACTTGGGTCAACATTGCTTAACCATCGCAATCGACTGATATACGTTGTCACAACTAGGCCACTCGTCGTTTCTGAAATAGCAATTAAATACCACCTTGTATTAACGGTGAAGGAAAATATTGTGAGGATACCTGCATGCCTGTGAGTTCTCCATAATATTCTCTAATTTTAAGCGACTTCCAAAAAAGGAGGAGGTTCTTAATTCGGCGCATTTTTTTTGTGTATGTCGGTGCATAGCTCTGTGGTTTCTGAACCGATTAAAAAAAAAAAACTGTCGTTAGAAGAAGCTCTCGAGGTGGTCCCATAAAAAATTCAGACTCTAAATCCTCAACCCTGAAACTAAAAAGTTAAAAATAAAAATTATTTCCAAAAAACCGACTTCCAAAGCCACTGCAAAGTAAAAAATAATTTTAATTTCTACACACTTTCGGGCGGCTATAACAAGGATAAGAAAAGTTGACGCATCAAGCTCGCCCGACTTCAACATAGTGTGTAGAAATCAACATTATTTTTTACTTTGCAGTGGCTTTGGAAGTCAGTTTTTTGGAAAGAATTTTTGTAAACTTCAGTTGGGCAGTCTTATTCTGCGCTTGGCCAGTGTAGTGGACTTCTGCCTTAACCCTTCTCGTTCTATACGGAACCCGGTACCGAAGTTGGGTTGTGATTACGATGAAACCAATCTGTAACTCAAAGTTCAAAGGAAATTCGTATTAAAGAAAAATACTGCTTTTTATTTGTAGCAATCGGAAACGTGCAATCACTCCTCGACCCGTAAAATCACTCCGTTTCGACAGATAGACGCGCAAAAACAACTCTGCTTGTTTATGTTTGTCCCGGGGAAAAGTGTGCAAATATCCCCGGGCGCAAACAAACCGGACGGTATTTGCGTGCTGACTCCCGCCTTGATGCATTGCCGTGTCAAAGCGTTGTTTGGGGATCAACACATATTTGTAGCCAAACCTCATGCCATGATTTAGGAATAAAGTTGATGTGTTAACATCTAACTATTTCTAACTAGATTATGATCGATGAACGAATTTCCCTAGTAGAAATGGATCCATACTTTTATCCATAATTTTGACAACCTCCGTGGCGCAGTGTTTAGCGCTGTTGCTTAACGTGCGGAAGTCCCGGGTTCGAACCCCGGCAGGGTTTGGAAATTTATAATTTCTGAATTTTCCCTGGTCTGGCCTGGTTTCGGCCGTGGCTAGTTAACCTAACGGTAAAGACCGATGCCGTGTAGAAACCGAATAGGGGTATGGGTTTAATATAACTGCCATGCCCCTAACAGGTTAGCCCGCTACCATCTTAGACTGCATCATCACTTACCATCAGGTGAGATCGCAGTCAAGGGCTAACTTGAAATGGATAAAAAAATACTTGTATTATAAACGCGAAAGTGTGTTACGCTACGCTTTCACAGCCTTTCGATTGAAAAGATTCAATCGATTTTGATGAAATTTGGGACAGAGATAGCTTGCACCGGAGTTTTTCACCAATATTTAGTAGGTAGGTATAGTATCATTTTAATACGAAAATACTACAATATCGAGCGCGAGCAAAAACCCTTACACCGCAATCGGAGCAAACAAAACACAACAATTTACAACGTATTAGCACATTAATTACAACAACAAAAGCACGGTTTAGTTTAGAGACCATTCTAATTTTGTAACATGGGATACGTTTTTGCTGCCACGCGGTCATACTTTAGCAAAATTTTCATCCGCAATAAGTTGTGCTACTAACCTATTTATTATAGAAACAGGTGTTAAGTCATTCATAGCCGAATAACCAAAAAGATTAATTCATTTATTTGCATTAAGCATGGGTTTCATGTTCGCAGTGTGAAGTCCATAAGTGTGTGAAGTCTTACACACACCTTTTAGAACAGTCGGGCATGAAGTTTTCCTCAAGAAGTTTTCCTTCACCGTTGTCGCGATACTTAATTGCTTAAAACTTAACTCAGAAAAGTTGGAAGTGAGTCTGCATGCCCTGGCATCGATCCCACAAACACCTGAACAGGCGGCCAAACGTCTGAACCACAAAGCTAAAACAATTAGCAAGGCTAATGAATCTCGAGGGACGAGTATCCTGGTTGCGAAAACACATATATCAGTCGATTTTGATGTTACGCAACGTTGACTCAAGATGGTAAATGGATGGGCGACCGAATTTGGAAGTCCGAATTTGGCTTTTTCATTTCCTCCGTGCCTCGGAGAGCACGTTGATCCATCGATCCTGGTTATTATCACTACAACGTCTAATAATAATCGTTAGTAACCTTAAATAGTACTCTTAATTGAGTCCTATGCAGAAGGGCCTGTGAACCCACCGCATTAATATCTCAAGAAAACACATAATGGCAGGGGCCATTATGTGATTAATATAAAAGGTTGACGACCGTCAGCAATGAGGAATACGACACAAAGAGAGAGAATAAGGCCAAATATCCTCACTATTAAATGTCATGTTATAAATATCTTTCTCACATGAAATATGACCCCAAACAGTAGTACAAAGTAAAATAGAATACATAACATGATCTAACAAATAGGGCTCAGCCCAGCACCGCGGTAAGTGGATATCAGGGAGAAAAATGAAGATTTCAGAAGGTTTTCCCGCCATCCGTCTCGTCTCAAAGGGCGACATATTTCAGCTCGTTCAAAGGGCCCGAATGTTGCTCGGGCTGCGATGCGACCAATTTCCCTCACCTGTCCTCCATAAGTGTAGGGTTCCCATCTGGACGCTGAAAACAAGACTTTCCTGCATATTTTTTTTTAAATTCATTAACAGGATTGCAAGAAATTGCGATAAAACTCTTGCATCTTTGACAATAATTATTCCAAACAATTACTACTAATTTTAAAACCAAGCTATTCTAGCATGAATATATCACTCACTTAATGAATAGAACTGAGAAGTAGCGTACACTAACTAGACACTAACTAGAACGTCTTGCTAGGTTTTGTTTTTAAATTTCTTAACTAAATAATCCAACAATTATATCCTATTTTATTTAATAATATAAATGTGAAAGCTTGGGTGTTTGTAAATTTCGATGTTTTTTATTGGACTTTGTTGTTTTTGTATTTGGATTTAGCTGAAATTTTGAATGAAGAGAGCATAAAATAGTAATTTACACAATATAGGCTACATTTTATCAGCACAGCATAGCAGGATTTTTAAACCGAAATCTACTCAGACGAAGTCACGGGCACCATCTTGTTTTTAATAATTTCAAAATAATAATCCTCTTTAATTTCTTCCTGATATCTACATAGCATATCGTGGTATTCCAAGACAAGACATACAAGAACGTTCGACATTTTGTATGTTTGAACCTACTTTTCAAAACATATAAGCCCTTATAACTAGAGTCATAAGAACTAAAACCCCACAAACAAGATGTGCGTGTCGTAAATAATAGTTGGTGGGAAATATTGCGTTGAGACGATGTAGCGCTTCTCTCCGGAGTAAAGTTGGGAAAATTGAAATAACAAATCTTTGAAGGATATGAGAAAATTGAGTCGAAAACATTATCTTTCTTCCGGTGAAATCTGGTAAATCTTATGAATAGGGCCTCTGGATGTATTGTATTGGGGTAAAAAGAACCGGAAATTCATTGGCACTCCCGCAAAATTAAATACACACAACTCCTGCAATCAAAATCAAAGTCTACCATCACTTTAAATTAGACAATAGAGACCAACAGAATTACACTCGGTTACTAAAAAAGCCTTATCCTATTATCCTTCCGGCAATAAAGTATAGCGTTTACGCATTTACAACTTATTTTTTACCTGCCTTTGTCGGCAGCATTGTAAAGTATCGCTGGCAAAACTAAAAAAAATATAACTCGAGAAATACCAGAAATCACTAACATACATGGGGTATTTTCCGATAGGTATAAAGAATCAAATTTTTTTCTTTGTATGTCACTATTTGGACCACCCTGTATTTGTTCTAACCAATGATATACCTACTATATAATATAAGTTACGACTGTTTGCTATAATTTGCTTAAGGCCATTATTTGCTCAGCAATTGAACTGAGCATAGCCTACAGGCTCTGTTCGTTGTGATATTGACGTTTATTTGCATTGAGCACACTCCTTGTGCCCTTATTAACTAAATGCATTGATGCATATTATATGCCATAGATACAAAAACCAATCTGACTTGCAAAATTAGATCGGTTTTGTTGATAGTTGGAGGTGTCCACAGATGTTTAAATTGAGATTTTGATTAATATAAGCATAAAGCTGTTGCCCTGCTTCGTTTAAAGTTGCAAAAAACTTTTGCAAAAACATTAAAAACAGTTTAGAAAAACGTTTCACGGATTTGTTCAATATTCTCTGGCGCATTTTTCTGCTAAGCATTTAAGTAGCTAGATTCGATCACAGCACTGATCAATCTATAAATAAACAAGTAAATTTAAAGTTAATATCTTTATCAGTGTGGTGTCTTGTAATAAAATAATTGCATATTTCACTATTCAGGAGGGCACATGTATGTCACTAGCTTTTTTTTGTTTTTTTTTAGTATAATTTTCACCATTTTTTTCTCGTTGTAATTTTATAATCTATTTACAGTTTTAGATATAAGCTTTATATCGTGTCGGGCGGCGCACTAAATTTTTTTATACTTTCATGTCAAGAGCAAACTGAAAATCAGCGCTGGGTATTGGTAGCCAATGCCCAGCACTAGGCTGAGTTTGCGACCTATTTTGTTGTTGCTAGTCGTAGTTTCTCTTTATTTTATTTATTTACTTTCTTTTTAAGTCTGCAACAATGTAACTCAATAAAGGATTTAATAATTTATTTTATCTACTCATATGCTATAAATCCTCTATAACAGGTTCTGAAGCAGTTAGCTTATTGCCAACATTAAAACACCCAATGTCCTAATAACCATAACATCATCCAAACGGGTGATGTAATGTTGTACTGAATTTCATAACAACACTCCTTTGTTTTTTTTTTCGATCCCCTCCTCGCAAAGGGTTTACTCAACAGACACCCACATCTGTTCGATGCGTGGTATCTGTATGAATTACAAAAAAAAAACATCTATACGAATTTCAAAAAAAGAACATTGTCATACACGCGCGTTTCACTACCAGAACGCCGCGCGCTGTAAAAAAAAGGTTATTAGAATTTTCCCCGCCATTTTTCTTCGTTTTTTTTATTGTTTCGTTAACAAAAAAATTAGCGATTCAAGTTTTTAGCAGTTTGGGTAAAACAATTGCTAACTATTTACAACTTCCTAATCCTGAGTTGTATACAGGACATTGCTTTCACATAACATCTGCCACAATATTAGTTGATGCCGGAGGAGACATAACAAGTTTGTAAATATAAATATTCCGCCGAGTACATCGGGATCAGGACGTTCCAACATTAAAGAACATCAAGTGAATTTTAATAATTGCAGTATACAAAATGTTAATTACTACTACAATAAATAATTCTTTCATTAATACTTAGTTTATTTGTATATACTCAGTAATAGATGATATTAGGTTACTAGAACTGGATGTTTTAATGTTAGCAGTAAGCTAACTATTTCAGAATCTGTTATAGAGGATTCATAGCATGGGAGTAGATAAAGTCTTGTATGCAACTGTTGATAATTAGGTATTAAAACACTCATATGATACTATTATCACACTCCGCTTCGCGTCGTGTGATAAACCCACATTTGTGTTTTAATACCCCTTATTACACAACTGTTGCATAAATAACTATAACACCAATCGAAGACGGGAGCACAGAGGAGTTACTACCATCGCTCAAAGCAGTATTATTTCAAATGACAATTTTATGGCACGTACCTTGATGTCCCTAGAATAAAGTTTGTGATTCTAAAACACGAATGTTAACAATACGGTTTCAAGCGATGGTATTATGCATCCAGGTAAGTAAGTATAATGATTAGAGGTGGTTAATATAACACGTAGCGCAATATCATAGCGGGCTAACGCGCATAACGTATTATGCGAAGAGCCACCATGACGCTACGGCGTTATGAAAACCACGCGACCGTAACGCGCTGTTGTGAGTGAACGTCATCTTTGCGTGAAAAACGAAATTTAGCGCGCTATGAAATTTAGCGTGCTGCGAGACATATCACGCCTGCCGGCCGCCCACACACTTACTTATAACATAACATAGCATAGCACGTTATAACATAACGTATTTAGAAGCGTGCTAAAAAAATATTATATTAGTTTATAGTCCGTAACGTGCTATGGATTTATAACAGTTTTGTACAACTCTAGTAAGGATATATGAAATAACTAGCTGTTGCCAGCGACTTCATCCGCGTGGTGTAGGTTTATTTTGATTCCCGCAGGATCTCTTTAACTTTTCGGGATAAAAAGTAAGCCTATATTACTCTCCAGGTCCTCAACTATACCCAGGCCAAAAATCACGTCGATCCGATGACTTGTTGTGGCGTAATTAAAGGACAAACCAACAAACAAACACACTTTCGCATTTATAATATTAGTATAGATGTGCCTCTGTAGTTAGGGATATGTGGTTATAGCACCGACAACAGATAAAACACTCACACAACACTACATTCAGTTTATTTCTCCCGGGAATCCGCCCTCAGCCGACAGACGTATTGTGACAACATTCTTGTCACATTACATACATATTGTTGTCTTGTAAGATCTTAGCCATTTGAAACAGAGGCAGGTGAGGCTGTGACCTGTCTTTATAGTTGAGGTGCATTTATCTGTCCATCTTTGGTGCTGTACTAACAAATCAGTGTAATGGTATTGTTTGACCCTTCGTATCTATCTATCAGGATTCGCACGGGAATTCCAAAACCTTAATCCAACGGCACGGAGTCGCAGGCATAACTCACTCACACTCGGCACTCGGGAGGATTCCAGAATTCGAACTATACCAAATCTGTTCAGGCATTTAGAAGTTACTAGGGAATGCCCGCGACTTCGTCTGCGTTATTTGAGGTTTTTTGGGGCGTCATTGAGTAACAAACATCCATACATCCATACATCCATCCAAATTTTCGCATTTATAATATTAAGTAAGATAAGATAGTAAGATGGTGGAATAAAAAAACTCACATTCATACATGAATGCAATACACTTCTTTTTTGGGCAGTCGTGTAAAAATGTATTTCGTCCCTTGTAAATCGGCCCCTCTGTAGTCTGTATGAGACGTGATATCACCTGCAGCCTTGTAAGTTACATCGAATTAACCCCCCGGGCCGCGTTCCGGTGACATAGTGCAGTCTGCAGCCCGACGAGGGAGTCTCGACGATAAAATGTTGGCTTGTTGCGGTGAATTGCTCAGAATAATGAATGAATGAATGTATAACTTTGCTGTTTCAAGTAACAACTAACAATATCTTAGTTCGTAGTAACTACTGAATAACAATGTTAATATAATATAATATAAGGGCTGGCTCATTTTTTGCGCAAAGGATCAGCCTGGCTGTCCAGCGCGGAAATGCAGCCAGCATTCTTGCCATCATTCCACGCGGGCATGATTTATATAGTAATTAGGTTAGGCTAGCTAGCATTAAGTTCAATTAAAAAAAATAAGTTAGCTAGTATTATTTTCAATTAACAAAAATGTAAAAAAAAAAAATATTCATCATAGCTGGGAAAGCGTAGCAAATAGACAGATAGACAGTCACATTTACGCATATATTATAGTAGTAGCTGATGCCCGTTGAAGTATAGATTATAAAGTACCTATGTAATTAAAACTAAAGTTGACATTAGTCGATGTAAAAGATAACAAATAGCTAAGCTTAGTAGGTGTGGAATGTGTTTCAATTACGGCCGACGCTTTTTGTCGTCGCCCGTCCCTAATAAGAGTTGCACTATTTTTTGCCCCATCCACCCTCGACTTACACATGTAGAGGGCAAAATTAAATTTCACCAACGAAATACCGGATTATACGATACGGAAAAACATACGGGAAATATGAATTTATCATCGAACTATTTGTGAAGTAGCGTTATAGTTCGGCAGTTAGGAGGTATGGCAGTTATATTAAACTCGTACCCCTAATCGGTTTCTACACGACATCGTACCGGAACGCTAATTAATGGAACGTTTATGCCAATAGGGTGGTAACTAGCCACGGCCGAAACCTCCCATCAGGCCATACCAGAGAAAATTCAGACACTATAAATTTCCGAATTGACCATGTCGGGTATTGAACCCGGTACCTATTACTTATAAGACCATAATACACACAACTGCGCCAGGGAGGTCGTCAAAAGTACTTAAAATCTAACATAATCCTTACTTTAAACGCGAAAGTTTGTGAATATGGATATATGAATGTATGTTACTATTTCACGCCAAAACGTCTGAATGAATCTGGATAAAATTTGACACAGAGATAGATATATATCTGATATAGTCTGGAATAACATATAGGCTACTTTTTTTCGGAAAAATTAAAGAGTTCCCACGGGAACCAAAAAAGCACAAGTCGCGGGCGTCAGCTAGTCTAACATAATTAACATCTAAGATGTGTGTGTCTAAAATGTGATTTACGTCTAAAACTCTGTATCGTGAATATGTTTTTCTGAATAAATGAAATGAAGTTATGAAGTACGGAAAATCTTATTGATACGATATTATGCTGCAAGGCCGGAGTGGCCGAATTACTGAAACATTTGTAGTGTTTCCTGTTTACCTCTGTTCATTAAAAGTTAAGACATTCCAGAGCGAAGGTTTTCATTCATTCGTTCCATAGAATTTGTAATATGTATAGAAGTAAAGGAGAGTCAACAGTAGGGTTAGTTAGACTCAATGAAGAAACTAGAAGTTCAATTCACTATAATCCGCCACAAAAGGCAAATCTATGTGATACAGTGCGTATCTTGACCTTGATGCCCTCGATATTCACCACACTACTTGAACCCTCAAAAATAACCTCAATGTCGTTTCACTCCGATACCGGAGCATCTTCAAGAGATGTTGTCTCTATAATGCATGATTGTGAAGTGAAGATTTTGTCGTAAAATCTTCAGTGCCAGAGTCAATCGTGCAAGATACGCACTGTACTACATAGATTTGCCTTCTGCGGCGGATTATAGCGAATTAAACTTCTAGTTTCTTCATTGTCATGGACTTCCGCAACGTAACGCCTACTTCTATCCAATATTAGTTAGACTTGGTTCACAGATTAAATAAAAGTTAGTTCTTTTGTCAAGCGATCAACGTTGTACTCGCAAATGTGAGGACGAAGTTGCACTTTAAAACAAATAGGATTCAAGGTTGAAACATTTCGGCTCCGGTTTAACCTGAACGAATTTTTTTTTTCTAATGGAAATCGCTAGGCTGTTTTAAGGCCCTTCCGGTCTTGCTTTAATGTCTGTACTCTGTACTTATCTGTAAATCAAAAGTGAATAGGCCTCTTACACTTTACGTCTTACCTTATAATTAACATCGTGACCTATCTGACTATAATATTGTAAGACAATGAAAGTTTGTAAGTTTGGATGTGTGTTACTCCTTTGCGCCACAATGATTCAACCGATTTGGCTGAAATTTGGGATGGGTATAGCTTAAAAGTTATATTTTATCTGGATAAGTTAAAGAGTTGCCGTGGTTTAAAAAGCCTTATAAAAAGTTATAAATACCTTTATCGACGCGAACGAAGGCGCGGGTCTCATCGAGTTTGTAATATGAGAAAATGCCTATAACCTCATTTGTAATTCTGTGGTCCACTCCTTCATACACTCAACTCGCGATTTGATGGCGGAAATAAGAACACTAATTGCACTTTCGTTAAAAATAACAACTCAATGCAGTTTTCTTTTAGTTTTCCTTTGTTGATATAAGTACAAGCTCTTACCGTATTCCCAGCTGTTGTAGAGACAGAGATTTTATTATGCTGGTAATTTTTGTGAGTTTTTATTTCTACCTGTTTCTAAGACTAGACGATGCCCGCGACTTCGTCCGAATGGATTTGGATTTTTTTATAAAATCCCGTTAAAGCCTTTGTCCTTCCCCGGAATGCTACCTAGCCTTCTCTGTATAATATTTTGTTATCTGTACGTTACTAATGGGCCGTAAAAACGTAACCGATAGCTAGACAGACGTTGTGATTTATTGTTGTAATTGTAAAGTGTACCGTGCAAGACCGCGTGAACTTCGGTCAAATAAATCTGTTCTTCTCAAAAATTTTATAGTTTTATTTACTTAATGTCAGCCAGTAAGTGCGTGCAAGTTAAAGTAGCAACCAAGGAATAAGAGGCTTTCTCATCATCATCCGCCAAAACAGACAAATCATTCGTAGAACGTTCTCTAGATTTGTCTGTTTTATTGTAAAAATAATTTTAAAAAAATTCTTTTATTTTCCCTTACACAGTTACATATGCCTAACTTACACTACAGGCCTTACACTACATTTTTAATTTTTAGTTATTCCTGTAACAGTTAAAATGATTTCTTATTTACTTAAGACTAACATGCACATAGTTAATCAATATTTAATTAGCACGTGGTAGAATTTAGTTGGTAACAGGTGTTTGTTTTAGCGGATGATGAGAAAGCTTATTATTCCTTGTTCCTATAACTTAAAGTGACTACCTGCAACTCTTTGACAGCATAATGAGCTGCGAGATCCAGACTTAAGACTCTAGTTAGCTCTCTAAGTGGATTAGGCTCCCCGCGGCGAAATCTATAACACTTGTTAAAACTGCCGACTTTACCCGCAGCCGCTGACGTCTAGAACTCCTGGTAGCAATTTAATCACTTTACTAAGTAACTTAGATGCAATTCAAAATCCTTGATGCTATGAGAATATACATAAATTTCTGGTTAGTTACCATGAATTTTGTGTTAAAGAAAACTCAAAATTGAGCCTTAGTAGCTGGCCAATCCAGATGTTTTTTTTCTTTTCATATAATCTTATATTTAGTCTCAATAAACAATTTTAAAACAATCTTTTAACGTCGATACTGCGAAAATTAACAAATATTTACTTCCATTTAACATTCTAAGTAATTGGGTATTTGACAACTAGTCAAATCAGCAACTTTTTTCAAACGTCAAAACTCGTGTTAACTATGGATTTAGTATGAACTTTTAAGTTGTAGTTACGTCATCAAAGTTCGACGCACTTTTTTTACTTTATTCGATAGTTTAAAATGGTTATTCAAAATAAAACTAGCAGGGTACGTGGATATTATGACTTTTGGGAGATCCTTTATTTAATAATCACTAAAAAGTAATTTATTTCACTAGTAGTCAAATACCCAATTTACAGATGCGAGATGGTGGTTATTGAAAGTGGCGGGCCGCAACGAAAGGACGCGCACTCCACACTTGCCTGAAATTGGATTGCAGGCACCTGCATGCTGCATGCCGTCTGAATACAAATCATTTCAATCGCATTCTGTATTTAAGTTACAAAAGATTTACGTAATCATTTTCAGAAGTATTGCTTCATTTCAGAACAACTACGGTACCAATAAAATTGGTTATCTACGCCGCTGGGTTACGCCGGTTGCTACGCCGTAGCACAATGCTACACTACACTACGGCATAGCTGTGATACACTTATTTTGCCACTAATTTGAATAAATTAATATTGATTAATAATTAAATAATTGATAACAACGACAGAGTAGCAAACTTCTTTCGATATCAGGGCTGCTACGGAGGCTAGATGTATATTATAATATACTTATAGCAATAGCAGCCAAAGGAGCGGCCAGCCCTGAACGTAAGTCATATCCCCGTCATATTTACAGCGGACTGGGGTTCCTAATAATGGAGGCCTATCTGCGAACATTCGCAATTGCCACAATTTGCGACATACTACATTACGGCTTAATTGCTCCCGGAACGATGGGAGACGCTTTAGTGTTGTTCATACTTGCTCCTTTTGGTGTCGTGTCTGTTTTGTTCCACTACAAGTTAGCTCTTGACTGCGATCTCATCGGGTGATAAGTGATGATATTGTAGTCCAAAATGGTACCGGGCTAGCCGCCGCCGGCTAAGATGGGCCGGGGTTAGGGGTACGACAGTTATATGAAACCCTCAGTCTGTTTCTATACCGGAACGCAAAATTGTTTGGCAGCACGTGTTCACCGGTAGGGTTGCGAGGGTAACTAGCTATGGTCGAAGCCTCCACTGGACCAGACCGGAGAAAATTCAGAAATTATAAATTCCCAAATTGATGCTGCCGGGGATTGAACACGAGACAAGAAACACTTCGCTCTTTACTGCGCCAGAGAGGTGTTCCTCATAAAAGAGGCCTATCTGTGAATATTCGCAATTGCCGCAATTAGCGACATACTACATTACGGCTTAATTGCTCCCGGAACGATGGGAGCTGTTTGTAGCGCTGTTCATACTTGCTTCTTTTGATGCCAGTACTTTTGTGTTGTCGACTGCTGCAATTAGTTGCTGCAATGACACGATAACGTCAACGCATTAAACAGGACAAAAATATTTAACACTAGGTGATGCCCCCGACTTCGTACCCGTGGATTCAGTTATTTATTCCCGCGGTAACTCTATTTTCCGAGATAAAAATTTCTCTATGTCAAGTTTTGTCAAAATCCGTAGAAAAGATAGGCCGTGAAAGCGTAGCAGACAGACAGAGAAAGTCACTTTTGCATAAAATATAATATATAATGGAACTTAGTCCTACCACATCATCGCGTCAGTAACGGGGTGTCGTACGTTAGCGAGAAAAACGACGCGTTGTCCTAGGCGAGCAACTAAAGCAACGCGACGCGATATAGATACATTGAAAACAAGTAATAATTTAAAAAATTCAAAAACACGAATGCCCTGCCAAAAAACGAACTAAAAAGTTAAAAATTTAAATTAATCTAGTTAAATTAGAGTCTTATTCACATTTTTATTAAATGATATTTTTTGTGAATCACTGGATATTGAACTGCAGTGTTATATATTTTAGGAATCAACTCATCATTTTCTAGATGATGATTATATAGTTATTATCGAATATTTTTTTTCAAATTTAGTCTTTAATGCGGGACCATGGTCACCCCATCAATTTAAAAAAAAATTACTAGCCTATGTCACCCGAAATAAGCTAGGGATTCTAACGATACCTCATTTATCAAAATCAGTTCAGGCTCATAGATGTTATGGTGGAGTATACAAACTCAGATACATACATACACACATGAACCCTGAAAACAATATGCTCCTTTTTTCAGGCAATCGTATAATAACACACTTATCTACGCGAAAACGTAAGCCACGTGAAGGGTCAGCTACTGTTTGATATTGTCGCGTCGTATCGAGTCGCGTCGTCGCGTTTACCTTTCGCAAGGACATTGCCTTACCAGTTACCACGCAACACGGAAATCTCAAACAGTAGTGGAATTACACGAGGTTTGGGTAGTTAAATATCAAATCTAATACCCCTGTTTTCCATGTGAAAATGATAAATAACATCTGCGCCAGGGCGGGTTTTCAATCTTGTGATCTACATCGACGCGGTTTACATATTATGCTAACCTATATACCTGCACATAGCAAGTTAAAGTAACCATGCTTTAACCGCAGTAACTAGTAACCAGAGCCACTAGCCAGCGCTCTGTATAATTTAACCACAGTCGCTCAGGGTTGACACCACAACAAAATTGTCTCGGTACCGTATTCCTTATTGACACGAGTAATTTCATGATTCTTTGTAATAATATTACATCGGAATTACCGACTTCAATCAACCAGCAAGTTCGACATAATAATGCGGCGGATGTCGTCAAAACCAGATCACTCTAAAACAAACACAAACTATTTTACATTTTTCATTAATTTATGTCTTTGGATTATACATAAGTAGCATCTAGGTATAATTTGCCAATAGATATCTATTCAATGGTGGTGGTTGAAACTCAAATTAATCAGTTATTTTCCTTCAACTTTATTGGAATTGGTGATCGAAACCGATTTCTGAGCTCTGGAGATACTTACGAAAATTATTTATTTCAAAAGAGCAACCACCGAGTTTCTTGTTGGTTCATCTCGGTAGGATTGTTATTCCGAACCAGTGGTAGATTCACTCGAGGATTCAAACCCACTTGTCAAAGTATATGAAAAAAAAAATGAGTTTGAACTCTAGTGGCAGCCCTTGCCGGTCGCGCGCATAGATTATGCGTCCTATTTGAATCTCGCGGTCGGTCCATTTTACGCAACGATGCATTCGACAGTTCCGGGGCCGAAATCACGAGCGCGTTACGTTCCGTATTCCGAAATGTTACGTTAGAAGCTTCAAAATAATAGCAAGTTCTATTTTGAAAAGTTATTAATTCATTCGCATTACATATTAGACGTTTTAAATGTTTGCAACGCAATACAGTATAGGTCGATGCACTAACTGATGTCCTCGACTTCATCCGCGTGAATTGAGGTTTAACTCCGGAATAAAAAGTACTCCATGTGTTATTCCAGACTATAATCTATGTCTGTGCCAAATTTTATGCAAATCCGGTCAGCTGTTCTGGTGTGATTGAGTAACAAACATCCATCAAACTATCCATCCATCCAAACTTTAGCATTTATAATATCAAGACACGCGGAAGCGTGTCCAGCCAAAGTTCAAAAAAACTGGCGAGCAGCACCGTGTGTAATATTACACGAACCATTTGGAGCCACTTTTGACCCCCTCATAACTCAAAAACTATTTCACATAAACATGTCAAATTTGGCGCATATATTGAGACTCGTGAGATACATATGTGCTCCAAATTTCATAAGCACACCTCAAATGGTTATTTAGATATAAACGTACAAAAATCGTCATTTTTATGATCAAAGGTATAGATCAAAACTCTGACACGAGGCATGCTACCATTGCTTAAAGCCGTATTATTTTAATATTGTTGACGTTTATGTTGTAGTGTTATAATCATTATTTTAAGGACGTCAAAGTACGTGACATTCAACCGTTAGTTTGAAACAATACTGCTTTAAGCGGTGGTAGTAACTCCTTAACTATTGAAAATGACACATAATTATTATTTTAATGTAAATAATAATGAATAATAATATAGTTGCATTAAAACCTTACCTTCGTATTCATACATTTTGTGCAACGAAACGTCATTGACAGAAAAGAAGAAGAAACGTATTTGAAGTCGTCAGTTCAAGCTGTCAGTCATTGTGATTTGTATTCATTGTTTATAGTGGTTTTAGTGATATCGACTGTTTACCGTGCTTGTTTTCAATGTTTCACAAAAAACTTTTGATTTTGAACTTTTGCAATCAAAATTGATGAGATGTAGAAATGTGCTGTAGAGGTAGTCTGACCATAGATGTAATCTGTCAATGTCAGTGTAACTCTAGGTACACTATATATTTTTCTTGAGAATTCTCGTCTTTAATTATCCTGTACAATGAGTCGTACAATAGAATTACTGGTGGGTGACACACTGACCTTACACCAAATAATAAGTACCTACTAATGTAAAACGTAAACAAAACTAATAGAAAAGTCCTATTACAGTGTAAAGGATTATTTGAATGATAGCAAGGCATGGGTATGAATTGTTACAACGGCTGATTATGTAATGTTATATTATAAGTACATATATATAATTTCAAATATTTGTGAGATGGTGATAATAAAAAAAAAGCGGAGTTTATTGCGGGCTCTTCTCAGACCAGGGCACGTTTGGAACCCTCGTAGCTTTAGTTTTAAGATATCGTAGTTAATTATCACCATCACGTCTTATGCTCTGTAAGCATGACGTTCAGAAGGTGTACTTTATAGGTACATATTTTGAATAAATATGTTTTGAGTTTGAGATTGAGTTCAATAATTTCTGTACAAAAAGTAATGATATCCCATCAAAAACATAAATGTAAAATGAGAGCCAAGTTCAAAATTGTGATATATATGCCTTGGTTGTTGACTTCAGCGACAAAAGAAGTGAGATCTAAATGGGTGCCAAGTTCAATGGTCAGTCCTGCAATTTATATATCCCATCAAAAACATAAATGTGAAATGAGAGCCAAATTCAAAATTGTGATATATATGCCTTGGTTGTTGACTTCAGCGACAAAAGAAGTGAGATCTAAATGGGTGCCAAGTTCAATGGTCAGTCCTGAAATTTATTTATAACAACATATAATATTTTATAACAACTTAAAATATCATTTCTTCTTATAACTTAGTATAAAATGTTGAAGACTAAGGCTTTGGCTTGGCTAGTTTCCATATACGAATTATTATTAAGTAGGTACCTAAAAGTACAGTTTCTACCAGCAAGCCAAATTTTCGGAAGAATAAAATAAGAACTTACAGCTTTACAACATGTGAACGCTATAATTCGTATATGAAAACTAGCCAAGCCAAAGCCTTAGTCTTCAACATTTTATACTACGTTATAAGAAGAAATGATATTTTAAGTTGTTATAAAATATTATATGTTGTTATAAATAAATTTCAGGACTGACCATTGAACTTGGCACCCATTTAGATCTCACTTCTTTTGTCGCTGAAGTCAACAACCAAGGCATATATATCACAATTTTGAATTTGGCTCTCATTTCACATTTATGTTTTTGATGGGATATATAAATTGCAGGACTGACCATTGAACTTGGCACCCATTTAGATCTCACTTCTTTTGTCGCTGAAGTCAACAACCAAGGCATATATATCACAATGTTGAACTTGGCTCTCATTTTACATTTATGTTTTTGATGGGATTAATATATAACATATGTAGCATATTTTTGAGCATGATAAAATGCGGCTACCTTGCTGGAAAAATCGTACGTGAAAAAAAATTTTTTTTGTTTTTCACATAAATATACGGGTTGTGATGTAAATTGTAAATCATGACGTTTTACTTTACTCACTAGATTAGTTATCAGTTCATCATAATATACGAAGCCCAGACAAAAATATAGACCTTTGTATAAAAATTGGTAAAAAAATGTTATTTTTATCATTCCTATGCCGGGTTTGATATCAAACGGCTCAAAGCTCAAAACAAAATGGAAATATCCGCGTCGCGTCGGTGCGTGGGAATCACTCGGTGTAATTAAAACGGTCCCTCGTCGCACTATTTATTGTTTTCGGTGACAAAAGTATTGCCTTTTTTTTTATATTATCTTTGTTGAGAGAACAAAGGTTATCAGAGCATATTTTTACTAACGGATACCCGCGACTTAGTCTGCGTGGATTGAGGTTTTTTTTGGTTCCCGCGGAAACTATGTGCAATTCCAGCCCAATCTATCTCTGAGCCAAATTTCGTCCAGATCAACAAGCTGACGAACCCCGATATTCTAGTGAGTAGTGGTGTAGACACCCGGCTTTCTTTTTGGTTAGTCAGCAGTTCGATCCCCGGGCACGCGTCGCGTCATTTAAAATATACTATCACGGTGAAGGAAAACGTTTTGAGGAAACCGGCATGCCCGAGAGTTCTTCATGATGTTCTCAAATGTGTGTCAAATACGCGTTTGGCCAGCATGGTGGACAGAAAAAAGATTCATGCTCTGTAGCGGGCTGTCAGTGGGTTGAAGTGTGTGAAACGTCAACTTTTTCCAGATCTTTCTGCCTTTTATGGATGCACTAACGTCATATTAATTCTATAAGATTAACCACAATTTCTAGTGCAAATATTTTCAGATAGGTATATGGCTCAATTGCGACCACAAATCACGGGTGAGAAACGATGCGTCGCCTCATTACCAGGTGATGACAGTAATCAGTCTGTGACGGTAATGAGGGCGGTGATCACGTGATGGATTAGGATGCCTGCCACCGCAGTTGTACTCGTATCGGTGTATGCGGTTGCGGTTAAACATGCGTCCTATCCCATCGAACTGAAAAACCGCTAATCGCTCCCTTGTGTTTAAAATTGGATATTAACCCAAAAAGGAGGAAGCTCCAGTGTTTTGGGCACCATGCCCATTAACGATCACTTGGACGGCGTGTATTTTTTGTAAATATAATTAGTTTATAATTTAGATTTTAATTTATTTCTTACTTTTAATTGAAATAAATGTACAGATACTTGGGTAAATAAAATATTATAGTGTACAGTGAAAAAAAAGGAGGACGTTCTCAAAATCGGTGTTATTTAATGTATATTTTTTCCGAGATTTCTGGACCTGTCTGGTGGGAGGCTTTGGCCAAGCGATTTAGAGTTCCAGTACGATGCCGTCTAGAACACGATTAGGGGTATGGTTTTAATATACATAACGGTCATTCCCCTAACAGGTTAGCCCGCTAACATCTTAGACTGCATCATCAGCTAACTTGTAGTGAAATAAAAATAAAGCCTTTAATTGAAGTGTACAAGATGAAATTTTTTTATTCAATAAAATTCTCCTATCCCTAGTTATCTGGTAAACTTAGATTTCCTATTGTTACAGCCACATAGCATTCCACACCTATGAAGGATGGGTGGGACCTTCCTAGGACAGTGATGTGCGCTGAGGTCCGGAGTTTGATCTCCGTCGGGAAAGTAATTTATATAATTTTTAACAAACTTCCAAAAAAGGAGGTTCACAATCGGCGCGTATCTGTTTTTTTTTTAAATTACTATTTAAAAAACAAACACAGAATAAAAATAGAGAATAAGTCCTCTACTATTGGCCTAATTTCATTGTTAAAGAAAGAATACAATATATAAAATCAATAACAAAAAATGAGGATGTTTGAAGCAGGATTTACCTAATAGGGCTAAATAAGGAATTTTACTACTTATTACCTATATGTACCTATACCTATAAAATGTAAAAACTTAAATTAAATCTTTACTTTAATAAGGGAACTTAAAGCAAAGTCCCAATAACTGTTATTTGTAATGAGTAACAATTAGTAGTAGTGTCCACCGTCCGAGCAGCACTTAGCACTAAGGAGCTCTTAACTTTTAACGACCGTTTAAAAGACCGTCTTGTTCGTATTGTTGCATTTTGAGCGACTTTAACAAAAATATATCGAGTGTATATAAAAGTATATAAGACAAAGTGTATTCCACCGCAGTGAAGTTTCGAATTGCTAGAAGGGAACCAAAAGTATTTTTGAACTTTAGAATACGGACTTGTTATTTTATGCCACTACAAATTAGCCATCGCATGATGGTTAGAAATGATGCAGTATAAAATAGGGGTATGGCAATTTTATTGAACCCATATACCCTTAATCAGTTTCTACACGGCAACGTACCGAAACGCTAAATCACTTAGTGGCACGTACTTGCCGGTAGGGTGGTAATTTAGCCACGGCCGAAGCCATCTATCAGACCAGACCAGAGCCGGAATTCAAAAATTATAAAGCAGAAGCCTAATAAAGAGGCACACCCGAGCGCAACCGGGGCAAGTGGTACTTACTCTGTAATATTTTTTCCCCTTTTTTTACTGCCTTGTTGGTCTAGTGGATCGACTGTGGCCGACGAGGTTATTTTATAACAAAATCCCACAACCTATCTTAAACTTGCCTTTACACAAGTTTAAGAAGTCCATTAAATGTATGCTCCAGAAAAAAGCTTATTATACTGTTGAAGATGCCGTAAATGATAGAGGAGCATGGATTTGACTCACTCCAGCAATGCTAAGGACAGCTGTTACCGTACTCTACAAATTAATTAAATTGTAATTTTTTTTTTCAAAAGAGCAACCGCAAGTTTCTTGCTGGTTCTTCTCGGTAGGAATGACATTCCGAACCAGTGGTAGATTAACTCGACGATTCAAAAGTACTTGTAAAAGTTTATTTGAATGAAAAATCATTTGCATTTGAATTTGAATTCCATGTCTGTGTTCCATGTCAGAATGTCTCTCCAGTAGTATCGGTTTGCCGCCCCATCGGGCTATGAGAGTAAAGGAGCAGAGTGCACCTGTGTATTGAACATACTTGTGCACTTGTGTCCCGCGCAGATGGCTAATCTCTCTGGAGATTGCTCGCCGTGGCCGCATAAAGGTCGGGAGGAAATTATTTATTTATATTAAACTAGCTAATGCCCGCGGCTTCGTCTGCGTGGATCGAAGTTTTTTGGTTCCCGCGGGAACTCCTTAATTTTCCGGGATAAAATGTAGCCTATGTACTATTCCAGGCTATAATCTATCTCTGTGCTAAATTTCAGCCAGATCCGTTCAGCCGTTGGGGCATCCAAACTTTCGCATAATATTAGTAATAATAAATAATATATCGCCACACCACGACAACACGACAAAAGAAATCTGTAGGTATTGTATAAACAAACGGATACTTTTCTCCAGAGACGTGCCAAGGAGTCTTGCAATGCTCTCAAGTTGTTGTTTGTATCGGAGTGACGACAAATGCGTCGTGACAAAATTTTTATCATGTCACATTTATATTTTCTTTTGAGATGATGTTCTAGTTCTAGTTTAGATAATGAATGAAGTAAAATAAAATGTGTTTTTAACAAATATATCAGCGGGCTTAATGCGTTTGATACAGCGGCTTGTGCATTGCCCAATGACAAAGGCTCATGTGGAAACTTCTCCGTGTACTGGTTCTACGATATCTCTTACGGAGGTTGTGTGCGATTCTGGTACGGCGGTTGTGAAGGCAACGGCAATAGATTCTCTAGCCAGGAGGAGTGTAAGGATGTATGTATTCGACCACCTCCAAAAGGTAAATCTTACTAATATTATACCATAAGGTACTCAAACTTAATTTTGTACGAATTGCTCAACTTACCCGTTGTTTTAAGTTTTGACGTCCCCTTGGACTCAGCAATAGAACATTGTATTTGAGCTCCCAAGTAATCAATTTCTATAGTCTCTCTCCGCAGATATGCATTGAGAAGATATAAGTTTTTCCGTGTAAATTGAGACTTGATATTAAAATTATAAGTGAAAAAGTGTGTTTGTCTGTCTGCTACGCTTTAATGGCCCATCTTTCCAGCCGATTTCGATGAAATTCGGTACAGAAATAGGTTGTGTACCGAAATACAACCAAAAACGTCTGTACCAAATTTCATCCGAGAAAGGACATAGGTTAACTTTTATCCCGGAAAATAACGTTCCAGCGGGAATCAGAAAAACGGACGAAGTACACATCAACTAGTATGTTAGTAACTATAATTGGAAATCACTTGAGCATCCAATTACCGTAACGCGCTCTGCCTCCAGTGTTTGCTCGCGTTTGTTTCCTCCCGTGTTTGCGCAGCAGTTAGCTCCGATTGGAGCTATATACCTACATATACTTACGTACATACCTACATCATATCGCTCGCTGTTTGCTTTGATATCGACGTCAAGTATATTCCAACTCGATAGTACTTACTCCGTATTGAATATTATATTCTGAGTATTTGCTTAAAGTTTCTCTTCGTGTGTCAATCAATCAATCAATACTTATTTATTCAAATTAGGTACACCGTACGCATTTTACGTCCATAAACTTAAAATAATACTAGCTGATGCTCGCGACTCTGTCCGCGTGGATTAATGTGTTTTAGGGGTATGAAAAATAGATAGTAGCCGATTCTCAGACATACTGAATGTGCATATAAAATTTCAGAAAATTCGGTCAAGCCGTTTCGGAGGAGTATGGTAACTAACATTGTGACACGAGAATTTTATATATAAGAAGTAACGATATCTTAGATCTAAAGCTACGAGGATTCCAAACGCGCCCTGGTCTGAGAAGAGCCCACAATAAACAATTTTTTTTAATTATCACCATCTCAATTTCATCTTAAACTAAAGAACTACGAGTATCAGAGCCGCTAGAGCAAATTATTGCCAAGCTTCCTTGTATGTAATTACTTAACACCTAGTTTATTGAATTAAGTTAAAGGTAATTTCACCACGGATAATTGCCTCATCTGGTGACAGAAGAGCTGAATCAACTTTTGTGCAAAGGATCAGCCCAGCTGTTCAGCGCGGAGATACATACCAGCATTCTTGCCATCATTCCACGCGGGCATTGTAGGTCAGTAATACGTTTAAGCTGGACCCAAAACGATGCGAAGAGTGTGAGAAGGATATATTCATTCATTGTAGCGGAAAAAGATGGCAATAAAGCAATGTTGGCCGCAATGGCCGCAAAATTAAATAATTATTCCCACGAAACCAACTTAAACATAATCTAGCTCTTCCACATTATACTCTAGGAATATCAAGCCGTAGTAATCCGTACGTATCAATTATTATTTAAAAAAACTCCCTAACACTATAAAAGAAGAAAACAAAGAGACTACCTTTAAAAGAAAATTGAGACATTGGTTAATATAAAAATGTTTTTATAATATTCAAGAATTTCTGACTACATATACCTCAATAGCACATTAGATGTATTTAAAATAAATTGTGTATTAAAACTTATAATTATTCAAACATTTTAATTTTATTGTAATAACTTATTAAATATTATTTTAGCCATTGACTACGATTTCTAGATTTAATTACTTGACGACGCTATTTAATTATCTAATATTATAGCTTTAATGAATTTTGTATAATTTATTTGAAATTTGCAATGCCCTGACACGGTCTCATGCCGATGTACTCGTATTTAGACATGAATGGAAATAAATGAAATGAAATAAATTACCAAGTAGGTGTTCGGTATCTAATATAGCCCTAGCCCAAGCCTAGGACCTAAGACCCTTGATCTTGAGGCATTGTAAACATGAACAAATAAAACATCTAGCAAAGCAACTAAATACCTAACCATTTTATAACCATGCCTCATTAAATAGTCATGATGACAACTCAATCAAATCAGCAACTCTTTATCAAACTTAAACGCGCTCTTCTAGTATGGAAGTTTTATGAAATTCGGAATTGTGACGTCATCAAATTTAAACGCACTTTTTTTCTTTAATCTATATTATAAAATGGTTATCAAACTTAAAACTAACCAAGGATGTGAATTTTAGGTCTTTTGGAAGACCCTCTATTTAATAACCAGTTAGAAATAATTTATTTTTGATACATGCATCAACCCTATTGTAATGCATGGTGTTGATTTTGTGTTTGTACCTACTCAAAAAAGAAGTTAGAGTTAGAGTTGTAAAAGAACTTATCACTACAGTGCATGCGGTGTTTACCTTTAAGTGGCTAATCATTTTACCATAGTACTTAATATATTGTAAATTTTCTGATCTATGTTTTAAATGATATGGTGTTGGTAGACCAAATAAACGAAAAAAAAATAATTAAGTATGGCCATGAACATTTGCAACTCCAGGGGATCATCCAACGCGTAACAGCAGGAACATATCTCAGGAATTCTGGTGGAAAACCACCCTCTTACTAAACTATTACTTTTAAAGTTATTGTAGATCTTTAAGATTACATCGCTTACATGGATAAAAGATTTTTTTTACGCCACTACAAGTTAGCCGTTGGCTGCAACCTTATACCTGATGGTAAGTAATGATGCAGTCTAAGCGGGAACCTGTTAGGGGTATGGCAGTTATATTAAACCCATACCCCTAGTCGGTTTCTACATGGCATTGTACCGGAACGCTAAATCATTTGGCAGCACGTCTTTGCCGGTAGTGTGGTAACTAGCCACGGCCGAAGCCTCCCACCAGACTAGACAAAATTCAGAAATTATAAATTCCCAAATAGACCCTGATGGGGATCGAACCCAGGACCTCCCACGTTAGGACAACAGCGCTCAACACTGCGCCAGGGAGTCGTCAAAGTATAGATTGTATAGCCCATTACCCGCTGGCTGCAGGCGTTGCTCCGTTTCCTCCAAATTGCTCCTTTCAGCATTCTGCAGCTCACCGCGATAACGTTACGAGTTGTTTCCGTTAAACCCTACATTTGTACCGTGCAATTTATTGCCGTAATATGTTCCTTCATTTAAGATTTTGCTTAAACTTTTGAGTTTTAGCTCAAAGTCTAAACAAATACGCAAAAAACTATGTATATTTATTATAGGTAAGTATTAGCTGATTCCCGCGATGTCGTCGTTGAATAAGTTTCTTAATTTTCCGGGATCAAAAGTTGCTTTTGTCACTGTGTTGTCCAGGTTCTCAATTATACCCATGCAAAAAAACACGTCGATCCCTTGCTCTGTTGCGGCGTGATTGAAGGACAAACCAACAAACAGACGCAATTTCGCATTTAAGTAATTAAGTATGATAAGATGAGTAAAGTTTGATGAAAATAGACTGAGTAGTGATTAAACCAATTATAAACAAAATAAAATACCTACCCGCGTCTTCCGCTTGGACTATAAGTTAATAATCGACTGCCTGAAAAAAGGAGTATATTATTTTCAGGGTTCAGGGTTGTATGTATGTGAGTTTGTATATTCCACCATAACTTCTATACGCCTGAACCGATTTTAATAAATGAGGTATCGTTAGAATCCCTAGCTAATTCCGGAGGAAATAGGCTAGTAAAATTTAAAAAAAAATGAAAGTGTGACCATGTTCCCGCATTAAAGAATAAAGGTGAAAAAAAAAATTCGAAAATAAGATTAACTATATAATCATCATCTAGAAAATGATGAGTAGATTCCAAAAATATAAGACTATAGTTCAATATCCAGTGATTCACAAAAAAATATCACATAATAAAAATAAAATATTCTAATTTAACTAGATTAATTTAGATTTTTAACTTTTTAGTTCGTTTTTTGGCAGGGCAATCGTGTTTTTTAATTATTTTTATTATGACTTGTTAAATCCTGTGTGCGCGATAATAATTATTAACCTATGAAATCTGTCCAGATTTAATCTAATTAACTATGTAGTTAAATCTTCCAATAAAATTTATCCGGTATCCCGAAATGCCATTTTATTATACGTTCAAGACCCCTTACAGTTTTATTATAAGTATAGATAATATCGATCCATTATGTATTCTCTAATCATGTTGGACCAACTTAAAAAAATGTAATGTTAACTAGTAACGTAAATGTTAACGACAAAAGTAATAAACGTTATTTCCTTATTTCGGCAGTGCACATAGCAGTAACAGTTTCCCCCATTAGGAAGCTGAGAACAAAACCGCACTTCACTCCGCCGCCATAACTGCTACAACTTGCCAACTCGGATGTTTCCTCAATTGCTACATTCAGAACTATAACACACGTGATGTTAAGGCTATTAAGGCTACAACCATTTTCATTGCACTTTTTGATACTTAATAGTAAAATCTAAGTAAATAAAAAAAGAAAAAGGTGAATGAATGATCAACACACAGCTCATAGCGCGGAACGGATCTGCCTGAAATTTTGCATACAGATCAGCCCCCCGATTATGTAAGGAAATCGTAATCGTAATCGCCTGTCAAACATAATTTGACCTGTTTAAGGAGGTCATAGATGCTTGCACGTCAATACACATGTATGTAGGTACTCCTTTAAAATTTCGAGTTATACGTTATGAACTGTCAAATGAATACGATTGGCTTAGACAATTGGGCCTCTGATGGCATATCTGCTAAAATTAAAGCCACAGGCAAAAGCAAAATATTATGAAAGTACCTTGCATTTCGTAAAAGTGATAGGTAGAAACCGAATAGGGGTATGGGTTTAATATAACTGCCATGCCTCTAACAGGTTAGTCCGCTACCATCTTGACTGCATCATCACTTGCCATCAGGAGAGATCGCAGTCAAGGGCTAATTTGTAGAGGATAAAAAAGGTAGGCTACAGTGTCCCAAAACTTAATTTTATAATTTACTTAATAATTAATATTACATACTTATAACTTTTCGATCCAGATCCAGTGGTAGATTTACGCGACGATTCAAAAGCACTTGTCAAAATCTGCTTGAATAAAAAAGCTTTAAATTTGAGTATATAATATACGTTTTAAGCCTATAAATAAGACTTCATTTAACGGTGATGGAAAAAATCGTGAAGAAACCTGCATGCCTAGAATTCTCCATAATGTTCTCAAAGGTGTGTGAAGTTTACCAATCCGTACTTACACTACTTTATCAAACTCTTCTCAATCTGAGGAGACTCATGTTCTTTAATAGGCCGGCAATCGATAGAGATGATGCGAGAGAAAGATTGGTATATATGGTATAGTCTGGAAAAGGTAGAATGTTAGCTTACCTCTTCAAATCTTCGTTTTATGTCTAGTCAGCAATATCAAAACCAAGGGTATCATAAACGTGCCCCCATACCGATAAATAAATTCAAATTTCTCCAGCAAAACAGCCGTAAGCCAGTAACAGGCGAGCGCCTTGAGTGCCGTTTCATGCTTTCGGAATTTTAAACGAACGCTTCCAAATTCCGCGTAGATACGCATCTTTATAATTGCCTGGGGTTAGCTTCAACGGTCCGCTATAAACGTAAAAAACATTTTACGCACCCGTCTTATATGTTCGCGAGTCGAGCATCCGATGAAAATACCAAAGTTTGTGTTTTACGGAGAATAAAAACGAAATAAGAAACTTTTTCGCGGGTGGAATCTACCAAGAAGTTTGGCCCTCTCGAACAAACAAAAAATTGTTTTCACTTCACAGTCCCTATGACTGCCGAGAGAAGTGAAAACTAAATCCATTCAATTTTACTTGTAAAACTTAATACTATTACGAATGTAGTATATTTATATTTAAGACCTTTTGTCTTCGTAACAATGCGGTGACGCGAATCCACTAGTTTACCCCCTACCAAAAAGTGCTCAACGCGGCTAAAGAAGTTTTCACTTCAAAAATATTTTCAAATGCCTCCTTAGTTGTCTAATTAAGGACTAGGTCTGGACCTAGTGGACCTAAAAGAGGGGAAAAATTTATTAGGTTTTTCAGTGAAAGCGTCAAGAAATTCTGGCGGTGTAGCTATTGCATGCTTTCCGACGCACAAAATCTGTGCTTCGGAGATCCAAATATGAATTAGTTTTCGAAAGGATTTTACTAAAGGTTTTCATTTCATATTCCTCCATAGTAAAATATTTGCTAAATCCTTTGGCAGAAATTCCAGTCCCTTAACAAACGGGAATGTTACTGGCGTAACCTAACCTGACCTTGTATTTATAAAAGAGCATAGAATTCCTTGGCAAAGTGCTAACTAATAACTATTACGTAACCTTGGCATTTTTGTTTAAAATACCATAGGTTATTATAGAGGAAAAAAAATATACCTACTAATAAGTAAGTATTATAACATATGCGAATGTGTGTGTTCATCCATCTATCTTACTAACTTTTCGAGGCCGATCTATTCAACTATTTTTGACGTAATTTTTTACAAAGATAGCTTGTATCCCGAGTCCTGAGGACAATTATTATCCCGGTCAATCAAGAAGTTTCTAGGGGAGTTGCAAAAAAACATAAATCGCTACAAGTTAGACCTTGACTGCTATTTCACCTGATGATGAGTGATGATGCAGTCTAAGATCGTAGCGGGATAACCTGTTAGGGTTATGGCAGTTATATTAAACCCATACCCCTGATCGGTTTCTAGATGGCATCGTAACGGAACGCTAAATCGCTTGGCGGTACGTTTTTGCCGGTAGGGTGGTAACTAGCCGCGGCGAAAGAAAGAAAGAAAAACAGTTTATTTATCAGAGGGGAATAAACTGTGGTGAAAGAGTGTCGGTTCGGCGGAAGCCAGACGGGAAAATTCAGAAATTTTATGTTCCTAAATTGACCCAGCCGGGGATCGAACCCGGGGCCTCCCACGTCAAGAAAACACCGCTCAATGCACTGCCACTTATTTACTTCTCATACTATTGACAAGTATTATAGGTAGTATCAAAGACTTACTTGCACTAAATTCTTAGCACTTTTAGTTTCCTTAAGGCTTTAAGGGTAATATAATCAACCGGCAGTTCCCTCAAGCCTCATTACTATGACGAAGGTGACACCCGAGCCGAAGGTACTCAATCACTCTGCAACATAAGCCCAATGACAACTAGGCATGCCTACTATCCACTAACTTCAACCCTAACCCCTTTGTAATTGAGTCTGTTTTACAACAAAGGCATATTCGCCTATACGGTACAGCCTGCTTTGTCATCGGGTATCATAAATCTTGCTTCATGTAGTGACATCGCCGTTCATTTCTGATTTGCTTTTTGGTGGCAGAGGTCACACAATATTTCTACAGTTTGAACTAAACTGTACATATATACTAATATTATGATGCGAAAGTTTGGATGGATGGATCAATCAATTCACTTATGAAGGGGGGACCTATTTCTTTGTAACAATCGCAGTTGGCTCAGTTTAAAGTTAAGTAGTTTAATACAAGGCATGCCAAATTAAAATAAATCAATATTTGTACACCACACTGGTAGGATACTACTACTAATACTAGGATCCTCTATTTTTAAGAACATCTATGTACCGTATTCCAAAAATAAATAATTTGAAGTTTGAAGTTTGGATGGATGTATGGATGGAGTGATTCATGTTACTCAATCACGCACGAACGGCTGAACGAATCTGAATGAAATTTGGCACAGAGATGTCACCGTAAGATTATAAAAACCGTTAGATTATAATCTAACTCGCGAAATTGTAAACTATCGAAAGATTGTGAACCGTTCAATGTTCTGAGTGTAAATTTTTGAAATATTAATTGTATTTACGTTTTCTTGTCTCTTTCATGTAGGTTAGGTTTGGGTTCGACATAAATAATCAAGTAGTACCTTAGGTTTTATCGGGTTAATAAACCTAATCGATTACAATCTACCGGAAAATAATGCGTTAAATTGTAATCTTTCGACACTTTGCGATTTCACGAGTTATATTATAATATAATGGTTTTTACAATCTTACGGTGACAGAGACACATTATAGTCTGGAATACACCTAAGTTACTTTAGCTATTAGCTACGAAGTCGCGGGCATCAGCTAGTTTAATATATTTCATTACTAGATGATGCCCGCGACTTCGTCCGCGTGGGTTGAAGTTTCTTGGTTCCCGCGGGAACTCTTTCATTTTCTGGGATAAAATATCACCTATCACCTAGAGTGATAACTCTCCAGGCCCTCAACTATGCTCATGCAACAAATCACGTCGATCCGTTGCTCTGTAGCGGCATGATTAAAGGACAAACCAACAAACAAATACACTTCCTCATTTATATTTGATTTTGTCAACTCTATCAATATTAATCTAGAGACACTTGACGGAACGGACACGCAGCAGAGAAATATAGGTACCCTATACTTGTACTCTTTAAAATACTATTATGTGCCTATACTATGCTAGATAGATAGATAGATAGATAAATACTTTATTGCACACATGAAAAATACAAGGTAAAGTTAACTATAAACTAGGTATGCAAAGGCGGCCTTATTGCTTACTGAGCAATCTCTACCAGGCAACCTTTGGTGAGAGGATCGAATAAGATGTGTAGGGTAGTGTGGCACAATAGAATACACGTTATTATTAAGTAAGTAAGTACAAAATATAAAACATAATAAACGTATTGTATATATACATTACATGTAAATAAAATACATAAATATAACAATAAAAATATTATGCATAAACATACACAAATTACACATTTAAATATAAAAATTAAATACGCATAGTAACGAATTAAGATAAAAGTATGATTTATTTATTATGGCATGACTTGGTTAAGGAAATATTCTTTCAGACTATTTTTAAAAATAGGTAAGGATTTGGAGTCGCTAATATTTTTGGGTAGAGAATTCCATAACTGCACAGCATACACCGTGTACGATTTGCTGTAAAATTTTGTACGATGACTAGGAGTTTTGAGTTTATTATCCAAGGTAGAACGCAGCTGCATATGACGATCAACAGCACCGAGAAAGTTGAAACGTTCTTTAAGATAGCTGGGTGTATGAGGAGCATATAGGATCGAGAATAGGATATACTAGATGGATGATGCCTGCTACTAAGTTCGTGTGGATTAATATTTTTTTGATTCCCGCGGGAACTCCTTAATTTTCCGCGATGTCTATGTCCTTCTCCGGGATATACCCTATCTCTTACCAAATTTTAGCAAAATCGGTTGATCAGCAAAATGGGCCGGGAAAGCGTAGCAGACAGAGAGACACACAGGCAGACAAACTTTCGAATTTATAATATTGATTAGTAGGTATAAATAAATAAATAAATATTTATTATTTATTATTAGTATGGATAAAATTCCATTTCACCCTTTGGGTACGTAATTATAAATTAAATAATCGTAGAAGAAAAACTACAGCTGAAGTACTTCAGGCAAAGAATTATACAAACGCGAAATCAAGAAAACATTTCCAGATCCTTAACTTAACGGCATAAGTACACTCCTCACAGTTCTACATTGACAAATACACGTTTTCATTCACGGAAAAAATTACATTATCCAAGGCAGTTAAAGGCTATATTCGCACAAACCTATTTCGAGTTTAGGTGAACTTGTGACAAAGTGATGTAGGTCTCAATTAAGGTGCACAAAAGCGAAAGTTTCTTTGATGTTACCTTTCTCCCCCCTTGCCCCTCCGCCCCCACTTGGGCTAGCCGTAATTAATTCCTTTATAAAACAACCCGGCGTCGCGCAATTAAATATTATTTGTGTGTCAAGCTCAACCCTTTCAGGAAAAGCTTTTATTTTTGATTAGAAACGCCTCGACTTCGCACGGGGTGGGTCCTCGTATTCTATAAGCTAGCTGATATACCTGAGCGAATACAATGACAAAGGTTTCTTTAACCGTAGATAATAGACGATATCCACGATGTCACAGCTTCATCTGCGGGGATTTAGATTTTTAAAAACATCCCATGCGAACTCTCTTATTTTCCGGGATAAAAAGTAGCCTTTGTCCTTGCCCGGGATGCAATTCCTACCACTATACTTAATTGGTTGTAAAGATGGACCGAAAAAGCATAGCTCGACACACACTTTCGCAGTTGTTGTTTGCACTTTCCTATTTTTCGAGATAAAAGTACCCTAGTAGGCATATATAATTATGATACTCTCCAGATCTTTTACTATATCCATGAAAAAAAACAGGTTTTAAATACCATTTTATGCCTTTTCGGTTACACAATGTTTTGATGAATCCTAAATTTCTGTTATGACTCTAAAATTTATAATCTATATGAACGTATTGCGTTTTTACGCTTAAATCGAGATAGGATAGCTTCATTTTATCCCAGCTTGCAGAATGGGATAGAATTTCGCAGAACAGATTTGATTTGGTTAGCACATAAGCGCCTGCCACCGGCTGCGCTTCCCAGTGGCCTAAATTACTAAATTGAATGTGCTAAATTTTTGCAGTTTTCCAATCTCTTTGCGGTCTTTTGCTTTTTTATTTAAACGCTTTCATATCAATGCAACGCTAAAACAGCCTTTCGTCAAGCAATCTAGGAATATAATACTCCTAATTTGATTCTGGGTTAGCATGTTTGACTGCGGCCGACGAGGTCTCGAGTTCGAGTCCCGGGTCGGACCATAATTAAGTATCGGGTTTTTCGCATTAAAAATTCCCAGTACTAGCCCGGAGTTAGGAAGTTGGCGGTGTTTCACCCCCGTGCCTCGGAGAGCACGTTAAGCCGTCGGTCCCGGTTATTATCACTAACATGATAATAGTCGTTAAAGCCCGTCAACCCGCATTGGAGCAGCGTGGTGGGTCTAAGCTCTAATTCCCTCTCTCCTATGAGAGTGGAGGCCTGTTCCCAGCAGTGGGACGTTAATGGACTGTAAGTAAGTAAGTAAGTAAAAACACTTTATTACACACAAACAAATAACAGAACAGAGGTAAAACAAATCGAGACAGAATTTACAACTGTACTGTACATACTGTAATGTACTGTAGTGTGTGATCCTGGGATTAGTCTGCCATGTTGAATTATTGCCGACGTCACTCTTTGGCGGCTCTTTCGGCTCAGTATTTTTCAGAGTTGAGTTCAAAGTTCTAAACTCACAAAGAGTACCATTAAGTAGTTTCTGAACAAAATGCAGAGTTAGCTTAGCTCATAAATAAATATAATAAAAACTTGAGATATTTGAGATCATGAGTTAGTCGTAGTCGTAGTTAGTTAATTAGTAGCTGAAATTTTGCATATATGTTCCCTTTACAGAGGAGACAGAGAACATATCCGGATCTTCCGAAATTCCCACGAAGCGAAACAGCGGGAGGTAAAACAAGCTCAGATATTGTTCGCACCTGAGTTGAATGCAGAGCTTAGGAATGTGCTAGTTCTGTAACCTTATTATACTGACAGTCATATCGATAATTACAAAAACAAGCAGTGGTTGCATTATTTTAAAAAACATTTAAAATATTGATTGAAACACAATAATAAAGTCAAAAGTTATTTTGCCTTTCTTCAGTACACACATCAAAAGCTTTTTCCGTAATTTCGCGTGCTTGGCGATTAATAAAAACAACAAACGTACGTAAGAGGTAAGTACGTACGTAAGAGGTTCAGTTACTGAACCTCTTAAATCAGTCATTTAATTTTAAAAACCCGGAAAACAACTTGATAATTAAGCGACAAACAAGCAACAAGCGTTCGATCAAAGAGTATGTATGTGTCAGCATTTCCTAGGAAATGTTGACATAAACCGTTTCAATACGTTCCTCGAAATTCGTCAATGAGATGATTTAAGAACTTTATCTCGGAATAGTAAACATTAGCGGCCCCTCCACTGTTAAATCGCGAAATCATATAGCTGAATTGATCATTTCATGAAATAATCAAGTATATTATTGATTGGTCATAGTTTTCATCAAGAATAATCACCTAATTAATTAATTATATTATGATCAAACGTCTAATGTTGGGTGTCCATAAAAATGTAGAAGTAAAAAGGATGGGCTACACCAGAAGACTCGCTTCGTCGCCCCTTCATTCAGCTTCACCTCGCTTCATTCAAGACCTCCTTCGCGAATCTGGGTTTACACTTTACAAAAACACTCTAGGGGTAGGGCAAACAAGACTACGTGGAGTCTGGTTATGCTGTTTCGATTTTGGGACAGTCCATCATCACCACCACTGACACCAACACTATCAACTCAACCTATTTTCTCAACTATAACGAATGCTTGGCCGTTAGACAAAAATTCCCGTACTCCGTATTATCCGTGTCCGTTTACTCCGTATTAGAATAAAAAAATAGAAATAGAAATGTCAAATTACATAACCTAGGTAGTATGAGCAAGAAAACAATTATTCCAACTCTAAAGGATTTGATACGTTAATGTTGACAACACAGCGTTAATGTGAACATTAACGGTTTTAATAACTTTAACATATAAATCACTCCGTGTACTTATGTACTCGTATATCGTACGATAGATGTTAAAGACAGCACTTCACAACAGTATCGGCGGGGGTGAGGGCGGACGGGGGAGGGAAACGCTCCAGCCCGTCACCTCAGGCCCGACTGCATTCAACTCGGGTGCGTACTATACTTATCTCTGGTATAAACACACAGGAATTATACCAATGCTCAGGAATGCCGTTCCTATTAATCACCAATCCATTTCAATGTTAGAGCCACAGAAAAGAAGATTTGAACAAAGAGTGCAACTTTGTGCGCAATGGGTCCATTCAATGACTAGTGAACAATCTTGGTTCTTGAATTGCTAAGGTACTCTAAGAACATAGAATAATCTTGATTATTAAATGTTCTCAAAACCTTAATAGTACTTATTTTATTTTATACGATCACAAATCACTATGTAGGTAAGTGGCTGGGTTTACCCGATACACGTAACGTTGTTAATACTCCAGTTGGGTTATCAGAAGGTTATTTTAGGGATAATTAAATGACACGAGAGGAGTAACTTTGGGGACGCAGACCAGCTACACACTATATTGTTGATAGTTTTATATTCTTCTTATCTGTCTTTTTATGTTTGTATTGCCTATTTAATAATTTATTATTGCCCATCTAGTTAGTGTACGTGGCATTACCGTTCTGATTAGATTTAACTTAATAAAAATTTAATAAATAGGTAGGATATGCTGCAAAACACCCTGTTACTCAACCAAAATTGGAAGAATGCATTCAAAGTAGGCCCAGGAAATCCTTACCCATTTGTATGCGTATTTTAGTGGTATTCTATGAACTCTAGCCACAAAGTGATACACCTACAGAACGTATCTCGTAATAGGAGTTTATTGCGCTGTTGAGGAGATAGCGACAGGGTAGTGTCCTCCCTCCTCCGGCCCTCAATACGATCCGGGCACACAGCGTCTCGGATTCCTCGCACTGGAGTTATACGATTCCGACACACTGAGATTGTAATCTCAGAAAGTATTTATAGCACCCCCATGTTTTGATAGCCTCCTACTCGTAATAACAATTACTTAGGTACAACATAGAGTTATATCATGATCTAGGAGATTCTTTCTTTTTCAAAATCACTTAACTTTAACCTATATAATTTATTCAACACTAGCTGATGCCCGTGTGGATTGAGGTTTTATGGTTCCCTCGGGATCTCCTTAATTTTCTGGGGTAGAAAGTACCCTATGTATTATTTCAGACTATAATCTATCTCCATGCCAAATTACATTTAGATACGTTCAGCCGTTCTGAGTAACAAACATCCATCCATCCCGACTTTCGTATATATAATATTAGTATTCAAAATCAATATAACCCAATATTTTCAGTTAAAAGTGGTTTTGACCGGTTGTGAGTTTTGACTGTAATATAATAGATAGATAAACTCTTTATACTTAGCTACAAATATAAAAATGCATATTATATGCAGAAAGAAAAAACAAAGTTGGCAAGGACGGTCACTAAAAGTAATATAATTACGTTATGGTTAAGTATATCGTACAAGATAGAGCAATCCCATACCGATTCTAGCCCAGCATCGTACTGAACCGCTAAATCGTTTAGCAGCACAGCTTTGTTCAATCTATTGCTACGACCTTTATTACCTTGGAACAAACTATTCCGTGCGTTCTCTTATGCGGCTGTGACCTGTGTGTTACTGGACACAAACGGCTTTCGTTCAGGTAAGTACAGACGCGGCCCGAAAATGTTCACCACTTTAAGGTGACGACTTTTGACGACCTCCGTGGCGCAGTGTTGAGCGCTGTTGCCTTAACGTGCGGAGGTCCCGGGTTCGATCCCCGGCAGGGTTTGGAAATTTATAATTTCTGAATTTCCCCTGGTCTGGCCTGGTGGGAGGCTTCGGCCGTGGCTAGTTACCACCCTACCGGCAAAGACGTGCCAAGCAATTTAGCGTTCCGGTACGATGCCGTGTAGAAACCGAATAGGGGTATGGGTTTAATATAACTGCCATGCCAATAACAGGTTAGCCCGCTACCATCTTAGACTGCATCATCACTTACCATCAGATGAGATCGCAGTCAAGGACTAATTTGTAGTGATTATATAAAAATAAAATAAAAATTCAAATTGCCTGCACATAATGGTGCCTATTTTCACTCCTATGTACTTACAGTTCCAGCTTGGTGCAAAAATGTGTTCCTCAGTGCAGACTTTTGGCCTGAGGGCATAGTGTATCGTCGCTATAGGGAAGCGAGTGAAAAATCCCTACCAAAGTAGTCTTATTATTTTGTATTTAACTTCGTATAGTATTTTAAGTTTGTATTTTATTTTATATTGTTTTTATTCTTTAAGTATTTTGTATTTTATGTATTTTATAATAGGGGCCTTGTTGCCTGAAATAAATGAATAATAATAATAATAAGATTATTATTTTTCAATCAGGCATAGGTCATAAATTTTTTCTAACATGTAAGGAAACAACATTTTAAACCTAACTCTTTTAATAAATGTCACTATAACAAATTATTGCAACGATGCTAATGGTTAAACTTGAAATTAGAAAATGAGTTTTACTATAAAAACGTGTTTTCGTGTCAAAATGTATGCTTCAAAACTATTGTTACGTAATGAATTTGTACTAATTTTATAAATGCGAAAGTTTGGATGGATGTATGGATGTATGGATTTCTGGATGTCTGGATGTATGGATGTATGGATGTATGGATGTTTGTTACTCAATCACGCCCCAACAGCTGAACGGATCTGGCTGAAATTTGGCACAGAGATAGATTATAGTCTGGAATAACACATAGGCTACTTTTATCCGGGAAAATAAAAATTAATTCCCGCGGGAACCACAAAACTTCGATCCACACGTACGAAGTCGCGGGCATCAGCTAGTACCTTCATAAGGCGTTGTAGATTACCTATTCTGCGGTTGTAGACTTAACTGCACGCAGTGTAGAAATAGAATGCAATTTGAAAACTGACAAACATTTTCAGACCTCGACTGTACTTTGTACGGACTACCTAAGTCCATAGTAACAAAACTAAACTTTTGAGCAATTACGGCTTTTGTTATACACACTCAGTACACGTTTGTCCGTGTGTTCACACGTAGCTGCTAAACTAATAAACAGCTGCATTCTAGTTTCAACTACAACCGTCATCTGGTAAAATTTTCCGGTTTCTATATTTGTTTTCGAGGAGTTAGTGCTACGTTTTGTTTAAAATCGGTGACAAGCCTAGTAGGCTAGTTCACTCTGAGTGTCTGGTTACACGTCCGGCCGTAAATCTATACTAATATTATAAATGCGAAATTTTTGATGGATGTATGGATGTTTGTACTTAATCACGCCTGAACGGATCTGGATGAAAGACACAGAGATAGATTATACTTAGTCTGGCATAATAATAAGCTTATTTTTAAACTTTTATTATTCCGGAAAAAGTGCCTAATTAAAGCAAATCCCCAATATTTGACTTCTTAGCTTAACCCCTTTCCCTTATCTAGAACTAGGCTAGATACAGGAATTGTACAAGAAATCTAGGAGTCGTAAATCGCGCTCCCGCGACTGAGCATCCTGCAATTTATTATTCTCTGGCCCATTTGTTACTTTTCTATTTATTCCCGCTCTAAGCTCTCACACGTGTTTTTCGAACTTTGAACTAAAAGCATTTCAAATTACTTATTTGAAGTCCGACTAACGTCCAGGCCTTTTCCGAGAAAATGCGCCATGAAAAGTTAAAATGCGAAAGAGATTATTAAATTGTTATGTGCATGGTATGTCAGTTAGGTAGAGTTCTTTTTTACTTTGCAATACTTTCATACAAACAACATGACAATTATGTCGATGTATACGATGGACAAAACTTGTACAAAACCTATTGCAATTTATTAACTTATGCAACTAAATTCAATGTAAATTGTAATATAATCATAATATAATTACTATCATGAAAAACCTCACAACAGTCTTACTTTTAACTCAATTATAAAACTTTTTCTTACCCCGGAAATTCAAAGGCTTCGGATGCTGGACTTTGAAAAATCAAAATCCACGAACGAAGCAAATCATTAAAATATTTTATTTTGATTCCGCGGACGAATTGCGAATCGGTAATCAAAACAAAACAAAAACAAAGCCATTGTCCGTATTAATGATAAAAACGACGACAACCGACCAATTGGAATCGTGAGGTCATCCTAATGTCGTTTGTTTGAATAAAATGACAAGATAAATTGGCAGCTTAATCGGTTTAGACCCGGACACGGCCGAATGGCGGACAACTCGATTTAATATTTTCAAATGAAACACAGTTTTAGACTCGTCATGGACGTTTTTGCAAATGTTAAAATGAATTTGATTTGACGAGAAATTGCCTTTGTGTCACGCATGGAGCGTTTATAAATGGGCTGGGGGATTTGATTTGTTTTGTTCAATGTTCATTGCGGTGTTCATATTTCATTAAAGGTATGCGCGAAAAGAGTAGAGAGGTACGAACAAAAAAAATTTGTGTAGACAAAAGTTTGTGTCATTCGCTTTTGGGGCACTAGGTGGCAAGACAAACGTCATTACCCTCCGGCGCGGACTTTTGTCACGTCTGGTCAATCTTGTCTCGGTCTGTAGGTGATTTGAGATTTTGACTTCACTTGAGATTTTTTTTTATCCACTACAATTTAGCCCTTGACTGCGATCTTACCTGATGGTAAGTGATGATGCAGTCTAAGATGGTAGCGGGCTAACCTGTTAGGGGCATAGCAGTTATATTAAACCCATACCCCTATTCGGTTTCTACACGGCATTGTACCGGAACGCGTAATCGCTTGGCGGCACGTCTTTGCCGGTAGGGTGGAAAGTAGCCACGGCCGAAGCCTCCCACCAAGCCAGACCAGGGAAAATTCAGAAATTATTAATTCCTAAATTGACCCTGCCGGGGATCGAGCCCGGGACCTCCGCACGTTAAGACAACAGCGCTACACACTGCGCCACGGAGGTCGTCAAAAATATAATTATATTTTCATTATTATAATTTGTGTGAGTTTGTACGGCGCTGCGTTATACAGTGTATCTCCGTGCCGGTGGTTCCAGCTCCATACAACCTCATACAAATAATACTTCCCACTCCGCGCCTTTGTAGTGGGGTTAGACCTTAAGACGGGCCTCATTGCATCGCAAAACAAAAACGCAAAGGGCCAAATTATCACTTAGTAAGTTTTCTAATAAGTAAATTGTAGATAATGTTATTTGGAAATTAAAAAATTTAAATTGAATGCGTCCTGCGGATAACAGAACGGACCGAAGCGCAACGCATTGACGATATTTTATCTAAGAAACATTAAAATGTCAGCATCGTTGAAAATCGTGTACGCAATCCCACTCGGACAAAGATAGAAAGAGGAGCATGGATTTGATCACTCCAACAATGCTAAGGACAGCGGTTACTTATGTGCACATTGATATTAAAATTGTAAATGAATTAATTATTCAAAAAGAGCAACCACCGAGTTTCTTGCTGGTTCTTCTCGGTAGGAATGGCATTCCGATCCAGTGTCAGATTCACTTGACGATCCAAAAGTACTTGTAAAAGTTTATTTGAATAAAAAACATTTGAATTTTGAATGAGGTAAGTAGGTATTATTTTCTCTGTCGGAATTCGAACCTGAGGTTTCCCACTTATAGGACCACAGTGCTCACCACTGCGCCAGAGTGGTCTTCAAAAGTCCATATTGAGTATCTCGTATCACTTAGTTTGTCTCTGTAGTTCGTCGCCGCCATATATCTTGACTGCGCGGATGGCTGGAGATGGCAGCCATTTTGTAAATCATTTTTATGTATTACCGACCCAGCGCGCTGGTTTGGGATGGCTACTAAAATATGAAACGAAATCCTACCTTTGAGACTTGTGCAATATGTTTCCTGCAAGAACTCTTAGATTTTACGGAACAAAGAGTATGCTTTGTCCATCTGCGGGATGCAAGCTGTGTTGCAAAACCAGGGGCCATACTGCCAAGTGCCTAATAAAACATGGTTTCAATTGGAAAAGAACTGACTCATTTTATTCAGACAGTCACATAAACATTAAATTGTAATCACAGACTATATTATCTATGATAGACTTAAATAAAGTATGACCACAGAGTATGAGGGACTAGTTTTAATGATCATTTTGTTAATTAATATACATAAATAACAGTGCCAACGCATTATAGGAATACTTTGTCAATATTACAATATTGCTCAAAATTACATTTTGATGTCACGTACCTTGAAGTCCCTAATAATAATTTATAATATATAATAATAATAATAATAATATAATCTATAATCTATCCCATCAAAAATGTTAAATATGAAAACTAGCCAAGCCAAAGCCTTAGTCTTCAACATTTTATACTAAGTTATAAGAAGAAATGATATTTTAAGTTGTTATAAAATATTATATGTTGTTATAAATAAATTTCAGGACTGACCATTGAACTTGGCACCCATTTAGATCTCACTTCTTTTGTCGCTGAAGTCAACAACCAAGGCATATATATCACAATTTTGAACTTGGCTCTCATTTCACATTTATGTTTTTGATGGGATAAATAAATTGCAGGACTGACCATTGAACTTGGCACCCATTTAGATCTCACTTCTTTTGTCGCTGAAGTCAACAACCAAGGCATATATATCACAATTTTGAACTTAGCTCTCATTTTACATTTATGTTTTTGATGGGATATCATTACTTTTTGTACAGAAATTATTGAACTCAATCTCAAACTCAAAACATATTTATTCAAAATATGTACCTACAAAGTACACCTTCTGAACGTCATGCTTACAGAGCATAAGACGTGATGGTGATAATTAACTACGGTATCTTAAAACTAAAGCTACAAGGGTTCCAAACATCCCCTGGTTTGAGAAGAGCCCGCAATAAACTCAGCTGTATTTTTTTTATTATCACCATCTCACAAATATTTGAAATTATATATATGTACTTATAATATAACATTACACAATCAGCCGCTGTAACAATTCATACCCATACCTTGCTATCATTCAAATAATCCTTTACACTGTAATAGGACTTTTCTATTCGTTTAGTTTACGTTTTACATTAGTAGGTACTTATTTTTCGGTGTAAGGTAAGTGTGTAACCCACCAGTAATTCTATTGTACGACTCATTGTACAAGATAATTAAAGACGAGAATTCTCAAGAAAAATATATAGTGTATCTAGAGTTACACAGACATTGACAGATTACATCTATGGTCTGACTACCTCTACAGCACATTTCTACATCTCATCAATTTTGATTGCAAAAGTTCAAAATCAAAAGTTTTTATTGAAACATTGAAAACAAGCACGGTAAACAGTCGATATCACTAAAACCACTATAAACAATGAATACAAACCGGCCAATCTCCTTCGTGCCTCCCTCAAGTTACTCGACACTGGCGAAGTGCATTGTGCTGGCTTGGCACTACTCAAAGCCATAAACCAAGAGAAGAAGAAGAATGAATACAAATCACAATGACTGACAGCTTGAACTGACGACTTCAAATACGTTTCTTCTTCTTTTCTGTCAAAGACGTTTCGTTGCACAAAATGCATGAATATGAAGGTAAGGTTTTAATGCAACTATATTATTATTCATTATTATTTACATTAAAATAATAATTATGTGTCATTTTCAATAGTTAACAACACAAAATAACGAATTTAAACAAAGACCTGTAGTATGATTTATGTTATCGGAGTTTTTTTTTACTTAACAACTCTTATTTTATTTAGTTGTGCATGCACTATGCGTAGAATGTAATGCAAGTTGCCGCAGGAAGTGGACGACGGAGTTACTACCACCGCTTATAGCAGTATTGTTTCAAAATAACGGTTGAATGTCACGTACTTTGACGTCCTTAAAATAATGATTATAATACTACAACATAAACGTCAACAATATTAAAATAATACGGCTTTAAGCAATGGTAGTATGCCCCGTGTCAGAGTTTTGATCTATACCTAGGTAGAGCATAAAAATGACGATTTTTGTACGTTTATATCTAAATAACCATTTGAGGTGTGCTTATGAAATTTGGAGCACATATTATGTATCTCACGGGTCTCAATATATGCGCCAAATTTGACATGTTTATGTGAAATAGTTTTTGAGTTATGAGGGGGTCAAAAGTGGCTCCAAATGGTTCGTGTAATATTACACACGGTGCTGCTCGCCAGTTTTTTTGAACTTTGGCTGGACCCGCTTCCGCGTGTCTTGATAATCCCTACCTATAATCCTCAGGATTATTATAATTCTTAAACACGAAAGTCAACAATAATGGAACAACATGCCTTTATGCGTTGGCAGTACGGCAGCATAGCGTCCAAGACGTAGCATAACTAATAGGCCTATTACACTGCACTTTTCACAGCAACCCTTGCACTTGAATCTGTTTAGTGTAATAAGAATTAGGGAGTAAGGGTCCCTAAATTGGTCCTTATTGCTGTGCAATAAGCGACGCTCTAACCTGTAAAAAGTGCAGTGTAATAGGCCTAATAGGGTGCCTTGTAAAATAAGTCTACGATGACACGAATCCAGGTTTTGAGGTCAATTAAAAGTTACATTATGCTTACCTATTTAACTTACTGGCCTTAAAATGCGACCAAACTAAAATAGACTTTTGTGGAAGCATAAAACTATGAAATCTTCAAATTGTAATTTAAAAGAGAAGCTTGAAAACGCAGTTATAAAATATAGAGCACAAGAAAACTTGTTCCAAGTACGGGGGGGCGTAGTAATTGTAATTATGTAGCGCACTTGAAGTGGCCAAGTGCTTGGAGTGGTCTGCAGAGAAAGGCAATTAAAGAACTCCACCCAGGGTTGCCAGTTGTCAGGATTTGACCTCACATGTCCGGATTCTTAGCGAGACTTTGAACATTACTCCTATAAAACTCACCGCGTCATAGTTTTAAGAACCAACAGTTCAAAGTAGCGCTGTGGTCCCAAGATGTTAGAATGTGTGACATGGCATCGGAAAGCCCAGCGTTGGCCGACGCCATCGGCACAGCGGTGCAAGTATGCGGCTCGTGGTCCATACAAGGCTGTCTATGTCCATCTGTGGACGTCTACAAGTTGGTAACCAATTCTCATATTCAACTTATATGAATATCCTGACAAGCAACTTCCTCGGTTTCATTGAGCCGTGGCCGGCCAAAGCAACGTGGTACATTTTTAGTATAAATCAGTAAAAACATAATTTTAGTTTAAAATCTGGCAACCCTAGCTCCTCGAATCCGACGCTTCTGATTAGACACTAAACTTGCTCTATGATAAGTTCGCTCATTAAACGGTTAAGCGTTGCGTTACATAATTGAGTACATTCGTTTATTAGTACACTTCTATAAAACTCAGTAACTAGAGACAAACGCAGTGCAGATTCAAATACTGCAAGGATATACTCACTGGGTAAAGGAAATCCCAAAAAAAAATTTTGGGAATTCCTATACCCAGTGATTATTTTGAAGTTTTCAGCATTTAAATATGAATTCAGGAAAGCTTTTCGAGCTAGCGTTATCCGCGACTGCGTGATTTTAAGTCTGTTTAATCGCTTTTACATTTTGATTTTTCGGGTTTAAATTAATATAGTGATTGTCAACGTTGGGCAATCTCTGTCCCAATTTCCACAGACAACATTTTAAGCCGTCAAAAGATAACAAGATGACTTCAGCGAAGAGAAGCCTTTTTAACGTAGAGGGATTGCAAGTACTTAGTGTTTAGGTACTATTTAGTGTTCGCTTCAAAATCTCAAAGTTTTGTGAAACATTTTATGGCCCTAAGTCACATTCCAAGTTTACTATCGCGTGATGTCAGCAAAATTAACAAGTAATAAAATGACCAGGTTTTAAGGTAATCTGCAGTAATATTTCCATCGCCTCAGATGGAATTACGAATTCGAAGTCCCGAAGGAAGCAACTTACTTTAAACTTTATTATTCAGATGCTACGATGTCCAGTTTATAATGTTTTGCTGAAACAGTATTTACTTGCATCGTGATTACTGAGCACCCCACTCTTATTTATTTTGATTATGGCGCCATTTAGCATACATGTACAAATATTGGTTTAAGATGGACTTACCTTATAACGAACATAAACCGCACTACTATATGAAAATAATGTAATGAGACGAAGAATAGTCTTCACTATCCTACGGGTATAAAAAGAGTATACCTCTCTGCGACTAGCCTCTAACTAGCCTCATTCAAAGTCTGTAATCATTACGTAAAGAACTTTATAGATTTTGTCGCCTTTCTTATGTCATGATTGAGCTACTCTTAAGTGCGTCAGTAAGATTTGTATCATGTAATACTTTTTATACCTATCAAAATCTTTTCACACATTTTTCTTTAAAAAGGAAAACACGGTTATAAAATAGTAAGTAGGTATAATCTCACCTTACCGCAAGTTATTGTGTTATGCAGTCATATGGAAACGCACTAAACTGGAAGAGATATTGCCCGTTTTTACCCTTTACCTTCGGAACAGTAGTTTTAGTGCCCATAGATATCTCTAAACTATTTATATTCTGAACGATTTCTACGCGCTAAGAAAGCTTTCGTATTTTCTTTCAGTTCAACAGGAGTTATGCCTTGACTGACAACATCAGCTGAGAACACGCTCTCAAGTATCCGTCATGATTTTCTGCCATTCCTATTTAGGTATTCTCTTTTCTAGGTCAGCTCGCTTATACGACTAAACTACTCATTATTTCATTTTTCATTTTCATTTTCATTTATTTATTTGTGAATACAGTAGGTACAGAAAGGTGTTACAATTATAAAAGTCTCATGTATCCTACCATAGTGTGGCGTACAAATAATATGGGTAACAAGTTTTAACATAACAAGGAAATTATAATGTTACAATTAAATGAAATATTTATAATAAAACACTTTCACAAACAGACTACAGCATAGTCATCTACAGACTTCATATTATGCATGAATTATTTAGATTCATTTAGACGATCCTCTAGTCACTCTTCAATTTTCCAAATCAATATCATGCAAACTCTTTAGTATTAAAACCACAAAACGTAGAGGTAACTAAACTGTAGCAATATAAAAAAATAGTGGACGCGGCGCGTGTGTGCACAATAGGAATGATGCCTATACCAAAAATAAATCAATTCTACCTGTTTCTTAAATAGAGGGTCTTCTAAAAGACTTAAAATTTATATCCGCGGTTAGTTTTAAGTTTGATAACCATTTTATTGTATAGACTAAAGAAAAAAATAATAAATTTAAATTTTATGACGTCACAATTGCGAATTTCATACAACTTCCATATTAGAAGAGCGTTTTTAAGTTTGATAAAGAGTTGCTGATTTGATTGAGTTGTCATCATCCCTATTATGGGAGTAACAACTTGCATATTGAGATGATTCGCCAAAGTGCATAACATTTTTTTTTTAACCACTCCAAGTTAGCCCTGCGATCTCACCTGATGGTAAGTGATGATACAGTCTAAGATGGTAGCAGGCTAACCTGTTAGGGGCATGGCAGTTATATTAAACCCATACCCCTATTCGGTTTCTACACGGCATCGTACCGGAACGCTAAATCGCTTAGCGGCACGTCTTTGCCGGTAGGGTGGTAACTAGCCACGACCGAAGCCTCCCACCAGGCCAGACCAGGGAAAATTCAGAAAATAAAAATTCCCAAATTGACCTCGCCGGGGATCGAACCCGGGACCTCCACACGTTAAGAGAACGGCGCTACACACACACATCACTTATTATCTAAGTAATAATAAGTGATGTTTGGTTTATTACCTATCTAATAGCTGGATGACCAAGCTTTGCTCGGTATTGTTTTTTTGGTAAATCGTGTTCTTGGCAATTATATTATAAAATAAATTATATTATATTTAAAAAAATTAAAGAAATAATCGAATTTAGACTCTGGACTCGTACCGGGGTCTTCTGGTTTTGGGACCGCCCGCTTTCCCACCTGAGCTATTAATACCTTTCAGATAGTGGCGAAATTTACCTTCTAATGATATTGTAGCAGTTTTTTATTACCTGAAAAGATGGATAAAACGACATATATATATATACAAGAATTGCTCGTCTTAGATTAAGCAATCTATCACACTGCACAGTGAGATTTATTGCTTACAATTAGTTAATGATATGATTAGGTTGTTTCGATATGGCTTTCTCCATTCGATCAAAAGTGATCTTGCCACCATAGATGTTCCTGAGCTCATTGAGGGATGATGGCAAGAGACCTGAGGGATTGACGCTGGTCAATTCCTCATCTGGCGACAGCTGGCTCATTTTTTGCGCAAAGGGTCAGCCTGGCTGTCCAGCGCGGTAATGCAGCCAGCATTCTTGCCACCATTACACGCGGGCATAATTTATTAAAGTGCTCCCGACCGAATTTGGGCCACGGCGGCCTATCTTCATAGAGATTGGCCATCTGCGCGGGAGATATTAGAGTGCACAAGTGTGTACGCATACACAGGTGCACTCTCTGTTCTTTTACTCTCATAGTCCGATGGAACAGAAAATCCGACACGACCGGAGAGAGATCAGGCGTAGTACCGACGGCTTAACGTGCTCTGCGAGGTACGGGATGAAACACCACCAACTTCCTAACTCCGGGCTTGTAGTGAGAATTCATTGACAGAAAAACCCAATACTTGTTACATCCCGATTCGGGACTCGAACCCGGGACCTTGGCGGTCGCAGTCGAACATGTTAACCACTAGACCAACAACGCTGTCATGGTATGACAGGCATGATTTATATAGTAGTTAGGATAAACTAGGTTCTATTGTATTGTTTTCAATAAAGGGTCAGTATGACTAATTGTTTTGAATGCTTGCTTTGGGCGACATAGGTTTCCGTGTTAAACGAGTATTCTACGATGCCACTGCCACCTAGTACTTCTCTATTTTGTGATTAAAACGGATGTTAGCTTTGATAGGCTATTATTGGAAGCCGCGCAGGATATTAAAGACAATCTTCACGCGAAACTTAATGTATCTTCCAGCGCAGCTCGGGCTAGGCTTTCCCGGAAATAGGCTTTCTGATGAATCACAACCGACGACTGGCAGCGGACAGGAAATAGAGAAGGGATTGAAGACTATAGCGTACATATAATAATAGTTACACGATAGGAATAAGTGGAAGAGATTAAGAACTTAGGTAGGTATTTAAATAGGTCATGAAATAATATCATCATTATTCGAACTACGAGTATGTGAAGTTTAATGAGGACTATCTTAAGGACACTAAAAGCCCGTTTTTATTCTTCTTCTTCTTCATGTGCCTCTCCATTACTGAAGGTCAGCAGTCAGTTTACTAAACTTCGCCTAGCCAGGCGGAATAGATCTTCGACGGTTTTTATACTTACTCATCCACTCCCTTATGTTCCTTCTTCCTACTCCGTTCCGTCCAATTCCGTTTTTCCGGAGCCAAAGGTGAAATACAACTTTACTTATCTGCTGTGTGAAATCTCCAGAATGTGCATCTTATTTTCCTTACGGCATCATTTTTTTATTCCACAACAAGCAATTTCGCTCTGCGACTACTGAGTTTCTAGCCGGCTTCTGTCAGTAGAATCCGATTTCCGAACCGGAGGTAGAATCAGAACATCATGTACTTAGCACAAACGACACCTACTGTGTCCTTAGGAAATGAACAAATTATACTATCTCAGATTTTGGCAACGTTGAATCTCGATCATGAGCTTGTGATCATTATGATAAAAATCAAAACAACCAAAAACAGAGATACAATGGAGATAATCCACTGCTGATCTCAAAGATGACAATGCGAATGGATGTTTCCCTATCCTCGTATTAATATGTCCTAGAGTACGTAAAGCCGTCGGTCCTACGCCTGATCTCTCTCCGGTTGTGTCGGATTTTCCGTTCCATCGGGCTATGAGAGTATGATAACAGAGAGTCACCCTATGTTTGCGCACACACCTGTGCCCTATAATACGAGTATATCCCGCTCAGATGTCTTATCACTATGGTGATTGGCAAAATTCGGTCAGGATGACCTTATTATTACGTCCTAGTCGAGAATAATATTATGTTAATAGAGGGTTGATTCAGAACCGCACCGGGGGAAATCAACCGCATCGTACAGTGCAGATGAATATCTTAGCATGTGTACTCGTATTACTACGGCATTAGCTCGAGGCTCCAGCTAACTTCATAATAGAGCTTGTGTTTACAGCGCAACATTTAGCTCGCTACTAAACCGATCTACATGCTAACTGCTAATTCATTTTAATATACTAAGAGATTATTAAAATTTATCTTCCATATGCAGATTAGAATCGATTCGATAAAATGAATAAAATAATTAAATATTTTGTCTTAAACTTTTAGAACCTAACGAACCCTCTTATCGAAGGATGCTCTGCTAGCTAAACCAGGTTATTTTCTAAATATAAACCGACCAAATGATTCCGTAGTTCCCCGTTACAATATGCGGACATTTTAATGTTGGTCGACTATTACTCGTTAACTTGTAAAAGCTACTCATAAGTTTTCCTTTTAACTTTGATAAAATTAAGTAGCAGTTTAAGCTAGAATAATATTACTTATTAGCCCATAGGCTAGATTGTAGTAGACAGTAAAGTTGCCGTTATATTGTAATGGAACTTTATGGTAAGACGAAAAAAAAAACTTTGATATTATGTAATAAACGGCCTGCTGCCATGTTTTTTTTTTCAAAAAAAACAACCGCTCAGCTTGCAGGGAGGGTTTACACTTAACTCGACAAAAGTTCGCATTTTAAAGCTAAGTAAATATTTCGGATAAACGGATCTTTCAATCAAAAAAAAAAACCAATTTAATCTATACTATCTATACTAATATTATAAATGCGAAAGTTTGGATGGATGTATGGATGTCTGGATGTATGGATGTTTGTTACTCAATCACGCCCCAACAGTTAAAGGGATCTGGCTGAAATTTGGCACAGAGATACATATTATAGTCCGGAATAGCACATAGGCTACTTTTTATCGCGGAAAATTAAAGAGTTCCCGCGGGAACCACAAAACCTCCATCCACGCATACGAAGTCGCAGGCATCAGCTAGTATTACATAAGTTTAGAAAATTTTCTCCTGAAGTTCAATACCTAGTATGCGAAAGTAGTTGCCAATAGATAGAGTCTAGGCATACATAACAGTTAACATGCAGAAAGTGATTTTGTTTTTTAAAAAACTTTTTAACCGCTTGGTACGTTGATCGTGTAGCGAATGAAGTAATTGCGTATGTCCCATTGTTTGATACGGTTTTCTAATTAAAGAGGGAACAATATGGCCGACCGCCCGTTCGTTAGCCACGACTGGGAATTGCGGTGGGATAATGGAATTAAAAATTTGTTTTTTATACGAAAAGATTCATTCGTTTGATCACGTTTTTGTGGGGGACGATAAAATGTACAAATTATTTTATTTTAAACATGGGTATGTAGGTATATTTTTTTAACAGCCTCGTGGGTCTAATGGTTAGCATGTTCGACTGCAACTGACGAGGACCCGGGATCGAGTCCCGGGTCGGGCCATAAATTAAGTACCTATTGGGGATTTCTGGCTAGAAATTCTCAGTACTATCCCGGAAGTTGGCGGTGTTTCAACCCCGTGCCTCGCAGAGTACGTTAAGCCGTCGATCGGTCCCGTTATTATCACTAACATGATAATAGTCATTAAAGCCCGCCAACCTGCATTTTAGCAGCGTGGTGAGTCTAAGTTCTAATTCCCTCTCTCCTATGAGAGTTGAGGCCTGTGCCCAGCAGTGGCACGTTAATGGGCTGTAGTGGTTACATTTTTTTTGTTTTAATGAACTAAAAGTTAGCACTTGACTGCCATCTCACCTCGTGATGATGCAGTCATAAGATAGGTGCGTGCTCAAACTCAAATAATGTTTGACGTTCAGTTATTTATAAAATATAATGGTGATAATCAGTAACGGTATCTTTAAACTAAAGCTAGGAGGGTTCCAAACGCGCCCTGAGAAGAGCGACACGAACATACATATCGTACAGGAACGCTAAATCGCTTGGCGGCACGTCTTTGTCGGTAGGGTGAAAACAATACCACGCAGACACAATATTTTTAACTTCCCTTTTTTATTCGTAAATTACAAGTTAGCCTCTAACTGCCAACTCTACCTAATGGTTAGTGATCATGCATGCATGGGTTTATATCTGTTAAATGTGGAACAAAGACAATTTAACTAGTGGCTCGCCCCGAACTGAGACTTCGCGGTATCCATAAGATAGTCGTAACTGTATATTAACTTTTAACATTAGACGCAAAAGAGCTAAAGAGTTATTGGAGAAACGAATAAACTTGTACAAAACGCCATCTATTGACATAATTGTGAAGTTCTGTTAAAAATACTGAAGCACATTAAAAATTAATAATTTGATTTGATTTGATTTAAATAATTTCGTTTCCTTATAATATTTATCTTATTTTAGTATTTGTTGTTCAAGTACAGGATATAATTCAAATAATTGATCAAGTTTCAGGCTCAGTCTTTCAGAAAATTGAGAGTTCTGAGGTGAACTTTGGACGTTAGAAAATCTCCACTTTGAAAGCCCATTTCGTTAATTTTAGGGGAAAATTTAAAAAAAATATGTTTGTACTTTATTCCTAACTATCTTTAAAATGATAATATATCGCAACCCTATGTAACGCTATAAAAAATATTTTACTTCGCATTCTCTTCTATGAGACTTTTTAAGCCATATTCGGCTGGAGGCCATCGGTTTACTTAGTATATTTAATTTTGAAATAATTAAGTTTAGTAATTCAGAAGTTATAAGGCTCTAACAGACGGACGGACGGACAAGTGCAAATCCTCTCAAGTAGACTCAGAGACCTTCGCTTCGCTCAGTCAAAAATTAATCTCGAAATAGGAGAGCTAGACCACGGATCGAATCCAAGGCCTCCCAAACCAACCAAGTGGTTACCACTGCATCATCAGGGACATCGTCAACCCTGCAGGGAATTTAGAAAATATTAATACCTAGCACCCTATAGCAAACATAAGGAGAGTAATATATACTTACTAATATTATAAATGCGAAAGTGTGTTTGTTTGTTGGTTTGTCCTTCAATCACGTCGCAACAGAGCAACGGATCGACCTGGATATATTTCACGGGTATCGTTGAGAACCCGGATAGTGACATAGGCTACTTTTTATCCCGAAAGAATTAGGAGTCTCCGTGGGAATTTTAAAAAATCTATTTCCACACGGACGAAGTCATCAGCTTGTAATAAATAAGTATTAAGTACGAGTTTTACGCATGTCTTCTTATAGTAAAGCCAGTGATGAACAAAGCGCAAACCTTAAATTGTTTAACCAACGCCTTCTTTAACTACTTTCAACCCCTAGAATGATTGTCACAGAGGAAAATAAAAAGCGGAATGAGCTGGCTTGTTAGGCGCGCACGTAATTCAATCTAGCCTGTTCACTTCGACCCCGCGCCCTTTGCGGTATTTATTTATTTTTCATTAATGCCGCTCTAGGTGCACGAGTACCTAACTAGGTGGAGGCAAGGGAGTGAAATCCCTTTCAACCCCTCCCAGCAACAAAAAAGCTATTTCTAGAGTTCCGTACATAAAGAAGAGAAACAAACATACCTACACACAACCTCTTATGGCAAACGCATAAACCGTCTACGTTCCTTCGTGGGTAAAAAGGAATCCTTACAGGATCACTTCGTTGTCTGTCTGTCTGTTTGTCAACCACCTTTTTCTCGGGAACGCGAGGAGGTATCAAGTAAGGTATAAACTCCGCTTAAACTAGCGGCACGCTATGATGGCCGGTTTGACGTTTGTCCGCTCATGAAGTTCCGTATTAATTGATAACGACTTTGAAGGAAATAAGTGTATTACTTTATTGACGATAGTGATGTGCAGAGATTCATAAATTTTATCGAATGTAGTTTCTCATGAAGTTCCGTATTAATTGATAACGACTTTGAAGGAAATAATTGTATTACTTTATTGACGATAGTGATGTGCAGAGATTCATAAATTTTATCGAATGTAGTTTTAGGTTTAGGACTCAAAATTTATTTATTAAATTGATTTCTTAAATGTATACAAGTGTAGAAAAATCAGTTTGCACCATTTAAGGGGTGAATGTACTTGTGAATATGAACAATTTTCACTATGTGGACAAACCTCTGAAATCGCAAAAAAATATCAATAAATTTTTAAAAATGGAATCTAATACGATCGTCACATAGGATCGCTGGCTAGCACAACTACTACCTCCGGCAAACTCGCGTCAATGCTCAATGCAAAACAAAGCAGTTTCGAATTGACGTTGCTTCGAAAAGTATAAACTGTCAGTGCAATGCGATTGTGATATAGTTTTGACCTGGCTTTGGATTTCAAATATTGATACTGCATTACTGTTGACCCTTGCTCGTTAATTTGGACTCTGTTCAAGCCCTTTGTTGTGGATTTCGTCGATATGACCGAACGTACGCAGAGAACTGTTCTAAATAGTCAGACACGTGAGTTCGTAATACGCCTTCGTAACTATTTCGATCGTGAAGCTCAAAATGGAGGGCCAATTTTACCTATAACGTCAGTGGTTGAACGCGTAGCTGATGCGCTTAATATTGGACAACGAACTGTTAGACGGATAACTAAAAAAAAATATGGCGAGACTGGCACAGAAGAAAATAAACTTCACACACCAAAAAAGAGAAAACGAGCAAAACCAGTCGTAGGCATCGATAGCTTTGATGCCGATGCTATCCGAAGACATGTTTACGGCTACTATTTACAGAAGGAGTATCCAACAAGAAAAAAGTTGGTGCATTCACTGAAGGAAGCTGGATTATTCTTCGGTGGGGAAAGTTCTTTAACGAAGATTTTGAAGACCATTGGATTTCGATACAAAAAATGTAACAAACGCAAAATATTGATGGAAAGATTTGATATAGCGATGGCAAGGTATACTTTTTTACGGCAAGTGAAAGAAATCAAAAATTGGCAAAATGTTGTGTTCTTGGATGAAACATGGCTTAATGCTAACCATACTGTAGGCCGTTCTTGGAACGATGACACAGCAGCATCTACTTCCAAAGTTCCTGTAGGAAAAGGATCGCGACTTATAATTTGTCACGCCGGAACCATCAACGGGTTTGTCGAAGGTTCTCTCATGGCTTTTGCGTCAAAAACCACTGGAGACTATCATGAAGACATGAATGGAGAAAAGTTTACTGAATGGTTTACCTCAATGTTGTGTAGCCTCCCTGAACCATCTATTATAATTATGGACAACGCCCCATACCACTCGATGCAAATTGACAAGCCACCTGCCCAATCCCAAAAGAAAGCTGATATCGTCGCATGGCTTCGTAAAAATGGCGTAGATGCAAACATGAATATGTTAAAAGCGGAATTAGTACGTCTTTTAAAAGAAAACAAACCAACCAAGATCCGATACGTCATTGACGAAATAGCATTAGAACATGGGCACAGAGTTATACGGTTACCGCCTTACCATTGTGAGTATAATGCGATTGAGTTGGTGTGGGCTCAAATTAAGGGATATGCTGCAAGACACAATACAGAACCCCCATTTACCACAATAAAAATGCTAAAATTATTAGAAGAAGCTTGTGAACATGTGACTAAAGGAGACTGGGAAAAGGTTGTGAATAGAACTGTTAAATTAATAAGGGAAGATTATGAAAGAGATGTGAAAATAGATAATATTATAGAAAACGAACATATAATTATTAATGTATGTGATGATAGCAGTGACGACAGTGAAAATAGTAGTATGGACGAATCTGATTAATTATGGCCTTTTGTGGCACCTTTTTTGGTATCTTTTGTATTCATATGTTTCTTGTGTGCATATAAAGTATGTATATTCATTTTCGTTCAAATATTCAGTTCGTTCAAATAAATTAAATAAACATATACATTTTTGTTTTATTAAACCTATTTAATCAGGTACAAAAACAAAACTTAATTGTTTTTTGTTCGAGAATAAATTGACATTCCACATCACTATTGTAATGTGTCAAACCGGCCATCATAGCGTGCCGCTGGTATAAGTATTTTGCATATTTTGACACTCTCCATTAAATAAAATCAATTGTTTATGAACTTCTTGATCCTGTGGACTAAGAATCATGAAATTTGGCTAGAAGCAAGGTCTCACAGCACACATATAAAAAAAAAACGAAAATTGTTAACTAGGGTTCCGTACTAGGGTGTCGAATCGTTTGTTATGAGCTTGAAGTTTAGCGCCTTTGAGCCGGTTTTTTCACAGCTGATTACGTGTTGTAACATCTGTCTTTTTATTCACTAAAGAATTCATATTGTGTGGTGGTACGGAACCCTTTGTGCGCGAGTCTGACTCGGCGCTGTTGACCGGTTTTTTAAATATTGACGTAACCTCGTTGTTCGATACGATGGGTACATTATTTTAATATTGTCTTGGATTGATTGACAAGGTTTATTTGTGATAACCCAATTCTGTCTGCTAGACTATCCGTGTTGATTTATGTTACCCAATACCTAAAAGACCGTCGAGTTCCAAAACAATTAAGGAGGCGTTTTTAGTAAATTATAATTCCACGAATCTTAAAATTGTATCTAAGAGATATTTCTTAGTTAGGTACTTTTAAAATTAAATGGTATTCGAAAGAAATCATGCCAATCCATGCCCAATCCAGGTGCTATTAGGATAATGAAATAGATTTATCTCTTTTCCTCTTAAGATCACAGTCACTCGAAAGTAAAGGGTAGACTGCTAATTGTCATCCTAATTGCATCTGGATAATAAATAATATGTTAATAAAGAATCGTAGTTTAGTGCACAAGACTTGAAAAGCGGGTCACAAGTCGGGTCATGTAAATGAGCTACTACAGATCATTAAATAGCATCTTGATGTGGGGTGCGAAGTATAGTTTTAATGCTTCTTGTCATTGTCAAAAGTGACAACGGTGCTATCTGTCAAAGTCAGCTGCTTTTCTTTTACACCACTAGTATTGCCAGACGGTTGCATTTGCTACATATTTCGTAACTATTGATTGACCCTCTCGCGTAACATATTAGGTACGTGAAACTTTTGTTTAGGGCAGACTTTGTAACAGATTCATATTTTATTTGAGTGTCATTTGGTTCCATTTTAAGAATTAGCGAGTGTTGAAATTACAAAAGTATTTCTCTCGTTGTATTTGTTGTTGCTTCATTAATTTAGAATTCGTATTGTTTTAAGACAACACAAGAACTCACCATCACCTTACACCTACAGATTAAAATTTCACTTTAAAAATTGAGACTAATGTTATGATTCTGATAAATCTATTTTAAACAATCATTTTTATGTATTTTTTTCGAATCAGCCCACAACTGGTAAGATGAGTCGCAGCTGGTGAACAATCACATCGCTGGTTATAATTATTAATTTAAACCACCGCAAAACCACCAGATTTACTATATTTCCTGCCACATTTGCTCTGTGAGATTTCTATTTAAAAAAACATACATAAAAATATTAAGAAACTACATTTATTATTGAAAGCTGGTTAATTAAAAAATGTTTATGGATAAAGCTTAAGAAGTCCTCATATTTTCTTTTAAAATAAAATGGGACTGCCGATAGAAGTGAAAACGAATATTTAATTTTTTTTTAATTAAATAAAATGGAATTATAAGCCCTAAAACTAAGGCATTGAAGTTTAATTACGAATGTACTATTTATACTTAAGTCCTTTTATCTTAAGAAGAATGGTGTCAGTCTCGCGTTTCCACATTTTTACCCCCTACAAAAAAGTGCTCAACGTGCCTAAAGAAGTTTTCACTTCACAAAAAATGAGACTTATTCATGTGTAACAAAAGTAACTTTCAACGCACACCACCTAGCAACACTAACTAATGCGTATTGCCAGCTTATGTTACTTGTCTCTGTTGACAGCTCACAGCTGAGCTAACTGACAAGTCAAGTTTTTGTGTTCAACAATATTAATTGCGAATTGCGATGCAACATTCACAATTTCGCAAAAATCATGGCGATGAGCTATTTAAATGAGAGTGAGGCCCCGCGGGACTTTAGGGTGTCCTCCACGGAAAGCGACGGGCACTATACAAAGTGCGTTTTGTGTTACACGGTCAAGAAAAACTTCTACTGTGTTGAATGCGTCAAAAATGGTAACTTCGTCCACTCCTCGATGCCTTACTCGGATAGGTGAGTGATTTTGCGCAATTACGGTATCTTTATGACTCATAGTACCGACTTATATGCTAAAGTTAGTGCAAATACATATCATAAAGCACTTCCTGAATGTCGATATGGCATACATTCGCTAAGACCTACAAAAACATAACTGTCACCTTACTATGATAGGATTATAGCAAAGTGGTTAATACTGGTTCATTCTAAGTATTCTAACATAAATAATGTACAGTAACCTATACATGGAGTTTACTTATACATCTAGAAGTCTATGTAATGAGTTGTGCCAGATGTTTTTGAACCAAATAAAAATTCTGCAACAAGAATTTATTTACTTACTTAGCATAAGTACTATTAGTTAAGGTTGGTATTGGAAGGTCCATGGAGGCACTCTGAATTAAAATGTTGTAGTACAGGAAAACTGAATAGAAAGGTTATTCTAGTATATTTTAATTATAGCCTAGTGATTTAGACTACTTTTTTTAAGCAATTGTAAATAGTACATACTTTAATAAAGAAGGAAAACATTGTTTCATGAAAACACTTGCATGCAAGATAATTGTTGTATAACATTCTCAAATTTTGGTAAAGTCTGCACACTTTTCTTGCGAAGACTATAATATGATCAAACCCTTATCAATCTGAGAGGAGACTCATACTTAGTAACATGAGTGAGTGGGCCAGCGGTAAGTTGACCTGATGATGATGATATTTTAATAGTGTAATATGTTTCTGTTACAGATTTGCAGAGAAGCAAATGAAACTAATCAGAATAAAACTTAACAGGCAGCATGTTTTGGAAAGATGCGAAAAGTTGTTAGCACCAAAACTAAAGAAGGACATTCTTCTCACAGAAACCAAGCAGTCCAGAGACAAACTAGACTTGTTACGGCTGGCCATAGAGCAGAGAAGAACTATATTAAAAGCGAAGAAGTTGGAACTAGCAGATTTAGTAGCATACAATAATGAATTACGCATAAAACTGCCGAGGTACCAGAAAAGGGTGTCAAGTTTGGGAAAGCATGCTCAGTTACAGAGAATAGAGCTACAGAACAGAATAACTCTGTACAATGATCAAACCCAGTCGCTAGCGGCTCTGAGAAGATCCAGGATAAGGCAGCTGGATCGATATATCTTTCCTATTTATATGAGCTATGATTCCAGGTAAGTCTTTATTCAAGGGAGATTCGAGTATTCTTATATAATTTTCATTTATTTATTATGTGAACCAGCAGAGCAATTGTGTAAGACCTACATCAGTCATTGTTACAGCCTCAATAGTTTTGATTGGCTGAATTTATGGTATTTTGGCTGCATCAATGGATTTTGGCCAATAGCCTGTAGCTGTCATCTTTAGTCTTCGTCCTGCAGTTGCAGTACATTGTGGGTTGACTTAAGAATAACTGCAATTCTAAGATCTCAACTGTTGTGATGAATTCATTGTATTGTTCTATAAAAATAAATTTTTGACCAAAGGTCGGACAGCCAATCAGATTAGTTACCTTATCTCATAAAAATAATTGCTACAATAACAATCACAATTGGTTAACACTTCCATTGACAAAATCAATTGTTGTAGCTAGAACAGTCCACTATAAATTCAGCCAATCACAATAATTGAGACTGTTACAATGATTGATGCAGGTTTTAGTTATTAGGGCTATAGGTTAATCAGCCTAATGACGCGTTTACATTAGGTCTGTTTGGCCATATTTGATGCAGCTGTTGTCAGCCACTGTATGGAGGGTAGAGGTAAGGAGGATTATCTCTTATGGGAGAAAAGTTGAGTGTCCAGTGGTTGCTATAAATAACAGTTCAAAAACCTTCCATAGTGGTGCAGGTGTAGACAAAGGGTATGGTATGAATGTAGCAATTGTAGATTTAGTGAAGTATGCCAAGTTGAAAAATTTTATATAATTGTCGACTAAAGTAGTTATTTATTAAAAATTGCAACAACTTATGTTGCACAAAAAAATGGTGAATGTTTTCTACTACCTACTCTAATAATATTTGGCGCTTCCTTTTAAATTTACCCTGATGCTAATGTGGCGCCCCCAATTTAATGCATTTCGACGGACACATTTCATATACACAGATGATCCTCCTTACCTCTACCCTCCATAAGCCATTGAAAAAATGCAAATTTGTGATTCAGTTTGCTTCGTTGGATCGCAGCCTGTTTGTGGAGACCGTCCTAGTATAATAGTTGCTACGGTTGGCTATATTTGGTCATAACCAAATTGTAGAAACTACCGAAAATATAATGAGGCCGAAGAATTCGATCGCTGACCTAATTCGGTTAAAGAATCTAGTTAAATCGAATGCAGCAGACGCTTTCGGTCACCAACCTATTGTAAACAAGCCATTGTGTGAAAGGCATCTCAACAAACCAAAGCAATGTAAATTTAACTCTGTGGACTAAATTAACTTATGTACCTTTATTTTGCCGGTTTAGGAACTGGCTGCTTATGCATAAGTAAGTTTACACGTTTCTTGTAGAATTTAGTTCTTTTGGTACTAGATATCACAAGGTATTACTCATGTAGCAATTAAGGCTTGGGTAAAATTATACGTCTTCAGTATTATTGTTCCAGGTAATGTAAATTCATTGTGAAGTTATGCTAGTCCTATTACATGATTTTACATGAATATAATCATAATAACTAGATAACAATTTACTTTCATAACTAGATTATTTCATGAATGTTAAGTTATCAATGTTATCAGTTATTTGACCATCGTGTGTACAAGTCTCATCTGCTTATCTTATAAGCTTATGCTCATAATGTTTTGAAATTAAAATCTAGTAGTTATTTACCTATTTACTCTGTAAAACTATAACCTATAAAGTTAATGTAAAACGTAAACTCATTGAAAAATCTTATAACCATGTAAAGGACTACTTAAACGACAAGGAGGCTTGACAATAATTTGCTCTATGGCTCTGATAGTTCCTTAGGTAAGATGATTTGTGAAATGGTGATAATAAAAAAAAGAAACCCGGCTGAGTTCGTTGTCGGCTCTTCTCAGACCACGGCGCGTTTGGAACCATCGTAGCTTTAGTTTTAAGATACCGTAACCAATTATGACCATCATGTGTTCATGAGTAAGTAATTTTTAACGTCAATAAGTGTACCTACAGTGTACCTATATTGAATAAATGATATTGCGTATATTGAGACTGTGATAAAATAATTCCAAAAAGGGCATCGGCTCAGCGTGACGCTGTGTGGTGTGGTGTGGTGCTGTTATGGTGTGGATACACCATAACAGTATCCCTAAAAAGCTGATCCCTAAAAAGAGTTTTCTAGAAAGATCAGCGTTGGACCTGAACCTACAATATTATACCTACATGGTTGTTGGATAGAAGCAGGCGTTACTTTGCGGAAGTCCATGACAATGAAGGAAGTAGAAAGAACAATGACGAAATTGGACCCACATAATTTAAAAATTAAGGAGGCATTGTTCAAGTACAAGTTTATATTGAACAAATGATATTGAGTATTGAGTATTCATTATCATGGAGTTCCGTTTATTTTCTGCCTGCAGGGCGACCGCGTATCTTCTGCATCAATCATTGTTACAGTATTAATTGTTGCGATTGGCTGAATTTATGGTATTCTCGCTGCGTCAATGGATTTCGTCCAATAGCGGAAGAGTGTTATCCAATCAGAGGTGATTGCGATCGTTACACCGTAGCTGTCAGAGATACGCGGTTGCCCATCAGAGGTGATTGCGATCGTTACACTGTAGCTGTCAGAGATACGCGGTCGCCCAGCAGAGGTGATTGCGATCGTTACACTGTAGCTGTCAGAGATACGCGGTCGCCCCGCAGAGGTGCTTGCGATCGTTACGCTGTAGCGGTCAGAGATACGCGGTCGCCCAGCAGAGGTGATTGCGATCGTTACACTGTAGCTGTTAGAGATACCGGTCGCCCAGCTGCTTCTGTTCAATGTCTGTTGTCAGTGACAGCATGGAGGACGTGGAGTTCGTGGGCGGGGAGGCGGATGCGCCTGCGCCGCGGCCGCGCCTCCACGTGGTGTCACCGTGGATCGACATCGACGCGGACTACACGCACATACACGCCTGGGGTGAGCGAAATTAAATAAATTAAAAAACACAATTTCTTTTTTCTAATTAAAAAAAATTTCTAATATAAACCCTAAAACTAAGGCATTAAAGTTTAATTACGAATGTGCTATAGTTATATTTAAGACCTTTTGTCTTCGTAACAACGCGAGGTGTCGGTCACGTTTCCACAGCACTTATTGATATAAACCTTAAACTAAGGCATTAAAGTTTAGTTACGAATGTACTATTTATACTTAAGTCCTTTTGTCTTAAGAAGAACAGTGTCAGTCTCGCGTTTCCACATTTATAGCCCCTACCAACAAGTCAACTAATAAAAAAAATTAAAAAACACGACTGCCCTGCCAAAAAACGAACTTAACAGTTAATAATCTAAATGAATCTAGTTAAATTAGAATCTTATTCACATTTTTATTAAATGATATTTGTTTTGTGAATCACTGGATATTGAACTATAGTGTTATATATTTTTGGAATCTACTCATCATTTTCTAGATGATGATTATATAGTTAATCTTAATTTGGATTTTTTTTTCATTTTTAGTATTTAATGCGGGAATCTAACAACACATATGCGTGACCATTGTTAGATGAGTTAGTAGTACATTTTTCTTTTTTCCTAGGTTAGTATGGTTAGTGTCGCTTCATTTGTTATTACTTATTAGATAAGAGCCCCTTTACGGGTATAGGCCTCCCCCAACCTCTTCCACTTCTCCCTGTCCTTGCCCACATTCATCCATCCTTGGTGAGATAATCCAAACTGCAGGGAAAGGATGGTTGGGGTAAGTATTTTCCTCTATTTCCGCCCCCCGATTGTGTAAGGAAATCGTATCGTTTGTCAAACTTATAGTTCGAATCAACGACCTCAATTTACATAGACGGGCCCTGTCAAACAAAGAGTGTGGACTTATTTTACTAACACCATCTAGTCTGAAAAGCGGGACAGCGCTGTGGCGGGGAAAAGAGCTTATACAGGTGAGGGGCACGCCCTACAAGTCGGACGCCCAACTTTTTTCTGTGAAAGGGCTCATCTAGTACCTAGATATATATCGGTGGTTCGAACTGTTTAGGGAGTTCATAGATGCCTGTACGTCAAAAATCATGCATGAACTCCTTAAAACAGTTCGAATAATACGTTATGAGCTGTCAAATGATTAGGCCTACGATTTACTTAGACAATTGGGCATCAGTTCTATGGCAAATTAAATTTAATATAAACAAGCCCCCTTTTTTACGCCACTACAAGTCAGACCTTGATTGCAATCTCTCCTGATACTAAGTTATGGTGCAATCTAAAATGGTGCCATATCCCAAACCTTTTTGGGATACGGCAGTTATATTTAACCTATACCCCTTATCGGTTTGTACACGGCAGTACCGGCATTGCTTGGCGGTAGGGTAGTATGTAGCCACAGCCGAAGCCTCCCACCAGGCCAGACCAGAGAAAATTCAGAAATTATAAGTTCTCGGATTGACCCTGCCGGGGATTGAACCCTTACTGGGTCCAATCCGCACGTTAAGACAACAGCGCTCAACACTGCGTCAGGGAGGTCGTCAGGATTTCTGCAAGTTTTAACCCTCTGTTGGTGGAGTTCTTTAATTGCCTTTCTCTGCAGTCTGCAGACCACTCCAAGCACTTAGCCACTTCAAGTGCGCTAGACCATAGCGCTCTCCATTACACAAGGGAGGTCGTCAAACACTTTGTTCTATTAAGAATCTTCTGGGTGTGGCTCGAATGTGAGCGAAAGTCCACTGAACAATAAAGACAATATGGCGTGAAGTTATGTTATTTTGTTCAAAATATGAATCTAATCAGTTTTTCTTCTCAAGCCTTTTTACTACTAATTATTATTGAGGTTAGAACCCTTGAAATGTCAGAAATTTTCACGTATTATATCCTTTGTTAATTTTCAGAGACTCAAAACAAGGAGGTGCCGGTGAGCGCGGTGCCCACGGCGAACCCTGCGCACAGAACCAGCGCGGCTTTGGGGCTGGCCGCGCAGCTGGTCGCGCTGCTCGCGTGGACGCTCGACGTGCGCCTGCCGCATGCTATCACGCTAAGGTAAGTGGTACCTACCCCTTTACGTTTTTAAGGAATACACTTTACACACACACACACACACACACACACACACACACACACACACACAATGTCGTGAAAATCGGTGTCAAAAACGGGCCGTTGAAACAAACACGCTATTCTACTAAAAAAAGAATGTAGCGTCTAAAAAAGGTATTAATTACTATGATAATGCACAGTGGCGTGCACAGGTTTTGAAGCTAGGGTAGGCATCAGTTAATCAGAATACCTATTAACTAGCTGTCTTGATAAAAAATGAGCATTGACGTATTTCCATTCTACGCTTTTATGCCTCTATGAATTGTACATCACTGGTAATGTATTATTTATTGTGTATGTCACCGTAAGATTGTAAAAACCGTTAGATTATAATCTAACTCGCGAAATTATAAACTGTCGAAAGATTGTGAACCGTTCAATGTTCTGAGTATCGATTTTTGAAACATTCATAGTATTACGTGTTCTTGTCTGTTTCTTGTAGGTTAGGTTATGGTTCGATATAAATAAGCAGGTAGGTTCTATCGGGTTAATATACCTGACAGGTTACAATTTACCGAAAAATAATACGTTAAATTGTAATCTTTCGACAGTTAGTTCAATTTAGCGAGTTATAATCTAACGGTTTTTACAATATTACGGTGACATAAACACCATCTAACACGGGTAGCCGCGGGTATGTTATACTAATTACCTTACACCTTGTATAAAAGTGCTCAACGTGGCTAAAGAAGTTTTCACTTCAACAAAAATGACGTCACATTCAATCCAATATGGGCGGACGATAAAAGCTTGTTTTCAATATTATAGATGGTGTATGTTGTTCCAGCGAGTACAGTGACCCGCGCAGCTGGCGAGGCTGCGTGGCGCGCCTGCGCGCGGGCGCGGCCGCACTGTGCGCGCGCGCCGGCGTGCCGCCCGCGCCCGCCTCCGCGCCCGCGCCCGCGCCCGCCGCTCCCCTGGCCGCGCTCGCCGGCTTGTACGCGCTGGCGCTGGCCGCGCGGGCCGACGACCCGGACCTGGGCAGGTATACACTGGGGCTCTCCGAGACTTTAGCGGTCACCTATGATAAATCAATCAATCATTTATTCAATAGGGATGAGGCCTATATCAAAAATATTTTTTTCTCAAACATGCTTGGCAATTTGAGCATTATTTTGACAACCTTCTTCGAGATAAATCGAAACTGCCGTACTGGCCAAATACATGCGAGCAGCGGCCGGCAAAAGTTGTATGAAAATCTGTCGTGTATTAGCGGCCAAATAAATTACATAGTAAATTAATATCTGTCGTTTAATTTCAAAATGGAACGATTTTTTACTCCGAAACATGACAACCGAGGAGGTAACTTATCGAAGGTTTGATTTAAATTTCGAACTAGCTTGCAAATAGAAAGCTGTTTATTGAAAAAAAAAAAGCAAATGAACACTTTAACGCGGGAAAAATTATTGTTGTTCGTTGTTCGTCATTGATTTTGAAATATATTTGACATGTTGTATGTTGTATTTGATGAGTTCAAGTGAAAACAATGAGTGTGATAACGATTTTAAAATATAGATTAAAGAAAAAAAGTGCGCTGAAATTTGATGACGTCACAATTGCGAATTTCATACAACTTCCATACTAGAAGTGCGTTTTTAAGTAAAGAGTTGCTGATTTGATTTAGTTGTCATCATCCCTATTTAGGTGCACTATAGGTACACATATTGACGTCCATTACTTACATATAAAACATGATGGTGATAATTAGTTACGGTATCTTAAAACTGAAGCTACAAGGGTTCCAAACGCGCCTGGTCTGAGAAGAGCCCACAACAAACCCAGCCGGGTTTTTTTCATTATCACCATCTCACAAATCATCTTAAGAGGCCGGCGAACTTCTATTCAACCCGCAAATATAAATTTGCCGGTATATTGCCATCTCTATTTGGCTGATGGCACATGATCGCGTGCAAGCGCAATAGCAATATGAGCGTTCAGAATTTGTTATACATTTAGTCTTATTCCGTAAATACCAAAAATGATGAATGAAAGCTTGTTGTGTTTTTAACTTCGTGTTGTTATTCTGTAACTTGACAATATAGGCTATGTTCCTTATCAATTAGTACGTAAGACATCGTTGGTTTTCATATGAAACAAATAAGGAGAAAACATGTCATTTATGTACACTTAATTTTAGGAAAGTATTTTGAAAAAATAATTATCCAGGGACCTAGATAAATACAAGTTCAATCTTAATAATCGCATATGGTGGAAATATTCTCGAATTACAAATTATTTTGGTATTACGTTTGTATGGGCAATTCACCCTCCGCTGCCCCCTTAACTAAGGAACTATTAAAGCTATTAGAGCAAATGATTGCCAAGCCTCCTTAAGATATTCATGACATATCCTTTACTGGGTGATACCCGCGACTTCATCCGCATGTATAAAGATGACTGTACGTTTAGCTATGTTCTAACATCAGTCATAAAAATATATAGTATATGAAAAATTTTACCAAAAAAAAGGTTTATTGGTTCTTGTATGAACTCATTAATTTTCCGGGATAAAAAATTATCGGTTCCCGTGGGAAGTCTTATTTTCTCTTAATTTTTCGGTATTCAAAGTAACATGTGTGTCATTCCAGTCTATATCTATCTCTGTGCCAAGTTTTATCCGAATTCGTTCAGCTGTTCTGGCGTGATTGAGTAACAAACATACATCCATCCAAATTTTCGCATTTATAATATTAGTAAAGATTCTTGTAAACAATAACAATGAAACTAAGCAACGGTACAGTTTGCAGCCATATCGCTTTAAAGCGATCTCTACCAGGCAACCACGCTCACAGAGGATTAAGCCACTTCAAGAGTGTACGTTATTTAAAGGGAAAAATAATAATTAATTAATAATAGATATGTCTGCCAATCCACGCTTGGCCAGCGCGGTGGTGCACTATAGTTAACCATTTTCATTCTGAGAATTCAATTGTGTTGTTCATTTCATTCTCAATAGGACAACTAGTCAAATCAGCACATTTTTTCAAACGTCGAAACGAAAACTTTGTGGCGGTCTTCGCAGTCCGCACATAGTCCAATAGATGGCATCACTAGTACGATTCACACGACCACGAAGAGCCCAACTCACGATTACAAAGCGTTATCTGAATTACTTTATATATACGACCTCCAAAGATGAACGGTCGGACCAGTGGTCCCCGAGCACAACACCCGCTCGGAGGATGATCATCCTTTGTTACGGTCGAGCCATATCGCCTGCTCCCGTACAACTGTATGAGACTTTGTATGAAATTGTTGGCTCTACCCTCTATTGTTTGTGGTCAGAGTGGAGGCGTGGTCTCACCGCTGGGCCACTTGTGAAGCGTGGCAGGACGCGTGCGGCGTGGAGGAGGTCGACGACCCCGAGCCGCCCGAGCACCTGCACTGGCCCGATACCGACCAGGTGGGTACAACGAGGCTCTACCCTCTATTGTGTGTGGTCAGAGTGGAGGCGTGGTCTCACCGCTGGGCCACGTGTGAAGCGTGGCAGGACGCGTGCGGCGTAGAGGAGGTCGACGACCCCGAGCCGCCTGAGCACCTGCACTGGCCCGATACCGACCAGGTGGGTACAACGAGGCTCTACCCTCTATTGTGTGTGGTCAGAGTGGAGGCGTGGTCTCACCGCTGGGCCACGTGTGAAGCGTGGCAGGACGCGTGCGGCGTGGAGGAGGTCGACGACCCGAGCTGCCCGAGCACCTGCACTGGCCCGATACCGACCAAGTGAGTACAACGAGGCTCTACCCTCTATTGTGTGTGGTCAGAGTGGAGGCGTGGTCTCACCGCTGGGTCACGTGTGAAGCGTGGCAGGACGCGTGCGGCGTGGAGGAGGTCGACGACCCGAGCCGCCCGAGCACCTGCACTGGCCCGATACCGACCAGGTGGGTACAACGAGGCTCTACCCTCTATTGTGTGTGGTCAGAGTGGAGGTGTGATCTCACCGCTGGGCCACGTGTGAAGCGTGGCAGGATGCGTGCGGCGTGGAGGAGGTCGACGACCCTGAGCCGCCCGAGCACCTGCACTGGCCCGATACCGACCAGGTGGGTACAACGAGGCTCTACCCTCTATTGATTACTTTATTCAAAGAGTGTACTGCGTGTCAATTTTGAGTACCAAGCGGGTGGAAGGTGGTCCCATTATTTGCAGTGAGATGAATGTCGTGTATTCATCCGCAACAATAGAAAGATCTTCCTCCGGGCTGGGTCTCAACTCGGGACCCATTGTCTGAAAAAAAAACTTTGATAAGTCTTAAAACAAAAGTGGAGAACCACGTACAAAATCCTTATGAGGTTATTAACATTAGCACGTCTATTAATTCGCATTAATATTAATCAACAACAATCAAATTAATGTCTTCTCTTTCCCCCTCCCCCCCACCCTGCAGGTGGTGGAGCTGGGCGGCACCCCCCCTCCCCCCGCGCCGTCGCTGGTGACGTCAGCCGCCGCCTCGCTCGCCTCCATGTGGCGCGTGTGGACCAAGTGACCTATAGCACTAGACACGACAACAGCGAACCTGGACAGTGGAGGCCTGTATAGTTATACAATTGGGTATTTGACAACTAGTCAAATTTGCTGGGCGACCGCGTATCTCTGACAGTTACAGTGTAACGATCGCAATCAGCTCGGATTGGATAACACTACCACTATTGAACAAAATCCATTGACGCAGCAAGAGTACCATAAATTCAGCCAATCACAACAATTGATACTGTAACAATGATCGATGCAGAAGATACGCGGTCGCCCTGCAGCAACTCTATTTTCAAACGTCGAAACGCGTGCTTAGTATGGATTTTGTATGAAATTTTGAGTTGTGACGTCATCAAACATCGACGCACTTTTTTTACTTTAATCGATAGTTTAAGGCCCCTTATACAGATATCATACTTTTTCAAGTACCATTTATAGATAAATGGAATAACAGCTGTTGGGATATTATGGTATTAAATTAAAGGTAATGTATTCATCTCTAGTTAGACCCCATAAAAAATGCACACTCCCATACAAATTTTCGGAATAAATACGTTTCTACGAACGCAAGAACTGCTGAAAATGACGAAAAATGGGGTCTGGATAGGAACCCATAAAGCTAGATCAGCTACATATTTTAACTTGAAAATAACAAAAGAGTGGGGCTTATATAGTCCTCTACCCAAATGCTGGAACATTATGCATACAAATAAATACTTTGTCATTTATGTGTCAACACAAAAAATTCTTCATACATTTTCTATGGAAAGAAGCCGGCCGCTTGGCGTTTGGCGCTCAGTACGCGCTGAGATGCGCTCGTGAACGGGTGGGTGTATCGCTTTTTTGCATGAAATTTATTACGACAAAATTAACACCGTGTTGTATACTGCGCTCGATAAAACTTGATATTGTTTACGACACAAAGAAGAAAGTTCTCAATTACCCTTTTTTTTACCCGATTACAGCAAAGCCAAAAGGAAAGGGTACGAGATTATGAGTCTATGTATGCCTATGCGTGTGTGTGTGAGTGTGTATGTATGTTGGATGTATGTATGAATGTATTAATTGAAGTCTATGACACTCCAGAGCCCTTAACTACACTCAATTATTATTATAGCCAACTATACCTATGCAAAAAATTAGGTCAATACGTTAGTCTGTTACGGCGTGATTGAAGAACAATCCTACTAACAAACTTTTTCCCAATAATTTTAGTACGGTAAGCGCCATTTTGAAATTCTTTTTTATCGTCCTGATTTCGTTCAAAATCGATATCTTGTGTTCCCTGGGATCACTGAACAGAAAACTTTACCCAAAATTAAAAAAAAGTCAGCGCCATTTTGAAATTCTTTGTTATCGTACCGATTTCGTTCAAAATCGATATCTGGGGTTCCCTGGAATCACAAAATAGGAAACTTACCAGAATTAAAAAAAAGTCAGCGCCATTTTGAAATTCTCTGTTATTGTACCGATTTCGTTCAAAATCGATATCTGACGATCCCTGGGATCACAAAACAGGAAACTGGTACCAAAATTTAAAAAAAGTCAGCGCCATTTTGAAATTCTTTGTTATCGTACCGATTTCGTTCAAAATCGATATCTGGGGTTCCCTGGGATCACAAAATAGGAAACTTTTACCAGAATTTTAAAAAAGTCAGCGCCATTTTGAAATTCTCTGTTACTGTACCGATTTCGTTCAAAATCGATATCTGGGGTCCCCTAGGATCACAAAATATGAAAATTTTACCAGAATTAAAAAAAAGTCAGCGCCATTTTGAAATTCTTTGTTATCGTACCGATTTCGTTCAAAATCGATATCTGGGGTTCTCTGGGATCACAAAACAGGAAACTTTTACCAGAATTTTAAAAAAGTGAGCGCCATTTTGAAATTCTCTGTTATTGTACCGATTTCGTTCAAAATCGATATCTGGGGTTCCCTAGGATCACAAATTATGAAACTTTTACCAGAATTAAAAAAAAGTCAGCGCCATTTTGAAATTCTCTGTTATTGTACCGATTTTGTTCAAAATCGATATCTGAGGATCCCTTAGACCACAAAACAGGAAACTGTTACCAAAATTTTAAAAACTCAGCGCCATTTTGAAATTCTTTGTTATTGTACCGATTTCGTTCAAAAGCGATATCTGACGATCCCTGGGATCACAAAGCAGGAAACTGGTACCAAAATTTAAAAAAAGTCAGCGCCATTTTGAAATTCTTTGTTATCGTACCGATTTCGTTCAAAATCGATATCTGGGGTTCTCTGGGATCACAAAACAGGAAACTTTTACCAGAATTTTAAAAAAGTGAGCGCCATTTTTAAATTCTCTGTTATTGTACCGATTTCGTTCAAAATCGATATCTGGGGATCGCTTAGACCACAAAACAGGAAACTGTTACCAAAATTTTAAAAACTCAGCGCCATTTTGAAATTCTTTGTTATTGTACCGATTTCGTTCAAAAGCGATATCTGACGGTCCCTGGGATCACAAAACAGGAAACTTTTACCAGAATTTTAAAAAAGTGAGCGCCATTTTTAAATTCTCTGTTATTGTACCGATTTCGTTCAAAATCGATATCTGGGGTTCCCTAGGATCACAAATTATGAAACTTTTACCAGAATTATAAAAAAGTCAGCGCCATTTTGAAATTCTCTGTTATTGTACCGATTTCGTTCAAAATCGATATCTGAGGATCGCTTAGACCACAAAACAGGAAACTGTTACCAAAATTTTAAAAACTCAGCGCCATTTTGAAATTCTTTGTTATTGTACCGATTTCGTTCAAAAGCGATATCTGACGGTCCCTGGGATCACAAAGCAGGAAACTGGTACCAAAATTTAAAAAAAGTCAGCGCCATTTTGAAATTCTCTGTTATTGTACCGATTTCGTTCAAAATCGATATCTGAGGATCCCTTATACCACAAAACAGGAAACTGTTACCAAAATTTTAAAAACTCAGCGCCATTTTGAAATTCTTTGTTATTGTACCGATTTCGTTCAAAAGCGATATCTGACGGTCCCTGGGATCACAAAACACAAATTCAAAATGGCGCTGATTTTTTTAAATTTAAATACCAGTTGCCTGTTTTGTGGTCCTAGGGAACCCCAGATATCGATTTGGAACAAAGTCGGTACAATAACAAAGAATTTCAAAATGGCGCTGAGTTTTTAAAATTTTGGTAACAGTTTCCTGTTTTGTGGTCTAAGGGATCCTCAGATATCGATTTTGAACGAAATCGGTACAATAACAGAGAATTTCAAAATGGCGCTGACATTTTTAATTCTGGTAAAATTTTCATATTTTGTGATCCTAGGGAACCCCAGATATCGATTTTGAACGAAATCGGTACGATAACAAAGAATTTCAAAATGGCGCTGACTTTTTTAAAGTTTGGTACCAGTTTCCGGTTTTGTGATCCCAGAGAACCCCAGATATCGATTTTGAACGTAATCGGTACGATAATAAAGAATTTCAAAATGGCGCTGACTTTTTTTAAATTTTGGTACCAGTTTCCTGTTTTGTGATCCCAGGGATCGTCAGATATCGATTTTGAACGAAATCAGTACGATAATAAAGAATTTCAAAATGGCGCTGACTTTTTTTAAATTTTGGTACCAGTTTCCTGTTTTGTGATCCCAGGGATCGTCAGATATCGATTTTGAACGAAATCGGTACAATAACAGAGATTTTTTTAAAATTTGTTACCAGTTTCCTGTTTTTTGTTCCCAGGGAGCCCGAAATATCGATTTAGAATGAATTTAAAAACGATAGTTCCGGTTTTGTTGAAGCAGAGTTCAAACAGCCGTATACTACGCAATACACTCCTTGCATTTTTAAAAAGATCGCGGAAATAGATTTATACGTGACCACTCGTCATGACGCGGCAATCACTACTGACGGCAATGTCGATGCGCATGTTTGTGTGAGTGAGCTGTTTCGAACGTTTCTAGGTAGTTTCATCCGTTTACTGTGGACTAGCGTAGAGTATACGTGCTTGCAGAAATATTTTGTATTGTGGCGAGTTAAATACCTACAGATTTTTACTATAGGGATAAACACGTGTTTCAGGATTTTTGGAAATTCGACCTCCAAGGAATTTTTAAAAATTTCACCCGAGCGAAGCAGGGGTGCGTCTGCTAGTATTTACTATAATAATGTGGCGCGGAGGCATAGATAATAATATGTAGTAAATAAATAATCAAATATTTCAAGTTACAAAATTGATTAGTTGGCTATAAAATCGAGCGTAGAGCGTAGTGCTATATATGCGTACAGATTTAAGCTGTAGTGTGGCGAGTTATATACCTAAAGTTGGCTGCGGCCTGATTGTATAAGGACCCTTAAAATGATTGTTCAAAATAAAACTAGCAAGAGACGGGGATATTACGACTTTTGGCAGATCCTTTATTTAATAATCACTAAAAAATAATTGATTTCACTAGTAGTCAAATAACCAATTCGCATTAATGGAGCGTTGAAGTGCGGTGACCTGCCCAGAAGGAAGAAGACCCCCGGTATTAACAGAATCCTCCCACCTCCCCCCACCAGGTGGATCAAGTGAGTTATCAAATGACTGCAGGGATCGCTGGATTCAGGCGGCGCAAGATTGCGGGTGTGGGAAATCCCTACAGGAAACTTAATATGTCCAGCTGTGGACGTGTATTGGTTATATACAAAACTAGCTGATGCCCGCGACTTTGTCCGCGTGGTTTAAGTTCTTGTGATTGCCGCGGGAACTCCGTAATTTTCCGGGATAAAAAGTAGCCTCCAGGTCTTCAACTATATCCATGGCAAAAATCACATCGATCCGTTGCTTCGTTGCGGCGTGATTGTACAAACCAATAAACAAACGCACTTTCGCATTTATAATATTAGTATGATACAATATCAAAGCGCTACAGCCCAGAGCCTTGAAGTCAGTTTAAAAAAAAAAATTACAAACTACATTTCACATACAGTCCCACCAAACAGGGATGATGCCTATATCAAAAATATATTTTTCTAAAAAATGATATGAAATATGCACATTTCATACCCTGTAATTGAGTTCGAAAGTTAAACTTCCCGGCCTAGGCCAGTAAAGAATGTATGTATTTTCATTACATATCATAAGTTTGAATTTGGAATCTTTCTTCCTGAATATCTTGTAACTTGTTATAATGTTCTTTGGCCTAAATAGTTTAAATTTGGAACTCTACCGTATTACGCGTTCAGCACTCACAGCGCAAAAAAATATATTAAAAAAAAAGTCACTTGTTTCATTTTTTAGAAAAACACTATACACACCTCGACCGCGTAGCTCGGCCGTCTAACTAGCACTCGACCAGAAAACGCGTACTTCCCGGTCGCGTGATGTAATGTACTATTTCTCAAACATGCATGGAAATATTGTCATTATTTTCGAAAAAAGAACACGCGAAGTATCGAATTTTCGGACAAAGAAAATCAAATCCATTGAAGGAGCGTTTTTTGAATTTGGAACATTACAACGCTCCTGCAATGTTGTATGAAACGGCGTGCTGGGGTTATTAAAAACTCTTTGATCGGATCTCTTTTGTCATTCTTGGCATACCATAGTCTCTTTGCTTAGTACAAATTAGTGGCTGTATAGCCATAAATGCTTTTGCCTGTCGGCACAGATGATTAAAAAAAATTGGCGGCAAAGCTGAAAATTCGTCTTGATTTGTTATTTACATACTTAATAAATATAAATTTAATAATAAGTAAAATGAGTTCCAACGGTTCAAAGAGTGAAATGGAGATTGATTGTACTCCACCAGATTTAAGATCAGAAGTCAAATTGGCAATGGAAAACCTGCTTCCAGCGGAGTCCAAAGAAAAATACATGAAAGTATATGAAAATTTTATGAGTTGGAAAAACGAGAAAAAAGTGAACATTTTCTCAGAAACAGTATTTTTGGCGTATTTTAATGAGATTGCTAAAACTAAAAAGCCATCTACATTATGAGCAATTTATTCCATGCTGAAATATACGGTTCATGTTAAAAACGGCATTAACTTGAAAAATTATGGGAACTTAACTACTTTTATTAAACGCCAATCGACCGGATTCAAAAGCAAGAAATCCAAATTTTTACTGGCGAAAACCTAAAGCAATTTTAAGTTAAAGCCCCAGATGAAATATTATATTTAGCGACAAAGGTAAATTAAATTTAATGTATAACATAAAAAGTATGTTTTATTTCCCTGCATTCTTTTGAGAAAAGCACTATATATGCCTCGGCGGAAATGGCAATTGCCTGTCTCGTATTAGTGAAGTCCTCGCCTACGGCTCGGCCTTCAAACTCATACTCGACCTACAATTGCCTTTTTCCCAGCCTTTGCAATAATGTACTATTTTATTACTGACTAATTAATTAACTGATTATTAAATAGAGGGTCTTCCAAAAGACCTAAAATTCACATCCTCGGTTAGTTTTAAGTTTGATAACCATTTTAAAATATAGATTAAAGAAAAAAAAGTGCGTTGAAATTTGATGACGTCACTTTTGTGAATTTCATACAACTTCCATACTAGAAGCTCGTTTTTAAGTTTGATTAAGAACTCTTAATTGAGAACTCTCTGATTTAATTGAGTTGTCATCATCCCCATTATCTAGCCCGGTGACCAAAATTGGAACTAATTTTTTGTCTGTTTACTTTTTATTTTTTTATACTTAGTAGCGACGCTGTCACCGGGTCAAACATGTTTGTGGGTTTATTCATATTTATTGTATAAGCTTATGCGATAACAGCACTGCCTCTAGGGCCACGTTTCATGACATGAAGTCTACAGGTGGCCCAAATAGTAACGAATGAATGAATGAATTAATCTTTTATTAACAGACAACAAAGATCCATAACGGTTAGTAAAAGACATAACCTATGTTAGTAATTCTAATAATTAACATAAATAATAAATAATAATAATAAACAAAATTATATGTATAATAATAATATGTAACGTCCAAAGCAAAAATTTAGATTCCTCGTACGACGTACCTAGACCTATCAGAGAATACCCCATGTATGTTCAGCAATTTTTGGTAGTTTTCGAGTTACCTTTTTTTAAGTTTTTTCATGAAATATCTGAGGGAGTGAGTGCTAATTTTTTTTTCTTTAATTAGTGTTCTTTTTGGTTACATGCTTGTTATGAAGTGTGCTTCTTTTAATAAAATAACTACCATCATAACATTAACGTGTCGAAAAAAATTTGGTGGAAAGTAAAAAGTTTACGTTCGACAGAAATAAAGACGAATTTTCAACTTAAGATTAAAAATACTGAAACCTGTCTACGTCACTCAATACCTCAGAAATCTCACGAAAAAACTTTATAAAATTATAACTCGAAAACTACCAAAATTTGCTAAACATACATGGGTGTTTTCTGATAGGACTAGGTACGAGGAATCTAATTTTTTTCTTTGGACGTCACTATTTGTGCCACCCTGTATATTGCGTCAAACACAGTCACTTCTGATTGGCTGACACTCTGTATGAGAGCATGAGCTATTACTCATATTTTTTTATTCAAATGAACTTATTACAAGTGCGTTCGGAATAACATTTAATTCAATGGCAGCTAATTCTTCAAGAGAGTTAGCTAGGAGGCCCAATGCCCATGTTGCAGCGAGATAACTTTAGGCAGTTACTACAATTGAGATAATCAGAAATATTGCGGAAAGGCAGAGAATATTGGCCCTACTGCCGAATATTGTCACACTTTTATAATGTAGTTAATAGTTATTCATCTCAAAAACAATAATCAGCCAAATAACATACAAAGATATACTATAAGGGTATATGAATTTCGGTTTTTAAATCCATGACACTTGGGTTATAAAATTACTTGTAAGCATAATAAAACAATTTTCAGCTTATATTTCATGGTGGCCATACCTTACAATTTTTTGGAGTTGTTAAATTAGTATGGTTTTCAAGTAATTTTATTCCTCGTTCAATAGTTTTATCAATTCGAATCATTCCCAGTAATGAAACGTACATTTTGTTTGTAGTGTGATGAATAGAATAGATCTTATTGGGTTGTTATAAAATTTTAATGTAAATAAGTACTTTGTAATAAAAACATGTTTTATACAAGATTTTATTTCATTTCTCATAACCTCTACTGCTAAAAATATAATTGACTAGCTGATGCCCGCGGCTTTGTCCGCGTGGATAGAGGTTTTTGGTTCCCGTGGGAACTCCTTAATTTTTCGGGATAAAAAGTAGCCTATGTTCTAATCCATACTATAATCTATCTCTGTGCCAAATTTCATGCAGATCCGTTCAGCCGTTCTGGCGTGATAGAGCAACAAACACCCATCCATCCTTCAAACTTTCGCATTTATAATATTAAATATTAGTTAATTCCTGATTGAAATGGAAAAATGACGCCATCCATATGTATATCGCTGTTCATAATACAACTATGGTTTGTCTAATTTAGGATGACAAATCACGGCACATGCCATTTGTATAGTACTGTTTCAGTCTGTCTCACTCTCGTCGTTCTCTTGCTACACACCTCTCATCTGTCAAAATGATCATCCTAAATTAGACAAACCATACTTTGCACTTCAGCGTGAACACTTTGGAGGCGCATTCATTAAACTAGAGGAATCCAACGTATTTCGGTCTATTGCAACGTTGGTCTGCTTCGACTGATGGCGCGTTTACATTAATAGGCATGATGACTGATTTTGAAAAATGGTCAGATTATGTTCGGAAGTATCCACTATATCGAAAAAATATCTTATTTCAGCAGAAAAATAAGGTTTAGTAGATAAAATTGGCATTTGAAATTTAAATTTTAAAAATCACGCCAAAACGCTCGCGGGTGTAATGGCGTCGTTTGTGACGTCACTACTGTTTTTACCAATGTACTCTAATGTACTGCGTGCAGTAAACAATAAGTCTTCGTACAACAATTTAGATATTTTGTGTGAATAATATGAATTCTAAAGTGTGTAAGTCGTGTGCGGTCCCCCAGTGTGATAGATATTTATCTAAATTCTGCTATTTATTTCTGCGAAGATCACTTGACGTAAGTTTTCGCTTTATTCTAATACTGCCCGCGACATTCCCGCAGGAACTCCTTAATTTTCCGGGATAAAAAGTCCATATAAATCTTCCTCTTGAATCATTCTATCTATTAAAAAAACCGCATCAAAATCCGATGCGTAGTTTTAAAGATCTAAGCATACATAGGGACAGACAGCGGGAAGCGACTTTGTTTTATACTATGTAGTGATGATGTTTTGCTCATAGCACAAATAGCTGCAAAAAGTTAGATGCGTGCCAAGAATCGAACCCCAGACGCACCGAATAGGAGGCAGACGTCATATTTACTAGGCAATCACCGCTCATATTAAGTTATACGGTATAGTTTTAAAAAACAACATTTAATTAACATAACCTCTAATAACTAAGGAAGTGCTTAATATATAAAATAGCAGATTTTACGGGTTTAGGACCTATATATTATTATGTTAATATTGTACTTACATGGAAGTGTTGACGTTGCGAAATTCTGCTAAACAAAAGTCTTTGTTTGATGCAAGATACTCAACCAACATCAACAAATCAATCCTGGGCAAATTAGAGCTAGTAGCTTTGGTAAATCCTTGATCCGTGGCTAACGATTTTTAATTTCTTGATTTTGGATTCGGTAAAACAAAGCTAGATTATGGAAAAGATCTTAAGGAAACAAAAAAACATACAAAAATACTTGATAAACATTTAAAACACCTGTACTTATAGAGATTGTTTGCCGATTGTCAAAGCTCGAAATAAATTGTGACGTCATTCGCTTCAGTGGTGTTTTATACAATATGGCGGATTGCTGTATTTTATAGTTTTATTTTATCAAAATAAATAACAATCTCACTCGAAATAGAAAAATAAATAAGTTTTTTATAATCCATGAATCCTATTTCATTACATAAATTCATAATTTCATTGATTCTTGGATACTGTCATCATGCCTATTAGGTCGGTTTGACCGTATACGACCGCAGTCCGTTCTGGTTACCGACTAAACTAATGAGGTAAGGGTGCGCGTGGCCCCTAATTTGAGCGTCGCTTATTACACAGTAATAACACTAAGGACCAAGTTAGGGACCCTCTCTCCCTAAATATTATTAGGGAGAGATAAACACTACACTGATTCAAGTGTAAAAAAAAAGTGAAAAGTGCAGTGAAATAGGCCTATAGCGTAAACATTGGTTGGCTACAATTAGATCCAACCCGTTTGCGGTGACAAATCAAATGTTTACGGTTGGTTTTACTCGGTTATGAAAACTTGCTGCTGACCGAAAACCGAATGCGACCGGTGCATTCGGTTACCGACTAATATCACCGTAGAGCAATACTGATCACTTCCCGCTACGAACCGCTTCAGTGGAATTTATAAAAACATGGAGTCTGGTTTCGTACATAACTGCTATGTGCCCCACGATTATAATATAAAGAAATCGTAAATCATAATGGTAATCGTCTGCGTTTCAAAAAGCATATATGAAGTCCTTAAACAGTTCGAGTAATACGTTTTAAGTTGTCAAATGATTAAGATTTGGTGCCTCTGCCCCCCTATTGTGTAAGAATTCTCGAACAAATCGTCAAAATTCGGCGTCAAAGTAAAATAAACCATAACGACATTGAATTAGAGCTCAATTTCGTGTATCCATTCTCATACTTTATGATATCGTACATACCTGAACGTATGAGAATGGATACACGAAATTGATCAATTCTTACATAATCGCAGCTCTGATCTATCCAAATGGACTAAAATAAAACGAATAAAAACCATAACATAATATTTATTATCTAAACAATAAAATAAGACAAGTAAAAACAGTATACCGTTGATAAAAACGTAAATGCACATCAGACTATTCAAAAACTAAAGTAATCATAAATTATAATAAATTAAATTATGTACAACTTTTCCAAAACTCTTAAAATTATTGAGGCGGTTTTCATAGCATGCCTGAGGGCAAAGGAAATAACTGATTGATCGTTGATCACTTTTAGAATCGAATCTCAATGGACAAAATTCGCAATTAAAAAAATTAAAAAATACGACTGCCTTGCCAAAAAACGAACTAAATCTAGTTAAATAGAATCTTATTCACATTTTTATTAAACTGAATCACTGGATATTGAACTATAGTGTCATATATTTTTGGAATCTACTCATCATTTTCTAGATGACCCCATCAATTTTTTTTAATTTTACTAGCCTATGTCACCCGGAAAAAGCTAGGGATTCTACATTTATCAAAATCGGTTCAGGCGTATAGAAGTTATGGTGGAATATACAAACTCACATACATACATACATACAGGAACACTGAAAACAATAAACTCCTTTTTTCAGGCAGTCGTATAAAAAGTGAGACGAATGAGCCTATTGTGAATGAGTGAGCGAGACAACTTCACTTCAGCAGGGCGACCGCGTATCTCTGACAGCTACAGTGTAACGATCGCAATCACCTCTGATTGGATAACACTCTTCCACTATCGGACAAAATCCATTGGCGCAGCAAGAATACCATAAATTCAGCCAATCACAACAATTGATACTGTAACAATGATTGATGCAAAAGATACGCGGCCGCCCTTCAGTTGTGGGTCCCACGTATCGCATGACGCATTTTTAGTTTTCCGTACCTACTTGAAGAAATAGGAATAGGCTTTGAAATAGTGGAAATATCAAAAACCCGGAACGGCTTGTGAGGGTAGTTTCAGAAGATATATGGCAGTTTCCATAGCTGACACTGATATAATATATATCAGTGTCAGCTATGGAAACGACCTCCGTGACGCAGTGTGTAGCGCTGTTGTCTCAACGTGCGGAGGTCCCGGGTTCGATCCCCTGGTTTCCCTGGTCTGGTCCGGTGGGAGGCTTCGGCCGTGGCTAGTTACCACCCTACCGGCAAGGACGTGCCGCCAAGCGATTTAGCGTTCCGGTACGATGCCGTGTAGAAACCGAATAGGGGTATGGGTTTAATATAACTGCCATGCCTTTAAGCTTAGCCCGCTACCATCTTAGACTGCATCATCACTTACCATCAGGTGAGATCGCAGTCAAGGGCTAACTTGCAGTGGATAAAAAAAACTGGTGTCTGTGTATTGTGTATATGTCACCGTAAGATTTTAAAAACCGTTAGATTATAATCTAACTCGTGAAAATGTAAACTGTCGACAGATTGTGAACCGTTCAATGTTCCGAGTGTCAATTTTTGAAATATTAATTGTATTTACGTTTTCTTGTGTTTTTCTTGTAGGTTAGGTTAGGGTTCGACATAAAAAATCAGGTAGTGCCTTAGGTTCTATCGGGTTAATATACCTAACAGATTACAATGTACCGAAAAATAATGCGTTAAATTGTAATCTTTCGACAGTTTGCAATTTCACGAGTTAGATTATAATCTAACGGTTTTTACAATCTTACGGTGACATATACAGCTCGTGTCGGTGTATTATCTATCTATCGCCGTCCCTCGGGCCCGCGCCGCGCGTCCAGCGCCTGTGCGCGTCTGTGAGCGCCTCGTGCGCTCGCTCCACTCGCTCCAGGAGCTCGTCTGTTGGTGAAATCTCCCTCTGGAAAACATATTTATCGACTGTAATAAAGGGGTAATAATTAACTTATAGCATATTGATAGCTTGACAAACCTACCACTACAGCTCATTAACGTCCCACTGCTGGGCACAGGCCTCCACTCTCATAGGAGAGAAGGAATTAGAGCTTAGACCCACCACGCTGCTCCGATGCGGGTTGGCGGGCTTTAACGACTATCATCATGTTAGTGATAATAACCGGGACCTACGGCTTAACGTGCTCCCCGAGGCACGGGGGTGAAACACCGCCAATTTCCAACTCCGGGCTAGTACTTAGAATTTCTAATCAGACAACTTAATTATGGCCCGACCCGGGACTCGAACCCAGGGTCTCGATAACCAACGAGGCAGGTTGACAAACCTATTGAAGCGATATCGCGAGAGGTGTATAGTCCGTCAAACTTATCTGACCCAAGGTGGCCAAAATTGGAACAAATTTTTATGCCTGTTTTGTTTTTATTTTAGTTTTCATATTTACTTGCGACACTGTAACTGGATCAGATAAATTTGTGAGGTTTTAGGTATGACCTACTTTTTTGGAAGTGACCGATTTGGCCTTTTCGTATTCGTTCGTGTTTACGTTCTACAAGCACAAATAATGACTCTCAGATTTCACTAGACAGTTAGACAGTTATACGAAGTTTGGAAAGAGGTCTGTATGGATTTTTGTCCGTATTTCTCTCTGCGTCTCTATCTCTCTCACTCTCTCTCTATCTCTCTGCGTCGTATTTCTCACTGCCGAGGGTAGGCAGTGAGAAATACGACGCAGAGAGATAGAGAGATAGCAAGAGGGGAATGCGTAGTGTCTCTACATACGGTAGGCGTCGCCTCGTATGAAGACAGCTGATCGCTGGAGAGGCGCGCGTTGACGCTGACGTCACTACGCGACGGCCGTTGGACCGAAGAGTCGCGCGTCATCGGCCATTGACAGCGCTGGGGACAATCATATCGCTGAAGTGTTGGCCTAGTCACCGTAAGATTGTAAAAACCGTTAGATTATAATCTAACTCTCGAAATTGCAAATTGTCGAAACATTACAATTTAACGCATTATTTTTCGGTAGATTGTAATCTGTTAGTTATATTAACGCGATATAACTTACCCTGCCTACCTTCAATAGGCAACAGGTAGTTTGCAATTTCGCGAGTTAGATTATAATCTAACGGTTTTTACAATCTTACGGTGACATAAACGTAGCTCGTATAAGTATAATATTTATATTTGCACGGGCCGCGAAATTTGAGACCACCCGCGTGACCCGTCGCAGACCTGGCAAATCCGCTAATGGCGGTGGCACCGACGAGGGGATAACAGACAAATCTAAACAACGTACAGAATGCGATATGCACCGCACCCTCCTGCTTCTAAACGTGAACGAAGCAAACGAGCAGACAATACGCACTGCCACCACACCACACAACAGAAATCTTCCAAACCACTCTCAACGTACTTTTCACTCCAACACCGGAGCATCCTCATAAGATGTTACCTCGACAATGCACACTTGTAAAGTTGACCTTCGTTATACTCAATTTTGTGTGTAATATGCAGTAAGAGGCTTAGTTGTAGGTATTTCTAAATTGTCATGATTTAATAGCAGAGGAAACAATTGTCATGATTTAATAGCAGAGGAAACATTGTGACGAAACCTGCATGTCTGAGACTCTGATGCCCGTTTGCACTAAACTTAGGAATCGCCTAATTTCCTGCCCAACTTGTTTAGGCTTATCCTAGCGAAAAAAAGCTTGCACTAACCTTAGGCCATTCCTAAATCCACTTAGGAGATGCCTAACTTTATGAGCCCGATTATTAAGCGCCCAAGCGTAGGCGATACTTAAGTTGAATTTTTTGTAGTCTGTGGACCATTTTATTGTCATTAATTGGTCTCACGGTTGATATGTACTCTGTGGTTGATAGGTTGGGTATCACAACCAGAGTACCTACATTGTTATTCTGATTGCTATTTAGGTTGAACACTGCACTGATCACAAGCAAAATGGCACAAGATTTATTAGATTTCTTCGAAATCTTAGAAGAAGTAGATTTTCATAATGATCGACACTTGAGGACTCGCTTAATAAGATCGCGGCCAAACTGGTTCCAAAATTTTGATGAAATGGACTTTTTCAAAAGATTTAGGATGATTTGATGCAGTATCGTGTGCTGTTACTTTGGAAATAATGCACTGCCCCTCTTCGCACAACAACCGTACAAACCGCAACTTCTCCTCTGCCGTAAAATTGGCAGTTCTTTTTCGTTTATTTATTTGTCTTTCCATTTTAATCGCTGATTTATAAAATCCCCTAAAATAAATAACCTTCAACTCCACTTACTTAATGTCACCTGTGCAATATATAAACCAATAAAATAAAATACACCAATGTTTTAGCTTTTGTCTCTATTCAACTCATGCCTGAGGTTATGACAAGATAAGGTCAAAAATATTCTAGTGTTTACATTACTTTGCAAGATATATTTAAAAAAAAACGTAAACAATCATTCATTCCATTCGTTTCTAGAGATGCCTAACTAGGCAATGCTTAAGTTACGACACAGCAAGGACAAGACTGTCAGTGCAAACGAATTTTTTTGCTAGGCCGTTCTTAAGGCTAGGTGTATCTTAACTATGACAAGCCTAACTTGAGTTTAATGCAAACGGGCATGAGTGTGAGATATATATATAGAGCGAACTTTGACTTTACTAAGACTTAAGACATGGTTAAAACGAGACAGATTTATATTACTCACATGAGTCTGTCTCGTTAACTCTAAGTCTGAGCCAAGTCATAGTACGCTCTATAGATCACAGCATCAGAGTTATTAAACTTTGAGTATATTGTGGATAATGTTCTCAAAGGTCTGTGAAGTTAAAAAAACCGCAATTAGATTAAGCCTTAGCCCTTCTTATTCAGAGGCAAGACCTGTGCTTAGAAGTGGACCGGGGTTGATAGGTTGAGAGAAATATCAAATAGCTGAAACCTCAACCTCGGATATTCTGAACGTTGTTTGTAACTTCGCAGTTATGTGTGAGAGAAAAGACAAAAGACACGTGTATTTTTTAAATACAAAACAACTGTTTTGTATTTAGAAAATAACCCTAGCTGATATAATGGAGGCTCAAGGCACAATGCAACTGATCTGAAGCAAAGCATAGTCATTTCTACAATGTTACAAAGTACTCGTACCTACGCTGAATTTTAACTCATCTGTAGCAAAAGTTCATCATTTCAAGTTAAAGAGGTGTAAAAAAGTGCATTGTCAATTTGTTATTATTTTGTTTATGTCCCACGCTAAAATGCACATTGTGTGTGGTCTTATAAAGTTCAGTTTCTTTGCAGCATTTTGTTGACGGGAAAGGATATACAAATAAAATAGCTTTTCATCCCATACTCCCTTTACTTACGATATCTCCGCAGAAAGCTTTTTTCCTCAATAGCCGTCGCGGCGGGGTGGGAGGCGCGGGACTGCTAGCCATCTCGCTCTCACTCGTCCTCACAGCCACTTTAGCGGACGCGCACTTGGAGCAGCCCGTCTCGCTCGCACTCACGAAGCTACGGTCGCTGCGTCTCGCTTCAACACGCGTCACATGTTTGGAGCAACAAGGTTCGTTGTCGTTTGTCGCGGTAGGATTTGTTGCATCTTTGTGTTGTAATGTTTGTATTAACATCTCTTGGTGCTTTATCTTTTCTTCTTGTTCCCTGTAAAATTGAGTTTAGATCGAATGAACCAAAGACAAAGAAGTCTATAGACTGTTGGACACTACCCATTTCAGTTGCACAAGAAATTAATTCATTGATTACGCGTGAAAGAGTGAGATAGAGTCATTCAGTCAGACATTTTTGTCCCTCAGAGCCTGACACCTAATTTTAAGGAGATCTGAAACTTTTAGCTAAACAAATTTGAGAAAGTACAAAGTACTTTATTTTCCATCCCTTTTTGGTGACACGTTTGCAACGATTCTAGGAAAATTCCCGGGGCGCCCCATGTTATCTTAGGTAATAAATAGTAATCCTTTCATTGTTCCTACTGGGCAGGTTTCCACACTTAAACTTCCAGTTGGAGGTCTGTTGCACGTGAATAGCCTCTCCCCGCCAGAGTTTTTACTCCAGCCACCCGAGGTCGCTCCAGAAGGCTAGAACCACCCAGGTTGTCGAGGGCTTCTCGTAGCGAGGTTGGGGATCCGAGGTACAGACCTGTTCCTCTGCCTCTGCCTGCGCAGCCAGTGCCTCACGCCGCACACCACGCGCCTCGCCTCGCCGCACAGCTCCGCGCCTCTCGACTGCGCCTCCTCCAGCTGACTCTGCAGCTCCGAGGCCAGCTGAGCCTCGTCCCTGTGGATACAGACCTGTTCCTCTGCCTCTGCCTGCGCAGCCAGTGCCTCACGCCACACACCGCGCGCCTCGCCTCGCCGCACAGCTCCGCGCCTCGCAACTGCGCTTCCTCCAGCTGACTCTGCAGCTCCGAGGCCAGCTGAGCCTCGTCCCTGTGGATACAGACCTGTTCCTCTGCCTCTGCCTGCGCAGCCAGTGCCTCACGCCGCACACCGCGCGCCTCGCCTCGCCGCACAGCTCCGCGCCTCGCGACTGCGCCTCCTCCAGCTGACTCTGCAGCTCCGAGGCCAGCTGACTTTTGTCCCTGCCCATAACACAACAGAGTTCATTGGCTATTTGACAACTAGACAAATCACCAACTTTGGTAAAAATGACAAAACGTACGCCTTAACGGCGCCTTCTTGAATCCCTGAAAATTATACATCTCACGTACTTGTCCCTTCAAGTCGATCTCCTCCCTCGAGAACTGAGCATCACAGTTACAATTAAGATCTCGCTCTTCCTCCATGGCTGGCACCCGCATGCTCAAAGCTACTATGGTCCTTGCCCCACGCATGCTAGTGAGGCTTACAGTCCCACTAACTTATCTGGCCAGGTGGCCAAAATTGGAAATAATTATATAGTCCGTTCAGTTGTGCTGACCCGACCCCGCCGACGCCTCTAGACCCAGGAGCCCGTAGCCTCCAAGGCAGGCTCTTTAACTATAAGGCTTCAAGATATTCTCCGGGGCACAATGTTGCCCTGCGACCAGTGGCGTGCAGTTCATAGAGGTCTAAAAGTCCTGCTTACCCAAATGGGCTATTTTTTCCTCAAAACAGATAGTAAATAGGTATTTTAACTAACGAATGCCTTCCCTAGTCTCAAAACCTGTGCACGCCACTGCCCGCGACCCACTCGTGTAAGAAGGCCATGCCTCGAAGCTCGTACCCAAGCTTGGCCCTCACAGTATAGCAGCAATACTATCAACGGGTCAGATAAGCTTTATGTACTATACCCAACGACCTCAATTTACATAGACGGGCTCTGTGAAACACAGAATGTGGACTTATTTTACTAACGCCATCTAGTCTGAAAAGCAGGACAACGCTATGGCGGGAGCAAGGACAGGTTTTTACAGTTGAGAGGTATGCACTACAAGTCGGACGCCCAACTTTCTTCTATGAAAGGGTCCATCTAGTACCTACATATAATATATCGATGACTTTACCTGTAGTGTACCGCCAGATGTCTGCAGTGTTCCCTAGCACGCTGCAGCTCAGCCTCCAGGGCGCGTAACCTCCGCCGCGTGCTCGACAGCTGCTCGCGCCACTGTGACACTTGCGATGACAGGGAAGACACCTCCTCGCGAACCTGCCCGCTCTGAGGGAGGAGACCTTTGTCTAAAAACATCGAGTGTACTCTAAAACCACGTATAAGGCCCTCATCGTCATCATTTCAGCCTGCAGACGTCTACAATTTTTTTTTGTATCCACTGCAACTTAGCCCTTGACAGCGATCCCACCTGATGGTAAGTGATGATGCAGTCTAAAGTGGTAGAGGGCCAACCTGTTAGGGGCATGGCAGTTATAGCGTATCGGGACGCTAAATCGCTTGGCGGCACGTCTTTACTAGCCACGGCCGAAGCCTACCACAAGGTCAGACCGGAAAATTCAGAAATTATAAATTCCCAAATAGACCCTGCCGGGGATCGAACCCGGGACCTCCGCACGTTAAGACAACAGCGCTACACACTGCGCCACGGAGGTCGTCAAAACTCCACCCCACCACCACTGAACAGGCCTTCCTTCCTGGTTCAGCCTCTCGCCACCCTCCTTAAATCGTCGGTGCATCGTACTGGAGGGCACCCTCCACTATGCTTGCACATGTACGCGGTCTCTACTCTACAACTTAGAGAATGGCTTGCGAGTTCAAATGACTGACAGATTTGGCTATTGACCTTGGTCATCTTAAAAAATGAACTCTTAAAAATTTTTTGATTATTATCTCTGAGATCATAAGACTAGACTTAGGTATTCTCACGATACCAACACCAAGATGAAAAGCCTTAAACCCCTTGGTAGATTCTCATCAAACATAGCTATCAACCAGCCCTGATAACAAACCCGCCTTCGTATAAAAAAACATGCATTCAAACATGTCTATTTGTAGGCATTGTACGACGACACACACAGGCACACTCAGAGGTCTAACTTATAACATAACATCTCTCTTTTTTCTTTTTTTTTATCCACTACAAGTTAGCCCTTGACTGCCATCTCACCTGATGGTAAGTGATGATGCCGTCTAAGATGGTAGTGGTTATATTAAACCCATACCCCTATTCGGTTTCTACACGGCATCGTACCGGAACGCTAAATCGCTTGGCGGCACGTCTTTGCCGGTAGGGTGGTAACTAGCCACGGCCGAAGACTCCCACCTGGCCAGACCAGGGAAAATTCAGAAATTATAAATTACCAAATTAACCCTGCCGGGGATCGAACCCGGGACCTCCAAACACGCCAAGGGTCATAATACACAACAGAAAACGGTTCAGAAGGCCGTTGTACCACAAGGTGGCTTATGGCTTGTGCAGCTTATCATTTCAACGCTGGAGACACTCACTTCCTGCGCCATCAGATCGGCTCTGTTGATCTCCTCGCGAAGCTCCGCGATGGTCGCCTCTTGCGTCTCGCACTGCCGCTTAACGCTCAGCAGCTCCGATGCCTTGTCCTTCAGGAGCGCTGCGTATATATACCATGACAAGTCATAATTAAAAAAAATTAAAAACACGACTGCCTTACCAAAAACTAACTAAAAAGTTAAAAAACCATATTAATCCAAATTAGCCTTATCTGAAAAAGAATCCGGGTATTGGCTTCATGCCTTGCCATCGAAAAATCTCGACACTCTTTTAGATAATGAAAGTTTTCGTGTGGCACTAGGTCTCAGATTGGGAACACTCCTGTGCTTCGAGCACAGATGTCCGTGTGGAAAAGAGGTCGATAAATTTGGAATTCACGGACTCTCTTGCCAAAGGAGCGCTGGTAGGCTTTTTCGGCATGGCTCTCTCACTGATACGATCAAAAGGGCTCTTGCCACCATAGATATTTCTGCGCTCATTGAGCCGGCAGGGATTAGTCGGGATGATGGTAACTGACCTGATGGATTGACGCTGGTTCCCTGGGAACGGGGACGGGCGTTAATGTGGGACGCAACATGCGTAGACACATTGGCTCCGTGTCATATCAGGGAGACAGCATCAAGGCCGGGAGCCGCAGCAGAAAAGGCTGAAACCGGCAAGCGGCGGAAGTATGCCTCTCTCATAGAGAGTTACATATTTGTTCCGTTTACCGTGGAGACCCTTGGGCCGTGGAATCTTAGTGCCAAAAATTTTTTGCGAGATATTTCACCGCGGTTAATTGCCTCATCTGGTGATAGAAGGACTGGCTCATTTTTTGCGCAAAGGATCAGCCTGGCTGTCCAGCGCGGAAATGCAGCCAGCATTCTTGCCACCATTCCACGTGGGCATGATTTATATAATAATTAGGTTAGGCTAGCTAGCATTAAGTTATATTTTATTATTTTCAATAAAAAAAAAAATTATCTAGTAGTTAAATTAGAATTTTATTCACATTTTTATTAAATTATATTTTTTGTGAATCACTGGATAAATTGAACTATAGTGTTATATATTTTTGGAATCTACTTATGATTTTCTAGATGATCATTATATAGTTAATCTTATTTTCGAATAGTTCTTTTCAAATTTAGTCTTTAATGCGGGACCATGGTCACCTCAACAATTTTTTTTTTTAATTTTACTGGCCTATGTCACCCGGAATAAGCTAGGGATTCTAAAGATACCTCATTTATCAAAATCGGTTCAGGCGTATAGAAGTTATGGTGGAATATACAAACTCACATACATACAAGAACCCTGAAAACAATATACTCCTTTTTTCAGGCATTCGTATAAAAAAGGATACAAATAACCTTCATTTGGTTTAAAAAATTAGTAATAATGGGGTTAACTTATTATTTTCACTACAACTTAGACCTTGACTGCGATCCCACGATGTTAAGTAATGATGTAGTGCATGGTGGTAGCGGGCTAACTTGTTAGGGGTGCCTTATCTATATCTCTTCCGCCTGAGGGTAGTAGGCTTCCTCTCGTAGCTTTAATTTTATGCTGGCGCAATAAAATATACCGTCATTCTTACTTCTTCTTATGTTATATTGGGTTAATGCATGAAAATGGCATGGCAAATAAAAAAAAAACAATTAGAATAAAGGGAAAACGTTTCTTTAAGACACCTGACCGGTAAGTGTTAAGAAATTTAACAGTTTATAACCTTTCGGTTTTTAGGAACAAATAAAATTGATCGAATTTTTTCGATGGAATGGAGCGTTTAAGAAATACAAAAGAGACCTACCAGAAGTCTTCATTTTGCATTTGGTTGAATCGATTCACTGTATCTGGAAACAGTATCATTCTCTTAGAATCGCGTAACTGGATTTGTCAGGTCCTACCTTCCATTTGTTTCAACTTGCAGTTGAGAGCTTCATAAGCTTTGCCCTGGTCTCGCGACTCTGCTTCCAACGCGACGACTTGAGCCCGTAACTGATGTAACTTTCACAACAAAACAAAGACAATATAATAACAATTTTTATTAAATCATTTGGATAATAATTGTTTTTATACGACTGCCTGAAAAAAGGAGTATATTGTTTTCAGGGTTCATGTATGTATGTGAATTTGTATATTCCACCATAACTTCTATAAGCCTGAACCGATTTTGATAAATGAGGTATCTTTAGAATCCCTAGCTTATTCCGGATGACATAGGCCAGTAAAATATAAAAAAAAATTGTTGAGGTGACAATGGTCCCGCATTAAAGACTAAATTTGAAAAGAAATATTCGAAAATAAGATTAACTATATAATGATCATCTAGAAAATGATGAGTAGATTCCAAAAATATATAACACTATAGTTCAATATGCAGTGATTCACAAAAAAATATCTTAAATAAAAATGTGAATAAGATTCTAATTTAACTAGATTAATTTAGATTTTTAACGTTTTAGTTCGTTTTTTGGCAGGGCAGTCGTGTTTTTAATTTTCATTAATTTTGACTTGTTCATACATAAAAACATATGGAATCTATGAATAATTGTTTTTACAGAGAGTAAATACGGGCCAATTTATGAAAGGCTAATTGAAAATTTTGTCAGTAAGGTTTATCTAGGTTTGTTTAAAGTTTAATCCACGAAATCGTCGTCTCTTCAGGAAAGTTTTCTACATATCTGCCTAACTTTTGTAAATTCCTACAGAAACTCTTTAATTTTCGGGGATACAACCTAACACACTACCAATTTTCATCAAAATCGGTTGTACATACAGGCCGTGACAACGAAGCAGACAGACCCACTTTCGCAGTGATATTAGTATGGATGAAGGGTGTACTGCATGCTAGATGCGAGATGAGCGCGTTTTTGTGGATTGAATCATCTAAAGATACCAGCTGTTTCTTGTGTTTATTTATTCGCCAGTCAAAGCTGGTAAAGTTAATTTCGATTTTCAGAAAAAATGGTCCGTTGAATCTTTTCTTACCTCTCGATCCTTCTCTTGTATTTGTACTCGATACTGCTGATCCATATTGTCCTTATCTTGCAACGTTTCTTCCAAATCATTGACCCGTTGACGCATCTCGCCTATTTGAATCTGAAATGAGGAATCATTTGTACGTGTGGCAAAATTGAGGACAAACAAGAAATCCAAAAATTTCTAAAATATTTTTTACTAGCTAATGGCCGCGACTTCATCTGCGTGGATCGAGGTATTTTGGTTCCCGCGGGAACTCCTTAATTTTCCGGGATAATAAGTAGCCTATGTGCTATTCCAGACTATAATCTATCTCTGTGCCAAATTTCAGCCAGATCCGTTCAGCTGTTGGGGCGTGATTGAGTAACAAACATCCATACATCCAGACATCCATAAATCCATCGAAACTTTCGCATTTATAATATTAGTATAGATTAGACAGTGGCGCCTCCATCTCTCGCACTGGTTTTGTCAAGCTGTATGCCAAGTTTATTTTTCTTCTTTCTATTTTTTGGTTCCACGCTTTGTACCTAACGTATAGTCCCACCAACTTATCTGGCCTGGTTTACCAAAATTGGAACTAATTTTTATGCCTGTTTAGTGTTTGTTTTTATTTTATTTTTAATATTTTCTAGTGGGTCAGTTAAGTTTGTGGGACTACACCTTCTTCTTCCAGTCGCTTATGTGTCATTCGTCCATCTTTAGTCGGTCTTCCTCTACTCTTTTGTTCTTCTGCACTCACATTTAACATTCATTTAGTTATTTAATTAATTTAAGTATTATAAAATATATCCTGTAATTTTCCGTTGAAAGAAAATGCCACGCTTACATAATGATATGGTCAATCCTTCGCACACACATATTCTACTATATGCCGAGAAAAACAGAAAAAAAATTTGATCATACCTCCATAGTTTCGTTAATTCTCTTGAGCTTCATATTTTCTTCTTCCAGTCCACAAGTGCAGTCTGTCTGTAAACAAGTTTTAATCTTTAACATAACTGGTTCACTAGGATTTGAAAAAACATTTCAATTGACAGTCTAGTCTAAATATTGCGTATCAGTCCACACACATATTATTGTCTTTATCTTTTCAATCTTGTTGAATTATAGATTTGAACAATAGACATAAGAAGACAATACTTTATTGCACAAGTACAATATAGAGTAAAAAACAGAAAACGGCAAGACGCCTCAACATGCAATAAAGTAAAAAGGGTATAAATGACGAGACAATCAAATACCTTTTTTATTATAGCTTGATGAATTAGAGCAGCTATCTGAACAATAGGTACGCGTAAGAAATACAATACAGAAAAAAATGAAAAATAAAAATAATCAAACATTAAGCATGCAATATATGTAAGCCCATGCCATGTGTGAGAAACCGTGCTTCGTGTATCTATTGGTAAGGCAAAATGAACTTTATGCCCGACTCATAAAGTTTTAATTACCATTTAATCCATAGTAAGTACTCCCAATAGAATAGGATGATGACAATTCAATCAAATCGGCAACTCTTTATCAAACTTAAAAGGCGCTTCTAGTATGCAAGTTGTATGAAATACATAGTTGTGACGTCATCACATTTCGACGCACTTTTTTTTAATCTATAGTTTATAACTCACTATATCAGAACTAAACGAGGATATGAATTTTAGGTGTTTTGGAAGACCCTCTATTTAATAATAAGTAAGAAAGACTTAGAACCCCCAAAATCATCAACGCCAGCGTGGTAGGTCGAGGCTGCAATGGCGTGGTGAATAAGATAAATTCCAATTTGAGTGGCCCATAGAACAAAATAGGGAGATATGGAAGAATCGCAGGGAGGTCTTTGCCCAGGTACAGGCTAGATTAGATTAGAACAAATCATTATTTTTTGCCATCATGCATCATCCCTATTCGTCCAAGGCAAACATACATTGTACAAACACAACTGCTTCGTTGGTCTAGTGGTTGGCATGTTCGACTGCGACCGGCGAGGTCCCGGGTTCGAGTTCCGGGTCGGGACATAACAAGTATTGGGGTTTTCTGACTAGAAATTCTCAGTAGGTACTAGCCCGGAGTTAGGAAGTTGGCGGTGTTTCATCCCCGTGCCTCGGAGAGCACGTTAAGCCGTCGGTCCCGGTTATTATCACTGACATGATAATAGTCGTTAAAGCCCGCCAACCCGCATTGGAGCAGCGCGGTGGGTCCCTCTCTCTCATGAGAGAGGAGGCCTCTGCCCAGCCGTGGGACATTAATGGGCTGTAGTGGAAACATACATCAAGCATGTCCCGCAACCGCCTCAGTTGGTCCGCGATAGTTCTCAAGTCCTCCGTCGCGTCTCCAGCGCCGTCGTCGCGCTCCCACACCCCCTGGCCCAATCAAACACAAGCGACGATTTATTTCGACACGTTTATTATTATCAACGAAGTTAGAAAATGCATACAATATTTACTATGGCAGAAGAACTATTTCGCTAAGTTACGCGACATTGTGGTTAGGTGTAAGCCGTTGTCCTAGGTGAGCGACAGAAGTGACGCCATAGAAAATGGCAGAGGTTGTCGCGTATATATGTCAAACTTATCTGACCAGCAGGGCGACCGCGTATCTTCTGCATCAATCGTTGTTACAGTATCAATTGTTGTGATTGGCTGAATTTATGGTATTCTCGCTGCATCAATGGCTTTTGTCCAATAGTGGAAGAGTGTTATCCAATCAGAGGTGATTGCGATCGTTACACTGTAGCTGTCAGAGATACGCGGTCGCCCTGCCGTTGTAGTAGGCGAGCGACAGAAGCGACGCCATAGAAATTGACAAAGGTTTTCGCGTATATTTCAAACTTATCTGACCAGCCGGGCGACCGCGTATCTCTGACAGCTACAGTGTAACGATCGCAATCACCTCTGATTGGATAACATTCTTCGACTATTGGACAAAAGCCATTGACGCAGCAAGAGTACCATAAATTCAGCCAATCACAGCAATTGATACTGTAACAATCATTGATGCAGAAGATACGCGGTCGCCCTGCTGGTGACAGCGGCGCTAGTTATGTATTGAAAATAAAATGTAAAAAACGTGTGGTGTCGTGAAACACTAGATAGGAACGAAGTTCCTTATTACATAAATATTAATTTCAAGTTCTAGTCGAGGTAAAAAGAAAGTAATTATTCAGGTATCAATTTTTTATTATGATTTTTGGAGTGAAAACTTCTTCAGCCGCGTTGAGCACTTTTTGGTAGGGGGCAAAAACGTGGATTCGCGGCGTCATCGACATGCTCGCATTGTTACTTAGACAAAAGATGTTAAATATAAATATACTACACTATACATTCGAAATTAAACTTTAATGCTTTAGAGATAAAAAAATCTTACTCCACGCATTTTCGTTACGGACGTTTTTTGCCAGCTAGGATAAGGAACTTCGTTCCAAAAAAAAAACATAATAAGCAAAAAAATTATTTCCAATTATGGCTACCTGGATACGTCTGTTTTCGATCGCTTCTGTGACTCACCTAAGGACAACGGGTAGTGTAGTTGTACAAAATCTCTAAATCCCACTCACTTTTATAATGCTCCTTTTGAAAAAGGTTACATCACTGGATTTTATCGTTAAACATCGACGGAATTAATCCTATCCTATATTCTTCGTTAGTTCTGGATAGAACTTGACTAGAATTTGAACTAGAATTTGAAAACTCCGTAATTATGCTACCCAATTTTGATTTTCCTTAAATCATAGTATTCTCCGTACAAATTGTTAATAGTTGAATTTGCTTATATAAAAAAGTGAAACGGCAGAAGTGAAACTTCAAAAAAGTAGCCTACGAGTGAATGAGATAAATATAACTTGTAACCTGTGGCATCGCAGGTTAATAGGCCTATTACACTGCACTTTTCACAGGGACCCTTACACTTGAATCAGTGTAGTATAATAAGATTTAGGGAGAAAGGGTCCCTGTATTGGTCCTTGTAATAAGCGACACTCTAATTAGCGGCCACGGCCACCCTAACCACAGGGCCCTGTACTAAGTGCAGTGAAAACGTTTGTCTTTTTTTGGTATCGCTTTTTCATTTCAACTAATTTTCAAATCAGAACGATTCTAAAGAAGTTTCACTTCAAAAAAAATCTTGCAACTTTATTACTTATATAGTGTGTAGTAATTTGAGTTTCATTTATTTTTTCAAATAATATTTAGTGATTTGAGTTTCATTTATTTTTTCAAATCAACGCACCACTTTCCCGTGGGGACCATTAGTAAGATCACAGCAAACGTTAGTGTGGTTAGTTCGTGTCAAGTCTGTACCGAGTCGTTGTTCTGAGAGCTGTTCAAGAAATCGGTTATCTCCGATTTCAGATTCTCCACCTCCATTACTATATCCTGAAACAAAACAAAGGCAAGATTTTCAACATACATTAAAATTTTTAGCCTATGTCCTTTCCCGGGGTACAAACTATCTCTATAAGAATTTTCATCAAAATCAGTTGAACAGATGGGCCGTGTAAATCGGTGCAGACAGACGGACACACTTTCGCATTTATAATATTCCCAGACCCTATATCTACCTATAATCTACACTATAATCTATCTCTGTGCCAAATTTCATCAAGATCCGTTCAGCAGTTCTGGCGTTATTGACTAACAATATCCATCCGTGTATTCAAAACTAATGACCTAAGTAAATGCCGATTTTCATTAACTTCAAAATCTTAGAACCTTCGTGCAAGCTTCCAACCCCAATTTCACCTCCTTATGGGTGAATTTTCTCAAAACCGTTTCTTAGCTGATGTCTACACAATTTCCGATATTTGTGAGATGGTGATAATAAAAAACCCGGCTGAGTTTGTTGTGGGCTTTGGAACCCCGTAGCTTTAGTTTTAAGATACCGTAGTATCACCATCACGTCTTATACTTTGTAAGCATGACGTTTTATATATGCCTGAAAAAAGGAGTATATTGTTTTCAGGGTTCATGTATGTATGTATGTGCGTTTGTAGATTCCACCATATAACTTCTATACGCCTGAACTGATTTTGATAAATGAGGTATCGTTAGAAACCCTGGCTTATTCCGGGTGACGTAGGCTAGTAAAATTTCAAAAAAATTTGATGGGGTGACCATGAAAATAAGAAAATAAGATTAACTATATAATCATCATCTAGAAAATGATGAGTAGATTCCAAAAATATATAACACTATAGTTCAATATCCAGTGATTCACAAAAAACTATCATTTAATAAAAATGTGAATAAGATTCTAATTTAACTAGATTAATTTCGATTTTTAAGTTTTTAGTTAGTTTTTTGGCAGGGCAGTCGTGTTTTTTAATTATTTTAATTATTACTTGTTGAACAAATATGTTTTGGGTTTGAGTTAGAAGGAACCTACCTTCCAAATTTCAAGTTTGTGTGCTTTGTAGTCCCTGAGAGATAGGTACAGTTAAGTTAGTTGTTTTTTAGTTTGGTACTAAATATATAAATAAACTAGCTAATGCCCGCCACTTCGTCTGCGTGAATCGAGGTTTTTTGGTTCCCGCAAGATCTCCTTAATTCTCCGGGATAAAAAGTAGCCTGTGTGCTATTCCAGACTATAATCTATCTCTGTGCCAAATTTCAGCCAGATCCGTTCAGCCGTTGGGGCGTGATTGAGTAACAAACATCCATACATCCATACATCCATCCAAACTTTCGCATTTATAATATTAGTAAGATAAATATATTTTTTTTATCCACTACAAGTCAGCCCTTGTCTGCGATCTCACCTGATGGTAAGTGAAGATGCAGTCTAAGATGGTAGCGGGCTAACCTGTTAGGGGTAACAAGCCACGGCCGAAGCCTCCCACCAGGCCAGACCATGGAAAATTCAGAAATTATAAATTTCCAAACCCTGCCGGGGATCGAACCCGGGACCTCCACACGTTAAAGTAACAGCGCTCAACACTGCGCCACGGAGGTCGTCAAAATAAAAGTAAAATAAATAATTAATCAGTAGTTATGCTCCCCACCTGACACCGCTCGAGCGAACACCTTTGCGTGTGGACCACACGCTGTAGCCGCCCGATGTGCTCTGTCTTGTGGCGCTCCATCTGACGCATGTCCAGATAAGACCTTCGCAGCATCGTTATCAGCTCCTCCTGTTTTGCCGACTGAGACAACGTCATTATTTTGTAAATGTTAAGCACTATGTGATAGGTATAGTTTCCAATTTATGGGACTTATTATTCCACTTATTCAGCACGATTCAGCTTTTATTCATACAAAACTGACGTTTGCTATGAAGATGCGTTGAGCAGCATAAAGCTGGGTGGATGCATATGCATCTAATAATATCGAATTAGTTTTCTGGTCTCTCTCTCTCTGCGTCGTATTTCTCATTACTGAGGGTTGTGATGAATCAAATAATGCTAGAAGTTTTTTTGGGATAATGGGTTCCCATGTCCTTCCGCATACGAGTTAACTAAAAGTGTTTAAACTCTTTGGCTTTAGTTACAATTATATTATCGGATTGTAGTGATAATAACCGGAACCGATGGCTTAACGTGCTCTCCGAGGCACGAGCTTTCGGGTATTTTATGAAATCTCTTTGAAAATACCTCGTAAGGCTTACGTCACATCGGTCTCACCTTGTTGTTAATAGTTTATTACTGGCTGATTCCCGCGACTTCATCGGCGTGGAATAAGTTTTTTTTATTCCCACGGGAACTCCTTCATTTTCCGGGATGAAAAGTAGCCTTATAGGTCACATTATATCACATTATGGGTCTTCAACTATGAACATGCAAAAAAATCACGTCGCTCTGTTGCGGCGTGATTGAAGGACAAACCAACAAACAAACACACTTTCGCATTTATAATATCAATGTGATACTCACTTCATAAAAACATTCTCGGTACAACTCCTCGATCACGGACAGGTTGTCCCGCAGGGTGTTCACGATAGTGTGGTCCATAACCTAAAATTAACCCCGCCATCTTTATAATTTGCTTAAAGTTTAAAGTATTACTGAAGAAAATATTAACGACTTATCCGTTTAAAAAATTCTCAGAAAATTATGAATTCAACATAAATAAACTCAAATTACCTGAGCATCTTCTTTTTGATTTATACATTCTGTTTTTTTTTTAACATATTAGGTATAGTAACTATTTTTAAAAAGAAAAACGATATCTGGTGCCTTTTTAAGTTAAGCAAACAATTAATTTCGTCTCTTTGTGTTCACATAGCGTGAAATTTGTACGTCAGTCATAAAAAGATTTAAAAATTCATTAATTATATTTAAATTATTATACTTTTTTATTGATTCAAGAAGACATTGACATCGTAGAGTGAATCTACTGGTTCGGAATGCTATTTCTACCATGAAGACCCAACCAATAAACTTGGTTACTTTGAAAAGATTAATTTAAAATCACATCAATGTGTAGATACATATGTAACCGCGGTCCTAGGCATTCTCATTTTCAAGTCTTTTATCATTTACATAAACTTCATCAGTATAACCTTTTTTCATGAGTAACTTTTCATAAACTCGTGTAAAGGCAAGTTTAAAATAGGTTGTGGAATTTTGTTTTAGAATAGAATGCTTTAAACCTTTTAACTCCAGATCAAGAAAAGATCAGACCAGAGCGCGTTTGGAACCCTCGTAGCTTTAGTTTTAAGATACCGGAACCAATTATCACCATCATGTGTTATAAGTAAGTGATTTTTAACGTCAATAAATGTACATACAGTGTACCTATATTGAATAAATGATATTGAGTTTTGAGTATTGAAACTCCGTCTACCGTATCTCCATAACTCATAAACGGCACGTGACGGGCGCGCGAGTTACGTATACGGCGTCATGGAAAAAAATACTTTCGTCCCGGACCTCCAGCGAACGGACATGGTACCAGTGCATAGTCAGCGGATTCCGCGGAATAGGGATGATGCCTACATCAAAAAAAAAAAAAAACTCAAACATGCTTGGAAATTTGAGCATTATTTTGACAACTTTCTTCGAGATAAATCGAACTTGCCGTACTGGTCAAATACATGCGAACAGCGGCCGGAAAAAGTTTTATGAAAATCCATATCTGTCGTGGTTTGGCGGCCAAATAAATTACATAGCAATTTCATATCTGTCGTTTAATTTAAAAATGGAACGATATTTTACTCCGAAACATGGCAGCCAAGGAGGTAACTTATCAAAGGTTTTATTTAAATTTCGAACTAGCTTGCAAATAGAAAGCTGTTTATTGAAAAAAAAACAAATGAACACTTTAACGCGGTAAAAATTATTGTTGTTCGTTGTTCGTCATTGATTTTGAAATGTATTTGACAAAAGGAGTTCCAGTGAAGACAATGAGTGTGATGAACTTACTTTAACGCCATCTGAAATTCAAGAGACGGCAAGAGCCGTAATAGAAAACTTGTTACCAAAATGGTACGAAAAATATTTTCAAATAAAAAGTTCTGTCTAGGTTCTACTTAGTTTTAATTTCCGCGAATTATTTGAGAAAAGCACTATACAAGCCTTGGCCACAACTAGGCATTGATGGACTCACGTATGTGTGCCTCGGCTTCGCCTCGGCCCACATTTACACGTTCGTCCTTCAATGCCAGTTTTGCTGGCCGCTGCAGTAATGTACTAATTTCTAACTGATTATTAAATAGAGGGTCTTCCAAAAGACCTAAAATTCACATCCTCGGTTAGTTTTAAGTTTGATAACCATTTTAAAATATAGATTAAAGAAAAAAAGTGCGTTGAAATTTGATGACGTCACTATTGTGAATTACATACAACTTCCATACTAGAAGCGCGTTTTTAAGTTTGTTAAAGAGTTGCTGATTTAATTGACTTGTCATCATTCCTATTGCATCACGTCCGAAGAAACGTGACATCAAGCATCGCTTATATTTTAGTACGATAATGTAAGATATAAAAGCTACTGCTAATGAAATAATGAGAAGATGATAAATTAATAAAGGACTTTGACCAAATTCGCCTAAGAATCAACATACGTTTGAAATATACAGTAATTCTTAGCTTATTTTATAGCCTTTATTCCAAATATTAGAATTTAGCGGACATTTCAAATTAATTAAAAAAATAATAAATGGGTATTAAATTGATTACTATACGTTTCCGTTTCTGAATTATTAACCATGTATCAATAACTTACAGGTTAAAGTAATATACAATACCACCACTTGAGCGCTAGATCCGTATTGTAAGAAACAAGATAAAAGCTGCTTAAAGTGCTAAGCTAGTATTCTGAATCTCGCAAGGCCATCTATTGAAAGTACAATAATTTAATATTTTTAACGCCATCTGTGAAGTTCTCGATGACCTATGACGATACCTGCATCCTTATTAATAACGCCATCTGTAATGTTTTTGATGGACTATGGCGAATTTTGTCTTATCTACGTACTGTTTACAGCTCTATTTCAAATGGATAAAGATGATATTTATTTGTTCAAACAGATTGATTGTGAAAGCTGAAATAACCTCAAAATTGAAAATATTTTTGGTAATTAGTAATTTTTTAGCGGTAATTAATTAATTAATTAGCGGTAATTTTTTGGTTCTTAGGCGAACTTTGTATGGGAACGGAACAATGTCCTTTAGTAGTAAATGTATCGTCGTCTCCTTCTGTAATCCTTCTGGTTGCCGTCTTACGTAACACGCTTCAAAACAAGGCGATCAAAATGGCCTCCCTGTAAATAGCGCCCTACGCCCTAGGCCCTACGCCCTACGCCCTACGCCCTATGGCCTACCTGCAGGTCAGCGGCGCATGACGCGTCGCGCGTCTCCACGCGACACGCGTTTGACGCGCTGCGCGTGCTGAACAACTGAAACACACCAGTGTTATTTCATTGAACCAATTAAAATATTAATACTCGTAAATACATACTGCTTAGTGGGCTTTTTTTTGTTCACGATTTTTTTTTAAATATATAGACTAGCGCTTGGCAATCAGACCTGCTTGCAGGTGGTAATGCAGCCTAAGGTGAAGCGCGCTTGCCTAGAAGATGCCTAGTCACTCTTCATATGACTATATTAAAAGAGGAGGGGAAAACGGTTCGCTTCGTAAAATTTCAACTGCGTAAGGGTGCAGAGCGTGTCGATACCTTGCGTTTCAATGATTAAACAATAGAGTGTGTATGCAATTCATACACGGCAGAAGTGAAACTTCAGAAAAGTAGCCTACGAGAGAATTAGATAAATATAACTTGTATTCTATCTCATTCTTTCGCAGGCTAAATCCTATTATGATTGTTAGTCTCTTTTTGGTGTCGCTGTTTCGTTTTATCGAATTTTCAATTCACAACGATTCCAAAGAAGTATCGCTTCAAAAGGATCCCATGCCCTGGTGGGAGGCTTCGGCCGTGGCTAGTTACAACCCTATCGGCAAAGACGTGCCACCAAGCGATTTAGCGTTCCGGTACGATGCCGCGTAGAAACCGAATAGGGGTACTTATGGGTTTAATATAACTGCCATGCCCCTAACAAGTTAGCCCGTTATCATCTTAGACTGCATCATCACTTACCATCAGGTGAGATCGCAGCCAAGGGCTAATAGGCCTATTACACTGCACTTTTCACAGGGACCCTTACACTTGAATCAGTGTAGTGTAATAAGATATAGGGAGTAATTTGGTCCTCATTGCTGTGTAATAAGCGACGCTCTAACTAGCGGCCACGTCCACCCTTACCACAGGGCCCTGTGAAAAGTGCAGTGTAATAGGCCTATTACTAGTGGATAAAAAAAGGTGTCATAGCTTACCGGTTCCTTCTGCGTATGGTGTCGCTGCGCGTCCGCACGCGCAGCGAGCACAGCTATGCGTGCCTCCGCTAGCGACAGACTCTCCGCCTGGACGCGCACCGTCTCTTCCTTGTTCTTCAGCTGACAACATATAATCAGGTTATGGAACGCCCTTCCCCAGAAAGTACGTCAAGCACCGTCTTTAAACGTTTTCAAGCGTTGACTACACGAGCACTTTCAAAAATGTCAGAATCCCTCCACATAATCACATTCTTAATTATTAATTTAACTATGTGTATATATTTTATGTATACAAATGTATATTATATTATATATTATACTGTATTAATATTAAGTATTATATATTTTAGTATATTACATATTTTTATGTATTTTTTGCTATGTATTAGTCATAAATTCCTTATTCAAGCCATTTACTAAATTGCATAATAAATTATCATACTTCACTTTATTACCTACTATCAATTCGTTTTAGGGATGGTTGGGTACAACGAGCTGAGGGTGAGGAGGGAGCTTACGCTAGTAACGTATATTTTTAAGTTAATTAGGGGGAAGGTATGCAATGCAGACCTACTGGCACAGGTGAGGCTGTGTGCCTCAGAGAGGTACGTGGAGCCACAGTAAACAGATACAAATCTGTTTACTGTGGTGGAGCGCAGACGCCGGCCGCCGCTACTGGCGGTACCATGCGGGCGCACCAACCTCTTTAAGAAGGCGCCGCTAAAGCGCGCACTTCACACCCTTAATATTATAGCCGTAGAGATTGACATATTTTCTTGTTCTCTGAGTGAACTCACAAAGGTAGCAATGTGGACTGTAAGTTATAAGTAAGTAGGTGATATTTTTGTTTTTATTTTATTTTTCATTTTTTAATAGGATATTAGGTTTTGCACAATTGTATAAGCTAAGCTAGATTTAAATATTGTAACTGCACCATCGTATTAGGAATTCCTGTAAAGATGATGTAAGAAGTGAATAAATAAATAAATAAATGTTTCTTCTTACCACAACTTTTCTCTTTATACTTATTGTACGCACTGTGATTTCAACCCTGTCCCCACTACCACAAGTTAACTGGATGAGAATACCTCTAGGTATTAAGTTCGCCTTTGTGCATTATTATTTTCTTATGTGCAATAAAGAATTTAAAACAAAACAAAACAAACATATTGCAATGGTGTAGCGGTGACTACTGTGTAAACTAGATGGCGTTAACAGGGATAATGCCTATATCAAAAATAAATTATTTCTAGCTGACTGTTAAATAGAGGGTCTTCAAAAAGACCTAAACTTCAAATCCTCGGTTAGTTTTTAGTTTGATAACTATTTTATAATATAGATTTAAAAAAAGTGCGCTGAAATTTGATGACGTCACAATTGAAAATTTCATACAACTTCCATTCTAAGGGAGTGTTTTAAGTTGGATAAAGAGTTGCTGATTTGATTGTATTGTCATCATCCCTATTGTATCTACATCAAGGGATAGATAATCGACTGAAAACTTATGAGACACATACGATCCTGCATCGTGATATCGAAGTTTTTTAAGAATAGTGCAATATATGTACCATTCAACCTACAACGGTCGGACAAGAAGGGTCTCCGGGTACACCACCAGCCCGGAGGAAGATCTTCCTATTGGTGCTGACGAGTACACCTCACTCACTCGTCTCACAATAGAATACAGCTTCTTTACAAACTTTACTAATGGCGACCTTAATTAATGGCAATAAACAATAATTATTAAAAAAAACTGTAAACCGACCACAGGAAAAAAATTCAGAGACCTCCACATTTTGGGTGTAACATCTTGTCATATCGATTTTGTTCGTGTAAAATGTAGCCTATGACACTCGGACCATAATAGAGAATCGATTAACAATAATTCTTCATAATCGACTATGTAGTTTAGGCGATGACGGTACATACTTGAATGCTAAAATCATAACCCTTTCTGTTGGCTTCGCTTCAGGTAAAAACTAACCGTCAAAGACGTCCGCTCTCATATCTTACATTTCACGGTCTATCGCGAGAAAGCGCAAAACGAGAAAAAATGCCCATGAAACATCATGATGTTTTTTTTATTCAAATAAACTTGTAAGTAACAATATTTAATGCCTTCGAATCAGTTTTAAATAGAACCAGCTCAAACTCGGAACTCGAGTTTTGAACTCGGGTTCAAAAATATTAAAGTTACAACATATAGACATGGAGTAATCGTAGTTTCACTCTTCATTGTTAGAGAGAGTTATGGTATAGAAATTCAACAATTGCTAATTGAAGTTAGTCGACTAGTAATGTGGCAGGCTCCTGAGCAAAAAACACACAGACAAAAATATTTTAGAACTATTCGTGTCAATGAAAAAAAAAATAACAACAAACTACAACAGTTTGTTTGTTTGCATGACCGAGCGCGACACCCAGACCAAAGAACCTGTCTATCCACATATCCGGTAGAAGCTGGAGGACTATAATATGACATTAATGTCGTGGATACGCCAACGGATGTTGCCCAACACTTAAGCGGCCAATCCCCTGTCGCTATTATAAGAACAATCATTAACTATGGATATTTAATGGGCTTATTGGGGATTAGTTTGGAGTCGTTATAATTAAGCCGCCTCTACTTCAAGCCCGTATAGTCCGCCCAAGCAAAGAGAAACGGGGTAGAGATAGGTATTTTTAGCGCTATGTACAGCATTGTTTTTTTTTGGTTTGTACGAACAACCCTTCCAGTGTGAGTTTCCAAAAGGATAGCTTTTGCACGGTGCTTCGCTTCCGTTAAGTTCGAATTTTAAAAAAATCTTAGCAAATACCTATGTCATTCTTAATAGCAATCTGTATGTCAAATTTCAACCCGATCTGTCCTGTGGGCTATGAGTTGATAGATCAGTTAGTCACCTTTTCATTTTATATAATACTAACTTTTGCCCGCAGCTTCGCTTACGTTAAATTCGTTTTCCATTCAAATTTCAAACCCCTTTTTTACCCCTTTAGGGGTCTCCTCCTTCCTCCATCCTTTCTTTAAATATTTAGATTTAAATGTGAAAAACAACGATTAATAGCGACAAACTGAACTACCAGTTGGTAGCAACTTGGTGGTAAAAACCAGTTGCATTAAAATCGTCAATTACGCAAGCGTTTCCCAAAATCACTATCAGGAACTTGGGTGTAAGTATATAACGAAGGAATACATTGAAATTCAGAGCGAAGCGTGGGAGGGTCGACTAGTCTTCAATACTTTCATCTATGTACCAGTAACCCCTACTATAGACAGTACGTCGTCGTCGTCAACCGATGGACGTCCACTGCTGGACATAGGTCTCTTGTAGGGTTTCCACAAGCCACGGTCTTGCGCCGCCTGGATCCAGCGACTCCCTGCGACTCTCTTGATGTCGTCCGTCCCCCGTGTGGGAGACGTGGGGGGGTCTGCCGACGCTACGCTTTCCAGTACGGGGTCGCCATTCCAGTACTTTGAGACCCCAATCCATCGGTTCTCCGAACTATATGCCCCGCCCATTGCCACTTCAGCTTCGCAACTCTTCGTCGGGCTATATCGGTGACTCTGGTCCTCCTACGGATCTCTTCATTTCTGATTTGATCACGTAGGGACACTCCCAGCATAGCCCTCTCCATCGCCCGCTGAGCCCGCTGCGGCGGGCGATAGACAGTACACAAGCCATTAATATTGGCCACCCATTGAGCGCGATCTTCTGAATCTATAAATAGGTCACACTTACTATCTGCATAGTGGCCAGCAGCTTGTTCTCGAGAGAGTGCGCGCGCGCAGCCTCGCTCGCGTTGCTCTCCGCTACGCTGTGGGCTCCTAAACTCTCCTGAAAAAAAAATGTTTGATGGAAAACTAAAACTTCGTTTACATTCCCTTGAAACTACGCCTAAAACTTGTGTTCGGAATTTCTAACGATTAAACTCTACATAATTGAATACAGAGTCTCTTATGCCAGTTTCACGAACAATGCGTCAATTTAAGGGAACGCCTAAAACTAATAAGTGACGGTTTCACGTACAATAACTGTAGATACTAAGGCTTGTGTAGGGCTTAGGTGTAGTCTATAATTTTAAATTGGTGGTGAAAATAGGTATAAATGAATGAGAGCGTCTTCATAATATCATATTAACGTCCTCACATTTGTCAAAACATCGAATTTGACTTTTGAGTCGGCTCAGGTACTTCAACGTCAAAGTATGCCCCATTAAGTACAAGACCTAAGCTACGACTGTCTCCGAGACAAAGGTGAGAAAGATTCTAAATAGATATTATTTAGAGAAAAATGTTACTTACAAGAAAGGTACTTTCGACTTAAACATAGATTTGATAGAAGTCAATTCTCCACTCATTGACAATGGAAAATTTATGCTTGAAAAGTTGTCTGCAGTATACGTTAAAATATGTGAGATTATTTATTCCAGGAATAAAGTCTCTTCCAGAAAATGTTAAAGACAAATTCAAAAGGCTCGTTGATAGGTACCTATTACACTCACTTTGGTAAAATCACTCGTGTCAGAGTCCCCGCACATCAGAAGCCCGTTAAAAATCATTGTGTCGGCAACACATAAATAAACATGAGCCGTTCTTAATGCCGGTAAACAAACACTACAGTCAATAAGTGCACTTCACTCCCCTAGTACGAATCAAGGTTTTACGTTTTATTTATTGAATTTGGCATTGAAAATCTACTATACCAAATCAACAGCCGTCCATTGTTTGTTATATTTAGTGGTTGTAGATTAGAGTAACTAACACCTAAAAAAGGCAGAACCCAAAAAAAAAGGGTGAACGAAATCATTCACTGTTTTTCACTTCTCTTTCTAAATGCTTTTAAAAACCCAATTTTTTTAAAGTTATTGTAAATAAACATATGGTTCGAAACAAGTCTTCTAATGTTAACTGTTGACTCTAGCAACTCTACTCCAATACGCAAGGTAAACTCTTCTTTGAATCAAAACAATAAACATCCACAATTTGATCGTAAAGCTCAATGTCCCGTGAGGTGTAAACGCAACGCGTCGGCTCTGCATGCAGTGATGCACTGGAGGTGGGACGCTTATTTTTAGCACTCCTTGTTTTGTAAATAGACGTTTTGGTTTGGAGTGACGGAAGGGCTCTGTCCTACTTGTTTGGAATATCTGACCCGATATACGGCTTGACATGTTTTATATCCATTCTACCTTTAGTATCCAAGATTTACCAAAATCCTACCTAAGCCAAAAGGGCCTTCACTTATGGATGTAGATCCATCTTCAATCTTTTCACAAAGTAACGATTAGCTAGCCGTTGGTCTTATAAGAAATTCGTTCAATTACGAGATGGATTTTAAAATAAGTATGTTTTTCAAGAAGAGGTCTGGACTCTGAAGAGATTTTCGGCATTAGTAAATATTGTCCTGGTAACATTTACATTGAGATACATTCTGATTCGGTGTTTGCTGTAGATTTATCATGCAATGATAGAGCGCAGATATCTGGACGTGGCTGCAATAGATTGGATGCGATTGAGTGTAAGATCAGGGGTTGGTCCTAGCAGTGCAGATGAGGAATGTTGTGTTGAGACGAAATTAAAAGCTTGCCACAGAGAACTTCTTTTATTAGCGCGCATCCGTAAGCGTCGCCGTTCGCAAGACTCATTATATTCACTTTGACTTAATATATTTACGAAAATGTACATCTTTATCTTATATATATATAAATCAAATGTTGTTCGTTTGTCTCGTCAAAACTCGAGAACGGCTGGGCCGATCTAGCTGATTTTGGTTTTGAAATGTGTGTCGTAGTCCAGGGAGGGTCTAAACGTTGAGAAAATATGTAAAAGTTGCGAGCAAGATAGGATAGGACAAGGTCTGCCGGGCCCACTAGTATATATATATAATTCTACAGTACGTGTGTATGTCACTGAACTCCTCCTAAACGGCTGGACCGATTTGAATGAATTTTTTTTGTATGCGTTTGGATGGCGCCCTGGATGGTTGAGATTCACAAACCATGCAGGACAACGTCACAATATATATTATGCAGGGCACTACCTAGAAAAGGCCAACGCCCAACAGTTAAGTGTAGCATATAGACTGCCAATGAGACATCAGACAATACAAATACAGGGTTCTAGTGGATTTATATAAACCAGCGCTTCCTATACCCTTCATCCTATCTTGCGCGACCAACTTAAATTAGTATAATTCCACGAATTTCGAAACTTTTTACAAAACAAAACCGTTATGGCTGAAAGAAATATATCTGGCGGAAAGCGTCGCGGAATTCGGTTCGTTAGCCACAGGCTACCAAAGTGGCGACGGTTTCCGACGACACTGACGTTTCGTCACACCCGGTCGTTAAACAAAATGCACAGTCACGATGAAAATCACACTAATATTATAAAGGCGAAAGTTTGTATGTGTGTTTATGTTTTTTAGTCTCACGCAAAAACTTTGTTACTCTTTCACGCAAAAACTACAGGCCGGAATTGGCTGAAATTTGGATTGGAGATAGATTATACCCTGGATTAAGACATGTACTTTTTATCCCGGAAAATTAAAAAGTTTCCAGGGAACCAGTCAGTCAGGCTATATATATAACCTTTTTACCGATTTTGCCAGGTACAGAGACAGACTCCTAGAGTCGAACAAGGCCTCTATTAATCTTAATCGTAACTCCAGAAATCAAAAAGTTCCCAAATAAAAAAAAACTGAAATCCATGCGCACAAAGTCGCTGACATCGTCGAATAATAGATAAAAGATAATAAAGACTTTCAATAAGAAGATCAAAATACTTTCAATAAGAAGATCAATTCTTAAACCTACGTGGTTTTTCGCAGTGCTACCACCAAAATTGTAACGATTTTTATTTTGATAATAAAAATAAAAAATAGGTTTTATACACTAAAAACCGTAGCTTTTATTCCTGTGTATACTCACATTTTTTTATTTATACCCACAATCGGATTATCTAACACGCTGAGTGAAAAACAGGTCATATCACGGCCCATAACTCTTACTATCAACTTTATATTTTGTCCGCGCGCCAACTCGGAAAGGCGCGCTATAAATCAAGATTACCAACACCGATGTCACATTTCTTTCCGGAACGTATAAAAATGCTGCCTGTTTTAGATTCGTGTAATTTAATCTACGTCAGTACTAATATGTTTCTAAAACTGAACTGCCTCATTAATCTACCTATTTCAGCTGAAGATCCTGAAATCCTGGGATGTAGTCTTTGGGTTTGGCCCAAAATAGTTACAGGGTTGTACGCCAAGTAATTCTCAGTTGTTGGAGATGGTACACACCCGAGCCTCGTCAGGTACCTGAAGCCATGAGTCATGCGACTGACCTTCCTCCGCTCATGTCGGATTGCCGGATACTACTACTTTTACATATACATACACCATCCATACCATCAGAGTCGATATGGTGCGCGGTCTATAGTCGATAATATTATCGACCTCGCGCCGTCCTAATGAAGTCCCGTTAGTTTTCGAGCCGGCGCACGCGCAGCCCAACAGCCGCCGCCCGTTGAAAAACCAGTACGATCCCAGTCACGACACTGAACGCACGCTCGTCTTAGCCATTTCACGCCTACGAACACTACGTACCTAGACCCCGCGTAGGGAATTGTTAACTATAGTATTTGTGCCTGCCCTATATTTCTACTTCTATTTCTTGCCGACTAAATCTTGTGCTTATCTGTTTCTTCTGTGTGTAACTGTGCTTCAAAAAAGAAACCGGAGTAAGTAAAGTGAACCCAAACTGTAAGTCCTCTCTTTTATTTAACTAATCTAACCTTAGAAGCCACTAAGCTGTTGGCAGGGAGCAAATACTTCCTTTGAATAAATATATTCGAAAATAAGATTAACTATATAATGATCATCTAGAAAATGATGAGTAGATTCCAAAAATATATAACACTACTATAGTTCAATATCCAGTGATTCACAAAAAAATATCATTTAATGAAAATGTGAATAAGATTCCAATTTAACTAGATTAATTTAGATTTTTAACTTTTTAGTTAGTTTTTTGGCAAGGTCGTGTTTTTAATTTTTTTTTATCATGACTTATTAGATTCGGAATACTCACATTTAATATAGTCTGTGAAACCGCTTCACTTGAACGCTTCATTTTCTTCGTATTCCTGTCGAAATAGGAGCCGGTAAATAAGATGATCTTGTCAAAAAATATTATTATTTGAAAGTCAAATCTAGAAGTCTTTACAACACAAAGAACCTCAATCAGTTATAAGTAGGCTTGACACATAAGCAGCAGCATTTTAAATCCAAATCATGTTTTCCTGAGATTAATTCTGCTTACTTATCAACCGCAGGCTCCCTTCTTATTCCTTTCTTCCTGGATGAATTTTCGTTATTTTCCCCACCTCGCTTGGCCATTATCTGCGCAAGAGAGACATGACGATTTTTGAATCCGGCTTCATTATTCTGTCCACTGTTAACAGTTGATCTGTCACTAGTTATCGAAGCTTCTGTACTAAGTTTTGATGAGACTTTTGCAAGTCTCTCTCCCTTACCAACTGTATTATCTCTCGATAATTCATTTTCCACATCTGTATCAACTTGGTTTTCATCTTTACAGTCGCATTCCATTGCTCGAATCGAATTACCATTGTCATTACTTTCTCTTTCTTTACCGATAACTTTCCGCTTCTTATCCATTTCTGATGTCTTACTAACTCCATCATTTTTATGTAAACTTGATCCTTCGTTTGTAGATTGATGTGGAGATTTGGCGCGAGGTGAGCATTCATGATAACTTTCATTTATAGAGCTATCCGTTAGTAGAAGTGGTGGTGAAGGTGGCTGCAAGAGAAAATAAATGGTTCGACTTTCCATAGACTTCAAAAGACAATGTGAATAACGCAAAAAGGCAAAATGACCTTTAGATCTTTAGACACAGTATGATAAAAATCCTGACTCTCTCATTGACCGACTATCAGTGCCCAACCGAAGCCCTTGGAGTTTGTGAGCTGATATTTTGCAATGAGATTTCCTTACAATGTAGACAACGGCGCGGGCTATAGCTGGCGCCAGTATATTTTAACTACAGTGTTATAAAGGTATAGACGTAAATAAGTGTACTTATGTATTGTATAAGTCCTATGTTATGTATGACGTATTGTAGATAGCGACAGCTAGAGGTCATAAAAAAATTCAAACACTCACATGTTCAACGATGGACGCCCCGCTTTCATTCAATGGCACCTTTTCGTTACTCAAATTAGGCGTAGAAGTTACCACAACAAGCTAAATCAAACAGAACAAAGTATTATGGAACCAAGTATGAAAGAGTTCTGAAGCAAATCAATACCTACCATGGAAAACTGATAAGGATATATTGGTCCAAACACATACCTAATGCAATTTCCAGTTTAAGAATTAAATGCTTACCTTTATATTCTTAAAAATTCAGAAACACAAAGGATAACTTTAACAATACGCAAATCACGCAAACGATTTCATTTTTGAGAACAGTAAAATAACCTCTAGTATAGTCCCTCAAACCTATCTGACCCGGTGGCAGCGTCGCTAGTAGATATAAAAAAAAAGTGTTTGCAAATCACACACGGCAGAAGTGAAACTTCAGAAAAGTAGCCTACGAGATAATGAGATAAATATAACTTGTATTTTATCTCATTCTCTCGCAGGCTAAATCCTATTATGAATATATTTTGGTGTAACTTTTTGTTTCATTGAATTTTCAAATTACACCGAATCAAAGAAGTTTCACTTCAATAAAAACAAAGATAAAACAGGCATAAAAATTTGTTCCAATTTTGGCCACCGGGCGAGAGGCCCAAATGTCTAAGCAAATTGTAATCGTTTGACAGCTTAAAACGAATTACGCGAACTGTATAAGGAGTTCATACACGCTTTTTGACGTGCGGGCATCTATGAACTCTTTAAACAGGTCGAATTATCAGCTTTTTTTTCAACAACACTTCAGCCCTTGACTGCGATATTACCTGATGGTGAGTGATGATGCAAACGATTACGATTTTCTTACACAATCGGGGGGCAGATAAATTTATGGGACTATAAATTCTAATAAAACAGTACGTAATAAGTGCTAACATAAGATATATTTAGATGTAAAACGAGCTGAATCACTCATCTTTGAAGGACATCTCGTCCCCGGAGGCGGTATAGTTGGAGCTGCGCCGGTCCCAGTCCACTTCGCGGCGCACCCGTCTCTTCCTGCGCGGCTGTCGCTGCACGCACGATATGGTCAGCGAGTCGAAGGAATTAGATGCTTTACGCTCGTTCTCGTTATCTCTCTCATTTTGGAGTTTCACGCTACTCAACTCTGACACTTCCTTGAGCTGGTGAAAGACACAAAAGTTTCAACTCACTGGTCTTGATGAAATTATGAAGTAACAAGGACCAGCAACGCTATATAAATAAATAAATAAATAAATTCTAGTTAATGTTGAATTTGTAATTGTCGAAAATGCCGTAAACGTACGTACTGCGTACACGATTACGGCACTCTGATACTAATCTTATCTTACTTCTTACTAATATTATAAATGCGAAAGTTTGCATGGATGTATGGATGTATGAATGTATAGATGTATGGATGTTTGTAACTCAATCGCGCCCCAACGGCTGAACGGATCGGGCTGAAATTTGGCACAGAGATAGATTATAGTCTGGAATTCCCGCGGGAACCGAAAAACCTAAATCCGCGCTGTAGAAGCCGCGGGCATTAGCTAGTCTCTGAATAAAGAATTTAAAGAACCATGTATTTTATCGTATTTTCTAATTCCTAAAAGCTCATGTTGACATGATCCAACAAAATTACTAGCGGCAAATAGGTACATTTTTGCTGCCCAATCCAATGTTATCCCTTATTAAACGTAAACAAGCGTCTAATAAATCCAATAAACTTTTACAAGTGTTTGTGAATTCAAATTCAAATGTTTTTTATTCAATTAAACTTTTACAAGCTCTTTTGAATTGTCAAGTGAATTTACCAATGGTTCAGTTAAACATTGAACAAGACCTAATCAAACTTCAATACATCTGCTTCCTTGTAAACAAACGTCTGTGCTATTAAACAAGGTCGTGAGGCCCTGGTGACACCCTCTGGGGTTGCAAATGTTCATGCGCGGTGGTAATCACTTAACAACAGGTGACCCGCGTGTTCGTTTGCTCGCTATATTAAATGTCACCGTAAGATTGTAAAAACCGTTAGACTATAATCTAACTCGCGAAATGCAAAGTGTCGAAAGATTACAATTTAACGCATTATTTTCCGGTAAATTGTAATCTGTTAGGTTTATTAATCCAATAGAACCTAACTACCTGATTGTTTATGTCGGACCCTAACCTAATCTACAAGAAACAGACAAGAAAACGTAAATACAATGAATATTTCAAAAATTTACACTCAGAATATTGAACGGTTCGCAATCTTTCGACAGTTTACAATTTCGCGAGTTAGATTATAATCTAACGGTTTTTACAATCTTACGGTGACATATACATAGAAATGGCTTCTTATGGTAAGCGTGAAACTGTCGCACCTTAGCCTTAGCCTTGCGCAGCTGCTGCCTCATCTCGTGTATGATCTCGTCCTTGAACTGCGCGCGCAGAGCAGCCACATGGCACTGCTCGTCCAGCGCTGCGCATACTCTTTGCATCGCGTGCACTTCCTCCCTTAAAGCCACGTTCACTTGCCGCAGGGAGCGGACGTTTTCATTGCTCGGCTGGCCATGATAAGCAGTATTCTTTTATTTAGGTTTTGGCGATCAATCACTCACGCAGGCGAAATTGCTGAGTCTACAATACCGACGCAATGTCGCCTGCTTATCGATGTTTTATCGGATATACCATGGAGAGTGTGCTCTGGAACTTCGCAACCTTGTTCCTCCTTCTCCGTTCTACCACAGAACAGCAAGAAACCGTGAGCGTTGGCACCCTTACGTGGTTGACGTCTAATTTGCTCGCACGAAGCGTTTTTTGCTCGACGTTTCTGATACGAACCGCTAGGGTGTGGAACACCCTCCCAGCGCACGTGTTTCCTGCCACTAATAACTTAAATACCTTCAAGGCAAGAGTGAATAGGCATCTTCTAGGCAAGCGCGTTCCAACCTAGACCTCATCATTGCTTTGCACTAAGCATGATTGTCGTCAAGCGCAAGCCTATCACGCAATTTAAAAATAAAAAAAAGTTTGAGTTAATTTTTAACACCCGGAACATCGCGAACTGCCTCGTTGGTCTAGCGGGTAGCGTAGTCAACTGCGGATCACGAGGTCCTGGGTTCGATTCCCGGTCGGACATAAAAATTGTTAGGTATTGGGTTTTTCAATTAAGAAATTCTCAGTCAGCCCGGAGTTGGAAGTTGGCGGTGTTTCACCCCCGTGCCTCGGAGAGCACGTTAAGCCATCGGTCCCGGTTATTATCACTAACATGATAATAGTCGTTAAAGCCCGCCAACCCGCATTGGAGCAGCGTGGTGGGTCTAAGCTCTAATTCTAACTCTCCTATGAGAGTGGAGGCCTGTGCCCAGCAGTGGGACGTTAATAGGCTGTAGTGGAACATCGCGAAATGGTCAAGGATAGCACAACTTTCCTGTTGATGAGATAAGACGAAGGCCAACCTTCAATAGTGGACAAAGGCACGAGAAGACGTTTTAACGAATTGAGGCCAACCTTTACGTGACGTGTACGTTACTGTAGCGAAGTCGTTAAATTTACGCATTTTGATTGACTGATTTGTGCTTCAGACAACACAAATGACCCGGGACCTCCGCACGTTAAGACAACAGCGCTAAACACGGAAACGCCACGGAGGTCGTCAAAAGAAAGAAAGTTAGATATCGAAGCAGCTACCTTGATGCTGATCTCCATCGGATGCAGAGGCTCCTGATAGAGATGTGACTCCCGACGCACCAGCGCACCAAATTCCTTCACTGGCTCTGCGTCGCGACATTGCTGCCACCAAACACACAACTTTTCTGTGCTACACTAACCTTGCCATTTTAAAAGTTCTATGTGAATTAGACACAATGAAAAATTAATCTTTTTGGATATAGTAAGCAATGACAGAGGATCAGACCCAGATTGTCTAAAAGTTGCCGATCAAATCGTCAAAGTTCGGCGTCAAAGTAAAATAAACCAAAACGGCATTGAATTAGAGCTCAATTTCGTGTATCTAATCTTATCCGTTTAGGGTTTCGTACATACCTAAATGTATGAGAATGGATACACGAAATTGAGCTCTAATGCAATGTTGTTATGGTTTATTTTACTTTGACGCCGAACTTTGACGATGACGATTTGATCGGCAATTCTTACACACTCGCACCTCAGGGGCCTAATTGTCTAAGCAAATCGTAACCATTTGACAGTTTAAAACGTATTATTCGAACTGTTTAAGGAGTTCATACACGCTGCTATATGTTACTTGTCTCTGATACACGTTTTTTGACGTGCAGGTATCTATGAGCTCCTTAAACAGGTCGAATTATCCGTTTGACGATGACGATGAAACGATTACGATGATAATATCCTTACACAATCGGAGGACATATCTTGATATATTCCTGACTTTTTTCGCAAACCTTAATCAATAGCTTCTGGAGAATTGAACAGTTTATTGAACGTTAAATTGCTGATATGTGTGTGGACCAATAAGTATAACCTATCTACTATAAAATTATATGAGAATACCTCTCGAGCTCCTGAGCAACAAATATCAGCCATGACTTCCGCATCTTTAGTTGAAACATCCCTAAAAATTAATGATTTTATGTAGAGGTAAAGACACGCTACTTCAACCGAGTGTTTTTTTAAAGATTTTTATAAATCCCTTATAGGAACTCTTTGATTTCCAAGATGAACATACGCCTTAGCCACTCTCAAGGCCCACAACACACTGAGTTCGTTGTAGGCTCTTCTCAGATCAGGACGCGTTTGAACCCTCGTAGCTTAAGTTTTAAAATATCGTCGGTAATTGTCACCATCAACGTCTTTTTTATTTTAATTAAAATTATAAACCTTAACACTAAGGCATTAAAGTTTCATTTCGAATGTAGTTTATTTATATGTTCGCGAGCATGTTGGTCTCGCGAGCATGTCGGTCACGCGAACGTGTCGGTCACACGAATCTACATTTTTACCCCCTACCAAAAAGTGCACAACGGCCTAAAGAAGTTTTCATTTCAATAATTAATATACTTTGACTTTGACTTTCATTTTATATGTTCAGGTAATAAGTTCGTAAAGTTCACTTTTCCAGGATACGACATTTTACCAAAGTTTTACTAGTATCAAATCAAGGCCAGTAGATAATAGGGAGGAATACGAACGGTGTATGGTACTTGGTATTGGATAGTTCCTTTCTCAACGTTAAAATGGTCTGTTCGTATTGCTGCATGTCCTTATTCAATCTTCTTATCTCCCTAAAAGAGCAAAATTTATACACCAAGGGTAGACTGAAAGGTTTAAGATCAAGGTACCAATCTGCCCCCTTTCGATTGAGGAAATAGTAATGGTGATCGTTTGTCAAACGGATAATCCCATCTGTTTATGGAGTTCATAGATGCCTGCACGTCAAAAAGCGTGCATGAACTCCTTATAGAGTTCGAGTAATACGTTTTAAGCTGTCAAATGATCACGACACTCGTCCCTCCTAATGGGCGATTGTGTAAAATTTGCTACAATCATTGTTAGTCTCAATTATTTTGATTGGCTGAATTTATGGTATTTTGGCTGCGTCAATGGTCAATTTTGGCCAAAAGTGGAAAACGTTTTAATCGCCTTCCTGAAGTTAGGAACAGCTATATTTCCTACTTTTTTGAGATCTTTTGGTATTTCCCAGGGTAAGGTACAACCCAATCCAGATGCTATTACAATATTAGGTTTATCTCTTTTCCTCTTATGATTACAGTAACTCAAGAGAAAGGGGAAGAATGTTAACTGCATCAGGGGCCATATTACGTAAAAATTACAGCTACAGTGTAACAATCGCAATCACCTCTGATTGGTTAACATATCTCCGCTGTTGGCCAAAATCTATTGACGCAGCAAGAATACCATAAATTCAGCCAATCAATAAGAAACTGTAACAATGATTGATGCAGATTTTACATAATAAGGATATGATAGTATTTACCTATCTTTGGTAACGTTTTCCATCTTGAGCGATTCGTTTAGCACCTTCATCTCGCTCACTTTCCCGCACGGATTTTGGTTTCTCTACAACAAAATTTTCTGTAAGCCATGGGATCGTCTAACATAAAATATCAAGTTGGATTTCTCTGCCCCCTACTTAATTACATATTATGAATGCGAAAGTATGACTGTCTGTCTGCTACGCTTTAACGGCCCATCTTTTCAACCAATTTTGATGAATTGTGGTACAGAGATAGGTTGCATCCCGGGGAAGGAAATAGACAACTTTTTATCCTAGAGAATTAAGGAGTTCTCACAGCAATAAAAAAATCATCTAGTCTCACGTAAATTGTAAAACAGCTATTTGGCAAAATATTTTTAATTTTTCCGTAAAATACTTGTTTTGAAGGCTGTAGTAATAGCCACTTTCAAAGTACTCATGCGGTACCAGATGTTTTAGAAATTTAGACAAATTAAAACAAAATATTAATCAGCCAAAATCCTTCTATTCATTAGAAAAAATACAGGAGTAGATAATACAATAACAATACAATAAAAATTAATACATCCAAAAGTTAAAAACATACAAAACACAAAACGCACAGCCACAAAAACTAGAAGAATTTGTAATTTTTACTGCTCTTCCCTCGCTCTGGTTTCAAACTGTTGCGATTATCACCTTGCTCAAGCTCCCGGCGATGCCTGGAACAAATTCACATAATAAATAGTTTGTTTCCCCTAAGAACAGGGAAATTCGCAGTAATACATATTTTCGGAAAGGTTGAGTGTGTTTCAAAATGTCAATCAAATAGGTAACTCCAGATAAACAAAACAAAGCTGTTAAAGGAATGTCCGAAAAGTATATATGTATGTTCATCAAGTAATTTTTTTATGGCAACTTTTGATTATATCGGGCTTTATCACATCGACCTATTTGGACACAGTATGTGATCCATGACATACTCCATACACATAAAGGCGTTAACCGTAAGGCGTTCGTTTGAGAATGTTTCGGTGTACTGAAGACGTTAATATTACTGGTCAAACTTTAAAAAGTAATTTGAAATCTTCAGCAGGACAAACTGATAAGTAAAATGAAAGAAAAATGGGTAATTAGCCAAACATAAAAAAAGTCTTTAAAAATCTTTAACAGGAAAAACGATAAGTAAAATGAAGGAAAAAGGGGTATTTAGCCAAACAAAAAAGTCATTTGAAATCTTTAGCAGGACAAAACGATATGTAAAATTAAAGAAAAAGGGGTATTTAGCCAAAAATAAAAAGTCTTGAAATTTATATTAGGACAAACGATAAGTAAAATGAAAGCAAAAGGGGTTTTAGCCAAACATAAAAAAGTCATTTGAAATCTTTAGCAGGACAAAACGATATGTGAAATTAAAGAAAAAGGGGTATTAAGCCAAAAATAAAAAAGTCTTTTGAAATTTATATTAGGACAAACGATAAGTAAAATGAAAGAAATAGGGGTATTTGGCCAAACAAAAAAAATGTCTCTTTAAATCTTTAGCAGGAAAAAAGGATAAGTAAAATTAAAGAAAAGTGGTATTAATTACACTCACCACAATCTTGAACCGAATATATCGGACTCTGTGATCTCGTTAAAGTGAATGCCGTCAATGGTACAGTAGTCAAACTCTCTCAGCCTCCGCAACACTTCCAGAAGCCCGCGAAGATCAGAGTCCTTCCGAGACAACCGCTTGCGGAGCACCGCTGCCTCCGCGCGGAGCTCACACTCGATCTGTTCCATACAACAAGGGTTTAGTCGGCTTGCACAACTTTGGACATATTTCTGGGAGTTATTTTTCATTGCTCTTCTCAGCCCAGGACGCGTTTAGAACCCTCGTAGCCTTAGTTTTAAGGTACCATGGTTAGTTATCCAGGACGCGTTTGGAAACCTCGTAGCTTTAGTTTTAAGATACCGTGGTTAGTTATCACCATCACGTCTTATACTTTGTAAACTGACGTTCAGAAGGTGTATTTAGGTATTTTTTTTAATAAAAATAAATATACTTTTAGTTTGATTGTTTTTCTGGTTATATTGCTTGCAGACGCAGGCTGATTTTCGTCCATTTTGTAAGTTCCAAAACTCAGCATTTTACGGTTTTTCTTGAAAATTATTTTTATTTCTCTGTTACTTATTTAATAGTTGCTGTTGAATCACTTTGTTCATAAGCATACAATTCCCCAAGAACGGCCATAAAATATAGACACAAATAAGTCTATAATCTTGTCTAACAGTCACTAGAAGAAAGTCGCTAATAAAAAAACGCGTAAAAAAATCAATAGAACGCTGAAACATTTGCATACAATACGCGACTCACAACTGTTTTTTTTGAACATTCTTTAGGATCGTGATTTGAAAATTAAATGAAACGAAAAAGCGACAAACTTTAGACTAACTTTTACAAAAGTAGGCTACTTTTCTGAAGTTTCACTTCTGCCGTGTGTAAATTGCACACACACATTTTTTATTTATTTATAGACTAGCGTTTGGCTGCGACTTGCTCAGACTTGCTGGAATTAGTGATGCATCCTAAGGTGGAGCGCGCTTGCCTAGTCACTCTTCGATTCGAAGATACCAATACAATAAATGGATGGAAAAACGGAAGTCGGAAGGTAGTTCCATATCTTAGTGGTTCGAGTATATTTGTTTGTCCTTCAATCACGCCGCAACGGAGCAACGGATCGACGTGACTTCAACCAAAATAATCAATGATAAATGATTTATTTATTTCATGTAGGACAACTTGTGTCACTTATGAAACGTTAAGACTCTACCACCGGTTCGGAAAGCTAATTCTACTGAGAAGAGCCGGCAAGAAACTCAGCAGTTGCTCTTTTCATAGAAAAGAAAAGGTTGCAATATGTAGACAACACAATTACGTTATAAGTATTACACTGACTTGTGGGTCACTGGATGCGAGGCCGGTTGCTTCTATGCAACTTTGTCATTGATAAAATCATCGATAGTGTAATAACCTCGACTTAACAAATGCTGTTTAACACAGTCTTTAAATCTATGTAATGGCAAATCCAGAAACTCTTTGGGAACTATATTATAAAAGCGTACACTCGACAACACAAAGGATTTCTGCACCTTGCCGCACACGATACGACGCTGTTACTCAATCAATCAAAAAACCTTAAACCACGCAGACGAAATCGCGAGCATCAGCTAATCAAACATACGAGGTACCTCGGAATGCTTGCGCCGCTCCAGCAGGAGCCGCGATGTGACCTCCGTCTCCAGCTCTTCCACAGTGCGCGTAAGCAGCGTATTCTGGCTCACCAGGTCGCTGACCCACGACTGGAGCACTTCCACCTGCTTCTGTTAATACGTGCACAAGTTGCAACAAACAACAGTCCAAAAGGCGAAATTTCGTATACTTTGATCAACAATAGTGAAGTAAGGCTTCACTTTTTAACTGGAATATAAACACCTGGTAATTTGTTATAGTTGGGCATAAGATGAAAATATAACCACCCGTAATTCCAGGTCATTTCTGCCACGTACCCGCCAAATTGTAACAAACAACAGTCCAAAAGGCGAAATTTCGATAATCAACAATAGTAAAGTAAGGCTTTACTTTTTTACTGAAATATAAACACCTAGTAATTTGTTATAGTTGGGCATAAGATGAAAATATAACCACCCGTTATTCCAGGTCATTTCTGCCACGTACCCGCCAAATTGCAACCAACAACAGTCCAAAAGGCGAAATTTCGTATACTTTGTACAACAGTAGTAAAGTAAGGCTTTACTTTTTAACTGGAATATAAACACCTAGTAATTTGTTTTAGTTGGGCATAAGATGAAAATATAACCACCCGTTATTCCAGGTCATTTCTGCCACGTACCCGCCAAATTGCAAGAAACAACAGTCCAAAAGGCGAAATTTCGATACTCAACAATAGTAAAGTAAGGCTTTACTTTTTTACTGGAATATAAACACCTAGTAATTTGTTATAGTTGGGCATAAGATGAAAATATAACCACCCGTTATTCCAGGTCATTTCTGCCACGTACCCGCCAAATTGCAACCAACAACAGCCCAAAAGGCGAAATTTCGTATACTTCGATCAACAGTAGTAAAGTAAGGCTTTACTTTTTAACTGGAATATAAACACCTAGTAATTTGTTTTAGTTGGGCATAAGATGAAAATATAACCACCCGTTATTCCAGGTCATTTCTGCCACGTACCCGCCAAATTGCAACAAACAACAGTCCAAAAGGCGAAATTTCGATAATCAACAATAGTAAATTAAGGCTTTACTTTTTTTACTGGAATATAAACACCTAGTAATTTGTTATAGTTGGGCATAAGATGAAAATATAACCACCCGTTATTCCAGGTCATTTCTGCCATGTACCCGCCAAATTGCAACCAACAACAGCCCAAAAGGCGAAATTTCGTATACTTTGATCAACAGTAGTAAAGTAAGGCTTTACTTTTTAACTGGAATATTAACACCTAGTAATTTGTTTTAGTTGGGCATAAGATTAAAATATATTCCAGGTCATTTCTGCCACGTACGCGCAAATTGTGGAACCAGCTTCCATCTTCTGTGTTCCTTCATGATTATAATATGGGGCTCTTCAAAGGACGGATAAATAAATATCTCAAAAGCCAGCAACGCATTGGCGGTTCCTCTGGTGCTGCAAATGTTCATGGGCGGCGGTTCACTTACCATCAGTTGACCCGCCTGCTCGTTTGCTCGCTATACATATAAAAAAAAATAACAGTCAACACAACATATTAGGTACGTCAGGCTCTATCCAAATGGATCCAAAAAAAATATTCATGAATGCTTGGCTTAAAAACGATATTTCATCGGATATTTGAGATCAGATACCGGGCAGTTGCACGCAAACTGGCTAATGAATGAATGAATAAGCACTCAGCCCCCGACTGTGTAAGACAATAGTAATCGTTTGTCGAACGGATAATTCGACCAGCTATTTAAGCAGTTCATAGATGCCTGCACGTTAAAAAGCATGTATGAACTCCTTAAACAGTTCGAGTAATACCTTTTAAGCTATCAAATGATTACGATTTTCGTAGTCGATTGGGCCTCTGATGTAGGTACCTGTAGCTTGTGGCTGCCCCCAGTCCTGTTGATAATCTCTATTCGTTCCTCGTAGGCCCTCTGAACGTCCTTAAGCACCTCCAGAGAAGGCCCGCCCGCGCACACGCAGCGCTCCGCTGATGATTCCACCACGTTGTGGCTGTTCTCCATTGTTTCCGCTTATGTGTATACCTATCTGCACCCTTAGCACCGAACGCGATAGCTACAATAGCATGATCAAATAGTTTGAGCATGAACTTAGAAAGGCTGGAACCCAGAGGCGTGAACCCAGGCGCTGATTTAGGCACTCACTACTAGCTAAACGCCTAAATGAGTCCCCGGGACGACAGAGCTTATGGTGGACTTCTTACAAAATTGATCCTTATCAGGCAAGGTGCTAGTTACCACCATTCATAGGTCCATATTTACCACCATACCAAAAATACCTCTAAAGAATATGTTATATCTGTCACCGTAACAATGTAAAAACCGTTAGATTATAATCTAACTCGCGAAACTGCAAACTGTCGAAAGATTACAATTTAACGCATTATTTTTCGGTAGATTGTAATCTGTTAGGCATATTAACCCGACCTAAGTTGTTCTACCTGGTTCTTTATGTCGAAACCTAACCTAACCTACAAGAAACAGACCAGAAACGTAAATACAATGAATATTTTAAAAATTGACACTCAGGACATTGAACGATTCACAATCTGTCGACAGTTTACAATTTCGCGAGTTAGATTATAATGTAACGGTTTTTACAATCTTACGGTGACATATCGATAAACGTCCACTGGTGGGCTTAGGTCATTTGGATCGCCCCATCTTGCACCGCTATTTCCAAGGACTCACTTAAAATCATCAATGAAATCGTCCGCCACTTTATAGAAGGCAGAATTCCCGTCTAGCCAAACACTACGCTTCCCTATCAGCGTCGATGTATAACCCAAACCAACAAATAACTATTGAATCAATAACAATGTAGTAATCACAGGGTTAGTGCTACAGACTTTGATTATCTCAGTGGGATCGTGCGTATTTCATCTTAATATAATTATAAGCAAAATATCTACAAAAATACCTTAAAATACCATTGTTTTGCAAATGATGAACATGTCTACATTAAAGTCTGTCAGTTTCAGATTTCAATTTGGCATAACGAAAAAAACTTTTTTGAATAGTTCTATTTCTACAAATACTTCAACCAGAAACTTATTCATCAAAGGGTCTAAGAGACTGTGGGGTTGTTTGTTGAGGTGCTTGATCAATATGACTTTTTTTAAAATAATATAATTACCATAAGTTTAAGTTTTGTGTATACTAATTTTGTTTTGTATTTTGTCTGTGTACGTTATAATTGCAAATAAAGATTTATTTATTTTTATTTACCTATCTTGTATTATGATTAATAACTGGATATTTGAACTGATCGACTAATACAAAAAACGTACCTACAGATAAACCGCTGGGTCTAGAACTTGAGATTTTTCATAAAGAATTATTCTATATCGTAGACTCCCACTGCGAACACGGTAAAAAGCTAGGCAAATAAAACAAAACGGACACCAAAAAAATATTTATTCGATAATAAATTTGGCTAGTTCTTTGTACCTACTTACAGATAATTACATTTGTACAGATGTGTTTCACACGAGTCTGAGCAATAGCATAAGATTTGATTGAGATTGAGTTTTGATAGACGGTATTTATTAGTTTGCCATTTGTTGTGTATCACCGTAAGATTGTGAAAACCGTTAGATTGTAATCCATCTAGCGAAATTGTAAACTGTCGAAAGATTACAATTTAACGCTTTATTTTTTGGTAGATTGTAATCTGTTAGGTATATTGAGCCGATAGAACCTAAGTGCCGAAAGAGACCAGAAAACGTAAATACAATGAATATTTCAAAAATTGACACTCAGAATATTGAACGGTTCACAATCTATCGAGAGAAAAAGCGCTAGATTGCAATCTGACGGTTTTTGCAATTTTACGGTGACATATAGCTTGAATTGTTTTTCGAACAGTACTTATTTCATTTTCTAGAAAATATTTATTTTTGAAGTGAACCCTCTTTAGAATCGTTGTGATTTAAAAATTCGATGAAACGAAAAACTAAACGAAACAGTGACACCAAAAAGAGACAAACATATTCATAATAGGATTTAGCCTGCGAGAGAATGAGATAGAGTGCAAGTTATATTTATCTGATTATCTGGTAGGTTACTTCTCTGCTTCTGTCGTGTGTGAACTGCATACACACACACTTTTTTTCTACAATACATTTTTGAACCTTTTAAATTAAGTATAAGATACATTTTACTTAATAGATTTTCAAAGATTGTTTACGAAAAATTACAAAAAGCATTTTTTAAAACAACATACTGGTTTGAGACAATATAACAGGTCTGTGCTTTAATTATATATACATATATATATATATATATATATATATATATATATGTATGTCTAAAATCGAAGTAAAACATTACAATATCTGTTAAAAAGATAAATAAATAACTTGTTTGGCAGTAACGCTGGCACAGACCTACAAGTCCAACGACCATAAGAAATTAACCTTTATTTCACACAAGTCTAAAACTCAGATAGGACCAAGTTAATATATTTTTGTACCTCAATAGGAAAATAAGATCACTTTGTTGTCCATCCGTCCGTCTCTCAAGACCCGTTTTCTCAGGAACGCATGGAGGTATCAAGCTGAAATTCATATCAAATACTCAGGTCTACTGTCCCTTGGAGCTGTGAAAAAATCAAACTTGTAACTAACCGAAATCAAAAGATACAGCCGTTTATGCTGCAAATTATCGACACTCGCAAGGGAATCGACACCTACAGGGTACTTTCCGTGAACTCAGAATCTTGAAATTTGGTACGAAGCAACGACTTATAGCACAGATAAAGGAAAAATTGCGAAAAGCATAAATTTTTAGGTACATCATATAATAAAAATATTTTTAATAATTTTAAACTTACTACAGGTTTGTACGGAACCCTCGGTGCGCGAGTCCGACTCGCACTTGGCCGGTTTTTTTAAATTATACTCTAAAATATATCGTTCAAAATATTACTCAAAATGAAAAATAAATGCTGATAATAAACTTATGTCAAAATATTTAAAAGATTAACTAATTATTCACATTATGGCCGATGTGTTTATGAAATATGCATACATCATACAAAAATCATACAAAAATAAAAAATGCTTTGTTTATGTTGAATTGATTTCAACATAAACAACATTATATCAACCCGGTATTTCAACACTCAATTTAAACCGAAGCCATTTTATCACTTCGGCGCAATTGAGTTAACATTACTAATTTAATTTAAATTTTACGACAATATCATAAAAGGTTAAAAAATGCTTAATTTGAATAAAAACAACTTTGTTATCCAGATATTTCAACATTTAATTTGAACCGAAGCAGTTTAACTTCGGTAGTTGCAAGTTAACATTAAGTCATAAATATTATCATAAAAACAACTAAGCATAATAAATAGGAAACAGTGTAAATGCACTTAGTTCCCTAATCGCGTAAGCATGATATGTTACAGCTAAAGTTACACTTAAAAACTAGTGGTCGAGAGATGGTGGAGAAAGAGAGGGAGGTGCTTAAATAAAATTAAAGTGATCTCATAACACATTTATCCTCAGATAATAAAGGCTAATAAATAATAATGCAAGCGTATTTCAGACGCTATATATATATATAGTGTTGTTGTACCAATTACGATGCACATGCTATTTGTATCGGTGTCTATCACTGAGATTCAATACTTTATACTTATATTTAGATTGGCCACTTAAGGTACCCTATAAAATAATTGGAGTTTGACGGTCGTTGGACACATACGGAGCACAGACGTTGGACAGATACGAAAAAGGCTCGCTGTTTTATGAATCCAAACTCAGGTAACAAAATAAAAAACTATACTAAGTAGCTCAAGCATTTCTTCAAAAATTTACCACCATCTCTCAAGCTATCATATAATATGCACAAAACACAAAAGTTAGCGCGCATTTCGTCATTTAGTAACACAGAGAAATTGATTTTAAAAAACATTTTCTAAACAAAGTCACTTCTCAGATATGACTGACTTTAAAAAATCTAGACCTAAAACGAAGTCCTGTATACAGAATACAAACGTAGCAACAAAACTAATAAAACACTAAAGTTTCTCACTAAATTCAGCTACGCTCCAGTACTATCTGGAACAAGGTATTTATGAAAATAGTAATTGTTGAATTTGATAAACGTTTAACTACACAAATCCATACTTAATATTATAATTATTAGAATGCGTCTGTCTGTTTCCTTTACATGGACCGCTTAACCAATCGTGATGAAACTTGGCACAAGATAGTTTGCATCCTAGAGATGGTCGTAGGGTTTCATCCCGGAAAATCAAGATTAGTTTAAGATGATTTGTGAGATGGTGACAATTTAAAAAAAACCTGACCGAGTTAAGCTGTGGGCCCTACTCAGACCAGGGCAGGTTTGGAACCCTCGTAGCTTTAGTTTTAAGATACCGTAACTGATTATCACCATCACGGTTTATAAGTTATTGGACGTCATTAAGTTTTTTTTTTAATATTATCATAATAAAAATCGTTACAATTTTGGTGGGTGGCACTGCTAAAGACCACGTAGGTTTAAATCGCGTGCTCTTCCGTCAACATATTATCAGTTTTTTAAACTACTTATAGCTAGAAAATTAGTACAAATACATGACAAAAACAAAACAAAACTACCTACAATTTGCTTAAGAAATACGATTTTAAATTATTCTTAGTAAATTTAATTCTAAAACTACTATCGAGACTATTTATTAAGCGAGGGTTCATGTATGCGCTAGTGCGCTCACCATATTTGTTCTTAGCTGACACGGTGTTTAACTTTTGTTGAGAAAGTGTAAAGTGTAACTAATTTAATAAATTAATAAACCAGTAAATCAACAGTAATTCTTAAGAGGAAGACTTTAAACAGTAACGAAAATCCGTCTCTTACCTTATTTACTGTTCCCAGTGTAGACAGCTGAGGCCGCGGCACGGCTCGCGGCAAAGTGGGCCGTACGGCGCGGAGACAGGGTCGAGAGTCGCGCGGCTAGTACACGCGCTTGAGCTGCTCGTACGTGAGGAAGAAGATAACGTTCCAGGGTCCCATGCGCAGCCACGTGGGGATGAAACCCTTGTACAGGGCCAGGAAGCCCTCGTTGCGGACCGTCTGCCAAGTTAATGCGAACACGTAAGCCGAAAAAATGATGAACTGAAGAAAAAAAAAATGTACTTGATGATGCCGGCTACTTCGTTCGCGTGGACTACTTATTTTGTATTTCTGTGGAAACTCCTCAATGCAGGATGGCCAAATATGACCTGACCAAAAGTGAAAGCGACCAATGATAAATACAACGGCAAAATATAGGTGATTGAAAGGGTATTTAAGCACATCTATTATATTTTTTTATTAAAGCCGGAATAAAAAATAAAATAAACAATTGCAAAAATACCATATTGGATCGTATTAATGTTTCTGAAAACACCTATTTATATATATATGTCACCGTAAGATTGTAAAAACCGTTAGATTATAATCTAACTCGCGAATTTCTAAACTGTCGAAAGATTATAATTTAACGCATTATTATCCGGTAGATTGTAATATGATAGATTTTTAAACCCGACAAAACCTGGCCGGGCACTACTTGATTATTTATGTCGAACCCTAACCTAACCTACAAGAAAGAGACAAGAAAACGTAAATAAAATGAATATTTCAAAAATTTACACTCAGAACATTGAACAGTTTACAATCTTTCGACAGTTTAGAATTTCGCGAGTTAGATTATAATCTAACGGTTTTTACAATCTTACGGTGACATATATATTCTTTAATCTGTTCACCATTCATCACTACGTTTCGTTTCATCACGTAATCTAATGCAGTTACGATATATATATTTTTTCATTTTACAATGTTTTTTATCTTGTTTAATGTGTTTCATGTGTGAGTAATTGTGTGTAAATAAGGTTTTTTGGCAAATAAACATAGCAAAAATTATATGAAACGCACCGCAGACGTCAACGTCAAGTGACAGCTGTCATCGGTCAAATGGTATCGTCAAAACCTATATCAAATTCAAAATCTGAAATCACGAGGGATGCACCATTATTCTTAAAAACATCGATGTTTGGAAACATCTATGCTTCTACGACAAACATCGAAAATAAAAACGATACATCAATGTTTTTCCGATATTTTAGTATTATCTCATTCATAAGCATATTCTTAACACAACTTAGTTAGAGACATTTTTATAAAATTATAGCAACTAAAATCTAGTTGTATGTAAATCCCATATGCAATTCAAATGTTAGTATGTAAGTCTATACCTATATTATATAAAAAAAAGCTTTTGCTTCAAACTAATTAACAAAACAAACTGAACTAAACCTGCCAGCCCACTCGCACGTCCGAGCCCTGCACTAGCAATAGCAAGCTAACTAGACATTAGCAAACAATCTTTCAAAATATTGTAACTTATTTGTGACGAACTACAATAGTTATACTTACAAAATATGAAATATAATATACCTAATAGCTGTTTACGTACCTACCAGTTACCAGTACCATAGTATATTGTCTGTGTTTGTGTAATACTTATACTTTAATATTTAAGGCCTTATAAAATGCAAAAATGGCATAAACTCCAAAATAAATGAAAGACATAATATGCTGGAGTGGTAATGGTTGTTTTTGAATAATGGCGCCGGTGTCGTATTCAATCCTAACCTCAAAACCAAACATGACATTACCAGCAATTTCCGGCTTTAAAAAAAATAAAAATCATTAGATTTAATACACTGCATTATTATCAATCGATCCCACCCTAAATCATTTATGGTCGCGACACTTTACAGTCAGGTCACAGTTTGTATGAAACTGGCCGATCTCCATTCCGGGATAAAAAGTAACGCCTATGTCCTTCCCAGGGATACAACCTATCTCTGTACCAAGTTTTGTCAAAATCGGTTGAAAAGATGGGCCGTTAAAGCGTAGCAGACAGACAGATGTAACACACTTTCGCATTTATAATAATTATTAGTTTTTTTTTATACACTACAAGTTTATCCACTCGACGATTCAAAAGGACTTCTACTTCTTAGTCTAAAGCCAAAGTCTATTTGAATCAAAATGATTTGATTTTTGAATTTTGTATTGTAAACAGGAAGATATGGGAGGTGAATTTTCTTTTTAACCACTTCACTTTAACCTTGACTGCGATCTCACCTGATGGTACGTGATGATACTGTCTAAGACGGGCGGGCGGGCTAACCTGTTAGGGGCATGGCAGTTATATTAAACCCATACCCCTATTCGGTTTCTACACGGCATCGTACCGGAACGCTAAATCGTTTGGCGACACGTCTTTGCGGGTAGGGTGGTAACTAGCCACGGCCGAAGCCTTCCACCAGGCCTGAGCAGGGAAAATTCAGAAATTATAAATTCCCAAATTGACCCTGCCGGGGATCGAACCCGGGACCTCCGCACGTTAAGACAACAGCGCTACACACTGCGCCACGGAGGTCGTCAAAATTCGTATGGAAATGGATACGCCTGTTGACTCGCGTTTTTGTCGGAGAATTCCCCACTAGTTACGAACCCTTCCGGGGGCTTAGTTTGCTCACGCGATCTTAAGTGCCTCGTGGCAATATCGCTTATGATGTTAGATATCACTTTAAGGGACATAACCGCATAAGTGCCCAGGGTTTTACAATTTTAGTAACAAAATCAAAAATTGCACTCTTTAACATTGTCTCTAAATATACTCTGAGCTCTAGTAAGTAGGTTATAAGTTCAGAGAGCCTGTCAACAAAATAAGAACATTCTGGAAAGTAGGTTATAAGTTTAGAGAGAGAGCCTGTCAACAAACTAGGAACATTCTGGGAAAAAAAATTTAAAGGTTTTTACTTTTTCCAACCTCTTTCCATCAGAGGTTCTTTTCATCATTATCAACAATTCTGTCTTATCCAATATGCGCTCGTGTGAAAGAAAAGCTGGGGAGGAGGGAATTAGTAGGTACATGTATAATTGTATAGGTTTGACATGGTAGGTACTTTTTCTCACCTGAACAAAGCAGTCAATAGTTCCCTTGTAAACTTTTTCATTCGCTTTCGCTATGTGATTCTTCATTTTTCTTTGGTTCATAAGTCGTGTCTGAAACGGAAGATATGTAAATAAAAAACAATTCAAAACAAAATGCTCTAGCTACTGGATTTGTCCTCAAGTCTATTACAGCACTGGAAATTTAATGCAACTGAAAGTAATCGACAAAAACAAACATATTAAAATACCACCACCACTCCAGCCCATTAACATCCCACTGCTGGGCAGGCCTCCACTCTCTTATGGGAGAGGGAGAGGGAATTAGGGCTGAAACCCACCACGCTGCTCCAATGCGGGTTGGCGGGCTATTAAAACACCATTGACGCTAAATCAAAAAAACATTGAAACATCATTGACCCTGTGATTAATCTACGTTCCACCACTCACCACCAATCAGCAAAGACTAAAACGCTAAAGCACTAAAATTGGTGTCTCGTGATGAGAGTTCAAGTCTGCAAAGCGCAAATTCTAAACTAACCCAAAAATATCGTTATCGCGATTCATACTCTTCGTGCGCTACTAGTAGTGCCATCTATTATCAGATATCCGACCACCATAAGCTGTAAGCTATGGCTAATGCTACTCTTTCTTTGCGTCGTATTCCTCATTACCGAGGGTCGCGACTCCTTTCCATAATATTATGGTAGGAGTTTCCTTGGGACAATAATGCGGTGAGTTTCCACGTCCTTCCGCATACGACTTGACTAAGAGTACTTAATAAACTCTTAGGATTTTGTAACGATTATTATCAGATGTTAGTGATAATAACCGGGACCGACGGTTTAACGTGCTCTCCGAGGCACGGAGGGAATGAAAAGGCCAAATTTGAAAATTGTTGGGAGCGTATGATATATGCTCCCGAGAGATTAGGAAGACGTTATCGTGATTCAGGAGGCGGCACGTGATTGGCTAACGTAGCCGCGTCATGTTTACATCATCATTTAGGTTATTGGCTAACTTGGCCGCGTCATGTTTACGTCATCATGTAGGTGATTGGCTAATGTGGCCGCGTCATGTTAACGTCATCATGTAGGTGATTGGCTAACGTGGCCGCGTCATGTTCACGTCATCATGTAGGTGATTTTACCGTTTAACTAGTGGTTCGCCCCGAACTGAGACCTCGCGGTATTTTTTTATCCCACGTAAGATGGTGCTAACATCTATTATGCTATCATCTAGTATGCACAAACGAATAAACTTTTACAGAGCGCCATCTATTAACATCATTGTTAAGTTCTGTTAAAAATACTGAAGCTCTTTAAAATTTAAATAATTTCGTTTCCTTTTAATATTTATCTAATTTTAGTATTTGTTGTTCAAGTACACTGTACTTGATTCAACTACAGTGTACTTGAACAACTTGAATTATAATTTTTATTATTCAAATAATTGATCAAGTTTCAAGCTCAGCCTTTCAGAAAATAGGGAGTTCTGAGGTCAACTTTGCACGTTAGAAAATCTCCACTTTGAAAGCCCCCCCATTTCGTCAATTTTAGGGGAAAAATTAAAAAAAAAATATTTTTAGATTCTATTCCTAATTATCTTTAAAATGATATACCGCAACCTTATGTAACGCTATAAAAAATATTTTACTTCGCATTCGCTTCTATGAATTTTTGCCCCCCTGAAATAAATATTTTTATAACTTTTTAATCCATATTCGGCTGGAGGCCATCGGTTTACATATTATATTTAAATTTGAAGTAATTACGTTCAGTAATTCAGAAGTTATAAGGCTCTGACAGACGGACAATTTTTTGGCAACCCTAGGACGGACAAGTGCAAATTCACTCAAGTAGACTCAGAGACCTTCGCTTCGCTGGGTCAACATACGCAATTTATGTTGTTGTCACAACAGCCACTCGTGGCTCGATGCTAGTGAACTCACCCGTATGACGTCGAGCGGCGTGCTCGCGACGGCGCTGCCCAGGCTGGCCAGCAGGCTCGAGAGCAGGTGGTTGAGCGGCGCGTCCCCCAGCGCGCCGGCAAGGTGGCGCTTGGTCGCGTCGTACACGGGCAGCTCCACGGCGGCGATGAGCGCGGCGCGCTGCGACGTGGGCCCCACGCCGCGCCACAGCCCGCGCAGCCCCTCCAGCCGGTACATGTCGACGAAGCACCGCACCAGGTTGCGCTTCTCGTCCCCCATCTGAGATGCGACGGAAACCATGGATATCCATACTATTCATATCCCTACTAACCGCGCAGCCCCTCCAGCCGGTACATGTCATTTGGTACAGGTATAGGTTATTATTATTATTCATTTATTTCAGGCAACAAGGCCATATTATATAAAAATACATAAAATACAAAATACTTAAAAAATAAAAACAATATTTAAAAATAATATACAAACTTAAAATAATACACGAAGGTAAATACAAAATAATAAGACTACTTCGGTACTGCCCTCAGGTCAAAAGTCCGCACTGAGTCTGAACACATTTTATATCCCAGGGACAACATAGGCTACTTTTTATCCCGGAAATCCCGGATCAATTCAAATTCAAATGTTTTTTATTCAAATAAACTTGTACAAGTACTTTTGAATCGTCAAGTGAATCTTCCACTGGTTCGGAATGCCATTCCTACCGAGAAGAACCAGCAAGAAACGTGGCGGTTGCTCTTTTTAAATAAATATTACATTTACAATTATTATATCAATGTATATGTCACCGTAAAATTGTAAAAACCGTTAGATTATATTCTAACTCACGAAATTGTAAACTGTCGACAGATTGACAACTGTTCAATGTTCTGAGTGCCAATTTTTGAAATATTCATTGTATTTGCGTCTTGCCGTTTTTTGTAGTACAATTTTTTTTTGAATATCTGCCGCTTTACCCTGCAGTAAGATTCCGTAAAACATAATGCTATGAAAATAAGCAAAATATACAATCCTGGCAGTTTCAATGTCAATAAAACCTAACATCATCTAGTTTTATAATAAATAAATAAATAAAATTATTACTTTCGATATAAATTTAACTGTACTTACACAACTTGTGATCTCAGTTCAATAATATGAAGGTTACCAGGATACTTCACAGGACACGGGGAAGCAAATAGGTTTGTGCCTGTGAAATTACGCATATGTGTGCAGACCTCGACGATGCCTTGCGATCCGATAGGCAAGTATTAGGCATAATGTGACGATTCTCACCTGCATCCGCACTTTTAGCACATCAGTAGGGTTGGCGATCGCACTGGACAGACCGCCAGCGAACGCCGCGCAGAACGTGTTGGTGGGTAGATGCTCCTTGGACCCCCCATCGGGCCGTCTGGCAGCTAGGGCCTTCTTTAAAGAGTAGTATGTGCCAAATTTGATTGTGCCGTATGTAGCCTGACGGAGCACCGCTGGCCAAATGCTGAAGACAGAAACAAAACTTCAAATGCAAAGTTGTTGTCAACCTTCCTGGGTCCAATATTCTTAAAGTGGGAGGTCTTATAGGTTTGATTCCCAGGTTGGATTGGACAACTACAACATACAAAAATCCAGCAATTTAGGAATCAATAACACCTTAATTGTAATCTGGTGGAATGTTTTGGTTGTAGCTGTTTAATTTATGTAGGTACTGCTAAGATATTAAGGCCCATGTTAAAAAATTAAAATCTATGATTAAAACCGGTCTTTAGCATAGATTGATCTTGTGTGCGGTACTGCACAACCGATACTAAAGAACCTGTTCTTAGCTGATTTCAGTTTATCAATACAGGCTTTAGAGACAAAGCTTATCCATACTTATAAGATGTAAAAGAGTGTCTATATCAGCTGTCTGCACCAAATTTTGGCAAAATCAGGTACTTTAAATGGATGGACTGAACTTGTCACAGAAAGCCAGATGCATATTCGCAGTTCTAGAATAAGTATGGATTAAGAAATACTGATTTGTAGATTCTTGAAAAATATTGAATCAACAATTAAGAAGGGAACAATCATTATACTGAACTGATAGGTATCATTAACCTATGATGAAAATATATACCATAAAATTGCAAATACCGTTAGATTGTAATCTAACTAGCGAAATTATAAACTGTCGATAGATTACAATTTAACGCATTTTTATTAGCGTATTGAATAGAAGTCCATGATAGTGAATGAACTAGAAGTTTAATTCGCTATAATCCGCTACAGTAGACAAATCTGTGTGGTACAGTGCGTCTTTCACCTGCAACATGCGACACCCACCACCCAGCAATTCGCACAGGCACAACACCACACCACACAAATCCTCCAAATCACTCTCAAAGTACGTTTCACTCCGACACCGGAGCATCCTCAGGAGATGTTGACTCGATGTTGACTTCTTCACAATCGTGCATTGTCGAGTCAACATCTCCTGAGGATGCTCCGGTGTCGGAGTGAAACGTACGTTGAGGGTGATTTGGAGGATTTGTGTGGTGTGGTGTTGTGCCTGTGCGAATTGCTGTGTGGTGGGTGTCGCATGTTGCAGGTGAAAGACGCACTGTACCACACAGATTTGTCTACTGTAGCGGATTATAGCGAATTAAACTTCTAGTTCATTCACTATTTTTCGGTAGATTGTAATCTGTTAGGTATATTAACCCGATAAGACCTAATGCACACTACATGATTATTTATGTCGAACCCTAACCCAACCTACATGAAAGAGACAAGAAAACATAAATACAATGAATATTTCAAAAATTGACACTCAGCACATTGAACGGTTCACAATCTGTCAACAGTTTACAATTTAGCTAGTTAGATTACAATCAAACGGTTTTTACAATCTTACAGTGACATATATAAAAATCTTTTGCTGTTCGTTTGTCTCGCTAAAACTCGTGAACGGCTGGGCCGATTTAGCTGATTTTGGTTTTGAAATGTTTGTCGAGTTCAAGGAAGGTTTAAACGGTGAGAAAATATGGAAAAATAAAGAGTTCCCGCGGGAACCAAAACACCTCAATCCACGCGGACGAAGTCGCGGGCATCAGCTAGTAGTTGATAATTATGTTTCATATGAGGAAATATGAAACATATTTCATATGTTCACATTTACATCACATTAAAACTATGAGCACAATGGAAAACATCTAATAACACATAGATAAGTTTACAATTTACAATTAACTAAGCCATACTAATTTATTATTTTGAACTAGCTGATGCCCGCAACTGTGTGAGTTGAGGTTTTTTGGTCTCCGCGAGAACTCTTCAATTTTTCAGGATAAAAATTAGTGTTTTTCCAGACTATAATCTATCTCTGTGCCAAATTTCATCCAGATCCGTTCAGCTGTTCAGCCGTGATTGAGTAACAAACATCCATCCATCCAAACAAAATTTTGCATTTATAATATTAGTATAGATGGAAAAGAATGTATGTCTGTCTCTCTGATACCTTTTCACTGCCTATTTGTTTACCTAATTTTAACTTTTGGTGCAGAGGTTACTTGCATCACAGGGATGGCTATGTTAATTGTGTGCTTAGGGGTGAAACAAGATGATTTCAGACGAGGGTGAAGTTGCCTGCCTAAGCAAAGCGAAGGCTGGCATCACCCGAAATCTGAAATTGTGTTTCATCCTGTGGTGCACACACTATTTTTCATATAATCTGCATTAAAAGTGCAAGTTTTATTAAAATTATATTTCTTATTTATTTTTAGTTGCTAGGTTGTTGTTTACAAATATCGTATCTGTCAGTTTAGTTAATGGGTAAAATGACTATTAAAAACGTTTGAAATAAATAACAGATATGTACTCTAATAAGATTGAAAGGAGGGCTGCTATGTCATTCAGCGGGTAGAAAACCATGCCCTAGGGCAGAAAGTGATGGTTTTGTACCCGCTGCTGACATATTTGTTTGAAATTAACTAGTTTCAGGTGGCTCAACAGGCATTGAAACTCGCATTTTCAATGCAGGTTATATGGAAAATATTTTTTAGGTTCTAAATAATAAACAATACTAAATTTTGATTAAAATGTCATAAAAATAATAAGTCACAATACAAAAGTCTTACCCACAATACAAAGCTTTGATGCCCTCCTGTTGAGAAGTCTTCACAAAGCAGTCCAGCATGCCAGTGTACCGCAGCTGCACATGACGAGGGTCTATCTTCTGACCCTGGATTTGGAGACGGGTCTTGGTGGTGTCTATTGGGAATGTACCTAGAAAAAAATAAAATAAGTCCAATAAAAATAAGCCTGTAAGAACAGAAACAGACAGACTCCTCAGCAATACTTTTTAAAGTTCTCACAAAACGGCTTGGCTTGGCTATGTGCTGGAGTGAGGTGAGTACCTACCAGATGTCTCATGTACATATATAAATACATTCTTGTCACATCTCCTCATCAAATTCATCAAATGTTTTTGTATTCAAATAAAGTTTTACTACCACTGGTTGGGAATGCCATTCCTACAGTGAAGAATAACAATAATACTAGACTATAGCAATGTTATGTTCAGGAATAGGCGAAGTATGTGGCTAAATTACAGGGCAGCCCTAAATCGAAGGATCAAGATATTACTAGAATATTTTTCAGATATTTTTAATAGATTTTATAGATGTCTAGTTATTATAGTGTGGAACTGTGAATTTATTAGGTTAGGAATTTAGGATTTTATTAGCAATTTATCAAGCTTACCAAATTCGGCGACGATCGACGCGAGGCCGCCGTAAATAAACGGTCTCCAATCCCTATCTCCCATCACATGCAGAAATTAAAAAATCAGAATATTAATTATACGTTCTTCAGTAGGTACACTGGACAGTTTATTATAACATTTATGACACGTTCACCACGAACACCGATGAAAGATTGTACGTAATTTCTTCATAATTATTCCTTACGATCGGATCTCGTATTATGAAATAATAATTCAAATTACTTAAAATAATTCAAAAAGTATGCGCCCAGCGCCGCGGTAACAGTACCAACCAGTACCAACCTGGTACCAACCATATGTTACTTGTCTCTGGTACCAACCAACTAGGGAAAAAATGTTAAAACTGTCTCTCAATCATAGAGAATCAATCTGTCAGTGTCACCTCAATGTCAAGAATGATCAAGACCTATGTTACTTGTCTCTGGTCAGGACCAGTTACTTGTCTGTGGTCAAGACCACTGACCAGAGACAAGTAACATATAGGATAACCACTGACTACGTCCATCATAGTAAAGTATTTATAGTGTTCTGTGTTTATGCAGATTAGATAGATAAAATTATTTTGATATTTTTTTTAAAATTAAACAGTGATTACAGCAGGGCGATTGTGTAATTAATTGTATTTATTTATATATTATTACATATAAAATGTCAAGTACACTAAAGGATCATATAAAGAAACTATGTGTCTACACGCTAATTTTGATGCCAAACGGCGAAAAGTGCAGCCAACAGCGATGGACCGGATCCCACCGTCCTTTTTATTAAAAGCACAGAGCCTCGCGCCGTAAAGGAATGGCAAAAAGGATGAATTTACCTCGCCAGATAACATAAAATTACAAAGTCTGGTAATGTCACTCAGAAGCGCCTTGCCGGCGTCCCCAGCAGTAACACCCACAAGATCCTTTAGATAGATTTAGATGATTTAGGATCATTTATCATTTTGGATAAATTCCAACCCATTCAAGTTGGATTTGGCAGTAAAGGTGGTTGTGAGGCAGCGGTGCATTCGGCTCGTACTTTCTTATCGAATGGCGAGGTTGAGGTACTGCTGAAAGTAGACGTAAAGAATGCTTTTAATTCATTGGACAGGGCAACTCTGCTTAACGAAGTTTCAACACAGCTTCCCGAAATTTACCCGTATGTTTGGCAATGTTACAGCTCTGCTTCTAAATTATTTTTTGGAGACGGCGATATTAAGCCCTCTGTAGGTGTTCAGCAAGGGGATCCTTTAGGTCCAGCCCTGTTCAGCTTAGGGATCCACAACCATATCTCAAATTTAACATCAAAATTTAACATATGGTATCTTGACGATGGAACCATTGGAGGCAACGTGGATGACGTTCTTAAAGATCTTAACAATGTTAAGCAACAACTTGGCAAAATTGGTTTAGAACTAAATTTTTCCAAATGTGAACTGTTTTTCACAGAAAAGCTATCGCAAGATAGAATATCATCGGCCTCTGAATTATTTAATGAAATTGCCTCTAATATTAAGATTCTTGATAAACATTCACTTTGTCTTCTTGGTGCTCCTCTTTTTAACGAAGCCATACAACCAATCTTGGACAAAAAAGTCAGAACATTTTCGGCTCATTCTGACAAATTGGGCGCTCTAAATTCTCACATTGCATTTTCGATCCTAAAATATTGCCTTTTTGTACCTAAATTGATTTATATTCTCCGTGCGAGCCCAATTTGGAAATTTCCTGGACTACTCGATATCATGGATGCCACCTTAAGAGATACGCTAGAAAAAATTCTAAATTTATCTTTTGATGATCAGTCCTGGAATCAAGCTACTTTACCGGTCAAGTATGGTGGCATCGGCGTGAGAAAAATTTCCAGTGTTGCTCTTCCGGCTTTTTTGTCCTCTGTGCATAGTATAAAAGAGCTTAGTTCTCAGATTCTTATTTCTAATTCAGTTTCATTGACCTATGCCACAGAGGCCTTAGAGAGTTGGAAGGTCAGGTGTCCCGAAGGAATATTCCGAAGGAATGTTTCACACAAAAACTTTGGGATGTGCCGTTGGTTCGGCTGACACATACAAATTTGGTTCAAAATCTTACAAGTGAAAGAGATCGAGCAAGGCTTCTAGCCTTATCTGAAAAAGAATCCGGGTATTGGCTTCATGCCTTGCCATCGAAAAATCTCGGCACTCTTTTAGATAATGAAAGTTTTCGTGTGGCTCTAGGTCTCAGATTGGGAACACCCCTGTGCTTCGAGCACAGATGTCCGTGTGGAAAAGAGGTCGATAAATTTGGAATTCACGGACTCTCTTGCCAAAGGAGCGCTGGTAGGCTTTTTCGGCATGGCTCTCTCAATGATCCGATCAAAAGGGCTCTTGCCACCATAGATATTCCTGCGCTCATTGAGCCGGCAGGGATTAGTCGGGATGATGGAAAGAGACCTGATGGATTGACGCTGGTTCCCTGGGAACGGGGACGGGCGCTAATGTGGGACGCAACATGCGTAGACACATTGGCCCCGTGTCATATCAGGGAGACAGCATCAAGGCCGGGAGCCGCAGCAGAAAAGGCTGAAACCGGCAAGCGGCGGAAGTATGCCTCTCTCATAGAGAGTTACATATTTGTTCCGTTTGCCGTGGAGACCCTTGGGCCGTGGAGTCTTAGTGCCAAAAATTTTTTGCGAGATATTTCACCGCGGTTAATTGCCTCATCTGATGACAGAAGGGCTGGCTCATTTTTTGCGCAAAGGATCAGCCTGGCTGGCCAGCGCGGAAATGCAGCTAGCATTCTTGCCACCATTCCACGTGGGCATGATTTATATAGTAATTAGGTTAGGCTAGCTAGCATTAAGTTCTATTGTATTATTTTCAATGAAAAAAAAAAAGTACACTAATTGTATTTGACATTAATTTAAGTAATATTTTAATTTTGATTTTGACAAAATATATTAGTTTGTAGGTACTTGACCTAATTTTATTAAAATGAAATCTGATTTTTATGTTTTAATTTTAATTTCAATATAAATGTAATAATTAAAATAAGGTAACGTATTTTAATTACTGTAATTTTTTAGAATACAAATACATGAATATGAATATAAAACCTGCATCAATCATTGTTACCGTCTCAATTGTTTTAATTGTCTGAATTGGTATTTTTGCTGCGTCAATGGATTTTCGCCAATAGTGGAAGTGGAAGAATGCCAATCACAGATAATTGCAATCGCTAAACTGTAGCTGTCATTTTTTAGACAATCGCCCTCTGTTGGTGATTAAACCCTAACCTGAAAATGATTTCATTATCTATGAACCTCTCTCTGCTCTGAGCCAGAGACAAGTAACATATAGCTCTGAGCCACAGAGTACATTCTCTGAGCTCTCTGATACAAACTTTTGAGCTGCTTTTGATTTTCGGTTGTATTTTTAATGTTCAATGTAACAATATCTCTAAAAGATAATCAAATTACTTTATTTCTGAATATGTTCATGGCACATTTGAATGCTAAATCAACAAGAAGTTTGTGACTGCATAAACTAACACCTACTTATCATTCTTAAAATATCAGGTAAGATTCTTTTAACTTTCATAATCTCTTCCAATCATAAACCAAATTCCCAACGTGCATGCCCCAGTTGTCTTATATAAATAGGAGGTGCCAGGCTTGACTCCCGCCAGGGGTAGTTTGGAATGTATAATATTTACTTGTTTTTTAGTTTTTAGTCTAGTGTGGTGTCAGGTTTGGATAGATCATACCACTCTACTGTCAAAGATGTGATGCTAGTGTTGATTTAAGAATAGAGAAACGAATAGGTATTAAAAGCTTAGAAGTATGGAGAGACCGCGGTAACTCCCAAATAACCTTTAAAATTTGGTCAACTCTATAAATATACATAAGTACAGTTCAATACAATATATTTGAAGAAATAAGTACTATCCATTAAAAAATAGAAATATTTGTCATAGTTGATTATACAAACTCCATCAAGCATTATTAAGTTCCAGTTTAACAACAAGACGGCACAGGCAGCGTCCTTGTAGGCTTGTTTGTATAGATTGATTACTTTGAACAAATACTTCATATTTCATGCATTTTGTATTGCGTTTTCTAGTTGCACCTATTTATAAAAATGTAAGTAATCAAGCCAGTTCTCTTGTTCACCATCTGTAAACTAAACAAAAATTACAGCTCTATTTATATTGCTAACCTATTTCATAATACTCCCTGCAGATAGGGGCAGCACTGGATTATACTTTACATGTATTATTTATCTACCCTCGCTAGTCATTGTGGTTGCGCCATATGCGCATTGCTTGTTATATTTAAGATAGAATGACTCGTATAAAACCATAATCCTAGCTTCCTTCATGAATGTCCCATCTTTCTTTAAACTGACCAATCACAAGTCAGTATGCTGCCGAGAACGCACGAAGACAGTCCTCAATGGCTGCCTCTGCAAGTCGCATGGACTCTTTGCGAAAACTATACAACGTGTAACACCGCTCCGCTGCCGTTCCGTTCGAATCATACATATTCATCATAAGGACAGTTTCCCGAATTCTACCATTTAAATTACCGCTTATTAGTGACGCTAAATAGTGATTGTGGCCACAAACAAGTGAAATAAGTGTTGAGTGCATCAGACATTAAAGAGCATTCTCGCCGATAAGCAAAAGGTCAGTGCATTCCTAATTTACCCATTACCTGATATCATAAACCTATGGAAAATCGAGTCATTCTGCCAACAAATATACAGTCCACTAGAGATACGTTTATATCAACCGATAAGTCTAGATCTTGTAAAAGAAATCTAGAATACAACGCCCCGCGCCACCATTTTTGGTCCAATCGAATCGGATTTTGAACTGTAATCGTGATCGATCATTATTAGCAATCGAGTGATACTTTGTGCCTTAATTTACGTTGTACTATCTATTAATTGTAGATCTGATAAAGTATAAAAAGGGCTAAATACAGTACTATATAGGTAGGTAATAACTGATTAGGCAGTAGGCACTCGTAGGTTAGAAGCAAATCGAATACGTTTCAATGTGATCCGAAGGTCACGGTCGGCCTTTCACTGCAGTTGCATCTGAATAGGTATAAATTATTGTTTCGACGGAATGGTTTTAACTCTTATAGTTTATACCGCTCGCATATTTAACCGCCCGCTAATAAATAAGAGTTGTGTGTTTTCGCTTATATATTATTACGCATTGTATAGTCATTGATATTTCCCGCATTATAATAACGCATTTGGCTGTATAGTATTTACGCTAATATATATTAATTGTGTTCGATTTATTAGACATTATATATTTAACTTCTCAAAATGAGTACTAAAGGTTAATCTAGTCTATTACGCAACAATGACGAATGTCAAATGTTATTATTGGAATCTAAACGCGATGCAATGTTTGCTCGAATGCAACGAATTTATGACACCGCCTTGCAAGCAGAAACAGATGAAAGTAAAGTGCCCAGTCTTTTGAGTCAAACTGTCAATCTAGATACCTTGCGAAAGGAATTCGAGCAAACATTAGATTTATATAACGCTACTCAGTTGAGATTAAATCCTAAAACTCCAATTAGCTATCAATCGTGGACTTCTTTTGAAGAACTTTTCTGCTATGTTAAGCAAATATTAGCCATTAACAGTAATGATAATGAATCTGAGACTATTAAACAGAGTTCTTTATCAAGGTTCCCCAAATTAAAGTCTCACCTCCCGCCAATTAATTTAATTTCTTTTGATGGTGATATAACGAAATGGCCGTTGTTCTACCAGCAGTTTAAGAGTATGATACATGATAACCCGAACTTAAATAATAGTGAAAGAGTATTTTACCTTGTCGGAAAATTAACCGATAGGGCTGCCGCCGTATGTGCAGGGTTGCCAGCAACCGCTGAAAATTATGCAATTATTTGGGACGCCCTGATACAGAAGTACGACGACCAACGCTCGCTCGCTTCCGCTTATTTAAATCAAGTGTTGCAATTTAAACCGCTCACTAATAATAATGATAACGCTTTGGATAATTTCATAAACACCTTCGATTCGTCGGTAGAAGCGCTTAAACAATTAAAAATAGACTTAACTGATTTTGTATTCTTTCATTTGGCTACACTTAAATTAGACTCAGATACAGATGTTTGAACTAATTAACCGCAAAAAACAAATTCCATCCTATAAAAGTCTAATCGATTTCGTGAAAGAACAGAGTAAAGTGTTGTCTAGGGGCAACAATACTAGTTCCCTAGGTGCACAGTCTAATAATAAGTCGCACTCTAAAAATGTAGCTGCATCTGCCACGAAGTCCACTAAGTCTACTAAATCTTTTGTGAGTACAGATGACTCTAGTAGCTTGAATGAAAGTAATAAGTGCGTCGTGTGTAAGAATGATTGGCATGACCACTTATACAAGTGTTCTGAGTTTATGAAGTTGACCCCTAAGGAGAGGTTCGAAATTGTTAAGAAGCACTCCTATTGCACGAACTGCTTAAGTACTTCTCATAAGAATTCTGCTTGCTCCAGCAGCAGGAACTGCTCAAACTGCTCATTGCGTCACCACTCAAATTTGTGTTTTTCTAGGTCTAGTAAACCGAACTGCAGTGTCGTTGTCAATGCGCCATCGTCACATAGTTGTCCGCACACGCGTACCCGTTCCGCTAGCTCAAATGATATGTCTCGCAATGTGTCAAGCAATCATTCTGAGCATAATATAGCTCAACCCGCTACTCAACCCGCTTATTCACCCGCTTATTCTCCCGCTTATTCTCCCGCTTATTCTCCCGCTTATTCACCCGCTAATTCGTCTGATAATTCACCCGCTAATAATCAACCCGCTAAAATAAATAATTTTGTATCGCCCAATGATTCTCCCGCTCATAATATTCCCGCATCTATATGTAATATATCTCGTGATCATCACGACCGCACCGCTATTACAACCTTGTTAGGTACCGCTAAAATTAAAATATACGATAAGTATGACCGCCCTCACCTTTTACGCTGTCTTGTGGACCCAGGGTCCCAGCAGGACTACATTAGTGTAGCCTGCTGCAACCGCTTGTCGCTACCTATTAGCTCCCAAACTCGTTTCGCTGAAGTACAGGGTATAGGTGGATCTTCACAAAGGATCTTAGGTGACACCGATTTAAAATTTAAGTCTCGCTTCGATGAGGTAAAGGAATATTCCATTCGCCCGCTAGTTGTTGAGCGGATTACGTCACAGCTGCCCGATGCGCGTGTCGACATTGCTGCCATGAATGCTCTGATACGGAATATTCCCCTCGCAGACGATGAATTCTCGGAGCCAGGATCTGTCGATTTATTATTAGGAGTAAATCTTTATTGTGAAATTTTACTCTTCAATAAATTAACAGGTAGTGACAACTCGCCTTCCGCTATAGAAACCACTCTTGGTTATATTATTATGGGTGACGCTCCAGTCGTCCCTCAGCTCCCGCATACCGCTGCGTTCTGTTCATTTATTCAGCGCGAACCGCTTCATAATTTAGAAAATATTTCGGCCGTAGCAGAAATACCTAAAATAGAAATTTTAAATCCCGCTATGCATGAGTTTGGCAGTACACACACAGCGACAATTAACGAACCTGTCGATAACTTAGCTGTCGATCGCCCTTGTATGAAAGGCCTCTCAAAGGTTTATGTGGACGTATGCGCCCCACTAGGTTCTTACCTTTCGTATATCTCTGTCAAACGTAACGAAAAATCAACCACTATCGTCAAAACCGTTGATTTGGATAACGACCCACATACGGAGATTTACAATATGCTGCTTAATAATAGATATTTCAATATAGCTTTACTCGTCGATGTAACGCACATATATTTATGCATTTATTTGCATTCCCCGCACCGCAAATATAAAAGAATCTTAGTTAGATTCAACAAACCGCTTTATACTTATAATATGTTTAATCACATCACTTTCGGATCGCACTCCTCTTCCTTATTAGCGCTTCGCAAATTGCGTGAAGTCGTTAAGCAAGAGAGAGAGAGAAGGCCTTCTGTAGCTGCGGTTCCCGAAAGGAACATCTATATGAACGATCTTGCTTCCTCTGCTTCCTCTGATAAGGAAACAGTTGTGACAGCAGATCCAGTAGTCCAAACGTTCAAGCCAGGAGAGTTAAAGTTGGTCAATTTAACTAGCAACTCGCCTGAACTGATACGCAATAATATACCGCAAGCGCACCGACAATCTCTAGGTATATCCTTTCATACCTTCACGATTTTAGGTTTACATTATGATATTTCCGCACATAATATTTTAATCTTGCTTGTAACTCAACCGCCGCTAAATTGGACAAATTGCTTTTTTCTATCCGCAACTGCGCGATTTTATAATGTTTTCGATCTTATAGGTACCGTAATTCTTTGCGTTAATTATGTCAAAGAATCAGTATGCATAAAATTAACATGGAATGAAATAATTCCCGCGTACGTTATTGAGACTTGGAATTTTATTTCCGAGTTACCGCTTCTATCGAAGTTTCGAAGTTTACGACACTTCGGAGTAGAAGAGGGATCGAAGGTTTCCTTTCTCACATCCTCTGAAGCCAGCGATGGTACATATAGCTGCGGCACCTATATCACTAATCATAGTTATTCGCCGTCTCAATCTTTTTTATCGTCAAACTGCTTAAACAACATCCCCGGCGTTAAAAATCCCGCTGATTACCTTTCTCGCGTGCTCTTACCATTGCAATTATTTTACCATTACTATTGGCTTACTAGTCCTTCGCGGTCATCGTTAACTAACGATGAACCTCCTATTCAAAGAGTTTTAATCTCGGAAAACTTCAACTCATACCGCTCAAGATTTTGAAGAAAATCTGGTACTTGTCTTCAGTAACAGGTTTTCATCATTGTTAAACTATAGAAAATATGTTATTTACGTTTTATTTTTAATAATGGGCCACCTGGATGCGTTATTATATCCGAAGTTATTGTTTAGATTTTTATTATTGTACGCTATAGTTCAGTCCTTCTGGATACGCTTTAAGCCGAAGCAAATTTTGCAAGCTCGTAAAAGGCTTCGCGTCCAGTCAAGGAAAGAGCTATCCTTTACTTATGTATCGAAAACGCACCACTCTTACGTTTGCCACTTGGTATTGACACCAAGATGGTGCCTAGCGAATAGCATGGCCCACACAGCGCTAGTTATAACGCGTTTCCGCAACAATGTTTTTGTTTAATTTAATAATTTTCTTTCTATAGATAGTATAACGCATAGCTTAGTACTAACGCATAATATTAGGATAGTATTCGTTTTACAGTTTACACGCGTTATCGGCGCTACAACTGCTGAAGGCATCTACGCCCAGTAGATCGCGTCTTTCGCTTACCTCATTAATATAATTAGTTAACGCAAAAACCGCTATTTAAGTTAGAGTAATTTACATTTTTATAAATATTACGCTAGAATCTTTGTGTAGGTCTCATTATAAATACTTTTCGCATATAATTCATTATAATTTTGAAGGTTCCTTCAAAGCCCGGGAGCATGGTTGCGCCATATGCGCATTTCTTGTTATATTTATGATAGAATGACTCGTATAAAACCATAATCCTAGCTTCCTTCATGAATGTCCCATCTTTCTTTAAACTGACCAATCACAAGTCAGTATGCTGCCGAGAACGCACGAAGACAACACGAAGACAGTCCTCAATGGCTGCCTCTGCAAGTCGCATGGACTCTTTGCGAAAACTATACAACGTGTAACACCGCTCCGCTGCCGTTCCGTTCGAATCATACATATTCATCATAAGGACAGTTTCCCGAATTCTACCATTTAAATTACCGCTTATTAGTGACGCTAAATAGTGATTGTGGCCACAAACAAGTGAAATAAGTGTTGAGTGCATCAGACATTAAAGAGCATTCTCGCCGATAAGCAAAAGGTCAGTGCATTCCTAATTTATCCATTACCTGATATCATAAACCTATGGAAAATCGAGTCATTCTGCCAACAAATATACAGTCCACTAAAGATACGTTTATATCAACCGATAAGTCTAGATCTTGTAAAAGAAATCTAGAATACAACGCCCCGCGCCACCACATTGTTTATTTTCTCTTTTTAATGTAAACGTATACTATTTATATAATATCTACAACTGTGCACATAACATTAGAAATTCAGAGCGCTGCGACGAATGCCGGTGTACGGATAAACCCGATAGGGTTTTTGAGACACCGCGATCAACATTATATTAATGTATTTTTAAAATGTATTTTATATTTAAATAATAAATAATAATAATAAGAGCTGTCATTTTAGTTTAGTATAGAGATTGTGTTAAACAGAATTGGCCACATTATTTTCCAGCCTAAAACTTGCATTTATCCTAGTCAGCAATATCAATTTCAATTTATTGTAAATACAAAAAATATGTACAAAACAGTATTCTCCTTAAAAACTTGACTAAGAATTGTTATTATGTCTACAGAGTTGCCCCATATGACCAGTCCATATCTTAGGGATGAAACTACGAATGCATGATAAGCCTTAAGTGCTGTTTTCTCACTTACTGTTTTGGATAGTTGCTATATACATATTGATTATTTTTTTGTTAATTTTATCAATATGCGCCTTCCATGATAAGTTGCTGTATAAAGTAATACCAAGAAATATTCTTTATCTTGTTATAACAAATTACTTGATAATTGTCAATGCAAAATTATGATAATATATTTTCAATCAATAAATATGATAACTTATCATTCTTACTTATTACAATTTTCCTTGCCTTACAATGATGGCAGGTGACACAATATAGGCCACCATGTTTGACCACATGCCCCGTGGTAAGAGCGCACCGCCCCCGCCATCACAGAAGGTGCTGAGGTTTGACAAGGGATACCTGAGGTCTCTGCCTGGAATACTGAAGATTATAGCATTGGTGAGGAAGATTTACTTTTTGTTTACGTTGTTTTGCCTTTGGGGTCAAAATTGTGTTAACTTTGAATAAGTAAGTAGGTATTTAGTTATTTTTAAGTGAAATTAGTGAAAAGGCCTCCGAATAACTGTCTGAGATTAAAATTCAGGATCTGCTATATTAAAGTGTTTTTCTGAATCAGAAATCAGAATCTGACTCAGGGAATAATTGTGTAAATTAACGTAAATATTGTGACTATCAATACAGCAGTAGATTTGTCGCTATTCTCACAGGATTTGAAATAAATGATTTTTGATATATCCATGTCACATCTCCCTTCTACCTAGGATCCATCACGGTTATATCCTAATACTAGTGGCCATCCACGATTTCGTCCACTTACAATTTCTGATTTCCTATGAGATTATGAAATTTTCCTGCTGCAAAAGGCCTATCTATGGAGGCTCTTAAATGCCTATTGTCCTGTCTTACTTCAAAAACAAAGGACATACAAACTTCCAACCACCATCTCCATTTCTGAGCTAATGTCTACGTCGTAGAAAAAACTTACCTTCCAAATTTCAAGTTTGTATGCTTTGTAGTTCCTGAGATATCGTGATGAGTGAATGTTGAATGAGTGAATGGTATTTTGCTTTATATTTACATAATACTTCTTAAATTACCCTAAATTTCAAGGTTGTGATATCTGTTTTTGATAAATGATTAATTTATTTCATGTAGGATAACTTGTGTCACTTATGATGCATCAAGACTGCCACCAGGTCGGAAAGCTGATTCTACTGAGAAGGCCCGGCAAGAAACTCAATAGCAGAAAAATGTTACAATGCAACACATCATATGTTACGTTACAAGTATTACACTGACTTGTAGGCTACTGGATGCGAGGCCGGTTGCTTCCATGCAACTGTGTCATTAGTAAAAGCATCGATTGTATAGTAACCTCGACTCAAGATATGCTGTTTAAAAGTTTTTAAATTTATTTTCGGAACCATGCTAATAAAAGCGTACACTCGACCCTTTTAAGGCAGGTATCCCAAAAACATTATTTTGGTTTCAGGTGTGTAACTTTGCCGGTTTTATATGCATAAAGATATCATGGACATGGCTTTCGGCTATCTTCTTCAATATCCTGTACTGGTGCGGCAACATTATCACCAGCTTCCTACTGCTCATGTACACATTCCACTTTGTGGAGAAGTACGATCGTCTGCCGTGGCTTAAGTGCGAGTTCGCGTATTGCGGCGTGATGTGTCTGGCATACATCGGCACGTCTATATTCGCGACCACGCTGGGCGAGAACACGGGCTACGCTGCCGGGGTAAGCACGCTCGCTACACTGTTGCCTCGTCTTCTGCGGCTTAAGGGCGAGTTTCTATATTCACACTAATATTATAAATGCGCAAGTGTCTGTCTATCTAGCTGTCTGTCTGTCTGTCTGCTACGCTTTCCCGGCCCATCTTTTCTACCAATTTTGATGAAATTTGGTACAGAGGTAGGTTGCACTCCGAGGAAAGACATTTCCTGCGAGAACAAGCAAACCTTAATCTACGCGGACCAAGTCGCGGGCCTCGTCAAGTATTATTATTACTCGAAAAGTGTGTCTGTCATTCTGCTACGCTTTGACGGCTCGTCTGTGTAACAGATTTCAATGAAATTTGATACAAAGATAGGTTGCATTCCAGGGAAGACCAAATTGCCCTTTAGCCCTGAAAATTGGTAGAGTTCCCACGGTAATCAAAGAACCTTAATCCACCAGTATTCATTCGCGGGCATCATCTAGTTAATCATAAGCGCATTTGTTACAAAAGATACCTTTAAACCTTGTTTCTGTTTCAGTTCTTCGGTTTGTGTGCTATCATCGCGTACGGAATCGACTGTTTTCTCAAATACAAGGCGTGGAAGCGAGGGCTGCCGCCACAATGACATTTACAGATTAAAACTAAATATACTATACAGACTTATCAACACTTCTTTAGGGTTGCCTATCACATTATTATTCCAGTGAGCCTCTTATTTCGTATCTTAGTAGTTAGGTATACAATTAAAAGCGCAACGACGTTCACTACTAAATATATCCTATTCTTCTTCTTGTATATCAGCATTATTACTAATACTAAAGGGTTGATAACAAATGATTTTATTTAAACTGACGAAAGATCTGTCTTTTGGAAGACTTAATAATAATTTAATAATCAGGATGAAATAATTTATTTTTGTCATCCTATTTCTAGTTTTCAAGGTGTCCTATATATTATTTTCTTGTCTTATATTATTTTCCTGTTTTCTAACACTACTAATTGGTAAGTGGCAACCCTGATATATTTATTAAGCATTTTATAACTAAGTACAGAGTACATTATATGTAATAATAAGGCAGTAACTTTTTAGATTTAAGTGTTTTACGATTATTATGATAAGTACCTATTATGGTTGTACTTACATTTAATGCACAAAGTATTTAATTTTTATTTTATTTTACGATCAACTTATGTTGAATTGTTGCGAATTTTTTCGTAAATATAAAACAAAATGATTGCTAATACGATAACCTAACGATTTTATAATATGACTTAACATAGTGTAGGGGCTAGCGTAAACTGACATATTTGAGTAATGAGTTGAGTGAGTCTTATAACAATTTAAATACAGCTTTATGTCATTTGATATATGGTTTAAACAGGGATAAGGAAAAAAATGTTACGGTTATACGCACTGAATAATTGGTCATACCATTGTCAATAAAGCTTAGTTTGAGTTTTTATCAAAACAACACACCTCGGTTCTGCCGGTGTGCGTTGCGCAGAGGGTTGTGTATTTACTCAAGTGTATCACTCTTTTTTGTTATGATTATTTTGAAAACTATTTTTGTATTAAGTATTTATTTATTTTATAAAATAAAACGAATGTTTTGGATACATTTACAAATAAACGTTCAAATATTTTTATCTAATTTTAAGAGACTATGTACCTATTATATTATATTAATTTTATTATACTTATTAAATAAAATAACACATACAGGCGTATACAGTAGATGCATACAGCTGACTATTATATCGATATTTCAGCTATTTACCGACGTACTACGTATACAAAATAGTATGTGTCACGAAATTTTAAAAATAGTGCGCCGGTAGAACTATGTACCCGTTTTCACGAACCATATCTAAATTATAGGGTGTGGCTTTGTTATTGTATTTCTTATCATATAATTTATATTATTTTTCATAGTAAAATGAACCTTAACGGGCCTTGTTGAAGGCTTAAGTTTGTTCAGACATTTAAGTAGCCAACGCTCCTAGCGGAAACCTTGCGACATTAAAATCGGTGGTACTGAATTTGGTCTTTCAATCAAGCATGTTTATGTTCATTTTACAATGCACACAGAAGGTTTGCAGTAGTCATAGTTCGCTAGTGAAAAAGTGCTGTTAAAGTCAATCTAATTGAATGTGCCTTAAAAATGTTAGAGTAATTTATACCTATTACATTTTAGACTGAATGTTTTAAATTTTAAAATCACTAATTTTTACTGTAATAAACTGTTGATTACCTCTGAATAAAACACACAAATACTTACTTTACATTTTTTATTTCACATTAAATATTAAATGTTATTTAACAATTTGGCGGGACAATTATTATTAACATTGAATAAATAAAAAAAGCCATTGATTTTAGAATATTATTAGGTCCCATTGTTTCGTCTTATTTAAGATTTGACAACCAATAAAATAAGCAACTTTTTTTTCAAACGTCAAAACTCGTGCTTAGGATGGGATTTTGAATGAAATATTGAATAGTGATGTAATCAGAGTTCGACGCACTACTTTACTTTAATCGTTTAAAATAGTTGTTCAACATAAAACTCACAGGGGACGTGGATATTACGACTTGGGAGATCCTCTATTTAATAATCACTAAAAAAAAATATTTATTTACTATTTAATTACTATTCAATAGTTGTCAAATATCCAATTCAGTAGTGGCAGTAATTAATTAATTTGTACAAAGCTTTGAACCAAACTGAAAATTCCATAAATTTCCATATCTTATCCTAGATAATGTTCTATGCAGAAAAGGATCTACTCTATTCGTTCAAATATTTTGGACCACAATTAACTATTCAACCCAATTACTCTTATTGGTTTGAAAATATATCCATACTTATATTATAAATGCGAAAGTTTGTCTGTCTGTTTGTTACGCTTTCACGGCACATCCGTTCAACAGATTTTGTTGAAATTTGGTAGTGGTAGGTTGTATCCCGAATAAGGACATAGGCTACGTTTTAGGATACTTGAGAACCTGTTCTTATCTGATGTCGGTTTATTAATACGGGCCTAAATCTAAATATATAAAAGGAAAAGTGACTGACTGAATGATCTATCAACGCACAGCTCACTTGACGGATCGGGCTGAAATTAGGCATAAGAAAGGATTTTTGAAATTCTACCTATAATCTTAAACCCCTATTTTAGCCCTAAAGGGCTAAAATACGGGTTTAAAATTTGTATGAAAATCGACCTTAACGTAAGCGAAGCGGCGGGCAATAGCTAGTTATTTATAATAAGTTGGCACGAGCCTGTGCAAGAAGTTGGACGGAGAATATATTATTTATATTACACTTTACATGTGGTGTTCAACACCCTATAAATGGTGAAACCATAAGCTAAGTTAGTAAAGCAATAAATACAAAGATAATATCTTCCATTATACTCCCAACTAATTCTATTGTCAATACATTTTGGATGAAGCCGCGGGCATCATCTAGTTAGTTAATTATAAAAGTTGAACTACACTGTTTATAAAGCTTCTATGTTAACAGAATAATTATGTTTAATCATGATTCATTAATGCTCCATTTATGAATTTTTTAAAGCAATGAGTGATTCACTAACACCGTGACTAAAAATAATCAAAATCAGTAACTAATTATTGATTGAAATGATTGGTAGAATATTTTTAGTAATGCAGTCAGATTTGTTAGTCTGAAAAGAACGAAACTTTATACATATGGCAACATATATTTTTTAATATAAGTCTCAATAATAATATCATAATTAAGGTCCTCAATATTATTTATAATATGGAATTATTATACAATACTTATATACTTATTCGTTATAAAATGTTACATTATATTATGTCAAATTTTTTTCTTCCTCTTGTTATGTTTAATATTTTTTTTTATATAATAATTTGTTAGTAGGTACGCAGTGAGGTAAGTGCAATAGGTGGGATTAAATTAAACTTACAAGTAATCCTTGCTTTCACAAGTCGTATTATTACAAAGTTACAAAAAAGGCGGTACAATAATATAATAAAAAATTAGAATAGAATACATAACGAGTAAATACATTTTTAAAGCGCATCAAGAAATTGTAAATATTAAAAAGTATTATTCGACTTTATACAGACTAGAGAAATACGTCTTAGCAAAAGTAATAGATTTTCTTAAAGAAAATGCAGTATAGTACGCCTACACATATCAAATCACCGCTAAGCTAGATATTATAGCGGAAGTTTCGCTTAGCGAAACATTACCGTAATTGTGAAACTGTCTGTCCGAACCTCAGATAGGACATATCCTATCCTCCATGGTTCTACTTAGAGATACAACTGTGTCTATTTATTTCCTACGCCATTCCTGGGATTCCCAGTACTTTTCGCGATGTAGAAGTAGTGAGTATTGCGTCAAAGTCTCATGAAAAATAGAAATACAAGTTGTAAAGAGCTCAACTTCTTTTCATTAATTAATTCTTTGAAAATAATTAAATTAGAATATATTCCTTTAAAGGTTTTTGATGAAATCTCTGTGTTGGAACAAACAGTTTCAGGTCGGAGTACACATACAAAAAGCCACCGCTCAAACCGCGTTCACAAGCTTACGCTTCGTTGTTTGAAAAACACTACATTTTTACAATACTTATCACTAAAATAAATAGAATGCAGCAAATATACAAACTTAAGTTTACAGCACGACTGTTATTACCAAGTATTTGATTTAGTATCGTTGTTTCATCAAGAAACAGTATTTTTGATCGGGGTAAACGATGAGCCGAGAGGTTATAAAGGTGTGGCGGTCTATCCCAAGTAGGTTTTGATTTACTGGCGAGTGTCAAAATTTCCAAAGTATGTGGCATAAACGGCCGTATCTTTTGATTGCGTTGACTTAGCTTGATTTTTTTGAACTCCAAGGGACTGAAGACCTAAGTATTTGATATTAATTTCAATTTGATACCTCCTCGCGTTCCCGAGAAAAGGGTGATCGAGAGACAGATGAACAGTGTGAAGTGATCCTATAAGGGGTTTTTTCTGTAGTACCTTAAGATACCGTAACTGAATGTGTTATAAGTTATTAAACGTCAGTAAGTGTACAGTGTACCTAATTTGAATAAACGAATATTTCTATGATTTGAACCCTAAAGTCAGTATGTTAGTCTCGTGTAGGGACGTGCTACGGCAGGGCGGGGGGTGTGGTGACGTGCACTGGTTTGGCAGGAACACGAGTTCCCTGCGCGAGCTCACCCTCCTGGAGTGCGCGCGCCTTTAGAAACACCTCGAAACCGTACACCACCATCGCCAGGTAACCGAAGAACTGAAATAAACACACCCACATTGTGGCTAATGAGGGCTACCGTTTTTATGCTCACCAGTTGGCGCCACTGGCGAGTAAGGTCCTTAGTATAGCTGTGCCCTGTGGAAGGGTGGGCGTGGCCGCTAATTATAAGAGTGTCACTTATTACACAGCAATAAGGATCAATTTAGGGACTCTTTCTCCCTAAATCTTATTACACTACACTGATTCATGTGTAAGGGTCCCTGCAAAGTGCAGTGTAATAGGCCTATTAATTCGGTAAACAAGCAAGCATACTTTTGACAAAAAGTACGTTTTTTAAATAGTAAGCACACAGGAACCAGGGACATAATGTACTAACTTCTGAATTCTTCTTTCAACCCGCTTAATTTTGTACTTTTTTTTCTTAGCTCCGCTTTCAAAGCGCAGAGCACTGACATTCATTGACACGTATCTTACATCTTCATTAATTAATCCGGTATTGCTAAATACATTAATGAAATAATTAGACATTTCGGAGACCTCACTCTACACTAGCGCCTCTAGCGGCGAATTTAAACACGGTAGCCCCAATTGTGTCTTACACAGAAATCTAAACTATACAAGACAACTATACAATATAAGAAAACGATATAAGAAAAGAACTAGCTTTTCTTTTTCTGCAGGGAGTACCTATTATAAAAGTGATAGTTATATAATAAGTTTATAGATTGTGTACAATGCAATTAGCAACAATATGGGGCTATTTATGGGGCAGATAAATAAATTCGGCGGTTTCTCTGGTACCACTAATATTCATGGGTGCTGGTAAAACTTAACTTCAACTTCATATATATATGTATAATGTTCTAGAATCTAGGGCAATGTATTTGCACTTTTAGAATTTAACGAAAACTTGTAAATATGACAAGAATTACTTCATTCAGTTCTAGGTGCTCACACTCTGTTCTCATTGGACGAAGATAGTTAGGTTTTCTTCCTGGCAGGATTAAAAGGAATATCTAACCACCAGCCACCACATTGATAAATACCACAACATTTGCAAACGATAAGTACTTACAAGACTATTTACATTTCGTAAGTTACATCCATACTAACATTATAAATGCAAAAATGTGTCGTGTCTGTCTGTCTGCTACGCTGTCACGGCCCATCTGCTTTACCGATTTTGATGAAATTTAGTACAGGGATAGATTGTATCCCGGCGAAGGACATATGCTACTTTTTATCCCGGAAAATTAAAGAGTTCCCGCGTGAATCACAAAATCCTTATCCACGCGGACGAAGTCGCGGATATCATCTAGTAAATAATAAATCTTACAAGTGCAATTGTAGTCTTAAAGAATGATGTACTTAAACAAGTTTTACTTGAAATGTACACTCACCCCAGCAGCAGAATACGCAGCGGACCCAAAAGCCACAACTATTGTCGACGCTACCAAGTAGAGGAAAGTCAGTACTCCGCTCGCGATCATTTCCACCTTGAGCCACATGAAATTGTGGTACTTCTCCACAAAGTGGAACAGGTACAAGAGTAGCAGAATCAAGCTGAACCACAGGCCGAGGTGTGCCACTATATTGAAGTAGACTCCGCGCCCGTTGGACCAGAAAGCAGACGATTGTATGCAAATGAAGCCCAGAAGGTTGAGGACCTGAGACAACACACGTCAGAACGTTAATTGTGTTTTTGTGAGAAATTTTCTCAGATAAAACATAATCTTGACTCATCTATACTAATATTATAAAGAGGTAAAGTTTGTGAGGTTGTAGGGGTCAATCTCTGGTTCTACTGAATCGATTTTGAAATTTCTTGTACCAATAGAAAGCCACATTATTTGTGAGTGTCATAGGCTATATATTAACCCGAAAAATTTGGGAGTTCCCGTGAGAATTTAAAAATCATATTTCACGCGGACGAAGTCATGGGCATCTGATAGTACCTATCTTATAATTTAACTAGAGGTCAATTCTACAATTTCTGATTTCCTATAAGATTATGAAATTTTGCTGCTAAAAGCCTCTCTATAGAGGCTTAACATAGCTTTTGCTGGTTTTTATTAATTGACACTAATAACCTAAATGCTGATTTTCATGTCTACTTCGATATCTTAGAAAGAACTATTATTTAACCTTCCAACGCCCATTTCGCCCTTTTTAGGATGGATTTTCGAAAATATGCTTATACAGGTTACTATTATTTCTAACCTAAATCCCGATTTTCAAATCTCACTACAAAAACAGAAGTATCATACAAATTTCCAACCCCCGTTTCACCATCTGCGAGGTGGATTTTCGTAAAATTGTTGATATTATTATTTAAATCTAATAAACCAAAGGCTGATTTTCAAGTCTCTAACTTCAAAAACTTAGAACCCTAAGCTAAGCTTCCAACCTCCATTCCACCCCATTGCTTAGATAAATTTTTATTATTTACAATTAATAACTTAATTGCCAATTTTCATGTCTCTAACTTCAAAAACAAAGGACTTTCACACAAACTTCCATCCCCCATTTCAACCCCTTAGGGGTGAATTTTCTCAAAATCATTTCTTAGCTGAACCTACCTTCCAAATTTCAAGTGTGTATGATTTATAGTTCCTGTCATATTGTGATGTGATCTATAAAATTTGAGTAATACACATTTCTACTTCTATGATGACAGATAAAACTCAAAAGTACTACAAGACTTGTGGACCTTGCATATCACTGAATAAGGCTCTCAAAATTGATTATTTCTAGTCTATTTCACAACTGTAATCTAGTTTAAAGATGTTACCACTAGCTGATTCCCGCGACTTTCTCTGCGTGGGTTGAGATTTTTAGTTCCCAAGAGAACTCTGGATGATTTGCTGGAATATAAAGTAGCCTGAGTTTTTACAGACTATAATCTATCTCTGTGCTAAATTTCATCCAGATCCATTTAGGAGTTCTGGCATAATTGAGTAACAAACATACATACATCCATCCATCCAAACTTCTGCATTTATAATATTACAAGTTTAGATTAAAGTAAGACAATCTTGCGAGTCAAGAGTTGCAGAGTTGGATCTCTACATATTTTAAACATAGACATATGGTGGAAACCTCAGACAGTTTTCCTGAATTTTTACTTAACTATTTTTCATCCTGCAAGCAAACAAACAAACAAACAAACGCACATCCTCTAAGGGCAAACACATATACTGTCTCTGTTCTGTCGTGGGTAAAAAATAAGACAAAAGAATACTTATTTCCTTAAAAATTTACTTACAACAACAGTGGCTTTCATAATTCCTGGACGGGTTTTCAGATATGAGGGATCAAAACGGGTTTCAGTTCTAAACACTACATTGGTTGACCCCATGCTTTGTGGGGGGTCTTGAGCTTGGGACACCATAGTTATCTGTAAAATAATTTATATCAGTACTAAGTATAGAAATATCTGTCAAAATAATAATGCAGGATAAAAGTTCTAGGCAATTTTATGTAACTAAGTATATTGTACATTTTGACCACAGATTGTCCTTAGATAATAATTGAGTCTTATTTAGTATGCAATACATAATAACAAGGAAAAATAATAATGTATTTTCCGATTTAGTCAAGTAATTAGTACCAGCCCTAGGTTTTAAAGAATAATCTATTTCTTGTTCCAAGGAGGTACATACTCAACTAAATAAATACCTAAATTACAAAAACTAATAAGAACAAGAATTACGCTATTTATAAATGCATAAGTATACAGGTAAATGTAAAAAATACTTACAGATTTGATTATAAATAAATAGCGATCTTATTACAATTTAAATTTTAAACTCCGCAGTTAGTTATCACTAGGGATGTGGTCACCGTTTCTCCTTGACACTAAATCACAAACCGATACCGAAATGTGTTAGGTAAATGCATCTCTGACTCACTTATTCAAATAGCATACCATGATTTGTTCACTTCACGGTGTTTTGATAACACCGACGTGAATATACCCATTGTTTACATAGCGTAAAACATTAGTGTTTTTTTAGAGTAGTGTCCCCATCGATGTATGCATGTCTCGCATCATAATTCATAGCTATTACAATAGATCTCGCATTCTGATGCAATTGCTACCAGTGAAAAAAGCCCATATCACTTTTTAATTACCTAAATCATTGACGACAGAAACATTGTGTTTATTACATTAATTGATATTTCGAAGTTAGATTTCACGAAAAAATAGCAGTGTTTTGGAATAATAAAATGTAGTATTGACATGAATACCAGAGACCTCAGACCAGTGTCAAATTCAAATGTTCAAATGTCAAAGTCAAAAACTGTCAATGTCAATTCAATTAAAACCTTACAAGGAAATACAACCTTTGATTATTTAAGTCACGGTAAGATTGTAAAAACCGTTAGATTTTAACCTAACTCGCGAAATTGTAAGAAAAGTAAAAACCGTTACCTACATTAAAATCCAACTCGCGAAATTGTAAACTGTCGAAAGATTGTGAACTGTTCAATGTACTGAGTATAAATTTTTGAAATATACATTGTATTTACGTTTTATTGTCTGTTTCTTGTAGGTTAGGATAAGGTTCTACATAATTAATCAGGTAGTGCCCGGGCGCAGGCCATATCTAACTTGCGAAATTGTAAACTGTCGACTGTGCGTGAGTATACTGTCAGTCTACAATGGAACGAAATATAAGAACACTAGACAGTGCTCGCAGTGTTTAACGGATCAAACCCCGTAAGTCACACTGTGGTCACAGAGACAAGAGAGGAGTTGTCATCTCTGGTTATCATTTGAACTTCTTTGATTTTATATATTTTATGAGAGGATATAATATTGCATTTTACTCAAATAAAGTTATACGATGCATTTTGTTAATAAAACATGTAAAAGTATGATTTGACTTTTCTTACTTACTAAAAGCTACGTTATTAGAACGAGACAGGTGTATTATGTTATTGCGTGAACGTGTCGCGCAATTGTCATATTACGTCATCAAATTTAGCTATTGAAGCCAATTTTTGCAAACTAAACTCGCCGGCATATTTAGCGGAACATAAAAAAAGGTCCATAATTAAAAAAATATGGTTTTATTTAAAAATCTACTTACTAAACTTCTTTTGTTATTTAAAGTTGCATTTGTTTTACTTAAAATGAGATCACATTAAGAACAGATTTTGCGAGTAAATGCTATTTGTGAAAAATGGTACATTTTTGAACTTTTCATGTAACCGGGAAAAGTGAAATTTAATATTAAAATAACAATTAATTAAATTAGAAAAATGGTGATTAATATCGCGTATTTCCTCCACGTACTCTTATAAGTTTCTACCCGTCTATAGGCATACTGAGAATGATGTTATCGAAGGTCTCCTGGGATAGTCTCCGCCATTCCTCAACTACGGCGATTCGCAGTTCTCCCACGTTGGCAGGAGCTGGAATTCTGGACTTAACTTTTCTTTTCAACAAGTTCCAAACGTGCTCTATTGGGTGCATATCCGGTGATCTCGCCGGCCACTCCATAACAGTGATATTCATATCATTAAGATAAGCTTGAGTTACCCGAGCGGTATGCGGCCGAGCATTATCCTGCATAAAAACAAAATCTTCACCGATATATGGGGCAAACGGTACGACATTTTCTTCTAAAACTTCTCTGATATAGCGGTCTGTAGTCAGACTCCCTCTGTCAATCACTACCAAGCCCTACAACTACGAACTCCCAAACAAATGCCCGCCCAAACCATTATTGATCCACCACCGTATGCAACTGTAGTTTTAAAATTTGTCTGAATGTATCGTTCTCCTTTGCGTCTGTATATTCTTTGCCTGCCATCGATTTGATTTAAGAGAATTCTGCACTCATCACTAAACAATACCTTACTCCATTGGCCCGCGCGTTCCAAAGTCGATGTTCCTGAGCAAAAGTTAACCTGTTTCTACGATGATTTACCTCGAGCCTTGGAGCCTTGGCGGGCACAAATGAACCCAAACCAGCTTCTTTGAGCCTTCTTCGTACCGTATGCTCACTTACGGTTACACCCCGCACTGCTTCTAACTCATGTCGGGCTTGGACGGCCGTCAAACGGGGGTTCCTACGTACACGAAGCCGAATGAAACGGTCATCCCTACTCGAAGTGCGTCTTTTTCTGCCTTGTCCTGTTCTTCTCACATAAGTACCGGTCTCCCTGAACCGTTGGATACTGCGATGGATCGTTGAAACTGGTCGACGAAGATCTATGGATATCACTCTGTAGGTTTGACCATTTCTTCACATTTCGAGTGCCCTGGCAATCTCCGTTGGGGCTAAGTCAGGCATAATTCAGTCATCAACTCCAGAAAGATACACAATTAAAAAAAACTAACAAAAAACAGTATTTCAATGAAATTTTAAATCAAACACAGAAGGAAGAAATACTCGAAGTTCGCTCCAGATAAGGTGTATTTGAATAAAATTAAAACAATTGCATAAAATGTGATGTTCAGTTGTTTTCTTAATTTGAAAATATTTCTTTTTAAATTAAATGACGTATAAACCAGCCAGCAACCTTATATGATACTGATATCAAACCTTTTTTTTATGTTCCGCTAAATTTGCCGGCGAGTTTATAAATGGCGTCTGTTGTGCTTCCGGTGTGTCAGTTGTGAATAATTACCCGTTTTTTTATATATTTTCATGTGATTTTGCTTAGTTTTATATAATCAACTATGGTGAAGTGCTCAGTTGTGGGGTGTCGTAATAATAATATTGTAAAACGCCCAAGAATTTCATTTCATAGGTGAGTAACAAAGTCGTCTAGTTTTTCTTTTTGTGGCTACTATTTTAAGTTATTTCGACTAATTATAGCTTAGTTTGTTCTTTACTGAATCCATAACACGTAAATTTTTGCGCTGTCCCCAAAAATTTGGATTATTTCATTAGTTTTTGTATAGAGTGTGTATATAGTGCAATTTATAAATTGAATATTGATAAAATTAAAATTTCATATAACTCATACTGTTTCTCACTCTGAGGGGTAGAGAGATGAAATTGAACAGTCAGATTCTACTTATAATATTGCCAAGCTCATTTTAGACTATAGCGATGATAATGTAGTGATTAAGACACCCGAGCTCAAATCCCCGATATTACGTCAATATTAAAAATCAAATAACTGATTTACTACTTTAAAGTACTAGTATATTCCTTGGCTGCGTAGACCACTAAAGTGGCCCGCGGATAGGCACAGGTTTTTTTAAATGCAACTATTGTCTTTTTAGGGATTCTTTCTTGATATTCGCATTTAATCGGCGCTATCACACCATTTTTTAATTTCTGAGTAATCATTTTTGTACCCACGACGGAACGGAGACGATATATGTGTTTACCCTAAGAGGTGTGCGTTATTGAATAGAAGCAGGCGTCCGGCGTTGCGGAAGTCCATGATAGTGAATGAACTAGAAGTTTAATTCGCTATAATCCGCTACAGTAGACAAATCTGTGTGGTACAGTGCGTGTCTTTCACCTGCAACATGCGACACCCACCACCCAGCAATTCGCACAGGCACAACACCACACCACACAAATCCTCCAAATCACTCTCAATGTACGTTTCACTCCGACACCGGAGCATCTTCAGGAGATGTTGACTCGACAATGCACGATTGTGAAGTGACTATCGTATCGCAAGTTCCAGCTTATATACCTTTTTTGGCATGGCTCATACTGAAGCCCCGCCCCCTCCCCTATTACTGTATAAATTGAGTAAAGGTGAATTTGATACGTTTATTTGTTCATTTAGCAACTCAAATCCTTTATTATTGTGTTTAATTATTTCTAATTGCTCCCAAACGCACAGTCGTAACCCTTTATTACATTTATGCAGGATTTTATATGAATGGTTATTGCCCACCTCATGTCCACTGTCCAAAAGATGTTTAGCGAAGTGGGACCTTTGTGGTTGATCGTTCCTATAAGCAGACATATGTTCCTTATAGCGCGTCTCAAAATTGCGTCCAGTTTGACCAACATATGTGGCACCACATTCAGGACACTCAAGCTTATAAACACCCGATTTTTGATGATTCTTTAATTTATCTTTTCCATTGCAAATAATCCTCCGAAGTGTATTATTTGTCCGGAACGCGACAATTTTGAAAAAGATGCTCCGGTGTCGGAGTGAAACGTACGTTGAGAGTGATTTGGAGGATTTGTGTGGTGTGGTGTTGTGCCTGTGCGAATTGCTGGGTGGTGGGTGTCGCATGTTGCAGGTGAAAGACACGCACTGTACCACACAGATTTGTCTACTGTAGCGGATTATAGCGAATTAAACTTCTAGTTCATTCAGGTGTGCGTTAGTTTGTGCACTTTGTTGTTACCATTTTCCTGGAAAACTACTGGACCGATAATTATGCGGTTTTTTGCATTAGATATGCACAACTTCTGAGAAGGTTTTTAGATATGTAGGACCATAGTCCACCAAGTTGAGCTGCAATCATGATTTTTATTCTTCAATGTAACCATTTTTCTCAAAAAGAACTGGGCCGATTGAGATGCGGTATTTTGCATTGAATATGTATAGCTGGTGATAAAGTTCTTAGATATATTTTATGGTCAAAGACCACAACGTTGCGCTGCAATCGTGATTTTTTTTACTATCTGTATGCATTTTTATAAATTTTTGAAATAAATCAATTTTAACTACCTACTTTTTTAGTTATTTTTTTTAATCTACTTTTATTATTCATATCATCACATTCATTACATTTTTTCCATAATATCTAGGAATTCCAACTTATTTTATGAAACAGTATTGTTTGTAAGGTTCACATGAACTAATAATATACTAACACATATTATAAAAGCTAAGTTGGGATGTATGGATGATGTTGTTAATCATGCCTAACCTGATCTGTATGAAATTTGGGACACAGATAGATTATATCTCTGGATTATCATTTTGCTTGCTTTTATTCCGAAAAATTCAAGAGTTACCGCGGGAACCAAAAAACATCAATTCACGCGGATATAGTCGCGGGCATCAGCTAGTTCATTAGAAAATACGAATGTAGTATTCGTAATTTATGTATACTACTGTTTTTTCAAAATAATAAGTTTAATTATATTACTTTTATTTGTGATAATTTTATATCGATTAAATAAGTATCGATAATACCAGCCCTAACCCCTAGCTTAAGCTCCGCCCATACGCCATTTTTACTTTTCGGAAGCTTCAATTTAAATATTATGATGTTTCATATTTATAATCAAAGTTGAACTTTGTATCCTATGTTACTTGTCTCTGTTTTGAACTGTCGTATTGTCTCTGGTCGTATATGTTACTCTGATGTTACTTGTCTGGTTTCGTCACGAATTTTAATTTAGAAAAGCAATGTTTTGATCGTTTTCACCTTATTTCCGTGAAATACTTGAATACTTTGGCTTAAAGAAATAGTGATATAATTTTAAAAGTTAATACGAAATTAAGTCAGGTAAGCATTATTATCAAAAACCAAAAAAAAAATCTCTTGCGCGTTGTTTGGTATTCTACATTTTGTATTGCTCAATAAACTCTATTTTAGGCGGTGATGGCGTGTATAGTCTTTGAATCTAATAAGTTTAGATAATGTTTGTTTTTAATCATGTTTTTTACAGTATGTAGTGAACAGAAATGCCTTATTTTTAGACATGGTTTTATACGTGGACATAGCAGAGATAATAGCCAGTCAATGCGCAAAAATTTACATTGCGGAATAAATAATTAAGTACTTGTTTGATTCTTTCAAGTAAATCAGATATTCTAAATCGTAATTTGAAATTAACTTAGGTACTTACTTTATTCATTTTCTCGGTACCAAATTTTATCAAACTCCTTTTAAGCGGATGGGCCTTGAAAATGTAACAGACAGACATATTGACATGAAATGGTATTTACTCCACTAGGGCCGAGTACTTGGTTCTTGAAGGTTAATTATAGCTGACTATTTGACTTTGACTATCAGGTATAGCTGATAAGTCAAAGTCAAATAATATTTATTCAGTTTAGGTAGGTACACTACACTTCTTGACATCCAGTTATTTAAAAATTATGATGGTGATAATCAGTTACAGTATCTTAAAACTAAAGCTATGAGGATTCCAAACACCCTGGTCTGAGAAGAGCCCACAATGAAAAGAACTCAGCCGGTTTTATGTTTTGTTATCGCCATGCTTTATACCTACCTATTATCTATATAGAATTGGTCTTTAGATACAGAAGTGTGTCTTTTGCTTTTTCGTATATCTATCACTCACCTTATTGAAGAGTTCCAATAGGATTTAAAAAAATGTAAATGCATGAGGACAAAGTTGCGGACATCAGAGTCAGTGCCAAAGTGGTTTTTTTTTTATCAAATAAAATTTACAAATGCTTTCAAATCTACTCAAGTCTAATCTCTTTCCTTAGAAAAGAACCAGCCAAAACGGGGTGGTTATTCGTTTAAAACACCTTTAAAAATAACTGTGATAGGTAATCAAAATTGCATTAATAAAACATGCTTTATGATATATTGGGCAGTTTCAGGGAATTTTGGCTCAGTGATAAGTTTACACAGATAAGCTGTAGCGTGTGAGGGTGTAGTGTTACAAATATTAGTGTGTGGTGTGATAGTTATAAGGAAAATCTTTTTGATTTTTAGAAGCAATGGGTTTATGTGTAAATATTATGATGGTATGTCAGTGGATTTGTCCTATTATTATCATTATAATTTTATCACACAAATCAAAAAACTACAGAACATTAGAGTTCTGTAGTCTTGTTAGTAAAGAACGTTTTCATCATTAGCTACAGTGATTATTTACTTGAAGTATTATTTTTTGCCTGTCACTTTGCCCCTGTGTAGGTTTAGGTTTTGGAAAAATCCAGTAGGAATTCTTTAAAAATTTCAGTAACGAAAAGCCTATCCTTCAGCCTTCCCCAGCACACAAACTATGACTATACCAAATTTCATCAAAATCGGCTGAAAAGATGGTCCGTGAAAGTGTAGTCTGTGTCCTGATAGCAGATAGTATTGTTCAGGAACTATAGATGGTGGCGATCACAATAGATCGGCAACGGTCAAAGTGATAGCTGGTCTCTAATTAGTGCCCACACCCCTGAGAAGAAAAAAGAACAAACAAACTCACATTCACATTATTATATAAGCTGGGATATACAGAACAAAGTTGAATGAATGAATGAAATATTCAAAGTTATTTCTGTTGCAAATTTTTTTCCAACTCACCAGAACAACTTTGGGAGGAGTAGGGTGATATTATCCAGATATACAGAATTTGATAGCCTGTCCTACTAATGTTTGATAATAGCAATACTGTATACCATACTTTACAAACACCTACACTACCTGACTATACCTTATTTATTATGTTAAGGAAATAACCCAAAAGCACTTTTTAATGAGCTGTAGTGATCAGTGATCAAGTACCTACTCATTAAAAAATTGTGTGTGTCAGCTCCAACGGACGATTGGAGTTTACTCTTTACGAACAATTATAAAATAAATGAGGGTAAATGAACGCATTTTTTATATTACTGAAAGCATGCTTGATACATTTATTTAAATTAATTATATAATTTATATTCATCAAAATACATTACATAGTCAAGGATACATAATCAATTGTTACCATGAAAAAATGTACATAACGTAACGGAGAAAGTTTGAATTCATTCCCCATAAATTTTCGTACCCCGGGCTTATTTAAGAAAATCGACTTACAATCGACTAAACCTGCTCTTATCATTCAGTGTGAGATTTTTGAACAAACAAGAGAGAATTTTGACTTTGCTTAGACTTAAGACATGGTTAAAACGAGATCGATTTATGTTACTCACTTATGTCCATCTCGTTTTAACTCTAAGTAAAGTCTGAGCCAAGTCAAAGTACGCTCTATAGATCTCAGCATCAGTCCGTAGAAGCGACTGTATGTGGTAATAGATTTCAGAATGTATTCATTCAATCGTTCAGTAACAACCAGTCCGTCAATGTTTCCATTACTATAAGTCCAATGACAATTATAATCACGTGATCTGACGCCATATTTGTTTACATGATTTACTTCGCCTCGTCAAATAGACTGTAATGATAGTATAAATGCGAAAGTTTGGATGGATGGATGGATGTTTATTACTCAATCACATCAGAGCGGCTGATCGGATCTGGATGAAATTTGGCACAGAGTTAGATCATAGTCTGGAATAACACATAGTAGCCTATGTAGTAGTAGCCTTTATATCCCTGAAAGGGTTTAAGACTTCCCGCGGGAACCAATAAACTTCAAGCCACGCGGATGAAGTTGCGGGCATGAGCTAGTCTCTCTATAATTTTATAAATGAAAAAGCCTGTCTGTGTTACCTTCTCACTGCCCATTCATTTACATTATCAATTTTTACAAAATTAGGTACATTGATACTTAGCTCAAGCACCAGTCCCTTCATTGTCACTGTTTTAATATTATTTAATTATGTATAAATGTAATGCTATGTAATTGGGAAAATAAATAAATTGACTGATTGATTGATTGCTTGATTGAGAGAGCTTTCATCCCAGAAAATCAAAAACCAAACAGTGGCAGGCATCATATTATTAATTGCTAAGTCTTATGTAAATTATTTCAATTAGATAACTCCACTCCACTCAGTTCCTCAATTTATGCAAATCCATTGGACTCTCGCTCGCCTTACAAGTTCAGGAGGTAAAATTAAAAATCATTTTTGTCCCAAAATTTGAATAACATTGACTTGGCGATATCTGATTTAAATGTCACACCTTATAGTTTACAAAATAATGCCCAAGAGTTATTGTGGTTGAATTTAGGTTCGAAAATTTCTGAGAATTCTTTGATTTTCTGGAATTGGAATAATGGCTTGTCAATCTCCAGAGCCTCAACTATAATCAAGTCTATTTCTTGCTCTGTTGCTGCATGATTGAAAGACAAACCAATAAACACAATACCTGAGTACGATTTTTAAAATGGCTCTGATGGATATAGCCTATAGGACAGTATTTTTGGCGCGTTCCCTTGTTTTAAAAAAGAACCCTTTCCAAAAGGATTGTATTGTTACAGATAAGATAAAGTACAATAAGCGTCAAAGATGGAAGAGGCAGGATTCCCGGGACAGCACACGACCACCACTGTGACTTCAAGCACCACCGTTCAGACAAACATACGTTTTGATCCCGCCTACGTTAAGTCCATCCCAGGCATACTCAAAGTTGTACAAGTGGTGAGTTCTTGAGACCTTAGGGGTAGATATCTCCTTTAGATATCCGATCTCTTTGTCTAACGAAGCTGACATTTATTCACTTCAAACATAAATTAGGTAATGTGAATTATTTACTGGCAAATAATAAAATATAAAAATATAAAATATCCCTATATAATCCCTGCTTATAAAAAATAAATTAAAAATATGGCAGGCAGTTGGCACAGCCTATCAACTTGGCAGGTTAATTTTTTTCGCTGTAAAATTATAAAAAAAATTTTTAAATCATCATCATCATCATCAGCCATTATGCATCCACTCCTCTTTCGAGTAGCGCCAACGTGCTCTTAAAATAAAAAGAGTGAATCTAGTGAGAAAGATTGTATTGTTCAATCTGGGTAGGTACGAATACTTTTCTTACGTCTTGAATTGTCTCACAATTGAGATGAATTTGTATATAAGTATATATTGTATACAAGCGCTAATTCTAGCGCAGGATTCTAACTTAAGAAGCACTCGCTACGATCATGATTCTATTATAGAATCCTTTGTTTGCTTGGGATTCAAATTAGGCACTTGCAACAAAAACGAACTTTGCTATCTTTTGACGACCTCCGTGGCGCAGTGTGTAGCGCTGTTGTCTTAACGTGCGGAGGTCCCGGGTTCGATCCCCGGCAGGGTCAATTTGGGAATTTATAATTTCTGAGTTTTCCCTGGTCTGGCCTGGTGGGAGGCTTCAGCCGTGGCTAAGTTACCACCCTACCGGCAAAGACGTGCCGCCAAGCGATTTAGCGTTCCGTGTAGAAACCGGGGACCGAACCGAGGTACCGGGGGAACCGGGGTATGGGTTTAATATAACTGTCATGCCCCTAACAGGTTAGCCCGCTATCATAGAATGCGTCATCACTTCAGGTGAGAACGCAGTCAAGGGATAAAAAAAGAACGAATTAGCGTGTTCATTCTCAGGCGTGCAGTCTACTGGGCTTCATCTGCATCCTGTGCTCTAAGTTCAGCTCGCTGAGTCAGGGCACGTACTTCAGCTGGATCGCGATGATCGCGTTCTGGTTCAGCGGGATCCTGCTGCTCCTCTACCTGTTCCACCTGGTGGAGAAGTTCTACAAGATCCCGTGGCTCAAGATCGAGTTCGTGTTCACGGCGGTGTGGACGCTGCTGTACCTCATAGCCGCCATACTTGTCGGCACCGCGTACTATGACGATGCGCACAGCGCCGCCGCGGTCAGTACTACTTTTCTTATGTTCTACTAGCTTGATGCCCGCGACTTCGTCCGCGTGGTTTCAGTTTTCAAAACTTCTTTAGTCGCGTTGAGCACTTTTCGGTAGGGGGTAAAAATGTGGAAACGCAGACCGACACCGTGACCGACAATTCGCGTTTTTACGAAGACAAAAGGTCTTAAATATAAATATAGTAGCAAGAAAAGATTACAATTATTTTGCTATAATCCCGTTGTTACAGAGACAAAAGGTCTTAAATAGTAGCGAGAAAAGATTACCAATTATTCTGCTATAATCCACCAACAGAAAAAATTCTGTATAATCAAGCATGCAGTTACAAGCGAAACACCGTTTACCTTCACAACCAAGCAAGTAGTTACTTGGTTTTCTTGCTTGGCCTTGGTTTAACGGTGCTTCGCTTGAAACTGCATGCTTGACCATACAGAATTTTTTCTGTTGGCGGATTATAGCAAAATAATTGTAATATTTTCTTGCAAAATCATGAACTTCCGCAAAGTAACGCCTGATTGTATCAAATAGATAAATATAGTACATTCGTAATTAAACTTTAATGAATTAGTTTTAAGGTTTACATTTGTTTTTTCTTTGAATATTCGTTTCACTTCTATCGGCAGTCCCTATGATTGCCAATTTTTTTTCCGCGGGAACTCCTGAATTTTTTGGCCCATGTCACTTTACAGGTCTTCGACTATTACCTGCGCCAAAAATCATGTTGTTCCGTTGCTCCGTTGCGGCGTGATTGAAGAACGAACCAACTAACAAACACACTATCGCAGTAGATAATGTTGTATCCTTAGTTGGTAAATCGATGAATCATATAAATATTGTTTGTTGGTATGTCCTTCAATGACGCCGCAACGGATTGACGTAATTTTTGGCAAGGATATACCTAATTGAAGACCTGGAGAGTTACAGAGGCTACTACTAGGATTAAATCCTGGAAAATTAAAGAGTTCCCTCTGGAACCAAAAAAACTTAAACCACGCAGTGCTACATTTGGTACGGTTTTTCATCGGAATATTGATTTCACTAAAAGTGCAGATTCGTAAGTTTGCCATGGAGGTGACGATGTGCGTGTGTTGTTCAGTTCTTCGGCTCCGTGGCGACGGTTGCGTACGCGCTGGAACTTGTTGTTCTTCACTTGACTCCCTACAAATTGTTTATCCGCTCCTCGTCCCTTGTGTACACTCTCCCCCCTCGGGGGCTCGACGTCACAGATACAGCAGAGATCCCCGCCGCTCGTGGCTCCCTGCCTGGCACCTGTTCGAAAGAAAGAAATAAACGGTTCACTTGACTCCCCACAAATTATTTATCCGCTCCTCGTCCCTTGTGTACACTCTCCCCCCTCGGGGGCTCGACGTCACAGATACAGCAGAGATCCCCACGGGTCTCGTGGCTCCCTGCCTGGTACCTGTTCGCGCTGTGTGTCTCTTCGCCTGTGCCAACTCCCGCAGCCGGTTGAATGAGAGGTGGTGTGTTGCAGTTCTTCGGCTCCGTGTTGTTGTCCAGTTGTCCGGCGACGGTTGCGTACGCTCTGGACGCGTGAACTTGTTTGAAGTTGTTGTTCTTCACTTGACTCCCTACAAATTATTTATCCGCTCCTCGTCCCTTCTGTACACTCTCCCCCCTCGGGGGCTCGACATCACAGATACAGCAGAGATCCCCACCGTTCTCTCGTGCCCTACCTGGCACCTGTTGCCTGTGCCAACTCCCGCAGCCGGTTGAACGAGAGGTGGTGTGTTGCAGTTCTTCGGCTCCGTGGCGACGGTTGCGTACGCGCTGGATGCGTTCGTGAAGTTTACTGCGGTGCGCGCTGGAGGCCTGGCGCAGGGCTCCCGGGTCGTCTCCAAGCAGACCGCCGTCACCACGCCCCCCCGGGAGGGCTACTAGACCGCTGTCTGCGCTGTCTGACCCGATGTCCTCAACGGTATATAATATGTAGCTACTAGATCATTATTTTTATACGACTGCCTGAAAAAGGAGTATATTGTTTTCAGGGTTCATGTATGTATGCATGTATATATGTATGTATGTATGTGAGTTTGTATATTCCACCATAACTTCAAGATTTTGATTGGTATCGTTAGAATCCCTATCTTATTCCGGGTCACATAGGCTAGCAAAATTTTAAAAAAATTGATGGGGTGACCATGGTCCCGCATTAAAGACAAAAGTTGAAAAAAAAATCGTAAATAAGATTAACTATATAATCATCATCTAGAAAATGATGAGTAGATTCCAAAAATATATAACACTATAGTTTAATATCCAGTGATTCACAAAAAAATATCATTTAATAAAAATGTGAATAAGATTACAAAGGCTATATATGCAAATCGCTTCTTGAGGAGGTAAACTCCAAAAATAATATGGCAGGGCAGTCGTATTTTTTAATTCGTTAAATTAAGTTCACTTTTTCACCTTTGTTAAAGTTACTAGCTCCTGGGGAAATTTCGAAAAATCTAGTCCTTGTTTACGTTATAAAGGTAAGGGTGTCTTTCCACCAGATATGTGCTACGTTACTAAGCTAAGAATGTGTCAAACCCACCCAAATATAGGAGCGCTTCATCTGACGTCTAGCGATGTAACTTATGAAAAGCGAGCGCTTCTATTGGTGGGTACGGTGAGGAATAACAACTGATTCTCGTGCCACTGGTGGAAGTTGGTACGATGCAAGGCAAGAAACTCAGCAGTTGTTCTTTTCATAGAAAAGAAAAGGTTACAATATGTAGACAACACAACACATAGGTACGTTACAAGTATTACACTGACTTGTGGGTCACTGGATGCGAGGCCGGTTGCTTCCATGCAACATTGTCGTTAATAAAATCATCGATAGTGTAATAACCTCGACTTAACAAATGCTGTTTAACACAGTCTTTAAATAACTGCCATGCCCCTAACAGGTTAGCCCGTACCATCTTAGACTGCATCATCACTTACCATTAGGTGAGAACGCAGTCTAGGGCTAATTTGTAGGGATAAAAAAAATGGGCCCTTTCATTGAAAACAATTGGGTGTCCGACGTGTAAAGCACGCTCCACACCTGTATAAGCCTGTCCTTGTCCCCGCCATAGCGCTGTCCCGCTTTTCAGGCTAGATGGCGTTACTAACATAAGTTCACATACTTTGTTTGACAGGGCCCGTCTATGTAAATTGAGGTCGTCAATTGTCCTAGGTGAGCGACAGAAGGAACGCCATAGAAAATGAGAGATGATGCCGCGAAGATACTTCAGTTTTCTATGGCGTCGCATCGCGTCGCGTCGCTTCACGCTCACCGAAAACAAACGCGACAATATTAAACAGTGGCTGACCTTTCACGTGGCCTACGTGGTCGCGTAGATATATCTGTCATTTTCTATGGCGTCGCTTCTGTCGCTCACCTAGGACAACGGGTAAGCCACCTGTTCCACCGCTGAAGATGAGCGAAAAGAGAAGAGAGCTGCCGAACGAGCGAGCGAGTTTTATCTTTGATAACTCATCGCTCGCTTCTTCACCACCGGTGGGACAACTGCTTTAGTGTGTAAACTTGAAGTTTTGAAGCAGTTGCCGTAATTGGGTCTTTGGATAACGAGTCAAACTGTTAATTTTATTAAACGCCAAAACGCGCGCTTAGCGATTTCATATGACATTCTGAATTGTGACCACATCGAAGTTTATTTTTATTGCGGGATAGGCTTGCGCTTGCCAACAATCATGCTTAGTGCAAAGCAATGATGAGGTCTAGGTTGGAACGCGCTTGCCTCGGCGCACTTTTTTACTTTATCAGGATAAAACTAACAGGGGACGTGGATATTACGACTTTTGGGTGATCGTCTATTTAGTAATCATTAAAAAATAATTTATTTGCCTAATTGTCACTTACCCGATTTCGATGCAACCAACCGAATCACACGAAAACTTCTCTGCAACTAGGCAGTCTTAATGCAGTCCACCAGTGTAGATCCTCACTCATCACCCACTCACTGTTCATCACGAGACTCGGCAGTTCTGGAGAGGGGGCTATGCGGGGCTCCTGGAGACCCGCAGGGCGACCACGTATCTCTGACAGCTACAGTGTAACGATCGCAATCACCTCTGATTGGATAACACTCTTCCACTATTGGACAAAATCCATTGACGCAGCGAGAATACCATAAATTCAGCCAATCGCAACAATTGATACTGTAACAATGATTGATGCAGAAGATACGCGGCCGCCCTGCAGATGTCACATTGACCGATCTATTGTAAACTAAACCACTACGCTCAACGAGTGCGGATTTCAGAAGAATACTTGGGGTTGCGAATAGGGTTAACAAACACTGACCGGCATTGATTGGATCACTAACGGGGTAAATCGAATACTAAGGAGATCCAAAATATTCACTCTTACCCTTGCCATACCTATATTAGTATACTAGAGGGCGCCCGCGACTTCATTTGCGTACAGTTGCTGATTTCCAGTGAGATTATGAAATTTCCCCGCTGCAATCAGCCTATCTATAGAGGTTTTATTTAGCTTATGCAGTATGCTTTTTATTATTTATAACTAATAACCTAAATGCTGATTCTCATGTCTATACTTTAAAATCATAGAACTTTTATGTAACCTTCCACCCCCATTTCACCCCTTTTGGGGTGGATTTTCATGGTGATGATTTACTGAGATTATAAATTACTGTCAGTGATCATATTGTGTTGATAATTGTATCAACACAATATGATCACTGACAGTAATTTATAATAACAACAAACAAACAAACAAAACAATAAACACTCGTCACTCTAAGCACCGGCGCTAAGTAATGAAATGATCAAACGAAACAAATCTCTTCACAGTTTTCTTTCTCACTCGCACGCGCCGGCAAAATATATCTAGTTCAGTTTTTGTTTCACTCACTGCCACGCGCCGCCCGGCACTTGTCTTGTCAAGTTGTCGGTGCCGTGCGGTAACTACTAACTATTAGGCATTGGATTAACGATTAACATATTTGGGACTTCTGCATATTAACGGAAGTTAACGTGTCCGTTAACATTTTTAAAAGTTAACTTAAAAGTTAATCCGTTAATCAAAATGTTAACTTCGTTAATTAACGATTAACGGATTAACGAGTGCCCAGCTATGCCCATTTCACCCCTTTTGGGGTAGATTTTCGTAAAAATACTTATATAGGTGGTTTTTATTATTTATAACGAATAACTAAATTGCCAATTTTCATGTGTCTAACTTCAAAAACAAAGGACATTCATACAAACTTCCAACCCCCATTTCAACTCCTTAGGGGTGAATTTTCTCAAACCGATTCTTAGCTGATGTCTACATCATAGAAAAAACCTACCTTCCAAATTTCAAGTCTGTATGCTTTATAGGTCCTGAGATATCGTGATTAGTCAGTGAGTGGTGTTTCGCTTTTATATTTAAAAGTTATAGAAGATACGATTATACTACCCATATTTTCCTTATCACTTACAAAATACATTTCGTTTTCGCCACTAAAGCTCAAGGCTATTTGAAAAGAGATTCGTGTTTTTTTATGATTTAGCTACACCTCATTTATGGATTAAGAAAAAATATAAATAAATAAGAATAACAAAACACATCATAGCTTTATAATAAGATGAGAAAAAAAGGGCAATTTTTTGTACACACTTTTTAATTATAATATTTGTAGGAAGTAATGTTAAAAAATTGTTGCACAAGTATGACAAAACTAGACTGTTGAATTTCCGATTTTTCACATCCAAAATAAACAAATACAAATTGATATTTTTTTAAATAGTTATACAACCAAAAATATTATTGTATGTATATGAAACCGTAAGATTGTAAAAACCGTTAGATTATAATCTAACTCGCGAAATTCTAAACTGTCGAAAGATTACAATTAAACGCATTATTTTCCGGTAGATTGTAATCTGATAGGTATTTAAACCCGATAAAACCTAAGTACACTACTTGATTATTTATGTCGAACTCTAACCTAACCTACAAGAAAGAGACAAGAAAACGTAAATAAAATGAATATTTCAAAAATTGAAACTCAGAACATTGAACAGTTTACAATCTTTCGACAGTTTAGAATTTGGCGAGTTAGATTATAATCTAACGGTTTTTATAATCTTACGGTGACATATATAACAAAAATCTAATGATGTGCCTTCAAAAGTGCTTTAATAAAAATAACAACATTATGTTAACCCACCTGTATTTTTTTTGTTTAGAAGAATAACTCTTTCTTTTATATATTTTTTAATATTGTGTAAAATTAATTTTATTGAGTCCTCTATCCCGGATTGATTAACTTTATTGAATTTACATTTTCGTTATTGAATTTTCACTCTAAGCTAGATTTTAATGAAGTTTATTAAAATATTAGTTAGTTTTAAGTCTAACAACAAGTAACACTGTACTTAAATTATCTAAAAAATTATAAAGCGCACTACACACCAAGCTCGTCACTTACGAACTGATTCTCACACAGCTGAACGGGCACGTATGCAAAATAATTACCGAAATTTCAAGTGCCGTGGGTCACATAGAGTGTGACCGTAGAATATTACAGTCACTGAATCGGCTTGGCCTTAATAAAATTAAAACTATGACGGATGTGGATGTGTCATAGCTTTAATTATTTCGTTTTTATATCCCAATCCAGATGCGTTTACGATAATAAAAATAGGTTTATCTCTTGTGATTATAGTCACTCGAGAGAAAAGGGTAGAATGCTAACTGCCATCACAATAGTCATCCTAATTAGCATCTGAATATGATAGTACATTTGATTTAGGGCCAGCTCGCATTGCGTTTCACTGTGTGATTTTTCAAGCAGATTTCTGTGATATATTTTTGTTTGGTTTTTGTCAGCTTAATCTGCTGCAGCTCAATCTCATATTTTTTTTATTTTAATAAACTTATTAAAAATGTTTTGGAATCGTCGAGGGAATCTACCACTTGTTCGGAATGACATTCCTACCAAGATGAACCAGCGAGAAACTCGCTTGTGGCTATTTACTACTGCCAAAGCGGTAACGCCAAACGATTAAGCGATGCTGCGTAGATTCAAATACGGGGTTCAAATATCATAACTGTCCTGTCATGCTCCTTCCAGACACTAGCCTCTTACTAAGGGCTAACGCCTAACATGGTACATGAATAAAATTAATAATTATTTGTTTGAATACGTGAATGTTTACAGAATAGAAAGCCAAAGTATCTAAATAATATAAAAAAAATATATAATACTAGCAGACTTGCCCGCGACATCGTTCGCGTGAAATAAGGTTTTTAAATTCCCACGGGAACTCCCTTATTTTTCGGGATAATATATAGCCTATGACACTCACAAATAATGAGGCTTTCTATTGGTACCAGAATTTTCAAAATCGGTTCAGTAGATCCAGAGATTACCCCCTACAAGGTCACAAACTTGACCTCTTTATAATATTAGTATAGATGGAAATTGTTTGAGGCTAAATAGCACTCAATATCCATACTTGTGTCACAGAATCCTACGAGAAAAATTGCGCAGTTACCTGACCAAATAACTACCCTAACCAAAAATGGCCCATTGGGGGCCACGATATTACAACCTATATATTATTACTGTTAATATTATTGGATTATTTATCCAATGCTTGTTCACACAAAAACTATTTTTAAGACTAATTCTAGACGTGTACCTAATTAGTATTTGCTATTTGATGTTTATAATGTTATTGTAACGTAGGTTAAGTCTGTAAATGGCTATTGTTGATCGTGTACTAAAATATTTAAACTTTATTGTTGCTATGTTTAATCTTGTTTTGTAATGCTTTGTTATATTAAAACTTGACGATATTAGAGACTTCACAGTTGGTGTCAAAAATTAACCTTATGTGGATTGTTTTAGAACTCAATTTTGTGTTTGCATTCACATCAAACGGAAACGTTTCGAAATTAGAATCGGTTGTAATGAATTTGTGAGTTTAAATCAACCTTTTCGGTTTATTTTACTTTTGCGCCAACGTGTTCGAACCCAATCAATCAAAATTGCAGATGTAAAAAACCGGACTAACGATACTGACCTCCGAATTCATGGACAGGTTTCGGTTGACCTTACTGTATGAATTTGCCCCAATATGAAGTCTTATTTAAACTATATAATGATGCCCGTGTGGATTTAGGTTTTTTTGAAAATCCTGTGTGAACTCTTGGATTTTCCGGAGAAAAGGCCCATATCGTTCCCCGGGATGCAAACTATTTCTGTCAAATTTCGTCAAAATCGGTTGAATAGATGTAAAATAAGAATACAGACTTACGAAAGACAATGTGAAATTTTTTCTGTCTGTTTAGTAAGTACCTTTTCACAGCACATACGCTGCACCGATTTTGACTCGATTTAGTATAATGTTTGATTACTACCCTGGGATGGACAATGGACATATAGTCTGGAAAATTAAAATTTATATCCTGGAAAATTAAAAGAGTTCCTTTAAGAATATTTGTAAACCTAAATCCATGTGGTCATCTTTTTATTAATAAAATTTCATACTAATTGAAATAATCGTGTTCATAAAGCTCGAGTCTCTAATACTGTTGATTGTTTCCATTCGCTTTTATATCACTTTTTAATCCATATTTTTATACAATTTATCACTGTTTACACAAAACCTACCCTTGAGGTAAAATATAAAAATACTTTTCTATATAATGTTACAGTTTTTAAATGTTTAAATCACAAGCATTTTATTACATTGCAATTAATATATTATGATATTGTAAAGTTAAACCGTTAAAATAAAGATAATTGGAAAAAAATATTGTTTTTTATTTTTCACCTTTGTTTATAAAAAGTTATTGTTGCTAGCTCCTGTGGAAATTTCGAAAAATCTAGTCCTCGTTTACGTTATAAAGGTAAGGGTGCCTTTCCACTAGATATGCGCTACGTTGCTAAGCTGTGGCTGGATGTGTCAAATCCACCCAACTATAGGAGCGCTTCATCTAACGTCTAGCGATGTAACTTATGAAAAGCGAGCGCCTCTATTGGTGGGTACGACGAGGAATAAGTTCCTTCTCGTGCCACTGGTGGAAGATGGTACGATGCCGTGTAGAAATCGAATATGGGTATGGGTTTAATATAACGGCCATGCCCCTAACAGGTTAGCCCGCATCATCACTTACCATCAGGTGAGATCGCAGTCAAGGGCTAACTTGTACTGGATAAAAAAAAAAAGAGTTGGTGGTACGTCAAGGAGGAAGCCGGTTTGACACACACCCTCAGCCTATCAACAAAACGCATCTCTAGTGGGAAGGAACCCTAATATTAGTAAGTAGACCAGCGAGAGTAAGTCACGACTTTTCTTGTATAAGATTAAAATTATTCGAAAAAAACTTTTAACTCGGAAAAAGGTAAAAAAATAAGTAAAATTTAATAGGTAATTTAATAAGGAATGACGATATTAACATACAATAAATTATAATACATTTTTCACTTAAATGCTCCTCTACAGTTTGAGGCGTTTGATGTCTTCTAGTTTGAAGTCGGTCCTGTAAATAGTACATTGTTAAATTTTTCCGCTTCCGTGAACGTAGGCCTTTTACAAAAGTGTAGTAAATTGATCTAAACGAGACAGTTTCGCAGTCTGCGTCAATCTTATAGGCCCTCCTGCAATACTTAATACTAGTGATGTGCCGGATCATTTAAAATGTATATCCGCGGACCGGATCCGCATGCGGATATTTGGTGTCGAGATCCACGGATACGGATACAGATCTTAACTTTGTTACTTAATCGGTGTCAGTGCGGGTGACCTTAAAACGATAGTCGACGCCACTTGTCGCTATGCGTAACAGGACAAGTTTCGACTTGCATTGCGCGGGTATTTTTTTTGTTTTGTTTATAGGTAGTTAAGTGTGACACTGCACAGCATAGATAACGTTTGTGTTGGTACATGAGTTAGAAAAAGAGTCTGCAAAGAAGTTTAGTAGTGTAAACTTTACACTACAGTAATGTACCAATAGCTGATGCCCGCGACTTCGTCTGCGTGGGTTGAGGTCTTTTCCCGCGGGAACTCCTTAATTTTCTGGGATAAAATGTAGCCTATGTGTTATTCCAGACTATAATCTATGCCAGTGCCTAATTCCATCCAGATCAGTTCAGCCGTTCTGGCATGATTGATTAACAAGATACATCCATCCATCCAAACTTTCGCATTAATATTATTAGTGTAGATTGGTATGGTTGGTAACTCACTACGATAAATGTTTTTTTGTAATATAAAGGTGCGAAATATTAGATTTTTAGAAATAAAAAATAATCTGAATGGAATTTAATAGTTTATCATTGCTAACTAATCACCTATATTATATAGAATTTCATTTATGTATAGAAACTCGCAGCGGGCGTGTGTACTTTTTTAGGATATATACAGCAGGGGAAATCATCATCACACGGGTAGTGCCGAACTGATACGTATTATTATTATATATTATTGAGACGTATCATTACTAAATATTGTTGAGACGTATCATTATTATACATATATTATTGAGACGTATTATTATTATATATTAATGAGAATAAGATTCTAATTTAACTAGATTAATTTAGATTTTTAACTTTTTAGTCCGTTTTTTGGCAGGGCAGTTGTGTTTTTAATTTTTTTTAATTATGTCTTGTTTGTCTGCGTTTTCCACCTTGCCTATGATTATTGAGACGTATTATTTGAGCGCAGTGCGCGCGTACCTGCGTGCGAGCACGTCGCGCACCCTGGCGGGCGACAGCGCCGCGTTGGGCGGCAGCGCGTCGGCCGCGTGCGACAGCCGCTCCACGGCCAGCAGCGAGGCCGCCGCGCACAGGGCTCCCACGCGCTCCCGCGCCGCGGGCGCTCCGCCCCCCGCCCACGCCGCCAGCCGCCGGCAGCGCCGCTCCACGCAGATACCAGCGTGCTGACAGTGACAACAGAACATATACACTCCCACAAATTTATCTGACCAGCAGGGCGACCGCGTATCTTCTGCATCGATCATTGTTACAGTATCAATAGGCATGATGACTGATTTTGAAAAATGGTCAGATTATGTTCGGATGTATCTACTATTTCGATAAAATATTCGATAAAATATTTCAGCAGAAAAATAAGGTTTGGTAGAAAAAAATTGCATTTGAAATTTAAATTTTAAAATTCACGCCAAAACGCTCGCGAGTTCATGGCGTAGTTTGTGACGTCACTATTGTTTTTACCGATGTACTCTGTGCAGTGTGCAGTAAGCAATAGTATGCTTGTCAAAGCTCGAAAACAAACAATTGTGACGTCATTCGCTTCTTGGTGTTAAATCCATTATGGCGGTTAGGTGTGCTTTATAGATTTATTTTATCAAAATAAATAACAATCTCACTCGAAATAGAAAAATAAATACGTTTTTTATAATCCATGAATCCTATTTCATTAGATAAATTCATAATTTCATTGATTCTTGGTTACTGTCATCATGCCTATTGCTGTGATTGGCTGAATTTATGGTATTCTTGCTACGTCAATGGATTTTGTCCGATAGTGGAAGAGTGTTATCCAATCACAGGTGATTGCGATCGTTACACTGTAGCTGTCAGAGATACGCGGTCGCCCTGCGGGTGACAGCATCGCTGGTAGATATGAAAAATAAAATAAAAACAAAGAAATGACTGCCAATAGAAGTGAAAACGAATATTTAAAAAAACCTTAAAATTAAGGTAATAAAGTGGAATTACAAATGTACTTTATTTGTATTTAAGACCTTTTGCCTTCGTAACAACGCGAGGTTGTCGGTCACGGTTACACAGCACTTATTAATATAAACCTTTAAATTAAAGCATTAAAGTTTAATTACGAATATAGGTACTATATTTATACTTAAGAACTTTTGTCTTAAGAAGAACGGTCTCGGTCTTGCGTTTCCACATTTTTACCCCCTACCAAAAAGTGTTCGACGCGCCTAATGAAGTTTTCACTTCAAAAATTAAACAAGCATTTAAATTAGTTCCAATTTTAGCCACCGGGCCATACAAGTCTGACAAATTTTACAAGTTGCTGAAAAATATCATCGTTGTAGTGGTCAAGCCGTAATAATGTCCTGATAGTCAAACAACAAAAAATTGGCAGTCATAGGGACTGCCGATAGAAGTGAACGAATGAAACGAATATTTAATTATTTTTTCTAATTTTAAATAATAATAATAATCCTTCCTATCCCGTGCGTGTCCGTAAGAGGCGGCTAAGGGAACCATGAAACCTCCTCGGAGATCTGAGTGGACCCCGAGTGATGTAACCTTGAATTATTGTTGAATGAACAATGTTAGAATTGCCTTTAACGGGATTGGGGTTAACTTGGATCAACCCGACATAATCCAAAAGCTAGCGGAGCGCATCGACGACCTGGAGTAGAAAATCGCTGCATGGGGGAACTGCATGCGGCGATACGCGGAAACGGTTGAGCGCTTTCAGTAAAATCGTCTATTCTCGAGTGATCAGCAAAGGTTCTATAAAATATAGGAGTGTCCAGCCGTCTGTTCTACTTCTCAAAGGTCGAGCTCGCCAGACCTTGTCGCTTTCTGGCGGAGTGTGTGGTCGGGAGAGGTTGACCATGAAGACGGCCCTTGGATTGCGGTGGTAGAGGAAGCATGTGCCGTTATTGAATCGATGAACCCGGTAGCCATCTCTACGGAGGATGTAGTTGGTGCAGTAAGGCGGGCCTCGAACTGGAAAAGTCCGGGTCCCGATCGGCTGCATCACTACTGGCTCAAGGGTTTCTCGGTTTGAAGCAACTCCTTATTACCGACTCCGTTGCTAGGCAATTGGTCAGACGCAACCGTCGGAACTTCTCCACTTGATTATAAAAAGGCTTTTCACTCGGTGCCCCATTCATGGCTCTTGAGGGTCTTTGAACTGTACAAAGTATTTCCTCGGGGAATGCATGGGGCAATGGAGTACGATCCTTTGTCTCCACAGTGAACGGTTGGCGATTGCCGATGAACGAATAAGGATACGGCGAGGGATCTTCCAGGGTGAATGTCTGAGCCCACTTTGGTTTTGCCTGCCTCTGAACCCACTCAGCTCACTACTGGAGAGTTCGGGGACGGGCTTTCAGTTTCCGAGAGGAGGGACAAGAGTGCCTCATCATCGTGGAACTCAAAATAAATTGGCTCTCCCTGCACATACTATACACAGCAGTAGTATAGTATGTGCAATTTATATATAAGCACTGCACAACATTAAGTCTTACTTCAAGCAAAATTCAGTATTTATCTGCCGGTGACTTTCTTGTTTAACTTTAAAGTTACCTCAAACAAACAACCCAATGAACAAAAGTCACCTAGGCAATTTTAACACATTCACAAAGAGAAAAGCAACTAGGGTATATAGTTAAGTACTCCAAAAGTAAAAGTTAAGTTTGTTTTACTTTACTTTAGCTATATTATACCAAACCTAGGTCCCTAACTAATCTTATTAGGCACCTAGGCCCCTAACTAAACCTACAAAATACTCAGTCAAGCAGAAACCTGTTCCTTGTGTAGGGGTCCATAAAACCACGCTCTGCTACCACTCTGTTGAGTCAGGTATTTAGCCACTGTTACGGCCAAATACCTAACTCAACGAACAGCAAACCCGTGGCCTCGTCCCGGGGCCCATAGCTGGGGGCCTTGAGAGAACAAGTTTCTAGGACTTACCTGGACTGCTGGTTGCGGCAAGGCGAGTCCTGAGGGAGGTTATGTGGTGTGTTATTTGTAAATGTGTTTGTGAAGTGGTGTGTGATACGAGGGTTCCCTCCACGGACGGTAGACCTCCTGGCCTCCAATACAACCAGGCTCCTCAGCTGCTAACACTTTGTCCTCACTTCGTCCATCACTCAGCACGTGGCCGGAGGGTTAGGAGGTACGGGACCCCGACATCCAAAACCCGTTGAGTAATAAAGGCCAAAACGGTTATTGGCAGAACAAACTTGATTATCACACTCGAATAAGACTCATCTTTTACGATGGCAAAAATCCGGAGCCGCTTTATTAAAAGGAAGTCCGTTCAAATCGTCACATAACGCCATTGCTATCTGTCAAAAACGTCACCTCGAAGGATGATGTATTATTAAAGACGTCAGCTGTCAAAGTCAAAAGGCTACCGCAAAACACCAACATTTTTTTAAATTCATTATAGGCTTACGCTTTACCACAATCACACCTGATGGGAAGTGATGATGCGACCTAAGATGGATCGCGCTTGCCTAGAAGATGCCTATTCACTCTTGATTTAAAGATACCCGGATTGTATATGGTGGGAAACACAGTTTTTGGTAGAGTTTTCCAGACCCTAGCCATGCGAATAAGGAATGAAGACGCAAAGCGCTTCGTGCGTGTGGGTGGAACGTTAATGACATAGGGGTGGAAACTCATTTCTTTCATTTAACCGGTTTAACGGCTCTGGGTTCTAGTCCTTCTGAATATCATTTACATCTACCTCGCGGACACAGATGCGGCGCGAACAATTAAGAAATTCCTAATTTTAATACTAAGTTATACGTTTTCACTTCTATCGGCAGTCCCTATGACTAGCAATTTTTTAACTAAGGCAAACGGCTCTGGATTCTAGTCCTTCTGAATAACATTAACAGCTACCTCACGGACACAGATACGGCGCGAACAATTATGAAATTTCAAATTTTAATACTGAGTTATACGTTTTCACTTCTATCGGCAGTCCCTATGACTGGCAATTTTTTTAGCTTAGGCAAACGGCTCTGGATTCTAGTCCTTCTGAATAACATTGCCAGATACGGCGCGCACAATTATGAAATTTCGAATTTTAATGCTAAGTTATATGGTTTCACTTCTATCGGCAGTATCAATGACTGGCAATTTTTTTAGCTAAGGTTAGCACGTGACTCACCCGATCGTAATGGTTGTTCAGCATAGTTCTCTCGGCCCTGGCGAGCAGGTCCGTCAACACCGCGGCCAACAGCGCGTCCGCCGCCCTGGGTACCTGCGCGCGCGCCTCTTCCGCTAACACCTCCAGAGCTGCGGGTAAAGCGCCCGCCTCCTCCTCCAGCTCCTCTGCAGACCACAGACGACAAATTATGTTAAAATCTGTGCCAGTTGTCACGGAGATCTTCCTCCGAGCCGGTGTTATGTTAAAGCAATCAATATTATGACAGTGCACAATCAAAATACATTTGAAAATTTATAATAAATTCAAGAAGAGAAGTGATTGTCATAATGTCAATACTAGAAATAAAAATAAACTTGTAATGCCTGCTTCTAGGCTTAGTAAAACTAGCAATTCATTTGTTGGAAACAGTGTCCGCTTCTACAATAAGCTCCCAGAAGGCACCTTAAAGATGTCTCTGAATAAGTTCATAACGTAAACTTATTGAAAAATCTTACTGTTCGGGTTGCGTCGCCTGCGCCATTTTTTAAAATTTTTTTATCTACCACCTTAAATCTAGAATTACAGGTACATGGTATAGGTACATTATAACCTAATGCGATAGACTAAGACAAAAAACGTAAACCTATACATTACAAAAAATATTTACAATAAAATAGACTTTATTAACAACAAAAAAGTATGAAACTAATTGTAATACAAATGTAACCGTTTTTATGAACTCGCTCAGTGAGCAGTTGAAGAGGTCCCTCCGTTCAGCCACTGCGTTGAGCGTACGAGTCGCGATCTATTATCATATACGAAGACATGTTAAAGATGTCTCTGTATAAGTTCAATGTAAAACGTAAACTCATTGAAAAATCTTATTACAACGTAAATGACTACTTAAACGACAAGGAAGCTTGGTAATGATTTGCTCTATGACTCTGATAGTTCCTTAGTTAAGATGATTTGTGAGATGGTGATAATAAAAAGAAAAAAAAAATCCGGCTGAGTTTTTTGTGGACTCTTCTCAGACCAGGTCGCGTTTGGAACCCTCGTAGCTTTAGTTTTAAGATACCGTAACCAATTATCACCATCATGTTTTATAAGTAAGTAATTTTTAACACCAATAAGTGTACCTACAGTCAAAGAGCATAAAGAACCAGGGGTAGAGGTACAACTCCATACTTAAGCAAAAAGCATTCAAAAATCTGCTAATCATCGCTGATACCCTGTAGTTCTTCTGCTTAGCTCTAGATGGCGTTAAAACGAAAGCTTTGAAATAAACTTTTTGCTATCGGATTTTATAAAAATTTTATATTTAATAGATAATTAAACTTAATAAATAAATAGGTAAAATAAAGTAAAACAACAAAATACATATTTTCATTGAGTTTCGGTTGATTTAAACAAAATTTATACTTATTCGAGACAAGTAACGCCATCTAGAATTTATTTTAGAACTATGGTACCCGTTGTATGGAGTTGTACCTCTACCCCTGGTTCTTGATGCTCTTTGCTACAGTGTACATATATGATATTGAGTATTGAGTATACCAGTGAGTTGAGCACTCACCGCGGTCTGCGGGCGGGCGCACGAGCGCGTCGGCCCACTGTGCGATGTGGGGCGAGAGCGCGGCGCGCAAGGCCGCCAGCGCCAACTCATGCGCAGCGCGGAATGCGGCGGCGGCGGCGCCCAGCCCCGCGGCGCACGAGCGCAGCTTGTCGCGCGCCCCCGCGTCACGACACAGCGGCTCCGCCTCACCACACGCCTCGCCCGCCAGCCGCTCCGCCCACTCCGCGCCCGCCTCCGCCTCGTTCATGTGCGCCTTCCGCGTCACAACACAACACGTGAACACCTCGGACCGGCAGGGCGACCGCGTATCTCTGACAGCTACAGTGTAACGATCGCAATCACCTCTGATTGGATAACACTCTTCCACTATCGGACAAAATCCATTGACGCAGCAAGAATACCATAAATTCAGCCGATCACAGCAATTGATACTGTAACAATGATTGATGCAGAAGATACGCGGTCGCTCTGCAGAAGGCCATTGCTAATTCATATCTGTCAAAAATGTCACCTCGAAGGATGACGTATTATTAAAGACGTCAGCTATCAAAGTCAAAAGGCTACCGCGGAACCAACATTTCTTTCATTTAAGCGGTTTAACGGCTCTGGATTCTAGTCCTTCTGAATAACATTGACAGCTACCTCGCGGACACAGATACGGCGCGAACGATTATGAAATTTCAAATTTAGGCCGCCGTGAGTGTCACCGCCTAAATACCGAGTTATTTAGGTGGTGACACTCATGAGACACGAGTGTAGTAGACCTATTACACTGCACTTTCCACAGGGCCCTGAGGTAAGGGTGGGCTTGGCCACTAGTTAGAGCGTCGCTTATTACACAGCAATAATAGGCCTATTACACTAGACTGGCCGATAGATAATAAGATTTAGGGAGAAAGGCTCTCTAATTTGATCCTTATTGCTGTGTAATAAGCGACGCTTTAACTAGCGGCCACGTCCACCCTTACCACAGGGCCCTTTAGAAAATGCAGTGTAATAAGCCTATAAGGTTCCCTGTGAAAAGTGCAGTGTAATAGGCCTATAAGGATCAAATTAGGGACCCTTTCCCCCTAACTCTTATTATACTACACTGATTCAAGTGTAAGGGTCCCTGAGAAAAGTGCAGTGTAATAGGCCTAAAACATTTAGCTAACAAACACGGTACACAAAAACAGAATAATAAAATATTATGTGTCTGCAGCCCATGCGGGTGTACCGACACTATCTAACTGAACGCACTATAACTTACCGCGTAGAGAGCGACTACCTAAATGAACGCACTATAACTCACCGCGTAGAGAGCGACTACCTAACTGAACGCACTATAACTCACCGCGTAGAGCGACTACCTAACTGAACGCACTATAACTCACCGCGTAGAGAGCGACTACCTAACTGAACGCACTATAAGTCACCGCGTAGAGGCGACTACCTAACTGAACGCACTATAACTCACCGCGTAGAGCGACTACCTATCTGAACGCACTATAACTCACCGCGTAGAGAGCGACTACCTAACTGAATGCACTATAACTCACCGCGTAGAGAGCGACTACCTAACTGAACGCACTATAACTCACCGCATAGAGAGCGACTACCTAAATGAACGCACTATAACTCACCGCGTAGAGAGCGACTACCTAACTGAACGCACTATAACTCACCGCGTTGAGCGACTATCTAACTGAACGCACTATAACTCACCGCGTAGAGAGCGACTACCTAACTGAACGCACTATAAGTCACCGCGTAGAGAGCGACTACCTAACTGAACGCACTATAACTCACCGCGTAGAGAGCGACTACCTAACTGAACGCACTATAACTCACCGCATAGAGAGCGACTACCTAAATGAACGCACTATAACTCACCGCGTAGAGAGCGACTACCTAACTGAACGCACTATAACTCACCGCGTTGAGCGACTACCTAACTGAACGCACTATAACTCACCGCGTAGAGAGCGACTACCTAACTGAATGCACTATAACTCACCGCGTAGAGAGCGACTACCTAACTGAACGCACTATAACTCACCGCGTAGAGGCGACTACCTAACTGAACGCACTATAACTCACCGCGTAGAGCGACTACCTAACTGAACGCACTATAACTCACCGCGTAGAGAGCGACTACCTAACTGAATGCACTATAACTCACCGCGTAGAGAGCGACTACCTAACTGAACGCACTATAACTCACCGCATAGAGAGCGACTACCTAAATGAACGCACTATAACTCACCGCGTAGAGAGCGACTACCTAACTGAACGCACTATAACTCACCGCGTTGAGCGACTACCTAACTGAACGCACTATAACTCACCGCGTAGAGAGCGACTACCTAACTGAACGCACTATAAGTCACCGCGTAGAGAGCGACTACCTAACTGAACGCACTATAACTCACCGCGTAGAGAGCGACTACCTAACTGAACGCACTATAACTTACCGCGTAGAGAGCGACTACCTAAATGAACGCACTATAACTCACCGCGTAGAGAGCGACTACCTAACTGAACGCACTATAACTCACCGCGTAGAGCGACTACCTAACTGAACGCACTATAACTCACCGCGTAGAGAGCGACTACCTAACTGAACGCACTATAAGTCACCGCGTAGAGGCGACTACCTAACTGAACGCACTATAACTCACCGCGTAGAGCGACTACCTAACTGAACGCACTATAACTCACCGCGTAGAGAGTGACTACCTAACTGAACGCACTATAACTCACCGCGTAGAGAGCGACTACCTAACTGAACGCACTATAACTCACCGCATAGAGAGCGACTACCTAAATGAACGCACTATAACTCACCGCGTAGAGAGCGACTACCTAACTGAACGCACTATAACTCACCGCGTTGAGCGACTACCTAACTGAACGCACTATAACTCACCGCGTAGAGAGCGACTACCTAACTGAACGCACTATAAGTCACCGCGTAGAGAGCGACTACCTAACTGAACGCACTATAACTCACCGCGTAGAGAGCGACTACCTAACTGAATGCACTATTATAACTCACCGCGTAGAGAGCGACTACCTAACTGAACGCACTATAACTCACCGCGTAGAGAGCGACTATCTAACTGAACGCACTATAACTCGCCGCGTAGAGAGCGACTATCTAACTGAACGCACTATAACTCACCGCGTAGAGAGCGACTACCTAACTGAACGCACTATAACTCTACGCGTAGAGAGCGACTATCTAACTGAACGCACTATAACTCTACGCGTAGAGAGCGACTATCTAACTGAACGCACTATAACTCACCGCGTAGAGAGCGCGCCTCGCGTCCAGGTCCCGCTCGGGCGCGCGCCGAGCGAGCTGCAGCGCGGTAGGCGCAGGCAGGGGCAGCGGGTCGGGCGGCGGAGTGGCGAGGCGGCGCCGCAGCGCTGAGCCGCAGCGCTCCAGCGCCGCGCCTGCTTCATTCAGCACGCAGCACAGCCCCTCCACACTGCCCGTCGATATGCTGCGTCTGCGCACACCCACCCCGAACAATTTTTTTTTGACGACCTCCGTGGCGCAGTGTGTAGCGCTGTTGTCTTAACGTGCGGAGTAAAACCCGGCTGAGTTTGTTGTGGGCTGTTCTCAGACCAGAGCGCGTTTGGAACCCTCGTAGCTTTAGTTTTAAGATACTGCTATTGATTATCACCATTATATTTCTTAAATAACTAGACGTCAATAAGTGTAGTATACCTACCTAAATTGAATAAACATTATTTGACTTTGACTTCGACTTTGGAGATCCCGGGTTCGATCCCCGGCAGGGTCGATTTGGGAATTTATAATTTCTGAATTTCGACCCGGTGGGAGGCTTCGGCCGTGGCTAGTTACCAACCTTAGTAGTTACCTAACGGCAAAGACGTGCCGCCAAGCGATTTAGCGTTCTTGTACGATGCCGTGTAAAAACCGAATAGGGGTATGGGTTTAATATAACTGCCATGCCTCTAACAGGTTAGCCCGCTACCATGTTAGACTGCATCATCACTCACCATCAAGTGTGATCGCAGTCAAGGGCTAACTTGTAGTGGATTAAAAAAAAAGAACACATTGGGCTTTTTTGTTTTTATTTCTTAAGGCGGGTTGCGTTCGTTGCGAGATCGCAACTGTAGAGCGAATGAGTGATGTATACTCGTTCGCACCGATAGGAAGATCTTCTTCCGGGCTGGTGTTGTGCCCGGGGATCTTTCTAGCCCGACCGTTGTAAATTTCAACAGTCTAAATATAACGCTATGCTCAGAAAACTTCGATATCGTGATTCAGGCTTGTATGTGTCTTATAAATAGTACGGGACTAATAAACATTGACCCAAAAATAAAGCAGATTTTTGGAACAAGTGTTCCTTGAGGTCTGAGAAGTACCTCTTAAAAAATTTCCACTCCTAGGCCGCAGGCTTCCCCCTTACCCCCTAAAACGTCTTCCCGATCGCAGTTTTTTGTAATTTTCTCAAAAAATATTAGTGCTAGAAAAAACTTTCTGTGGCCAAAATTATCTTCACTAAATTATCTACAAAAATAATACTTTAGTTCACGTTCACGCCATCTTTCGACGCTTACCGTTTCTACATCGCGCGGCCGTCACCCTGAGCCTCTAGACAGACGTGGCTATTGAATTGGGAACGTCTCGCTCTCATTTCTCGCTAGATGGCGCTTCGCCTTATGTTTGAGATAAAGAAAAAGCATAAATTTCAATGATAAACCGATTGCGACGAAAAGACTTTCCATATATAAAAAGTTGTGGAAAAGACCCTCGTCACGTCTATGAGGGATTTCCGACCTTAATCTGATTTATGTACTTATTGAAATTCTTGCAAGGCGCGTTTTGATTAGAATTAGCCTCTAATAGCTTAATTTTCTGCTTAGTTAATTCTCGCGTAATAGATTTGTTGATTTGAAGAACTCTTACTGCTGTCCACCAAGTGATAGGACACTCTCTTGTTGGGTTAATATATTATAACTTGTTGTAGTTGACTCCTTGATAATTTGCATTTGGGTAACATAACTTTGGGAGTTACTGATTGTTGGGAACAATTGCCATATAGCTGCAATTATTTAGTTCGGAGATCTATCATCCAGTTTACACTGTGGTAACCGCTACACAACCTTGCACCGCCAGCGAATGACCGTGGTATCAGACCGTGGTACGTGACATCAGACATCACTTAGATTTTAGTATCAGAACGTAGATTATAAAAGCTGATGAAATAATGAAAGAGAATTTAAATATGTTAGTCCCCTACTTAAACTCCAACTCACTTTTTTTTTTTCAAATAACCTTAAAAGTGCTTTCGAATCGTACCATCTTTAAGTCATGTGTTAAATCATAAAGGCTGATGATGATTGTAAAGGCTATGGCTATTGATCTTACCTGATGACCTTCCTAGCGATAAAGAACACATCGTCCACCAGACTGGAGGTGGTATCTCCAGGCTGAGGGGTGGACATCTTTAACGCTTTGTTCACGCTCTCCTCTAGGAAATACCTGCGATGGTAAAGCTATTATCTGACCAATACATGTTGTTAGTAAAGCTGTTTTTACATCACCGCTATTCAACTGTACACTTTTGGGTGACCGTTCAGTTATTAGCCTACAAAGAAGTGCAGTAATATAATGGCTGTAATTTTCACGCAATTTTTGTGAATTTCTGTAATTTTCTAAGTTGAAACCATGGAAAATTGTATTTAAACTTTCCGTTAAAAAAAGGGACATCGTCATATACTCAATAATATTATAAATGCGAAAGTGTGTCTGCTGTCTGCTACGCTTTAACGGCCCATCTTTTCAACCGATTTTGATGAAATTTGGTGTAGATGTAGGTTACATTCCGAGGAAGGACATTAGCTCTATCTTTATCCTGGAAAATTAAGGAGTTCCCGCGGGAATAAAAAATATGAACATACCTCTCGAGCGTCAGGTAGTGGCTGAGGACGTCTTGAGCCGTGCGTGTCATATCGCAATCGGATATTATCTTCTCGATGGCTTCCAAGCAAGCTGCCTTTGCCGTCTCGTTCATATTTACGTCAAGCTGTCAAATAATAATCAAAGTCAAAACTCAAAATATGTTTGTTCAAAATTGGTACCTACGCAGGACATTTTGAATGTCAAGTATAAGACGTGATGGTCATTATAAAAGACGGTATGTTTACGATGCAAGCAAGCTTCAATAGACGAACGAACTGAATTGGCCACACTCTACGTAGAGAGCCAGGCAATATCTTGAGGCAAAGGCTTGAGGAATCCTCAGGGGAAAAGAAAGCGTGGTCGACACAAACAAACTTGACAGCGTACGGTTGTGGAGGTCACAAGGATAGGGATGACGTGGGATGAGATCAAGGGTGCTCCTAACCGCTCAAGATGGCGCACCACTGTAAACGCCATGTGCCCCTCTGGGGGGATACAGGCCATTAAAAGATCTTAGGTAAAAGACCGGTCGTCGCCTCAGGAAGCTAAAGTACAGCTGCAAGCGGGAATGCGCCAGCGCCAGTTCGTTGAACGAGTGCTCCACGCTGAGCGGGTCAGTCTTCTCCGTCACCACCAGCTTGCGCGCTGACATCATATATACAGTACTCACGTCAGGCCGTCGCCTCAGGAAGCTAAAGTACAGCTGCAAGCGGGAATGCGCCAGCGCCAGTTCGTTGAACGAGTGCTCCACGCTGAGCGGCTCAGTCTTCTCCGTCACCACCAGCTTGCGCGCTGACATCATATATACAGTACTCACGTCAGGCCGTCGCCTCAGGAAGCTAAAGTACAGCTGCAAGCGGGAATGCGCCAGCGCCAGTTCGTTGAGCGAGTGCTCCACGCTGAGCGGGTCAGTCTTCTCCGTCACTACCAGCTTGCGCGCTGAGATCATTTGCTGGCTCACACGCCGGATGCCGTGGCAGATCTGTACAAACAGAAGTTTCATATCAATCTGTCTTAATTATTACAAGATCACCTAATCTTGTAATAATTAAGATAAATTATTATACAATACGCTTTGTACTAATATAGTACTATAGCATTGTGCTATGGTTATATACATACATATTTTAGTTGGACCACTTCCCGATAGATTTCGCTGTACATGGAAAGTCGAGTAGCAACTCTATACCAGTATATATAATGTACTCTGCGATTACAATCGTCAAAACAATCGTATTTATACTAACTATTTTCAATATGGCGTCCGTATCCACAGATTAAATCGAATGACATGACACGAGTCAAATTGACAGATATTATACTTCCTGTTTCGTGAGATATAATGACAAATAATAACAAAAAGTAAATTTTATATTCTTATATTCTAATAAAGAATCTAGATAGAATCTAGAATCTAGATAATTTTTAAATTTAATGTAATAGAATTTTTGCACACTGTCCTGACAGTAGATTGTGTACGGGAAGTTTATCGTATCGGATAGTTTATAGTAAGTCACCCACAATTTTGCAAAATAAATGATTTATTATTATGATTATAACAATGCTAACAGTACATATTTGTAGCATTACTTACCGTGGGTTGTCAGGAAACTGCGTTACCGTCGTTCAAACACTCTTATTTATACTATTTTCAATATGGCGTCCGTAGTCGCAGACTAAATCGAATGACATGAAACGAGTCAAATTGACAGGTATTATACTTCCTGTTTCATGAGATATAATGACAAATAATAACAATGCTAACAGTACATATTTGTAGCATTACTTACCGTGGATTGTCAGGAGACTGCCTTACCGTCGTTCAAACACTCTTATTTATACTATTTTCAATATAGCGTCCGTAGTCGCAGACTAATTCGAATGACATGAAACGAGTCAAATTGACAGGTATTATTATTCCTGTTTCATGAAATATAATGACAAATAATAACAATGCTAACAGTACATAACAGAGATCTTCCAGGAATGAAACAGTCCGAAGCGCTAGTTAAATCCTTCAATAAGGCCGTGGCAGCGGCACTAGCGCTTAGTAGAAAAACTTGTGCATATTAGCGCAGGCACTGACGAGGCTTTGTGGGCTGAACAGACACATGTTCAACCTAAAGCTCCGAGAAACAGCTGTGTGCAGGCTCTGCTGTGAGGCTGAGGAGACGCCTTTGCACTTTATCTGCTACTGCCCCGCTTTAATGCACAAACGTAACCTCCTCTTAGGGAAACACTTCGTAGACCCTGAGGAGGCAAAGAACATCCCGGCCAAAAAGCAAGCAGTATTGCCAGGAACTTTAGATAGTGGCCATCACAATAGATCGGCAACGGTCAAAGTGACACTGGGCCTCATTCCAGAGCCCTGCAAAGCCGCATCAACATGAAGAAGAACAGTACATATTTGTAACATTACTTACCGTGGGTTGTATGATTGCGATGGCCCTCGGCAACAAAGTCTGCGTGTGCGCAGAGGGCGGGGCGGTCGCGGCGGCCAGCAGCCGTCTCGCTCGCTCCACGGCCGCGGCGCCGCACTCCAGCACGCGAGTGAGCGAGTCCGCGAACACGGCCGCGTCCAGCCGTAACTCTGATACTGTGGCCGCACGCCTGATTGATACCTCTAGCTGGAATACGCTCACATTATTTAACTTGCAGAACTTGGCAAAATTTCTGCATCTACCCCTGACTGCCCCTTTTAGATGACCTCCGTGGCGCAGTGTTGAGCGCTATTGACTTAACGTGGGAGGTCCCGATTTCGAGTTAATTTGGGATTTATAATTTCTGAATTTTCCCCGGTCTGGCCTAGTGGGAGGCTTCGGCCGTGGCTAGTTACCACCCTACCGGTAAAGACTTGCCGCCAAGCGATTACGATTACCAGTACGACGCCGTGTAGACACCGAATAGTTTAATATAACTGCCATGCCCCTAACAGGTTAGCCCGCTACCATCTTTATTATTATTCTTTATTCTTTATTATTTATAAAAACATGCCAGGGAAGACTTTACAGTCGCCCAATTCATCTTCCCTGGCTACAAAATTACTTCCAACTACAATTACAACTTAAACATAACAAAGACATACATAGGTAAATACGTCTTAACTAAATCTTAGACTGCATCGTTACTTACCATCAGGAGAGATTACAGTCAAGGGCTAACTTGTAGTGGCTATCCACTAAAAAAAGGGGGAAAAAGGGGGGAAAAAGCGTAGAGAGGGTATGCTAGAACTGTACCAAGCATTTCACCGAAAGGGATAGTGAATGAAATACTTTCCAGATTGAGGGTTCCCATCTATAGTCCCACAAACTTATCTGACTCAGTGACACTGTCGCTAGTATTATATTAATATTAAAAATAAAAACAAAAACTATGATTTGTCTCATTTAGGATATAATTGACACAATGAGAGGTGTATACCAAAAGTGAAGGACTAGTAGTAGGGGAGCCCAAGTGGGGATTTTTGGATTTACTCCAGCGCGGCAGATTAATATAAAGGGGGATTCTTTGGACCCTGTAGAGTACCTTCACCATATATGAGCCCTTATTAGTATATTGGTGGGTCTGTCTAGAACAGCAGAGCAAAGTATTAGATAAATAAAATCACATAAGTACATTCAAATAATCTGATGATTTGAATGAGACGCTCAAATCTCGCTCAAATCGTTTAACTCACTCTACCTTAATCTGCCGCGCAGGAGTAAATTCAAAAATCCCCTCTTGGGCTAACCTACTATGGAGTGAGACAGACTGAAGCAGTATACTAATGGCCTTTCCACAGGGAGCAATATTTTTATTGATGTCATTTTAGCTTAGTTTACAAATTGTGCACTACAGAATCAGCCCCAATATCAACCTAACTTAGACAAACGATAGGCATAGGTTTATTTCTTTGTTTTGGTGTACAATATAGTGTATTTCATGTGATTTCTCATCTTCGTATGTGTGGTCTCACCAAACCGCTATTCACCTCATTAGGGGCTGCATTGTCAAAAATACTTTCTTGGCAGACGTCTACGTCATAATGGCTATATGTATGCCTATGCGATCAGTCAGACAGTCAGTCACCTTTTCCTTTTATATATTTAGACTAGCGGTCGCCCGCGACTTCATCCGCGTACAATTTCTGATTTCCTATGAGATTTTCCCGCTGCAAAAGGCCTAGGTACATATAGCCACTAAAACTAATAAGTGATAACCTTAATGCCGATTTTAAAAACTTATAACCTACATGCAAGCTTCCAACCCCAATTTCACACCCTTTTAGGGTGGATTTTCGTAAAATTGCTTACACAGGTTATTATTATTTAAAACTATTAACCTACATCCCGATTTTCAAGCCTCTAACTTCAAACACAAAGGACTTTCATACAAACTTACAACCCCCATTTCACCCTCTTTGGGGTTAACTTTCGTAAAATTGCTTATATGGGGTTTAATTATTTATAACTATTTACTTAATTGCCAATTTTCATGTCTCTAACTTCAAAAACAAAGGACTTTCATACAAACTTCCAACCCCCATTTCAAACCCTTAGGGGTGAATTTTCTCAAAACCGTTTCTTAGCTGCCGGTTTCACCATAGAAGGAACCTATCTTACAAATTTCATGTCTGTATGCTTTATAGTTCCTGAGATATCGTGATGAATCAGTGACCTTTCGCTTTTATATATATGTCACCGTAAGATTGTAAAAACCGTTTGATTATAATCTAACTCGCGAAATTGTAAACTGTCGAAAGATTGTGAACCGTTCAATGTGCTGAGTGTCAATTTTTGAAATATTCATTGTATTTACGTTTTCTTGTCTGTTTCATGTAGGTTAGGTTAGGGTTCGACATAAATAATCAGGTAGTGCCCGGCCGCAGGGCCGGGCACTTAGGTTCTATCGGGTTAATAAGCCTAACAGATTACAATCTACCGGAAAATAATGCGTTAAATTGTAATCTTTCGACACTATTTTCCGGTAGATTGTAATCTGATAAGTTTTTAAACCCGATAAAACCTAAGTGCCCTAAAACCTAAGGGCACTACTTGATTGTTTATGTCGAACCCTAACCTAACCTACAAGAAAGAGACAAGAAAACGTAAATAAAATGAATATTTCAAAAATTGACACTCAGAACATTGAACAGTTTACAATCTTTCGACAGTTTAGAATTTCGCGAGTTAGATTATAATGTAACGGTTTTTACAATCTTACGGTGACATATAGATTTCAATATACTCACTTGAGAAGCAAAATATTTGGAGAGCAAGTCAACGCCTTCCTCCGCGCGTCCGATCTGCGGAAACAGCTTGAATAAGCGCTCTATGGCGGTCTCATCATCCTTCTTGGCTGCTTCTTCAAATCTAAAATGACAATACGAAAGTGTGAGTGTGTGTCTGTCTGTCTATTATAATTACACAGCCAATCTGTTCAGCCTAGTAATTTTGTACAAAGATAGGTTGTAGGAAATGACCGAAGCTATTTTGCCCAAGTTTTGTTTATATCACTGCTATATAGCGTAGTTGTGTGTCGGAACTCTATTTCTAATATCTGCCACGTTTGTGTAGTTTTAGCATGTTCCACTGTGGATGATGAGGTCCTAGGTTAGACTATTATTAAGTACCTATTTGGATTTTTCTGACAAGTAATTGGGTATTTGAGAAGTATTCAAATCAGCAACTTTTTTTTCAAACGTCGAAACGCGTGCTTAGTATGAATTTTGTATGAAATTTTAAGTTGTGACGTCATCAAAGTTCGACGCACTTTTTTACTTCAATCGATAGTTTAAAATGGTTATTCAAAACGAAACTAGCAAGGGACGTGGATATTACGACTTTTGGGAGATCCTTTATTTAATAATCACTAATAAATAATTTATTTCACTAGTAGTCAAATACCCAATTCTAAGTACTAGCCCAGAGTTAGGAAGTTGGCATAGTTTCATCCCCGTGCAGTGCTCGGCATTTGGTGTTCTCCAAGAGCACGAAATGCCGAGCGAGAGAAAGTTCAGTCACCGATCATACGCCTGGCAGGTTATTAAACCTTAGGATAAAACTGTTGGCACATACTTGCGAACTAGGTTGTCTCCCGAGCGAGAGAAAGTTCAGTCACCGATCATGCGCCTGGCAGGTAGTTAAAACTTAAGATAAAACTGTTGGCTCATACTTGCGAACTAGATGGTCTCCCGAGCGATAGAAACACCGATCATGCGTCTGGCACGTAGTTAAAACTTAAGATAAAACTGTTGGCACATACTTGCGAACTAGGTTGTCTCCCGAGCGAGAGAAAGTTCAGTCACCGATCATGCGCCTGGCAGGTAGTTAAAACTTAAGATAAAACTGTTGGCTCATACTTGCGAACTAGATGGTCTCCCGAGCGATAGAAACACCGATCATGCGCCTGGCACGTAGTTAAAACTTAAGATAAAACTGTTGGCACATACTTGCGAACTAGGTTGTCTCCCGAGCGAGAGAAAGTTCAGTCACCGATCATGCGCCTGGCAGGTAGTTAACACTTAAGATAAAACTGTTGGCACATACTTGCCAACTAGGTTGTCTCCCGAGCGAGAGAAAGTTCATTCACCGATCATGCGCCTGGCAGGTAGTTAAAACTTAAGATAAAAGTGTTGGTTTATACTTGCGAACTCGATGGTCTCCCGAGCGATAGAAACACCGATCATGCGCCTGGCAGGTAGTTAAAACTAAAATAAAACTGTTGGCACATACTTGCGAACTAGGTTGTCTCCCGAGCGAGAGAAAGTTCAGTCACCGATCATGCGCCTGGCAGGTAGTTAAAACTTAAGATAAAACTGTTGGCACATACTTGCGAACTAGGTGGTCTCGCAAAGTGTGGGCAGCAGCGTCCATGTCCCGCCTGGGGTCGGGCGCACCGCGAGCCCGCGCGGCCGCTACGGAGCCCGGCTCCATACTGAGGAAGCGTGCCACGTGACCCGCCGCTGTACCACCACAGATTACTCAATACACGCACCGCAGTCTATAGATATACTTAGACTATTCTCTCTCCCTCGAGACATTAAAATGATATTTAAAATAGATACCTAATTTAAAATGGTCATTCAACATAAAACTAAATAAAAACGAATTAATTTTAAATCTTTATAATAATGTAAATATTTTGATTTGTTTTGATTTATTAGGTAGTTTACCTTTGCAATTCTTCGTGTTATGTAATCGATCCCCGGCCGAGTATATCGCATTGTAAATCCTATATCAGGACCTCACGATACAGGTCTCCTAGTGTGAGGTCCACAGCTAAGCATATAAGGGGTACATGAATTAAACCGGAAATAGCTAAACCAAAATTTTTGTTAGTTTTAAGATTTTACTAGTTTGTTTGTGCACCTTGTTACCTTTTAAAAATTTTTTTGGAAATAATGTATTTGTATTTGTTGTATTCGTAAACTAACAGGGCACATGGATATTAAGACTTTTGGGAGATCCTCTATTTAATAATCACAAAACAATAATTTCTTGGACTATTAATCAAATACCCAATTTTCGATACAAAATTCTGTTACTCTGACGTCGTACGCAGTTTTCTACCACATTACATACATATTTTTTTTTACACCACTAAAAGTTAGCCCTTGACTGCAATCTCACTTGATGGTAAGTGATGATGCAGTCTAAGTTGGTAGCGGACTAACCTGTTAGGGGCATGGTAGTTATATTAAACCCATACCCCTATTCGGTTTCTACACGACATCGTACCGGAAGGCTTAATCGCTTGGCGGTACGTCTTTGCCGGTAGGGTGGAAACTAGCCACGGCCGAAGGCTCCGACCAAGCCAGACCAGGGAAAATTCAGAAATTATAAATTCCCAAATTGGCCCTACCGGGGATCGTTAAGACAACAGCGTTCAACACTGCGCCACAGAGGTCGTCAAAAAGATATGACATAGATGAGAGTAAGGTACCTCTAGGTACTAGTACTAGTAACTGTAATAACTGTATTGGAAGCCAGGTCTGTCATTTGTATGAGTGTCGACCCATGAATATACTCAGGTTTCTTTTACATGAAGCCGGAGCCACAACGCAGCCGCGTCTTTGCCGCTCTATGCGATTTTTGTTTAATCATACTTGCTTCCGGTCCAGAGTAGGTTCATGCACACAAAACTAGTCTGGCATTTTCCGACATAACAGTTGAGTTTATCCGGTAATTATGTATATTTAAAACTCTTTAAACTATTAAGTACAACAACTGGACGAAGTTTCAACTCATTTGAATCTATCATCATCATCAACAGCCATTATGCATCCACTGTTGGACATAGGCCTCTTTTAAGTAGCGCCAACGTGCTCTATCCTCGGCTTTCCGCATCCAATCGATGCCAGCCACCCTCCGGATATCATCGCTCCACCTTGCTGGGGGGCGCCCTACGCTCCGTTTACCAAGACGCGGTCTCCACTCGAGGACCTTTCGACTCCAACGTCCATCGGTCCTCCGACACACGTGACCAGCCCACCGCCACTTCAGTGTGCCAGCCCTAAGAGCTATGTCGGTCACTTTTGTTCTTTGGCGAATCACTTCGTTCCGGACTTTATCCCTCAAAGAAATTCCGAGCATAGCTCTTTCCATAGCACGCTGAGCGACCTGCAGTCGGTGTACTAGCCTCGCTGTCAGTGTCCACGTTTCGGCACCGTAGGTCATTACTGGTAGGACGCATTGGTCGAAGACCTTAGTCTTCAGGCACTGCGGTATGGGCGACGAAAAGAATTTTCAAATTCAATATTTGAATCTATACTTCTATACTAATATTATAAATGCGAAAGTTTGGATGGATGTATGGATATTTGTTACTCAATCACGCCCCAACAGCTGAACGGATCTGGCTGAAATTTGGCACAGAGATAGTTTATAGTCTGGAATAGCACATAGGCTACTTTTTATCCCCGAAAATTAAAGAGTTCCCACGGGAACCATAAAACCTCGATCCACGCGTACGAAGTCGTGGGCATTCAGTATTAATAATATATTATGACATGACAGACTCATATATTATTTACATGTATAGCTATTTACTACAATGTACCAACCGGTTTCATAGTCATGTGCTTTGATAGCTGCATCCACGCCAGCGCTACACACTCTAAGGTCTATCAGGTCGTGCACTCTGCGCTGGCACTCTGCCACACGAGACTGGGGGCAAAAACACATGCAATACAAGCATGAAGCAATAAGGTTCAAAACTCAACTCACCTTAACTTTGTTGAGTTTAAGTATTCAAGTATTCAAAAAAATCACCTGTGATAATACTAAACTCGAAAATACAATCGTAAAAACAGGAAAATTAATAGTAAGGAGATATTTAAACACTACACACAAATACTAACATAAAATAGGTAAACTAAATTTTTCATAATTAAACAAGTGTAATATGAATAGGATAGCAATAATTATTTTAAGTTTGTAAGTTTATCACATCTTTGAGAGGTTATATCTAGTGAACAGCCTGATGAATAGCATCAGTTTTGATACTGTTTACATATGTACTGCATATACTTAAATACTGTACAAGAATCAGCCTTTCTAGTTATGGTTCATTTTTGGTAGCCATAACACATCTTGGAGCGGCATATCTAGTGAAATTTCCATCAGCATGCGGGCAGATCTTCACTATTATCATCAGTGGAGAGCCTAGGACCCACCAAATACTAAATCAGCCTTTCTAGCGATAGTTACCAAAAGTGCAGCAATCTCCTATGTTATGTCAAATACAATGTTTGAATAGAAATTATCAAGTTTCAGTTGAACAAGTAGTTGATTGCTAATTACATTTAGATGTTCGTTGTTGATTTAAATATCAAATTGGCATAATAGACAAGTTTCATGATGTTGTTAATATAATTTTTTAACATAATGGAATTAAAATATAGATCAAATAAAATAATGTGTGTTTTTTTAAATTAATCTTTAAATGATTGGGAAATTAAATGCGAAAAATGATATTCACACACATATTATGCTTTTAAGTTCGATTAAGTTACACCTCATTACTTTACAGATTAGTGGTGTCACACAACCGTACACAACAAAATTATTCTTGCAAGCGTAACTTTAAATTTCCAAAAAAAATTTTCATATGTTGAGATATAGTAATGATTCTTTCATTTCTATTTAAATATTTCACCTTAATTTTTATTTAATTAGAAAAAAATTAAAGGTTTAATAATATAGGTAGTGGTGTTATAATTCATACTTACTCTAGCAAGGTCCAACTGGCGCACTTTGGCGCTAACATCTCTTGCCAACAACGCAGTCTTGTCCACCATATCAGCAGCAACTTGTGCATCGTTTTTGACTTCACCCAGCTTGGTGTACGCCTGGCTGACCGTTCGCAAACGCCCCTCCAGTGTGCACGCTCGGGAAAACGCATTGCACAGAGCTTCATTGACCTCACACTGAAATTACAGAATTATAATGGCATCTAAGTTGGCACATACAATTTGTCACGGCAAGAATGAAAATGCACCTTCTAAGCAACAGAAGAGGCGATCTAGACCTCATCATGGGTCTCAACCTGGGGATTGGGACTAAAGTTGATAAGCAAGTGCTTACGCGTCGTTCTCGAGTTAGCAAAAAATAGCGAATTTACCTCTTCCTTCTCGATTTCACTGAGAGCTTTTTGTAGGCCTTCTTCTGTAGATACGTCGTACTTTTCAAGAAGTAGTGCTAACGACATTATGGTATTAAAATAAATAATATTAAAATAATTAAAGTACCTACTCAATTTAAAAAAAAAATACAAAAATTGACAATGACAGTTGACAGTCAACACTAACATTTGACATTGACTCGTATTACGATTCATAAGGTATGTTCCGACATACACTGCGAGCGCTGTAAGGTGTGATGTCAATTTAGTATACTGCGAAGCCGTTCCTTTACAGTTAGCTATACTAGTTATTATTTCAAACGGTACGCAGTCAGCACTGAGAGCACCTTACCGCGAAGATGCCAGTGCTCACAGTACAAAAATGGCAACGATTTATGACGTCATATATTTCCCTAGGATACTACGGAAGTAAAATGTTAGTCCTTATCGGAACGAATTTATCCCCAAGTGAGTTAGAGCACGGAACAGTGCTCGCAGTGTATTTCGGAACATACCATTTGTAAGCTTGACGCCAAATAAAAAAATCTTGACATTTACATGACATTTCTACACTTTAGCCAACCTGGAAAAAAATACTGACCACCACATTCAAAACCGCAGGGCGACCGCGTATCTTCTGCATCAATCATTGTTACAGTATCAATTGTTGGGATTGGCTGAATTTATGGTATTCTTGCTGCTTCAATGGATTTTGTCCAATAGTGGCAGAGTGTTATCCAATCAGAGGTGATTGCGATCGTTACACTGTAGCTGTCAGAGATACGCGGTCGCCCAGCTGGTGTTCAAAACTAGAAGTTGCGTTCAAGGTACACAAAGCAACTGATTCAATACTTTTCTCATTATGTATAGAAGATTTATCTATTCTCGATATAGATACCGATACGTTTTGGAATTCGGATTAGTATTTCATGGAAGCTTAATGAACTGACTGTAGGGTTTTCTGATTTAACTGGTAAATCACGCTTTTCCAAATTCCGAGGTAAAGTGAACATTGTTAATTATGAATGAGTCCGAAATAAAAAAAAGTTAAAAGTTATAAAAAAAGTACTGCAAGTTGCAAACACAGATTGCAAGAAAGATGTATGTAACGTAACAGTAAACATACAAATTTTTGTGATTAGAAAATTTATGTGTCGTTAAAATAACTTAGATTTCAACCTTAGGGCGCATACCGAACATTTGCGCTCCTTTGAGGATAATTTCGTTTGTGCGGTGTTGAAAAATCGTCAAAGGTAAGTCGGGGCAGGGAGCATTGACATTCGCATAAATTATCGAGTGCTTACAAAATGTGTTTATTGTATCGGACCTGTGTATTATGATAATAAGAGTGAAATGCAAAGTCTCCTCTTAATATTCGTCAGTATAATGTGGTCAGTTTATATTACTCCAGTAGACCCCAGCGAACTGGTAATAGGTATGATTGACAATAGTTTTCATCGAATTTTAATGGGAACAGTGTTTTGATACCAGTAAAGTGTCCTGCATTCACGATCAATTCCAGAGTACTAGATTAGCAGTCTACTTTTATTCTAGGATCAATCTATTCTTATTCAATTGTATACTCAGCCCATATTGTAGACATGTTACACACCTATGCCTATTTGCATCCCTTAGAGCGTCAATAATACTGGAATAGTATATAAGAAGAGAGTATTAGTGTTAAGAATAGTTTAGTATAGTATATAGTTACTGACACAAAAATACAATGCCCTTTATCAGTCCAGCAATGGAATTGATTTTACTGGATCCAGTGACTGTAATAATGTAAACTGGGCATAATATCGCTCATGTTGAATGCAGATGTTATTCTTGTATTAAATGTATTTCAAGGTACTGAATCTTGGCTTGAATCCGAGTGTATAATCAGTGTTAATTAATAAATTAATCTCAAGTAGGTGTAATAAAGTTCTTTTCTTTTGTAATGCTGCTATGTTAGCCCTGTTTTCGTTATGTCACAGACAGTATATGGATCTGTATGAATCCCCACTATAATTGTATACATCCAAATATTTGTTGTTGCCAGGTAATGTAACTTCCTTGACAGGGATTAGGTGAACCGTGTGTTAAATGACAAGTCAGGAGCAGACACATAGCTGTTTCCACCAACACCTGGCCATACCTACATTACATCAGGATCCTAGATCTTCAAAAGACCCTAACCTAGGAGAATATCATTCCAATCCATTATTCAATATTATAGCCATAATTTCATTCATAACATTTCAAAGGCAAAGGGAAAGGCAATATCCCTGTCATTACACAAATCTACTGAGGGGTCTACACTAGGTCAGCCACTGAATACATAAGCCGAATTTGGTTTAACCAGATTTGACAAATTTACTGGGGGGTCTACACTAGGTCTGCCACAGAATACATCAGCTGCATTGGGTTTAACCAGATTCAAAAAATTTACTGGAGGTGTACACTAGGTCAGCCACGGAATACATCAGCCGCTTTTAGTTTAACCAGATTCTACAAATTTACTGGGGGTCTACACTAGGTCTGCCACTGAATACATCAGCCATATTTGGTTTAACCAGATTGGACAAATTTACTGGGGGTCTACATCAGGTCAGCCACGGAATATATCAGCCACATTTGGTTTAACCAGATTCAACTAATTTACTGGGGGGTCTACACTAGGGCAGCCACAGAATACATCAGCCGCATTTGGTTTAACCAGATTCGACAAATTTACTGGGGGTCTACACTAGGTCAGCCATGGAATACATCAGCCACATTTGGTTTAACCAGATTTGACAAATTTACTGGAGGTCTACACTAGGTCAGCCACGGAATACATCAGCCACATTTGGTTTAGCCAGATTTGTTAACCAAATTGGCCTGTTTACATTAGGTTGGTGACTGAATGCATTGGTCTGTCACTGTAAACAATTTACATTCTTCGGTGACCGGTTATATGTAGGTATACACAGTTGGACTAACCTAAATGCCCCATACTGCATACTGACTCTAATAATATTACACATCACACAACCTGCCATTTCAATTAGTGTCTTAATTGGCTGTAAAATATTAATGATGGTGGATGATTGTCACAGATTGACTCCGTGTGGGGCTGGGCTTCGCCCCCGCTGCGTCTGCAGCTGGGAAACGCACGCGGACACAAAAGGTAACATCAATTAGGCTGCATTTTCGGTGGGTCAATGGAGGAAGTAAAGTATGCAGCAGCAGCGGTCTGCATTTGTGTTTTCGGCGATCGGTACCGGAATACCCCAACCCACCTATGGCAACTACCCTGCATGAGGGATAAACGCTTATTTGTTTGCGATGTCACGATCCGCTAATGACACATGCCCTTCCCGCCGTGATTGTCGCTAGCCACTGAAAACATTTCATACAAAATGTGTGGTGCGAGCGGATCGCAACCACAGATCCTCCGGCGCCCTGTTACCCACCGTAAATGCAGCCTTACTTTCAAACAAAAATGTATATCATTAGATATAAACTCCGTGGCACAGTGTTGAGCGCTCTTGCTTTATAGTGCGGTGGTCCCGGGTTCGATCCTCGACAGGGTCAAATTGGGAATATATAATTTCTGAATTTTCCCTGGTCTGGCCTGGTGGGAGGCTTCGGCCGTAGCTAGTTACCACCCTACTGGCAAAGACGTACCGCCAAGCGATTTAGCGTTCCGGTATGATGCCGTGTAGAAACCGAATAAGGGTTTAATGAAACCGCCATGCCCATGTTAGCAACATGTTAGCCAGCTACCATCTTAGACTGCATCATCACTTACCATCAGGTGAGTTCGCAGTCAAGGTTAAAGTGAAGTGGTTAAAAACTCACCTCCCATATCTTCCTGTGTACAATACAAAATTCAAAAATCAAATAATTTTTATTCAAATAGACTTTGACAAGTCCTTAATCTCGTCGTCGTGTGGATCTAGTTCACTAGTGGTAGTGTGGACCACTGGTTCGGCATTCCGAACAGTGGTCTCTGATCAGAATAAGGTCACTGATTTATTTGTTTTGGACTATTGAATTAGGTAATAGAAATATAAATTAAACCGATCTTTCTGTAGATTCAGTTGCCAATCTTCCATGCTTTTTGGTATTGGTGAATATCTTGGTATTAAATCTCACACAATTCAAGTTATATAAGAAATTACAGATGATCAAATCTAGGCATTGAGACAAAGCTGTTGCAGTTTGAAAAATAAATAGACTCATATCTGAATTATCAGCTTTCTATAAAAGTGATGAAGCTATTTGGTTAGCTAAACTGGCCCTTAAACTGGAGAAACATACTCTACAGAGGAAGAAATGCGACCTTTTTGTTTCGCAAATAAGATAATTCAACCTATAGTTAAAGTCAAACTTTAAATATGATTAAAAACACTGAATTAAGTTAACCTAGCAAATCCTCCCCCTCTCTAGAGACAGAATGTTTTGCAATATTTCACACTTGTGTTGCATGTTTATGCTAGTACATAGGAGTATGTTGAAGTATGTTGTGTAATTATTGCCTTTGTAAGTTATCCCTCAGTTATTTTTATGAACAGGTTTCACATTATTATATGATCTTGTTTGCAAAGTAAAATTGTATGAAAGGGAGGTTAGCTTCAATATCTGGGTCATTTTATTGAGCATAAAAACAACTCGGAACAAGGCTCAACTGATACAAATTCTGGCTGAAGATGAAATTTTCTGTCTTGAAATTCACGCCAGTGTTACTTTCGTTATTCAAATTTGTAAAAAATATCTCACTACTAGCTGATGTCCGCGTGGATTAAGGTTTATTGGATCCCGCGGGAATTCTTTGATATTAAGGGATAAAAAGTAGCCTATGTATGTTTCCAGACTATAATCTATCTCTGTGCCAAATTTTATCCAAATCCGTTCAGCCGTTCTGGCGTGATTGAGTAACACATATCCATCCTTCCATCCATCCATCCATCCATCCATCCATCCATCCATCCATCCATCCATCCATCCATCCATCCATCCATCCATCCATCCATCCATCCATCCATCCATCCATCCATCCATCCATCCATCCATCCATCCATTCATCCATTCAGGCATCCAAACTTTCGCATTTATAATAGGTGTTAGTAAAGTATAGGTTCATCAGTAGGTAAGACAAAACTGACAGGTAAACCTGTGGAAAGCCATTCTAATATTACAAATGCAAAAGTGTGTCTGTCTGTTATCATTTTGTGGCCCATTCATTTAACTGGTTTTGATGAAATTTTGTACAAAGGTGATTTGCATTCTGGAGAGAGACAAAGGCTATTTTTAATCCCAAAATATCGAGGATAGTAAAATATGTAATAAAATGCATTCTCTGTTCTAAATAAATTATATAAGCCAAAAGGTTAAAATACAAACCAAGTTACATTACGTACCATCTAACTATGTAAGCACAATGAAACAATTGATTAAGTATGTCCTACATGTTATAAATAAAGTGAGTATTGAGTAAATCCAATCAGGGAACGAGCAATTTTACAGATTGTGAACCGTTCAATGTTCTGAGTGTCAATCTTTGAAATGTTAATTGTATTTACGTTTTCTTGTGTCTTTCTTGTAGGTTAGGTTAGGGTTCGACATATAATATAATCAGGTAGCGCCCGGCCACAGGCCGGGTAATTAGGTTCTATCGGGTTAAAATACCTAACAGATTACAATCTACCGAAAAATAATGAGTTAAATTGTAATCTTTTGACAGTTTGCAATTTCGCGGGTTAGATTAAAATCTAACGGTTTTTACAGTCTTACTGTGACATATATAATCTGAATCTCAGAAACGGCTAAAACGATTTTCATGAAATTTCGTATGCAGGGGGTTTCGGGGGCGTAAATCGATCTAGCTAGAATTCATTTTTAAAAAATTTCGTTGTATCCGTATTTTCAGTGAGAACTGCTACAATATCATTGGAATACGAAGGTAAATTTCGCCGTCATCTATGAGGTTATAATAGCTCAGATGAAAAAATTGGGCGGTCCAAAAACCAGAAGGCCCGGTTCGAGTCCACGTTTCACCAGTACTATTATTTTTTCCTTTTTTTTCAAGTTCCTTCTTATGTGAGAAAAACTATTATTGGAAGCCCAATTGCACTCGTGATTTTGTATTTAATTAATAATTTTTTTTTTATTAGTATGTCGGGAAGATCGATAAATGATATTCATATTTTTTTTTATCCACTACAAGTTAGCCCTTGACTGCGATCTCACGTGATGTAGTCTAACATGGTAGCGGGCTAACCTGTTAGGGGCATGGCCGTTATATTAAACCTATACCCCTATTTGGTTTCTGCACGGCATCGTACCGGAACGCGTAATTGTTTGGCGGCACGTCTTTGCCGGTAGGGTGGTAACAAGCCACGGCCGAAGCCTCCCACCAGGCCTGACCAGGGAAAATTCAGAAATTATAAATTCCTAAATCGTCCCAGCCGGGTACCGAACCCGGGACCTCCGCACGTTGAGACAACAACGCTACACACTGCGCCACGGAGGTCGTCAGATTTCTTCGGTATGTCATTTGTATTCTAATATAATTTCCAAAAAACACGATTTACCAAAAACATTGTACTTTAACGGTAACAGGCCCGCCTACCCGCATTGGAGCAGCGTGGAGGGTCTAAGCTCTAATTCCCTCTCTCCCATGAGAGCGGAGGCCTGTGCCCAGCAGTGGGACGTTAATAGGCTGTAGTGGTGGTAACAGGCCCCTGTTTTCCTGTACCAGGATGGGGGAGGGCGGGTCCCCGGGCGGCGGCGGGGGAGCGCGGCTGTCGCACACGTCGGAGAAGCACCCGCGCGCCATCCTCGGCGAGCTGTCTGCGCTGCGCCGCCATCGCGAGCTTTGTGACGTGGTGCTCAATGTGGCCAACAGGAAACTCTTCGCGCACAGGTGACACAGGCTCACCGTCCGATCAGCCCTCCTAGCCAACATAACAATCAATCAAATCATTTATTCAATATGGGTACACTTTAGGTACACACGTTAAAAATTACTTACTTATAAAACATGATGGTGATAATCGGTTACGGTATCTTAAAACTAAAGCTACGGGGTTTCCAAATGCGCCCTGGTCTGTGAAGAGCCCATAACAAACTTAGCCGGATTTTTTTCTTACATACGTTTCGTGTCTATTCTCTCTCCATAATCGTGACTGCCTCGTTGGTTTAGTGATTAGCGTGTTTGCGGCCGATGAGTTCCCGGGTTCCAGTCCCGGAGTCATAAACAGGTATTGTGTTTTGCTGACAAGAAGATTCTAAGTACTAGCACGGGTTTAGAAAGCTGGCGGTGTTTTGCCTCCGTGCCTCGGAAAGCATGTAAAGCTGTCAGTCTTGCGCTTGATATCGAGAGATATCCGCCGGGGCCGAAATTCGGTCGGAAGGATATTATAATCGCTAACCCTTTACCGAAGAGAAAAAAATATGTGAACAGTCTATGGCAGAGTTTTAATCGCTTTCGTTAAAGCATTAACGATTATAGAAAGAGAATAGACACAAAACGTATGTAACTTGGCTAGGGAGGCTGATCATTTGGGTTGCAGGTTGAAATAGGTTATCATTAAGTTATACAACCTGACCCACCATGTCGAGGTAAAGACGCGTTCCCAGTTCTGGGCGATTATCCACGCTTCGCAGACATTGGGAGCTGTGAGCTGTGCATTGATAGACCAGTCAGTCAGTCAGCTTTTCCTTTTATAAAATAAAATAAAAAATAAAATTAGTTTGTTTCAGCCATATCCATTCTACTATGAATAAATTATTTTAGTAAATAACAAGAAAGATGTCAAAACAACACGTAAACAGCTGAGAAATAACTGGCTTACATATTATACTCGTGGCGCTAAACTCATAACGCCTGAGAAATAATGCGACACCCTATGAGTACGGAACCTTAATTAACTATTTTCGGACTTTTCCTATAATTGTGCTGTAAGACCTTGCTTCTTGCCCAATTTCATGAACCTAATTCAACGGAAAGTACCCCATAAATTTTGATTTACTGGCGGGTGTCAAAACATCCAAAAATGTAGCATTGAAATGGCCGTATCTTTTGATTGCGTTGACTTAGAAGCTTGATTTTTTTTACAGCTCCAAGGGACGAGAAAAAGTTGGTTGACAGACAGACAGACAAGGAAGATAAGATATTATCCTATAAGGGTTCTTTTATCCTCTTGAGGATAAAAGAACCCTTATAGGATAATAACCCTAAAAAAGGATAAGTTTTTCAAATGGGTATTATCAATTCGCTAGGGTGATCCTATCAGCATGCAGCCCGTACTTCCGCGCGATGTTCACGGGCGAGCTGGCGGAGTCGCGCGCCACCGAGGTCACCATCCGCGACGTGGACGAGCACGCGATGGAGCAGCTTGTGGAGTTCTGCTACACCGCTCACATTGTCGTCGAGGAGAGCAATGTGCAGGTACAGTGTCGTATGAGCCTTGACATCAATTAAGTAGTTCTCCTTTTTTGGGTTTATATCATGCGTTAGTTCGTCTCCAAGAACCCCGTCTTGTATCCCTTGTCGGGTGTCTGAGGCGTCACTTTGTTCTGCTCCCTTTTTAGTTCTTTATTCATCTGAGCTTGATCTGCCTTAAAGATCTCTTCATGCTTGCTTATTAAGCTGGAAACAGGACCATTGCACAATTATCTTTTGAAAAAAAGGACAAAATTGTGTCCCTCTGCCGTTTCGCAGGGAAGACTGGAAATGGCACCACTTTTACAAGCAAGCCAGCACGAATGTCTCGCGTTTTTGTCCAGGCGCTGCTCCCAGCTGCCTGCCTGCTGCAGCTGCAGGAGATCCAGGACGTGTGCTGCGAATTCCTGAAGCGGCAGCTGGACTGTTCCAACTGCCTCGGCATCCGCGCCTTCGCAGACACGCACTCGTGCCGCGAGCTGCTGCGCATCGCGGACAAGTTCACGCAGCAGAACTTCCCCGAGGTGACGTCACAATACATAGGAATAGCGCTCACACACACCGGTTCACACACACTTCTGAAGTGGCATTAATTGGGCATTTGCGCCTTGGCTGACACGGCTACAATTTTTGTCTTACTTTTCATGTACTCAAAGAATTTAGACAGTTCCCAGTAGCGGTGATCAAGGAAGAATTTTATGGCTATCAAGAGTCTACACCAATAGGGGGTGATGCCTTTGCCAAATAAATATTTCTTGGTGATTTTTAAATAGAGGTTCTTCTAAAAGACCTAAAATTCACATGCCCGGTTAGTTTTAAGTTTGATAACCCTTTTAAACCATAGATTATAGAAAAAAACGTTGAAATTTGATCACAACTATGTATTTCATACAAACTTCCATACTAGAAGCTCTTTTTTAAGTTTGATAAAGAGTTAAGATTTGATGGAGTTGTCATCATCAATGATTAATCTTTTCAGGCTACCTGCCTTGCCTGCAGAACTTAGTTGTGTTCATGTGTTGATAGTTGAGATACTCTTGCTTTGAAGCCAATGCTTCTATATTACGTGCTTAACGCTTGACAATCTCCCAATGCAAATGACCTTGAAAATCAATCTCATATATGTCCAGGTAATGGAGAGTGAAGAGTTCCTGCTGCTACCAGCGGCGCAGCTGATCGATATAGTTTCCTCGGATGAGCTTAATGTTCGGTCGGAGGAGCAGACCTTCCAGGCTGTCATGTCCTGGGTTAAATACAATGTGGCTGAGAGGCGGCAGCACTTAGCTCAGGTAATGAGACTATTAGAAATGATTGTGCTGTACGAAAAGCATACTTTTTCGCCCAATAGAACTTTGATACACATCCCAGCCCCGATTAACGTGAAACGGTTCAGGACAAATATGGTGATTTCTTGTTTCAAAGGCAAGACATATTCAGATGAATCATTGAGCCAGCAGTAGCTTCATTTTCAAATAATTTCCTGCCTTTCAAATGATTACGATTTGCTTATACAATTGGGCCTTTGATCGGAAAAACAAAATCAGCAGTGTTTTTTTATTATGTGTACCCTTAACTTTCTATGTCCAAAAACACTTGCTTCTTCTTATGTTTTAGGTTCTCCAACACGTCAGATTACCTCTCCTCAGTCCAAAGTTCCTGGTCGGAACTGTGTCTTCAGAGCTACTGATCAGGTCTGATGACGCGTGCCGGGACCTGCTGGACGAGGCCAAGAATTACCTGCTGCTGCCTCAGGAGCGGCCGCTCATGCAGGGTCCGCGGACGAGGCCCAGGAAACCCACGAGACGAGGTATGTGGTTAAAGATAGGAAAATAATGTCGAAAGAGTTAGTGCTATGTGTGCCAGCCTGTTATGAATAGAATGCCACTAATTTTAGACTCATTCATTCCGTAAGGAGATTTTTTTTAAATGTTGCAGCTTTAAGCAGTATATTATTATATTATTCTATATTCTTTTAGCAATTTTTTCCTCTTTCTTTTGTGTACATTTCTTTCCCTCTTTATGTGTCTTTCTTTCTTGCCTTACTTCCTTGTCTCTCTTTATTGCTTTCTTTGTCTTTCTTTTTCCTTTCTTTCGATCCTTTTTTCTTCCTGTCCTTCCGTTTGTCTTTTCTTTCTTTTTTCTTTCTTCAGTGAATATATTGACGTAGGCGCAGGGATTTTGTGTTGTTAAAGGCGGAATCAGTAGATGTATTGTCGTGGGCGCGGGCAGTAGACATAGTGACGCGGGCGTATCCCCTCAGGCGAGGTGCTGTTCGCGGTGGGCGGCTGGTGCTCGGGCGACGCCATCGCGTCGGTGGAGCGCTTCGAGCCCACGGCGGCGGAGTGGAAGATGGTGGCGCCCATGTCGAAGCGGCGCTGCGGCGTGGGCGTGGCCGTGCTGCACGACCTGCTATACGCCGTGGGCGGCCACGACGGACAGAGCTACCTCAACAGCATCGAGCGCTACGACCCGCAGACCAACCAGGTGTGTACTGTGCACCAACCAGGTGTGTACTGTGCACCAACCAGGTGTGTACTGTGCACCAACCAGGGGCGTTCTGTGCACCAACCAGGTGTGTACTGTGCACCAACCAAGTGTACGGTCTACCAATCAGGTTTGAACCAACCAGGTGTGTACTGTGCACCAACCAGGTGCATACGGTTTACCAATCAGGTTTGTACCAACCAGGTGTGTACTGTGCACCAACCAGGTGTGTACGGTCTACCAATCAGGTTTGTACCAACCAGGTGTGTACTGTGCACCAACCAGGTGTGTACGGTCTACCAATCAGGTTTGTACCAACCAGGCGTTTACTGTGCACCAACCAGGTGTGTACGGTCTACCAATCAGGTTTGTACCAACCCGCTGTGTACTGTGCACCAACCAGGTGTGTACGGTCTACCAATCAGGTTTATACCAACCAGGTGTGTACTGTGCACCAACCGGGTGTGTACGGTCTACCAATCAGGTTTGTACCAACCAAGTGTGTACTGTGCACCAACCAGGTGTGTACGGTCTACCACTCAGGTTTGTACCAACCAGGTGTGTACGCCATCTATTAGCACATATTATGTTAATAGATGTGCTACTGGTAGCGCACGAAAGAATACAACGAAAACGAACCTTTTTCGTTTAAGTTTTACTTCAAATTCCAAAGCTACGGCGGTCCCGGGGTACAATTAGCATGGAGGAAGATATTTTCCTATAGTTAGACTGTAATATTAATGGTTTCGTTTCTTTTGCAGTGGTGTGGTACTGTAGCGCTGGATGTAATATGAACCGTTTCGTTTCTTTTGCAGTGGTGTGGGTGCTGTAGCGCTGGATGTAATATGAACCATTCCGTTTCTTTTGCAGTGGTGTGGTGCTGTAGCGCCCACGTCTTCGTGTCGCACGTCTGTGGGCGTCGCGGTGTTGGACGGCGCGCTGTACGCCGTGGGCGGGCAAGATGGCGTACAGTGCCTCAACCACGTGGAGCGGTACGACCCCAAGGAGAACCGGTGGAGCAAGGTACGCAGACACACACGCAGACGTGACATACACGCAGACGCGCACACGCAGTTATGGGACGAGTGAGGTGAATGTGTAATCGTCCGCACCAATAGGAACCCCAAGGAGAACCGTTGGACCAAGGTACGCAGACACACACGCAGACGCATACATGCACACACACAGTTATGGGACGAGTGAGGTGAATGTGTAATCGTCCGCACCAATAGGAACCCCAAGGAGAACCGGTGGAGCAAGGTACGCAGACACACACGCAGACGCATACCTGCACACACACAGTTATGGGACGAGTGAGGTGAATGTGTAATCGTCCGCACCAATAGGAAGATCTTCCTCCGGGCTGGTGTTGTGCCCGACCCTTCTGGTCCGAACGTTGTAAGTTGAACAGTCTATATATAACGCTATTCTCATAATACTTCTATATCGCGATTCAGGCTTGTATTTGTCTTATAAGTTTTCAGTCGATTATCTATCCCGTGATACAATTAGCGCCATCTAGTATACAGTGGTAACCGCTATACAGTCAACAATTTCAAAGTGTACCCTGAGGAAGGTACGACTTTTTATCATTTCAAAAATCCTTTTCTGGCGATTGATTACGTCTTAAAAGAAATCACTGCCACATTTTAGAACGAAATTTCTCTAAAAAGGGTAACTCGCAGGACCTTCATAAAATGTGGAATGTACATGACAGAAAAATGTTAGTCTCTGTCTCTTTAGCTCTAGTGTAGATTCAGAGAGACATATTTGTAATTATTTTGGTTAGCGTTGAAAATTTTGAATTCTCAGAGGCTCCAACCTCGAGTGTTTCAGTAGAAGAGAAGCAATGTCATTTTTTTTTTTTTCGTTAATAAGATAACTAAAATTCGAGCGAAAATAACTTACGTTCTGCGGAGGTTTCCAACGCCACCATACGGCTTGTTTAAGTTTGAAACCCCAGGTGTTGGGCGATACGCTTATACTGACTGACATATTGTTAATAGAATAACTAAAATTCGAGCGAAAAGAACTTAAGTTCTACAGAGGTTTCCAACGCCACCATACGGCTTGTTTAAGTTTACAACCCCAGGTGTTGGGCGATACGCTTATACTGACTGATAGATTGTCGGGATATTTTACAAGTTAGCCCACTACCATCTTAGACTACATCATCACTTACCATCAGGTGATATCGCAGTCATGGGCTAACTTGTAGAGGATAAAAAAAAAGTATGGCTGAATGTTGTCAGGTGGCGGCGATGACCACGCGGCGGCTGGGCGTGGCGGTGGCGGTGCTCGGCGGACACTTGTACGCGGTGGGCGGCTCGGATGGACAGTCGCCGCTCAACACTGTGCGTGTATACTTTGTGCTTATCGTTTTGGTCCTTCGAACCGGATGTCGATATGATCGCAAATGCATGATGTCGAGCTTTCAGTGTATAATGATATATTCTGGTGTAGGTGGAACGCTACGAGCCTCGGGCTAACAAGTGGACCCCCGTAGCGCCGATGTCCACTCGCCGCAAACACCTCGGCTGCGCAGTGTTCGACGGACAGATATACGCGGTGGGGGGTCGCGATGACTGCACGGAACTATCCTCTGCTGAAAGGTTCGTATTATATACCGAATAGGGGCTACAGTAAAAACATATGTCCTGACTCATTCACTCATCAACGCCCAACACGAACTTTAGGCGGAATTTCTTTTATAATGTAGACAAGTAATAGGACCGGGTTTTGTATAATTCGGATGTTAAAGTCAATAATGTTAAAGTTAATAATTTTTTTTGTGATTATTAACGATAGAGGATCTTTCAAAAGACTTAATATCAACATCCCATATTAGTTTTCGTACGAAGTTTGAAAGAAAGTTGCTGCTAGTCGTCTAAATGTACTTTCACACTGCGACAAACATCGCGCGAATTTTATATTCTACTCCGCACTGCGAATGCATTGGGCGTCATACAACTCCGTATATCACAAAATACTCGCGCAAATATAATTCCTACCGCACCTCGTGAAATTATATCATACCAGTGATTTTATTATCGCGCGAATTTTATTCGCACATGCGTTTCGTCCATATGATTTCTAGTATAACAGTACAGGGATGATGAATAAATACTCAATCAAATCAGCAACTATTTATCAAACTTAAAAACGCGCTTCTTGCATGTGTATGAGATACGTAGTTGAGACGTCATAAAATTTCAACACACTTTTTTTCTTTAATCTATAGTTTAAAATGAGTTTATCAAACTTAAAACTAACCGAGGATGTGAATTTCAGGTCTTTTGAAAGACCCTCTATTTATTAATCAGTAAGAAATAGTTTATTCTTTACCTAATTTATACTTAATTTATATATTTTAGTTATTATAATTGATCACTCCAGCAATGCTAAGGACAGCGGTTACTTGTATACATTGATATAATAATTGTAATTGAAATGTTTATTTAAAAAGAGCAACCATCGAGTTTCTTGCTGATTCTACTCGGTAGGAATGGCATTCCGAACCAGTGGTAGATTCACTGGACGATTCAAAAGTACTTGTAAAAGTTTATTTGAATAAAAAACAATTGCATTTGAATTTGAATTTGAAAAATAGATTTAATTACTTAAGTAAACATTGTAATTTTTGTTTTTGTTTTCGTGAACAAATAATTATCTATCTATCTATATGTCTATCCATCCATTCATCCATCCATCCATCCATCCATCCATCCATCCATCCATCCATCCATCCATCCATCCATCCATCCATCCATCCATCCATCCATCCATCCATCCATCCATCCATCCATCTATCTATCTATCTATCTATCTATTCATCTATCTATTCTTGACATAGGCACCATCCCTATTGTGAAAAAATATTCGCGTGTATATTTTTGTCAGTGCGAACGTAGCCTGATACGCAATGCTTGCCGCGCAGGTACGAGCCGGCGACGGACTCGTGGTCTCCGGTGGTGGCGATGACGTCACGGCGCAGCGGCGTGGGGCTGGCCGTGGTGAACGGGCAGCTGTACGCCGTGGGTGGCTTCGACGGCACCGCGTACCTCAAGTCCATCGAGGTGACCGCGACACACGACACGCGACACACACGCGCACACACCCACGCACACACCCACGCACACACCCACGCACACGAACACACCCACGAACACACCCACGAACACACACACGAACACACGAACACACACACACCCACACATACACACACACAAACACACACACACACACACACACACACGCACACACACACCCACACACACACACACACACACACGCGCACGCACGCACGCACACCCATGCACACATGCAGACACATGCGGCTCAACCGATCGTTAGCCTTAATAGGCCTATTACACTGCATTTTTCACAGGGACCCTTACACTTGAATCAGTGTAGTGTAATAAGATTTAGGGAGTTAGGGTCCCTATTTTGATTTCATTATTGCTGTGTAATAAGCGACGCTATAACTAGCGGCCACGCCCTCCCTTACCGCAGAGCCCTGTAAATAGCACAGTGTAATAGGCCTATAAGTTATTTTTGAAGGGAAAACACTTTCTTCTTTCTTTGAGCACTTTCTGGTAGGGGGTAAAAATGTGGAAACGCGAGACCGACACCGTTCTTCTTAAGACAAAAGATCTTAAATAGTACATTCGTAATTAAACTTTAATGCCTCAATGAAGAAACTAGAAGTTTAATTCGCTATAATTTGCCACAGAAGATAAATCTATGTGGTACAGTGGGTATCTTGAACTTGATGCCCTCGATATTCACCACACCTCATAAACCCTCAAAAATACGCTCAACGTACGTTTCACTCCGATACCGAAGCATCTTCAGGAGATATTAACAATGCACGATTGTGAAGTGAAGATTTTTTCGCAAAATCTGGCTTGTATACCTTTTTAAAATATTTTAAATATTAGTTTTCACTTCTATTGGCAGTCGCTATGACTACAATTTTCTTTACGTGATAACGTCTTATAAATCGATGAACACCGGTTGCACGCACGAGCCTAAGCGTGCAAGTGAGAGCGCAGAACGAGCGACAGAGAGGCACGACGCGTGACGTCAGAGCTTGCAGTTCGAATAGTTCTGCTACTGGAACACGGCCACGCGAGCGCGCGAGAGAACTTCTAGTTTTTTTTAAAATCTCATTTCAGAGAGAAATTCTAGTTATCACTTAAAACTATCGTCCGTTAACCGACACAACAGACCACCAACAATTTTTGAAGTTATACTTCTTTTGGCACACCGACACCCAAATTCGACACCATGACCGTTTGGTGAACTTATGTCTTGCAGAAAAAGGCCTACCAAATAAAAATAATATACATTTACTGTATGTTGGGTGAGAACTGAGAACTATATTTAAGATATTTATTATTTACTATCAAAAGTATAACTTCTTGCCTGCGTAGATAAGTACACACGCACATTAAAAAAAAAAAATGTGAATCTAGTGAGAAAAATTGATTGTATTCTTCAATCTAGACAGAACGAATATTTTTCTCGCTATTGAGGTGAAAAGTTGAACGTATCACACAATAGTCGTATGTATAACACACATTTTTTTTAAATCTCACTATAAGGTAGCCCTTGACTGCGATCTCAGCTGACTGTTGCTAGGTACAGTCTATTTGAAGGGGCAGCGTAAAAAATGTAAATAAAACATACCAGTCACGACATTTTAACTTTGTTATCAATATTTTCACTGTTGTATTTCACAAATCACTCACAAACGTCTTATTTCCTAAAACATTTCAAGTTCATAATATACTCAAAAGTAATTCAATTCAAGCACTAACAAGCTAATAACTAATCAATTATCTAGCAAGAATCCCCAAATAAAAACAAAGACTACAATAGAATGATTCCATAGAGATGTGACATGAAAAGTGGACCATAGACTGAATGATAGGAGAGCGGGTTTAGTCGATTGTAAAAATCGAATATCGATTACCACATTTTATGATTATGAAATTACCTTGTGATGTTGAAGATGATATTATAATTAAACCTTTTACTAACATCTTATCACTAACTTGATAATTGTCATTACAGTCCAAGCTCCATTGCGGGTGCTAACCCTTGCTTTGCTTGCTTGCTTGCTTGCTTAAAGCATGGGCTTTAGCTTCAGCTAATAAGCAGCGTAAAATGGGTCTAAGTTCTAATTCCCTCTCTCTTATGAGAGTGGAGGCCTGTGCCCAGCTGTAGGACGTTAATGAGCTGTAGTGATCAGTGATCAAGTAATATAGTAAGTAGGTTATTAGAAAAAAAAAACATAATAAGGTTATTAGAAAAATTGTGTGTGTCAGCTCCGACGTACGACTGGAGTTTACTCTTTACAAATGATTATAAATCATTATAAAATATTATATTTATTATTTTTTATATTACTAAAAGTATGCTTGATACATTTATTTATATTAATTATATAATTTATATTCATCAAAATACATTGCATAGTCATGGAAACATAATCAAGTGTTACCAGGGAAACATGTACATAACGTAACGTGGAAAGTTTGAATTCACTCCCCATAACTTTTCATACCCTGGGCTTATTTAAGAAAATCGATTTACAATCGACTAAACCTGCTCTTATCATTCAGTGTGAGATCTATAGAGAGAACTTTGACTTAAGACATGGTTAAAACGAGATAGATTTATGTTACTCACTTTAAGTGTCCATCTCATTTTAATTCTAAGTAAAGTCTGAGCCAAGTCAAAGTACGCTCTATAGATCTCAGCATCAGTCCGTAGAAGCGACTGTATGTGGTAATCGATTTCAGAATGTATTCATTCAATCGTTCAGTCACAATTAATCTGTCAATGTTTCCATCACTATATGTCCAATGACAATTATAATCACGTGATCTGACGCCATATTTGTTTACATGTTTTACTTTGCCTCGTCAAATAGACCGTAAGTGATAATGCAGTGTAAAATGGTAGTGGGCATATTATGGAAAGGTATCTCTGGTGGAATGACAGCCTTAATGTCCCAATAATAGCTTAAATTGTGTCACTTCATTAGTGACAGTGAAGTCAAGGCTCAAGACTACACCGTTTCGGAAGACTGATTCTCTTGATAAAAGCCAATATGAAACAGCAGCAGCTCTTTTCATAAAAAAAGAAACAATAGTACATTACTGCAGCGGCCAGCAAAACTGGAAGAACATTGAAGGACGAACGTGTAAATAAACAGCTATTTGCAAGCTAGTTCGAAATTTAAATAAAACCTTTGATAAGTTACCTCCTCGGTTGCCATGTTTCGGAGTAAAAGATCGTTCTAGTTTTAAATTACACGACAGATATGAATTTACTATGTAATTTATTTGGCCGCTAAACCACGACAGATATGGATTTTCATACAACTTTTGCCGGCCGCTGCTCGCATGTATTCGGCCAGTATGGCAATTTAGATTTATCTCGAATATATTACAAAGGTTTAAACTGTGTTTAACAGCATTTGTTAAGTCGAGTTGTTAATGACAAAGTTGCATGGAAGCAACCGGCCTCGCATCCAGTAACCCACAAGTCAGTGTAATACTTGTAACGTAATGTGTTGTGTTGTCTACATATTGCAACCTTTTATTTTTTATGAAAAGAGCAACTGCTGAGTTTCTTGCCGGCTCTTCTCAGTAGAATTACCCTTTCCGAACCGGTGGTAGTATTAACGTTTCATGTAGGACAACTTGTCACAAGTTGTCCTACATGAAATAAATAAATCATTTATCATTTATCGAAGAAGGTTGTCAAAATAACGCTCAAATTTCCAAGCATGTTTGAGATAATGAATGTGACTGGAGAAGTTCCATCGGTGGCAGGTGTTCGACCCGGAGTCGAACCAGTGGCGCCTGTGCGGCGCGATGAACTACCGGCGGCTGGGCGGCGGCGTGGGTGTCATGCGCGCGCCGCACCACGACAACCACTACATATGGTGAGACCTTACACCCGCCTCTCTGGAGCCTCGAAAGATTACAATAGGCATGATGACTGATTTTGAAAAATGGTCAGATTATGTTCGGAAGTATCTACAATTTCGGAAAAATATCTTATTTCAGTAGAAAAAAAAGGTTTGGTAGATAAAATTAGCATTTGAAATTTCAATTTTAAAAATAACGCCAAAACGCTCACGGGTGTCATGGCGTCGTTTGTGACGTCACTATTGCTTTTACCATCAATGTACTCTAATGTACTGTGTGCAGTAAACACTAAGTCTTCGAACAGGAATTTAGATATTTTGTGTGAATAATATGAATTCTTAAGTGTGTAAGTCGTGTGTGGTCCCCCAGTGTGATAACACATCAAAATTAACTCCAAGCAAGTTATTTATTCATGCGCCACTTTAAAAAACAATGCGGTCTAAGTAGCTTAATCTTGCACGGCGAGCTGGTGCCCGCGACTTTGTCCGCGTGTATTGAGGTTTTTTGGTTCCCGCGGGAACTCCTTAATTTTCCTGGATAAAAAGTACATATAAATCTTCCTCTTGAATCACTCTTTCTATTATAAAAACCGCATCAAAATCCGATGCGTAGTTTTAAAGATCTAAGCATACATAGGGACAGACAGCGGGAAGCGACTTTGTTTTATACTATGTACCTAGTGATGCTGTTTTGCTTATAACACAAATAACTGCAAAAAGTTGAGAGATGCGTACCAAGAATCGAACCCCATACGCCCCGAATAGGAGGCAGACGTCATAGAAGGTAATCACCGCTCATATTAAGTTATATGGTATAGTTTTAAAAAACAACATTTCATACCTCTAATACCTATCATGAAGTGCTTAGTATATAAAATAGCAGATTTTACGGGTTTAGAACCTATAAAATATTATGTTATTATTGGATGGAAGTTTTGACGTTGCGAAATTCTGCTGAACAAAAGACTTTGTTAGATGCAAGATAACCAGCATCAACAAATCAATCCTGGGCAAATTAGAGCTAGTAGATTTGGTAAATCCTTGATCCATGGCTAACGATTTTTAATTTCATATATCTTTGGATTCGGTAAAAGAAAACTAGATTAAGGAAATGATCTTTGGGAAACAAAAAAGCACGAAAATACTTGATAAACATTTAAAACACCTGTACATATAGAGATTGTTGGTCGATTGTCAAAGCTCGAAAACAACAGTGACGTCATTGGCTTCAGTGGTGTTTTATACAATATGGCGGATTGCTGTATTTCATAGTTTTACTTTATCAAAATAAATAACAATCTCACTCGAAATAGAAAAATAAATACGTTTTTTATATTCCATGAATCCTATTTCATTAGATAAATTCATAATTTCATTGATTCTTGGATACTGTCATCATGCCTATTTAACGCATTATTTTTCGGTAGATTGTAATCTGTTAGGTTTATTAACCCGATAGAATCTAAGTACTTAATTATTTATGTCGAACCCTAACCTAACCTACAAGAAACAGACAAGAAAACGTAAATATAATTAATATTTCAAAAATTGACACTCAGAACATTGAACGGTTCACAATATTTCGACAGTTTACAATTTCGCGAGTTAGATTACAATCTTACGGTGACATATATATATTTATATATATATATATATTTGTTGCAGGAACCGCAAAGACTCAGTGGTGTGAACAGATCGCCATCCTCCTATCAGGTTAAGTCGTTACTCATTTTATTTTATTGTTAAATTAATTATATTATATTATAAATATAAATAAATAAAATTAATTAATTGACTATTTATAAATAATTGAAAATACAAATTTTAGAATATAATAAGCATTTTTATTTAATTACATTGTAAAAACATTCTGAATTAAATTTCACAAGATAAGAACTAAACAGTGAGTTTTTGTCTGAGTTGCATGAAACTTTAGAAATTTACGTGGTGATTAAACTATATATTTAATCACAAGACTTCATATAATAGTGATGATGACAACTCAATCCAATCAGCAACTCTTTAACAACGCGCTTCTAGTATGGAAGTTTGTATAAAATACATAGTTGTGTCGTCATAAAATTTCAACGCATTTTTTCCTTTAATCTATAGTTTTGTTAGCATTATTACTGTTTGTCATTATAACTCATGAAACAGGAATAACAATATCTGTCTTTAAGTCTATTGTCTTTGAGTTTAGCTAACTTTTATCTAATTACAATAAATCTATCGTGGAACCTCTACACATTTAACCATTTATTCGTGCAATTTCCAAATGAAAGTACAAATATATTTAAAGTGTCTCAATAATACCTACTTCTGGATTGTCGTTTATAGTTTAAAATGGTTATCAAACTTAAAACTAACCGAGGATGTGAATTTTAGGTCTTTTGTAAGAACCTCTATTTAATAATAAGTAAGAAAATTTATTTTTGACCTAAGCATCATGCCTAATGTCTCTATTTTTTTTTAAATCGTTTCGTTCTACTCAGCGTTACTGTAAGGTCAGTTCAGAATTCAGAAGATGAATTTGAGTGTCGAAACCTTGCGTTTTAATAAGACGCCTTGTATTGTGTCAGTGTTTTGTGTTTTGTAGTGTGCCGTAGAACCCTAGACGCAAGGTGTAATGTCATTCCGAATCAGTGGTAGATTCTCTCGACGATTTAAAAGCACTTGTCTACTTGAATAAAGATGATTTGAGGTTGAATATGAGTCAAAGCCGTATAATTGCGTTTTTAACATCGAGACATTCGAGATTATTGAAATTATTGACATTTGGTTTACCATTACAATATGTTTACAAAGTATCTTAAAACTATTCTATGTTGTGCCCCTGCATGACGGAGATTTCTTTACAATGTTCTCGAATCTATGTGAAGTCTGCCTCATGCCACTTGGCCAGCGTGGTGGATTACAGCCAAACCCGCATTCCGAAAGTTCGTGCTCAGTAGAGAGCTGGCGATCAGTTGAAATGATGATTCTATGCCGTGACAGGTGGCGGGGAGGTCGCCTTGTCCACGTGCGAATCGTCCTCTTCCTCCCCCTCCGCCTCCCCCTCCGCCTCGCCGTCGCCCTCGCCCTCCGCGTCGCCCTCACCGTCGCCTTCGCCCTCCTCCCCCTCCGCATCCCCCTCCCCGCCACCATCCTCCCCCTCGACGGCCTCGTTGACCGCGTCTTTGTTTCCTTCTTGTTGCGCTTCGTCTTTGGTCTCTTGACGCTTCTGAGAAAAATAGTGAAAAAGCTAAGATATGGGTCAAGCAGTCATGATTATTTGCTTCAAGCTGCGACTTCAAAGCAATGAGTTCGCTTGATCAGTCGTTCGTTAGCTAACTCTTTCGTTGCCGTTTTGCTATCGGATCGCGAATCATATCTTAAAGTTTCCCCATTACATAGTTGAAATACTACGTATTCGTACGAATTTTTAGCATATAGCTACACTAGCGGCACGCTATGATGGCCGGTTTGACACATTACAATAGTGATGTGGAATGTCAATTTATTCTCGAACAAAAAACAATTAAGTTTTGTTTTTGTACCTGATTAAATAGGTTTAATAAAACAAAAATGTATATGTTTATTTAATTTATTTGAACGAACTGAATATTTGAACGAAAATGAATATACATACTTTATATGCACACAAGAAACATATGAATACAAAAGATACCAAAAAAGGTGCCACAAAAGGCCATAATTAATCAGATTCGTCCATACTACTATTTTCACTGTCTTCACTGCTATCATCACATACATTAATAATTATATGTTCGTTTTCTATAATATTATCTATTTTCACATCTCTTTCATAATCTTCCCTTATTAATTTAACAGTTCTATTCACAACCTTTTCCCAGTCTCCTTTAGTCACATGTTCACAAGCTTCTTCTAATAATTTTAGCATTTTTTTTGTGGTAAATGGGGGTTCTGTATTGTGTCTTGCAGCATATCCCTTAATTTGAGCCCACACCAACTCAATCGCATTATACTCACAATGGTAAGGCGGTAACCGTATAACTCTGTGCCCATGTTCTAATGCTATTTCGTCAATGACGTATCGGATCTTGGTTGGTTTGTTTTCTTTTAAAAGACGTACTAATTCCGCTTTTAACATATTCATGTTTGCATCTACGCCATTTTTACGAAGCCATGCGACGATATCAGCTTTCTTTTGGGATTGGGCAGGTGGCTTGTCAATTTGCATCGAGTGGTATGGGGCGTTGTCCATAATTATAATAGATGGTTCAGAGAGGCTGCACAACATTGAGGTAAACCATTCAGTAAACTTTTCTCCATTCATGTCTTCATGATAGTCTCCAGTGGTTTTTGACGCAAAAGCCATGAGAGAACCTTCGACAAACCCGTTGATGGTTCCGGCGTGACAAATTATAAGTCGCGATCCTTTTCCTACAGGAACTTTGGAAGTAGATGCTGCTGTGTCATCGTTCCAAGAACGGCCTACAGTATGGTTAGCATTAAGCCATGTTTCATCCAAGAACACAACATTTTGCCAATTTTTGATTTCTTTCACTTGCCGTAAAAAAGTATACCTTGCCATCGCTATATCAAATCTTTCCATCAATATTTTGCGTTTGTTACATTTTTTGTATCGAAATCCAATGGTCTTCAAAATCTTCGTTAAAGAACTTTCCCCACCGAAGAATAATCCAGCTTCCTTCAGTGAATGCACCAACTTTTTTCTTGTTGGATACTCCTTCTGTAAATAGTAGCCGTAAACATGTCTTCGGATAGCATCGGCATCAAAGCTATCGATGCCTACGACTGGTTTTGCTCGTTTTCTCTTTTTTGGTGTGTGAAGTTTATTTTCTTCTGTGCCAGTCTCGCCATATTTTTTTTTAGTTATCCGTCTAACAGTTCGTTGTCCAATATTAAGCGCATCAGCTACGCGTTCAACCACTGACGTTATAGGTAAAATTGGCCCTCCATTTTGAGCTTCACGATCGAAATAGTTACGAAGGCGTATTACGAACTCACGTGTCTGACTATTTAGAACAGTTCTCTGCGTACGTTCGGTCATATCGACGAAATCCACAACAAAGGGCTTGAACAGAGTCCAAATTAACGAGCAAGGGTCAACAGTAATGCAGTATCAATATTTGAAATCCAAAGCCAGGTCAAAACTATATCACAATCGCATTGCACTGACAGTTTATACTTTTCGAAGCAACGTCAATTCGAAACTGCTTTGTTTTGCATTGAGCATTGACGCGAGTTTGCCGGAGGTAGTAGTTGTGCTAGCCAGCGATCCTATGTGACGATCGTATTAGATTCCATTTTTAAAAATTTATTGATATTTTTTTGCGATTTCAGAGGTTTGTCCACATAGTGAAAATTGTTCATATTCACAAGTACATTCACCCCTTAAATGGTGCAAACTGATTTTTCTACACTTGTATACATTTAAGAAATCAATTTAATAAATAAATTTTGAGTCCTAAACCTAAAACTACATTCGATAAAATTTATGAATCTCTGCACATCACTATCGTCAATAAAGTAATACAATTATTTCCTTCAAAGTCGTTATCAATTAATACGGAACTTCATGAGAAACTACATTCGATAAAATTTATGAATCTCTGCACATCACTATCGTCAATAAAGTAATACAATTATTTCCTTCAAAGTCGTTATCAATTAATACGGAACTTCATGAGCGGACAAACGTCAAACCGGCCATCATAGCGTGCCGCTAGTTTAAATTGTTACCTTGAAGGAAGAGTGAATAGGCATTTCAAGGCGGGTCCATCTTAGGGTGCAACGTCACCTATTTGGGATGCTCGCAATCCAATAATATATTTTGTCGACTGCTCTGCTGAAGTGAAACTCGAGGAAAAACTAAAAAAAGGTTAATTGAACCCCACTAGATCTTCAAAAACCTCTATAAACTCCCAATTTTACAAGCAATTTCACAATTACGGAATTCGAGCCAACCTTCTTCTTCTTCTTGGACTTCGGTCTCGGTTTCTGCTCCGGCACGCTGTAGCCCGGCGGGAAGAACCTCTCGCACTCTTGAGCTCCCACCACGGTGTCCTCGCTGACGTGGAGGGGGCCCAGGGTCAGCAGCTCGTCCGGGGCGCCAGCCGGGGGAATGTCCTCGGGGTCGACTAGCAGAGGCTCAGCAACGCCAACCGCCACCATCAGGACTATGGTTTCTGAACTGGGGAAAGTAAGCGATATATTATAAATGAATATAAGTTTGATCAAAACGATCGATCAAATATGCCTAATTTGTTGAAAAAAAACAGTTGTGTTCAAGATTAAATCTAGTGTTTCTCTTTCCGCAGGCAGAATTTTGAAAGGGATAACTATATATTTAGAGCTGTTATTTTTGTTTAGAGATGGTGTCCAACAGAATAAACTATGCCACATTTTCTCCTAAATCTGTCTGCTCCAAAAGTTTTTCCAATCCTCATAGCAGTGCAAATTTTAACTTAAGTACCTTCAAGGCAAGAGTGAATAGGCATCTTCTAGGTAAGCGCGTTCCAACCTAGACCTCATCATTGCTTTGCACTAAGCATGATTGTCGTCAAGCGCAATCCTATCATGCAATAAAATAAAAAAAGTGCCAATCCGGCACTGCCGTTCACTGTTCAATCGGTTACGAATGTTTGTTTCTGTCTAAAACTCATGTCCTCTATGTGAATTTTCAAGGAAGGAAAACGCTAAGGCGAATGACATCATCGCACATGCGTGAATTAGACGCGCCAAAAATATTCGGAGGACGCCATGTTTAGTTCATAAACGTACAAATAAATACTACAAGACTGCATCGACATGCAGTTACCATCAGGTTAATTGCAGTCAAGGGCTTTTTTAATTTGTAGTGGAATAAAAAAAACTATGCACAACTTACTAATCCTTCTCAGGCCTTTCTTCGTACTTGTCGAGATTCTTACACAAGAGCTTCGGCTCTTGTATATTGGCATCGGCGAAGAACCCGTAGCGCAACAGCCTGGGTGCAAGTTTCGGTGCGGCCGCGATCTGGAGCACTGCGCGTCGCTGCCACGCCCCGAATATCATGGCGATGTGAGGTGGCTCTGGGGGTGTTGGTGGTTGGACCAGACCCCCTACCATCTAATAAAAAGAAAGATTACATAATCATTCCATTTAACCTGGAATTGAGACTGAACCCGATTAGGGGTAGGATGTATTTTAATACTAGCTAATGCCCGCGACGTCGTCCGCGTGAATTGAGGTTTTTTGGTTTCCGCGGGAACTCTTTAATTTTCCGGGATATAAAGTAGCCGTGGCGATCCTTGCAAGAGTTCAGCACGTATATTGATCAATAAAACTACGACAGCAGTTAAGTCAATGTCAACCCTGCTGCACTGCGAAGCTACCGTCTCTTTTTTTATCCATTAGGTAAGTTAGACAGCGATCTCACCTGGTGTTAAGCCATGATGCTATGAATGATAAGTCTTAGATGGTAGTGGGTTAACCTGATATATGTATGGATGAATATTTGTTACTCAATCACGCCCGAACGGCTATACGGATCTGGATTAAATTTAGCACAGAGATAGATTATAGTCTGGAATAACCCATATGCTACTTTTTGTTCTGGAAAATTTTTGAGTTCCCGCGGGAACCAAAAATCCTCAATCCACGCGGACGAAGTCGCGGGCATCAGCTAGTACTAGAATAAGATGGATTCTACAGTCTACTGTCTACAGTTTACCTTAGGAAACAGTAGATCCAGTATAGACGCTCTCTGATGTCGATCGGTCGGCACGAACAAGCCTGGTACGCCATTAGCCTTCAAATCTTCAGCTACTGTCTTCTTGGCTCCATCTGCTTCTGCTTCGGTGCCTTCCCCGTAAAGGGCTCGGCGTACCAACTCTGTAAACAATCCCTACATATAAGTACGATCGGGCTTGTACTGTGTGTCGTGTAAAGTGGGTACTAAAATAGGTGATAAAATAGGGCTTATTCAGGGAAAAACGGGGCATTGTGCGACGCGTCTTAGGTATTTGATCCCTGAATTACGGTGGATTTCTCAAGGACTGTAATCTTGTAATCCACTTTTTAACGTTATTAACGCGTACATTGGCGTCACACAAAGTTAAAGTTCAGACCTTAAACTTGTGCAGTGAGTGATTTTAGAAGTTAGGTCTTGCAGAAAAAGAATAGGCCAGCGCGCTCTACCTTAGGCTGCATCACTATTTCCAGCAAGTCTGATTGTAGCCAAGCGATAGTGTATAAATTAAAGAAAAAGTTCGGCTGACCCTCTCCTGTCGTTCAGAGTTTTTTTGCGTAAATGGGAGTCAACAGGAGGTATCTACTGGTAGTTTTCCTTTTAAGGAACTTACCAATAACATTTCCTTCCTTGTCCGGCATTTTCTTGAGCAGCAGAGCTAGTGCTGGTCTCTCAATGAGGGCGGCCGCAGCTTCCGGATGTGAAAACTCTGGGTCCTCCATTGCGAGGATCCTTGCTCCGTCTTTGCCCAATACCAGCGGGCATTTATCGGCCACCAACACACCTGTAAATATTTCAACGTAGGTATTATTTCTAATTAAACAGTTTGCCTCCTTGGTAAAGTTCCTGTTTTTATTTAACGTCGGTTTTTTTCCAATAATAATACTTGACGGAATGTAAAAAGTAGAACAATTATGGCCTTCTTTGGATGTAGATGATAGTAGCTGTATGATATCAGATACTTATTAGGACTATGGAGGGTAGAGATAAGAAGTAACATCTTATAAGGGAGAAAAGTTGAAAAAGTGTCCAGTGGTTACTATAAATAACAGTTCAAAAAACTTCCACAGTGGCGCAGGTGTAGAAAAGGGTATGCAGCAATTATAGATTGAACTGAATGCCGGGTTAAAAAAATTAATATTATTGTCGACTAAAATACTTAGTTAATTATTGAAAATTTCAATAACTTACGTTGTGCAAAATAAGGATGAAAGTTTTCTTTCCTTGTTTATTTCTCAAACATACTCTGATAATACTTGGCGCTTCCTTTTAAATTTACCCTGATGCTAATGTGGAGCCCCCAATTTAATGTATTTCGACGGAAACATTCTCTATACAGATGTAATAGGCCTATTACACTGCACTTTTCACAGGGATCCTTACACTTGAATCAGTGTAGTGTAATAAGGTTTTGGGAGAAAGAGTCCTTAAATTGGTCCTTATTGCTGTGTAATAAGCGACGCTCTAACTAGCGGCTACGCCCACACTTACCACAGGGCCCAGTAATAAGTGCAGTGTAATAGGCCTATTACTCCTTATCTTCTACCCTCGATATAATTAGGGCCATTAAGATTAGCTTTCGTCAAGGATTTAATAGCGCCATCTAGTGCCGCCATATAGTTACCGTAAGGCTCCACAGCGTCGGAGATCCTCCTCAGGTTCTTCTGCGCGTGTGGCATCATGAGCCCGGGGCAGACGTCAGCGAAGTGCGCCTCGAGGCGTAGGGCGCGCTTCTCCCGCCTCGCGAGGCGCGCTGCCTCGGCCGCGGCCGCCTCTTTCTCGCGACGCTGTTGGAGAAGTTTTTCTAGGGCGAGCGCTACCTCCTGGAAGTATGGGAAATGAATTGGCAATTCGTTATTTAATCTTGTTCAGAATCCGCCAAAACAATAGTCTGTTGGATCTGTTTAATAATTATTGTACCTATCTTTTTAGTTTTTATGTATCTGTCACCGTAAGATTGTAAAAACCGATAGATTATAATCTAACTCGCTTAAAATAATCTAACTGTCGAAAAATTACTATTTAACGTATTATTTTCGGTAGATTGTAATCTGTTAGTTAAATTAACCTGATAGAACATAAGTGATTGTTTATGTCGAACCCCAACCTCTAACCTACAAGAAAACGTAAATACAATGAATATTTCAAAAATTTACACTCAGAATATTGAACTGTTCACAATCTTTCGACAGATTACAATTTCGTGAGTTAGATTGTAATCTAATGGATTTTACAATCTAAGGGTGACATATCCATCTAATCGAGCAAATAAAACTGTCGTATGTCTTATCAGGACATTGAGGTTTCACGTTGAGCAATTAAGTTTAGTATGTTCAGGCATGATGTGACAGATATTGTGATTGCATTAAATGTGCCGTTTGTGATACTCAGAGTGAAATGAAATGATTTATTTCACGTAGGACAACTTGTGTCACTTAAGATAATCTTCATCAAGAGTATAACGAAAGGTAATTCTTCTTAGAAGAACCGGCAAGAAATACAAGCAGGTGAACAAGTGATACTCTTGATTTAAATGTGTTCATCTAGATACTAGATATCACAAAGATTTTGAAAAAGTAAGTAAGTATATATTTACCATTTCAGAAAGCATTGAATAGACTGCAGTGGAAGCCCTTTTAAGACTTGGTATTCTGTACTACTTGTTTAATCTTAATAATAAATATTCTCTTAAACCCCTCAGATATTAATAATTTTTCACGGTCCTTGAATGTCTCAACTCCCAATCAACTAACCTAAACAAAATTAAAAATAATAATATTAAGCAACTTTTTTTTTTATCCACTACAAGTTAGCCCTTGACTGCGATCTCACCTGATGGTAAGTGAAGACTCAGTCTAAGATGGTAGCGGGCTAACCTGTTAGGGGCATGGCAGTTATATTTAACCCATACCCCTAATCGGTTTCTACACGGCATCTTACCGGAACGCTAAATCGCTTGGCGGCACCTCTTTTACCGGTAGGGTGGTAACTAGCCACGGCCGAAGCCAGGCCAGACCAGGGAAAATTCAGAAATTATAAATTTCCAAACCCTGCCGGGGATCGAACCCGGGACCTCCGCACGTTAAGGCAACAGCGCTCAACACTGCGCCACGGAGGTCGTCAAAATTCCGTTAGTTATAATAGAATTAATAGCCAGCGGAATAAAATATTTTTTTCATATTCTCTACTAGTCGAGGACCTGTTCTCGTGGGGTCAACTCATGCGCCGCGCGCTGGACGCGCTCCTTCTCCCCCTTCTTCACCAGCTCCTCGTTCTTCAGCTCCTCGACGATGGTGCGCGCAAGCCGCGGGGCGTCGGCCCCGAACACCACGTTCACTAGTTGACCACCCTGGAATAGGCATGATGACTGATTTTGAGAAATGTCAGATTATGTTCGGAAGTATAATATATTAAGAGTTATTTCGAAAAAATATATTCTTTCTGCAGAAAAATAAGGTTTGGAAGACGAAATTGGCATTTGAAATTTAAATTTTAAAATTCGCGCCAAAATGCCCGCGTCGTGGCGCCGTTTGTGACGTCACTGTTGTTTTTACCAATGTACTCTGTGCAGTGTGCAGTAAACATTAGTGCGATTGTCAAAGCTCGAAAACAAACAATTGTGACGTCATTCGCTTCTTGGTGTTTAATCCAATATGGCGGATTGCTCTATTTAATAGTTTTATTTTATCAAAACAAATAGCAATCTCATTCGAAATAGAAAAATAAATACGTTTTTTATAATCCATGAATCCTATTTCATTAGATAAATTCATAATTTCATTGATTCTTGGTTACTGTCATGCCTATTAACCAGTCGTTGTGGAAATGGGGAATCTATTTTGAGTAGGCCCGGTGGCATGCTACCATCGTCTAAAGCCGTATTATTTTAATATTGTTGAAGCTTTTGTTTTAGAATTATAAGCAATACTAGATGATGCCCGTGACTTCATCCGCGTAGATAAAGGTTCTGATTCCCGCGGGAACTCTCTAATAATCAGATAAGAAGTAGCCTATGTACTTGCCCGGGATGTAACTTATCTCTGTATGTACCTACCAAATTTCATGAAAATCAGTTGAGTAGTTGGGACATGATAGCGTAGCAGACAGACAGAAGCTATTTGAATCAGCGCCATACAGGCTGATAAGATAAAGAGTTCTAATTCTTTATTCCCATTTATTCGAATGAACTTTTCCTACTCGTGGTTTTTAGTTTCTCGATGTTTGATCAATACATTCACGTCCGTGTATGGTGCCACCCTGCCACAAGACGATCGCTTTCACGTGTCCTACATACTTTTTATCACAGACCTCAATATCTTTATTATTCCCATATCATTTGATTTTAAACTTTACTGCCTCTTTTATTGAGGTTCCTTTTCCCTGCAAGTTTATTTGGTGCGATCCTTACAAAAGTTTGAGGGTGTTGTTAATGTGCTTAGTTTCAGGGAATGGCATGTTTATCAAGGCCTAGTTAAACGACAATTAAAGTTCAGTTATAGAGAAAGAACATTTACTTTTAAACCCAATCCTTTTTATAAATGCATAATATCAACTGAGCATTTATAGTTGAAATACTGTACTTATCTAATTTTACAAATCACAAGCCCCTCAAGATGATTGATTGATTGATATAGACTGAATAAATATGATTGTTTTTAAGAACTTTTTTTAAGAAAGCTACTTACTGCGAGGAACATCCAGGTCGGTTCACTTCGATTTCTGAATCTCTTCAGGCATTCTATTGTATCCGCTTTTGCCTGTGGAGAAAATATCGGTTATTGGATAGAAGCAGGTGCTACTTTGCGGAAGTCCATCATAATGAAGGAACCAGAAATTTAATTCGCTATAATTGTTGTGTTATAATTGTGCACTTCACAATCGTGCATTGTGGAGGCAATATATCCTGAAGATGCTCCTGTATCGGAGTGAAACTTGCGTTGAGGGTAATTTTTGGGGGATTTCTGTGGTGTGGTGAGAACCACTGTAGGTACCACATATATTTTCCTGTTGTCGCGGATTATAGCGAATTAAATTTCTGGTTCCTTATCGGTTAGTTAATTAGTATTAAGTACTTAACATTTTCTTAAGGTCTCGCATTAGGTATAGTATTAGAATCATCATTATCATGTACCATGAGTGCGGTAGTCTCTACCTATCTATTCTATTACATAATTCTACAACCTGCCTTTACACAAGTTTAAAAAATCCATTAAAAGTATGCTCCTGAAAAAAAGCTTATTATACTGTTGAAGATTACATAAATGATAAAAGAGCATGGATTTTACTCGCTCCAGCAATGATTAGGACTGCGGTTACTTCTGTATATACTTACACATTATTATTTTTTCAAAAGAGTTACCACCGAGTTTCTTGCTGGTTCTTCTCGGAAGGAACTGCATTCGGAAGCAGTGGTAGATTCACTGGACTATTCAAAAGCATTTGCTAAAAGTCTACTTGAAAAAAAAAATTTATTTGATTTGATAAGATAATATCTTGTACCCTTATAAGAATCACTAAGATCCTGTGACCATTCTGCCCATAACTCTTCTTACTTTCTAGGCTAATATTCATGATAGATTAGCCCAAGAATCTAAGCTCCCTAAATATTATTATTTCTCGTCCAGTACAATATCAGTAACGTTACTGACCACAGCTAAATGCAGATTGTCCCCGCCGATCTCCACCTTGATCTTCTTGAGGTTGCCCACCATCCCGATGCACGGACCACACCATTCCGTATACACGTCCACAACTGCAAAAATGTAATCATGAGCACATCATTACAAAAATCTAGGGTACCTATCCCTATTTTCGGTCCCACCGTTATATCCTTTTCGGTCGGGGAGTCATTGCTGCAATGAGTTTCCTAACTCGACTCGCTTGTTGTCGGCTTTTCTGATCTAATTATTTTCGAGAGTCTAACATGGCTAACATCCTTACTTCTGGTCGTTACTGGGCCCGTGTCACCCCAACCTGATCTAGCTCGAAGAAGTGATATTATGCAGCCGAATTAGCCAGCTGCTTGACAAATGAGGCAGTCAATTGTTTATCAGCTGTAGGAGCTCACAAAGCAACCCAGCTCTTAGCAGGAACTTTTTCAATCATCATTATTAAAGTATATTAACGTTCTAATACGTCATAGTTACTGTTTTTCTATCACTACTCTGTGAAGATAGGCATCCATCTTCACGGAGTACCTACATTGAATATAGGCCTATCTTATACAATCTGCGTAGGTAATGCTGAAGAAAAGAAGAAGACCGAGTTCTAGTTCAGTCATAATAATATTGGTTACCCGGAAAATATTGGTTATTGTTTTCAGTGCCAGCAGGCAGGAGTAGATAGGGGTTTTCTCCTCCCCCGGAGCAGAAAAAGGTACCTACCAATGTTGTAGGAACTCACCAAGCAGTCCATCTCTGTGCAGGAACTTGTTCCACTCGTCATCGGTAGCCAGCTCCGCTTGTAACTGCACCTGGGCGGCCTTCTTGCCTGCACCAGCCGCCGCGGCAGCGTGCGCGTTCGCGACCGCACTCGTTATGGACATGCCAACGAGTGCCGCCGCATACGTGTGCGGTTGACGGCGGGGTACGAACGGGCAGAGGCGGCATTTTCTTATAGGATGTTTGAATAAAAAAGGACAGGGAAAGAATTACAGGATTAGGGGTGAAAATACATTGTCTGTTGCTGAATTTATCATTAAAGTAAGTATAATTTAATAAAAAATCACGCACTACAGACCTTCAACTGAGGTTTTAGTGCAGAAAAGTGCGGAAGGAACAAAGTATAATTTAAGTGCCATTACTACACACAGGACAGAAATATAGTTCAGAATAAAGCGGGAACTCCAAGAGAATATTTCTGAGATGTTAATTTTCAGTAGGAAGAAGGATAGGGGCAGAAGAGAATAGAGAGAGGATTCGAGGTAGGTAGAGAAAGGCAGAGATACTCTTCGAGAATTTCACCAATGCAAGAAGGCGGCACTCGAAAGATGTAAATTATAACCAATATCTTTCATTCATCACAAACAGCCCCAAAAAACACATTCAAATTCAAAATCACGGCCAATACCACTAGCCTACAGCCATTCAGCTATCAAACTTATCAGCCATTCATACTAATTTACAACAGGGTTTCTTCCTATCGTAAAACATCGGCTGTAGATTCAAAGGTTTTAATGTGTTTTTTTCGTACCTCAATTTTTTATTTCCGAAAATTTAATAAGTACCTATATAGTCATCATTATGATTTCTTTTGCAACAAGTAAAGTTCAGGTTTCTACTTTCTTCTTATCGTAAAAAAATTGGCTCTATTAAAGTTTTAATATTACGTAAAAGGTTGTCAATTCTTTAGTTTCACAGCTCTATAGCACCTCGCATGACTAGCAGTTGAAAAGTAATATTTGGCCAAGGTGAAAGGTTTCGTTTTATGGGGTTCTTATGTCTTGAAGACATAAGAACTTCTTCTTATCACAGCAATAAAAGTCGCCTTCTTGAAATGGAAATTGTATATCATAGTCGAAAGCTAAAACACTGGCATATCTTAAGTTGCCTGGCGCCTTTGTTTCGGTATTTTTTTGAACATTCCACTACAATTTAGCCCTTGACTGTGAACTCACCTGAAGGTACTCGTAAGTGAAACGCCAAATCGCTTGGCGGTACGTCCTTGCCGGTAGGGTGGTAACTAGCTACGACCGAAGCTTACCAATTCAGACCAGAGAAAATTCAGAAATTTTAAATTCCCAAATTGACCCTGTCGGGAATCGAACCCGGGGCATCCCACAATAAGACCTACATGGCGCACACCACTGTGCCATGGTGGTCGTTTTTAGCGGTTTTAACAGTTTTTAACGATCGCTATCACTTCTGATTAAGTATTGGCATAAATCGACTGTATATTATGAATGTTCAGCCAGGCTATTATCAGAGTTTACGAGTCAGATAATCTATTTATTATAAATTTAGTCTTCGGGGAAAGTAAATGACCGTCATCGAGCAAGTTTGTCATACTTCCATAGATCACATTCCTAGTGTTCTTGGCTGCCTGTGCAAATAACGGATCGGGTATCAGTCATCCATTCTGTCCGCAAATGGGCTAAAAAACCAAAAAAAAAACACGCATGGATATGTGACGCTATTTTAAATATAAATGTTTTATTATTATAAAAAATACAATTGACGCTTCCTGCTTTTATTTAAATCAGCACAGTAGCGACATCTCTGTTTAAAACGTGGAATTGTGAAGTAACGGACGAGTTGGCACCCAACGACGGACTGACTTTGTCGAACTATCTGAAACCACTGAATTTTATGAATACTACGTGACCGCAGGTTAAACTATGTTTTAGTTGTTGTTTTTTAGATGTCGCCACTGGGATAAATAAATCTTAATATATATAAATCTCGTGTCACAATGTTTGTCCTCAATGGACTCCTAAACCACTTAACCGATTATAATAAAATTCGCACACCATGTGCAGTTCGATCCAACTTGAGAGATAGGATAGTTTAAATCTCAAATTATAGTCGCAATTTTAATTTATTGCTAATTATTTGTCTGTTATTATTTGACAGTCACAATTATCTGTTAACTCCAAATGATTCTAACAGATGTCGATACCTTTCGACTGGGTTGAGTAAGTAATCAATAGATGGCGCTGCTATGGTAAATCTACGAACGTGTCATATAAGCTACATTTTAACAGCATAATGACCACGTGTTGTTGACGCTATAAAATTAATTAAATTTATTTTGTAGTGAACGAAATACCGTATAATTCAGCTAATTATTTGTCTGTTATTATTTGACAGTCACAATTGTTTACTATAATGTAATATAACAAAAACTTTAGCCACAGCAACGCGTGGCCGGGTCAGCTAGTTAATTATTAAATAAAACTTTTACGTAAATATACCTACTGTATACTTTCAAAAATAGACTGTCGTAAAAACGGCGAATGCAGTATTTGTGCGTTCATTCTTGTTTTTTTATTGATTTTTAGGCAATCATCTGCAGACTTCTCCATTCTAGAACTCTCCGGTTCCAACATGTCCCGCCTGCTGCCATAGTTTGGGTTACGTCAGCGAATTTGGTTCAGAAAGTTGATTTCAGAACTAGCTTTCAGGTTTGATAAGTAAATAATTTAAGTAGGTACAAGAAAGTTCTTTACCCCTAGCACAATGGGCCATATTTGGTCTCGCGTGATTTGCTCAGTCATTTATGAACGGTTGTAGGTCGTATTCTTTCCGATCTGTAATGTCTTCTTCGCATGCCGCGAAGCCAGCGTTGCCAGCTTTATGTGCTGTAAACTATCCGCGATGGTATAACTTGGATAACTTTGAAATATCTGACGAAATACTCATCAAAATATTTGCGGAACTTCTATTTAATGTGGGTATAGTTACATACATAAACAAGCGACATATTGCAAGACAAAACGTTGTCAGTCTACTTAGCAAACTAGGTGAACTCATATTATCGCAAGTCTTGATAAAGATGTTTCTTTGATGTAACTTACGATAGAGTTGTCATACTCATGTTTTTTCACGTTAGCTCTTGAGGTGTAGTACCTATAATTAAAACTATTAATATAATATAATAACTACTACTACACGCCTTTCGCCTTTTGCATCGTTATTATTTTCCACCGTGGCCAGTTCGCAGTCATGGGTTAGCGTGTCAAAGATTTTACTTGAGTGTTTCGCGATCTGCAGTAGAGACAGTCTAAGCTGTTAAGTTTAATGTTATCATGGTGTGGGTAATAGGCATTGGAAGTGAGGATAAGCTAAATCCTACTCATGAAAACACACGCAGTTGATGAATGGGATAGGTAGAAAGCCACAGAATAAAAAAAGCTGCCTTTCTGGTGAAATGCTGAGTGCAATATAGGGAAGAAATAGATGGAGAACGGAGGAGATTTTCAGTCTGATGGGTCACTAAAATTTACCTGGAGTGCGGTCAGGCATGCCAGTGTCTGGCAAGCATGAGGATTTTCTTCCTCGACAAAAAATGGTGTGAGTACCGTGTAAGATTGTTTTGTAATTTAGGTAATCCGACTCGTTTCAAGGACTTCGCGTCCAAACGCCCAAGATTTATGTTTGCAGATCATCAGATGTCAGAGATGGTATTCGAGATCCGGAGATGAATCTTGTTTGACTTATCGTTTTCCGATGCCACGCACCGCAGCTCGGCAAACTTCAACATAATCATACATCGCAGATTATTTGCTTCTACTTTCATGCTGGTTTACAAAATATCTGCGTCTTCTACTTTTATGCTGGGCTCGAACGCCCTGCGTTTAGTTTCGCTCTTTTCACAAACTGAGCACATTGGTTGGAGGCGTTTTTTTTATTTCACTACAAGTTAGCCTTTGACTGCGAGCTTGAGCTAACCTGTTAGGGGTATGGCATTTATATTAAAGCCATATCCCTAATCAGTTTCTACACGGCATCGTACCGGAATGTTAAATCGCATGGTGGTGCATTTTGCCGGTAGGATGGTAACTAGTTACGGCCGAGGCTTCCCTTTATTTTCTTTAACTTCTAATTTTCCAAATAAAAATCCTAGTCCGTCTGTGTCCTTGAACATCCAGTATGGTATTGTAGGTATGATTTTAAATCCTGTCTATTCCCACAGGTATTTTTATTCGAAATGCGCATATTTACATTTTCCATATTAATGGCTCCGGTACAGCGGGCATACCCGGATGTATTTGCATAATTAAAGCACGCATTAGCACTTGATGAGCCCGCGCCCGGCACGGCCCGGGACGGGATTATTTTGTCCGGGATACAAACCTGCGGTATTATTATTTTCAAAAAGCTTTCCTCCCTTCAAAATGTTCGCGAGCAATTTTCCTTTTATCTTTTGTTTTTTAGTTAGGTACATTTCGCGAATTCAGAATGTTTTGAACGACGTGTTTTGGCCACACTAGAGATTTTTTACCGACTTTGTTTAGTTTGCTACGAAAGCTCGTTTATTTAATAAGTGTCATTAAAACAATCTATTTTTGTGATGTAAATGTTCTTTTAAAGTTATGTTAATTATACTATAAAGTATATATATGAAGTAAATATCTATCCCATCAAAAACATAAATGTAAAATGAGAGCCAAGTTCAAAATTGTGATATATATGCCTTGGTTGTTGACTTCAGCGACAAAAGGAGTGAGATCTAAATGGGTGCCAAGTTCAATGGTCAGTCCTGCAATTTATATATCCCATCAAAAACATAAATGTGAAATGAGAGCCAAATTCAAAATTGTGATATATATGCCTTGGTTGTTGACTTCAGCGACAAAAGAAGTGAGATCTAAATGGGTGCCAAGTTCAATGGTCAGTCCTGAAATTTATTTATAACAACATATAATATTTTATAACAACTTAAAATATCATTTCTTCTTATAACGTAGTATAAAATGTTGAAGACTAAGGCTTTGGCTTGGCTAGTTTTCATATACGAATTATAGCGTTCACAAGTTGTAAAGCTGTAAGTTCTTATTTTATTCTTCCGAAAATTTGGCTTGCTGGTAGAAACTGTACTTTTAGGTACCTACTTAATAATAATTCGTATATGGAAACTAGCCAAGCCAAAGCCTTAGTCTTCAACATTTTATACTAAGTTATAAGAAGAAATGATATTTTAAGTTGTTATAAAATATTATATGTTGTTATAAATAAATTTCAGGACTGACCATTGAACTTGGCACCCATTTAGATCTCACTTCTTTTGTCGCTGAAGTCAACAACCAAGGCATATATATCACAATTTTGAATTTGGCTCTCATTTCACATTTATGTTTTTGATGGGATATATAAATTGCAGGACTGACCATTGAACTTGGCACCCATTTAGATCTCACTCCTTTTGTCGCTGAAGTCAACAACCAAGGCATATATATCACAATTTTGAACTTGGCTCTCATTTTACATTTATGTTTTTGATGGGATATCATTACTTTTTGTACAGAAATTATTGAACTCAATCTCAAACTCAAAACATATTTATTCAAAATATGTACCTACAAAGTACACCTTCTGAACGTCATGCTTACAGAGCATAAGACGTGATGGTGATAATTAACTACGATATCTTAAAACTAAAGCTACGAGGGTTCCAAACGTGCCCTGGTCTGAGAAGAGCCCGCAATAAACTCCGCTTTTTTTTTATTATCACCATCTCACAAATATTTGAAATTATATATATGTACTTATAATATAACATTACATAATCAGCCGTTGTAACAATTCATACCCATGCCTTGCTATCATTCAAATAATCCTTTACACTGTAATAGGACTTTTCTATTAGTTTAGTTTACGTTTTACATTAGTAGGTACTTATTATTTGGTGTAAGGTCACCCACCAGTAATTCTATTGTACGACTCATTGTACAAGATAATTAAAGACGAGAATTCTCAAGAAAAATATATAGTGTACCTAGAGTTACACTGACATTGACAGATTACATCTATGGTCAGACTACCTCTACAGCACATTTCTACATCTCATCAATTTTGATTGCAAAAGTTCAAAATCAAAAGTTTTTTGTGAAACATTGAAAACAAGCACGGTAAACAGTCGATATCACTAAAACCACTATAAACAATGAATACAAATCACAATGACTGACAGCTTGAACTGACGACTTCAAATACGTTTCTTCTTCTTTTCTGTCAATGACGTTTCGTTGCACAAAATGTATGAATACGAAGGTAAGGTTTTAATGCAACTATATTATTATTCATTATTATTTACATTAAAATAATAATTATGTGTCATTTTCAATAGTTAAGGAGTTACTACCACCGCTCAAAGCAGTATTGTTTCAAACTAACGGTTGAATGTCACGTACTTTGAGTTTTGATCTATCCTTTGATCATAAAAATGACGATTTTTGTACGTTTATATCTAAATAACCATTTGAGGTGTGCTTATGAAATTTGGAGCACATATGTATCTCACGGGTCTCAATATATGCGCCAAATTTGACATGTTTATGTGAAATAGTTTTTGAGTTATGAGGGGGTCAAAAGTGGCTCCAAATGGTTCGTGTAATATTACACACGGTGCTGCTCGCCAGTTTTTTTGAACTTTGGCTGGACACGCTTCCGCGTGTCTTGATAAGTATTTAACTACTTAATTCGTATAGCTATTATGTTACGTATAAGTAGGTCTAGAAGATAACATTATGCAGTAGGTAGGACGACCTCCATGGCGCAGTGTGTAGCGCTGTTGTCTTAACATGCGAAGGTCCCGGGTTCGATCCCCGGCAGGGTCAATTTGGGAATTTATAATTTCTGAATTTTCCCTGGTGTGGCCTGGTGGGAGGCTTCGGCCGTGGCTAGTTACCACCCTACCGGCAAAGACCTGCCGCCAAGCGATTTAGCGTTCCAGTACGATGCCGTGTAGAAGTCGAATAAGGGAAAAGTACCGATACTCGTCAGATTCTGAACTTCGCTTTGCCAGTTTGCTGTTAGTGACTTTAAAGCAAAAAAAATTACAAGATAGCTGATTTATCAGTTTTTTTTAAATATAAATTTAGAACTAATTAATTATAATAATGATTCTAAATCTTTAAAAAATATAAAAATGAGTGATTTATACCAGTATCCGTCAGATTTGTCCCGATTATCGTCAATATGTCCCAGAACTCGTCAATTTTTGACAATAATTTAAACTCTATTGTCTTAGTTATTTATAATAAAGTTTATTTTAATTCCATTTTCAAGTTCTTATTTTTTTAATAAAGCCGCTTCAGCTGAAATAATGCCTAGTTATATGCTCAAAGGTGAAATCTAAATTAAAAGAGTCTAATATCAGTGTTAATAATACAACAATTAATGGCCTTTTTACAACACAAATTAAGGTCATTGACATTATTATAAGTCAGCTTTTAAAATAAAGATAAACTTACTATCTTTCTATAGATAGTAACGGAGGTGTAGCAGAGATGCTATACCTCCGTTACTCCGTTAAAGCCGTTACTTCGTGATGACCACGACCACTCGGTCAAGAGTGTAACGACGAAGAAGAAGATGCTATACCTAAGTACTTGTTACATTACAATACTGCCACTTATTACATGAAGAAAGAGGATTGATTCCCCTCAGTTTTTTATTACTTCTCCATCAATTAAGCCCTGAACGCTCTACAATCTTTTCATCACAATTTAAAGCCTCTTCTTGTGTCCGCGACTTCGTCCGCGTAGATTGAGGTTTTTTGGTAAAAATTAGGCTATGTGCTATTCTAGACTGTAATATATTTCTGTGCAAAAATTTCATCCTGATCCTTTCACCCGTTCTGGTGTGATTTAGAAACAAACACCCATCTATCCAAACTTACGCATATATAATACTAGATGATTGATGTTTTTTATTCCCACGGAAACTCTTCAATTTTTCGGTATAAAAAGTAGCCTACGTCCTTCCCCGGGATACAACCTATCCCTGTACCAAGTTTCATCAAAATTGGTGGAGTAGTTGGGCCGTGAAAGCGTAGCAGACGGACAGACAGACACACTTTCGCATTTATAATATTATTATTATGACCCTTGGCAGTGAGAAAGGTTGTGGAGGAAGAATAGGTACAACAAGACATGAGATAGAATGAAATAAGATATTATATCATAAACTTACATAAACACACAAAAAATACATACTAAATAATACATACAAATATATACTTAAATAAATACATACCAACGTACATAGGATATATTATATAATATATCATGATATAACTTGGTTATTATTTATAATTATGATAGAGAAGATAGATAGTGCTGTTTCAGTCGAAGTTTAAATGTATGAATAGATGGGCTATTCGTAAAAATACTATCAGGTAGTGAGTTCCATAGGCGCGTCGCAGCTACCGTGAAAGATTTGCCATAATAAATAGTGTTGTAACCTGGCACTGCAAGTGATTTTAATTTGACACACGATTGCACTGGCATCACACGAGGAGGAGCCTCGTGAAAGCGCTCACGTAAGTATGAAGGGGAAGATGTGTTTAAAATCCTAAAGAGTAACGTGAGAATATGAATATTCCGGCGAAGTCGGATAGGGAGCCACATTAACTTGTTCCAAAATTGAGACACATGGTCGAATTTGCGCAATCCGTAAATAAAACGAATGCACAAGTTCTGAAGGCGATCTAGTTTGTCAAGCAACTCTTCGGTCACATCTAAATAGCAGACGTCGGTGTAATCTAGCAGTGGGAGCAGAAGGGATTGTGCAAGTAAGATTTTAGTTTTCAGAGGAAGGAAATTCTGCAAGCGTTTCAAAGAATGAATACAGTAGTGCAAGCGCCTACTCACATTGTTTATGTGATTTGACCAAGTTAAATTACCATCGAGTATCACCCCAAGGTTTTTTGCTTTATCCGTAAGTTGTATCGGAATGCCATCGTAGGCTATGATTGGAAGATTTTTAAAATCTACACGACTTCGCAATTGCTTGCTTCCTATTATCATAGCCTGTGATTTGGTAGAATTTACTAGAAGACCATGATCATCTGCCCAGTCCTTTATTTTTGCTAGATCCGCAATGTTATCAATTGCAGAAGCAAGGTCAGTGACAGCAGCATGCCTATAAATCTGCAAATCATCTGCATAGAGATGGTAGTGAGAAGAAATGATTTTTGTGATTTCGTTTATAAAAACAGAGAAAAGCAGAGGTGACAAAACGCCGCCTTGAGGTACACCGGCAGAAATATCTGCCCAGTCAGAAAAAACTCCATCTGCACAGATTCTTTGACGGCGACCGAGAAGGTAGGACTTAAACCATTCAATTACGGACGGTGATAGATTAAGTGAACAGAGAATACAGACTAGCACGTCAAAGTCAACAGAGTTAAACGCATTGCTAAAGTCGAGAAGAATAAGCACTGTTAGTTTTTTATTGCCCATAGCATAGCGAATATCTTCCGTGACCTTGAGTACAACTGTTGACGTGCTGTGTAAGGGACGGAAACCCGATTGGAATGGACTTAAAAGGTTATGTTGAAAAAGGAAAAAGGAAAGTTGTTTAAAGACAGCATTCTCTAAAATTTTAAAAATAATAGGGAGGACTGAGTTACGACGATAGTGAGAGAGTGAAGAAGGATTGGATATTTTGGGCAAAGGCAAAACGTGGGCTAGCTTCCAAACTGTAGGAAAAGATTTTGGTGAAAGAGAAAAGTTGAGGATATGGGTATGATAGGCGATACTACATCGTTAATAAGAATAAGCATATCGCGGCTTATGTCGTCATTACCAACAGCTTTGGATGAAAAATTTTGTATTGATTTCTTAACCTCACCAACCATAATTTCCTGGAAGTCAAAAGGGACGCACTTGGGTTTGGCAGTACTGGCCAACTTATGAAGCGTTTGAAGTTTATTACTATCAGAAATTTATACCGGAGGACTAGAAAAGTGCTGATTTAGAGTGTTTAAGTCAACTGAGGACTTGAAAACTTCAGAACATTTTTCCACCCATAGGGACTTGAAAAACCTCCAAGACTGCGAGGAAGAAAAATTATTTACACAAGAGAAAATGTGGCGATGTTTAGCATCCCTACACATTCTATTGCAGAGATTACGCAGTTTTTTATAGACAGCTACATTTTCATCGCTAGGGTACTTTTTACAGAGACTCTTAGCTTTATTACGTTTAGCCATAAGTCTTTTTATTGTAGGAGTGAGCCAAGGGGCTGGTAGGTGTTTAACCCTTATAGGCCTAACAGGTGCATGAGAGTCAAATAGTCTTATAAGAGTCGAATTTAAGAAACTGACCTTGTCGTCTACAGTGGACGCGCAATACAGAGGAGTCCAGTCAATTTTAGATGCGTCATCTTGCAAAGAGTCGGTGTCTATCCCCTTATAATTACGGCGCAGAATTACCTTACTCTTACGTTTAGGGACAGATAACAGACAGATACAGGCTGTAACTTAGAAAAATTAGATCATGGTAAGAGAAGGGGGCAGTTAGTTGACCGTGAATGAGTACTTTATCAGGATCGGAAACAATTATGAGATCCAAGAGAGAAGGGTTGCAATTTGGAGAAAAGTGAGTCACGTTAAGAGGAAGAATTTTAAGATTTACGGATGAAACAAGGGAATTCAATTGATTTGACCTATGATCATTTTTCAATAAACATGTATTTAGGTCACCCATAATGATGACGTGTTGATAGGATGGTGATAAATTACTGAGAAGGGTGTCAAAATCATTAAAATAATTAACGTTAACAGAAGGACTATAGACAACACCGAGGAGAAGCTTTTTATGGTTAAAGCCGATTTCTAAAAATAGGTATTCAAAGTTGCCAGAGTAAACATTAGGACTCTGATTTAATATATTGAATTGTAAGTCATCCTTAAGATATAGGCAGACACCACCACCTCGTTTACAAGTTCGATCATTACGAATTAAAGTATATCCCGGTAGGGAATAAAGGTTAGAAGGAAGGGATGGTTTCAGCCAAGATTCCGAAACCAATATGCCGTCGACCTGTACGTCACAAAAAGAGGCGAGAAAATCGGAAAAATGAGCCGGAATACTCTGTGCGTTGATGTGTGCAAAATTAAGACAGTGAGCATTCCTGAAAAGTACGGATTTAAGTTTAGCGTCAAGATTACATGATGAATTACAACTGTTGAGAGATAAGCTACTAGCAGCACTTTGGAACTCCTCTTCGTCTGATGATGAGCACGAGAAAAAATCATTATTTAGTATATTATTATCTGAATCAGCCATTTACTTGAAATACTTAAAAATTATAAATAAAATATATAATTATATAAAAATAAAATAAAAATATTATAACAGAAAAAAAAAAAATTTTAGTATAGACAATATGGATTCTTGCCTAGCGGAGTACCTATGAAAAACCACTACGACATACATTTTCGGCTCTTTGGCTGTTCTTTGCTGTTATCATGGTTTATTCAGTTGCTTAGCTGCAGCGTGCAAGATAAATCATTCTTTGTTTATAATATTACTCAAGCAACTTGCCTTCGTTTTGACTGTATGAATGTGCTCATCAAGTTCGATTTCCGGACATTTTCCGTTGAGCATCCGTCTCAATCTTTTAGAGCCTTTTGTACTTGTACAGTTTTCTAGATATTCGTCGAATATAACAATAACATTATGTCCGTAATTTTTAATGAAGCTCACATTAACAATGTAAACATCAGAGTATGTGCCTTCTTTTGGTCAAACTGCTGTATAACATTAAGTATCACAGATCCACAATCCGAAATGTAAAATGCATAAAATACCCGCGTGGGCTCAGGGACAGCATTGAAAATGACACATAGGGCTGATATTTTGTTTATCTCATTCCTCCATTTTTTTAAGCAATAAAAGAGGTTCTGTCGTCAATTCATGACCAAAACAAGCGCGTAATTCGCTTGGGGGAGTGGATAGTACTAACAATGTCGTGGTGGTTGGGCAAGATAGTGACCAATAGGTCTTTTTACTAGGTCGAGACTCTAGAACATGTATACTTGTTTAAAGAGGCTCAAGACTGTGAAGAAAAGATGGTAAAGCGATAAAGGCTCAATTATTGAGGGGGAAGTAATAAAAACTGAGGAGAATCAATCCTCTTTCTTCATGTAATAAGTGGCTGTGATACAATGTCAGTATTTTATGGCAAAAGAATTTATATTAATAATTTAATTATATTCAGTGCCAAAAACAAATGAATTAATATTGCATAGAAGCAGGCCTTATTTTGCGGAAGTCCATGATAATAAATGAACGCATGCTGCAGGTGAAAGACACGCACTGTACCACACAGATTTGTCTACTGTAGCGGATTATAGCGAATTAAACTTCTAGTTCATTCATTTACAAATTAATTAACTTCCAAGTAATCATCTTTTTTATAAAATGGATGCCGCTCAAGAGAAAGTAAAAGAAGTAGAAGAAAGATTTATCCTCGCTTTGTATGGGGCTAAACAAACCGATAACAGATTCTTGCCTAGTCATGGTACCTTCAATTTGATCTAAAAAGCAACACAGTCATACTTTACCACCTTTTTCAGCTGCAGCCAGTCAACATTCAATGCGTACTTTTCATCAAGTGCTACTATGGCGAGGAAATGTGTGGAGTCTCGAAAACTAGGACTGGAAAGAAAATTGCAACATTTTTCGCCCAGCTCCAGCATCGAGCTGATCTCTTCAATGATTATCAGAAAGCCCCTCGTGTTTGGGCTCAATTGGTTTGTTTTAAAGATTCGAAGGGCGTTTTAAAACAAATTTATGGATTATTTTACTGAGCTGCGATAGCTTGCGCACCATAGCTTGTATAACTCCTATTATATTATATGTTAGAACTTATTTGTAGGTAATTTATTAAGAAACAATGTTTATTTTGACAGTTATGTCCTAACTTGTATAGTTTTCTTGAAAATCTAGGAAATCAAGGCGGGAGAGGGGGAGTTGTGTTTTTTAATGTACTCACTCATAAGTAAATATAAAACAACAGTAGTTAAAACAATTATAAATTAGGCCGTTTTGCCCATACATTGAAATCTAGAATGAATAGACTAATAGCCTATATTGTCAAGTTACAGAATAACAACACGAAGTCAAAACACATCAAGTTTTCATTTGTAGGTATCGTTACGTAGGTTTTGTGGTATATGGTATAAAATATATACTTAAGGGAATTAATGAACATACATTGTACAGCATGCTTTAATTATAAAACTTTACTTCGTGGAAGTCGGGTGAAAACCAAAAGCATTGTAACTAGCAAGCGAGCGATATCACATTAACTCTAACGATCAAAAAAAAACTAAACATTGCCGAGCCGCGCCTAGTGCAACCGAAAGAAACTCTTATCACGATGCAATAAGGTTTAAAATATAAACAGTGTCGCTTTTACGTATCAATTTCGACGAGTTCTAGGTCAAGTAGCGATTTCAAAGTACCAATAGATGTCACACGGCTTATATCAAAAAAATAATAGGAAAATCACAGTTTTATAGATTACTTCGTTAGAAAATAAACATGACTGTTGTATAAAATAATCACATTTACCAAACTCGCCAACAGATCTTTCAAAACGAATCTCGAATACTGGCATGTACTACGACAATTCAGTGCTATAACATCACAAAAAACACAAATATTCGACACCGCAAACTTTCGGTACTTTTTTCTCCAACACCTGACTAAATGTTGAGATACTAATAATGCAAAATATTACCAAATATATATTGCCATAAAAAGTTTTTATCTAGTTTTTGGTAGAAATAGATAGTCGGCCTTTATTTACAATCTGACGGGTATCGCGACACTGTCGACATTACCAGCGGTTACTTAGGGGTACATATGGGTTTAATATAACTGCCATGCTTCTAACAGGTTAGGTTAGGTTACCATCAGGTGAGATCGCAGTCAAGGGCTAACTTGTAGTGGATAAAAAAAAGGTAGGCTCTAGGCGTACTGATAAGCAAGAATTCCACATATTATTATGTGGCTAAAGCCGATGGGTACAAGGGTTGCAGCCGTAGGTCATCTTATGTACTTTTGTGTTTTTCTCAACCTGGTGGAAAGAACACTTTTTGTCGAGCGACATGTTGCAAGTGCGACCAAAAAATATTCTTTGCTACAATATTTGACCCTATAAACGCTTTGATTAATCACAGAAAGACCTCGGACTCAAAGAAAACCTTCTAAAGAATAAAGGATTACATGATTTTATCTTATTTTATAATATCCGCCTGCGGGACTTTATTCATCGGATTGTTTTACCAAAATCTATGACAGTGATTTATTATGAGAAATCCATACTAATATTATAAATGCGAAAGTGTGTCTGTCTGTCTGACTGTAACGGTCCATCTTTTCAATTGATTTTTATGAAATTTGGTACAGAGATAGGTCGTATCTCGCGGAAGGATATAGGCTATAACCCAGAAAATTAACGAGTTCGATCGGGAAATTAAAACGTTACAAATTCGTCACGTAGTTAAGAATAATACCCCATTATTAGCTGCTAGATAATAGTAGAAAATTTTCATTTATAATCTGAAATTAAAACTCACTTGTGAGGAAAAAGCTTGGAACTGTTAGCTGTCTCACCCGTGGTAGAGATCGCTACAAAGCGGAATTTAGGCTGCCTATTGTACCTACTTTTATTTGTTAACTTAATTTTATTGTTTACACGTATTTTAGGTATCTTATTTTTGATTATGAATAAAGTATATTTCATTCATTAATTCATTCAATCACCAATGATGAAAATACCGAATCACTGGGTCCGGAACTGTATAATAATTGTTAAAGAAGTGCTATCATAATATATCAAAGTACAAGTCAACCATTTTTGTCTGAGTGGTAATTGCAATTATCTTTGAATGAAATACCGCCTTGTTGATCGGACGACAGTTATTAGTGATTAAACGAACTTACAAAGTGAAGTTCTATTATAATTATATGAGTCGCTTCATTCGAAGATATAATTTATTTAACAGGTAGTTTCAGAAATAATGAATTAGAATTAGAAAAAAATCTGGAATAACTGCTAACAATAATCAACATGAAATTTTCGATTTTGTATCCATCAAGATAAGCTTAAATAGACACTTTCATTCCCCATTGCACTCATCTCTAACTCACGGGTTGAGGAGTTTACTCTGCAAACACAAACAAACATTCAGCGCGCACTCCTTCGCAAACACATAAGATACCGACGTGAGAGCCTCATCCTCCGGAGATCCTTTGATTACACTACATCGGGTTGCGACACTTGCTTCGCATTCAGTTCACCAAATGTTCACTAAAATTTTTATGGCTTTTCACTGATAGTTCATTTTCAGTTCACGAAACTTTCACTTAATGTTCACAAACAGTTTTATAACTATTCACTAAGTTCAACTTATGTAGAACTTTTGTTACAATTTAATTATTTATAATCAAAATAATAAAAAAACACTATAACTTTTTTCTTAGATACGTCTTGAAGCGTTTATGTAAGGCACTTATGTTTGTTTTCACCAAAAATGCCTAAATATTATAGTACACCTCAGACAGGTGACAGTTTTCACACACAATAACTGTCACCTAATGGGCTTAGGTGTTCCCTAAAATTTAAGCATTGTTGGTGAAAATTTATTATATACCTGTATTTAGGAAGCTACTCTACAAGACGACTGATGGGCTCAGCTTATTTTGTTTGAATGAATTGTTACCCCTTTTTCGTCATGCCTTTTTGATCGGAAATATTAGTTATTTGCGTGGAATACCTACTAAGTAAACGGTTCGTGATCAGGCATAGTTAAAAAGAAGTACAGATTTATTATCTTCGTTTCCGCGGTTCAAAACCTTGATAATAAAAATTATTGGCCAAATTACTTTGACATAATTTGAATACTTACTTACCGATTTAGCACATCGGTGTGCTGTTGCTTTGGAGGGTTGGGTTTAGCTCCCGGTAGAGCCACATTAACTATTTTCCACCCTTATATGTCATTGCATTTTAGAATTTCATTTCGGCGGGATTTAGGCGGGTTTAGCAATTTTAGGGCCTTTGCACAGTAGCATTTGACGCGCTTAATACTCAGCTGTCGTCTTTGATGAGTGACGGAAGCGACGCGATGCAACGCGACGAGATAAGACTCCATAAGAAAATAAACGTAAAACACGAGGAGGGCCAGCTATACTGTTTAATACTGTTCTGTCGCATTGACTTTGTCGCATTTGCCGATGACTTAGGGCTGGGACTGAGCGACGAAAGCGAAGTGATACGATTCCATAAAAAACGGCAAACTTCTATGCGGCAACGTAAGGTCCGTTAAGGGTCAGCTACTCTTTGATACTGTCGCATCGCATCGGGTCGAATCGCATTTGTTGCCCACGTAGGACAGGGTCTCATTCAACAGGTTGTCGTCCGAACAAAATGTAAAAGGTCGATAAAAGCGACTCCACTGCAGTACCGCGCACGTCCTCGTCACGTCTTTCGGGACCTACCAACCGTTCCGACATTTTTATTTTTATACGAATGCCTGAAAAAAGGAGTATATTGTTTTCAGGGTTCATGTATGTTGTGTGTTTGTATATTCCACCATAACTTCTATACGCCTGAACCGATTTTGATAAATGAGGTATCGTTAGAATCCCTAGCTTATTCCGGGTGACATAGGCTAGTAAAATTAAAAGGCTAAAGTTGAAAAAAATATTTTGAAAACAAGATTAACTATATAATCATCATCTAGAAAATTATGAGTAGATTCCAAAAATATATACTAACACTATAGTTCAATATCCAGTGATTTACAAAAAAATATCATTTAATAAAAATGTGAATAAGACTATAGTTTAACTAGATTAATTTAGATTTTCAACTTTGTGCATTCATGTTTTTTAATTTTTTTAATTATGACTGGTTTCTCGATATAACCGCCACGCTTGGAGCCTGTAATCAATAGCTGGTATTAACACAAGCAAGTATTTTAGATATAATATGAGACAAATGTATAATGATAATGATGAATAATGACAATGAAAACTAAAAAATACTGAATTGGGAAAAAGTAATTAATTGTAACCCAACTTGTAGGTTATTTCTCAGCTGCTAATAAGTATGAATCGACTCTACTTACTCTGTAACATATTATATAATAGTACTGTAGCAATTGAACAGAAAGGATCGCAGAGGTTTTATATAGGTAAGAAAATGTTCTTTGTTTACAGCTTTTACCGTTTTTTTTTTATTGAAAATATTACAATAGAACTTAATGCTAGCTAGCCTAACCTAATTACTATATAAATCATGCCCACGTGGAATGGTGGCAAGAATGCTGGCTGCATTTCCGCGCTGGACAGCCAGGCTGATCCTTTGCGCATAAAATGAGCCAGCCCTAAAATTACCTAAAATTATGTGAGAAAGAAAATAAGAATGCTTTGAAATGTTCTGTTGTTAATGGTTTGGAGAGATTGTCGGGGACAGGCAACGCGTGCGCCTACGTGCACAAAATGGTGGCTTTCACACGTGACATTTTTAAAACGTTGAAATTGTTTAGGCTTTTGCCATAAATCTAAAATATATTTTTTTTCGACAGTGGGAACATGACGTACCCATCTTTCGAGTCTCTAGCTAAATTTTTGACATTAGAATCTTCATTTCAAACCTATCCTTTCTATTATGGGTGTAAAAGAAGCATCACGAGGGCAAAACTGCAAGGCAGATTACTGCTTATTCAACCCGCCTGAACCACGTGAAAGATTGTTTTTATTGTTAGCAAACGAATTGTAGCAATAATAATTAATCGGGAATAGTATAAGTCCGATTGCATTATAGACGGGCGAAATTACAAACGTTTCCGTTACTGTTAAACTTTAACCATCAATAATAAATGCTTTGTTAGGTTTGGACCACTAGACAAAGTAATAAATTTATTTAATCTGTGATCGAGGTATGAACAGGCACTTTATTGTCCCTTTCAGGAACTGAAAACAGATTCATAAAGGTTACAGAAATATAAGTGTTACAGAATAAAAGTGTAACAGAGTCGAAGCTGTAACCCTTTGGAATGTGTTTTTAATTCTGTTAACCCGAAACACTTATATTTCTGTAACAGAAATGATTTTTTACCAGAAATGAAAGTGTTTTAAAGTGTTACAGAAATAGCGACGTTGCCAAATTTACTGTTGACGCGTATTCAAATTTGAACCTAAGGTGAAAGCACTGATGGTTGCCATTGTTTTAAGAAAAGCATGCCCGTGTTGTGTCAGTGTGTGTAAAGTCCAACGATGTGAGAACTACGCGTTGTCACACCGTGCAGTTTGTTAGGGCATGTACCTATTAGGGTTACAGATAAAAACACTTAATAGAAATAAAAGGTTACAGATTGATTGGGTTACAGTATCGTTTCTGTTTCCGTTTTAAGTGTTTTTGTTTTATCTGTCATAAAAAAACAGTGTTTAAACCCCTTATTTCGGTTACTGTTTCAGTCCTTAGTCTCTTTGCTTATTTGGTGGTCAAATTTAACCTCCTTTCATACAACTGAGCCTATCTTAACACCTTCAAGTGAGTTTCTGGATTTGCCATTACATAGATTTAAAGACTGTGTTAAACAGCATTTGTTAAGTTGAGGAATTACACTATCGATGATTTTATTAATGACAAGTTTCATGGAAGTAACCGGCCTCGCTTCCAGTGACCCACAAGTCAGTGTATAATACTTGTAACGTATGTGTTGTGTTGTCTACATATTGTAACCTTTTCTTTTCTATGAAAAGAGCAACTGCTGAGTTTCTTGCCGGCTCTTCTCAGTAGAACATCTTTCCAAACCGATGATATAGCCTTAAAGTTTCATAAGTGACGCCAGTTGTCCTGCATGAAATAAATAAATCATTTATCATTTATCAAATAACCTGGTTTCAACGTTGCAATGAGGCATAATTGCTTGATAAATTAGTTATTTATGTTATTTCCACTGCTAATTAAACTTTAAATTGATTTAATAACAGTTATTTTAATGATGAGTGCCCTAAACATTCTGTTGTAGGTAATAGCTTAGCAGGTACGGCCCGGGCCATCCGCCGCCGCAAACTGTGCCGCCAGCCCAGCGTGCGAATTACTTGATAAATTAATTATTTATGTTATTTCCACTGCTAATTAAACTTTAAATTGATTTAATAACAGTTATTTTAATGATGAGTGCCCTAAGCATTCGGTTATAGGTAATAGTTTAGTAGGTACGGCCCGGGCCATCCGCCGCCGCGAACTGTGCCGCCCACCCAGCGCGCGAATTAGTTGATAAATTAATTATTTATAATATTTCCACTGCTAATTAAACTTTAAATTGATTTAATAACAGTTATTTTAATGATGAGTGCCCTAAGCATTCGGTTGTAGGTAATAGTTTAGCAGGTACGGCCCGGACCGTCCTCCGCCGCGTACTGTGCCGCCCGCCCAGCGCGCGAATTACTTGATAAATTTACTATTTATATTATTTCCACTACTAATTAAACTTTAAATTGATTTAATAACATTTATTTTAAAGATGAGTGCCCTAAGCATTCGGTTGTAGATAATAGCTTAGCAGGTACGGCCCGGGCCGTCCGCCGCCGCGAACTGTGCCGCCCGCCCAGCGCGCGAATTACTTGATAAATTAATTATTTATATTATTTCCACTGCTAATTAAACTTTAAATTGATTTAATAACAGTTATTTTAATGATGAGTGCCCTAAGCATTCGGTTGTAGGTAATAGCTTAGCAGGTACGGCCCGGGCCGTCCGCCGCCGCGAACTGTGCCGCCCGCCCAGCGCGCGAATTACTTGATAAATTAATTATTTATGTTATTTCCACTGCTAATTAAACTTTAAATTGACTTAATAACAGTCATTTTAATGATGAGTGCCCTAAGCATTCGGTTGTAGGTAATAGTTTAGCAGGTACGGCCCGGGCCGTCCTCCGCCGCGTACTGTGCCGCCCGCCCAGCGCGCGGCGTGTCGCTCGCAATTAGGCGGCACGCGAGACCGCCGACTGCGAGACACTGCCCAAACACGGCTCCTGGCTTTTCAGGGTACCGTATGCCTGATATTCTTCCTTCTGTTAGCGTTTATGAATCATAAGAGCTCATTTCACTTCAAATTGACGACTTTTGACGACCTCCGTGGCGCAGTGTTGAGCGCTGTTGCCTTAACGTGCGGAGGTCCCGGGTTCGATCCACGGCAGGGTTTGGAAAATTATAATTTCTGAATTTCCCTGGTCTGGCTTGGTGGGAGGCTTCGGCCGTGGCTAGTTACCACCCTACCGGCAAAGACGTGCCACCAAGCGATTTAGCGTTCCGGTACGATGCCGTGTAGAAACCGAATAGGGGTATGGGTTTAATATAACTATCATACCCCTAACAGGCTAGCCCGCTACCATTTTAGACTGCGTCATCACTTACCATTAGGTGAGATCGCAGTCAAGGGCTAACTTGTAGTGGATAAAAAAAAATGGATTTGAGAAATATAATGTCACGACAAAATGCGACACCCACCACCCAGCAATTCGCACAGGCACAACACCACACCACACAAATCCTCCAAATCACTCTCAACGTACGTTTCACTCCGACACCGGAGCATCTTCAGGAGATGTTGACTCGACAATGCACGATTGTGAAGTGACTATCGTATCGCAAGTTCCGGCTTATATACCTTTTTGGCATGGCTCATACTGAAGCCCCGCCCCCTCCCCTATTACTGTATAAATTGAGTAAAGGTGAATTTGATACGTTTATTTGTTCATTTAGCAACTCAAATTCTTTGTTATTGTGTTTAATTATTTCTAATTGCTCCCAAACGCACATTCGAAACCCTTTATTACATTTATGCAGGATTTTATATGAATGGTTATTGCCCACCTCATGTCCACTGTCCAAAAGATGTTTAGCGAAGTGGGACCTTTGTGGTTGATCGTTCCTATAAGCAGACATATGTTCCTTATAGCGCGTCTCAAAATTGCGTCCAGTTTGACCAACATATGTGGCACCACATTCAGGACACTCAAGCTTATAAACACCCGATTTTTGATGATTCTTTAATTTATCTTTTCCATTGCAAATCCTCCGAAGTGTGTTATTTGTCCGGAACGCGACATGCACATCATGTGATCTGAGCGTCTTTGCAATGCGCTCAGATATAGGTCCAAAATACGTCAAACTGGCTTTATATTTACTAATTTTATCCGATGTAGCCATGTAAAGATCTTTTCTAATTTGTGCTGACTGCTGTTTTTTAATTATATTATTAACAATATTCTGATTGTATCCATTTGAATGTGCGATTTGGTATATAACCTCTAATTCTTTCCTATAGTCCTCTTTTGACAGTGGAATGGACAATAACCTGTGTACATAGCTATGGAATGCTGCGAGTTTATGTTGCCAAGGATGACAAGACGATGCGGGTATAGTTGTGTCAGTAAATGTAGGCTTGCGATAAATTTTGAACTCATGTTTATTATTAACCCGGGATATAGTCAAGTCAAGGAAATTCAAAGATTTGCTCTGTTCTAATTCTGACTTAAACTTAATTTTTGGGTGCAATCTATTAAGTTTTTTAACGAATACATCCAGTTGTCTCACTGTCCCCGTCCAGCATATGATTATATCATCTACGTATCTGTAGTAGTAGAAAATACTGTTCTCATTCACTATGTGTTTATTCTCAAAGTTATCCATGAACATTTCAGCCATTAGAGGGCTTAGAGGAGAACCCATAGCTAGCCCCTCTTTTTGATGGTAAAAATGATCATTAAATTTAAAATAATTCTGCTCCATACAAATTTGCGTTAACTCAATTAATTCTGATATTTCATTAGGGTGTAACCGTTTAATTTCTAGCAATCCCTTTAAAATTTCTAAAGTTTCACCCACTGGTACATTAGTAAATAAACTTTCTACATCCAATGATAACAGCATACATTGGACAGGTAAAATCAGATCTTTTATATTCGTGACCAAGTGGCTGCTATTTTTAAGAGCAAATTTGGGCATAAATGATGTTTTAGATTTAATTATATCATTTAACTCCTTTGCCAGTTCATATGCTGGTGCACCAATATACGAAACCACTGGTCGTATTGGAATATTGTCTGTGTGAATTTTAGGCAAGCCGTACAATGTTGGGGCATAGGTATTCATCAAAATTACCCTTTGTTTTGATGCATTTTTTGGAAATATATATTCAGATTTATTAACAGCTAATCTAACCTTCGCAGCAAATTTTTTAGTTGGATCAGAAGGCAACTGACTAAACTCATCTCCCGAGATCACCTCATTAACTTTATTTAAATAATCATCACGCTTCAGAACTACTACCGCATTACCCTTATCGGCTTTTGTAATAACAAGGTTATTGTCTTTAACAGTATTTTGCAGTGATTTTAACACTCTTGTGTCGAGATTAAAAGTTGGAGAGGTAGTAGCAGTGGTTTTTATTTGGTGTGCAACAATATTTTTAACGATATTATCTTTTTTACTAAGGACAATAGCCAACTCTGCATCAACTGCTAATGTTTCTAACGATTTATTTGTAACATTAGTGGGAATATTAAATTTTAAACCGTTTTCTAAGAGTTTCGTTTCATCATTTGTAAACACAGTATCAGTGAGATTTTTAACCCGAGGGTGAAAATTATGTGCTAGTCTGTCTGTCATATTATCTAAGTTATTTACTCTAGTAGAACGAACAAGTAAATCTAATTTCTTTTGCTGATTAAGAAACTTATTGTGGGCCTCTAGGGATGCCAAATCTCTTGCTTTCTGATCCAAAAGATCAAATTCAACATTATGTAATCTAAATGTTAAAAAATGCTCTGTATAAAGTATTTTAAGATGGAGCTTCAGATTATCTCTGACTATCGTATCGCAAGTTCCGGCTTATATACCTTTTTGGCATGGCTCATACTGAAGCCCCGCCCCCTCCCCTATTACTGTATAAATTGTACCTATTACTGTATTACTGTATAAATTTATACAGTAATAGGGGAGGGGGCGGGGCTTCAGTATGAGCCATGCCAAAAAGGTATATAAGCCGGAACTTGCGATACGATAGTCACTTCACAATCGTGCATTGTCGAGTCAACATCTCCTGAAGATGCTCCGGTGTCGGAGTGAAACGTACGTTGAGAGTGATTTGGAGGATTTGTGTGGTGTGGTGTTGTGCCTGTGCGAATTGCTGGGTGGTGGGTGTCGCATGCTGCAGGTGAAAGACAGGCACTGTACCACACAGATTTGTCTACTGTGGCGGATTATAGCGAATTAAAATTCTAGTTCATTCACTGTCTATGGACTTCCGCAAAGTAACGCCTGCTTCTATTCAATATTTGAAATCGGTGAGCTTGACCGTACAGGCTAGACTTTACATCAAATTGACTAAATTACATCGTGTCGCAGTTCAAAACGTTTGGTTTAATCAACAATGTAAACATTTGAAGGTTATTCCGAAATATATTAATATAAAAACAAACACGCACAGTCGAGCTTCGGATATTGCTATACGAAAAGCACAACAAATCTGGTTAAATGAGGAATCACGTCACTGGTTCACGGTCAGAGATAATCTGAAGCTCCATCTTAAAATACTTTATACAGAGCTTACATTTAGATTACATAATGTTGAATTTGATCTTTTGGATCAGAAAGCAAGAGATTTGGCATCCCTAGAGGCCCACAATAAGTTTCTTAATCAGCAAAAGAAATTAGATTTACTTGTTCGTTCTACTAGAGTAAATAACTTAGATAATATGACAGACAGACTAGCACATAATTTTCACCCTCGGGTTAAAAATCTCACTGATACTGTGTTTACAAATGATGAAACGAAACTCTTAGAAAACGGTTTAAAATTTAATATTCCCACTAATGTTACAAATAAATCGTTAGAAACATTAGCAGTTGATGCAGAGTTGGCTATTGTCCTTAGTAAAAAAGATAATATCGTTAAAAATATTGTTGCACACCAAATAAAAACCACTGCTACTACCTCTCCAACTTTTAATCTCGACACAAGAGTGTTAAAATCACTGCAAAATACTGTTAAAGACAATAACCTTGTTATTACAAAAGCCGATAAGGGTAATGCGGTAGTAGTTCTGAAGCGTGATGATTATTTAAATAAAGTTAATGAGGTGATCTCGGGAGATGAGTTTAGTCAGTTGCCTTCTGATCCAACTAAAAAATTTGCTGCGAAGGTTAGATTAGCTGTTAATAAATCTGAATATATATTTCCAAAAAATGCATCAAAACAAAGGGTAATTTTGATGAATACCTATGCCCCAACATTGTACGGCTTGCCTAAAATTCACACAGACAATATTCCAATACGACCAGTGGTTTCGTATATTGGTGCACCAGCATATGAACTGGCAAAGGAGTTAAATGATATAATTAAATCTAAAACATCATTTATGCCCAAATTTGCTCTTAAAAATAGCAGCCACTTGGTCACGAATATAAAAGATCTGATTTTACCTGTCCAATGTATGCTGTTATCATTGGATGTAGAAAGTTTATTTACTAATGTACCAGTGGGTGAAACTTTAGAAATTTTAAAGGGATTGCTAGAAATTAAACGGTTACACCCTAATGAAATATCAGAATTAATTGAGTTAACGCAAATTTGTATGGAGCAGAATTATTTTAAATTTAATGATCATTTTTACCATCAAAAAGAGGGGCTAGCTATGGGTTCTCCTCTAAGCCCTCTAATGGCTGAAATGTTCATGGATAACTTTGAGAATAAACACATAGTGAATGAGAACAGTATTTTCTACTACTACAGATACGTAGATGATATAATCATATGCTGGACGGGGACAGTGAGACAACTGGATGTATTCGTTAAAAAACTTAATAGATTGCACCCAAAAATTAAGTTTAAGTCAGAATTAGAACAGAGCAAATCTTTGAATTTCCTTGACTTGACTATATCCCGGGTTAATAATAAACATGAGTTCAAAATTTATCGCAAGCCTACATTTACTGACACAACTATACCCGCATCGTCTTGTCATCCTTGGCAACATAAACTCGCAGCATTCCATAGCTATGTACACAGGTTATTGTCCATTCCACTGTCAAAAGAGGACTATAGGAAAGAATTAGAGGTTATATACCAAATCGCACATTCAAATGGATACAATCAGAATATTGTTAATAATATAATTAAAAAACAGCAGTCAGCACAAATTAGAAAAGATCTTTACATGGCTACATCGGATAAAATTAGTAAATATAAAGCCAGTTTGACGTATTTTGGACCTATATCTGAGCGCATTGCAAAGACGCTCAGATCACATGATGTGCATGTCGCGTTCCGGACAAATAACACACTTCGGAGGATTTGCAATGGAAAAGATAAATTAAAGAATCATCAAAAATCGGGTGTTTATAAGCTTGAGTGTCCTGAATGTGGTGCCACATATGTTGGTCAAACTGGACGCAATTTTGAGACGCGCTATAAGGAACATATGTCTGCTTATAGGAACGATCAACCACAAAGGTCCCACTTCGCTAAACATCTTTTGGACAGTGGACATGAGGTGGGCAATAACCATTCATATAAAATCCTGCATAAATGTAATAAAGGGTTTCGAATGTGCGTTTGGGAGCAATTAGAAATAATTAAACACAATAACAAAGAATTTGAGTTGCTAAATGAACAAATAAACGTATCAAATTCACCTTTACTCAATTTATACAGTAATAGGGGAGGGGGCGGGGCTTCAGTATGAGCCATGCCAAAAAGGTATATAAGCCGGAACTTGCGATACGATAGTCACTTCACAATCGTGCATTGTCGAGTCAACATCTCCTGAAGATGCTCCGGTGTCGGAGTGAAACGTACGTTGAGAGTGATTTGGAGGATTTGTGTGGTGTGGTGTTGTGCCTGTGCGAATTGCTGGGTGGTGGGTGTCGCATGCTGCAGGTGAAAGACAGGCACTGTACCACACAGATTTGTCTACTGTGGCGGATTATAGCGAATTAAAATTCTAGTTCATTCACTGTCTATGGACTTCCGCAAAGTAACGCCTGCTTCTATTCAATATAATGTCACGACAAAAACGTCATCATACTAAATGTGTCTTCTATAAATACGATCGTTTGGCGGTATTTGAGTCATTCTATATCTGTTAGTGAAAGTGCCATTATTACATTATTGTCGCCAGTTATATATTGTTATATATATTGTGATGGGTATTACAGGTTAACTAAACCGCGTTACAAGTACGTATTAAACACATAAAATAACTGAACGTGGAATTATACAATATCAACATCATCTGTGTGTATTATTTCTACGAATATCCTGCCTGCGTGCAACACTTCTTAATCTGTAAAAATTAATAGTCTTGAAAAATTGTGGAATTAAATACGTGTCTAATGTGAAGTGAATACTTTAAAGAAAAAACACAAAACACGGACAAAAATCCGCGTAACTCACTTTTATATGGAGCTGCACACACTTGCGAGACACGACTAACGTCGCTCCCCTTCAGCGCGGATACTTGGCGTAGACCTACTGTCTCAGGGTTTTTAAAAGTCCTGCGGGAACATTTTATCTTTATTTATATCTGTCACCGTAAAATTCTAAAAACCGTTAGATAATAATTTAACTCGCGAAATTGCAAACTGTCGACAGATTGTGAACCGTTCAATGTCCTGAGTGTCAATTTTTTAAATATCCATCGTATCTACGTTTTCTTGTCTGTTTCTTGTAGGTTAGGTTAGGGTTCGACATAGATAATCAGGTAGTGGGTTTTATCGGGTTAATATACCTGATTAATCTGTTAATTATTAACAGATTATAATCTACCGAAAAATAATGCGTTAAATTGTAATCTTTTGACAGTTTGCAATTTCGCGAGTTAGATTATAATCTAACGGTTTTTACAATCTTACGGTGACATATCGATGCAATAAGTTACATCGCATAACGTCGGTCCGTGGAACTTTTGTGGCATGACTAAGCTTAGAATTACAAACAAACACTGACTACTAACGGCTAATGTCGCATTTATAATAATAATAAGGATATACAATTTTAGAGAACCTATATGACTGCACACTACACAGCAATAATGAGCACCACGTCCTATGATAAATGATAAATAAATGATAAATGATAAATGATTTATTTATTTCATGTAGGACAAGTTGTGCCACTTAAGAAACGTAAAGACTCTACCACCGGTTCGGAAAGCTGATTCTACTGAGAAGAGCCGGCAAGAAACTCAGCAGTTGCTCTTTTCATAGAAAAGAAAAGGTTACAATATGTAGACAACACAACACATACAAGTATTACACTGACTTGTGGGTTACTGGATGCGAGGCCGGTTGCTTCCATGCAACTTTGTCGTTAATAAAATCATCGATAGTGTAATAACCTTGACATAACAAATGCTGTTTAACACAACCATATTATAAAAGCGTACACTCGACACCACAAAGGATTTCTGCACTTTGCGGAGGAGAAAGTAAACTGCCATGCCACTTTCAAGCTAGCCCGCTTCCATATTAAGCTCCATCGTTGCTTTCCACCAGGTCCACGAGGACCATCATGTAAAAGCACTAATAGAGTCGAACTACCCTCGAAGACATCCTTTTTGAAGTTGTCAACAGTGTTTTTATTTTATTTTAGATGATGCTAGCGACTTCGTCCGCGTGGATTAAGATTTTTGATTCCCGCGGGAACTCGTTTAGTTTCCGGGATAAAAAGTAGCCTTTGTCCTTCCCCTGGATACAAACTATCGCTGTACCAAATTTCGTCAAAATCGGTGAAGAGATATTTTTTTTATTCCCGCGAGAACTCTTGAATTTTCCGGGATAAAAAGTAGCCTATGTCCTTCCCCGGGATACAAACTACCTCCATACCAAATCTCATCAAAATCAGCTGAACAGATGGGCCGTGAAAGCGTAGCAGATAGACAGACACACTTTCGCATTTATAATATTAGTATGGATATGGATTTTCATCGTGGTTCAAACTCGGAATAAAGTTGCATAAATATCCAGCCTAATTGAGTATGCAAATGAGTTGCGATGAGCACGCCACCGATATTACATTTACATTCCAAGCAGCCGGTAACCGATCGCTACAATTGGATCAAGTTGTAAGACGTTCTGCTCACGGACGGTTCAGGAGTTCTTAAAATGTATGTGTCGTTATAGACATTTTAAATAACGTTTAGGCAAAAAATATGAAATACTACCTTATATTATAAATAGTGGGCCCAGCGGACCCCGATTAGAGCCCCCTTCCGGGTCCAATATATATAAAAATCAATTGCTGTTCGTTTGTCTTGCTAAAACTCGAGAACGGCTGGGCAGATTTAGCTGATTTTGGTTTTGAAATGTTTGTCGTAGTCCAGGGAAAATTTAAACGGTGAGAAAATATATGTAAAAATTGCGAGGAAGATAGGGCAGGACAACGTCTGCCAGGCCCACTAGTTATGAATATAAACCATCTCGGGACCCACACAAACACGCACAAAAAATTCATCAAAATCGTTTAAGCCGTTTCTGAGTTTTAGCGAGACAAACGAAAAGCAATTGATTTTTATATATATATAGAGATAGAGATGATGTCCAGGACTTCATCCGCGTCCATAAAGGTTATTTTGATTCCCGCGGCGACTCTTCAATTTTCTGTGATAAAAGTAGCTTATGTCCTATTTCAGGAAACAACTTATTCTTGGACCAAATTTCATCAAAATCGGTTGAACAATTAGGCCGACAAACGACTGAACGTAGAAATTTGAAATTTTGAGAGAATTATATTCCTTGAGCACCCTAGAGGTGTATTAAGGAAGGAGTTTTCGAAATTCCACTCCCAAGGAGGTTAAATAGGCGGTTCAAGTTAAATACAAATACTTTGTTTTTTCAAAAGTGTTTTTAAAGGAAACAAGAGTAAGGTACACATTAACCAAAATTAACAAAGTAGAATGTTAAAACTAATTACATTTTTGATTTAGCGATTTGGCTCAAGTATCCCTTATGTTCTTATCTGTGGACCTCACACTAGGAGACCTATCGTGAGGTCCTGATATAGGAATTCGGTCGGGGATCGATTATATAATATGGAGTGGTGCAAAGGTATACTATGTACTACCTAATAAATCATACCAAAACAAAATAAAGCAATAATTACTTAAAAATTTAAAAATTAAAATTTGTTAATACACGATTAATGTTATACATAGTGCTGGTAAACTACTGGTGGAAATAATATAAATAATAATATATAAGATAATAGATACATTCATATTTATGTGAAATAAATATATAAGCATACTGTAAACTTAAATGAACGACTTAAGCAGAAGTTCAGTGTCTTCCTAAGAGAGTGTGTTAAGCCAAGATATTAACTTTTCTTTAGCATTCTTCATAGTTACTTCCTTTAAATCGATAAATTTAAGTACCCTATTATAAATATATGACTAAGTATGGTGAAAAAGGTCTTGCAAATGCTGTCTTTGTGTGAGGCAGGATTGCTTTGTGCACTCTTTTTCTTGCCAATTCATTTCGGTCAGGCGCGTTAAGCATTTCAGAGTGTTTATAGCATAACATAGGCGGACTAAAGTTAGCATTTAGGGTCTAGGGATTAAAGTATTTTTTTTTGCCGTACTGTCTTCATATCGATATGCGTGATATCCTCATTCGGTTATCCAAAATTTTAGTCTATGGTTACAACAACCAAATCAACAGCCAAAAAATGTATGCCACTTAGTTGAATGTCAATGTTACCCATCGTATCCTATCATTATCCTATAGATCTATGTCTATGGTACTACTGTATTTTTTTTAATTCCTTGTTAGCGATATTTGATACGAGAATTTTGTATTGCAGTTTGCTGCCAAATCATAGATCTTTTTGTTGTGTAGAATTATTACATTTATTTAAATGGATGGATGGATGTTTAATGGATGATAATCCATTTCAAATTTCGACTTATAATACGCAATAAGTACAAGGTGAAGGCAGGTAAAGTGAATGTGACTTTGACTTGAATGTGATTTATTTGTTAATATCATCTTACTCCTAATACGAAAATGTAACAGAAAGGCAAAGAAATAATTAAAAATCATTATTTATTTTATTTTCTCGCAATCGAAGTGAAAAGTAGAGTGTTTACCACGGGACTACTCGATTCTATAGCATACCTCGCTACGCTCGGTAAGCTAAACATCTCATATGAATTGGCTCATTTTAGTCCCTTGATGAACAATCTACTATTTTACTAAGGTATGCATTCTAGTTAAAAATTTGCCTGAAGAGCTGCTTGTTCATCAACTCGAAAATCTACTCGTATTTTAAGTAGGTAGAAGGTGGTAGAAATGGTGCTTAAAGATAGGTAGGTAGCTAGTAGATATATTAGTAAATGTCGCATGCCGGTACTTCAGCGACGTATTAGCGACCTGTACCTACTATTCTGTGTATTAGGTACCTAACCAGGGCCGTCTTTACCCGGGGGTGCCGTCTTTACCAGGGACCTAGGGTGCGTATGAAACTCTCGTAGCTTTAGTTTTAAGATACCGTAACAGATTATCACCATAATGTTTTATAATTAAGTAATTTTTAACGTCAATAAGTGTACCTACAGTGTACCTATATTGAATAAATGATATTGAGTATTGAATATTGAATATATATGTGCCAAATTGAGATTTTCCTCCTTTTTTTGAACTGGGTTAAAAATATCTATTTAACTTTATTTTAGAGTAAATTTAATTATAATAAATTAGTTTAAGGAATTAAAAAATACGACTGCCCTACCATATTATTTTTGGAGTTTACCTACTTAAAAAGCGATTTGCATATAATTATAGCCTTTGGAATCTTATTCACATTTTTATTAAATGTTATTTTTTTGTGAATCACTGGATATTGAACTATAGTGTTATATATTTTTGGAATCTACTCATCATTTTCTAGATGATGATGATATAGTTAATCTTATTTTCGAATTTTTTTTTCAACTTTAGTTTTTAATGTGGGACCATGGTCACCCCATAAATTTTTTAAAAAAATTTACTATCCTATGTCACCCGGAATAAGCTAGGGATTCTAACGATACCTCATTTATCAAAATCAGTTCAGGTGTATAGAGGTTATGGTGGAATATACAAACTCACATACATACATTATATACACCTTACATATACTCCTTTTTTCAGGCAGTCGTATAAAAATGTTTTTATTTTATTAGTTGTTGGCAATGGGGGCGCAGGCTGATTTTCGCACCCCGGCGTCCAGTTTGGTTATGGGTTAAGACGGCCCAGGTACCTAGCCGATTGTTTCGCTAGATTACGCCTCGATAGGCGGGCGGATTATTCCTGATAAGGCTGCTTATATATCACCGGCGACGATTGATTGTTATAGTATATGTTTGCGTGAGTAGGCACTAGGTAGGTTCACTTTATAATAAACTAGATGATTTCTCAGGCTTCGTCCGCGTAGTATAGGTTTTTTAATTCCCGCGGGAACTCCTTAATTTTCCGGGACAACAAGTAGCCTATGTCGATCTCCAGGTCCTCCATTATACAAAAGAAATCACGTCAATCAGTCGCTCTGTTGCGGCGTGATTGAAGAACAAACCAACAGCCAAACACACTCGAATTTATACTATTCGTATGGCTAGATGATTTCTGCCAGTACGTCCGCGTGGATTCACGTTTTTGAAAAATCTCATTGGAACTCTCGATTTTTCGGCATAAAAACTTAACTCTAATCACTCTCAAGGTCTTAAATACTATCCATGAAAATCTCACGTCAATCCATTACTCAAAACATTCGCATTTAGTAGATATAATATGGGTACAAACTTACGCATTTATAATATAACAAGTAAAGATTTATGTGAAGAAAATTCCAGGAATAGAAGCCCTTAATTAAGGTTTAGGGCGTGCATTTTACACAGGTATTCTAGGTACATAATAGGAACAACATATTATACAAGAGGTAGATTTCCAAAAATGAAGACAAGTCCTACGCCCGGGGCCATGAGGGTCGAGGGACGCTAGTCGAGAGGCCACAAACTTGTCGTATTAACGGAATTTGTAGATGTCAAAATATTACATGTGAGAACAACAGCACAACAAGCTATCTAATATACTTGTCCTTGACTGCGATCTTAGTGTTGTAGCTGTAGCGGACTAATCTATTAAGCTCATAACCCTAATCGGTTTCAACGTGGTATTGTACGGAAACGTTGAATCGCTTAGCGGTACAACTTTGCCGAGAATGATACGATAACTTGCCAGAGCCGAAACCTGTTACTAGACCAATCGAAGTCGTACCTGTATGAAAATGCGTCTATTTCTATTACTTATATTGTGTCTTGTTTGTCTTTCAAATATCAATCAAGAGTGAATTATAGGCATTTTTTAGACAAGTGCGCTATACCTCAGGCCACTTGGAAGCAGGTCTGATTGCAGTCAAGAGCTAGCCTATATATTAAAAAAGTCATCAAAAGTATAGATTGTAGATAGCAGCTGTACTGTACTGTGTGTGTTGTTGTAGCTGTGTTTGGTCACACAACTTTGTTGCTATATCTAATTTGACAATTTTTTGAACTAAATGTTGTAATCGAATAAAAACGATATATTCTGATACATAAAGAAATAAAGAATATTTCTTTATGTATCAGTGTCACTTCCGCTTGCAAAAAAATCACTCGTCCCGTGAAAAAAAATCGCTTACGAGACAGTGTCTTGGCCCTACGATGAGGGCCGAGAGGAGGGAAGGGCCACAGGGCTGCCACATGAATCACGGCCGGAAGCAAATTACTCTGTTTAGATGCATACTCGACGTAATGAACTATTGTCGCAATCAATGGCCGGCGGACACCCCTCGTATTATGAAACTTGGATACAATCGGATTCAATGCTTTGATTCAAATAAATGTGACAATCGCAATCTTTGCATTAATTCCTGTAACTCTTCTGCTCGAGTACAGTTTTTATTAGTGTGTGTTTAGGTCGTTGAGATGCAAGGTTAATCTACCTTTTTAGGGTAAAAATCTAACTGGTAACGGGTAATCTAACTGCTGAGTTTCTTGCCGGCTCTTCTGAGCAGAATCTACTTTCCGAACCGGTGGTAGAGTCAAAACATGACGTAACATAAGAGACACCTGTATGTCCTACATGTTTTAAATAAATTGAATTGAATAGGGAGGCAAGCTAATTTATGTGTGGCACAATTTGGAAATAAATGTTTTTTTTCCTTTCTTTCATTCCCTTATTCTGATTCTTCTATTTTGTTATCTGTGTTAAACCAGGTTTTATAGCACAAAAGCACTTTTAAAAGTTTATTCGAATAAAAAACATTTGAATTTGAATTTGTTTACCTTTACTTGCCCATCCATTTGCATTGAAGGACATTTCCTGAATTTTCATCCATGTTTACATTCAAAGAGAGACTTATTTTTTTGGTTATATCACTTATTTTATATAATTATCTCGAGAAATAGATAAAAGGTTATAACTCAATCCGAAAGCTTCGAGTCTCCGAAGGACTTGTAATTTCATTATACACCAATTAATATATATATATATGTGCTCCACAGACGAAAGAATCGGCTTCCTACACCAGGTAACTATATATTTCATCGGTCATGCCATGGAAAGTTTTCCATGGCATGACCGATGAAAGGTTGTGTAAACTTCACAACCTTGTTCCTCCTTCTTCGTCCCACGTCAGAACAGCGAGAAACCGTCAGCGTTGGCGTCCTTATGTGGTTCACGTCCAATCTGCCCCCCGATTGTGTAAGAATTGTCGATCAAATCGTCAAAGTTCGGCGTCAAAGTAAAATAAACTATAACAGCATTGAATTAGAGCTCAATTTCGTGTATCCATCCTCATAACTTTATGGTATTTTTATTTTTATAGGTTCACTTACTATATATTATTTAACACACAAATTATAACATTAAAAAAGTGACACATTCACTGATATGTCCATCGATTAAAAGTGTACAAAGCATTTACAAAATTAGCGCATGCAAACTATCATGAAAAAATTATTAAGTTGAGGTTATATTACATAGATAATATAAAATTATTGCTAATATAAAAGACTCACCGATAGGTGATCGGTGAGTTTTTTTAAATACTCCATTAGAATTGTCCATAAGTCCATGGTAACGTACATACCTAAACGTATGAGAATGAATAATCGCACCTCTGTTCGCACGAAACGTTTTTGTTCGACGTTTCTGATAAGAACCGACAAGGTGTGACCCTCCCAGCGCACGTGTTTGCCACGTATAACTTAGTACCTTCTAGGCAAGCGCGTTCGAACCTGGACCTCATTATTTCTTTGCTCTAAGCATGATTGTCGTCCAGCCTGTTTTGCAATAAAAAAAGGTTAAAGTGTCAGGAATTAAAGAGGTGTTGCGCAATAGCATTGTTTGTAACACTAGTGCCGTAATACGGGCACGGGAGTGCTGACTGATTCGATTGTCAGGTTGTATGCGGCTGGATTTCGGATTCGGAGCCGACGGACGGCGGGGAAGGAAACGCCGAATCGCCATTCGTAATTAACGCATTTGTCATGGGGGTGCTTTCACTCTCTATAATTACTCCTCATATGCCTAATGTTCTTTTTAATCTACGTTTCTTAACGTTCTTTTTTAATTTAGATCATGCCCGTATCTTCGTCCGCGTGGATTGTGGGTATTTGCTTCCGGGAACTCTTTAATAATCTGGCATAAAACGTAGCCTATGTGTTAGCTATCTCTGTGCCATATTTCATCCAGATCCGTTCAGCCGTTCTGATGTGATTGAGTAACAAACATCTATCGATTAATCCATCCATCCAAACTTTCGCATTTATAATATTAACTTAGATGATAGAATAGATTCATGAAGGGTTTGAAATAGGGTTTATTAAAATATCGTAGACCGATATTACATATTTTTTTATTAAGCTTTTTTATTAAAAATTTAGATCACAATCGCATGCATGCATATCATCTAGTACGTAGGTATAATAAATATATTATAAATCCATATAATGCAAATATATTATGAACTTATGCATAATGTTCATAGATCTACCTGCGACCACGGTTCGGAATTTCTGTTCAATTTCAGCTCTACAAAGTTTTGTGGGTTTTATTTCAATTAGGATGGATATAATTTCGAGTATTTAGAGCATTTCAATAAACACATAATTTTCGTTAGTAAAATTACTGCATTGACTTTGCGTGGAAAACTTAATAGAGTCTGCGTCTGATCGCTTAAGTTCGCGATAGAATCGCGTTGGTACGATGTGTCGCGTCGCGTCGCCTGCGCGTTGAAAATACGTCGTGTGCATAGACTCGTACCCGTTGTCCTATGTGAGCGACTGAAGCGACGCGACGCGATACGACGCCATAGAAAATAACAAACTTGTCGCGACAACGTAGGCCACGTGTAGGGTCAACTACTGTTTGATACTGTCGCGTCGCGTCGTATCGAGTCGCGGTGTCGCATTTGTCGCTCACTTAAGACAACGGGTTACATCTGCAGAAACGCGTATAGCTGTGAAGTGTGAACCGTATTATTATAGTATATTTATTTTATTTTTATTTTGTTTATTCATATACCAACTAATATTGCACAAACAATTAATAATCTTAAAATAATACAATAATGTCTACTTCTAATATATACTCGCCGGCATATTTAGCGGAACATAAAAAAAAGGTCCATAATTAAAAAAATATGATTTTATTTTTAAATCTACTTACTACACTTCTTTTGTTATTTAAAGTTTCATTTGTTTTACTTAAAATGAGATCACATTAAGAACAGATTTTGTGAGTAAAGGCTATTTGTGAAAAATGGTACATTTTTGAACTTTTCATGTAACCGGGAAAAGTTCAATTTAATATTAAAATAACAATTAATTAAATTAGAAAAATGGTGATTAATATCGCGAATTTCCTCCACGTGCTCTTATTAAAGTTTCTACCCGTCTAGGCATACTGAGAATGATGTTATCGATGGTCTCCTGGGATAGTCTCCGCCATTCCTCAACTACGGCGATTCGCAGTTCTCCCACGTTGGCAGGAGCTGGAATTCTGGACTTAACTTTTCTTTTCAGCAAGCCCCAAACGTGCTCTATTGGGTTCATATCCGGTGATCTCGTCGGCCACTCCATAACAGTGATATTCATATCATTAAGATAAGCTTGAGTTACCCGAGCGGTATGCGGCCGAGCATTATGCTGCATAAAAACAAAATCTTCACCGATATATGGGGCAAACGGTACGACATTTTCTTCTAAAACTTCTCTGATATAGCGGTCTGCAGTCGGACTCCCTCTGTCAATCACTACCAAGTCTGTGCGAACTCCCAAACAAATGCTCGCCCAAACCATTATTGATCCACCACCGTAGGCAACTGTAGTTTCAAAATTTGTCTGAATGTATCGTTCTCCTTTGCGTCTGTTCTATTCTTATTATATATATTATTATATTATATTCTTTGCCTACCGTCAATTTGATTTAAGAGAATTTTGCACTCATCACTAAACAATACCTTACTCTATTGGTCCGCGTTCCAAAGTCGATGTTCCTGAGCAAAAGTTAACCTGTTTCTACGATGATTTACCTCGAGCCTTGGAGCCTTGGCGAGCAAAAATGAACCCAAACCAGCTTCTTCGAGCCTTCTTCGTACCGTACGCTCACTTACGGTTACACCCCACACTGCTTCTAACACATGTCGGGCTTGGACGGCCGTCAAACGGGGGTTCCTACGTACACGAAGCCGAATGAAACGATAATCCCTACTCGAAGTGCGTCTTTTTCTGCCTTGTCCTGCTCTTCTCACATAAGTACCGGTCTCCCTGAACCGTTGGATACTGCGATGGATCGTTGAAACTGGTCGACGAAGATCTCTGGATATCACTCTGTAGGTTTGACCATTTCTTCGCATTTCGAGTGCCCTGGCCATCTCCGTTGGGGCTAAGTCAGGCATAATTCAGTCATCAACTCCAGAAAGATACGCGATTAAAAAAAAGTAACAAAAAACAGTATTTCAATGAAATTTGAAATCAAACTCAGAAAGAAGAAATACTCGAAGTTCGCTCCAGATAAGGTGTATTTGAATAAAATTAAAACAATTGCATAAAATGTGATGTTCAGTTGTTTTCTTAATTTGAAAATATTTCTTTTTAAATTAAATGACGTATAAACCAGCCAGCAACCTTAAATGATACTGATATCAAACCTTTTTTTTATGTTCCGCTAAATATGCCGGCGAGTTTATATAGAGTATATGACCTGTCAGCATCGATTGCAATAGATACAAGTCATAATTAAGAAAATTAAAAAACACGACTGCCCTGCCCAAAAACGAACTAGAAAGTTAAAAATCTAAATTAATCTAGTTAAATAGAATCTTATTCACATTTTTATTAAATGTTTTTTTGTGAATTGTGGATTACTGGATATTGAACTATAGTGTCAAATATTTTTGAAATCTACTTATCATTTTCTAGATGATGATTATATAGTTAATCTTATTTTCGAATATTTTTTTTCAACTTTAGTCTTTAATGCGGGACCATGGTCACCCCATTTTTTTTTTAAATATTTTACTAGCCTATGTCACCCGGAATAAGCTAGGGATTCTAACGATATCTCATTTATCACAATCGGTTCAGGCGTATAGAAGTTATGGTGGAATATACAAACTCACTTACATACATACATACATACATACATACATACATACATACATACATACATACATACATACATACATACATACATACATACATACATACATACATACATACATACATACATACATACATACATACATACATACATACATACATACATACATACATACATACATACATACATACATACATACATACACAGCAGTCGTATAAAAACGAGTACATGAGCCTTATTTTTTTATTTATGTATAATTCGCGCGCGAGATGAATGCAGAGTAAATGTATGGTGATACATTATGTCCTGCACCAATTATCGTTACAGTAGGGGAGCCCAAGAGGGGATTTTTGGATTTACTCCAGCGCGGCATATTAATATAAAGGGGGATTCTTTGAACCCTGTTGAGTACCTTCACCATATATGAGCCCTGTAAATTTACAAGCTTTAAAAACTCCAACTCCTTTAGGTCTCGTTCAAATAATCAGATTATTTGAATGTACACTTTTCAGCATGTAATTAACTCACTCTAACTTAATCTGACGCGCTCGAGTATTTCTGCTGATCGATTTTATTTATCTAATATTTTGATCTGCTGTCGTAGACAGACCCACCAATATACAGGGCTCATATATGGTGAAGGTACTCTAAAGGGCCCAAAAAATCCCCCTTTACTTTATATTAAACGACCGCGCTGGAGTAAATCCAAAAATCCTCTCTTGGGCTTTTTCAATTATTATGACTGAATTTATAGTATTCTTACGCGACAATGGATTTTGGTCAATAGCGAAAAATTAGCCCGTTATTGCGGTTAGCCCGTGACCTCACTAGGGGTCATGCCTGAAAACCAGCGTTGCAGTCGACTGGCTGCAGCATCAAGCTGAGGCAGCGCCTCGTTTAGCCAATAAATATGGATTTTAAGTTTTGTTTTAAGGAATGAGTGCCCGGGTCTCATGGAACCAAGGTTGGCTTAAATCTTGGTTGGCACCTTGGTTCCATGAGAGCTGTGGTACTCCATGTAATATGTTTTCATTTTTACTTGTACTTTTTTTGGCTAAATAAAGGATTATTTATTTATTTATTAGAGTGTTAAGTGTAACCAATCAGTGGTGATTGCGATCGGTACACTGTAGCAAGCATTATTACGTAATAAGGCCCCAGATATTGATGCTATAACGGGTACGATTTCAACAAATCTGTTAAAATAAAACTTAAAGTTTGACTGGTCATTTTCTAAAAAAAAACTTCTATACATCTATAAAGATGAAAATTAATAAACTATTAATATTTGTATTACAAAAACTTAAAAATTACCTTAAGTATAAAAATGATTTATTTCAGTGTACAAGTTTAGTTCCGAACTTTCAAGCTCTTTTTTAACTTACTTACCCTACATGCGTCTTAAGTCTACTTAATCGTAACTTAATTAGAGAAGCACACTTGCAAATCACTAACCATTTACTTTTCAGTCTTAAAGTTCCTATGAATAGATGGAGATAGAATAGATAGAAATCATACTATCGACACCTGCAAAGAAGAACATTCTATTTCAGATGTTGGCAGAAAACTTCTTTAGGCGCGTTGAACACTTTTTGGTAGGGGGTAAAAATGTAGATGCGCGTGACCGTGACCGACATGCTCGCGAACGTAAATATACTTCATTCGAAATTAAACTTTAATGCCTTGTATTAAGGCATTAAAGTTTTATTTCGAATAATAATTTTAATTAAAATTTTTAAAAAATATTTGTTCGTTTTCACTTGTATCGGCAGTGTCCATATGACTGCCAATTTTTTTAAAATATTAAACTCAAAATCACCAAAAACAATACAATGTTCTTCGATGCAGGCGTCGTTAGAGAATAATTATTAGCTTTCATCTAAAACAAAAACCGACTTCAAAACTATACTTATAAGTACCAACTTAAATTAAAAAGTGAAAAACATTATCTGGGTACATAGTATGTTTTTTGTTGATTTTCTCAAAAAGCGCTAAATCAATTTCGATAAAATTATATGAGACCACCTCTATCTACCAAACAAATAAAGAATTATCAAAATTGATTCATAATTGGGTGAATGATCGCGTAACATACATACAAAAAAATACCTACCTACATTCGAATTAAGAACCTTCTCCTTTTTTTGAAGTCGGTTAGAAAAGGCGACGTACTCCTCGTACCCAAATATGTTTATATGAGAATAGCTTCAATAAGGTGGTGATTATTATTAAATGCTTCATTGAAATAATAATATGCAAAATAGCGTTCTATTGCGTAACCATTTTTTCATCATTTTAATCAGCATCGGCGTGATTATTACGACCTATCTATCTTTTTTATAGTCTCTATTTTACTATATAATATTATAATAATTTAATAAGAACTGATTATGTAGTAGAAACAAAAACTAAATCGCTATTTAATGTTAAAATAGTTGTAGGAATTTAATGGGATGTAGTTTGTAAATTGATATAATGGGATATAATACGTTTCTGCAGTTTTTCTACTTTTGCAAACTAGTATTTACTATCTAGTATATTTTTGGCTATAGTTAGCCAAATTATCGTCATCACGATTCGTATGTTACTAATTTCATAAGTAGGTTTTGGGTAGATAAAATAACTATTTAAAAAATATATATATTTCTTATCTATAAAGTTACCTACCCTTTTAAACAGAGTTTACTTTAAAATAATTACATTTCTCTACATAATAATAAAAACCGTAACGTTGTAGAACTTTTCAAGAAACTTAAGTATGTAATATATCCAACAAAAACAAACTTTAAATTTTTGATGTATACTCTAAAATCTAGACATTATTTAGCTCTATGTTTTTAGTAGGCATTTGTCGATCGATGACCTGCCCAGCGGCCGCGCGTTGCGTAGAGTTACGCAATTTTGGAGCGGCTGATATAAATATTTTTGTGTGGAAAAAATAGATAGTTATACTTCATCAGAATTTAAAAACTTAGTAAAATCTTATTAGTATTATTAAATATACTTACGATAGGCATATGCGGCAATAATTGCCCCTACCACAAAAAAATAACAAGATTTGGACACGTGTATATTTGACAATACCTAAGATTCAGGCATGTGTTGAAAACTTGTTTTTTTTTGCGGCAAAGCAGAATATTTATATGTCGGGCAGAGGCAGATCAGAATGAGAAGGGTTTTTGACCATAGCCCACCACGCTGGCCAAGTACAGATCGGTATACCTACTCCACCTTTGAGAACATTATGAAGAACGCCGGGGCATACAGGCATACTGCCATTGCTTAAAACCGTATTGTTTTAATATTAACATTCGTGTCTTAGAATAATTATAATCCTTATTTGTAATATGATCTCAAGGTTCGTGACACAAAACTGTCATTTTCAAATAATACTGCTTTTAGCGATGGTAGTAACCCCCCTAGTTACGACGATTAGGTATACCTCACGATGTTAAGCAAAACATCGGATGTTTTCCATCACTGTTAGATCTAGTGATATTTAATTGATAAAAACGTATCTAATTAAATATAACTCCGAAAAGTTAGAAGTGCGTGCCCGGGGACCGTACGAGGCAGATATTATAATATTATACTTAATGATATAATAATTACACTTAGGCACTTAAATAACTAAATAACTATTATATAAACATAGTAAACAGAAGACACGTTGCATCGCAGAGTTCACGGACCTCGTCTTATCAGCTCACTGAAACAAGGAGAGTTGGGTTCGTAAACAATATAATCAGGATGATAAAGTTAACATTGACCTAGTAATCACTGTGTTTTTGCTTGGCTTGAATCAATTTAAATGAAATAAGAAATATTAAAAAATTAAAAATAATCCAACGTCATTAAACCATTGTTATTAAGAAAACTGCATTGCACAGAGGTGATACCTGCAGGTATAATTACGAAACCACATCAAAATCGGTCCATTAGATTTTCAGAAAAAAGAACTTTTTAAAATCGGCCCAGTATCTATGTACGTAGTATTTCAGGAAAATAGTAATAAAAATCGCGTAGACAAACATATAACAAAATACATGTGTATCGTTTGCGATCCGTCGTGGGTAGAAATGACACTAATTCGATAGATTTTCGGGAATGTAACTTTTATGTATAGGTGCGTATTTCTAAATACAAAATGAGTATATACTATATAATATATTAGTGTAGTTTCGTAAATAGCTATACTAAAGACAGCCCTGATAATCACTAACTTAAGGACTAAATTAAAATTTTATTAATATCGGTAATTTTAATTCCATTTTTAGCAAACCCTTGGGTATTTCTTTCGTCTATGAAAGTGTATAAATTCGTAAGGGATTCTCTACAATTGTTATATCTTTAGATTTAATTAAATTTTGTTTGTAATGATAGAGTATAAATAGGTTGTCTATAAAAGCGCCAAAAATACCAGAATACAAGTCATAATCAAAAAATGAAAAAAACACGACTGACCTGCCAAAAAACTAACAAAAAAGTTAAAAATCTAAATTAATCTAGTTAAATTAGAATCTTATTCACATTTTTATTATATGATATTTTTTTGTGAATCACTGGATATTGCACTATAGTGATGATGATGATAGTTAATCTTATTTTCGATTTTTTTTTTCAAATTCAATCTTTAATGCGGGACCATGGTTACCCCATAAATGTTTTTAAAAAAATTACTAGCCTATGTCACCCGGAATAAGTAAGTTAGGGATTCTAACGATACCTCATTTATCAAAATCGGTTCAGGCGTATAGAAATTATGGTGGAATATACAAACTCACATACATACATACATACATACATACATGAACCCTGAAAACAATATACTCCTTTTTTCAGGCAGTCGTATAAAAATAAAGACAGACCTATTGCTTTTGTTAAACAGAATCAGAACCCCTTGGACTATTTTATTGTATCTAGAACAAATTACTACTAAAATATAGTTATTGCGAAACCTTTCAAGAAAAACATTCATTAAAATCAAATCATTAAAATACAATTTGTGGCCACGTAATGCGCAGTAAGTGAATACATTCGTACGACTACATTAGAAAGTATTGTAATTGTACAATTGCATTAGTTATTACACTTTAACACTTTCTTTGTTTTTTTAGTTAATCTACACTAGGTAAGGGTTAATTAACTAAAATAATCAATATATAAGTAAACAGTCAACTAACTAAAATAAGCTGTGATAAGTAAGATATACATAAGTGTTTACTTGGTACGGAAAGAGTGGATCACAAATTAACTAATCGCGCTGTGCCGCGCACACTATAGGCAACAGGACGAAACCTCACGATTTCCTCATAAACTTTTACGACCACTCAGCCGCAGTGGTGTTTTTGTTTTATAAGAAGGGGTTCCCGGGTTCGATCCCCGGCTTCAGAATCATTCTAATTCTATCTCTCAAAGTAGTTGGGCCAATTTGGGAAATTATAATTCCTGAATTTACGCTGATCTGGCTTCGACCGTGGCTAGTTACCAGCCTACCGGCAAAGACGCGCCGTCAAGAGATTTAGCCGACAATCCTCGACATCAACAAAGTCTGCTGACGCAGTCGAAATTCCGCGGACTCGTACGAAGCGATTTGCTTCCTCATTTCTTACTAGAACCGCTAGGATATGGAATGCCCTTCCGGCTTCCGTTTTCTTCTCCTCTTTTAATATAGGTACCTTCAAATCAAGACCGAATAGGCATCTTCTAGGCAAGCGCGCTCCACCTTAGGCTGCATCACCACTTGCAAGCAAGTCTGATCGCAACCAAGCGCTGGCCTATATAATTAGAAAGAAATAAAAAAGTAACGCCTGCTTCTATCCAATATTTGAAGTCATGTTTTCTAATCAATCTGTGTCTATAGCTAGGTATACAATTAGTATTTGTGCAACAAGGGCGGTCGCCAGTTTCGTGCCGATCAGGTAATTTTCGTGTCCGACGTTACGGTGAGCAGCCCGCGCTGGTACCAACGTAATGAGGACTCCTTACAACACTACGACAAGTAGACAACACGACACCGACGCGCTACGATTATTACCTCACAGCTCCTCATAATAACCCGTTGTTTTAGGTGAACGACAGAAGCGTAGCCACGCGACACAACGCGATACGAAGCCATAGAAAATGACAAAGGTATCTACGTGACGACGTAGACCACGTGAAGGGTCAGCTACTTTTTCATACTGTCGCGTAGCATTGCATCGCGTCACGTAACGCGTTGCGGTGTTTGTGAAGGAAGCTGCGTTGTCGTAGGAAGCTGAGAACGGCGTAGGACCAAAGTTTGAGATCTGCAGTGATGATCGCAATCGTTCTTGATTGGAGGACGGAATAACTGCTTCTCATTCTACTGAAGGTACGTAATCTCTAATCTAAATTGAAATGGTAGGTCTAAGATAGCCCTATCATGTTAAACTCTATTGGCTCTGTAAACTATATATCAAGTGAATACTTTCAGCAACAATTCAGCCAATCACAACAATTGAAATATGATTACCATAACTTTTGTGCTTATAAAGAGTGATTGTAATGAGTTTCTGGTGCAGGAAGTGCTTATGGGGTAAGATCAAACTCCTACTTTAGAATTAGAAAAATATACTTAGTGGTAAAAATAGGCAATAAAATTTAAAGCTCTATCTTCAGAGGATAGGAAGTACTTCAGTGATGGCTCGCATTATATGTACCTAAATTTGTATTTGTAAGCGTAAGACTATTTTTCTAAAAACTCAAAAAGGCGCGTCTTTCAAATTGTTGCTTGATTGTAGTAAACTGTTTTTAACTTAAAGTTAACAGCGTAGATGCTATGTTAACTTAAATTTGTGATCAAGATCGAATCTTATTTTTGTAAATTTAAATTTTAAAAAGTAAACTAAAAGTTAAGTAAGCTATTTATGTAACTAAATATACAAAAGGCTGTAAGGATCAGACGGACTGCCTAATATATGAACACACAGCTCAAGCAATTGAGTATTTGACTACTATTCAAATAAATTATTTTTTAGTGATTATTAAAATAGAGGATCTCCCAAAAGTCATAATAACCACGTCGACTGATAGTTTTATGTTGAATAACCATTTTAAACAATCGATTAAAGAAAAAAAGGGCGTCGAACTTTAATGACGTCACATTTCAGAATCTATACTCTATACTTATTAATATTATAAATGCGAAAGTTTGGATGGATGTATGGATGATTGGATGGATGTTTGTTACTCAATCACGCCCCAACGGTTGAACGGATCTGGATGAAATTTGGCACAGAGATAGATTATAGTCTGGAATAACACATAGGCTACTTTTTATCCCGGAAAATTAAAGAGTTCCCGCAGGAACCGAAAAACCTCCATCCACGCGGACGAAGTCGCGGGCAGTTTAATATAAATCCCATACTTAAGACGCGTTCTGGCATTTGAAAAAAAGTTGCTGATTTGACTATTTGTCAAATACCCCATGGGGCGGATCTGGCTATTTAGTTTACAGGTAGCTTTTATCACGTAGGAATCCTCTTAGAAAGGATTTTTGAAATCGTAAAATAGAGGTTTTATATAATACTAGATGATTTCCGGGATAAAAAGTAGCCTAGGTCCTTCCCGGGATATAAAATATCCCTGTACCAAATTTCATTAAAATCGGTTGAATAGGTGGCCTATAGGTGAAGCGTAGCAGAGAGACAGACAGAATCACTTTCGCAATACTATCGCACTATCGCATATTAGTATGGATTAAGCGTGAGTGAAGGTAGTAAAAGTTAATAATAGGTAACTGTAAAATATATTTGTCACCGTAAGATTGTAAAAACCGTTAGATTATAATCTAACTCGCGAAATTCTAAACTGTCGACAGATAACGTATTATTTACGTCGTACCTGCTTATTTATGTCGAACCCTAATCTAACCTACAAGAAAGACACAAGGAAACGTAAATACAATAAATATTTCAAAAATTGACGCTCAGAATATTGAACGGTTCATAATCTGTCGACAGTTTACAATTTCGCGAGTTAGATTATAATCTAACGGTTTTTACAATCTTACGGTGACATATTTATCGTATCGTGCAGTGTAACTAGTCGCTGTACTAGCGCATCGTTTCTATTATAATTTAGCGTGCCAAAACTGCCTCGCTGGTTAGTTTGAAAGCAATTGATAAATGCAAAGTTAAGTCTTACGTATAATATGATTTTGATGAATCATTAGACTTATAGGATACCCTTACACTTGATTCAGTGTAGTGTAATAAGATTCAGAGAGGAAGGGTCGCTAATTTGATCCTTATTGCTTTGTAATAAGCGACGCTCTAACTAGCGGCTACGCCCGACCTTAACACAGGGCCCTGCGGAAAGTGCAGTGTAATAGGTCTATTAAGGAAAATAGCAGAAAAGTTATGCAAATAAATAAATAGGTACTAACTGATGGATTGAGGATATTCGGTTCCGGCAGGAACTCTTTAATTTTCCGGGATAAAAAGTAGCCTATGTGCTATTCCAGACTATAATCTATCTCTGTCCCAAATTTCATGCAGATCCGTTCAGCCATTCTGGCGTGAGTAACAAACATCCATCCATCCATGCATCCGTCCAAACTTTCGCATTTATAATATTACTAGCTAATGCCCGCGATTTCGTCTGCGTAGATCGAGGTTTTTTGCTTTCCGCGGGAACTCCTTAATTATCCGGAATAAAAAGTAGCCTATGTGCTATTCCAGACTATAATCTATCTCTGTGCCGAATTTCAGCCAGATCCGTTCAGCTGTTAGGGCGTGAGTAACAAACATACTTACATCCATATATCCATGCATCCATCCAAACTTTCGCATTTATAATATAATATTAAGTATAGATCAACAGGAGCGCGGATCCACACCAGTGTGTGATGCGGTTTAGAGTATAATATGACACTGATTGTGTAGGGATGTGGTGGTGCACCACTGACCCTGGTCTGACCTGGAGTCTTCGGCCGCGGCTAGTTACCACCCTACCGTCAAAGACGTACCGCCAAGCGATTTAGCGTTCCAGTAAGATGAAGCGTTAACGATTGTACAAAGAGAAAATACACGAAATGTATGTATTACTCGTAGCTTGGATATAGGGGGGCTGGGCTTTGTGACTCAATATAACGTGTAGTTAAGTAGCTTAGGGTTAGTAGAGTAGTTAAGTAATGTTTTCTTAACGAACATAATAAAAATAATTAAAAACACGACTGCCCTGCTTAAAAACGGACTAAAAAGTTAAAAATCTAAATTAAGCTAGTTAAATTAGACAGAATCTTATTCACATTTTTATTAAATGATATTTATTTTTGTGAATCACTGGATATTGAACTATAGTGTTATACATTTTTGGAATCTACTCACCATTTTCTAGAGTATGATTATATTATAGTTAATCTTATTTTCGATTTTTGTTTTCAACTTCAGTCTTTAATGCAGGACCACGGTCACTCCATCAATTTAAAAAAAAAATTACTAGCTTTTGCCACCCGGTTTTTTTTATCCACTACAAGTTAGCCCTTGACAGCGATCTCATCTGATGGTAAGTGAAGATGCAGTCTAAGATGGTAGCGGGCTAACCTGTTAGGGGCATGGCAGTTATATTAAACCCTTACCCCTATTCGGTTTCTACACGGCATCGTACCGGAACGCTAAATCGCTTGGCGTTACGTCTTTTGCCGGATAAGCTAGGGATTCTAACGATACTTCATTTATCAAAATCGGTTCAGGCGTACAGAAGTTATGGTGGAATATACAAACTCACATTCATACATACATGAACCCTGAAAACAATATACTCCTTTTTTCAGGCAGTCGTATAAAAAAAGCTAAACTAACATACATACATACATACATGAAGCCTGAAAACAATATACTCCAGTTTTTCAGGTAGTCGTATAAAAAATAAAAGCTACCTGGGTCAAACGATGTAGTTCCTGCCGGCCACGCCCATCCTTACCACAGGGCCCAGTTGTAAGTGCAGTGTAATAGGCCTATTATAGGAGGCGCCCTTAGGAAGACGTTGCCCATCCAGATGTCATGGAGCCCTAGGGCTCTTTTCTCTGCGACGCCTAGCGCTCGCCCATCCCCCGGTGACGCTGTAGCGGCCAGTGCCTATGTAGCATACTCAATCAAAAAAAAAAAAGAGCTACCTGGGTCAAACGATGTAGTTCCTGCCGGGCACGCGGCGGCCGAACGCGAAGGGCCAGTGACGCGTGCGGCGAGCAGCGATGACGTCACCGCGCAACAGCGCAACCACGTCGTCCAGGTAGCGCAGGGACAGCGACTCCGCCGTCAGCGCACGCGCCGCCACTGCGCAGCGCCCCGCACGCGCGCTCTGCGCCTGACAGCGCACCACGAGTTATAGGGCTATTACACCACCAACACTTTTCACAGGGACCCTTTCGCAGATTCAGTGTAGTGTAATAAGGTTCGGGGAGGAAGGGTCCCTGATATACACGATACACGTCGAACTCTCTTAATGTTCTTTTCAGACTGAGCTAGGGCCCGGTGGTAAGTGCAGTGTAATAGCGACGCCAAAACTAACGCCCACGCCAACCCTTACCACAGGGCCCGGTGAAAAGTGCGGTGTAATAGGCCTTTTACGACTAGGCCTATTTCACTGCACTTTTCACAGTAACCCTTAAATTTGAATCAGTGTAGTGTAATAATATTTAGGAAGAAAGGGTCCCTAAATTGGTCCTTTTTGCTGTAATAAGCGACGTTGTAATTAGCGGCCACGCCCAGCCTTAACCCAGGGCCCTGTAAAAAGTGCAATGTAATGGGCCTATTAGGATTAGGCCTATGACACTGCAATTTCCACAGGGCCTTGAGGCAAGGGTGGGTGTGGCCGTTACCAAGAGCGTCACTTATTACACAGCAATAAGGATCAAATTAGGGACCCTTACTCTCTATATCTTTTTGCACTACACTGATTCAAGTGGAAAGGTCCCTGTGAAAAGTGCAGTGTAATAAACCTATTAGGACTAGGCCTATTACACTGCAATTTCCACAGGGTCCTGTGGTAAGGGTGGGAGTGACCGCTAGATAGAGCGCCGCTTATTACACAGCAATAAGGACCAATATAGGGAACCTTTCTTCCTAAATCTTATTACACTACACTGATGCAAGTGTAAGGGTCCCTGTGAAATGTGCAGTATAATAGGCCTTTATTAGTCTAGGAAAGGGAGCCAACAGTACCTAATGCATCAGGCGACTTAATTTTACACTGTAAAGTATGGAAACAAAATATAAAATATCCAAAAAATACTCCTAGCTGAAACAAACAGATCGAAAAAGAAATATTATTTTTTTAAATAAATTTAAAAATTCTATGCTATCTATCCTAGACTTGTAACGGAGGTGCTCTTAGCGGAAGCAGAGGCGGATGCGGAGGTGAAAAGGTTTACCTCCGCGGATGCGCAGGTTAACGGAGGCGGAGGCGGAGGGGGATTTTTCCGATCACATCGTCCATTTTCTGTGTTTTAGGATGCGATGAATCCTACATTTAATTTTTTTTAGGATTCTTCTAAGGACAGTTCCCTTTTTGCTTGTTGTAATGGTGTAACTGACGTCACCTGCTTCGATTTGTGCCTCTCGCATGTTAGTCAACTTAAATAAACCTCCGTTACAACTCCGCAAAAAAATGGCGGAGGCGGATGCGGAACCAGAGGTACGATTTCTTGCGAAAGTTCCGCACTTACGAAGGCGGGGGCAAGGTTCCGTTACAACCCTAGTTTATACTTCTATATCTATGATTCGTTCGCATGTACCTATTCGTTTCTTTTAAAATACCGTGGATTTTTTAATTACTGAATTTCATGAATATTAATCTAAATAAAGCATGCACCTGGAACCACACAAACCACTGTCACCACCACCACCACAACACGACAATGCAAAGCCAACAGTTCCTGACAAAATCCTTACAGATTTGGGTACTTGAATATTTGACTACTAGCATAATCCATACTAATAATCTAATTAGTATGGATTATGCTAGTAGTCAAACATTGGTACAGGGATAGGTTGTATCCCGGGATTCCCGGGAAAGGACGGGAAGACGATAAAGAAGTTGAAAAAATAGCTCATCTCTATTGGAAGTTAGAACAGACTTTAAGTATATACCTATATTATTATCACTTACCTACTTCAAGAAGTTCCTGATAATAGGTGTAGTCTTATCTTATATTCATAAATCATACTAATTGCATAATAATATGTTCAATTGATAGCAATTTGATAAGCTATTATGACAAATTGGTGTTATATTTTTCAACAAGTTAATCGTTTCTGTGCTTTGGTTCTCATAGTCATAATATATCGTAGCAGAATGATAATGTCAATATGTCAAGTACTAGACAAATCAGAATCTTTTTTAAAATGTCAAAACGCGTCAAATTAAAGGGATTGTTTAATTAAAATATACTGAATTGTGACGTCATCAAAGTTCGACACACGTTTTTGTTTTAATCGACAGTTTAAAATGGTTATTTAACATAAAACTAACAGAGGAATTGGATAGTATGTCTTTTGGATTATCTATTTAATAATCACAAAAAAATATTTATATACTAGTACTTATCTACTTAGTAAAATATCTACAGTCAATTAGTCGATTTTTAATGTGGATTCTTAGATAATTTACTTTATCTAAGAATCCACAACACACAGAAAACTACAATTTAATTGGGTATTTGACTAAATACTTAATTAATAGTACGTATTTTTTTTCAAATCGACTTTCGTTGTCAGGTTAGCCTTTGAGAGCGGTTTGGCCAAATCACGCGTTATCAGATTTATACCGCCCCCTAATCTATATAACGTAGGTACAGGTACCTAGTTTGTTCATTAACTGTCGGTTTCTTAAACTAAACCAGTTGATTGTTATGCAATGAGGCCATTGATCCTGTAGAAAAAAAAATTATTGTTATATTTGGTCGCACTCAGTGGAATTGAATTAATTTTCTCAGGAAAACATCATGATTGAACTCCGTTTTTTATCATGTGGGTTATAAATACGAGTATTAAATAATTATTCTTTTAGATAGGCTAGTAGATAACATTGAAAAGTAGAACAAAAACGTGTAATTATGAATTTAAATTTTAAATTACATCAACTTAATAAATTATGCATACGTAATTAAGGATTAGAGTATAAACAGATTATGCTAATTTATAATCGTAACGAGCTTTTGGCCTTGGCGAAGTGCGAGACAGACTTACACAATGAGAGTTCCGTGGTTTGGAAAGAAACAATCTCAATCAAAATATTATCTAATTATATAAAAGGAAAAGGTTTGATCTATCAACGCACAGCGCAAACCACTGGACGGATCGGGCTGAAATTTGGCTAACAGATAGCTTTTATAACGAAGGCATCCGCTAAGAAAGGATTTTTGAAAATTCAACCCCTAAAGGGGTAAAATAGAGTTTTAAAATTTGTGTGAAAATCGAACTCAAGTGAGTGAAGTCGCGGGAAAAAGCTATTTAAAAATAAAATAAAAACAAATACTAATCAGGAATAACAAATAGTTCCAATTTCGGCCAACGGGCTAGGGTCCTCTATGAAAGGATTTTTCAAATATTGAATAGAAGCAGGCGTCACTTTGCGGAAGTCCATGACAGTGAATAAACTAGAAGTTTAATTCGCTATAATCCGCTACAGTAGACAAATCTGTGTGGTACAGTGCGTGTCTTTCACCTGCAACATGCGACACCCACCACCCAGCAATTCGCACAGGCACAACACCACACCACACAAATCCTCCAAATCACTCTCAACGTACGTTTCACTCCGACACCGAAGAACAAGAATCGATTCTTCACAATCGTGCATTGTCGAGTCAACATCTCCTGAAGATGCTCCGGTGTCGGAGTGAAACGTACGTTGAGAGTGATTTGGAGGATTTGTGTGGTGTGGTGTTGTGCCTGTGCGAATTGCTGGGCGGTGGGTGTCGCATGCTGCAGGTGAAAGACACGCACTGTACCACACAGATTTGTCTACTGTAGCGGATTATAGCAAATTAAACTTCTAGTTCATTCAAGGATTTTTCAATTCAATTCATTTATTCAATTTAGGTACACTATAAGTACACATATTGACGTCCATTACTAATTATCTACATATTATAAAACATGATGGTGATAATCGGTTACGGTATCTTAAAACTACAGCTACGAGGGTTCCAAATGTGTCCCTGGTCTGACAAGAGCCAACAACAAACTCAGCCGGGTTTTTTTTTCATTATCACCATCTCACAAATCATCATAACTAAGGAACTATCAGAGCCATTAGAGCAAAATATTGCTAAGCCTCTTTGTCATTTAAGTAATCTTTTACGTGGTAAAAAAGTACAACTTAGTGTATTCGTGGCCTAGAAGGGTTTTTCGAAATTACCACGCAAGTGATGCCGCGGGCGGTCGCTAGTAGAATAATAATATAACATTGAGTTATTTAGATTAACTAAAAACAAATCCCTTTTATTTGGGAGAGCAAACTATGTTTGTTATGGTTTATGGCTTAATAGTCGAGCAGCCCCGGATTTGCACGTTTGTCTTAAAAATAACAAATAAGAAAGACTTAAAAAGAAATACAGTATAGTAAACAGTAGTACGGTACCATTGTAAACAAAAGTAAATTGTCACAAGTCATGATCAAGACACGCGGAAGCGTGTCCAGCCAAAGTTCAAAAAAACTGGCGAGCAGCACCGTGTGTAATATTACACGAACCATTTGGAGCCACTTTTGACCCCCTCATAACTCAAAAACTATTTCACATAAACATGTCAAATTTGGCGCATATATTGAGACCCGTGAGATACATATGTGCTCCAAATTTCATAAGCACACCTCAAATGGTTATTTAGATATAAACGTACAAAAATCGTCATTTTTATGATCAAAGGATAGATCAAAACTCTGACACGAGGCATGCTACCATTGCTTAAAGCCGTATTATTTTAATATTGTTGACGTTTATGTTGTAGTGTTATAATCATTATTTTAAGGACGTCAAAGTACGTGACATTCAACCGTTAGTTTGAAACAATACTGCTTTGAGCGGTGGTAGTAACTCCTTAACTATTGAAAATGACACATAATTATTATTTTAATGTAAATAATAATGAATAATAATATAGTTGCATTAAAACCTTACCTTCGTATTCATACATTTTGTGCAACGAAACGTCATTGACAGAAAAGAAGAAGAAACGTATTTGAAGTCGTCAGTTCAAGCTGTCAGTCATTGTGATTTGTATTCATTGTTTATAGTGGTTTTAGTGATATCGACTGTTTACCGTGCTTGTTTTCAATGTTTCACAAAAAACTTTTGATTTTGAACTTTTGCAATCAAAATTGATGAGATGTAGAAATGTGCTGTAGAGGTAGTCTGACCATAGATGTAATCTGTCAATGTCAGTGTAACTCTAGGTACACTATATATTTTTCTTGAGAATTCTCGTCTTTAATTATCTTGTACAATGAGTCGTACAATAGAATTACTGGTGGGTGACACACTGACCTTACACCAAATAATAAGTACCTACTAATGTAAAACGTAAACTAAACTAATAGAAAAGTCCTATTACAGTGTAAAGGATTATTTGAATGATAGCAAGGCATGGGTATGAATTGTTACAACGGCTGATTATGTAATGTTATATTATAAGTACATATATATAATTTCAAATATCTGTGAGATGGTGATAATAAAAAAAAAGCGGAGTTTATTGCGGGCTCTTCTCAGACCAGGGCACGTTTGGAACCCTCGTAGCTTTAGTTTTAAGATATCGTAGTTAATTATCACCATCACGTCTTATGCTCTGTAAGCATGACGTTCAGAAGGTGTACTTTGTAGGTACATATTTTGAATAAATATGTTTTGAGTTTGAGATTGAGTTCAATAATTTCTGTACAAAAAGTAATGATATCCCATCAAAAACATAAATGTAAAATGAGAGCCAAGTTCAAAATTGTGATATATATGCCTTGGTTGTTGACTTCAGCGACAAAAGGAGTGAAATCTAAATGGGTGCCAAGTTCAATGGTCAGTCCTGCAATTTATATATCCCATCAAAAACATAAATGTGAAATGAGAGCCAAATTCAAAATTGTGATATATATGCCTTGGTTGTTGACTTCAGCGACAAAAGAAGTGAGATCTAAATGGGTGCCAAGTTCAATGGTCAGTCCTGAAATTTATTTATAACAACATATAATATTTTATAACAACTTAAAATATCATTTCTTCTTATAACTTAGTATAAAATGTTGAAGACTAAGGCTTTGGCTTGGCTAGTTTCCATATACGAATTATTATTAAGTAGGTACCTAAAAGTACAGTTTCTACCAGCAAGCCAAATTTTCGGAAGAATAAAATAAGAACTTACAGCTTTACAACTTGTGAACGCTATAATTCGTATATGAAAACTAGCCAAGCCAAAGCCTTAGTCTTCAACATTTTATACTACGTTATAAGAAGAAATGATATTTTAAGTTGTTATAAAATATTATATGTTGTTATAAATAAATTTCAGGACTGACCATTGAACTTGGCACCCATTTAGATCTCACTTCTTTTGTCGCTGAAGTCAACAACCAAGGCATATATATCACAATTTTGAATTTGGCTCTCATTTCACATTTATGTTTTTGATGGGATATATAAATTGCAGGACTGACCATTGAACTTGGCACCCATTTAGATTTCACTCCTTTTGTCGCTGAAGTCAACAACCAAGGCATATATATCACAATTTTGAACTTGGCTCTCATTTTACATTTATGTTTTTGATGGGATTAAAAAAATTAAAAAACACGACTGCCCTGCCAAAAAACGAACTAAAAAGTTAAAAATCTAAATTATTATATTAATCTATTTAGTTAAATTAGAATCTTATTCACATTTTTATTAAATGATTTTTTCTGTGAATCACTGGATATTGAACTATAGTGTTATATATTTTTGGAATCTACTGATCATTTTCTATAATTATGATGATTAAATAGTTAATTTTATTTTCGATTTTTTTTCAACTTTACTCTTTAATGCGGTACCATGTCCCCGGAATAAGCTAGGGATTCTAACGATACCTCATTTATCAAAATCGGTTCAGGCGTATAGACGTCATGGTGGAATATGCAAACTCACATACATATATACATACATACATACATACATACATACATACATACATACATACATACATACATACATACATACATACATACATACATACATACATGAACCCTGAAAACAATATACTCCTTTTTTCAGGCAGTCGTATAGAAATTGGTGAGAGACTGAGAGATGGAGTTAGGAGTAACATTGACGAAAACTCATCATCTATCTCGAAGAATGTAAAATTGACCGGATTCAGGTATCAAAAGTAGGTGACAGGCAAACTCAAACAAAACAAAATTCAGACAAAGCCGAGGGCGCCAGCTACTTGAGGAATAAAAATGATTACGAATTCTACATACCTACTACGTTTAGAAGAGTTTAACTCTCATGGTAACCAGGAAGCTCAGTTCAATTTTAACTAGAGATTAATAATTAAATTTGAGAGTTGAATCTCCGCATTCCCGGGGCCAGACCCTTTCAGTTCAAAGGAAAAATCAGCAGCCAAACATGTCCGGTTTACGACACGGCCGTATATATGTAGAGTCCCTGTTTAATTTATGAATTATGGATAAGTACTGATACGGTCTAAATCAAAAAAGAGCTAAGAAGTTTCTTAAATTATCTAAAGATCTAGGGATAGATTTTTAATAGTTTAATAAATTTTGTCGAGCGGCTGTCATGAACCTAAAGTCTGTTCCAATCAATGACCTCAATTTACATAGACGGGCCCTGTCAAACAAAGAATGTGGACTTATTTTACTAACGCCATCTAGTCTGAAAAGCGGGACAGTGCTATGGCGGGGACACGGACAGGGCTATACAGGTGAGGGGCACGCACTACAAGTTGGACGCCCAACTTATTTCTATGGAAGGGCCCATCTAGTACATACATATTCATATATCGATGGCTCCAATAGAGATGAGCAACTTTTACAACTTCTTTAACGTCTGATCACGTCATCTTTTAACCAATAATGATGGGAATATAATAGAAATAACGTGATCGGACGTTGCAAAAGTTGAAAAAAATAGCTCATCTTTATGGCATGTTTAACAATCTACAATTTTTACATGTGTATTGTAAGTATATCTATTATGCTTTGAATTGTAATTAAGTTTTGCACGCTTTAGTGAAGTCTTGTTACTTTTTATTTTAAAATATTTTTTAGTAAATAAAAGAGCTCATAATGAATTGAAATGAAATAATTATTTATTTATTTCACGTATAGGACAACTTGCTAATCTCATATTTCAACATAAGCTCACCAAAAAGAAATTTTTATGTTTATATATTTTTATGAATATAATAAAGTAGGTAGGCCACATTATAATTTCAATAAATTATCTTATACCTATTATAAGTTTCGTAAATTATCTTTGTATCATATCGGTCTATTTTTTTACTTGGTATGTTTTTGCTAAGCGGACGCAAGCTTCGTTCATACTTCCTGAAGTTAAAAAGCTCTATCGGCAGGTGCGGTGTTTAACATTGAAATAGGTACTTCCCAACAATTTATTAAAAAAATGCATTATTTATTTTTGCTCACACTGAACTGGGTGAAGATGAACACATTTTGTTATACTTATGGCTTAATCTTCACATTAAAGCAAAAATATAGTTATAGCTCTATTAAGTAAAACCTGCATCAATCATTGTTTATGTCTCAATCGTTATGATAAGTTGGATTGGTGATAATTATTACGATTATGATTATGCATGATATTCTTGCTGCGATAGTGGATTTTGGAAATTCCAATCATGTACCTATCAGTTTTACATAAAAAGGCCCTTGGGTTTTTACGATTATTAAGTTAGTAGATATTATAAAATAATCCGACAGATAATTAATACATTAATGGAATCAAGCGAAAGCACAATAATCACATTCACAATAATTAATTATTCATAATATTATTCTGCCTGCATTTTTTCGATTAATATCAAAATGACTTGCAGACTGATTAGTTGATTACATTGATTTGAATATTATGTGCTTACATTGTAATGTCGATAATTTATTTCTGATGATGGAATGCATCGCGCTCGACGACGATTGTCATGGAAATGGAAAGCAATGATTAGGTCTGGATTGGTTTTTCAAGATATAGCAGACTATTTCAGGTCATACATAATATTATAGATATAAGTTAGGTACTGTGTTGGTATATTCGACCAGCGTACTGTGTTATTCCTGGCACAATATCCTATCTATAACTATTATATGTACTGAAGGAAAGTCGGAAAGCTAATTTTTCTATTACTATTATACGTACTGAAGGAAAGTCAGAAAAAAAGCAAATTTTTTGGAGGTTCCCCTAATCAGTCAGGCTACATAAATAAATAAAAAAAATCGTAATTTAGATGTAGGTATCAAAATTTACCTCAAGTTTGTCCTAATTTTCTCTACACATGGTGTCTCTACACATGGGTGTACACATGGAAACGAATGCGCGTGTGTGACCATAAGATAAAATAATAAACACACGTATTTAAGCCATCACCGCGCCATCGTTTCACCCCTCCATCGCCGGTAAACAAAGATTAATTAGGGATTGTCATGGTGCTAATAAATGCCCGCTTGTTTTACCTAAATGCGTTCAGTTCATTAACGGATTACACTGAACAATTGAATATTGATTTAGTGATATGATCTAACAGCTACGATAACATATCTAAGCTAGTTTTTTTTAAAATTTTATGTTTACGTATTGTGTAAGAGTTATCCAGTTTATTTATAATAGAACTCGTAAGCCTAGATTCTATTACGACTTTAGATTTCCTAGAGGATTACTGCTGAATAGATAAACCGACATGATTATAAGAATATTTACTAAGACAGTTAAAATAGAACTATCTGTATCTTTATCTTTTTGGACTCTATAGCGGCAATGTTCTAACTAAAAAGATAATTCCAAGGGCGCAATTGTTAGGAAATGAAATGATCAAAGGTCTTAAAATACCTTATTGTGGGTGAAACTTTGACTTGAGACAATTTTTCTTTATAAAGTACCTAATTTAATGCAAGATATTATACCCCGACGATCCCAACCCGACTAACCTAATGCAAGGCAGTCATTAGATCCGATCTACTGGAGAAGTTGTATTAAAAAGTATAATAAATAGGTGTGTGTATCTATTAAACAACGTCGTTTCAACAATTAATTTTTACGCAGTAAAGAAACTAGATCGTTATTAATGTTTTTTTTACACCTACGTAAAATAATTGCATTGAAAAGTGCGTGGTTTCTGCTAAAGCGCTTCAAACTATGGTGCAATAACAGTGGTAATGTGGTGGCAGTCGTCAGTGGGTACCAACGTCAGAGGTCGCGGCGGGAAACGCGCCGAGCCAGCACCTGGATGTCCTCGTGGATGCCTGCCAACTCCTCGTGGAGACTCCGGGACTCCACCAGCAGAGCGTCCAGCTTCCGAGCTGCAGCAGATAATCCGCACTCCGCAACATCCTCATCATCTTCCACAGACAGAGCGAGTTTTCCCAACCTGTCCCTTTCCATGGCTTCTCGGATTCCTCCACCCCTTTTCCGAAACTCCAATAACAACTCTCGACGGAGACTGTCCCCAGAGAGCTCGTCTTCCTCCGCTTCTCTCAACTCGTCAGCTAATGACCTTTCTTTGCTCGAAGAATTAGAGTTGCTTACTACAGAGTTATGCTTCCGCTCTGATTCTTCCTCACAGTCTTCGAAATTAGCGGATAATCTAGAACTCTTTTCAGGCGTAGAGAAGCCATTGGGAGCGTTGAAGATTGCTCGCTGAAGGAATCGCCTCGTGTCTTCATCGTAAGGCCTGGCGAGGCCCCGCCTCGGCGTCGGCCGCACTATCGCCTCCAGGGCGTCCTTCCCCGGATCCTCGGGCCGCAACAGTTCTAGAATCTTCGCACGCGGCGGCGAAGTCGTGAGCACATCCAATTTTGACACAAACTTTCCTTTGGCCACTGAAGTGTGAATATCACTAGTGTTTTTAATCGAGGGAATGTACTCGCGGATGTTTTCGTTTATGAATCGGTAGTTGCGAAGTATAATACCCTCGGAGGTTTCGGTTGGGATGCCTTGGGCCACAGTTTCCTCGATGACGTTAGGCGGGAGGGTCGCGGCACTGTCGCCTGCATCCTGCGCACGCGCACACACGCTCATGTCGCGCCCGACCGACGCGCGCTTGCGCACTGACCGACTCGCTAACGTACAAATTCACTCCACGAAAGCGGCACGCGCACGCACTTTAATGTTTAATTGAGCTAATAAACAATTTGCTTCATCGTAGGTAGAAACTTGTTTTTGAGGGACAAACTCGTAATGGGTTTACGGACGCGCCAAATGCCAACACTCCGACAAGTCGGATGCGGAAACGACTTATTTCATAACAATGACGTTAGCGGTTAAGCCGAGCATTCCACCACCCTAGAGACGACATCGGGTTACACGTTCAATCAGTAAACAATAATGAAATTAAGTTGGCATCAACTGAGTCGATGCGAAAATTGGCTTGCTTGCAGATCGAGTAAGACCAGCTGCCGATTTACGTTAAAGTTGAACGACACATCTGTAGATGCTACTCGTATGTCTTAAAATATCGTCTCATTAAATACGCGGAACTTGATGTAAAGTCAAACACCGCGTGCGATTGTAACGGACGCGATGCATCGAGTGCGGACGACGCGACGGTGGACAGACGAGGGACGGACGGATGAAGACGCCGCGCGTCAGAACCGCATGCAGATAATTCAATTTAACAGCTATTTACGTTCATAGAATGACCGCTTGCACCAGCCAGTTGGCATATTACTAAATGATAAATGATAAATAATTCATTTATTTCATGTAGGACAATTTGTGTCACTTATGAAACGTTAAGACTCTACCACCGGTTCGGAAGTCTACTGAGAAGAGCCGGCAAGAAACTAGAGAAGCATTACCGCGGTCATAGTCCGAAATGTAGGGCTGGGGCCATACTGCCTACGCTTATAGCAATACTTATGCAATATTACTAAAAATTACAATTTGATGTCACGTACATTGACGTTCCTAAAATAAGGATTATAATTCTAAAACACGAAATCCAACAATAATGAAACAAAATGGTTTTAAGCGTTAATCGCCCCTAACCAGAAGTAGCTGTCGACTGGTCCTCACTAAAATAATATTATCTGAGATGCCATTTGCACGGCTGTAAACGCAAGAAAGCAGAGAAAGATCATGCTCGCATGAGCATCTGACTGGTGTAGAGTTTACTTATTATGCTATATATCGATGGATGGACTTAACGTCCACTGCTGGTCTCTTGTAGAAACTTCTAAAACCGCAGTCTTGAGGCACCTGAATATAGCGGCTCCCTGCGTTTGATAATAATAAGCATGACGAGTACCTGTCACGCCAATCTGATTGGCTATTTTCGGCGCGATATGCTGCTCTTTTTAAAATGAAACAAGAAGGTATAGATAACTGGCTGTAACAAGTCAGAATAAAAATAAAATAAAAAACACGGCTCCCCTGCCAAAATACGAACTAAAAAGATAAAAATCTAAATTAATCTAGTTAAATTAGAATCTTATTCACATTTTTATTTAAATTTTTCCTTTCTTATAATGTCATATTTAGTGAAAAAATTTACAATTTGGCTATACATAGCTTTTTCAAATATTTTAGAGATAATAGGAATCAGTGTAATCGGACGATAGTTGTTTAGGTTTTTTCTATCACCTTTCTTAAACAATGGCTTTACAATAGATATTTTAAGGTCATCTGGGAACTGCCCATGTTCAAACGATAAGTTTATTAGATATGTGAGGATCGAAGTCAACTCATTTTTACACGCTTTTATAACCTTAGTAGACACTTCATCGTATCCTTCTGATTTTGTGTTTTTCAAAGATGAAATTATCTTTGATACTTCATTTTTTACCAGAGGTTTAAGAAACATACTACCTCCGGATTTATTTTGATTGACGTTATTTCCAAGATTTTTATAGTGTTATATATTTTTGGAATCTACTCATCGTTTTCTAGATGATGATTATATAGTTAATCTTATTATCGTTTTTTTTTCAAATTTAGTCTTTAATGCGGGACCATGCTCACCCCACCAATTTTTTTTTAAATTTCAGTAGCCTATGTCACCCAATAACCTCATTTATCAAAATCGGTTCAGGCGTATAGAAGTTATGGTGGAATATAAAACTCACATACATACATGAACCCTGAAACAATATACTCCTATTTTCAGGCAGTTGTATAAAAAAGCTGTTAATGGATATTTGATAACAAATCAAAGCAGCAACTTTTTTCAAATGTCAAAACGCGCTCTTATATGAAATACTGAACTGTGTTTAACGCACTTTTTTACTTCAATCGATAGTTTAAAATGGTTTTCAAACATCGTTGCGGTCGCACAGTTTCCAAGAGGCGCATCGGCGGTGTTTCACTTTTGTTTAACCCAAATGCATTTATTGTTGGCTAACTAACTTTCCGCTTCATAACTCGCCACGGACTATACGAAAGTGTTGACGGAGAATCCCACAAAGAAATAAAGACGCCCATTTAAACCGTGCCGCTGTATTTTATAGCGGTAAAGATAAAAAAAAATTAAGTAAAGATAGATTGCTAGGAATGGGCCTAGTGGAATAAGAGGGAGCTGCACATTTCCAAAGAAATATCGAGGAAAATATGTACCTAACTAACCTTTTTCTTTGCCATGAACGTTAAAATGTAATCTACTGTCAGCTTTCACGAGATGGACTCTACACGCTTTGCTGGTACCTAGTACGTACCGGACCGTATTTACCGGTACATTCATATAACTGTTACTGGTTCTTCTACTAACTACTGGCAGGAATGGCATTCCGAACTAGTTTTTTTTAGTTTTAAGTAGATAAACTTGAAGAAGAAAAAGTTGTGAATTTGGAACCGTGATTGGTTTCGGGTTAATCTCTTTAGTCTCAGTCTCATATCTTTCTACTATAATTATTGTATCGTGGTTCCAAATAAACGCTCTTTCTTTCTTTAGTAAACGCATTTTCACTTAGACATAGGCTTTGTAATAATTAGTTTTGCAAATGTTGTACTACTTTTACTAAAGCTTCTAGTAAAACAAAAAAACTACAAAAACCATGAGGTCAATTTGTCCTCACACACATGAATAGAATATAATATTTTAATATATAGAATAGAATATTTATTTATTTGCATGATTGTAAGTAGTTACATAGTTCGGTATTATTATGTAGTAAGGTGAGCATGTTAATGTGCAAAATACTTAAAACTATCATATGTTTCATAAAAGTGACTAAACAAGTTGCAAGCTTCAAAATTTTTGTAAAATTAAATAAAATAAATTGAGAGAGAGACAAATGAGAGTTTAAATCGGGCGATTAGTTTTAAAATACAAGAATTCTTTTAAAGAATCGAAGTTATGGGTGCCATTTATACAATTCTTTTAAAGAATCGAAGTTATGGGTACCATTTATACAATTCATTTTTATATCAATTAATTAATTGGTAATGCCTTAATATCTTTTAGCAGCTTATTATACATTTTTACGCATAAGGCTAAGCAATTCTTTAACTAAAATTCCTTCCTCGTCCGACACTGCAACACAAGCCTGTCCGTATTTCTGGTGCACCGTGGGTAAATATCACTAGCTTTAAAAAAAATACTATATGGTACATGGTTTTGCAATATCCATCTTATTCCTTTAGTCCGTGACGCTCGTTCGCGAGACATGCCTGTTTATTGGATTCTGGCCCGTTTTACTTTTTTCATTCGACAGTTATATTGCTACTTTATTTACACTCCTCTACAGCTCGATGTTCAAATATAATATTATTGGATTACTGTCCATATCGCTACCCATGTTATAAATGCGAAAGAGTGTTTGTTTGTTACTCAGGCCTCAGGTATTTTGTATGTTTGTATGTATGTATGTATATGTTCCACCGTAGCGCGTAAAGGAAAAGGTACATTTTAAGCCTACTCTTGTACACTCTGCCATGAATAGAGGAAAATACATAGATTGTATTAAAAAAGCAGAGAAAGATCATGCTCGCATGAGCATCTGACTGGTGTAGAGTTTACTTATTATGCTATATATCGATGGATGGACTTAACGTCCACTGCTGGTCTCTTGTAGAAACTTCTAAAACCGCAGTCTTGAGGCACCTGAATATAGCGGCTCCCTGCGTTTGATAATAATAAGCATGACGAGTATCTGTCACGCCAATCTGATTGGCTATTTTCGGCGCGATATGCTGCTCTTTTTAAAATGAAACAAGAAGGTATAGATAACTAGCTGTAACAAGTCAGAATAAAAATAAAATAAAAAACACGGCTCCCCTGCCAAAATACGAACTAAAAAGATAAAAATCTAAATTAATCTAGTAATATAATATTTTAGAACAGTAAAGTAAATAACGATCCAAAGAAATGGGGAAAAATTACAAATCTGATATTGTTTTCATAGTCGGCTTACAGTTGTTTAATTAATACTTACTGAAGAGTGACGTGGACTACTTATCTATACTAATATTATAAATGCGAAAGTTTGGATGTTTGTTACTCAATCACGTCACAACGGCTGAACGGATCTGGATGGAATTTGGCACAGAGATAGATTATAGTCTGGAATAGCAAATGTTTATCCCGAGAAATTATAGAGTTCCCGCGGAAAATGAAAAACCTCAATCCACGCGGACAAAGTCACGGGCATTAGCTAGTCCCAGGTATATAAGAATCTAACATAATATATTTATATACTTACTCATCGACCTCGGCCATCGTTACTTTGACCACAGTGTAAATAAATATGGAATAAACTATTCTAACACCTCAGTAACATAACTTGCTACTCGGTTTTAGTCTCATCTTACAACACCGGCGCTTAACCGCATGAGGGCCGACGCAAACAGACGAAGTGCAGACAGTGCAGTCGAGTATTTTTGATAACAACCGAAACTGCAACAGCTTTTTGACAGACAGTTGATATGTGTGTAGTACCACCAACTGGTAAACTTAAAGATGACTGATTGAATGATCCGTCAAGGCACAGCTCAAACCACTGGGCAAAACATATACGCTACTAATGACGTAGACATCCGCTAAGAAAGGATTTTTGAAAGTGCAACCCCTATGGGGGTAAAATACGGGTTTGAAGTTTGTGTAGTCTACGCAGACGAGGTATTATTATAGTACTTAATTGTAGGGTAAGTGTGCGTGTAACAATAAGTAAACTTAAGATAAGATAAGCCTTTGTTGACAATTTTACAAAGAATCTATACATAAATTAATTATTACAATTTAGGTAGATTAAACGTTCATTAATTACTAAAGTTATTGTAAATAATAAAAAGACACCGATAATAATTTTAATTGTCCTTTGCTAGGAAGCAAGTAAACTTACCTAGTAATTAATACATAATGCAGGTACCTAATTAGAAATAGCTACTAGCTAGCCACCGACTGCTGACCGCCATTGCAACCGGAATTCCTTGCATTAACACCTATTACAACTAATCAGATATCTATACTTCAATACTAATATCATAAATACGAAAGTTTGGATGAATGGATGTATGGATGTTTGTTACCTGAACGGATCTGGATGTTGGGCAAGGAGATATATTATAGTCTGGAAACACACTTTTGCATTTATAATATTAGTATGGATGAGAAAATTTTCACCAATGGTATTTTCAAACAAATATAAATAGTTACCAAATTACCAGCAATATTTTCCATTAAATTAGCAATTCTTAAGTTTCAACTAATTACGATCCATTAATATTACAATAAGGACCTCGCAAAGTAGAATTCATAGGTACCACACCACACCACAGTCTATGGAGATACGTTCTTTCCTACCAGTCGTTCGACAGACGCGCCTAGACCACAGCCTAGACAGAGCAACGCTGCGGCCTGAAATCGACGTGACGTGTGCAGGCAGAATTTTCAATACAAAATTCTGTCACTCTGATGTCAAATTAGTATGCAGTTTCCTACCTTTCCCAATCATAGGTTAGTGTACCGTATCTCTAGGTGTTACAACTATAGACAACAGCTGTTATGGTAGCCGGGTAGCGTATTTCCGTTTGCGTGTTCAATAGAAGGCAGTAATATCTCGAATCCAGCACGGGTTTGATGTGCTAAACCTCGTCCTCCTTTCGCGCACGGGTTTGCAATCGAAATTTTCTTCCAAACGCGTGTTCAATACAAGGCGATAAAACCAACAACTCTGTGGAGCGCGGGAGTTTGGGAGCGTTGACGGCAATATAATATGGTGAATGTCATGCAATAAAAGGGTCACAATATTATTCAAAAATGTGGATCTCTCCCAAAACCGAATGAGCTCAATCCGACTCCACGTAGTCTTGTCTGCCTTACTCCTAGAGTGTTTTTGTAAAGCGTAAAGCTCGCGAAGGAGGTCCCGAATGAAGCAAGCCTACGAGGCCGAGTAGAGCGAAGCGTAGCGTACCGAAACGAAGATCGAGTAGGTGAAGCTGAATGATAGCCCATTCTGGCATACCTAACCCATCCATTTACACCAACATTTTTATAAATGGTTATAAGTTTATAAAAAACCCATAAAAAATTAATTAAAGAGTTTTCTTGCCTATTCATCTCTTGAATACGGAAATAAATGCGCCTATCAGGGCGCAAACTCATGCGCGATTAGAGGACTAGTGCCTCGAATTGAGCATAGTTTAGAAATGAAGTTAGCGTAACAAACCAGTGCGGGGTTTGAGAAAGTACTTCCTTCTATTGAACACGCAAACGGAAATACGGGTATTTCATCGACCCACTGTATGGATACTTACGCTGTGTTTAGGACGATGTACAAAATCAGAATCTCATCAAAAGTGGATCACTGTGTTCATCCTGCTGGTCAACAGATTATAATTGGACAGGTGTAACTTTTGCAGAAAGTATTTTAAAAAAATTGGGTCCTGTATCCTGACTTTGTTTATTTGAGTTACGCTTTCACGGACAGATAGGCTACTTTTTATCACGGAAAAGTAAGGAGCTTCCGCGTGAATTTAAAAAAAATAGCGGGCATCGGCTATTACTTTAGATAAACTTCATACCGGAAATGTTACATAGAATCAATCGGATTTGCATTTAGACCACAAGTCAGTTGAATTTTGGAACAGGTTAGAATTTACAGCTAACTAACTATATAGAAATCACTCAAATCGGTTCAAAAATCTCGAAGAAATTCGGGTAGGTTTCTCAATTCTTTCAATTATATATGTACATAGAAAAATGAAGACTTGAGAATGTCCTTCTTTTTGGAAGTGGGTTAATAAGGGCATCGAAAGATTTTCCACAAAAATTATCGATTTTATTCCCGCAGATAATGAATATATATTTTTTTTGCGATTGAAAAATTGTTCCTAAATATATTTAAAGAATTTCGAATTGGTACCTAATTATTCATTATCGCTATTTGATGAGTTTTAGTTCATCTCTATACCTACTCAAGACTTTTAGGCAAAATCAACTAATTGTATTTCTACTTTCTTTATTTACTTTGTTCTTAGTTAAAATGCTGCGGTGTAAAGTCTCACACCGATTGGCACCAGTACGGCAGATCGTTGCTTCCTTCATGTTGTGGCCGGGCTTGGAATGGAAAGGTATGCAAATCTATATTAATATTATAAATGCGAAAGTGTGTCTGTCTGTCTGTCTGCTAAGCTTTCACGGGCCATCTGTTCTACCGATTTTAATGAAATTTGGTACAAGGATAGGTTGTACACCGGGGAAGGACATAGGCTACTTTTTATCCCGGAAAATTCGAGAGTTCTACTTTAGCTAGAGACATACTTGAGCTACTTTTTCTTTTGTTTTTGAAATATATATTTTGGACTAAATTTGAAATATCCAACTGCGAAAGTTTAATCTCTATCGGTACAAAAAAGTTTAAAAAATAATCGGGGAAACTGGAATTAACGGCTCATAATAAGTGATTAAAGAGGAATAAGCGAAAGCGTTGAAAATCTATGAGAAAATTATTATAAAAAATTATTAATATATACAAAGAGAGTTAAAAAAAAATTGTATTCGATATACAGATAATGTACCTATATGACATAAATACGTGCAAGCTTATAAGCTTTTTGTGTAGGTAAAGCAGCTCAGCTGCAAATGATTTGCATTTAGATGAGACGTGCTCTGGTATTGACGCATGTGTGGATCAGCGCTCCCGTGCCCTGGGAATACGTACAGATGGAAACAGTAATAATATTCTATACGCAACTAAGCTAATACATACTTTTTAATATTATTAATGAGAAAGTAACTCTGTCTGTCTGTGTGTTACGCAATCACGACTAAACTACAAAACCGATTTAAATGAAATTTGGTACAGAGATAGTCTAGAGCCTAAAAAAGGATATAGGCTACTTTTTATCCCGGAAAATTCAAGAGTTCCCGCGGGAATAAAAAAATTTGTTTCTTCAACCGATTTTGATGAAATTTGCTACAGGGATAGTTTGTATCCAGGGGAAGGACAGGCTCCTTTTGATCCCGGAAAATTCAAGAGTTCCTGCGGGAATAAAAAAGCATTGTTTCTTTAACCGATTTTGATGAACTTTGATACAGGAATAGTTTGTGTTCAGGGGAAGGATATAGGCTACTTTTTATCGTGGAAAATTAAAGAGTTCGCGCTGCAATCAAAAATGAATAATCCACGTGGACGAAGTCGCGGGCATTATCTAATAAATATAATTAAAAGGAAAAGGTGACTGACTGATCTATCAACGTACAGCTCAAACCACTGGACGGATCTGGCTGAAAATTGTCATATCTATATACCAATTTTAGCTGTAGCTTTTATGACGTAGCCTTACGCTAAGAAAGGATTCTTGAAAATTTAACCCCTAAGGGGAGTGAAAAAGGGGTTTGAAGTTTGTGTGAAAATCGAACTTAACATGAGCTAAGCTGTAGGCAAAAGTTATAGTTTTCAAATAATAGGAAAGGTGACTGACTGACTGATCTATCAACGCACAGTTCAAACCACTGCATGGAGGGACCGGGCTGAAAATCGGCAAACCGATAACTTTTATGACGTAGGCATCTGCTAAAAAAGGATTTTTGAAATTTCCACCCCTAAGGGGGTTAAATAGGGGTTTAAAAATCTATAAAAATCGAACCTGTTAAAAAATGTAACCTGATAAAAAAAGCTAGTTACGTATAGTAGCATGACTACAAATATAAATAGGCTTGTACGACTGAATGACTGATTTAGCAATGCATAGCCTCAACCATTGGGATTAGGAACTTGAAAACTGTTGACCAAGTTCCTTATAAGACGGGGGCACTCAATAACCCATCATGTCTGATATTCTCCATAATGATCTAAAATCTCTTGCTTATCCGCACTTCGTCAGCGCGGTTGCGACCGTTGGTCTAATACATATTGTTCTTAGAAAGGACCCGTGCTTTGGATAGTGGGCTGGTGATGGCTTGACGTGATGATGATAGGAGATCACTGAAGGTCTGCGAAGTCAAGTCAAGGATGTTGCCAAAGATTATGGAACCGTCGCTGTTTATATACCATGCAAGTTCAAAAATGGCTTAAAGGATGGTGGTCATTGTCTCTCCTGAGAGATATTCACTTCATCTAGGTATCTAGGTATCTCGTGTGATCTGTATAAACTCAAACTCAAATCATTTCTATTCAAGTAAATTTAGACAAGTGCTTTATCGACGAGTAAATTTAACCACTGGTTCGGAATGCCATTCCTACCGAGAAGAAGCAGCAAGAAACTTGATGGTCGCTCTTTTGAAAAATTTTTTTACACAAAAAAAATCCATCATTTTCAATATGTAGATACATCCGTCCTAAGCATTGCTGGAGCGAGTAAAATCCATGCTCTTCTATCATTTACATAATCTTCTACAGTATCATAAGCTTTTTTCAATTATAATAAAGTTTTTTCAGGTAGGTATTTCATGTGACCTGGACAAAGATTTCCACAATCCGTTGTGCACATTACGATTCATTTTCGCTTAGGGTTTGATACAGATAGTGCCGTATTGAATCGATTGTGACCGGACCCTTTTTAATTATTTCCACCTCGTCACAGATACGTAATCATTCGCATTACAATCACGGTTATCGCGCGCCCATTATCTGATACGTGGTGATAACAGTCCAAACAATACTGATACGTGGAGTACGGCTCTAATTTCGGCGGTGCAATATCATCAGCGGTGGTCTGGGGTACCCGGAGGCAGCCCCGCGACCCTCTCCCGGGCTGAATGGTATTCGAGACCTCTGCTGATCCTGGACTCTGAAGTTTTTTATCTTAATTTCCTTTTTCTCTATCTTGATTGATTGATTTTCGGCAATTAATTGATTTGTCTACGATTAGTTAGACGGGTGTTAACTTTTTTTGTAAGTATTTTTTAACCGACTTCAAACACCGACCGACCGACCGACACGTATATTATTGGAACTGCAAAATATTCAAAAATATACAAAATTTCATAGGTGTATGTATGTATGTTTGTTCGCAGATTTCTCCGAAACTTTTTATTTGCTTACATTTCCTTTAACTTATGGAACAGTGCGAGTTTCATCAAAATCGGCGCAGTTGTTTTCAAGATATGAACTGTTAGGTGTGTCGTGAAGTCGGTTTAACTTTTAATCTTGGGAAGATCACGTCTTGTCTGAGTAGAACATTTAGCTTTCAAAAACAGTAAGTGCCCAGTTGCTGGTCGTTTCATTTCACTCGAATCTGCTTTTCGAAACGGGTGGTAGAGCCTTCATAATCCATATTCCGAATAAAAAGTAGTCTAAGTGTTATTCCAGATTATAATCTATCTTTCTAGCTAATCTCATCCACATCGGTTCAGCCGTTCTGCTGTGATTGAGTAACAAATACCCATCCATACAAAGTTTCGCATTTTTATTATTAGGATAGATTGAGATACTAATTACAATATTTAGCTTGTTGTACTTACTGATATTAAATGGGCACATTAATTATATTAGGCATGAAATATTCGCGTACTAATGACTGTACTCTTGTAGAGCACACCTACTCCAAATTACATTTTGCAAGTTGGCAAACAGGACCGCAGTTTCTTCGACTATCTTTTATGATATCATCGGAGGCTGTATAATTACTTTTAATGATATTGTGCTTTTAACTTGCCTGCCTGCCTTTGCCTGGTGGGAGGTTTGGCTGTGGCTGGTTACCACTCTACCGGCAAAGACTGGAGTTTCTTGCTGGTTCTTCTCGGTAGGAATGGCATTCCGAACCAGTGATAGATTCACTCGACGATTCAAAAGTACTTTTTTTTTAATTCTCATTTTTTTGGGGTTTTTATTATATATAACATGTCAACCCCATCGCATCATTATTTAAAACATTTAGCAAATAGAAAAAAAAACCTTATCGTAACTAAAACAAAAATAAAAGTATAACTTAACATAAGCCGACGTAAAAGTACTTGTAAAAGTTTATTTGAATAAAAATCATTTGAATTTGAATTAGACGTGCCGCAAAGAGATTTAGTGTTCTGGTGCGATTGCCGTGCAGAAACCGATTAGGCGTGGGCTTAATATAACTGTCATGCCCCTAACAGGTTAGCCCGCTACCATCTTAGACTGCGTCATCACTTACCATCAGGTGAGATCGCAGTCAAGGGCTAACTAAATAAAAAAAATCTGCCTCGTTGGTCTTGTTATCAGCATATTCGCCTATGGATGACGAGGACCTGGGTTCGATTCCTTGGTCGGGTAGTGGGCTCTTAGTAAAATTATATAAGCATTGGGTTTTTTAAATAGAAAAAGAGTTAGGAAATGGACGATGTTTCACCTGTGTGCGTCGGAAAGCACGTAAATCCGCATATGACTGATCTCTCTCCGGTTGTGTAATTTTCCATCCCAACACGCTATTAAAGAGAAGGAATAGTGAGTGCACCTGTGTTCGCGCACACACTTGTGCACTATAACAACTCTTGCGTGGATTCCTTACCGTGGCCAAAACTTCGATCGGAAGTAAGGACTGAAACAGTAACCGAAATAGGGGGTTTAAAACTGTTATAAAACAGAAACCCTTATAACGGAAACAGGAACGATACTGTAACCCAGTCAATCTGTAACCGTTTATTTCTGTTAATCAGTGTTTTTATCTGTAACCCTAATAGGTACATGCCCTAACAAACTGCACGGTGTGACAACGCGTTCTTCTCACTTCATTGGACTTTACACACACTGACACAACATGGCCGTGTTTTTCTTAAAACAATTGCAACCATCGGTGCTTTTACCTTAGGTTCCAATTTGAATATGCGTCAACAGTAAATTTGGCAACGTCGCTATTTCGCTTACAACTTAAAACACTTTAAAACCCTTTATTTCTGGAACAGATTCATTTCTGTTACAGAAATATAAGTGTTTCCGGTTAACAGACTTAAAAACACACTCAAAAGGGTAACAACTTTGATTCTGTTATACTTTCATTCAGTAACACTTATGTTTCTGTAACCTTTATGGATCTGTTTTTCAGTCCCTGATCGGAAGGATATTCCTTGTAAATAATATATCGCGTCATCGGTCTAGGTATTTAGCATGTTTAACTAATGACTGTATGGATGGGTTAAGTAATCTATATACTAATATACCAGTGGAGTACCACAAGGTTCGATATTGGGCCCAACATTGTGGAATATACTTTATGATGAAGTACTACGACTAGATCTGGGAACTGAAGTGCAGCTCGTAGGTTTCGCGGATGACTTAGTTCTTATAGTATCAGCCCAAAAAGAGTATACATTAATGCGAAAAGCCAATATTGCACTCGATAGGATAAGCGATTGGATGAAAGGGAAGCGACTTAGACTAGCCCCTGAAAAGACCGAGGCCATTATGCTCAGCGGCAAGAAAAGACACGGCGCTATCACCTTCTTGGTAGAAGGCATCGAGATCAAACCTGGAGAAAAACTAAAATACCTGGGCATCTGGTTCGATAAGAGTTTAAAATTTAATAAGCACATTGAAGAAGCATCAGGAAAAGCAGAACGTCTAACTGCAGCATTAGGTCAGCTCATGCCTAGAAGAGGTGGACCATGGGCGAGTAAGCGGAGATTACTGGCAAAAGTGGCCCAATCTGTAATGCTATATGGAGCGCCGATCTGGGTAAAGATACTTAAGATGGCAAAGTACAAAAGGATGATGTCCAGAATAAAAAGGCTGCTTGGCATACGAATTTGTGGCGCATATAGGACAACATCCCTGGAGGCTGTACAGGTAATAGCTGGCCTGATACCTATAGAGCAACTGGCTTTAGAACGTACTCGGCGATACAGAAAAGAGGAGCTAAAGACGCCCAAAGAGGAAAGACAAAGGACGCTTACTGAATGGGAGGCAGAATGGAGAAGCAATGGGAAAGGAGCATGGACCAGAGAGCTCATACCAAACCTTAAAGAGTGGATAGAACGCAAACACGGGGAGGTAGATAGATGGTTAACACAGGCTCTCAGTGGTCATGGCGTCTTCAATAGTTACCTGCACGACATAGGGAAAGCGATCAGCGAGGAATGTCCATACTGTGGCGAAGATGACAGCCCTCGACATGCAATATTCGAGTGCCGTATGTTTGAACAACAGAGAAACATGGCCATTGGAAGTGAGGATAGACTAAGCCCAAAAAACCTAGTAACAAGAATGCTGAAGAGCGAAGTAGAGTAGGATAAATATGCGAAACTTATTAAGTTTATCATGAAAACGCGAGAGGATGATGAATGGGATAGGCAGAAAACCACAACATAAAAACGGCTACCTTTCTGATGAAATGCAATGCGATACCGGGAAGAAGTAGATGAAGATCGGAGGAGGTTTTTAGTCCGTAGGTCACGAAATATCTTAGAGTGAAGTCGGGCATACCAGTTACTGGCATCCATGAGGATTTTCCTCCTCCACAATAAAAAAAAAAAAATATGTATATATACTAATATTATAAATGTGAAAGTTTGGATGGATGGGTGGATGGATGGATGTATGGATGGATGGATGTTTGTTACTCAATCACGCTTGAACGGCTGAACGGATCTGGATGATATTTGGCACAGAGATAAATAATAGTTTGTAAAAACACATAGGCTAATTTAATCCCGGAAAATTAAAGAGTTCCCGCGGGAACCAAAAAATCTCAAATCACGCGGACGAAGTCGCTGGCATCAGCTAGTTTGGCTATAATAAATGAGGTCAGGGTTTCAAGTTTAAACGTTAAAAAAGGTCAGGGTTTTTTTGAAAATAAAAAACTCAGTCCTTACACCCCGAAGTTAGAAAGTAGCCTGGTATTTAACCCTCGTGCCTCAGAGAGAACGTACAACCGTCAGTTCTGCATCTCTCTCCGTTCATGTCGAATTTTTCATCAAATGGGAATGAAAAAAAAGAGAATCAAAGAATCCAACGCATTACAACACCTCGAGGTACTTCAAATTAATCCTGCACCGTACCGCACCTGCTATAGAACTGTCCAAAAGATACCTTTGTGTCTTAAGAGCCCTTGTGTTTAAGAGTGCCTCTTGGACAGTGGAGTGGTTTGGAGTGGAGCGGGGGGGGGAGAGAACGGTGCGGGGGGGGTGGGCACTTGTCATAGTTAGCAAGGGAAGCTTGTTGTCGTCAACTTGAGGAGTCGGTGTCGGTCGTCAGGACCTGGTGAAGCGTGGTTCGAGACTGATACCGTCTTTACAGGGTTGAATTCTCTTATCTAGGCCGTGGGGCTAATGTTTTTTACATTGTTTGACAAATTTTTCGGGTATTTTCGGGGGATTTGCGGCTGGTTTTTTTAATGATACGTCTTCGTCGTCGATGTCCACTGCTGGATGAAGGTCTTCTCAAAGATCTACATAGAAAACGGTCTTGCTTTTGGTCCCAGCTACTCGATTGAGATCGTTAGTCCACTTAATGAAATGGAAATGAATTTATTTGTCTGAATATGTGTTACAATGATGGTTACAGCATGAAAAGGCGCAGGATATCCAGTCATTGCAACCCTGACGTACAAATTTTTATGTACTTAGTTAAATAAGTACCCGGGTGGCCGATTCTTGCTAGGTATTTTTTTTGGTAAATCGTGATTTTGGAAATTATATTTAAATGCAAATTACATACTGATGAAATATGAATAATATTTTTGGATCTTACCGACATAATAATAAAAAATCACAGATTTCGCAGTCCCCGCAAGATTAGAAGCATAGAAAATGAATACAAAAATTTACAAAAAATTATTCTGAAATAAAAATTTCTTCTTCAAAATTTTTCAAAACTATTTGCCCTATTTTCAAAATTCCAACTCGAATGCACTTCTCCTTCAAAATTCAAAAAAAGTTGCCAGCCGATTTTCAAAATTCAAACGCTCACACGTGTCTCGATAAATTCCTCAACTCTTGGTACTATTCCCATCTCCATCCTCCCAAAATAACCTCTAAAAATACGTCTCAGGCGATTTGCATCTGATCACCATTTTCAGTGGTAAAAATATGAACTGGTTATTTTAATAAAAAAATCATGAGTGCAATTGGGCTTCCGATAATAGTATTTCTCACAAAAAAAGGAACTTGAAAAAAAGGGACAAAAATAATTGGACTGTGAAACATCCGGACTCGAACCGGGGTCTTCTGGTTTCAGGAACGCACGTTTCCCACCTGAGCCTTGTGGATGGTGGCGAAATTTACCTTCGTATTCTAATGATACTGTAGCAGTTTTGCATTGCCTTAAAACATGGATAAAACGACATTTAAAAAACACGACTGCCCTGCAAAAAATCGAACTAAAACATTAAAAATCTAAATTAATTTAGTTAAATCAGAAACTTTTTCAAATTTTTATTAAATGATATTTTTTTATGAATCACAGGATATTGAACTATAGTGTTATATATTTTTGGAATCTACTCATCATATTCTAGATGATGATTATATAGTCAATCTAATTTTTGTTTTTTTTTCCAGATTAGGCTTTAATGCGGGACCATGGTCACCCCATTATTTTTTTAAATTTTTACTAGCCATCCGGAATAAGCTAGGGATTCCAACGATACTTCATTTATCAAAATTGGTTCATGCGCATAGAAGTTATGGTGGAATATACAAACTCACATTCATACATACATGAACATACTTTTTTCAGGCAGTCGTATAAAAATGAATCCTAGCTAGATCTATTTATCGCCCCCGAAACACCTGCATACTAAATTTCATGAAAATCGTGTCAGCCGTTTCCGAGATTAAGATTATACAAGAATTGCTCGTTTAGATTTTATATCATAGGCAGTACAAGTAAGTTCTACTGTTATAGGGTAGTAGAAAGTACATCGTCTAGAATAAATTACTTCTGTAATCTACGTTAGGTAAACGTAATTTATTGATTGAGTAGACCAGGGAATAGTCAAATTACTTACCTAGGTACTCTTACTATAACTCTATGTTGCTTTGAATTGGAGAGTTCCTACCTACTCCGTGCCTCGGAGTGAGTCGGAGAGTACGTTAAGCCATCGGCCCCGGTTATTATCAGTAACATCTGATAATAATCGTTAAAAAACCTAAGAGTTTAAATATACTCTTAATCGATCCGTATGCGGAAGGACGTGACTGGGAACCCACCGCTTTATTGTCACAAGATAACTCCTACCATAATTTGATTAATGGAAAAGGGCCACGACCTTCAGTAATTATATATATTAGTATGCGACGCTGAGAGTAATTTTTATCATATTTTTTTTCATGAGCAACACACTTTTTATTTATTTAATCTGCACTCCGTATCTAGCAACCCGCAAGGATATTCGTAGCTCAGTGCGCATGCCCACTCCATAGTTTGATTAATGGAAAGGGGCCACGACCTTCGGTAATGAGGAATACGACGTTGGGAGTAATTTCATTCATAATTTTTTTCATGGGCAACACACTTTGTTTTTATTTAATCTGCACTCCGTAGCTGGCAACCCGCAAGGATGCTCGTAGCTCAGTGCGCATGCCCACTCCATAATTTGATTAATGGAAAGGGGCCACGACCTTCACTAATGCGGAATACGATGCTGAGAGTAATTTCGGTCATAATTTATTTCATGGGCAACACACTTAGTATTTATTCAATGTGCACTCCGTAGCTGGCAGCCCGCAAGGATGCTCGCAGCTCAGTGCGCATGCCCTCTGTTAATGAGGCTTCGGCCGTGGATAGTTACCACCCTACCGGCAAAGACGTGCCGCCAAGCGATTACGCGTTCCGGTACGATGCCGTGTAGAAACCAAATAGGGGTATGGGTTTAATATAACTGCCATACCCCAAACAGGTTAGCTCGCTACCATCTTAGAATGCATCATCACTTACCATTAGCTGAGATCGCAGTAAAGGGCTAAAAAAAAATTTTTGTTCATTTTTTTTTAATGGGCAACACACTTTGTATTTATTTAACCTGCACTCCGTAGCTGGCAACCCGCAAGGATGCTCGCAGCTCAGTGCGCATGCCCTGTGTAGCGCGGCGCGCGGTGTGCGGTCGATACGCCGCACCGCTCGTGGGCAGTCCGCGCCGCGCCGGGCCCCCGCGCGCTCGTGCCGCGGCCATGAGGGCGCGCGCCGTGCTCACCGCGCTCACCGCATGCTACCTCGCTGGCTCCGTAGCGCACGCGGAGAAGAGCAAGTTCTGTACGTACCCCCATTTTTTCTTTCTCTACGGTCGCTCCTTCATTGTGTATTTATACGACTGCCCGAAAAAAGGAGTATATTGTTTTCAGGGTTCATGTATGTATGTGAGTTTGTATATTCCACCATAACTTCTGAACCAATTTTGATAAATGCGGTATCGTTTGAATCCCTAGCTTATTCCGGGTGACATATGTTCGTAAAATTAAAAAAAAAAATGATGGGATTTAAAAAAACCATGGTCCCGTATTAAAGACTACATTTGAAAAAAAATAATTGAAAATAAGATTAACTATATAATCATCATCTAGAAAATGATGAGTAGATTCCAAAAATATATAACACCATAGTTCAATGTCCAGTGATTCACAAAAAAATATCATTTAATAAAAATGTGAATAAGTTTCTAATTTAACTAGATCGAAAAAAAAATATTTAGATTTTTAACTTTTTAGTTCGTTTTTTGGCAGGGCAGTCGTGTTTTTTAAATTTTTTTAACTCTGATTTGTTAGTTTTTTTGTGTACGGGAGGGGGAATCTGCCATATATACCAAACTTTTGTGGAGAGAAGTCGGGTTATGTAGGATTTATTATTTTATATTATTATATATTTATATTTATTTAAAACCCCCTCGGTGGCCACCATATGCGTATATTGGGAGAAGACAATCGTGGCCCTCGTTGGTCTAGTGGTTAGCATGTTTGACGGCGGCCGACGAGGTCTCGGGTTCGAGTCCCGGATCGGGCCATAATTACGTATCGGGTGTTTCTGATTAGAAATTCCCAGTTAGGAAGCTAAGGAGTTAGGAAGGTGGCGGTGTTTCACCCCCGTGCCTCGGAAAGCACGTTAAGCCGTCGGTCCCGGTTATTATCACTAACACGATAATAGTCGTTAAAGCCAGCCATTCCGCATTGGAGCAGCGTGGTGAGTCTAAGCTCTAATACCCTCTCTCCTATGAGAGTGGAGGCCTGTGCCCAGCAGTGGGACGTTAATGGGCTGTAGTGGATCGTGGTCCTGGGTAGATAACTAACCTTGAACGGATTATTTGCTTCCACTGGCTTGTGTTGGTTGCCATTCTCACTAAATTATAAAAGGACGCGTTTGAATTCCTCAGTTGGTTAAACCACCTTGTTGGTGAGCGGCCTCTCGCTCTTTTGCCCTCAGTGTTGCCAGTTACTGACACGTACCCCGTTGAAGCGTGAAAATCAGACAAAATGTATTGAAACTCAACGCGTATTTCCATCATGGAGTTACACCGTCGAAACCGCGGACTTTCCTTACTTAAATGTGTCGATAGAGGGCGTTTTGATGCCGGCAATAACCTCTTTTTTACTACTAACTCGTATAAGTATATTACCTACTTTCAAACATGAAAATCCGACAAAATCTAACAGAAATCGACGTGAATTCCATCATAGAGGTACCCCTCCGAAACCGCGGTCGATTCTTACTTAAATGTGTCAATAGAGGGTGTGTAGATGCCGGCAGTAACTTTTTAATTGACTATAAAGCAGGTTATAGGAAGAAATAATGGCGAAAAACAACGACAAAACGACCCCCAATTTTGTCATAGAGTCGCGTTACAACCGCAAACTGTGACATTTTTAATAATTTTGTAAATGGAAAAGCTACAAGTATCAGGCGCGTGTCCTTAAATGCTCTACTTTTTAGCTATTTCATACAAAATCCCCAAGAACGATTCAATTTTGGCATCGTCCATCATGGATTTGTGGCTGTTAAAACAGCCGACTGTAGGTACAGTGTACAGTAAGATTGCGCTAAGAACCACTACAGGGCGTAAGTGCCGGTGACCCTATTACCTTACGATATGAAAATCTATAATTCTTCAATGGAGGGATAGTGATAGCTTTGTAAAACTCGCACATTATAGAACGGTATCTATTTGAAACTAGCTGTTCTTCGTCTTCATCCGCTTTGAATTAAGGGTTCCAAAAACATACCTACTTTTTTTTGAATTTCTGAGCTAAAAGGAACCTTCTTAGTTTCTGTCTCCTCCAACTACTTATCAACGCCTCATCAAGTTTCGTAAGGCCTGATAATGTTACACACAGGTGGACAGACAAACACACTTTCTTATTATAATATTTGTGGAGACATGATTAACAGTTAAAATAGGACATATAAGCTATCCAGTATTACTTAATCTGAAATAGAAAACTAAGATGAAAAAAGAGACACGAATATCGCCCCTAGTTCCGTAAAAAGCACGAAAGCTACAACCCTACCTGTCTGGAGGTCGGAGCGCGTTATAGACGCCGGTTGTAAGAACATAAGGGCGGTTACAGATTAGCGTTTTCTATACGACTGCCAGAAAAAAGAAGTATATTGTTTTCAGGGTTCATGTATGTATGTATGTATGTATGTGAGTTTGTATATTCCACCATAACTTCTATACGCCTGAACCGATTTTGATAAATGAGGTATCGTTAGAATCCCTAGCTTATTCCGGGTGACATAGGCTAGTAAAATTTGCAAAAAAATTGATGGGGTGACCATGGTCCCGCATTAAAGACTAAAGTTGAAAAAAAAACGAAAATAAGATTAACTATATAATCATCATCTAGGAAATGATGAGTGTATTCCAATAGTTACTTATGCAACAGTTGTGTAATAAGGGGTATTAAAACACGAATGTGGGTTTTAATACCCCTTATTACATCGTAGTCCCTGTCTGGATTGGGGTCGAAGCCCCTTATTACATAGTATCATAAGAGTGTTTTAGTACCTAATTATCAACAGTTGCATACAAGACTTTATCTACTCCCATGCTATGAATCCTCTATAACAGATTCTGAAATAGTTAGCTTACTGCTAACATTAAAACATCCAGTCCTAGTAACCTAATATCATCCATTACTGAGTATATACAAATAAACTAAGTATTAATGAAAGAATTATTTATTGTAGTAGTAATTAACATTTTGTATAGTGCAATTATTAAAATTCACTTGATGTAAAACGTACTGATTATATACTCTTCGACTTGATGTTCTTTAATGTTGGAACGTCCTGATCCCGATGTACTCGGCGGAATATTTATATTTACCACTTCACTATTTTAATTTTCTATGGAATTCGAAATTACATTCGACACGTGGATTTTGTTGGTTATAGAGTCATTAATATAGCCCTCTGCAACAGATGTAGACTTCCATCCGCCGTGCCGTTTTAAACTTGTTGCCTCCTCCGGCATCTACTAATATTGTGGCAGATGTTATGCGAAAGCAATGTTCTGTATACAACTCAGGATTAGGAAGTTGTAAATAGTTAGCAATTGTTTTACCCAAACTGCTAAAAACTTGAATCGCTCATTTTTTTGTTATTGAAACAATAATAAAAACGAAGAAAAATGGCGGGGAAAATTCTAATAAACTTTTTTTTTACAGCATAGGCGTTCTGGTAGTGAAACGCGCGTGTATGAACGCGCGTATTAAGTTATATTGAGGGTAGAGCTTGAATTTAACAAGTAGCTATCTATTACTATGCAGAAATTATAATACTATGTACTTAGTTGTGTATACCTTTATAAGTTTTTAAACCAAAAATGTAGGTAGGAAACTGATTTTATAGAGTCCCTTCCTATTTAAAAGCACAACTTTTTAGGCAAAAGAATAAAACTGTATACTAGAAATTTAGCATTATGGTATTATATTCAAGAGTAAATAATTAACCTATTTCAAAGCAAAAGTAGTAAAGGAAAAGAAATTAAACGAAATACAAAATTTAACACTTTTTATATTATTGAAAGATCCAAAGCATCAGTTCAAAATGAATACAAAATATTTACACAATTTAGATTATATTTTCACACAGGAATTAGTACACATATACCAATAAATACAACAATTAAATATAAAGAGTTACAGCAAGAATACTTATCTTTACTCTAGGTGGCTCGTAGACAAAAACCCCCTTATCTCATAAGAGCAGTGGGTTTTATAGGTTAAGATTCCCCCCATATACCCACACCTTTTTCCTATTTCAAGTATGATAACGTAACAGCATTTTGTTTATAACAAACTGTTAATCTAAGAATCAAAAGGAAGTATCAATTAATATACATAGATTCTTAATTACAGTAAATCATTACTCAAAATACAGTTATGATTAATCATTTATCACAATAATAATTATCAAATAGTTCTCCACATTTAAAACAGAATTATAATTTAAGTAAGTAAGTAACTATTTTACAATATCTCTTAAAACGCTATGATAGTCAATTGACCTATTTCTAAATTACATTATTTATTTGAAGCTTAACTATCAACACTTTGTGTTGCTAAATTAGTTATTATTTATTTCAATAATGTCTACACTTTCTTTTTTGAATAAATTGAAATATCTAGTTTCACAAATATAACCTAAGGATCATTACCAACATATCAAGTGAGAATACAAGTGTTACCACACTTTAATATCAAATAATGTTTACCTAATACAAAATTCAGTGTTTACCCACTGTAATATTTAATTATTCCTCATGAATCACAAAATAGAGTTCTTTTATTTTCCAATAATCTATCACGCGCATTGTTCTTTTTTTGAAATTCGTATAGATGTTTTTTTTTTGTAATTCATACAGATACCACGCATCGAGCAGATGTGGCTGTCTGTTGAGTAAACCCTTTGCGCAGAGGGGATCGAAAAAAAAAACAAAGGAGTGTTGTTATGAAATTCAGTACAACATTACATCACGCGTTTGGATGATGTTATGGTTATTAGAACTGTTTCAGAACCTGTTATAGAGGATTTATAGCATGGGAGTAGATAATAGTACATTATTGCAAAGGCTGGGAAATAGGCAATTGCAGGTCGAGTATGAGTTTGAAGGCCGAGTCGTAGGCGAGGACTTCACTAATACGAGACAGGCAATTGCCATTTCCGCCGAGGCATATATAGTGCTTTTCTCAAAAGAATGCAGGGAAATAAAACATACTTTTTTACCTTTGTCGCTAAATATATGTCATCATATATATCATCTTTAATTAAAAATTGCTTTATGTTTTCGCCAGTGAAAAATTTCGATTTCTTGCTTTTGAATCTGGTCGATTGTCGTTTAAGAAAAGTAGTTAAGTTCCCATAATTTTTCAAGTTAATGCCGTTTTTAACATGAACTGTACATTTCAGCATGGAATAAATTGCCCATAATGTAGAGGCATCGTCGTGTCGTTAATTTTTTAAATTATGACTTGTTATATAGCGTTTAAGCTCGATTTTGAAAGCGCGTGGAGTCGCGTGTAGGTGCACACGGATATAATATTATTATTAGAAATTTGCACACTAGTGAAATGGTTGAATGTGGCAACACAAAATAATTTTAAGACCTAATAATTGTACCACATTCTTGCAAATAAATTATTATATTCTATACTACTGACTACTATAAACTATTATATACTAGATGATGCACGCGACGCGTGGATTAAGGCGTTTTATTCTCGCGGGAACTCTTTATTTTCCGGGATAAAAAGTAAGTATGTCCTTCCCCAAGATACAAACTATCCTTATACCAAATTTCATCAAAATCGGTTGAACAGACGGGCCGTGAAAGTGTAGCAGACAGAAAGACAGACGGACAGATAGACAGACAGATACACTTTCACATTTATTATATTAATAATATGGATATGGATTCTGTGCTCCTACTGACTGACACACGTGGAAGGGACAATCCAGAAGTAGGTATTATAAACACTTAATATATTTGTACTCTCATTTGGAAGTTGCACGAGCGAATGGTCACAACGTGTAGCGGTTTCACGAGAGATTATTTAATGTAATAAGATAAAAGTTAGCTAAACTTAAATACGATATTCATTTGGTCTGGTCACGATTGCTATCGTTAAGCTCTAAAACAAATTGCGATCTAATCACAAAAGTATTCAATAATCGCTGAGTTTGCCTGCAGGAGACTGAATTACCATCGTCAAAACACTCGCATTTATACTAACTATTTTCAATATGGCGTCGGTATCAGCAGATTAAATCGAATGACATGAAATGAGTCAAATTGACTGATATTATATCCTGTTTCATGAAATATAATGACATACAGTAATAATGCTAACACACGGGTTCGAGCAAACACGCCGGAATAATTGCGTGTAGACGCGTTCGGTTGCGCGCGCAAATGTGGTGCGCGTGTAAGCCGATACGAGCTTAAATACGCCCAAATATACGCTAGCCTCAAACCGCCCTAAGACGGGGTGTCTGCGGAAGGCTCGATTTACAAGTCAACTTCTGATTTCCAAGTTACAAAACGTGCCACTGAACGTTTACTGTAAATCAATTTTATTCTTATGATGTTCAGGGCCCTTATTTTTCCAATCTATATATCTATTTATACTAATATATATCTTTACTAATATTATAAATGCGAAAGTTTGGATGGATGGATGGATGTTTGTTACTCAATCACGCCAGAACAGCAGAATATACCCCTAAAAGGTTAGCCTGCTACCATCTTAGAATACATCATCACTTACCATCAGGTGAGATCGCAGTCAAGGGCTAACTTGTAGTGGATAAAATAAAATAATAGCTCATTTAAAAGTATATCCAGTTGGCAAGATTTGTCTACAATTAGCTATTAACTTAATAAATAGATATTTTATGCTTGAAGAGGAAATTAATAGGGATGATGACAACTCAATCATATCAGCAACTCTTTGGGTATGTTCCGATATAGACTGCGAGCACTGTTCAGTGCTCTTACTGATTGGTCTGACAGTATACTGCGGCAGTACCTATCCTAGGGAAATATATGACGTCATAAATCGTCACCATTTTTGTACTGTGAGCACTGGCGTTTTCGAGGTAAGGTGCTCTCAGTGTTGACTGCGTTACGTTTTAAACAGTAACCAGTATAGCTAACTATAAAGGAACGGCATCGCAGTATACTAAATTGACGTCTCACCTTACAGTGCTCGGAGTGTATATCGGAACATACCCTTTATTAAACTTAAAAACGCGCTTCTATTATGTGACGTCATCGGATTTCAACGTACTTTTTTCCCTTAAAATGATTATCATATAAAACTAATGTCAGATTTCAATTTTTAGCCTTTTGGAAGTCCCTCTATTTAACAACCAGCAAGAAATAATGTATTTTAGGTATAGGCATCATCCCTATTGTAGGTACGCTTGTTTCATTAAGTTAAAGCACTTAATGGTTTGTTTGGCTTAGATTACTTTGAAGATAATTTAATTTCTCTTTCTGTACTTGATTGACTAGATAATGAAGATGTTAACTCAACATCAAAGCAGAAGAAAATTGAATTTGAAATGAGTATGAAAACATATAAATACATAAAAGTATTTTAAATTCGATTCGATTATTTTTATAATACCTTTTTAAAATATAATTATTTCAGCCTTCATCCTATTTAGATAAAATTATTAATATGATCATGAACAAGTAATTAGTATTTTTTTATATGAGAAAATATTTTTTTACAAAATAAAATGTAAATTATACAAACTCCTCTGAATTATAATATTTTGACCGATTAAAGAAGGTAAATGGTCTTGCTTTTAATGAAGACAGAGCATATTTGTCTCAAATCTACTTTATTTACTATTTGCCTCAAATTTGAGGCTTCTTGGAGCAAATATGACGGTTGCTCAAATGGATCACATAATATTATCAACCTGAATGTAAATCTTCCCTAATTAGCGCCATCAAATGCTGTACTCACATAATAAATTCAGTCTCTTCCCACTTCTCACTTCGTCGACAGACCGTGGTACTGGAGGGAGCCTTTATGTGCTTGCTAGTACACTTTCTCCGGTCTAGGGCATATTATGGGCCCAATTATAGCCATCGTGCCTAAGTCTCATGGTATGCATGGTAATTTCTGCCACGTACCTGCAAATTGTGGAACCAGCTTCCATCTTCTATGTTCCCTTATGATTATAATATGGGGCTCTTCAAAGCCGGAAACGCATTGGCGGTTCTTCTGGTGATTCAAATGTTCATGGGCGGCGGTAATCACTTAACATCAGGTGACCCGCCTGCTCGTTTGCTCGCTATATATGTCTCCCTGAACTTCAACTTGCTAAAGACAGATACGAAGCTAAAAATGGGCTATCTATCCTAGAAAAATACTGTTTTAATGAAATCCTACCAGCAATGCTACAGAATGAAGATTAAGCACAGGAGAACTTAATAACTTGCATGATATAAATTAAAATACGCCTCCACCGAGTTCTAGAGAACATAATTTCACTTAAGTAGGCACCTATGCAAATGATATGGGAGTTCATAAGACCGAGGGGAAAATAGGTCATACAGAAAATACAAAGGGGATGGAATGCACAATGCGAATGTGGGGTAATGTCCGGGGGCGACGTCGATCGCGACGCGGCTTGTATTAAATACTACGATTTATACGCGCAGCGCTACTCGTGTTGTCTTTCCTAGGCCGACAAACGCGGCAACGCGACGCGATGCGACGCCATGCGACAGTATCAAACAGTAGCCCCTTCACCCCTTCAAACAGTGGTTTACGGTGTCGCGTGGATATAACGTCCGTAATTTTCTATGTCGTCGTAACTCGTATCACGTCGCGTCGCTTATTGTCGCTTCTAATATTGGATAGAAATAGGGGCTACTTTGCGGAAGTCCATGTCGTCGCTTCTGTCGCTCACCTAGGATAACGGATCACCTCAGACAATTGGTTTGAGTCTATAGTCTCAGGCGGCAATCCACACTAATATTATAAATGCGAAAGTGTATCTGTCTATTTGCTATATTTTCACGGCTAATCTTTTAAACCGATTTTGATAAAATTTTGTACAGAGATAGTTTGCATCCCAAAAAAGACATACTTTTTATCCTGGAAAATTAAAGAGTTCCCGCGGGAATCATAAACCTTAAGAACTCCTTAAAAATGTGATTTTTTAAATTCAGCTTATTTTAAGAGAGAAGGAAGAAGAGAAAACTAATGTATAGTTTTAGATAAGAAATATATTCCAAAGTTTAAAATTCAAATATCCTGCAACCATTGATAAATCAAATGCTGTTTGATAATGTACTTCCGTTGGAATAAAGCACTGATAACCTTTTTAATTTTTTAATCTTTATTTTGTTACCCAATAGTTAACTAAAAGTTGCCAAAATACTTATTAAGCTTCTGCCACCCTTCCGACAGTTTGCTAGTGATTTTGTCCACTGGTCCGGGTCCACCACAGTGCCTAGAAGGTCCGGCCAGAAGGACAGTTTCTCCAGCAGCTAATTTCAGGGTTTTGTACAAATTTACATGGGATCCAGAAGACAAGCTGGACCCTCCAGAGCTAACGGCTACTGTCATCTCTTGGGGCAGCCCTGGGATCTTCGATAGTCGGATTTCAGTTTGTCCTGATCCTAAGTTGGTGACCACCAGTAGAGATCCTGATCCACCCCATCTCAAAACAGCTAACGCGTCGCCATATCGATTTATCTGAAGATGTAATAATAAATCTAATATTTTAAATGCGAAAGTTTGTTTGTTTGTTGATTTGTCCTTCAATCACGCCGCAACAGAACAACGGATGGACGTGATTTTTTGCACGGATGTAGTTGAGGACCTGCAGAGTAACATGGGCTACTTTTTATCTCGGAGAGCTCCTGTGGGAATAAAAAACCTTAATCCACGCCGCTGAAGTCTCGGGTATCATCTAGTAATAATATAATCGTGTGAGCGCGTTATAGCTTGAATTTACATTATACTTCAAATATTAGGTATTGGCATTCAAGTAATGCTCGATAAAGAATTCAAATATTGAATGTTGATGTAGAAAACAAATCATCGTTTAGAATCAAGTTTAGAACCGATTGAAACTTTGGTTTTAGCTGTTCAGCTGGCTATAAATAAACCATCCGGACATTCTATCATTCAGATTATAGATTGACTAGCGATAAGCATTCCTGATTTAAACTTTAGGTTTTTGGCAGTTTATAAAATCGATTTTCTATATTCGTATTCAGCTATTTCGCTCTGTAACTGAATAAGCAGGTTTTACTGTTGTTTTCGTGCACCGTTAAAGAAAGTGATATATTTTAATTGACTAGATGCAATCATATATGCATCAGCATCAATTCATTTTGACGTCTCCCATGTAATATTCGCGCACTATTAATTTAGTTGAATGTTAATGAACAGACTCTATTGTTTCATTACCATTATGTATAAACGTTCTGACAAATAAATGATTAATTACCTCCACATGTGGCCCCATAGCTGGGGACCTCCTCATGGCCGCTGCGACCCTCATTATACCAACATGGCTCAAATTATTGGCGTACTCCGTCTTTGCATTGGCGTATCTGTAATTCGTGGCCAAGGGCAGCCAAGTTTTCCCTGAAGTGAAGCTGGCTGTTGGAGTATCGTCCCATGGAAACGGAGTAGCTGATGCGTGGGCTTGTGTGGGCCAACATTCGGTGGTATCTGCCCACTCTAAGATGGTGTCTGCTGCCCCTAGTTCGTCTCCATGCTGGATGAGAACTGCCCCGGGCAGTGTGAGGGCTAGGAGGAGTATTGCGTCCACCATTTCGTTGCCGTAACGTGTTGCTATTCTACTTTGGTTGGTTATACTGGTCTGAAAGAAATAAAAATTAAATATGTCTATGTCTAACATTTGGGCATCTTTTTGGGTACGGAATCTTAATTTTTATTATTGGTTGTACATATTATTGTAATATAGTATGTACTAACTACCTATAATTTGACCTTTGAATCTTGTAGGTATTATCGTTGTTAAAACAGAAGAAAAAATCTTAGCTATTCGAGAGTTTTGTATGGGGGACTCCATTTTGTTTTTCCTGTGAAATAGATCATAGTAACATGCATTTTGTGAAAATTGTAACTGGGTACCAATTACGGTAGAAATTGCAGTGAACCCCGGTAACAGACAGACAGCAGAGGCTGGTGATAGGGTTCAGTTTAGCACCCCTTTGTTACGGAATCTTTAAGAGGAAATGGATGGATGGGTGGATGAAAAGAGGAAAGCCTCCAGACAAGCGATCTCGATAAAGTAAACCTTGTCAACCAATTTGGTGCATTCAGGAAGCACATACGGCGATCTAAAACAAGACCATGGGTGAAATGGAGCTGTATATCAAAACTAATATCCAAAAGCTAGACACCGCACGGTTTACGGCAAATTTATTTGGACAGCAGCATGGCCGGCATTTAGGGGAGACTCCCGAGCCAATTGGGGGCCGTATCTTTCGGGCGCTACAGCTCGCAGGTTGCGCCAAACTTGGCGACAATCTCTTGTCTAACTTTTGTAAATGATCTGGGTCCTAAGTACCTGTATACTCTATAGCAAAATCACAGTGAATCCATACTTAATATTATAAATGAAAAAGGGTGTCTGTCAATCTATTCGTCTGTCTGCCTTTCTGTCTGCTACGCTTTCACGGCCCATCTGTTCAACCTATTTTGATGAAATGAAGTACAGGGATAGGCCATTACGTTTTTTATCAAGTCACTAGATGATGCCTTCGTCCGCGTGGATTATAATATGGATAGCTTTTTGAATCCCGCGAAACTCTTTAATTTTCTGGAATAAAAAGTAGTATTTGTGTTAATCTAGGATAAAATCTATCTTCATTCCAAATTTCAGCCAAATTCGTCCAGTGGTTTTTGTGTGAAACAGTAACGAACATCCACACATACAAATTTTCGCCTTTATAATAATTAGTTTGATTGTCTCTAGAACCACCTTCCTCTTAGACTTAGCACCGATTTCAACACTAAGGTGTTGCAACATCTTGTCGTGCGACAAAGCACTAGCATGTCCTTACGGTTATTTCGACAGCATAATATTTATAGGGGACTTACGATCCAAGTAGGCGCCGTATCTTGTGGTGGGAACAACATCCAAGCGTGCAAGTCTAGTGCCAAGTTGGGGGCAGATCGCTTCTGTGTCGCGGCGAGAGCATAACTTATGACGCTATTGGCCCCTGCACTTCCTTCCCCGTAGTATTTAGCACCAAGTTCCGCTTCCAGCGATGTCTCAACTAGTATTATCCTGAACAGAAAGATAGACGTATTGACTGGCGGTGCATTGCTTTGTTGTTTTTATAGGCGCATACAATTTAGTTACTTAGAACTTTGGTAATTAGTTCTCTGGTAACCACAAGAGTTTGACTGACAATTCCTTATATTACAGCTTGTATTTGGTATGATGCCCGTGACTTTGCCCGCGTTTATTTATATTTTATCTTATACTCCAAGGCAAGAGTGAATGGGCATCTTCTAGGCAAGCGCGTTCCAACCTAGACCTCATCATTGCTTTGCACTAAGTATGATTGTCGTCAAGCGCAAGCCTAACATGCAATAAAAAAAATTAAAAAAAAAATTGCTCTTTGATTTTCCGGGGTCAAAAGTAGATTGTCGCTTTCTAGATTCTCTACTAGCACAAAATCTTTTCTTTTTACCGGCTCTCCTCAGAAAAATCAGCTATTCGAGCTGTGGTAAAGCTGACAAAATATCATAAACGACGTAAGATGTCCCTCATGAAATTAGTAATTCATTTCATTTCAATACTCACTGCACCATTATTATTTCATTTATTTTAATCTGTTAGTTTAAGACATTTTGCACGAAAAGAATTTAAAAAAATTAAAGAGGTAAAAATAACGAATAAAAAGATTGTAACTTACGGCGCATCCATGTTAGCGTTACGAGCACAGCCCATAGCTGCTATAGTCATTTTCCTCACCAGCTGTACACCACAGTTAACATCCAACACGAAGTCAGGCGTCAGTACTACTCCAACCAGCCCTCGCTTCAACCAAGAGCACTGGACATCTGAGAACATGGCCACCACTGCGTCAGAGCATAGGTTCAATAGTGCCTCATTGCTGTTAGTGCTACCGTAATAGGCAGCCCTGCTTTCGTGCCATGTCCATTTGTCGACCCCTTTTTCGGCCTTGAAATATAGAAAACTAGCTGATGTGACATCGTCCGCGTGGAATAAGTTTTTTGGATTCCCACGGGAACTGCTTAATTTTAAGGGATAAAAAGTATCCCATGTCACTCTTCTGGCTCTCATAAACCCATGCAAAAAATGCATGCATAATTTTAGTATGAAATGTAATATAAACAGAGCTTGGATAACACCCTTCATGTATGTATGTATGCTTTTGAACTGTAGTAAGTCAACAGAAATTTGGGCTGGGGGTAATGTATAAGACTTATAACGAACAGGGCACTGTAGTCTTATAAGTAGGAGGTCCCGGGTTCGAGGGTCAATTTGCGAATTTATTTTTCTGTATTTTCTTTGGTCTGGTCTGGTCTGAGGTTTCAGCCGTAGCTAGTTACCAACTAACCACTCTCTAGTTTATATATCATTGCTTACCACTCTTCTGGAAAAGACGTCATGTAGGAACCGATTAGGGGTATGGTATATGTATATTTAATCTATTAGCTACCATACCTCTAACAGTTAAGCCGGTGCAATCTTAGACTGCAATCATCTTATCACCAGGTGAGATAGTAATCAAGGGCTAACTTGTGGTACAATTTAAAAAAGAACTTACCGTTGGAGGTTCGTCTTCCTTTCCATCTCTCCAAACAAGTTGATCTTCGTAACCAGGTCTTCGTTCAGCACTCAAATTGAACAGCCCTGAGCCTGAACTGATGTTTTGTAGTGGCATAGATAAGAGGAGCTTGAGCTCTGTGGACAAAAATAATCTTTTCTCCAAGCTTCATAATCTTCTAGTTCATAGTGAATTGAGGGTCGCTTTCTTACCTTAAACTACTACCTGTCATATTATGAAAAGGGTGTAAGGTTACGCGTCACCTATTATAACTTAAATCTATGCTTAAAACCTATAGCCTTGTTTATGTAGCATAAACTTTTTTAGTATTTGAAATCGTCTTGTTTGAGTCGAGCCAAGAAAATCATGACTACGTTAGGTTAGGTTAGATTATGGGTTTGTGACGGTTAACATTTTTCCGACTCTTGAGAAAGAATAGCCTTTTTTTAAACTTTCAACTTTTACGAATGTTCCACAAAAATTGTTTTGTCCATGACTCTTTATAAATTTTATTTACTCATAGGAAGAATAATTTGAAGAGTTCACCAGTTATTAAAGAATTCTCACCAAGTTTCTTAGCTTTCTGCACTAGTCCATTGAACTGATCGAAGGTTCCGTACCTCGCATCAATGTCAGTGAAATCTACAGCGCCGGGAGCGGTACAGTCGGTACTCTTGGCGAATATCGGCGACAGAATGACTGCATCAGCGCCCAACGCTCGGACGTAGCCCAACTGTTTTGTGGGTCCTGTATATGCATCATACAACTATTATAAATGCGAAAGTTGTTTGTATGTTTTGTGTGATGTGTTGTGTTGTATGTTTGTTTGTCCTTCAATCGCGCCGCAACAATTTTGCCCTGGTGGGAGGTATCGGCCGTGGCTAGTTACCACCCTACTGGTAAAGTCATGCCGCCAAGCGATTTAGCGTTCCGGTACGATGCCGTGTAGAAAACGACTATAGGGGACAGGACATGGTAGTTAGTTCGCTACCATCTTAGACTGCATGTTCATTTAACATCAGGTGAGATCGCAGACAAGAGCTAACTTTCAGTGGATAAAAAAACAGACGGATATTTGGCATGGGTACACGACATATGAGTACACGAGGTATGAGTGACATAGGCTTCTTTTTATCCCGGAAAGGAGTTCCCGTGGGAAGTAAAACAAATCTTAATCCACGGTGACGAAGTCGTTGTCACCAGCTAGTTAGTTGATATTTTACGATTTGCTCGGAACATCGGTGCGAATTTGTCTTAATATCGGTCTACAGGATTTCGGTGCGTGTATACAAAGCTTGATCTTGTCCCTCCCTTACCTTTCTACTATAATATTTACCGCAAGGGATCGTCAGGATCATACTCGAAATTCCAAGGATGCATACGAAGCGATTTGCTTCCTCGTTTCTAATTCGAACCGCAATGATATTATGAAATTCCCTTCTGGCTTCCGTTTCCCCCTCCGCTTTTAATATTGGTATCTTTAAATCAAGAATAAATAGGCATCTTTTAGACAAATACAGTCCACCTTAGGCTGCATCACCACGTGTTTGATACAATGCAACTTTGATTACAACCAAGTGCTAGTCTATAAATAAAAGAAAGATTTCCGATAAAGCGATTTGATTGCTCACTCGAGCTCAAAGAGAATGAATGATTGAATGATGATGAAAATACTTTTTGATAGGCTTGCGTTTCCATAAAAAAAATCAATATTTTGTAATTTGTGGTCCGATTGAATGGAGTCGCACTCGCAACACGCCCGGACAATAAATCAACATCAACCTGCGAGCGGACAATGGGGCACCGTGTGATTTTCGAATTTACCCCACTTTGCCCCTGTTTACCCCACATTTACCTCTAGTTTACATCCAATTGAAGGGTTGTTTGTATTCGCGTCACTTTTACAAGTGGATTTGGTTGTTTGCATGACAATAAATGGACTGAATATTCATCGCTGATTTTTTATTAGATTTTGGTTAAAAAAATGTTTCAGTAGGAAAAAATATTGGCTACATAAAATACCACCTGTAACTGAAATGCGATCTCACCTACAATAACGCAGTCTAATATGGCAGCGGGCTTACCTGGTTAGTAACATAATGGGTTAATTATATTATATCCATACTCAAAAGCGCTTTAGCGTTTGAACTGGAAGGATAAATCGGTTGGCTGTGTCAGATAGGCGGTAACTATAGCAACGACCGAAGTCTTTCACCTGACCAGACCAGAGCAAATTCTTAAATTGACCTTGCTGGTCTGCCGTTGATAAAAATCAGGGATATTTTTTTCAAACTCCAATCCTTTTTATTTAAATAATTTTTTTAAAGTGCTTTTGAATCTTCGAATAAATCTACCGCTGCCGGAATGCCATTTCTACCGAGAAAAGCCAGCAAGGAACTAGGGGGTTGCTCTTTTCAATCAAAAATTACAGTCATTATAAGGATACAAGTAATAGACTAAGAGATAGCTGCACTTTTGGTAACTATCGCTAGAAAGGCTGATTCAGTATTAGATGGGTACTTCACTCTCCACTGATAACGATAGTGAAAGTCTGCCCGCATGCGGATGGGCCTTTCACTAGATATGGCCGCTCAAAGACGTGTTATGGTTACCAAAAATGAACCATAACTAGAAAGGCTGATTCTTTTACAGTATTAAAGTATGCGCAGGACCTATTTAAGCAGTATAAAAACTGACGCTATTTATCGGGCCGTTCTCTAGATATCACTTCGCAAATACTTGATAAACCTACTAACTGTAAATAATTATTAGCAATGATTACATCGTATCTTATAATATTTATTAGCAAAATCAACGTAACGACGCGTCATATAATATAAGAGCCCACAACAAACTCAGCCGGGGTTTTTTTCTTATCACTATTTTTACCTATCACTTTTTAGAGAAAAGTACGCCCTTTTTAATTTATAGGCTAGCGCTTGGCTGCGATCAGTCTGCATGTGGTACTAATGTAAAGCAGTAGCCTAAGGTGGAGCGCGCTTGCTTAGAAGATGACTATTCACTCTTAAGTTGACCTCCCATTCAAAACTAATAAAACAATACCTTCAACCCTGAAAAAAAAAGTACCTTGAATATCTCCCAGTCCGTCTCCATCGGAATCCTTGAAGGAGTCCACGAGGATCCCATAGTAGACCGCGTTGTTCCACCATGGAAGCTGTTCCGCCAGCGAGCTGTTAAGCGCTAGCAACACTACCGCGACCCACCACATGCTTCACCGGATTAGAGGCTGCCGTTCAATGGAACGGCCTTTGAATAGTGAGGAGATCCATCCACGTTAATGTTTCCATCGATGATGTTGCTTATGATAGACGATTGGTCTAGTTGTGACAACACATATCGTCACCTCCATGGCAAACTTACTAAAATACATGAAAAACCGTACCAAATGTAGCACCGTGGTAAATTTTCATATTTCTGGCACTGAATTTGAATGCTGTAACAATCAGCGGCAGAAATAGGATACGATACTACGGTGTGCAGTACTACATTTGGTTACGGTTACGATTTTTCATCGAAATATTGATTTCACTAAAATTGCAGATTCGTAAGTTTGCCATGGAGGTGACGATATCACTATCGGAGCACATTACGTAGTTATTAACTACGGTAACGGTTCAGCCGTTCTGGTGTGATTGACGTTCATCAAAACTTTCGAATTTATAACAATCATACCTAGTATTATACATGCGAAAGTGTGTTGGTTTGTTGGTTTATTGGTTTGTTGGTTTGTTGGTATGTCCTTCAATCACGCCGCAATGGAGTGATTCGAAGGACAGGAGGATCGAAGTGATTTTTGGCATGGGTATAGTTGAGGACCTGGAGGACCTGGAGAGTGGCGTGGGCTAGGCTAGGCTTTTTATCCAGGAACTAAGGTTCCTGACCTTAGTGAGATCTCGCGGGAGTCAAAAAAACTTAAACCACGCAGACGAAGTCGCGGGCATTAGCTAGTAATCTATAAGCGAAATATCACGCACTGAATAAACGTGATTTCGGAACTATAAAGCATACAAACTTGAAAAAAAGGAAGATTCCATCCATAGCAAGATAGACATCAGCTAAGAAACGGTTTTGAGAAAATCTACCCCAAAGAGGGTGAAATGGGGGTTGTAAGTTTGTATGAAAGTCCTATGTTTTTGAAGTTAGACACTTTAAAATCGGCATTTAGTTTATTAGTTTTAAATAATAATAACCTGTATAAGCTAATTTACGAAAAACCACCACTAGGAGGGTGAAAGTATGGACATGCATTAAGCCTATTGACCGAGCGAAGCGAAAGTCTCTTAGTCTACTTGAGTGAATTTGCACTTGTTCGTTCGTCCGTCTGTCAGAGCCTTCTAACTTCCAAATTACTGAACGTAATTTCTTCACATTTATATATAATGTGTAAACCAATGGCCTCCAGACGAATATGGCTTAAAAAGTTATAAAAATCTTTATTTCAGGGGGGCTCTCATAGAAGCGAATGCGAAGTAAAATGTTTTTATAGCATTACATAGGGTTGCGGTATATCATTTAAAATTTATTTTAAAATAATTAGGAATAGAGTCAAAAAATACTTTTTTTTTTAATTTTTCCCCTAAAATTGGCGAAATTTTGGGGAAAAATTGGGGGGCTTTCAAAGTGGAGATTTTCTAACCTCCAAAGTTGACCTCAGAACTCTCAATTTTCTGAAAGGTTGAGCCTGAAACTTGATCAATTATTTGAATTATATCCTGTGTTTGAACAACAAATACTAAAATTAGATAAATATTATATGGAAACAAAATTATCTAATTTTTAATGAGCGTCAGTATTTTTAACAGAGCTTCACAATGATGTCAATAGATGGCGCTCTGTAAAAGTTTATTCGTTCATGACCCGCTGTACCCGCTCACCGAACGAGCTGCATTTTAGTAAAATAGTAGGTATACGTATCCCATCCACGTAAGCGGATGACGATTGACGTCATCAGATTCGGAGTGTTTTAATGCGTACGGTGGAGTGAATGGATACCGCGAGGTCTTAGTTCAGGGCGAACCACTAGTTAGTTTTAAATAATAAAAACCTGCATAAACTTTATAAAGCCTCTAGGTGTAGATATGCTTTTTGCAGCGGGAAAATTTCATAATCTCATAGTAAATCAGCAATTGTACGCGGACGAAGTCGCGGAGGACCTCTTGTGTATACTATATTATAGAGTGTAAATAGTTAATTAATTATTCATTGGGTTGTACATCTATCGTGGGCTGTCACCTCCCGGCCATCTCTATAGTCTGTGGGCGGAAACGCCGCCATCGCTCACCGTGATTCCGTAACAGCAAATTGCCGCACAACTGGCCATTATGTGCGGATAAATATGTGTTGTCATCTGTTATTGTATTGCCTTGTTAACTTGATCACGTGTAACATTTTTGACGTAGCGTAGTGTTGAGCGCTTTTGTCTTTATGTGCGGAAGTCCCGAATTCTATCCTCTATATCTAGAATTTGGGAATTTATAATTTCTGAATTTTCCCTGATCTGTGGTGCCTAGTTACCACGCTACCGGCAGAGACGTGCCGCCAAGCGATTTAGCATTCCGGTACGATGCCATTTATAAAATGATTGGGGGTATAGGTTTAATATAGGTAAGTGATATAACTGCCATGCCCCTAACAGGTTAGTTAGTCCGTAGACTGCATCATCAGTTACCATCAGGCGTGATCGCAGTCAAGGGCTAACTTGTAGTGCATAAAGAATATCTTGTAACTAGCTAATGCCCGCGACTTCGTCTGCGTGAATCGAGGTTTTTTGGTTCCGCGGGAATTCTTTAATCTTCCGGGTTAAAAAGGCCTATGTGCCTATTCCAGACTATAATCTATCTCTGTGCCAAATTTCAGCCAGATCCGTTCAGCTGTTACGGCGTGATTGAGTAACAAACATCCATACATCCATACATCCACACATTCATACATCCATACATCCATCCAAACTTTCTCATTTATAATATTAGTAAGAGTAAGATTTTTTATCGTTTATTTGCTGACCAATTTTCAAAGATATAATTTAAATTTTTGCGCAAACTGTATCAGGTATTGCAGGCCGTTAATTAGGTGATAGAATGATCTCAACTGTCAAAACTCAAATTCAAATCTCGTATTCAAATTGGTAATCTTTTTGAACATTTAAAATCCTACTATTTACCTGCACAATGCTAGAAGTTGTAGAACTGGGCACGAGTCTCCTCTCGCAATGAGAAGGGTTTAGCCACAGTCCACCACGCTTGCCAAGTGCGGATTATTTACACACCATCGAGAACATTATGAAAAACTCTCGGGCATACAGTTTTCCACACGATGTTTTCCTTCACCGTTTGAAGCAAGTTATATTTGATTTCTTAAAACGATATAACTTCGTAAAGTTATAGATGCCTGCCCGGGGATAAACCCGCGACCCCGTACTATCGTCACTTCCGAGGTCTAGAAGCGATTTTACTTCACACACGACAGAAGTGAAACTTCTGTAAAGTAGCCTACGAAAGTATGAAATAAATGTAACTTGTATTCTATCTAATTCTCTAGCAGGCCTATAAATGATTGGCTCTTTTTGGTGTCGCTTTTTCGTTTAATGTCTTCGTTTCGTTGAATTTTCAAATCACAACGATTCTAAAGAAGTTTCACTTCAAAATCCACAACAGAGCATTAATAGACCGTTTTTAATTACAGTCTTATGGGCTGATTTCCAGCTATGAAATAATCGATTTTCGTAAAAGAAATCTATCGAAACTCCTCAGTTGAGTTACCTAATGATTGGGAGCCGTAAATAAAACACGTAACAGTCGTTGACTTTTTATTCTGAGCTTACAAATTATGGTGACGTAACGCTAACAATAATAGCTACGTCTACTAGTATTGGATGCACGCAAGTAGTAACTGGAACTACGTCGGTGGGGCTCGCAGCACTAGCGCCTCACCCCCCTTCAGGGTCGCAACCCCCCGGGAAACTGTGTCACTGGAAAAAACCATTCATTGTGTAAGGCTGGCCTGTGCTGGCGTCACTGCTTTCGTCGCTTAAAGCAGTATTATTTTAATATTGTTGAGGGTTTTGCTTCAGTGTTTATACAACGAATGCCCGCAACTTCGTCTGCGTGGTTTGAGGTTTTTTGGTTACCACGGGAGCTCTTTAATTTTCCGGGATAAAAAGTCTATCTCTGTGCCAAATTTCAGCCAGATCCGTTCAGCCGTTGGGGCGTGATTGAGTAACAAACATCTATGCATCCATACATCCATCCAAACTATCGCATTTATAAAATTAGTAAGATGACAGTTTGATATTATCACGTACCTTGTTGTTTCTAAAATAAGGATTAAAAGAGTAACTTTTTTCAAACGTCAAAACTAACGATTTTGTATGAAATACTGAATTGTGACGTCATCAAAGCTCGAAGCTCTTTTTTTACTTTAATCGATAACTTAAAATGGTTATTCAACATAAAACTAAAAGGGGACGTGGATATTACGACTTTTGGGAGATCTAAATATGTAGATCTCCCAAAAGACGTAATATTAAATAATACTCACTCTTTGACAACTAGTCAAATAAAATTATTATTCTTTAATAATAATTTTATTTGACTAGTCGTCAAATACCCAATTATAATCCTTAGTATAGGGACGTCAAGGTACACGTCATATACAAGTGACAGTTAAAAGTACTACTGCTCTAATCGATTTTAGTATGCCCCCGGCGTTCATTTTGCTACTCAGTGTCTACTGAGTAGCAAAATGATCAATAATTTTCATTGACTACTACCTAATGTTATAAATGCAAAAGTGTGTGTTTGTTGGCTTGTTCTTTTAATAATGTAGGAACGGATTAAAATGATTTGCTGCGTTGGTTATACTTAGTATAAAAGTCTCGCCCAGAAGAGACGCGGCTATTTTATCCCGAGAAAATCAAAATGAGAGATTAGTATGATAATTTAGTTTTCGATAAAAGTTATATAGGGGCTTTAAAGGGGTCTTAAAAATTACAATCCCCAAGAATGTACCTTCTGGAGTCTATAATAGCTCCACTTTAATAAAAAAATCTTATTAGTCAATATTCCGTGGCATATCAGGAAAGTGTTAATTGATTTAGCATATCAATGTGTTTAAAAATAGAACTGATATTTTCTGTCTTAGCGTACTACATTTTTCTTTTGTACCTACTACATTTTTCTTTTGTACTACATTTTTATTATGTAGAAGCCACTATATAAAATGTTCTCACAATAGAAATAGCACATCGAAACTATTCAAGTAACATATATTCGCATAGCCTACACCGCTTCTTTTTTTAGGGATGTTTTGTTGTCGATTACATAATCGACAACAAAACATCCCTAAAAAAAGTCCTCATTGCTTTCAAAATATCGGATGTGGTATGTAGTTTAACTTTATATTTTTGCATAGTGACGGTGTAAAATATGCATAGCGGTGTTTTCGCAATCGACTGAGCTGCGTTGGTATACGATTTAATTGCTGCTACGCATTTGCATGCGTAAACCAATTCCGATGGACATGTGGTGCAAATTTTAAAACAATGCCCTGTTTCTCAATTGGGTTAGGGAAAATAGATTTAAATATAACAGCTGTAGGGAGAACCCGGGTTCTAACCCCGAGAAAGAGAAAGATCGAGCGAAATAAACCCGGAAAATATAAGAATTTAAAAAAGGGGAGGTTTTATTGCTATCTTTCAAACTAAAACTCATATTTTTTCATTCAAATAAACTTATTTTTCGGTTCGAAAGGTTTCTCTACAGTGATGTCTTCAAATCCATTGCGATTTGCAATGTTCTTTTCCTTGGTTTGTCCTGTAAATGTGACGAATATACTATTGCAAAGCTGACATTAGGATACTTGAAACTCTATCAAGTATCATTAATGATGAACATAATGAATGGTTGAAAGTCTACTGATAGGTACCGTTTATGAAAAGTTAATGACATGAATAGAAGGCTTAATAGGTATTACAGAAGGAAGCATCACTTCGTAAAACTTAAAAACATCAAGGGAAAGACGAGCTTGCTCTGTTATAATCAGCAAGAACTAAGATTAAACAGAAGAAATATGATAATAAAGCGCATCTGCGGTAGAATCTACTAGTATTCTCCCTATACACCTGGATATCAAAAGGAACCATATATTGTTTAGCTTTGAATGGTGTTGCGTAGCGGTGGTGCGTGACGTTTGTATTCCTGCATTTGTTACTTCACGTGTGTTATGTTTTTACAGACGAAGATGGATGCGTCTACCTTGTGTTGTTTTATACAGTTTTTTGTTTAGGACTTGAGTATAAGACTGATTACTTCTTGTACGAGGAATTAATATAAAAGGTTCGTGAATTTTTATTTATATATACGTTTAGTTGAAAAGTACCGAGTAAGATTTTCATCAGAAATTTCAATACCTTTGCAATTAAATAGTATTGAATGTTAAATTTTTAGGGCCTTTTTTGTTACTACAACATAAATGGTCACAAAGTAAACCCAACTTTTCAAAAAATCATCATTTTTAAAGACGACCAATGGTGTGATGGTAATTTATTTATATTGATAAAGTATCGAAATTGATCAGATTAGTCGAAATCGAAAAATACCCCTGCTTAGATATATACTTAATATTATTATTATTAGATATATACTTAATAAGTCTTTTGACAAATATGACTTACCCAGCAACTCTACTAGAATGTACACTGGAAACGTAGACAGTTAACGGGTCCGCCAAGAAAGTGACTGTGGACAAATCCACGGTGTCCTCTTCGTCACCGACGTTAAACAGCAGTGCATAGGTCTCGTAGGTGATGAGGTGTCGAATCAGAATGAAGGTGTTCTTGGTGAGAGGTTCGATGTGGTAACCGCCATGCGACAGTGCGGGCTGCTTGCGTAGGTTTACCATTGATTTGTATACCTGTAATTACAAGAGATACAGAAAAACAATAATTTAAAGCAAGTGAGAAACAATGGATGTCAAAAAAGGATAACTTTGAATAAAGTGGAATAGTATTTTTAAAAAAACTTTAATTATAAGCTTACTAGCTGATGCCCGCGTGGATCGAGGTTTTGTGGTTCCCGCGGGAATTTTTTAATTTTCCGGGATAAAAAGTAGCCTATGTGCTATTCCAGACTATAATCTATCTCAGATTTCTCAAATTTCAGCCAGATCCGCTCAGCTGTTGGGGCGTGATTGAGTAACAAACATCCATACATCCATACATCCAGACATCCATACATCCATGCAAACTTTCGCATTTATAATATTAGTATAGATAATAATTGACCGGGACTATTGATTTATCTGCAGGGTGAAAGGTATATTCAAATGCCGTTAGATGGCACTGCTCCTATTAACTGACATTCCGTGTTTTCTGTAATGGACGTGTCGTGGCTTTATTGCTTGAGCCTTGATTTATTAATGAACAACAATATGCGAACCAAATTGTTTTACTTTTTCAACTAATAATAACGTATTTTTTTGTATGACGTTCCGAAAAAATTGAAGCTTATTAACATTTAAGCCAATCATTGAATAATTTTCAATAACAAAAAATAAATAATAATGCTCTGGAAGTCCAAGTTCGACAAGTCAAGACCAGATCCGAAAAGAAATATCTCAAGCCTACACTTACAAGTTACAGTAATAATTATACTCTTAATAAAATAATTTTGCAACGTATATATATATACGATACCTTGTAATGACTTCGTTCGGCCTCTTGCTGCGACCGTAAGTTGATTTCCATATAATCGAGTCCTACCGGCAACCACGTTTTGGCACTAGTCGAGAACCCGGCACTCGTTGTATTGTCCCACTGGTAGGGCGTTCTTGCTGGGTCTCTAGAGAACTCCAGATAGTTATCCGGGTTACCTGAAAGATTGATCAAGATTTTAGTAAAATATTAGTTATTTAAAAAAATCATTAATTAGATTCTGTCACTAAACATAGGTAGATACTTAATCAAAAATGTAAGCATGTTACAATGGGAAACAGCTTTCTACATCCACGACAATTTTAACAAAATCGCGAGAAAATACCAACTGATTCTAAAGGTTTCGTGGACTATGTAAAGAAATCCCAATCATAAACGTTTTAAATTCAAAATATCTTTTCTCACTGAGTGAGCAAAACTTGTTTTTGCTCACTCAGTGAGCAAGACTCGTTTTTGCTTAAAACTAGTAAGCAAAAACGAGTCTTGCTCACTGGTTTTAAGCAGTTAACGAGCATTTTTCGAGCTAGAGAGGTAAAAACCTGTAATAGTAAATTTTTATTACCCTGGTTACAAGCGGCAACGTCCACGGTGTCCTCCCAGCTGACGTAGCCGTCCCTCATTCCGATCTCTTCACCTTGGTACGTGATAGCCACTCCGGGCAGTAGCATATTCAAAGAGTTCAGCCCATCGACCATATTGAGCCGGAATCTTGAAGGCATCCTTTGCTGGTCGTGATTACCGAACTGAAAAGCAATAACGTGGAATATATTGGTAGGTATCTTTGAAATATTTACTAGACTAAGCCCTCAACTTCGACAAAAAGTAGACGATCTCTTCTATTTTGAACGAACCAATGTTTCATTGAAGTCGTCTATGCAACCTATTTCTAAGGTACTAAATCGGTTGAGTATAAGGGCCGCAAAAGCGTACTAGACCAAATTTGATAAACAGATGAATGAACCAGGAAAGAATCAAGCTACTTTTCATACCGGAAAAGGTGAGAATACTACGGGATATTTCAAAAACCTAAATACACGTGAACGACATCACAGGCATCAACTAGTTAAAAATGTTTTGGGCACTGTATTGCATATTGATGATAAAGCCTCCAATTAAAATTTTCAAAATTATTAAATCTACTTACAAACATTGTCATTACAGTCTGTTTATAATACAAGTAAATATAGGTGAACTAGCTTTTGCCCGCGACTTCGTTCGCGTGGACTACACAAATTCCAAATCCCTATTTTACCCCCTTAGGGCTAGAATTTCCAAAGATCTTTTCTTAGCGGATGTCTACATCATAATAGCTATATGTATGCCAAATTTCAACCCGATTCGTCCAGTGGTTTGAGCTGTGCGTTGATAGAGCAGTCAGTCATCACTTACCATCATAGGTGAGTTTTCCTTATATTTAGACTATATGATGCCCGCGACTTCGTCCGCGTGGATTGATGTTTTTTAATTCCCGTGGGAACACTTCAATTGTCCGGTATAAAAAGTATCCTTGCCCTTCCAAACGTTCTTCCCCGGGACCAAATTTCATCAAAATCGGTTGAGTAGTTGAGCCGTGAAAGCGTAGCAGACAGACAGACAGACACACTTTTACATTTATAATATTAGTATGGATATTACCATGTAAAGGATTACTTAAATGACAAGGATGTTAGTTGCTTAGTTAAGATGATTAATTGTGAAATGGTGATAATGAAAAAAAAACCTTTTTTGTTGTGGGCTCTTCTCAGACCAGGGCGCGCTTGGAACCCTTTTAAGATACCGTTACTGATTATCACCATTATATTTTATAAATAACTAGACGTCATTAAGTATACTACAAGTATACCTACCTAAATTGAATAAACATTATTTCACTTTGACTTTGACTTTGATATAGCTTTAGTTTTAAGATACCGTTACTAATTATCACCATTATATTTTATAAATAACAAGACGTCAATAAGCATACTAGAAGTATACCTTCTTAAATTGAATAAACATTATTTGACTTTGACTTTGACTTTGACTTTGATATGCACTTACCACCCAATTCGCCACCCTCCCAGATGGCATATATGTGAGCCAATGCTTGATAATGTACACGAAATCCCGCGCGTTGGACTCCCCAGACAGGCTGGTGATCATGTCGAAGTTGAACGGGAAATGAGCACCGACCTTGCTTCGCTCGTCGCCGTAGTACAGCATGGTCATCGTTATATTGGCGTATGCTTCTGTTAGCAAGATCCTGGAAATGAAAAGCTTTTTTTATTGAAATTAGAAAAGTATTTTAGGGGTTTAGTTTTTATACGAATGCCTGAAAAAAGGAGTTAATTGTTTTCAGGGTTCATGTATGTATGTGTTTATGTATGTATGTATGTATGTATGTATGTATGTATGTATGTATGTATGTATGTATGTATGTATGTATCTATGTATGTATGTATGTATGTATGTTTGTATGTATGCATGTGAGTTTCTATATTCCACCATAACTTCTATACGCCTGAACCGATTTTGATAAATTTGGTATTGTTAGAATCCCTAGCTTATTCCGGGTGACATAGGATAGTAAAAATTAATAAAAAAATTAAGGGGTGACCATGGTCCCGCATTAAAGACTAAATTTGAAAAAAATAATTAAAATAAGATTAACTTTATAATCATCATCTAGAAAATGATGAGTAAATTCCAAAAATATATAACACCTACTTTACATAACACATATACTATAGTTCAATATCCAGCGATTCAAAAAAAAATATCATTTAATAAAAATGTGTTTTTTTTTTAAATTTCCTTTAGAAATTATTTTATGGGAAACCATACAAGCTTAGTTGCAAAAAATAGTAGCATAAATAAAAGTGCGTGTGTGTGTATGAAGTGCAATTCACACACGGCAGAAGTGAAACTTCAGAAAAGTAGTATAAATATAACTGGTATTCTATCTCATTCTCTTGCAGGCTAAGTAAACTGCGAGATAATGAGATAAATATAACTTGTATTCTATCTCATTCTCTGGCAGGCTAAGTAAACTGCGAGATAATGAGATAAATATAACTTGTATTCTATCTCATTTTCTCGCAGGCTAAAACTTATTATGAATATGTTGGTCGCTTTTTCGTTTCATCGAATTTTCAAATTACTACGATTCTAAAGAAGTTTCACTTCAAAATATTATGTGATTTTTAACTAAGTATTATATAGACCGTGTGTTATATAAGCATAGACCGTGTAGACTAAAAAGAATTAAGTATGTAAAAAATTTCAAGCAATACAAAGCCGATTGCGACTTGTAAGGCAACATCAGTTCAAAATAATCTGGGATTGAAATCGCAAGTCGTGATGCATGATACATGTTATAGACTGTACAATACAGTAAAGACCCAAATGCTATGTTACGAGTATTTAAAGAAAAGTTAAGAAAGCGTGATCGAAAATCTAAACCACTAGGCTCTATATATCTAAACTAATATTATAAAGAGGAAAGATTTGTTTGTTTGTTTGTAATGGATAAACTCAAAAACTACTCAACGGATTTTAAAAATCCTTTCACCTGTAGAAAGCTGCACTATCACCAAGTAACATAGGCTATATTTTATTTTCAAAAAAATCCTAATGTGAAAATTGCAATAATGTGAACTAAGTTGGAAAAAATTGTCTCTCTTCAGAGCTGAAGTGGCGTGCGCTGCGTACATAGTTAAAGTTACATGAAAACAATGTATGGTGGTATGGGTCCTCTCAAAAAGTTAGTTATATAACTATCTTTCAAGGTTGACTCACAATAACCATTTTTATGATTTTCAAATTTGGTCTAAAAAGGTGATTTTCTTTCGAAGGTGTTTTACCAACATAGTGTTATTATTACCAACATGGTGTGTCCTTATCAAAATAAATATCTTATTCATCTCAAATATCTAATTAAGATAATAAATGTCGTGTACATTATGGAGGGCTGGCGGCTGTGGAAGGTGTGATGAGGACGGGGCGTACTCTTACAATGTAAAACCTGCCCACTGCCCACTGGCTATATTGGGTATAGACTATTAGGATTATTAGTGCTACACGTGCGAAGCCGGCGCGGATCGCTAGTTATATATATGTCACAGTAAGATTGTAAAAACCGTTAGATTATAATCAACCTCGCGAAATTGCTAACTGTCGAAAGATTACAATTAAACGCATTATTTTTCGGTAGATTGTAATCTGTTAGGTATAATAACCCGATAGAACCTACAGATTATTTATGTCGAACCCTAACCTAACCTACAAGAAACAGACAAGAAAACGTAAATTCAATGAATATTTCAAAAATTTACACTCAGAACATTGAACGGTTCACAATCTTTCGACAGCTTACAATTTCGCGATTATAATGTAACGGTTTTTACAATCTTACGGTGACATATATAAATGAAACATATCCTATGCTGTCTTTATTGTTATAACTTACTTTGTATCACTTTCATTCTCTTCTTTCCATCTATCAGCAAACTCCCGCCACTCGTAAACAACGTCGTATAGCTCAATCTGATGCTTCGTGTATTCCTGGGTAGTGTAACCAGACTGGTTCGGGTTCAAGAACATATTTCCACTCAACGGCTCATCAGGGTACACCCCACCGTGCTCGTTAGGATCTGCCTCGAAGAGATGTGCCACAGCGTCCACTCTGTATCCATCTGCGCCTTTCGTGAACCAGTACTTCATTATGTTGAGCATTTCTGCCTTGACCGCTGGGTCCCTGTAGTTGAAATCCACCTGTTCCTTTGCGAATTGGTGCAAGTAGTATTGCTGCCGGGTTTCACTCCATTCCCAAACTGAACCGCCAAATTCACTTATCTGAAAACATTATATAATAACCAGCGAATGCCCGCGACATCATCTGCGTGGTTTGAGGTTTTTTGGTTTCCGCGGGAACTCTTTAATTTTCCGAGATAAAAAGTAGCATAAGTGCTATTCCAGACCATAATCTATCTCTGTGCCAAATTTCAGCCAGATCCGTTAAACCGTTGGGGCGTGATTGAGTAACAAACATCCATACTTCCATACATCCATCCAAACTTTCGCATTTATAATATTAATAAGACTAGCTGATGCCCGCGACTTCGTCCGCGTGGATTGAGGTTTTTTGGTTCCCGCGGTAACTCATTAATTTTCCGGGATAAAAAGTAGCCTATATGCTATTCCAGAATATAATCTATCTCTGTGCCAAATTTCATCCAGATCTGTTCAGCCGTTCTGGCGTGAAAGAGTAACAAACATACATCCATACTCACAAACTTGCGCGTTTAAAATATTATTAAGGATATATTGTTATAATTATAATTACAAACACGAAAGTCAACAATATGGCTTTTTTTGGCCCCAGAGCTATTGTACGTTTTATGCAAACATAACTATTTTAATGGAGAAGAAAGGTGAAGTTCTTTAAATACGACGCTGGTTCTTAATTATTGTCAAAAAAATTACTAAGTGAATTAATTTCTAATTAAAGACCTTCCTTGATAAACTTGTACCTACATCTCGGCCTAACAGAAGGAGAAATTTAGGGGTATAACAATTTCCGATTTGTCTATTTTCAGAGGTCCTTGTCCAAGCAAATCGTTATCATTTGACAGCTTAAAACGTATTACTCGAACTGTTTAAGGAGTTCATACATACTTTTTGACGTGCAGGTATCTATGAACTCCGTAAACAGGTCGAATTATCCATTTGAAAAATGATTACGATTACTACCATCTTAGACTGCATCATCACTTACCATCACGTGAGATCGCAGTCAAGGGCTAACTTGTAGTGGATAAAAAAAAAAATCTTACACAATCGGCGGACTGGTCTGGTGGGAGACTTCGGCCGTGACATAAACGTGAAAAATATTTTTCCAGTACCAACAAATCGCCCTCAATTATTTTAATAACAACAATAAAATAATGGTAGATATTTATAGATAAAATAAAACTCCTTTAATTAAAATACTTCTCACATAAAAGTGAGTAAAGGTTTACCCAGTTGGAAGGAGGAAGCTGATAAGAGTTGTTCGGGTCGATTTTAGGATCGGCCCACACGAAAAAGTTTTCATACCCCGGCTCCCTTGCCAGCGATCGTTTGAAGTATTCCGATTCATTGCTCGCGTGATTTGGCACGTAATCTAATAGAATTTTGATTCCTGGAAAATGAAATTAGATATTTTATATTCCAGATACTTTCCACGACCAAGACCCGTCCCAAGGTAAGAAAGTAAAAATATATTGTTGGAAAACATTATATAGGACTAGATGATGCCCCCGACTTCGTCAACGCGGATAAAGGTTTTTTGATTCCCACGGGAATTCTTTCATTTTCCGGGATAAAAAGTAGCCTATGTCCTTCTCCTGGATACAAACGATCCCTAAGCCAAATTTCATCAAAATCGGTTGAAGAGATAATGTTTTTTGATCCCCGCGGGAATTCTTGAATTTTCCGGGATAAAATAGCCTATGTCCTTCCCCGGGATACAACCTATTCCCGCACCAAATTTCATCAAAATCGGTTGAACAGATGGGCCGTAAAAGCGAAGCAGGCAGACAGACAGACACACTTTCGCATTTATAATATTAGTATGGATATGGATAGATATGGAGGTAAGCAAATGTGTGGCAAAACTGGAAAATAAATGTTTTTTTCTTTTTTTTTTATACACGCATGCGTTACTTTTCGGAAGTCAATGAAAAAGTAAAGAGTCCTTACAATCTTGCATTGTCGAGTCAACATCTCCTGAAGATGCTCCGGTGTCGGAGTGAAACGTTCGTTGAGAACAATTTGGAAGATTTGTGTGGTGTGGTGTTATGGCGGTGCGAACTACTGTCTTGCTGGGCGGTAATAAATGATAAATGATTTATTTATTTCATGTAGGACAACTGGCGTCACTTATGAAACTTTAAGGCTATATCACCGGTTTGGAAAGATGTTCTACTGAGAAGAGCCGGCAAGAAACTCAGCAGTTGCTCTTTTCATAGAAAAGAAAAGGTTACAATGTGTAGACAACACAACACATACGTTACAAGTATTATACACTGACTTGTGGGTCACTGGAAGCGAGGCCGGTTGCTTCCATGCAACTTTGTCATTAATAAAATCATCGATAGTGTAATTCCTCAACTTAACAAATGCTGTTTAACACAGTCTTTAAATCTATGTAATGGCAAATCCAGAGTAATAAGCTGTGAATATCGCAAGCTACCAGTACATACACACTGTACCACATAGATATGTCTACTGTGGTGGATTATAGCGAATTAAACTTCTAGTTCCTTTGGAAAAAATTATTTTGAATATATACCAGTTCCAATTTATGTCACTTACCTACGTCGAGAATTTTATGAGCTTCAATAATTTGATTGCAATAAAACTTTCTTTGCATATTATTAATATTAGACCAGCTAGCTATATTTTATCTGATATTTATGATGAAATATTTATTAGATATTATATTATCGTCGTGATATCTACACTTCAAGGACATAATTTCAATGCACCTATCAAAATTTATGAAACCAGCAGGATTGAAACGTCGACAACGCAAGAGGTTAGTCTATATATAATTCCAAGACAGCGAGAGAGCAGAGAATTTTGGGAAAACATTTTTTAGAGAATTTAGAGAATATTATTAATAGTAAAACCATCATTTTTAAGTTACCAAGGTCATGCGCTTTGTGCACTAACTCCTCGAAATCAGCCATAGTGCCATACTCTGGCTGGATATTGTAGAAATCACTGATGTCGTATCCAAAATCCACCATGGGTGATACAAAGATGGGCGACAGCCATATTGCACCAATGCCGATGTCCACCAGGTGGTCTAACCGCGATGCTATACCTGAAATGAATTTAGATTAAAAATAGGTACTTACTTCATTATTTTTAAAACATAGTTTTTTTTTGATAAAACAAAGAGATCTGTAGGATAATAAAAATAGGGTTATCTCTTTTTCTCTTATTTGAACAGTCACTCGAGAGAAAATACAGTCACTGTAAAAAATAATGGTGTTCGTACACGGGGACACAAAATCTATATGTATACTAATATTACAAATGCGAAAGTTTGGATGGATGAATGAATGTTTGTTACTCAATTACGCCAAAACGGCTGAACGAATTTGAATGATATAGATTATAGTCTAGAAATAATATAGATAGACGATAGATAACAATAATATACATTTTAATTTATTGCATACTTTTAATTTCTATAATATTATTTCTCTGTAGGTACTTAATAATGTCTATAGTCTAGAATAACACATAGGCTACTTTTTAAGCCGGAAAATTAAAGAGTTCCCACGGACGAAGTCTCGGGCATCATCTAGTAGTCTCTATATGAGAGTTTAATCCTACCAAGGTAGCTATTTACTTGCCTTTTAAATCACCAATTCCATCGCCATCACTATCCATGAACGACCGGGGATAGATCTGGTATATCACCGTATGCTCCCACCAGTCCAGATGCACCAGCTCCGGTCGCGATCGCGATCGTCCCCGGTTAGCCAGGATACCCCACGTTAGGCTCCCTGCCACCGTCCCTACCACCAAGATGGCCGCCGCTGTGACACTCACGACTTTCCACAACGACAACATCTTCAATGGAGCTGAAGTAGAGAAATTCTACTTTATAGGCGTTAATAGATATCTTTGGGGTTCCGTACCTCAAAAGGAAAAAACGGAACCCTTATAGGAACACTTTGTTGTCCGTCTGTCTATCTGTCTGTCAAGATCTTCTTCTCCCTTCTTCTCGGGAACGCATGGAGGTATCAAGCTGAAATTCATATCAAATACTCAGGTCTACTGTCCCTTGGAACTGTGAAAAATCAAACTTCTAAGCCAACGCAATCAAAAGATACAGCCGTTTATGCTGCAAATTTTCGACACTCGCAAGGGAATTAAAACCTATAAGGTACTTCCCGTGAACTCAGAATCTTCAAATATGGTACGAAGCAACGTCTTAAAGCACAGATAAAGGAAAAATTGCAAAAAACATAAAGTTTTTGTTACTTACATCATATAATAAAAATAATTTTAAACTTACTACATGTTTGTACGGAACCCTCGGTGCGCGAGTCCGACTCGCACTTGGCTGTTTTTTTTATCTTCGTTATATTATTATGATCAAAGTTAATACGATTGTAAAAGTGCACAATATCAGATTGGTATATCATTTATTGTTATTTTTTATGACATACTTCATTACTTAAGGGTACATTAAAATGTTACAGTAATTCTGGGGTTATGTTATATTCTAAGGAGAATGCTACATGCTCTTAACATTAAAATTATAAAAGATGACGGACTCTCATACACACTTTCACCCCCTATTTCACCCGTTTAGGAGTGCAATTTTGAAAAATCCTTCCTTAGTGAGCGCCTACGTCACAAAATGAACCTACTGTCAAAATTTCAAGTTTCTCACCGTAGCGGTTTAGGCTGTGCATTGACTAGATAACGATTTTATATATAATAAATATATATAAATATATATGGTGGGTTTTATTCCACCCGAAGATAATTGGCGTGGGTTTGTAAGGCCCACGTCAGGTCGCTGGTGCTTAACAAAGACTTTAGTGGACTGTATATGTTTGGGGGTTTTCTGTTTCGATATTCCCTATTCCGAGCAAACCGAGATCCAACCAATTAGCAGGCAATAAGAATTTACCACCCACCTTTCGACGCCGCCGATCTGCTTAGCTGGATCGATGAAGTCAGCTGTTATCTCGCAGGACCCCTCGTCTCGTTTCTAGGTTAAATGTCCACACATCACACACACAAAAGTAATCAGGCAGTTGCCAATAGAATAATCTTAGTTCGAATGCACTGGTGCGCGAATTAGTACACTGGAGTTAGACACACGAAAAAGTCTATCTTTCGGCGGACACGTTTCATTTCATTAGACCAATAGATGGGACAACGACACGTCCTCGCAGTATGGCGCGGAACTCCACTTGTGACGCGGCGCTAACCTGCGTCCGCGTCAAGCGGCGAAGAAATAAATCGAAAAAGTGGGTAGTTTAAAAACTCACCACCCACGAATTGACAATATCTGATGTTTGCTCAGATTAAATACGAATATCGAACACAGATTAAATATAAGTAAATATTAGTTCAATATTTATGAACACCGCCCACCGTTAAAATGTAATTTTAACCAGGCTCAAAATTGAGTAACGAGAAACGAAATAAGTAAATTAAAAGTTAAAATTTAATTTAATTGAGAAACTAGATAAATAATACAATTAAAGAAAAACTAATGAATTGGATTAGAAGTAAATCTTAATACTAAGGAGATTATTCAATCGAATTAATTATTATCGTTAATAGGTAACGGAGACAACCGATAGACAGGTCGTTTCCGAAAACCCTGTTGAATTTTAAGATTAACCGAACGAATGACACCATCATTGGAAGGATTTACTACGAAAATTCGACCCGAACAGACGGTGAATTTAAATTTGGTAGCTTATACAAAGCGTCCATATGTTGCATCGCTATTAGGCGTTCATTTTTATAATTATATTCTAAGATGTTCCATGCCTTCTTATAATTACCACTGGTGATTGGCATACCTTTCAATAATTTGCTTGCATCACCACGAACGTATGATAGCAAATATTGAAATTTGGCTTCATCTGAAAGGTCTTTATTTTCGTCGATCAACGATATGAACAGATCACTAAACGAATTCCACTGTTTGTAATCGCCCGAAAATGTAGGAACTGATAGCGGTGGTAATTTCACTGGCTTCTTATCCGAATTAAAATTTTGATGAACTTCCGATTTCGAAGTCGATTCATCAAAATCGAATTTTATACTCGTTATTTCTCGAATTAAATCATTAAAACTTGAACGAGTCTTACTATGTTCTGGATTCAAAACCTTTGTGCTTTCAAGTTCTAAGGTCTCGATAGATGATTGAATTTCTTCAAATTGGTCTTGTATACGAGCGAGTCCCATACAAGAAACCATAAATTTGCGATAGCAATTTGTATTAGAATTTGCCTCCATTCCTAGTTGAATTATTGTATCTAATTCCTGTTCTATACAACTTCTTCTATGCATCAGACGTGTGTATTCAGTTGATTCAGTCATGATTTAACGAGTAAAAGAAAATATTAAAACGAAAATAAAATTTATGAGACAAAAAAAAATAAAAATTAAATTTGCTAAACTTGGCTGAAAGCACTGCCGTGCGCCCTTCAGTACGATTAACTAAGCCAAAACACAAATTAAACGAAAACAAAAAAAAAATATTTTTAAACTAAAGTCGTAAGTCGTGTCGTGGTCGTAAGGTATAAATGCAAATAGTGCCGCTCGAAGTATGTAGAAGCCACGTCCTAACTACTTTTTGTTTCAGGTTGAAAATGTTTGATCATATTGAGATAACCAATAATTATTACTGTAGGAAATATAAAAATACGAATATTAGACAGAAAATGTACAAACATAAAAAACGACGAAACTTTTATGTTTGTTCATTTGACGAATTAGATACGAAATAGGTACTAACACAAAAATGCAATGTTATCTACGAAAACTCGCAATGTTTTAATCGAAGTGTATAAGTGTAAGTATTATTTATGTCGTACCCTAACCTAAACTACATGAAACAGACAAGAAAACGTAAATACAATGAATATTTCCAAAATTGACACTCAGAACATTGAACGGTTCACAATCTTTCGACAGTTTATAATTTCGCGAGTTAGATTATAATCTAATGGTTTTTACAATCTTACGGTGACATATATATAGATTATGGTTCGTAAATTCAACCGTGTGGGATTAGATTATTTGAAAAACCTCGTGGATAAAAAAGTAAGCTATTTCCTACCTCGGGATACATCCTATCTATGTACCAAATTTCGTCAAAATCGGTTGAACTGATGATACAGACTCGAATTGAATTCTATGTTTATTCATAGGTACACTGTGCATTTTATGAACATCAATAAAATATAAAATGTGATGACCATAATTACGGTTGTAATATTATGTATGGAAGTATGTATTATTAATAAATTAAGTTAAATGAGAGATAAAAAATAACATTTAAATATACTAAAAGGTCTTGTAACGAACATATTGTAATAACTAGCGAATGCCCGCGACTTCGTCTGCGTGGTTTAAGGTTTTTTGGTTCCCGCGGGAACTCTGTAATTTTCCGGGATAAAAAGTAGACTATGTGCTATTCCAGACTATAATCTATCTCTGTGCCAAATTTCAGGCAGATCCGTTCAACCATTGGGGCATGATTAAGTAACAAACATCCTTAAAGTACATCCATACATCGATACATCCATACATCCAGTAAGATTTAATACTCAGTATTGAAGTATTAGAAATGTATAATTACAAATTTAAAATTTATTTATTATTAATTTATTTAAAAAGTTATAATTAGAAATTTACCTAACGAGAAATCATCTTACTTTATCTAGTACCTAATTTGTATACTTGTTATGTTTTGTTACATTCTGTATACTTAGTTCAGTAAATGAAGGCGTATTCGTTTATTTATTTTATTTCTATGTCAGGTGCCCGCGATTTCGTCCGCGAGGATTTAGGTTCAGAAATTTCTGAAAAAAAAGTTAAAAAAGACACTCACTCAGAGGCCTCGAACTGTTTAAGGAATTCATACATGCTTTTTGACGTGCAGGCATTTATTAACTCCTTACACAGGTCGGATTATGCGTTTGACAAACTATTACGATTACGTTTTCCTTACGCAATCGGTAGGCAGATCCGTCGATCAGTTGTTTGGCTGTTGCGGTGTAATTAATTATTATCTTACGCGGAGCAAATATTCTGTCCTTCTCACATTTTTATATCTTTTTGGGTCAATTAATACTGAGTTTATTTATTACATGTAGGACAAATAGGTGCCTCCTGCGATTGCAATTCGCATTGAGGTGCCTTCTGAGGTCAATATTGTGTGTTACGCAGACGACACCATGGTACTCTGCGAAGGGCACAATTTTCAGGACACATTAAGACTCGCCGAGGCCAGTGTAGCGGGTGTAGTGGATAAAATCCATGATCTAGGATTGAAGGTAGCGCCGCATAAGACAGAGGCATTATGGTTTCACAGACTACCTAAGCGTCTGGAACCACCTGGCTCATCAATTCGTGTGGGAGATGTGGATATCCCGGTGGGGCGACATCTAAAATACTTGGGTCTGACTTTAGACAGCAGATGGAACTTCGAGGAACATTTTAATCAGTTGGTCCCCAGAATACCAAAGGTAGCGGGTGCAATGCACGGCCTGCTACCATATCTTGGGGGCCCACGGGAAGGAGTTCGTCGTCTGTATGCTAGGGTCATCCGATCAATAGCCCTTTACGGGGCACCTGTGTGGTCGCAAAGGCTGTCTAGCGTTCAACGTCTTAGAGCGAAGCTTAATAGCGTGCAGCGCAAGGTAGCCATCAGGGTTGCAAGAGGCTATCGCACCATATCTTTCGAGACGGCAACTACTCTGGCTCGTTTTCCGCCCATGGACATACTGGCAGATATGGACGCGAGGGTGTATGGCCAGACTCGCGCTGCGAGTCAGAGTAGTAAGGATAGAATAGAACTTGGAATGCTCAGACGGCGTGCGTACCGGCAGGCGCTAGAGAACTGGCGTGCGCGCCTGGAGGAAGGAAGGAACGCACGACAACGCATTATCGGAGCCATACTGCCAAACTTTGACGCGTGGCTAGAGAGAAAGAGTGGCAACGTGACCTTCAGACTGACACAGATACTCACCGGACATGGCTGTTTCGGTGAGTATCTGTGTCGGATTGGACGCGAACCCACACCACGGTGTCACCACTGCGATGAGGAGCAAGACACGGCGCAGCACACGTTCGAAGTGTGCCCTGCTTGGGACCATGAGCGCTGCGGCTTAATTAATGTAATAGGAAGAGACCTTTCACCGCCTGCAGTTATAGCAGCAATGCTGGCGGAGGAAGACTCATGGAGGGCAGTGGTCTCCTTTTGTGAAAGAGTAATGATCCAAAAGGAGACCGCCGAGCGAGTTCGCGAGCACACCGACCCTGCTCGGAGACGGCCACATCAGGGTGGCAGTGATCAACGCCCTGAGCTAGAGACATGAGGTCATGAGGTTGGATGCGATTGGCCCAGGGAAGAGCCCAGCATGGGCGACGCGCAAGGAAGGCTCCGGCGCAAGTTCTTAAGAGTTCCCGGAGCCTTTCATCATGCGCTGAGGGTGGTTACCGGGGGGGGTTTTAGTGGGTACAATCCCACATAACCCGGTCTCCCTCCTAGGAGATCGGGTATCTTACGAATATTTCGAAGAGAAAAAAAAAGGTGCCTCCTGCGATACGTCATGTTTTGTCTCTCCCACCTACACAACACTTGTGTTCGTAATCAAGGACTGAAACAGTAACCGAAATAAGGGGTTTAAGCACTGTTTTTTGGAACTGTTAAAAAACAGAAACGATACTGTAACCCAATCAATCTGTAACCATTTATTTCTGTTAACAAGTGATTTTATCTGCAACCTTAATAGGTACATGCCCTAACAAACTGCACGGTGTGACAACGCGGTCTTCTCACTTCATTGGACTTTACATACACTGACACAACATGGCCATGTTTTTCTTAAAATAATTGCAACCGGTGCTTTCACCTTAGGTTCTTTGAACACGTACAATAAATTTCGCAATATCGCTATTTCGGTTACACTTTAAAACTCTTTAAAACCCTTTACTTTTGGTACAGATTAATTTCTGTTACTGAATTACACGTGTTTCGGGTTAACATAATTAAAAACACATTCAAAAGTTACAGTTTCTATTATGTTTCACTTTCATTCTGTAACACTTATATTTCTGTAACCTTTACGAACCTGTTTTTCAGCCCCTGTTCGTAATCCTTTGAAGAGGCCGCAACTATACAAGTAGCGTTTGAACTGGAACCCGTATCGTGAAAACAATTCAAAAACTTCATATGATATTGAAATACCGTCACTCAGAATTTTTTGAATTCTTATCACTAAAATATGCCCAGAGCTTAGCAATCATACAGTTCCGAAACTATTGTGTAGTGTACTTACCACTGCCTCGATGGTCTAGGGGATGGCATGTTCGACTGCGGCCGACGAGGTCCCGGGTTAGAGTCCTGGATCGGGCCATAACTGAGTATTGGGTTTTATGACTAGAAATTCTCAGCACTAGCAGCACTAACTCCGGGAGTTAGGAAGTTGGCGGTGTTTAACATGATAATAGTCGTTAAAGTCCGCAAAACCGCATTGGAGCACCGTGGTGGGTTTAAGCTCAAATTCCCTCTCTCCTATGAGAGTGGAGGCCTGTGCCCAGCAGTGGGAAGTTAATGGACTGTAGTGGTGGTGGTGGTGGTTCTTACCACCGAAGTAGGCACTTCGCGTTCTGGTAGTGGAATGATATTATGAACTCGGAGCCTAGCGCTTAAGGCTTTTACCTCATATTTCAGGGGTCTAGGGTTCGAATCTCATATTTTTCGGTACGCTGTACTATTATTCTAAAGTATTCTAGAATACTTATGAAAGATTGCGGAACCGGCAGGATTTGAACCTGCTTGTCTCTGGGAATCGCGCCCGGAACGCTATACTACTATTATAGAATACATACTAATTCAATTCCTCCTCTTTAATCCTCCATTTTCCGGGATAAAAAGTAGCCTATGTCCTTCCACGGGATATCTACAATCTATCCCTGTACCAAATATCATCAAAATCGCTTGAACGGACGGGCCATGAAAGCGTAGGAGACAGACAGACACACTTTCGCATTTATAATATTAGTATGGAGTATAGATTATATCAATTGCTTTAACGATGCATATGAAAAACATGGTGGGGAAAGCTGCTTGAGAATAAATGCATAGTAAAAGTTCAGGCTAGGTATATATTGCCAGGAAGTTGAATCCTCAAAGTACAGTGCTATTCTTGAAATGCTTATTGCATTGTTTGTTTAAAGCATGGAATTCAAATTTCAAGCTGAAGTTTTGTTTGTAGACAACCAGAAAACTTTATATTTGGATATTTGCAACTTTGAGCGCGCATTGTAAGCATTTTTTTCAGTAAAGAAACAGTTTTTAAATGCAATTTTGAAGTACCGTTTGTAAGTAAGCAGGTATCCCCAGCAGAGTCAATTTTGGAATTTATAATTTCTGAATTTTTTCTGGTCTGGGTATGGTGGGAGGCTTCGGCCGTGGCTAGTCTGCCTACCAGCAAACACGTGCAGCCGAACAATTTAGCGTTCCGGTACGATGCCTTGTAGAAACCGATTTGGGGCATGGGTTTAATATAACCTCCATTCCCCCAACCGGTTAGCCCGCTACCATCTTAGACTGCATTTTAACTAACCATTAGATGAGATCGCAGTTAAGAGCTAACTTGTAGTGGATAAAAAAGTCAGGTTTTAATGGACTCGCTTTGTTGATAGTAGCTAATAATAGTTGCTGAAAGAAAAAGAATACCACTTACTAATGAAAAAATTTAGATTTATATTTTTGAAGCAAAAGGTGAATATTATTTTGAAGATAAAATAAACCTGTATGCTGTTATGATGGTTATTAAATTATATAATAAACGTATAGGAACATAGGTAAATATTTTTCCTGAAGGTGTTTTGTTCTAGATTTTCTAAGGCGTGACCTCTTAACCACTGTAAACCCGACAGCCTTATGGTTATAGGACGTACCGTTCTGTAATGAGGGCGTGAAATTTTCCCAGGTAAATTCCAAACACTTAAGTAAATTCAATAACCTTCCGCAAAAAAAAAAAACGCAGGTAATTGACCAATCTTGATGATTGATTGATTTCTTGCCTTATGTTCAAACTAGATGGTGCCCGCGACTTCGTCCGCGTGGATTACGGTTTTTTGATTTCCACGAGAACTCTTTAATTTTCCAGGATAAAAAGTAGCCTTTGTTCTTCCCCGGGATGCATAGTATCCCTATACCAAATTTCATCAAAATAGGTTGAACAGACAGACGACGCACAGACAGACAGACATACTTTCGCGTTTATAATATTTGTGTGGATTATCAGCGTCAGTTAAAATAATATTTAAGGTAAGTAGATAGAACAGGGTTTTCGTTCACTTGGGAGGGGAAATGGGGTGTAATTTTTCATAAATTACATTGGAATGACATGTTTTTATTTTTTAAATAATTATAATTTAAAATAAATAACAAGTATTATGTACAATAATTTACATTTTTAACAAAATACATAATATCTACAACCTTTAAATTAAAAAGTGGACGTGTCATGAAACTGGTTTGGTTCTTAGTATTATGGCTTCCCCTGGCGCAAGAGTTAACTTCTTCCCTTCTATTGTACCACTGAAAAAAAAAGATTAAGTCAAAATATGTTCATTTAAAATTTGTACCTACACAGTACACTTTATGAACGTCAAGTGTACGAAGTATAAGACGTGATGTTGACAATTAACGACCGCTTCTTAAAGCTAAAGCTACGAGGGTTTACGTGCCCTGGTCTGAGAAGAGCCTACAACAAACTCAGCCGATTTTTTTAAAATCATAGTTTTTTAAATTAATGAGTGATCCAACTCTGGGAAGCTTTTCTTAATGGTATTGTTGGAGTAAGCCATATTATAGAAAGTTAGGTTACAACTTGATTTTAATTTTTCCCACACCGGAAATTAGAATAAATTATTATGCAAAAAGTCACACTTTCGATTCTGTCTAACTAATTTTTTTTTCTTCATTTCTTCATTAGTTTAGCGGCTTTGAGACGAATCTTTTAATTAAAATCATTAAAGCTACAACAAAAGAGCACTACAGAGATGCGATTCAAATAATGCCGATTGTTTCATTTAAATACTTCTTGCTGACCGAGTTAATTGCTGGCTTTTCTTGCTAGGAATGATATTTTGGACCAGTAGTAGATCAGATTCAAAAGCCCTTGTGATTCTTGTTAAGGTTTGTTTGAACAAAAAAACAATTGAATTACACTTTGAATAAGAATATTAGCTTTAATATAAGCAGGCGTTACTTTGCAAAAGTCCATGACAATGAAGGAACTAGAAGTTTAATTCGATATAATCCGCCACAGTAGACAAATCTATGTGGTAAATCGTGTATCTTGTACTTGTAGCTTGCGATATTCATCGCAAAGTAAGCTAGAAATTCGCACCACACAAATCTTCTAGATTATTCTCAAGTCTTAACGTACGTTTCACTGCGACACCGGAGCATCTTTAGGAGGTGTTGACTCGACAATGCACGATTGTTTAGTGAATATCGCAAGCTAAGTACGCTGTACCGGATTATAGCGATTAAACTTCTAGATCCTTAAATAAGAATAAGAATCTCACCCAGCAACTCTCGTAGAGTGTATACTGGACACCACGACCGTGGCTGGTAGCTCCAGATATCGCACTCTCTTCAGTACGATAGTATCAGGCATCTCCGACACGTTAAACAGTAGAACTATTGTGTCGAACGTCCTCAAGTACCGTACGAGGTACAACGTTCTGTTAGAGAGCGCCCTGACTAAGTAATTGCCGTGTGATAGCGCCTTTTCCTTCCGCAGCTTTACTAGTGTTTGGTAGACCTGTGAAATTAAAACAACGTGACAGAAGGGCTGGCTCATTTTTTGCGTAAAGGATCAGCCTGGCTGTCCAGTGTGGAAATGTAGCCAGCATTCTTACCACCATTCCACGTGATTTTATGTAGTAATTAGGTTTGCCTAGCTAGCATTAAATTCTATTGTATTATTTAGAAAAAAAAACAACGTTATAATTTTCAAACCATGTATGGCTTTAGCACGAGGGATTGGATGTGTGACGAAATTTGTGAATAAAACTCAGCAATTCGTCGCTTTATTAGTTCATCGTAGATGTGTTAAAAAGATTATATACCTTAAAATGACTGCGGGCGTCCAGCTTCTGTTTAGCGAGATTAATTTCCGGGTAATCCTCAGCGACGGGCAGCCACGTCCTGTTGGCCGTGGAGAAGCCTGCGTTGGTCGTGTTGTCCCAGTGGTAGGGCGTCCGGCACGGATCCCGGGAGTAGAGGAGGTAGGTCTCGTTGTTCCCCCGTCTTAGGGCCTCCACGTCCACTGTATCCTCCCAACTAACGAACCCGTCCCGCATACCTGGGGAGGATTTTATTGTAAGTGTACAGACCCAGGCTCCAGGCTCCAGGCTCCCTCTGGAGTGTAAATGAATCGACTCCGTAATGAGCGAACACATTAATTCAACATCCTTATATAGACCTTATATAACAAGGGGTGCCAGTCGATACCGCGATGTAATTTCGTACGACGCCATCTAGTGTTTACATTGCACACTACACTGATACTATAATGATACTAGCACTGATATTCCACCACCAAACCAAACAGTAAGCGTCATTCCAGAAGTAGGTATTAATTTAACACTTTTAATATTTTGTACTTTCGGATGAAAGGCACAGAGATAGATTATAGTCTGGAATAACACATAGGCACCTTTTATACCGAAAAGTTAAAGAAATTCTGCGGGCACCAAAAAAAACCTCATTCTAAGCTGACGAAGTCGCGGGCGGGGAGGGTTCGGCTGTGGCTAGTTACCACCCTAACGGCAAAGATGTACCGCCAAGCGATTTAGTGTTCCAGTACGATGCCGTATAGAAACCGACTGGGTTTATGGGTTTAATATAACTTCCATACCCCTAACACATTAGCCCCCTACCATCTTAGACTGCTTACGACTGGCTTACGACTTACCAGATCGCAGTCAAGGGCTATCTTGTAGTGGATAAAAAAATCAATCATTTATTCAATTTAGGTACACTGTAGGTACACATATTGACGTCCATTACTTACATATAAAACATGATGGTGATAATTAGTTACGGTATCTTAAAACTAAAGCTATGAGGATTCTAAACGCGCCCTGGTCTGAAAAGAGCTCATAAAAAACTCAGGCGGGTCTTGTTTTTCATTATCACCATCTCACAAATTATCGTAAATAAGGAACTATCAGAGCCATTAGAGCAAATTATTGCCAAGCTCCAAATGTGTACCTATCTCTTCGCCCTGGTAGGTGACAGCGACGCCCGGCAACAGCATGTTGAGGCTGGTGAGGCCATCCACCATGTTAACGCGGAAACGCGACGGCGCCCTGTTGTTGTCGTGGTTGCCAGTCTGCAGAATAATAACGAACGATGAGGCTCGTAAGATAACGTATCCTTGAGTACTAAAACTGCCTCGTTGGTCTAGTGGTTGGCATGTTCGACTGCGGCTGACGAGGTCCCGGGTTAGAGTCCCGGGTCGGGCCATAACATGTATTGGGGTTTTCTGACTACAAATTCTCAGTGCTAGCCCGGAGTTAGGAAGTTGGCGGTGTTTCACCCCCGTGCCTCGGAGAGCACGTTAAGCCGTCGGTCCCGGCTATTATCACTACCATGATAATAGTCGTTAAAGCCCGCCAACCCGCATTGGAGCAGCGTGGTGGGTCTAAGCTCTAATTCCCTCTCTCTCATGAGAGTGGAGCCCTATGCCCAGCAGTGGGACGTTAATGGGCTGTAGTGGAGTACTAAAAAATCAGTGATCTGCATGATAGGCAAACTAGGAACCGCAATAAGCTCGCAACTCCTTCGCTTCGCCTCAAAATAGTCTCGAGTAATACGTTTTAAGCTGTCAATTGATTACGATTGGCTTAAACAATTGGGCCTCTTTTTTTACGCTGCGTCGTATTGAATCGTTAAAAAGCTTGGCTCGAAGTTGCGTATATCTAGTCCCACAAACTTATCTGACCCGGTAACATCGGTGTTAGTAGATATAAAAAATATTAGAAATTAAAATAAAAACAAAAACAGGCATAAGAATTAGTTCCAAATTTTGGCCACCGGGCCAGATAACTTGTGGGACTTTAGACAATTGGGCCTTTTTTTTACGCTGCGTTATATTGAATCGTTAAAAGCTTGGCACAAAGTTACATACCTGCCAGTTAGCAACGGCTCCATGAGGCATGTAAGTCAGCCACCTCAGGATGACATAAGCAAAGTCCCTCGCATTGGATTGCTTGGAGAGTTCACTGATGAAGTCGAAATTGAACGGGAAGTGTGCGCCAAGATCACCGTCCTCGTTGCCGTAGTACAACATTGTCATGGAGACGTTCGCGTAGCCTTCCGAGAATATCACACTGGAAATTCAAATTAAAAAAAATTTGCTCGTGGCTTTTATCATATCGTGGCTCGTATCATTCAGAAAACACATTCAATAATTCAACCGAGAAGAGTTGGAAAATACTGCTTTTTATATTCGACCCGTCAGTTCCGAACACTGTCTCATGGGCAGTTAAAGAAGAATGATACAACAATCTAAACGAACGAGATTCAGTAGGTTCTTATTTCGGGACTCATGAAGATAATATTATTGTTTACTAGATGATACCCGCAACTTTGTCCGCGGATTGGTGTTTTTAGATTCCCTGATCTATAATTACCTGATTATAATAATAATAATGTAAAACACAATAGAAATATACAGTATATAAAACATTCAAAACTTACGGCTAACTGAAATGGTTAAAAAACGCATTTCAGATGTCACAAGTCAAAAGACACAATACATAAACACATTAAAACTTACGGCTAACTGAAATGGTTAAAAAACTCATTTCAGATGTCGCAGGTCACAGGTAGGTACTACTTTCTGTTCTTGTCACGATGCACAGACAGCCAATAGTCAAAAATAGGGCTAGGACCCTCACAGACGACCTTGAGGATTCGATTGTTAGAGCTCCGAAGCCTTTCCCAGAAAGACGCCACACGAGCTCTCACAATACAATAAAAATCGGGCTCTCTCGCTTCGGCAAACATTGTAGAAGCACTGCAATACCGCGGTAGCCCCATGAGTATTCTAAAAGCATCGTTATATTGCACACGTATTGCAGTGTATGACTTCCTCAAAAAGTTAGTCCATAGCTGGCATGTATAAAAGCACTGACAGTGGGCGTTAAATAGCGTTATTTTAACAGCCTTACTGCATTTGCCAAATCTACGTGCCAGCATATTGCAACGAATCGAGAGTGCCCGCCTTTCTCTCTCAATGTCACTGTCGTCCTTTAATTGCTCTGTCAAAATATATCCAAGGTATTTGAACTTCTGTACAACCCGAACTGCTTTACCATTCAAGATTATTCCTGGAATCCTTTCCGGACCTTTTCCTGACTTAAAAACTATCATCTCAGTTTTATCAACATTGTATTTCAGTTCATGAGCATTCGCATAATACTCACAGACGGAAAGCAACTTTCTGAGTCCTTGGATAGACGGGCTCAGGATCACCATGTCATCAGCATAACTCAGGCTATTCACACAAACACCATTGATATGGCATCTGACATTGGTGTCCCTCAGCTCCTCTATTAAGTTGTTCAGGTAGATATTAAAAAGGTCCGGAGAAGTAATTCCTCCCTGGCAAACACCGCAGTCTAATCTATATGAATTAGAGGTCGCTTCGCCCCATTTCATAGTATTTGTTTGGTTTCCATACCAGTGTCTCAACAGACCCACAATTTCGTTTGGGACCTGGGACCGGTACAATTTCTCCCAGAGAATATCATAATTAACTAGATCGAAAGCCCGGCTCAGGTCTAGAAAGCACGCATAAATAGAGGTCTCACGTCTAGTGTAGTACTGTACCGTGTGTTTCAAACTAACAATAGCTGAGTCCGTCGAGAGACCAGGACGAAAACCAAACTGTGCATCATCGATTACCACATTTCTAAGTAGTTCGGGTTGTACTAGACGTTCTAGAATCTTACCTATTACTGTACCCAGGGATATAGGACGATAATTAGCAGCAGAACCCAAGTCTCCGGTTTTATTTTTTGCAATCGGAACAACTATTGTCTTCATCAAATTATGGGGAAGATACGAATATCTTACACACAAGTTATACAGACCACATAGTTTCTCATGCAGTACTAAACTACCATATAAAACAGGTTCAGTGCTTAATTCATCGTATCCCGGGCTTTTCCCCCTTTTCATTTGTACTACAATTTTCGTTATGTCTTCAGTTTTAAACCGTATCTTAACCTCGTCAAAGTGGGGTACTGAATGTACATAGTCATTACCTTTTAACATAGGGTCTACTTCTAGCGGTTGGATTTTAAACCGTTCCGCAAACATATTGGCTATCTGTTTGTGGCAATGCAAGCCATCTACTTTTATTGGTTTGCTATGTTTGTAATTAAATGCCCTAGTCTGTTTCCAAAACTTAACAAAATTTTTCTGTTTACGTTGCATGGCCAAAATGTCTAATTTAATGGCTTCTTCATTTCTTTGACACCAACGTAATTTATTTTTAAAGATTCTTCGTGATTTTAACATATTATCATGCACAGTACCAGTAGACGGTTTACCCGCCAACACCCATGATTCAAAGCAAAACTTATACCTACTATGACTTTCTTGAAAGTGAAAATTCCAACCTGTGACCTGCTTGTGCTTGATATTGTAGGTCTGACATCGCTTTGATGAGCGTTTAGCAACTGATTGTAAAATTTCTACAATATCATTATATAACTTATCAATAAATAAATAGTGACTACATAAGTTGTTACATCTATCACTATCACAGGCGCTACATACAATTTGATCACATATTGTAAGAAGTCTATTCTCGCAATAATTAGAGTACTCATTTATTTGACTAGCATCTCTGTCACCCCACCGAATGCCCGTCCCGGCAAGGATACCGTCGTCAAGTGTGAGACACTCTGTCGCTTCGATATTACATACTACGCGTAGCGGAAAGTGATCAGACCACGAAATATCATACATAACGTCTACGCTTACTATAGATTTCCACGCAGATTCGGTAGTAAGACAGTGATCCAACCAACGGCGACTGCCATGCGATTCACTGATAAAAGTAAACGTGTCAGAATTGCTACCAAGCTTACTCATATCAGCGCAAACCCACTCCTGCTCGTCACAATAATGCCTCAGCTCGTTCCCGAAACGGGCATTCGGATGCGCATTAAAATCTCCCAAAATATAAACAGTCGCCACATCACACTCATCGACAATCGCACTTATTCGTGCTAGGCAATTAGTAAAATCGGGTAGATTACCTGAGAAAAAATGTAGTAGTGCTAGCTTTCTCTATTCCAAATCGGTTTATTAATTGCGGCGCGAAGGAGTAACAAACATCCAAACTTTCACATTCATTATATTAGTGGGATGTCATAAGTGCATATTTATTCTACATTATATGTATTTTATATAAAGATTAAGATATTTTTTTAAATATATGGGTGTTTTTGAGCACTACATAATAATAATATGTTCGTAATATATATACTGAAAAGTTTGACTCCAGAAATCTCTCACTTCAGAAAGTATCCGTAAATTATCCTAAAGCGAGCCCGAGTTATAAGATCCTTATTAAAAGTTTCATCACTGTCTCTTTCATGTAACAAACTTGTTCGTTTGTATTATTCCCACATTTATGTCCGATACATTTTGTATAGATAGGTAGGTACATAATAAAACTATAAAATACATTGAAATCTAAATTATAACTAAATCATAAACTGCACATTTAAAAAATCATCTAAACCGCATATATTTAATTTGATATTCTTGCTTTTACAATTTAAAAAGTATTTAAATAAAATACAAAAGATACTAATTGATTGTAAATGAAATTAAAAAACTGTTTTCACCATGTTCAGACATAATAAAGTTGAATATATTATTACAGCATTGCTACAGATTTTCAATCTTATTTATTGGAACCATGAACAGATTTATTTTTATGTGACAAGATTTTAATAAATATTTACATAAAAATCAACGGTAGAATGTATGTAACCGTATCACTTCGGAATTCACAATTCGAACCGGTACATAAGTAGCGCTGTATTCGGGTTCTAGATTCAGGGCAGGACATCGTTTGCCGGGCACACTAATATTATACCAGTTAAAGTAAGAATACTGCCTCGTTGGTCTAGTGGTTAGCATGTTTGACTGCGGCTGATGAGGTCCCGGGTTCGAGTCCCGGGTCGGGCCATAATTAAGTATTGTATTTTTCCGACTAGTAATTCTCATATTTGTTTCTTTATTTAAAGGTTGTCTGGAGGCGATCACTTTTAGTGATAAGACCGCCTTTGCGCACTTATTTATGTTTGCTTGTTCACTGTTTTTGTTTCTTATTTAATGTTTTGTGTGGCAATAAAGTATTTATCTATCTATCTAATTCTCAGTAATAGGTACTAGCCCGGCGTTAGGAAGTTGGCGATGTTTCACCCCCGTGCCTCGGAGATCACGTTAAGCCATCGGTTCCGGTTATTATCACTATAACATGATAATAGTCGTTTTAGCCCGCAACCCGCATTGGAGCAGCGTGGTGGGTCTAAGCTCTTATTCCCTCTCTCCTATGAGAGTGGAGGACTGTGCCCAGCAGTGGGACGTTAATGGGCTGTAGTGGAAAGTAAGAATACTACATTTCCCCAAGTAATTGACGATCTGCAGCGGTGTGCACTGTTGAAAGGCCGTTGTTTGTGAAGTTTGGATTTCGTCGTCGTCGTAGTAAATGATGTGATAATCACATTTGCTAATCTAATTTAGCTACTTACCGGGTGTCTCCACCTTTGTCTTGCAAGTAACTATCCACGAAGCCTCGCCACTCGTGTACGCGATCATACAGCTCGATAAGGTCCTTCGTATAGAGCGGGATGGTGTAACCCAACTGATGGGGTTCGAACTGTGCAAGACCACTCAAGGGGTCGTCGGGGTAGCGACCCCCGTGGTCTGCGGGGTCCGCTTCCATCAGGTAGGGAAGGGCGTCTACTCTAAACCCATCAGCACCTATAAATACGGAATATAACTATGATTAGGGTCTGATCTATGGTCATAGTTCTTAGTACGAAGTTTGATGCGAAAGTTTGGATGGATGTATGAATGTGGATGTATAGATGTTTGTTACTCAATCACGCCCTAAGGGCTGAACGGATCTGCCTGAAATTTGGCACAGAGATAGATTATAGTCTGGAATAGCGCATATGCTATTTATTTTTATTCCTGCGGGAACCAAAAAACCTCGATCCACGCAGACGAAGTCGCGGGCATTAGCTAGTTTTCATATTAACTGTAACATAAAGATGCAACTTCTCAATAAATCAATGTAGGTTGTATACTCATCGATTCAGAAGATATGTGCATTGAAAATGTAAGTAGGTTAGGAATTATAACACTAGTAAGTAAGGATTCGTTGTTAATTCTGTTACTTAGTAAAGAGTAGATACTAAGACTTCACTGAATAAAGACGTCTTCACCAGCCATATTAAATGAAAGCATTAATTATGAACCAACTAAGCAAAATTCATTGGTGAAGGGCTGGCAAAGTTTTTGCTCAACGGATCAGCCCGGCTGTCTAGCATGGAATTGTAGCCAGCATTTTTGCCATCACACTACGCAGTCATGATTTGTAAAGTAATTAGGCGAGTAAGCTACAATTTTGTCCTAGAATAATATCGTATCTTAACTAAAATAATCATAATAATTAAATTAATTATGAATATACTAGCTGATGCCCACGTTTATGCTCGTGTGGACTAAGTTTTTTAAATTCCCACGGCAACTGCTTTATTTTCCGGGATAAAAAGCTGTGTCACTCTCCAGTTCCTCAACTGTACTCATGCAAAAAATCACGTCGATCCATTGCTCTGTTGCGGCATGATTGAAGGAAAAACCAATAAACAAACACACTTTTGCATTTACAGTATTAGTATGATTATGAACCTTTATCGAGCCAGAACTTCATAATATTGATCATTTCCTTCTGCACATCTGGGTTTCTGAAGTTGAAGTCAGGCTGTTCGATCGCGAACTGGTGAAGATAGTACTGTTGACGCTTTTCACTCCATTCCCAAGCTGAATTCGCGAACTGACTGATCTGGAAAGGATATACAATTTACAAAGGATTGTCACAGAACATTTCAGAACATTTTTTTTTAAATAATACAATAGAACTTAACGCTAGCTAGCCTAACCTAATTACTATATAAATCATGCCCGCGTGGAATGGTGGCAAGAATGCTGGCAGCATTTCCGCGCTGGACAGCCAGGCTGGCCTTAGGCCGGTAACCCTTTGGGTGGATACTTGATGGCTGCACAGACACCAAATTTGATCAAAATTTGAGAAAACTTTTAAAAACGCGCTTCTAATATGTAATTTTGTATCACATGCTTGTGTAATTTCAACGCACATTTTTCTTTAATCTATAGTTAAAAATGACAACAACAAAGACCTAAAATTCATTAGGTTAGGTTAGATTTAGGACCTAAAGTTAATTTAATTGACTGAGGATGTGAATTTTAGGTCTTTTGGAAGACCTTCTATTTAATAATCAGTAAAAAATAATTTATTAATGACTTATGCATCTTCCCTTTTCAAACATTAGCGCAAATAGTAATGGCGTCGAAGTATGACAAGTTGTGCCCTACCCGAAAATTTCCGCCGAAAGACAAAGAAAAGATAGTGAGCATAAAGAAAATAAATTAATAATTTCGTGATTATATTTACCCAGTTCGATGGTGGAAGTCTGTTCGACGCGTTATTTGGGTCCGACAAAGCGTCAGCCCACACGAAGAAGTCTTCGAACCCTGGCTCCTTGGCCTCAGACTTAATAAAGTATTCAGACATGTTGCTAGCGTGGTTCGGCACGAAGTCCAATAGAACCTTTAGACCTAAATATTGGACAAAGACGATAATAAAAAATATTAAATTAAAAACTATTACTTATTATATTTACAAGAAATACACGCCATCCAAGTGCCATCCATCGTTAATGTGCATGGTGCCCAAAACTGGCGCTATTGCCTCGTTGAATGGCGAGGCTAAGCCGTTTTGTTAAATAAGCGCCAGCTCTTTGGTCACCTGAGGCACAGTTTTGTATAAATACCAATACTGTGCCTGAGGCGTGGATCAGTTTTTGGGACACGACATGTAACAAAGAGGTGGGGCGCATCCACAGATGGATAGATGGACTTTATTACACCTTTTTATCATTTTAGTATGGAACCATAATGATAAAAATTTCCTCCTAATGAAGGCATTATATAATATTGGACAATTTAAAATTGATAAGATAAACTTTATAATCACGTGACGTAGGTGACTATAATATAAAAATATATAATATAGATATGATCGTTGTTCAAATATTTAATCTCAGTAGTGGAGTCATTACTGGATGTATTCTGTTTTTGCAAATTACGTTTTTTTCAAAAGAATTAAAAAAAGTTATCTTTTAGCTTGCTGTAAATTCGAGTTATGGAATAGAATTTACGTATATACAGTAATACACAACTACAACTTACAACTATCTTATCTTACTAATATTATAAATGCAAAAGTTTGGATGGATGTATGGATGTTTGTTACTCAATCGCGCCCCAACAGCTGAACGGATCTGACTGAAATTTGGCACAGAAATATATTATAATTATAACAGTCTGGAATGGCATATAGGCTACTTTTTATCCCGGAAAATTAAGGAGTTCCCACGAGAACCAAAGAAACTCAATCGACGCGGACGAAGTCGCGGGCATCAGCTAGTGTATCATAATTTAGATAAATCATTAAGTCAAAGGAAAGTTGTAACAGCCGAAGCGTTATGTTAATACCAATGATTTTTATAAGTTACCATGCTACCACAGTTGTTTTTGTATTAATACACATGTTTATTTTTACGAATTTGCGATGCCTCGCACGTACGTAGCCACGGCCGAAATGCGATGCCTCCCACCAGGCATCTGATCTGATATTAAAATTGCAGGAAAAAATACCTAGTTCATGTGCCTTCTTCATCAGATTCTCAAAGTCCTCCATGGTGCCGTACTCATGGTGGATCTCATAGAAGTTGCTAATGTCGTAGCCGAAGTCCACCATCGGTGACTCGAATATGGGGCTCATCCAGACCGCGTCCACTCCTGCCTCGACAAAGTGCTCCAAGTGATCCGTGATACCTTTAAAGGCAAATAAAAATAACGATTGCAGCGCAGCTTGGTGGACTATGGCCTTAAAACATATCTGAGAACCTTCACAAAAGCTATGCATATCTAATACAAAAATCGCATTATAATCAGTTGAATAGTTGTCCAGGAAAGTGGTAATAAAAAGATGCACAAACAAACGCACAACCTCTTAGGGCAAACATAATATATACCGTCTCCGTTCCGTCGTAGGTAACAAACTTGTAATGCCTGTTTCTAGGCTTAGTAATACTAGCAATTCATATTCTGTTGGTAACCCAAACTTGGTATTTGTGCTTTCGGTGAAAAATGTAGAATAATATGTTTTTCACAGTTTTTTGAAATTTCTTTTTTTTTTTTTAACTTAATTCCACGCGGACGAAGTCCAAACGCTAGTTAATAGATAAAATACATAAATTTTACATTCCTGTGTAGGTATGATGTATATCGCAAAAGGTAACACAGCAATAACACAAAATCCTACGTCTATATTAATCTGTTTGTATTGCGACAGGAAACCATTACGAAATTCCGGCGACAGTTACCACTTTTGTGCCAAACTGTTTACAGTCAATACACAGCAGTTATAATGCCCGGAATATAATAACGGAATCGATTTAACATTCGCCATTATCACAGCTATTGTCGTGATTTGGTCGTTTACCTAAAGCTGTGCTAATGGTGCCTATATCACAACTACTAAACTATTTATTGTAATTTTCGAGGGTTGTGCCCTTTGTGTTAATTTAATGTCAAAACCTTGATAACTAGTTTTAGATCAATTTTGATACCAATGCAATTGTTATCAACTGCTCGAAGATTCAAAAGCACTCGTAAAAGATTATTTTTTAAAATCTAATACAAGTTAGCGCTTGACTGCGATCTCACCTGATAGTCTAAGATGCAGTCTAAGATAGTAGCGGGCTAACCTGTTAGGGACATGGCAGTTATAATAAACCCATACCCCTATTCAGTTTCTAAACGGCATCGTACCGGAACACTAAATCGCTTAGCGGCACGTCTTTGCCTGTAGGGTGGTAACTAGCCACGGCCGAAGCCTCCCACCAGGCCAGACCAGGGAAAATTCAGAATTTATAAATTCCCAAACTGACCCTACCGGGGATCGAACCCGGGACCTCCGCGCGTTGATACAACAGCGCTCAACACTGCGCTACGGAGGTCCTTAGTTAAATAAAAAAGAAATAATTCCTAATAATTTCTATACACAAAGACAGTTTTAGGTATATTATGTTTTGCATTACCCCAAATACTGAAGGATTTTTTTAAAATAGCTTACCTTTCAAATCCCCAATACCATCACCGTTGCTGTCCTTGAAAGACCGAGGGTAGATCTGGTAGAGGACACAGTGCTCCCACCAGTCCAGGTCTATTAGATCCGGAGGGGGAGGCGCGGGAGGTCCACGGTCTCTGGTTGCTATCACTGCCCAGGTTATGGCGCCTTTGAAATACATGATTGACAAATTAACTATGAATAATTTTTGCATGTAATTAATAATAATTCTAATAATTAACATAACATTTTATTAAATATAGTGACATCCAACATATATATTTATTTTAATTATTATTTACACAATTGACGGAGCACTCAAATCTGGAAACAGTGCTGCTCACACGGAAAAAAAACACTTCCAATCTCACGACCATCGTGAGTTGGCACCCTATTCAGAGCAAAACTCGCAATAACAAGTCATAATTTAAAAAAAAAATAAACACGACTGCCCTACCAAAAAACGAACTAAAAAGTTAAAAATCTAAATTAATCTAGGTAGATTAGAATCTTATTCACATTTTTATTAAATTGTATTTTTTTATGAATCACTGGATATTGAACTATAGTATTATATATTTTTGGAATCTACTCATCATTTTCTAGATGATGATTATAATTATTACCTTAATCTTATTTTCGATTTTTTTTCAACTTTAGTCTTTAATGCGGGATCATGGTGACCCCATCAATTTTTTTTTAATTTTACTAGCCTATGTCACCCCGAATAAGCTAGGGATTCTAAAGATATCACATTTATCAAAATCGGTTCAGGCCTATAGAAGTTATGGGGGAATATACAAACTCACATACATACATATATACATACATACATGAACCCTGAAAACAATATACTCCTTTTTTCAGGCAGTCGTATAAAAAAGGTCTCTGACACAATATCGTCAGAGGATAACTGGGTACGAATAAAAAAAAACTAATATTCCCTCTCTCCTATGAGAGTGGAGGCCTTTGCCCAGCTGTGGGACGCTAATGGGGTGTAGTGGTGGTGGATACTAATATTATAAATGCGAAATTATGGATGGATGGATGTTTGTTTCTCAATTACGCCAGAACGGCTGAACGGATCTAGATGAAATTTGGTACAGAGACAGATTATATTCTGGATTAACACATAGGCTTTTTGGCCCGGAAAGTTGAAGAGTTCCCGCGGGAACTAAAAAAACCTCAATTCACGTGGACGAATCAGCTAGTTTTCATTTATGGACAGTAACTTGACATGTTAACAAAAATAAATAAAATATAATCCTCTAAAAATGTTGATATGAACCTATTTGAGCAAAGTTCTTTCAGATCTTATTGAAATAAGCATATAAAATAAAATCACTTCTAATAATCATTCTGGATTTTCTCTGAATAGAATATTGACTTTATTGGAAGAGCTGAATTCACACTATTTTTTAATATTTGAGGAGGACCCTAAAATGTCCTCCTCACACAAAAATACGAAATCTTGCTGGACTAAAAATCATTTATTTCTTCTCCGAAAAATGTTGTTGGCATTCTACGTTTAGGACTCTACCAACGGTTTGGCCCGTCGGTGCCTATGGTGTCGAAGAAATAAACTTTGAGATAAATTCTACTCTCGTGATTCACGCATACTTTACCTGCTATAAGACCAACTCCAAGGACCACAACGGCAGTAATGCCAATCGCTCTGCCCATAGAGTGCATGGCACGTGCTCAAAGAATGGCCCAAAAATAATGAACCAGTGTTAGATTCACTAGACGATGCAAAAGTACTTGTAAAAGTTTATTTGAATAAAAAACATTAAAAAAAAATAAAAATGGCCCTCCTATTCTGACTTATAAAATATGACCCAAAAAAATTGTTCACAAAGAAAGACCCACTGCGAATGCCTCACGGTGACTGCCCCACAATTTATGCCCCCGCGGGTTTTACTAACAGCGCGTGCGCAAGTCGCAGTGGTCGGAACTTATCTAGGATTATAGTTTGAGAACGGTTGGCTCGTTTTGTTAAGCGTGAAATATTTATAAATATTTATTTTATATCTATAACTCCTTAATTTTCCGGGACAAAAAGCGCTTCCCCAAAATAAAACTTGTCTCTATACCAAATTTCATTAAAATCGGTTGAAAAGAAGGTTGCCCGTGATAGCGAAATATTTTCATTTATATTTTTATTTATACTTTCGCTAAAGCGTTATCGATTATAGACAGTAAATAGACACGAAACGTATGTAACTTGGCTACGGGGGCAGGAGCACCAACACAAGCTGAGTGACTCTCCTATTGATAGAGTTGTACTACTGTACAAAGTAAGACAGTTTCTAATACATTGTTTGTAACTTATTATAATTTTGATTTATATTGTATATAATATTTTATGTTTATAAATACCATTTCTATTCTAATTTTAAAAATACCAGGAAAAGTGACGTTGCCAGAGGATCAGCAGAAATAAGACTTCCGCGTAGATTTAAGTGTTTTTACAAACTAATAATATGGGGTAGTATGGAATCAGGGATGATTGTAAACGGTTGCCAAACCAATTATGCCTGTAAAACTTGTATGAGTGTAACCGTATAACTACATTGCACATATCCTGCATCAGCTCTGAGCGTATTATAATTTATCGCGATTATATCTATCTATTTATTATCGTGATTATATTATATTTTATTGCAAGTATGTATGCATCATTTTCGTCAGAGGGTATCATATTCGCGATTAGATCACTTTTGAGGAAGTACGCCTACGGGGGATGTAATTTTTCAAATCCGTTCATTTATTCAACCGGTTCAACTGCAGTTATTACCTCAATTGGATGTTTAGACCCGTATCTGAGGTCAGTGTTATGAATACAATACACAACTTGGCTATTCTATTCTACGGACGGAACCATTTTCAACTACAATAATATAACTATTATGAGATAACCAGGTTATATTTGTCTGTAGCTGATGCCCGTCACTTCGTGCGTGGAAATGAGAATGAAATGAAAATATACTTTATTGTACACCATACATAAAACACACATTAAACAAATACAAAAAACTGTACAATAGGCGGCCTTATCGCTGAGAAGCGATCTTGAGAGTGGATTGAGAATTTTTGATTCCCGCGGGTACTCTTTAATTTTGCATTTATCAATACTAATATATATCTATACTTTTATATTAATATTACAAATGCGAAAGTTTGTATGGATGGCTATTTGGTACTCAATCACGCCAGAACGGCTGAACGTGAATAGACTTCCATTCTTAAGTGTTTTCCATAATTTTCAAAATAGTTTTAAGTCTCTCAATTCTTGGTCAGCATGGTGGACTGTGGCCATTTAATTCTGAAAGGGATGCTCAGAAAAAAAACCGACGATGGATCATACTAATATTATAAATGCGAAAGATTGCTTGTTTGTTGGTGTTTTCTTCAATCACATCGTAACAGACCAACGGATCGGCAAGATTTTTGGCATGGGTATAGTTGAGGACCTGGAAAGTGACATAGGCTACTTTATATGTCGGAAAAATTAAGGAGTTCCCGAGGGAATAAAAAGAACTTATTCCACACGGACGAATATTTATTTTATTTTCACTCACAAGTCCCACATTTAAGATAACTTACATAAAAAGTAAGGTGCCAAGTTGGCTTTTTGCGTAGATATGTATAATTTTGTAAATATAACATTACAAGCAAAATACACTAATGACGTAAAACATACATAGTATGGATTTCGTATAAAATTGACAGTCATTGTGTTATTTTAGGGTTTTCCTGTAAATTACAATATTAGGTGATACCACAGAATAGGTAAAGTACGTGATACCACAGGTGGTACTTTAGTCTATGAATTTCCCGTTTTGACTTTGAATCGGAATAGAATGCGGTTTGACTCGGAATTCTAAATTCAAATAAACTTAGTTTTAGGGACGTTAATTTTACATTTTCCATAACTGTTTTCCGTGTTGGTTCTTGGATTTTGTTTTCCTTCTAATTTTCATGCAACCGTGGACTATGCATATTCGCGTCTTTTTCGAATACAATTTAAATAATTTCCATACAAAAAGACAATTTTATTGGTAAACACAACGATGTGTCATGCTACCATTGCTTAAAGCAGTATTATTTAGAGATATCAGATGTATATGACGTTCCTTAACGTGCCTAAAATAAGGATTGTATTTCTGAAACAAGAGCGACATCAATTTTAAAACAATACTGCTCTAAGCGATGGTGGTTAGCCCGCAGGAGAGAGAAATTATTGCGTATAAATTATTGCGCAAATTCTCATCGTTTTTGAAATGGCTTGAATGACTGATTAGATAAAAAATCTTCTAACAAAGCTAAATAACAAATATCAAATGATTACCTGCAAGTTATTTGCGTATATTTTAACAGTGATAACAATATTTTGATACGTGTAGCGGAAATGTGATAAGGTAATTGAATTTTTTCATTATGACAATTAGGTAAGGTCAATTAATGCTCAATTAAAAACATTGAATATCTTCGGAGGAAAACTCAATTTGTTTATTTCATTTAATACACAATGAGGGCATACTACCATTGCTTAAAGCAGTATTATTTTAATAATATTGATGCGCTTGTGTCAGAAATGTATTCCTTATTTTAGGGACGTTAAGGAACTTGCGTCACATAAAACTGTATTTTTGAAATAATACTGTTTTAAGCGATGGTAATTTGTCCCCTGGTGCCTCTGAAAATTGTATAAAAGCCTCGATTAAACGAAATATTCTTTTACGATTTTTTTTATACAAAGGCACAGATCAATATAGATATTTTGAGTGGTAGGCAGCCCTGTAAAGGTCGCCTAAATCAGGTCAATACTAACTCCAAGTAGGTATTATTATGTTAGTGGTACAGTTAATGTATTTTCGTACGCTCGGGATATAACGCGGCAATAACCGCGGGATGTAGGTTATGTTCGTAAACACATCACGTCTACGCCGGGATCGGGGGTATTGCCTAATTTCTTTCTTAATAGCTTATGGAGGTGGAATTAGGGCTGTCACACATCCTTGCTCTTATTCGACGAATCAGGCTTAGAAAAAATTATATAATTATTTTGCTTTTTTTATATGGTCTAAGGTACATTTGCATAATAGGAGGTTCAAGTTACGTTAATGTTACCGTTACTTCAACCACTAATAAAAGCGAAATCGGTTGCGATTAGATCAATATTGCTTACCAGAGTAGACCTAACCGTGTAAGAAAATATAAACTAAATAATTTATGCGTCTGGGAATAACGGGTCGCGTTTGGACTAGGGCGCGTTAAGAACCCTCGTAGCTTTAGTTATAAAATATCGATTATCACCATCATTTTTTATAAGTTTCGGACGTCAATAAGTGTACAGTGTACCTAAATTGAATAAACAAATATTGATTGATTGATTGACAGCTCTTTGCCCACTTGCAGTAGGACGTCGCGTCGCTGCATGAAACTTTAATGTATCAGTTTTAATTTTTTCATAAAGAGTCAACCCTAAGTCCTTAGACTAGGGCTGGCAGTACGAGGTCGCGGTCAGCGTGCTATCGACAGGGCTGATTAATTAACCTCCGTGATTAATGCGAGTCGCGAAAAAACAAAGCTAATCAATTCCCAGTCCCCTTTGGCACCCCTGCACCCCTGGGAGAGGTTCAGGGTAATCGTCGCACTTTTAAACGAGCGGTCGAAAAATGGGGTCATGGGTACAGGCATGGCCATAGGAATTAGGAATATAAAAGAAGGAAGAATAATAAAAGAAGTAGAACGTTCATTCGCTATAATCCGCCACAGTAAGTACATGTATGTTGTACAGTAGGTATCTTGCAATATTCACCACATCACACAAATCATCCAAATTATTCTCAACTTACGTTTCACTCAGACACCGGAACGTGTTAGATTCCTACTGTGGTGGATTATGGCTAATTAAAGTTCTACTTCTTTCATTATCATGGACTTCCGCAAAGTAACGCCTGCTTCTATACAATAGAAGGAAGATTGTCTATGTAAGTTGATCAAGAAAGGAGATTTTCAGCAACTTCAGATTTCAAGCCAACAAATAAATTATGCGATGTAAATAAGTTTACATGTGGCTCTGTAAACATTAAATAATGAATGAATAATAAATAATAGTTTCTTAATTTTTTTTTATTGTGATCGAATAAATACAGTTTTCTTTCTTTTACTTCAATTTAGTTTCAAAATTCCAAGTATTCAAAATTGACAGTATTAAAAACTAAAAGGTTTAATTTGAAGGTTTTTAGAAGTTATAGTGGATACATGAAAACTTTACACTCCACTAGCTAATGCCCGCGACTTAGTTTGCGTGGATCGAGGTTTTTTGGTTCCCGCGGGAGCTCCTTATTTTTCCGGGATAAAAAGTAGCCTATGTGCTATTCCAGACTATAATCTATCTCTGTGCCAAATTTCAGCCAGATCCGTTCAGCCGTTGGGGCGTGATTGAGTAACAAACATCCATACATCCAGACATCCATACATCCATCCAAACTTTCGCATTTATAATATTAGTAAGATTTTGGGCATTTGTGCTATAAAAGTGCGAGTAATAAGCGTCCAATACGAATGTTCCTTCACATGCATACATACATACATACATACATACATGAACCCTGAAAACTGTACGCTCCATTTTGGGCACTCGTGTTATAAAAGTGCGGGTAAAAAGCGTCCAATACGAATGCTTCTTCACATACATACATACATGAACCCTGAAAACTTTACGGTCCATTTTGGGCACTCGTGTAATAAAAGTGCGGGTAAAAAGCGTCCAATACGAACGGTCCCTGGGTTCCGTAACTCGGCCCGGTGGAGCTATTGTGCGAGGAAGAATGCTTCGCGCGCTAGAGAGAATCAATTGCGACCACCATGACTGTTTTATATAGAAACGAACCATTATGGGGGCTCAAACTATACGAACTTTTTTTCTTTTCATTAAAAACTAGCTGGTGTCCGCGACTTAATCCGTGTTGATTGAGGTTTTTATGGTTGCCGCGGAACTCCGCCGGGATAAATAGTAGCAGCTATGTGTTATTCGAGACTATAACTCTGTGCCAAAATTTCATCCAAATCCGTTCAGCTGTTCTGGCGTGATTGAGTTTATTATGTGACAAAGTTTCGATTGGATACAATTTTCTCGATAGAAATATTTCCAAAGATTTCTCCAAAATCTTGATTTTTTTTAAATTTAGAAACGGTAAGGATTTTTCTGCAATATTTATAAATTACTAGCGTCGTAATCGTCTGCGTGGTTTGAGGTTTTTTGGTTCCTGCGGGAACTCTTTAATTTTCCGGGATAAAAAGTAGGCTATGTGTTCAAAATGAGGTGGATCAGTTAGTACAATCATAATGCATGTAACAATAGAAATTATAGAATGTAATCACGTAATATACCAGCGTCCTTGCCCCAAATAGGACAGATAATGATTTCCTCTATATAAATGAATGAATATATATATATATATGAATGATATGTTGGCCGCGACTTCGTCCGCGTGGATTAAGTTTAATTAATTCCCGGGGGGACTCCTTAACTTTCGGGGATAGTAGCCTATGTCCTTCCCCCGGATGTTAACTACTTCTATACCGAAGTAGCAATCAGACAGACAGACAGATAGACAGACACACTTTCGCATTTATAATATTAGTATGTACCTAATAGCCAGAGTGCTGTGGAATTACTGCTATCGCTTAAAGTAGTATTATTTTAAAATGTCGGTTTCATATGACGTCACTAAAATAAAGACTATAATAATTAGTCTGAAACAAGAGCGTCAGCAACATTAAAGTAATACTGCTTCTAGCGATGGTAGTAAGCCTGCTGTTAATCGCTGCCTAGGAATTATGTACGAAGGCACTGAAAGCTGGAGAAACCCCTCCTTTACCCCAGAATTATATACGAGGGCTATCATAGTCTGTTATCTTTTAATTTAGTTAAATTTGACGACCTAAATTGCGTAGCGTTGAGGTCTTGTAATCGAGTCCTGGGTTCAATCGTTTAATCAAAAGCTTCCATACTTTTGAGACTTTCTCAATGTGTTGAACTACGTCATTCAAACCTATGCCATACAATTAGACATACGAGTACTTCTGATGACAATGACACACTGAAAAACCTTTTAAAACAATTAAAATTATGTTCCAAGTAAGGGGGAAATCGTGACTTCAATTATGTATGTTATTGTGATTTTACTAAACTATAAGAGCTACACGCGTTATACTAATATTATAAATGCGAAAGTGTGTTTGTTTGTTGGTTCGTTGGTTTATCCTTCAGTCGTTTCGCAACGGAGCAACAGATCGACGGCATGGGTATATTTGAGGACCTGGAGAGTGATAGGCTACTTTTTATCCTGGAAAATTCAAAGAACTCCTGGAGTTCCCGCGGGAATAAAAGAAACCTTAAACAACGAAGTCACGGGCATCAGCTAGTATAATATTATAGTTTGCCAAAGCAAACATTTATTTATTAACTATGCGATGATATTACTGCTTTACTGTATATTGTGTATTTGTTGTAAAGCTTTGTTTATTACACTTAGTTATGAACATATTATTTAAACTTTGAGTATGAGTTTAAATGCTCTTTTCTCTTGAGAATTTTTTCTTTGCTAAACATCCATTTCATGCGGCTGTAAAACTGCCCTGGCCCAATTTTTCTGCGAGGCATCTAGGTCTCTTTAGGACTTATAGCTTTAACTTTAATTGTGAGAGTAAACTTTATAAAGAAACCTTATTTCATTTCATTTATTAAAATCGTTTGACTGTCAGGCCTCGGATACACGGACAGCTTGACTGCTTCAAGCTGCGACTGCACAGTGAACTACAGTCTTCTACGTACACATATATATGGGACCGCTCGAGCAGTTGTGAGTTGTGACAACTTCGGGCAGTTGACGGCAGTTAACAATGGTAGCTTCAAGCTGTTGACTATGACTGCAAAAGCGGTCCGTGTATGTTAATCACTGGCTAACTGCTCGAGCAGTTCGTGTATGATCGGCCTAAGACTTAAATAAGAATTAAAATATATCAAACTATTCTATACTATTTAACATTTTATGTCTGGCAAATTAGAAAAGACAGTTGGCCTAAAACTTTCATAATTATTCTTGGTGTAAATATCAGAATATTTTGGTTCAAATAATGGCAAAGGCGGAAAAGTTTTGAAGTTTTGATTATAACAAATGTATATTTAGTTCGACATGAAGTAGTTAGGCTCTTTTCATTATTCTTTCCTTTTTTTTCAAAAGTTCAATCAAGATTGGCAAGGGCTACAGCCTACAGCTACGAGCTACGCGGTTACATTGTTTTCGGCTACGACGCTACTACGACGTAGCTGGCGGGTGAACGGCCCGGCTGTATAATGGAGCGGTCGATAACCTCCCCCCTCCCCCTCGTCCCACTGCAATCCCCCTTCACCCCACACCACGTAGACCGTGGGTGGCATTCTTAAAAGAGACTTTAAACTTGGTTCATGTAGTGGTTTTGTCATTCATTTGGTATACGTGCAGCTATTATGAGGTGTAAAGTGACTGTAATGGGTGTAGTCAAGTTAATACTGATTAATGTCTTCGTTTATGTGTAATATAGTTCATCTCCGAAGAAGTTTAACCTGAATTTTTGCTCTTAGTAGGATAATTACTGACGGACGAGCGGGCCAGTTGCGACAACGAATACTAGTCGATTGCGATAGTCAAGCAACGTTGACCCACGTCGATAACTGGATTTGAGTCCGAATTTGGAAGTTCGAATTCAGTTTTTTCGTTTCCTCTGTGCCTCGGAGAGCACGTTAAGCCGTCGGACTCGGTAATTATCACTAATAGTAAGTAGCCTAAGAGTTGAAATAGAACTCATAGTCGAGTTGTGTGCCGAAGGACCTGGGAACCTATCGCATTGATGCCTGATTAATAGAATGGGGTCACGTCAGCAATGAGTAATATGAAGCAGACAGATATATATCTCAGGGATGCAAGTTCCAAATTTCGTCAATATCAGTTGAACTTTGTAAACGTAACAGACAGACACTATCCGTAAATAATAAATATATAGTATGTGCCTACTCCGGGGAAGTTTTGATTTTCTGAGGTAAAAAGTTGCTAGACCGTATAAACTCTTACACGGCCCATCCATAATTTGATAAAGTGATAACTTACATATAGGTCGGAAACAGGGTCCCTTTTGACCCCATTAAAAGAAAATAAACCCACGTTAAACTCAATTTAACGCGGTAGAACTAGCAGTGAACAGTCGTAGAACCGTTTAAAAATAAAATTTTCAATTGTTACAACACAGAACACGGCTAAGGCTTTGGTCCATCACGTGGAATGGAGTTACAGCTCCGTGTGACAGTTTTGGCAGACACTCCGACGCGGACGTGTCTACAGTGCGCTGTAAGAATAGAGACACAATTCTACAGTTTCCGCGGATGTGGAGTAAATTGCCTTATTTCTACAATTGGGTATTTGAAAACTATTCAAATAAATGATTTTTTAGTGCTTATTAAATAGAGGATCTCCCAAAAGTCGTGATATCCACGTCCAATGTTAGTTTTATGTTGAATAACTATTTAAACTGTCGATTGAAGTAAAAAAGTGCGTCGATCTTTGATGATGTCACTATTCAATATTTCATACAAAATCCCAAACTAAGCACGTGTTTTGAAGTTTGAAAAAAGTTTCTGATTTGACTACTTGTCAAATACCCTGTATATGTCTTTTCTTTTGTCGAGCTTGGCAAATAATCGACGCATGGCGAGTATTCGGCTAAGTTTTTTGTGGGCTTTTCTCACACCAAGGCAGTTGGAAGTCTCGTAGCTTTAGTTTTTTGACGACCTCCGTGGCGCAGTGTTGAGAGCTGTTGCCTTAACTTGCGGTGGTCCCGGGTTCGATCCCCGGCTGGGTTTGGAAATTTATAATTTCAGAATTTTCCCTGGTTTGGCCTGGTGGGAGGCTTCGGCCGTGGCTAGTTACCACCCTACCGGCAAAGACGTGCCGCCAAGCGATTTAGCGTTCCGGTACGATGCCGTGTAGAAACCAAGTAGGGGTATGGGTTTAATATAACTGCCATGCCCCTCACAGGTTAGCCCGCTGCCATCTTAGACTGTATCATCACTAACCATCAGGTGAGATCGCAGTCAACGGCTAGCTTGTAGTGGATAAAAATGGAATAAAAAAGTGACGTAAATAATTAGGTATTTGACAACAAGTCAAATCCGCAACTATTTTTTCAAACGCCAAGCGCGAGCTCAGTATGGGATGTTGTATGAAATACTGAACTGTGACGTCATCACAATTCGATGCACTATTTTACTTCAATCGATAGTTTAAAATGGTTTTTGAACATTAAATTCACAGGGGACGTGGATATTACGACTCTTTCGTAAGAAGGTTTGGAAACAGTGGTGGATTCACTTGATGATCGAAAGCCTTGGCAAAAGCACTAATTGTATAATATTGGTAATAAAAAGAATATTTGAATTTTAATATAGACAAAGAATATTATAAGGCAGAGGATAGAATTTAGAACAAATTTGTTCGAAACAGTGTCCGCTTCTACAATAAGCTACCAGAAGACATGTTGAAGATGACTCTGAATAAGTTCAAAGTTAATGTAAAACGTAAACTCATTGAAAAATCTTATTACTATGTAAAGGATTACTTAAACGACAAGGACGCTTGGCAATAATTTGTTCGAATGGCTGTAATAGTTAGTTAAGATGATTTGTGATATGGTGATAATAAAAAAAAGACCCCGGTTGAGTTTTTTGTGGGCTCTTCTCAGACCAGGGCGCGTTTGGAACCCTGGTAGCTTTAGTTAGATAGATAAGATAAGATACCGTAACCGATTATCACCATCATGTTCTATATGTACCTACTTAAGTAATTTTTAACGTACTACATAAGTGTACCTACAGTGTACCTATATTGAATAAATGATTTGATTGATTTATTGATTGAACCAGTGGTAGATTCACTTGGCTATTCAAATGCACTTTTTAAAAGTCGAGTTGAATAAAAAATATTTGGTTTTGATTCGTAGTATGTGGACAAGATTAGCCAAAAACAGAAACATTTGGAAAAATTAAGAGAAGGCCTATGTCGAAGGACACGCAAATAAAATTTAGTAACAGTTTGGTTAGTTAGTTAGTTTAAGTGTTATTTAAAAATAACTGTTCGTTAGCGCTGCAATAAGGGCTAATTTTAAGAACAAGGCTTCGGTATCAGGACTCGAGTTTATATTGCGGCTGCTGCATTGTGGTACCGCTTTACTAGTTTCCTCTAGCTTCAAACGAGTCCCAATATCCTGAACTCGAATATCCTTAAATATAATATTTTTAAAATGAAATCCAATCCAAAAATGAAACAGTTGGAACAGAAGGTGGCAGATTCCCTCCGGCGCGTGGAGCGTTGTGAATTTTAAAATATCGGATTTGATTCGCCGCCAGCCGTCCCAAAAGAAAATTTTATTTTAAAATCATTCACGATTGTTCCTACAATTTTATACGTTGGAACTCGCGTGGGAGTTGGAACTTTCCAAATAAAACTTGGAAATACTTTATGGGACGTGTTGTCCTATACATAGGTATAGGGTAATTCCGGGGGTGATGGCCGTACGGGAGAGATAGCCAATCGAAATATTTCAGTAATTACTCGCTAGATGTCGCAAGTTCATTTACGCGGCTATATTATAACCTCAAATGTCATCACGTATTAAATATTAATTTAATATAAAATTTCTTTCTTAATAGGTATGGCCATCTCTCCCGTAAAAATAGGAGAGATGGCCATGAGAAGTTGGGGATAGATAGCCATATGGCCGTCATTCCCAAATCGCATTTTTTAAGCAAGCCCATGTTCTTACCTACTTATTAATTAATTAGTTCTTACCAATAAATAAATCATAATTTTGCTGCTGAAATCTATCTGATTTTAATATCCAGTGTTTGTTCTAGATGTCTAATAAGTACATAAGAAAAGCTATTAGTCTCAGAGGTAATTGGAGTGAAGAATCTTTAAAGGCAGCTATAAATGCTATAAAAAATGATGGCATGTCTGTTTATGCGGCTGCAAAAACGTATGGAATACCTCTAAAAACTTAAGAGAGGCGTTGCAAAAAAAATGATTACAAGAAGGGACCTATGGGACCAAGCTCATTGTTTGGAGCAGAAAATGAAAAGAAAAATAGCTCTTCATATACAAACAATGCAAGCAAAGGGTTTTCCACTAACTGTTGAGGATGCCAGAAGAATAGCTTACGAGTTTGCTGAGCAGTTAAAATTGAAGCACAGATTTAACAAAGATGTTGGAAAAGCAGGATACGACTGGTTGCAAATGTTCTTGCACAGAAACCCAAATATTTCTTTAAGGAAGTCAGAAGGTGTTTCTTTGGCTAAATCAAAAGCCATGAATAGGACTGAAGTGGATGCATATTTTAAACTGCTTGAGGGAGTCTTAATGCAAGAAAATGAACACCTGACACCGAATTGCATCTTCAATATGGACGAAACTGGCCTGCAGTTGAACAACCGGCCAGGACATGTACTTGCTAAAAAAGGGTCTAAAGCGGTTTCCACAACGACATCATCTGAAAAAGGTGAAACAATTACCGTAATAGCATGCTGCAATGCTGAAGGTGCTTTTCTACCACCGGCTTGTATAATGAAAGGCAAAAATAAAAAAGATGAATTTGAGGATGGAATGCCACCAGGATCAAAAGTTTACATGTCTGAAAAATCTGCGTATATAACATCAACAATTTTCCTAAAATGGTTACGAGATATGTTTGTACCAAGAAAACCTCCGGGAAAAGTTCTTCTTTTGCTAGACGGACACTAAACTCACTGTAATTCTGTGGAAATGCTAGAGTACGCAAATGAAAACAATATTATTTTAATTTCCATGCCAAGCCACACATCCCATTACCTTCAACCCTTAGATCGCTCCGTATTTAAATCCCTGAAGACCCATTATTATGAACAATGCCGGCTCTGGCTAAAACAAAACACAAATCGTCGCATCACAAGACTTTCTTTTGGAGCTTTATTAAATAAGGCCTAGGGAAAGGCAGCTTCAGCTGAAAATGCAATTGCTGGATTTAGAGCAACCGGAGTATACCCATTAAATCCAGAGGTAGTACCAGACTACGCCTTTTGTCAAGCGCCTGCTGGTCCATCTTCTGATGTCCGTAATGAACTTGCAAGCGAGTTGGAATCTACCGATGAAACATCAATCCCTCCGGATTGTTTTGAAGAACCTGACAGAGTTTCAAATTACAGCCCAGAAATGATACCTCGTAAACGTAGTATGAACTCGTGCAACACTGCAATTGATGGTCCGTGCACTCCAAAAGCGAATAAAAACTTACAGGTCACTCCATCGCAAATTTTGAAGGAAAATATCACCGATTCCACAAAAACTTGAAGAGGTTCGAAAACGATCTAAGCAAGTTGGTAAGCTATTAACATCTGATGAACATATTTAAGAAAGAAAAGTTAAAGAAGAGGAAAAGAAGGAGAAGAAGACAGTAAAAAAAATAAAAACAGAAAGAGTCCAAAAAAAGATCACAAACCATGCTGCAAGAAGAAAAAAACCAATAATAACAATATCTGAGAGTAGTGATGACGATGAAGAGCCATCACTGCACGATTTTTCAGATGAGAATTTAACAAAAGAAGAGGATAACTGCGTAGGGTGTGGAGAAAACTTCTACCTAACTCGCCTCACTGAGGATTGGATCCAGTGTGTCTTGTGCAATTTTTGGGTTCATGAAAATTGTACAGAGTTTGACGATAAGTGCTCAGCATGTGGGAAAAAGCTTAAAAAAACCATTAGAACCAAAAAATAAAACCATAGAGTAAGAAGGACTACGGTCATGGTGCAGAATAACACTGGCCATCTTTACCCTACTCATATGGCTATCTCACCCAGGGTGAGATGGCCAATTGTAATTTTAAAAAAAACTTAATTTTAAGGTTGATCTCATTTAATACATATTTGTGCTGAAATTGTAAAAGTTTAATGTTCAATTTATAAAAATAAATAAGTTATTAAGATAATGCATTTATTTTCATTTTGACACAGCCTTGTAAAAACTATGGCCAACTACCCCGGACTTACCCTACTTACCTAATATTATACATGCGAAAGTTTGGATGAATGGATGGATGGATGCTTGTTACTGCTGGACGGATCTGGATGAAATTTGGTACTTAGATTATTATTATTATTTAGCCCGCAAAATTACTAAGTTCCCGCGAACCAATAAAACATCAAACGAACAACATGCTTGTGGCTTAACTTTCGTGGTTAGATACCACGAAAGTTAAGTCACAGGCATCAGCTAGTGATTAACAAATGTTAAAGATATCATAAGGATTGTATTAATTGAGTCAATGTATAATGTTCGCATATAAACCTTCAGGCACGGCGATCATCCATTTGCGCAGTAGGTGCACTCTCCATTCCCTTACTCTCTTAGTCCTATCGGACAGAAATCAAACACGACCTTAGAGGGATCAGGCGGAAAGAAAAATATTGAAAATTCTGATTGAAATTATTTAGTACTAGCGAATGCCTGACTTAGACTTAGACTTCGTCTGCGTGGTTTGAGGTTTTTTTGGTTCCCCCGGGAATTCTTTAATTTTCCGGGATAAAAATTAGCCTATGTGCTATTCCAGACTATAATCTATCTCTGTGCCAAATTTCAGCCAGATCCGTTCAGCCGTTGGGGCGTGATTGAGTAACAAACTTCCATACATCCATCCAAACTCTCGCATTTATAATATTATTAAGATAAGACTAGCTAATGCCCGTGGCATCGCGACTTCGTCCGCGTGGATTAAGGTTTTGGGTTCTCGCGGGAACTCTTTAATTTTCCGATATAAAATTCCAGACTATAACGTGTTTAAAAGCAAGGGCTCAGGACCTTCAGTCATGAGGAAAAGGACCAACAAATTACACCTACAGTGTATATCTTCGGCAGCCAACTTTAGGATTCATGATAGAAAGGTGTTGGGTAATACGCCTGAAGAGAGTTACGCAAAGTTATAAGGTCAACTATTAGTTTAGGACCCCCATAGCGCAAACGAAGCCTCAGCACCGTGGGTAATATGTCGTTAGGGGCGTAATTGGTGTGGCCTGCGGGGGGCGTGCCATGCTGACCCGTATCTCTCCACATATTTCAATGAAGGCGACGCCTGGCAGGCGCAAGGGATTATGACCCTTATTGTACTATATTTGAATTCTAATAAGGGTTGAGACACATGAAGGCTGACAGCCGGTTTCAATCCGGATCAGTTTTTGACGACCTCTGTGGCGCAGTGTGTAGCGCTGTTGTCTTAACGTGCGGAGATCCCGGGTTCGATCCCCGGCTGGGTTTGGAAATTTATAATTTCTGAATTTTCCCTGGTCTGGCCTGGTGGGAGGCTTCGGTCGTGGCTAGTTACCACCCTACCGGCAAAGACGTGCCGCCAAGCGATTTAGCGTTCCGGTACGATGCCGTGTAGAAACCGAATAGGAGTATGGGTTTAATATAACTGCCATGCCCCTAACAGGTTAGCCCGCTACCATCTTAGACTGCATCATCACTTACCATCAGGTGAGATGGCAGTCAAGGGCTAACTTGTAGTGGGGAAAAAAAAGGATCAGTATTTAATCGGAAACTTAGTTTTAATTCCTCCTATAAATAAATCTATGCAAACAGGGCGTGGGTCTGGTGGGAAGTTAGAGGTGTGGAACACCCTCCTCAATTTCTCGGGATAAAAGTATCTTCCGGGATGTTGCCAACCTCTGTACCAGATTTCATCCAAATTGGTTGAAAACATGGGTCGTTAAAGCGTAGCAGACAGATATACAGATAGACAGAGAGACATACGTTCGCAAATATAAAATTAGTATAGAAGTGTAGTTATAAGAAAATTCTGCTAATTCTCTTTTAATTTGATCTGAGTCTGTGGAAAATCCGCACTTACTTTGCGGTGCCTTTCCACTATCCTACCGCAAAACATCGTCAGGGTCTGCATCCGTACACACTACACAGTCGAAATTCCACGGACGAGTACGAAGCGATTTGCTTTCTCGTTTCTAATTTGAAATCTCTTCTGGCTTCCGTTTCCCCCTCTGCTTTTAATGTTGGTATATTCAATTACATTTAATTTTAAATATTATATTAAAAAATAAATAACAAAAAACCAACAAAACTCAAATAAAATGAGCTATTGATGTAGAATATTACTATTTCAATGATATGAGGAAACGTGGACACTGACAGTAGGCCTCGTCCACAAATTTAAAGTCGCTCAGCGTGCTATGGAACGGGCTATGTTGGGAATCTCTCTCAGGGATAAAATCCGGAACGAGGAAATTCGTAGAAGAACCAAAGTGACCGACATAGCTCTGCGGATTAGGAAGCTGAAGTGGCAGTGGGCAGGTCATATCTGTCGCAGAACCGATGGCCGTTGGGGCAGACGTGTTCTGGAGTGGAGACCGCGTACCGGTAAGCGCAGTGTAGGACGACCTCCAGCTCGCTGGTCCGATGACCTAAAGAATGTTGCGGGAAGCGGTTGGATGAGGAAGGCGGAGGACCGTGTTTGGTGGCGCGCTCTCGAAAAGGCCTATGTCCAGCAGTGGATGCATACGGGCTGATGGAATGGAATGATATGAGCAAGTTCAACCTGTTTTGTTCACACAAACACAAATAACACAATTTTTGTAATAAGTATCTAATTTCAGTTAAAGATCCCGTGAAGCGTAGACTAGAAACCGCGAAGGTTTCTTCGCTTATAGAACCAAATCGGATTGGAACCGGGTCAAACGTGTGGTCGCACCCTAAAGCTTTTATTTAGGCTCGCGTCGGAATAGCATTACGGCTGAGCAAATTACTCGGAGTGCCATTAAAGAGTGGAGATAAGGAGGACATATTTTCTGGAAAATGCCTGCATATTTCCCTTTACAATTGTTACCTGGTGTACACCGGGATCTACTCAACTGGGAAAAATTCCTTTGCTGGATAATGTCTTTCCTTTCCTTTTAACCTATTCTATTATCTATCTATTATAACCTGTTCGTAACCCAGCAAATAAATGAATGAATTATGAATTACAAGAGATGCTGAAGAAATAATACTAAAAGAAATAATTCCTAGTTTTTTTAAATTCTCACTACAAGTTAGCTCTCGTTAGGTTTACAACAGCTTATTCAAAGCCATACCCCAAATCAGTTTGTACACGGCAGTCTATATCTAGCCTAATCAGTTCCATATTAAAAGGAAACGCCAGGAAGTTTGTATTGTGTTCGAAATTAGAAAAAATAAATAAAAGCTTTATCGTAGCTTATTGCTAGATTTTACACATTTAAACTTATGAACTAAATCTAGAGTAAAATAAAATCTAACAATATACAAAAGGCAGCAAACTCATCATTACTCAGCAGTGATTTAAAAAATGCTTACCGCTGGTTTTTGGTTTGTGCCGGTTCTATTTGATTGTACAAAAAATGCGCTGCGCCCTTTGCCTTATATTTAGACTATAAATATTACAAATATGACAAAAATAACTTATAAAACCAAAAAAAAATATATAAAACTTAAATTAAAATACATACCCAAAAAAAAAAACATAATAAAAAACGCGAAATGATTAAACAATACATGAGATAAAACGAAATAATACACTATAGTATAGATTAGGATTGGTTAATTTGTCAAGATGTTTTATTGTGATATACAATCACTAAAAAAATTACCTATAGCTACGCTGACAGCTCGCAGAGTATTATAATATAATATAATGCGAGATTCCCGATTCGCATTCGCCTGTTTCTAGTTCGAGGGAGTTAGATTGTGTAATTTCCTGACTCTAAGTTAGGAGTTAGTTCCAGTACCTAGTTCGTTGAAGACATTAGACAATATCTTCACTACAAGTTTGACAAGCCATACATCATCTTTATAACATTTAGGTTACCTTGGAATAGGTTTTAGGGTGCCTGACCAAGAGAGACATGCTACGTTGTTAAGCTGCGGGTCGGCACAACTTCTTCCACTCGCTTCTGTCATCCGTGAACGCATACCTAAAATCCTACTTTAAAAAAGTTCTTAGATTTATATTGTGTGATAGAGGATATGCTAAACGCGTAAGAACTTTAAATTTAAGAACTAAAGAACACAATTTAAATCAAATCAATATTTATTTATTCAAATTAGGTACACTGTACATGTACACTTAATGACGTCCGATTACTTATAAAACATGATGGCGATAATCCGTTACGGTATCTTAAAACTAAAGCTACGAGGGTTCCAATCGCACCCGGTCTGAGAAGAGCCCACAACAAATCCAGCCGGGATTTTTTCCATTCATCTTTTCTCAGGTCTTACTCTCCTCTTTTAAGTCTTACTCCTGACGCAAAAAGAGGGTTGTTATAAGTAACGTCTGTATCAATCGGTATGTCTGTGGCATCGTAGTTCCCAAACGGATGAACCGATTTTGATTTAGATTTTTCGTTTGAAAGGAGAATTCATCGCGAGTGTTTTCTATCTCTATGTTTCTCTATATTTTCAATGTCTATGATTCAAGAAAATCGGTTCAGTTATTTGAAGATCATCAGCCCTTTTCTAATTGATAAAATTCTTGCAAATTTCTAGAGGATACTTGAAGAAGAAAGACGTAAAAGCTCTCCTGACTCATTTATTAACATGAACAATAAAAATATTACAGCGAGAAAATAAAATCACACAAGAACGACACGCAACGACGGGTGACAATGTAGTTCGCAGCAGATGCGCACGCATCCTTTTATAACCTCGTCTCTGACACCATCGTTATTTTTCTTAATCGCAGGGAATGTATTCCATTCTTAAATTTCATTTCTTTATCCTGAAACAAGTATCTTATGTTAGTAAATATCTTCAATACGGCCATACTGACCCGAGACCGTCCCCGGGCTCCTTCATTTCAGCTCCTCTAGTCCAGCAGTGGCATTGCTTAGACTCCGTTGGACACAGACCAGAATCTTAAAGCTCTTAAATGGCAGGCGTAACAGAAGCACCTGCAGGCCTCGGCACCACAGAACGTTGTTGGTTGCTGGTAACCCGGAAGATCATCTCATGTCCTTGTCTGCACCTGCGCACATAAAACAAAAAACTTCACATATCTTTTTACGGCCATTACCGAATACAACGCTTCAAATTTCAGAAGACACGTTAGGCGTATAAATAAAATTCGAAACGTTACGACCACTGGTTAAGTCATTAAGCGCGACGTTAGCATGACCTACCACGACAAGACAGTGGCACAACGTTTTACCCTAACTGGTAAGCAGTGTTAGAACAACTTGGGCCTAAGTCATTAAGCACGACGTTAGCATGACTTAGCCCGGCAAGACAGTCGCACGACGTTAGCTTGTCTGCCCGATACGATGAAGAGTACACATCTAAGTCATAGGCACGACGTTCGCAATAACTTAGTACGGCAAGATAGAGGCCCGACGTTAGCTTTTCTGCCCAGAGTGTACAGACAGCACAGGCCTAAGTCATTAAGCCCGACGTTAGCATGACTTAGCCTGGTTAGACAGAGGCGCGACGTTAGCTTGTCTCGTTGCGGTATCGTTGAGAAAAGTATAAAGAGCAACTTCATGGCATAAGACATAGGCGCGACGTTAGCATAACTTAGCCCCAACAAATAGTGCACTCGGCCAAACCTGAAACGACATCAGTCACCGCATCCTTGCACGCAGTTAGTCGCGTAGCGTCACACCTCCCAGTGTGACACGCCTTGTCACGCCTCGCAGCAGGTAGGCGAGCGTGAAGTGTCGCGCACTAGGCGAGCGCGCAACCCTGCGCGACCGGTAGACGTGCAGCAGCAGGCAAGCGCGCAGCCCTGCGCGACACGTAGACGCGCAGCAGCAGGCAAGCGCGCAGCCCTGCGCGACATGTAGACGCGCAGCAGCAGGCAAGCGCGCAGCCCTGCGCGACATGTAGACGCGCAGCTCGGCGCAGCAGGCGAGCGCGCAGCCCTGCGCGACGTGTAGACGCGCAGCTCGGCTCAGCAGGCAAGCGCGCAGCCCTGCGCGACGTGTAGACGCGCAGCTCGGCTCAGCAGGCAAGCGCGCAGCCCTGCGCGACCAGCAGACGCGAAGCAGCAGGCAAGCGCGCAGCCCTGCGCGACACGTAGACGCGCAGCAGCAGGCAAGCGCGCAGCCCTGCGCGACATGTAGACGCGCAGCTTGGCTCAGCAGGCAAGCGCGCAGCCCTGCGCGACCAGCAGACGCGCAGCAGCAGGCAAGCGCGCAGCCCTGCGCGACATGTAGACGCGCAGCTCGGCGCAGCAGGCGAGCGCGCAGCCCTGCGCGACATGTAGACGCGCAGCTCGGCTCAGCAGGCAAGCGCGCAGCCCTGCGCGACCAGCAGACGCGCAGCAGCAGGCAAGCGCGCAGCCCTGCGCGACATGTAGACGCGCAGCTTGGCTCAGCAGGCAAGCGCGCAGCCCTGCGCGACATGTAGACGCGCAGCTCGGCGCAGCAGGCAAGCGCGCAGCCCTGCGCGACCAGCAGACGCGAAGCAGCAGGCAAGCGCGCAGCCCTGCGCGACATGTAGACGCGCAGCTCGGCGCAGCAGGCGAGCGCGCAGCCCTGCGCGACATGTAGACGCGCAGCTCGGCTCAGCAGGCAAGCGCGCAGCCCTGCGCGACGTGTAGACGCGCAGCTCGGCTCAGCAGGCAAGCGCGCAGCCCTGCGCGACCAGCAGACGCGAAGCAGCAGGCAAGCGCGCAGCCCTGCGCGACCAGCAGACGCGAAGCAGCAGGCAAGCGCGCAGCCCTGCGCAACCAGCAGACGCGAAGCAGCAGGCAAGCGCGCAGCCCTGCGCGACACGTAGACGCGCAGCAGCAGGCAAGCGCGCAGCCCTGCGCGACATGTAGACGCGCAGCTTGGCTCAGCAGGCAAGCGCGCAGCCCTGCGCGACCAGCAGACGCGCAGCAGCAGGCAAGTGCGCAGCCCTGCGCGACCAGCAGACGCGAAGCAGCAGGCAAGCGCGCAGCCCTGCGCGACATGTAGACGCGCAGCTTGGCTCAGCAGGCAAGCGCGCAGCCCTGCGCGACATGTAGACGCGCAGCTCGGCGCAGCAGGCAAGCGCGCAGCCCTGCGCGACCAGCAGACGCGAAGCAGCAGGCAAGCGCGCAGCCCTGCGCGACCAGCAGACGCGAAGCAGCAGGCAAGCGCGCAGCCCTGCGTGACATGTAGACGCGCAGCTTGACTCAGCAGGCAAGCGCGCAGCCCTGCGCGACCAGCAGACGCGCAGCAGCAGGCAAGCGCGCAGCCCTGCGCGACATGTAGACGCGCAGCTTGGCTCAGCAGGCAAGCGCGCAGCCCTGCGCGACATGTAGACGCGCAGCTCGGCGCAGCAGGCGAGCGCGCAGCCCTGCGCGACATGTAGACGCGCAGCTCGGCGCAGCAGGCGAGCGCGCAGCCCTGCGCGACATGTAGACGCGCAGCTCGGCGCAGCAGGCGAGCGCGCAGCCTGGCGCGTCCAGATCGCCTCACGCCGTGTTAAGCGCCGAATACGAAAGAGAAATAGAACAGATAATGACCACACCACACACGTCTGTCACAAGTTCTGAATACCTTTACAAGCCATATCACATGAACCACATTTCGAGTAATAACTTCGTAACATATTCATTGAACGGAACTAACTTGAACAACATTCTCTAAATGTGAAAAGTAGAACTGTTATTTTTGGTGCTCTTTATAAATGTGAGCAGTATCAGCGGTCCTTTGTGAAAGAAATACGAACAAACAAACCAGACTTTATTCTACGTACACAACTTTAACAATATTACAAAACGGCCAAAAATTAACAGGTCAAACTTCAAATAATTGTACACGAAAGTAAATAAACACAAGTAGACAAATAACTGACATGACATGACAATATGTCATGGCTGATATGCGCAGAACAGAATAAGAACCTGAACACCCTAATGTTCACATCTTCAGTTTACACGGCAACCAGGCAACGATGACAATTAGACTGCAATCCAGTTTTTCAAAACATCAATTACCCAACACTGAGCCCTCTCACTATTCGTAAACGAAGAAGTTAACGACAAGCATAGTCAACATATGTGCTGTAACTATCTGAACTCTTACTCGTTACTTCAAACAAAATGATTGCATATCCGCATTCACGTCACTTACAACACATTCCGATTCAACACCCAACATTTGACCCCTGTATGGTGCACCCAGCGGCTGCAACACGACCGCCGGCTCATGGAACATGACGGAGGTTTTTCCAACAACGCACGCCTATCAGGCGATGGTGATATTAGGCGTAGCTGTCTGACTTTTCAAAGCACCTGACGCAAACTAGTATCGCGTCTACCTCATGCTTCAAACAACCATTATGACCAGTTCTACGACATTCACGCGATCACAATCAGGCATTCTTGCGTTCCTTCCTCAAGTATAGAATTATAGAATCAGAATAGCCGGTAGGATTAGGCATCACGTTGATACCGAATCCCACTTCTGATCTTGCAAATTTCTAGAGGATACTTGAAGAAGAAAGACGTAAAAGCTCTCCTGACTCATTTATTAACATGAACAATAAAAATATTACAGCGAGAAAATAAAATCACACAAGAACGACACGCAACGACGGGTGACAATGTAGTTCGCAGCAGATGCGCACGCATCCTTTTATAACCTCGTCTCTGACACCATCGTTATTTTTCTTAATCGCAGGGAATGTATTCCATTCTTAAATTTCATTTCTTTATCCTGAAACAAGTATCTTATGTTAGTAAATATCTTCAATAATAGATATCCTGTTACTTCTATATTTCGGGGGTTAATAATAATGTCCTGTCGACCGAATTTCAGCCACGGCGGCCAATCTCTAGAGAGATTAGCCACCTGCTCGAGAGATATTATACTAGTTAGTTAGTTATTAGTGCACAAGTGTGTGCACTCTGTGTTCATTTACTCTCATAGTCCGATGGGAGGGAAAATCCTACACGACTAGAAAGAGATCAGGTGCAGGACCGACGGTTTACGAAAAATATGTCTAAGTATTCGAAAATTCTCTTGCATCCAAGGTAAAAATACTTGTTTGTACTCCTTGAGCTACAGAGTTCCTTCCTACATAGGACGGCAAATTTAGGATGACATACATATTTTCAATGGATGCGCTCAAAGGCCCGTTCTACAAATTCTTTGTACAGGAGTATGTAACGCCGCGCCGAAAGCGTATCAAAGCTTTGAAATAGGACTTCCGTATGGGGTTCAAGCGTTGTCGGATAAAAATCCATGCTTAATGTCATGAATGCGAAGGTCTGTCTGTCTGTTACGCTTTCACGGCCCATTTTCCAACCATTGTGATTTGTACAGGGATAGGTTGCATCCCGGAAAAGGACATAAGCTACTTTTTATGACCTCCTTGGCACAGTGGTTAGTGCTGTGGTCTTAGAAGTGGGAGGCCCCGATTGATTGCAGGGTCAATTTGGGAGTGTATAATTTCTGACTTTTCTCTGGCCAGGCTCTGGTCTGGTGGCAGGCTTCGGCTGTATCTAGTTACCACCCTACCAGCAAAAACCAATCAGCATACTCGTATTTAAATATTGGGATTTTCTGTCTAGAAATGCGCGGAGTTAGGAAGTTGTGTTTCACCGGCTTCGGGGAGCACGTGATGTCTTTCCAGTCGTGTCGAATTTCCGATGTTGCCATATATACGTGGGTTTGGCCTGTGAGCTTGTCTGTCATGACCAAAATACCGTCGGCAGAGAAATATTTATATTCAAATTCAAATCCAAATGTTTCTTTATTCAAATAAACTTTAAAAAGTACTTTTGAATCGTCAAGTGAATATACCACTGGTTTGGAATGCCATTCCTACCGAGAAGAACTAGAAAGAAACTCGGTGGTTGCTCTTTTTAAATAATTCATTTACAATTATTATATTAATGTATACATAAGTAACCGCTGTCCTTAGCATTGTTGGAGTGATCAAATCCATGCTCCTCTATCATTTACATAATCTTCAACAGTATAATATGCTTTTTTCAGGAGTATACATTTAATGGATTTCTTAAATATTTTGTGTATAAGCAAGTTTAAAATAGGTTATGGAATTTTGTTATAGAAAAGAATGCTTATTCCCACGAATGCCCTTCTGAATTTTTTGAGGCGGAGCGATGGAGTCACGAGTCTATTATGGCCTATAATATTGTATTATATTGTCGAAATATAATACTGTTTGTAAATAGCTTAATGTCAGTAGGACTATGCACTTTACTATTGAATACTATGAAGATCCGGAGTGCGGCGTTTGCACCAAACTTTAAAGTCCGGAACGTCATTTTGTATAATTTACCCTAAAGTAGGTGGAGCGCTTGTGGGCCACGAAAATAGAGATAAGTAATGCACTTTACATGAAATTTCTAGTGCATTTAGGATAATATTATAAAATTTCTTAAGCGCTAGAGATATTTTTTTTGAGGAAAACTTTTATGTAATTTTTTGTTTTGCGACTGTATCTACCGTTTTACTACCTAACCAATTCCACAAATATCATAATTTGATTAATAAGTTAATGGAAGAGAATGGACGTCGATACTCTCAGTAATTCATTTATAGGTGAAATTGACTGATACATCAAAGTATAGTGCAAACATTAGGTCTTGAAACTTAAAAAAATCGCATTAAAGAGTTCCTGTACCTGCACTAAAATTGGTTTCCAGATATTATTTTAGAGTGAAGTCAGGGTGGGCCAACTTGTAAATAATACGATGTAAAGAGAGATTTAAATTAATCGAAATTCATAAATAAGTCGTAGTTTCGACAAGAAAATTGTATAATGATTAGTGAGTAACGATCACTACAATTAGGATATTTTTCATTAATGAACTAGAAGTTTAACTCGGTATAATTCGCAAATATAGACAAATCTATGTGGTACAGTGTGTGTCTTTCACCTGCAGCATGCGACACTCACCAAACAGTAATTCGGTACAGCATGACACCACACAATTCCTCCAAATCCCTCTCAACGTACGTTTCACTCCGACACCGGTGCATCTTCAGGAGATGTTAACTCGACAATGCACGATTGTAAAGATTTTTCAATTTCTTGTTTATAATATTGTGTCTAGCATCAAGTATCCACACTATACAATTAATATGAAAATCCAGCAAACTTAAAGCTCGGAACTTTATCCGTATAATTCACCCTTAAGTGGGCAGAGCGCTCCCCGCGGGCCACGAAAAGGGATATAAGCGATTCTGTGAAAGACTTCGTAATGTACTTCGCATTATAAAATTTTAATTTAAGTGAACGAGTTTTTTAATGGAAAAAGAAAGAGGGGGAGTTAAATGTTTGCGCTCTTTAGCAGTTTAGTATTCCTGTATTGTGAAACGCTATTGAATTTATTACGGTTTTTTTACTGTTAAAATAATGGGCTTCATTTTATGTTATTCAGAGTTTTAGGATATGGATACTTTTACTTTTAAAGTCTATAATTATTTTTACAACCTCTCTAATACTATGCGATGCAAGGACCTATTAAGAAAGTAATTGTTAACCTAAGTAATTTTATTTCCTTATTTGATTTGTTTGTTTGCAAAACGAAGCAACAGATTGACGTGATTTTTTGCATTGTTGAAGTCTGACTTTTGTTTAAGACGTGACTTTTATGCCTACTAATTACAGAATTCCTAGGGGATTTATTAGAACCTTAATCTATTGATCTGGCTATTCTACACAGAAGCCTTTTATAGGTTCTACTGACAGAGCAACATTGTGAATTGATTTAGAGATTTTCCTTTTGAATCTAGTAGATTTGCGGGAAACATGAATTAGTTTATAATATTAGTAGAGATGAAAAGACGCGATCGAAGAAAATATCACAACGAATTCATCTTGCTCTACTCAATTTTACAACCGATCATGCTATAGGTGGAATTGAGTGGAGTGGAGGCGTTTATCAATTCATTTATACCCAAACGTCAGTTATTCAATTCATTTATCTGCCAGATGCCCTTTTTATTGTCCATAAAGATTACGATTGAAGCAACCTTTCGTTAAGTGTCGATCGTTAAAGAAGCGACGGATCAATCAAATATTTTATATTCCTTGCCTTTCGTAAAGTGATACATGATTTTATGTTTAAGCTTAGGTTAGGTATATTATGCTAGGTATTTTTGTTCAGTTAGTGAGATAACCAATAAACTTTAGGTTGCATATCTAATATTATTGTGTCTTAAAAGTACTTATACACATAATTATATTAGTACAGTAAAACTATGTGGGTAAAGTTGAACATGCCGTCTCGGCTCGGTCTTTTGGAAAGAGTTTTTACAATTTAAGCTGTATAAACTTTATCTTGTTTGTTTATAACTTTATCGCAGTTTTCAATTCACGTCAGCAAAATGATTTATTATCGGTGTTTAATGTTTCGATGTAGATAATAAATAATGATATTATTGATTAATCAGAATAAGTAACTAGTTATAACTGCATTTTTAGAAGTAGAAAAAATAGTTAAACACCTGTTGGTTCAAAATGCTACTCACCTGAGCCTTTCTTTCTAGTAGCCTCAACAATATCTTGAGATTAATCTCAAGCCTCTTTTATCGTCAACACTATCTCTACCTATCACACGGCCACTACTGCGTACGAGTGTTTTCCTAAAAAAATTGTCCCCGTGCGGATCTGCGGACTTTACGCACCTTTAGAAAAGTTATGGAAAACTCACAAGAAGGTTTCCACACGATATATCACATAAGACAACAAACATAAGACGTTTAGTTGCTGAAAAATTTAGGTCACTCAGGGCAAATTAGCTAAAAAGCCGTCAACAAACTCAGCTGTCTGATTTCATTCAATTCCACCACCAGTACAGAAACGTAACTATATTATTTACGTAACTAATTTATATTCTACATAAAAATATATTTCCCAATCAACGCTCTAATAATGTCAACACCCAGATCACGGCCAACAACGCCCATTTTGTGCTCGTCCCAAGCTCTATTCACTCTCGTAAGCTTATATTTTATCTTCAGAGTCCATTCAAACGATGTCCTAAACAGGACTCGGCCTTGTTACTGAAAGCTTTTGGTGAATAAAGGCTTATATATCAGTGCGCTTCAGTTCGACCAAATTAACCTAGAAGAAATATTCTTAATTGAAATTCACACTAACAAAACATAGAGGCTAGGCTGCTTTGAATTATATCTTAGACTAACATAGCTATTATGACGTGATGCTATATTTTAAATATAATAAAACTATGTAACTCGTACATGCGGTGCCAATTATTATTAAAATAAGCTTCCTGAAACTTGTAGATTTGTGAAAAAAAAATTAGAGCTATCAAACTTGCTAAAAGTCTCGCGCTGATTTTCCCAATATATATATTTTAAACATTTTGTTTATTTCACATTAAAATAATTCTGGTCTTCACCAAAGTTGCCCATCTATTATTGTACGAGCCCTAAAACATATCCAGTAGGGAAATTAGAATTTCGAAAAGTCTAAACGTCATAAAATAGTGAGTTTTAGGTAAACCTTTAGGTTTTTTTTTTCATCCACTACAAGTTAGCCCTTGACTGCGATCTCATCTGATGGTAAGTGATGATGCAGTCTAAGACGGTAGCGGGCTAACCTGTTAGGGGCATGGCAGTTATATTAAACCCATACCCCTAATCGGTTTCTACACGGCATCGTACCGGAACGCGTAATCGCTTGGCGGCACGTCTTTGCCGGTGGGGTGGTGCCTAGCCACGGTCGAAGCCTCCCACCAGGCCAGACCAGGGAAAATTCAGAAATTATAAATTTCCAAATTGACCCTGCCGGGGATCGAACCCGAGACCTCCGCACGTTAAGACAACAGCGCTACGGAGGTCGTCGTTAATCTCTGGTAAAATAAGGGATTAATGCGATCGTCATCATCATCATCATTATCATCAATCATGGTTATCCAAAGACAATGACTTAAAAGAATAGACTATTAAAACATAAACCGTTCATTGCCTAGAAATAGATAGGTATAATATTACAATGGATTCAAAATCTGAGGACCCGCTTATTTAATGGCCACTCTTAAGTCGCAATATGGCCGTAAATTGTCAATGGCTGAGCGAAACGGTAACATTTCACTGTTCCTCTCTTCTCATTTCCTGTTTCAGTGACGAATCGTGGATATTAGCGAAATTAGTTTCTTAAAAATTTTAAGGTTTGCTTCAAATTGGAAAAGAGCTTGTTTTCTCTGTTACATTTCCTTTAATCATAATAAAAGTAGTAGGTGTTTATTGAAGTGAAAATTTCTTTAGGCGCGTTGAGCACTTTTTGGTAGGGGGTAAAAATGTAGATTCGTGTGACCGACATGCTCGCGAACATATAAATATACTTCATTCGAAATTAAACTTCAATGCCTTAATGTTAAGGTTTATATTTTAATTTTAAAAAAATGTTTTCACTTCTATCGGCAGTCCCTATCTATGACTGCTTTTTTTTCAGGATTTCTTTTTCATTCTTTATATCTTAATGGCTACCTAAATAAATAATATGTACGTACGTACAGAGCTTTATTTTTTAAAATACAAATTATTAGCCCTTGACTGTAATCCCACCTGCTTGTAAGTGATAATGCAGTCTAATGCGGAAGCGGGATAACTCGAAAGGTGTACCTAAGGGATATGGTAGATTTTCGCTGAGCCTTTCTTTATCCGATTCTACGTGACCCATCGGGTATCTTACTTGAAAGCTATAGCTATAAAGCTGTTTATTAGTGTAAACCGAATTATTAGTAATACGGTTACGGAACAGTACGGTACGGTTACGGTTACGTTAGTGTTAACATTAACTAACCTTAGTTAGCTTAGGTTTATAAGAATATAAAGGTTTGGTTTATAAGAAGATAAGAAGTTTTTATCCAATTAGTCTAGGCAACGGGGCGGTCCGTTGTATGGAGACCCCCGCATTAAATCCTCAGTCGATGAAACTTGGCTGGGGTTTAGTATTGGATGATCCAAAACTTGCACAAAAATATCCAACAAAAAAACATCTAGAAGTTAGGTATTTATACCTAAAACTTAAAATGTATGATTGAATATTTTCTCGATTGCTTTTTAAAGTAATAGTAGGTAGTACCGTGGTCGATGGGTCGTGCACTGGTGTGGGATGCAACCTGCGTTGATACGTTGGCAGCGTCCCATCAATCAGACTAGTGCCTAAAGGCCTGCTGCCGAATCTGCTCAGTTGCTAAAGCGTCGCAAATACTCAGCCATTACTAAGGACTACGTTTTTGCGGCGCTTGCTTTTGAGACTCTGGGCCCATGCTCATCGGACACGAAGAATTTTATAAATTTTGTGTCCCAAAAACTGATCCATGCCTCTGGTGACCAAAGAGCTGGCGCTTATTTAGCCCAACGGCTTAGCCTCGCCATTCAATGAGGTAATAGCGCCAGTGTTTTGGGCACCATGCCCATTAACGATCACTTGGACGGCGTGTATTTTTTGTAAATATAATTTAGTTATTATAGTTTTTAATTAAGATTTTATGTTATTTCTTAGTTTTAATTGAAATAAACTGTATGAAAAAAAAGTAGGTAGTATGTTTACACTCAAAACCGAAATATCAAACGAAAAAATCATGCAGAACTTCGATATTTAAACCGATTTTATTATCATATCTAAACTGCTTTTACGCGATAATCTACCTTCCTGCTATAATAATTGGGTATAGAATAAAAAAACCTTACTTCCTGTCTGATTTTTTATTGGATATTTATAATATACGTTTAACTCATGATACTTTATCATACTGTAAAGTTTCGTCGGTTGAGGAATTATTGTTGGGGTCAACTAGCTTTATTGCCTAGGCTAAATTGTGTTGTTTTATTTATGGTGTCTAAATTGTAAAAATATGAATATATTGCAAGTTAAAAAGAGGCGTCTTAGCCTGCTAAACTGTTTATATATTATATTTTTGTTTTATCTAGGATTATAGGCTAGGAATAAACTATGTACATGTCACCGTAAGATTGTAAAAACCGTTAGATTATAATCAAACTCGCGAAATTGCAAACTGTTGGAAGATTACAATTTTACGCATTATTTTTCGGTAGATTGTAATCTGTTAGGTATATTAACCTGATTATTTATGTCGAACCCTACGCTTACCTACAAGAAACAGACAAGAAAACGTAAATACAATGAATATTTCAAAAATTTACACTCAGAACATTGAACGGTTCACAATCTTTCGACAGTTTACAATTTCGCGAGTTAGATCTAACGGTTTTAACAATCTTACGGTGACATATATAAAATTTATTGAATAATAAAGACATTTTTGATACTAAAACTAAACTGGAAAGCTAAATTGTTTGGTGGCATATGCTTCGCTAGCAGGTAAAGTAAAAAAAGAAAAACAGAAAGAAAAAGAGAAATTAAGAAACCTTTATTTGTGGGTGCAAAATACAAATATAAAAAGCAGCACAAACATATAAGCAAGAACTTAAAATATAGAAAAAGAAAAAAAATTGACTCTATAGTAAACATCTGTAGGCATTTAACTCGTCACACTACAGCATATTTCTGCACACACCTATAGCTCTTCGCTCTACACTCGATTTTATAGCCAACTACCCAATTTTGTTACTTGAAATTAATTATATGATTATTTATTCACTACTTAACTATGCCTACGAACCATATTCCGCGCTGCGGTTAGCGGCGGTAAATATTAGGTACCAACTGATGCCCGCGACTTCGTCCGCTGGGTTTTTTGAATGGGAAAATCAAGGAATTATGTTTTTTCTCTTATTATATTTATTCGACAATTTTCCAATATTTTTAATAATTATTCTGCTATTCGGGACGGAGACAAATACAACTAATCAAAAGCCATGAAAATCGGTGCAGCCGTTCTAGAGTTATAAGTGTTCGAACAAACCCGACTTTGTTACATATATTAAGATAGTAGCTGACTCCCGTGACTTCGTCTGCGTGGATTGAGGTTTTTAGTTCCCGCGGGAACTCTTTAATTTTTCGGGATAAAAAGTATCTATGTCCGTCTCCTGGTTCTAAGCTACCTCCCTACAAATTTTCAGCCAAATCGCTTCATCCGTTCTTGAGTTATAAAATAGTGTAACTAACACGACTTTCTTTTATCGTATATATAAGATATGCGCCGATACAATACACACCAATTGATCCGCAAAATCATCTTCACTAGAAAGTACAGTTTGCGCGCGAGTTGAATGCAGAGTAAATGTATGTGTCACCATATAGGTATGTGTATCACTTACCATCAAGTGAGATCGCAGTCCAGGGCTAACTTGTAGTGGATAAAAAAGTATAGGTGGTTACGAGCTACCTTACTTACGCCTACCAGACTTTGTGAGTGGTGGTGAGCTCTGTGTAAGTGTGAGGTCTCGCATCGATCAGCAGTGGCTGCCCTAACAAAAACACGACTGCCCTAACAAAAATAAATTAATCTAGTTAAATCGAATCTTATTCACATTTTTATTAAATAACACTCCCATTCTAAAGAGAGTCCCCCGTGGTGCGAGGCCGACGGTTGCTCAATGCCTAACCCAATATGTCCGTTGTGCTGCCAGAGAGAACACAAAGAGTGCTTGGGAACAGTTGTTAACTTTCTCTTACAAAGTTCTACACGTGGAAAAGAATTTGGCCGTCAAAAAAAGTCTTACAGCTCAAATTAAAGAAAACTGTACAATTTTGAACACTTTTGATCCCAAAATATTAAACCCTAATTCCAAAAAACACAAAGAATCATTCCAACATGTAGAGTCGAAATTAGGTGATGGTGACATTAGTGGGGCAGCCAGAATTCTGTTTAGTAGCGATGTGGTCGCGCCTTACTCTCCAGAGACTCTTGCAGCTCTGGAGAGTAAGCACCCGGCCCCATCGGATAGCCTCTCTTTCCCGGACTCACCGGATATCAATTGTCTAAGTCTATCAATTACCTCACGTGAAGTGATCGCAGCCCTGAGCTCCTTCAGATGCGGCTCCGCCGGTGGGCTCGACGGCTTGACACCACAACATCTCAAAGATTTGACATGTCAAGGCGCTGGGGAAGCTGGTGAGTCGCTTTTGAGGGAGCTCACGGCCCTGATAAATTTAATGCTCTCTGGCAGTGTAGACGAAGGCATCACCGACATTTTGTACGGGGCCAATCTCTGCGCCCTGCGCAAAAAAGATGGGGGTATTCGTCCCATTGCCGTGGGGTGCACTTATAGACGAACGGCAGCCAAGATTTGTTGTGCCCACTACCGCGAGTTTCTTACCAATAAGCTACAGCCCATACAAGTGGGATTTGGCTCTAAGGGGGGCTGTGAGGCTGCCGTTCATGCTTTATCGACTTTTGCACATAGCAAGGAAGGAGAGGTTGTTCTGAAGGTTGACATTAAAAATGCCTTCAATTCCGTGAACAGGGATACCTTGCTGGCAGAAGTTCAAAAAGTATTACCAGATTTTTTTTTGTTTTCTTTGGCAATGTTACAGACAAACATCAAAATTAATCTACAAGAACAATCTTTTGGTTTCTGCTGTCGGATGTCAGCAAGGTGACCCTCTTAGACCAGCCATTTTCAGCCTTGCGATAAATCCAATAATTCGGCAACTAAATTTCATATTTAATGTATGGTACCTAGATGACGGTACCCTCGGAGGTGATGTCAAAACAGTCCTAAATGACTTCATTATCTTAAGAGAGAAATTAGAATCTATTGGATTGGACCTCAATATCTCAAAATGCGAACTGTTTGTACAGGACACCCCCAATAGTCAAGCTATTATGTCAAAATTTGATACACTAGCTCCAGGCATTAAAATTGTTGATAAAAGTTCTCTTTTTCTCTTGGAAGGATTCGATGAATCCTTCCAAGAATTCATCGATGTAAAAATTCAAAATTTTAATAATATTTCGGATAGATTATTTAAAATTAATGTGCATGCGGCTTTTACCATAATTAGATACTGTTGTTTTGGCCCAAAATTTACTTACTTTCTCCGTTCTTCCCATTTATGGGAGCATCCGCATCTCTTAGAAAAAATTGATTCAATAATGCGAAATACACTCAACGCTATTTTAAATGTGACTTTAGACGACCGAGCTTGGACTCAAGCTACCCTTCCTATTCGGTTCGGGGGTCTCGGCGTCCGCAAAATTTCAAGTATTAGTTTACTAGCGTTTTTATCCTCAGTCCGCAGTACTGAGAAATTAACTAGGGATATCTTATCGGGTTCTCTTTTTGTTTTCGAGGTGCCGCGTTTGGCAGATGCAGTAGACGCTTGGAAAATGGCCTGTCCAAACACGAAATTACCCGCCTACCCGGCCTCCCAGAGACGTTGGGACGAGCCGCTTTGCAGATTGATACGGAAGAATTTAGTAGATACGTCACTCAATCCTGCGGAGCGTGCTCGCCTGCTGGCTGTGGGGGAATGGGAGTCGGGTCTTGTCTCCAGGCGCTGCCATCGCCCGGTATAGGCACTATGCTGGATGATCTCACGTTCCGGCTCATTGCTTGTTTACGCCTCGGTGCGTCTTGTGTTGCCTCGCACCGTTGTCATTGCGGAGTAGCTGTCGACAGCCTCGGGCACCATGGCCTATCGTGCTGTAAAAGCGCGGGCCGCATAGCAAGGCACGCCTCTATCAATGACATCATCCGCCGTGCTCTTTCCACCGCCGGCTTACCAACCATATTGGAACCCAATGGTTGGTTACGTGACGATGGGAAGAGACCTGACGGTATGTCTTTGCTGCCCTGGAAGTTGGGTAGGCCTTTGGTGTGGGACGCAACCTGCGTCGATACTCTTGCGCCATCCCACCTTCCAGCCACGGCAGTTTGTGCCGGCGCAGCCGCTGCAGCAGCGGAGACCCTCAAGCGGCGTAAATATACCAGCCTCATAGGTAACTATGAGTTTGCGCAGTTTGGGGTCGAAACGCTTGGGCCATGGGGTCCGAATGCACATTTCCTTTTCAGAGAAATTTCTCAAAAACTAGTCGACGCTACACGTGACAAGAGGGCTGGCCTATTCCTTGACCAGAGGTTAAACATTGCCATCCAGCGTGGCAATGCTGCCAGTCTTCTGGGCACTTTGCCCGATGACGGCGATGGGGAGGAATTCTTTGATGCATTTTAGCAAAATTTTATTTTTATTATTGTAATTTTGAAAGTTATTATGTAAATAATTATCATTGTGATATAACTAATATACTTAAGTTCTTAATTTAAAAGTTAATTTGCTACAAAATAATTATTATAACTTTATTTATTAAATTCCTAACAATTTCGCCACCACTAAAAAAGAAAAAAAAATTACTAGCCTATATCACCCGGGATAAGCTAGGCATTCTAACGATACCTCATTTATTAAAACCGGTTCAGGCGTATAGAAGTTATGGTGGAATATACAAACTCACATACATACATACATACATACATGAACCGTGAAAATAATATACTCCTTTTGCAGGCAGTTGTATAATAAAAAATGTTTGAACGTATCAGAAATTGGTAGCAAAATCTCATTAGATAACGCAATATTGATACTGCTAAGCGGATTTGCTGACAGTAATTATTATAATTCAACATTTCCGCCCAGGGACTGTCGGCCTTTGATGTTATACTGGCATGTATGCGGGATTATGACGTCATAAGTAGGGGGAAGGAGGAAACGAATAGGGGGTTTTGGGGGCATGCAATGCTAGTTAGTCTTTACTTACTCGTGGTGTGTATGGAAACATAGAGTAGGATGTATAAAAGGGTATAGAGTTATCACTCCCACATAATATACGAGCTATGGAAACCAGCGCTCCTGGTGGTTGGTTCCTGAACTAATTTTCTTGTGTATATAGCCATAGATAATGAACTTTACTATATAGGTAGCTTGCCCAATATTAAAAAATTTTAAGTAAATTCTGAGGACATTACAGACACACGCTTTAGCTCTTTCTGGTAGCTTTAAAATAAATAAAACAAAAAGAGCATAAAGCGTGTGTCAAAATGAAAAGAAAAACATAATTTATTTTTTTCTTTTATTATAATATTCAATACAGCACTTTTGGATAAAATCTTGTACATCTACATCTTTTGTCGCACCATTTAATATTTTATTTGTGTTTTTGCACCAGCTGTACAAAAATAAATTACAGGAGGCATCTATAATGAATTTAGACAATTCTGAGCCATGTTGATCACAACAGTTTAAAAAATTAAAATTACAATGGATACAATTAGCCGTGAATTTATTTAAATATTTTTTATGGTCAAAATTGTTTGATATTACACGATATTTTGATTTTATTTGTTGAAACTACTGCGTGAAATGAAACATTCAACGACACAAGAAAAAGGGGATGCCAGTGTAAATAACTTTAAGTGTTGATATTTCAAAATTTATCACCGCCATCTATCGATAGGTTCCTAAACTATACCAAATATGTTTTCCAGTCAATTTGCTCGTAGTGAAAGCACCGTGTATGGAAATACCGATGACATCACGGGCACCCTATAATTAAAATATATCATTTTTTTCAAACGGCGAAGAAAATATTCGAGGTGAGGTTACCTACTTTGGGAAATCTGACACTTGACCAGCGTCGTGGACTTCGGCCAAATCCTTCTCATTCTGAGAGTTGACTCGTGCACATTAGTGAAACGGCAATGGCTTGAAATGATGATGATTTTGGTCAAAAGGCAGTTAGATAAACTTGGCCCACGTTGATTATATTTTATAGAGCTGAGAGGATCGATGAGATTTCTTTTGAAAACTAAATGTTTGCAAAAGAATTTAGGTTATATTTCCTTGATAGTTTCGCGGCTATCCAAAAATAAAATTGCTTGGGTTCTGGAGATGACATACAGTAAATTCAAATCAAAATGAATTACATTGTTAATAGGGATGATGCCTATATCAAAAACAAATTATTTGTAACAGATTATTAAATAGAGTTTAGGCATGATATCCATTTTAAAATATAGATTAAAGAAAAAAGTGCGTTGAAATTTTATGACGTCACAATGGTGAATTTCATACAACTTCTATACACTAGAAGTGCGTTTTTAAGTATGTCATAAGCTGATTTGATTGAGTTGTCATCCTACCTATTCTTAAATTTATACTTTTTCATCTTTCTCTCAATTTGATATATTTCAATTAGATTGTTATCCGATTAATCATCAAGATGAGTGTGATCATCTAAACATACCCAAGACCTGAGCAAGAAAGTTCGATTAGATTTTTCATCTTAATAAAATCATGACGTTTAATCTAGAGCGTGGACGTCTTTGCCAAGTTTTTAATATTATGAAGCTAACTCGATAGTCGCAGTAGTATATATGTCACCGTAAGATTGTAAAAACCGTTAGATTATAATCTAACTCGCCAAATTGTAAACTGTCGAAAGATTGTGAACCGTTCAATGTTCTGAGTGTCAATTTTTGAAATATTCATTTTATTTACGTTTTCTTGTCTGTTTCTTGTAGGTTAGGCTAGGGTTCGACATAATAATTAGGTAGGTTAGGTTCTATCGGGTTAACATACCTTACAGTTTACAATCTACCGAAAAATAACGCGTTAAATTGTAATCTTTCGACAGTTTGCAATTTGGCGAGTTTGATTATAATCTAATGGTTTTTACAATCTTACGGTGACATATATACTACCTACTGCGTGAATATTGCTTCCCCCGCCCGCCGCGTGGCCTCGAGCCATTCTCAGATGCAGTTCAATTTTCTTCGACGCCTTATTATTATACGACCGCCTGAAAAAAGGAGTATATTGTTTAAATGAATTATCGTTAGAATCCCTAGATTATTCCGTGTGACGTAGGCTAGTAAAATTTTAAAAAAAATTATGGGGTGACCATGGTCCCGCATTAAAGACAAGACTAAAGTAGAAAAAAAAAATCTAAAATAAGATTAACTATTTATTCATCATCTAGAAAATGATGAGTAGATTCCAATCCATCCAATCCAATTCCATCAGCTTTGAAACTTCCGGGTTTGAAAACTCATCTGTTCCAACGAATTTGACAATATTTGGATTCATAGAACTTATTAAGAGTTACATTCCGGGAACATAGCTTGTTTTTATCCTGGAAAATCGAAGAGCACGCACGGAATTTTTCAAAAGACTAATTTAAGTTTAGGTGGCTTTACAGATAAACTTACAAGTACATTATAATATCATCTATCTATTTTGCTCACTTAGCCTAGGTACTTCCACCAAGGCGTATAGTGTTTTCACTATCGCCTAGATCCCTGTTCAATAAAAGAGAGTTAATATCGTAGAATAATTGACGGGAGCGTGTGCTCGCAATAAATACTTCTCAGCGATAAAAGCCTGGACAGACAAAACGCGAAACGGCATCGTGATCAGCGGATACTAGGGGCCGCTTGCACAAGGACATTTAAACTGATTTAGTTAAATTTTGTAAAGCTGTCCCTTTTTGGTAAATTGCCAAAAAGGGACAGCATTAAAACATTTAACCGAATCAATTTAAGAGTCCTTGTGCAAGTGGGCCTAGAAATTGTAATTTTAATCTTAATCTCAATCCATTGCCAGCTCACTACAGAGTACGGACCTTATTTCCCAATTAAAATTATAAAATTTGTGATAAATGGTCAAAACATGGTAGTAATTTCATTTCCACAGCTTAGGAAAACATCATGAGGTTACCAGCATGCTCGAGAGTTCTTCATAATACTATTAATAAAGGTGTGCGTATTCCGCCAATCTACACTTGTCCGGTGTGGTGGACTAAGACTAAAGACTTTTCATTCTGAGAGGAGACTCGTATTCATTAGTGGGCTACGAGTCCCATGGGTGAATGGTGTATCATCATCATCATTTGATGATGATACAATTCGTATACGCGTTCAAAGCGCCATCCTGCCATTCTGATATCGCAACTCGTCTTGTCTATCCACGGTTTTAATACTTCTAAGTCGGCACTCAGAGGAATGTCCCCTCCCTCTGCTCGCTTCATATCGTTTGCGACACGATAAGCCGATATCGCTGGAACGTGATGCGATGGATTGCGCCAGGCATCGCATATTAGGCACTTCGGGTATTAATCTTGGGGAAAGACCTTATACATATATATCCATACGGTTGGTAACTGCCTCGCTTGTTCGACTGCGGCTGACGAGGTCCCGGGTTCGAATTCGGGGTCGGGCCATAATTAAGTGCTGGGTTTTTCTGATTAGAAATTCTCAGTACTAGTCCGGAGTTAGGAAGTTGGCGGTGTTTCACCCCCTTGCCTCGGAGAGCACGTCAAGCCGGTCGGTCCCGGTTATTATCACTAATATGATAATAGTCGTTAAAGCCGCCAACCCGCATTGGAGCTGCGTGGTAGGTCTAAGCTCCAATTCCCTCTCTCTTAAGAGAGTGGAGCCTGTGCCCATGCAGTGGGACGTTAATTGGTGGTGGTGGTGGTTGGTTAATGCAACCCCTATCTACCTACTAGTGAAATGAAAATATTTATTCAAATTAACTGTAAAATAAAGTTATTAATACTCATACATTTTTACAGGTCACAAATGAATGTTTAGCTAACAACTACACTAAGCGCAGCTTGTTGTTTACTGCTTACCCTCTTGTTAACATCGTAATATTATCGGTATTAACTTAACGGTCTTATGTTTTTGACAAGGTTTTTATTGATAATTAATAAGTAACTTCGAAATTATTCTTATTCTAGTGTTAGTAGGGTAAGTTTATTTTAATAAGTACACTGCGTGTACGTGTACAAGTACGTGTACAAGTGTTTACGTGCGTGTGAGCATGTGTGATTGTGTGCGTGTGGGTATATGTATTACACATACACTATGCTGGCTTTCATTTACTTTTTCTGCGACCTGGGTTATTTCAAGCGAATGTTAATGTCAAATCTCAGATTATCATTTGACATTTATTACAATAACTTTAACTTAAAAAGTTACACTAGAGCCTCTGTTCAGTTTTTGTCGAGCTCTTTTTCGCATTGGTTAGCTCTGTGATATAAGTAAATTCCAAAAGATTGCTGGTAATCAAACCCGGGATGGGTTTGTATACCAGCAATCTTTTGGAATTTCATAATTTGCATCCATAGTCTGGTCCGCTAAGAGGCTTCGGCCTTTGCTAGGTATCACCCTGATGAAAAACGCGTGCCTCCAAGGTATTATTTAAATTGGCTTTCCAACTTAGGTATTTAAATGCTTACAATATTCATTACACAATTGATTTCTTTAGCAATAAAAGCGCCTTTGCACTTTACTGTATGATAATTGGTATGTTTTCTTTTCTATCTTCCTTGTACATCTTTTTTGTATAATAAAGAGTATCTTATCTTATTTTATTGCATCTTATTAATATGATTTTACATTTTAGTAGATACATTACCTAAAAATAAAGTTTAACTGAGAACATAAATCAAATTAAATTAAAATCTACAGAAGTTCATAAGGAAAAAAAAAAATATTGTGAGCACCCACCGTTTTGCCGTCGTTATCTTTAACGTTAATATTAAGGTAGGAATTTTGAATTAACTCGGAGCTCAGGTGAAGACACTAGCAAAATTCTTGCACATTTAGTTTTCTCAGCACAAAATCTTAGTAACAGTTTACATTCCTTACAAAGTAATAGTTTAACAGATTCCAAGGATAGTTGATAAAGTTTTCTTAATGAAAGATAGCAGAACTTTGGTAGACAAACAGAGAATATTTCTGAGTGTAATTTAAATGAAGTACTAGCGGAACAAAGCCTGACTGCACTATAGTGTAATTATTAAATTTTCCTTGGCCAGCTCTGGATTGATGGTTATATGTTACAGATTGATTATGTATTTAAATTCAATTATTGTTGAGGCTTCAATCAATAAAATTTGAATGGCAAAGCTTTATAATAATTGTTCATATTTTATTTTATTAATACAGAATGTTTATCTTTCCAAACAAGAACATCTTGAATAGAAGATTTATGGATAGGATACAAAGTAATAAAAAAATCACATACCATATTTTGCACTGATCACAATAATTATACCTAAGTATAAATATTTTTCTTCCTCTTTTTTTGTTTACTTTACGAAATATCTCTTAAAGCAAAACATGGCGTGCTCTACTTATTATTAATTTAATACAACAAAATTGTATACACATTAAAAAAACATATATATTTCATAAAACGCATAATAAACTTTACTTTACTTACTTACAATCTGACTATAATATCATTCGAGTTTTAATTATAAATACTGCACAATGACTAACTGTTTACTCCATAATCATCCATTAACGTCTATAGTCCTTTAATGTATAAGTTGAATAATCGAGGCGCTGGCAAACGGTCTTGTTTTGCCCCATATCAGAAAAATACAATCATACTCCAACTCTGTCACCCAATTTTATCCCTGAGAGTTAAAATAACGAAGTCAAACTGTGGTCATCATTAAACCCCGTACATGAACTAACCTTCAGCATATTTATTTTTCGGAATCATCGTTCACTCTAGTATTAGTTAGTAATAACCTCAATATTACCATGACTGTCAGTTCGTATATTGACCACAACCTGTAATGCACCTATACTCTCTCCAGTTCCAGCTAGGAACTCAGTAGGTACCTCAAGACCTGTAGTGTCCCCTGTCACCATGGAAGCCAGGTCCCTTCTAGTAGGAGCAGTGGATATACTGCTTAGGAGTATGAGAATTGTAACAATTAGTAAAATACTGCTGCCACCCCTGAAAATATGAAAATGTTAGAAAATAGCTTCCATGCGCACATTTACAATCATAAACAGACAATTAAATATATAAGAATTGACTGTTTCAAATGAAGTACCTTCGTCGCATTTATAATATAAAGTCTACATCTTCAAATTAAATATTACACAAGGAATTTACGAAGGTTATATTTCTAAATATATCGATTATGACATTGTGTTTATCATATTATTATTCCTATCAACAAACTTGTAATCTTCTAGTGTTTTCAAATAATACGTTAATGGCTATTATTTTACTTAAATAATCTAATATTTCTCTATGATAAGGTAAATAACTCAATCTGTTTTCGATATTAATAACAATGGCTTATTCGTATCTCATTGTAAGTAATCACCTAATTCCCGAATACCGATCCAATTAACGATATTGATTTTTCCAGTGATTGATATGATTAAACGTGTCATAAAAACCCAGATATAAATTAGGATTTCACAATACAATAGATTTCAAGTAGTGTTTCGATTTCTAGTAAAGATTCTAATGTTCGAATAGATTATTCAAATTTAGCCAAAATTTAGAATGTCGTGAAGCCCAGCAAGTTTTATTTTTTCATAAAATGCAAAACTTTATAGATCGAGGATGATCTCCGCGAGGACTTCGTCCGAGTAGATTAAAAAGTAGCCTTTGACCTATGTATAATATAAATGAAAAATACCAAATTTTCGTAAAATCGGTTGAAAAGATCGGCCGTGAAAGCGTAGCAGACAAACATAGACACACTTTCCATTTATATTATTAGTTTATTTTTTAAATCATTCCATGCTTGAACAAGCTTAAAACAGCCTACATAACCAAAGCCAATAAATTGAAATGATATACTTACATAGCTATGTTCCCACAATAAGTAATTCTTATCACAGATATATTCGGTACCACAGCTAACCGGGTTCTGATGGAGGACCCTGATAACCAACAAGATAGATAAACAGATACAAGATAATCTTATCAAATTAAATTATCTCAGCAATGCGGTAAACTTGTTAGAAAAGATTAGATATGGGATACGATACATTATTTGACTCCCTATTTCACAAACAGCTGGATAATGAGAACGTACCTCAAATGACAAAAATTATAATCAATTACTTATCACATGAAACTGAATATTAATAGATACTAATAGATCTATATTTTACAACCATGAAATGCCGTTTTTATTCAGAACTAGCCGATGCCCGCGATTTCGTCGGCGTGGATCGAGGATTTTAGTTCCCGCGGGAGCTCTTTAAATTTTCGGAATAAAATATATAAGCCTATGTGTTATTCCAGACTATAATCTATCTTTGTGCCAAATTTCATCCAGATCCGTTCAGCCGTTCTGGCGTAATTGAGTAACAAACATCTATCCATCCATCCAAACTTTCGCACTTATAATATTATAGTATATAGTATTATAGTATATAGTACTATAGTATAGAAGTCGAGTTATGGGTACTTCATTTAAATTAGTTTTAAAGTCGTTCAAAATTCTATTTGGTAGTACTGTTTTAGACACACCCACCAGAGTTATGGTTGGTATGGTTAGTCTGTCATATTTTTGAATTTCAATGCTAGTTACTTAGTTAGTTCTCACGCAAAATATTGAATATTTTTGGCTAGCTGTCTTACCCCAAATATACTCGGCGAAATTTCAGAAAATGTCCCACGATCAACAAACAAGCAAGGATGCAAAATTTCAAGTTTCCAGAATCCCAAATCAATAAGCTTGTATGTTCAGTTTTGCACACTTCATTTCATTTCATTGCATTGCATTCATGCACATACATACAATATAATATAATTAATTAATTATATTGGCATGAGGCTCCGTCAGGGCATTGAAATTAGTATATTAGTACAATTAAACAATCATATATTAACAATTCCAGTAAGTCTAATACATTACATTTTAATTTATCTACCTACGTGTACTAATTACAATAAAAATAAAAATAATGTCTAATCTCACAAGTTCTTTTGAATTCAATATTAGCTTACAATCCAGTCAGCTAATTTATCCCTTAGTCTTACCTCATTGTAAATATATGTCTTTGTCAACAGATTATATGGACTCGCTATGCAAGGACCATTTCTTGCAGCGCCAGTATCGCAAGGTGGATGGTGGAGTGCTGTGGTCTCGCAATGAGCGCAACCTGGACTGCACGGTCACGTTCCAAACGCACAGCATCTTGCAGCGGTTCATGCTGCACTTCGAAATGCTGCAGCTCGACTGCAACGACCATCTCTTTGTGTATGATGGCGCTCACGCCACCGCTCCGCCTAAGGTAAACTTTACTCCTCTTAGATACGGTTTCAACTGTAATAGTAAATATTCAGCATTCAGCATTTAAAACTAGTGGATGAGAACGCTCTTTGTAATTTTGATTAGAATGAGTAACTATTTTGTCGTTTTCTATACTTTATTGATTTTCTTTATAATTCATCTTCCATTTAGAGCATTTTAAATTTAAATCTTCCTTGTTGATGATTTCCTTTTTTTAATTCGAGGTTCGAAATTTGTAGCCAACCAAATAACTTTTTAATCTTTTGTCATAATATTCAGAACTTTTATTGACTTTGAGTGAGAGTACTTCTCTTATTATGTTTTTTTTTAAATTAGAACTTGCAGAAGAAAGAACTTTAAGTGTAACTGTTTCCTTGCAGCGATCATAATCCTCCTCATAAACCATTAAAATGTGTTATAGTAGATCCTATATCTAAACGGCAAAGAGTCACGAAATCACTATGTAAATCGGCAACTTATATCATAAAGTTAATTAATTAACAGACCATATAGAGATTCCAAAAAAAAATGCGCAAAGGAACACATTAAAAATACCAAACCACACCAATCACTAAAACTGCCGTCGATGCAAAAATGTATATCGAAATCCCCAATTCAAATATCCAAAACGATTAGCGGCGGCTATTAAAATACCTTTCATATCTTTTTACCTTTTAATATATTGGGTAACGAGAGTTTTGTCGATATCATTTCCAATTTGGAGGAATTCCAAGACGTCGCGAGCAGTAATTACGGTGGCACCGATTATTCTCATTGGTACCTCGGCCCCCCTACCTTTCAGCCCACTCGCTCTTTGGATCTCATCGCTAATTTATTAAAGATCCCGGAGACGGTATGTCTATGCTAATGAGGCCTTCTTAATGACGGATCGATTCGGTTCTTAAATTTTTTGCCAAGATAAAAAAAAAAATAATAATACTTTGCGCATTGAAAATTTTGAGAATAAAAAGTTTGAATTATATTTTCTAATTTATCCGAAAGTGCTTAGAATTTTTGCTCGAAACAAGAAGATTATTGAGAAACTTTGATGCGATTAATGATTATTATCTAAACGATTATTCTTGAGTAGATGATGCGCACGACTTCGTCCGCGTGGAATAAGTTTTTTTAATTTCCACGGAAGCTTGCAGTGACATGGGCTACTTTGTGGTAGCCTATGTCATGGAATCTACCACAGGCTACTTTGTGGTAGCCTATGTCACTGAATCTACCACAAAGCACATGTCAAAGTCTAAAGTTATGAATCCAAAAGCACATGTCAAAGTCTACTCGAATAAAGAAGATTGAGTTTGAGTTTAAGGAGTTCCCGCGGGAATCAAAAATCATAATCCACGCGGACGAAGTCGCGGGCATCATCTAGTGTTATCTTAGTAAGCCTACCAAATCGTGTGGCTGCAAAGTAAATGCAAATAGCAGTAGAAAATATATTATTCGCGGTGAGTTTGATAATGAGGTATCCTTCGAACGGCTGGTCGTCAGATGTCTCCGCACCTGCTTAATAATTAACATGAAACTGCGAAGAAAACCCCTGCAAATTTTAAAGTCAAATGCCCCAAGTTTGGGCCGGCGAGACATGAACAAGGGGAAAGTCTACCTATTGTGGAAAATGATGGAATTCTGAGTGGTTTTTTTTTACCTGTCCCATTTGTTTATTTTTCCTTATCCTAAACACACAATTTAGTTTAAAAAACGCGGTCAGGCCTCAATCCTGTCATGACAGGTAGGGCTCATTCGCACTGGAGAATAAAAGTCGCAAGTTTATTTGTCACCCGAATTCGTTGTTCACTAATAAGAGGCCCAATTGTCTAAGCATGTAATTGTCTTGTAATCATTTCACACTTAAAACGTGTTACTCGACCTGTTTAAGAAGTTCATATTACATGCTTTTTGACGTGGAGGATATGACGTTCATCCATAAACTCCTTAAACAGGTCGAATTATCAGTTTGACCAACGATTACGATTACGATTTTCTTACACAATTGGGGGGCTGGTAAGCTGTGAGTCTAAATTAACATAAGCAAGTGGTAAATAATCGTTAACTTAGTAATCAAAATAAGAACCTAAAGCTTTGCTTCGAATTCAGCTTTATAATATTTTAATTAATTCCTCAACTATAGTGAAGATCAGGACTAAGGAGTCAATAAATCCGTATATACTAAAAGATTATAACCATAAATATATGACCTGCAGGGCGACCGCGTATCTCTGACAGCTACGGGTCTAACTCACGTGTTTTATCGGAAAATGCCCGACTAGTTTTGAACCCGTCCGGGGCCTTTATTCATGAGCCAGTTCGCGCGTCGCGGCAGCTGAATGTCGTGAATAAGGGCTCCAGATGAGTTCAAAACTAGTCGGGCATTTGCCGACAAAACACGTGAGTTACAACCGGTGATATATTTATAGTTATAATGATTAGCAGTCACAATAGATTAAACGTTAAAATACTCAAAGATTACTTACTACTTATTTAGTCTTTAGAATGATAAGTTAATCCCCGGTAAGTAATTATTACCAGAACTAAACGACAGTGTAAATTATATGTACCGGACATATAATTTACACTGATTCAAGCGAATTTCATCCATCTGCACCGGTTGAAATGAGAAATTCTCAACTGTGCGAAAATGCCCTACGGGACTAGGTGAGTGAGTCTCCCATACGTGCTCTAAATTCCACACTTTAATTTTCTATTCAACACGCTTTCACCGTTTAAAGTTTAAAGTATGAATACTTTATTCTCCGCTAAAGCGGCAGCGGTGTCTCTCTGTAAAAATAAATTGCTGGCTTCACATAAATGGAGCATTTTTCATCATCATTCCTTAATTTGAAGGATTTGTTGGGTCGAGCGAGTGCGCCGCATGAATGTGTCAATGACAAAGTAATTTTTTTCATCTTCCTTACTTCTTTCTCGTCAATTAGTACGCTTAAATGATTGTTTATCATAGTCTTTTTTAAATTTTGTTCCTATTAGTTCTTGAGTTTCTGTAGGTTGAGGATCTTAAGATTTTTTTAAGGCATTGGAAATTATAGTTTCATAATCTTCATCGTTTAAATGACAGGAATAAGAATCTACTTATTCTTCATATAAATTTATTTTGTGGTTTTAGTAATATTATTAAGTGGTTTTACAAGCTTGCATAACTTCGAATGCATCAATTTATTTTGTTTGTTGACTTGCAATAAAACTGAATCTTCTCATTCTCTTTCAATGAACTGATGTGAAATCAAGTAAAATATTTTATCAATACGGACTGGTATATACCTCGGTTTGTGTATATACTCCCCAGAGTGCAGTCATATTTATGAAAATGTTTCAGCGTCCAATTTGTTGAAACTGAGCAAAATCTGAGTTCCAATTTCTTGACAATTGTAATACTTACGCTAATTTGGCAGCTAAAACATTCCTTGGACTTGGTTGTAAGGAAAGTTTGGATAAGTTTCAACGAGCGTTCTTGCCGGCTACTCGCGGTTACCGTTGGAAATGGAGATTCGTAATTGTTATTCCAAATTGAATAAGGCTCGCGCGTTTTATTCAAGCAGATCGGCTTGCTGGGAAACGGTTTTGTAATTTTTATGGAGCTACTTAAGAATTATCTTGGAGATTGTCCTTTCTGAATACAAAAACGTCTCTGGTAAGAAATAAGAAGAACATCTGTTACTGTTTGATTCTTGTATTTTGTTTAACTAATTATTCCCAGTACTAGCTAGATGTATGTTCTTGTTTTAAATCCTTGGTTTAATTTACAAATATGTAAATTTTGTCGGCGTAAAATCTTTGTATTTTCATTACGGAAAGGCCTTACACGTTGATGACGATTTTGGGAATTCTCAACTGCGTCTTTCGCTTCGCTCAAATGAAACATTACTCTAACCACTAAAGCTTATTATACCCGGTGACGTTTAAGGTGTGTCCAAACATAGAGCGGCAATAGTGAGCAGCTGCCGCGCGCCGAAATCCGCGCTGTACTGGACGTCAGCCGCGCATATTGAAGTCGTGGGTATAGTAATTCTCAAGTCCCTAATCGCGGCAAAATTGCGTCCTGCAAACGCTACTTGTTGATCGTTGCCATACAATCGCCACTCTCACCCGTTGTCCTAGACGAACCGCTGTCCTAGGTGAGTGATAAATACGGCAACACGAATCAGATACGTCGTTCATTTTATGTAACGTCGTATCGCGTCGCTCACCTAGGACAACGGCAGCGGCGGAAGCAACGCCACGCGACGCGATGCGATACGACGTCATAGAAAATTACAGGCGTATCTACGCGACAACGTAGGCCACGTAGGTCAGCTACTGATTGATTATGTTGCGTCACGATGTATTGCGTGGCGTGGCCGCGTTTGTCTCTCCGTAGGGCAACGGGCTATGTTTGAAAACACCTTTATACTTCCCAGCACGTTCTTGTAGCAGGGTTTAGCGACAGCTGGCCCGTTGTTTGTTCTTCGCGTGCTAATTAGCTCTTTGTTAGCGTAGTTCGCACTCTGAGTAATGCATTCATAAAAGTTTACATTTGCTTTGCCTTCGTGAAATTCTCGAGATGTTAAATTAAATATTCTACTAATTCGTGAATAACATAAACATATAAACATAAAAACAACAGAAAATTTCCTACTATACAAGTTTCGGCTGAAATAGCAATTTACTGTTGTTTGTTTACTTAAAAAGGCCTCGGCTGGCGCCTCTTCTTTTTAAAATCACTTGAGAAGTCCTCGGCTTCGCCTCTTCCTTCCAATAGGAGTAATATTGCCGTGAATTGCTTTATTTCTTGCCTGGGCAGTAATGTACTATTACTTCATGGTTCTTTCTCTACCTTACATTTATCTTAGGTTAAAGTTATTGCCTCTTCGACTGCTCTTATAAATCAACATAATCTGTGAGTTTTGTTTAATCATCATCAGCATCTTTATTTGTTAATTATCACTAGGTATCATATTGTCCGTTAATCGTCGAGTAAATCTACCACTGGCATTTCAAACCAGCGGAAGATTCACTCGACGAATCAAAAACACTTGTATATAAAAAAAAGTTTATTTGAATAAAAAAACATTTGAATTTTGAATCTTTTCCCACAGCTGGGCAAACAAATTTGTTTCATAGTCGTAAAACGAGACCCGTGTGGACATAATTAAAATCCTCGGTCCATAAAGAATGCAGCGGGTTTCTCTCGACCACATTATGTTCTGAAACAACGGACCTTAATTTAGAGCAACCCGAGCGTTAAAAGAAACAATGAGGGTGGAAATATAACTAGAAACTTAAATAAAGCTTAAATAGAATGAAAAGGACCGCGACGTATGTTGGGGCGGGCTGAGTTCGCACGTGTAATAAATACCGCCTGTTATATAGGTTTTTTTTATTTCCACTTAACTTTAACAAGCTCCTTGACTGCGATTTTAACTGGCGGGAATTAGCTACATCTTACGAACGCTAAATCTTTTTTTAAAATTAACATCCACTACAACGTTAATGGTACGTCTTGGCCACTTTTTATAACTGATTAATATTATTTACTATTGGCTTTAATTAGTCACGGCCGAATCCTCCCACCAGACCGGACTGGAGAATATTCTGAAATTGAAAATTCTGAATACCAAATTGACCCTGCCCTGGATTGAACCTGGGAACGCTCGCTTATAAGACTACTGTGCTCACAAAAGCAACAGGGAGGAAACAATTTAACGGATTCATTACAAAGCGCGAGACAAAGGGTATAACTTCCACCTGCACCCGGATCCCGCCGCAACTATGCGTTGTCGGCAACTTGCGAACAATGTCTATGCGTACTCGGATGCTAACGGCAACTTGCGAACAATGTCTATGCGTACTCGGATGCTAATGGCAACTTGCGAACAATGTCTATGCGTACTCGGATGCTAACGGCAACTTGCGAACAATGTCTATGCGTACTCGGATGCTAACGGCAACTTGCGAACAATGTCTATGCGTACTCGGATGCTAACGGCAACTTGCGAACGAAGTCTATGCGTACTCGGATGTTAGCGGCAACTTGCGAACAATGCGCGCAACTCTGGCAACTAACATTGCAGGGATGACACCAAGACCCCTTTAAGAACCCCTGGGCCCATACTGCCAACTTAAAGCCATATCGTTTCATTATTGTTGAATTATTATAGTCCTTATTTTAGGAACGTTATGACTTACCTATGCTGTAGTGATATTGCTTTAAGCATTGGGTTCAAAATGCGATTTTGTCTGCAATGAAACAAGTTGCACTTTTTTTTACCGAACAAAAAAAAGGAGGAGGTTATCAATTCGACTGTATGTTTTTGTAACGTTTTTTACGCGATTACTCCGCCAATTATGAATCAATTTTGATGATTCCTTTTTTGTACGATAGATCATACTTCAGAGGTGGTCCCATAATATAAATTTGGTGAAGATCTGACGAATATCTTCGGAAATGGCCAACGGAAATTCTCAATAGCTTAGTAAACGGAAGATTTTTAACCAGGCATCCATACTTATATAATAAATGCGAAAGTGTGTCCTGTCGGTCTGTCTGTCTGCTACGCTTTCACGACCCATCTGTGCAACCGATTTTGTTTTAATTTGGTACAGAGATAGGTTGTATCCCGGGGATGCACCCGGAATTTTTTATCCTGGAAAATTCCAGGTTCCCGCGGGAATCGAAAATGTATCTGTTCGACCGATTTTAATGAAATTTAGTAAAGGGATAGGTTGGTCCTGGTGAAGGACTTAGGCCACATTTTATCCCGGAAAATTCAAGAGTTCCCGTGGTAATCAATAACCTTATTCCGTGCGGACGAAGTCGCGGGCATCATCTAGTAGCCGTGACCACTAAAAATTGTAAATTTAAAAAAAAACCGACTTCAATAACAACAAACAAAAAAAAATTCAATTTATTACCGAATATATTATATTTAGACAAGTTATTGTAGTTCTATAATATAGGTAATATTTTTTGGAGTCGGTGCCAATGTCACTTGATACCCACTACAATTTGAAGAATAAACGATTCGTGCGGCTAATAATTGGCATCGACTCCAAAAAATATTATCATAGCTACATTGACTTTTCTAAATATAATATATTCGATAATAATTCGAAATATTTTTTTTGTGTTTGTGGTTATTGGAGTCGGTTTTTATATTTTTTTATTAATAAGCAAAATCATTCTTATAAAAAGAAAAGTTCTTACTCATTCATTCACTCACTCACTGAATGACTCATCAACGTGACGCCCAGTCCCAGCGCTCGACCTAGAAAGCTGGAAATTTTGCACAGAATTTCGCTTCATAAATAAGAAATAAGGCCTTTATCTAAGCTCTTCTCAGACCATGGCACATTTGGAATAGTTTTAAGATACCGAGAATTATTATCACTATCACGTCTTACAATTTTTACTGACGTTTAAAAATATACAGTGTACCGAATAAAGATCTATTGATTCCTTTGAGGCAAGCGATGTACTGTAACAATAAGTAGTGGAAATATTATGCTCCAGAAGAAAGGAAGGAAACACCAGCCCAAGATCATACTTTTCATGCAGGATCATACTATATAATAATAATGTCCTCCCGTCCGAATTTCGGCCACGGCGGCCAGTCTCCAGAGAGCCATTAACCATCTGCGCGGTAGATATTATAGTGCACATAGCCCGATGGGACGGAAAACCGACACGACCGGAGAGAGATCAGACGCAGGACCGACGGCTTTCCGTGCTCTCCGAGGCACGGGGATGAAACACCGCCAACTTCCTAACTCCGGGCTAGTACTGAGAATTTCTTGCCAGAAAAATCCAATACTTGTTACGGCCCGACCCGGGACTCGAACCCGGGACCTTGTCGGTCGCAGTCGAACATGCTAAACACTAGACCAACGAGGCAGTTAATACTAGATACTTTGTATCTTGTTGAAGTCTCTTACAAGTACCAAGTCTGCAATGTACTAAAGTCTGGAGCATACTTGATATGAATATCAAAAGTGCAGTGCGACCTAATCCACACATAAATGAGCTTAAATTTTGTCGCGTAGTTCGCGATTGCGACAACGCTGCCTCAAATATTTTATCTCACCCTGTATAAGCTCTAGGGTTACCAGTTACAAATTTCCCCGACACGTCTGGAAATATTACCCTTATAGTCTAGGCAATGGGGCGGTCCGTTGTATGGAGACCCCCAACGAATGGAACCCCCAACAACGTTGTATGAAGACCCAATTTTCAGTCGATGAAACTAGGCAGGGTTTTAGTATTGGATGATCCAAAACTTACGCAAAAATATCCAACAAAAAAAACATCCGGAAGTTAGGCATTTATACCTAAAACTTAATATTTATAACTGAATATTTTCTTGATTTCTTTTAAAAATAATAGTAGGTATTATATTTACACTCAAAACCGAAATATGAAATGAAATAACTATGGAGAACATTGATATTTAAACCGATTTTATTATCAAATCTAAACTGCGTTTACGCGTTAACGTGCCTTCCTGCTTTGACAATAAGGTATAACATAAAACAACCTTACTTCCTTTCTGATTTTTTGTTGGATATTTATAATTTACGTGTAACTCATGATACTTTATCATGCTGTAAATTTTCGTCGCCTGAGGAATTATTGTTGGGGTCAACTAGCTTTATTGCCTATTATATAAAAATTCAATCTCAAATATTATGCGACCTATGGCAATTTTGCTACATAAATAATACTACTGAAAAGAGATAGCTCAGTAAAAGATTAGGAGTTTTAAGCGTTTATTGTGATAGGAATGCGCTATTATATTAATAAGTCGTCATTAAGGGGTGGAAATCTTTTGACGTTTGTCGTACGTACCTATTCTCTTGCGGAGTTCTTGCTGGTTTTTCTTGGTAGTAAAATTATTTTAAACTGGTGGTAGCAGTAGTGTAGAAGTGGCAGTGGAAAAAAATTCGATATGGCAGGGTAATCGTGTTTTTTTTTTAAATTATGTTCACTTGTTAGCAGGAATTCTTTGGATCTGGTAACCCTACGGCTACCTCAGTCCTCCTAAGTGCCTCTCCAAGCGCCTACATCTCCTTTAAGCGGGATAAATAAATCTCTCGCTCTTTTACGTGTTTTTAAATTCTGCTGAAGGTTTGCTCGCATTTTTAAAAGGACAATTCAGGGCGAGACAAAAGGGCGCGTTTTAGCCGGCTTTACTTAGTAATGTTAGAATTTATTTTAATTATTGTTGAATTATCTAAAGCTTCAAAAAAGAACTTTGAAGAATCCAAATCGTGTAAGTATTTATTTATTTCTGTTATATTTCTCACAGTCGCATGTACAGTGTTCATTTTCAAATGATTTTACATACATTGGCATGTAACTATAGCTTTAGGTAATTTATGATTTTTGAAGCGAGTTGAATGCAGAGCTAATGTAAGGTGACACATACAAAAGCTCTGCATTTAACTCGCGCCCGTACTATTCGTTGGTTAGTTTTAAAACAAAAATTTAAAATATCGATGGCGCAGTAAAAATCTTGGTACCTAACCATGAATAGAGAATTTTCAAAAGGGATTTTAATAACACCGAGATCTTTATTAAACTCCTCCGGTATAAAAGAGTGAAAAAAGTGCAGGAGTCCACAGCAAGTAACGCCTTTGATGCAGGGTGTCAGGTGTAGGGTTGTACCTCCTGTAGTTTGTGAATTAAAGTAAAAACTGGTAGTCTGATAATCGGTTTAAATATATTATTATCTTTTTTCAATACTGGGAATGGGAAAGGATTGACAAAGTGTGAGACGCATCCAATTCGTTAACTATAAAGTTTTCGTTATGTTTTTCAACGTGAAATATAAGGTAACTATTTAATGTTAAGTCAATTGATATAATATTGTGTTGTACCTATAAGTTTGTGAACAAAATCTTGTTTATTTTTCACATGAAAGTCAATATTCCAAATTTTGTGTGGTACAATCAATAAACCATTGAAACAGCAATTGTTTTAGAACTTTTGTGTTAATGTTTGCTGTCGAAACTTACAAAATAATTTTAGAAATCTAATTTACTACAATACAAAATTTTACTCAAATAGCTTTGCAATGAATTGCTAAACTATTGGAAAATGTAAAGTGGCAATCCTAACTCTAGGAGGGGGCTAGTAGGGAGGAAAGGCGTGACATGGAGGTTCCGTCTAAATCCTAGAGCCCGTCACGTCGGCCCGATCGCTCTCCCTGAAATATGACATGATATAAGACGCCCGCCGTTCACTAAGCCCCTTCGATGAGGAAAATATTGCCGGCGCCTGAGACCTGCCCGGCTCTTTGATCTAGATGTATTGGGAAAACTTGCAATAGTTTCATAAGATCAAGCAAAGTACACGATAGAGTAGCGTTTACATTTATTTTCTAGCTGAACGTTGAATTTATTTTCTAGCAGAAGCATACTTTGATTGAATATTTGCTATATCCAAGTAAGATCACTTCTGATAAATGATAATCTGATAATATCTAATGAGCATACAGAGCAGACATTTTATTATTCATATCCCTTTACTTTAGCAGTACCTATTATGGCTTTAGATATTCTTCTGGCCACGCACTTCAATTTTTTTGGAGTTCTGGGCATTTTAAGCTATTAAATATCATCTACGCGTACCTGAGAGTTCTTAATTATGTTTCCAAAGATGTGTGAAGTTTAATTATCCGCACTTGGACAGCCAGCAATACTCAATACTAAATATCATTTATTCAATATAGGTACACTGTAGGTATACTTATTGACGTTAAAAATAACTTACTTATAAAACATGATGGTGATAATCGGTTACGGTATCTTAAAACTAAAGCTACGAGAGTTCCAAACGCACCCTGGTCTGAGAAGAGCCCACAACAAACTCAGCTGGGTTTTTTTTTATTATCACCATCTCACAAATCATCTTAACTAAGGAATTATCAGAGCCATAGAGCAAATTATTGTTTATTAAATTATTAATTATCTCAGCCATGAACCACATGTCTTAACTGTTCTAATTCTAAAAGCAGACCCGTGTTGAGTGTTGGCATATGTTGATAGATGGTGATCGTTTTTCTTATGACACTGTTGTTTGTTCCAGGCGGACCTCTCCTGCCGCAACACGAAGCAGCAGGTGGGCGCACTATTCACGCGCAGCAACTTCGTCACGCTCAAATACGTGACCGACAACTGGGGCACCGATGCCAATGGGTTCAAACTCGTCATCACTGCCGTTAAAGACCCCAGTGAGTACCTTGATCATTGGTAATATTGCTCTAGAGTTGTCTGTGTTAGATTCCTTATCTTCAGTTGTAGTATTGTATCACCAGTTGAAATCGCAGTCTATGACTAACTTGTAGTAAAAAAAAAGAATTAATGCAGCTTGCAATAACAACACTCAGGCGAGTAGTAAATTGGCACTCTGCACGTTGAAGTTTCTCCCGAAGGCCAATAAAACTAATATACGTTTGATCGCAAGCATCGGGTATCGGCAAGAGGTCGGAGGGACTCAAGATTCCTCCGCGACGCCCCGTCGACCCTCTTCTCCCCTTAATTACCCCCAATGTTTATTTATTTGCACAAAACACCCGAAAACACGACTCCGTAGTCTAGGATATGCTCGAAAGTATACTCAAAGTGCTTGTGCAAATCAGGAATTATGTACAGTTACGTTCTAAATATTACCACGGATATTACCATTTTTCAAAGGCCGTTTAAAATCTATTGCAATTTTAGACTTGCTTTATTTGTATCTCTTTATACTTAATTTACAATCTTCACGTAAACAGTTAAAGCTATTAAATATTCCAAATCTATTTGATTCGTGTGCTCTAAGTTAGTAATTTAAAGTTGAGTTACGTTTGAGTATCGGTTAAACTAAAATGGATGCAATTTCCCGTTACAATGCAATAGCAATCCTATTTTATAGTTTCAAACATAGTATTAAAGTAGCAATTGCCATTTTGAAGGCATTTAAAAAATGTATAGTTGCTTTTAAGGCCCAGGGACATCATTAAAAATCCAATTAGATATGCAGTCCTATAATACCGAATGTAACAGAAAAAGCGTTTATAGGTGAATCAAAACTGGTAAAAAATTCGAACCTAATTACAATATAATTGTTTCTAAGACTATAAAAAGTACATTCAGGTACTATGAGAGGTCATATTGGTTGCTTCACTAGTGAAGTATTGCGATTGCATCGTTGAAGCATGCAATTGTGAAGTGTGAACACACAAATTTTTCATGAAGTCATGTTGAAAACCGACAATATAATCTTTATAGCAAAACAAGGCATTTTGAAATATTACGCCCTTGAAGCGCCACGTACCTTCGGGGCAAAAGTGAAAAGGCATCTTCCAGGTAAGCACGCTACAACTTAGACTTTATCAATGCCTCTCATTAAGCATGATTGTCGACAAGCGTAAGCCTATTTCACAATAAAAAAGCACATAGAAGACTTTGATCACTGGCTCTTGATCTGAAGCGCATTCCACCCTATCTCATCTTATAAATGAAAACGACTGTTTGTACGTATTATGGTCCTGAGCACCCTTTGTCATGGAAATATTGTAGTGGTATAGGTATTAAGTACTCTCTTGTGCCTTCATTATATTTGTATTTGTAAACTAGCTTTTGCCCGCGGCTTCGCTCACGTTAGGTTCGATTTTCATACTTTCTAAGCCCTCTTTTAACCCCTTTGTGGGTATGCAGTCTAAAATGGTAGTGGGCTACCCTGCTAGGGGTATGGCAGCTAGATTAAAGCTATACCCCTAGTCGGTTTCTACACGGTATCGTACCGGAACGCTTAATCGCTTGGCGGTACGTTTGCCGGTAGGATGGTAACTAGCCACGGCCGCAGCCTCTCTCCGGACCAGACCAGAGAAAATAAAGACAGGATAAATCCTTTGGCCATGCCGGGAATCGAACCCGGGACCTCCCACATTATGACAACAGCGGTCAACACTGTGCCAGGGCGTCAAAAACATTTTCAGTGTACATTAAATATTAATAATAATTGCGAGACAAACAACCCCCTGGGTCCACAGAGAGCTGTTTTTTAATTAAAAATGAACGAACACAAAACAATTTTTTTATTTAAAACCGCGCTAATTGGATCAACAAGACACCTCAGACTAAGGGAAAAATAAAGATACGCCATTACGTGTCCTGGACACACTGCTATGAAGTACGAAGCTAGCCAAGATAAGCCATTTTATATTTTTAAAATATGCGCTGAATTGTGAATCCTGAATTTGGAAATCGCTTAAAAACCCAATCGCATGACAGTAGGTATGTGTGGTGCGTTTCGGGCATACGCATACATAAGTCCGAAAGAACGGTACTGACACAGTAACTAAACCTGTTGATAAATAAATTTTAATTGTATTATTAACATTATCACTATCACAGTTCCTTCATTAATGGCTTGTTGAATTGCACCCATGACATTCAAAAAGTGTAAGCAGAGTCTTGTTCGATTTTGGTATTTCGATCTTGATGAATTTATAGCACTCTTGCCATTAATAAACAGTTCTAGCAAGTACTGTATTATACACATGTTAATACTAATATAAAACTAAATTTAAGAGTATGAGTTAATTTGAAATAATTATCTCATTGGAGCTTTTAAAAGGTGCTAGGGTACCGTGTTTGGCGCTGTATTAAAGTGAACACGTGCTCCGGATCTGTCTATCTTTCTCCTTCAATCTTAGCGTAAAAAAACAACGGGTCCAAAGGGTTTAGGATATTAAATTGAATTTAAGTGTCAGCCCTTTATACCGGCTCAGTGGTTTCATGATCTAACCTTACATTATAAAGGAATCACATTGAAAGGATAATTGAACGTATATTTTTTATTGGCGGATTTCTATCTTTTATTACTTTCTTAGTTATGACTTCCACTTAAATAGGCTTTGATGAAGACTTAGCGGTCTGTCTGATAAACTTCATCTGTTTGGAAAAAAATAAAAATCATAAAAATTTGTTCCAATTTTAGCCACCGGGCCAGGTAAGTTTGTGGGATTATACCGAGGTGCTACCTTTTCTACCTGATACCTTCCAAAGCAACCGTTATCCAAACTTCATAGTCGGGGATCGTTTATACCTCTATTAGAGACAAACATAGGAATACTTTCATCTTTAATAAAATAACGAAGGTCTGATCGTCGCGGGATCTTGCTAAATTGTAACACAAAATCTGCCGACGTGGTATGACGTAACGGCAGCCATGATGGCGTTCGCGAAACAATGATCCTGCCCGAACGATCCATCAAACGGTTCTGACGATCCAACAACGGGCGTCGATCATCCCGGACGTTTAGAGATAGGCATGAATTAAAAGTTCTCTCCTGAACAATTTTAAAAATGGCGCTACAAAATCTCTGAATCATCGTAATTTAATAGTTCAGCTGGAATTTTGTGCAGGAATAGTCACTTCAGTTCTTGCTTATATGGAATAGACTACGTTGGGAAGCTTTGACTATTTTAGGTAAAAGTTCATACCTATCATTTTCCAATTTGTGTCAAAAAAATATAATTCGAAAACTAGCAAAAATCGCTGAACATACATGAGGTATTTTCTGATAGGTCTATAGGTACGAGGAATCAATTCTTTTTCCTTGGACGTCAATATTTGGAATGGACAAATAAGATGGATAAATAAGTTGTGCTGTATCTATTTTGTTTGGACCAAACTATGTTAACTAACCAGCTTATCCACAAGACAAAAGGAATAATAAGTTGATTACCTGTTCTGTAATCTCATCTCGTACATGCATATTTTTATTTTGAATGCCCTGACATATTTTTTGTTTTATTTCAGAACATGGATGTAAGGAGTTCAGGTGTAAGCAGCGTGAGTTCTGCGTGAGTGCGGACCTGACGTGCGATGGCGTCGACCATTGCGCTGATGGATCTGATGAGGACACCGCCGTCCTCTGTCCCGGTGAGTTGCTCTCTGTGTATACATTTCTGCCTTTTCTCAGTGTTATTACTGCTCATGGCAATCACTGTACAGTGACTGGCGCAGCACAAAAAAATAAACAGTGGATACTGTAAAAATTAAAAAGAGATACGTGATATCATAATACCATCGCAGATGTTGATGAAATGGAATTTAAACAGAACATGGACATTTGTTCGCCATTTATTCTACATCATTACTGCTTTCAATATCAGTCTGGCGCACACTTCTCTTTTTTGGGAGTAAGGATTAAAACAGTAACCGTAATCCCATCAAAAACATAAATGTAAAATGAGAGCCAAGTTTAAAATTGTGATATATATGCCTTGGTTGTTGACTTCAGCGACAAAAGAAGTGAGATCTAAATGGGTGCCAAGTTCAATGGTCAGTCCTGCAATTTATTTATCCCATCGAAAACATAAATGTGAAATGAGAGCCAAGTTCAAAATTGTGATATATATGCCTTGGTTGTTGACTTCAGCGACAAAAGAAGTGAGATCTAAATGGGTGCCAAGTTCAATGGTCAGTCCTGAAATTTATTTATAACAACATATAATATTTTATAACAACTTAAAATATCATTTCTTCTTATAACTTAGTATAAAATGTTGAAGACTAAGGCTTTGGCTTGGCTAGTTTCCATATACGAATTATTATTAAGTAGGTACCTAAAAGTACAGTTTCTACCAGCAAGCCAAATTTTCGGAAGAATAAAATAAGAACTTACAGCTTTACAACTTGTGAAGGCTATAATATTGAGATTAGATCTCACTTCTTTTGTCGCTGAAGTCAACAACCAAGGCATATATATCACAATTTTGAACTTGGCTCTCATTTCACATTTATGTTTTTGATGGGATAAATAAATTGCAGGACTGACCATTGAACTTGGCACCCATTTAGATCTCACTTCTTTTGTCGCTGAAGTCAACAACCAAGGCTTAAATATCACAATTTTGAACTCGGCTCTCATTTTACATTTATGTTTTTGATGGGATATCATTACTTTTTGTACAGAAATTATTGAACTCAATCTCAAACTCAAAACATATTTATTCAAAATATGTACCTACAAAGTACACTTTCTGAACGTCATGCTTACAGAGCATAAGACGTGATGGTGATAATTAACTACGGTATCTTAAAACTAAAGCTACGAGGGTTCTAAACGTGCCCTGGTCTGAGAATAGCCCGCAATAAACTCAGCTGTATTTTTTTTATTATCACCATCTCACAAATATTTGAAATTATATATATTATGTACATAAATATAGCATTACATAATCAGCCGCTGTAACAATTCATACCCATGCCTTGCTATCATTCAAATAATCCTTTACACTGTAATTGGACTTTTCTATTAGTTTAGTTTACGTTTTACATTAGTAGGTAGGTACTTATTATTCGGTGTAAGGTCAGTGTGCCACCCACCAGTAATTCTATTGTACGACTCATTGTACAAGATAATTAAAGACGAGAATTCTCAAGAAAAATATATAGTTTACCTAGAGTTACACTGACATTGACAGATTACATCTATGGTCAGACTACCTCTACAGCACATTTCTACATCTCATCAATTTTGATTGCAAAAGTTCAAAATCAAAAGTTTTTAGGGAAACATTGAAAACAAGCACGGTAAACAGTCGATATCACTAAAACCACTATAGACAATGAATACAAATCACAATGACTGACAGCTTGAACTGACGACTTCAAATACGTTTCTTCTTCTTTTCTGTCAATGACGTTTCGTTGCACAAAATGCATGAATACGAAGGTAAGGTTTTAATGCAACTATATTATTATTCATTATTATTTACATTAAAATAATAATTATGTGTCATTTTCAATAGTTAACAACACAAAATAACGAATTTAAACAAAGACCTGTAGTATGATTTATGTAATAATTATTATAACACTACAACATAAACGTCAACAATATTAAAATAATACGGCTTTAAGCAATGGTAGTATGCCCCGTGTCAGAGTTTTGATTTATACCTAGGTAGAGCATAAAATTGACGATTTTTGTACGTTTATATCTAAATAACCATTTGAGGTGTGCTTATGAAATTTGGAGCACATATGTATCTCACGGGTTTCAATATATGCGCCAAATTTGACATGTTTATGTGAAATAGTTTTTGAGTTATGAGGGGGTCAAAAGTGGCTCCAAATTGTTCGTGTAATATTACATACGGTGCTGCTCGCCAGTTTTTTTGAACTTTGGCTGGACACGCTTCCGCGTGTCTTGATGTTGAAACACTGGGGTTTTTTGAAACTTTTATAAAAATAACAGAAACTGTTTTAATAATACTGTTATAACAGAAACACTTATAACGGAAACAGAAACGATACTGTAACCCAATCAATCTGTAACCGTTAATTTCTGTTAATAAATGTTTTTATCCGTAATATTATATATATAATATTATATATATTATAATAAATTACATGCCCTACCAAACTGCACAGTGTGACAACGCGTTCTTCTCACTTCATTGGACTTTACACACACTGACACAACATGGCCATGTTCTTCTTAAAATACTTGCAACCAGCTTTCGCCTTAGGTTCAAATTTGAATACGCGTCAACAGTAAATTTGGCAACGTCGCTATTTCAGTTTCACTTTAAAACACCTTAAAACCCTTTATTTCTGATAGAGATTCATTTCTGTTATAAGTACGGAAATATAATTCTGTTTTTCGGGTTAACATAATTATAAATATATTCAAAAGGGTCACAGCTTCGTTTTTGTTACATTTTCATTCTATAACACTTATATTTCCGTGACCCTTATGAATCTGTTTTTCAGTCCCTCTTTAGGAGTTCTATTTTAAAGCATACCTCCTTTCTGTTTCCAGAGGGCGGTGGCGGAGGCAGCAACAGCACAATGATAGCGACAGTGGTGGGCGCTGCGGCGCTGTTGGCGTTAGTGGTACTGGTGACGCTTTGCTGCTACTGCAGAAGCAGAGCGCCCAGCAGACGCACACATCTACATTGTACGTGATCTTTATTTTTATATCCACTACACAAACACATGACTGCTATCTTACCTTATGGTAAGTGAAGATGCAGTCTAAGATGGTAGTGGGCTTACCTGTTAGGGGCATGGCTGTTTATATTTGACCCAAACCCCTGTTCGGTTTCTACACGGCATCGTACCGGAACGGTAAATCGCTTGGCGGCACATCTTTGCCGGCAGGCTGGTAACTAGCCACGGCCGAAGCCTCAGACCAGACCAGAGAAAAATCAGAAATTATAAATTCCCAAATTGACCCTGCCAGGAATCGAACCCGGGACCTCCGCACGTTAAGACAACAGCGCTCAACACTGCACCACGGAGGTCGTCATAATCTACATCTATTCTTTATTCTTATTTTATTGCGAGATAGGCTTGCGCTTTGCTTTGATGAGGTCTAGGTTGGAACGCTTTTGCCTAGAAGATACCTAAGTTATACGTGGCATCACATGCACTGGGAGGGTGTTCCACGACTTAGCGGTTCGTATCAGAAACGTCGAGAAAAAAGTTTCGAGCGAGCAGATTGGAAGTCAATACTGTGTGTCGACGTGTGAAGTTCCTGAGCACACTCTCCATGGTATATCCGATAAAAACCCGGAAAGCAGGCGACATTGCGTCGGCGTTGTAAACTGAACAATTTCTCCTGCAACCACACTTCAAGCCTGGTTAATAATCACCTTCTCGAGATTGTAGCTGATACAAGTCCAAGATTGAATATCCTAATACTGAGGCCACGATTCATGAATCGTTTTGCCCACATAGGCTACTCGTGTTGAACTTATATTAAAAATATCTTTAGGACTTACTTAACATAATATAGTGGAAATGCTCACGAGACTTCCTGAGAGAAGAGAGAAGAAATTCTTAAAACCTGTGGTTTTAAGAATTTCTTCTCTCTCTTCAACTAGGTAAATTTCAACTAGGTAATTTATATCCATCAGCCGAATCGGCCCCATACCAGGATCTTCTGGTCTTTTCACCATCATCCAAAGGAGAATGTCCATCATTCCCCTATGGCATGAACACTAGAACTAGACTAGAACAATTTTGTGTCGTGTTGCAGTGCAACAGATGGCAAGCAGTAATGGCGCGGGCGGCGGCGGCAAACAAGGCAACCCCGCCGCCTCGCCCGCCACACGGCTGCCGGGAAACTGGGCGCACCCTGCGGGCCCGCGCGGGTATGTACTGACTGACAGCTGGCGTTAGTTGTGTCGTGTCGCAGTGCTACAGATGCTGCACACGGCTGCCGGGAAACTGGGCGCACCCTGCGGGCCCGCGCGGGTACGTACTGACTGACAGCTGGCGTTAGTTGTGTCGTGTCGCAGTACTACAGATGCTGCACACGGCTGCCGGGAAACTGGGCGCACCCTGCGGGCCCACCCGGGTACGTACTGACTGACAGCTGGCGTTAGTTGTGTCGTGTCGCAGTGCTACAGATGTTGCACACGGCTGCCAGGAAACTGGGCACACCCTGCGGGCCCGCGCGGGTGCGTACTGACTGACAGCTGGCGTTAGTTGTGTCGTGTCGCAGTGCTACAGATGCTGCACACGGCTGCCGGGAAACTGGGCGCACCCTGCGGGCCCGCGCGGGTACGTACTGACTGACAGCTGGCGTTAGTTGTGTCGTGTCGCAGTGCTACAGATGCTGCACATAGCTGCCAGGAAACTGGGCGCACCCTGCGGGCCCGCGCGGGTACGTACTGACTGACAGCTGGCGTTAAGTGTGTCGTGTCGCAGTGCTACAGATGCTGCGGCGACAGCGAGTGAGGCAACCCCGCCACCGTGACAACACACAGAAAGCGGGCGCGGGTCAGGCGCGTGGCGGGTGACGCTGTGTGAAGTCGTGCATATAAATATAAGGAATTCAACCAGCTGCGCACCCGACCCGGCCCGCGCATGACCCGCGCCCACTCCCTCTGTGTTTTGCCCTTTATTATGTGGATCCACCGGAATACTTTTGGTATGTCTTTGCCTCATCTACCATATTGTTCCATTTAGTATTATCCTTTACTTCCTTCTAATTAAATGGCAACTTTTCAATTTCCCGTATATTATATTCTTCTAAGCTATAATTTTTTACGGTTTTCAGAGGAAGTTTAATTTATGTTTTGCTACGTCCATAATATTTGACCACTAGCTGTAGTATCTTTATTTTTCGGCTTTATTAGTTTTTGGTTATTTTTTGTTTTAATAGTTATTTTTTTGTTTTTATTTTAGTTCCTGATCACCCGAAAAACTGCTAAAATCTGCCGCATCACAAGAATAATCGTACTAAGTGCTAGTTTTCACTTTTGCTCAATTTATTTTTATAATTTTTATTTTACTTTATTTTAAGACATTGTATTTTGCCAAAACCTGCCGAGCCTTAGCCTGTCAAATTCCAAGGACTGTACCAAAGAACAATGGCGAGCTTGAACGAGTACTATACTCATACTAATACTGATACAAATTATTGATTGAACAATAGCCCTATCCCGTAGTAATAGTTTTTGATTAATAATTTTTAGGTTATATTCCACTTTTAGGTGTATCTTTTTTCTCCCACATTTTTAGACTTACTTACTAATTGGCTTTTTCCTTAGTTTTGTTACGTTCTACAATTATTAATAAGTTTCCATGATGGACGCTACCCTATTCAGTGGGTCCCAAAATACATGCATTCTCGCCATCCTCCTTTCATCATCGCTTAAAAAGATAGGCCGTTACAGCATGGCAGACAGACAGACACACTATTGCATTTGTTGACCGAGTGAAGCGAAGGTCTCTGAGCCTACTTGAGTGAATTTGCACTTGTCCGTCCGTCCTTCCGTCCGTCTTTCAGAGCCTTATAAGTTCTGAATTACTGAACGTAATTACTTCAAATTTAAATATTAAATGTAAACCAATGGCCTCCAGCCGAATATGGCGTAAAAAGTTATAAATATCTTTATTTCAGGGGGGCTCTCATAGAAGCGAATGCAAAGTAAAATATTTTTTATAGCGTTACATAGGGTTGCGGTATATCATTTTAAAGATAATTAGGAATAGAGTAAAAAAATATATTTTTTTCAATTTTTCCCATAAAATGTACGAAATGGGAGTGGAGATTTTCTAACGTCCAAAGTTGACCTCAGAACTCTCAATTATCTGAAAGGTTGAGCCTGAAACTTCATCAATCAATTATTTGAATTATATCCTGTATTTGAATAACAAATACTAAAATTAGATAAATATTATGAGGAAACGAAATTATTTAATTTTTAATGAGCTTCAGCATTTTTAACAGAACTTCACAATGATGTCAATAGATAGCGCTCTGTAAAATTTTATCCGTTTCTCCAATAACTCTTTAGCTCTTTTGCGTCTAATGTTAAAAGTTAACTTTATACTATATATAGCTCAATTACCACTCACTCACTGACTCACTGACTCATTGACATAATTGTTCTCCTAGAAAGAGACAGAAAATGATACAATGATGTATGGGAGAAGTGTTCGAGTGCGGGAGTCGAGTAGGGAAAAATTATGACATTACAGAAAAACAAGATGGCGGCTGACGTGATTCTTGTAACTCTTTTGTTTTCCGACCGATTTCGTTACAACTCGCAGTGATGGAAGAAATTAGGAAACGATCTAGAGAAAAAGTGGAAAAAATTTGAAAAACAAGATGGCGGCCGAGCTGTAGTGTTTTAAAATTTTTGATTTTTCGGCCTCGAACCGCGGCGCCACAGATCCGAAACGGCGTGGTCGAGCATAATTTTTTTTTCTATTCCCGCCTTCAATTATCCTGTATTTTGACAGAATGGGGGTGGTTTTTAAAAATTCAAGATGGCGGCTGTCACGGCGGCCGTTCGGTTTGAGTTACGAAAAAATGCAATTTTAAAATTCAAATTTCTCGCAGTTGGCAACGTCGGAGCGTTTCGACTTCTAGGGGGCGATTGTGTGTACAGACGCGAGGTATGGATTGGGAAAATAAAATTACCCCATTTCTAGGGAAATTTTCAAGATTTACCCCAAAAATAAAAAAAACGAAATAAAAATTCGAGTACGAGCAACCACGTGTCCCACTTGTACGAATGACATTTGGTTAATTTCGTCGCCGAGGTCTGGCAACACTGGAATTTATCAAAGAAAAAGTGATTTTCGACATGGTCTTTTTTCAGGGGCTATCATTTCGGCTGGGTGCGAGCGAGATGAAAAATTGAAACGTCATCAGGAGCGGTGTATCCTGTAGTTCACAGGAAAATTATAAAACTATGTCAAATGATTCTGTGAAACGAGGTGGCGGCCATTTTGTATTCTTTTTGTGATTTTGAAAATTTCAATCACGTCTTAGAGGTGGTTGGCAACATTTGGGAAAGTTGACATGTATGGATCGATTGTGTAACTCGACGGGCAGTATCGAGAAATAAAAAGAGTGTTGCCACATTCGGGGTAGTTTTCAAGATTTTCCCTAAAAACTTCCTCCTGTAAAATTTTGTATGAAATTTTTTTTTTCCACTTATGGCTTCGTATGGAAGTCAGAAAATATAACGTGAAGAAAAATATGGAGACACCTGATGATTGAGGATTCGGAGACGGGTGAAGAGCTCGGCCAAGGTATTGAAGATAGGCGGGGGTTGCTCGAACAAATGTCACTCGAAACCTCGTCCAATTGGCGATGAGTTTTAAAAAACTCAAAAATGGTGGATTCAAGATGGCTGCCATACAAATTTCGTTAGTGTCTATCTCGGAGAGTATGAGAGCTGGAAGTGTGGTTTCTTGGCAACAGATGATCAGGACGAGGAGGCCTATTTAGCGAAATGAAAAAAAAATCAAGATGGCCGAATATTTTTTTTCATACCAAATTATATGGCGAATATTGAAGAGACTACAAGTGAAGTAGTAGTGTGTAGTAATTGACGTAACTGTTCTCCTAGAAAGAAACAGAAAAAGATTTATTGGTGTATTCGAGATGTGTTCGGGAGCGGGATGGGGGTAGGGAAAAATTATGACATTTCAGAAAAACAAAATGGCGGCCGACGTGATTCTTGCAACTCTTTTGTTTTCCAACCGATTCCGTTACAACTCGCAGTGAATGAAGAAATTAGGAAACGATCAATAGAAAAAGTGGAAAAAATTGGAAAAACAAGATGGCGGCCGACCTGTAGTGTTTTAAAATTTTTGATTTTTCGACCTCGAACCGCTGCGCCACAGATCCGAAACGGCGTGGTCGAGCATAATGTTTTTTTTATTTTTCCCGTACAATTATCCTGTGTTTTGACAGGATGGGAGTAGTTTTTAAAAATTCAAAATGGCGGCTGTCGCGGCAGCCGTTCGGTTTGAGTAACGAAAAAACGTAATTTTAAAATTCAAATTTCTCACAGTTGGCAACGTCGGAGCATTTCGACTTCTACGGGGAGATTGTTTGCACAGACTCGAGCTGTTATGGATTGGGTAATAAAAATTACCCCATTTCTCGGGAAATTTTCAAGATTTACCCCAAAAATAAAAAAATCGAAATACGTATTTTTTTTTTATTCGAGTACGAGAGACTACGTGTCGCACTTGTACGGATGAAATTTGGGTATTTTCGTCGCCGAGGTCTGGCAACACTGGAATTTATCAAAGGAAAAGTGATGATCGACATGGTCTATTTTCAGGGGCGATCATTTCGGCTGGGTGCGAGCGACATGAAAAATTTAAACGTCATCAGGAGCGGTATATCCTTCAATTCACGGGAAAATTATAAAACTATGCAAATGTTTCTGTGAAACGAGGTGGCGGCCATTTTGTATTCTTGTGATGTTTTTGAAAATTTAAATCACGTTTTTGAGGCAGTGGGCAACATTTAGGAACGTTGACATGTATGGATCGATTGTGTAACTCGACCGGCAGTATCGAGATATCTAAACAGTGTTGCTGCATTTTGGGTAGTTTTCGAGATTTTCCCCAAAAATTTCCTCCTGTAAAATTTTGTATGAAAAAATTTTTTTTCACTGATAATATAGAAGGCTTCGTATAGAAGTCAGAAAATATAACTTGAAGAAAGATATGAAGACAGCTGATGATTGAGGATTTCGGAGACGGGTCAAAGGGTACGGCCAAGGTATTGAAGATAGGTGCTCGAACAAATGTCACTCGAAACCTTATCCAGTTGGCGGTGAGTTTAAAAAAAACCTCAAAAATGGCGGATTCAAGATGGCCGCCATAAAAATTTCGTCAGTGTCTGTCTCGGAGTGTATAAAAGATGGAAGAGTGGTTTCTTGGGAAGAGATGGTCTGCACGAGGAGGTCTATTTAGCGAAGTGAAAAAAAATTCAAGATGGCGGAGTATTTTTTTCATACCAAATTATATGGCGAATATTGAAGAGACTGCAAGTGCAGAACTATGAAAGATTTTGATACGGTTCCGTTTTACCCACATCGGGGCTCCCTTGGATTACAACACAGGAAACCGTTACCAAAGTTTAAAACAATCAGCGCCATTTTGAAATTCTTTCTTAATTGACCGATTTCGTTCAAAATCGATACTTAGGGCTCCCTGGGAATTCAATTCAGGAAACTTAAAAAAAAAAATTAAATCAGCGCCATTTTGAAATTTTTTGTTATTGTAGCTATTTCGTTCAAAATCGATATTTAGGATTTCCCGGGATTACAAACCAGGAAACTGATACCAAAGTTGTAAAAATTCAACGCCATTTTGAAATTCTTTGCTAATAGACCGATTTCGATCAAAATCGACATTTAGGGCTCTCTGGGATTACAAAACAGGAAACTGATTCTTACCAAAAGTGTAAAAAAACAGCGCCATTTTGAAATTCTTTGTTAATTGACCGATTTCGTTCATAATCGATATTTACGACTCCCTGGGATCACAAAACAGAAAACTGGCACCAAAGTTTCAAAAAATCAGCGCCATTTTGAAATAATTTCTTATTTGACCAATTTCATTCAAAATCGATATTTAGGGCTCCCTGCGATTACAAAACAGGAAACTGATGCCAGAATTTTAAAAAATCAGCGCCATTTTGGAATTATTTTTTATTGTAGCGATTTCGTTCAAAATCGATATTCAGAGCTCCCTGGGATTACAAAACAGGAAACTGGTATCAAAATTAAAGAAAATCAGCGCCATTTTGAAATTCCTTGTGAATTGACCGATTTCGTTGAAAATCGATACAGTAAAGACTGTCCTACTTGTAAGTCTAACCACATCCCGTGAGCTGCTTTAGCAGCTCGCGCACAGAGCGAAAAACTAGTATTTTATATTATTATACTATATATAGCTCAATTACCACTCACTCATTGACATAATTGTTCTCCTAGAAAGAGACAGAAAACGATATAATGATGTATGAGAGATGTGTTCGAGTGCGGGAGTCGAGTTGGGAAAAATTATGACATTTCGGAAAAACAAGATGGCGGCCGACGTGATTATTGTAACTCTTTGGTTTTCCAACCGATTCCGTTACAACTCGCAGTGATTAAAGAAATAAGGGAACGGTCAGCAGAAAAGGTGGAAAAAATTAGAAAAACAAGATGGCGGCCGAGCTGTAGTGTTTTAAAATTTTTGATTTTTCGACCCCGAACCGCGGCGCCACAGATCCGAAACGGCGGGGTCGAGCATAATTTTTTTTTCTATTCCCGCCTACAATTATCCTGTATTTTGACAGAATGGGGGTGGTTTTAAAAAATTCAAGATGGCGGCTGTCGCGGCGGCCGTTCGGTTCGAGTTACGAAAAAACGCCATTTTAAAATTCAAATTTCTCACAGTGCGCAACATCGGAGCGTTTCGACTTCTACGGGGAGATTGTGTGTACAGACTCGAGGTATAGATTGGGGAAAAAAAATTACCCCATTTCTCGGGAAAATTTCAAGATTTACCCCAAAAATTAAAAAATCGAAATACGAACTTTTTTAAAATTTCGAGTACGAGCAACCACGTGTCCCACTTGTACGAATGACAGTTGGGTAATTTCGTCACCGAGGTCTGGCAACACTGGAATTTATCAAAGAAAAAGTGATTTTCGACATGGTCTTTTTTCAGGGGCTATCATGTCGGCTGGGTGCGAGCGAGATGAACAATTGAAACGTCGTCAGGAGCGGTGTATCCTGTAGTTCACAGGAAAATTATGAAACTATGCAAAAAGTTTTTGTGAAACGAGGTGGCGGCCATTTTGTATTCTTTTTGTGTTTTTGAAAATTTCAATCACGTCTTAGAGGCGGTTGGCAACATTTGGGAAAGTTGACATGTATGGATCGATTGTGTAACTCGACATGCAGTATCGAGAAATCAAAACAGTGTTGCCACATTCGGGGTAGTTTTCGAGATTTTCCCTAAAAACTTCCTCCTGTAAAATTTTGTATGAAAAATTTTTTTTTCACGGTTGGCTTCGTATGGAAGTCAGAAAATATAACTTTAAGAAAAATATGGAGAACGCTGATGATTGAGGATTTCGGAGACGGGTAAAGAGCACGGCCAGGGTATTGAAGATAGGTGGGGGGTGCTCGAACAAATGTCACTCGAAACCTCATCCAATTGGCAAAAAGTAAAAAAAAAAACTTAAAATGGTGGATTCAAGATGGCTGCCATACAAATTTCGTCAGTGTCTATCTCGGAGAGTATAATAGATGGAAGTGTGGTTCCATGGCAAGAGATGATCAGGACGAGGAGGTCTATTTGGCGAAATGAAAAAAAAAACAAGATGGCGGAATATTTTTTTTCATACCAAATTATATGGCGAATATTGAAGAGACTACAAGTGTTGTAGTAGTGTTTAGTAAGTGACCAAATTGTTCTCCAAGAAAGATACAGAAAACGATACAATTATGTTAGGGAGATGTGTTCGGGTGCGGGATGGGAGTAACTTTTGAAATTTCGGAAAAACAAGATGGCGGCTGTAACGGCGGCCGTTCGGTCTGAATTACGAAAAAAGGCAATTTTAAAATTCAACTTTAACGGGGAGATTGTGTGTACAGACTCGAGGTATGGATTGAGGGAAAAAATTACCCCATTTCTCGGGAAAATTTCAAGATTTACCCTAAAAATTAAAAAATCGAAATACGTATTTTTTGCAAAATTCGAGTACGAGCAACCACGTGTTTCACTTGTACGAATGACATTTGGGTATTTTCGTCGCCGAGGTCTGGCAGCACTGGAATTTATTAAAGTAAAAGCGATTTTCGACATGGTATTTTTTTGGAATTCTTTGTTAATTGACAGATTTCGTTCAAAATCGATATCTGAGGATCCCTGGGATTACAAAACAGGAAACCGATACCAAAATTTAAAAAATTCAGTGCCATTTTGAAATTCTTTGTTATTGTAGCGATTTCGTTCAAAATCGATATTTAGGACTTCCTCGAATTTCAAAACAGGAAACTGATGCCAAAGTGTTAAAAAATCAGCGCCATTTTGGAATTCTTTGTTAATTGACCGATTTCGTTCAAAATCGATATTTAGGACTCCATGGGGTTACTAAACAGTAAACTGTTACCAAAATTAAAAAAAACCAGCACTTTTTTGAAATTCTTTGTTAATTGACCGAATTCGTTCAAAATCGATATCTTAGGATCCCTGGGATTACAAAACAGAAAACTGATACCAAAGTTTAAAAAAATCAGCGCCATGTATTTTTTTTTAATCACAACCCGTGAGCTGCTTTAGCAGCTCACGCACAGAGCGAAAAACTAGTTATACTATATATAGCTCGATTACCACTCACTGACTCACTCACTCATTGACATAATTGTTCTCCTAGAAAGAGACAGAAAACGATACATTGATGTATGGGAAATGTGTTCGAGTGCGGGAGTCGAGTAGGGAAAAATTATGACATTTCGGAAAAACAAGATGGCGGCTGACGTGATTCTTGTAACTCTTTTGTTTTCCGACCGATTTCGTTGCAATTCGCAGTGATGGAAGAAATTAGGAAACGATCTAGAGAAAAAGTGGAAAAAATTGGAAAAACAAGATGGCGGCCGAGCTGTAGTGTTTTAAAATTTTTGATTTTTCGACCTCGAACCGCGGCGCCACAGATCCGAAACGACGCGGTCGAGCATAATTTTTTTTTCTATGTCCGCCTACAACTATCCTGTATTTTGACAGAATGGGGGTGGTTTTAAAAAATTCAAGATGGCGGCTGTCGCGGCGGCCGTTCGGTTTGAGTTACGATAAAACGCAATTTTAAAATTCAAATTTGTCGCAGATGGCAACGTCGGAGCGTTTCGACTTCTATGGGGAGATTGTGTGTACAGACTCGAGGTATGGATTGGGGAAAAAAAATTACCCCATTTCTCGGGAAAATTTCAAGATTTACCCCAAAAATAAAAAAATCGAAATACGTATTTTTTGCGAAATTCGAGTATGGGTAACCACGTGTCCCATTTGTACGAATGACATTTGGGTAATTTCGTCGCCGAGGTCTGGCAACACTGGAATTTATCAAGGAAAAAGTGATTTTCGACATGGTCTATTTCAGGGGCTATCATGTCGGCTGGGTGCGAGCGAGATGAACAATTGAAACGTCGTCAGGAGCGGTGTATCCTGTAGTTCACGGGAAAATTATAAAGCTATGTCAAATGATTCTGTGAAACGAGGTGGCGGCCATTTTGTATTCCTTTTGTGTTTTTGAAAATTTCGATCACGTCTTAGAGGCGGTTGACAACATTTGGGAAAGTTGACATGTATGGATCGATTGTGTAACTTGACGGGCAGTATCGAGAAATAAAAACAGTGTTGCCACATTCGGGGTAGTTTTCCAGATTTTCCCTAAAAACTTCCTCCTGTAAAAAAATTTATGAAACTTTTTTTTTTCACTTATGGCTTCGTATGGAAGTCAGAAAATTTAACTTGAAGAAAAATATGGAGACAGCTGATGATTGAGGATTTCGGAGACGGGTAAAGAGCACGGCCAGGGTATTGAAGATAGGTGGGGGGTGCTCGAACAAATGTCACTCGGGACCTCATCCAATTGGCGATGAGTTTAAAAAAAACTCAAAATTGGTGAATTCAAGATGGCTGCCATACAAATTTCGTTAGTGTCTATCTCGGACAGTATGAGAGATGGAAGTGTGGTTTCTTGGCAAGATATGACCTGGACGAGGAGGTCTATTTGGCGAAATGAAAAAAAATTCAAGATGGCGGTTATTTTTTTCATACCAAATTATATGGCGAGTATTGAAGAGACTGCAAGTATAGAACTATGCAAGATTTTGATACGGTTCCGTTTTACCCACGACGAGGCTCCCTGGGATTACAAAACAGGAGACTTATATCAGAGTTTTAAAAAATCAGCGCCATTTTGAAATTCTTTGTTAATTGACCGATTTCGTTCAAAATCGATATTTAGGACTCCCTGGGGATACAAAACAGGAAACTGTTATCAAAATAAAAAAAAACCAGCGCCATTTTGAAATTCTTTGTTAATTGGCCGATTTCGTTCAAAATCGATATTTAGGACTCCCTGGGGATACAAAACAGGAAACTGTTACCAAAATAAAAAAAAAACCAGCGCCATTTTGAAATTCTTTGTTAATTGACCGATTTCGTTCAAAATTGATATTTAGGACTCCCTGGAGATACAAAACAGGAAACTGTTACCAAAATAAAAAAAATACAGCGCCATTTTGAAATTCTTTGTTAATTGACCGATTTCGTTCAAAATCGATACAGTAAAGACTGTCCTACTTGTAAGTCTAACCACATCCCGTGAGCTGCTTTAGCAGCTCGCGCACAGAGCGAAAAACTAGTTTAAAATATATAGTTAAAACTATGTTAAGGGTACCGCGAGGTCACAGTTCGGGGCGAACTGAGATCTCGCGGTACGGGCGGGGTTATTACGCATGATGACTGACTTTGAAAAATGGTCAGATTATGTTCGGAAGTATCTAATATTTCGAAGAAATATATTATTTCAGCACAAAAATAAGGTATGGCAGATAAAATTGGTATTTGAAATTTAAATTTTAAAATTCACGCCAAAACGCTCGCTGGTATCATGGCGCCGTTTGTGACGTCACTATTGTTATTACCAATGTACATAATGTGCAGTGTGCAGTAAACAATAGTGTGATTGTCAAAGCTCGAAAATAAACAATTGTGACGTTATTCGCGTCTTGGTGTTTAATCGATTATGGCGGATTGCTGTATTCTATAGTTTTATTTTATCAAAATAAATAGCAATCCCACTCGAAATAGAAAAATAAATACGTTTTTTATAATCCACGAATCCTATTTCATTAGATCAATTCATAATTTCATTGATTCTTGTTTACTGTCATCATGCCTATTATGTGTGTTTTGCTCGCGTGTGTCCAGGTACAGGGCGGCGCGCCCGGGCCGCCTGCGGGCGCGGGCGCAGCGCTGAGCGGCGCCCCGCACAAGGACGAGTGGTTCGTCTGAGGCGGCCCGGTCGGGCCCGCAGGGCGGGGGCGCCGTACCGGCCCCCTACCGCTCCCAACGCGACACCAGCGATAACTGGCGACACGGGCACACTTGATACACGACACACTACCTCGCGACACGTCCACGTCGAATCAAGTCAAAACATTCAAGACGACTTGGACTATAGTCTATTTTTTTATCCACTGCAAGTTAGCCCTTCACTGCAGTCTAAGATGGTAGCGGGCTAACCTGTGAGGGACATGATAACCCTAACCTAACCTTATTAGAATAATAGCAACAACGTGGATAGTAAGTATCACTATTGTTAACAAGGTCTCCGACCATCACATCGGGGGTTGTTCTGCACAATTTAAAAAAAAAAGCTAACCAAACCTAAGCTGTGAGGGACATGACAGTTAGATATATTAAACCCATACCCGTAGTCGATTTCTACACGACATTGTGCCGAAAAGCTAAATCGCTTGGCACAGTTTTGCCGGTAGGGTGGTAACTAGCCACTAGAAAACTTGACTATAGTTTTAGTTATTCGACACCCTATTCAAATTCTAACATCTTGCGATGCAAAGATGAGATGTTGGTCTTAACGTGTTATGGTCGTCTTCGTTACAGAAATCATAAGTACTGTCATAACTTGATACACGTGGCGTGACGTGTCGTAGAGTGGCGTGTCACAAGTGTGCCCAGCCTATATATAATACACGACACATAAATAGTCAAGGAGCTGGTGACTATACTAGCTGAATGATTTCAACAATGTTGATTTTAAAAAGTAAGACAAGAATAATTGCGGAAAGAATTATCGAAAATTCGTATGAATTTCGTTCGAACGAACCCGCAATCAAATATTTTGATGTCGAATAGGTGTCCTCTATGCAATATCAAAATGTTTGACTGCGGAATAATGTGTTCAGATCGTTTATTCGTAAAAGAAAAACACCGGTTTTCGAGGTAATTTAATTGAGATCGAAAAAATCCTTATAAAATCATTATAGTGACCAGCTGCCTGACTAGTACCTTACTGCCACTACCATTCCACCACTCCGCTCCGACCTTATGACTGATGCTCCATGGCCATGAACTTTTCCATCATCATCAAACACATTTGGAGTCCTGATTCTCTATGATATTAAAACGTAGCCTCGCACGCAATTTATTTTGACGCGTCAAACTTGTTATAATATGAAGAGATAATAATATACGTACCTATTAACTAAGATCTGATAAGATTCAAGTAAAACTTTATATAATATATATACGAGTTTACTAATAAAAACGTTGCTTAGTGAATGTTCACCAACACAATGCTTTGTCTTCTTTTTGAATGTCAAATCGCTGATGACAGAAAGGCTGAAATCGGTGTTTCACCCCCCTAATCAACGTTTATTAAGGATGAAAGTGTGTTGCTATCTCGATGACATAAGAATTAGGACTCGAAACATATTTTGTACAGTTGTTATGACTCAATCGAAAACATATTTTTACATATTACTGCTCTATGCCTAAGTCAAAGTTTGCTAGAGATAGATTGATATGTGATGCATCTACAATAATATTTTTAATCTTTGGTTATGAAATGAGGCAAAGTTACGAATTTTGAAGGCAAAGATTGGTAAGACGGGAACTGAAAAGTCATAGGTATCAGTGTTTAAGGTGGATATTGTTATCGATAGATAATTTTGACTTAAGGCAGAAATTTTTAAAAGTAAACCGTCATATCATTGATTCAATAATAATATCTACTTCAATAGTACAATAATTCAGAATGTTAAGATTAAAATTAAGGTCGTGAGTTCGCATTGTCTAAGCAGCTTCACAGTCCGAGTTACTATCTCTTAAGCTATAATGTACAATAATATTTGGTCTTTGGGATCACCCGAACTATGCCTGTTAATCGCATGTTTGTAATAATATTGTAGGTAGTGATAATGGTGAGTGTAAAATGTATATTTGTGGCCTGAGAGCTCGGTACTAATTTAAAGGATGTGCTTAAGAGAACTTAAGGTTTATAAATTGGTTTATCTACCTTTCTTGAGCGTAGCAACCAAGATTCCAGTTTCAACACCTAACGTATAAGAGCCATAATATAAACTTTAAGGATTTCTCAAGCACTCCCACAGAATTTTCTACCTGCTCCCCTGCTAATGGATCAGTATAAAATTATGGAACCTTCACATATCTGTCAACATGTAAACATTTAACTTATAAAAGTTAGTAATCGGTTCTGCCGCGAGTGTTCCTTTTAAAACTATCGTGTTTAACTTATAAGTTGAAATCTACGTGGGATTGCATTTCTAAGACACTATTTTGACTTGTGGTCGAACCGTGTACAGAGGAGAGTCAGTTTTTATTGTAATAATCGAGGTTTAAGATGGCAGCTTCTGTCGCGCCGCGCCCGTAAGGTGTCATCTGCGTGTTTTGCTCGTGAACGTTACGGTTCGTACACGTGGCGGATGTTACGCTTAACAAACGCTTAGAACTTGTAACACGTAGCGTCTACGGATTGTAACATGGACATGGTCTTTCTTACTCAAGTTTGAATGTACGCGTTTCGGTAGATCTAAGTATATTTATGCGAGTGATAGTTTTTAACAGAAGTTCTATCCAATGAAATTGTATCATCATCTAGTGATGTAATTGTATCCAGTTTGTAATGTTATTTGTATACGTTCATTGGATAGCAAGTAGAGTGTGTAGCTAATTATACAGTACCAAAAATATTAATAAAATCTATCTCATCATAAACAAAATTATATTATTATTAATTAATAATAATAATCTATATGATATTTATTTATAATTTTTTATCACTGCTGTTAATGTTTGATAAAATTAATAATAATTCTAAGTAATAGAATTACATTTAAACTTTTGTAACTAAAGTTATCATCATGTCATTCACTGTACTGCAAATATTGGAGATCATATCACATGTGACGAGTGTACCTATTTATTTCGAACTATAGTCGGACCATGCTATGCATATTATGCTGTTTAGTAGTGAATGAAATAAAGATGTTTTATTATTTATGAATAAGTTATCGCAATAAATTTACCAATAAATTTTATATACATATCTCATTGTGAAGCTGATGTTCAATGTATATTTGGATCACTCTTTTTTGTAATAAGTAAGTTAACTTTGTAGGACTATAATTACGGTTATTAAGCGATATTTCCGATCAAGCAGGCGTTAGCATTACTTACAACTGCTGTACCACGACATAAATTTGAATTAAAATAAGACAATTAGCTTAGTTTATTTCTAATGCAGGGCTACAGATGGTTTATGATAGAACGTGTAATTCGCGCACCGTAACACGGCATAACATGGCCGTATCACCGACGAAGCACTACGTTGAATACAATCATATTTCATGGAATGAACGTAGACCGATATCCATATGGTCCATCATAAATCATCTTTTAAGTTTTATTATTGTCCTGGTACAACAGCTTCACATATCCAAGACCGCTGTTAGGTGGCAGCGCGACGCGACAGGGAAGTCGCTAGGTGTTGCAAGGCACGCACATATCACGCAGCTCGGCGGTGTTACGCGAGCGTGAGCCTTGTTACGCGAGCCGAGTGCTTTGCGGTGCGGTGCGATTAGACTTGATATTCCATTGAATAAACAAAAAAAAATTTACGGAAAAAAAGTTAACTTAAAAAAATGTTTTTCATTTGGCAAAGACGTATTTTTGCTGTATACCACTTTGATGACTTGTACTGTGAGCATAAAATAAAAAATATCTTTAAACTGACTGATTTGTGTACTTTTACAATATTTTTGAAATGTCATTGATATTTAAAAAGACTATAGACAGAAAATATGGCATAAAGAAAATGAATATCGCACCGCACGGCCGACCGCAATATGAACAGTCTATCCGAACGTATTCTATGTAATAATTACTTATGTAATACTTAATTTTAGCGAAGATTTTTTTAGGTGAATTTTTACTCGTTTAGTCGAAGGCACGCCACGCCGCGTGTCGTGGGTGTCCAGATTTTGGTGTTAACGATAAACGCAATGTAAATTTATCGATATGACATTAAACATTTTTGGCTTATTGTTCGTATGTTATTGACTTGTTATTCACGTTTCCCAATTATTCTTCCCGGTATTCAATTGGTTGGGGTTTCTTCTTCATACGAGATGTTTAGCTTAACGAGCGTAGCAAGGTATTTAACTTTAGTCCGCCTACGTTAATCTTACAATAGTAAGTATATATAAATAATAAATGAAATAACAAAATAAGAATAAAAATAAAATAAAGCTAAGCTTAAGCTATTTCCTAAAAACTACTTCCTATTTCTTATTTGCGTCTGGTGGACAGAGCGCCAGTGCTTGATTATATCACTAGACATATCCTCACCGATGACCCTAAGAATTACATTACTCGTTTGTCGCAATCGCTCCCAGAAAGAAGCTATACGATTGCGCCTGATCGCAAAAAAGTCGGATACTCCCGCCTCAGCAAACATGCCCGACGCGCTGCAGTACCTCGGCAACCTCATGAGGATGCGGAATGCGTCATTATACTGCACCCTCATGGTGCTCATTGTCGTTCGCCTGAATTTCGTCCATAATTGGCAAGTGTAAAAACATTGACAATATGCACGAAACAGGGTTAGCTTTACGTCGGTACTGCATTTAGAGAATCGGCGCGCGAGCATGTTGCACCGAACCTACAGTGCTCTTCTCTCTCTTTCGATGTCCAAGTCATCCCTAAGGTCCTCGGTGACCACATGTCATGTTAAGCTATAATGACATCTTATTAGAGCATGAGAGGTGAAAAAAACATTAATTATTTATAGATTTTTTGGGATACTAACCCTGTATTATTGTAGAAAAAAGGGATGAAATGAAATCGTAAAAAATTATTTGGAGGAGTAGGTAATTTTTAAAAGATTAGTATTTCAGTGATTGATTCATCTTCTAGTTAAACTAGCGGCACGCTATGATGGCCGGTTTGACGTTTGTCCGCTCATGAAGTTCCGTATTAATTGATAACGACTTTGAAGGAAATAATTGTATTACTTTATTGACGATAGTGATGTGCAGAGATTCATAAATTTTATCGAATGTAGTTTCTCATGAAGTTCCGTATTAATTGATAACGACTTTGAAGGAAATAATTGTATTACTTTATTGACGATAGTGATGTGCAGAGATTCATAAATTTTATCGAATGTAGTTTTAGGTTTAGGACTCAAAATTTATTTATTAAATTGATTTCTTAAATGTATACAAGTGTAGAAAAATCAGTTTGCACCATTTAAGGGGTGAATGTACTTGTGAATATGAACAATTTTCACTATGTGGACAAACCTCTGAAATCGCAAAAAAATATCAATAAATTTTTAAAAATGGAATCTAATACGATCGTCACATAGGATCGCTGGCTAGCACAACTACTACCTCCGGCAAACTCGCGTCAATGCTCAATGCAAAACAAAGCAGTTTCGAATTGACGTTGCTTCGAAAAGTATAAACTGTCAGTGCAATGCGATTGTGATATAGTTTTGACCTGGCTTTGGATTTCAAATATTGATACTGCATTACTGTTGACCCTTGCTCGTTAATTTGGACTCTGTTCAAGCCCTTTGTTGTGGATTTCGTCGATATGACCGAACGTACGCAGAGAACTGTTCTAAATAGTCAGACACGTGAGTTCGTAATACGCCTTCGTAACTATTTCGATCGTGAAGCTCAAAATGGAGGGCCAATTTTACCTATAACGTCAGTGGTTGAACGCGTAGCTGATGCGCTTAATATTGGACAACGAACTGTTAGACGGATAACTAAAAAAAAATATGGCGAGACTGGCACAGAAGAAAATAAACTTCACACACCAAAAAAGAGAAAACGAGCAAAACCAGTCGTAGGCATCGATAGCTTTGATGCCGATGCTATCCGAAGACATGTTTACGGCTACTATTTACAGAAGGAGTATCCAACAAGAAAAAAGTTGGTGCATTCACTGAAGGAAGCTGGATTATTCTTCGGTGGGGAAAGTTCTTTAACGAAGATTTTGAAGACCATTGGATTTCGATACAAAAAATGTAACAAACGCAAAATATTGATGGAAAGATTTGATATAGCGATGGCAAGGTATACTTTTTTACGGCAAGTGAAAGAAATCAAAAATTGGCAAAATGTTGTGTTCTTGGATGAAACATGGCTTAATGCTAACCATACTGTAGGCCGTTCTTGGAACGATGACACAGCAGCATCTACTTCCAAAGTTCCTGTAGGAAAAGGATCGCGACTTATAATTTATCACGCCGGAACCATCAACGGGTTTGTCGAAGGTTCTCTCATGGCTTTTGCGTCAAAAACCACTGGAGACTATCATGAAGACATGAATGGAGAAAAGTTTACTGAATGGTTTACCTCAATGTTGTGTAGCCTCCCTGAACCATCTATTATAATTATGGACAACGCCCCATACCACTCGATGCAAATTGACAAGCCACCTGCCCAATCCCAAAAGAAAGCTGATATCGTCGCATGGCTTCGTAAAAATGGCGTAGATGCAAACATGAATATGTTAAAAGCGGAATTAGTACGTCTTTTAAAAGAAAACAAACCAACCAAGATCCGATACGTCATTGACGAAATAGCATTAGAACATGGGCACAGAGTTATACGGTTACCGCCTTACCATTGTGAGTATAATGCGATTGAGTTGGTGTGGGCTCAAATTAAGGGATATGCTGCAAGACACAATACAGAACCCCCATTTACCACAAAAAAAATGCTAAAATTATTAGAAGAAGCTTGTGAACATGTGACTAAAGGAGACTGGGAAAAGGTTGTGAATAGAACTGTTAAATTAATAAGGGAAGATTATGAAAGAGATGTGAAAATAGATAATATTATAGAAAACGAACATATAATTATTAATGTATGTGATGATAGCAGTGACGACAGTGAAAATAGTAGTATGGACGAATCTGATTAATTATGGCCTTTTGTGGCACCTTTTTTGGTATCTTTTGTATTCATATGTTTCTTGTGTGCATATAAAGTATGTATATTCATTTTCGTTCAAATATTCAGTTCGTTCAAATAAATTAAATAAACATATACATTTTTGTTTTATTAAACCTATTTAATCAGGTACAAAAACAAAACTTAATTGTTTTTTGTTCGAGAATAAATTGACATTCCACATCACTATTGTAATGTGTCAAACCGGCCATCATAGCGTGCCGCTAGTGTAGGTAAATTAGTACCTACAAAAGCTCAAAATCTTTGTCTCTGGAATGTCATTTTGCTAATAAGTTTAACAACGTGATTTCAAAATGAAAACAATATTTACTCGAACAGTGCATTCTTCATTTATTAATCTCAGACTTTACTTTAATAATATAAGTAAAAAGAAAAATACAATTAACTAAAAACAAACTCACGTTAAAACCATATCGAACCTACATTGTCTAGTGTACAGCGCCATCTTACGGAAAGCACTAGGACTACGTAGTGACACGTAACCAAAGCTCGCAGCTTACTGCCAGTAGGTACTTCGAGTTACAAAGTTGAAACTTATTAAGTGGCAAAAATATTTGAATAGTAACTTATATGTTATATAGCAAAGTTTTAGTTAATGTTTTCGGAATATTTCAGTTATTTTTCTCATGAATTGATTTAAGTATTTTTTCCTCAAATGCCTCAAACATGCTTTCGTCTCAAAGCTCAAGTAGCTTTGAGACGAAAGCACGTTCACTGGTAGAGCCGTCAGCCGGCATCTCGAGCTTTTAGTTTTAAGTTTTTATTCAGTTTCATCCCGTTCTCTGTATAGTGAGACGTGTTTCTCGTCGTTATTATTAACTATAGTGATATAGTTGCGATCTAAAACACGCGAAGCTTCTCACTGAACTTTTGTGATTGAGTGATATTACAACTTGAATTACTTAACCCAGTTTATGTCATAATATTTATGATTTTCAAGTGTTATTATTAAATAACGTCCAATGAAAAACTGTAAACTTTATAAATTATTCTCTTAAGCGTATTTTTCAATTAGGGTATAGTGTACCATGCTTAAAATATGAAATTATAGGAACGGACGTCTCAAATTATTTTCGTGAAAATTTTCTTTTAGAGTCTGGTGCGATAATTTTAATGATACATTTTAATTATAACCTAGTGTAAAAGATAGAGATTTTTCAAATATATTTACGTCGCTTGCGTAATCCAACAGTGAACAGTATAAAAATGCAGTGACTTTGTTGGTATACACTTAGTTTTTTGGGTGAAAAAAATAACGTGGTTGGGTAAAGCGGTGAAAAGTGGTGTGATGGTGTAGAATGCGGTGGCGCGCGGTGGTTTTTTCGCTGCTGGTGGTAGCAATAGCCGGTAAGGGGAAGAAGCATCGGCATCAGAAACCAGGTAAGATCTATGACCTTATTATGGTGATGTGACCAATTATCACCATCATGTTTTATAAGTATTATAAGTATAATTTTTAACGTCAATAAGTGTAACTACATTGTGCCTATATTGAATAAATGATATTGAGTATTGTGTTGACGACTTCTCTGGCGCAGTGATAATTATGCCTATTACAGGGCGTGCACTTTGTACAGGGCCTTGTGGTAAGGGTGGGCGTGGTCGTTAGTTAGAGCGTCGCTTATTACAAAGCAATAAAGACCAATTTAGGGACCCTTTCTGGCTAACTTTTATTACACTACACTGATTCAAGTTGAAGGGTCCCTGTGATAAGTGCAGTTTAATAGGCCTTTAAGCGCTGTGGGCAGTGGCGAGCTGTTCATAGAAGATATATGCACGCTTACCCAAATGGAAATAGGTCAATGCTCATTTTTCATTAAAACAGCCAGTAAATACCTAGGTATTCTGACTAGCTTATGCACGCCACTGGCTGTGGGAGGTCCGCGGTTCGACGATTCGATCCTTCAAAGAGTCCGAGTTAAATAATCTGAATAAAAAAGGTCTACTGGATTTCTACACGGCATCGTAATGGAACGCTAAATCGCTTGGCAGAACGGCGCTTCAGGTAGGGTGGTAACTAACCACGAATGAAGCATCCCAACAGGGCCAGGGGAAATTAAAAAAATATCCCGAACCCAGAACCTCCGTTCGTTAAGAAAACAGCGCCCAATTATGCGGCAGAGAGGTGGTCACAAAGACTTGATGGTGATTATGGTATCTCTTAAAACTATAGCTACAAGGTTTCAAGTGCGCCCTGGTCTGAGAAGAGCCCACAACAAACTCAGACAGATAATAAGTAATAACCAATGATTTTTATCATTGATCGCTTGCTTATTGTTTATTGTTGCTTTTGCAAATGGGACCTCTCTTCTCAGACCAGCGTGTTTGGAGTTTGAGAGTTGAGGTCAAGAGTTGAGTTAAAAACCGACTTACCTATGGATACAGAATATAATTTATTAGTACTATCTATGGATAGCGACGGCATAGCGCAATAACTCCCAGCTCAATAATAACATCTTACATCCCTGTGCCTGTAACCGGTAATGTCTACATTACAAAGTAAACAGCATCAGTACATTAGCTAGATTCCGAGAAGATGGAACGTGACTGTGTCATATGAGAACGCTTCCTGGTATGTTTGTTTGGACGGGCATTCCAGGTTCTATCCCGGCGAGGAATGTGTGGCATTACGTTAAACCTGCATTTAAATCTTGCAATCTCGGGGTATTTGATAACTAGTCAAATCAACTTTTTTTCAAACGCCAAAACGCAGGCATACTTTGTATGGGTTTTGTATGAAATTAAATACTTGCTTAAGAAGTCATCAGATTTTTACTTAAATCGATATTTTACTAAGTACATGTATTAGGTACTTAATTGAAATTGTCAACGCAAATGTAACAGGGGAGTGGGGTTACGTCTTTTGAGTTCCGCTATTTATTTAATAATCATAATATTATTAAAAAGTGTGTGTGCAATTCACACTTTTCAATTCGCACTGCAATTCAAACTTCAGAAAAGTTAAAGTAGAGTAGAAAAGATAAGTAGCCTACGAGAGAATGTCAAATATAACTTGTATTCTATCTCATTCTCTCGCAGGCTAAATCTTATATAGGTATGTTTGTCTCTTTTTGGTGTCGCATTTTCGTTTCATTTCCTTGAATTTTCAAATCACAACGATTCTAAAGAAGTTTCACTTCAAAAAACATCCCATTTGTTTTAATGGGCTGAATTTATGGCCTTGCTACGACAATAGATTTAGGCCAATAGTGGAAGAGTGTTAAGGGATTGCGATCGTGACTGCACCGGTTAGAACAGTGTCAAACAAACTTTTTAATTTCAACCCATTTGCTCTACTGAACCGAGTCAACTTTCAGAATGAGAAGGGTTTGGCTATAGTCCACCACGTTGGCCAAGTGCGAATTGGTAGGCTTCATACACATTGGATGGATGAGGAAGGCAGAGGACCGTGTTTGGTGGCGCGCTCTCGGAAAGGCGAATGTACAGCAGTGGATGCATACAGGCTGATGGATGGATGAAAGGATGGATACATATTGGAGAACATTAATGTTGAATCAGGTATAAAGCGGTGATATATACTATATGCTATATATATATATATATATATATACTTAATGACAGTTTCAATGGATGGATCATTGATGTAGAATTCTAGTACTTGGATGATGGATGTTTGTTACTTTTTCATGCCAGAACGGCTAAACGGATCCAGTTGAAAGGCACGGAGATAGTCTGGAATAACACATAGGCTACTTTTTATCCCGGAAAATTAAAGAATTTCCACGGGAACCAAAACACCTCAACCCACGCGGATGAAGTCGCGGGCATCAGCTGCTAGTAGGTATCCTATAAATGGTTGCAGGTAAGTACCTACTTAGATCGGTGGCTAACGCAAGCGCTCAGCGGTCACGGGGTGCTCAACACTTACTTCTTTGACATTGGAAAAGCATCGAGTGATCTACTTCTACGGCGAGGACACCTCGAGACACCCCTTATTTGAGTGTCCCGCTTGTGCTAACCCGAGAGAGACGGCCCAGGGAACGAGCGAGGGCAGAGTGGATGCCCAAAACCTAGCCCCACGCATGTTGGCTATGTTGGTATGCCCAGATGCTAAGGGGATTAATGTTGAGGAGGGAGGAAAGAGAAAAGAAAAGAAGAAGATCCAATAATAGCTAGAGGGTCAGCGCGAAGTAATGCAGTTGCGGTTCCGTGCTGACCCCGAAGACAGGGGGAGGCTATTTTAGTCCATGCAAGTCGGACATGCCCAGCCATTAGGCAGAAGTCCGTAGGGGTTTTTTCCTCCCACGAAGGAAAAAAAAGTTACTCTCTTTCCCGTCCCTACTGACTGATACTTGGCTGGCTGACCGACCAATTTTCTCGCCAGTCATAACCAATCAAATACCAAATTTAACTAGAAATTAGAACACAGCTTAAAATATTTAACACAAACATTTTGTGTTACAAGAACGAAAAATAAAGGAGCGTTCGATTCCGAGTGACAGGACTATAACCGGATTTGGTCCTGACCAGATGATTAAAGGTGTCACTTGTAATCCATGTACAGTGTCAGGCGGCTTACGAACCCGTGAACCAGTCAACTAATGGTCTAGGAAGGCTTTTATACGTGACTAGCTTTAGACCGCGGCTTTGCTGCTGCTCTTTTGCTGCTGCTGAGTTTCTTGCCGGTTCTTTGCAGTAGAAGAGACTAGCTTTTGTCCGTGACTTCGTCTGCGTGGTGTACGCTAACTTCAAACCCCTTTAGGAGTTAAATTTTTAAAAATCATTTCTTAGCGGATGTCTGTCATAATAGCAATCTGCATACCAAATTTCAGCCCGATTCGTCCAGTGGTTTGAGCTGTGTGTTGATAGATCAGTCAGTCACCTTTTGCTTTTATATAATACTAGCACATGCCCGCGACTTCGTCCACGTGAAATAAGTTTTTTTAATTCCCACAGGAATTCCCTAATTTTTCGGGTTAATGCGCCTATGAAACTCACAAATTATGTGGCTTTCTATTGGTACTTACCAGAATTTTCCAAATCGGTTCAGTAGATCCAGAGATTACCCCCTACAACCTCACAAACTTTACCTCTTCAAAATATTACTATAGATTTAGACTAGCTTTTGCCTAACGTATATGAAATAGAGCTGTAAGTTATAACCTAGGTTACATAGTAGTACTAAGGTAAGCTTATTTTTAAAGTAAGTTTTGGAATCATTAATCATATGGTTCAATGATCAGTCTTAAAGCTATTTAATTATAGAGGTAAAGGTTAAATTTTAACCTAAAAGTAGTCTAGGTATACTTATATATGTAGTTGCGTTATTACTGAACCAAAATAATGATCAGAAAAAAAACAGGACAGTGTAAATCGGATAGACATTTACAAAAAAACTTCTAAGCGAGTTGTAAGGCATCATTAAAAGCCGATGCAGGCTAAACAATATAATAGGGGCAGGATCAGATTTCCATACAATCAGATTCGGTCTCCACGACACCAGCGTAAACTTCCTCATCAGTAATGGGATCTCGAATCAATTACCGGGCATCGCCAGGATCGCTACTCTTACTATATCGCTCGATAACATTTCCTCTCAATATAGCCAACTGGCTATAGTAACTAGTAACTAGCCTTGGCTAGTTACTAGTTACTGGCAAAGCGATTTAGCGTTCCGGTACGATGCTGTGTAGAAACCAATTTGGGGTATGAGTTAAATATAACTGCCTGCTACCATCTTAGACTGCATCATCACTTACCATCAGTTGAGATCGCAGTCTAACTTGTAGTGGAAAAAACTAAGCGCATGCGACCTGCACGCTTAAGTTTTTACTTGCAAATTCGATTAATCGTATTGAGCGTTTGATCGCATTAGCTTCGTAATAAAATGGATCCAAAAGTATGATAAATTTATTTCTATAGTTACCAAATTTCGTCCCTGAAGTTTTTTTATTTATCTTAATTTTCTTTCTGTCAATCATGACTGATTGATTTTGGGTGATTAATTGATTTTTCTACGATTAGTTGGTGTTATATCTTAGTTTTAATTTTAACTACTTGTAACATGATGCCCGCTTATCTTATGTCCTTCCTCGGGATTCAAACTATTTCTGAACCAAATTTTATCAAAATCGGTTGAACAGATAAATGAAGGTGTAGCAGACAGACAGACACACTTTTGCATTAATAATATTAGTATGATCCTAATTGGCTTTCTTTTACTCGTTGAGAAGTTCTTGTATTTCTCTGAGCATCTCTTTGTAAGCGGTAAGTATAACAAGCGTAGCTAAAAGTGGATTAAAATATTCAAAACTTTCTATTTCCATTGATAACATCAAACTTTCAATGCAATAGGTCACTAAAATCCCAATAAAACAATAAATAATGTGAGTGACAGCTATCGCTCACAGACGCGCTATCTCGTGCTATAAATATTGTATGCGCACAATGCGCACGCGCATACGACTTCCCATAAATACCCGCACGATAATAAATACACAACTTACAATAATGAACATGATCAGATAATGAATAACATCAGAAAAAATAATAATTTATTTGAAGACCAACCGTTTACCATTTGAAAGTTACAAAAGTTTATTTTAAATAAATAAATAAAAGTTTTATTGTATCTTATTGCTAGAATTTACACAGTTAAACACTTATCAACTAAGTCCTACGCCTAAAAAAAAAATTGCAATTTATTGTACCTTCTGTAGGTGCTCTAAAGAAGATAAACCGAAGAACCAGGTTCCATCCTCCGTGTTCCCTCATGACTACAATATTACGGGGCTCTTTAAAGGACGGATAAACAAATTTCTCAAAAGCATTGGCCTCGCAACGCATTAGTGGTTCCTCTGGTGCTGCAAATGTTTATATGGCGGCGGTAAGGTAATCACTTAACATCAGGTGACTCGCCTGCTCGTTATGCAATTGATAATCAAAAAGACTGAACTGACAAACTGACTTCACCGCACACTTCAACAGTCCATATCTTGAAAACTACTGAACCGATTTTGATGAAACGTGCACTGTTACCTAAGTTGAAGTAACTAAGCCACTAAGAATGGTCACAATCCGATTCATAGTTTCGGAGAAATACGCGGATAAACATACAAACACCTATTAAATTTTGTATATTTGTTTGCAAGCCCTTAACGATTATCATATAGGAATAATATTATGTGAATATTTGCAGTTACACTAATATCACATACCTACTTAGGTATCGAATAACCTTAATTAATAATAATAAAGCATAAAATTAATCCTTTTTTTGAAGTCAGTTAAAAAAAAACCTGATGAAAAAAACCGCTTCAATCAATTTTACCAATATTTTTTATCCTACATAGTTAAACCTTATTGTATTGTAAGTTATTATTATTATTATTATCAAGACACGCGGAAGCGTGTCCAGCCAAAGTTCAAAAAAACTGGCGAGCAGCACCGTGTGTAATATTACACGAACCATTTGGAGCCACTTTTGACCCCCTCATAACTCAAAAACTATTTCACATAAACATGTCAAATTTGGCGCATATATTGAGACCCGTGAGATACATATGTGCTCCAAATTTCATAAGCACACCTCAAATGGTTATTTAGATATAAACGTACAAAAATCGTCATTTTTATGATCAAAGGATAGATCAAAACTCTGACACGAGGCATGCTACCATTGCTTAAAGCCGTATTATTTTAATATTGTTGACGTTTATGTTATAGTGTTATAATCATTATTTTAAGGACGTCAAAGTACGTGACATTCAACCGTTAGTTTGAAACAATACTGCTTTAAGCGGTGGTAGTAACTCCTTAACTATTGAAAATGACACATAATTATTATTAAAGAAGAAGAAACGTATTTGAAGTCGTCAGTTCAAGCTGTCAGTCATTGTGATTTGTATTCATTGTTTATAGTGGTTTTAGTGATATCGACTGTTGACCGTGCTTGTTTTCAATGTTTCACAAAAAACTTTTGATACACTGACCTTACACCAAATTATAAGTACCTACTAATGTAAAACGTAAACTAAATTAATAGAAAAGTCCTATTACAGTGTAAAGGATTATTTGAATGATAGCAAGGCATGGGTATGAATTGTTACAACGGCTGATTATGTAATGTTATATTATAAGTACATATATATAATTTCAAATATTTGTGAGATGGTGATAATAAAAAAAAAACGGAGTTTATTGCGGGCTCTTCTCAGACCAGGGCACGTTTGGAACCCTCGTAGCTTTAGTTTTAAGATATCGTAGTTAATTATCACCATCACCTCTTATGCTCTGTAAGCATGACGTTCAGAAGGTGTACTTTGTAGGTACATATTTTGAATAAATATGTTTTGAGTTTGAGATTGAGTTCAATAATTTCAGTACAAAAAGTAATGATATCCCATCAAAAACATAAATGTAAAATGAGAGCCAAGTTCAAAATTGTGATATATATGCCTTGGTTGTTGACTTCAGCGACAAAAGAAGTGAGATCTAAATGGGTGCCAAGTTCAATAGTCAGTCCTGCAATTTATATATCCCATCAAAAACATAAATGTGAAATGAGAGCCAAGTGCAAAATTGTGATAGTGCCTTGGTTGTTGACTTCAGCGACAAAAGAAGTGAGATCTAAATGGGTGCCAAGTTCAATGGTCAGTCCTGAAATTTATTTATAACAACATATAATATTTTATAACAACTTAAAATATCATTTCTTCTTATAACTTAGTATAAAATGTTGAAGACTAAGGCTTTGGCTTGGCTAGTTTCCATATACGAATTATTATTAAGTAGGTACCTAAAAGTACAGTTTCTACCAGCAAGCCAAATTTTCGGAAGAATAAAATAAGAACTTACAGCTTTACAACTTGTGAACGCTATAATTCGTATATGAAAACTAGCCAAGCCAAAGCCTTAGTCTTCAACATTTTATACTACGTTATAAGAAGAAATGATATTTTAAGTTGTTATAAAATATTATATGTTGTTATAAATAAATTTCAGGACTGACCATTGAACTTGGCACCCATTTAGATCTCACTTCTTTTGTCGCTGAAGTCAACAACCAAGGCACTATCACAATTTTGCACTTGGCTCTCATTTCACATTTATGTTTTTGATGGGATATATAAATTGCAGGACTGACTATTGAACTTGGCACCCATTTAGATCTCACTTCTTTTGTCGCTGAAGTCAACAACCAAGGCATATATATCACAATTTTGAACTTGGCTCTCATTTTACATTTATGTTTTTGATGGGATTATTATTTATTTATTTTAAGGCATAAAAAAAAGGACAAATGGGCATTCTTATAATCTAAGAATACAGTTTCACGTAAGGCTATAACGTTTTACAAGCTAAAATCACCTTTATAAACATTTAAAAGAAGTAAGATAACAGCAATTATTAAGTATTATGACGAGCATTAATAAATATGCTTTACAGTAGAAGTGTATTACAATCTTTCCACAGTTTACAATTTCGCGAGTTAGATGATAATCTAACGGTTTTTATAATCTTACGGTGACATAAGCATTGTACCGGCAGTTCTCACTTCAATAATATCGGATGAGTTGTCAAAACGGCCACCCCGTGCCTACCCTGGACACCTACCGCACCCCTGTACAGGTAGGGCGTTTCGTGGAAGGGTATTGTTTCACCCGATTAGACACGCGTTCCTACCCTGCGAGCTAGCAGGTGCTTTTGTTATATTTATTGAAGGAATGATAAAATATTTTTATATTGGAACTTCGCCGGCGTGGTTTAGGTTTTTGATTCACGCGGGGACTTCAAAATTTTCCGGGATAAAAAGAAGCCTATGTCACTTTCCTAGTCCTCTACTACACCCATGCAAAAAATTACGTCGATCCGTTGCACTGTTGCGGCGTGATTGCAGGGCAAACAAACACACTTTCGCATTTATAGTAATAAATTAGTATTATATAGTAAATTATTCGTACATCCAGTTACTAGTAAGCTTTTGTCTTATCCATATACATAGTAATATGTATTATCCCTTATGTATTAGGTATTATAATATAATAGGATATTATACATCCATACTAATATTTAAATGCGAAAGTGTTTCTGTCTGTCTGTCTGTCCGTCTGTTTGTCTGCTACGCTTTCACGGCCTATCTGTTCAACCGATTTTGATGAAATTTGGTACAGGGATAGTTTGTATCTCGGGTTTGTATTAAGTTTATTGTATTCCCACGTACCCCAGGGCTAAAACTGAACGCGCTTCCTATGTGTTTACGCTCACATGAACATATAGCCATACATATATAAAAAATGGTACAGTCAAGGTCCGAAAATGCATTTATGGAGCGCATTCAATTTTAAGTTAAACTTCAACCTAAGTACAGAATCAGATCATAAGTAATGAAAAATTTCAGGGATAAGCAAGACGTAAAATGTATGATTTTAAGTAGGTACGAGTATTTTGTTTCGTAACTTTCATCTAACGACAGGTTTGTTATATGTCTTAACCATCAAAGTAAATCTAATCTACAACTAAATACTAGCTTTTTAAATGCATTAGCAACTATTACCTACCGTATAAGGACTAATTAGGTATATTGAAAAAGTCCAAAGCCTGCCGCCCCAGTTTCCGTCAGTCACCGTTTTGATTGGTTACTTGTTTAGTCTTAATTAATATTATAGAGAGGAAAGATTTGTTTGTTTTTTGTAATGGATAAACTCAAAACTACTCAACTAATTAAAAAATCTTTCAGCTATAGAAAGCTACACTATTATTTTATCAGCGATTTTGACGACCTCCGTGGTGTGATGAGCGCTGTTGCCTTAACGTGCGGTGGTCCCGGAATCGATCCCCGGCAGGGTTGGAAATTTATAATTTCTGAATTTTCCCTGGTCTGGCCTGGTGGGAGGCTTCGGCCATGTCTAGTTACCACCCTATCGGTAAAAGAAGTGCCGCCAAGCGATTTAGCGTTCCGGTACGATGCCATGTAGAAACCGAATAGGGGTATGGGTTTAATATAACTGCCATGCCGCTTACAAGTTAGCCTGCTACCATCTTAGACTGCATCTTCACTTACCACCAGGTGAGATCGCAGTCAAGGGCTAACTTGTAGAGGATAAAACAACATAGGCTATATTTTATTTTCAACAAAATTAGAAATTACTTACTTACGAAAACTGCAATAATGTGAACTACGTCGGAAAAAATCGTCTCTTCTGAGAGCTTACGTGGCGCGCGCTGCGTAAATAGTTAAAGTTACATGAAAACAAATTATGGTGGAATTGTTCCTCTCAAAAAGTTCTTATGATAAGTCCGCAATCTTACTTATTACTTAATATTATAAAAGCGAAAGTTTGGATAGATGTATGGATGTATGGATGTTTGTTACTCAATCACGCTCCAACGGCTGAACGGATCTGGCTGGAATTTGGCACAGAGATAGATTATAATCTGGAATAGCACATAGGCTACTTTTTATCCCGGAAAATTAAGGAGTTCCCGCGGGAACCAATAAACCTCGATCCACGCAGATGAAGTCGCGGGCATTAACTAGTAGCATATTATATATCTATCTTTTAAGGTTGACTCACAATAACCTAGGTCTAAACCAATGCTTTACTTGCGAAGGTGTTTTTACCGACATAGTATTAATCCTTATCAAAATAAATACCCATGCGAAGCCGGGGCGGATCGCTAGTCTTGTATAAGTAGGTAGATTTCAATGTAGAATACGTCAGTCTGTCCGTCTCACTATATAATAGCTTTCAGTAATACGTAGTAGTTATTGTACCTAATCGAGACTGTTTTTTTTTATTTATCTTGATAAATTCGACGATATTCGATATTCTTGATCATCTTGTTGATGCCATAATACTCATCCCGAAACCTATACCATCACTTCATAAGATTGTAACAATAATATCGTAATGGAGGTACGCTGTGGTCATCTTGTGAGAGGTAGCGGCTTCGATTCCCGGCAGGGTCAATTTGGGAATTTAAAATTTCTGAATTTTGTCTGGTCTGGTGGGAGGCTTCGGCCGTGGCTACTGGCTAGTTACCACCCTACCGGCAAAGACGTCCGTAGACGTAGATAATTGTACACGGCCTTCCACGTACAACTCAACTAAGAATATTTAAACTCGGTTTTTGTAAAGATTATTATCAGATATTATTAGGGATGATATCCGGGACCAATAGCTTAGCGTACTCTCCGAGGCACGGAGGAATCATAAATGCCAAATTTGAACCTCCAAATTCGGTTACCCATCCACAGTTACCGACTTGGGTCTACGCCACTCGTCTCTCAGTAAGTTTGAGTTTCATTAGGTACCTAAATAGCATATCTGGCATACAATACTAAAGTCTAATTTAACAGTTGGCTATAGTAATTATCACAATTACCATCTATCGTCATTTGATAATACAATGGGATAAGACGTGAAACAAATTGGATCCAAGTGGCGTGATGGTTATCTTCTAATGATTTCGAAATGCTCCGGCCGACTGTATCTTGATAGCTGTTTCCTCAATTTGTACAATGTCTCGTTGTCCCAACAGAAATGATTCATCGATCAAGGAGCCAGTACCTTGCCAAATAAATCATCATTATTATCATTGGTGCTACAGCCCCTTGCGGACCCGGGCCTACCCCCCGATTGTGTACGGAAATCGTAATCGTAAACGTATAATTCGACCTGTATAAGGAGTTCCTAGGTGCCTACACGTCTTAAATACAGTTTGAGTTAATACGTTTTAAGCTGTCAAATGATTACAATTTGCTTAGACAATTGAAGCTCTGCCCCCCGATTGTGTAAGAAAATCCTTACCGTAATCGTATGTCAAACGGATAATTCGACCTGTTTAAGGAGTTCCTAGATGCCTGCACGTCAGAAAGCATGTATGAAGTCCTTAAACAGTTTGAGTAATACGTTTTAAGCTGTCAAATGATTATGATTTGCAATCGCAATTTGCAATAAATAGTGCAATTGGACCTCTGCCCACCGATTGTGTAACAAAATTGTTATCTTCTTCTTCTTTTCTTGGTTTATGGCTTTGAGTAGTGCCAAACCAGCACAATGCACTTCGCCAGTGTCGAGTAACTTGAGGGAGGCACGAAGGAGATTTTTATCGTAATCGTCTGTCAAACGGGTAATTCGACCTGTCATAGATGCCTGCACGTCAAAAAGTATATATGAAGTCCATAAACTGCTCGAGTAATACGTTTTAAGCTGTCAAATGATTACGATTTGCTTATAGACAATTGGACCTCTAGTCCAGAAGATTTCTCCATCTGTATCTGACCTTTGCACTCGTTTTCCAATTTTTTATTCCAATCCGCTTGGCGCCTTGGTTAACTCAATCTAACCACCGAAGTTTTGGCAGACCAATCTACATCCACATGGGTGCAACATCAGTTTTTGTGGTGATCTGTGCTCATCCATACGTATCCTGTATCCTGTACGTGTCCAGCCGGCAGCTTATTGCAATCTTGCGATATTAATGTGCTGAACAACGTTCGGCTCGTTAAAGATTAAAAAAAACAATAGATTATGCCTCGCCTGCCTCGTTGGTCTAGGGGCTAGCATGTTCACGAAGTGCAAGAAGTTTTGTTCGAGTCCCAAGTTGGGCCTTAAGAAGTATTGGGGTTTTCTGACAAGAATTTCTACCGATCTGGATAACGGCTGACTTTCATCGAGCCAACCAAGCAGATTAGATACTGATTACCAACCTAAAGTTAGACAAGGTCCACCGCAACCCTGATCTAATAACTAATTAGGTACTGAAATCAAAGTAAAAGGTAACTGACTGACTGACTGACTGATCTATCGACACACTGAGCTCAAACCATTGGACGGATCAGGCTGAAATTTGGCATACAGATAGCTATTATGCCGTAGACAACCATTTTGAAAGAATTTTTCAAAAATTAATCCCTAAGCGGGTAAAATAGGGGTTTGAAATGTCATGACCAGTAACTGCCCTCCGATTCGGGACAATGTGCAGGATTTCCGTCTTTTCAGTAAGGTTTAAAAATTACAACCGAAATTACTATGCATTTATTATCCCAAATAAGGTCAACGTTAAAATGTCTTAAAAAAACAATACGTTTATTGTTTAAATCCTGAGCATCCGATTTCCTCTTTGAGGCACTACTCATTTTGTTCTACTCCACGTTCCGTTTTATCCATGCCTAATAATAATTTTGCAACCTCAAATGAATACCGTTTAAGTACCTTATTCACTTTATTATGAGCGATTTATTTTTGATCAATTAAATAGTAATGAAAGGAAATGCATGTTATGTTTATATTTATTTTTGTTAGTTGACAAGCCTCAATGAAACGTGTAATGATTGAACAAAGTATTCTCAAATAACCACTGCGTTTAAAGGAACGTAACGCCTTCTGGCATTGCATCGTCTGCCTTCTGTGGTCCAGTAGCTGAGAAAACTCGCTAACCAAAACGTTTAGCGCCATCTAGTGTGGCAGCAGTACAATGTAGCGTGATTTTTAAAGGAATTCTTGCAAATATAGTTTTATTATTCCAGTATTATCTTCATCCATGCTCAAATAATGCAAAGCCCTATTATTTTTCTGAAAACGTGGTTAGCAATACTTGAAAATATTTATTTTTGACTCGCTAACCATAATAACTAGCGCCATCTAGTCTGGGAAAGCAGTTATTTGGTGAAACATTTTTATTTATTTTCTCAGTTTTCAGAGCCTTCAGACTCCTGAAACTTTTTTATCTGAAAACTATAAAATATAAAAATTACAATAATTAAGAAGTTATTGCTGCGCATTGATTTTTGATCTCTAGGCAAGCTCCCATAGTTCCGCTGGCCACTTCCTTTGTGTAGTCCACGCGGACAAAGTCACGGGGAAAATCTAGTTCTAGATATGATCAGCCAATGTGAAGTCGGACGGAAGAACGGAAGTCTAACTAATGTGTATGCAAAGTAATGATTTCCTACAACATCTGATCAATGTAGCGCTAAAAGTAGGGGGCGTGGAATAAATAGTGCAAGAGACGCACCACGGAAGGGGTCGATGTCGCCGCTTACAGATTTAGACCAGACGATGACAAATAGCCAAAGATCATAATCACACGAGCCGAAATATCGATAACCTACTTTAAATCTTGAGGTGTAAGGTTCTGAATACACTGTTGATAATTTGTCAGATGGTGGTTTTGGTATTGGAAATATCAACTGAATCACCGGTCACTTACCCGAGTAGTTAGAAAATATATTTCTAAATGAAATTATTGTTAGTATTGGAGACATTGGAGGTAAATCGAGCGAAATCGTTTAATCGTGGAAGATTTTATTTTGTACCAGCTGATGCCCGCGACTTCGTCCGCGTGGAATTCAGGTTTTTTGGTCCGCGCGGCAATTTTTTATTTCCCGGGATAAAAAGTATATTATATGTGTTATTCCAGCATATCCATCTCTGTGCCTTTTTTTCTATATCCTTTCAGCCGTCCTGGCGTTATTGAGTAACAAACATTCACACATCCATGCAAACTTACGCATTTAAAATATTAGTAGGTATAGATTAGTTTAGATAGTGGTAGAATTGGTACGGAATGAATGTCAAACATTACATTGCAACTTTCAAGTTTTCAGTAATTAAATAAATAATTAAGTAATTAGATAGTTCGTCGTGGTCGTTTATATTTCGACTATTCCGGACAGGAATCCGGGGTTCCCGGGATTTTCAAAATTTGGAGCATGATTTATATATGTATAAACCTGCATACCTCTTCAACTTCATCAAGTGGCTTTTTAGAGCTCGAGCTTGTGAAATAATAGTACCTAGTTTTTGTTTTTTTCACTACCTTTATTATACAAAGCGGATGTGTTTTTGTGTTAGCGTTTATGGTTATATAATAAGAGCTCATTTGACTTTAAATTAATTGGATTAGAGAAATATAATGTCACGACAAAAACGTCATCATACTAAATGTGTCTTCTTTAAATAAGATTGTTTCGCGGTATTTGAGTCATTCTTTATCTGTTAGTGAAAGTGTAATCATTATTGTCGTCAGTAATTGTTATTGGTATTCCGGGTTAACTAAACCGCGTTACAAGTACATATTAAACACATAAAATAACTAAACGTGGAATTATACAATATGAAGCATCATCTGTGTGTATTATTTCTACGAATATCCTGCCTGCGTGTAACATATTTTGTTAGTATGGTCTTCAAATGAGCTGCAATGGAGCAACTGCTTGGCGTAATTTACATAATTGTGAAAGACCTGGAAAGAAAGTGACTTCCTAAGTCTAATCTTAGAAATTCTTAATCACTATTACATACCATATTATCACCTAATAATGTTTTTATGCTGTGCTGCTAAATTTAAAAATGCGAAGAAAACGTTTGCAGAAATATATATAAAAATCTGCTATGGATCAATTCCTTGGATCTACCAAGGCATCTGACAATTACATGTTACCTCACACCTACCCTGGTTGTAACTAATAATAAATAATGTGTATAATAATAGTGTACAGCGTATAACACAGGTTTAGTTACTCGTTACAGCTAGCAGATAACTATATTTGCATACATTTGAGTGAAATGGTAATTCCTTCGTGACCGGTTGGTCGGGAAGTTGATTGTGGTATTTTGTAACTATCATGTTAGACTATTTTAACATTCTTGGCGCCATTGAAATAAGACGTTATGAAATGTGAATTCAAAATACTTATGCCTTAAAGTCTGATCTACATTTATAAGTCGAGTTATTTACTATCCCGTAATTAACGATAGCAAATCGTGTATTTTTGAACACGCTTTTATTAGTTTCAACTATAACCTATCATTGCCATCGTCAATTAAATTATTTTAAACATTGCAGAACGTGACAGATTTCTTAAAGATCTTTCTAAAAGCTGTCACAGGCGTGTGAACTGCCCATCCGTACTTGTCCAATGTGGTGGATTATGGACAAAACATTCTTATTTCGAGAGATCACACCCTCAGTTGTAAGCCGGTGATGGGTGTTGACATAATCCACCATTATATTTTAAACACCACACATACCACCAACGGCAGTAATGCCCCTTATTACGTTATGTATGTCTCGATAATCAAAATGTCATCGTACAAAGATACCCGTGAAATAACGTGCGGGAACGGGCGGGTTCCCATAACAAGTGTACCGGCTATCATCGTTTTTGTCATTAAAATATTTCGAGTAAGCGCGTATATCATTCTTCTTCGTGCATCGTAGCCGATAGTTTACACTAAGACAGTGCTCGGTGCTGTATAAAAAGGAGGTTTGATCGAATTGTTTCACAAGGTTGAAATGAAAAAAAATTGTATTTCATGAACGACAACTTGTGCCATTTTTGATATGTTCCTTACATACTACTCTACTATAGGTTGGATAAATAATGGTAAATTTTTGGGACTACGTACTTTAAATTGACTGAAAACAGAGATCAAAGTCTATAATTAATATTTGAAATGAGTTTCTCAGAAACGTTTCAACATTTTTATTACTGAAATAGCCAGGTATCATCGCTATTAGCATTCTTTCTTCTTGTGATGGTTTTCTTAATTTTAATAGAGAAATTAAGCAAAAATAAAGTGAATATGGAACGGAATTTTACCCTACTTTTATTTAGTCAAACTTGACAACGAATTCCTTGGCCAAGTAACTCGAGTGATGTATACGAAGCTTTATGAGAGAGGAAACTCATTGTGTACAAAATTATAATTATAAATCGATAAGAGATTTTAGCCTTTAAGTTATACAGGAATATGGTGGGAAGTGCTATGCGCTATAAAAGTCATATTTAAGTGCTCCTGACATTAAAAATTTATGGCATTGTCTTGTGGTGATACATTGTCGTAAGTTAGAAAGTTAGTATGATGACGTTTATAAACTGTGTAAAGGCTGGTGCTTCCGGATAGTGAGATGAGAAATGAAACTATTATTATTATCTACATCTTTATTTAGAGAACAAAATATACCTTTTTCCATATCGAATTTCTTGCCTGGTCTCTTGTTTGGTCGTTGTTTTATAGTATTACAAATACAAAATAGCATTTGTTATTATAGAAATACTATACAGGTTTCAGTTGTTAGGTACTATTTAAGGAGTTTTTCTTAATTGTTTTCTATCTTCTCTAATATCTATCTAAATATATATAAAAGGAAAAGGTGACGGACTGACCGACTGACTAATCTATCAACGCACAGCTCAAGCCACTGGACGGGTCGGGCTGAAATTTGGCATGCAGATAGCTATTATGATTTATGGCGTAGGCATCCGGAAAAGGATATTTGAAAATTCATTCCCTAAGGGGGTAAAATAGGGATTTGAAATTTGCATGAAAATCGAACCTAACGTGAGCGAGGCTGCGGGCAAAAACCAGTTGAAGTTTAATATGTTGAGACCAAGTTTCATCAGAAACTTCAATTAATAGTTCTGATTAAAATACCAAACTGAAGGTTTGATTGTGGAAACTGAATGTTTTATACTACTGCCCAAAAAAAAAGTGTGTAATGTTTTCAGGGTTCATGTATGTATGTATGTGAGTCTCTTTATTCCACCATATATTCTAAATGGTAGTGGCTCAAGTTGTTCTATGTGAAATAAATAAGTCGTTTATCATTGAATGCTTGAACAGATTTAGATGTATGGGATATATCGTAAGAATCCTTACATCCTCCTGAGTGACATTGTCTGAATATGGCAGGGCAGCCATGTTTTTAATTTTTTTTGATTCGTCTGCGTGGTTTGAGGTTTTTTGGTTCCCGCGGGAACTCTTTAATATTCCGGGATAAAAAGCAGCCTATGTGCTATTCCAGACTATAATCTATTTCTGTGCCAAATTTCAGCCAGATCCGTTCAGCCGTTGGGGCGTGATTGAGTAACAAACATCCATACATCCATACATCCACACATCCACACATCCATACATCCATACATCCATCCAAACTTTCGTATTTATATAAGTAAGATTGATATTTAATCATAATATTATAATGGTGAGCCCATATTTATATCTCCGAAAAAGTTGACAATCTTTTTACAAATATTTTCAAAGTAACGAGGAAAGTCTATAAACATGCCAGTGATGAAATTAAACGTGACTTATCAGCAAGAGTGTCGAACAGTCGAAGATACGTGAACGTTTGTGTGGCCACACGCATCGATGATATAATTACACGCGTGAGGTGATGCCGATGGTCACGAAGGGCATTTAGGGCGCTGTTTACAGAACAAATACTAGTCGGTCGCGGGGACAGCTTCAAGTCACATGAGGTAGCGGGACGGGAATCTGCCCCCCGTTTAATTCAAAAAATTCTAAATTCAAAATGCTTTTTATTTTTGCCTGGTAGGAGGCTTCGGCCGTGGCTAGTTACCACCCTACCGGCAAAGACGTGCCGCCAAGCGTTTACGCGTTCCGGTTCGATGCCGTGTAGAAACCGAATAGGGGTATGGGTTTAATATAACTGCCATGCCCTTAACAGGTTAGCCCGCTACCATCTTAGACTGCATCATCACTTACCATCAGGTGAGATCGCAGTCAAGGGCTAACTTGTAGTGGATAAAAAAAAACTTTTCCAAGTACTTTTGGATCGTCGAGTGAATCTATCACTGGTTCGAAATGCCATTCCTACCGAGAAGAACCAGCAAGAAACTCGGCGGTTGCTCTTTTGAAAAAAAAATTACAATTTCATTAATTTATAGAATACTTAAGTAACAGCTGTCCTTAGCATTGCTGGAGCAAGTCAAATGATTATGATTTGCTTAGACAGTTGGGCCGCTGAATAAAGTACGATTCACATCAAACGCGCCGCATTGAAATGTACTGCGGCGCATTTTGCATGCGGTAAAGGAAATTAAAGTGTCTACATAATATATGTATTAAAGTCCATATTATTTGCATATACATGCGGCGTCATACAAATAGCAGCGGAATTAATCCTTGGTATGCGCTTTCCCGTTTATAGTTAAAGTAAAATAAAGTTTCTTCTGGGCTCTTGTCTGTAGGAATGGTATTACGAACCAGTGGTAGATACACGAGAGTCTAGACGATTCAAAAGCGCTTGTAAGAGTTTCATTAAATAAAAAATTATTTGAATTTGAAATTAGTGATAGTATTATTAGTAAGTAACAAAACATTACATTGTTTGCCTCTTGCATCGTTTATAAAACAAGGATAACAAAACCAGCATGTACTAAATGTAAACTTAAACTTTAACAATTAAATTGTACAATGTACGCCATGCGTTTATAACTTATCTGTCGGTGTAATTGTACACCAAATGTAACCAGATATTTTGACACCACCTGTGAGCACGATTATTACATTTCGATAAATTCGGCATCGGGACAAAATATTGGAAAGATTATGAAGAGAATATAACAAGAATTGCGTAATTAATGTGATCTCATCACATAACTGCTGCTACATTTAGTATCTTTTAATTATTATTTATCGCAGCTTTTCAGAATTTAAAAGCAAATGTTTTTATTGATTGCACTTTTACAAGAGTTTTTGAATCGTTAAATGAATCGTCGGCATGTTCGGTTCATTCCGAAAAATTCGATTTTTTTCGGTCCATTCCGCCATTCATTCATTAGCCCGTCAACCCGCATTGGAGCAGCGTGGTGGGTCTAAGCTCTAATTACCTCTCTCCTATGAGAGTGAAGGCCTGTGCTAAGGCTGTAGTGGTGGTGGTGGTAACAACACTATTAGATGAATTTGAAAAGAAGGGTGGCAACGATAAGGCATACATAGTAATTTTGTATAATCACGTCTTGTGATAAAAAGCATCTAAGTAAAATCTTAAAAGTAAACTCAGTTTATTCCACGCTAGTCGTTTGATGTTTTGAAGGGGTACCTCGTGTATTTTTTCACTCTAATCGCTTATGTCTTGCCGGCGTGCCTGCTGCGGCGTGCGTGCTGGACTCCAGCCGTGGTATGCTGTATGTAACTAGAGCGTCTGACACCCGGACATTGTGTACAGGGAGATTATCCCGGTTAGCCGAATTCGGCGTGAGAACGTGACTCGTTAGAAAGTGCTTCGGCGATCGTGCCCAAAGGGCGTATGTGTTTGTGATAGATCATAGATGGGCACGCGTCGACAGCGACCATGTGTTATGTGGAGAAAATATGATGTCGTTATATTGAAGAGGGCGCTAGCTAGCAATTAGTGACGCTATTCTTTTAAGATTCAATAAAAAAAATGGCAGTCATAAGAACTGCCGATAGAAGTGAAAACGAATATTTAAAATAATAAAAAAAAACACTTCAAAAATATTTAAAATAATTAAAATATAAACCTTAAAACTAAGGTATTAAAGTTTAATTACGAATGTAGTATATTTATATTTAAGACCTTTTGTCTTCGTAATAACGTGAGCATGGGGCAGTGTGGTGTCGGTGACGCGAATCCACAAGTTTCGACCTACCAAAAAGTGCACAACGCGCCTAAAGTTTTCACTTCAAAAATGGCGTTAATTTCTTTTATACTTGAGAAGATAAAAGGCGTTGCGGGCGGTTTTTGTAATTTCTCATCATACCTATAATATTGTATACCTAATTATAATGTCAGAATTATGTGAATTCAGAGTAAAGTAGTTTAAATTTTTTACTCTAAGCCAGCAAGTCTGCATATCTAACTGATCGGATTAGGAATTCTTCTCGGTAGGATTGGCATTCCGAACCAGCGGTAGATTCACTCGACGATCCAAAAGCACTCTTGTAAAGGTTTATTTCAATAAAAATCATTTGAAGTTGAGAAACGTCTTACTTGGTAGGGCGACGAAGTTTCTTATTGTCCAAATATTTTTTATCAAAAGAAAGAAGATCATTGAGGCGGTGTAGGTTAATTGAAATAATTCCGGTATGGTCGTATGGACTAAGGAGCACTTTACGTGCCGCTACCTCATTAGCGGAACAATGTCGCGCTGCAATGTCGCGCGATTCCGAGAATTGGGCTTCTTTCGCTACCGAGCCGTTAAAGCTCTCAGCGAACCGAACGCGGAGTTGCATTTGTTCGTGTAAACCCCGAATCTACACTGGAATTTATAGTAATTCATAGGCAGGGTAGGCGAACATTTAAGTATCAACGTGCCATTTTTTCTAAAGAAATGTTTAATGAGGTCATAGACGTGCCATCAAATAATTTTGACTCTGTAATTATTGGGGGAGAAAATACATTTTGCAATGTCTCAGTTATACGCGTAATTTAAATTAAAGTAAAATTATTGTGACTTCAGTTGTTGCAGATTAGATGACAAATAACTTATATTACTCGCGTTCGCTCGCCATATAATACCTACTCGACACTTTTAATTTCATAGAGCATAATTAATTTTGTGATCAGTGTCGTGCCCAAAATATTGTGTCGCGTGCTATTAATGGCACGCGTGCCATTGGTTCGCCATCCCTGCTATAGGGGCTTCTTTGGGAGACGATTCTAGCTTTATGTGGCGAATTCAACCTTTACGCATTTCATAGTCAAAACATACCCAAAGTTTGGAAGCTATTACAGTGGGTGAATACTGACTCACCGAATTTCATCAGTCAAACAAGTCACTAGTGCCTTGCGTTGACATTGCATTCACAGATTATAGTTAAGTCCCACAAACTTATTTGACCCAGTGTCCAAAATTGGAACAGTTTTTTATGCCTGTTTAGTTTTTATTTTATTTTTAATAATTTGCTAGCTGTCACCGGTCAGATATGTTTGTGGGACTTATACGTTCTCAAACCTATATTATGTTCGGCGATGACAATCTATGTTCACGTGTACTACATTCTAATCTATATTCGTTAGAAAGTGTGTCATCCTATTTCAGTAAGCAAAGAAAACAATGAAGAAGTTTATCGTCTAGCAAATGTGGCGTGAAAAAATATCGCGAATTCTACTACACACGAGAGTTCGCTATGCATTCGCTAACTGTAATAGCACAACTAAACAACGTACCTGATTTTTAATTTTACCTTTTATTTATGACGTTCAGTAAGTACCTAGATACTATAGTTTAGAGCAGTGGTCGGCAAAGTGCGGCTCCAGAGCCGCATGTGGCTCTTTGACACCTTAAGTGCGGCGTTTGCTGTTCTTTCCTTTTTCGGTTCTACATATAAATATATGCGAACAATCTTTTTCAAGCATGAACGTTATCAAGAGTAAACTGAGAAGTCGTCTTATTGATGAGAACTTGGAATCATTCCTAAAATTAAAAACAGCATCATACAAACCTGACCTACTCAAACTTTCCAAGGAGATGCAAGCACATTGTTCGCATTAATAAATATTTATTAAGTATAAAATTTAGTTTTATTTAGTGTACTACTTATTTAGTGTAATAAAAGTTTACTAAATAAGCAGATTTGGCTCACAATTTTTTTGAGATTGTTGTAATGTTTATATTTGGCTCCTTGGCTATTAAGTTTGCCGGCCACAGGTTTAGAGGATCTAAAATATTTTTCTCCAATTACATATCTACATCTAACAAGACATGTACAATACTCAACTTTACGCGTATTGTTATGTGTATCGAAGACTTTATCGGCGATGCGGGCATCCCGAGCGCGGCAAAAAGTTCGGACAGAGGCCTTGGAACCGGTTGGAGCCCAATTACCCCGGTTCCCCCCACGGCTAATTGGCTGACGAGCGCCCAGCTTCGAGCCTGACCGCTTCCCAACTTAGACGGCGCCTTACACTTTGGCCAGGTTGTATTATTAAACGACTGCCTGAAAAAAGGAGTATATTGTTTTCAATGGCGTGCAGTTCATAGAGGCATTAATAATACCTAAATGGAAATACGTCAATGCTCATTTTTCATCGAAACGGCTAGTAAATAGGTATTGCGACGAAATAATTCCTACCCTAACTACAAAACCTGCACGCCACTGATTGTTTTCAGGGTGTATGTATGTATGTATGTTTGTGAGTTTGTATATTCCAAAATAACTTACATACGCCTGAACCAATTTTAATAAATGAGGTATTGTTAGAATCCCTAGCTCATTCCGGGTGACATAGGCTAGTAAAATGAAAAAAAAATGATGGGGTGACCATGTCACCGCATTAAATACTAAATTTGAAAAAAAACGAAAATAAGATTAACTATATAATCATCATCTAGAAAATGATGAGTAGATTCCAAAAATATATAACACTATAGTTCAATATCTAGAGATTAAAAAAAATTATTTCATAAAAATGTGAATAAGAATTTAACTAGAATAATTTAGATTTTTAACTTTTTAGTTCGTTTTTTGGCACGGTAGTCGTGTTTTTAATTTTTTTTAATTCGGACTTGGCTAGTACTTACTTCCTCTATTTTAAAAAATTGATCCAATCCAAATCCTAAGCAAGAATATAAATAAATATCAATCCTACAATATTATTTTCGACCGTCTATAAGTGCACGGATATTTTGATGAATTCGTTGGAAAGAAATCCATACTAATTGACCGAGCAAAGCGAAGGTCTCTGAGTCTACTTGAGTGAATTTGTTTGTCCGTCCGTCCGTCCGTCCGTCTGTCAGAGCCTTATAACTTCTGTATTACTGAACGTAATTACTTCAAAGGACATGACCAGTAATTGCCCTCCGATTCGGGACAATGCACAGGATTTCCGTTTTTACAGTAAGGTTTAAAAATTCAAAACGAAATTATTATGGATTTATTATTCCAAATAAGGTCAGGGTTCAAATGACAAAAAAAAACAGTACGTTTATTGTTTAAATCTTGAGCGTCCGCTTTCCTCTTTAAGCACTACTCCATTTTGACGTTCCATTATATCCATGCCTAATAATAATCTTGTAACCCTACATGAATACCATTTAAGTACCTTAGTCATTATATTATGAATGATTTATTTTTGATCAATTAAATAGTAATGAAAAGGAAATGTATGTTTTGTTTATAATTATTTTTTGACAAGTCCCAAACTAATAGATCGAACAAAGCATTTTGAAATACTGCGTTTAAAGGAACGCCCTTTCACATTGCATATGCTGCCATCTGTGGTCGAATAGTTGAACTTGTTAACCAAAAGTAGTAAGCAACACTTTAAAATATTTTCTAGACTCACCACAATAACTAGCGCCATCTAGTGTGGGAAAGCAGTTTTTGGTGAAACTTTTTGTATTTATTTTCTCAGTTTTCAGAGCCTGCAGACTCCTGAAACTTTTTTATTTGAAAACTATAAAATATAAAAATTACAATAATAAAGAAATAATACTTGAAAATATTTTTTTAGACTCGCTCAACACAATAAATAGCGCCATCTAGTGTGGGAAAGCAGTCTTTTGGTGAAACTTTTTTGTTCATTTTCGCAGTTTTCCGAGCCTTTAAACTCCTGAAACTTTTTTATCGGAAAATAGTGAAAGATTACAATTACAATAATAAAGAAATCATTGCTGAACATTGATTTTTGACACCTAGGCAAGCTGCCATAGTTCCACCGGTCAAGTCCTTTAAATATAATATGTAAACTGATGACATTCAGCCGATTAAGGCTTAAAAAGTTATAAAGATCTTTATTCCAGACGAGCTCTCATAGAAGCGAATGCGAAGTAAAATATTTTTATAGCGTTACATAGGCTTGCGGTATATTGTTTTAAAGATAATTAGGAACAGAGTCCAAAAATTTTTTTTTTAATTTTTGGCCAAAAATTGACGAAATGGGGGCTTTCAAAGTGGAGATTTTCTAACGTCCAAAGTTGACCTCAGAACTCCCAATTTTCTGAAAGGAGAAAATTGATCAATTATTTGAATTATGTCCTGTACTTGAACAACAAATATAAAAAATAAGATAAATATTACAAGGAAACGAAATTATTTAATTTTTAATGAGCTTCAGTAATTTTAACAGGACTTCACAATGATGTTAATAGATGGCGCTCTGTAAAAGTTTATTCGTTTCTCCAATTACTTTTTAGCTCTTTTGCGTCTAATGTTAAAAGTTAACTATTACAATATTATAATTAAAATTATCTTATGGATATCGTGAGGGCTCAGTTCGGGGCGAACCACTAGTATTATAAATGTCAGTGTGTCTGTCTGTCTGCCTTTTCAACCGATTTTATCCAGCAAAATTAAGGAGTTCCTGCAGGAATCAAACGGTGAACGGGAATCAATTATAACGGTGAGGAAACCTGCATGCCCGAGAGTTACTCATAAAATTCTCAAGTTTGCCAATTCAGCGTGGTGGACTATGGGTTGAAATAATGACTGAAAATAGCTTTGTTCTAGTCACTTTACAAGTAGGTATGTATCTAAATAGATAACAATCGGAATCTGTTCCTATTATTTTAAATGAGATTATATCGCACTTCAATCAAGGTGGTTAGTCACTAGACATAGTGAGTAGTGACTCGGTGTAGGAGTATAGGAGTATACAATACTATGACAGTGAGTAGTTGAGTACTGAATCACTCGCCCAAGTTGGAAGACAAGTGCGAATCAAATAAAGCAACAAGTCATATTTAAAAAATTATAAAACACGACTGCCCTGGCAAAAATCGAACTAAAAAGTTAAAAATCTGAATTAATCTGGTTAAATTAGAATCATAATCACATTTTTATTAACTGATAGTTTTTTGTGAATCACTGGATATTGAATAGCGTTATATTTTTTGGAATCTACTCATCATTTTCTAGATGATGATTATATAGTTAATCTTATTTTCGATTATTTTTTTCAAATTTAGTCTTTAATGGAGGCTATGGTCACCCCATCAATTTTTTTTTTAATTTTACTAGCTTAATATGTCACGCGGAATAAGCTAGGGACTCTAACGATACCTCATTTATCAAAATCGGTTCTGGCGTATAGAAGTTATAACACAATCTTTAAATCTAGTTAATGGAAAATCCAGAAACTCTTTGGGGATCATCAATCAATGAGGGGTATAGCTGCCACAGCCCGGTACCATTTCAGGTTCCAACAGCACTAGATTGGTACCACCAGATTTTCGTATCTTTTCTAATTTCGCAACACAATTTTGAAAATAGCATGACTAAAGCCACTTTCTTTCAAAAAATATAAGCACACTTTGTAATAAAGTAGTACATAATATAAGTATTAAGAACCTATCGCTATGAAGCGCCATACACATACAGTTCCCATGAGTCATAACATAAGCAATATGATAGGACAGGTTGATATAAAACAATGTCATAGAGCAAGAAGTACAGACCCAACATTATATTTTATGGTTTGTACTTTATGACCTACGAGAATACAACGACGCCCGCCATTTCATCCAAACTTCTGCATTGCGAATCGCGAAGCACTACATTGTTTTTGGAATCTCAGTACTAATACGTAGACTACGGTAGAATGATTACAATATCTTTGAGGCAATACTCAGGTAGTTCTACTTACTTGAGGTTATTACACTATCGATGATTTTATTAATGACAACGTTGCATGGAAGCAACCGGCCTCGCATCCAGTGACCCACAAGTCAGTGTAATACTTGTAACGTACACACACTTCAGAACACATAAAGACACATCAGAAATTAGCGGTTCAGTGATTGAAAATCCAAGCTTTTAAGAATAAGAATAAGAATTTTTATTTGCATAATACACGTCGCACAGTTTGGTGTTACAGGCGTGCAAAATTAATTATAATTATTTTTAATATTTACCAGATAAATTCTTGGAAAATAAATTTATAAAGCTTGTTAATTTTATAACTCTGTGTAAGAGACTCTCAGAGACTCAAATTCTGTAGGTATAATATTATCAAAATTTTCTAAGTACACAAGTTACACTTATTCTTTGGTCGGAAAATGATCAGGCTCTCAGATTTCAACAGCACTTCAAGAAACTGGTCGCGGGCGTACTCTGGTGCTGCTGATAGCAATCAGATTGATATCGACGCTGCTCCGCAACTAAATTATGTCTCAGCTAATTATGTAGGTAATCGATCTAATGATACTACTATTATGGTAAAGTTTTCAGTGCTAAAATGAGCTCTTATCAGACTTTGTATGTGGTACCTACAAATTCATTTTACGAATAAGCTTTTAAAAAATGTAGGTTTTCTTTTTTATGCACAATAGCTAATGCCCATTGCCCGCGTTTTAGTCCAAGTGGATTTAGGTTTTAAAAGGCTCACGTTTTGAGTAGTCGTAGCGTGGATTAAGGTTTTTAAAGCCTTTCAAAATTCTAAATTCACGTAGGACAACGTCGATTTTAGGAGAGAAAAAGTAGCCTATGTCACTCTGCAAATCTTTTACTATGTCCATGCAAAAAGCCACCTCGATCCTGCGCTCCGTTGCGGCATGATTCAAGGACTATTAAAAAAAACGATTGCGCATTGTATCTTATTAGTAGGATTTGCTATAAGAAAATCATTGTAAAAATTACAATGCACAAATCATGATAGTCTGGTTCTCGTAATCGAAATATTTTTCCTTTTGAAGTTATTTTCAAATAGAAATGTAAATGAGGTATTTACCATGTCTAATCACAGCAGCCATTACTGCTCACTATCCCAACATCTTTATCGTAAATCTAAAAAAAGGCTTTTAACCATCTTTAACTCCCCGATCAAATATTTATCGCTGTACACTCTAAAGTGTTCTATACACCGAGCATTGCTTAACCCGTTTTAATGGTGCTTTTTATTTGTTTTTTGTCTGTACCAATCAAATGAGTGAATGCTTGTACAGGAATGGCTTTTATATTTTTATGATTGTGTGAGAAATGAATGGGGGCCAGTTGTTGGGGGCCATTAGGGGCGGGATGTCTGTCAGCAGCTCACAGCCGGGATAAAAGAAGCTTTGACGAGCCCGAAAAGTCGTATACCACCTATAGATGCACCAACTTGCAACGCGTACAGACGTGCTAACTGCCAACAAATCTAGTGCTCGACTATCAAAAAAATATCCGACAGATAGTGGGCGTTTCACAACTTACTATCATCTACTGTCCTCATTCATCCACTTTACGTCACCGAAAAAATAGGTCAAAATCGGTTGAACAGATGGACCGTGAAAACCCACATGAAACAGACGTGAAATTGGAAAGACAGACTCACGTTTGCATTAATAGATCATAATATTATTAGTATGAATATGAGCAGGTACATGCTGTAAGTAATTTTGTTCTGAATCTGTGTAGCTTGGTATATCTCTGGCTAGTCAGATTTCGTTATGCCAGACTAAATTAAATGTATAGTAATTGGATCTAAACATGATGGCAATCAGCTCTTTTGGCGTCTGCCAAGTTGGTCATACATCCGAATTGCCAATACAGTCCCATATTTTACATATAAAATTAGATAGAAACAAAATGACTGACATATTAACTCAAACTGCATGCTAGAAACTTACAAATACCTAGAAATAATTTTGAAAAATACTACGTCAGTTTAAGTTTAATTATGGATCCTTATTTAATGTCGTAGCCTTGCGCTTGCTTGCAGCCTAAGATGGATCATGTCTGCTTGAAAGATGCTAACTATTTTTCTCCTCTTGCGGGGGAGCAAAAAGAGTCAAAATGAGCTCGCTTGTTATGGCTACTGTCACAACTCTCTGTTAGTGGAAGTGTCAACCTATTTTAATTATGTACACTGAACTGAACCTATTCAATTTCTAGCCCCGCAAACTTATCTGACCCGGTGACAACGTCGCCAGTAGATATTACTTAAAAAAAAAACAAATCTAAACAGGAATAAAAATTTGTTCAAACTTTGACTACTGGGCCAGATAAGTTGGTTGGACTATAAGTATTTCCGGCTCGTTACCCTTTTGTAGTTGAACCCCTGCTTAGACCGTGAACATAGCTGGGTTGGTACGTGTGTGGAGTTTTATCAGACTATGACGTCGCCGCTGCTGCCGAGTCGTCATAGTTCGTTATAACTCCACACACGTACGTAATCTTTCACAAGGGAAGCATGTGGGCTTACTGCCATCGCTTAAAGTAGTATTATTTTTAAATGTCACTTTTATATGACGTACCTTGTCGTCCCTAAAACAAGAGTGTCAACAATATTAAAATAATACTGCTTTAAGCGTATTATGTTAGTATGCCCCATGTCCTGAACGCTTTTGAGGGGGCATTACTTAATTAAATAAACACTTGAGATTGAGTTATAACTGATTATTGAATTCTTATTTTATGTTTGTACTTAAATACTTAGGTGTTAAAGGGCCCGATGAATTTTTTGCTGTTTATTAAATAAAATTGATACACAATAACTTTGATAATTCGATTTTATTATGTGTTTTTGGGTATAATAATATATCTATAAAGCAGTATAATTTCAAACTGACAGTTCAATGCCATGTTCGATGCCAGGTACCTTGACGTCCCTAAAATAGGGATTATAATATTCTAAAAAACTAACTTCCACTTACATTAAAACAATACAGCTCTAGGCGATGGTAGTATACCTCAGCTGTTCTGATACTTTCCTATGTTTTGGTTGCAATTAGTATTCTTTTCAAACAAATAGAATAAAATAGATATTTGAAGGGATCATTTCATTCATATGACGAATTTAAGATGCCTGAGGCTAACGAGCTAACGTCTACAAAACAGTGCTCCTCTGCAGAAGCGCTACAACAAGACTCGCAGTTAGATGGCGTTCAGCAGGGCGACCGCGTATCTTCTGCATCAATCATTGTATACACAGATGATGATGTACAGTATCAATTGCTGTGATTGGCTGAATTTATGGTATTCTTGCTGCGTCAACGACGACCTCCGTGGCACAGTGTGTAGCGCTGTTATCTTAACGTGCGGAAGTCCCGGGTTCGATCCCCGGCAGGCTCAATTTGGGAATTTATAATTTCTGAATTTTCCCTGGTCTGGCCTGGTGGGAGGTCTCGGCCGTGGCTAGTTACCACCCTACCGGCAAAGACGTGCCGCCAAGCGATTTAGCGTTCCGGTACGATGCCGTGTAGAAGCCGAATAGGGGTATGGGATTAATATAACAACCACGCCCTTAACAGGTTAGCCCGCTACCATCTTGGACTGCATCATCACTTACCATCAGGCGAGATCGCAGTCAAGGGCTAACTTGTAGTGGATAAAAAAAAAGCGGCAATGAATTTTGTCCAATAGTAGAAGAGTGTTATCCAATCAGAGGTGATTGCGATCGTTACACTGTAGCTGTCAGAGATACGCGTTCGCCCAGCAGTTGTTCGTGCTATAGACGGCTAGTGGCGACGCTATAGCGCGGCGCTATTGTGCCCAGAATGGCGCGGCGTGTGCTCGTTATCGCACGCCGTACATGGCACCGGCGCCTAACGCATCAAACGATCCTCGGTACAGCATCGATGAATGTCCTATCAAGCGGTATCCATGAAAGCTTTAAAGTAACGCGTAAGTAAAGGTTGGTAAACCTACTAGCCTTAGGGCCGTGTGCACCGACTTGTAAAACGGCTGATTAATAGATAAACAACTGATTACACACCTTCTAATGTTCACCACAACCTAAAATCTCTTCTCAGTAGAATCATTTTTCCGAACCGGTGGTAGAGTCTTAACGTATCATGAGTGACACAAGTTGCCCTACATGAAACAAATAAATCATATATCATTTAAACAATTAAAGTACCTGAACGCCCGATTATCATAACTTATTAGTTAGTGTTAGTGTCATTATTAGGCTCGTTTTCAGATATAAAATATTGTTCCGTAGAACTGACTTTTATGTCGAGCCTCACACATTAGAGCGACAGGGCAAAACGTCTTTCCCCTATGCTTTACGTACGTTTCAGATATACGTTTCAATACGAACATGAAGTAAATGTAAAATTGTAAATGTTTCCATCAATCGAAGTAATTTAAAAAAAAACACGTCCTTATTGTACCCACGACAAATTAAAAAATAAGGCAATAGGCCTATAAATATAAATTGTGTGTCCACTATTCGTCTTTTACAACATTAAACTGGACTTCAAAGCAGTGAACGACATGATACAACAAGGAGTTTTTTGTAAATTCACAAAAACCTCTTTGACGCTGGAGTGGGTACATATCGCGGCGGTCGCAGCTATTAAATCGTTATTTAAGGGCTGGAAATCTTATTTTAGTTTTATCTGTTTTAGTTAGTTTTCTTTAGTTTATCTGTTAGGTAGGATAAAATATATAAAAATGTTAAGAAATAAAAAAGTTAAGAAACAGCCAATTATCAATCCTGTTGCTTGTATGTAAGAAGTTTCCATATAAGTTAGTCACAGCTATTATCTCTGGGAATGGTCTGAGATATTATGCTAAAGTGTGTTTGTTTGTGCTTCAATTACGTCGCAACAGAGCATCGTGATTTTTGCAGCAATATAGTTGAAGACCTGTAGAGTGACATTGGCTTCTTTCTATCCCGGAAAAAATAAAATAAGGAGTCACGGGAATCAGCTATTAGGTACTTTAATAGAGAGGCTGTATAACAATATCCAGATTTTCTTAAGAAATAATTCTTGGATTGAATAATATTATATGGGTATATATTATGCAGTAAAATAATCGATGGAACAAATAATAAGTACTGCTTTAAGCGATTTTAGTATGCCCCCAGAGCCAACCACAGCCCCCGAAATTAGTTAAGTATTCCCTAAGTAAAAAAAAATTAATTCTCAGAAATAAAATAAAAGGCGTTGCCGACTCTTAAATAAATTCTAGTGGACATTTGTCACGGTTGTGTGCCGCCGGTGGCCACAAAGACCCAAAATGACTATAAATTGTTAATGAAGTGTCCATTTTAATGGCGCATGCTTACCTCGCAGCAGGCATCGCCAGGTAACAAAACAACTAACGGCCATAGATCTGCGGCAGACTAGCTACTTTGATTTCTCAGACCAGGGCGCGTATGGAACCCTCGTAGCTTTAGTTTTAAGATACCGTCGTTAATTATCACCACCACCACTACGACCACTACAGCCCATTAACGTCCCACAGCTGGGCACAGGCCTCCACTCTCATGAGAGAGAGGGAATTAGAGCTTAGACCCACCACGCTGCTCCGATGCGGGTTGGCGGGCATCATCATGTCTTGACGTTCTTACTGTGTAGGTAGTAGGTACCCATTTTGAATAAACATATTTTGACTGACTTTGTTACCTTTTAGCTACCTCTTTAACTTAGCATGGTTCAACTGCATATAACGATTGACGGCAATTTTAATCATCCTCCTTAAATCCAAAGTTTTATATTCAACTTTTATGTTTGTATTCTGTAGGATGCTAATCCGTGAGTATTACCCAAGCACAAATCCTGGCTCCTTATATTAGAAAGCATAAATTTTTCCTTTATCTGTGCTTTAAGACGTTGCTTCGTACCAAACAAGATTCTGAGTTCACGGGAAGTACCCTGTAGATTTTGGTTCCCTTGCGAGTGTCGAAAATTTGCAGCATAAACGGCTGTATCTTTTGATTGCGTTGGCTTAGAAGTTAGATTTTTTCACAGCTCCAAGGGACAGTAAACCTGAATATTTGATATGAATTTCAGCTTGATACCTCCATGCGTTCCTGAGAAAAAGAGTCTTGACATACAGACGGACGGACAGCAAAGTGATCCTATAAGAGTTCCGTTTTTTCCTTTTGAGGCACGGAATCCTAAAAGTATCATAGTCTATACATTGGAGTCTTATGATGTGCATAGCCACAAGATTGCATATCGCATCTCGTGCTCGTAAACTCAAATCCGAATTCTCAGCTCGTAAAAGCGCTTTGTGGACAATTTTATGGCTTTTGTTGGGACGCTGTAAAGTTACAAATTTTTTATCTAAAAGCAAGTCTGGATGCAGAAAGATAAAGTTCAATATTTCTCAGCTAGTTAGTCCGTTTCAAATTATTTAAACTTATTGTCCATTGTTATGTAGAGTTGTTCATAAAATTAATTACTAGTCTTGATTTCTAATTTCGTCCTATGTTTTAGTTTCCAATCATAAGTATGCTTTCAGAAATAAATACCTGCTAAAAATAACATTACTTTATGATTTTATAGAATACACTTACTTTTGGGATTAATAATTGCATGACCTTAATCGCGCATCAAAGAGCGATGAAATTATTTGGGCTTTTTAATTTCATTGGAGTCCTAAACCGACTTCACCTCATGGATAACAGTCCATATCTTGAAAACTACTGAACCGATTTTGCTGAAACTTGCACTGTTCTCTAAGTTGAAATAAGCGTAAGCCAATAAAAAAATGTTCACAATCCAATTAGTAGTTTCGGAGAAATCCGCGGACAAACATACATACATAGTAAGAAATTTGGTATATTTTATTGGAATCCTTTATAAATAACATACTAGGTGAATATATTGCAGTTTCAATAATATCACATACCTACATATTTAGTTACGTGTCGAATTGATAACCACCTTTTTTTATGCGACTGCCTGAAAAAAGGAGTATATTATTTTCAGGGTTCATGTATGTATGTATGTATGCATGTGAGTTTGTATATTCCACCATAACTTCTATACGCCTGAACCGATTTTGATAAATGAGGTATCGTTAGAATCCCTAGTTTATTACGGGTGACATAGGCTAGTAAAATTAAAAAAAATTGAGTGGGTGACCATGTTCATATATATAATCATCATCTAGAAAATGATGAGTAGATTCCAAAAATATATAACTCTATAGTTCAATATCCAGTGATTCACAAACAAATATCATATAACCTATTAATAGTATGGACCTTAGTAGTCTGTTAATAAACGTTTCATTCATTCATAATAAAAATGTGAATAAGATTTTAATTTAACTAGATTAATTTAGATTTTTAACTTTTTAGTTAGTTTTTTGGCAGGGCAGTCGTATTTTTAAATTATTGCTTGTTAAAAAGTTGGTGAATAATTCAAATCAGACACAGATAAAGTGGAAGGCAGCAAGCAGATAGTTAATATCGCATTGAACACAACAATGGAACCAACAATCTAAACATCTATCACCTAGTTGCACCCTTGTCGAGAGAGGTGGGGTGCCATCGGCGCCGGCGCCCGCAGCGCACGTGAATGCGTGTCGGACCGATCAAGTCATTTGTTCCACTTATTATACGACGCGATACAAGTAGGCTTTCCCGACCGAAATGACCCACCAGACAAAATACGTCCCAAACACGTCCTTAACGACCCCGATGACCAAATCACTACCACAATGCTCCATAGAGCTACACTCATTCATTAACCAAACACAGAGTCTTCGCTGGCGAAGACGAGGACCCTGATATCTTACGTCACGCGGACGACCTCCGTGGCGCAGTGTGTAGCGCTGTTGTCTTAACGTTCGGAGGTCCCGGGTGCGATCCCCGGCAGGGTTAATCTGTGAATTTATAATTTCTGAATTTTCCCTGGTCTGGCCTGGTGGAAGGCTTCGGCCGTAGCCAGTTACCACCCTACCGGCAAAAACGTGCCGCCAAGCGATTTATCGTTCCAGTATGATGCCGTGTAGAAACCGAATAGGGGTATGGGTTTAATTTACCTGCCATGCCCCTAACAGGTTAGCCCGCTACCATCTTAGACTACATCATCACTTACCATGAGGTAAGGTCAAGGGCTAACTTGTAGTGGATACAAAAAAAAATGTGGTCTTAGCCCACGGCCCTCAGGGATGTATGAACTAATCTAGTCCAATCGACCTCCCATTCGTCTCAACGTCATCCTAAGCGAGCCTCATAGGTGGTCCTTAGGAAGACGTTTTGGTTTTAACGCTACAGACTTTGCAGGGTCACAATAAGACAAATTCACAAATCAATACACGGTCTAGTTTTAACTGTGTCTCAACTGTTTTATATTAGCAAAATTCAAAGTATGATCTATAAAGCTATGCGTAATATTAGTTAGCATCCTGAGTGTAAGGTGCAGTTTTATCGATGAATTTTATTCATGTCGGATCGTCAGCTCATCAATTGGTTCATCTCACTATCAAACTGTCGTCTCTCTGTCCTTATCAACTAATTTTATAAGCCATCAGGCGTTTGAACTTGCAACAATGGAGTCAAATCTTTCATCTAGTTGCATCCTTCAACCATGTCGAGGAGTGCCGCCGGCGCCGGCGCCTGTGGCGCACCTCAGTGCATGGCGGATCGTGTATTGTATCCTTTCACACTCATTTGTTCCATTGCTTGTTAGAAAAGCTTTATTACGCCCAAAGGTACTAATACATCATTGTTCCTCTGCAAAATTATGATCTCATTCATTATTTCTGTTAACTTTAATTCACCAATTTTATGTTGATGTTCAACTGCCTCGTTGGTCTACTGGTTAGCATGTTTGACTGCGGCTGACGAGGTCCCGGATTCGAGACCCGGGTCGGGCCATAATAAGTGTTGGGTTTTTCTGACTAGAAATTCTCAGTATTAGCCCGGAGTTAGGAAGTTAGCGGTGGTTCACCCCCGTGCCTCGGAGAGCACAAGACGTCGGTCCCGTTTATTATCACTAACATGATAATAGTCGTTAAAGACCGCCAACCTGCATTTGAGTAGCGTGGTGGGTTAGACCCACTCAAATTCCCTCTCTCCAATGAGAGTGGAGGCCTGTGCCCAGCAGTGGGACGCTAATGGGCTGTAGTGGTATGTTGATGTTTTGTGTTTACTATAGTTACTTTCCATTACTTTTCTTAGTTCATCTCTATCATTTCGTTATCTTTTGCTATGAAGCGTCATTTTATAACTACTTAATCCGTACTACCCAGTTTGATACGTACCACCTATTCTGTGGTTTGACTAGCTATCGGGTAGATCGTAGAATTCAGAACTCTATTATTGGTCTCATTTTCTTATTCCAGTGTGTATTTGTTTACATTTTGCAATTAAATTATTTTACTTTAAAAACACTTTGCAGTTTGTACCGTAGATTACACCATTGGTCACATCCAACATCTTAATTATTGTGACAGCCAACATTTGGTCACACGTTACAACCGACAACCATAAAGGGTGAAAACCCATTATTTTAAAAGTGTTTCGAGTATAAAGCTTCCCCATGACGTTTAAATTCTGAAACTTACTTTGTACAATATACTCGTATATACACAGCATCGCCCCATAATCCCCCATTTACGACCCGAGCGAGGAATGTACGCCAGAAAAGACTTAGATCTATAAGTGGATAACGGGATAACCAAGCTAGAAGACGGAACTCGAAGATTCTTTTCATTATCCGTGGAACATACCTAGAGCTATTTTACAGGCATTAGTTAATACCACGGACGGATTAGTTAATTCACACGGGAACTCCATAATTTTCCGGGATATAAGTAGCGTATGTCACTATTCAGGTCCTCAATTATGCCCTTGCAAAAATCACGTTGGTTCATTGCTTAGTTGCGGCATGGTTGAAGGACAAACCAGTAAGCCAACAAACAAACACACTTTTGCATTTATAATATTAGTATGATACGATAATGCAGATTGAAGAATATTATAATAGATGAGGGTGTATCTTAATTTTGACAGAGTAATTGAGCCGATCTCAGATCGCGGGTTCGATCCCCGAGCACGAACCTCCAACTTTTCAAAGCTATAGGCGTTTTAATTATCACTTGCTTCAAACGGTGAAGGAAAACATCGTGAGGAAATCTGTATGCCCGAGAGTTCTTCATAATGCTCTCGAAGGTGTGGGAAGACCTCCCAATCGGTGGAGAACGGTCAAACCCTTCTTATTCTGAGATATGAGATAAATGATAAGAGAGGGATGCGCTGAATTTGCGGCGTACGTTTACCCAAGTCACAAGCAAGATCGTGAACAGTTAACAGACAGGCAGAATTTCGCATTTTTACTATTAGTATGGATTTCACAATTCACTCCTATCGAAAAATGGGTACATAACAATAATATTTCCCTTACATATTCTACCATACAATGGTGTGCAAATAGTTATATATTTTTAGGTATCTGTACATCTACTTCAATTTCAATTTCGAAGAATTTTTATTGCCGCAGAAATAAATTTAAAATAGTACTACTTCTTTGACTTATTTTGGTGAAAAGTATGTCAGTAGAGTAGGTAGATCATACGGCTAAAGCAATGCGACCGGTACATAAACTATGTAAAGAAAAACGTCCTTCAATGCTCTGACTCGAGACAATGTCCAAAGAAAGGCCGGAATGTCAAACTGAAATAAATTACCACGCATCGCATGACGCATCGATGCGCGCTCTTGCGAATCGATGTCGTTTGTCGATTGTTCAGCGATTGCGACGGGAAGTGTGTAATGGGTATATGGGTGAGTACAGTGTGTGTTTAAGAGATGGATTATTATTGTCAATTTCACTTAAAATGTTGTACTTTTCTTGCGTCGCATGATGAGTTGATGCGCGGTCTTCCGATTCTATTTCATTTGTCGATTGTACTGTGCGACGAGAAATGTGTAATCGGTGTATGGGTGAGTGCAGTGGGGATGTGTAACAGATGGATTATAACTATTGTCATGAGAAATCTCACTTGTAATATTGTACTTTTCTTGCATCGCATGATGCGTTGATGCGTGGTCTTGCTAATCAATGTCGTTTGTCGATTGTACAGCGATTGCGACGGGAAGTGTGTAATCGGTGTATGGGTGAGTATAGTGGGTGTTTAAGAGATGGATTATCATTGTCAATTTCACTCATAATGTTGTACTTTTCTTGCATTGTGTGATGCGTTGATGCGTGGTCTTGCTAATCAATGTCGTTTGTCGATTGTACAGCGATTGCGACGGGAAGTGTGTAATGGGTGTATGGGTGAGTGTAGTGGGTGTGTGTAAGAAATGGATTTTCATGATCATGGGGAATTTCACTTGTAATTTTGTACTTTTCTGTGTTGATCCAGTCTAACGAATCGATGGCGTTTGTCAATTGTGCAGTGATTCCGATGGAAATTAGTATGTACTTATGACCTGATGGGTGTATGGGTGAGTATGTATTGGGTGTATATAAGAGATAGATTGCCAGTGTTATTGGAAATTGCACTTGTACTGTCGTACTTCTCTTGCATGGTCAAGTAAAATAAAAGAATTCTGTCAAAGAAGTAAAGCTAAGGTATGGAACGTTTATCGTTTAGTTTTCAGACACGCACATCTCTCTCGGATTTTTCTTTTCGACGCCTGTCGATACAAAAAAGCGAAAAAGCACTGTCGCGGTGATTATACTTCTCTGTCTGGTCTGCAGCTGGTTTGATATCGTGAAAGGACAAGCTTATTATAAAAAAGTTGTCTATTTTTTTGATGGTCGCTAGACATCTCCAGGGGATAAAGTCTACTCACAATCGCTAATAGAATATAATGTTATAATTATTTATCGCTACTTGTATGAGCTTGTTAGAGATCTAACGAACTATAGACCCGGCTACTTACAACGTAGTTTAGAAGCTTCATTATATTTTTAAAAAGAAGCGATTGAATCGTTCGATCGGGATCGCATCTATCGGTGGGTTATAAAAAGAGCTCGAGGCCATATTTGGTGTGTACTAATGAGCTAGCGATCGCGTATGGGCAACAGTCGCTCCCACGAGCCGTGGAGTTTTCAGTTTTTATACTGGGGGACCCATTTTGAACGTCCTATACGCTTCAAGGCTATAAATAAACTACTGTTTGTTTATCCCTGCTTGTACTCAAGAAAATGTACCTACATTTTCTTGAGAAAATTTTGATTGGCAAAAGAACATTCAAGCCCCCCTAGTCGAGTTACATACGTTTCGTGTGTATTATCTTTGTATAATCGTTAACGCTTTACGTCTGTAGCGCAGAGGAAAAAATTAGTGAATAGTCTATCTAGTCTAGGGGACTGGAGTTGGAAATCTGGTGGACAACCCAGTTACAAGACTGTTTACATTTCATAAGTTACTCGTATACGTATGCAACTTACGTGAGTAAAACTTACAAGTGTAAACGTAGCCTAAAAATAGCATATTATAGATAGGCAGAAGTGTTTTAACAGTATTCACTTACCGAAGCTCACAACAAAGCAAGACGTTTTGTAAGGAAGCGAACACCAAAGAGGAAGCAATTTAGAATTACTTGTTGGCAGATATTTTTAAACAATACGTGGTTCCAAAAGCAATATTAACTGTAGGTAGTGCACCTTCGGAGTGAGGTAACCATATTGTGTTTTTTATAGGAATCCTTATCCTAAAAGTCATAGTAGGTACCTGCTCTACAAAAGTCATAGAAAACTTGTCCGAACAATCGAATGTAAGGGACAATCCAGAAGTAGGTATTAATAAACACTTTTAATATATTTGTACTCTCATTTGGAACCTGCACGAGCGAATGGTCACAACGTGTAGCGGTTCCACGAGAGATTTAATGTAATAAGATTAAAGTTAGCTAAACTTAAAGACAATATATTAATTTGGTCTGGCCACGATTCCTATCGTTAAGCTCTAAACCAAATTGCGATTAAAACAGAAAAGTATTCAATAATCGCTGAGTCTGCCGGCAGGAGCCTTAATTACCATCGTCAAAACACTCGTATTTATACTATTTTCAATATGGCGTCGGTATCCGCAGATTAAATCGAATGACATGAAACGAGTCAAATTGACTGATATTATACTTCCTGTTTCATAAGATACAATGACAAACAGTAATATTGCAAATACGAAGAATTAAATATAACATAATATAATAATAATATTATTGCATAGAAAGATTTTTTTTTCTTCTAGGCAGGAGGAAATCCTCATGGATGTCAAACAGACATGCCCGACTTCACTGCGATGTTCCCGGCGATGTTCGGACTTAAACCTCATGCCTTTAAAAAAAATTGGCAGTCATAGGGACTGCCGATAGAAGTGAAAACGAATATTTAATTTGATATTGTTATTTAATTATTTTTTCTAATTGAAAAAAATAATCAAATATAAACCTCAAAACTAAGGCATTAAAGTTTAATTACGAATGTACTATATTTATATTTAAAACCTTTTGTCTGCGTAACAACGCGAGGTGTCGATCACGATTCCACAGCACTTATTAATATAAATCTTAAAATTAAGGCATAAATGTATAAATATAAGATAAATATATAAATACATAGATAGAAAGAGAAGAGGGGGAGAACTTCTTTAGACGCGTTGAGCACTTTTTGGTAGGGGTAAAATGTGGAAACGCGCGACACCGTTCTTCTTAAGACATAAATATATTTAGTACATTCGTAATAAAACTTTAATTACGAATGTACTATATTTATACTTAAGACCTTTTGTCTTAAGAAGAACGGTGTCGCGCGTTTCCACATTTTAGCCCCTACCAAAAAGTGCTCAACGCGCCTAAAGAAGTTTTCACTTCAAAAATAGAAAGATTCTTAGTTCTTGGATTAGGTTTCCACGACACCACGACCACGACAGTGGAAATTTAAAATAATTATATTATGTTATTACAAATTACAAGAAATCCAGAAAGTAAAAAGTTCATGAATATCCAATCATCATCAGAAATTTTTATACGATTTTTTTGTTTAAAATTTCAGTATTTGACTAAACTATCGTGCTAGAATTTTATCGAATAGAACTTTTGCAAATAGATATATTTTGTGTCTTATTAGTGAATTGATTCACATCGGCCTGGTGCCGAATTAAAATGAAAATTATCAGAATTCAGAAACTAACTTCTCATCATGCAACCTATCTCCTTACGTATAGGCTGCCTGGAAGAAATAACTCGTAGTGGTAAGGTCGCCTTTCCACCATAAGAAGTTTGAAATTTTGTCACGATTAGTGTTTTTACTTTAAGTTTAGACACGCGTGGCCACCCTACCTAAGTGTCGGTAAAGTAAGAACAAACAAGGGGCAAGCATTTCCTTAGTTAAAATAAGTGGTGTGTTTACACTAGCGACCGCTTCCTACGCGCAGGAGCTGATAGTGTTTCTATTCTGCTTTCAGCTTGTTTATAAGTGCTATAGCATACACGGCCCGGTTCTGAGGAGTTTACTTTACCTTTTCATAGCTGTAGGGTTCAACAGTTACTGAGATAAACCCAAAGATAATGTCTCCCTTAGCGCCGAGCTTCTAATCTAGTCTTAATTTTTTTTAAATCTACAAATACCTAGCCATGTACTTGGTACCTTGACTGGGTAAGTTAGGTATTAGTTATATTGAGTTTATTATGTAGGTATAATGAGTCAATTCTTAATAGATAGAGTCCGATTTAGTTCTGACTTTATTTTGCCGCCCCATTCTGCAACTATGTATATCCCTTTACTACTATTATAAATGTGAAAGTTTGGATGGATTGAAGGATCGATCTTTGTTATTCAATGACGCCAGAACGGCTGAACAGTTCTGGATGAAAGGCCTCACTCTCGTTAATCGGAAATCACCGCCATACTGCGTGTGGTCTAAGCCAGGGTCCAAGCACTGCAGTTGTGCTGGAACGAGCTTTGACACGCACGTGCTGTGGAACAAAAACATGAGAGATTGTGTTACAGGCTCTTATACAATAGAGCTTCTTACATTTTCGCATTATCTTCTTTTTTTTTTATTGAAAATTATACAATAGAACTTAATGCTAGCTAGCCTGACCTAATTTCTATATAAATCATACCCGCGTGGAGTGGTGGCAAGAATGCTGTCTGCATTTCCGCGTTGGACAGCCAGGCTGATCCTTTGTGCAAAAAACGAGCCAGCCCTTCTGTCGCCAGATGAGGCCGTGAAATATCTCGCAAAACATGTTTGCCACTAAGACTTCACGGCCCAAGGGTCTCCACGGCAAACGGAACAAATATGTAACTCTCTATGAGAGAGGCATGATCTATACTAATATTATAAAAGCGAATATATGGATGAATAGATGTATGTATGGATGGATGTACTCAATCACGCCAGAACGGCTAAACTGATCTGGATGAAATTTGGCACAGAGACAGATTATAGTCTGGAATAACACATAAGTAGGTAAGCTATATTTTAACCCGGACAATTTAAGAGTTCTCGCGGGAACCAAAAAACCTCAATCCACGCGGACTAAGTCACAGGCATCAGCTAGTAGACGATAAGCTAACAAATAAGTAGGTTCTTACACAACGAAGCAAATTGAGGCAGTCTGAACAGACGCTGAAAGAACAAACGCTGGATTCCTTGTCTAGTGAAAAGACTTATTCCAAATCTTAAATCATACATATCGCCACAGAATTTTATAACAATCTGTGCATAGCTTCACTAAATCAGAGGTGCGATTATTTAAGAATTGCCGATCCAATCATCAAAGTTCGGCGTCAAAGTAAAATAAATGGTAAATATTATATAAATAAATAAAATTAATAAGTTAAATTTATGGTATACATGTCACCGTAAGATTGTAAAAACCGTTAGATTATAATCTAACTCGCGAAATTGTAAACTGTCGACAGATTGTGAACTGTTCAATGTTCTGAGTGTGAATTTTTGAAATATTCATTGTATTTACATTTTCTTGTATCTTTCTTGTAGGTTAGGTTAGGGTTCGACATAAATAATTAGGTAGTGCCCGGCCTGCGGCCGTTATAATGCGTTAAATTGTAATCTTTCGACAGTTTCCAATTTCGCGAGTTAGATCCTAATCTAACGGTTTTTACAATCATACGGTGACAGATACACGAAATTGAAGTCTAATTCAGTGCTGTTATGGTTTATTTTACTTTGACGCCAAACTTTGACAATTGGATCGGCAATTCTTACATAATCGCACCTCAGTTCAAGTTATGCAAGTTGGTCTTATAGATGTCTAGTATTTCGATGATCCTAATATATTATATTATGTCACCGTAAGATTGTGAAAACCGTTAGATTTAAAAATTATTTTTAAATTTCCTTTTTTTTACGTAGAAGCACACGCCGGGTATCCGCTAGTACTCGATATTTTTTAAGTCGATTCTACTTGTTAAGCCAAGTTCGCTTGCCAGCGCTCGTCATCTCAATAGCCTGCGTGTGGTCCACAGTCCACGCGAGACGCGACCGCAGCCGAGCCGCAGGCTTGTGTCAAACTGCATTCTGCATAGCGAAGTGGACTTTGACCTTTATGACACGGCCACAGACTAGAGGAAAAGCTGGATGGAGCATGAGCAACAAAGTTTTCGAGAGTTGATCAAGTTAAACTAGTGGTTCGCCCCGAACTGAGACCTTGCGGTATATGGCGAGTGGAGACCATAATATGATAGTTTTTACTATATATTGTAATAATAGTTAACTTTTTTTTATTCCACGTAAGATGGTGCTAACGTCTATTATTTGTAAGCACAAACGAATAAAATTTTACAGAGCCGCATCTATTGACATCATTGTGAAGTTCTGTTAAAAATACTGAAGCTTACTAAAAATTTAATAATTTCGTTTCCTTAAAATATTTATCTAGTTTTAGTATTTTTTGTTTAAGTACAGGATATAATTCAAATAATTCAAGTTTCAGGCTCAGCTTTTCAGCAAAATAGAGAGTTCTGAAGTCAACTTTGGACGTTAGAAAATGTCCACTTTGAAAGCCTCTCATTTCGTTAATTTTAGGGGAAAAATTCAAAAAAAATATTTTTGGACTCTATTCATCTCTCAAGTCTCTCATCATTCATATTATCTTCAAAATGATATACCGCAACCCTATGTAATGCTATAAAAAATATATTACCGCGCATTCGCTTCTATGAGAGCCCCCTGAAATAAAGATTTTTATAACTTTTTAAGCCATATTTGGCTAGAGGCCGTCGGTTTACATATTTATTATATTTAAATGTGAAGTAATTCAGCAGTTATAAGGCTTTGACAAACGGACGGACGGACGGGCAAGTGCAAATCTTCATAATATAACTACCTACCTTGCATTGTCATGCGCGTATTAACTTGCACTGTGTTTGACGATATAGAAACGCTAATAATAGATGTCACTTTAAAACATATCTACAGAAAAATGGGTCCAAAACTTTCACCAAAGGATAGATAGTTTTTGGATAGATAGGTATTATCTATTGTGTATCAACTCACAATAGATAATACCTATCTATCCAAAAACGGAAAATAGGTGCACTTATTTCGTATATGGAAGTGTTTTCCAAGCGTCGTACAAGATTAGATATACCTACTTAGTATGTAGGTCTATATCCGCCGGAAGTGCGTAACAAGGCGTAACGAAAAGAGCGAAACAACTACTTCGCCTAACAAGTCATAATTAAAAAAATTAAAAACACGACTGCCTTGCCAAAAAACGAACTATTGAATCTTATTCGAATCACTGGATATTGAACTATAATGTTATATATTTTTGGAATCTACTCATCATTTTCTAGATGATGATTAAATAAATTTCGTTCTTTTTTCTGAGAGATCTGCTGCGTTAAAATATTATAGAAGACAACAGTTCTTTTTGGCAGCCATCCTGGATTGTTTACATACACTTCCACTCATCTTCGCACATCTCCGGTAAAGAGGCAACCTTATTAACAGGCACCAACTACTCGGTTTATTTGTAAGAACCTAACCAGGAATAGACTGTACGGTTAAACAAATACCGGTCATTACCGCGTCCGGCGCTGACGTAGCGGTAATCATTGAGTAATCAATCAGCACAGACACTGGAGCTAATCAAATAGCAACACATCCCCCCCTTGATGGGAGATGCCATACGCAATGTTCCTATCTGCCAAATTACCTGACCACTGGGCCACTGGTGGCACCGGAGCACGAGAAATAGAACAGTAAAAAATGTGATTTTTTATTAACAGTTAAAACGTAGATAAGGATAATCAAAACATATCTCCCATGCAGCGTTATACAGTGAAATAATTATTTAAGTTCAGTCAATTCGTGAGCTATGAGTACTTGTAATATTTCAAAAGTCTACCACCATTATAGTAGTTTAGTAACAGATTATACACTTAAATATAGAGCCGGCAAGAAACTCAGCCCAATAGCATATCCCTGACCCCAGACTACGTAATACTTTGGAAATACTACCACAGGTGCACGTACCATCATGTCAATCAAAAAATATGATTAAGGTATTGTCCATAGAGCCATATATTCAAACCACATGAGGGCAATCAGTGGCAATCAATTCAGATGCCCGTCAGTGTGCCAGTTGCAATGCTAATGTCGTTAAAATTTTCGTTTTCCACCTTTGCGAACTACTTTTAACTCATGTAATTTCTATCTGTGAAAACTTGTAATTGGCGTTATACTTATTCTTTATTTATCTAGTCATTTCTGTTGTAGCTGTAAGTTTTCTCACCAAAATAAAATGAAATAAAATTGACGGGCGGTGAGAAAGTCGCTTCTTTAATCTTTACGTAGACCGTAGCAATAGTTTGTATTCTGTGCCAATAGCACGAGAGTGCTATGCCTTCTCCCAGTCGAGATGCTCAATCAGGGCTAATGTTAAGACTCTACCACGGAGGCAGCCCTGGCCCCCTACGTGTCAGCGCCCTCAACACACCCGTAATTACCATCATCATACTACTGATCTTTCCAAGAGAAAATCTGTCTTTAGATAGATACCAACAACTTATCTAGCTGACTTAGATAAGTCACTTGCTGAACATGAAACCAGCGAATTCTAGATAAGTATCAAATTATTTAAATCGAATACTAAATTCATCTTCATCATCATTAACCGAACGATTTGGCAAGTAAAACTTTGCTAAAAATTCAAAAATCTTAAATTCAAACGGTACAATTTTTAGGGTCCCGCACCTCAAAATTCCGTTAGGAAAAACGGAACCCTTATAGGATCACTTTGTTGTCCGTCTGTCTGTCTGTCAAGACCCTTCTTGTCAGGAACGCATGGAGCTAAATTCTAGCTCAGGTCTGCTGTCCCTTGGATCTGTGAAAAACTTCTAAGCCAACGCAATCAAAAGATACAGCCGTTTATGGTTCAAAATTTCGACACTCGCAAGGGAACCAAAACCTACAGGGTACTTCCCGTGAACTCAGAACCTTGAAATTTTTACGAAGAAACGTCTTATAGCACAGATAATGGAAAAATTGCGAAAAGCATACATTTTTAGTTGCATCATATAATAAAAAATATTTTTAATAATTTTAAACTTACTACAGGTTTGTACGGAATCCTCGGTGCGCGAGTCCGACTTGCACTTGGTCGGTTTTTTTCAAAACAGTGCTGCAGCTTTTATACATTTTCTTTGGTCCTCCTGTAAAATTTCTACCTTTCAAGTTTTTGAAACGTACCGAAATACTTAGTAATAATCATTTATTTACTTGTGGAAGTATTATTTGTTTGAAAGAAATATATTTTATTTTTAATTTTGACGCATATTTTCTTAACGAACCGCTCATTAAGTTCTCGGAAAATTCTGAGTATATTTGTCAATATTTCTGAGTATCTTTTGGTTCGGACTTCTGAGGGAGGCTGCTGAGGTGCGCTGTTGCATTCTTCATTAGGTTGTGGTTTAGTAACCCAGATGATTCATTTACGGGAACACCATTTTATAAATAGATAGTTAGTTAGATAGATAGATAGTTGCTTAGTTAAGATGATTATTTGCGAAATGGTGATAATGAAAAAAAAGAACCAGGCTGTGTTTTTTGTGGGCTCTTCTCAGACCAGGGCGCGTTTGGAACCCTCCTAGCTTTAGTTTTAAGATACCGTTACTGATTATCACCATTATATTTTATAAATAACTAGACGTCAATAAGTGTAGTATACCTACCTAAATTGAATAAACATTATTTGACTTTGACTTTGACTTTGACTTTGACTAAAGGTCTAGCCCCACTACAAATGCACGGCGCGGCGCGGAACGTTGTGGCATATGTTATTTCTATGAGAATTGTTTTTTGTGTGAGAGCTGGGTCCAATCACGGAGATTCCACCACCACTACAGCTCATTAACGTCCCACTGCTGGGCACAGGCCTCCACTCTCATAGGAGAGAGGGAATTAGAGCTTAGACCCACCACGCTGCTCCAATGTGGGTTGGCGGGCTTTAACGACTATTATCATGTTAGTGATAACTGGGAATTTCTAATCAGAAAAACCCGATACTTAATTATGGCCCGACCCGGGACTCGAACCCGGGACCTCGTCGGCCGCAGTCAAACATGCTACATGCCACTAGTCCAACGAGGCAGTTGCGGCATAATTGTACAAGGAATACTAGCCGCTACGTGTCGCGCCGCAGCACGCCTCTATAGTGGGGTTAGACCTTAATACGGTACAGAGGTCTATTTTATAAAGTTTCTATGGATATTTTAATATTCTACTAGAAAAGTGGTATGGATTAGCCTCAAAAAGTTGGATCACTCGAGCTCTCTCCGGTCATGTTGAATTACCGTCATTGGATTTTGAGAGTGCAAAGCTGTTTACGCATTAAATATTCAAATTATATATCATATTATTAATTAAAATAAACATGATTATCCACTGCGTAGTCTTCCGCTAACGAATTACTGCTTCTGGAACTTCTGAAGAACATTATGCTACCTACCATTAGAATAAGCGGGATATGCCTTTATGCAAAGCCCTTTTGATATATTTTTTTATCCACTACAAGTTAGCCCTTGACCTCACCCACTCACCTGATGGTAAGTGATGATGCAGTCTAAGATGGTAGCGGGCTAACCTGTTAGGGGCATGGCAGTTATATTAAACCCATACCCCTATTCGGTTTCTACACGGCATCGCACCGGAACGCTAAATCGCTTGGCGGCACGTCTTTGCCGGTAGGGTAACTAGCCACGGCGGAAGCCTCCCACCAGGCCAGACCAGGGAAAATTCAGAAATTATAAATTCCCAAGTTGACCCTGCCGGAGATCGAACCCGGGACCTCCGCACGTTAAGACAACAGCGCTACACACTGCGCCACGGAGGTCGTCAAATTCAGCAGCAACCTGATAGCAGTAAATTCGTAATAATATCATATGTATTACGTTAAGATGTCTTCACAACATCTGGATATCCTATATCCAGATATCCTATCATATCCTGACGCCATAACAGTTAAGTACTACGACGTTGGATAAAATGGGTGAAATTATCCCGTTGCCACTTCCCGCTACGTGTGGACCATCACATACTATAATAATAACACTGATTAGCAAGGATACAGTTGGGAAACTGCGATAACTTCATCAAATTTTAGCCTAAAGTTGAAAAAAAAATCGAAAATAAGACTAATATGATCAGTAGATTCCAAAACTATATAACATTATAGTTCAATATCCAGTGATTCACAAAAAAATCTTATTTAATAGAAATGTGAATAAGATTCTATTTAACTAGATTAATTTAGATTTTTAACCTTTTAGTTCGTTTTTGGCAGGGCAGTCGTGTTTTTTAGTTTTTTTTTATTTTCTGAACTGTACGAATACTGAGCTGTGGGACTACTATAATTCCTTGCGGCTCGGGTCGTAAAGTACGCGATTTATTTCACATCGTGTCATAACTATTATGACTTGCAGTACGGCTTGAACTCGCCGTTACTGCGCTCATGTGGCTTTGATACTTGGAACCACTGCTTAAATCAAACTTGATTAGATCCATAATATGTATACTAATATTATAAATGTGAAAGTATGGATGGATGTATGGATGTATGGATGTTTGTTACTCAATCACGCCCGAACGGCTGAACGGATCTGGATGAAATTTGGCACAGATATAGAATATAGTCTGGAATAGCACATAGGATACCTTTTATCACGGAAAATTAAAGAGTTTCCGCGGGAACCAAAAAACCTTAATTAACGCGGATGAATTCGCGGGCATTAGCTAGTATTATTGTAAATGTGAAAGTGTGTTTGCCTATCTGTCAGTAATCTTTTCAAGGCTCATCTGGTATGACATGCATTATGTAGGTAGTTTGCATCCCGGGGACAAATGTAGGAAATTTTTCTTTGAAAACTTAAAATTTTAAAAAGTTTCCACATTATTCTTATAAAGAACTTAAATCACGGGCACCAATCTATACTAATATTATAAATGCAAAAGTTTGGATGGATGGATGGATGTTTGTTACTCAATCACGCCAGAACGACTGAACGGATCTGCATGAAACGCTGAGACAAATTAGCTCATAGGCTACTTTTGATCCCGGAAAATTAAAGAGTTCCCGCGGGAACCAAAAAACCTCAATCAATCCACGCGGACGAAGTTGCGGGCATCATCTAGTCAGTAATAAATGCATCTGTCTGGTGATCTGTTTTTCAACTGTTGCGAATTGTACAGTGGAAAGGAATGAAAAAAAATTATAAGTACTTAATTAATACCCAGACAATCCAGAAATAATACTAAAAATTTATTTGTATATTAATGCTTAATACAAAAGACTGAGAAACATTCCAACTACCTAAATATGATAGAGATTCCAACAAAATATGGGTGAGGTAAGAGGCATCTTACTTAATTATTATAAATGCGAAGGTTTGGATGGATGTATGGATGTATGGATATGGACGTGTGGATGTGTGGATGTATGGATGTTTGTTACTCAATCACGCCCCAATGGCTGAACTGATCTGGCTGAAATTTGGCATAGAGATAGATTATAATCTGGAATAGCACATAGGACTTTTTATCCCGGAAAATGAAGAAGTTCCCGCGGGAACCAAAAACCTCGATCCACGTAGAAGAAGTCGCGGGCATTAGCTAGTCAACTATATAAGCTTAATAATTATATTATAATAGCTTCTAAATTACAAAATAACCAGAGGGCATGGTAATGAAGTGCGCGTAAATAAAGATATCAAACGTCGACGTGCATCTAAAGTGCTGCCAGATGTGATGTGAGTGTGAGTGTAACTCACTGATTGAGGCGATATATTCGTGTACATATATATACAGCTAAATTACTGTGAGAATGCAATAAGTTAGGTCGGCCATACACGGACTGCTCGAGCAGTTAGCCAGTGATAAACATTTTTTGACAGGGGCATGGCAGTTATATTAAAACCATACCCCTTTTCGGTTTCCACACGGCATCGTACTGGAACGCTAAATAGCTTGGCGGCACGTCTTTGCCGGTAGGGTGGTAACAAGCCACGGCCGAAGCCTGCCACCAGGCCAGACCAGGGAAAATCAGAAATTATAAATTTCCTAACCTTGCCGGGGATCGAACCCGGGGCCTCCGCACGTTAAGGCAACAGCGCTCAACACTTCGCCACGGAGTTCGTCGACCGCTCTTGCAGGCAACATCTTGAAGCTACCATTGATAACTGCTGCCAACCGCCCGAAGCCGTCGCAACTGCTCGAGCGGTTCCATGTATGTGTGTACGTAGAAGACTGCAGTTAACTATTGGAGCAGTCCATCCTGACTGCTTCAAGCTGCAACTACATAGTGAATATGCCGTGCATTGCAGTCGAGCAGTTTTAGACGTACTTAGTACTCAGATCACTCTCAGCTTTTCGAACTTACTGTCTGCTCTACTAATTCCACCTGAAATTGAATTGGGTATTTGACTACTAGTGAAATAAATAATATTTTAATGATTATTAAATAAAGGATCTCCCAAAAGTCGTAATATCCACGTCCTTTGTTAGTTTTATTTTGAATAACCGTTTTAAACTATCGATTAAAGTGAAAAAAGTGCGTCGATTTTGATGACGTCACAACTTAAAATTTCATACAAAATCCATACAAAGCAAACGTTTTGACGTTTGAAAAAAAGTTGCTGATTTGCCTAGTTGTCAAATACATAATTGTCAAAATTAAATACCTTGTATTATTTACGAACTCTAGCAAAATATAATTTTATATCGAGACTTTTCCCATCTTATTACATCTCAAACGGACACCTGTGCATCTGTATTAAATTAACACCTCACTTCCAATTAAATATTTTATAACGTGTAATAATGAATAGAGATTTTTCAAATAAAACCATACCCCGAACTCCCGAGAGTGGAAACTAAAAAAATTCATTCACAACAAATATTTCTCAGGAATAATAACTTCGTCGATATATCTACACTAATACCTATTTAAAATTAAAAATTTGAAATTTGGCACAGATATTGATTATAGTCTAGAATGACATATAGGTTACTTTTATCCCGGAAAATTAAAAAATTCCCGTGGGGACCAAAAATCCTCTATCCACGCGGATGAAGTCACGGGCATCAGCTAGTTTACTAATTTAATTGAAGGATATTTAAATTACTTTTAATTATTTATTGGTTATCGTTAAATTTTCCCATTAAACTAAATATCAGAAGTATTTGGTACTATTTATCACTATTGTAAAGATAATACTTATTTATACTAAACGAGAGCGCAGCGAACATCAAATGAAATTAATTTCTGTAATTGGCAGGTCGTGCTGTCTTGGATCGCTTGAGCAGTACAACGCTGAGCGAGGTGGCGATTGCGAGCGAAGCGAGCGGGTTGCTGCCCGCGCCGCTTGACGTAGCGCCATTCTCAACAGTGACTGCCAATGCCACGTGCGGGCAGCACGGAGCGGAGGAGTTCTGCAGAGACACGCCGGGGAAGTGAGTAGAGTGACTTATGTGACCAGTAGGAACAACATTGAGTTATATTTACCAGCTGTAAGCGAAGTGAGCGGGTTTTCACCCGCGCCGCTTGACATAGCGCCATTCTCAACAGTCACTGCCAATGCCACGTGCGAGCAGCACGGCGCGGAGGAGTTCTGCAGAGACACGCCGGGTAAGTGAGTAGAGTGCCTTGTGTAACTAGTAGGAACAACGTTGAGTTATATATATTTAGCAGTTGTAAGCGAAGTGAGCGGGTTTTCACCCGCGCCGCTTGACGTAGCGCCATTCTCAACAGTGACTGCCAATTCCACGTGCGGGCAGCACGGCGCGGAGGAGTTCTGCAGAGACACGCCGGGGAAGTGAGTAGAGTGCCTTGTGTGACTAGTAGGAACAACGTTGAGTTATATATAGCAGTTGTAAGCGAAGTGAGCGGGTTTTCACCCGCGCCGCTTGACGTAGCGCCATTCTCAACAGTGACCACCAATGCCACGTGCGGGCAGCACAGCGCGGAGGAGTTCTGCAGAGACACGCCGGGCAAGTAAGTAGAGTGCCTTGAGTGACCAGTAAAAACAACGTAGAGATATAATTATGGCAGTTGTAAGCGAAGCGAGCGGTTTTATATCCGCGCTTCGCTTACTACGCCATTCTCACTATAATTTTCACAACAGCCATTCAACAGTGACTACCATTCTCAAATGCGGATTTGCGACCGACTTCGCACTCCTTTGAGTACAACACAACAACTTTTTTTATTCCTTGCAAGTTAGTCTTTGACTGCAACCTCACCTAGTGGTAGATAATGCAGTTTAAGATGATAGCGGTCTCACCTGTTACAGGTATGGCAGTTATATTAAACCCATACCCCTATTCAGTATTTACACAACATCGTACCGGAATTTTAAATCGCTTGGCGGTACGTCTTTGTTGGTGGGGTAGTGACTAGCCACAGCCCAAGCCAGACCAGACGAGACCAGAGAAAATTCAAAAATTATATTTATATTCCTCTCACGTTAAGACAATAGCGCTCACCACTGCGCCAGGGAGGTCTTCAAGCAATAACGCATTATTCAGGTCATTTCTCTTCCAGGCGCGGCGTGGCTTGCGACGTCTGCGAAGGCCTAGAAGGGTCGTCTTCGCGGCGACACCCTGCCACTTTGGCAGTAGATGGAGACCCTGATACCTGGTGGCAAAGCCCCATCTTCACTGAAGAAGGGGAGTATCAGAACGTGGCGCTGGTGGCGACTCTACCTGGTGTAAGTTATATAAATCATTCATGGTTATGGTACCCAAGACCAAGCGCTATTGCCTTTCTGAATTGCCAGGCTACGCCGTTAGGCTAAATAAGTGCCAGATCTTGGGTCACCAGTTGCGTGGACCAAGTAGATTTATTTGCTACTAGCGAATGCCCGCGTCTTCGTCTGCGTGGTTTGAGGTTTTTTTGGTTTCCGCGGGAACTCTTTAATTTTCTGGGATAGAAAGTAGCTGTGCTATTCCAGACTATAGTGTATCTCTATGCCAAATTTCAGCCAGATCCGTTCAGCCGTTGGGGCGTGATTAAGTAACAAACATCCATACATCCATGCACCCATACATCCATCCAAACTTTCGCATTTAGTAACATAAGTAAGCTAAGAAGCAATGCAAAGGACAGCGGTTACTTAAGTATCTACACATTAATGTAATGGTAACTGAATTAGAGAACAACCACCGAGTTTCGTGCCGGTTCTTCTCGACAGGAAATATCATTCCGAATCAGTGGTAGATTCACTAGACTATTCAAAAGCAATTGTCAAAAACCACTTGAATTAAAAAGTTTTGTATTGTATTCACCGACAAACAAATAATTATGAGAATGCAATCTACATATCATTACGAATTACAGTTTTTTAAACGCAAAGGTCTGCCTGCGAGTAGTTTTAAATATTTTAATTAAATTGTCATTAAAATATTTAAAACTACTCGCATTGTGTACCATGTCCGATTCTTGAGCTCTTTAATTAGTGGCGAAATATTCGGAGGGCCTCTTTAGTGGCCGCCGACACATGAGTAATGGGGTTAGATATGCGCTGGAAAGAAATTAATTGCATTTTGAGTGCCGTGACCATTGATACATTAACCAAAGAAACGTAGATAGGGACTGTCGTTAGTCAGTTCCGTGAAGTGGATGATAGATTTTTTTTCAAAGAATGGGATAAAGATCCAATATCGGTCTTAGATCACTTCCGAACTTCCGAATCGCATAAAAACTCTTGATCAATGAGTACCTGCTAAGTGTCGCTTTAAGACGAGTTTAGTGTTTTTTTTTACAAAGGTATTATATCAAAGAAAGCTGTATCGGTGATAAGCAGTTTTTTTTAGAAAAGGTTCTATTTATATTTTAATTCTGGACTTTTTTGAGAAATAGAGTTCCTATCAATTTTTTTTAAGGTTTAGGTATTTATTAAAAATAAGCCATGTAAGGGAAGCTCAAGTGCTGCAGACTAAAATCTGGGTTCAACGCAAAAAATTCTACCTACCTACCTGTCTCAGTTTTGTCTAACTTGCTCCTTATAAAAATAAAACTCTACGCTACTTTGGACGAGCAATTAACATGGCTAAATGTATAAATTTTCGTAATGCGATATAATAAATACTTGCCTGTTTTTGTAATGACAAAAGCTTGGCTCGTTTTGAAAGTATAGAAACTAGTCGGGCATTTACTGACAAAACATCTGAATTATAACCGGTGTACATAATAATTATGATAAGTACCTATATTTATACATGTCTATATAGTTGTATATCTATATTTTTATATCAAAAATCAATGGCCGCGACCGATACAGATACGTAAATTACAGCAATCACTGCGGCTGCACTGGTGTAAGACTAATTTAGTTAATCGGTTTGACTTAAATCGATTATGGTCGAGAAACCTTATCAAAATCGATACGCCTGGCTGGGAAACTGCCACTATACTTTACACTCCTGTTTAATGTCATGCACTCTGCTTAACAGTTCAGGGGCCATACTGCCAATGCTTAAAGCCATATTGTTTTATTTTTGTTGACTTTCGTGTTTTAGAACTATAATCCTTATTTTAGACGCCAAGGTACGTGACGTAAAACTGTCATTTCGAGTAATATTGCTTAAGTATTGCTTTACGCCGTTGGCAGTTGGCCCCTATATATTGACGGAGCCTACATAAGGGTGTGGACAGACAGTTGCACCTTGCGTCGCAGAAACAATTTTCATCCCCAAAATCTGGATTACTAGTTTTCTTTCCCTATACATTGCAGGTTTTCCTAATGTACCTCAAAATTATGGAACCAGCTTTCACCTGTTCTGTTTTCTCAAAACTTCAATATGGTTTTTTTTTTATTTTTTTTATTTATTAACAAAGAAATTTTACTATTACATGGCTTCAATAGGGGCGAATAAACAAACTCCTAGCAACACGGCAACGCATTGTATTTTAGGGTACCTATATCTTCTAGGTAAGCACGTTCCAACCTAGACATAATCATTAAACACATTTAGTAATAGATTATAAGTTGAAAAACTAAAATAAAAAATGTTCAATAAGCCTGAAAAGGAGCCTCGCATGTTTTATTTTTTGTCAAAGTAAAAATATTTAGTAGCGTGCCATACCCCATTCTTCTCCAAACGGGTGGTCGAGCTAATTTATCGCCTATCCCAACGCGGTTATCGGTGAAGTTAAGTGGGGCAGCTACTTTATCAAAATAGGGATGTGCATCCCATTTACAAGGTGTATTGCTCACAATTTTTCTCTCTTTGCGTCGTATTCCTCACAACTGAGGGTCGTAACCCCATTCCATTAATCATAGAAGTTTTCTTGGGATAATAATGCAATGGGTTCCCAGTTCCAACGTCATTCCGCATACGACTCGACTAAGAGTATTGACATCTATAGAACGTACTTTGATTTGGTTAAGACTTTACTTAGAGTTAAAACGAGATATATTTAAATAGCTGATGCCCGCGACTTCGTACGCGTGGATCGAGGTTTTGTGGTTCCCGCGGGAACTCTTTAATTTTCCGGGATAAAAAGTATAATCTATCTCTGTGCCAAATTTCAGCCAGATCCGTTCAGCTGTTGGGGCGTGATTGAGTAACAAATATCCATACATCCATACATCCATACATCCATACATCCAAACATCCATTCAAACTTTCATATTTATAATATTAGTTAAGATTAGTATAGATTTTAAGTTTCAAGTTTGATTGTGAGTGCAAAACGATAAGTAATTTGTAAGTTAAGGTTTAGTTGGCGATTGTGGAACAGCCATCAAAGTAATTAAATAACTCCTACTTATATAGAGATGCTTTCAATACGGAACCTTAAAAAGCCTCGGCGTACCAACTTCACCGATCGTTTAGTAAGGGCTGTTCACTAAATAGGTACCTATTGAAGATGTATTCTTGTAGAGATAAGTGAATTCTGTCGAACAATGGCCGCGCTGTCGATGTCGGACGCACAATGCAGTCAAATGGGTATCGGATAGTGGACGATACGATCGCCATTAAGGTCTAGCCCCACTACATAGGCGCGCCGCTGAAGCACGTAGCGACAAGTCTCTTTCTCTGCGTCGTATTTCTCATTACTGAGGGTCGTAACCCCATTCCATTAACATAATGGTTGGAGTTTTCTTGGGATTATGATTCGGTGGGTTCTCACGTCCTTCCACTTACGACACGACTAAGATTATTTAAACTCTTAGGTTGGAACGATTACTATCAGACGTTAGTGATAATAACCGGGACCGACGGCTTAACGTGCTCTCCGAGGCACGGAGGTAACGAAAAGGCCAAATTTGAACCTCCGAATTCAGTCACCCATCCAGTTACCGACTTGGGTCAACGTTGCTTAACAATCGCAATCGACTGATATACGTTGTTACAGCTAGGCCATTCGTCCCTCGTATCCCTAGTACAATTATGTCGCAGTGCACATCCGAAACTGCCTCATTGGTCTAGTGGTTAGCATGCTCGACTGCGGCCGACGAGATTCCCGGTTCGGGTCCCGGGTCGGGCCGTAATCGTGTGTCGTGTTTTTCTGACTTAAAATTCTCAGTACACTAGCCCGGAGTTAGGAATTGGCGGTGTTTCACCCCGTACCTCGGAGAGCACGTTAAGCCGTCGGTCCCGGTTTTTATCACTAACATAATAAAAGTCGTTAAAGCCCGCCAACTCGCATTGGAGCAGCGTGGTGGGTCTAAGCTCTAATTCCCTCTCTCCTATGAGAGTGGAAGCCTGTGCCCAGCTGTGGGACGTTAATGGGCTGTAGTAGTGGTAATGGCATGTCCGTAAGTCCGTAACGCGTAGTTTAACTGGCCCTAACTAAATACAAACTCTTATGGTTCTTGCAATTCGACACTTTGCGATTTCACGAGTTATATTATAATCTAACGGTTTTTACAATCATACGGTGACATATACAAATGTATTCAGATAGGAGTTTGACACAACTATGAGACACGCGCACTGTTGGATTGCAAGAACTATATAACTAATACTAGCGAATGCCCGCGACTTCGTCTGCGTGGTTTGAGGTTTTTGGTTCCCGCGGGATCTCTTTAATTTTTCGGGATAAAAAGCCTATGTGCTATTCCAGACTATAATCTATTTCCGTGCCAAATTTCAGCCAGATCCGTTCAGCCGTTCGTTGGAGCGTGATTGAGTAACAAACATCCATACATCCAGACATCCATACATCCTACATCCATCCAAACTTTCGCATTTATAATATTAGTAAGATTTGCCGCTACGTGCCGCGCCGCGCTGTGCGGCTGTAGTGGAGCTAGACCTTTACGTAGCGCGTTACGGCGGACGTCCTGGGGCGCCCCCTAAATCATTGTAGGATTCCGATTAACTATGTAGGACTACCACCGGTGATTCAACTTAAATATTACAAAGAAACAATACAGATGCATCATGTTATTTATCAGTTACAAGTTTATTGAACGTAATAATTTATACTAATATTATAAATGCGAAAGTTTGGATGGATGAATGTATGGATGGATGTGTGGATGATTATTACTCAATCATATCCTCATCAGTTGAACGGATCTGAATGAAATTTGCCACATAGATAGATTATAGTCTGAAATAACACAGGCTACTTTTTATCCCAGAAAATTAAAGAATTCCCGCAGAAACCATGAATCCTCAAACCAGGTGAACGAAGTAGCGTACATCAGCTAGTTAGCTTTATAAGCCAAAAGTATTGGAATTAAACTTTGTTAAAGCGGTTTTTTAGTATATTACGGTAATTATAACATGTGTGTGTAAAATGGTGGCAAGGTTGCATTTCCACACGAAACAGCCAAGCTGATCCTCCGCGCAAAAAATGGGCCAGACTTTCAGACGCCATAATATGAGTAATCAGCTGCAGTAAAAAAAAATTGGGCTGGCTGTCTTATACGATTTAGCATTCCAGTACTTATAATGCTGTGAATAAAAAAAAACTAGAGTGCACGACTGTTGAATCATCCCTTTCCATCAGGTGGGGTCGCAGTCAAGGACTTGTAGTGGATTCAAAATGGTAATTTCATTTTGAAGCAACATAAATAACAATAAGCCTTTTTCAATCATATTATTCAAGGATGACTTTATCTCTTCAATACATTTTTATCTAAGTAACAATGAAAACTGTTTCCACAGCATCTTGTTTGAATCCCATAGAGCTATCTCGCGAGGTGAGAGATAACCTGATTAATGGTGCTTATCAGTTTTGGCTCTAAGAGTGGGCACTTTAATTAAAGATTTTATTAATTTTATCTACCATCCTAATTGGTCTTTATACAATTTTATCCGGTTTTTTTTCCTATCCACTACAAGTTGGCCCTTGACTGCGATCTCACATTGTAAATGATGATGCAGTCTAAGTTGGTAGCGGGCTAACCTGTTAAGAGCATGGCAGTTATATTAAACCTATACCCCTATTTGGTTTCTACACGGCATCGTACCGGAACGCGTAATCGCTTGGCGGCACGTCTTTGCCGTAGGGTAGTAACTAGCCACGGCCGAAGCTTCCCAACAATCCAGACCAGGGAAAATTCAGAAATTATAAATTCCCAAAATTGACCCTGCCGGGTATCGACCCGGGACCTCCGGACGTAAAGACAACAGCGCTACACACTGCGGTCGTCAATGTATGAAAATCTCGTAAAAACTCTTTGATTTTTCGATATAAAAAGTAGCCAATGTCCTCAGATCTTCACTTCTCTATGTTTTTTTTTTAATTGTAGGCTGCTATCAAACGTGCTAGTGCTAGTAAGTAGTGATGCAGTCTTAGGTGTGCTTAGGTTGATTAGAAGTTGCCTATTCACTCTTGATTTGAAGAAACCAATATTAAAATTAGAAGGGAAAACGGAAGCCGGATTTCCATATCCTAGCGGTTTGAAATTCGAATTCGCAAATCGCACTCTACGCTAGGCTATTTCTAGGGTTCCGTACTCAAATGGTGTCCCTTTGAGTACGTCTTGTAAGTCGGGAATAGTATACAAATATTATGTTAGTTTTGTTAGTAACTTACGTAATAACTTACAAATGTAATCGCATCCTTAAAATTTAATCCTGCAGCGGATACATAATTATCATAATCGTAATTTGCCGAGTCTCCCTCTCAGAAGCTACTTATTATGTGCTCTTCTCAGAACAGGGATCATGAAACCAAAACACAACAAGTCACTATGTGACAGATTACGAATAATAGCCAGTAATAGTCTACAAGAAGTACACAACACGCACCCTTAATCTGCCACATGTGTACGCACCCTTAAGACTAGCAAGTGTACCTACATCCACACTTAAATTGCACCAAGTCACAAGTACCAAAACATGCACAAGTGAGTATGCACCTTTGTACACGAGTGTACACAAATACATTGTACTCGACTGTTCCCATATCTACACCTTACATAAAACCATGGAAAATAAACAAAACAGAGGTTACACCATTATAAAAACCTAAACATAATTGTACAATACAAATACAACATATCAAAAACTTAAGTTATACCACTTTCACTACCCGCCCTCTTAATGGGTAATCTCGCTAAAGCTAACTTTATCTTGGGGCCTGACAGAGACTTTGTCAACATATCTGCCAGCATTTCTTGTGAAGACACATATTGTAACTCTACCGCCTCATTGGATATCGCTTCGCGAACAAAGTGAAACCTAATATCGATATGTTTCGTCCTATTATGGTTCATCTTGTTTCTCGCAATATGATGTGCAGACTGATTGTCATTATAAATGACTACAGGTTTGTCGCAACTATCATTTACTAAACTCTTTAACAAACTCCTCAAATAAATCGCTTCCTTTGAAGCTTGGCTAAGACCTATGTACTCTGCCTCTGTAGAGGACAGAGCAACACACCTTTGCTTGCGACTCTCCCACGTTATTAAACTATCGCCTAACATAAACATTAGACCCGTAAAGGATTTCCTATCATATGACCCACCCCAATCCGCATCCACGTAGCCAATAAGTTTTAATCTACCTGACTTTCGGAAAGTAAGCGCAAAATCAGACGTCCCTTTTAAATATCTTAACACCCGTTTAGCACACTTAAAGTGAATTTCATCGTAACACGAATTAAACTGTGATAGAACGCTAACGGCATGCGCGATATCTGGCCTACTATTTTGGGCTAAATAGTTCAGACATCCTACCAGATTCTGATATGGCAACCTACAACCGGCATGAGAAGCCTTTTCCAGTCTAAGACCAGCTTCCATGGGGGTAATGACTGGTTTACAATCCGTCATTTTAAATTCCTGCAACACGTTAATAACATACTGTTCTTGATCAAGGTAAATGGTGTTTTTATCCCTCCTAAGTCTCATGCCTAAAACATGTCTAGCTCGACCTAGACCCTTGACCTTGAACTTTTTCAATAACCCGGTCTTCAACTTTTCCTTTTCATTTTTGTGTAAAGAACTACAAAAAATGAAAATATCATCAACATAAATAACTACAACTATTCTATCTCTATCCCCTAACAACTTTTGGTATAAGCAGGGCTCTATCTTCGATTGCTTGAAACCTAAGCTAAGCATCTCTCGGTCAAGTTCATTAAACCAAGCATTTGACGCTTGCTTCAGACCATATAATGACCTATTTAACTTGCAGACCTTTGTCTCCTGACCCTTGACGACAGCACCTACAGGTTGCAACATATAAATATTTTCCTTTAGTTTACCGTAAAGAAAAGCAGTCATTACGTCCCACTGATCTATATCCCAATCATATTCTACAGCTAATGAGAATAAAAGTCGCAAAGTCGAGCTCCTAACCACCGGAGAATAAGTTTCGTTATAGTCTACGCCACGTACCTGAGTAAATCCCTTCGCTACTAGCCTAGCTTTATACTTTGAGACCTTACCATCGCTATCTCGCTTAATCTTAAAGACCCATTTGCATTGTATCGGCTTCTTGTCACTTGGTAAGTCGACTAGCGTCCAGGTCTGGTTCTCCTTCAACGATTGCAGCTCATCGTTCATGGCCTTCTGCCATAGCTCACAATCAGGCCTAGCTAGCGCCTGCTCTACAGTCGTCGGATCGCCGTTAATTGCCGCGAGAGCGTTGATGCGTTGCGTTGCGTTGCGTTGAGCGTACTTGAATAGTCGATCGGCTTCCGTGTACGCAGGTTGTATCTCGGCTCGATACACGTCTCAACACTCGGCTCAGTACTCATTCCAGCGTTTTCAGTACTCACTTCTGAATTCGTAGCGGATTCGGTACTTCCTATATCTGCATCCTGAAAATCATCTTCACTGTTCGAGTGAACATCAGGAGCTACATCCAATATCGCAGATTCAGTTCGTTCCTCCTCTATGGACAAAGGAACAACTGCGTTCTTCGTCACATTCGTACCATCACCAGGAAACACGTTTTCCAAGAACTTAACATCTCTAGCAATAGTTATCTTGCCAGTCTGTAGATTTATCAGTCGGTAACCTTTCGTAAGCTCACAGTAGCCAACAAAAATCAAACCTTCAGTCTTCATGTCGAGCTTTTGCCTTTTCTGCTTCGGTTTCAATGCAAACGCCAAACATCCGAAAACTTTGAAATGACTCAAATTTACTTTCTTACCAGACCAAAATTCTTCAGGTACTTTATTCGTGACCGCTCTTGTAGGACTTCGATTCTTCAAATATACCGCGGTACATACTGCCTCAGCCCAAAACTTCTTGCTTAGATTCGCCTCACAAAGCAACGTCCTTGCTTTTTCAATGATTGATCTGTTCGCCCTTTCAGCTACGCCATTTTGTTCGGGTGTATACGGAACCGTCGTTTGGTGCTTTATACCAGCTGACTTGAACAATCTGTCGAAGGCATGGTTACAAAATTCAGTACCATTGTCAGATCTGAGGCATTTTATCAACTTACCAGTCTCTTTCTCTACTTCCGCCTTATACTTACAAAATGTGTCGAAAGTCTGACTCTTATTTCTTAAGAAATAAACGTGCGTCTTGCGCGTGTAATCGTCGATAAACAGCAACATGTATACAGAACCAGCAAACGATGGCTCTTCCATTGGACCGCAGATATCCGTGTGTACTAACTCAAGAATCTGTTTTGCTCGTGTGCCTTTGTTTTTGAACGGGCTTTTACATGTCTTACCTTTTATGCATGGAATACATGGCTCAATGTTTTGTTTACTGTCGAATTTCATACCAGTTACCAAATCTCTCAATATCAGCATGTTATTTTGTCCTAAATGCGCCAATCGTCTGTGCCATAAGTTTGACAGAGGTTCATTTGACAATGTAGCGTTGACGTAGTTTACGTTTTCATTCAACTTGAAAATTCCGTCAACTTCATTGCACGTCGCAACTATTTGTCCGGTTTTATTCCTGATAGTGCAACCTCCTTTGCCTAAATTAACCGCGAAATCATTCTTAACAAGATCGCTCACTGATATCAAGTTCAAAGATAAACGAGGAACATGTAGAACATTTTTCAATGTGAAATCTTTACTCTCGCTAACTTTTGGCATAGCATTTCCTCTACCTTCAACTGGTATTTCATCTCCATTGGCTACTTTAATTGTCAAGTTACCCTTAACTTTCTGATAGTTACATAACTTTTTCGCATCGTAAGTCATATGGGTCGAGCATCCACTATCTACATACCAATCGCTTTTGACCTTGGTATCCGTCGTACTCATGCACACATTGACTATACCGGCATTCAGCTTCTTACACTCAGCTGCCTTGTGTCCTTCTTTGTGGCATTTGAAGCACTTGCGCACTGGTTTACGAGCATTGTTTTTGGGTGCCTTATTCTGTTTAGAAGCAAGGGCTTGCTCACCAGCTCCAGCTCCAGCTGTTTCAGCTTGTCTATTAGCCTCCTGCAACAGTTTAGTTTTAATCTGCTCTAAGCTAATATCCTTTCCACTATTATCCACTGCCATTATCATCGGGTTGTAGTCTGATGTTAATCCGGCTAGCAAATGATCCAATCGTCTAAGACTTTCGCGTCTATTGCAGCCAATTGTTGTGCTATGGATAGTACCTTTGAGACGTATTTCTCCATACTCGGAAAGTTTTCCAACTTACATGACCATAATTGACGCTGCAGTGATATACATCTACCCCAGCCTTTATCTTCGTATGCACCACACAGCTTGTGCCATACCTCATGCGCGGTCTTCAAATTGTAGACATTCGAAAAACATGAAGGCTCAAACAGTAGACACATGGTAGTACGCGCCTGTCGATCAGCATCTTCGAGTTCTGCAGTGACTTCCTTGGCTTCTACAGCCACCCACCAGTTTTTACATTCCAGGTAGTTTTGGACTTGGAACTTCCAAACCGCGAAGCCATCTGCACCCACAAGCTTCCTTATTCCAAAAATGGAACCTGATGAGCTCTGGTCATCCGTCATCATCGAAAGTGCGTATTTCCCAATTTTACAATTTACGATATCTGCAATTATCTGGGTCCTGGGCCCATAACCTGATGGAAAGTGCCTAGCAGAGTCCCCGCAGTGGCTAGGCCAGATATCTTAAATGATTATTGTATACCACAGAAACTCCGTTTATCACCAGACATTTTATTTTCGATAACATATTTAAATCATGACAACCAAAACACAACAAGTCACTATGTGACAGATTACGAATAATAGCCAGTAATAGTCTACAAGAAGTATCAACCTCCAACACGAACCCTCCTAGCTTTAGTTTTAAGATACCGTGGCTAATTATCACAATCACGTCTTATACTTCGTAAACTTGACGTTCAGAAGGTGTACTGTGTAGGTACTTATTTTGAATAAATATACTTTGAGTTTGAGTTTGTTACAATTTCCAGTGTCGACTTAAGGGCATAAGTAAAATTACTTGCCTTACATAGTATTGTTGCTTAAATATAGAACCTTACTAAAGTATAACAATCTCTAGTAAAGACATACTTAAATAATATTATTCACAAAATCCAGGTTTTGCATAACACTATAAAGGAAGACTTATGGCAATATGCTATCAACTCCCGGTGTTCAAGGAATATCTCCAAGATTTAAGCGATGATATGGATGGATTAGTACAAGCAGCTCAAGTGGCGTTCCAGTACAATATTTAATTGCAGCCAGCTGTTAGTTGGTAAAGACTGTTGAGCCTTACTCTAGCGGAGCCAATTCACGGCAGCAGCTCGTAGTCATGGAGAATTATTGCTAAAGCCCTACATTCCATGGGGGAATACAATTATTACTCAAATTATCATCATCAACTCGAAGTGTTTCATTTTTGACCTTTAAATTATTTATTTCACCCAATGCTTATTTTATTATGATAAACATGATATTATGATAACATAAATTATTTTATTATTTATATGAAATCTGGCGGGTATCAAATAAAATAATATAAATCTACAAGCAGAGTTGTATGTCGAATTTAAAATAATTAATTTACGATTAATTACAAATTCAAACAATTTATGTGCGTATTAACTTCTCAGAATGAAGATATCTTCTTAACATAATATGTGTTATCGTGTATACCCGATACTACGAGTAGATATTATAAAATTTCATTAGCTAACATTGCTTACACTGTACCACCAATCAAAGTTATAATTCTTGAAACCGTGCTATGCAAATCTAATCCGTATCAAATGATAAGACGTTTACCGCAAATAGAAGTTGTCAAAGGCGAAAATATACCAATTGAAAAAAGAACCTGAGGTCACGTCCTAACCACGTCTTTGGAACGCCTATGTTCTGTACCATATATCTAAAAACAAGAATTATCCATAAAATACTTAACTTAATGTAGACTTTTGATATCAACAGCTCAAAAAAGTTTAGAACTGTAAAGACATCATCAACGTACGCGTGTAAAAGTTTCCACACAATGACAGAATATAGTCTATTAATCAGGAGCAGGATGTCTTCTGAAGAGATTGGTGACGTCCTTAGTATCGCCCTTCATGGAGACAAGGATGGAGAGACTGATGACAGTGCCAAGCAGGATGCTCACGGCGATAGCCAGGAACTTGGTCGCGAATGACCATTTTGAACAAGCCCAGTACTGTTCACGGATAACACTGAAAAGTAAAAAATATAGAGTGTAGAAGGCAAATAAACCTTCAAAATGTGGATGCTTTTATGTAAAAGTGTTTATAATATTGTTTATAAACAAGATTACGAATAAATTTAAAGGCGCAGGGGGGTCTTTATCAAAATTCATATTGGCTGGCGTGAGTATGTGGGAAATTAGTAAATCTGATTGATTTTCTCTTGAACACAAATTATAATAATTCCTCTAAATAATGGTGTCACCACAAAATAAATGTTTTAACAATTAATTAACAGTCCTTTTAACAGTTGTCTTTAAATCAACTCAAATTTAATTTTTAACAAATTAGATTAAAATTTTAGTTAGCGTTTCATCGCAGATATAGGGCGCTGGTCCTTTTTCATATTCAAGATGGCTGCCTCCTTTGCCTCGCTACCATAGAGGCGACGCTCCGCCATAGTGGCTCGACATTGACACTCTTGATTATAGACTATATTAAGGCCCCTTATACAGATATCATACTTTTTCAAGTACCATTTATAGATAATTGGAATAACAGCTGTTGGGATATTATGGTATTAAATTAAAGGTAATGTATTCATCTCTAGTTAGACCCCATAAAAAATGCACACTCCCATACAAATTTTCGGAATAAATACGTTTCTACGAACGCAAGAACTGCTGAAAATGACAAAAAATGGGGTCTGGATAGGAACCCATAAAGCTAGATCAGCTACATATTTTAACTTGAAAATAACAAAAGAGTGGGGCTTATATAGTCCTCTACCCAAATGCTGGAACATTATGCATACAAATAAATACTTTGTCATTTATGTGTCAACACAAAAAATTCTTCATACATTTTCTATGGAAAGAAGCCGGCCGCTTGGCGTTTGGCGCTCAGTACGCGCTGAGATGCGCTCGTGAACGGGTGGGTGTATCGCTTTTTTGCATGAAATTTATTACGACAAAATTAACACCGTGTTGTATACTGCGCTTGATAAAACTTGATATTGTTATCCGACACAAAGAAGAAAGTTCTCAATTACCCTTTTTTTTACCCGATTACAGCAAAGCCAAAAGGAAAGGGTACGAGATTAGGAGTCTATGTATGCCTATGCGTGTGTGTGTGAGTGTGTATGTATGTTGGATGTATGTATGAATGTATTAATTGAAGTCTATGACACTCCAGAGCCCTTAACTACACTCAATTATTATTATAGCCAACTATACCTATGCAAAAACTTAGGTCAATACGTTAGTCTGTTACGGCGTGATTGAAGAACAATCCTACTAACAAACTTTTTCCCAATAATTTTAGTACGGTAAGCGCCATTTTGAAATTCTTTTTTATCGTCCTGATTTCGTTCAAAATCGATATCTGGTGTTCCCTGGGATCACTGAACAGAAAACTTTACCCAAAATTAAAAAAAAAGTCAGCGCCATTTTGAAATTCTTTGTTATCGTACCGATTTCGTTCAAAATCGATATCTGGGGTTCCCTGGGATCACAAAATAGGAAACTTACCAGAATTAAAAAAAAGTCAGCGCCATTTTGAAATTCTCTGTTATTGTACCGATTTCGTTCAAAATCGATATCTGAGGATCCCTTAGACCACAAAACAGGAAACTGTTACCAAAATTTTAAAAAATCAGCGCCATTTTGAAATTCTTTGTTATTGTACCGATTTCGTTCAAAATCGATATCTGACGATCCCTGGGATCACAAAACAGGAAACTGGTACCAAAATTTAAAAAAAGTCAGCGCCATTTTGAAATTCTTTATTATCGTACCGATTTCGTTCAAAATCGATATCTGGGGTTCTCTGGGATCACAAAACAGGAAACTTTTACCAGAATTTTAAAAAAGTGAGCGCCATTTTGAAATTCTCTGTTATTGTACCGATTTCGTTCAAAATCGATATCTGGGGTTCCCTAGGATCACAAATTATGAAACTTTTACCAGAATTAAAAAAAAGGCAGCGCCATTTTGAAATTCTCTGTTATTGTACCGATTTCGTTCAAAATCGATATCTGAGGATCCCTAAGATCACAAAACAGGAAACTGGTACCAAAATTTTAAAAAATTAGCGCCATTTTGAAATTCTTTGTTATTGTACCGATTTCGTTCAAAAGCGATATCTGACGATCCCTGGGATCACAAAGCAGGAAACTGGTACCAAAATTTAAAAAAAGTCAGCGCCATTTTTAAATTCTTTGTTATCGTACCGATTTCGTTCAAAATGGATATCTGGGGTTCTCTGGGATCACAAAACAGGAAACTTTTGCCAGAATTTTAAAAAAGTGAACGCCATTTTTAAATTCTCTGTTATTGTACCGATTTCGTTCAAAATCGATATCTGGGGTTCCCTAGGATCACAAATTATGAAACTTTTACCAGAATTAAAAAAAAGTCAGCGCCATTTTGAAATTCTCTGTTATTGTACCGATTTCGTTCTAAATCGATATCTGAGGATCCCTAAGACCACAAAACAGAAAACTGTTACCAAAATTTTAAAAAATCAGCGCCATTTTGAAACTCTTTGTTATTGTACCGATTTCGTTCAAAAGCGATATCTGACGATCCCTGGGATCACAAAGCAGGAAACTGGTACCAAAATTTAAAAAAAGTCAGCGCCATTTTGAAATTCTTTGTTATCGTACCGATTTCGTTCAAAATCGATATCTGGGGTTCTCTGGGATCACAAAACAGGAAACTTTTACCAGAATTTTAAAAAAGTGAGCGCCATTTTGAAATTCTCTGTTATTGTACCGATTTCGTTCAAAATCGATATCTGGGGTTCCCTAGGATCACAAATTATGAAACTTTTACCAGAATTAAAAAAAAGGCAGCGCCATTTTGAAATTCTCTGTTATTGTACCGATTTCGTTCAAAATCGATATCTGAGGATCCCTTAGACCACAAAACAGGAAACTGTTACCAAAATTTTAAAAACTCAGCGCCATTTTGAAATTCTTTGTCATTGTACCGATTTCGTTCAAAAGCGATGTCTGACGGTCCCTGGGATCACAAAGCAGGAAACTGTTACCAAATAAAAAAAAAAGTCAGCGCCATTTCGAAATTCTCTGTTATTGTACCGATTTCGTTCAAAATCGATATCTGAGGATCCCTAAGACCACAAAACAGAAAACTGTTACCAAAATTTTAAAAAATCAGCGCCATTTTGAAATTCTTTGTTATTGTACCGATTTCGTTCAAAAGCGATATCTGACGATCCCTGGGATCACAAAGCAGGAAACTGGTACCAAAATTTTAAAAAAGTCAGCGCCATTTTGAAATTCTTTGTTATCGTACCGATTTCGTTCAAAATCGATATCTGGGGTTCTCTGGGATCACAAAACAGGAAACTTTTACCAGAATTTTAAAAAAGTGAACGCTATTTTTAAATTCTCTGTTATTGTACCGATTTCGTTCAAAATTGATATCTGGGGTTCCCTAGGATCACAAATTATGAAACTTTTACCAGAATTAAAAAAAAGTCAGCGCCATTTTGAAATTCTCTGTTATTGTACCGATTTCGTTCAAAATCGATATCTGAGGATCCCTTAGACCACAAAACAGGAAACTGTTACCAAAATTTTAAAAACTCAGCGCCATTTTGAAATTCTTTGTTATTGTACCGATTTCGTTCAAAAGCGGTATCTGACGGTCCCTGGGATCACAAAGCAGGAAACTGGTACCAAAATTTAAAAAAAGTCAGCGCCATTTTGAAATTCTCTGTTATTGTACCGATTTCGTTCAAAATCGATATCTGAGGATCCCTTAGACCACAAAACAGGAAACTGTTACCAAAATTTTAAAAATTCAGCGCCATTTTGAAATTCTTTGTTACTGTACCGATTTCGTTCAAAAGCGATATCTGACGGTCCCTGGGACCACAAAACACAAATTCAAAATGGCGCTGATTTTTTTAAATTTAAATACCAGTTGCCTGTTTTGTGGCCCTAGGGAACCCCAGATATCGATTTGGAACAAAGTCGGTACAATAACAAAGAATTTCAAAATGGCGCTAATTTTTTAAAATTTTGGTACCAGTTTCCTGTTTTGTGATCTTAGGGATCCTCAGATATCGATTTTGAACGAAATCGGTACAATAACAGAGAATTTCAAAATGGCGCTGACTTTTTTTAATTCTGGTAAAATTTTCATATTCTGTGATCCTAGGGAACCCCAGATATCGATTTTGAACGAATTTGGTACAGTAACAGAGAATATCAAAATGGCGCTGACTTTTTTAAAATTCTGGTAAAAGTTTCCTATTTTGTGATCCCAGGGAACCCCAGATATCGATTTTGAACGAAATCGGTACGATAACAAAGAATTTCAAAATGGCGCTGACTTTTTTAAAGTTTGGTACCAGTTTCCGGTTTTGTGATCCCAGAGAACCCCAGATATCGATTTTGAACGAAATCGGTACGATAATAAAGAATTTCAAAATGGCGCTGACTTTTTTTAAATTTTGGTACCAGTTTCCTGTTTTGTGATCCCAGGGATCGTCAGATATCGATTTTGAACGAAATCAGTACGATAATAAAGAATTTCAAAATGGCGCTGACTTTTTTTAAATTTTGGTACCAGTTTCCTGTTTTGTGATCCCAGGGATCGTCAGATATCGATTTCGAACGAAATCAGTACGATAATAAAGAATTTCAAAATGGCGCTGACTTTTTTAAAATTTTGGTACCAGTTTCCTGTTTTGTGATCCCAGGGATCGTCAGATATCGATTTTGAACGAAATCGGTACAATAACAGAGAATTTCAAAACGGCGCTGACTGAAATCGGTCCAATAACAAACATTTCAAAATGGCGCTGATTTTTTTAAATTTTGGTAACAGTTTCCTGTCTTGTGATCTTAGGGATCCTCATATATCGATTTTGTACGAAATCGGTACAATAACAGAGATTTTTTTTTTAATTTGTTACCAGTTTCCTGTTTTTTGTTCCCAGGGATCCCCAAATATCGATTTAGAATGAATTTAAAAAACGATAGTTCCGGTTTTGTTGAAGCAGAGTTCAAACAGCCGTATACTACGCAATACACTCCTTGCATTTTTAAAAAGATCGCGGAAATAGATTTATACGTGACCACTCGTCATGACGCGGCAATCACTACTGACGGCAATGTCGATGCGCATGTTTGTGTGAGTGAGCTGTTTCGAACGTTTCTAGGTAGTTTCGTCCGTTTACTGTGGTCTAGCGTAGAGTATACGTGCTTGCAGAAATATTTTGTATTGTGGCGAGTTAAATACCTACAGAATTTTACTATAGGGATTTAAGAAACACGTGTTTCAGGATTTTTGGAAATTCGACCTCCAAGGAATTTTTAAAAATTTCACCCGAGCGAAGCAGGGGTGCGTCTGCTAGTATTTACTATAATAATGTGGCGCGGAGGCATAGATAATAATATGTAGTAAATAAATAATCAAATATTTCAAGTTACAAAATTGATTAGTTGGCTATAAAATCGAGCGTAGAGCGTAGTGCTATATATGCGTACAGATATATGCTGTAGTGTGGCGAGTTATATACCTAAAGTTGGCTGCGGCCTGATTGTATAAGGACCCTTAACATGTCATTGACGCGCGCCTTCAAATTAAATAATCTCACTGAATTATGTTTACATTTTTTAAACAAAAAAAGCACACTAAAGTATCTTTCCGAAATACCAAGATATTGAATAAAATGAAACATAATTAAGTGTATTAACGAGGAAGAAAAACGGGCTAAATAGAAAATAGAATAGAATTCATATTTTGCTACTAAAATATGAATTCTAGGGAGATTTCAGAGACAATTTCTAAACTGTTCACTCTTTAGTATTGATAGGATGTAGGTACCTACAAGTTTTAATCGGCAAGTCTTGGTCAAGTCAATTACACTGTAAGATACAGTTATCAGTGACGTAGTCATTGAATTTACAAAATCTTGGTTTGATAATATATATCTCACCGTAATCTATCTCTGTGCTAAATTTCATCCAGAATCGTTCAGCCGTTTTGGCGTGGTTAAGTAATAAATATCCATTCATCCATCAAAACTTTTGCATTTATAATATTAAGTTTATATTATAGATTGTATTGAGAACAAAAATTAAATTAGCGTTCAAAATTTTACATAGAGACGTTTTATAAATATAATCAAATAGGGATAATCTTGGTTTTTAATAAATACCTTTAACCGACAATACCAATAATATAGCGCTTCGTAGATTTACGTAAGCCGTACTACCGAAATCAGTGACATCTGGGTGTAAGATTGAAATCACATGATAAGATGACTATCCATCATCGCTATCATAAAATATATCATAAAGAGCAACACTACATTTGCTAAATTTAAATTCATTCAAAGTTATTCCTATAAAATGGGGTTATTCAAGAATAAGCAATTTTCTGAAACATCTGCAACATATTGGTGGTCTCTTTGGTGCTGTTAATTTTCATGATGGCGATGATCTCTTAGCATCAAATGACCCTACCTGCCCGTTGCTCACTAATTATTATATTTAAAAAAGAAAACTGACACACACCTTACAGGAGGCTGTTGCAGCCTATTTTCATTCACACTATGAGAACTCCCCACATACGCTGTGTTAACATACGCAAAGTTACTCGTGGATGTTCTAGGTGTACGAGGATTTTGTTGAGCGTGATTTTTGGTATTGTACTCTGCGTATGATTCTAAGTTCCGGTTCGGCTTATGGACCATGCCAATTCTGACTGCCTGATCACTAGATCCAGGATTTGATCTCGACATCTTTAAGACTCATCAAACCCACACAACACAAATTAACTCTCTCATGACCGTACTCGATCGGTTTCAATGTAATACTGTGCTAAGATATTAGTGATAACATTTATCATTGAGATAACACAGGTGTTCTGATATTGTGGATCAATTTTATTATTTTTTTAGAGCGATAAGTGGCACCTACCATGTCTTTTTTCTAACTTCGGATAGTTAAATAGACAATCGAGTCGAGTAGCGATCATTTAGTCACAAGATTTTTAAATGAATTAAAAAATATGAATGGTTTTCTATGCCAAGCAAAAGCTATTTCTATACGAAGTGAATTATTAATATTGCTGCTGCTTTGACTTGAAGAAGTTAATTTTACTATCTACAGAAATTCTAATAATTATATTAATTACAATTACACACTTACAATTATATTAAGTACAATTAATTGTAATAACATAACGTTTTTAGACGGTTAAATAAGAGATAACTATGAGTAGTTACTACTTACCTACCTTTGTTTGTTCCCAATTTTGCAATGTTTGACTACATTCCACTCATGTTCTTAGTTTGCCTAACTACAAAGATAAAGTTTACTGATATAGTTTATCGGACACATTTGCCAACTATTACTATAATCTAAATGGTTAAATCTGTAACGGAAGTATCCAAATGAGGTAATATGGGAACCCAAGTTTAGACCAGACTATCTAAAGGACAAGCCGCCGTTTTTAACTAACAATAGCCTTTCAATATCTTGAATATAAATTTATCGTCTTTACTAAATTGGCTGTAACGTTATCTATCTATTAAACCTATACGAACATCAATGTTAATCAGGTCGGTATTAACTGGCTTATCTTATATTTATGGCTGTGCCATAACATTTTATTTGCCGTATTACTCTCAAAGATCGATGAAGAGGTCGATCGCTCTTTACCGAATTCTGATCGAGGAAGCTTTGAGTACCTCTATAATAATAGGAGACCAATTTATTAAATTATAACCTGACGTACATACATTAACGAGATGCAATAATCTGAAGTGAAGGAACTAGAAATTTAAAATTTAATTCGCTATAATCCGCCACAGTAGGCAAATGTATGTGGTACAGTGTGTATCTTGTAGCTTGCGATATTCACCACACCACCCAAATCTTCCAAATTATTCTCAACGTACGTTTCAGTCCGGCACCGGAGCATCTTCAGGAGATGTTGACACGACAAAGCACGATTTACCGACTGTCGCGGATTATAGCGAATTAAATTTCTAGTTCCTTCATTATTATGGACTACCGCAAAGTAACGCCTGCAAGTGTCCTACAAGTGTCTTATAAGTAGGAGGTCCTAGTTTCAATCCCCGGCAGGTTCAAATTGGGAATTTTTAATTTCTAAATATTCTTTGCTCGGTCTGGTGGGAGGCTTCTGGCTGTGGATAATTAACACGCGATTAAGTGTTCCGATACGAAGCCTTGTAGAATGGATTCTATTAGGGATACCCCTAATAGGTAATGTAACTGGTTTAATATAACTGCTATACCCCTTACAGATTAGACAACTACATCAGTACTTGTCACTAGGTGAGGCAGTCAAGAAACGATTTTTGATGGAAATTAAAAAAAAACATTCTAAGCAAAATGATTGTTTATACTTTCATACTGCTAATTCCTGTTCTGTGAACAATGATATTTTCTTATGTGTATTCGCTATAATCAGCCCTAACTAAGTTCCTAACTCCGGGCTAGTACTGGGAATTTCTAATACGAAAAACCCGATACTTAATTATTGCCCGAACTGGGACTCGATCCCGGGACCTGGTCGGCCACAGTCAAACGTGCTAACCACTAGACCAATGAGGCAGTTAGACCAGAGATAATTCACACTATAAATTCCTAAATGGGTCAATTTTCCTAATTGGGGGATCGAAACCGGGACCTCCGAGCGTTAAGACAAAAGCGCTCAAAACTGCGCCACAGAGGTCGCCAAAAAAGATACCGTATAGTGGAATGATAATGATGGTCAAGCAACAAAAAACTGTTGTGACACTATTGAGTATTCCTGCTATTTAGTTGCAGTTTACAGGCCTATGCTTTTCAAGCTAAATCATCAGACCAAATGCGGTCAATGAGAAAAAGTCCATACGCAGTGAGATGGCCAGCGCGTGTGTTCATTAGTTCGCCCATACATGGCACAGATCCCATCTTGAATGTAAGTGGTGCCTTCCACGTATCAGAAGCGGGTTTCGTACTGTTTTTTGGCCAGTAGCTTATTAGTTACGTGCGTAATGAGTGAAGCAGGTAATGCCGCATGTTAGGATTAATATGCATCTTTAAGATTTGTAATTAGATGGGAATTCACTTATGGGGAATGCAATTTTATGAGAGACAGCTCCTGTCATTATAATGCATTCCCATAAGTGATTGGGACTCGTTAAAGATTTTGATAATGTTGTTAGTCTCAACTTATGACCGATCATAACACGTCATGTTCACAAGTTCAGCGCACGTATTACCTGCCACATACAACGTAGGCACCTATCTTAAAGGCAAGAGTGAATAGGCATCTTCTAAGCAAGCGCGTTCCAACCTAGACCTCATCACTGCTTTGCATTAAGCAAGATTATCGTCAAGCGCAAGACTATCCTACACTAAAACAAAAAGTTGTCCTACGTGAAAAAAATAATAATAATCATTACATCATTTGTGAGAATCAGTGAAATGCATGTTCAACACAATGCTTTACATTAATTGATCTAATATAATTTACTATCCCGTTGAGTTCTTTGATTTTCTGGGCTGTAATATGTACCGAGCCTGATGCGCTAACTCTGCTTATTATTGTTATACCCGCCCGACTTCAACATAGTGTGTAGAAATCAAAATTATTTTATACTTTACAGTGGCTTTGGAAGTCGGTTTTTGGGAAAGAATTTTTATTTTTAACAAAAATTTAAGGCTCCTTAAAATAGTTACTGCAAGCCCGTTTTGTACTCATTACAAATAGTTGTAGTTAAGACAAATGAAACTGCATCTCACCTCCATTTAATTGGCTCACGCGATCTCCCGCGCCGGCCGGACAATTTGATTGCCTCCTGAATCCATTATTTAAATCTGTCCATCGTAACAAAGCTTCCAAGGAACTCGCCTATTATACACGCTACGAGGGAGCCTGTAATTTCACCCGATATCCTGTGGGAGATTGCTACATTTATTTAAATTACACATGCATTTGACAAAGCACTGTCTGCATTCTTGGAAAAGTTGCCCCCTTCCTATTTTGTTTGAAAGCCGAACCAGATTTCATTGCATCATCCTATTTCATCATTGTCTTTGCGCATATTGTCTTTTATACATCATACCGATATTGTAAATTAGATGATGCCCGCGACTTCGTCGCGATTAAGATTCTTTGATTCCCGCGGGAACTCCATTATTTTACAGGATAAAAAGAAGCCTATGTCCTTCGCTGGAATGCAACTTATCTCTGTACCTTTCATCAAAATCCGTTGGAAACTTGAGCCGTAAAAAGCGTAGCAGACAGAAAGTCAGACATATTTTCGAATTTATAATATTAGTATGAATAAGAAGCTGTTTATTTGTTTGTTGGTTTGTCCTATATGATAACGCCACAACGGAGCAATGGATCGATGCAATGTTGGAAAGTGATAAAGACTGTGTAACCTGTATTCGTTTCCAGAATTCGATAAAATCAGCATGAATAAAAAGCAATAGACAGGCGGACAGACGGACACACTATCGTATTTTTAATACTATAGATTATTCCATCTCTTGCTTGCCATCGAAATTCAACTCAGAATTAACTCACCAAGGAATAGAATAGAGTATATATATGTCACCGTAAGATTGTAAAAACCGTTAGATTATAATCTAACTCGCCAGATTCTAAACTGTCGAAAGATTACAATTTAACGCATTATTTTCCGGTAGATTGTAATCTGATAGGTATTTAAACCCGACAAAACCTAAGTACCCGGCCTGCGGCCGGGCACTACTTGATTATTTATATCGAACCCTAACCTAACCTACAAGAAAGAGACAAGAAAACGTAAATAAAATGAATATTTCAAAAATTTACACTCAGAACATTGAACAGTTTACAATCTTTCGACAGTTTAGAATTCCGCGAGTTAGATTATAATCTAACGGTTTTTACAACCTTACGGTGACATATACATTAATAGCTAATCAGCCCCAGCTTCGCATAAATAGAACTTCAGAACATTCTTTCTTTGTGGGGGTCATTATAGAGAAAATTCATACAAAATCTTTAGTTTTTCGATCCAGATGGTTGAGATTTACGCTGACAATCAGCCTATCTATTCATATTATAGAGGCGTGGCGTAGTTATTCTCACTAAGCATGGATTTTCGGAAATTCGTCCCTAAACGGTTCTAAATGATTCACTTTCAAATTTTCAGATGGGGTGAATTCTTTTTTTTGAAGACAGATTAAAGAGGAATTTGTCATTTAGTGAGAAGAGGTACTGAATTAAAGATTTCTTAAATGCTATAGTGGATTTAGTGAAGGGCAAGTTTCCCTTCACTAAATCCACTTTATGATGATTTTATATGTAGGATACATCTTACGAATAAACCATTTTTTTATATTGATTGTTCAACACCCAGTGCTTTTGTGTTTTATTTATTCTTTGCTGTTCCCACAGTGGCTGTCGTGTCCCAGTGTTAATAGGGGTAGCACGACACCAACTAATTGCGTACCGAGTGTGAGCTCCAGTATCTTGAATGTGTTGTTTGCACTCTTAATGGCGTCGAGATGGAGTGTTTTAAATTGATAAATGCACGGCGCTAGACCAGCACTTTTGAGTTCTTAAACGAAAACAAATAATGGTTTATTATGATTGACTGGATGTGTGCTGTTGAGGAACTAGTTCTCATTGGTGACTTCTGATTCAATGGTTTACGAATTGTTCGTATATTTTAAATAACGATTGTGGAATTTATATCCTATTCCATATAAACTTGTTGTTGAATACTTAGTTTTAATGTTAGTTGTGTTTATACTACCAAAAAAAAATATGTTTATTTCTACTCTGTCTGCCTCATTGGTCTAGTGGTTGGTATGTTCGACTGCGGCCGACAAGGTCCCGGGTTAGAATCCCGGGTCGGGCCATAATTAAGTATTGAGTTTTTCTTACTAGAAATTCTTAGTACTAGCCCGGAGTTAGGAAGTTGGCGGTGTTTCACCCCCGTGCCTCGGAGAGCCATCAGTCTCTGTTATTATCACTAGCATGATAATAGTCGTTAAGCCGCATTGGAGCAGCGTGGTGGGTTTAAGCTCTAAATCCCTCTGTCCAATGATAGTTAAGACCTTTGCCAAGCATTGGGACGTTAAAGGGCTGTAGTAGGTCTACTCCGTCTATGTATACGTCTGTTTCATGTTTTAATCTTAGTTAAAGTTAGTTAAAGTCGTGTCCGCTTCTACAATAAGCTCCCAGAAGACATGTTAAAGATGTCTTTGAATAAGTTCAAAGTTAATGTAAAACGTAAATTCATTGAAAAATCTTATTACCATATAAAGGACTACTTAAACGACAAGGAAGCTTGGCAATAACTTTCTCTATGACTCTGATAGTTTCTTAGTTAAGATGATTGTGGTGATAATAAAAGAAAACCCGGCTGAGTTTGTTGTGGGCTCTTCTCAGACCAGGGCCCCTCGTCAGGGCCAGGAACCCTCGTAGCTATAGTTTGAAGATACAGTTACCGATTATCATCATCATGTTTTATAATTAAGTAATTTTTAACGTCAATAAGTGTACCTACAGTATACCTATGTTGAATAAATGATATTGAGTATTGAGTTACTTTTGGGTGTCGTCATCTTCGTCCCAAAAGTCGACTACTGGACGAAGGTCTCCTGCATATATGTTAAAAGGGCATAGTCTTGTGCCACTTGCTTCCAGCGGCTCCCAGCTACTCGCTGGAAGTCGTCCGTCCAACCAGTGCACTTGCAGAGCAAGGACTTCAAATTCAAGCACCTTGGGACGGCCATTGTTTCGTCGGCCATTAGCACTTTTCTTTTTAACTATACAGGCCAGCGCTTGGCTGCAATCAGACTTGCTTGCAAGTGGTAATGCAGCCTAATGTGGAGCGCGCTTGCCTAGAAGATGCCTATTCACTTCAGCTATATGCGTCGACCTGTGTCGAATACTCTGGTTTTCTTGCGGATCACCTCATTTCTGCCCCCACGATTGTGTAAGGAAATCGTAATCGTCTGCCTGCACGTCAAAACACATGTATGAACCCCTTAAACAGTTCGAGTTTAATGTTTTAAGCTGTCAAATGATTACGATTTGCTTAAACAATTGGACCTCAGATTTGATCATCTAGGGCTGCTCCGAATATTGTCCTCTCAATTCGGACTTTTGGGTGTGCTTTGACCAAACACTCTTAACAGCATTCTCCTTTATTGTAGTAGATAAAATAATGTTAGTACATATTATTGTTTGGCTTTGCAGCATTTGGATGATTTTCTTTCTTTGTTAGTCTTATCATAGTAATAGTACCTTTCATGATCTTATCTCTTTCAACACTGGTTCTTGATTTAGTCAATATTGTTTTCCATACGTATGCTAAGTCAAAGAGAAACTCTGCGCTGGATCCTCATTATGCAGTTTTATCGACTATTGTTTGCTAAACGTAATTGAAATATTTAATTTACGTGCGATCGTGAGTTGGTCGATTTGCGACTGTAGGCAAGCTTTCCAATTTCAAAGTTGACTCGGAAAGATAACGCTTATTAACGTAAAATATTTTTTATACTGAAACTCAATTTAATTAAATTTATTTCAACTACCAACAGAATTACAAGTAGTAGGTATACAAAATGTTGAATGGCTTAGGCAATAGTAACTAACTTTAACTCAAGTTCAAAATCAATTCAAAGTGGATAACACTCTCTGAATTTTATTACTTCATTAGTTTATTTTTAAAACAACTCAAATAGAAGTAGGTAAGTATTTAGGTCAACCTAAAACCAAAATGTGAGAATGGCTACCAACAGTAGCTAGTGGAAACAATATAATCCGTTAGAGGTTAGGATTAGAGAGAGAGACAAAAACTAAAAGCTGTGAGGGTTCATAACTAAGAAGAAGCGCACAAAAATGTCAGCCAGCAGAGCTATGCTGTCTGTAGTCTGTACAACTTTTGAAGCGAGCCTTTGCGTTATTGGAAAATGCTAATATTTTATTTTAAAGAAAATAATACAATATAACTTAATGCTACCTAGCCTAACCTAATTACTATATAAATCATGCCCACGTGGAATGGTGGCAAGAATGCTGGCTGCATTTCCGCGCTGGACAGCCAGGCTGATCCTTTGCGCAAAAAATGAGCGAGCCCTTCTGTCACCAGATGAGGCCATTAACCGCGGTGAAATATCTCGCAAAAATTTTTTGCCACTAATACTCCGCGGCCCAAGGGTCTCCACGGCAAATGGAACAAATATGTAACTCTCTATGAGAGAGGCATACTTCCGCCGCTTGCCGGTTTCAGCCTTTTCTGCTGCGGCTCCCGGCCTTGATGCTGTCTCCCTGATATGACACGGGGCCAATGTGTCTACGCATGTTGCGTCCCACATTAGCGCCCGTCCCCGTTCCCAGGGAACCAGCGTCAATCCATCAGGTCTCTTGCCATCATCCCGACTAATCCCTGCCGGCTCAATGAGCGCAGGAATATCTATGGTGGCAAGAGCCCTTTTGATCGTATCATTGAGAGAGCCATGCCGAAAAAGCCTACCAGCGCTCCTTTGGCAAGAGAGTCCGTGAATTCCAAATTTATCGACCTCTTTTCCACACGGACATCTGTGCTCGAAGCACAGGGGTGTTCCCAATCTGAGACCTAGAGCCACACGAAAACTTTCATTATCTAAAAGAGTGCCGAGATTTTTCGATGGCAAGGTATGAAGCCAATACCCGGATTCTTTTTCAGATAAAGCTAGAAGCCTTGCTCGATCTCTTTCACTTGTAAGATTTTGAACTAAATTTGTATGTGTCAGCCGAACCAACGGCACATCCCAAATTCATAAAGGTTACAGAATGAAAGTGTAACAGAATCGAAGCTGTAACCCTTTTGAATGTGTTTTTAATTCTGTTAACCCGAAACGAATCTGTACCAGAAATGAAAGTGTTTTAAAGTGAAAATTTTGACACATAGAAACTTAAAGCTGCAAAAATTATCATCCTAAATTTGACAAACCGTAGGTAGTCTGCTCTTGGACAGTTAGCCTGCTGCATAAGTCTAAACTGACTCGCATAGTGTGTATCGTGTGTACAGAGAATCTACATTTTGCTAAACTAGAATAAAAATTATGATTATTTACCTAAGGACTGAAACAGTAACCGAAATAAGGGGCTTAAACACTGTTTTTTGAAACTGTTAAAAGAGAAACACTTATAACGGAAACAGAAACGATACTGTAACCCAATCAACCTGTAACCATTTATTTCTGTTAATAAGTATTTTATCTGCAACCCTAATGGGTACATGCCCTAACAAACTGCACGGTGTGACAACGCGTTCTTCTCTCTTCATTGGACTTTACACACACTGACACAACGTGGCCATGTTTTTCTTAAAACTATTGCAACCATCGGTGCTTTCACCTTAGGTTCAAGTTTGGATACGCGTCAACAGTAAAGGACATGACCAGTAATTGCCCTCCGATTCGGGACAATGCGCAGGATTTCCGTTTTTACAGTAAGGTTTAAAAATTCAAAACGAAATTATTATGGATTTATTATTCCAAATAAGGTCAGGGTTCAAATGACAAAAAAAAACAGTACGTATATTGTTTAAATCTTGAGCGTCCGCTTTCCTCTTTTAGCACTACTCCATTTTGACGTTCCATTATATCCATGCCTAATAATAATCTTGTAACCCTACATAAATACCATTTAAGTACCTTAGTCATTATATTATGAATGATTTATTTTTGACCAATTAAATAGTAATGAAAAGGAAATGTATGTTTTGTTTATAATTATTTTTATTTTTTGACAAGTCTCAAACTAATAGATCGAACAAAGCATTTTGAAATACTGCGTTTAAAGGAACGCCCTTTCATATTGCATATGCTGCCATCTGTGGTCGAATAGTTGAACTTGTTTACCAAAAGTAGTGAGCAATACTTAAAAATATTTTCTAGACTCACCACAATAACTAGCGCTATCTAGTGTGGGAAAGCAGTTTTTGGTAAAACTTTTTTTATTTATTTTCTCAGTTTCCAGAGCCTTCAGACTCCTGAAACTTTTTTATCTGAAAACAGTGAAATATTACAATTACAATAATAAAAAAATCATTGCTGCACATTGATTTTTGACACCTAGGCAGGCTGCGATAGTTCCACCGGTCAAGTCTTTTGGCAACGTCGCTATTTCGGTTACACTTTAAAACACTTTCATTTCTGGTACAGATTCGTTTCGGGTTAACAGAATTAAAAACACATTCAAAAGGGTTACAGCTTCGATTCTGTTACACTTTCATTCTGTAACCTTTATGAATCTGTTTATCAGTTACGTAAAAGAAGGAAGTAGGTAAGTATGTCAAACAACAATGATTACTTAAATGTTCATTATAAAAAGGGAATAATTAAGAGATAATGCAAATTAGAAACGTTTTATCGGATAAAAGTCCAATTAATCTGATTTGTCATCAACTCATCACGACTTGGTGACGTTTGCGTACGGATTTTGAACTGAATCGGCTTTACCAAAAAGAAAAAAATAAAGATTTCATGTTGTGATTAAACTAGTTGACTGGTTTAAGGCTTTGACCGTGGCTTTTTAGGTACTACCCTACCGGCAATGACGCACCGCCAAGCAATTTAGCGTTCCGGTACGATGCCGCGTAGAAGCCGATTAGGTAGGGCACACATCAGATAATTTAACTGATCTGTGGGTAGGGGTATGGGCTTAATAACCGTTGTACCCCTAAAAAGCTAGCCCGCTGATATCTTAAACTGCATTATTTTTGCCATGAGGTGAGATCGCAGTCAAGGGCTACCTTGTAGTGGAATTTAAAAAAATTATGATAATGTAAATAAAAATTAATTATTTGAATATTTACGTAAAATTTAAGAGCCTTCAGCTTAGTGGTTTGAACTGAGAATTAAAATAAATTACGTGGTGAATAATATAATTAAAACGTTTATTAGTTTCCCTTTTTTAACTGACTTTCAAAACGGTGGAGGTTCTCAATTCATATGAAATGAAATTAAATTAAATGATTTATTTATTTCATGTAGGACAACTTGTGTCACTTATGAAACGTTAAGACTCTACCACCGGTTCGGAACGCTCATTCTACTGAGAAGAACCGGCAAGAAACTCAGCAGTTGCTCTTTTCATAGACAAGAAAAGGTTACAATATGTAGACAACACAACACATACGTTACAAGTATTACACTGACTTGTAGGTCACTGGATGCGAGGCCGGTTGCTTCCATGCAACTTTGTCGTTAATAAAATCATCGATAGTGTAATAACCTCGACCTAACAAATGCTGTTTGACACAGTCTTTAAATATATGTAATGGCAAATCAAGAAACTCTTTGGGAACCATATTATAAAAGCGTACACTCGACCCCACACAGGATTTCTGCACCTTGCGCACACGATACGACGCTGTTTCTAGCTTATGGCGGTTTCTAGTGTATCGATTGTGAGTATCACCTATTTTCTTGTAAAGATTAATGTTCTGCCTAACAAAGACTATATTATTGTATATGTATTGCGAAGGCACCGTAAGAACACCAATCTCTTTAAATTATTCACAAAGTGATACGCGTGATCCGAGTTTATAAATAGACATATTATTATAATATAGACATATTATTATATTATCGCGTATTTTATGGCAATGACATACGATTAAACAATAATATTTTTTTTAATAGCACCAATATTTAGCAAATTTTAAACGTTTTATTGTATATTTCCCTTTTTTAATTTCAGAAAATGGAGCTCCTGCATGTGATCATCAAGTCGGGTCCCTCGCCACGACCGCTAGCGTGGTCACTCGAAGTGTCCTCAACGGAGCACGGTGATGATTGGCGTTTGATCCGCGCGTTCGGTGATCGAGACCATTGCCGAAAGCTGTGGGACCTCAGGCCTGAGAGGAGAAGGAGGAAAGCGAGAGGCGCGAAGAGGACCAGTAGAGCGGACAAGCCGTCCTGTTCCACACAGTTCGCCAGTCCACGACCTTTGGAAAATGGAGAGGTGAGTCTATGCAGTTATTGGATGACTAGCTTTTGCCCGCGACTTCGTCCGCGTGGAATCAAGTTCTTAAAAATCCCATAATCCTTTCTTAGTACACGTCTAAGATGGTCAAGGAATATTCTCCCACAATTTCAACTTCCAACGTTCAGCCGTTTGGGCTGTAGGTATGTTTGTGGCAGTCAGGACTAAGCTTTTTTTAGGTATTGATGAATAATTCACAATGTTAATTAAGGAAAAGCTCTGCGATATGGGTTAACTTGACCCATTCTAAGTTCCTACGTGCCTTTGCCGGTAGGATCATACTAATATTACAAATGCGAAAGTGTTGAAAATGAAAAGATTGTTCGGTTGTCCTACAATCATTTGTTCATTCACACATTTTCTCCAACGTGTATTTACGGCACGTATTTGTTTAAAAAAAATAAAAGATTGTGTGAAACTTGTGATTGTAAATTAATGACTAACTCGTGACGTCCTAATGATTAATGGAGTGAGTCATGCATCGTCACGTAACCCGGCTCTGAAATTTGCGATATTACCTACACTTAAGCTGATAACAATGGCCATCGATAACTTGTTCACAATGAGTCAATGAGTACATGGACAGCGCTAATCACTTAATTCCAGGTGATCGTATTGCTCATCTGCTCGCTATTCAATTAAAGAGTTTTCCTAGATTATTAGTGAAAATCAAAAATTAAATGTTTTCTTTGTCTGAGTTGATCATCAGTAAGATGATCCAGTGTGAACTGCATAAAACATTATTTCAATTTTCATCTTAGTATCTATATCCTTTTTATCTTATTTAATCCCCAATTTACTCCTGGAATTCATTTTATTAACAGTTCGCGCGCGAGTTAAATGCAGAGTAAATGTATGTGTCCCATAAATATACCCTGCATTCAACTCGCGCGCGAACTTTATTTTCAATATCAACGTCAGAAGGTCAATTCACCAATCAAACCAATTCAATCTGTAACCATCGTTTTTCTCTGTCTTTCAGATGCACGTGGGTATAGGAGAAGGTGTGCCAGCAAGAAGGATCAGAGTGTCATTTCGAGCTGCGCATTCTTCTACCAGACACCAGTACTATACTGTCAGGGAGCTGACGTTAGCAGCTAGATGCATCTGCCATGGTCATGCCAAGCACTGCTCTGTAGATCATAAGGTAAGATGATGAGGTCCATCTATACTCAATACTTAATTTATTTATTACATGTAGGGCATACAGGTGTCTCTTATATAACGACATGTTTTGACTCTACCACCAGTTCAGAAAGAGACTATACTGAGAAGAGCAGGCAAGAAACTCTGCAGTTGCTCTCCTAAATTAGTTCATCATTGTTTTTAAATATCAATATTATGATAATGATAAAATCTTTATTTGTTCCAAAAAACATAGCACCAAGTTTCTTAAAATTTCCCTGGACTGGAAATATGCATAAATAATAATGGGTTGGGCATATTTCTAAGTGAAATGGCGACCCCAAACGGGAAAACACAGGGGGCAAGGGGCGATGACCGCCCTGCCCCCTTCCCCCTTCCGTCCCTTAAGCGGACGTCTCTTATTTTATTTTTACTTGGACTGCCAACAAAATTACATGTAAATTAAACTTAAACATAAATAATTTTAGGGTAACGGAACACACATAATTTCACTTATAGGCAGACACATTATGCACACTATAAAGGTCGTACTTACATATACAAATTGTTAAGTTAAATTATATAAACTATACTAATTGCTAAAAAAACTTTAAACTAGGTTGTTAACTCACTATACTTATTGTTAATTAAATTAAGTAGTGCTTTTAAAAGTGTTGATAACTTTCGCTTTAAATTTATTGATTATGTCGTGGAACAAGTCGATAGAATTATCCTTGCCCGTAAGTTTCCTATACAGCCTACTCAGCCGGGGTATTATTGAATGATAACCAAGGTTGGTTCTGTTGGATTTGTGTGCAAACAGCTGTTTGATAGAGAGACGCGGCAGATGCGAGGGATTCTTGAGAGAAATCTGGCTTAGTAAGTCTGGGTTATTTATAGATCCGTTGATAAGCTTATATAGGAATAACATATCATGTAACTTTCGTCTGTCTGATAGTGAGTTTAGTTTAAAGGTTTTAAGGCGAAAAGAGAAGGGTACTATTTTATTTGATCCGGAATAGAACTTTGTGAATCGTCTCTGTATGCTTTCTATTCGATCTTTGTGAATCTGTTAACTAGGGTTCCATATCACCGTCCCGTACTGGAGTTTACTTCTGACTAGGCTCGTGTACAAAAGATTTTTGGTTTGGAGTTTCTAAAGACAAAACCTAGCATTTTAGGCGCAGATCTGCAAATGTTATCAATATGGTGGTTAAAATCTCTTATGCGGAAGGACGACATTAAAAGATTCACAGGAAGCCGTTGGATCCAGACGTAGTAAGACTAAAGCTTGTAGAAGTCTGGCCGTAGGATGGTGAGTAGTGGATGTCTATTGGTTGACGATAACGACGGAAAACAAGAAGATAATATAATAATTAATGATTAGCCATCAGGCTGGTTACGCACTTTTTGATATAGCTAAAACCTGGTAAGCTTCTTATGCCAAAAAAACAACGAGTTTTCATAATTTATAGAAACTTAAAAAAACGTTACACGTTAGTCTTCAACGAGTGCGTCCTGAACGGAAACGTGGACACTGACGGTAAGACTCGTCCACAAATGAAAAGTTGCTCAGCGTGCTATGGAGCGGGCTATGTTGGGAATATCTCTCAGGGATAAAATCCGGAACGAGGAAATTTGTAGAAGAACTAAAATGACTGATATAGCTCTGTGGATTAGCAAGCTGAAGTGGCAGTGCGCAGGTCATATCTGTCGCAGAACCGATGGCCGTTGTGGCACACGTGTTCTGGAGTGGAGACCGCGTACCCGTCAAGCGCAGTGTAGGACGACCTCTAGCCGTCCGATGACCTAAAGAAGGTGACGGGAAGCGGGTGGAAGAGGAAGGCGGAGGACCGCGTTTGGTGGCGCGCTCACGAAAAGGCAGTGGATGCATACAGGCTGATGGATGGGTGGACGAAACAAACGCGGCATCATCTCACTAGATGATGCCCGCGTTTGTTTTCCATATTTTGCTGATGTAACAAAGTTACCCTCCGTATTCCAGGGTGCGAAGTGTTCGTGCATCCACGGCACGTGTGGGGCGCACTGCCAGCGCTGCTGTTTGGGCGGTGCGTGGCGCGCGCACGGCGCATGCGCAGAGCGGCCCGCGCGGGGGGACTGCGCCTACGACGATTCCTCAGCCATAGTGTGTGTCAACTGCACCGTGAGTTCTTTGTCAAGTCACCCACGGCGGATGCGTACGTACTGCCAGCGCAGACGGGACATGCGGCGCGCAAGGCGCATGTTTGCAATGCAAACGTGTGATTGTTTGTTTTTTGGATTATCTAACAACAGAAAAAATTCTGTATGGTCAAGCATGCGGTTACAAGCGAAGCACCGTTTACCTTCCCAACCGAGCAAGAAAGCCAAGTTCCCAAGCAAGCAATGCCACCACCACTCACATACATCACACATCACACAAGACTTTTATACTATTCTTGGCGCACGTTTCGTCCCGACACCGGAGCATCTTCAGGAGATATCGACTTTACAATGCAAGATTGTCTAGACAATCTTGCATTGTAAAGTGCATGCTTGATCATAAAGATTATTTTCTGTTGGCGGATTATAGCAAAATAATTGTAATGTTTTCTTGCTACATCATGAACTTCCGCAAAGTAACGCTTGATTCTATCCAATATTTTGGATTATCCTTCAATCACGCCTCAATGGAGCAACGCAACGTATTGACGTAATTTTTCGCATGGATATAGTTAAAGACCCGCCCCCCGATTGTGTAAGAATTATCGATCAAATAGTCAAAGTTCGGCGTCAAAGTAAAATAAACCATAACAGCAATGAATTAGAACTCAATTTCGTATATCTATTCTCATACGTTTAGGTATGTACGATACCATAAATGTACAATGAGAATGGATAAAATCGAGCTCTAAATCAATGATTTTATGGTTTATTTTACTTTGACGCCGAACTTTGACGATTGGATGGGCTATTCTTACATAACCGCACCTCTGCCCCCCGATTGTGTAAAGAAATCGTAATCGTAATCGTCTGTCAAACGTATAATTCGACCTGTTTATGGAGGTCACAGATGCTTGCACGTCAAAACGCATGTATGTACTCTTTAAAAACTTCGAGTTAAACGTTAAGAGCTGTCAAATGAATACGATTGGCTTAGACAATTGGGCCTCTGATTGGGTACGAATTGAATGGAGCTCCAACTAAAATTGGTTAAGAATCTATAATATCCATACTATTACTATTAAAGTATAAAGATTAAAATGTAATTTTATCAGACGATAAAAAAATGACAAATTATAGGTCTTTTCTTTTGGATTGAGTATGCTGCGTAGGCCCCACTGGTTGCTACAGTGTCTTCTGGTGGGTTGCATCACCGATATGAGCCCATAATAGGCGTCGCGCAAGAGAGGCACCAGCGTATGTTCTCAGGAATTCCCGGGGCTCATTGTGAACTGAGCACGGTCACCGAGGGGGCTTTAATGAGTAGAAATCGCACGTAACACGATCCCTCCCCCATGTGGTCGAGTATCTGGAAGATTTCCCCTCCGTAAACAAAAGGTAACGTTTCAACGTTTCTTGTACCATTTCTTAAACTTCCCCTTTTGATTCACAGGAGAATCGAGCTGGCCCACTCTGCGATCGTTGTCTCATAGGTTATTACAATATCCTGCCAGATGATCCGTGCATACCTTGCGACTGCGATCCGGAAGGATCCGATGGTGAGTAAACAATAACAACCTGGGGCCATACTGCCAACGCTTGAAACAACACGCAGTAATATTACTCAAAATGACAGTTCGATGTCACGCGCCTTCCTTTCCTAAAATAAGGGCTTTAATAGTCTAAAACATGAAAGTCAACAATAATGAAACAATGCCGCTTTAAGCGTCGGCAGTATGGCCCCTGGGTCACTTTTAAAGTCTAGCCCAGAAAAGAGGTTGTATGCAGCTGGGCCCACTTTAGCAAAGCGGCACGGAGATGCACTGCGCGACACGTCCCAGTAGAAACTCAGGCTCGAACTCGACCAAAGCGGAGAGGAGACGAGAGGAGAGATGTGATTTAAACAACCAATAGAATTTCGTTATTCCCTCATCTCGTCTCCGCTCAGCTTCAGTGGATACCACTGAGCGGAGTTGTATCATATTTGTATGGCGCGATCGATGCGGAGATGTGAGCTGTGGCTCGCAAGCTGGCAGCGGCGCGCAGCGGAGACGAGAGAGATGTGAGCGGCGCCGCGTTCATTTCAACATCCAACGCTCACCGCGCGCTGCTTAGTCCCGCTCTAGCCAGCATACATCTCCGCTCTAGCCAGTACATACCTCCGCTCCAGTCTAGCCAGAACGCAGCTCCACACAGCTTCGGTGGATACACCCTAGCTGAAAAACGTCTCTTCTAGTCTCCGCTTGGGGCATCTCCGCACATCTCCGCTTTGGTGGAGTCCGGGCCTCAAACAAATAGTATTTGCCGCTATGTGCCGCGACGCACCGTGTATCTTTAGTGGGAACAGACCTATATACAACAGTTATGTCTATAATAATTAGGTATATGGGGAATAGATAGGAATTAATTAGTTCAATCTGTCCCCTTGTTCAATAGGTGTACAGATCGAACTTTTTATTCCTATCTGTCCCCCCGAGGAGACATCAGGGGGACAGATCGGAATAGTTCAACTTAGCGGGGGACTTGCTACTGCTTGATAAGTACTAATTGTCTAGTATTCAAATTTAAAAAAAGATTGTCTACCATACTCAGTCCACTTTCGTATGATTGAGCTAATAGGCTTTGCCTAATATCACTTTTGTACTTGGCAGGGATTTCCCTTTTCAATCGGCGAGTGAACAGAATCTATACTAAGCCTTTGCACATTCTTTAACCTTTTTCTTAATCATACTCATATTATAAATGCGAAAGTGTGTTTGTTTGTTGGTTTGTTAGTTTATTGGTTTGTTGGTTTGTCCTTCAATCACGCCGTAACGTAGCAACGGATTGACGTGTTTTTTGACATGGGTATAGTTGAAGACCTGGAAAGTGACATAGGCTACTTTTTATGCCGGAAAATTAAGGAATTCCCGCGGGAATCGAAAAAACTTAAACCACGCGGGCGAAGTCGCGGGCATCAGCTAGTAATTCTATATATCTAAGAATTACTAAACAGATTTTAAATTGAACATTTCCAGGGTCATGCAAATGGGACAGGAAGCACCACCAGGTCCAATGCGCATGTAACGATGGCTTCGCTGGGGCACTTTGTGACAGATGCAAGAGTGACAACACCGTGTTCCCCTACTGCCTGGTGGAAATAACCACCCCCGCGTGTAAATGCGACCCCCGGGGCATCACATACCCCACGAGGATCTGTGATGACATCTGCGAATGCAAGGTAAGACCCACATGATACCTAGATAATTTATAGTTCTTGCAATTCACCTGCGAGCGTGAACTTTACTTGTAGTTATGCACATTGCGTAAGTGTGCGTGCCTCTCGGAGCGGTCAGTTGTACACGCTATCACGTACACGCACACATTTACATGTATACAAATGTATACAGATAGGACTTTAACACTACCATCAGCCACACGCACTCTTGGATTGCAAGAACTTTAATATATTATTCTACTTTGTGAAAAGAATCACATCATCAGCCCATTATCGGTTCACTATTGACAACGAGATTCTTCTCAGAATGAGAAGGGCTTGGCCTTAGTCCCCAACGCTGGCTAAACAAACTTTACACACTTTTGAGAACATTATGAAGAACTCACCGGCATGCAGGTTTCCTCGCGACATTTTCCTTCGCTGTTGAAGATGTTAATCATTTAACATCTTTAAACGCATATAGCTTCAAAAGGTTAGAATTGCCTTCCCCGAGATCCAACCAAACAGGAAGCTAGGCGTCTAAATCATTCTTTTTTCAGGCTTTCATTTTTTTAGCCCTTGAATGAGAATGAAGAAACTAGAAGTTTAATTCGCTATAATCCGCCACAGAATGCAAATCTATGTGGTACAGTGCGTATCTTGAACTAACAGCCCGCGTAATTCACCACACCACATAATTCCTCTTAAATATCCTCAACGTAGGTTTCACTCCGATACCGGAGCACCGGAGCGGATGTTGACTCTACAATGCACGACTGTAAAGACAATCTTTACAATCGTGCATTATAGCGAATTAAACTTCTAGTTTTTTCATTGTCATAGACTTCCGCAAAGTAACACCTGATTCTATCCAACCCTTGAATGAGTTTGCATGAAAGGGCTAAGTTGTAGTGCAATAAAAAAAAGTTAAAAACGCTTACTGCGGCTCCACTTGTTGGCCCCAATGCTACATGTCCAAACTGTGGATCGTATTTGAATTGGGTTCAACATTAGTGTGAACATTGGGGCATAATTTCTTGATCCACTTGTTGGATGATTAGCATTAGGGCCAACATTTGGCCAACTCGCCTTTTTTTTTATCCATTACAAGTTAGCCCTTGATTGCGATCTCACCTGATGGTAAGTGATGATGTAGACTAAGATGGTAGTGGGCTTACCTGTTAGGGGCATGGCTGTTATATTAAACCCATACCCCTATTCGGTTTCTACACGGCATCGTACCGGAACGCTAAATCGCTTAGTGGCACATCTTTGCTGGGAGGGTGGTAACTAGCCACGGCCGAAGCCTCCCACCAGGCCAAATCAGGGAAAATTCAGAAATTATAAATCCCCAAATTGACCCTGCTGGGATCGAACTTCGCACGTTAAGACAACAGCGCTACACACTGCGCCACGGTGGTCGCCAACCTTGACAATAATTTGGTATTCCAGGCAAACGTAATAGGCGAGAAGTGTGACGTATGTGCCACTGGATACTTCGGGCTTAGTGCAGAACTACACGAGGGCTGTCGACCGTGCTACTGTTCCCACGTCTCTAACCACTGCGTTGCCAACCCGGAAGCTGGGGATGACGTGAGTATAATATTATAGTCCGACAAACTTATCTAACCCGACGACCGTGTCGCAAATTTCATGCAGATCTGTTCAGCCGTTCTGGCGTGATTGAGTAACAAACAAACATCCATCCATCAATCCATCCATCCATTCAAACTTTCGCACTTATAATATTAGTGTCCTCATTATTTCTCCTCCTCCTTATTGTTATTATACTATCCTCTGTGATTATTATTCATAATAATCACAGAGGATAGTATAATAACTTATAGAGTCTGGCTAACGAAAGTAGAGACTGGAAAAGAGCGGCAAATTTAAAAATTGTTAGTATGGCAAACTCAAAATTAGTGTGACAGACCTGGAGTAACCTAATTTGATACTTTAGAATTATTTTTCTTATTTTTGTTGAAACCGATTGCATACTAAAAAACCTACCACCTGCCTGAATGAAAAAACAAAAATATTCAATAATAATTTATTTTAGTCACTATAGTCAAAATCTGAATCCAAAGCTTCTATCTGCAAAGATTCATCAGAGTCACTGGTGTCACTATTTCCAATGTTGATTATGAAACTTTCTAAATTTTCTTCAGTAATTTTATCTCTTTCTTTGTATTTAATTTCAATATGCATGACATGATCACACATTTTCTTCCAATCCTCTGATGTAATGCTTTCAAACGACTCTTTAATCATTCTTTCTAACTCTACTGTAGTCAAGGCTACATTTTTACTTGCCACTTTACGTTTAGCCAAACTCCATACAAGCTCAATAGGATTTAAATCACAGTGGTAGGGAGGAAGTCTCAAAACCTCATGACCATTCTGCTTTAAAAGTTCATCAGCTTTGTATACTGGGTCTGGTGTGTGCTGCTTTACAAAACATAGCAGCTCTGCCTTTGTGTGGTAATCTTCATACCGGATATCATTGAAAGTAAGCCATTCTCTTATCTCATTTTTCAGATTTTGTGTTGTTGGAGCTTTATTAACAATGGCGGAATGATAACTTGCATTATCCATTACTATTACACTCTGCTCATTTAAATTGGGTATGAGCTTTTCTTGTAACCATTTATTGAAATTTGCAGCATTCATGTCATGGTGGTAGTCCGCCATTGTCGATTTTGTGCTAAAAACTAACAATGAGTTTGGCACAGGACCTTTCTCTGATCCAGCATGTACAATTATGTACCTTTTTCCCGTTGAAATATTTTCAATTGCACCACTCGTAGATGGACCTTGCCAAGACTTCTTGGGCTGATAGTTTTTGTGGACATAGGTCTCATCTAAATAAATAATTGGCTTTCCTTCTGAACGTTTCAAAGCTATGGTTCGTAAAAAACGATGTCTCCAGGCAGATATGTCATAACGTTCAATTAATATTGAACGTTCATTCTTGTTTTTCTTAAATTCGTAACCATTAGCTAGTAGTATGCGGCGAAGAGTTTCCCGACATCCATTAAATTCTATGCTTTCTTTTAATTCCATTAACAGTGTCCTCAATGTAGGAACTTGTTTTCTGACAATATAAAAATCATTGATTTTGTTGCGAATAGCATCTATGTCGAAACTATCTAAGTTAGACACTGTGGGTTTATGGGGCCGTTTTTTTCCTGGGGTATTCCACACACCATCATTTAGCGCACCTTCCTTTTTTATTCTTTTTAAAGTTGCAACACTTACTCCTGTAAAGAATGATTAAACAACGATTAGGTACAGTATTGACAATAGCAAATTATATTATTATTATACATTATATTTCTTGTGTATAAATCTTGTGCTTAGTAAAAAATTACCAGTAATTGAAGCTATTTCTTCCAAGTACTGATTCTGGGTTCTCATCCTGTCATTCTGCTCTAAATCAGTAAGTTTTTCAATAGTTCTCACTATTTCATCGACTCCTTCTACATCCTCCAGATTTTCTGTCAAAGAAAATAATTTGTGTTACAAATTAATAAATGTAACATTTACTTCCCTACCACTGAAAAATAACCATTTAATTGGAAGTTGCATTTAGTAGGTATTATTAAGGTGTTTAATGAAATGTATAATGAATGTGGATGAAAATAGAGATATAGTTTTTTAAAAAGAGAAATATACAAACAAAGTATCAAAATAATGCGTCATACTGACTTAAAAAAATCTAACACAACACGTAAACAATCTTGTTTTTGTTTGAATTTTACATCTTTCTCTCGTTGTTTTTCTTCAAATTTGGAAATCATGCAAAACAACATCTTCCGCACTCCACTTTTAATTGTTTTATTCATTCATAAACGCGTAAATGCTCGTAAACAAGATCACAACTAATCACTGCAAATCACCGACAACCACAGACAACCGCCATCTTGTTAGGGCAAAATGTAGTTGAGTATTGCCATATAAAAAGTTTGCAAATAATTCGAGTCTCTACTTTCGTTAGCCAGACTCTACTATTGCATTTAATTTATCGACTTACCTACGTATTGTAATATCTTGTTTAAAAAAAAAGAGCAACTGCTGAGTTTCTTGCTGGCTCTTCTCAGCAGAATCACCTTTCCGAACCGGTGGTAGAGTCAAAATATGACGTAACATAAGAGACACCTGTATGTCCTACATGTTTTTTTAAATAGTAATAATTGTTGCCTGGTGAGAGGCTTCGGCCGTGGCTAGTTACCACCCTACCGGTAAAAGACGTGCCGCCAAGTGATTTAGCGTTCCGGTACGATGCCGTGTAGAAACCGAAAAGGGGTATGGGTTTAATATAACTGCCATGCCCCTAACAGGTTAGCCCGCTACCATCTTAGACTGCATCTTCACTTACCATCAGGTGAAATCGCAGTCAAGGGCTAACTTGTAGTGGATAAAAAAAAATTAGTTTGAGTTTAACACTATCCTTGTTCTGGAGGACAGGTCTTACTGCCGCTTGGAGACGCGTGGCTCATCAGCTCCAACGACACGGCAGAGACACTAGAAACGACCGTCGACGAACTTGGGAGGCCGTATCTTATCAGTTATGAAGTAAGTTATTCATTTGAGGGACGATTGGCCTAGTTATATTGAATAGAAGCAGGCGTTACTTTGCGGAAGTCCATGATAATGAATGAACTAGAAGTTTAATTCGCTATAATCCGCCACAGTAGACAAATCTATGTGGTACAGTGTGTGTTTTTCACCTACTGGGTGCGACCCCCACCACCCAGTAATGCTGATGCTGATGCCTTGCAATAAATTACAAGAGCATTCAGCGCTGATCTTAAGCTGGAGCCCTACTCCAGGTGGCCGCCACGGCTTCGTAACTATATTTACTAAAAATTATTTTTTTAGTATAGGTGAATAAAAAAAATATTATAACATTATATACTCCCATTTATTTGTACACATTTTTATAAAATTATTTCTAAACACGGTTTACATAAATATATAAAAATACTATAAAAAACACATTTAAAAATAATCCTATAAAACTTAAAGACGCAAGCAGCCGGTGGTCAGGGCTCCAGAGAGAGGAACTTCCTCACAATTCGCGCCGTCTCAAGGATAACCGCCTTCTGTATCCGACCCTTAATCCAGCAATCGAGCGAAAGCTTCTTGAGACGATCGAAACTTTTCGCAATAAGACCGTTAACTGATACAACCATAGGTACAATAATCGTTGAGTCAACATTCCACATGGCGGTAACCTCGTGAGCAAGGTCCAAGTATTTCGATACTCTTCCTTTTCTGCTTTCACCAGGTTATCATCATGTGGAATAGTAACATCAACAATTATTGCTCGGCGCGCTGAGCGGTCGACTAACACTATGTCAGGTCTATTAGCAGCAGCAGTTACCTATCAGTGATAACCAACCGATCCCAGTAGAGCAAGGCACCACTATTTTCGAGAACTGATAGTGGGTAATACCTATAGTATGGTACCTCGGTCTCAACAAGACCGTACTGGAGAGAGAGTTGATGGATTATTTTGGCTACTTGATTATGTCTGTGCAAGAACTCTCCATTCGCAAGATGAGAACATCCGGAGACAATATGTCTGAGGGACTCCCCGGGAAGATGACACGCACGATTGCGGATTTTTTACAGGTGGAAGGCTGGGAGTCCTACTTCTTCACGAGCCTAGCGTACAGCGGGGAGAGGACTGAGGCATACGGGGGGGAGCTGGTCGCGCGAGTCACGTGGGCTGTCGCGCGCGGAGACTCGGGCGGCAGCGCTACTCTCATGCCGGACTACGTTCTACTTGCTAATGGTTAGTATCTGTTGATGATGATTATGTAAATGATGAAAGAGCATCGATTTTGCTCGCTCCAGCAATTCTTACGCAACACGAAGAAAATTAAAATCTGAGGTGCGGTGGTATGTACGATACACGAAATTGAGCTCTAATTCAATGTTATTATGGTTTATTTTACTTTGACGCCGAACTTTGACGATTTCATCGGCAACTTTTAGACAATCGGGGGGCAGGTGAAACATGCTATGAGATCTTTTTATCAATTAGGGGTAGACAATTATTTCAAAACTGTATAACATTCAAGAAGTTGTCGGCTCTTCTCCGTCTAGGGCACGTTTGAAAATGACAATTAAGTTAAGTGAGCAACTCTTTATTAAACTTAAAACTAACGAGGATGTGACTTTTAGCTCTTTTGGAAAACCCTCTATTTAATAATCAGTAAGAAATAATTTCTTTTTGACATAGGCATCATCCCTATTACCGAACTTGTTACATTTCCAGATGGCTCCAGCCTGTTTTATGGCAACATCAGCTACGAGGCCCCAGGGTTGACGGAACTGAGAGCCCCGCTGGTGGAAGGCAGTTGGTACACCGGCTCAGAGTTCGCTTCCCGAGCTCAACTCCTCGATGTACTGAGCAATCTGAGAGCTATCATGATACGCGCTCATTTCCATTTCGATCAGGATGAGGTAAGTACAAAAATTGTTTTTTTTATACTTATCTTTTTTTAAATCCACTGCAAGTTAAGCCCTTGACCGCGATCTCACCTGATGGTAAGTGATGATGTAGTCTAACCAGTGATGGTAGCGGGCTAACCTGTTGAGGACATGGCAGTTATTATAAACCCTTACCCCTATTCGGATTCTACACGGCATCTTACCGGAACACTAAATCGCTTTGCCGGTAGGTTGGTAACTAGCCTCGGCCGAAGCAACCCACCATGCCAGATCAGGGAAAATTCTGAAATTGTAAATTCCCAAATTGACTCTACCGTGGATCGAACCCGGGATCTCCGCACGCAACACTGCGCCACGGAGGTCGGCCACAGAGATCGTCAAAAACTCATTAAAATCATGGACCTGAGGTGCAGCATCTTGTACTATTTATAAACTAGTTTATCCTAAGCTTTCCTTTTTCTTTTTAAATTGAAAAATAGAGCAATGATAAGATCCAGGAACGCGCTTGCCTAGAAGATGCCTATTCATTCTTGTCTCGACGGTGCTTAAGTTATGTTTACTTTCAAATAGCTGCCGGAGGCCTGGCAAATCATTTTTTAGATTGACTCCCATCATGAAATCCACTTTCAGGGCAGAGAGCATAAACACTCTTTACAAAGAGGTTCAGTCGAAGCATCCATCTGATTATGTCGTTGACGTCAAGGGAGGTCAACAAGGGTTGAACTTTTTGCATTCCCTATACAACAAGTCCAACAATAGTAACCAATATTCTCATCACAAGGTACGTCTAGACAGCATACAGCTGAAAGGCTCTCCGAGCGACGCGCGTGAAACCTGCACGTGCCCCGCAGGGTACACAGGCGCGCAATGCACGTCGTGCGCGTGGACGCACGTAAAGCTTTTGCGCGCGCCAGCCTCGGCGCCGGCCTTCGAGTGCGTACCGTGCGCGTGCAACATGCACGCCGGTTGTGAGGCAGGTAGGAAACCACCATCCGGTTCAATTGGGTATTTGACTACTAGACTACTATCCTCTTTTTGACCCCTAAAACAATTGCACTAAAACACATACATTAACTTTTGTCCTTTTCTAAACCATATATTTATATTCTAAGTTATATTATAATTTAATAATATATTATTATTCTAAGTCTTTCTTTTCTTGTTTGTAAAATAACTTAAGTAATAGTCGTATTCCGTGCTTTATCCGCCGCGGTTATGTCAGCTTTTAGTTATTAATATTTTTAAATACTAATATTATAAATGCGAAAGTTTGGATGGATGTATGGATGTATGGATGTTTGTTGCTCAATCACGCCCCAACGGCTGAACGGATCTGGCTGAAAGGACATTGTTCCATCCCCATACAAAGTTCGCCTAAGAACCAACAGTCATAAAACAATGATTACTGGGTTAAAATAAATACTTTTATACTTGAGACCAGATTAAAACAACGGACACTTGCTGAGAAATGACTTATTATCAAAAATATTTTCAATTTTGAGGTTATTTCAACTTTCCCAATCAATCTGCTTGAACAAATAAATACCATCTTTATGCAATTGCAACAGAGCTATAAACAGTATGTAGATTCGCCCTAGTTCATCAAAAACATTACAGATGGCGTTAGATATATTAAAGTATGGTACGTTCAATAGATGGCGTTGCGTGATTCAGAATACTAGCGCACTTAGCACTTTAAGCTGCTTATATCTTGTTTCTTACGATACGGATCTAGCGCTCAAGCAGTGGTATTGCATATTATTTTAATCTGTAAGCTATTGACCTGTGATTAATAATCGAGACACGGAAATGTATAGTAATCAATTTAATACCCATTTATTTATTTTGTAATTAATTTGAAGTGTCCGTTGAATTCTAATATTTTAAATAAAGGTTATAATATAAGCTTAGAATTACTGTATATTTCAAACACATGTTGATTCTTAGGCGAATTTGGTCAATGTCCTTTGGCACAGAGATAGATTATAGTCTGAAATAACACTTAAGCTACTTTTTATCCCATAAAATGAAGGAGTTCCCGCGGGAATTAAAAAACCTCGATCCACGCAGACGAAGTCGCGGGCATTAGCTAGTTATTAATATTTTTAAATTGTTTTCTGCAATGCAGTTGATGGACAGTGTGGACCGTGTCTCCACAACACAACGGGGCCGCATTGCGAAAGATGTCTTCCCGGACATTATGGAAACCCAGTTCAGGTAAACGTACATTATTTTACAACACTGAGAATAATGATTTCATCCATCACCAATCGTTGCGTAGTACGATCTATTATCTTTCTATAATCGTTAACGCTATAGCGAAAGCGATTCAGAGCGCGTCATCGATCATAGAAAGGGAATAGACACGAAACGTATTTAACTTAGCAAGGGGGGCAGATACCATTATTAATCGCAAATCGCAATCAACTGATATGTAATGTCGGAGCCTTTCAGAAAGCATGGTAAGAAATTGGCTCTAATGAATACTGTGTTTAATTTCCATTTCCTCAGGGTGCATGTAAGCCCTGCGCTTGCCCACTGTACGAGGCCTCGAACAACTTCAGTCCAAACTGCGCTCTAGCATCAGCTGAAGGTGATGAGTTTGTGTGCACTCAGTGTCCGGATGGCTACACCGGGGATCGCTGTGAACTGTGAGTTACGAGACAGTTGCTAAAATAGATGCCCAATAATGCACCTTTTAACTAAATGAGTGGTTCTAAGTTTGAAGTATCCCAAGAGGGTATTGTTGCATCAAATATTACCACAGATATAAATTATATCCGTGATAAGTGCATAATTCCTTTGAATTTTTCTTTAAACATAATGCTTGTATGTATATATTTATATAAGAATCCAAAGAAAACCTGAAATCAAATTTTGGGGTTTCCCAAGGTATCATTTCACCTCATTATTATACAATTTATATCATTGATTATTTTACAGTTTATTTGTTTCTTTGGAACATAACACAAGTACCTTCATATTTAGACTTCAAAAAAACATAAATAATAAATCTTAGTAAGGAGTTTTTTAACGTTGATAAGTATAGTCGCTGGAGACCATGCTAATGCATTTACGTTGGTTACTTTGAATCTGGGTACAAATTGTTACTAAGTATATCTATTCTATTTCGTGTATCTATTGTCATACGTTTAGGTATGTACGATACCCTAAACGGATGAGAATGGATACACGGAATTGAGCTGTAATGTAATGCTGTTATGGTTTATTTTACTTTGACGCCGAACTTTGACGATTTCATCGGCAATCCTTACACAATCGTACCTCGCGTTACAAGTATTAAACACATAAAATAACTGAACGTGGAATTATACAATACTAGCTAATGCCCGCTAGTAAGATATAACTGTTTGTCAGTTGCGACTCCGGCTACTGGGGCTCGCCGACAACACTTGGCGGCTCTTGTCGGCCGTGCGAGTGTGGAGGAGGCCCGTGCCACGCGGACAGCGGAAAGTGCCTCGTATGTCCACCGCACACAGAGGGCGAGCGCTGCGACCAGTGCCAAGTAAGGTTTTAGCTACTTAATAATAGATCGACCTTTATCGAAAAGGTCGACCTTTAAAAAAAAATAAAAAAAATATGTAAATATGAAAAAAAGTTATATGAATATATAAATACATACTTCTATATTTAAAAAAAAAATACAATAGAAAAAATACAAGAAGAAAAGAAGGATAAAAATATATAAAATAAATATAATATAGCTTAAGAGTTTAGAGGAATATATATTTAGCTTTAGAGGTAGGCTTTAATAATAATAATAATAATAATAAATGCTATGTGGCACCGGCAGAGTAGAATAGTGTCACCCCTTCCTATCCCGTGGGTGTCCGTAAGAGGCGGCTAAGGGAACCGGGGAACCGTTTACCAACTTATTTTGTTCCCCGAAACATGGCTAGCTGGCCACAGAAACAGCCTCCTCGGGGACCTGAGTGGACCCCGAGTGATGTACCCACCACTCACCCAATTTTTATGATGATGGACACAATGCGAATAGGGCCGCTACCTGGGGGTCGCCAGGGCGCGCCTGGAGCCGGCGCTGGGCGTGGCAGCATACGGACCGCCAGTAACATCAGTCGACCGGCACTACCACCAAGCCGGCCGACACGTCCATCATCCCCACCAGAGGGCTTGGCGCCGACGGGATCCTCCAGGGTCCAATCTTCGGTGCCCGCCGCTGGTGGTGTACGACGCATGAGATGGACTTCTCTCATGAACGAGAATGTCATGCGAGCGTACTACAGGGCGACAGGAGGGGAAACCGGACGGACTGGCTACCGAGCGGCAATGTACCGTGAGTTCCTGCTGCTTGAGCCGACTTTAACTGTCACGAAACAAAACCTGGCAGATCGGGCTCGGTATATTCAGCGTTCGAACATCTTTAACGCTACCGAGCTCGAACGGTTACGACGTGAGGCTGTTCCCGAGGTGACAACTCCAACAACAGAGCAAATCGTCTCTCCAGCGGTGCCTACCCGCGAGGAGATAGTTAGCACCTCCCACGATTTGCCTGTTGAAGAAAGCACTGAGGAAACAGTTTCCAATGATTTAGAGCGGATGAGAAGGATACTAGAAGAGGCGATTTCTGAGACTCGGAGCGCTCCTCTGGAGAATCGCCCGCGGCTCTCCCGCCTTACGCTGAATGTAGCGACGCGGGATGACATTGAGGCCATCAACCAAATGCTACCTCAACATCTAGCGAACAGCACTGGTTTGGATGATACGGTTTCAATTCTCTTCGGTACGGCTTTAGCCGTGCACCGATTTATCGGAGCTAAGACTCCGGGCTCGGGACGCGCTGCTGTTTCAAGACACAGCACGAAATCGGCCTGGAAGAGGAGAATAGAACGCCGTATCAACCTTGCCAGAGGCCTCATTGGCAGACTGCAAAGCTTCAGGTCGGGCAATACCAGGCCAATAATTGTGCGCTCCGTTAGAATTGCCTTCAACGGGCTTGGCGTTAGCTTGGATCAGCCCGATATAACCCAAAAGATAACGGAGCGCATCGACGACCTGAAGCAGAAAATCGCTGCATGGGGGAACCGCATACGGCGATACTCGGAAAGAGTTGAGCGCTTTCAGCAAAATCGTCTCTTCTCGAGTAATCAGAAAAGGTTTTACAAAAAATTGGAGTGTCCGGCAGTCTGTTCTACCTCTCAACGGCCGAGCTCGGCAGACCTTGTCGCTTTCTGGCGGAGTGTGTGGTCGCGAGAGGTTGAGCATGAAGAGGGCCCTTGGATTGCGGCGGCAGAGGAAGCATGTGCCGTAATTGAACCGATGAACCCGGTAGCCATCTCTACGGAGGATGTAGTTGATGCGGTAAGGCGGGCCCCGAACTGGAAAAGTCCGGATCCTGATGGTCTGCATCACTACTGGCTTAAGGGTTTCTCGGTTTGCCATGCGACCTTGGCTCGACAATTTCAAGAAGCTCTCGAGCATAGGACGCTCCCGAACATTTTCACCACTGGGATCACTCATCTAGCTCCAAAGTCCGCTGACGCCACTGATCCGGCTAAGTACCGCCCTATTACGTGTCTTACGAACATCTATAAGACACTGACATCCATTCTGAGCTTCAAGATCACTCGTCATGTAGACGAAAATAACATCATGTCTGGGGCTCAGAACGGATGTCGGGGGGGTAGCCGTGGTACTAAGGAGCTCCTTCTCATCGACTCCGTTGCGGGGCAATTGGTCAAACGCAACCGCCGGAACTTCTCCGCCGCCTGGATTGATTATAAAAAGGCATTCGACTCGGTGCCCCATTCATTGCTCTTGAGGGTCCTTGAACTGTAGAAAGTCGATGGGTCAGTTCGAGACTTCCTCAGGGAATGCATGGGGCAATGGAGTACGATCCTTTGTCTTCACGGTGAGCGGCTGGCGGCTGCCGGTGACCGGATAAGGATACGGCGGGGGATCTTCCAGGGTGACTGTCTGAGTCCACTTTGGTTTTGCATGTCTCTGAACCCACTCAGCTCAATTCTGGAGAATTCAGGGACGGGCTTTTAGTTTCGGAGAGGAGGGACAAGAGTGCCTCACCTTTTCTACATGGACGATCTCAAACTGCTGGCACCCAATGCTACCCGTCTGCAAGAATTGCTGAATATCACCACTGAGTTCAGTAATTCTATCAGAATGGAGCTTGGGCTGGACAAGTGTGAGGTCTTGCATGTGGCAAGGGGGCAGGTTACTCACTCGGCTGAGATAAATCTCGAGCCATCGAACATCAGGACTCTCTCTGAAGCTGAATCGTACCGGTATCTGGGTATGTCGCAATCGTTGGGGGTAAATGAGGCGGACATGAAACAGTCTGTTTGCGAGGCCTTTTTTGGCAGTCTGACAAAAATATGTAAAAGTTTTTTGTCAAGTGCCAATAAGGTTCGAGCCTATAACGGCTGGGTTGTGCCTGTCCTCATGTACACATTTGGCGTGCTCAGATGGACTCAGACCGAACTTGACGCCCTGGATAGAAAAGTCCGCACAACTATGACACTCTATCGCATGCGCCACCCGAAGTCGTCTGTGATGAGTTTGTATATCCCCCGGAAATGTGGTGATCAAGGCGTATTAAGCGTCAAGACCATGCATAACCGGGAGATAGCCAATCTCAGAACATACTTCGAGATGAAGAGCGAGTCGCCCATGCATAGAGAGGTCGTAGAATGTGATAAAGGACTCACTCCCCTATCCTTAGCCAAAATCAAGTGGCAGGCGCCGAAGGTACTTAGCACCTCTGACCGGGAGACCGTATGGAAGGAGAAGGAGTTGCACGGACGCTTTTTTAAAGCTCTTAATGAGCCACACGTTGATAAAAAAGCGTCCGTGCAATGGCTGCGCTTCGGTGACCTCTTTGGGGAAACCGAAGGTTTTGTCTGTGCGATACAGGATCAGGTAGTTAAGACGCGGAACTACCGAAAGTACATTCTGAAGGATGGAACTCACGACATTTGTCGAGCCTGTCGCCATCCCGGTGAGTCACTCAGACATGTGCTTTCGGGATGTTCGGCGCTTGCTAACACTGAGTATCTGCACAGACACAACCAAGCGGCCAAAATCCTACACCAGGAGCTTGCTCTGAAGTACGGTCTCCTGGATGAGAGGCTGCCGTATTACAAGTACACACCGGTGCCTGTACTCGAGCGTGACGTAGTCCGGCTCTATTGGGACCGGTCCATCATCACGGACAGGACTATTCTAGCAAATAAGCCTGACATCGTGCTGTTGGACCGGGCACAGTCACGGGTGTTTTTGGTGGACATCACCATTTCATATGACGAGAACCTTGTGAGAGCTGAGACGGAGAAGAAACGTAAGTATCTTGATCTGGCTCACGAGGTTTCCACCATGTGGCATGTGGGGTCCACCGAAACCATCCCAATCGTCATATCTGCAAATGGGCTAATCCCAGTCAGCCTCGCTCACCATCTAAGGCGACTGGGGTTCCGTGGCAGTTCGCTCGCAGCCAGGATGCAGAAAGCGGTGTTGCTACACTCGGCTAGGATAGTCCGCCGGTTTCTCAACCTGTCGCCCTGACCCCCGGCCGTCTGGTCTCCCCTGCCGGGGTGTAATCCTCCGCCCGCTACAACTATTTATTTGTGTAAGTTTATTAATTTATATTTATTTACGTTAGTTTATTATAACTCTTTAGGCCATATTTGTATTTATTTTGTATGCAGGCGTGAGAGCTAAATTTATGTCGATAATAATAATAATAATAAAGTCAACCAACCAAGTGTCGACCAACTTGGTCAACAAGGCGCCGCTCACGCGCGTTTTTTGCGCCCTTAACGTCGTAGCTAAGAGAACGGATTTTGTTGTGCTCGTAGTGATCTCACAAGGATTGCTCTGTGGGCTATATGTTGTAATAATAATAATAATAATTAATTAGTTTTTATTATAGTTAAGGCTTATTTTAGCTACACTAGTGTATTAGGGAAACCTGTAATGCTAGATGTAAGTGGAGAAATAAATAAATAAAAGTATGGTTTGGATTGGCAGGCGTTACTTTGCGGAAGTCCATGACAAAGAAGAAACTAGAAGTTTAATTCGCTATAATCCGTCACAGAAGGCAAATATATGTGGTACAGTGCGTATCTTGAACTTGATGCCTTCGAAATTGACCACACCACATAAACCCTCAACGTACATTTCACTCCGATACCATCTTCATCTCAACATCTCATCAGGTGAGATCGCAGTCAAGGGCAAACTTGTAGTGGATAAAAAAAAGTCAAATTGATGAAAGTATTCTCGCCATAGGAGGGTTACTGGGCGGGCGGTGTGAACAATTCCTGTGTGGAGTGCGCATGCGGCCGCGGCTCCCTATCGGCGGCGTGCGACGCGCGCTCGGGACAATGCGCCTGCGCACCCGGATGGACCGCCCGCGCCTGTGACACGTGCGCTAAGGGATTTGGAGGTGAACGTTACTTCTTTATTTCTGTATCTTCTTCTTCTTCTTGCCCTTTTCCCACGTTATGTGGGGTCGGCACAACATGTTTTCTTTTTCCACTCACTTCTGTATACTTCTTTTTTTCTGTATACTCAGGTATAAATGATAAATGATAAATGATAAATAATAACGATAAATGATAATTGATTAATGATAAATGATAATGATAAATGATAATGATAAATGTTAAATGATAAATGATAATTATAAATGATTTATTTATTTCATGTAGGACAACTTGTGTCACTTATGATACGTTAAGACTCTACCACCGGCTCGGAAAGCTGACCCTAAACTTTACCCTAAATAACCAAATTAAAACTGTTATTCGATTTTTCTCACCTACCCCATCTCCCACTCATTAGAGACCTTTTGATAACCTCCCTGGCGCAGTGGTGAACGCTGTGATCTTCGTCGAACGTCAGAGGTACCGATTCACGGCAGAGCCAATTTGGGAATTTATAATTTCTGAATTTACTCCGGTCTGGTTTAGTGAAAGGGTTCAGCCGTAGCTAATTACCATCCTACAGGCAAATACGTACCATGTAGCGATTTAGCGTTCCAATACTGTGCCTTATAGAAACCGTTATGGGTATGGACTAACATGTTTTTATACGACTGCCTGAAAAAAGGAGTATATTTTTTTCAGGGTTCATGTATGTATGTATGTATGTATGTATGTGAGTTTGTATATTCCACCATAAATTCTATACGCCTGAACCGATTTTGATAAATGAGGTATCGTTAGAATCCCTAGTTTATTCCGGGTGACATAGACTAGTAAAATTTAAAAAAAAATGATCGGGTGACCATGGTCCCGAGACTAAATTTGAAAAAAAAGATCTAAAATAAGACTTACTATATGATCATCATCTAGAAAATGATGAGTAGATTCCAAAAATATTTATATAACACTATAGTTCAATATCCAGTGATTCACAAAAAATAACATTTAATAAAAATGTGAATGAGATTCTAACTAAATTAACTAATAAGATTTAACAATATTAATTTAGATTTTTAACTTTTGAGTTCGTTTTTTGGCAAGGCAGTCTTGTTTTTTTAATTTTTTTTATTATGACTTGTATGTATATGATTTTGTACAGGCATAGAAGAGAGTTGCCCGCCATGCTCATGCGGAGCAGCTGCTATAAGTGAGGAATGCGATGCAACGACAGGAGACTGTACTTGCGCGGTAGGAGCTGCCCCTCCTCGCTGTCTCGGCTGCTTGACTGGGTATTACGAGCTGACACGCGATGGCTGCTTGGGTAAGTACCTAATGTTAAGCATGTAGGAGTTTTGAAGTGGTCTGTAGGCTGGTTTGGGTGATTGAAGAGGTAAAAACATGACTCCTCGTGGCACAGTGATTTAATTTAAAGAGATACAATGAACACGTCTTAATCCTGCGGCAGTTAAAAGGTAAAAGAGAGACAGTCGTTCTATTTTGTACATATGTGACAGGGTGAATGATCTGTGAACGTCATGGACTATAAACATTTTATGTTGTGTTTCCAACAAAGCCTGTGAAAGATCAAACAGTAACTAACCCTCCATGTGGCCTGCGTTGTCGCGTAGATAGTGTCATATTCTATGGTGTTGTATCGCGTCGCGTCGTTTCTTTTTCTCGCCTAGGACAACGGGTTATGCATGAAAAAGCCGACAAGCGCTAAGGAGCATCAAGAAACCGTTTTTTATGTAATGGAGAATAATAAACTAGAAAAGAATCAAAAATATCACGATGCACTACGCATACAACCTTGTCATCTACCTATGTTAGATGGGTTGTTTGGAGGAGATCACTTCTAGTGATAAGACCGCCCTTGCGCACTTTGTTTTCTGTAAGTACTTGTTTACTTTATATCTTTCTTTGTGTGGCAATAAAGAATGTAGATATGTATAGATAGATATCTATCTGCCTGTCTGAAAGCAACAATCTGTGACTATTTGATTATAGATTGGCCGCCGCGCCATGGCCTAAATTCTGTCGGGAGGACATTATTATTATTATTCAGTATTTTTTTTTAATTTATCTGGTAATTTATTTCTTAGTTTCAATTGAAATAAACTAAAATACTAAAAAAATATTCAGTAACTCAGTATATTTATTTTGCACTTCTACAAATTATTTATTACGGCTGCCGAACAAATTACCCGAGTGATTATTTACATTGAAAGAGATTTTTCTCTCCCTTTTTTTACAGAAGTGTAAAAACAAGTTTTCTTATAATAATAGCGTACCTATATCTATAGTTGAAAAACGTAACAATCGTCTAACAATTACATGAACAGGTCATAATTAAAAAAAATTAAAAAACACGACTGCCCTGCCAAAAAACGAACTCAAAAGTTAAAAATCTAAATTAATCTGGTTAAATTAGAATCTTATTCACATTTTTATTAAATGATATTTTGAGCGAATCACTGGATATTGAACTATAGTGTTACATATTTTTGAAATCTACTCATCATTATCTAGATGATGATTATATAGTTAATCTTATTTTCGATTTTTTTTCTACTTTTTAGTCTTTAATGCGGGATCATGGTAATTTTTTTTTTAAATTTTACTAGCCTATGTCACCCGGAATAAGCTAGAGATTCTAACGATACCTCTTTTATCAAAATCAGTTCAGGCGTATACAAGTTATTATGGTGGAATATACAAACTCACATACATGCATACATACATACATGAACATTGAAAACAGGGTCCTTTTTTCAGGCAGTGGTATAAAAATCGTCATACGTGATATCCCAAAGCTAGTAACAAACTTGCGTCCACCATCATCCAACCATACAATTTACGTAATGTGCGTGCATCCTAATTCGCTAACGACCAGTGGACCTCCCTCGGTGCGGTGCCTGGAGCGATGGCTATGCATTATGCTCTTATACAAACCTATTTGTTCCTGATTAGGATAGGTAAATGAGTCGATATTGATCCATTGAGCCCTGAATTATTGTGTAAACATGGGATAACTCTAGCAAAAGACCTTCCTGGCTGGCTCATTTTTTGCGCAAAGGATCAGCCCGGCTGTCCAGCGCGGAAATGCAGCCAGCATTCTTGCCACCATTCCACGCGGGCATGATTTATATAGTAATTAGGTTAGGCTAGCTAGCATTATGTTCTATTGTATTATTTTCAATAAAAAAAAAGACCTTCCTTGCTGACTTTCTATAATATACTAGCTTATGCCCACGACTATAAACTCAAACCACGCAGTTTAAGTTTTTTAACTCTTTAATTTTCCGGGATAAAAAGTAGCCTATGTGTTGTTCCAGACTGTAATGTATCTCTGTGCCAAATTTCACCCAGATCCGTTCAGCCGTTCAGGCGCGATTGAGATGCTTTTTATCTCGGAAAATTAAAGTGTTCCTGCGGGAACCAAATAACCTCGACCTACGCAGACGAATAGTATTGGAATAAAATATAAGAAGAAAAAAAAGGTTTTATCCTATCCAGTCTGTAGTGTATTTGGCTGTAATGAAACTAAATCTGGTTGCAAAATCATTCGGACGATACATCAACGTTACACGCGTTTTGCTCACCCGTCTCTATATTTATCGCAAGATGCGTGAATTCGTCTCCACTCTCGATGCAACGCCCGCGCCGCACTGTCTGGGTTCGCTTGTGCTTATCGTTTTGTGCGTCGAAGTTTTATTATTGCTGGAAATACGACCACGTTATAATATATTGTTAGAATCATTACTGTTTGTCATTACATCTCATGAAACAGGAAGTATAATATCTGTCAAATTGACTCGTAAATGATTTTTCCAAATGGCTCAATTTTTGCGCAAAGGATCAGCCTGGCTGTCCAGCGCGGAAATACAGCCAGCATTCTTGCCACCATTCTACGCGGGCATGATTTATATAGTAATTAGGTTAGGCTAGCTAGCATTAAGTTTTCAATTTTTTTTTAAATTACTTAGGTACATGAAAAAAAAAATTGACTCGTTCCATATTATTCGATTTAATCTGTGGATATGGACGCCATATTGAAAATTGTTATTTTAGATACGAATGTTTTGACGATGGCGATTCAGTCGCCTGCAATCAGACTCAGCGATTTTTGAATAATTTTGTGTTTAGATCGCAACTTGGTTTAGAGCTTAACGATAGCAATCGTGGCCAGAGCAAATGAATATTGTCTTTGAGTTTAGCTAACTTTTATCTAATTACATTAAACCTCTCCTGGAACCTCTACACGTTTAACCATTTACTCGTGCAAGTTCCAAATGAGAGTGCAAATATATTAAAAGTGTCTCAATAATACCTACTTCTGGATTGTCGCTTACGATTTAGATTCGCTAACCAAATGAGAGAGCTTCATAGAGTATAGTCATTGGTTTTTGGTGGGCTCTTCAATCGCGTTTAGCAAAGAAAATCAAGAAATTCTTACGTGATTTTGGGGAATTGTGACGATGGTATACCCTCACTCACCTGCGGATTGGGCTTATAAGCTTGAACTCGTTCATGACAACCTACTTACTGCCCTTAAAACACACTTCTATTATCTTATGATCATAGCTGAACCCAACAATTTTACGAACAGAGTTGGTGTTGTATTTTTCTTTTCTTACAATTTGTTGATTGTAAAAATGAAACTGGATGCTCATTGCATCTTATTTAGGCCAATTTTTTGCAACTTATTCAAGCACACAAAATGACAATATCATACAAGCAATGACACTAAAATTGTATGAAGATTATTTTGATGTCATCTAACTTCGTCCGCGTGGATTAAGGTTTTTTTGATTCTCGGAGGAACTCCTTAACTTTCCCGGATAAAAAGATGTATGTCCTTCTCCGGTGCAGGTCTATACGAAATTTCATCAATATCGCTTGAAAAGATGGGCCGTTAAAGCGTAGCAGACCGACAGACAGACAGACAGACAGATAGACAGGCACACTTTCACATTTATAATATTAGTATGGATTCTATAGGTACCTATGAAATCGGTTAGCAAGGAAACTGAAATCCAAAGCGTAACGGATCTTATCGCTAGGATATAAATGATAAATGATTTATTTATTTAATGTAGGACAACTTATGTCACTTATGAGCTAAGACTCTACCACTACATAGGAATATAGGATCCGTTATGCTTATAGGAAACTTAGGCAAACGCTTTTGTATCCTTTTCTTTGTGTTGTTAGCACAAAGTAGTGGGTACAAGCAGGAACACACTTTCAGGGGCAGTGATAACGAGATGGTATACAGTCGTAGACGAGGAGCTGGTGGTAAATTAGGCTCACATTTTTAGAAAAAATGACTCAGTATCCTTTGCTTTGTGTAATAAAGAATATTATATCACAGGCACTATTTCAAACAATTAACTATCGACCGTTTCGAGCGTGCATGATTTTGTAAAATTATAGCCAAACATATCTAAGAATATGGACCCTTAATGAAACTACTTAAGAATTCCAAGCGCCAGTTCTTTACTTATCACAAACGAGTAAACCGGTGATCAATCTGCAGACGCATCTTACAAACAACATTGATCATTTAGCTGCAAACCGGAAATCCGCCGGGGCCGCCATGCTAGTTCAATGTTCATAGCGCCCGTTAAAGAGTTTGTATCGAATAGGTACACAATTGTGACGTCATCAACGAAAATGGTTATTAAACCTAAAACTAACAGAGCACGTGGATTTTACGTCCTAAAATTCCTTCTGTGGTGGATTATAGCGAATTAAGCTTCTGGTTTCTTCATTCCTAAAAATCAGTCAGAAATAATAATTTATTTTTGCAATAGGCATCACCCCTATTCCTACCATCAGCTCTTGTCCTATCACAAACGAGTGAACCGGTTATCAATCTGCAGGCGCATCTTACAAGCTATAATGAGCATTTAGCTGTAAGCCGGAAATCCGCCGCGGCCGCCATGCTAGTTCAAAGTTCATAATGCGCGTTAAAGAGGAGTTTGTATGGAATAGGTACACAATTGTGACGTCATCAACGAAAATGGTTATCAAACCTAAAACTAACAGAGCACGTGGATTTTACGTCCTAAAGCACGTGGATTTTACGTCCTAAAAATCCTTCTGAGGTGAATTATAGCGAATTAAGCTTCAGGTTTCTTCATTCCTAAAAATCTGTCAGAAATAATATAATTTATTTTTGCAATAGGCACCACCCCTATTCCCACCATCAGATCTTGACCTATCACAAACGAGTGAACCGGTTATCAATCTGCAGGCGCATTTTACGAGCTACAATGAGCATTTAGCTACCACTACCACTACAGCCCATTAACGTCCCACTGCTGGGCACAGGCCTCCACTCTCATGAGAGAGAGGGAATTAGAGCTTAGACCCACCACGCTGCTCCAATGCGGGTTGGCGGGCTTTAACAACTATTATCATGTTAGTGATAATAACCGGGACCGACGGCTTAACGTGCTCTCCGAGGCACGGGGGTGAAACACCACAAACTTCCTAACTCCGGGCTAGTACTGAGAATTTCTAGTCAGAAAAACCCAATACTTGTTATCGCCCGACCCGGGACTCAAACCCGGGGCCTCGTCGGCCGCAGTCAAACATGCCAACCACTAGACCAACGAGGCATTTAGCTGCAAGCCGGAAATCCGCCGCCATTCTAGTTAGTGGGGCCAATTGACCAAAACGGGCATAAATGCCGTGCAATTTGTATGCCCCGCGTTTGTATTCAAATACTTGCTTATCTACTTAGCGATCTTTGAATTGCTAGAGAATCTTGATAGCCCAATCTGACTAACTGAACTAACTGATTTATAATTTTATTAGCTTTTACTACGACTATAGCCTAACCCATCTCTTTCCCTTATTATGGGCTGGCGATAGGTCATTAGCTACGGGAAAAAGCTAGGGTATAATCCCACCGGTGTGAAGTCGGGTCGGGTCACATAATGTACTATTAAGATCATTATTGTGAAAAGACCCTGTAGAAATGGGATGGCAGACTAGTCAATATATAGGTACTTTTAAATCCAGCAGCCATGCAATTTTATTGGGATCTCAAGGAAATAGAAGCTTCCACTACCCACTACAGCCTATTAACGTCCCACTGCTGGGCACAGGCCTCCACTCTCATAGAAGAGATGGAGTTAGAGCTTAGACCCATCACGCTGCTCCAATGCGGGTCGGCGGGCTTTAACGACTATTATCATGTTAGTGATAATAACCGGGATCGACGGCTTAACGTGGTCTCCGAGGCACGGGGGTGAAACACCGCCAACTTCCAACTCCGGGCTGGTACTGAGAATTTCTTAATTGAAAAACCCGATACCTAACAATTTTTATTCCCGACCGGGAATCGAATCACACCACATAATTCGTCCAAATTACTCAACGAACGTTTCACTCCGACACCGGCAGGGTGACCGCGTATCTTCTGCATCAATCGTTGTTTCAGTATCAGTTGTTGTGATTGGCTGAATTTATGGTATTCTTGCTGCGCCAATGGATTTTGTCCAATAGTGGAAGAGTGTTATCCAAACAGAGGTGATTGCGATCGTTACACTGTAGCTGTCAGAGATACGCGGTCGCCCCGCGGAGCATCCTCGGAGATGTTCGATGTCGTGTTAACATGGACTTCAATTCAATTCAATTCTATTATTCAATTTAGGCACACTATAGGTACACATATTGACGTCCATTACTTACATATAAAACATGATGGTGATAATTAGTTACGGTATCTTAGAACTAAAGCTACGAGGGTTCCAAACGCGCCCTGGTCTGAGAAGAGCCCACAACAAACTCAGCCGGGGTTTTTTTCATTATCACCATCTCAGAAATCATCTTAACTAAGGAACTATCAGAGCTATTAGAGCAAATTATTGCCAAGCCTCCTTGTCATTTAAGTAATCTTTTACATGGTAAATTGGTAGTGATTTTTCCATGATTTTACCTTTTACATTAACTTTGAACTTATTCAGAGACATCTTTAACAAGTCTTCTGGGAGCTTATTGTAGATAGAAGTTAACGCCTGCTTCTAGCCAATATTGGGATCTCGCCTGAATATGATTTGTTAGTGGCTGAGTTTTACCTTTCACAGCAAAATTGTGGAGAGTAGCGATCGTTCTCGCCTCATTAGTGCAGTTAGCAACTGGCAAGTAGCAAGGTTCAAATAATGCGCATTATTCATATATGCAGCGGGGAGAGAACTACCGGTGTTCGGGAATTCGCTGGGAACTTTATTAATTCGTTCATGAAGTCTATGAATATTTGCCCGTTCATTGTATCAAGGAGAAAATCATTACCATATACCTACTCTTGGTAAATTTTCGCAGACGAGGGCTATGTACAACTATAGGCAGAATATGATTTTTATCTGATGATTTATTTAGTCCCAGCGCACGTGTTTCCTGCCACGTATAACTTAGCTATCTTCAAGGCAAGAGTGAATAGGCATCTTCTAGACAAGCGCGTTCCAACCTAGACTAATTGTCGTCAATCGTAAGCCTATCTCACAAAAAAATAAAAAACAAAGTCTTATTACACCAGCTAGCTTTATTAAAAATGGATGTGGCCTTGTAATCATTACCTTATATACTTCTACACATCGTAAGATCTCGCAACATGTGGTCAATCATATGAAACAGTTGGCCCGAACAAGAGGTGTTTATTGGAGTGCTCCAGTAACGATCTTTCGCTCATGTGCTTTAATTCTATTGAAGGTTGCAATTAAAGCGTTTGATATGACTTGAAGGTTACAGGTAGGTATATAAGTTGATAGATTTCGCAAGAACTTAGTAAACAACTAAATACGATGGCAGAAGTACAATACTTATTTGGAATGAAAAGAAATAGATTTTAAGTATTTGAATAAACTTTTACAAGACATTTTTATCCGTAAAGTGAATCTTCCGTAGTGTTAAGAATCATATCATTATACTAATATTATGAATGCAAAAGTGTGTTTGTTTATTGGTTTGTGGGTTTGTCCTTCAATCGCGCCGCAACGGAGCAACGAATCGTGATTTTTGGCATGGGTATAGTTGAGGACCTGGAGAGTGACATATGCCAATTTTCTTCCCGGAAAAGTAAGGAGTTCCCGCGAGAATTAAAAAAACTTAAACCACGCGGACGTAGTCGCGGGCATCAGCTAGTCAGCCATAAACTCGGCTTATTCTTTTCAAAACTTTAATAATTTCTATGAATATTTAGGTGAATATACGTTACTGGTTGCTGCTGTAAATTAATAGGTAAGCAAATATCTTAAAAATAAATCTGAACGGTAATTGCGACCCAAACAATCTTTTTCTTTCAATAATCTGCATTTTCAAGGATTTTTTAATTATTTTTTCAAATGATAATATCCTTAAGCCAAGCGTTACTTTAAATGTAGAGAAAGCATAGAAGAGTTACAAATAAGCTCGACCTTTCTAAGCACCTCCTGGAACTACTAAACTGAATTCTAAGATTTTAATACAAACTTATGATTTTACTTTGAAACAGTAAGCTATTATTACCAATACCAAAAATATTGACAGACACTCTTTATTAAAAGATACATCATCACAAGTCTAATCTCGGATGTATGAATCAAGTTACGTCATCCACCGTTCAGCCATTGTAACCAGTTGTAACGTGTAACGTGATAAGGCGGTCTACATATCAAAGAGGAAATTTCAATGGGCTTCTTTTATGTTTCTTTAAAATATTAGAGTTCTTTTGTTACTTTGTCGCTAAATGCGTCTTTATTCATTCTATTAAGAAACAAAACTGTGCAGTGTCTATTTTGTTATCAACGTTATTTACTAATAACCGAACCAGTGGTTGATTCACTCGACGATTCAAAAGCAAGTGTAAAAGTTTATTTGAAAAAAAAAACATTTGAATTTTAAATTTTCTAACATTTACAAAACCTGACAGGCTGACCTGCACAACACTGCATAAGTTTAGTAAATTTTTGACATGAAAAGGATAGTTAAAGAAAATGTAACTTAAATCCACATATCGGCCTTGTGCAAGTGGGTGGTAAGTATCATATTCATAACTTGACCTTTTACTCATTGGAAGTACTTAGGTAGTTTTTGTGTCTATTCTGTGATAAATTAATGGTAATGACCTTAAAATTAATACTCTTAGAAACTCTCCCGCAGAACTATAAAGCCATTTTTTAATAATTATCTTTACTATCTATAGGTACTAAAGATAATTATAAATGCGAAAGTTTGGAAGGATCATGGATGTTTGTTACTCAATCACCAGAACGGCTAAACGGATCTAGATGAAATTTGGCACAGGGATAGATCGTAGTCTGGAATAGCACATAGCTATTTTTTATCCCGCAGAGATCGCAGTCAAGGGCTAACATCATTGCATACACGATTTCATGCTTTATACTAGTAGGAATAAGGGTGGACAGCAGTGATAGAACTAAGTCGTGTTGGCCAATAGGCAGGCCCACCCGCGTGTTATCAGTCGTTATCGTCCCATCTCATAGATCTCGTCCTAATTAGTGGACTTTACTAAGTATACTAAGATAATTGTATCATTGGTCTATTTGTTAGAATAATGGATGACGAAAATCGATTCCTGAGTCGGTCTTAAGCATTTCTGGGTTAATCAAGGGTTTTTCTGGCAAGAAATATACTTACCGGGATTTAGGAAGTTGGCGGCATTTCACTTCGCAGAGTGCACGTAAAGCCACCGGTCCTGCGCAGATCTTTCTCCGGTCTTGTCGGATTTTCTGTACTTTTTTTTAAAGTTTTTTTTTTAATGTTTTTTTTTAATGTTTTTATTTTTATTAGAAACTATTTTCTATTTATACAAGTTGGGGCTTCACCCCACATTTTCAATTTGCAATTGTGAAGAAAATTATTTATTTTTGAAAATAGAAAAAGTATGATATTATTTATTGATCAAGAAGATAGCAAATCCATACCTACCACAAAGAACACAGTTATATTTACTCAAATGTTTATTTGATCATAAAAAAGCAATCCGAGATTCCCTTATCTTGTCAAGCTCGTAATATCGCTCAGAATTTGCAAGTTTTATTTTAGCGCTATATTTGCTTAAGTCAACGGCCCAATTAAGGTTGCATAACGGTGTTCCGGATACGACTCGTATATAAAACAAGTTTGACACATAATCGTCAATCGGGCCAAGTTGAAAGAGCGCATTTTTAGCATCCCAGGAATAGAGTTGCCAATTCTAAGGGAGAAGAATTCGGGAAGCGAGATAACTAAGTTAACTAAGCACTGTTTTCTGAACGTGCGGAGATCCCGGGTTCGATCCTCGGCAGGGTCAATTTGGGAATTTATATTTCCTGAATTTTCCCTGGTCTGGCCTGGTGGGAGTTACGACTTCGGCCGTAGGTAGTTACGACTCTACCGGCAAAGACGAGCCGCCAAGTGATTTATCGTTCCGGTAAGATGCCGTGTAGAAACGGAATAGGGTTTAATATAACTAACCCCTAACAGGTACCACCGCACCATCTTAGACTGCATCTTCACTTACCATCAGGTGAGATCGCAGTCAAGGGCTAACTTGGGTGGATAAAAAAGCTTCAAAGTCCAAAAGGAGTCGTACAAGATAGTTGTTCTGGACACAACAGGCACAACATTTTAAATATCCTCAACTATAGTATATCTAAGTGGTAAACGATGAAGTAGTAATAAAACATTTTGGACAGATAACTTCTAAGATTCGTACAGGAATATGGTCAAGTCAATGTCTATCAAATCTACCAGACAATAGTCTTCATATCATTGTTAGCTTGCTTAATTTGCCGAAGCTTCTTACCTTTCCTTTATCTATCAGATATTTTTAATAAGAGTCCACACAATCCATAGGGGTGTTTTTCATATTGATATAAATACTTACTAAATCTAGTTTTGCATCTGGACCTTGACCTAAGGATGTAGGGGGAAGTTATTAAGAAGAAGAAGCAAGAATTTAAGGACTACGGTAGTAAACCAAGACATGGACTAGAAAACCCAACAACAGGTATTCTTTGAACGAACTCTCAAACTCGATGGTCTCAATACATGGAGAGTGAAATTAACTGAGAAGGTAGTGTAATAAAGATCCCGAAACTCTAGAAGGACTGGCAACCCTACCCAGGACATGGACCGTGGAGCAAAACCCATAGGCCTGAGAAATGAGTTCGCGCCAAAGCATTCAGTCGCCGCGTTATGGCCGGCGTGCGCGCACGCATGTCTAACCTAACCCACTCTAGCTTGTCACCAGCTGGATTACTCGCCGTGATTATAAACGTGTTCGGAGTGCTCTTAGTGCTGCATAGATTCCATTTAAATTGCCGACCTAATTAAAAAAATTGAGGTTATGTACACCAAAATTATCCTCCAAAAATCATTATAAGCTGTAATTTTCAGGATACTTAGAGCTAGAATATTAGAATCAAAATAGGAAATAATTAAGTTTACCATCGAAACTGAAAATAGAAACCACGTCCATTCATCTAGACAATTTTGAAAAAGTAATGGATAAACAGGAATCCGTTGCAAATAATCTCATTTCAATATTATCAGTATCAGAGCTAATTGACAGTGATAAAATGGGAGTGCTCAGTCGATGGACGTAATCAATCAATACGCAAGTGGTACACACAAGTTACAATGCAATCCTGATTATATTTAAATGACCAACTTGAAACGAAGTGCCCCTTTATATTGGTTGTAGCGTAACTTTCATTAATCAAACAAATTTATTCAACAATGTCCTTAACTCAAAAGACAGCTTAAAATTCCTAGAAAATCTTGTATGAATTACTTAAATCTCATTAGATTTTCCGTCATGATCTGAGCAATTGTCATATAATTTCAGACGTTATATAAACATCTGAAAATCTTAGTTTTTTTTTCATTTTGATTTGATGAATTTATAATGTCTGCAAATACATATTAGTCAGGCTCTATTCTTAAAAGTTAAGTTAATAATATTTCAGAAATTTCCAAAGTAAAATAGACAGTCAAGTTTAAAACTCCCCAGAAAAAACTGCTTTGTGATGACAAAAACTCTATTAGTAAAGTTCGTAAACTCTGAAAAGACGGGCTTCAGTGTTGTGCAATGGTGATATAAGCGTGCAGCATGCGTTGGTTGTTGGTGCTCGTACTGGTGACGGTGGTAGAAGCGGCCGGGCCCAGGAGATGTGCCGGTCGCTTGGCCAGAGAGCGCCTGAAAGCCGCTGAAAAGATTCGGGACAAGAGGTTCTATCTTGTGTGCTGTGCTCCTTCCTGTTCGGTGCCACAGAGACGACCTCGACCACCGCCTAATTCAAGGCGGTATCAGCCATTCCACAAGACCTGGTACGGTCTGAAGTACGGTACGGAATTATCCATTTAATTTTATCGGAATTTTGTTAGCTTTGTTGTGTAAACCACAAACCAAAGCCTTTCAGTTTATCAAGCCCGTGGTTAAACGTTTTCCTTTATTATTCAATCATTGAAGTCGGTATTGTGGAGGATAGTTTTGATAAGATGGTGATGGTAGTAAGGATCCAATTGTATGATATAGTCATAAGGTTTCATTTGTAGCAGACTCGCGCCTTCACCACATCGACATATTCGCATGCGTTCGTGAACCTTAACATGCTACCGCAGCATGTGTCGGAAATCATCTGTGGGAGAGGTATGGCCCTGAAAGGCATAATGCTCAATACTTTGGGCCACTAGGTGAATCGGTTAACCGGGTCTAACCTAACAAAAAAAAATTGTCCATACAAAAATTTCGTAAAAACGAATACGTTAGTGTGAAATTGTGGATCATTTATATCTATGAAAAATTGTACTAAAATGTTTAGAAGAAATAAATGTCTTTTATGGAAAGTTGATTTTATAATTAAATATTGAAATAATAGTTTACGCAGTTAGCTACTAGCTTAAATATCATATTCTGAATACAATTATTGTGCGAGTTATACCATTTCCGTTAATTCATCAGTATCTATCATTTGACGCCTACTTCTACGATTAATAAGGTTGAATACATTCTAAATTTAACACACTTGATAAATCACTCCGTGTAACTTCGTGAGATGATTCATCAGTCATCAGTTAACACCTTTTCTACCGGTATTTCTTGGACTTGGGCAAAACATCCCAGTAAGAAAAACACATCTGTATCTCGAGCGACCTAATGCTTTGTCATAAATTAGTTTTTTTAATGACCTGTTGGTAGCTCTTGGTAAAAGAATTTCATCTGTATGTTCGTAAGCCTTAAGTTTTACTGCCCGCATATCTGTCCATTATTTTTACTTTTAATCTGATGCTGAGATTTGATGGCTGTTAGCGATAAGTGGGTTAAGTATGCCGCGCCAAATTTTGACACTAACACTTTCTTGTACTTAACTTTCCTTTCATCGTACCTACTTTTTAATAGATTTCACTATTTTAAGAGCACCCCTAATTTTCAGGCAGAATTTATTGCTTTTAAACAACCATAAATATGACCGTCCAGTGACTAGAACACTAACATCAGGGATTTAAAGATTTAAAAACGCAATTGCCTGTTCCGTTCATCTATCCATCCATACGCCTGTGTACATCCGCTGCTAGACGAAGCTTTTTGGAAAGCGTGCCACGGTTCTCACTACTATAATATTATCTCTATGCTTCTCACCTTCTTAATCCAACCTCTTCCCGCAAATTCTTCACCTCCCTCGTCCAACGATTTCTCGCAAACATCTTTTAAAATCGTTGATCCTCCCACCCTACGCTTACCATGGGGTTTAGAACCGTGTTTTAGAATTATAATCCTTATTTTAGGAGCATCAAGGTACGTGAGATCTAACTGTCATTTTGATTAATATTGCATAAGTATTGCTTTAAGTATTGGCAGTATGGCCCCTGACCTTTTTGGAACAGACCCACGCATTATAACTACTTGGCAGTAACGGCTCATTATAATATTTTTAATTGATATTTCAAGTTTAAGCGTGCACGTGATCGCTGCTAACACGGCTTTCTTGATTGAAATATTATGTAAAATTATTCAAAAAAGTGTGAGGCATTCAAATAACATAATTCTGTATCGATGCTAAGAATGCGAATGTGGGCTTGTTTGTCTGTTTATCTATCTAGCCTGTATGTTACCATAAACGCATCCAATTTACCGATTTTGACGAAATTTGGTATTACAGAGGTTACCTTTAATTTTAATATATTTCTTTATTACTACTATCATGTACGGTTGTACCTATACATTAGCAATGATGGACATAGGAAAAACGAAATGTGCTCACGGGCGAAAAAAAATTAAATGAAATGTTTTATAAGGGTTTGTTTGTGAGACTTCTCGAGAGTCGAGATTCTGCCAACGAAAGGAAATTTTTTCAAATAAGTATATAAGTAGGTAGGCTAGAGCTAGGCTAATCAGACTTGCTTGCAAGTGGTGAAGCAGCGCGCTTGCTTAGAAGATGCCTATTCACTCATGATTTGAAGGTACCTAATACCTATATTAAAAAAGGAGGGGAAAACGGCAGCCGGAAGAACATTCCATATCGTAGCGGTTCGAATTAGGAACAAGGAAGAAAATCGCTTCGTACGAGCCCGCGGAATTTCGACTGCGTAAGGGTCTGCGTAAGGCAGACCTTGTCGATGCGTTGCGGTTTGATGATAAAAAGGTGATGGAGGCACCCTCTCTAAAATATATCCTGTAGAACTACTGAACTGTACCTGGCACCGATGTTCCAAGCTTTGCACCTTCGATTTGACCAGCGCTTCGAATTCGTTACCAATAAGACTCAAACCCAAACTCAAATAATGTTTGTTCAATTTAGGTAGGTTTACTACACTTATTGACGTCCAGTTATTTATAAAATATAATGGTGATAATCAGTAACGTTATCTTAACACTGAAGCTAAGACTCCTAGCGCGACGATCCACCGAACCAAGATTCCACTGAGCCCGCAAAAAACTCAGTACTTGGTTTCTTATAAACAAAATGAGTTGGTTGAAGTCGCGGGCATCCACTAGGCACACCTAGCTACAGTAACATGTAGGTACCCACCCATTAGCCCAAAACTGCCGAATAGCATATTTCATGATAGGCAAAAACAAATTATGACACAGCAAGAGGCCGCGCATAATGTTATCGAGACCTTTTATGGGGCCGATCTCGCAGGTCCTCTTTATTTATGTTACAACTTACAACTACAAGCTTAGAATCTGCGGTGGAATTGAGATTCGCGAGTCGTGATCGATATGACGATCAAGGTCATCGGTTGAGGCTACTACTACTACTACTACAGCCCAATAACGTCCCACTGCCAGCAGGGGCACAGGCCGCCACTCATAAGAGAGCCCACCACGCTGCTCCAATGCGGGTTGCCGGGCTTTGACGACTATTATCATGTTAGTGATAATAACCGGGACCGACGGCTTAACGTGCTCTCCGAGGCACGGGGATGAAACACCGCCAACTTCCTAACTCCAGGCTAGGACTGAGAATTTCTAGTCAGATAAACCCAATACTTAATTATGGCCCGACCCGGCCAATCTATCAATTAATGGTGAATAAAATCGGTTAAGTCCACGTCAGAGTTCAGACTCACCCACCGAGGTTAAAGCTTATAGCTAGATATGAAAAAAACTTACTACTACTTAGATAAATATATTTTCAAAACAAAATGAGTCCTAATCCCCAAAAAAAGGGAACTCTACTTGGAATTGGGTATTTCTACTTGGAACCACAAAGCTTTAAGTTCGTTTGTTGAGGTTTGCTGATTCTGAAAAATGTTAGAGAATTTATGTCGTGAAAAACGATATTGATTTACAAACCTATTTCCGGCAAGAAAAGACGATTTTATTTCTTTCTTTTTGATATTTTGTAAAATTGTATACTTGGGACTTATATATTGGATATTTTGATTTTGCTTAGAAGATAGTTGCTCCGAAAAATTGCAACCCGATACCGATCGTTCGATCGCAATTGCGAACAGGTCATCGACCTGCAGATAGTTGCGGCGCTGCCAAAACTCGCCATTCATAAATCGACCTGATAATATGCGGAACCATTCGGGTTAATGGAACGGATTTAGAGATAGGCGCACACTAACGACTTTTTATTCTGTCTCAGGTACAAAGTCATCATTTTTTTTTTTCTGTGATCTCGCCTGATTACCACTAAGATATACCATAGTTGAGGATGTTTAAAATTTTGTGCCTGTTATGTCCAGAACAACTATCTTGTGCGACTCGTTTTGGATTTTGAAGCTTTTTTTTATCCACTCAAGTTAGCCCTTGACTGCGATCTCACCTGATGGTAAGTGATGATACAGTCTAAGATGGTAGCGGGCTAACCTGTTAGGGGCATGGCAGTTATATTAAACCCATACCCCTATTCGATTTCTACACGGCATAGTACCTGAATGTTAAATCGCTTGGCGGCACATCCTGCCTGTGTCAGAGACCTTTTTTATACGACTGCCTGAAAAAAGGAGTATATTGTTTTCAGGGTTCATGTATGTATGTGAGTTTGTATATTCCACCATAACTTCTATACGCCTGAACCGATTTTGATAAATGAGGTATCGTTAGAATCCCTAGCTTATTCCGGATGACATAGGTTAGTAAAATTTACGAAAAAATTTATGGCGTGACCATGGTCCCGCAATTATGACCAAAATTGAAAAAAAAATCGAAAAGAAGATTAACTATATAATCATCATCTAGAAAATGATGAGTAGATTCCAAAAATATATAACACTATAGTTCAATATCCAGTGATTCACAAAAAAATATCATTTAATAAAAATGTGAATAAGATTCTAATTTAACACGATTAATTTAGATTTTTTACTATTTAGTTAGTTTTTAGACAGGACAGTCGTGTTTTTTATTTTTTTTAATTATGACTTGTTTTTATAGAATGAGCGATCGAGACAGTTGCGTCGACATGGCTACCAATGATTTGTTTTCTAAGATCGCTTTCGCTAAAGCGTTAAGGATTATAGAAAGAGAATAGACACGAAACATAATATTATGTAACTCACACACACACACACATGTACATGGCCACACACACGGCTGAGCTGTACACCCATTCCGGGTGGTGTCATAGACAAACATACATTTGTGTGTACAGCTATGTATGACAGATGTTTGCCTGTAACACCATTTGTGAATAAATATGTTTTCTTTCTTTCTTTCTTTCTAACTTGGCTAGGGGGGCTGTTGTCGTTAGTATGCTGCGCTTTCGGTTAGAGATAAGCCCAGCTGACCTCATCGACCGAAATGCTATGCCTACTATATGTATAGACAACGCCTTACATGGCCACACAAAAAGTGGCCGCCATGTTTGGTGCTAATTTGGTGCTTTGGAATTACTTATATGGGCCTTTGTATTGCTTAGTGCTTAATATTGATAAATGTGATAAGGAAATTTTATTGTTTGTGAACGTTATTATTTGCCGAAATCCATACTAATAATAATAAAAATGCCAAAGTGTGTCTGTATGTCTGTCGGCTACCCTTTCATGGCCCATCTGATAACCTGATTTAACTAAATTCGATACAGAGATAGGATAACGGAGATGATAAATAATTTATTCCATGACAATAATTTATTTATGAAAAAACGAAATACGATAACCCTACATAGATAGTTAGCTTATGCCCGCGGATTCGCTCTCGTCAGGTTCGATTTTCAAACAAACTTCAAAGCCCTATTTTACCACCTTAGGGGTTGAATTTTCAAAAATCCTTTCTTAGTGAGTGCCTACCTCATATTGGCTATCGATCCGTCCAGTGGTTTGAGCTGTGCGTTGATAGATCAATCAGTCAGTAAGTCACCCTTTCCTTTTATATACCTAAGATAGGTGTTATGCAAATATATGATAGATAGATAGATAGATAAATAATAGGGATGATGACTCAATCAAATCAGCAACTTTTTATCAAACTTAAAAACGCACTTTTCGTATGGAAGTTGTATGAAATTCGCAATTGTGACGTCATAAAATTTCAACACACTTTTTTTCTTTGATCTATATTTTAAAATGGTTATCAAACTTAAAACTTAACAAGGATGTGAATTTTAGGTCTTTTTGAAGACTCTCTATTTAATAATCAATTAGAAATAATTTATTTTTGCATCCCTATTATAGATATGATGAAGCTTTGTCGCGGGCCGAGCATGTCCGCCGTGACTCCATCAATCACTCTCACAACAAGTTTGTCGCGACTCGCGGCCGACCAGCTAGACACGGGAAACATGCGACTTAACAATCGCACTATAAATATCCCGATTCCCGACTAACTATAATTATGTCGAAGAGAACTTCTGTCTCGAAATGTCGTCGTCTTATTTAACCACAAATATACGCAACTTCGTTCGCGTGGATTGAACTATTTAATTTTCTGAGATAAAAAGTGTTATTCCAGACAATAATCTATCTCTGTATAGATTTATAGATTAGATTATATAAATGTCACCGTAAAATTGCAAAAACCGTTACATTGTAATCTAACTAGCGAAATTGTAAACTGTCGACAGAATACAATTTAACGCATTACTTTTCGGTAGTTTGTAATCTGATAAGTATATAAACCCGATACAACCTAAGTGCCTAAATGCCTAAGGGCATTACCTGGTTATTTATGTCGAACCCTAACCTAACCTACAAGAAACGGACAAGAAAACGTAAATAAAATGAATATTTTAAAAATTGACACTCAGAATATTGAACGGTTCACAATCTTTCGACAGATTACAATTTCGCGAGTTAGATTTTAATCTAACGGTTTTTACAATCTTACGGTGACATATATGTATAACAGGAGAAATGAACTGATATTGGGTGTAGGTCTAAGTATAGGCAAGTACTTGAACAGGTATGTAGATTTTTTCACAAAAAGCCTTTTCAGGTATTCTCCCACCGCACCGTAGATCGGTCAGTTTTGGTTTAAAATAACGGGCTAAGTCTGGAAGATTTTCGTTTTCACTTATAAGTACTTACTAACCACAAACACTAGCTTTTTTGTTAGAAAACAAACAAAATAAAATCAAAAAGGTAGAGATTTGAATGGAGTTGAACAAGAATGAACCACGTCCAACAATTGGGTATTTGACTTTTCAAATATTGACTATTCAAATAAATTATTTTTTAGTGATTATTAAATAGAGGATCTCCAAAAAAATGTAATATCCACCTCCCCTGTTAGTTTTATGTTGAATAAGTATTTTAAACTATCGATAAAAGAAAAAAAGTGCGTCGAACTTTGGTAACGTCACTATTCAATATTTCAAACAAAATCCCGTATTAAGCACGCGTTTTGACGTTTGATAAAAGTTGCTGATTTGACTAGTTGTCAAATACCCAATTGATAAATTAAAACGAAAGAAGAAAGCTTTAAGTTTAGACGATCAAAATGAAACTTATGACTGCGATTGCGCCCCATTCAGCTGAGCTCAGTCCGTACCATAGACATGTTTTGGTCCGTACAAGGCTCGAAGTGTGGACTTCCTCACTGGCTGAATGCACCACTGTGCGTTAGGCCGTAATATCTCAATCAAAGCGCGCACTGCGGCCACAGGGCCCGTTCACTCGCGCCGGTGACCCGTGACCCAGGGGGTCGAATATGACCACCAAGTTACTGAATTATGGGGGATAATCTATGGAATATGGAATCTAAGTATGGATTTTATAAATGCCATCTTACTAATCTTCTTCTTACTATATAAATGCGAAAGTTTGGATGGAAGTATGGATTTATGGATGTATATTACTCAATCACGCCCCAACGGCTGAACGGATCTTGCTGTAATTTGGCACAGAGATAGATTATAGTCTGGAATAGCACATAGGCTACTTTAAATTAAGGAGTTCCAGCGGGAACCAAAAATCCTCAATCCACGCAGACGAAGTCGCGGGCATTAACTAGTTAGATATAAAGATATCCAATGGATTTTATAAAATCCTTACTCCCATACTAATATTATAAATGCGAAAGTGTGTCTGTCTGTCTGTTTGTCTGTCTGTCTGTCTGTCATCTACGTTTTCACGGCCCATCTGTTCAACCGATTTTGATGAAATTTGATATAGGGATAGTTTGTATCCCGGGGAAGGACATAGGCTATTCTTTATCTAGGAAAATAAAACAGTTCCCGCGGGAATAAAAACACCGTGATCTATTCGGACGAAGTCGCGGGTATTATCTAGTTAAATTGTAAATATCCTCCCGACCGAATTTCAGCCATGGCATCCTATCTCCCGCCAGAGCCGCCTGCGCGGGAGATAATATCGTAGTCCAGAAGTGTGTGCACATACACAGGTGCACTCTCTGTTCCTTTAATCTAAGCCCGAAGAGAGATCAGGCCGAGATATATATTTCTTATAAATTTATAAATGATAAAGTATTTATTTATTTCATGTAGGACAACTTGTGTCACTTTTGAAACGTAAAATCTACCACCTGTTCGGAAAACTGATTCTACTGAGAAGAGCCGGCAAGAAACTCAGCAGTTGCTCTTTTCATAGAAAAGAAAAGGTTACATTATGTAGACAACAACACATACCATAAACCACCATATTATAAAAACGTACACTCGACCCCACAAAGGATTTCTGCACGACGCTGTTACTAGCTTATGGCGGTTTCTAGTATATGATTGAGAGTATCACCTATTTGCTTATAAAGATTAATGTTCTGCCTAACAAAGACTTAGCGAGTCTACTTACTACTCTCTAAACTTCAATCTTTTTTATTCAAATAAACTTTTGCAAATGCTTTTGAATCGTTGAGTAAATCGACTGCTGGTTCGGAATGATATTCCTACCGAGAAGAACCAGCAAGAAACTGGGTGGGTGCTTTTCAATTAAAATTACGGTCATTATAAGGATACAAGTAACTGTAGTCCCAAGCATAGCTGGAGCGAAACAAATAGGCATGATGACTGATTTTGAAAAATGGTCAGATTATGTTCGGAAGTGTCTACTATTTCGGAAAAATATCTTATTTCAGCAGAAAAATAAGGTTTGGTAGATAAAATTGGCATTTGAAATTTTAAAAATCACGCCGAAACGCTTGCGAGTGTCATGGCGTCGTTTGTGACGTCATGACGACGTATTGCTTTTACCAATGTACTCCAATGTACCTAACAGCTATAGGGCTAAATTCTACTATTTATTTCTGCGAAGATGACTTTGACGTAAGTTTTTGCTTTATTTTAATACTAGCTGATGCCCGCGACTTTGTCCGCGTGGATTGGGGTTTTTTGGTTCCCGCGGGAACTGCTTAATTTTCCGGGATAAAAAGTACATATAAATCTTCCTCTTGAATCACTCTATCTATTAAAAAAAACCGCATCAAAATCAAGTTTTAAAGATCTGAGCATACATAGGGACAGACAACGGGAAGCGACTTTGTTTTATACTATGTAGTGATGCTTAAAACACAAAAAACTGCAAAAAGTTAGAGATGCGTGCCAAGAATCGAACCCCATACGCCCCGAATAGGAGGCAGACGTCATAAACGGCAATCACCGCTCATATTAAGTTATACGGTATAGTTTTAAAAAACAATATTTCATTAACTTAGCCTCTGATAACTATCATGAAGTGCTTAATATATAAAATAGCAGATTTTACGGGTTTAGAACTTATAAATTATTATGTTATTATTGTAGTTACATGGAAGTTTTGACGTTGGAAATTCTGCTGAACAAAAGTCTTTGCGTGATGCAAGATACTTACCCAGCATCAACAAATCAATCCTGGGCAAATTAGACCTAGTAGCTTTGGTAACTCCTTGATCCCTGGCTAACGATTTTTAATTTCTTGATTTTGAATTCGGTAAAACAAAACTAGATTATGGAAATGATGTTTGGGAAACAAAAAAAACACGAAAATACTTGATAAAATTTTTTAACACCTGTACTTATAGAGATTGTTGGTCGATTATCAAAGCTCGAAAAAAGTTGTGACGTCATTCGCTTCAGTGGTGTTTTATACAATATGGCGGATTGCTGTATTTTATAGTTTTATTTTATCAAAATAAATAACAATCTCACTCGAAATAGAAAAATAAATACGTTTTTTATCCATGAATCCTATTTCATTAGATAAATTCATAATTTCATTGATTCTTGGACACTGTCATCATGCCTATTTATGCTCTTTCCGGGAATAGTAGTGGCACATGGTTATATAAGTAACTGTAGTCCCAAGTATAACAGGAGCTAGTCAAATCCATGCTCTTTCCGGGAATAGTAGTGGCACATGGTGCCTCTAGTATCAGACCTAGCCCGGAGACCGGTAATCTCTCGGTCGGTAATCAGCAATCACACAACAAAGCTCGCGATCCGACGGATAAGCGGGAAAAAATGAGGTACGTCAGGATCTCCTGACGAGAGGTCGACGACCAAAATGATGATTTGAATCCGTTACGGCTAGTTACAAAACATTTATGTTTGGTGTCTGATAATTGCTTGATAACTCCAGGTTACTGATAAACAAATTATTGCCTTCTAAACTGAAGGAAAATATTTTTCGATTGTATTGTCGCTTTGCTGTCTGCTTTAATATTGAATAAATAATAAGTATTGCAACGTTTGTATGTGTTTGTTTTTAAAGCCAAATCTTGCAACTGGATTTTAAAACAGTTATTTGACAACCCAAACCGATTGAGCTGAAATTTTTCATACACGTTTAGTTTGGATGACAAATGTATGGTGAGCTAAGTGAGTTCATTCTAAATCCAATATGGCGGTCTCCCAAAGATGACGGAAATGATTTGCTGAGAAAAATACGAAAAATAAAAATACGTCACACTAAATTTGATAACACGGTCGTTTAATTTTAATGTTTTTAAGCATTTAAGAATTATTGTTACGAAGTTACAGCTAGTGATAAAGCCATACTTAAGAATTTAAAAAATGCCAAAGTGTTTCTATCTGTCCGTTACGTTTTCATGTCTCGATCAGCAACTATCATACAATACATATCTAGAGAAAGTGGAATGTAGAGAAACAAAGATGACACGCCCAGTTCACGAACTAGCACGACTCAGCATTCAGAATGGTGAGTCCCTCGCACATCCGCTCCTCAGGAATGGAGAGACGATGGGGTAATACTGTACTCGAAGCAGGGGGATTACTATCAGTATCATCGTATAGAGCAGAATTATTTTAATATTGTTGACACTCTTGTTACAGAATAATGATCCATATTTTAGGGACGTCAAGGTACGTCTTAAAAATGTGATTTAAAATAATACTACTTCAAGCACTGATGACAAGCCCACAGGATGTATAGGTGTTGATGTGTGGGCCACGGGCACAATACAAAAGCCAAACACAACACAAACTAATAAATGGTTGTGTACATTCATTCAAAAGATCAATAATTTTCAAATTATTATGATGTAATAAAAATGCACGGGGAATGCACGAATTATATAACAATTCAAATTCTTCTACATATGAAGCATTAATGTTGTATATTAATAGAACAACATATTAATCTATACCAATATTATAAATGCGAAATTGTGTCTGTCTGCCCATATGTCTGTCTGTCTGTCTGCTACGTTTTCAAGGCTCACCTGTTCAACCGATTTGGATGGAATTTGGTGCAGGGATAGGTTGTATCCCAGGGAAGGATACTGCTAGGCACTGTACTGTAGGCTACTTTTTATCCCGGAAAATTGAGGAGTTCCCGCGGGAATCGAAAAAACTTAGTCCACGCAGACTAAGTCGCGTTCATCATCTAGTTTTTAATAAATTTACTATAGTTTTATTTATAACATAATCTTATGAGATTACAGGAGAGCTTGATAACACCATTTATATCTATATTAATTTTGTGGGATATATTGACCAAGGGTTGTATAGGGTCGAAGGGTGGAATTCGATAAATCGCCAGTTCAAATTCTACCTACGTAGAGTTTTTATACGTAGGTACTCCTAGCACGCTTTACGCTTGGTAAAACTTCAGACTAAAGCCAAGGAAAAGGAAATTCATTGATGTTGTTCTTGCTGAGGATACTCAACCAATAATTTTGTTTTTGGCATTGAATACTCATAAGTTTGTTGGAGCTAAATAAGTAAAACAACTGACCGACAAGAATGTGTTCGTCTAAAGGTACTTTATTTCCATATACATATAAAAGGCACTTATACCAGTAAAAACAAAACATGCGCCGTCTGCACTCAATTACAAAGGCGGAGACGAGAACGGCCGGTGCATAAGAATGAGCGCTGATTGACAGAGGATGGACTTTCCATACAATGACGATACAGCGCATAATATAGCGGGTAATACACATAGCATAGCGATGCAGCGATGTGCGCCGGCCATTGGTTTAGTGCGTGCTCTCGTATGATTGAAGGCTATGCGGAAACGCTGGACTTTTGTAAATCAATGCAAAAAGGTACACTGAGAGAAATTACGTGAAGTTCCTCTTACTTTTTTCTTTCTAAAGCTTGTTTTTTCCTTTTTAAAGCAAGGACTTTTGCTATCCAGATTCCGGTAGAAATTTTGCTTTTAAAAGAAAAGGTCTTTATGAAGTAAACCGCTTTTGGAAGAAGAAAATTAGGAAACTTACTTCCGTGAACGCATTGCAAAGTATATTAATTACATCCTAAAAATAATATTCAATTATCAACTTTTTTTTTATTTCCGCGGGAATTCCTTAATTTTCCGGGATAAAAAGTAGCCTATGTCCTCGGGTCCTCAACTGTACCCATGGCAAAAATCACGTCGATCCGTTGCTACCTTGCGGCATGAATGAAGAACAAACCAATAAATAAACCAACAAACAAACACACTTTCTTTCGCTTTTATAATATTAGATAGTCAAAGTATGAAGTATGGGTTAGGAAGCCTTGGTTCTTGAAAATCAAATGTACTTATTTCTCGCTTATTTACTGATCCTAAATTCTACTACGATTGCTCTACTTGGGGTGTATTCAACTATTTCATATAGCAACCTCCATGACTTCTATTTTTATACGACTGCCTGAAAAAAGGAGTATATTGTTTTCAGGGTTCATGTATGTATTAAAATTTTAGAAGTTACTTCTTCAGCTTCTATTTACAACACTCCATTGTAGGGAAGCGATCCTATATGTCATCAAGAATAGCTATAAGTACTTTAAAACACTGATAATATGTTGTCGGAAGAGTGCGCAATTTAAACCTACGTGGTTTTTGCAGTGCTACCCACAAAAATTGTAACGTTAATTTAATTAATTTTTTTTTTAAAAAAAAGCTGTATTTATTCTAAACACGCCTTACCTAACCGGCGCTCATAGTACTTCCCTCGAGCAATCAAACCAGAGCGCGCTGCGTATCTCATGCGGGAACATCTCCACGACAGATACCATCTGCTTGATGTCTACCTTCCATACTGCGTAATAGGTATCTTGGTTATTTTCAACCGTCAAAGTTACTCAACGTTACTGACTATATGCTATATGGTTCGGTAGTGGCATTAGCATAGTGGATATGTATTTAGCCTCTTAGTTGAGAGTTTAGGGTTCTATCCCCGAGTACCCTGTTGCCTAGGGATATTCAGACCTTGCCTATTAAACGATTTAATCCTGCCCTCAGTAAATGGCTCTTGAGTTATAAATTCTATTCAATTAAAGATTTTTTCGATTATTAATCATTAAAACAATAATTTTTCAATAATCAATAACCTTTAACTTTTCGGAGTTTCTTATGTTTAAGCAACTAAATAATACCGAAGACTTTAAAAAGGTAGCGGGAAGGGGATGGAGGAGGAAGGTGGAGGGCTTTGTGTAGTGGCGCGCTCTCCAGAAGGCCTATATCCACCTGTGGATGAATGCAGGCAGATGGATGGATAGATGTATAGACGAAGGAATTAAATAATACTTGTGATATCGGTGAAGAAAAACATTGTCATCTTCGTCGCCGTAACTGCATGCCAGACAGTTCTCCGTAATGTTGTCATAGGTATGTGAAGTATGCTAGTTCTCACTTGGCCAGCGTAGTGAACTATGACCAAAACCTTCTTATTCTGAAAGGGAAACCCGTGCTCAGTCTGAAGTGGGCTGGATAAGGTTGATAATGTAAAACCACAGTATAATTAGTTACTAACCAGACTATTTCTTTTGTAGCAAAGAAGTCTTACTGTTTCTTTCAAAATAGGTTCTGTTTATCTGAGTTTATACATTCCTCCAATCAGCCTATATCTTGGTAATTTTCACTTTTTAAAATTAATTACTCAGACGTTTAGAATCAGGGCACTGAGTTCCAATGTGATTCAAATGCGTCCTGTTAACCGACGTTGGCTTGACATGTTAGCTAATATTGTTCTGAACTATGAACAAATTGGCTAAAATTTGTGGGACATGTATATGACAAGTTATAGACAATAAATTCATGAGAAACTGAATGCGGTTTGTTTAAATGAGGCGCAAGTCTGGTCAACTGTTTTCATCGCACTGACATTTTAGCGAACAATTTAGCTAGTTTATTGATATAGAGAAAACATTTTTACATAGAAATTATATGGCCAATGATCCTCGGTTTAATTAAAAAATAATATTCATGTGGGGTAAAAAGTGAACCAAATTGTAAATATATAAATTCATTATTTGCAAAATTCACAAAGGGTCACGTTAGGTATAATTTGGCCCTATCTCCCAAAAAAGTATAATATGTGTTATGGGAATTAGTGCCTTCCGTGGTACATAGCAATAAGCATAGCAGATTTTGCAATTATTATTATTGGCAAATGTTAACATGAGACATTATGGAACCAGCAAGGCGACCGCGTATCTTCTGCATCAATCATTGTTACAGTATCTATTGTTGTGTTTGCTGAATTTATGGTATTCTTGCTGCGTCAATGGATTTTGTCCAATAGTAGAAGAGTGTTATCCAATCAGAGGTGATTGCGATCATTACACTGTAGCTGTCAGAGATACGCGGTCGCCCTGCAGCTACCACTTGTTGAGTTCATTCAAACTGAAATATATGGGCCTATTCAAGGAACAAATTCCTTAAAAGACCAGCAACGCATTAACGGCTCACGTAATCATTCAACATCAGCTGACCCGCCTCATCATTCTATTCAATTTATTTATATCAGGAATCACGAAAACCCGTATACGGTCTTCGCAGTCCGCACATAAACCAATAGATGGCATTACTAGTATGATTCACGCGACCACGAAGAGCCCAACTCACGATTACGAAGCGTTCTCTTAATTACGCTATATATACGACCTCCAACGATGAACGGTCGGACCAGTGGTCCCCGAGCACAACACCCGCTCGGAGGATGATCATCCTTTGTTACGGTCGAGCCATATCACCTGCTCCCGTACAATAATAATGCAATTCATCAAATTAGTTCCAAACTTCCAACCCGCTACTAAAATGATCACGGGCAGTCCTTAGTATTTTCTCTCATTTGGAATGGCAACATCTGAGAATATCTTATTAATATTGCATTAGATTCTTAGTTATCTGCTTAGACAGGAAGGAAGAATTAAGACAAGATAGAAAATAAAAGTAATATTTGCTCAGGCACAATACTAAAGCCCCGAATCAAATAAATGTGGAACTGTGCTTATGCCAAGTACTCCAGTCACTTGTCTCGGACAGTCTCATGGCAGCCGTTGAATGTGACGAAGCCCTCAACCCGTTATGCAGGCCGGCATGCCAAGCAAATTGCCCGTGCCGAATTAATTGCTCGCAATAAATAAAACGCACGTTTTTGTTGCCGAATGCTGATGCTAATTGTGATTTAATTTCCCTAATGCGGCATGTTTACCCTTATTGAGATAAACGAGGTTCTTAAACACTTTTCCTGTATGGAAACTTACTTTGGGACTTTTGGGAGTACGAACCTCAAACCTTTTGAAAATTTCCCTGGCGAAGTAAGTGCTGTGGTCCTTTATGAAGGAGGTCAAAAGTTCCCCGGCAGAGTCACTTTGAGAATTTATTATTTCTGAATTTTGTCTGGTCTGGCTTCGGCAGTTACCACCCAACCAGTAATGACTTGCTGCCAAGCGATTTGGCATTCCAGTACGGTGCCATGTAGAAACATAATAGAAGTTACTATGGATTTAATAAGGCTGTCACACAGCAAGTTAACACGCTACCACCATCACTTACCACCAGGTGAGATTACAGTCAAGATCTGACTTGTAGTGGAATAAAATACCCACCCACCGTTACCGAATGGCCAAAAAATACCCGGCTGAGTTCATTGTGTTCGTTCGTTCGTTTGCAACCCACCGTTTAATAAGCATTTAATATGTCCATATTTAGTTGTCAAATTGAACAGCTAATGTATAATAATAATTTATTAAGAAGAACTTGGTTCAAGGCCAAGACCCGTTTCAGGTCATTGAGACTCCAGTCATCGGTTTTGTACTGATAATACTATTATATATTCTATTAACGATAGATCTGCATTAATCAGAATCTTTCGTAATTGCTGAGCTGAAGGCCCTTTTGTGGTTTGTCTAAAAAATGTATTATGGTAAGTATTTATATAAAAATTTGAGAAAATGACAGCTCTCAAACTAGTGCAGCCCCTTTCCGCAGGGAGTATTATGAAAGAGATAGATGATTTTCAATAGAATTCAGTACCTCTTCTAATCTACTAACTAATCATAAAATACTAAAGGTTTTCTCGCTATGGTTACACTGAGACAAATTTCCAGACTTTCTTTCTGTTTTTTTTTTCCAAAAGCGTTTCTCCTCCCTCTGCTAAACTTGTCTCTCCTGATTCAGATAATCGGGAAAAAAAAGAAGAAAGGAAGGAGCAAATTCAGAAAGAATGTCAGATAATTCTCTCGATAACAACCTCAGACCTTAGTGACCATTTGATAAGAACGGAGCGAATTACTCGCCGTTGCATGTTTAGTCAGTTTACGACTTACCATTTAAGTAAATTCCAATTTCTTAAAAGAGGCATTTTAAATCCAAATACGATTTTTATTGCTGCAGCTTTTAATAGTTTCTCTGAATCGATGAATAACTACTTCATTTTAATTTATTCCGCACGAATATTAGTAGGCACGTACTTTGTTAGACTGGCGTTGATCGTCATCTCTCTTGTTCTTCAACTCTTCCTCCAAAATCCTCAAACCACGCAAACGAAGTCGCGGGCATTTGCTAGTCAATTATAAATGCGAATGGATGGATAGATGTATGAATGTTTGTCACTCAATCACGCCCCAACGGCTGAACGGATCTGGCTGAAATTTGGCGCAGAGATAGATTATAGTCTGGAATAGCACATAGGCTACTTTTTATCCCGGAAAATTAAAAAGTTCTCGCGGGAACCAAAAATCCTCAATCCGCGCGGACGAAGTCGCGGGCGTCTCTAGTCTCTTATAATCTAAACTTGATCACTGTTTGGTAGACTTTGTTTTGTGTGACGAGCGCTATATATAGCGCTATTCTCAGAAAACTTCGATATCGCGATGCAGGCTTGGCAACTTATAATTTTCAGTCGATTATCTACCCCTGAATTTAAATACAATTAGCGCCATCTATTTCACACTGTGGTAACCGCTACAGGTTACTTAGTTGCGGCAGTTTAGGCTGCTTTTCTCGCCGATTTTTATTTTGTTTGTTTTTGGAAATCTCTCATTGCATCTCCTAGATTTATTTTTTAAATAATATTAATTATAAATACAATCGTTCCAAGCCGCCCTTCAGTATGTCCACAGACACGCTGTCATACTTTGCTATGAGCTCAGTGAGATCGTAAACTAGTTTTATCTATTACTGGCTTGTGTTAAGCTTCATAAATTCAGGTATTCCCAGTAAATTGCTAATTGCATTGATATTCATACTTAATACCTATTCCAAGGCGTATTTCATCTGAGACTGCTGATGTGCTACTATCATCAGCTGCGTGTAGATAATTTTATATTATTTAATTTAAATAATCTCAATTTGTTGTTATTTATTTATTTATTTACTAAACTGTTAATTACTTCTTATAGATTCTTCTTCGGATCAGAAATAATTATTCTGTGATATACCTATAAAAGTATATTATATTAATTCTCTAGTGCTGAGCCTGAACCCTTATTAGATAAAAATAATTGCTACGATAGCAATCACCTCTGATTGGCTAACACTCTTTCGCTATTGGCTAAAATCCAATTCAGCCAATCATAACAATAATTGAGGCTGTAACAATGATTTATGCAGGCTTTACATAATAGGGCAACTAGATAATTACAGGAAATATGCTGGCACTAAAAATAGAAGAGTGACTCACCCATAGATAACTCCCTAGCTTGTAAATACTCATAAATCGGTTAAGGTGCAGTCTCAAAAATATTTAAATAAAAATCTATACTAATATTAAAATGCGAAAATATGGGTGGATGGATGTTTGTTACTCAATCACGCCAGATTGGCTTAATGGATCTGCCCCCCGATTATGTAAGGAAATCGTAATCGTAATCATATGTCAAACGTATAATTCGACCTGTTTAAGAAGTTCATAGATGCCTGCACGTCAAAAAGCATGTCAAACTATTACGATATGAACTGTCAAATGATTACGATTGGCTTACATAACTGGGCCTCTGGATGATACTGTGTTTACGTAGTTCGTACATGTAATATGAGATATAAATTTTTATATTTGCACGGGCCGCGAAAATTCGCGAAATTTAACACCCGTGCAAAAACCCGGTGCAGTTGTCTCTAAGTGCTAACTAGCGCCACCAGATATAACTTATCCCGGGAAATTAAAGAGTTCCTGCGGAAACCAAAAACCTCAATCCACGTGGACGAAGTTGCGGTCGCGGTGCTAGACACTTGTAATTCGGACTGCACAACTGAGTTTGTTTGAAAGAGTTAATTATCATTAATTTAAAAAAAGTGCTAGTTAGACGCTTTGACAAAATTATAAGAAATAAACAAAATTATACGAATTTTGTTCTGCTAAGTTTGCATAAAAACTTACAAAAACAAAAGACTATCAACCCTTATTTTTACTGAAATACGCTATTGCTCACCTCAACAATAACCTCTTGTTCCTTTTTTTCGTACGCAAGCGCAACCCTGATCAAAAATGTTGCATTGATTGCCTTCAGTTTGGCAATGGGAGGAGAGAGGTCGTAGAATTTAGGCTAGGCCTCTTCTAGCCAAGCCACTGCGGGTCATTGACTTGGAGTAGAGGTGCAACTTTTTGCATTACTTAGCAATTTTTTTTATAAACCGCATGTCATCAGTCAACTCGTCAAAGGTAATCAATTAATCGGTTGATTTTAATGCGTCGGTCAGAAACCGAATCTTTTGATACCTAATTTTTGTATTTGAAAGCTCAATGATGTGGATGAACTGTAATTAAACACAAATGAAATATTATAAACAGTGATTAAAGTTCTATTCGTGAATAAATTATAGTAGTGACAAAAAACTGAGCTTCTAAAAGTCAAACTTGTTCAAATTCATAACGATAAAAGAACTAAAACTGCTAAATAAACTAAAAGATTTAGTGGAATCTAAGTTAGTTGTGATTTTGGTAATACCCAAAATATCAATAAAATAACTGTTCAAAAATAAAACTAACGGTGTAAAAATTAAGTTAAGTACAATAAACCGACTCTAGCTAGAACCGGGATTATTTTCAAATGAAGAAAGATAATTATAAACAATCGATTGAAATGATGCTCCACGTACTTAAACATTAGTTTAGTTTGTTGTTCTAACCCAGATTTTGTCCGGTTGCTATTTTTACTAACGAGTACCACTTGACCTCTCAAATCCATTAGGAGGGAAGGAGTACCTCTTTAGCTATTAAAAAGCCGGCTTTCATTTACGAATTTTAATATTGCAATATTATTACCACATCTACCTTTAATATCAATCTAATAATACCAAAATAATTACAATATCATAATGTCCGGCAATCATAGTTATAAAGAAATATCATTTAGTTAAGGTTAGGGTTAGACTCTTAGGTCCCATTTTTTAATACAATTATTACTTTGAAAATTAATTTTATTAATTATTTTTCTTAATTTTTAGCTTTTAATTGTGTTAGTTATTTTAATAAATTGTGGTTAATTTTTTCTATGCTCAAATTACCATGAAAAATACTCATATTACCTCATAATTTATACATTATACCTCATAATTTTGGCTGGTAAGTAGGTACCTATACCAGTTGCAGAATTTTTTTTAACTAAAATGTAAATTTTTGTACTCACATATGCACTGAAACTTAAGTTTACAGTTGAGAGAGTAGTCATTGAGAATTCACTATCTCACGAATCTAAATATTTCTAGTTGATGCCCGCGACTTTATCCGCGTGAGGTTTATGAGTGAGGCGGGAACTCTTTAATTTTCCGGGATATAAAGTAGGGAGTTATTTCAGACTATAATCTTTCTCTGTTCAAATTTCATCCAGATACGTTCGCCGTTCTGGCGTGATTGAATAACAAACATCCATCCAAACTTTCGTATTTATAATATTAAGTAATTATAGATGGAAATAGCCAGAAATAACTTAAGTTTAAACTCTATAGAAGTCATACCCAAACACAAACATAAATGTGAAAGTAACCCAAGTCTATAACCTTTTCACAGGTCATCCGATAGGTACACTAAATTGGTACAGATCAAAGAATTTCCACGGAGTTTTAGGAAAATCTAAATTTACTTAAGTTTCAAGTTTTAAATACTTGTACAAGAACAAGTTGCACTTATCTGGTTATTCCTACACGTTTCTAGACTTAAGTAAGAATAAGTTCGGCTGGGTCGTGACCTGCACGTCGCATAAATTCATACGAGGTTGATAGCCGCTAATTTTAAATTTTGGCAAAGCGTGCCTTTCGTTGCATCAATTTGTATGATTATACTGTTGTAAAATTCTCCTGTTTAATCTAAATTACGGCATTTTAAACCGAACTTTTTTACATGGACCACCTTGAAATCTAATTTATATAAATCTGCTTTTTATTACGTTTTTCAATATTTTAAAAGCATAAGCTGCTCGTCTTGTCTCTGTTTTTTTATCGCAAGGCATTCAATTTATTTTAACATTTTCAAAATCAACATCATACTTGTTGGCTAATCTTTATTATCATGATCTCTTTTTCAAAGTGTGCAGCTTTTTATTTATGTACAAAAAAAAGAAAAGGGCTTGATTGTTAAATTTCTACTCTATTGTGAGTGTAACTGCTTCTTATATAAAGTCAACGTAAACTGGATTTCAATTTGCACTATAATACATCACAGGAATGAAAAAATATAGTTTGCTGTCTTTTGCACTATTTTTCTTTATAATATCTTCTTATTAAGGTACAAACATTTATTTATTTTCATTGTTGATTTGCTTTAACTAATACCTTATTTATTAAGTTTGTATCATTCAAACCACAAATGCAAGCACAAAAGCTAAATGCTGCAGCTACGTTGAAAATTGGATCAAGGTTTACAGTAGGTTAAAAATCTAGCTTAATTGTTATTATTGGGATGTTTAACTAATAACTAACTTGATTTGTGAGATGGTGATAATGAAAAAAAAACCCGGCTGAGTTTGTTGTGGCTCTTCTCCGACCAGGGCGCGTTTGGAACCCTCGTAGCTTTAGTTTTAAGATACCGTAACTAATTATCACCATCATGTTTTATATGTAAGTAATGGACGTCAATATGTGTACCTATAGTGTACCTTAATTTGAATAAATGAATTGAATTGAATTGAAATACTTGATGATGAAGTTTATCCGATTTTACCGCAAGTAAAGAAGTTAAATGTTGGAGCTATATTCAAAATTAGGTCATTGTTTACAGTGGATTTAATTCAGTTGTCACGTTTCGGGTTTCTCAGTGCGTGCAGAGCACGGTGGTCGGTCGCGCTATTCATTTGACAAGATGCGTCCGTGTTCATTTGCATTCCTATTCTGAATACACAGTATTATTTTACGCAAATAACCTTTATTTGTAATACTTTTGTTGATAAATAATTTCAAAGGAAAGATTCATAAAGTATATATATAACTAGTTTTTAAAATTACAAAACAATGATTTTATTTTAGAAGCTAGGTTTCTGTAGTAATATTGTACTTCGTCCATATCGATTACCACAGCAAAGCACACACAATATTTAAAGTGCAGATTTATTCCTGACCTAGATATATGAAATTTAAAAAAATGCAATTTAGCAAAGTTCCTGATGTCATGGTTCTTTAGATTAAATATACTTATCACGCTTTTGCTTCGCTCGCGATGCTCGCGACTTCGTTCCCGGGGTACAAGTAATTTTAATTCCCACAGGCACTCCTTAATTTTCCGGGTTAAAAGTAGCATGTCACTCTCCAGGTCCTCAACTACCCGTTGTTCTGCTGTTGCAGCGTGATTGAGAACATCACGTAAAACTGACAAACTCTAGTTCACCCCTTTGGCGGTAGAATTTTCAAATACTGTGAAACACGTATTTCTTTATTTTTAACCGGTAGCTCACATACCAAGTTTCATGGCTATAACTTCAGAAATGAAGGATTTTCATACAAACTTCCAACCCCTATTTTACCTTTTTAGAGGTAGAATTTTGAAAAACTGTGACACACGTACTTCTTCATTTTTTACCAAAATCCAAAAAACCAAGTTTCTTTGATATAACTGGAAAAATATCTTGAGAAATGAAGGCCTTTCACAAAAACTTTCATCCCCTATTTCGCCCTTCGGGGGTAGAATTTTCAAAAACTGTAAAACACTTATTTCTTCATTTTCAACCGGTAGCTCGTACAAACTTTCACCTTCTTAGGGGTGGAATTATGAAAAATCCTTCCTTAGTGAGCGCCTACGTCACAAAATAAACCTACTGTCAACATGTTAAAGTTTCTAAGCCCAGCGGTTTCGGCTGTGCATTGATCCCTTATCGATTTACAGTTTACGTACATTGGCATTTCTACGTCTCGTTAGATAATTTAATTCATGTACGGTCTATGCAACGTGTTTTTATATGGCTGAATCGGACCCGAAATAAGGCAGTCAAACCTAATAATTTATTTCTCTCATATAGGCAAAAATTATAACCGTGCCCTTTTAATAAGCACATCATTATTTTGCGAATATGTCCTGTTGCTTAAAATAATATTGATGTTGAAATCGGTCACTACTTCACTACTTGTGTGTACTTGAGGTATTTTATACTGCGTATCCATCTTTCAAATGAAGACGTCATCTTGCGCCATCGATAACCGATCTGCAGCAAGCGGGAGATATGCAATCAATCACGTCATCCTCGTCAGCATTAGCCGAGATTGCATCTAAATCCTACCATTTATGAGCAAAGTTTGCTTACGGTTTCGCAACACCGCTTACTAAACATCAGGTGTTAACTTTTAGTAACATTAATAGAAAATCATCTTTATTATTTACGTTGTAGGGCTTTGATTTGGATGACATCTAGAAAACCATTTGTGTCAATAATGTAAATTTTATAGTTAGGTTTGTTTTGTTTCCCGCTCTCCTATGAGAGTGGAGGCCTGTGCCCAGCAGTGGGACGTTAATGGGCTGTAGTGGTGGTGGTGGTGGTTGTTTTGTTCAATTTTTGAACTTGTTATTTGTAACTTCAAATGATTAAAGAACCAAAGTTAACAGCAAGGTATTTATGTTAAAAAAGTTGATTGCACTACATTGGCTGGGGATCATTACTGATATGAGGTGCGAGGAGAAGAAAAAAGGATTTGAAACTACAATGGCAATTTCACTTCTGTCGGCTGTTCCATAACTCGAGGCTTTTTTTCTTTGTATTTCTTTTGTTTTACTTATCTAATTTTCAGAACCGAAACTTGGAACGAATCATCTCGGTTTAAAAAAATGTTTATTTTTTAAAAAACACAATTTTGATTCAACGACGCTTCACGCTAGATTAGTCATACTTCCCACTCGCCAGGAAGTCCTCAGGCATTTTTAGCGTTCCGTACTAAATCAATTTAAACTTAATGGATTGACAAAGAAAATGTCGAATGTCTACCTATAAGGGCTATATTATTAAGCCTATGCAGATATTTTTTTAAACTAATAACCTAATTAATGCCGATTTTCATATATCTAACTACAAAAAACATGGGACTATAACTGTTTCATACAAACTCCATTTCATCCTCTTAGGGGCATTCGATATTCTCAAAACGGTTTCTTAGCTGAACCCTACGCCTTAGAAGGAACCTACCATCTAAATTCCTAAAGTTTGTATGTCTTATAGTTATTGAGATATCGTGATTAGTCAGTGAGTGGTATTTCGCTTTTTATATTTAAAGATAATTTGTAACAGAGTTTGATGAATATTTTATTATATCGAAGAACAAAATGGTCTCAGTAATAACTAAGCAGTAATAACTAATAGTCCTGTAGAGTGATGAAACGTTTTTCATTTAACGACCTGTACGTGCAAGATAATAAAATGGCCGTAACTGGAAAATTATAAGGAAATAATATTCCCTGACACATACCTCGATAGAGTGATAAGTCGGAAGCAATCAGTGCGGTCTAATAAATCTATTAGAGTTACTCTGGCGTTTGGTGGAAAAAACTGCATTAAAATATTTTCATGAAATCATTTTAAGTCTTGAGAATCGACTTATGTACCTAATTAAAATAATAGTTTATAATATGAACGATGGCATTACAATTGGAAGTAGTTTATAAAAAAAAATTGAAAAATATACGTACTAATAATAATCACGCTAATCCTTTGCTCAACTTCTATTCATACTACTGTTGAGTTTCGATTTCTCTAAAACACTATGTTTTTCTCTATGAAATTCAGGATTATCAATAAAATTCAATTCAAAATATATTTATACAAAATTTATACCTACATGGTACACTTTCTGAAATATACAAAAGACGTGATGGTGATAATTAAATAATTAACAAAGCTACGAGGATTCCAAACGCGCCTTGGTCTGAGAACAGCCCACAACAAACTCAGCCGGGTTTTTTTTATTATCCATGTTTTTTGGACTAACCATTCTTCAGACCAAACTATTCTGAATAATTTAATGTTTGTAGTGAAACTATGAGAGTTTATTCCTCACTGAACGGTCCCAAAACCTCACCCTGCATGGTTCCATTTATGAGCCAATGTGTGATTAGTGTCATTATGTTTGTATAGCGGCATTTATCTCGAGAATTAAATCGTCTAGCCCCAGCCGCGTCGAGTCGGCAACCGAGATATTTATGCGCACGCAACATCGATATTAACTAATGGCGGAGTAACTCAGTTTCATATTGTAAATAGCCATAGATTATTATTTCTCCAGGGTCTGGATGGAATTACATCCTGAGCGAAATGTTCCAAGGACCGCTCGTGTAAAGCTATAGCTTGATTTACATTTGACTTTAATGGAAGATAAATTTATTGGAGATATTTCCTATATCCCTTTTTCCCAGTCTAAGCAAAATTTATTTCATAGTATTCTGAAACAAAATGTTCAATACACTCTTCGTTGCCTTAATTTTTACCGAATTTAAAATGAAATACTTATATCTGTGTGTTCTTCTATGCAGGTTATATTAAATTTGCATATTTCCGTGAATGTAAACTTATAATTTGTATAGCGTTGCACATGTCTGTAAGGTGTTCCAGCCGTCTGAAGTATTATTAATACTAGAAACCATCCCAAAGACACTTTACAATACTAATAAGCAACAAATCTAATTAACCGAAAGCGTCATTCTGTCATCTCGTATGAAATGAAATGTTCAATTTGTTTCAAATAACTACATGGTGGATCTTTTATTTTTTAATTTATAACTTCTATAACAGCCATCAATCTTCTGCTAGGCCGCTTGATGGATGTGGCCATCAAAACGCCTGCACCATTTTGTTTTGGGCCCACGTCACTTGAAATTTGAAACTGGTAACCTTATGTTCGGATAAAATGATAAAATCCAACGTTGTTATCAATCTAAATCTCTAGTTTTCTCATACTTTCTTCCTTCTGGGGGCGTTAACTAAGATTTGTATGGAATTGGCCAGTTGTATTCTGTCAACAAGCGCAGCTTGACGATTCCATACAAATTGTAGCTAACTTCAACACGATTGATTAAAATCTCCCACTAGGCCTGCTTTATTTACCTACTAGGTCCTTTGTCTCACTAAGCATAATAGGTATTATGTTGTTAGTTAGTCCGTTGTACGTGAGACGTCCATAAATGCTACTCAGGTTGCTAACTTGCTAGGAGCCAGTGACATATTGTCAATTTTGGCAATACTTGTATGCGACTGGCTGTGATTGATGGAAATCCGCATGCATGCAGACATGCTCTGCATTGAGGATGTCTGTAATACCTAAATAATACGTCTGCCCTTATTTTTGTGTTTCCTCCAGAAGTCTATGTTATCTTATCCTCCTTATTACCTATGTCTTTACATCAGGATGTAGTTGACAAGCACCCAGTAATATTCAAATCTTAAAACTTTATCTTTTAATAGCGGAAAAATGAATTCGTAACTATTTTATACTTGAATTTTCTAAATAAAAAGCCTATAAATTCGAAGTCATTAATCTTTCGTTGATCTTAGATCTTGATCCCTGTCCGGTTCTACAGTCGCTATAGACAACTTAATTTCGTCAGATAATAGGAACGGAATACGAATATCGCTAATAAGTACAGTCAATAAGTACATAGCTTACTAGCTAGTACTTTCTCTTCTTATCGGCTAACTTTCGAATTGCCCAATATTATATTCATATTTCGACAACAGCTCCGTCAAACTAATTACATAGAGTGTCAAATTAGCTGTGGAACAACAATCATGAGATAAAATAGGGGATTACATCACCGATGTCCTCAATCGATGCGGGTCCGATCAATTCGACTCGATCGTACCTCACTCTGACGCTCCATACAAGGCAAACTTTAAAGTGTTTCTAACCAACATGACGTTTGCCCTTCCAAAAATTGTTAACAACCTTAAAACCTAACTCGTTAAGGCTAAATTTGTATTGTTTAACATATTGTAGATGTAAATAGAGATTTGCCAAAGTATGGTAAACCAACCTAAGTTTGCCCTGTTGAATGTTGCCAGCGACTCTATTATGTGCATCATTAAGTTTAGATTATCCGATAGGTGTGAATAGAGCTCTGGTTTGCCGTGTATGGTGTGGCAAATCGTTCGTGTAATTAAAGGAATTAGAAAATGAAACACCGTGATTGCGTACTGGTACTGACGAATTGCTAGATGTGATCATTAGTGCCGGAAAGACATTGCGGGACGCTGATTGTTGATTGTTATTATTAGGAATAATAAAATTTATTTAGTTTTTAGACGAACATCTTATAAATAAGTAAGAATATATTATTACGATTTTTTAAGGCAATAAGTTATTATGGAATCATAATATTATCTTAGTCCATTCTGAAAAAACTGGTACCGTTCAGGAATGATGATATATACCAGATTTCATGTTAAATTAATAAAATTTTATTATGTACATAGATTTAAAATTGGTCTATCCTAAATCTATGGTGACAGATTTCTTAAATTCTATCTTCCGAAATTTTGAATATATGACCAAACTAGCGAATGCCCGCGACTTCGTCTGCGTGGTTTAAGGTTTTTTGGTTCCCGCGGGAACTCTTTAATTTTCCGCGATAAAAAGTAGCCTATGTGCTATTTCAGACTATAATCTATCTCTGTGCCAAATTTCAGCCAGATCCGTTTAGCCGCTGGGAAGTGATTGAGTAACAAACATCCATACATCCATCCAAACTTTCGCATTTATAATATTGGTAAGAAGTAATATAGTGGCATGAGTTACCAGGCAATATAAGGTGTATTCTAATACTTTGCATAAAAATAGGTATGCTGATACTAATCATTTAATTGCTGAACGGGCCCGATAATCTATTCTTTTTTTGTACAATGTAATCTGGATTAAAATGATTACTTATTTAATACAACAAGAAAGGAAAGGAAGAATTGCGCTTCAAAAATGAAACGCCAATTAATTAATCAGCAAAAAACTAGAAATAGATCGGTCTTGTGTTTGGAATCTTTGATATAATTTCCTAGAAAAAAAATAAAGGCTGCGAAGTAGATCGGTGGCGGAACTTGAGATGATTTCGCGTAGGGTTATCACTCATCAGTTGCCAGTTGTTTTAGTTCATGAAATAGTCTAGGCAATAAAGCTAGTGGACACCAACAATAATTCCTCAGACGACGAAACTTTACAGATTGATAAAGTATTCATTAAGAGTTAAACGTATATTATAAATATCCAATAAGAAATTAAAAAGGAAGTAAGGTTTTTTATGCTATATCCAATTGTTAAAGAACCAAGGTAGGTACATTATCGCGTAAATGCAGTTTAGATTTGATAATAAAATCGGTTTAAATATCGATGTTTCTCTTTTTTTTTGATATTTCTGGTATGAGTCTAAATGATTTAAAATGAAATCGAGAAAATATTCAGCCATAAATATTAAGTTTTAGGTATAAATACCTAACTTCCGCATGTTTTTTTGGATATTTTTGTATTCGTTTTGGTTCATACCGTACTATAACCCTTGGAAGTTTCAGCGACTGAGGATTTAATGCGGGGGTAATAAAGACTAAAAACTAATATTCAATCCTTTTTTCACGAGCCATATGAAAAAACAGTTTTTTTTGCCTGACTATCAACGTATATTATATTTTTACCTGGTATGGAAAGATCGATTAGAAACATGTGGCTTATTCAAGACTAGCTGATGCCCGTGATTTCGTCCGCGTGGAATATGTTTTTTTTAATTCCCACGGGAACTCCTTATTTTTCCGGGATAAAATGTAGCCTTTGTCACTCTCCAGGTCCTCAACTATATCCATAGGAATCTCTTAGTGCCCCCCGAAGCATGGAGTCGTCTGTATTATCAATAAACATGATGATGAATGACAACTTGAAGCAGAACTTTCGGATTTAGTTTTATTTTGTACTGCTGTGTAGTGCTTAAAACTTTCTTATTTCCAGTACATACTAATATTAAATAATGCCTGTGTGCCTGCTACGCTTTCAAGGCCTAACTGCTTATCCGATTTTGAACCGAGTTTGGTACAGAGATAGGTTAATTTTTATACCGGAAAATTAAACATTTTCCATGGGATATGATAAAAACCTAAATCCTCATGGATGAAGTTGCGGGTATCTTCTAGTATATTAAGAATTGTCAATCAAATGCCGTAAGAAGCAACTTTGCAATGGTGTGCAAATTTTAGCAACAAATCCATATCCATACTAATATTATAAATGTGAAAGTGTGTCTGATTGTCTGCTACGCTTTCACCACCCACTTATTCAACCGATTTTGGTGAAATTTTGTACAGGGATAGAATAGATATCCCGGGGAAGGACATAGGCTACTTTTTATCCCGGAAAATTAAGGAGTTCCCGCGGGAATCGAAAACCTTAATAAACGCGGATTTAGTCGCGTGAATCATCTAGTAAACAATAAACAAGAAACGCTTCTCAAGTAGCAGCCCTATGAAAGGCGTGGCGTGTTGGGAGCGGCTCAAATGCCGTTAGAAGAACTGGAAGCAGGCAGATGTGACGTCAGAACACGTGCCGAGCGAGCATGGCTTTCCTGTGTGCTTAGCATGCGCGCAACGAGATTATCTCGCGACGAGAGAGAGAGAGATGTTGTCGTTGCCGGCAAATTTATGGTTTACTCTAACATGCACAAAGTGCGGTATATTACAGGAAAAAAAAGTCGACATGTAAAGGTTTGTAGAGAAAAATACCACAGATAAGAAATATTACTAATATTATAGGCTATAGAAATATTACTAATATAGAAATAGAAAGAACTTAAACCACGAACTAGGACTCAACAGTACGCAAAGGCGGTCTTTATTTATTTCTATTTCTGTTATTTTGTGTGCAATAAAGATTTAATAATAATAATAATACTCTTATCTCTACTTTTGACGTAACGAGAAAAGTAACCATGTTAGCTTCGATAGAGAAATAGAGATAACGGGTAGATATAATTTTACTCGTGCGTATGCTAGGCATACTGGGCGCGTATTTGCCTGGTGGGAGGCGTCGGCCGTGGCTAGTTACCACCCTACCGGCAAAGCGATTACGCGTTCCGGTACGATGCCGTGTAGAAACCAATTAGGGGTATGGGTTTAATATAACTGCCATGCCCCTAAAAGGCTAGCCCGCTACCATCTTAGACTGCATCATAACTTACCATCAGGTGAGATCGCAGTCAAGGGCTAACTTGTAGTGGATAAAAAAAACAGCGTAGGGCTGTAGTGCTTTGCTTAACTGAACGTAAAGTACATTTTAGGTAAAGATGTTAAATCATTTGCTCTATATCGAAAAAGTCTCTGCCCAGTTGTGAAAAGAGTTATGATGATGATGATAAAGAAATTTTTCAGTAAGAGTTTTTGCCCTCAACAACTATCGCTTTGTATTTATTTTAAGGGAGTTAATCGCTGGTATGCTTTCGAAATAACAAATTGTTTGTCTCTGCTTTGTTCAGTGGGGCTAAATTGGGGTAAGTAAACTGTATGTCGTGTAACATGACGCTATTGTGACAAATTATACTTCTGTCAAAGATTTATTATACATGAGCTTACGATCACTTGATCTGTTGACACATGTTTCAATTCCATAGGGATTAAATCATACTGATAATATAAATGCGAAAGTGTGTTTATTTGTTGGTTTGTCCTTTAATTACGCCGCAACAGAGCAACGGATCGACGTGGTTTTTGGCATGGATATACATAGTTGAGGACCAGGAGAGTGACATAGAATACTATGCCATAATGCTTGATAAATATGCAAATTAGCAAAATTCAGATACACCCAGAAAAGGCCGGTAAGGTGACACAGGTATATAGATGACTAGCTGATGCCCGCGACTTCGTCCGTGTGGTATAAGTTTTTTTGATTCCCGTGGGAACACTTAAATTTTGCGGGATAAAAAGAAGCCTATGTTCTTCCCAAGGATACAACCAATCCCTGTATGAATTTCACCAAAATCGATTGAACAAATGGGCCATGAAATAGTAGCAGACACAGACACACTTTCGCATTTATAATATTACTGTAGAGATTAACACAAGGAAAAGTGCAGCAATGTACGCGCCCAACATAAATTTGATAAATCAACAGAGATTGTCACTGGATACTACTACGAGATACTCTACTAGGTCAGATTATAATCCCAACAATAGGAAACTGTACGCTTTCCGTCACTTGCATGGGGATTCGTGACTCGATGTTATCAGCTGATAAGGAAGGAATTCAGTGATTGCGAAACGGCCGCAATGGTTTGTTGCTACCTCTTTAATTGATGTGTTTATCTTTTATCTAATTTCTGAGTTTTCACTGGTCTGGTCTGGTGGGAGGCTTCGGCCGTAGCTACTTACCACCCTACTGGCAAAGACGTACCGCCAAGCGATTTAGCGTTCCAGTACGATGCCGTGTAGAAACCGACGGGGGCATGGGTTTAATATAACTGCCATACCCTAACAGGTTAGTCCGGTACAATGTTAGACTGTATCATCATTTACCATCAGATGAGATGGCAGTCAAGGGCTAACTTGTAGTGGAATTAAAAAAAACTTTGATATTAATTACTGTAATCTATTTTTACTAATGTTAGCATTATATTACCGTTTGTCATTGTATCTCATGAAACAGGAAGTATCAGTCAATTTGCCTCGTTTCATGGCAATCGATTAAACTGCGGATACCGACGCCATATTGAAAATAGTTAGTATAAATACGAGTTTTTGAACGACGATAAGGCAGTCTCCTGCAGGGCGCGACTCAGCGATTATTCAATACTTTTGTGTTTAGATCGCAATTTGGCTTGGAGTTACCGATAGCAATCGTTGCCAGATCAAATGAATATTGTCTTTAAGTTGAGCTAACTTTTATCTATTTCCATTAAATCTCTCGTGGAACCTCTACACGTTTAACCATTTATTCGTGCAAGTTCCAAATGAGAGTACAAATATATTAAAAGGGTCTCAATAATATCTACTTCTGGATTGTCGCTTACACTAATTTTTATAAACCTGCTGTACCAATTACAAATTACTTGAATAAAACAATAATATTAAGACTTTAATATGTTAAATTATCGGCTCTAAGCTTCTTATAACGTACGCCTGTTAGAGGTAGACTGTTTCTGGTATGTAATATTAACAAATTACTACTTTAAGTTTTTTAACAATCAAACGATTTTAATAAATGAAATGATCTCCGCACCTGCACCTATTTCAAATATTTAAGTTCTAAACTTATTACAAATTGCCTCAGTATTATGAATTAACACATCGAATAACTAGCAAATTAATTTGCTAGTTTATATGATATAAAACCACTTAACTCGTTTGGAATCTAGGTGTGTTCTATCAGATACAAATTAATCTAACCTACATTAATATGTAGATTAATTTGTATCTGATCTGCTTCTAATATTAATATTATTCTAATATTATTTATATAATCCCTCTGGAGAAGCAAATAACTTGACTCTACCTTCACCTAATTTTAATTTTGTTATCGTTTATTTGCAACATACATTTTATGATGTACAATTATGATTTCCAAATTTAAGAAATAGGAAATTAATTGATACAATTTAATTATGAATCCATAATTAATTAATCAATCCAGTTTAATTGTTATTCCATGCTTACCAATCTTCTAATTAATTCACAGGGAACATTTAATATTAAGAACATCAGAAACAATGACTATGCTCTATTTTCAAAATTCAGCATCAGATTTAATTGGCTTTTGGAAAAGATACTAATCTATTAAATCAAATAAGTGTTATAGGAACTGTCATCCACCTATATAATTGCGTTTTATTTCGTGACTGTCGATTGTAGGGAAGATAACACAGCCTCGATGGCAAAGTGTGGTCAGTGGTACCGTCAGAGTGATTTATTGCGATCAAGTGATAAAAGCGTCAAATTGAGAAAACGAGGCAATACAAATATTGACATCTCAGTAAATCTAAAACTAAACCTTTAATTGGCATTGTATTTTTAGTGTTTTTTTTTAGTTTTTGATTTTAAATTATTTCATTCCCTCAAATATAAATTATAAAGTATTATAGCAGTTCGTATTGCTAGTATACATTTGTATTTCGGTCCCAAAGTATAGTTTCTAGCTATAACACTCATAAGAGAACTCACAGTTAGACGACAACACTGCGCCAGGGAGGCCCAGGTGCAGTGTTGAGCGACGGGACCCGGGACGGATCACGTTAAGACAAACGTGATCCGTCCCGGTTCGATTCCGTTCAATTTGGGAATTTATAATTTCTGAATTTTCTCTGGTCTGGAGGCGTCGGTTGTGGCTAGCTACCCCCCTACAGGCAAATACGTACCGGTTATCGTACATATGATGCACATATTGAAGCTGACTAGGAGTATAGGTTTAATATAACTGCCATACCCCTAACAGGTTATCCCGCTACCATCTTAGACTGCATCACCACTTGCTATCACGTAAGAGCGCAGTGAAGGGCTAACTTGCGGTGGCACATAGCCTACTTTTTATAATGGAAAATTAAAGTTCCCGCGGGAACCAAAAAACCTCAATCCACGCGGACGAACTCGCGAGCATCAGCTAGTATTAGTATGGATTATCTCACTCCTTAATCCTTTGCAATCCGGATTTCGTCGGTACGGTTACTGCTCTCATTAAAGTTACTGATGACATTCGATGGTCCATGGAAAATAAGCAGCTTATAATTCTGACTTTACTTGATTTCAGTAACGCTTTCAATACTGTTGATCATAATATTCTGATAAGTTTGCTGCAGTCTAATAACATAACTCCGTTGGTGCTTGACTGGTTTCCTAGTTACCTCGAGTTGGCCGACGACAGCGCATACAGATGTTACGGCCGGGGTACCTCAGGGTGGCGTGTTATCCGCTTTACTTTTCGCTATTTTTATTAATTATATTACCAAAAACATATCTTCTCTCTATCACATGTATGCAGACGATGTCCAAATATATCGCCCTACTCTTGATAGCCTTTGTTCTGCTGTCTCTGCTATCAATGAAGATTTAGCTATAATTTCCGAGTGGAGCAGGCGGTATGCTATCTAGTCTCAGGCTATCATTATTGGCAGTCCTAGGATGATTGTTCGAGTTGATTAGCAAAATCTCCCTCCTGTTATATATAATGGGGTAACTATACCTTACTGTGTTTGTACTAAGGACCTTGGCATATATTTGAATCGTGATTTATCGTAGTCTACACAAATTAAAGAGCTAAGTAGAAAAACATTTTTTGCAATGAGCTAATTGCGTCGTATTCGTTCTGTTTTACCAATTCCAAACAAAGTTATGTTAACACATTCCCTTCTACTTTCTATTCTCGATTATGCAGACGCAAGTTATCTTAATTTGACTGAGGACCAACTTAATAAGCTTGAGCGACTCCAAAATCTTGCTATTCGGTTCATATTCGGCCTTCGTAAAAATTACCACGTATCTGAATTTTGTCAAAAGCTCAAGTGGCTTCCTATTCGCCGTCGCCGGGAACTTCATGTTCTTTCACTTCTGTACCGTGTTCTATTTGACCCAAAAACTCCCTCTTACCTGAAGGAGAAGTTAAAATTTGTGGGAGATCAGTCCGAAATACGAACAACCCGAAAATTAACTTTATGCATACCATCGCATAAGACGAAATTTTATGCGCAGTCTTTCACAGTACAAGCTGTTTTAATGGAATGCTCTCCCATTAAACATACGACAATCAAGGTCAATGGAAATATTTAAAAAATCTGTTAAGTATTTATATTTATCTTAATACAGACGATTAGTTTCATTGTTATTAAATTTATGTAGTATTAAATATATAATATATATAAGTTTATTTTCATATATTTACTATGAGTATTATGTTATTTGTGTAAATTGTTTATGTATTAATATATAGGTATTTGTTTGTATTTTTGTATTTATATATTAATACACCACCCGCAAGTTAATCTCCTTGACTTCTCCTAATCTCCTCAAAATGTTATATATGCGTTTTATTTCTTAGGATCAAAATACAAGTCAAATTGGATAATTTATATGATGTATATTTCGACTTGGTTTGCAATAATATATTAACCAGAATACGCAGAACATAAATTTTTAAAAGTTGGTTTCCTGAATGCGGGTTCCTTAGGAACCCGGCATGAGGAATTTATTGTGGCTATGGATCGCTTTAAAGTAGATCATGGCAATTAATGAGACATGGCTGCGCGCGGGAGAAGAAGGGAAAGCGCCTACAGTTCCTGGGTATCGCCTACGACACGTTCCACGACCAGACTTTGTGCGCGGGGGACGGGGTGGAGGAGTTGGGTTTTACATTAAGCGAGGTATAAACGTTCGCGTGTGTGAGGTGCCAGGGCATGAGTCAGTTGAGCAGATGTGGTTAAGTACAAAGGTTAATGCTTCTAGGATAGCGATTGGCACGGCGTACAGGCCACCATGGTTCGACACAGACCATTTTCTAGATGTAATCACGGAGAGTATCCAGTCGTTTTCGAATCATGATTATATCTGTGTTTTGGGGGATTTTAACATAAATTTTATAAAAAAAGAGGATTCTAAGACAAAAAAACTTATCACATTTTTTAATACAGTACAACTAATTCAAGTAGTTCAAAGTCCAACTCATTTCACAGTTAATAGCGAATGCTTAATTGATATAATTTTTACTGATATTCCTATCATTAAAGTCACTGTATCGCCCATACCTAGTCTAAGTAATCATGCATTTCTTTCTTGTCTGTGAGTTGAATCTTAAGAAAAAGAAAGCACCACCTAAATTGGTAACATACAGATCGCTTCAAAATATATCTCTAGATTTGTTTAATATGCACCTAGGTATGATTCCATGGGCCTTACTATCATCCATGGATGACGTTAATTTACTTGTGTCGTCTTTTAATAGTTACCTGAAAGCACTTTTTGACGTTCATGCCCCAAAGCGAACTAAACTAACTAAGGATCGATATGAGCCGTGGATCACATGTACTGTAAAGCACATGATGAAGCGCATCTTAAGTGGCGTAGCTTGAAAACTGATGCGAATAAGGATAATTACTTACAATATAAGAAATTAGTAATAGAAGCATTGGACAATGAAAAATGCGCGTACTTTGCATATGAAATAAACAGTAAAATAAATTATCCTAAGGTGCTTTGGTGTAACCTCAAAAGTTCTGTGCTCCCAAAGAAAGATATAAACCTGCCTTCTCATATTTGTCCTGATGAAATAAATAAGCACTTTTTAGATGTTCCGGGCACAAGTGACGTGTCTATCTCTCAGCTTACTCTATACGAATTTGATAGGTTGACAACTACATCATTTGCACTAAGTTTGTCAAGTCAGGCAGAGATTTTTAAAATTATTAAGAGTTTGAATTCTAATGCGGAAGGTAATGATGAGATGACCCTAGACATGTTGCTCATGACGCTTCCCCAAAGCCTTGAAGTTATCACAACGATTGTTAACACTTCAATCAAAACGGCAACCTTTCCGGAGGCGTGGAAAGTAGCAGTGATACGCCCTAAACCTAAAACTAGTAATCCTGTTAACATGAAAGACCTGCGTCCGATCAGTATATTGCCTTGTGCGTCGAAAATTTTGGAAAAGGTGGTCTCCTTGCAAGTTACTAAGTACCTCGAGCATAATAATTTGTTACCAGAGTTGCAGTCAGGTTTTAGAGCTGGAAGAAGTACAGTAACTGCGCTTTTGGATGTGACGGACAATACGGCGCAGGATAAAAGAATGTGTACGATCTTGGTTTTATTGGATTTTTCACGTGCGTTTGACAGTATATATATAGCGTTGTTGTTGTCAAAATTATCATATCATGGCTTCGATATAAATGCGGTCAAATGGTTCAATAGCTATTTAAGCAATAGGACGCAGTATGTAGAAGTTACACAGGAAGATGGAAAGAAATGTTGTTCTGATGTTATATTTTTTGGAACTAGAGCACAAATTAATAAAATTAATTTTAACTCGGCCAGCGTTTGTTTAATGGGTAATGCGTTGGAGCGTGTGTTTGAAGCCCACAACTTAGGTTTGCTTATGGACTCGGACTTAAGGTTCGAAAAACATGTAGCCACGGTAGTGCGAAACTGTTTTTTCCGATTAAAGATCTTATACAAGATCCGTAAATATATTAGCCAGGATGTGCGAATTCGGCTAGTGGAAGCTTTAATTTTGTCAAAGCTTAACTATGCCGATGTGGTCTATGGTCCTCGTTTGCTGATCAGAACGAGCAAGCTGATTCAGCGAGTACAGAACGCGTGTGCGCGATTCTGTTTCGGCATCCCTCCTAGAACTCATGTTACACCTTATTTAAATAAACATAAGCTTCTAAAAATGAGATCTCGGAGGAAATTACACCTTGCGAGCTTACTTTTCGGAGTTTTTAGAAGTGGTAGACCATCCTATATTTATGATAAGCTGGGAAGGATGTACGAGGGCCGAGAACATTTCAGAGGTGCACGTAAGCCTTTAAGTGTTCCGCATCATTGCTCAGCTGCGTTTAGAGGGAGTTTTAAATATGCGGCGACCCGATGTTAGAACAATATCCCTCCACCCATTCGGGAATGCCGCAGCATGCATGCTTTTAGGCGTAAATTAAAACAGTATATTTTGTTAAAACAAACGGAACATGAAAATGTCGCTGTTAATATATCAATTATATAGATAGGCATATAGTTTGGCATTTAATAAATAGTTAAAATAATAGATATATTTAATTTGTAGTATATTTGGTGTAGGTATACTTGTTTTAATTTATTTGCATGTGATCTATTGTATAATGTGCATAAATATGTTATATATATTATAATATACGTTTATAATTATATATTTAAGATTCTTTTAATATTTGTATAGATTTCTTTAATATTTACTTTTATATGTTGTTTGTTGATTCTCTTGCTTTGGCCTTGAGTATGAATAATATTTATGTGAATGCTTTGACTTAGGTTTAGTGGATTATCGATGTGTTAAGTTATAGTGTAAGTTGTAAAATATTTAGAGGTATAAGTATTCATATCCGATGGCTGTGACGTCACCCGGGTCACAGCTGAAAATCAGCGTCAGGCAACATGCATGCATTTGTATGTATAATGCCGGACACACGGCTGAGCTGTACACCCATTCCGGGTGGTGTCATAGACAAACATACATTTGTGTGTACAGCTACGTATGACAGATGTTTGCCTGTAACACCATTTGTGAATAAATATGTTTTCTTTCTTTCTTTCTTTCTTCTTTCTAATCCTATCCTAAGGTTGCCTGGCAGAGATCTCTGCTAAGCGATACGGCCGCCTTTTTGTACTTTTTCTGTTTATTTCTGTTCCTTAATTATTTTTTTTTCTTTATAAAAATAATAATAATTATTATTATTTTTGGTTCTTTTTTAAAATAATCAATGCATTCCCGTTCGCTCCGATTTACAATAAAGAAATCAGTCCAATTTCGTGGCAAACTTCACGCATAAATTTTGTTATTTTCTGCTTCTGTGCTTCCGATGGTATCAGACAACGAGGCCCTTTCGTTTCGAAATCGTGAAACGTACATAGTCACAGTGATTTAATGCTAGACCGAGCATTCTAATTGATGTTTTGTTAGATTCAGACTTTAACTGGGGCCATTTGAAATAGAGTGGACCATTAAATTGCTAACAACTCGGGAACGTCCTTGTAGTTTGCTTAGTTAGGACTTCTGTGCTGGATAAGTTGAGATACAAACTTAGCTTCAATTCAGTTTTTTTTTATCCACTACAGTTAGCTCTTGACTGCGATCTCACTTAATGGTGAGTGATGATGCAGTCTAAGATGGTAGCGGGCTAACCTGTAATGAGCATAGCAGTTATATTAAATCCATACCCCTAATCAGTTTTCATACGGCAACGCACAGGATCGCTAAATCGTTTGGCGGCACCTCTATGCCGGTAGGGTGGTAATTAGCCAAAGCCGAAGCCATCCACCAGGCAAAATTATCGTTTAGGTAGCCTACGCCGACTTCTTAAAAAGTTGAATTCATAATTGTAATGCATAAACTCAAAAACTACTCAAGTTATTTTTAATAATCTTTCACCTGCAGAAAGCTATTTATCAATAATAACAAACAGGCTATAATATTTTATATTCAAAAAATCATAATCTACGAAAATTGCAATAATGTGAATTAAGTCGGAAAAAATCGCCTCATCTGAGAGCTTCCGTAAATGGGCGTGCGCTGCGTAAATAGTTAAAGTTACACAAAAACAATTAAACTACAAACTATTTATATAGAACTAGATGATGCCCGCGACTTCGTCCGCATGGATTAAGTTTTTTAAATTCCCGCGGGAACTCCTTAATTTTTCGGGATAAAAAGTAGCCTATGTCCTTCCCCGGGATATAAACTATCCCTGTACCAAATTTCATCAAAATTCGGTTGAATGGATGGGCCGTGAAAACGTAGCAGACAGACAGATAGATAGACAGACAGAAACGCTTTCGCATTTATAATATTATAATATAGTATGGATTAATAGCCATTGAGCAATCCACTCGGTTAGAATGCGGAATGCTCTGCGTGCTGTGATAATCGCCGCTAATCACAGTTAAACACCGCGACACACCTCAACGCGACCGTTGGTTATAATAAACTATAGATTCACCTTTTATGGCGTTTCCTAAGAAGTGGGAAAAATTCTATAGAATGAATAAACAATTGGCCATTATCGCCCACACGCCTTTGATTTTCGTGGAATCGAATGAGCACAATAAATTAAGAATACTTTGTTGCTGGCTTTTATAGCTTTTTAAGTAGTCATTTACTTTGTTAATAGCTTGATTTTGTTGATCTACTACAGTGACCTTCTCTTATTGCCTTTCAGACCATTGCCGGCTCACTACTGAGCACGAGTCTCCTCTTGGAATAAGAAGGGTTCGGCCATAATCCACCACGGCCATAATCCGCACTTGAAACATTATGAGAAACTCGACGTGCAGCGGTTTCCTCACGATGTTTTCCTTCATCGTTTGAAGCACAGATAATTTGTGGTTTGAAGCAAGTAATATTTTTAATTTCCTAGAACGCACATAACTTAAATAGTTGGTGGTTCGTGTCCTGGGATCGAACTCGCGACCCCATACAGGAGGTCGGGTATCTTTACCACTACCCTTATCGTCGAGTTTTTTATTTCTTTTGATATTGAATTCAAAACTTTTGCTCAAAAATTCTGTAATAGCTTATTCCAGGTTAATAAATTTAACAGCTTGAGTCTTTAGCCAATCAAAGACTCTCTCTTTAGATTATCACATTACAAACAAAACCTTAACTCTGGTATTCGTTAGTAGTAGAACAGATAAGTTTAGTTTAGCATTCGTATTATATTCTCAACCCATTGCTGCGCCGGCCCACTACTAAGCTAGGTCTCCCTTTAGAATGAGATGGTTGAAGGCTATAGTCCACCGGGCTGGCCAAGTGCAGATGGACTCTGTGAGTCACTCAGGACAAAGCCTTTTATAGTGTCATTTCATTTTATTTCATTTATTCAATTTCAATTTAGGTACACTATAGGTACACATATTGACGTCCATTACTTACATATATAACATGATGGTGATAATTAGTTACGGTATCTTAAAACTAAAGCTACGAGGATTCTAAACGCGCCCTGGTCTGGGAAGAGCCGGGTTTTTTTTCGTTATCATCATCTCACAAATCATCTTAAATAAGGAACTATTACAGCAAATTTCATTTCATTTATTTAATCGTTTGACTCTTACATAGTTTAAGACCTTAAAATAATTTTACATAGTACGAACAGTCTACCTCCAACGAGCAAAGGATATTAAAGTCGCACTTAATATTAACATTTGATTAAACAATTCATAATTAGTACAAATGATTAATTAGTAAAAACAGATTAGTAGTTAGGTAGGTACTAAGAAATAATTTGTTTTTCAAAAAAGATTGGGAAGCGGAAATCCAACTTCTAAACTTAACACAATTGTAGCTAAGTACACATTAACAATATAATTCATAACTAGCAGTAATAACCAGATTACCGCCCGCGGTATGGCCGTGTACATTACAACCCAGCTCAGGGTTGTGATGGACGTACCCGTATTTATGAAGACGTAATAAGGTCCCGCCCACGGCTTGCGAGCCTGCTTCTAAGTCTTTCATGGGCGTTTTAGAGCGAATCAGGGGGCAATTTAAATCCATAATCTATATAACATAATTTATATTCTACTAGCGAATGCCCGCGACTTCGTCTGCGTGGTTTGAGGTTTTTTGGTTCCCGCGGGAACTCTTTAATTATCCGGAATAAAAAGCCTATGTGCTATTCCAGACTATAATCTATCTCTGTGCCAAATTTCAGCCAGATCCGTTCAGCCGTTGCGGCGTGATTGAGTAACAAACATCCATACATCAGGACATCCATACATCCAAACATCCATACATCCAAACATCCATACATCCATCCAAATTTTCGCATTTATAATATTAGTAAGATACTAATATTATAAATGCGATGGATGTTTGTTACTCAATCACGCTAGAAAGGCTTAACGCATCGATATAGAAAGGTACTAAAATTTTACATCAATGGCTGAACGGATCTGGATGAAATTTGGCACAGAGATAAATTTTAGTCTGAAATAACACATAGGCTACTTTTTATACCGTCATTGCACGTTTAGCATTGCATATTCGGCGCTAAAGATGCTCCGGTGTCGGAGTGAAACGTACGTTGAGAATAATTTGGAAGATATGTGTAGTATGGCTTGCTGGGCGGTGAATGTCGCAATCTTCATGCTGTACAAAATAAATTTTGCCTGGTGGGAGGCTTCGGCCTTGGCTAGTTACCACCCTACGGGCAAGGACGTGCCGCCAAGCGATTTAGCGTTCCGGTACGGTGCCGTGTAGACACCGAACAGGGGTATGGGTATAATATAACTGCCATATCCCTAACAGGTCAGCCCGCTACCAGCTTAGACTGTAGCATCACTTAGCATCAGGTGAGATCGCAGTCAAGGGCTAACTTGTAGAGGATAAAAAAAAATTGTCTGCTTTGGCGGATTATAGCGAATTAAACTTCTACTTCCTTCATTATAATGGATTTCCGCAAAGTAGCCTGCCTAGTAAGCCTGCTTCTGTCCAATAGTACCAGTATAAACCTCACGTAACCGAGGCAGGAAGCCGTCGTTTAATTTGGCTTAGGCTAGACGCGTGGGCGGACCTGAATGGAGACCTGGCCACCTCCGGACCGAAGTACTTTCTAACATCATTCATAACTCCTATTAATAACAGGCTATCGCCCTGCAGTTGTAAAGCAAGCCACTAAAGTCAGGGTTACGATACGATAGACATGTTTATGCGGGCGTAATTATGTTTCGCCCGCGATTCTTCACAATTAAATACCCAGCTTCAGACTCTGTTAGAAAATTTTCAGCTTCTAAACGTTATGAGATTATCAGGTAAAACCGGTTGAATCTAAATCTAAGTATTATCTTTACTCAAAATTGGTACACTCCTTAACTTCCGGGATAATCATTCCCTATGTCACTCTCCGGGTTCTCAACTGCAAAATGCAAAATCACGTCGATCCGTTGGTCTTGTGGCGGTCTTCGCAGTCCGCACATAATCCAATAGATGGCATTACTAGTACGATTCACGCGACCACGAAGAGCCCAACTCACGATTACGAAGCGTTCTCTGAATTACGCTATATATATGACCTCCAAAGATGAACGGTCGGACCAGTGGTCCCCGAGCACAACACCCGCTCGGAGGATGATCATCCTTTGTTACGGTCGAGCCATATCACCTGCTCCCGTACATTGGTGACTCCGACGTGATCTCCAAGCCGCCGCCGACGATCAAAAACAAGCCGACGTGACGTCACAGCCCCTGCCGACGCACATCAAGCCGACGTCACGCCCTCACTCGTCAGACTTGAGCAACATCGTACATCACAATATAAACCCTGCAGTCATCGCAGCGAGGACAGCATCATCAGTACGCACAGCGGGACACAACAGCATCACAACGCAGCACAGCAGCACAGCAATCCAACGCAGCACGACAAAACTCAACGCAGCACAGCAACCAACGCAGCACAGCAACCAACGCAGCACAGCAACCAACGCAGCACAGCAACCAACACAGCACAGCAACCAACGCAGCACAGCAACACAACGCAGCAACGCCGACCGATGTTCCGGCACAGCCGCTCACAGAGCCACACGCTCAGCGGCCAGCAATAGTCGATACGCAACAGAATATCAGTACACAGCCCGTCGACGCCAGTACCAGCCGTACAAGTGGGTCACACAGCCTCAGAGTAGTATGAGCCTACAACGCCACTACCCTGGTTGTTGCACGACGCCGCTTCACTGAGTACTTCCCGACGCAGCGCTTACCTGAATGTTCATCGACGCCACTTCTCTAGATGCTTGCAACGCCGCTCAACTGTATGCTGACGCCCTCCAGACTTGAAGGGGAGTGATGTGGCGGTCTTCGCAGTCCGCACATAATTCAATAGATGACATTACTAGTACGATTCACGCGACCACGAAGAGCCCAACTCACGATTACGAAGCGTTCTCTGAATTACGCTATATATACGACCTCCAAAGATGAACGGTCGAACCAGTGGTCCCCGAGCACAACACCCGCTCGGAGGATGATCATCCTTTGTTACGGTCGAGCCATATCACCTGCTCCCGTACAGTCTGTTGCAGCGAAATTGGAGGACAAACAAACAAACACACTTTCGCATTCTTAATATAATTATGTTATTATGTTATACTAATTGAAAATAATACAATAGAACTTAATGCTAGCTAGCCTGACCTAATTACTATATAAATCATGCCCACGTGGAATGGTGGCAAGAATGCTGGCTGCATTTCCGCGCTTGACAGCCAGGCTGATCCTTTGCGCAAAAAATGAGCCAGCCCTTCTGTCACCAGATGAGGCAATTAACCGCGGTGTAATATCTCGCAAACATTTTTTGGCACTAAGACTCCACGGCCCAAGGGTCTCCACGGCAAACGGAACAAATATGTAACTCTCTATGAGAGAGGCATACTTCCGCCGCTTGCCGGTTTCAGCCTTTTCTGCTGCGGCTCCCGGACTTGATGCTGTCTCCCTGATATGACACGGGGCCAATGTGTCTACGCATGTTGCGTCCCACATTAGCGCCCGTCCCCGTTCACAAGGAACCATACTTATTATACTAATTAACTAATAATTATATAAATTATACTGGGCTTATTAGTATGACCATTATTAATATTATAGGCGATTCACGATCTGGTTGTTATACATGTTTATCTATTATTTTGACTTTAGTTTTATTAAACCATACCATAATCGGTTTCGACACGGCATCGTACCGGAACGCTTAATTCGAAATTAAATTATAGTAGGAGATTCCGTATAAGAAATTTATACCCTCATGTGTTATTTATTTGTTATTATATACTCATTGACATATCGTGAATAGGTTGCCTAGTCAAATTGCGTACGGATAAGATCTATATCCATATACATACAATCGTTAAGGGATCAACGCACAGCCTAAACCGTTGGGGTTAGAAACTTGAAATTTTGAATTAATACCGGATCTTAGACCATTATAAATTCCCGAATTGAGATTAAATAAAAAATAAAATCACTCATTTATTCGATTTACGAAGCCTATATGAAAGTCTTGTAAATGTAGCCAATAGGAGTGCATCATCATTTCCTGTCGGACGACAAGAAATAAATTGTCGGCAATGAAAATGCAGTAGGAAACTATCATTTCTATTGAAAACAAGCGGGAAAAACTTAATACATAATGCAGACGCTTTCAGATCAATATAATGCGATGCAGCTTCCATCTGGGCCGATTGAAAAACATTGTAACCATGCGATGTTCTATAATTTGAGAAACATGGTGACGTTGATACATTTCGAGAATAATGTCCTCCCGACAGAATTTCGGCCACGGTGGCCTATAATCTCCAGGAAGATTAGCCATCTAGAAAGAAATAAAAAAACATTTATTTCCAAATTGTGCCATCCTTAACAAGTATACCTAAAGAGGTAGATCACCCCTGTACCTCAACGATCTAAACAAGATCTATAATCTGCGCGGGAGATTATAGTGCATAAGTATCACAAGTGTGTGTGCGCATACACAGGTGCACTCTGTTCCTTTACTCACTAACCACTAGACCAGTGAGGTCAGTATTTCGAGAATAGAATAGAATGGAAATTCTAAAACACGAACTTCGACCACGTATTAAAACAATGCCAGCCCCAGCATCATGTACAGAAGATGTCCTTTAGGGTTTTAGCTTTAGGGGATTTTCCTGAACATAAAAAATGAGATTCGAAATTTGTTTTTTTAATATTTTGAGACAGTTTTTGGAAAATAGTACCGATCTAGAGGCGTAAGTGTATAGTTGCATAGTAAAGGCACCGCGGCCCATTGAGACAGGCAACAGCGATACGATCACTGCACGAGTCCTGTTTATCCCGCATCGGTATACTGTTTATTATTCTGTTCTAGCTATAAAATATGCTGATATGAAATAGCAAGACGTTTAGTGAAACTTAGGTTTAATAAAGCCTTGATTAGGTATTTGATTATATACTCTAACAAAATATAATAGGCCTCATAATAGGACTACGTGATTGTGATACGCATCTCTAGTTTTTTTGTTAATGCTGCAACACGGCATCAGCTAAAATCTTCTAACCAGTAAGCCGATCTGTTGTGTGAAGAATCGTTTGAAGCGCGCTCAGAAGATTCTTCACACAACAGATACTACTAAGCACGTCTGCCCTCCCCGATTGTCGAAAAGTTGCCGATTTGCGTCAAAGTTCGGCGTCAAAGTAAAATAAACCATAAGAAAGAAAGAAAGAAAGAAAGAAAAGAAATTTATTTCCAAATTGTGCCATACATAACAAGCATACCTAAAGAGGTAGATCACCCCTGCACCTCAACGATCTAAACAAGATCTATTATCTAAACAACAATGGATGAGGCGCAGGGATGAACCATATCACGCATGGCACAACCCAAAAAATGGCCCAGGCTCAGCATAATGCTGTATGTTCAGTGCAAGCACTAACCATACAGCGCTGGTTTTCAGCCCAAACCCTGTTTCAGGTGACACCACGGAAAAAAGCTACGTAGCTGCAAGCTAGTAGGATACTTAAAAAACTACTTATAGTTATACTTATAGTAATAGCAAATATATCTAACTAATTATCTATCTATCAAATTAAAGTGCTACACATCCACAAAAACGACCACAAATGTTCATCAGTACTACATACAATTCTCATATCTATGCCATAAAATTAACAATTATACTACTTATAGGTACTATACTACTATATCCTTTATTATAATAATTATTATTAAATATATTAACTACATAAATAAGTTAATGATTGAAAGGAATACACATTTAATATATAAAATATTTAACTTATTAAGCATTATATATTAAAAAGCTAAAGAATAGAGTACTCTGCCACATGATCTTGAAATTCTACCTGTTTCTCCAGAAGGACTTTTTTCAATTTGAATTTAAACGAAACTTTGCTTTTTAAATTCCTTATTGGAGGTGGGATATTATTCCAACATTTTGTGGCAGAGTAAGTAAAAGAGCCTCTAAAAGCGGCCGTGCGATGGAGTGGAATACGGAGCCGATTACGACAGCTACGAAGACGGTCTGTCTCTCCATCACCCACCCACTTAAGTTTATGGGCTAGATAAAAAGGCTTACCCAGTTTAATGACTCCGAAAAGCAACCCAGCGAGATGCAACTTCCTCCGTGATCTCATTTTTAACAAATTATGATTGTTCAAATAGGGGGTGACGTGACCTCGTGGAGGAATATGAAAGCAAAAACGAGCACAAGCGTTCTGCACGCGTTGAATAAGACGTTTAGTTCTACAAAGCAGCCGTGGCCCATACACAACGTCTGCATAATTTAGCTTAGAGAGTACTAAAGTCTCCACCAACTGAATACGAAGTTCTTGAGAGAGATACTTACGAACTTTGTAAAGAATCTTTAGTCGATAAAAGCAATTTCGCACCCGCTCCGCAATATGGTCTTCAAATCTTAGATTAGAGTCCATGAGTAGACCCAAATTACGCGCCAGGAACACTCGCTCTAAGTCATCACCTCTTATACTAACTGCTTGACCCTGCATATTAACTTTACCTACTTGATTTGGAGTTCCAAACAAAATGTATTTAGATTTAGTAGGATTCAGAACAAGAGAATTGCGATCTGACCACTCGGCAATACGATTAAGATCATCGTTAACTTGACTAACAGCAGTTTGGAACTCCTGAGGCTTAAAAGAATAATACAACTGCAAGTCATCTGCATAAAGATGATACTTGCAGTTTTTAATTTGCTGAACCACATCAGCAGCATACAGTATAAAGAGCAGCGGTCCCAACACTGAGCCCTGTGGAACACCTCTGGACACTACAGCAGTAGCTGAAACGAATTTCCTTCCATCTTCATGTACTACTTCCACAAACTGAGTTCTGCCAGATAGATAACTCTCGAACCATTTAACAGCATCAATACCAAATCCATAATAGGATAACTTAGACAACAAGAGCGTAACATTGATGCTGTCAAATGCTCTAGAAAAATCAAGAAGAACCAACAAGGTACACAGTCCAGAATCTTGTGCCACAAGAATATTATCAGTGACGTCTAAAAGGGCCGTCACAGTGCTACGTCCTGCCCTAAAACCCGACTGTAAATCCGGCAAAATCGAGTTCTTCTCAAGGTATATCGACACCTGCGAGAATACAATTTTCTCTAATATTTTAGAACGACACGGCAAAATACTTATTGGTCTAAGATCTTTAGGCGTGACGGGTTCAGGAATTTTCGGAATCGGGCGAACTAAAGCAACCTTCCAGTCACTTGGAAAAACAGAGGTTGCTATAGAGGTGTTAATAATGCCCCTTATAGTGGCCAGGCTTTGAGGAAGCGTCATCAAGAGCATATCTAAGGTAATTTTATCTGTCCCCTCGGCATTCGAGTGCAACTGTCTGAGTGTTTTTAATATCTCGGCATCAGTAATAGTACCGAGGGAGAAGTTACTGTTATACAGTTTATTAAACTCGAAATAGGTTAATTGTGAAAAAGAAACCTGGCTTGAACCAGGAACGCTAAGGAAATGTGCATTTATCGCCTCTGCGTCTGTGAAGTGCCCAGGTAACTGATCGGATTTTTTCGGGAGAACAGTATGCTTCAAATTTTGCCACAGCACTTTAGGGTATTTAATTTTACAATTGATGTCATATTCAAAATATGCCCGCTTCTCATTATGAATAGCCTCAATTACTAAGAGCTTGTACTGTTTATAATAAAGTTTGTTTGAAAGAGACTTATCATTACGCCACTGAGTATGCGCGTCGTCTCTTAATCGCATCATAAACTTTACATTACACGTTATCCATGGAGTGAGACGCTCTTTAATAACCTTGGTAGTTTTAGGAGCATATTTATCAAACAATTCCGTCACATGCTTATTAAAAAACGACACCATATCGTTAACACACCCCGAAGTAGAATGATCGTCCCATGGAATCGCGCAAAGATCTTCGTTGAATTTATTTAAGAAAATGTTCTTTAGTGGCCTATACACAATAGATTTGGACGGGACTTTTCCTTTCCTGACATTTAGTACGCAATCAAGGAAGGCATGGTTACTTAAGGAAGCAATCAGTGTCACGCTAACACTTTTAACTGGGAGATTTGTACAAATTATATCGATTAAACTTTCTGAATTATCTGTGAAATGCGTAGGAGAAGTGATTACTTGAGTTAATTGTAAATAGTTAAAAAAGGCTTTAAGTTTAATTGTTTTTGAATCACTCTGATTTAGCAAATTGACATTAAAATCCCCTAGCAAAACGATGTGATCATAGTTCGATAGCGCCTGCACGCTATCAGTCAGTACATCCAAAAAAAGATCAATATTCAGCCATGGGGGCCTGTAAGCAGTACCTATGGCAATCCTCAGCGAGTTGACAGTCAAACTAATCCAGATTTGTTCCACTGATTCGTGCTTAGGAAAAGCGCACGCCCTAGTTTTAAGTCCTTTTTTGATATAAAAAGCCACACCTCCACCACGTCCACGGAGTACAGTGTCTGGGCGAGGAATATGCTGAAGTCTATAACCAGAAACAGACGGCGCTCGACCTTCCTCCCCAGCACGCAGCCAAGTTTCATTGATTGCCATTATATCAACCTGAAATCGATCCATGGCCGCCAAGAATTCATCGTGCCTTGTACCTAAGGACCCTGCATTAAGCAACCCAATTTTAAAAATTTGTTAGTCATGAATTTTTATCGTATAATATATAATATAAATAAATTCATAAATAAGTATAAGATACATAAGTTTTGTTGGATTTAATATAAACAATGTAAAAGTCTGTAAATAATAAAATATACAGGACAGTAAGCTCAATGTAGCACTAATATTATAAAAGCTTCTTAATAGTATTACTAAATCTAAAAAATTAATAATGTAAGCATTTAACGATAGTATTTCATATTTTCTAAATTGATTTACAAAACAAAACATAATAAAACATAGTACGAGTACACAAAACAACATATTTTTTTGAATAATATATTGTCAATTGTTGTTTTTTGAACAACATATTTTTTTGAATAATATATGCCATAACAGCATTGATTCAATTCAATGCCATTGAATTAGAGCTCAATTTCGTGTATCCATTCTTATTCGTTTAGACTTTAGGGTATCGTACAAACCTAAAGGATTTTCGAAAATTCAACCCTTAACGGAGGAATTCAGTAAGCGAAGCTGCGGGCAAAAGCTAGTCTTTTTATATAATTAGGGAAGGGGGGGGGGGGGGTTATAAATTAGGGGAAGAAAACTTACGCTGTGATTCGTGCTTACTATTACATCCACATTAAGTTTATAGAGATGAATGCGCGGAATGTGCTCAAGATGTCCGCACGAGCCCTCGTATATCAGTTGTTGCTGTCAACTTCTTGTTGCACCCTCTAACACATATCAAAATACCAGAATTATCACATATCAAAATTTTCCATCAACGGAATATTTTGATATGTGATAACTCTGGTATGGGTAATCCGTTATGAGGTAAGGATTCCCTCCCGTTATGTGCCGACAATCGATCATTGACAACGGCGGGGACTGTTGACAAGGTGTGTGTAGGCTTTAATATCGACTGATAGACGGATAGACAGCTATTTGTGACGACCTCCGTGGCGCAGTGTGTAGCTCTGTTGGCTTAACGTGCGGAGGTCCCGGGTTCGATCCCCGGCAGGGTCGATTTGGGAATTTATAATTGAATTTTCCCTGGTCTGGCCTGGTGAGAGGCTTCGGCCGTGGCTAGTTACCACCCTACCGGCAAAAGACGTGCCGCCAAGTGATTTAGCGTTCCGGTACGATGCCGTGTAGAAACCGAAAAGGGGTATGGGTTTAATATAACTGCCGTGCCCCTAACATTAGCCCGCCACCATCTTAGACTGCATCATCACTACCATCAGGTGATATCGCAGTCAAGGGCTAACTTGTAGTGGATAAAAAAAAGGTAAGGATTCCCTCCCATTATGTGCCGACAATTGATCATTGACAACGGCGAGGTCTGTTGACAAGATGTGCGTAGGCTTTAATATCGACTGATAGATGGATAGACAGTTAACACCGCTGATGATACAATTATTACTTTATGTACCTACGTATGCGTGCAGTGAGTGAAGATTAAAGACAAGAGTCTTTTATTGAAAGTGGATTAGCACTGTACATTTTGTGGACCTCTAATAGAGAAGTTTACCATTTTTTTTAAATTTATTATGAAAATTAAGACAAAATAAAACAATAATATGAAAGAACCACTAAAAAATCTCAACAAATGAAAAAGTTATGGAGCTTTAAAGTTGCGCTTGCAAAACGGGTGGCGTGACGTCACAACCGACTTTAAAAGTCGAATAAAAGAAATAAATAGAGTTAAAGTGACATAATTGAATTAAAAGCACTTAATTTGTGTGTGAAGATTATTTTGTAGTATTAAATCTCGGCTAGGTATTAAAACTCACTCACAATATTTCTCTCTCGAGTAAGATACAGCAATCGGTGTACATTGAGTAATTAAACTTTTAGATCGTCATTTCTCAGTCATTTATTTATGGATTTAATAAAAAACGCCACTGATTTATTAGTTTTTATCTATATTTTACTTCCGTTGTGTTAAATATGATATTTACAACATCATGAAACTTCTCCATTGAATAATATGAGGTCCAAACTCCAAATTACCTTCCTAGTAAAGTATATAATTATGTTGAACTAGATGATGCTTGCGACTTCGTCCGCGTGGATAAAGGCTTTTTGATTCCCGCGGGAGCTCTTTAATTTTCCAGGACAAAAAGTAGCCTATGTCGCTGTGCAGGTCCTCAACAATACCCATGCCAAAAATCACGTCGATCCGTTGCTCCGTTGCGGCGTGACTACAGGACTAACCAAAAAACCAATAGGTAAACCAAAAAACAAACACAATTTCGCATTTATAATATTAAGTATGATGCGCAAGTGTGTACAGTGATAGATTGCATCCCGGAGAAGCACAGAGGCTTTATAATAATTAGACTAGCTGATGCCCGCGACTTCTTCCGCGTGGAATAAGATTCTCTTATTCCCATGAAAACTCCTTAATTTTTCCGGGATAAAAAATAAAATGTCACTCTCTTTTCCGGCATAAAAAATAGTCTATATCTCTCCAGGCCCTCAACTATGCTCATTCAAAAATTCACCTCGATCGTTACTCTGTTGCGGCATGATTGAAGGACAAAACAACAAACACACTTTCGCAATAGTAGTATGATGATGGCTATGACGTGTTTTTTAGGCCCACGTGTACAAGGCCGTAAAATGTGTTTAAGTTTAATTTTCCTGCCTGTCCTTTTGATATCAATCCCGAAATAACTTATCAAAAGGGGACAGCATCACAATATTTAACTAAATCAGTTTAGGCAGTGTTGTGCAAGTCGGTCTTAGAATTATATGTTCAAATAAGGTTATAAAACTGTAACCTGTAGAGTTCCCGCGGGAACCAAAAAACCTCAATCCACGCGCACGAAGTCGCGGGCATCAGCTAGTATATGAATAAATAAATTGATTGATTGATTAATTGATAGAATCTACGTGAAGAAATTCACGGTGGAATTGATCTAAGTCTAAATCTTTAAGCTATACCAGCTTATCCTCATATTTTAAGCTGTAGCCGTATACGGCAAGCAAGAAACAGCAATGCATAATCACTATTCAATACAATTTTATACAGTCAGTTTATTGATTTCTAAACTCAGACTGCAATAAAAGATTTATGGCATCATTACTAAGCGCATAGCCGCATACCATAACATATTAAAGGAGATAGCTGCACTTTTGGTAACTATCGCTAGAAAGGCTGATTTGACAGGCTTACTCGAACAGTATTTAAGCATGCGCAGTACCTATGTAAACAGTATAACAAGTCATAATAAAAACATTTGAAAACACGACTGCCCTGCCAAAAAACGACCTAAAAAGTTAAAAATCTAAATTAATCTAGTTAAATAGAATCTTTTTCACATTTTTATTATATGATATATTTTTGTGAACTATAGTGATATTGAAGTATAGTGTTATATATTTTTAGAATCTACTCATCATTTCCTAGATGAAGATTATATAGTTAATCTTATTTTCGAATATTATTTTTCAACTTTAGTCTTTTATGCGGGACCATGGTCAACCCTATCATTTTTTTTTAATTTTACTAGCCTATGTCACCCGGAATAAGCTAGCTAGCTAGCTCAATTATCAAAATCGGTTCAGGTATATAGAAGTTATGGTGGAATATACAAACTCAGATACATACATACATACATGAATCCTGAAAATAATATACTCCTTTTTTCAGGCAGTCGTATAAAACTGACGCTATTCATCGGGCCATTCACTAGACATCACATCTCAAAGACGTGATAAACTTAGAAACTTAAAATAATTATTAGCAATTATTAGTCACGTTGATTGCTACCAAAGCGATAGTTACCAAAAGTACATCTATCTCTTAGTCTAACACCATAGCAGTCCAATATAAATGGTGGAAAGTGGTGAAACGGATGGCTCGGTGATAAGACTGCCCATTGAGATCGCTCGTGTAATATTATATCGTACATGAGCAAACAGAGTAACGATCTATCTCATCGATCGATTGTCGATATGTGTTCTGTTATTTGTATTGATTTATTGAACAGTGTTAGCTTTGGTATTAAGTTGAATCTTGACAGTGAAATCATTTATATTGAACTCTAGTCATTATTTAATCTGTGCTCTATCTTCTCTGCGGTTTCCGCGTTTATTTTTAATAGTTAAAAAACGATTATATCTAAAAATTAAATTAAGTGTGAGGTAGGTACATCAAAAGATATTACCTTTTTTTATCAACTACAAGTTAGCCCTTGACTGCGATCTCACCTAATGGTAAGTGATGATGCAGTCCAACATGGTAGCGATTGATCTGCCGGGGATCGAATCCGGAACCTCCCACATTAAGACAACATCGCTCAACACTGCGCCAGGGAGGTCGTCAAAGAGTATTACTACAAAATAATATTGAAATGTGTAATATATTTCGTCAATCGACATGAAAAACATTAATGTTTATGCGCAGTGACCTTAGTGCACGGTTAAGTATTTTTGGTCTACTTGCGGCTATACAATTGCAGATACAATTAGATTTCACAGTCTGAATTGAAGTAGTTTGCTGGCTGGTAATCTTAATCTTAATAATTAATAATGTCTAAACTATCACTAATATAAGTTTACTCTGGTTATTCTCTTGTATTAATTCATCTTCCTAACTATAACCTTTCTTTTTAAATTACTTCCTATGTAGTCTAAATTAATATTTATTTTTCCACCTTTGCGAGCTATTTTTAACTCATGTAAATCTGAGAAAACTTGTAATTGGTGTTATACTTTTTATTTATTTATCTATCCATTTCTGTTGTATGCTGTAAGTTTTCTGCTGAAAATAAAAAATAAAAATAAAACATAATAAATCTAGCCCGTTTGTGAGCAACTCTACCCAAATGTACAGTATGCTGTATCAAAGCCTCGGCAAGCGTTGTATTTTACTCAGTCACGATTTCTCACTTAGGTACCATTCAACCCTGACTATAAACCTAACTTAGTATCCTAGGCTTTGCATTGCGTTACTACTAGCAAGTTCTGTTTGCAGGTTATATGTAAATTAACAATAAAGCCTTCGATACTGCAGAGAAACTCAAAGTTTAATCATAATATCATATCTCTATAGTATCTATCTACATTTGAATAGCTTTGAAGGCTATTAGGCAGTAGGTATAGTACGCGCGAGAGTTGAATGCAGAGCTTAGGTATGTGTCACCTCAGGCCCCGACTGCATTCAACTCGCGCGCGTACTGTAGGTATATCCCTACCCCTTGCCCTTGCATCTTCATAATAATATTATAAACCTAGCGCACTTTGTTTTGTTTTCTATTTCTATGTATATTTATATTTTGTGTAGCAATATCGAGTTTATCTATCTATATGCTGCTTGCTGCTGCTTTCAACCGCTGAGTTTCTTGCCGGCTCTTCTCAGTACAAGAGTAGAGTAGAGTAGTCTCATCTTTCCGAACCGGTGGTAGAGTTTTAACGTTTCATAGGTGACACAAGTTGTCCTACATGAAATAAATAAATCATTTATCATTTATCATTTATCATCATTTGCATCATGGTGATCATCGCTAAGTTTGTGTCCGAGGATCGATCACCCGAACGAAACCTATACTATCTTTATCTCCTTACGAGTAAAAAAACCCTTTTTTAATTTACATTTTAAATAAATTTTGTATTTTAATAAATTTTAATTAAAAATTATTTTTTTAATCTAAAAAAACTAACTTGATTCTCTAAGATTAGTGACAAATCACAATAACTAAACCTAAGACGTATTTGTGGATACATTGGCAAACCATGCGTAACCGGGACGGTTTGCTATCATAATTATTTAAACAGAATAAATAGATTGCTATCACATCTTCTAATTACTACGTCTAAATTTCAATCCCGATGTACTCGTAGATATGATATCAACCGCCATAGACACTATTTCTTACAATCTCGATTGAACATCTTATTTAACAGTTTCTCGCTCGATATGTCCCATTTCATACATTATCCGATTAATATCTAATCTGTACTCTGTTGATCATTAATTTAGTCCTCTATTAATAAAGCTATTATACCCGCGTTAGTTACCTGTATGGTAATTAAATTGTGCTAGATTATGTTATCTATCTATCGATTTAACGTGTCGGTCCGTGAAAATTCATTTCCGGTTCTTTTTTCATTCATAGATACGTCTCAAAACTCATTCAAGCGTTTTTAAATGTTTGACACAACGTTGAGCATAAAGGTGATGTCATTCTTATGATCGTCGATGGAGAGACGTCCATTGCTTGCTGGGTCATACTCATGTGTACTGTGGGTGTCATATAACTGCCATACCTCTAACAGGTTAGCCCGCTACCATCTTAGGCTGCATCATCAGGTGAGAGATCGCAGTCAAGGGCACAACATAATTGTTAAAATTTTAATTATAGCATAAACTACTAGGTGTTGTATAATTTATCTTGCCATGTTAAAAATACATGGTGTCAATTTATTTATTCATAAGTAGGTACTCGTATTACCCTAATTACCTCGCTGAAAGACTCCCCGAATTCAACTAAAGCCATTAAAACGGTACTTCGTTTAAATAAATGTTCTTTTATTCTTCGGATTAGGGTAATCCAATTACGAAACAATTTTACATTTAATTTTTACAACATCATAGTATTTTATAAAAAAACACACATGCACGCTGCCGTACATGTACTTGCTGATATAGAAAAACATCCAAAAATGAGATTCCTGTAATATTATACCAGTAAGAACATGCATTTAAATTCATGAAGTGTGACAAATAATACGAAAGGCAAAGGCAAACGTATTATTTCGCTCAAGTAGGTACAGGTAATAAAGTGGACGTAAAGTTCGGCGTATTTATAGTTCACCTTTCAAAATATCGTGTCGGTTAAATGGGTGAAACGCTTTGGAAATTTTACAGAAAAGCCAATTTATACTTGTATACTTATTATACGACTGCCTGAAAAAAGGAGTATATTGTTGTCAGGGTTCATGTATATATGTATGTATGTATGTATGTATGTATGTGAGTTTGTATATTCCACCATAACTTCTATACGCCTGAACCGATTTTGATAAATGAGGTATCGTTGAAATTCCTAGCTTATTCCGGGTGACATAGGCTAGTAAAGATTAAAAAAAAATTGATGGGGTGACCATGGTCCCGCATTAAAGACTAAAGTTGAAAAAAAATATTCGAAAATAAGATTAACTATATAATCATCATCTAGAAAATGATGAGCAGATTCCAAAAATATATAACACTATAGCTCAATATCTCGTTTTTGGCAGGGCAGTCATGTTTTTGAATTTTTTTAATTATTGCAATTTGTTCAACGAATTACGGACGTTTCTATCCGACCCGAGAGCTGAAGACAAAATTTAAAAAAAACTATACTACCTAAGTACCTATTATCTTCTTTTTTTCTTGGTTTATATAGCTTTGAGTAGTGCCAAGCCAGCATAATGAACGTCACCAGTGTCGAGTAACTTGAGGGAGACACGAAGGAAATTGGCCGGTTATTGAGTGCCAAAATTACTGAAAACATTTTGTAATAAAAGGCATATTTATATATTTGTTAGTACTACTCTGCGTAACTAATACTTACCATAAAGAGACAAACACAAATAAAAATAAAAATAATAATAGGGATCTACTTTAATATGTACAAATTACAATTTGAGTTTGTTAATTTTAAAATATTTACAAAGATACTTAACATAAGGGCTATAGGCTAACATTAGGACACATTCAACATTCAAGGGACGGGGAACTTTAGGGGGAAGAACGTCGTGTAATTTAAAGGGAAGTTTAGGACAGGAGAAGAGAATGTGAAAAGTACTTATTACAGTCCCACACACTTATCTGACCTGGTCAAAGCGTTGCTAATAGATATGAAAAATAAAATAAAAACAAAAACTACACAGGCATTAAAATTAGTTCCAATTTTGGCCACCGGGTCAGATAAATTTGACGGATTTTAACTATAATTCTAACACATTTGATAAGTCACCAATGCCAATTTGATTAGTTGTTGTAGAATCCAATGTGTCCATAATTTGATACCATATCATCGAATTGATTATATCGATGCATAATATGAAATTATGGATCAAGTAATTCTGGTGCAATTATGAATTTATATGGATAAAACAACTATAATTATAAACCGGAGTAAGTACGTTTTGCAATTTAGATATTTTCACCACAGGATTTAAAAAAAAATGAAATTATATTAATTAAACAAAAAAAGGCTAAGTTTTCAATAATAACTCACAATCGATATACTAGAAACCGCCATAATAATAATAATGGTTCCCAAAGAGTTTCTGGATTTGCCTTATATTAAGACACACATAGATATAAAGACTGTGTTAAACAGCATTTGTTCAGTAGCACAATTGCTTAGTTTCTTGCCTTCTCTTCTCAGTAGAATCACTTTCCGAACCGGTGGTAGAGTCTTAACGTTTTATAAGTGACACAAGTTGTCCTACATGAAATAAATAAATCATTTAACATTAGAGCTATAATTTTCTAAAAAGTATGTTAAACAGGATAGACTATTTATTTTTGCACGTGTGAAATTCAGACAACGGCGGTCTGTGAGGAAGTTTGAAAATTTTCCCAATAAACAGTTTTCTGCAGAGCTATAAATTAGTCAACACACACGGCCAATGCCCTGGTTACGTTTGTTAGTGGTTACATCAAAGGAGTATGTATGTCGGTTATAAGTACAATCGTTCATATTATACATAATTATTACTCATACACGTTTCACAGAGGAGCTGATAAACTTTCGCTATTAATAGATAAGTGTGAATTTTTAAACTACATTCTTATTGCTTACGCGAAAGTTGAATTAATATATTAAGATTTGCAATTTTCATGTTTTTTATTAAAACTATATTACATTTGCCTCTAAAATATTATAGTTTTTCAATAAGTCAAAAAAGATTTTTCTAGCGGCCTTTTCTCTGCAACTCCTGCCAAGTTCTTGATCTCATCAAGAATGTTAAGCTAAACGTACCTCGCCTTACATTTTTATTATTGCGGACCAGAAGCAAATAAGTAAGTACTGTTACTTTTACATTCAGCATAAATGGCTCAGATCGACGGTCAGTTTACTAATTTATTTTGCGGTATCTAAAGAATTATATTCTAGCTTGCCATTAGGGTACTATTTTACTCAATATACGTTCTCGGAAGCTATTTAGCAACATTTGCTGGAGTATTCCTTATCATTCCCAAGCTATTACGTGGCGGTTTAACATTGTAAGTACGTTGCAAAACGGCTTTTTATTCAAATCCCATGTAAATGGGTGCAGTAACACGCGCTCCAGTTCAGATGTTTAGTTTATTGCGAGGGACATGCGGTTGATGGCACGTAAATTGATTTTCAGTAAACATTAGTGGGTTGGCTGTATGGGCTCTAGATTTGAATGATTTGAAATGCATTTTCTAATCAATCTGGTCGGGTAGAAACAGGCTATTGTCTTTGCGAAAGTCCACACACATGCCTTGAGGCTGATTTGTTTGAATCCCTAACCTTACATATTAGAAAACTTGACAAATCTGGAGATATTGACTATCGCGCCCGGTGGCGTATTTTCGTTTGCGTTTCCTCTTTCCAAACTCGTGTTCAATATAAGGAACTAGTCCTCCAATCACGCACGCAAATTTTCGGTTGCAAACCCGTGCGAGATTGGAGGACCAGTTCCTTAAATTTAACACGAGTTTTAAAATAGAGTTAACATTTCAAACCCGTGCTATTTAGTTTCTAGCTAGCTAGCGTGTGCCTAGCTAGCAGCACTGCCTTCTTTTGAATACGCAAACGGAAATAAGCCGCGCGGTGTGTCGGTTTACACGAACGTGATGTTGTCTGTTTTGATATTTTAATTTTTAGGATTATTTGATAAAACATCATAAGTATATTAGCGCAATTATCATAAACTTAGGTTATTAAGCTATTTGGTGTATTTTTATACAATTTACTTATTCCTTTTTTGAAGTGAAAACTTCTACAGCCGCGTTAAGCACTTTTTGTTAGGGGGTAAACTTGTGGATTCACTTCACCGAACATGCTCGCGTTGTTACGAAGACATCAGAAAGTCTTAAATATAAAAATACTAAATTCGTAATTAAACTTTAATGCCTTAGTTTTAAGATTTATATATTTTTTGTTTTAAATATTCGTTTTCACTTCTATTGGCAATTTTTTTCTCTAGTTTATCTGTTCCGTGGCTACATATTTTCATTACATCTAGTATTTTAAGTCAATAAATTAACATCTCAGCTAGTATTGTCCATCTGTTGGTGCAACAAGGCCGAGATCCGTCAAGCCGTCTGTCCGCAGTAAGATATCCGCTAATTAGCATCTGACGTCTACATTATCGCGCCCGCGGTGTCCGTTAACACGTCCGACGTGACTTGGTCTATTGAGTTTTGATATTTTACTTAACATAATATTATTTTAAGTACTTACTTGCTGATGCCCGCGACTCCGTCCGCGTAGATTGAGGTGTTTTAAGGGTATGAAAAATAGATAGTAGCCGATTCTCAGACATAATGAATATGCATATAAAATTTCATAAAAATCGGTCAAGTCGTTTCGGAGGAGTATGGTTATTAAAATTGTGACACGAGAATTTTATATATAAGATTAATTCCTTGGATTAATTCGTAAAATGTAGTCGTACAATTCGTTCATGTCAGTTCATTTTGGCAGTAACGATGTACCTAATTACCTTGTCATTATGTATATTATGACTTCAGACTTTAGGTAAAATAAATACTGTCTTTTGCCTTTTCGCTTAACCAATTATTACTGATATACTGACATTCACAGATCCATCTATGGTATATCTATAGTCTGAATAACACTACGTCACCCTCGACAGTGACGTCGCGATAGGAGCACGGGGCGGGGCTTCGGTGCCGAATGTAAAAGATGGCTGTAGAGTGTTTGTGTGTAAACTTCTAATAAAGCATGATTAAAGTGGTTATCGAGTGTTTCTACTCATTATTATCATTGATGTAGAACTTTAGTACATACTTAGATGCCAATTATTTATACAAAAATTTTACAGTTTTTGCGGGATTTTATGAAAATAAATCCAACCGGAAATGAAATGAAATGAAATGATTTTTTTCATTTCATTTCATTTCATTTCAGCTGACATAGAATCATTGAGTGACTTATAAAACACCCGAACCGCGCATTCAATTTCAATGTTGCATTTAACGTTTGGCGGTGTTTCACCCCCGTGCCTCGGAGAGCACGTTAAGCCGTCGGTCCCGGTTATTATCACTAACATGATGATAGTCGTTAAAGCCCGCCAACCCGCATTGGAGCAGCATGGTGGGTCTAAGCTCTAATTCCCTCTCTCCTATGAGGGTGGAGGCCTGTGCCCAGCAGTGGGACAATAATGGGCTGTAGTGGATTTAACGTATGAATATTCCAGTATTGCAGTAATTTTAATTTATAAACTAGCTGACCTATTTAGAAAAGTTCACTAGAATTGGGCCTCGTATTATTATTTCACATTTAATTTCATGCCTCCACAGTTAATGTCATTCTATTTGTGTATATTAGGCTTCACGCAAACGATCGCTTTGGTGGATTTAAAGCATAGTCTCGTCTTTATTAAAGCATGTTTGACCACGCTGATTGCACAACAGTAAATTCAAAACAAAAATTGAAACAACTTACGTTACAGAAGCAGGCGTTACTTTACGGAAGTCCATGATAGTGAAGGAACTAGAAATTTAATTCGCTATAATCCGCAACAGTAGGCAAATCTATGTGGTACAGTGTATCTTGCACTTGCAGCTTGCGATATTCACCACACCACACAAATCTTCCAAATTATTCTCAACATACGTTTCACTCCGACACCGGAGCATCTTCAGGAGATGTTGACTCGACAATCGATTTTACAATCGTGCATTGTGCATTAGTCTAAAACTATCCGAAATGCTAAAAAGATTAAGGGGAAATACCAAGTAATAGAAATCCACATTTAAGTCGCAGGTCACATTGCTATTACAATAATATATTGCTGACCTAGCGTGAAAGGAAATTTAATACTTGTATTTTGTTATAACAATGAAACGCTCCGCTGGTACAATAAAACAATGGAAATAACAAACTCGGTGAACTCAGGTGTCGAGAAGTTTAAACGTATTGCATTTCGTACACAGCCTCTTTAGCACGCTGGTTAGGGTTCCAGGATTGTCAACAAATATTTTTAACTAGCTTATGCTCACGACTTCGTCCGCGTGGTTTCAGTTTTTGGAACGAAAAAAAAAATCGTTTTCACTTCCATCGGCCGTCTCTATGATTGCCAATTTTTTATGTATATTTTATGTATGTTCGCTATACTTACAGTGTCTAATTATGTAATTATTTTCGTTCCTATCTGGTGTCCCGCGACACCACACGTTTTGTTATTCCTTCCTTCGGGTAGTCCTTAATTTTTCAGGATAAAAAGTAGCACATATCACTCTCCAGGTCCTCCCGGACGTAGGTAAAGTGAAGTACGGATCTCAAATTTCATAGAATAATTTTAACCGCGTGCCTCTTGCATGGACTAGAATGAAACCACCTCCAGGCAACTATGTTTACTCCACTTTATCTTTTGCAATAAAACCATTAATTAAAGCAATATTTAGTTATCTTTTACATAGTTTACGTCGACGTTACTAGGTATCAATTATAACTAAGATACAGTTAATTATGAAAACACGATGGTTGGCGTTCGCTGTAAAGTCGGCCAAGCTTTGCGCAACGACCTTATTATCTTTAATGTATTTAGTAATGAACACCTATTTCTGTTTACATTGTAAGGCAGCTAAAAGGCTGGTCGACGGGACTATAAAGGCTTACACACCAATTAATAATTTACCTTATGGGTAATTGGTCGTGGAAACTTTAATTTAGAAACACTTTCTATGCAGAAAATTGTTTCCAATCTACTTCTCATATCTCATGGAAAATTTACATCAACTCCAATTCTTGTTGCCTTGAATTCTTGTTAAGTTGTTCTTGTTAAGTTGACGTAAAATTAGATGATTTAATTTGTGCCGTAATAAAGTGGCTATTGGAAGGGTTTGATGTCACTCCTATATCATTGTTTAAAATTTATATCTTCCAATACATGTTCATTGCTCTTCGACTGATGTACCTAAGTTAACTGAGAAAGAATGCTGTGGTTGTAATGATTACACTCCTATCATGATGTAGTTTGATTAATGGCATTCCTTTCAATTTCTGAACTGACTCATATGGGTAATATGGTCTGCTGGGACTTGCGAGGCTTTAGTCGCGAATGTTTAAGGTCATGCGTATGGTAAAAGTGTAATTATTTTATACTAATTGCCAACTAAAACTATATTGCCAAAGTATACTCATGCCTGTCAGTCAGTCATTAAAACTCTCTTGAATTGTTGACAGTTTAGATACTCTTGGTGTCTTGATTTTACTCGCTCCAGCAATGCTTAAGACTGCGGTTACCTAAGTTATTCTAAATTCTTTTTTCAAAAGAGCAACCGAAATTCTATCTGGTTTGGTTCTTCTCGGCAGGAATGTTACTCCAAAACAGTGGTAGATTCACTCGACGGCTCAAAAGCACTTTTAATACTTTAGTTCAATAAAAAAGCATGAGTTTAAGTTTGTCATAGTCCTAGAATACCACCATTCGTGTATTCATCTAGAAGCATAACATAAATCTGTAGCTATCAAGTAAAATCTGAACAGTTCGTACACCTATCTAATCTGTGACTTGTGAGCAAACGTTGGTCAGCCCACTGGGACTTGGCGCATTAACGACAAGATTAACTGCTTGTAAGAGCTTAACTGGTATCTGCCCGCGATAAAGTGACGATATTGGCAAGGCTCGCCGTTTTATGTTGCTCCGATACCATTCATTAAAATCAACAATCTGTAGTTCCGTAGTGGTAAAATGCGTTTTTTTAAATTACTTTTGCTCTAAATAATTCCTATTCGCGTTGGGAAATTTATATATTTAAATCACTAGCTCGGAGAAGCTTTTGTCATTGTATCTCTATTCTCTACATGGCGTATCTATACTCTATATTCATACCCACTGTTATATATGATGTATATCAGCTGTATTTTTTTTCCATACCTTCGAACCCCTCGCCAATCCCTCTGGATTCCATTCGGTTTCCTGCGACTCGTGTAATGTAGTCCGTCCGTCCATCTAGTACAGGGCCTCCTCAGGATCCCAACGTCCATCGGTTCTTCGAATTACTACGTTCCCCGCCTATTGCCACAATCAGCCCCCCGATTAAGTAAGGAAATCGTAATCGGTTGTCAAACGGATAATTCGACCTTTTCAAGGAGTTCATAGATGTGCCTCAAAAGTCAAAATGCATGTGTGTAATCCTTTTTCGGGTGGCAGCCACTAATGCAAAAAGAGCCAAGAGGCGCAAATATGAAATTATAGAAAATAATTTGTTTTTTGTGCCTTTTGGTGTTGAAACCATGGGGTCGTGGGAAAAATCGTCGTGGCGAAGATGCTAGGTCCTTTTTTAAGCATCTATCTTCTCGTCTCACAGAGTCCACAGGTGACCGGAGGGCTGGCAGTTACCACGGCCAACATATAAGTTTCAGCGGGGTAAAGCAGCCAGTGTTCTGGGCACATTGCCTTATTGCAGCGGCTTAAATGATATTTTTAATGTTTAGTTTTTAATTTATATTTAATTTAGATTTTAATTAGTTAAAAGCTGTCAAATGATTACGATTTGGGGCCTCAGCTTCGTAGCACGTCGAGCTGTCTTGGCTATATCAACCTATAACCGCTTGGGATTTTCTGCGGATTGACTGTCTAAAAAAGTCGTGGCACGAGGCACTGTTTTTTTAAAATTAAATCTTGTTATCACTAGTGTGTGTGTGTTAAATTAGTATTGTATCCTTGTTGCAGGCTGCAACTGTTCGGCGGTGGGCGCGGAGGGTAACGCGTGTGACATTCGCACGGGACAGTGCCGTTGTCGGCCCCACGTAACCGGCCGAGCATGTGACACGTGCGAGGTAACTTACCTGCCCCCGATTGTGTAAAGAATAGAATAGAATATAATAGAATATGTTTTATTTGCTGATACAACACATTTTTTTTTATCCCCTACAAGTTACCCCTTGACTGCGATCTCACCTGATGGAAAGTGATGATGCAGTCTAAGATGGTAGCGGGCTAACCTGTTAGGGGCATGGCAGTTACATTAAACCCATACCCCTATTCGGTTTCTACACGGCACATAGTAAACATAAAATACAAAAGTACTCTAACTTAATTACTCATCGTCTTGAATGTGTCGTGCCAACAAAAGGGTCCTAGCTCAGCTTGATGTTGTGGGTACAAAATGTGTGTGGGTAACCACAACGCTGTTATTCTGTTAGGGCCAAAACGAGGGAAGTTAAGCTAGTAAACTTAAAATTATTGTTGGTCACACGCATATCATCCGCTGTCCTAGAGTGACAGAGATGATGCCACGCGAAACAACGCGGTACGACGCCATAGAGAATGATAGACGCACCTAATGTATCTACGCGACAACGTAGGCCACGTGAAGGGTCAGCTACTGTTTCATACTGTCGCGTTGCCGCGTTTGTCGCTCACCTAGGACAGTGGGTTATAGTCTCACAAACATATCTGACCCGGTGACAGCGTCCGTAGTATATATTAAAAATAAAATTAAAAAAAAAACTAAACAGGCATAAAAATTTGTTCCAATTTTGGCCACTGGGCCAGATAAGTTGGTGGGGCTATAATTCGATCTGTTTAAGGAGTTTATAGATGTCTGCACGTCAAAAAGCATGTAATGAACTCCTTAGACAATTCGAGTAATACGTTTTAAGCTCTCAAATGATTACGATTTTTGCACTTTGTATTCGCTCACCCTCAAAGTCCTATGGTATGGAAAATCCGATAGGACCGGCAGCTTTAGTTACATCATACATACTCTTCGACGCACGTGGGTAAAACACTGCTACCGGCTACGGTAAACAACCTATATTTTTATTGAATTTTATCAAAATCGGTTGAACAGATGGGCGTAGCAAATAGACATACTGTTTTGGATTTATAATATAACATCGATTTTATCCTAAAGCCAGTGGCACAGATCGCTCTCGACACATTTTCAAACAACAACAAAAAACACGCGCACAAATCACAGCTCCATACCCGCATGGGCATTCCATTAGAGCCAATCCATTCCACACGCAAATACGTACCCTTAAAGAACTGTTGTTTAGGAATTTAGATTAACGAGTGACGACTCTCTGGCGCAGTGGTAAGTGCTGAGGCCTTATGTTAGGTGGGAGGTCCCGGATTCGGTCCCTTGCAAGGGCAATTAGGGAATTTACTATCGCTGTATTTTCTATGGTCTGATCTAGTAGGAGGCTTATAAAAAGCAACTTTTTTTAACTTGACCAGTCCTTCTCCGGAATGTTCTCTATCCCTGAGCCTAATTTGAACCTGTGGGCCGTGAAAACGTAGGTAATAGACTAACAGACAGACACTTTTTTGCATTTATAGCTTTAATAGTTAATACCGATTATATCCTACGCATCAGTCTTGCTAAGGTAAAGCCAATGCCGCAAATTGCTCTCAACAAATTTCTGCCCACACGCACAAATCGCAGCCCCTTCTGACCGCGTGGCATTTTATTGAATAAGCAGCGGTAATGCTTCGCCACGCCAATTATTGCCATTAGAGCCAATCTGCACTACACGCGAAACAATAAAAACGCGAAATGCTTAACGATCTGTTGTTTAAAAATTAGGATTTCGAACGGAAAGGGCTGAAATTAAGCTAATGATAATAAGTACATGGTAAATTTAATTGAAAATGTAACGAGAAAACTGAAGATTCCGCAAGAATTAATTTATGATATTCGAATGATCTCAAAAATATTATAATTAATGCCCAAAAAAGGAGTGTAGTGTTGTCAAGGTTCATGTATATAAATGTGAATTTCTTTATTCTACCATAAAATCATCTTAATGCCTGACTTCGAGGTATGGCGTATCGTTATAATTCTTACAGCATATCGAGTGACACTGGCTATAATTTTGTTGAAATAAAAAATATTTTTAACAAGGTTTGACCGACTATATATAAAAACGATAAAAATAGTCGGTCAAACTTGGCCAATATTTAAACTTTTTAGGCCTGCAAAATAATTTTTTTTAATTTAATTTTTCATATCTACTAGCGACGCTGTCACCCAGATAAGCTGTCAGATAAGTTCGCGGGACTATGATTTATTTTAACTAATAAATAGCTTGTTTTTGACATGGGCTGAGATCTTATCAATGTAACGTTTACGGAATAAGGGTAACAGTTTAGGCGTGAAAAATCGCAAACGGACAAACACAATGTCGTATTTTGTGGACGTGGTTAGATGTAGTTACAAATTCCCTCTCACCGAATGGCATTTAATTGAAAGCAGCGGGTAATTCCGCCACGCCAATTACCAGAATTAGGGCCCGTTCACACGACCACCTGGTCGAAACGAGCCACTGAACAGCTCCTAATGGCACACATTACAGTTAGCTGGTCACGACTTAATTATATTCAATTTCTAATTCTCTTTGTTCTGGCGTCGTATGGACCGAAATGATAGAGTGATTAAATTATTATACAGTTTCGCCTCCACCAATTGTACCTACAGGCTTATATTAAGTTATTTCTTTTTTGGTGTACAATATATTCATTTCACTAGATGATGCCCGCAACTTCGTCCGCGTGGATTGTTTTTTTTATTCCCGTGGGAACTCTTCAATTTTTCGGGATAAAAAGTAGCTTATGGTCATCCCCGAGATGTAACCAGTCTCTGTGCCAAATGACATCAAAATAGGTTGAGTAGTTGGGCCGTGAAAGCATAGCAGACAGGCAGACACACTTTCGCATTTATAATATTTGTATGGATTCACCTCAGAAAGTCATTGCTTTAGATAATTAATTAATAATAATGTGATTTGCAAAAGTCAGTCAAATATTGGTATAAAGTAGAATACCTTAACTTTTGCAGCCCAAACTTGTTTTTTTAGGCCCTAAGTAAGTTTTTTTTACTTATTTATTCGGGACGATTAACAATTACACATTAAATCTGAAAGAATGAAGGCGACACAATGCACATGAATTGAGATGATCTGAGTAATTTAAATATGCTAAAATATTACACAAAATTAAATTAAATACTAACAATAAACAAAAAATAAGTAAAAATAATGAGGTAAGCACATAGAATATGTAAGTACAAGTTTTGTTGTTTGACAAAGTTTGTTGTTCAAAGCTACAGATACACTTTGACCTTTAATAAAGGAATCACTAATAATATCATATAGGTACTAATAAGTAATAGTATATAATAATATTATAATATTAGTAAATTAGTAATTAGTAATAATAGTAAAAATTGTAGAGAGTAAGATGACCTCACGGAATGGCCGTCTATACACCAAATTAAATACAAATTCTCACCCCCAGGAAGGCTACTGGGGTTTGGAACAGGGCGGGTGTCGGCGCTGCGAGTGCGGGGCAGGCGCGTCCGCGTGCGACCCCATCACGGGGCTGTGCGCGTGCGCCATTGGCGTGGGGGGTCCCCGGTGTGACCGCTGCCTACCCGGGTATTACGGGTTTGGACCCACGGGGTGCTTGCGTGAGTATGAGATTCCCCTTTGTCTTCTTCTTTTGGTTTATAGATTAGACCTAATCAGCATAATGCACATCGTCAGCGTCAAATAGCTTGAAGGTGGGTGCAATCAACTTTATTTTTGAAAGTCTAGACTAGAGATTCATTAGTAGGAAGGTACCTACCACTGTTCTAGTAGATAAAAAGAAAAAAATCAGAACTTTATCAGAAGAAAATCTGTGTCCTAAAGATCCTAAATCAATCAATGAATTTGTTAAAGTTATGACTTGACAAGTATTTCTCCTCGAGTAAATACCATACAAAGTACAACTGATTCGGTAAAAGAATAAACGTAAATACAGCATAAGTACCTGAGCCCCAAGTGTCTAAGCAAATCGTAATCATTTGATAGCTTAAATCGAATGACTGGAACTGTTTAAGGAGTTCATGTATGCTTTTTGAAGTACAGTTATCTGTGAACTCCAGATTATCCGTTTGACAAACAATTACGATTTCCTTACACAATCGGGGGGCAGATTTATAAGAATAATGATTTGATAAAATGATGAATGAAATTGGAACACATTTGTAGTTCGTCAAATTAATCAGTCCCTCGTCCAATGCTCTGTTCCTCTTCCAAAAAAATGTATCATTATATAATATTATCCTTTGTTGCCAACAGTAGAATACGAAGTTTTTTTTATTATTGCAGCGTGTCCCGCCTGCACAGACGGCCGGGTTTGCTCGCCGATAACGGGACGCTGCGTGTGTCCCACACGGACCCGCGGTCCCGGATGTCAGCACTGCGCCCCCGGGTACTGGGGGCGCGCGGCCGGCTGCCGGCCCTGCGCTTGCGGCCCTGGGGCTATGGCAGGTGAGTAAAATAAACCATAATCGTAAATTACGTGAATAAAATCGCGCCTGAAGACCAAAGTCTTCGAGCATTATGTATTGCCAGTGATCCGACTTGCGAATCTTAGACATGGTCGCTAACTATAGGCCCGTTAAGGAAGGTCAGGCTCTTGTTTTTAATAAGCATGTGACTCGACAAAGCACGCTATAGTAAAGTCTTACAATCGTATATTGTCAAGTCAACATCTCCTGAGGTTGCTTCGGTGTTGGAGTGAAACCTACGTTGAAAATAACTTGGAAGATTTGTGTTGCGGTATTGTGGTGGTGAATAGCGCAAGCTACACGTTTTACTACGTAGATTTGTCTCCTTCCGCGAATTATAGCGATCTTCTGGTTCCTTGATTATCATGGACTTTCCCAAAGAAACGCCTGCTTCTATTCAACATCAAAGTTATGTTCCTCCAGACAGTTGTGACGCGATATCCGGGCAGTGCCAGTGCCGAGCTGGTTGGATGGGGCGCGAGTGCTCACGATGTGCTGTGGGGCACTTCGGGCCTCGGTGTAGACCGTGCGGCTGTGACGTCGCTGGCACCAGAGGCTGTGAGCAAAGCGTATGCGCCTGTGACCAGAGGGGACAGTGCCCTTGCAAGGCAAGTCAAAGTTTATTTACTGTTGCCAATTATTAGGAGATATTGATCAAATTAGAACAGCTGGCTTAAGATTTTTGTTTATTTTACAAACATCTCTCTCTCCCTCTCATTAATGAACTCGTTTCTCCAAAAATTATCTGTATAAGATGGGTATTGGTTTTCACAACGAGACCTATACGCCATCAGTCTAGTGTTTCTTACCTTGTTATATGTGTGCTGAATTATCTTATTGATCAAACTTCAAAGTCAGTACAGTACAGTCACATATTTTTTAATTTAACTTTTGAATTGAAACTCAAAAGTCAAATCAAATCTATTTCCGAAATTAAAATAACCTATGATTAATCAATTTCAAAATCTTTTGCGTTTGACAAACATTAGGTATACTTACCTCATATTACGGAGCATGTTCTCTGAGAGTTTCCGGAACTGCCCATTATACTCAGAGGATGGCGACCGAGGGGGTTTTAGTGGGTAGAAATCACATAACCCGTTCTCTCCTCCAGGAGATCGGGTATCTCAAGGTCAAGATCAAGGTCTCAGGAACACCCCCCCCCCTGGCTAACAAAAAACAAAAAAAAGGTATACTTACCTCGGAAATTCATTTCAAATTCACAATTTTTTATTCCAGGAGAATGTGGTAGGTGAGAAATGTGACACCTGCTTGGACGGGACCTTCGGTCTGTCAGGCACCAACCCAGTGGGCTGTACGGCTTGCTTCTGCTTCGGCCGGAGTGCCAAGTGCACGCAGGCTGAGGTGGCGCGGGCGGAGCTGCACGCCGCCACGCTGCTTCATCTGAAGCTGTTGAGAGGGGACATGCTCAATACCGCCACGGTGAGTAAAGATGCTAGTGATGAATGATAAATGATTTATTTACTAGCGGATGCCCGCGACAACAGTTCCCGCGGGAACTATTTAATTTTCCTGGATTTAAAGTAGCTTATGTGCTATTCCAGACTATAATCTATCTCTGTGCCAAATTTCAGCCAGATCCGCTCGGCCGTTGGGGCGTGATTGAGTAACAAACATCCATACATCCATACAAACTTTCGCATTTATAATATTAGTAAGAATTAGTAAGAAGTAAGATTTCACGTAGCTACGTCAAGACTCTGAGACTGTTCTCTACTGACAAGAGCCGGCAAGAAACATCAGCAGTTGCTCTTTTCTCAAAAATATAAATTTTACAAATAAACAAGCACTCCATACGTTACGTGGGCTATTGGATGTGAGGCCGGTTGCTTCCATGCAACTTTGTCATTAAAAAAATTGTCATTAAAATGCTGTTTAACAGTCTCTAAATTTATGTAATGGCAAATCCAGAAACTCTTTTGGAGCGATGCGATCAGAGACTGTTTCATGACCAATTTCTCATCAAACCGCTAGTAAACTTTGCTATTTTGCATCGTTGCACTCAAATACACTTACACTTTAAGTAAAGTTACGTGAAATATCTTCTCAGCTTCCCAACACGCATTTTGAAATAAGAGCTTGTAATTTTACGTCTTCGGAAACTACCGGAACCCTAATTGTTCAATTTGCTGCTCGTCTTTACCATTACGGTAATAACTAGCCACGGCTTTAACAAAACTAAACCAGAACTATTTTAGAATTTATAAATATCCTACCATCCCACTCACCATTAACAAAGACTTCAACGATCACCATCGTACTGGAAAAGGGACTAAGCACACATAAATTGACAACTTACGACATACAGCTTATGTACTTAGCCGCCTGGTGGGAGGCTTTAACCGTAGCTAGTTACCACCCTACCAGCAAAGACGGCCAAGCGATTTGGCGTGCCATGTAAAAACAGATTAGGGGTTTGAGTTTAATATATTTGCCATACCCCTAACAGGTTATCCTGCTACCATCTTAGACTGTATCATAACTTACCATCAGGTGAGATTGCAGTAAATGGCTAACATGGAATTTAGAAAAAAAAGACTGTAATAAATGCTACCTTTATAGATGGACATAGATTCACCATTCGCAGTCCGTACCAGCCTCCAAGAGGCCACGATACCTCTCCCCTGGCCTCCCGCGCCAGTGTACGCGGAACTTGGGGAGCTGTTCCTGGGTGACCATGTGCTGTCATACGGAGGAGCTTTGCGGTTCCAAGTGGAGGAGGAGGGCGGGGAAGCGCTTCCTCAGCACGTGCTGATGAGGTTCCCGCTTGTCAGCATTTATGGGAACAACATCATATTGGATTACTATGAGGTATCTAAACAATCTTCTGTAATAATTTTATCTTTTGCATCCAATATTTTTGAATCTGAAATCTGAGCTGTTGCTTAGTTTTCGTGAATTATTTATGAGTATTAATAGTGAGAAGTACAGTGTTACTTTGTCTTATTTAATTTAGTGAACTGGTAAACTTATGAGCCGTAAACCGAGAAGGAAATGGGCATGAAAACCTATATACAGGCAACTAGTTAGGATTCAGACCAACTTACCCACGCAAATGGCCAAACTATTACTTGATATTTTCTAGTAAGTATATTGTAGTCTTGCAAATATAATGTCATCCCACTTCTAATCTTGCAAATTTCTAGAGGATACTTGAAGAAGAAAGACGTAAAAGCTCTCCTGACTCATTTATTAACATGAACAATAAAAATATTACAGCGAGAAAATAAAATTACACAAGAACGATATGCAACGACGGGTGACAAGCTAGCGCTCAGCAGATGCGCACGCATCCTTTTATAACCTCGTCTCTGACACCATCGTTATTTTTCTTAATCGCAGGGAATGAATTCCATTCTTGAATTTCATTTCTTTATCCTGAAACAAATATCTTATGTTATCTTATTAGTATTTATCTACAATAGTAGATTATATAATATCATGCTCATAATATTTACCCCCATATATATCTTTAGAAATTTGGTGATGTAGTCGTAAGTGGAAGTAGAAATACCTGGATTCATCTGAATTTATAAGTATGCTTACAAAAATATGTCCTTACTAGCCTTATAATATTTATTTTTGATGCCGGCGACTTCGTCCTCATGGTTTGAGATTTTTTGGTCCCCGCGAGAACTCTTTTTAACTTTTTTACATAATAAGTAGCCTGTGTGTTATTCCAGACTATAGTCTATCTTTGTGCCAAATTTCAGCCAGATCCGTTCAGCCTTTCTGGCGTGATTGAGCAATAAACATCCATCCATCAATCCAAACTTTGGCATTTATAATATTGAATAAAGATGTGGATATTTCTCGTGGCATGCATCTTGTATGCAAACTATTCCTATTTCTTCTCGTAGCGCGTACAAGCAGTTAACGGCTCACACGCGGTTTATCTGCACGAGTCACTGTGGGAGGTTCGCCCGAGGCCCGGGGACCGAGGCCGGACAAGAGGACCAGTGGTCGCGTCCAGGTCTGCGCTGATGTTGGGCCTGCTCGATGTTCAGCGGTTACTGTTGCGACTGAGCACGCGAGCGCCTCTCAACATTGAACCTTTGCATGTGCTGTAAGTAGTTATTTTTCTTTATTGATTTATTTATTTACTTTAATTAGTACGGACAGGCCAATTGCACTAATTAATTAAAAATGACACAGCACAACTTACAATTAATAATAGTAACAGTATATACATATACCGACAGTATAGTTGATATACCAACAAATATTGCACAAACAATTAATAATCTTAAAATAATACAATAATGTCTAGGTCTAACGCAATACTTAATTATAGGCATATACTTACAGCATTAAAGATTATCCGGTCAATATACTTTTTTTTTTAAATATTTAAGTACAAAAACAAAGAATACCTACAGGTAATAGTTAAGTATTAAAGCTGTGTAAAGTCAAGTCACTGCGTACGAAAAGTAATACTGCTGTTTCTGTAACCTGAGGCTCAATTATCTAACCAAATCGTAGTCATTCGAGAGCTTAAAACGTATTACTCGAACTGTGTAAGGAGTTCATAAATGAGTTTGACGTGCCATCATCCATACATGGACTCTTCAAACAGGTTTAATTATCAGTTGTTGGAGAATTAAGTGCAAAGTCAAGTTTTTAATTTAATTCTTCATGCCATCTTCACGATGAATCTACTTCACGTATTAGAATACCTACCTAATATTTGTCATGTTACTTCTGATTTCTTGATATTTTCCTTCACCCCTACAGATTACTAAACGTATCCCTGGAGACAGCTATAGCCGGGCTCACTCGCGGAGCGCCCGCCCCCGGTGTGGAGCGCTGCCTGTGTCCCCGAGGATACGACGCGGCGTCCTGCCACCGCCCCGCTGCCGGCTTCTGGATGCCGCCTTCACCGCCTCAACTTCATCACATCGCTGGAACTATCGTCATCAACGTTGAGGGAACTGCGAGGCCTTGCGAGTGCAATAATCGGGCGGCTGAATGCCATCCACGGACTGGACATTGTTTGGTAAGCTTTGTGGTTAACTTTTTTAGTTCGGGACTGGCCTCTGGATCCCACCGTCACCACCACAGCTGCACCACATCGCTGGAACCATCGTCATCAACGTTGAGGGAACTGCGAAGCCTTGCGAGTGCAACAATCGGGCGGCTGAATGCCATCCACGGACTGGACATTGTTTGGTAAGCTTTGTGGTTACCTTTTTTAATTGGGGTCCCACCGTCACCACCTCAACTGCACCACATCGCTGGAACTGTCGTCGTCAATGCGGAGGGAACTGCGAGGCTTTGCGAGTGCAATAATCGGGAGGCTGAATGCCATCCACGGACTGGACATTGTTTGGTAAGCTTTGTTTGTGGTTAACTTTTTGAATTGGGGTCCCACCGTCACCACCTCAACTGCACCACATCGCTGGGACTATCGTCATCAATGTGGACCTACAAGATAAAGATGCTTCGGTATCGGAGTGAAACGTACGTTGAAGGTACGTACGTAGGTGTGGTGAATATCGAGGGCATCAAGTTCAAAATACGCACTATTCCACATAGATTTGCCTTCTGTGGTGGATTATAGCGAATCAAACTTCTAGTTTCTTCATTACAGTGAAATTACCCTGAACACGAAGTTTATTTTAACCTGTATAACATGAATATTTGGTGGTAGAACTGCACGCACAACACTGGAGGCGCCAAGTGTGAACGGTGCGCGGAGGGATACTACGGCACGCCTGAGCTGGGCTGCGAACCGTGCCCGTGCCCGGCCCGGGACCGGCCCCGGGCTGCCTCGTGTGCGGTGGCCCACGGCCGGCTCAGATGCTACTGCAAAACTGGTGAGCTTATCGACGCCAATAAGCAGTGGCGTTTACAGCTTTTGAAGCTAGGGTAGGCATTAGTTAGTCAAAATACCTATTTAATAGCTGTTTTGATGAAAAATGAGCATTGACGTATTTCCATTTGGGTAAGCAAAGCTTTTATGCCTCTATGAACTGCACGCCACTGCCAATAAGATATGCATATCGTGTGAAATTTGCGATTTAAAAATGCCTAGGTTTAGCTGTAAAAAAAGAGGGTTTGAACTTTTAAAAAAAAACACACGAAAAATATGCGATCTGCACGACAGGCAAACTAGAGGTCGTAATAGGCTCGTGACTCCATCGCTCCGCCTCAAAAAAGTCAGAAGGTCATTCGTGGTAATGAGCATTCTTTTCTATAACAAAATTCCACAACCTATTTTAAACTTGCCTATACACAAATTTAAGAAATCCATTAAAAGTATGCTCTTGGAAAAAGCTTAACTGTTGAAGATTATGTAAATGATAGAGGAGCATGGATTTTATTACTCCAGCAATGCTAAGGACAGCGGTTACTTGCGGACAGCGGTATACATTGATATACCTAATAATTGTAAATGAAATATTTATTTAAAAAGAGCAACCACCGAGTTGCTGGTTCTTCTCGGTAGGAATGACATTCCGAACCAGAATTCAAAAGTACTTGTAAAAGTTTATTTGAATAAAAAACATTTGAATTTGAATTTGAAAACTTTTTAAAGCTTTTTTTGTGAAAAAGGTGGGAAACTTTACTTGACAGTAAAAGGTAGACGATGATTAAAGACATACCAATCGTGCTTAGTAGTGATCCAGTAATGGAATGATAATTATTGTCAAATTAATTATGAATTATGAATTATGAATTATGCTGATATAAATATTATAAATATTTTGAGTTACAATTTATACCAAAGGGCCCAAGAACTTTTTGAGCTTGTTCCCCCATCACCTTTCTACTATTGTACTGCAAGACATCATCAGGGTCTGAATCTGTTTATAGTCGAAATTCCACGGACACGTACGAAGTGATTTGCTCGTTTCTAATCCGAAACGCACGGATTTAATAATAATAATTTAACTTTATTTCAGGAAACTGTTCCATATTTTGTTAGTTACAATCATTAACCTATGTTAGTAAATACAAAATACTTAACCTACCCCATACCTATTATACCTAACACAAACTACAAGGCCCAACTACTACCAAGGATATGGGACGCCTTTCCGGCTTTCGTTTTTACCTCCCGTTGTAATATTGATATCTTCAAATCAAGAGTGAACAGGCATCTTCTAGGCAAGCTCGCTCCACCCTAGGCTGCATCACTACTTGCCAGCACGTCTGATTCCAGCCAAGTGCTTGCTGGTCTATAAATAAATAAAAAATACCTTTGAATATCTCTAAACTATTGAAAATAATATAATAGAACTTAATGCTAGCTAGCCTAACCTAATTACTATATAAATCATGCCTGCATGGAATGGTGGCAAGAATACTGGCTGTATTTCCGCGCTGGATAGCCAGGCTGATCCTTTGCGCAAAAAATGAGCCAACCCTTCTGTCAATGAGGCAATTAACCGCGGTGAAATATCTCGCAAAAAAATTTTGCCACTCAGACTCCACGGCCCAAGGGACTCCACGGCAAACGGAACAAATATCCTTACCTACTATGAATATGTTGTTGTCAGGTTACACGGGCCCAACTTGTGGTTCATGTGCGAGCGGGTTCCGGCCACTCGGCGACGAGTGTGTGCCGTGTGAGTGCGACGCACGCGGCGCCGTGTCGTCCCGCTGCGACGCGCACGCGCACTGTCGCTGCAAGCCTTACGCGACTGGGGACAAGTGTCATCTGTGCGCCATGAGACGCCACTATCTGGACGAGGACGGATGCAAACGTGAGTTATCTGGTTGTAAACGCCATGGAGTGCGTCGCACGCGGCGCCGTGTAGTCACGCATGGTGCCGCTACAAGCCCTAAGCTACTTGGGGCAAATATCACCATCTGGACGAGAACGGATGCAGACGTGAGTTATCTGCTAGTAAACGCAGTGTGCGAGGCACGCGGCGCCGTGTCGTCATGCTGTGCGGCGTACGCACTGTGTCGCTACCAGCCCTGCGCGACTCGGGACAACTGTCATCCGTGCACTATGTCACAGCGACAGATGCAAACGTAAGTTATCCGCTAGTCTATAGTAAATGCCTTACAAAGAAACCTGCATACCCGAGATATCTTCATAATGTTCTCGAAGGTCTGTAAAGTCTACCAATATGCACTAGGACTGCGTGGTCTATGCCCAAACCCTTCTAATTCAGAGAGGAGACTGGTGCTCAGGTCAGCTCAGGAGTTGAAAATATGATAAATCATGAAACGTCCAGCGTTCGACGATACCGTTTTCCAAAACCAATCAGGAAACATGACCCAAAATCTCCCTCTTCAAAGTTTCTAATTTATCATTGCCACCTCTGAACTAGAGGGCCTAAAAGTGTTGCACTAAGACGCGGCGTTTCGATAAGAAATGGTGTGAGACGACGACCCTAATCAGGTGGTGGAATCTCCGTGAAGAAGACGTAGTAATCAGTGAGATGGAACGGCCTGTCAAATATTAGACAGATTTATAAAATCAGCTGAAGGTTAGTCGTTCAAATTGAGTTTCATTGGGTATTGAGATATTTACTTTTTTTTCAGCTTGCGACAATTGCACGCAGACACTATTGGACACAGTCGAAGGCCTCACCAGAGACTTACAAGTTCATGCGGATCCCTCAGAGCTGAGCAGGATACCCCAACCCTATGCAGCAATACGCGAATTCGCCCACAACGCTTCCGTATTACAAATCTCACTTCAACATGTAAAGCGAAATCTAGAAAAATCTAAATATTTAGAAACATCCGTAGATAAATTGGAAGCGTCAGAACACGAAATGTTTACAATAGCAAATAAAATTAAAACAGAAGCATCTAGAAGAGAAAAAGAAGCTTACTCCCTGAGCTTAGAAAGCATGAGTGGTTTGGAAGAAGTATTAAAACAGAGAGGCATAATAGGCGAACGAGTTGCAGTACTAGATGACTTCGCAAGAGGTGAGAAGCATTTAAACGCTCACAGAGCTTTGAAGGAAGCGCGACATTTATTGAAATCCATAAAAGAGTTGAATTTAATTGACGCTATTGCTGGAGCCACAGGTGTATCAGATTTGGTAAGTTTCTAAAAAAACTGGCATAAACGCTAATCCATACCAGGCTAATCATCTAGAGTTAGTTCTACATTTGCATTTGTTATGCCGAGGCTATTATAATATTGATGTATTTCCTTATGACAAAGTTGCATGGAAGAAGTTGGCTTCACATGCGGCAGCCCACAAGTCAGTGTAATTTTTGTTATATTACGTAATTATGTATTGTGTATTAGCTCCATATTATAATTTTCTTTTTTCTTTTTAAAAGGCGTAACTGCTGAGTTTCTTGCCGGTTCTTCTCAGCAGAGTCACGAAATTTCATAAGTGGCAAAAGTCGTCCCATGTGAAATAAATAAATAATTTCATTTCATTCATAAAGAAATACCGTGAAAGAGATGATGATTTTAAATGAAATGTTCAAAGACTTTCGTTTCAGGCAAACATGCAATCGACGTCAATCCAAGAATTCAATTATCGTATAGATGACGAGTTGAAGCGTATTCACCAGCTGCAGTCCAGACTTGAGGGTTGGGAGATGAGGGCAGAAGATATTCCTAAACTTGGCCAAACTGTGTGGAATGCAAGTGATGTGGTGGTCGAGCTGAAGAGACGTGTAGTGCCAAAGTTGGCTGCTGTAAAAGATGTGGGACTGAGGTGCCGACTAATTTTAGAGGTACATAATAACTTTCAAAACGTTCGTTAATCAAGTAATTTATGCTCAAAACTTATATAGAAAGGTTTTGTGTTTAGGGTCAGTTGTCATGAAATTAGCGAAAAATGTTTTGTGAGGTCGTTTGGGTCGTACCACGGCTGCACAGATGGAAAAACGTGGAGAGAAATAAAATCCAATGTTCTAATTTACAATTTAATTATTGAATAGAAAAACTTTAACACATATCGGTCGTCAAAATATTCTAGATCGATAAAATTACTATGGATTAATATTATGATAAATTATGAACACTAAGCACACGCACGTCTTGGAAGTTCAGGAGAGAGAGAGAAAGTTAAGATATAAAAATTGGCATTTGTCGAAATATATTTATGTCACAGATTATATTACTAATTCTATCGTTTCGTTTTATTCATACAATGCAGTATAAAACACATAATATAATTAATATTTAACAAAATGTGACAAATTAAGGTAATCTTCGATTTGGGATGGAGATTTTCAAAATTTTATTTCCACCAACAGGACATCGGCAAACTTTCTACACACAATCTAACCGACGAAACACGGGCATCTATTTTACACACACACAACTTGGCAGTGGCATTTCCAGCTACTCTGGCAGAACTTCAGAACCTCACAGCGGCCGCTGAGGAGAAGGAAGGGATCTTGTACAACCTCACGCCTAAATACAAAGAGAAATACTTGGATACTGTATTGGAGCATGTGGCGATGCTGGGAGAAAAGGCCAAAGAGTACAAAAAGTAGGTAGATACCATTTAATGATTTTTTTGGTGATACATTTCTATGTTATAACACTATCATCGACAGTTCCGTTCGACATAATATTATCCTACTGAAACAAGTAGCTAGATGCTGGGAGAAAGTTTCAAGTGCCAAAGATAGGTCAATTTCGCAATTCTTGCGGTATGGCACAGAAACCGTGGGTTCCCTTCCTTATCGGATCTTCTGAATTTATATTATGTCCCGAACGGTCAAAGACTTTTGATGCCAGCTGGGCAACCGCGGATCTCTGATAGCTACAGTGTAACGATCGCATTGACGCAGCAAGAATACCATAAATTCAGCCAATCACAAAAATTGATACTGTAACAATGATTGATGATACTGTAACAATGAGATACGCGGCCGCCCTGCAGTTTTGATTTCATTAATTCCAATTTTGTTCCGGACAAATAGGACAGTATGTACAGTTAAGTCTGACATCTGATAATAATCTTTAAAAAACCTAAGAGTTTAAATAGGTACTCTTAGTCGAATCGTATGCGGAAGGACGTGGGAACCAACCGCATTATTATCCCAATGAAACTCCTACCATTATTGAGAAAATTAATGAGGAATACGACGCAGTGAGAGAGAGTACAGTTAAGTTGATTTCCAGTCTATTCGCTGGAACACGGGCTGTGGCGTCAGCGGGCGTACAAGCGGCCCGGGCGTGGGCTGAAGTTGCTGAGAGGGTGCGCGACGCTTCTGCCGCTGCTGATGCGGCAACTTCTGCCGCCGACCTGGCGTCCAAGCTGGCGAGAGGACCGCAGCCTTTGCTGGTCACTGCTGATGAAGAGAAATCTGCGTCCGAGCTGTTGAAGAGGCGGGGGACTGAAGTTTTGTCTAAGGCTGATGGTGAGTTCGTCTCGAAAAATGATTTTTCAGGATTCTAAAGTTGATTTATTTACTTGTGAGTTGTGACCACAGAACAGGGATTTAGCTTGAGCTTTTGGCGAAAATGGACTGTGATTGGATTGGTGTAGTGGTTGGTTGTGATGGTGATTATTATATGTAATGCATTGGAAAATACAATAATTAATTGTTAGGTAGCCTCATTCAGAACCAACATACTTAAAGATTTTTCTTGACTAGAGATGAACTGTGGCTCATCTACTTTTACAGCGAAGCTGATCGTCACTGTCCCAAAGTTCATTGTCATAAATGAACTGATGTCTGATGCCATAATAATCTTGAGAATAGAGCTCACTGATGCAGAATCTATATTTTCGCAACTAGAACTCCGACGTCAACTAGAGACGGCACAACGCGGCACTGACGCAGTCAGCGTTGGTCTCCGAGCGTTGGGCTGGCGCGAAAGAGCGCTCGCGAGCGGCGCGGAGAGCGGGGCGGCGAGCGGCGCGGGGAACAACGTCGTGCCTACGCTGAGACTCGCGAGCGCGCAAGCTGAACGAGTATTCGCGAGCACTCGAGCTCTGTACGACGAGGCTGCGGAGACCAGGCGGAAGGTCCGGTACCAGTTGAGGAGGAATCTCGCGGCGCTGCAAAGACTTGGGGACACCGCGTTAGGAGCTGCTGAGGAACATGGTTAGTAAGTAGACGTGTTGACTGTTATGGCTTCATCGATACTCGATACAGTTTTGTTTTTATATTTCAACTAACTTTTGCCCGCGTGGACTACTCAAATTTTAAAGCCCCTTTGAAGTTTCAAACATCCGCTAAGAAAGGCTTAGCGGATTTTAGTGCCTATGTGCTAATCCATACTATAATCTATCTCAGTGCCAAATTTTATGCAGATCCGTTCAGCCGTTTTGGTGTATTTGAGTAACAAACTTCCATCCATCCATCCAAACTTTCGCATTTATAATATTAAGTATAGATTAATTTTTACTACTTAGATGGGTACCTACTTGATATTGTAAGAAACGCCATGATCCATCCAAGAGACCGTAATTAATGCTCTACTAAGTAATGCATGCAAATCAATTTCTTCAAACTACCATGAAGTGAAACAAAATACTACACGAAGAATACTTATAATAGGCCATACGTTGTCTTAGCTTTTAGATTGATTACTAAATAATATTTTGAAGAGCAAAATTTCAGGTTACCACAATTTAGCTCAAGAAATTATATTATGATTAATAATTAATAGTTAAAAGGATACAAATTTTTTTAGGAGCCCTATTTATCTGATTTAGGGTGTTCTACACGGGTGCCCTTTTTCTCAAAACAGTTTCCATTCTTCATAACTATTTGATAACTTAACGTTCCTCATAATCGTAGTGTGGTTGTCTATAATAATAACAATACAACTGATGTAGTGTCGCAGATCCGTGGCAACACGCTGCGAGGGCGCGAGGTGGCTGAGGCGCTTGCAGCCGCTGCAGCGGCGCGGGCCAGAGAACATGAGACTGCCGCAGCATCACTGAATCCAGCGCTGCAAGCGCTGAGAGAGCAAATACAGCGTGCCAAACATGCAGCGTCTTCTGTGAGTAGGCAATCGTACTTTTGACACATTTTAGCATTGCGTGGTAAGCAAATTCAAATCTATGATCAGTTGAAAATACGAATACCCCTAGCAGAGTGTTTTTTTTTTAAAATTATACCTAACACAAGACATGGCACGGTACCACTCAAAAATTTTTAGACGGACTAATTCTGGAAATTATTGGCTGTAAAATATTGAAAGCAGGAGCATTTTAAAGGCCCTAAATTAAAAATACGATGCTCGTCAAGTATAAATAATTGGAATGATGAAACCACATAAATACTTACCATCGATCTTTCGTGACCAAGCGTTTGTTTAATTTCTGTTTGCCCACAGATATCCGTATCAGGAGCTTTTTTTTTATCCACTACAAGTTAGCCCTTGACGGTTATCTCACCTGATGATAAGTGATGATGCAGTCTAAGATGGTAGCGGGCTAACCTGTATGGTATGGCAATTATATTAGACCCAACCCCTATTTGGTTTCTACATGGCATCGTACCGGAACGCGCAGTCGCTTGGCGGCACGTCTTTGCCGGTAGGGTTGTAACTATCCACGGCCGACGCCACCCACCAGGCCAGACCAGGGAACATTCAGAAATTATAAATTCCCAAATTGACCCTGCCGGGGATCGAGCCCGGGACCTCCGCACGTGAAGACAACAGCGACACGGAGATCGTCAAAATCACCAGCAGCGTTAGTTTAATTTCTGTAACTGTTTGTCCACAGATATCCGTGTCAGTGACGTCACCGGCGGGGGCAGCGGGCTGCGCACGCGCATACTCCGCGTGGACGGGGCCGGCGGCGACGCGCGCCTCACTCGCCTTGAGCTTCGAGTCTAATATACATGATGGCACTCTCCTATATTTGCCTGACCAGGTATTTAAGCTTTTTCTTCGTCCTTTTGACACCCACATATAAATGTTTGTTACTTCACTATGACCATTAGAATGATCAAAGACAAAAGATCATAAGAGCTAGAGCTTTCAATAGGAGGACAACCTCACTCACCACGGAAACTCAATAAAAGCTGCTCTCTCAGCTGATAGTTATAAAAAACTTAACTACAGTTTGTACAGTTAGTTGTTTTTGATTGTAGTAGTTTTTCTTCGTTAATCTTATGAAACAGTGGGCGTAAATAAAAGATACAAAAATACATAATCACGCTCATGTATTTTCTGCACACAATTAGACAGCGTTTCGTCTTACAATGTGATCAACGGCGATAACAACGCAAACTGAGGCTGGCGTAGCACTTTATAGGCTAGGCATGGCATCACCCTCCTCTACCGGTGGCTACCGGTACTAAGAGTGCTGGCAACAGGCAAGCTTGTCTGTGATTGGCTGGCTTGGCTATGATTGACTATGATTGGCCGCTTGTAAATTACCGCTTTGTGATTGGTTGAGGCGACGTGGTGTAACATTCGGATATCCTGAAACAACAATTGCTCCCGCAATGGGAGAGCTTGGTTAACTTTCTGGTAAAACAATGATTCGCTTCATCTCGTCTAACTGGTGGCTGGTATTGGTCGGTACAGGACTATTCCAAGACAATCGGCATGCAGTTTCGACTGCGTCATGCTTGAGAAAACGACTAAATTACATGCATACATCCTATTTTTCGTGTTTTATTGGAATAATAACAGATAATGTGATTTAGCTAATGTGCAACAGAAAAGCTATAGGATGGCTATAATCGTGACTTTGACTACGGAATGAGTGGATAGCAAAATGTAATTTTATGGACTAACCTGAACCATTGGTGACGACGAAGTGATGCTCTGCTCAGGTCTTTTATCTCTTCATTTAACTCGCGTATGGCCTTGTCTGTTTGAATAGTTTATAAAAGTCTTCTATTGATACACCAGGCCTGAGATTTTACTTCATCTTCACTGCTGCTTAATTTGGACACATCTCCACCGGTTTCGCCCCCCTCTACCGGTGGCTACCGGTACTAAGAGCGCTGGTAACAGGCAGGCTTGTCTGTGATTGGCTGGCTTGGCTATGATTGACTATGATTGACTGCTTGTAAATTACCGCTTTGTGATTGGTTGAGGCGACGTGGTGTAACACTTAACTTAAAATTTAAATTTAGAAGGAATCTCAACACATTTTTGAAAGACATGTTAGGAAGGATGTTTAGGAAGGAACTAAGATACGGGTTGTTGAATTGATCCCAATATTATAGATTTCTATTTCTATTTTGGGGTGGTACAGGAGAACACTGAACGTTACATGCGTCTGTCAGTGGAGAAGGGGAGACTCAGGCTGCGCTGGAATGTGGGGGGCGGAGAAGGAGTCATTGAGCACCCTGAGGTCCTGCAGCCAACCCTGGATGATGCTGACCACACCACCTACCGGCTGCATATAGAGAGGTGACCACCTGCACTGTATATCATGGCATTTTGACGACCTCCGTGGCGCAGTGTATAGCGCTGTTGTCTTAACGTGCGGAGGTCCCGGGTTCGATCCCCGGCAGGGTCAATCCCCGGCAGGGTCAATTTAGAATTTATGATTTCTGAATTTTCCCTTGTCTGGCCTGGTGGGAGGCTTCGGCCGTAACTAGTAACCACCCTACCGGGAAAGACGAGCCGCCAAGCGATTACGCGTTCTGGTACGATGCCGTGTAGAAACCAAATAGGGGTATGGGTGTAATATAACTGCCATGCCTCTAACAGGTTAGCTCGCTACCATCTTAGACTGCATCATCACTTACCATCAGGTGAGATCGCAGTCAAGGGCTAACTTGCAGTGGATTAAAAAAAATGCGATTTTGATCGACGTCTCTGATATGAACCACCAGGTTGTGGAACACCCTCCCAGCGCACGTGTTTCCTGCCACGCACAACTTAAGTACCTTCAAGTCAAGAGTGAATAGATATCTTCTAGGCAAGCGCGTTCCAACCTAGACCTCATCATTGCTTTGCACTAAGCATGATTGTCGTCAAGCGGAAGCCTATTGTCGCAATAAAAAAAGACAACTAGTCAAATCAGCAACTTTTTTTCAAACGTCAAAACGCGCGCTTAGTATTGGGTTTTGTATGAAACACGGAATTGGGACGTCATCAAAGTTCGACTTAATTCTACATAAAACTAAGCGGAGACGTGGATATTACGACTTTTGGGAGATCCTGTAATTAATAATAACTAATAATAATTTATTTGACTAAGTAGTCAAATACCTAATCGTTACATTTAAAGTCTTTTATAAACTCCCGGTACAGAGAGGATTATATTTGAACAGAGTAATATTCTCAGGAGATACGAATCTAAAAGGGAGGAATAGAAAACTTTAAAATATTAACAAAAGAGCGCACAGTTTTGTCACAAGGCTAGTTTTATTAACATTTTAGTTCAATCCGACAGGGTATGGGGCACGGTCAGACTGCGCGTGGAAAGAGTTGGTGCTCCAGCTATCACGTCCTCAAACAGCACAGCAGTGAGCCCGGGGTCAGGGCTCCTCAGGCCGGCATTGTGGTGGCTCGGGGAGACGGGTGCTCCGCTGCCGGCCTGCGTGCATTCATTGCATGCTGATCACGGGGCGATTGGACTGTGGGCTTTTGCGAAACAGCCGTCTACAGCCAAGTGTAGTGGATGTACACAGAGGTAATTACAAAATGACAGAAGACTTCAGTAAATTTTTATTTAAACGAAGCCAAGCATCAATATCACTTCAAATTGGTTAAAGAAGCGTTTCAAGATCAACCTGGAAATTGGGATAGCACTCGATACTGAATAGGATCATGAAAAAAAATTTGTGAAGAATCTTTAAATAAAACGGTTTTTATTTACTTATGTTATGCGGAAGGACGTGAGAACCCACCGAATTACTATCCCAAGAAAACTCCTACCATTATTTGATTAATGGAAAGGGGTCACGACCCTCAGTAATGAAGAATACGACGCAGTGAGAGATTTACATAAATAATAAGAGATATAATTACCTAACAATGGATTGTGGTATGTTTTGGCTAAATTCTTTAATTTCGTACCTACCGAGCTTACCGTTTCGACTGTTGCATTCTTTATAAGTCTATTTTGCACTTTCAATCTAAATCGTAATTATCGTGATAATTAACGTAAGTCGTAAGTACGTGTACTTACGTTGTTTCTTCCATGCCTTCCTTGACCGCCCTTGCGCACTGTGTTGTTTTCAATCAATCAATAATCAATCATTTAATCAATTAAGGCACACTATAGGTACACATATTGACGTCCATTACTTACACATAAGGCATGATAGTGATAATTAGTTACGGTATATTAAAACTAAAGCTACGAGGGTTTCAAACGCGTCCTGGTCTGAGAAGAGCCCACAACAAACTCAGCTGGATTTTTTTTCCATTAGAGCATCAGAAATATCAGAGCCATTAGAGCAAATTATTGCCAAACCTCCTTGTCATTTAAGTAATCCTTTACATGGTAATAAGATTTTTCAATGAGTTTACGTTTTACATTAACTTTGAATTTATTCAGAGACATCTATAACATGTCTTCGCGGAGCTTATTGTAGAAGCGGACACTGTTTCCAACAAATGAATTGCTAGTTTTACTAAGCCTAGAAGTAGGCATTACAAGTTTATTTTTACATTATGACAATCACTTTTCTTCTCGAATTTATCAATGCGTTTATGCGCGTATAGTAAATTTTCAAATATATATTGGTTGTGCACTGTCATAAGATTGATTTCTTTAAATTTATCTCTTAGTGACTCTTAGTTTTTGTTTTTCTTTTTATAACTCCCTGAAAAAAGGAGTATATTGTTTTCAGGGTTCATGTATGTATGTATGTGAGTTTGTATATTCCACCATAACTTCTATACGCCTGAACCCATTTTGATAAATGAAATGTATGGTTAGAATCCCTAGCTTATTCCGGGTAACATAGGCTTGTAAAATTTAAAAAAAATAGAAGGGGTGACCATGGTCCCGCATTAAAGACTAAAATAGAATTTTTTTTTCGAAAATAAGATTAACTATACCATCATCATTTAGAAAATGATGAGTAGATTCCAAATATATATAACACTATAGTTCAATATTCAGTGATTAACAAAAAAATATCATTTAATAAAAATGTGAATAAGATTCTAATTTAACTAGATTAATTTAGAATTTAAACTGTTTAGTTCGTTTTTTGGCAGGGCAGTCGTGTTTTTTAATTTTGTTAATTATGACTTGTTATATATATATATTTCACGTTAGAGTACGTTAAGCCTTCGGTCCCGTTTATTATCACTAACATGATAATAGTCGTTAAAGCCCGCCAACCCGCATTGGAGCAGCGTGGTGGGTCTATGCTCTAATTCCCCTTCTCCTACGAGGGTGGAGGCCTGTGCCCAGCAGTGGGACGTTAATGGGCTGTAGTGGATATATATTTCATGTTTTGTGTAGCAATAAAGAGATCTATCTATATCTACGTGCCCAACATTTCAGATGGTTCAGCGACTCGCGCGGCTCGGAGGGCATGGTTTGGCTGGGCGGCTCTGGGTACGTGGCGTTGCGTCGCTCGCGGCGCCCGTCCGACCGCCGCCGCTTCAGCCTCGCGCTCACCTTCCGCACCACCGACACGGACGCGCTGCTGTTCCTCGCGCACGATCACGCCAATGTCAGTGCTCTTATTATTCCCTTCTTATTTTTCTTACTTTGTTTTTGAATAGAGGTTAGAGGTAAGGAGTAACGTCTTATAAGAGAAAAAAGTTGAAGTGTCCAGTGGTTGATATAAATAGCAATTCAAAAACCTTCCACAGTGGCGCTGGTGTAGCAAAAGGTATGGTATGAATGTAGCAATTGTAGATTGAAGTGAAGTAAGTATACCGAGTTAAAAAATTTAATATCATTGTCGACTAAAGTAGTTAATTATTGATAATAACTTACGTTGTACGAAATAATGATGAATGTTTTCTTTCCTTATTTATTTCTCAAACCTACTCTAATAATATTTGGCGCTTCCTTTTAAATTTACCCTGATGCTATTGTGGCGCCCCCAATTTAATGCATTTCGACGGACACTTTTTACATACAGAGATGTTACTCCTTATCTTCTACCCTCCATAGTTTTTTGGCTGGTATTTGTGCCATCAGAGTACAATTCACAACGCCAATGACACGTTGATTTTCCATCTCATCTGTTGTCACCCTAGACGTATCTAGGCGAGCACGTAGACGTAACGTCATTTTCTATCGCGTCGCGTTTACTAGTCCCACAAACTTATTTGACCCGGTGGCCAAAACTGGAACTAATTTGATAGATAGATAGATAGATGAACTCTTTACTGAACTACTAATTTGTATGGCTGTTTAGATTTTATTTTTCATACACACTAGGCGACGCTGTCACCGGGTCAGATAAATTTGTCGGACTACAAAAGTTTATTTGAATTAAAAATACAAAAACATTTGACTTTGAATCATTTCGATTTTTAACAGACTTCAAAAACGACCTGTAAGTTCTGTATTCGACCCGTATGTAATCATGTTTGTATGTATGTTTGTTTGTTAACGATTTTCTAGAAAACTAATGGATGACTGTTTCAGTGTCGTAATCTACGTACTTACAGGAAGGTTTTATTTGCAGAATCGTTCGGTGTCGGTTTGGGTTCGCGCATGCCGCGTGGTGTTCCTGGTGCAGTACTCTGAATCCAGGCTCGAGATCACGGCTGGCGGGCGACACTGCGACGGAAGGCCAGCTCATCTTCAGGCCACGAGGGTCTTCAATGGGCTCGAGAGAGGTACTGTGCCCTTTCCTGTATAAAAACTTTTAATTGACGTGATTATCATTCATAAATTATGTCTGGGCAAACTAAATACATTTAAACCCCGCTTAATACGATTTCTCTCTGTAACTTGAGGCTTTACAATCGAGCATTGTCGAGTCAACATCTTCTTAAGATGCTCCGGTATCGGAGTTAAACGTACGTTGAGAGTAGTTTGGAACATTTCTGTGGTGTGGTGAATATCGGGCTATAAGTGCGGGATACACACTGTACCACATAGATTTACCTATTGTTCCGGATTATAGCGAATGCAACTTCTAGTTCCTTCATTCTTGAGGCATGTTTTCATACACTTTATCACGCTTAACACGCGCAAAAAATCACGCTTTTCGTCATCCCGTTTAATATGCCATGCTCGAGGGATAAAGTGTTCATGATGGCAAAGCTAGTTAACAAAGACTGACTGTCCTGGCCTGTGCCAATTCAGATGGTTTGGAAAAGTTACGTTTGCTAATGATTGGTGAAGCGAAAATCCACGCCGAATTTTCCCTATCCCGCATACGCTTTCACGCTTAAGACGCGATTTTGGCTGGGTCTCTTCGAAAATCGTCTTTAAAAATGGGTTTGACTGTACTTTTTTTTGCTGATTTAGAGAATGGTCCTCGTTTCAAAGCCGGTCGCTCATTGGATCGAATTCTTACGGTCCTTTTAGATACCATTGCCAATAATTGTTACAAAATTATTCATTATTATTTGCTCCCTACTCACACCTGACACCACCACAAAACTATGAAGCAGAACAATGAATGCAAGATGTCCTGCAGTTGTGAACAAATTCTTCAGAAAATATCCTCAGTGATATTCATTTCAACTATAAATAAATACCGTTTATAACTCACGTCTTTTATCGTAAAGTGCCCGACTAGTTTCCGACCCCTCCGAGGCCCTTATTCATAAGCCGTCACGCGAACTGGCTCATTAATGAGGCCCCGGACGGGTTCGAAAATAGTCGGGCACTTTCCGACCAAACACGTGAGCTATAACCGGTATAGATTTATAGTTAAAGTGCTATTTTTGAATCATATATGTAGCACAAATGTTGATGCTGTATATGACATGTAAGCGGCCCTGGTCCCCAGGCAGCCTGCGCGTGAACGGTGAGGAAACCCTCGGGTCCCCTTCCCCGCCAGTCCAGACCGCGGCCTCACTCCCGGAGCTCTCGGGCTCCACCTACTGGGTCGGAGGCCTGCCCCCCGAGGGCGAAGGCCTGGGCTACGAGTCCCTGCCGTTACTGGGCTGCGTCGGTGGCATCATGGTGGATAGAGAGGGATACGACCTGATGGATACTTCTACTAGACATGGGGTTGAATCCGGATGTGCTGCTAGGGTAAGTTTAATAGTTGTGTTACTCCTAGGTATTGAATTAAATGACGAGTTCAACTGAGGCACTCGCCTGCTGTAAAAAAGGGATCCATTTTGGCCCACGCCGATTGTCAGCACAGTCCAGCTGTGTTTACTCAAACTCAAATCTTTTTTGATCAAGTAGACTTTGGCAAGTGCTTGTGAATCGTCGAGTGAATGCCATTACAGATGAACCAGCCGAACCGAGAAGAACCAGCGTTCCTACCGAGAAGAACCAGAATTCTTCTCGGTATGAACGCTGGTTCTTCTCGGTAAGAAACATGGTGGTTGCTCTTTTGAAAAAAAATAATTACAACTATGTACATCAATGTGTAAATACATAAGTAACTGCTGTTCTTAGTATTGCTGGAGCGAGACAATTGCATCCATCCATTTAGTTCGGAACATACACAGTTGTAATCATTGTCTAGTATCCTACTCTGAATTATTAACAATATAATGAAACAAAACAATGTGACACCACACAAAACATAATGGACACCCCATAGCAAGTTCAAGATATATATAAGCTCATTGGTTTCAAGTGTCTTGGAAGTGGCTTCGCTTAGCAGCATTTTGACGAACTCCGTGGTTCGATCCCCGGCAGGGTCAATTTGGGAATTTATAATTTCTGAATTTTCCCGCGTCTGGCCTGGTGGGAGGCTTCGGCCGTGGCTAGTTACCACTCTACCGCCAAAGACGTGCCGCCAAGCGATTTAGCGTTCCGGTACGATGCCGTGTAGAAACCGAGTAGGTGTATGGGTTTAATATAACTGCCATGCCCCCACAGGTTAGCCCGCTACCATCTTAGACTACATCATCACTTACCCTCATGTGAGATCGCAGTCAAGGGCTAACTCGTAGTGGATAAAAAAAAACGACATTTGTTAAGAAAGGTTACATTTTTTCCAGCCCCTCCGCTCAGCAGTATTCGAGGGCTCAGGTTACATCGAGCTCGCATCACCAGTGGTCCGCCGCAAGACGTCCGTGGGCATATCGTTCCGCGCCCGCGCCCCGTCCGGTCTGATCCTGTACCGGGCTCCGACCATCGCGGTGGACGACAACGAAGTGGAAGACGAGGATGGAGACGATCAGCATTATCTTGTCTTAGCTCTTGTAAATGGTTAGAAAAATTCCACTCAATCTATACTTCTATACTAATATTATAAATGCGAAAGTTTGGATGGATGTATGGATGTCTGGATGTGTGGATGTATGGATGTTTGTTACTCAATCACGCCCCAACGGCTGAACGGATCTGGCTGAAATTTAGCACACAGATAGATTATAGTCTGGAATAGCACATAGGCTACTTTTTATCCCGGAAAATTAAAGAGTTCCTGCGGGAACCAAAAAATTTCAAACCGCTCGGACGAAGTCGCGGACATTCGCTAGTAATAATATAAATGCGAAAGTTTAGATGAATGTTTGTAACTCAATCACGCCAAAACAGCTGAACCAATCTGAAGTTTGGCACAGAGATAGATTATAGTCTGGATTAACTCCACTACCACCACCACTACAGCCCATTAACGTCCCACTGCTGGGCACAGGCCTCCACTCTCATAGGAGAGTGAGAATTAGAGCTTGGGCGCACCACGCTGCTCCAATGCGGGTTGGATTAACTCAGGCTACTTTTTATCCCGGAAAAATAAAGAGTTTCCGCGGCAACCGCGAAACCACAATCCACGCGGACAAAGTCGCGACAAAAGGTGACTGACTGACTGATCTATCATAGCACAGCTCAAATCACTGGACAGATCGGGCTGAAATTTGACATACAGGTAGCTATTACGTAGGCATCTGCTGAGTCCCTTAAGGGGGTAAAAAGTGGCTTACTCAGTCACTCAAGACTTTTGATGAACATTGATGATTTTATGCATGTATGGATATCCTACTTGGACAGAAAAAAATTACCCTCCCAGAAATAAATGAATGTTAACTCTCAGCTGTCATTAGAGTGCCACAAATTGAGGCCCGTGTCGTAAGTTATAAGAAAACAACTGTCATATTTCAAGGTTCTAGCAGGGAAATAGGGCCCATCCAGTTATTGCCGTTTAGGAGGAATAAACAGTCCGATTCAAATTTTATGAATTCTCGGAACATCATACGTTTCGATGCGCAGAATACAATATTAGGTATCAGCGGGACGGTTTCAATTGACTGTACCTGCGCGAATCTATACTTGCAGCTAACTTTCGCGACGTCATAAAGTTTGAATCGGAACGTAGTAGCAAATAATATAATGAAGAGGTTAAAAGACTTAAATACTAAATTAGCAAATAATATAATGAACAGTTTAAAAGACTTCAAGACTAGATTATCTGGAAAAAAAACCATAATAGCCACGTTTCTATTTCGCAGGTGAACTAGAAGTAATGGCTAATGCGGGCAAAGGGGAGTTGAGGTTGCGAATGAATGGAACAAAACTGGATGACGGAATACTGCACACTGTTCGATTGGTGCGAGCTCATAAACAGGTGAGCTACAATTTTGAACTTGAGTGCATTTAACTAGTAGAATAACTTAACAAAGTTTAAACTACAAGTTATCCCTTGACTGTGATGTCACCTGGTGGTATGTGATCACCCAGTCTATTTACAAATTGAGCCTGCTGGGAATCCCATCCACTTTTAAGCCTATTGATATATTTTTTTTATCTGAATATTTAAGGAAAAGATGACTGACTGATATATCAACGCAAAGCTCAAATCACTAGATGGATCGGGTTGAAATTTGGCATACAGTTAGCTATTATGACGTAGACATCCGCTAAGAAATGTTTTTTGAAAATTCAACCTCATAGGGGTTTGAAATTTGTGTAGTCCACGTGGACGAAGTCGCGGGCAAAAGCTGGTTTATTTATAAGGTGACAGCTCTCACCACTGCACTAGGAAGGTTGTGCTCTGATGGATCCTGTTATAAAAGCCACGATGAATCCTGATCACCATTGTTTACAAGAGTAAAAACCGACTTCGACCTAAACAAACTTGGCTATGTACGGTCCTGGTCGAGGTCGTGAGGATAGGGACAAAGTCTAATCAAACTTGGCTTTGTATGGTTCAGGCCGAGGTCGCGAGGATAAGGATAAGGTCTAAACAAACTTGGCTATGTACGGTTCTGGCCGAGGTCGCGAGGATAGGGATAAGGCCTAAACAAACTTGGCTATGTACGGTTCGGGCCGAGGTCGCGAGGATAGGGATAAGGTCTAAACAAACTTGGCTATGTACGGTTCTGACCGAGGTCGCGAGGATCGGTTTAATAGGCCTATTACACTGCACTTTTCATAGGGACCCTTACACTTGAATCAGTGTAGTGTAATAAAATTTAGGGAGAAGGAGTCCCTAAGTTTGTCCTTATTGCTGTGTAATAAGCGACGCTCTAGCTAGTGGCCATGCCCACCCTTACCACAGGGCCCTGTAAAAAGTGCAGTGTAATAGGCCTATGAGTCAAGGGTGTAGCTTCTAACCGCTCGGGATAGCGCAACACTGTAAACGCCCTCCGTCCCGCTGGGGGGACATAAGACACTAGAACAGAAGCACTGGTTACAGCTGGGAGTATGGGTGGACGAGAAGCGTGTCGGCGGCGGCGCACTGGCGGGCGGCGCGTTGGCGGCGCGCACACGCGGCCTGTACGTGGGCGGGGTGCCGCCCGCGCACCTCAGCGCCTCAGCGCTGCCGCTGTCTGCGCCCGCGTTCACGGGCACCGTGGCCGACTTCATTGTGGACTCCACGTGAGTTGACTACTAGTGGAGCGTTACAGCTGGGAGTGTGGGTGGACGGGAAGCGTGTCTGCGGCGGTGCGCACACGCGGCCTGTACGTGGGCGGGGTGCCGCCCGCGCACCTCGGCGCCTCAGCGCTGCCGCTGTCTGCGCCCGCGTTCACTGGCACCGTGGCCGACTTCATTGTGGACTCCACGTGAGTTGACTACTAGTGGAGCGTTACAGCTGGGAGTGTGGGTGGACGGGAAGCGTGTCTGCGGCGGTGCGCACACGCGGCCTGTACGTGGGCGGGGTGCCGCCCGCGCACCTCGGCGCCTCAGCGCTGCCGCTGTCTGCGCCCGCGTTCACTGGCACCGTGGCCGACTTCATTGTGGACTCCACGTGAGTTGACTACTAGTGGAGCGTTACAGCTGGGAGTGTGGGTGGACGGGAAGCGTGTCTGCGGCGGTGCGCACACGCGGCCTGTACTTGGGCGGGGTGCCGCCCGCGCACCTCAGCGCCTCAGCGCTGCCGCTGTCTGCGCCCGCGTTCACTGGCACCGTGGCCGACCTCATTGTGGACTCCACGTGAGTTGACTACTAGTGGAGCGTTACAGCTGGGAGTGTGGGTGGACGGGAAGCGTGTCTGCGGCGGTGCGCACACGCGGCCTGTACTTGGGCGGGGTGCCGCCCGCGCACCTCAGCGCCTCAGCGCTGCCGCTGTCTGCGCCCGCGTTCACTGGCACCGTGGCCGACCTCATTGTGGACTCCACGTGAGTTGACTACTAGTGGAGCGTTACAGCTGGGAGTGTGGGTGGACGGGAAGCGTGTCTGCGGCGGTGCGCACACGCGGCCTGTACGTGGGCGGGGTGCCGCCCGCGCACCTCGTCCCTCAGCGCTGCCGCTGTCTGCGCTCGCGTTCACGGGCACCGACTTCATTGTGAGATTTTTTATACGTCTGCCTGAAAAAAGGAGTTTATTGTTTTCAGGGTTCATGTATGTATGTAAATATGTATGTATGTGAGTTTGTATATTCCACCATAACTTCTATACGCCTGAACCGATTTTGATAAATGAGGTATCGTTAGAATCCCTAGCTTATTCCGGGTGACATAGGCAAGTAAAATTTAAAAAAAATCGATTGGGTGACCATGGTCCCGCATTAAAGACTAAAGTTGAAAAAAAAAATCGAAAATGAAATTAACTATATCTAGAAAATGATGAGTAGATTCCAAAAATATATAATACACTATTGTTCAATATCCAGTGATTCACAAAACAAATATCATTTAATAAAAATGTGAATATGATTCTAATTTAACTAGATTAATTTAGATTTTTAACTTTTTAGTTCGCTTTTTGGCAGGGGGTCGTGTTTATTATTTTTTTTTATTATGACTTGTTTGAAGTGAAACTTCTTTAGAATCGTTGTGATCTGAAAATTCGATGAAACGAAAAAGCGATACCAAAAAGAGACAAACATATTCATAAATAGTATTTAGCCTCCGCGAGAATGAGAAATAGATGGCGCTGTACGATATTGAGTCGCGCTACTTCTCCATTGCGCACAAAAGGGTATATTTATTTCATTTTCTCATAGGCTACTTATCTGAAGTTTCACTTCTGCCGTGTATGAATTGCACACACACTTTTGAAGTAAAACTTCTATACGCACGCTTGACTTGGGGAGTAAGCTGGTGAATGCGTGACGAGTGTTACGAAAAGTGCGATCGGGCGAGGCGAACGGAAGACGAGAGGGAGATGTAAGTTAGTGAAGATAGAAAGAGGGAGAGTTACGTTATATTACTGTAGGGGCAAGAGCGAGAGGTGCGAGCACACATTTTCTTTCTCTCTTTCTCTCATAGCCAGTTACGAGCTCAAGAATTCGATTTTACGTTCAGTTTGTACGGTTCATAATTAAAGTTAAATTTTATGACACAATTTGTTTTTTTCCATGTTGCGCATACATTTATTATTTCATAATTAATTTAATAATATATGTACGCGCAGAGATACTAAAGGTTTATTAGTATCGATAACGTAATATCGACTAAATCACAACTCTATCTCATTACGTCAACATTCCTTAAGATTTCTCGGACCTCGCGCGCGGACTATAGATTTGTCTTCTTTGGCGGATTAAGTATATATCAAATTAGGCTTCTTGTTCCTTGATTATCATGGACTTCCGCATAATAACGCCTACTTCTATCCAATAGCCTTTTATTTCTACTGCCACTTTACATTATTGTTGTTATTTTTTCCATTACATTATTATTGCACATACATTACATAGATATCACACATACATTGCATTATTATTATTATTTTGCGCGTTATTGTGTGGCAGAAGTCGCCTCGGCGTAGGCCTCCCCCAATTGGGTATTTGGCAACTAGTCAAATCAGCAACTTCTTTTTCAAACGTCAAAACGCGTGCTCAGTATGGATTTCGTATGAAATTTTAAGTTGTGACGTCATCAAAGTTCGACGCACATTTTTTACTTTAATCGATAGTTTAAAATAAAATGGTTATTAAAAATAAAACAAGCAGGGGACTTGGATATTACGACTTTTGGGAGATCCTTTATTTAATAATCACTAAAAAATTATTTATTTTACTAGCAGTCAAATACCCAATTGTCTCCACGCGTCCCTAGACGCGGACCAGATCGTAACCGTAGTAGGACATTAACTGTTGTCGGTACTTAATGATAAATTTATTTATTTATATGATATATTTATTTATTCATATGATAACTTTATTTATTTATAAGAAAATAACATGTTTGTGGATGTCAGTTGGATAGGGCTGGAGACCAGCGTCCACCGGGGCGGAGCGCGTTTGGGTCGCGCGGACGGGGAACTGCGGGACGCGCGCAGTGAGCCGCGGGCCTTACACGCGCAGCCGGATGCTGACACTAGCTGTGCCAAGGTAAGTCTTTTTAGACGACTGCCTGAAAAAAGGAGTACATTGTTTTCAGGGTTCATGTATTTATGTGAGTTTGTATATTCCACCATAACTTCTATACGCCTGAACCGATTTTGATAAATGAGGTATCGTTAGAATCCCAATATTATTCCGGGTGACATAGGCTAGTAAAATTTAAAAAAAAATTGATGGGGTGACCATGGTCTGGCATAAAAGACTAATTTTGAAAAAAAAACTAAAATAAGATTGACTATATAATCATAATCTAGAAAATGATGAGTAGATTCCAAATATATATAACACTATAGTTCAATATTCAGTGATTAACAAAAAAATATCATTTAATAAAAATATGAATAAGATTCTAATTTAAGTAGATTAATTTAGATTGTTAGACTTTTAGATCGTTTTTTTGGCAGGGCAGTCGTGTTTTTTAATTTTTTAAATTATGACTTGTTCTTCTTCAAGTTAGCACTTGACCATTTTAAACTACATGATGCAGTCTAAGGCTGAGATCTATAGAGCGTACTTTGACTTGGCTCAGACTTTACTTGAGAGTTGAAACGAGATGGACTTATGTGAGTAACATAGATCTATCTCGTTTTAACAATGTCTTAAGCCTAACTGGCTAACCTGTTAAGTTAGGTAGGTGGCAGTTATATTAAACCCATGTATCATAACCCCTAATCGGTTTCAACACGGCATCGTACCAGCCATCGTACCGGCCATAGTTGAGGACCTGGAGAGAGAGACATAGGCTACTTTTTATCCCGGAAAATTAAGGACTTCCCGCGGGAATAAAGAATGTGTGTGTTGCACACACACACTTTTTTCACACACGGCAGAAGTGAAACTTCAGAACAGTAGCCTACGAGAGAATGAGATAAATATAACTTGTATTCTGTGTTCTATTCTTCTATCTCATTGCCTCAGAATGAGACAAATATAACTTGTATTATTTCTCATTTTCTCGCAGGCTAAATCCTATTATGGATATGTTTGTCTCTTTTTGTGTCGCTTTTTCGTTTCATCGAATTTTTCAAATCACAACGATTCTAAAGAAGTTTTACTTCAATAAACTTAGACCACGCGTTCAAAGTCGCGGGCATCAGCTGGTTTTCAATACAGCCACATCTCTTGAAGATACACTTTATTCCTAAACATGTCTTGCGAATAATAATAATCAAAAAATGCAATCTTCACCTTCACAATGGAGAACTCCACAGTATTTTTGGGGTTACCTTGGATAATAAGCTTCAATGGGGCGCTCATATAGAGGCTCGGCTGCTTTTGCTGTCAGGAATGTTAGACAGTTTACCGATATTGAAACGGCTAGGCTTGTCTACTTTGCTTACTTCCAGTGTCACGTTGTACGGCATTTTATGGGGCAGAGCAGCTGATATCCAATCCATTTTCATATTGCAGAAAAGAGCCATCCATTCTATTTATAAACTCGGATCGAGCATATCACTTCGTGAAAAATTTAAAGAGCTTGGTGTTCTTACAGTGCCTTCACAATACATATACAATAATATAGTCTTTGTTAGGCAGAACATTAATCTTTATAAACAAATATAGGTGATACTCACAATCGATATACTAGAAACCGCCTTATGCTAGTAACAGCGTCTTATCGTGTGCGCAAGGTGCAGAAATCCTTTGTGGGGTCGAGTGTATGTGTATGTGTATATGGTTCCCAAAGAATTTCTGGATTTGCCATTACATAGATTTAAAGACTGTGTTAAACAGCATTTCGAGGTTATTACTCTGTCGATGATTTTATTAACGACAAAGTTGCATGGAAGCAACCGGCCTCGCATCCAGTGACCCACAAGTCAGTGTTATACTTATAAATAATAAATAATTCTTTATTTCTGTTAAAAATACAATACAATACAATTACATTGGGGCTGGAACCTCCTTTTAAGTATATTTAAATACCTGTATCAGGAAATTCCGCTCTTCTTTAACATTAAATGATAATGATTTTCACAATTCTATTGATTAAGTAAATACATATTTATATCTGATCATTAATATTATTAACAGTAATTACACAAGCATTTTTATTTTATTTTAATTTATAATCTTAAATTATTAACAATGTAAAATGGGTAGTGTGTGCGTGTGTGTGTGTGTGCGTGTGTGTGTTTGTGTGTGTGTGTGTGTGTGTGTGTGTGTGTGTGTGTGTGTGTGTGTATGCATACTTGTTTGTGAGTTTGCGTAGTGTGCTTTTAAAATATTTTAATAACTTTTAAATTAATTTAGATAAGTTTTCTAAAAGGGCCTCTGTTTCTTCGTATGTTTTAGATTTTAACCATTCAGTCAAAGATTTCTTTATGTCATACTGTTTAGTGGGGTAGATATTAAGCAATTTGTTAATCTTATTGTAGAGGTGTACAGATCTTTTTGTGAACTGATTGCTAGAAAATGAAGTTTTTGATGCGGATACCTTTAAGACATTAAGCTTCCTTCTTCTGTGTGAGATGGTGGCTTCAAATTTTGTCGATTTATGGACTTTTAGAATCGTTTGCAGTATATACAACTGTCTCACGGTTAAAAGTTGACTAATTGAGTATAGCTTTTGAGTAGGGAATCTATAAGGTTTATAAAACATGACCTTTAGCAAAGATCGCTGTGCTCTTTCTATATCAATGAACCTTGTTTTTGCTGCGCCACCCCAGACAGGGATGCAGTAGCCTAGTATTGATTGGGCCAAAGCAATGTAAATTTTCTTTAGTAGGTCCTTAGAGGCTATGTTTCTTAGCATCTTAAATATCCAAATTAATTTTCTTATTCTGCTGCTAATAACTTCAATTTGTCCCTGCCAAGATAACCTATGATCTATTATAATACCTAAATACTTAGTTAAGTTTACCCTACTGATGCTGGAACATATATTACAATCAATATTACAGTTAAGGGCGTGCAATATTATGCTATAATCGCTATTTGGCTGAGTCCTGGTGTTGATTGAGAAACATATATAATTAGTTTTTTCCTTGTTAAGAGTTAGTAAATTTATTCTCAGCCAATTAGCGACTTTAGCAAGTCCCAGTTCAGTAACAGTTTTAACTTTTTCCCATGAAGTATCAGTAAATACTATTGCAGTATCATCGGCATACGAAAAAATTTTTGCGTTATTTAATTTTAGATTACAAAGTTCATTGATATAGATTAAGAACAACGTAGGTCCTAAGACACTGCCCTGTGGCACACCGTAAGAGATATCGAGATCTTGACTTATATACTGTCCAATTTTGACTCTCTGGGTACGTCCAGTGAGGTAGTCTTTAAAAAGAGCCAGAGGGACGCCTCTTATACCTATATTTTCTAACTTTTTCACAAGAATGGGGACAGAGACAGTATCGAAAGCTTTTTTTAGATCAAGAAACACCCCGATACATTTTTTACCGCTATCCAGTTGTTGATCAAGAAACGAAGTAAGGGATATGATGGCATCTTCTGTGGATTTTCCATGTCTGAAACCATATTGAGTGTCAGAGAGAAGCTGGTATTTGTTCAAGTATATCAGTAATCGTACATTCATAATCTTTTCTATTATTTTGGAAATCGAAGGTAAAACAGAAATTGGCCGGAAGTTATTTACGTCGTCTCTGTCTCCACTCTTGTGAACAGGAGTTATGTTGGATCGTTTAAGTGGTGTGGGAAATATACCCTTATTAAAACAAAGATTAATTAAATGGCAGATAATAGGAGCTACCTGCTCCTTAGCAAGCTTAAGGAACTTAGAAGGGATGTTATCCCAACCAGGGGCGCTATTTGTTTTAAGATTCATAAGTACATTATTCACTTCCTCAATATCAGTATCCAACAACCCAAAAGAATTTAGCTGTACCTTGTAAGTCCCATCAGTCTCCACAGTATGTTCACTTGCTATAATATCCTCGGCTAAATGTTTCCCTATATTGGCAAAATATTTATTAATATGATCCGCTGACTCAATGGGAGAAGACTTTATATTTAATAACTGAGTATTATCGGTTTTTCTATTATTCATGTTAGTTACTGTTTTTATATTGGACCAAAGGATTTTTGAATTTTTGAGCGATGCTTCCAACTGTTTTCTGTCATAACAACGTTTTAACTTTTTAATTAAATTATTACAGAAATTTCGATATCTACTATAGCTTATTTTTAAAATTTCGTTGTAAGGATCTGAACGGACTTTTTTTTGCATTTTATTTCTGTTTCTTATGCATCTCAAAATACCAGGAGTAATCCATGGTTTTATCACCCGTTTACATCTAGGGACCTTCACTGTGCTGGTGTTTTCAGCCAGTGATTCAATTAAGCTGTTTATTAATTTATCAGTCACGAGGCGTGGGTCATAACAGAACAATAACTCAGGTAAGTTTTTCTGAGCTAGACTTAAGAGTGCAGCGTTAAAGTCTGTCACTGTTTTAATTTTAATATTTGATTTATGTTTTGGTGTTGAAGCGGTCAGGCAAAGGAATATCATAGAGTGGTCGGTAATTGTTGTATTTAAAACAGCTATTTGTGCAGTTACTGTATTTTTGTCAAGTTTGATCATAAAATGGTCTAGACAATTACTTTCCCTCGTTGGTAGAGTATGACCTGGCATCAGACTATGTGAAGATAACATATTGAGATAGTTAAGTCTATTATTACGCTCGTAAGCTTGTTCAATTTCCTTAGGTATTATGTTTATGTTAATGTCCCCTGTTAATATAATAGTTTTATGGCAATCTAATGTTTGTAGGTGTAAGTTCAGTGAATTTATAAATTGATCAGCATTAGTATTAGAAGGGGAACGATAGATACCGAGAATTACACTGTCACAGGTGGTTAATTGTATGCAAGATGCGTGTTGCAGTTTAATTTCCTTAGCAGATGTAACAAAGATATCTTTTTTTACGTAAACTACAACTCCGTCATTCTGATTAATGTGCTTTGTTGTAATGTGTGAAGTATAATTGTCAATATCAGGAACGGCTTTATTACAGTTAAGTCTACATTCAGTAAGAATGATAATGTCTGGGTCAAAGTTAAATGCTTTAATATTTAAATTTAAATCTTGAATGTTACTATATACACTTCTAATATTTTGAGATATAATGGTCAATTCGTTCTTTTTTACAGGTATGTATTTGGTTAGATCCTCAATGTCACATTGAATTGCTCGTCCAATTTCTATATCGTCTATTTCATTCTGAGTAGTAAGACAGCTATTCATACTGAGATATATTGAAAAAAATTCGAGTGTATCTAAAATTGTGGTTATGCAGATGGGTGAAGCTGTTTAATAGTTGGAAATTCATAATAATTATGTAAATATAGGTTTTAACAATGGCATTAATCGTTTTAAGGTTATCTTTAAGTGTTATTATGAAGGTTGTGTGTGTGTTTATATATTGTTTATGTGTAAGTGTTAAATTGGTATATTTTTGATGAATAAATAAGTTACGTGTATGAAAGTGTGTGTTAAGTGTATAACAATATGAAAAACATACAGACAATACTAGCAGATAATTACTGACAAGGTACCTTAGCAGCCAGCTTACACGTTTAGATTCCATCTGGCGTAGTCATGTCCCTTGTAATAGTTGCTGTACCTGAGCTTCAGATCTTATTTGAACAATGGGTGAATTCTCTTCTCTCCTCACATATACCTTGCCATAAGCGGTCCAGCAAAATCTATATTTCTTGGACTTAGTTAAGTCTCGAGCCAGAAAGTATAGGCGGGAGCTACTTGTAACGTATGTGTTGTGTTGTCTACATATTGTAACCTTTTCTTTTCTATGAAAAGAGCAACTGCTAAGTTTCTTGCCGGCTCTTCTCAGTAGAATCAGCTATCCGAACCGGTGGTAGAGTGTTAACGTGTCATAAGTGACACAAGTTGTCCTACATGAAATAAATAAATCATTTATGATTTATAATTTTCAGATGTCGTCCTACACTGTGGAAGCGGGCGCGGTCAAGTTTGGTGATGTGACAGGTAGTTACGCCACATTAAGGATAGGGCGCGAGGGTAAGGACAAGGGTGCAAAGGGGGAGTTTGCCTTCACCCTACAACTGCGGACCTTCGCTGGCGACGGATTGCTGATGCTGCTGCCTGTGAGTACCTCATGTTATACTGAATTTTGGCCTCTGCGGTCGACCCCGATTGGGTACTTGACAGCTAGTCAAATTAATATTTTTTGTGATTATTAAATTAATCAAGGTTGCTCCATCCTAGACCTCATCATTGCTTTCTGACCTTTCGCAAGCATTCAGAGGTGCGATTATGTAAGAATTGCCGATCCAATTAGGGTGGGGTACATACCTAAACGGATGAGAATGGATACACGAAATTGAGCTCTAATTCAATGATGTTATGGTTTATTTTACTTTGACGCCGAACTTTGACGATTTTATCGGCAACTTTTGGACAATTGTCGTCAAACGCAAGCCTATCGTGCAATAAAAAAAGGTTCTCGATCCAGTGCACATTTTTTGGAGTTTACCTCCTTTAGAATCATCTATAAATATATATCATCTATAATATGAAAATTTATGGGGTGTAAATCAAGCATGCCTTCAGTAATATAAAAAATGCGCTCAGTTACCCTCATTTGCTAATCTATATATTTTATAATCGTTCGTAAAGACTAGAAACTCCAGTCATGTATGTGTCACAGTGTCACCGTAAGATTGTAAAAACCGATCGCGAAATTGCAAACTGTCCAAAGATTACAATTTAACGCATTATTTTTCGGTAGATTGTAATCTGTTAGGTATATTAACCCGATAGAACCTAAGTGCCAAGCCTGTGGCCGGGCACTACCTGACTATTTCTGTCGAACCCCAACCTAACTTACAAGAAACAGACAAGAAAACGTAAATACAATGCATATTTCAAAAATTTACACTCACAACATTGAACGGTTCACAATCATTCGACAGTTTACAATTTCGCGAGTAAGATTATAATCTAACGGTTTTATATTCTATTTTTTTTTTTATTATAATTAGTTTTTAATTTAGATTTTAAATTATTTCTTAGTTTCAATTGAAATAAATGAACCGATGAAAAAAAAATGTAACGGTTTTTTCAATGTCACGGTGACATGTGTACCTTGATGTACACCGATTACGCTGAGGTTTCTGACCGTTTTGGTCATATTTTTTGCGGGCAGGGCTCCAAGCTCAAGCCGAAGCACTACACAGCACTGTTGTTGCGGGAAGGTCGCTTGCGGCTGGTGGTGCGCGGCAGAAGGCGGCGGGAGGTCACTCTCACTGCCACCAGGATGGACGACGGGTTGTGGCATTCGGTAACTAATATCCTCTTTCCCTTCCTTTCTTTATTCCAGATATCGATTTTCTCTTCCTCTCTGCGTCGTATTCCTCATTGCTGAGGGTCGTGATCACATAATGGCAGGGTTTTTCGGGAGATAATAATGTATTACACCGTTTCCAGGTCCTTCTGCTTACAACTCGACTAAGAGTACTATTTCAACTCTTAGGTTACTAACGATTATTATCGGATGTTAGTGATAATAACGACGGCTTAACGTCCTCTCCGAGGCACGGAGGAATCGAAATGGTCATACATAACACTTCCAAATTTGTTCATTCATCCTGTTACCGACTTGGAACAAAGTTGCTTATTAATCTCAATCGACTGATATGCAACTAGGCTACTCGTCCCTCAAATCGATTTTTCTACGCCACAAAAAAGTAACCTTCTGCCAACTCTACCACATCAATGATTTGCTTTGCCCCACTGGGGTTCCAATATTGCCAAACAAACTATTACTATTGACAATGTATCTAATTAATTACTTATAAGCATAATGGTTATATCTGAATACAAAATAAATAATTATGAAAAAAAAATTAAAAATCTAAATTAATCTAGTTAAATTAGAATCTTAAATTCACATTTTTATTAAATGATATTTTTTTGTGAATCACTGGATATTGAACTAAAGTGTTATATATTTTTGGAATTTGCTCATCATTTTGTAGATGATGATTATATTATACTTAATCTTATTTTCGATATTTTTTTTCAAATTTAATGTTTTTGCGGGAACATTGTCACCACATCATTTTTTTTTAAATTTTACAAGCGTATGTCATCCGAAATATAGGGATTCTAACGATACCTCATTTATCAAAATCGGTTCAGGCGTATAGAAGTTATGGTGGAATATACAAACTCACATAAATACATACATGAAAGAAGAGAAATACATGTACCCTGAAAACAATATACTCCTTTTTTCAGGCAGTCGTATAAAAAGCGTACCTACATTCGAGCGCACAGTGTTCGTCTTGGTTCCAGGTGACAGTGCGCATATCCCGGAGCCGTATCGTTCTGTCGAGCGCGGGCGCGGCGGCCACTGCGCGCGCGCCTCCGCACTCGCGCGCCGCACGGCTCTATGTCGGGGGCCCGCCGCCTGAGGCTCTCGTACCGCATGTTCCTAACTCGGTAAGAAGTAATAGGCCTATTACACCGCACTGTTCACCGGGCCCTGTAGGCAGATTCAGTGTAGTGTAATAAGGTTCAGGGAGTAAGGGTCCCTGATTAGGTAGAACGGGTGGTCCCGGTCTGCCTAACTGCCTGATCGCTCTGCAGACCGGTTAGTGTAATAAGATTCAGGGCGGCTATCGATTCGTCGCACGGCCATCTTATAGAGTAGATGTCTCTATGGCTCGCGCGTGCATTTTGTCAATATATCGTGTGCTAAACTATAATATAGAATAGTATATATATAACTATACTATAGAATAGTATAGTAATTTACTATACTATATGAACTACTAGCTACTGCCCGTGACTTCGCCCGCGTGTATTGAGTTTTTTTGTTTCCCGCGGGAACTCTTTAATTTTCCGGAACAAAAAGTAGCCTTTGTCCTTCTTTGGGACGTAACCTACCACTGTACCAAATTACATCAAAATTGTTTGAATAGATGGGCATTAAAATCGTAGCATTTGCTAATATTATTAACGCGATCCACGCGGACAAAGTCGCGGGAATCATCTAGTTTATAATATTAGTATGGATACTACTTTTTTTGCATCGATAGCATGGGTGCCATAATCAGTGAACGATAATAAACATACTAAGATACACGTCCAACTCTCTTGACGTTCTCGTTCATACTGAGTTAGGGCCCGGTAGTCAGTGCAGTGTAATAGCGACGCCAAAACTAACGCCCACGCCAACCCTTACCACAGGGCCCGGTGAAAAGTGCGGTGTAATAGGCCTATAAGAACTATAGTCCGCGCGCCAGCTCTGAGCAATCGGGGGCTGAGGTGGCGGGCGGGTGCGCACGCGCCCGACCGTCGCCTCATACCCCGCACACTCCCATACTAGTGACGCCGTGACGCGAGAGTACGCTTTATCGAGTCCTGTTTTTAATTTTGTTTTTAATATTGTACTATACATATTACTCAACTTAAAAGTTTCTTTGCCTGTCTGTGCAAATAGCTGTTTAATTTAATCAATCAGATTTGTCAGTACTTTAAATTCCTTATAGTACTGATTAATCTGATTGCGACAGATTAATCAAGACACGCGGAAGCGTGTCCAGCCAAAGTTCAAAAAAACTGGCGAGCAGCACCGTGTGTAATATTACACGAACCATTTGGAGCCACTTTTGACCCCCTCATAACTCAAAAACTATTTCACATAAACATGTCAAATTTGGCGCATATATTGAGACCCGTGAGATACATATGTGCTCCAAATTTCATAAGCACACCTCAAATGGTTATTTAGATATAAACGTACAAAAATCGTCATTTTTATGCTCTACCTAGGTATAGATCAAAACTCTGACACGGGGCATACTACCATTACTTAAAGCCGTATTATTTTAATATTGTTGACGTTTATGTTGTAGTGTTATAATCATTATTTTAAGGACGTCAAAGTACGTGACATTCAACCGTTATTTTGCAAATACTGCTTTAAACGGTGGTAGTAACTCCTTAACTATTGAAAATGACACATAATTAATATTTTAATGTAAATAATAATGAATAATAATATAGTTGCATTAAAACCTTACCTTCGTATTCATGCATTTTGTGCAACGAAACGTCATTGACAGAAAAGAAGAAGAAGAAACGTATTTGAAGTCGTCAGTTCAAGCTGTCAGTCATTGTGATTTGTATTCATTGTTTATAGTGGTTTTAGTGATATCGACTGTTTACCGTGCTTGTTTTCAATGTTTCACTAAAAACTTTTGATTTTGAACTTTTGCAATCAAAATTGATGAGATGTAGAAATGTGCTGTAGAGGTAGTCTGACCATAGATGTAATCTGTCAATGTCAGTGTAACTCTAGGTACACTATATATTTTTCTTGAGAATTCTCGTCTTTAATTATCTTGTACAATGAGTCGTACAATAGAATTACTGGTGGGTGACACACTGGCCTTACACCGAATAATAAGTACCTACTAATGTAAAACGTAAACTAAACGAATAGAAAAGTCCTATTACAGTGTAAAGGATTATTTGAATGATAGCAAGGCATGGATATGAATTGTTACAGCGGCTGATTATGTAATGTTATATTATAAGTACATATATATAATTTCAAATATCTGTGAGATGGTGATAATAAAAAAAAAGCGGAGTTTATTGCGGGCTCTTCTCAGACCAGGGCACGTTTGGAACCCTCGTAGCTTTAGTTTTAAGATACCGTAGTTAATTATCACTATCACGTCTTATGCTCTGTAAGCGTGACGTTCAGAAGGTGTACTTTGTAGGTACATATTTTGAATAAATATGTTTTGAGTTTGAGATTGAGTTCAATAATTTCTGTACAAAAAGTAATGATATCCCATCAAAAACATAAATGTAAAATGAGAGCCAAGTTAAAAATTGTGATATATATGCCTTGGTTGTTGACTTCAGCGACAAAAGAAGTGAGATCTAAATGGGTGTCAAGTTCAATGGTCAGTCCTGAAATTCATTTATAACAACATATAATATTTTATAACAACTTAAAATATCATTTCTTCTTATAACTTAGTATAAAATGTTGAAGACTTGGCTTTGGCTTGGCTAGTTTCCATATACGAATTATTATTAAGTAGGTACCTAAAAGTACAGTTTCTACCAGCAAGCCAAATTTTCGGAAGAATAAAATAAGAACTTACAGCTTTACAACTTGTGAAGGCTATAATTCGTATATGAAAACTAGCCAAGCCAAAGCCTTAGTCTTCAACATTTTATACTAAGTTATAAGAAGAAATGATATTTTAAGTTGTTATAAAATATTATATGTTGTTATAAATGAATTTCAGGACTGGCCATTGAACTTGGCACCCATTTAGCTCTCACTTCTTTTGTCGCTGAAGTCAACAACCAAGGCATATATATCACAATTTTTAACTTGGCTCTCATTTTACATTTATGTTTTTGATGGGATTATATTTTACGCTCATTTTGTGCAGTTCATTATAATGTTACAATTTGTTTTTACTTCCTTATTGCACTTAATATCCTCATAGAGTTATTATTTCATAATTAATTCAATGCACACGCACAGATACTAAAGATGTATTAGTATCGATAACGTAATATCGACTACATCATAGCTCTATCTCGCTACGCTGCATTACGTCAACATTCCTTAAGATTTCTCGGACCACGCGTGCGAGCTGTATGTATATTTAATGCTAGTAAATGTTGCAGGCTCCTCTTTTGCCATTTGTGGCAAGTCATAAATTTTTTACTTTTTCTGCGGGTTAGAATAGGGTTAGAATTTAGAAGATTCTCAAACAAAAATGTTAATAATATTAATTGAGCGAGCTGATTTAAGCGATAGTAGTAAGCCCCCATAACTTTAACGTTAAAAGTAGTGAACACAGAGCTTCAATTTAAAGATGGCACCCAATTCATAAAATAATCAATAAATCATTGTTCAATGATGTTTATGAAATTAAGCAACAATTTTCTCACATTTTGATATTTGACAAGACAAATTACTGCTTAAGTGACTTTTTTCTTATTTTTCTTACTAGTAATTAAATTAAGATTCCTTGAGATAAATAATACTAAAAGTATTACTGCCCAGGCCGGAAAAAAAGCAATTCACGGCTGAGAAATATTGTAAGTACGAGCCTTTTTTAGTAAACGAAGCTGTGAATTGCCATTTCGGCCGAGACTAAAAGAGTTAATTCAAGAAACGTTAAGTGAGGTTTGTGTAATCGGCAATATTTTAATTTTCCTTTAAACGTATTGTAGTTATAAATCACTAGCTGATGCCCCCGACTAAATCCGCGTGGATTGAGGTATTTTGGTTCCCGCGGGAACTTCTTAGTTTTCAGGGATAAAAAGTAGCCTATGTGTTATTCCAGACTATAATCTATCTCTGTGCCAAATTTCATCCAAACCCATTCAGCCGTTCGGGCGTGATTGAGTTACAAACATCCCTACATCCATCCATCCAAACTTTCGCATTTATAATATTTATTTGATTGAAATATGCTAAAAGGACAATTTCCGAAAAAGAATTAGCTTTATTTTTCAGTTTACCACTGAATGAAAACTTCATACGGTTTTTTCATACTGGGTACAGGTTTTCAGACACTATTTTTGTTACTTCCTTTATATCTGGCGGCGTAAAATCAATTATTTCTTCTTTCGTACTATCCATTTGTATTTAGTACGAATAATGTAACTCGGTAGCTAAAAATTTTGTAAAAATCTAGATAGCGGAGACAACCTTACAGATTTCTAAAATTTATTAAAATAATATTTCAACCATAGCCTATAATGTCTAAAAGAAAGAAATTTACATTTTTTTGGAAATTGCTGGCGTGCGGCTATAAAAGAGCCAACATACATATCATTTTTATAATAATTAAGAAATTACCGAGCAAGTATTAGAAAAGAGCTTACTTACTACTATTTCTGTAAGCTGTAATCTCATTCCAGATGTTACGCGTAGGCGGTTTCGTGGGCTGCATCAGGCGAGTGACGATCAACGGGCGCGCGGAGGACCTGGTCCGAGACGCGCGAGCTCACACTGCGGTGGGGCAGTGCTTCCCACACATCGAGAGAGGAGCTTACTTCGCAGGTAACACCTTCCTACCAACAGCTCTATGTGCTGAACATGCTTCGTGGGCTGCATAAGACGAGTGACTATCAACGGGCGCGCGGAGGACCTGGTCAGAGACGTGCGAGCTCACACCGCGGTGGGGCAGTGCTTCCCACACATCGAGAGAGGAGCTTACTTCGCAGGTAACACCTTCCCAACAATAGCTTTATGTGCTGAACATGCTTCGTGGGCTGCATAAGACGAGTGACTATCAACGGGCGCGCGGAGGACCTGGTCAGAGACGTGCGAGCTCACACCGCGGTGGGGCAGTGCTTCCCACACATCGAGAGAGGAGCTTACTTCGCAGGTAACACCTTCCCAACAATAGCTTTATGTGCTGAACATGCTTCGTGGGCTGCATAAGACGAGTGACTATCAACGGGCGCGCGGAGGACCTGGTCAGAGACGTGCGAGTTCACACCGCGGTGGGGCAGTGCTTCCCACACATCGAGAGAGGAGCTTACTTCGCAGGTAACACCTTCCCAACAATAGCTTTATGTGCTGAACAGTGGGCTGCATAAGACGAGTGACTATCAACGGGCGCGCGGAGGACCTGGTCAGAGACGTGCGAGCTCACACCGCGGTGGGGCAGTGCTTCCCACACATCGAGAGCGGAGCTTACTTCGCAGGTAACACCTTCCCAACAATAGCTTTATGTGCTGAACATGCTTCGTGGGCTGCATAAGACGAGTGACTATCAACGGGCGCGCGGAGGACCTGGTCAGAGACGTGCGAGCTCACACCGCGGTGGGGCAGTGCTTCCCACACATCGAGAGAGGAGCTTACTTCGCAGGTAACACCTTCCCAACAATAGCTTTATGTGCTGAACATGCTTCGTGGGCTGCATAAGACGAGTGACTATCAACGGGCGCGCGGAGGACCTGGTCAGAGACGTGCGAGCTCACACCGCGGTGGGGCAGTGCTTCCCACACATCGAGAGAGGAGCTTACTTCGCAGGTAACACCTTCCCAACAATAGCTTTATGTGCTGAACATGCTTCGTGGGCTGCATAAGACGAGTGACTATCAACGGGCGCGCGGAGGACCTGGTCAGAGACGTGCGAGCTCACACCGCGGTGGGGCAGTGCTTCCCACACATCGAGAGAGGAGCTTACTTCGCAGGTAACACCTTCCCAACAATAGCTTTATGTGCTGAACATGCTTCGTGGGCTGCATAAGACGAGTGACTATCAACGGGCGCGCGGAGGACCTGGTCAGAGACGTGCGAGCTCACACCGCGGTGGGGCAGTGCTTCCCACACATCGAGAGAGGAGCTTACTTCGCAGGTAACACCTTCCCAACAATAGCTTTATGTGCTGAACATGCTTCGTGGGCTGCATAAGACGAGTGACTATCAACGGGCGCGCGGAGGACCTGGTCAGAGACGTGCGAGTTCACACCGCGGTGGGGCAGTGCTTCCCACACATCGAGAGAGGAGCTTACTTCGCAGGTAACACCTTCCTAACAACAGCTCTATGTGCTGGACATGCTTCGTGGGCTGCATTAGGCGAGCACAAGAAACACAAGTTTAAGAAATCCATTAAAAGTATGCTTCTGAAAAAGGTTATTAAATGGTTGCAGATTACGTACTTAAATGATAAAAGAGCATGAATTTGACTACCTCCAGCAATGCTAAGGACAACGGTAACTTATTGATGAAATTGTAAATGAATATTTTTCAAAAGAGACACCACCGAGTTTCTTGTTGGTTCTCGGTAGGAATGGCATTCCGAACCAGTGGTGGATTCCCTCGACGATTCAAAAGCACTTATAAAAATTTATTTGAATAAAAAATTCATTTGAATTTGAATAAAAACTAACAGGCATAAATATTAGTTCCAATTTTAACCACCGGGTCAGATAAGTTTATTTTTTATTTTATTTTATTTAATGGTTTGCCAACAGGTAATACACAAAAACAACATAAAAATAACAAAACACATTTAAAACATTTTACAGTGTACACCCAATTACTGGCAAGCCGGCATGCATTTAGCTGATCTCGCAAGTGCGGGGTTACCAGTTAACAAATAGCGTTAAACACAAAAAACACAAACAAGATTACAAAAAAAAAAACAATCAGCTAGATATATTATAAGTCTTTTGATACTGCATCAATGAACTGATGCAGCATCCTTTTGTACTGCTGTAAGGAGAGTGAATAAGGATCTGTGGTAATTTTAGCAGTTTTGAAGAGGTTATTGTACTCACGACATATTCTGAGCAACACATTATTTTGTCCTAAGTAAGTTCTGCATCCCTTAATAATAAACGGTTTGTAATTAGAAAAACGCGAGTTTTTTCGAGGCACAGAAAACTTTATTTTAGATAAAATACTTGGGCAGTCAATTCCGTTATTTAAAATTTTGAAAAGAAGAACCTGGTCGGCTACCCAGCGACGGTTTTCAAGTGAAGCTATTTTAAAAAAGTCAAGTCTTTTTCTGTAAGACGTTAATACCCCCTTTTTGTTTTGATGAGCTGTTAGCAGAAAGAGAAAACGTTTTTGAACTCTTTCGATTCTCTTCACTGGATCTTTATAAGATGGGTTCCAGACGCTCGAACCGTATTCTAATGTACTACGAATCAAGGCCGAATAAACTATCTTAAGGGCCAAACACGACTTGAATGATTTGCAATTACGCCAAATGAAACCGAGCAGCTTAAAGCATTTTCTCACTATGTTGTCTATGTGCGTATTGAATGAGAGTTTCCTATCGATAGTAATTCCTAGGTCTAGTTTGACGAACTATAAGCTTCGGTTTCAGTAAAGTGAGAGGGATATATTTTTTTTTCAATTATCTTAAAAGCCGGCAACGCATTGGCGGATCCTCTGGTGCTGCAAATGTTCATGGGTGGCGGTAATCACTTAACATCAGGTGACACCCCTGCTCGTTTGCTCGCTATATGTAAAAAAACATGAAAAACTGTGCAAACCCATGTTATTTAGGTATATTAAGAAATAAAATAGCTAATTTCTCTGGTAAACAAACTATGCAAAGACTTGTATCACGCAAGTCTGATTGAACGTTTGTGTATGTCACCGTAAGATTGTAAAAACCGTCAAATTATAATCTAACTGGCGAAATTACAAACTGTCGAAAAATTACAATTTAACGCATTATTTTTCGGTACATTGTAATCTGTTAGGTATATTAACCCGATAAAATCCACCTGATTATTTATGTCGAACCCTAACCTACAAGAAACAGACAAGAAAACGTAGATAAATTGAATATTTCAAAAATTTACACTCAGAACATTGAACGGTTCACAATCTGTCACAATTTCACAATCTGACAGTTTACAATTTCGCGAGCGAGATTACTGATCCCCGGTCGGGCATAAAAATTGTACAATCTTACGGTGACATGTGTATGTCAGGTGACGCGTACGCGGAGTGGGCCGGAGGATGGAACGGCGCGGGCGAGGGTGCGGAGGGTGAGGGCGAGTCCATTGAGCTGAGGCTTCAGTTCCGCGCGGCCAGCGGCGCGGGGGTGTTGGCTGCGATCGCGGGAGCGCTGCTGGAACTGAAGGATGGCACGGTAAGCTGTCTGTAAATCTTTGTGAACAAGTCGTAATTAAAAAATACGACTCCCTGCCAGACAACGTACTAAAAATTTAAAAATCTAAATTAATCTAGTTAAATTAGAATCTTATTCACATTTTTATTAAATGATATTTTTTTGTGAATCACTGGATATTGAAATTTAGAGTCATATATTTTTGGAATCTACTCATCATTTTCTAGATGATGATTATATAGTTACTAATATTTTCGAATATTTTTTTTCAACTTTTTTTTTTTTAATTTTTACTAGCCTTTGTCACCCGGAATAAGCTAGGGATTCTAACGATACCTCATTTATCAAAATCAGTTCAGGCGTATAGAAGTTTTGGTGAAATATACAAACTGACATACCCTGAAAACAATATACTCATTTCTTCAGGCAGTCGTCTATAAATGACCATACTATTCTTTAACAAAATACCCTAAATGAAGGAAGCTTGGCAATAATTCGCTAACGGCTCTGATAGTTCTTTAGTTTCTGATGACTTGTGAGATGGTCATAATTAAAAATACCGGCTGAGTTTGTTGTGTGTTCTTCTCAGACGGGCGCGTTTGGAACTGTCGGACCTAGAACTCATTTAGTACTGTTTTCAAGCTAGAAAAAAACAGTTGAATTTTACAGCACACTGATACCAGTAGCAATTACGTAGAGCGCTATCAGTATTTTGTAAAATACCAATAATATACTTACTCTGTTTTCAAGCTAGAAAAAAGCAGTAGAATCCTACACAGCACATAGATATTTATGTAGCTTAATATGTAAAGCGCCATCAGTATTTTGTAAATACCAATAAAATTCTGCATTACTGTGTAAAAATCTTTAGACTGTTATATAAATAACCAGTAGGCTCCTAGTCCTTACCAGGTCCTTACGACTTGCTAGTAATCGGCGCAGAATGAGCGGCTTTTCGTATGAATACCTACTAAATATTTCTGTTGCATAAAATATTGCTTGTCCAACCAGGTGGTGATAAGCCTGGGCGGGGCGCGCGTGGAGTCGAGCGCGCGCGTTTGCGACGGGCGCTGGCACGCGGTGCGCGCGCGCGTGTCGCGAAACAGCGTGTGGCTTGCGCTCGACGCGGCGCCAGACGAGCGCGCCGCGCCGGCGCTGTTGCCCGCCGCGTCCACTGCTGGGCTCGACGCGCCGCTCTACGTCGGGGGATTACCCGGTATGTTCATATGACACGCGGTTTGCGCGCGTGTCGTGGAACAGCGTGTGGCTTGCGCTCGACGCGGCGCCAGACGAGCGCGCCGCGCCGGCGCTGTTGCCCGCCGCGTCCACTGCTGGGCTCGTCGCGCCGCTCTACGTCGGGGGATTACCCGGTATGTTCATATGACACGCGGTTTGCGCGCGTGTCGCGGAACAGCGTGTGGCTTGCGCTCGACGCGGCGCCAGACGAGCGCGCCGCGCCGGCGCTGTTGCCCGCCGCGTCCACTGCTGGGCTCGACGCGCCGCTCTACGTCGGGGGATTACCCGGTATGTTCATATGACGCGCGGTTTGCGCGCGTGTCGCGGAACAGCGTGTGGCTTGCGCTCGACGTGGCGCCAGACGAGCGCGCCGCGCCGGCGCTGTTGCCCGCCGCGTCCACTGCTGGGCTCGACGCGCCGCTCTACGTCGGGGGATTACCCGGTATGTTCATATGACGCGCGGTTTGCGCGCGTGTCGCGAAACAGCGTGTGGCTTGCGCTCGACGCGGCGCCAGACGAGCGCGCCGCGCCAGCGCTGTTGCCCGCCGCGTCCACTGCTGGGCTCGACGCGCCGCTCTACGTCGGGGGATTACCCGGTATGTTCATATGACGCGCGGTTTGCGCGCGTGTCGCGGAACAGCGTGTGGCTTGCGCTCGACGCGGCGCCAGACGAGCGCGCCGCGCCGGCGCTGTTGCCCGCCGCGTCCACTGCTGGGCTCGACGCGCCGCTCTACGTCGGGGGATTACCCGGTATGTTCATATGACGCGCGGTTTGCGCGCGTGTCGCGGAACAGCGTGTGGCTTGCGCTCGACGCGGCGCCAGACGAGCGCGCCGCGCCGGCGCTGTTGCCCGCCGCGTCCACTGCTGGGCTCGACGCGCCGCTCTACGTCGGGGGATTACCCGGTATGTTCATATGACGCGCGGTTTGCGCGCGTGTCGCGGAACAGCGTGTGGCTTGCGCTCGACGCGGCGCCAGACGAGCGCGCCGCGCCGGCGCTGTTGCCCGCCGCGTCCACTGCTGGGCTCGACGCGCCGCTCTACGTCGGGGGATTACCCGGTATGTTCATATGACGCGCGGTTTGCGCGCGTGTCGCGGAACAGCGTGTGACTTGCGCTCGACGCGGCGCCAGACGAGCGCGCCGCGCCGGCGCTGTTGCCCGCCGCGTCCACTGCTGGGCTCGACGCGCCGCTCTACGTCGGGGGATTACCCGGTATGTTCATATGACGCGCGGTTTGCGCGCGTGTCGCGGAACAGCGTGTGGCTTGCGCTCGACGCGGCGCCAGACGAGCGCGCCGCGCCGGCGCTGTTGCCCGCCGCGTCCACTGCTGGGCTCGACGCGCCGCTCTACGTCGGGGGATTACCCGGTATGTTCATATGACGCGCGGTTTGCGCGCGTGTCGCGGAACAGCGTGTGGCTTGCGCTCGACGCGGCGCCAGACGAGCGCGCCGCGCCGGCGCTCTTAATGCCATCTTGTAGCGATATATTGCAGTATCGAAACTACTTTCAAAGGTAAAGAGAGAAATTACACATTTGCGTTTTACTAATTTAACTTACCTAACTTGGCGATTTCACGCCCATTACCCCGTTGCGGTGGAAACCAGGCTTTAGAATGATGACTGTCCTACCCCAATAATCCATACTTTAAGATTATAAATGTGAAAGTGTGTCTGTCTGACTGCTACGCTTTCACGGCCCACCTATTCAACCGATTTTGATGAAATTTGGTACAGGGATAGGATATCCCGGGGAAGGACATGTCATAGGATTTTTATCCCGGAAAATTAAGGAGCTCCCGCGGCATCGAAAAAACTTAGTCCCCGCGTACGAAGTCGCGGGAATCATCTAGTGTTCAACTTAATTATAGTAAACTTTTATTTATTTATTTTTAAGACATCTAACAGGTTTCAATAAAATAACAGGATAAATTTAAAGCTAGCTTATAGAGTAATATGCATTACTAGCTAATGCCCGCGACTTCGTCTGCGTGGATCGATGTTTTTTGGTTCCCGCGGGAACTCCTTAATTTTCCGGGATAAAAATGCCCAATGCCAAAAAAAACGCCCATGTGCTATTCCAGACTATAATCTATCTCTATGCCAAATTTCAGCCAGATCCGCTCAGCCGTTGGAGCGTGATTGAGTAACAAACGTCCATACATCCATCCAGGGCATAGTGTACGCTATAGGGTAGTGAGATAAAAATCCCTACATACCGTAGTATTAGTCTTTTTTATTACTTATTGTTTTTTTTAATATTGTATTTACCTACTTATAGTATTTTATTATGGTTGAATTTTTTTTTTATCTTATAATATTTCATTTTTTATTTTTAAGTAAGTACCTAATAATGTATTTTATGTAATTTATAATATGGGCCTTGTTGCCTGAAATAAAATGAATAATAAAAAAAATAATAATACATCCACACATCCATACATCCATCCAAACTTTCGCACTTATAATAGGTATGCATTATTATTATTATTGTAAACCCACTTAGCGATTGCCACAGCTTGCAATATAATATTAAATACAGAAAGTCCCCGAGATACAGGATTTTTCAAACTTACTTCGGGGTTCCCGACATGATTGTGAAACGACGAATATTTTTATCAATAAATTTCATTTTTCATTTCATTTTTTTTTCGTTTAAAAGAACAATACAATAACATATTCTCAGAGGGCGCGACCGAGCTGGCGGAGGGTCGGGAGAACTTCAAGGGCTGTATCCGTGACGTCATCGTGGGGGGGACGCCCCGCGACTGGAAGAACGCGCGTTCCAAACACAACGTTCTGCTGGACTCCTGCCCGGTGGCGCAGTGAGGCTAACTGTGTTATTGTCGCCGTAAGATTGTAAAAACCGTTAGATAATAACTCGCGAAATTGTAAACTGTCGACAGATTGTGAACCGTTCAATATTCTGAGTGTCAATTTTTGAAATATTCATTGTATTTACGTTTTCTTGTGTCTTTCTTGTAGGTTAGGTTAGGTTTCGACATATTTAATCAAGTAGTGCTTAGGTTCTGTCAGGTTAAACTACCTAACAGACTACAATCTACCGAAAAATAATGCGTTAAATTGTAATATTTCGACAGTATGCAATTTCGCGAGTTAGATTATAATCTAACGGTTTTTACAATCTTACGGTGACATTATGATGACTTTCAGTGAAAGAGAAATTACACGTTCAAGTAAAGTGAAGTACTTATGATTACAAAATTGCTATTCTCTGTTCAATCATTTATTGTACTTTTGGCAGCTCAAGTCAATGATGTTCTAATGAGTTACTGGTTCGATTTTTTGGTAACAATCGACTTTCTCTATGAAGAAGTTTTAATCGATTTGACACATTGATATTGATATCTTTGCTCAACATTTTTATTGTTTTTAAACAGAAAGCGTTTTATTGACTTAGTACATAATATATTGTATTTAAATAAATCATTTATGTAAAACAGTACAGTAATTGTAATATGAATCAGGCTGGTCACAGAAACCATCCATCGCCAAAAATGTATTGTGCTCAAAAGACTATCAAGACAGCTTGCCTTGCAGCTCCATGACTTTTTTGAAAAGGAAATTCGTACTGGTAGTTAATTACTAGATGAATATACGAGTTGCGAAATATCGGATAAAAGGGCACGTCGCTTCACTATTGCAAAAAAGCACTGCGTATATCAAGTATTGCCTTTTTTGTCGATGGTTGCCTGTCAATAATTATTAAACTTCAGCGTACCTATGTCAAAAGTAAAATAAATTTTAAAGCAATCATCGCGATCGGTTGAATTCGGCATTTGACAAGTCGAATCAGCAAAATATTATTTCATAAGCAAACGAGGCTATGTCCAGAGGCTGGTCCACGAGGATTATAACAAATGTACATAAATAATTCGTAAAAGCCTAAATGTTATGGCATAGATGTATAAGGATAGCCTATTATTATATACCTACTGCATGCGTTAGAACTTTGAACAAATCCGTCCCTTTGTAAAATTTATCTTATTATTTCTGCGTGTTTTCAACAGTTTGGTTTATTTACGCACGCCTATTTTACATTCTCATTATAAACCAAAAACACAACCCAAAATTCTAACTCCAAATAAGCAATCTAATTTTGCACATTAGAGGCGCAATTGTCTAAGAAAGTCGTAATCATTTGACAGCTTAAAACGTATTACTCTGAATGTTTAAAGAGTTCATGCATGCTTTTTTGTTTGAGAAACGATTAGGTACGATTTCCTTTCACAATCAATTTTTTTTGTACAGGGATAGATTGTATCCCGGGGGAGGACATAGACCTCTCTTTATCCCGGAAAAGTCAAGAGTTCCCGCGGGAGTCAAAAAACCTTAGTCCACGCGGACGAAGTCGCAGGCATCATCTAGTACTTATATAAGCCTGCCCTTGTACATCTATTATAATTAGTAGTTAAGTAGTTATCTAAAGCTCTACATTCCTAAGATAGCGGTACCATTTTCTGTTAAAAGCTTATGGAAGCTCTATTGAAAACGACATGGCGTGGTGGCTATAAAAAAATGTTGTTCGACACCGTAGTCAGTGTCATTACGGTACTGCTTTCCCAGGGAACCATGAGCTTAGGCATATGTAGTCGATACAAGTAGTTACAACTACAAAATGATGATGTTCCGTGCCATTTTTTATTTTTAAAACCAATAGGTACATACCAGTGGCAAAATATCTAGTAGAATATCGCAAGCGGAAAAACGCGCATGGAATATTTCGTCGACGTTTAAAAAACTGAACTGTTTTCCGCTCGCGAAATTTCGCGTTACTATGGGCCTATTACACTGCACTTTTCAAAGGGCCCTTTGGTAAGGCTGGGCGTGGCCACTAGTTCTAGTCTAGTCACTAGGATCAAATTAGGGACCCTTTCTGCCTAAATCTTATTACACTACACTGCACAGGTGTAAGGGTCCCTTTCCAAAGTGTAGTGTAATAGGCCTATAAGTTAGTATTTATTTATGAATAGGTACAATCACAGTTTAGAAATTTTACATTATGCAAACGTTTGTGTTCCGAAATGTTTATAATAGCATGCGAATGTCACTGAGTACCTAGTTTTTTAGTGCAAAATTACTAGAAATTTTAAAAAAATTTGGTCGGTTACGTATCCCCAAATGTACCTGTACTTATTAGATTTTTCTTTGTTTAAATTTGAGTTATGCAAAGCCCAATGTTGCCAGTAGATATCTAAAAATTTGATTTATTATTATTACCTATGATTATAGGTAAACCGAACCGTAAAAATGTTTTTAACATTTAAATACAATTTATTTGTAAAGCATTGTAACAGTCTCCGTAAATACTCATGTGTACATAAATACAGTAAAGTTATTACTAGCAACGAGCAGTATTCATTTTCTAATAAAAACTGTAAATATTTTAGTGTAATTTGTGTGATTATCATAATTTATTGTAACGTAATAGATTAGTTATAGGTACTTAATGCTACAACGTTTAAAGTCCTTTCATAATATTCCTTTGACGAATCACTTCATTATGAATCAATTAGGATAGCACCCTATCCTTTTATTATTCACTTCAGAAGGATGCCCTCATCGATATATATGTAGGTACTATGGGCCCTTTCATAGAAAAAAGTTGGGCGTATGACTTGTAGGGCGTGCCCCTCACCTGTATATGCCTGTCCTTGTCCCCGCTATAACGCTGTCCCGCTTTTCAGACTAGATGGCGTTAAAATAAGTCCACATTCTTTGTTTGACAGGGCCCATCTGTGTAAATTGAGGTCGTTGGATGCCCTTGATTTTATTCCACTTTCGAGGGAATCTACTATTTAATCTTCTCTTCTCTCTCTCTTACCACACAGCTGATAGCTGCTGAAAAACACCAACTCCATTCTTAATTGCATTTACTTAAACAAAATGTAGTCACTAGGTAATAGGTTAACTAGGTATTTTCCATAATAATAAGTATTTTACACCTAATTTTTGTGAATTTTGTACATACTATTAGTAAGATCCAGCTTTAATAGATAGAAACACAAAATCATTTTGTACTTTATAATATTTAAAGCATTAGATAAATAATTTTGTGTTCATAATAAATCATATAATAATTGAAAAATCTGAGTTGGGTTATATGGCCCGCTCAACAGATATTCGAGTTTTGAAAATTAGACCAGTAGCTCAAGTTCCCAGGCAAAGTTAAACTCGCTGTAATTCGAGTTTTAAGACAAAAAGTCCCAGTAAGTCATTCAAGTTTTCAGAAAAACGGTTTAAAAACTCAGTATATAGGTATATAATAAAAGATCAGTAATTCGAGTTTTCAGACAAAGGGTTTAAAAAAAGCTCAGTAAGTAGAGTTTTCAGACAGAAAAATATTAGGATATTAGGATTTAAATCGAGTTTGCAAGCTCATCAATTCGAAACTCCTCCAAATTAGAGCTTAAGTTAAGTGTTCAATAGTTTAAAATGTTAAAAATGTAAGTTTTACTTAATTTTGTACATAATAATGTTCGTATTTATTGTAATTTGTATGAGATTCGTAAATAAAAGCCCATTTTGGCAATAAAAAACATTTATTTTTTCATTACAAGGTGTTATTACATCACAAACCGGTATGTAGCCGACTGGTCTGCGACTCAATTGGCAGTAGACGAAAGTATGTCTTAATAATTGAAGAATTAGAATTTATATAAAAAAAAACACATCGGAAACTTCTTTTGAAGTTAAATTAACACGTTAGAAAATTGTTTTAAATTGATGTACATGTGTGAAGTCCAGACTTCTCCTTTGAATTGTCTTTTTTATGTTTTCTAACCTAAGTTTGTGTCATAAAACAGTTTTTTTTTAAATGTGTAACTGCAGTTGTATACACCTTGACGTCTCTAAAGTAACGATTATATTAATTCTGAAACAAGAGCGTCGAAAATATTAAAATAATACTGCTTTAAGCGATTGTAAGAAGCCCCCACTGACTTGTGTGGAAAGTCAAAATGTAGATTATAGGTGCAATATTAAAGATTCTATAGCCAGTGAGTCGCAAACCAGTTAGCCTATTGCCCCCCTTATAAGGTACCCCGACCCTCAGTACAGCAATCCACACTATCTCAGGACGCCTGGACAGTTAAAGAATTATACATAAAAATCATATTAATATACAGACTAAAGGAAAATATAGACGGAGCAGGCAAACAAATTAAATATCACAATTTTTACAGATATGGCAAATGGCAGACATACTTCTGCAGTAAAGATGCAACATGGAGCGCTCGGAACTTTTTAAGGAGTACATACAAGCGTTTTGACGTGCGAGCATCTATGACCTCCATAAACAGGTCGAATTATACGATTGACAGACGATTACGATTTCCTTACATAATCGGGGGGCAGGACTTGCATAGTGCAATGATGACTCATTGGATTTCGATGCATCGAAATTTTAATAAGAATTAGTTAATGGATACTGTTACACCTGTTGTGTACAGTCTTATAATTGTAATTATTTAATTTTATCTACTTTAATTTAACTACATTTTCTCTTTTCGTATTTTTTGGGTTTTTACCTTAATAAATACCTATTTGACGTTTTCTCGCTGACTGTTAGCCTGACGAGGCGAAGCCGAAGCAACCAATTATTTATTTATTTTCGCTCGAAATGCAATATCTACCGCCGGGTCAGTACCAGTGCGTTTCTTTTCCATAGAGAAGAAACGTCTTTGGTACTTGCCACTTAACGCAAACAGTACTGCCATAGAAAACGGTCACTCTGTATCGACTTCATATTTTGACACGCCATGCTCCGTCTAGCTTTTTCTTTAATCCACGAGTATTAATAATAACAAAACATAGTACAATTCACGAAATTAAAATCAAATTGTTTAAAACCCAAATTCCAATTTTGATATAAAATTATTGAAATTAATTAAAAAAATACACTTAAGTTCAACTAAAATGGATTGCGAACCAATAATTGCAATGAATTGTCCAGATTAAACCTCATCGAAAATCGTGCGAACTCCAAGCCGAATTTTCGTAATATGCTCTTACTTCTTACCACAATCAACGGTAAGATTTCGAGTATCGTGTCTTTGATGGTATAGTAAAATGAACCTAAAGCTCTCTTTTAAAGTCGTAACTACTACAGATTTTTAAATTCACAAAGTTTGTACTTGGTGTGGTGGTTTTATCTCGAGCCTTAAGACAAGGCAGTACAGTCCATTTTACTTGAAAGTTACAGTTTCTCAATCATCAAAATCCTTACCAAGAAAAACTGGCAATCGGTATTTCGGCCGGTATTTCACACATTTTTAGGAAAGGCGTAAGTAATTACCTCGGCGAGAAAGTGCTCGAATAATAATAAATGAAGACAATGAAATTAACCAATTTAGTGTACACAAAACTAAAACTAAAGTAAGATTAATAGTACTCAAAGGCCAGACTCAATAAAACTTAAGCAAGTCTTAGTTTTTAGTCAGAAAAGTTTTTTTTTTTGAGAAATTTCTCCACACAAAAAATCGCAATCCAATACGTGCATCTAATAGTAATTAATTGTCCTTTGACAAGGCGATCTCAATTTAGTCAAGTATTGTGTATAATTAAACTGGCGCTCTACTAATATTTAAAATAGTATTTTATATCAGGTATTTTAGGGATGTTCCTTGATGAGCGATTTAATACGACAAAAGGGAAAGGTAACGTCCCATGTAGTAAGTCGAAGGTAAAAATACTAGTTTGTAAAATATCACAGGTTGTCGCGGTACTAAACAAGGTGACGTTATATTCGCGTTATTTTTATTTTAAATGGACTATTGTTGATCGGAAGTTACATTTGGATAGCAAGATCACGTTTTGGAAGGGATTTTCTCATTTAGGATACAAATAAAAAAAACATCATTAAAAATATAAACAGTTTTTTCATGTCCACGTATATACATTGGCCGTTAACATTTCCAAACTACAATACACGTAGGTACCGTGACTCACGAACGGTATAATAGCGTTGAAATATAATTCAATTATCAATAATATCCGCGACTCATTGTCACGTTCAGTAAAATTCCGATGACTCTAATTGCATAGATGTTTATAAATATTGTAATTCTTCGAGTTCCACTCGGCACTGTATCATATCGCTCTCATGAAATTAAAATTATAATGTTTCGGTGCATTTACATATTCGACATTCGGGGACGCGAGTTAACTGTTAGTCTTGGGCCTCGTCTCACAATCCGCCCCCCTCCCTAGCCAAGTTACATACGTTTCGTATCTATTCTCTTTCTACAATATATTAGTGAAAACAAAAACTCTAACCCATAGACTATTTATTAAATTTTTTTTTTCGCCGCTAAAGCGTTAACTATTATAGAAAGAGAGACACGAAACGTATGTAACTTGGCTAGGGGGGCAGGTGACATAAAAAACGGGTATTGAAATGACAAAAACAAATTAATAAAAATGAATTAATTCCTTTATTATACTCGAGTATAACAAACTTGACAATTCGAATTCGATTTATTTGTGAATTTTGGAAATTCAAAATTAAACAATATTGATACAAGGCAAGCATAAAATTAAATTTTCAAATTCAAAAATGTATTAATTATAATATTTTAATTGAAATAAAAGAATCCCCCTCAGGACTATTAAAATTACTAAATAACTCTATAATATAGTTTTTTTTCTCTTTTATTGATATACATGTATTTAGCCTTAAATTTAATACGGAATCCTACAAGCGAATCGAGATTTTCTTTTTAATTTGCGACATTCACTTATTACCAACAATATTTTTTTTTCATCTAAAGAAATTTAGAGAACCATGCAGACGGTTTCCATCAACTTAGTTTTTTTTAAATTAATACATAGTATTATTTATATTAAGTATGATGTAATAAGTAAATGAAATTAGGATAACAATTTTTTTTTGGATTATTTATTCAGTCCATTTGACGAAATTAGAGCGTGCTAATTTATCTTCACAGCATTATATTTTTGTAATTAAAGAAGTTCACTTTTACGTATGTAACAATACATATCCGAAGTTGCAAGAATGAAAGTGTTTAATATGATCTAAATACTGGATGGATTAAGTAAGGACTGACAGACAATTAGATAAAACTTTATTTACTTTTGTGTGATTTTTAGGCCTATAAATAAAAATTATAGGCCTGAAAATCGCACAAAAAAAATACCTGGAATCTAAATAATTAAGATGTAACGGTATTTTGATACCGTATATTTCGTTCGGTATTTATACCGGTCACTTCAGGTGCAAACCAGTAAAATACCGATAAATCGGTAGATCCGATGTTAATGTCTTTCCACAACAATAATTATCTATCAGTCCATAAACCAACAAGACTTTTAAATAAATATAATGTGGTCAACATTACAAGTTTTGAGCAAATAAACTGACACAGGATGATGCAAATGTATGACTATGGTATATAAATGCGATGAAATGATATTAATATTTTTATACTCCTACACTAATTGTCTACGTACGTTGACCCTCCTTCGTTCGACTCTGAAAAGTAAACATAATAAATGGTAAGTAACGAGTAAAGTAAACACAGATGAATAAACTCAACAACAACATCAACATTATGTAGACGTAAGAGACAAGTTATGGTTCATTAAGTTGTTTTGTTTCCCATTCACACCATGTGGAGCAAATAGGTCTCGGACAGTTGTAGGGGGTAATCTCTGGATCTACTGAACCGATTTTGAAAATTCTGGTACCAATGTAAAGCCACATTATTTGTGAGTGTCAAAGGCTATATTATATTGTAACAAAAAATTAGGGGGTTCCCGCGGGAATTTAAAAAACTTATCTCTAGCGGGCAAGTCTGCTAGTACTATATATTATCGTCACAAAAATGCAGTCTTCATGAATTTTTAATCTAGTGTTTCGCTTCAGACCAGAACTTTCGAGAACTTTTAGGACGCAAAGTTGCGTTTTAAAAGTCCGGATTTGTATTGGCGTCTTCCATCAACCTTTGAGAAGATGGAGAGTCCAATGGTTAGAATTGCTACAACTTTAGCAGCAAGTTCTTTACGGCAGGACTAGCTGATGTCCGTGTGGATTGAGTTTTTTGGTTATTGCAGGAACTCTTTAAAGTTCCGGGATAAAAAGTAGCCTATGCCAAACTATTATGCCTACTGTGCGTGGTCACGCATAATAGTCTAGAATAGTCCAGACTATTAAGCGTGTTTCTAGCAGCAAGTAGAACACTACTACACGCTTTCTTCTTGGGGACGTGCCCCAAGAAGAAAGGAAAAAAAGTTATTCCATCTCTGTGCCAAATTTTATCCAAATTCGTTCAACCGTTCTGGTGTGATTGAGTAACAAACATCCGTCGATTGGAAGTTTCGTATTTATAATATTAGTACAAATAAAACGCAGATCCCTGTGCTGGAAAACCGTACCTGACGGAAAAGCGTTATTACCCAAAACTCAATATCATTTGTTAAATATAGGTACACTTATTGACGTTAAAAATTACTTACTTATAAAACATGATGGTGATAATCGTTTACGGTATCTTAAAACTACAGCTACCAGGGTTCTAAATGCGCCCTGGTCTGAGAAGAGCCCACAACAAACTCAGCCGGGTATTTTTTTTTTATTCACTCACAAATCATTTTACATAACTAAGGAACTATCAGAGTCATAGAGCAAATTATTGCCAAGCTTCCTTGTCGTTTAAGTAGTCCTTTACATGGTAATAAGATTATTCAATGAGTTTACGTTTAACATTAACTTTGATCTTATTCAGAGACATCATCAACATGTCTTCTGGGAGCTTATTTTAGAAGCGGACTTGTATCAGAATAAAGAGATGAAATTCAAGAATGGAATTCATTCCCCGCGATTAAGAAAAATAACGATGGTGTCACAGACGAGGTTATAAAAGGATGCGTGCGCAGCTACCAGGCGCGCTCTTCCTTGTCACCCGTCGTTGCGTATCGTCCTTGTGTGATTTTATTTTCTCGCTGTAATATTTTTATTGTTAATGTTAATAAATGAGTCAGGAGAGCTTTTTCGTCTTTCTTCTTCAAGTATCCTCTAGAAATTTGCAGATTTATTCGCCGTCTCCCTCCCCCTAGTACAGATGTGGCTGCGGAGAAAGCTCACCTTCTACATGGAGAGGTATCCCTGCGCGGCGGAGCGGCGGCGCGCCACGAGGTAGGCCACTAGCACCACCACCACGAGAGCGCCCAGCGCGCAGCCCACGGCGATGGGGACGGCATCGGGGACATCTGTACCGCTGCATTCGCGGGCTGCAAACAACGCGAACGGTCAACATTCGCCAGGTTTTGATGTGAAACTTTCATCTATCTATATATATATTAAAATCAATTGCTGTTCGTTTGTCTCCCTAAAACTCGAGAACGGCTGGGCCGATTTAGCGGATTTTGGTTTTGAAATGTTTGTCGTAGTCCAGGGAAAGTTTAAACGGTGAGAAAAATATGGAAAAATTGCGAAGATAGGGCAGGACAACGACTGCTGGGCCCACTAGTCATTCATAATATTATCTGACTTCTGAGCCCAGGAAATTCATAAACATTGCAAGGTTCTTTTTATTTCTACCCACTTGCATTTTACGATTGTGTTGTTACTTGTTGCTCACCGCATGTTTATGATAAGTACTGATAAATTCTCATTAAGTGAAACTTTTTGTAAATTTCTTTTGAGAATCAATTCTTTAACCACAACTTCTTTAGAATCGTTGTGATTTGAAAATTCGATGAGACAAACATATTCATAATAGGATTTAGCCTGCGAGAGAATGAGATAGAATACAAGTTATATTTATCCCATTCTCTCTCGTAGGCTACTTTTTTGAAGTTTCACTTCTGCCGTCTGTACACACACGCTTATTTTTTTTCAGGGTTCATTACCTCAACATGTAAAAAGGAACCCTTATAGGACCACTTCGTTGTTTGTCTATCAACCTATCTCGGAAAACGCGTGGAGGTAACGAGTTGAAATTCATATCAAATACTTAAGTCTACGGCCCCTTCGAAAAATCAACCTTCTAAGTAAACGCAATCAAAAGATACGTCCGTTTATGTTGCATATTTTGACACTCGCCAATAAATCAAAACCTATAGGTTACTTCCCGTTGACCTAGAATTTTGAAATTTAGCAAGAAGCAAGGTCTCACAGCTCTGATATAGGAAAAAATCCGAAAATCGATAATTGGGATAATGACAACTCAATCAAATCAGCAACTCTTTATCAAACTTAAAAACGCGCTTCTTGCATGAAAGTTGTATGAAATTCATAATAGTGACGTCATCAAATTCTATATTTTAAAATGGTTATCAAAACTTAAAACTAACCGTGGATGTGAATTTTAGGTCTTTTGGAAGACCCTCTATTTAATAATCAGTTAGAAATAATTTATTTTTGATACAGGCATCATCCCTGTTAGGGTTCCATACTCATAGGGTGTCGAATTGTTTGCAGGCGCTACCAGTTTAGCGCCATATGTAAGCCAGTTATTTCACAGCTGAAAACACGTAGTTATGACATCTTTCTTGTTGTTTACTAAAACCTATTGACTCGCATTTGACCGGTTTTTAGCCGATAAAGCCTCTTAACAGCTTCCAAGATACGTTTGCCACGGGTGTTTAAGAGTAAATGTGCAAAGTTTGTACCAACGACCATCTTGATCCCGAAAAGAAAAAAAAAATCAGCTCAGTTTTTGCCCTTTGTGGTGTTCGGATTTTAAAAAACCTAAAGCGAGCATCACCTAGTTACGAGTATGTAGCTATGCATAATTTACAATATTTACAGAATCATTCATTTCAGTTATTTTACTAATAGTATGTCATGAGTAACACCAGTTATTTTATTATTGCACGCTTATCGGAACAGACGCTCACGATAACCGATACCTACGGCCTACGGTGCCAATTTGCGTGAATCGTTATCACAACATTGGCAATAAAGAAATACAAAATATATCCAAAAAGGCAGAGCTCAATTCAACAGCCGAGATTGATTGGATATCAGCTATGCTAAACGAAAACTGACCGGTGACCTCGGAAGAGACCAAAGAACTTATGCCCGATGTCAACAACAATATGTAAATTTTAAGGAAAAAATAAGATCTATATGTAACTGTTCTCACGTACAATAAATGTCACTTCGAGCTTTGGTTTTTTCCTAAAATCTAGGTACTGTTGATGTAAATGAGCATTAGTGTCTTCAAGACACTAATGCTCATTTTCATAAACAATGCAGAGTCGTTTTAGTGTGGATACATTTGTCAACCCAACAGCATTATGAGACAAACCCGTGACTTAGGAGAAAATAAAGCGTGGCCAGACGAAGCAAACTTCAACAAGAGATCAAGGGTGAAACTCAACCAAAACTGCTCAGGATAGTGCAATATTGTTAACGCCCCCTGCCCCGCTGGAGGGAAAAGGATCTAAAAATATAACGCAATGAAGAATTTTTTTACGCAAGTTTTTTTTTGGCTAAATAAAGGATTATTTATGTATTCATTTAAGAATCTAAACGCTTTTCCGAATGTCTAGAGAGTTCATGACTCTCCAGCACTGAAGGCCTCACCGTTCGCGGTGCGGAAGGCCTCCTCCTGCAGTTACGAGAGTGTCAGAGCCACTGCCATGTCTCACATCATATTGAGACACGAAAAGGGACTCTAAACCCAAAGGGGGGTTACTTTGCTCATTAACATAACAACTTTTATTTCTACCCCCTTTCCGAATGTCTAAAGAAGTCATGACTCACTAGCACTAATGGTATCTTTCGTGGTCCAGATAGCCTCTTCTACAGGTTCGAGAAGGTCAGGGAAACATAAATCAAGAGATGTCTGACATCTGACGGTGTAAAAGTAACGCGCATTTTGGATCTGGTGTCAAGTTTACGTGTTTGGGAGTTGCTTTCACTATTCTTGACTCCTGGGCCAATCCCTCTAGCTTTGATCAAGCTCCACTCAGCCTCTAAAGCCACCATCACTCACCAGCACTGAAGGCCTCGTCCTTCGCGGTGCGGAAGGCTTCCTCCTGCAGCTGCGAGAGAGCCAAGCAACATTTGTGACCCCTCCAGGTTTTATCGAGCTCCATTCAATCTGAAAAGCCGTCATCACTGAAGGTATCAGCCTCCGCGGTGTGGAGGAATCCCCCTGCAGCTGCGAGAGTGTCAGGCAGCATCCTTGACCTCCCCACAGCTTTGATCAAGCTGCATTCAACCTGTAAAGCCGCCATCACTGAAGGTCTCAGCCTTCGCGGTGAGGTAGACCTCCTCCTGCAGCTGCGAGAGTCAGTCAGCATCCTTGACTTCTCCACAGCTTTGATCAAACTCCATTCAATCTGTAAAGTCATCACTCACCAGCACTGAAGGCCTCATCCTTCGAGGTGCGCAAGACCTCCAGCAGCTGCGAGTGTCAGGCAGCATCCTTGACCTCTCCACAGCTTTGATCAAGCTCCATTCAACCTGTTAAGCCTCCATCACTCACCAGCACTGAAGGTCTCGTCCTTCGCGGTGCGGAAGGCCTCCTCCTGCAGCTGTGAGAGCGTGAGCGTGGCGGCAGCCATGTCTGACGTCATGTTGAGCTGTGTGGGCGTCGCACAGCGGTACGAGGTCGCGAGCGGCGTTGTCCATTCCACACCGTGCCAGAACTCTACTGGTGCTTTCGTGTTCGCTGGAACAAATTATACAATAAACGATTGTTGAACATTGAACTGAAATGAAATAAAATGATGAAATGATTTATATATCTCACCGTAAAATTGCAAAAACCGTCAGATTGAAATCTAACTAGCGAAATCGTAAACTGTCGACAGATTGTGAACCGTTCAAAGTTCTGAGTGTAAATTTTTGAAATATTCATTGTATTTATGTTTTCTTGCCTCTTTCTGGTAGGTTAGGTTAGGGTTCGACATAAATAATCAGGTAGTTAGTTAGGTTTTATCGGTTACATATACCTAACAAATTACAATCCACCGAAAAATAATGCGTTAAATTGTAATCTGTCGACAGTTTACGATTTCGCTAGTTAGATTACAATCTAACGGTTTTTGCAATTTTACGGTGACATATATTTCACGTAGGACTACCTGTGGCACTCATGAAATGTCGTGACTCTACCACCGGAAAGCAGTTCCACTGAGCAGAACTGGCAAGAAACACAACAGTTGCTCTTTTTAAAAAGAATATTCAGTACATTAAGTAGCTAATCTTATCTTACTATATACTATACTATATATATCCTATTACTATTTATTTTTACTATTACTTTAAAGTTTGAATGGATGTATGGATGTTTGTTACTCAATCACGCCCCAACGGCTGAACGGATCTGGCGGAAATTTGGCACATAGATAGATTATAGTCTGGAATAGCACACATTCTATCCCGGAAAATTAAAGAGTTCCCGCGGGATCCAAAGAACCTCAAACCACGCAGACGAAGTCGCGGACATTCGCTAGTACAGAATACATACGTAATGTAACAGAATTACACTGACTAGTGGGCTGCCGGATGCAAATCTAATTGGATGTATCTTTGCTTGACTGCACCAAGAGACTATTTTTCAGGCAATTTTTTTCTAAATATTAAAAAATCAATATCATCAGCATTGAATAGAGTATAAATCCCCAATGCTTGGCTCCCTAAATTGTGCACCGATTTTGATGAAACAACCAGGTATACACACCGTCCAACTCCGTTGCAACAACTGCTCGTACCGATGGTATGTCAGTTAGTTAGTTTCTCCTGTTTTAAATAGATATTAGATAGACAGATACTCACAGCTATTCGGGAACATTTCAGGCGCCAGTGAGATGTTCAAGTACTTGAGTGAGTACATCTTGGTGGTCGAGTTCTGGTGGAAGTACAGAACCATGTTGTTGTACGTGGCGTTAACAGTCTCGTTCTTCACCGCCCAGCTCAGGTTCAACCATTGTTCCGTGCCGTTGCAGTTTCCGTCCACGACCGCGGCGGTCGGGGGCACGTTCACTACGAAGTATTGGAGAGCTGTGGACAATAGACAATGATTTTAAGCTAAATTCATTTCTATACTAATATTACTAGTGGTTCACATCGAACTGAAACCTCGCGGTATCCATAAGATAGTTTTAAATGTATATTGTAATATTTAACTTTTAACACCAGACGCAATAAAAAAGTAATTTAAAAAAAACAAAAAACCCGACTGCTTGGACACCAAAAAGTATAAAACAAGATGTGAATTTCATTATTATCAATTTACATAGCATAATACTTTTAATGAAATAATGAACAAAATAATATAGCCAATTCAGTATTCTCACAGCTCACGTTTTATAATAATATTTTTCTCTCATAAATAATTTTGTAATTATTATGATTTATCAAGGCGCAGTCTCACGTTAATATTAGCTAATGGACGTGCGACGCGCATTGATAAATCATAATAATTACAAAATTATTTATGAGAGAAATATATTATTATAAAACGTGAGCTGTGAGAATACTGAATTGGCTATATTATTTTGTTCATTATTTCATTAAAAGTATTATGCTATGTAAATTGATAATAATGAAATTCACATCTTGTTTTATACTTTTTGTGTACAAGCAGTCGGGTTTTTGTTTTTTTTAAATTACTTTTTTATTTTAAACTTTTTGGTTATTTATGTTGTTTATTTACCTGCAAGGTAATCCTAATAATATTATTGCCGTAATGAGAATCATTATTTTTTGTATTAATTGTATTTTTTATTTATTTAAACTATTTATTCCTTAATTTAGATTTACTAACTGTTTATTGACTCTTATTTAGGTAGGTGCCTTAACTATATTAATACAACTATACCTACCTAACTTTAATTTTACAGTAGATAAATGACAATATTTATTAGGTACCTATTATGTAACAAAATTAATATGTACCAATTTAACAATTTATGAAAACGCGTCAAAATTTCTTAATTTAAGCTTCACAAGCATAGGCTTGTGAAGCTTAAATTAAGGAATTTTGCGTGCGAGCGTCCTGATGATGCTATCATCAGGACGCTCGCACGCAATAGGCATGATGACTGATTTTGAAAAATGGTCAGATTATGTTCGGAAGTATCTACTATTTCGGAAAAATATCTTATTTCAGCAAAAAAAAAAAGGTTTGGTAGATAAAATTGGCATTTGAAATTTCAATTTTAAAAATAACGCCAAAAGGCTCGCGGGTGTCATGGCGTCGTTTTTTGACGTCACTATTGCTTTTACCAATGTACTTTAATGTACTGTGTGCAGTAAACAATAAGTCTTCGTACAGCAATTTAGATATTTTTTGTGAATAATATGAATTCCAAAGTGTGTAAGTCGTGTGCGGTCCCCCAGTGTATATGATAAATAATTTGTTGTAAGAAATGATGATTAATTTTGATGTTATAACACATCAAAATTAACTCCAAGCAAGTTATTTATTCACGCGCCATTTAAAAAAACAATGCGATCTAAGTGGCTTAATCTTTCACAGCGAGATCCTACAGCTATAGGGCTAAATTCTACTATTTATTTAGTAGCTAGTGGAGTGTCTCACGGAATAGACGTGTCGCTGGTAGTAGAAAACTTTATTCAATTTTACTAAATATAGGAAGTGCAAGTTGCAACCTAATTTGCATTAACGTATAATCCATACTTAATTAACTCGTGCACATGAAGTTGTTACTTTTCAAAATAAACACCTGGTGCAGTGCCCCTCACCCCCTCGAGTAAACGAGTGAGTTGCTATTTTTTGGCTCGCTCGCACATACAGCATTGATACGTGTACACGCTGCAGTCTGCAACGTTTTGTAGCTGTGACTCAACCTAAACATGAGCTCACGTTCGCTCGCACAGAGCGGAAAGGTCACAGGCGGCAGCGGTAGTGACTCTGCGCCCGACTTACGGACATTAGAGGACAAAGATGTTGCACTCCGAAAAAGAAAATACGAATGTGACTGCGCTAATATATTAGCGGATTTTCGAAAGGAGATGTTGTCTTTTCTTCAAGAGTTCACTAAAACACAGGAAGAAAGGTCTGAAACATTGCATCAAGAGATAAGGGAGATAAAAAATGAAATAAAAGATAACAGCGTGGTTTTACAAGCTGTAGTAGAGGAACAGAAATACTTAAAATCCGAATTGGGAAACATGAAAACTCTTACCAACTCGATCCAACAGAAACTAAACTTAGTCGAAGGCGATGTATGTAAGCTTAAAATGACAATATCAATACTTCACTCCCACATAACCTTTCTTATGATGACACCATTATGGAGATTCAAGATCGTGCTCGTCGCGAAAAAAATGTAGTCATTGCAGGAATAATTGAATCACAAAACCCCAATAGTGCCTCTAGGCGCGAGCATGACAAAACGGAAGCAATGAAAATAATTAAAACGATTTTCCCCGAATGTCCAGACCCTCGTGTAGTCCTTAGATTGGGAAAGTATAACCAAAACAAAACAAGACCAATAAAATTGTTTTTTGAGAGACAAGACACAGCGAAATTCATACTTAAGAATAAAAATAAGGATCCTACTCTCACAGCTATCATATATGTCGACCAAACTCCATACAGCAACAGCACATGAAAAACCTGCGCATGGAATTGCAGACCCGACAGCAAAAGGGGGAAAATGACCTGACAATTAAATATGTTAAGGGTATACCAAAAATAATAAAAATAAACTCAAAAAACGAAACACCCCGGAAACCAAGAATGATGAAATAGAGACCAACAAAAATGGAGATGTACAAATCGCATACCAAAATCTGCATTGTTACACGGACATAGACACAAATAAGAAATCTTTAAAATTCTTTTACACAAACATACGAAGCCTGGTCAAACCTGGTAAATTAGACGAGCTTAAATGCATATTGAAAGCCATGAATACTATTATACACGTGGTTCTGATTACTGAGACATGGATTAAATCAGACCTGGAAGCAAGATCACTACAGATTCCTGATTTTACTCATATATATAACTTCCGAAAAAGTCGTGTTGGAGGAGGAGTTTCTATGTTTATTCATAAAAGTTTAAAATTTGAAGCGACTGAAATAATTACCAAGGACACAAATTAATATATCTGGGTATATTTAGAAAAATATGCCTTAAATGTTGGTTTGATATATAAGCCGCCAAACACCAATGTAAATGAATTTCTAGAAACCTATAGTCAACAGCTTGAAAAAAAGCAACGAGGAATAGTCTTCGGTGACTTCAACATCAATTTGTTAAATAACGATCGCAATACAAATAACTACAAATCTTTATTGGATGAAGCTGGCTACCAAATTCTCAATAAGTTAAGCGATGAATATTGTACTCGAGAAACTAAAACTACAAAATCCACCATTGATCACATTTCGACAAATATTTCAGGAAGTAAATTGCACATGGCCCTCTTAGACACGCCTTTGTCCGACCATAAACAATTATATTTAGCAATGGAAACTTTAAGGCACGATATAAAAAAGACAAACGTGAGTATTCAGCAACGAACTACACCTCTCTGTATAAATCAGTCGAAGAATCTGAATTTGCGAATGATTGTGATGACTATGAAACTTTGGAAAATTTTATAAAATGTAAGATCAAAGATAACAAAATAACCAAAACAAAAATTCTAAATAAACCAAAAGAAGATTGGATAAATAAAACAGTACTAAACAGCTTATATAATCGAAACGATGCCTGGAACCATTATAAAAAAAATCCTAGAAGTTTAGAAGCTGAAGAAACCTTTAAAACAAAAAGATACGAAGCTTATAAAACTTCAAGAAACACTAAGAATACATACTACCATTTAAAAGTTGTGATAAACATCCTAAGAAAATGTGGAGTTTAGTTAATAGTCTCGTGAGCAATAAAATTAAAACAGACCTCTTACCCCCTAAACTTATTGTAAACTCAGTTACGATAGATAATCCTGCTCAAATCTGTCAATGTTTTAATGATTTCTTCTCCACAGTTGGTTGTAATCTCGCAAATGAAATACCACAAACATACCAGCAAAGTTTAACTCATAGCCCATCCCGATCACACAATGATACACTCGACACATTTGGACCAGCCACAGAAAAAGAGATAGGTAAAATAATTGATGATATGAACGCAAATACAAGTAGTGGAATTGACGGCATAAGCGTTAAAGATATAAAATGCATAAAAAATCTAATTCTCAAAAACTAAATCTCTGAATAAGTGTCGCAAAGACGGTGTATTTCCAAATACTTTAAAAATCGCTAAAGTTACGCCAATTTATAAATCGGGTCCCAAAACAGATCCTGGAAACTATCGGCCTATTTCTGTACTACCAATTCTATCAAAAGTTTTGGAAAAACTTATATATACTCGACTAAATAAACATCTTGATAAAATCAATTTCTTTTTCGAACAACAATATGGTTTTCGATCCAAACGTAGTACTACTACAGCTACTGTGGATCTTGTCTCAAAAATTAAAGCTGCTATTGATCAAAAACAAATTGCTTTGGGTGTTTTCATCGATTTAAAAAAGGCATTTGATACAGTAAGTCACACTATTTTATTGCATAAATTACATAAAATTGGCATAACGGGTGCTGCATATAACATTCTTAAATCATACTTAAATGACCGGAAACAAATTGTTAAAATAGGACATTTTGAAAGTAATCCCACAAAACTTAATTATGGCGTACCTCAAGGCTCCATTTTAGGACCATTACTCTTTTTAGTTTATATAAACAGCATTAGCAATGTCAATGTATTAGGTAACATCACGCTATATGCAGACGATACCTGTCTTTTTTACTTTGGAAACAACATAACAGACATAGTAAAAGAAGCTCAAAGTGACCTAAATAAGCTAAGTAGATGGTTTCTCTCAAATTTAGTTACAATTAATACCAAAAAGACGGCGTACATGATCTTTGCAGCCAAAAACAAAAAAATCCGTGAGTATGATAATTTAACTATATTTGAAAAACCAATACAAAAATCTAACAATGAAAAATACTTAGGACTCATCTTGGATAATAAACTTACATGGCAGAACCATATTGACCACCTTAAAAATAAAATTTCACCTCTAATAGGAGCGCTACGTCGAATATCATCTTGCATACCTCAAAAAGTACCTCCTATTATATACAACGCTCTAGTCAAACCCCATATTGAACTTATTGAACACATACGAAAATCCGCTTAGCTTATGTTTAATGTAACCTCGCCCCTACATAACCAGTTTTTGTAAACAGAACATCTTATACCTACTAAAGTTTTTCTGACTACCTTCTTAATAGATCTGTAACTTTAAGATTTTTTTAATTATAACACTAACCTAGATAATCGTGCTTACTAAATTATAATTTGTAATCAATTCTCAATGTAAGTGAACTATTTTTGTGTTCTTATTGAGTATAATAAATCTCTTTAAACCGATTTCTGCGAAGATCACATTGACGTAAGTTTTTGCTTTATTCTAATACTAGCTGGTGCCCGCGACTTTGTCCGCGTGGATTGAGGTTTTTTGGTTCCCTCGGGAACTCCTTAATTTTCCTGGATAAAAAGTACATTTAAATCTTCCTCTTGAATCACTCTATCTACTATAAAAACCGCATCAAAATCCGATGCGTAGTTTTAAAGATCTAAGCATACATAGCGACAGACAGCGGGAAGCGACTTTGTTTTATACTATGTAGTGATGCTGTTTTGCTTATAACACAAATAACTGCAAAAAGTTAGAGATGTTTGCCAAGAATCGAACCCCATACGCCCCGAATAGGAGGCAAACGTCATAGAAGGCAATCACCGCTCATATTAAGTTATACGGTATAGTTTTAAAAAACAACATTTCATACCTCTAATACCTATCATGAAGTGCTTAATATATAAAATAGCAGATTTTACGGGTTTAGAACCTATATATTATTATGCTATTATTGTACTTACATGGAAGTTTTGACGTTGCGAAATTCTGCTGAACAAAAGTCTTTATTTGATGTAAGATACCCAGCATCAACAAATCGATCCTGGGCAAATTAGAGCTAGTAGCTTTGGTAAATCTTTGATCCATGACTAACGATTTTAATTTCTTAACTTTGGATTCCGTAAAACAGAACTAGATTATGGAAATGATCTTTGGGAAACAAAAAAACACGAAAATACTTGATAAACATTTAAAACGCCTGTACCTACATAAAGAGATTGTTGGTCGATTGTCAAAGCTCGAAAACTATAGTGACGTCATTCGCTTCAGTGGTGTTTTATACAATATGGCGGATTGCTGTATTTCATAGTTTTATTTTATCAAAATAAATAACAATCTCACTCGAAATAGAAAAATAAATACGTTTTACATACATACAGTCGTGCGCGGTGCGGCTGTAGTTCGTTTTACCACAAGTACCCCAGTGATCAGTCCCCCTTCGACCCCGACGACCAAATCACTACCGACAATGCTCTCTACTTGGGGCTACACACAAACACTAACCAAACACAGCGTCTTCGCCGGCGAAGACGAGGACCCCGATATCCACGTCACCCGGACGTGGTCTTAACTCACGGCCTCGAGGGCGTATGGACTAATCTAGTCCAACCGACCTCCCATTCATCCCAACGTCATCCTAAGCCGTGGTCCGAGCCTCACAGGAGACGCCCTTAGGAGGACGTTGCCCCATTTTACTTGTTAATAATGTAGCTTTCTATAAGTGATATAATTGTTAAAATCGGTTGAGTGGTTTTTGAGATAATCCACCTAGTTTGATCGATATAGATGATATGAGTAGGAACTTTAAATATTTCCTTTGAAACCTCGTAAATCCTAAATTATCATCAACGGAAAAATGGTTTATGGAACCTAGGTGTGATTTTAAAAGACCTATCTAACGATACCCCACTTGCCTATAACCTATCGAGTATGGACTTTCATTTATTAATTAGCTTCTAGTGGACGCCATTTTGTTTTTCTCAAATTCGGCCTCCGTAGTGACACTCGGAAGATTAAGATAAATCTAGTGGTGCAAGTATTATCAAAATCGGTTCAGCCGTTTTGTCTGTAGTGCGACACAAAGGAATACACTAAAACTGAACCTTTGAAACCTCGTAAATCCTAAATGATCATTAAAATGAGAAAATGATCAAGGGAACCTAACTATGATTTTGCAAGACCTATTCATTGATACCCCACTCGCCATAGTCTATCGACTTTATTTTTAAATTTGTTACATTATGGCTTCTAGAGGGCGCCACTTTGTTTTTTCTCAAATTCGGCTTCCACAGTGACACTCTAATGATATACTCGGCATAATCTGGTGCAAGAATCATCAAAATCGGTCCACGCGTTTAGGCTGTAGCTGTCCTGCAAGGAACAAACAAACATATATAGACTGATGAACACATAACCCTGTGCGTTCCGCAGTCGGGTAATAAAAAAGCTAGAGTTATTAAAGAAACGAATTAAATTTTACAGAGCGCCATCTATTGACATCATTGTGAAGTTCTGTTAAAAATACTGAAGCTCATAAAAAATTAAATAATTTCGTGTCCTTATAGTATTTATCTAATTTTAGTATTTGCTGTTCAAGTACAGGATATAATTCAGATAATTGATCAAGGTTCAGGCTTAGCCTTTCAGAAAATTGAGAGTTCTGAGGTCAACTTTGGACGTTAGAAAATCTCCACTTTAAAAGCCCCCCATTTCGTCAATTTTAGGGGAAAAAATTAAAAAAAAATTTTGGACTCTATTCCTAATTATCTTTAAAATGATAGACGGACGGACGGACGGACAAGTGCAAATTCACTCAAGTAAACTCAGAGACCTTCGATTCGCTCGGTCAATAATGTGTGTCTGTCTGGCTGAAAGGACTTGACCGGTGGAACTAAGGCAGCTTGCCTAGGTGTCAAAAATCAATGTTCAGCAATGATTTTTTTATTATTGTAATTGTAATATTTCACTATTTTCAGATAAAAAAGTTTCAGGAGTCTGAAGGCTCGGAAAACTGCGAAAATGAACAAAAAAAGTTTCACCAAAAGATTGCTTTCCCACACTAGATGGCGCTATTTATTGTGTTGAGCGAGTCCAAAAAAATATTTTCAAGTATTATTTCTTTATTATTGTGATTGTTATATTTTATAGTTTTCAGATAAAAAAGTTTCAGGAGTCTGAAGGCTCTGAAAACTGAGAAAATAAATTAAAAAAGTTTCACCAAAAACTGCTTTCCCACACTAGATGGCGCTATGTATTGTGGTGAGTCTAGAAAATATTTTTTGTTAACAAGTTCAACTATTCGACCACAGATGGCAGCATATGCAATGTGAAAGGGCGTTCCAGTTTAACTATTCGACCACAGATGGCGGCATATGCAATGTGAAAGGGCGTTCCTTTAAACGCAGTATTTCAAAATGCTTTGTTCGATCAATTAGTTTGAGACTTGTCAAAAAATAAAAATAATTATAAACAAAACATACATTTCCTTTTCATTACTATTTAATTGATCAAAAATAAATCATTCATAATATAATGACTAAGGTACTTAAATGGTATTCATGTAGGGTTACAAGATTATTATTAGGCATGGATATAATGGAACGTCAAAATGGAGTAGTGCTTAAAGAGGAAAGCGGACGCTCAAGATTTAAACAATAAACGTACTGTTTTTTTTTGTCATTTGAACCCTGACCTTATTTGGAATAATAAATCCATAATAATTTCGTTTTGAATTTTTAAACCTTACTGTAAAAACGGAAATCCTGTGCATTGTCCCGAATCGGAGGGCAATTACTGGTCATGTCCTTTGGCACACAGATAGCTTTTATGACGTAGGCATCCGTTGAGAATTGAGATTAAACTGAAAATAATAAAATATAACTAGTCCACCATCGTCATGTCCGCCATATTGGATTTAAAATGACGTCACTTAACTAACTGCATTGCCATTCAAACTAAGCGTGTGTGCAAAATTTCAGCCCAATTGGTTGGGGATAGCCGTTTTAAAATTCACTTGCACCAAAGCTAACTCACAAATATTGCAAGTTAAATAAATGCTTGCAAAACTAAACTAGCGGCACGCTATGATGGCCGGTTTGACGTTTGTCCGCTCATGAAGTTCCGTATTAATTGATAACGACTTTGAAGGAAATAATTGTATTACTTTATTGACGATAGTGATGTGCAGAGATTCATAAATTTTATCGAATGTAGTTTTAGGTTTAGGACTCAAAATTTATTTATTAAATTGATTTCTTAAATGTATACAAGTGTAGAAAAATCAGTTTGCACCATTTAAGGGGTGAATGTACTTGTGAATATGAACAATTTTCACTATGTGGACAAACCTCTGAAATCGCAAAAAAATATCAATAAATTTTTAAAAATGGAATCTAATACGATCGTCACATAGGATCGCTGGCTAGCACAACTACTACCTCCGGCAAACTCGCGTCAATGCTCAATGCAAAACAAAGCAGTTTCGAATTGACGTTGCTTCGAAAAGTATAAACTGTCAGTGCAATGCGATTGTGATATAGTTTTGACCTGGCTTTGGATTTCAAATATTGATACTGCATTACTGTTGACCCTTGCTCGTTAATTTGGACTCTGTTCAAGCCCTTTGTTGTGGATTTCGTCGATATGACCGAACGTACGCAGAGAACTGTTCTAAATAGTCAGACACGTGAGTTCGTAATACGCCTTCGTAACTATTTCGATCGTGAAGCTCAAAATGGAGGGCCAATTTTACCTATAACGTCAGTGGTTGAACGCGTAGCTGATGCGCTTAATATTGGACAACGAACTGTTAGACGGATAACTAAAAAAAAATATGGCGAGACTGGCACAGAAGAAAATAAACTTCACACACCAAAAAAGAGAAAACGAGCAAAACCAGTCGTAGGCATCGATAGCTTTGATGCCGATGCTATCCGAAGACATGTTTACGGCTACTATTTACAGAAGGAGTATCCAACAAGAAAAAAGTTGGTGCATTCACTGAAGGAAGCTGGATTATTCTTCGGTGGGGAAAGTTCTTTAACGAAGATTTTGAAGACCATTGGATTTCGATACAAAAAATGTAACAAACGCAAAATATTGATGGAAAGATTTGATATAGCGATGGCAAGGTATACTTTTTTACGGCAAGTGAAAGAAATCAAAAATTGGCAAAATGTTGTGTTCTTGGATGAAACATGGCTTAATGCTAACCATACTGTAGGCCGTTCTTGGAACGATGACACAGCAGCATCTACTTCCAAAGTTCCTGTAGGAAAAGGATCGCGACTTATAATTTGTCACGCCGGAACCATCAACGGGTTTGTCGAAGGTTCTCTCATGGCTTTTGCGTCAAAAACCACTGGAGACTATCATGAAGACATGAATGGAGAAAAGTTTACTGAATGGTTTACCTCAATGTTGTGTAGCCTCCCTGAACCATCTATTATAATTATGGACAACGCCCCATACCACTCGATGCAAATTGACAAGCCACCTGCCCAATCCCAAAAGAAAGCTGATATCGTCGCATGGCTTCGTAAAAATGGCGTAGATGCAAACATGAATATGTTAAAAGCGGAATTAGTACGTCTTTTAAAAGAAAACAAACCAACCAAGATCCGATACGTCATTGACGAAATAGCATTAGAACATGGGCACAGAGTTATACGGTTACCGCCTTACCATTGTGAGTATAATGCGATTGAGTTGGTGTGGGCTCAAATTAAGGGATATGCTGCAAGACACAATACAGAACCCCCATTTACCACAAAAAAAATGCTAAAATTATTAGAAGAAGCTTGTGAACATGTGACTAAAGGAGACTGGGAAAAGGTTGTGAATAGAACTGTTAAATTAATAAGGGAAGATTATGAAAGAGATGTGAAAATAGATAATATTATAGAAAACGAACATATAATTATTAATGTATGTGATGATAGCAGTGACGACAGTGAAAATAGTAGTATGGACGAATCTGATTAATTATGGCCTTTTGTGGCACCTTTTTTGGTATCTTTTGTATTCATATGTTTCTTGTGTGCATATAAAGTATGTATATTCATTTTCGTTCAAATATTCAGTTCGTTCAAATAAATTAAATAAACATATACATTTTTGTTTTATTAAACCTATTTAATCAGGTACAAAAACAAAACTTAATTGTTTTTTGTTCGAGAATAAATTGACATTCCACATCACTATTGTAATGTGTCAAACCGGCCATCATAGCGTGCCGCTAGTGTAATGATAAAGATTGGTCTGCTACAAAATTTGACACAATGTATCATTGCGCCGACCGCGATGTAACGATTATTGCTAAGGTACCTAAATACCTACAATGGCGGCTTCCACCGTGAGATCGCTATTACTTCGATGAAAAATTGCATAACTGCTTAGCTACTCCGTCATAACTTTTTAGCACTTCGGAATGCTACACAAAGTTTAAAGTTTTCGTAATTTTGCCGTAACATAGTTGTTACGGGCTTTCCAAAATTACGAAAACTTTATTGTATCTAAATCTATCTCTGTGCTCAGTGGGAGATTTTCTTCCCATTCGATCGCGATAACGTTAACTGCGATATGTATGTTGATCGAGCGCCTCTTGACAATTCTATAATATTATAAATGGTAGTTAAAGTTGTCGGTAACGAATACGTAAATTAAAATAATTAAAAAACACGACTGCCCTGCCAAAAAACGAACTAAAAAGTTATAAATCTAAATTAATCTAGTTAAATTAGAAACTTATTCAGATTTTTATTAAATGATATTTTTTGTGAATCACTGGATATTGAACTATAGTGTTATATTATTTTTGGAATCCACTCATCATTTTCTAGATGATGATTATATAGTTATCTTGTTTTCGAATTTTATTTTTCAACTTTAGTTTTTAATGCTGGACCATGGTCACCCCATAATTTTTTTACAAAAATTACTAGCTTAAGTCACAAGGAATAAGCTAGGAATTCTAACGATACCTCATTTATCAAAATCGGTTCAGGCGAATAGAAGTTATGGTGTAATATAATATACAAACTCACTTACATACATACATACATACATTACATACATACATGAACCCTGTAATTATTTGCCACGGGCGTCCCGAAAATTAATTACATCGATCACGGCCCACCTGTTCAACCGACATCGACGAAACTTGGAACTGAGATAGTTTACACCCCGGGAAAGATGGCTTTTAATCCCGGTAAATCATAGTGTCCACAAGAATTTTTAAAAATCCTGAATTTTTTAAATCTTGATCGGTACCATCTTAGCATCCTAATAATTCAGACAGCAGTTTGTTTAAAAGACAGTTATACTATTACCTTGTCCTCTCGTATACTTAAACTATGAACTCTATTTTGTCCGATTACGTTTATTTCACATACCTAGTTTAAACTTTAATTGTAAACAAATTAAATGCTTATAGCTTGGTTGACTGTGTAAATATAGAGTATTGACTCATTTTACCGGAAGACCCCGATTAGATAAGCCTTATCCATACTAATTCAATTAAATAAAAGTGTGTATGTAACCTTTTCGCGTCACATCTGTTTGGCTGAATTTGTTGCATCCCTGGAACCGTACGGACGATCACATTTTATCCCGGGAAACCGAAGAGCTCTAACGGGATTTTAAAAAACCTAAATTTCGAGACGCGCGCAAGATCAAAATCCAGTAAAAGTGTGTCTGTCTGAAACTGTCAAGGTCCAAAATTTAGTACAGAGATAGTTTAAATTTCGGAGACGGACGTAGAGTACTTTTTGAATACAGTACTTAATTATTAATCTATTCGACGTCGCGGGTATTTAAGTACGGTTTCTTACTAATTTTCTAAACGAATATTATAAACTAGACGATGCCCGCGATTTCGTCCGCGTGGATTAATGTTTTTATATTCCCGCGGGAACTCTTTAATTTTCCGGGATAAAAAGTAGCATATTATGTCCTTTCCCGGGATACAACCTATCCCTGTACCAAATTTCCTCAAAATCGGTTGAATATGTGGGCCGTGAAAGCGTAGCAGACAGACAGATAGACAGGCAGACAGAAACACTTTCGCATTTATAATATTAGTATGGATGCGAAAGTTTGAATGGATGGATGGATGTTTTTACTGAATCTGAAAATTGAGTAAAAAACAGAGATAGATCTGGAATAACACATAGCTAAAACCGAAAAACCGTAAAGCACGCGGATGAAGTCGCGGGCATCGGTTAGTAAAGTTATATCTTATCCGTCGCTTATTCCAAATAAGCGGTAGATTCTCTTGACGATTCAAAAGCACTAAGTAAAAGTTTAGTTGAATAAAAGCGCGTGGAAAAGTTTCCATTTAAGAAAGCCCTTGAGACGGGCTTGTACTTGAAAAGGCTGTCTTTTTAAAAAGGACTTTTCTGGTTATAACCCGCCACATCTAGCGGTACGTGCTAAGTTGCTAAGTTGCTAACTTGCTAAGTACTTAACTGCATTGTAAAATACCGATGTAAAATAACTGTCCACAATCTATACGAGGCGCGGTGAGTCATATATGCATAGCTTGCTTTGATCACGTTGCACAATTATTATATTGACATTAACTGCCTGGTTTGTCCTTAGTAAATGAAATTTTGATAGGACTGCTAAGTTTTTTTTAGGTAAGTGGGTACCTATTTGTCATTATGTAAATGTAAACTTAATTAATGTAAGCGCCAGTTCCGAAAATTACGAGCAATAGATGTGACTCAAATCCAAATCGTTTCGTAATACAGATTACAAAGACAAAAGAATAATTAAACAGATTCCTTGTTCAGTGTTCGGTACACTGAAAAGAAAGAAAAAAGACAGAAATCTTTATTCGGAGATCATGATTAATGATTTGATAAATTATTTATTTATTTCATGTAGGACAACTTGTGTCACTTATGATACGTTAAGACTACCAACGGTTCGGAAAACTGATTACTAACTGATACTGAGAAGAGCCGGCAAGAAATTCAGCAGTTGCTCCTTTCTTAAAAAAAGAAATGAAATAATAAACTTTACAAATAAAATTCGCAAAATGAGACTTGATCCCCAAAATGGACTTCACTCGGCGTGTGCTATATCTGTTAGGATATAGCTCTAATCGTCCGTGAAGCCTACTTACTGGCTTTGATTGAATACGAAATTTCGAGATGATTCTTTTAATTTCCTCCTTTGAAAATTTCCTCCGTTTCCATTTACGGGAGAACTTTGCAGATTTCAGTAGCCTTTTTGCAGTTTGCCGATTCGGTAAAAGAAAAAGGAAGGAAACGGTTTTGACTTTTGGTGGAAACAAAACCTAAAAACAACACAAACAGTGTAAAAGTACAAAATTTTGAAAAATAGGTATTTCTTTTTGAAATTATGTAATGTTTCATACCTAGTCTATCTAGACCTCAGGTCTAGCATGTAGGTATACTGAATTTTCCTATTATTGAAAATGTCAGTGTGTGAGAGCGAAAGGCAGGTTATTGCCGCCTTGAAAACATGTAAAATCAGTGAATGTTACAAAAGTTTTGCTTTGTTCCGTGTAAATATTTACTGAAACCTTGTTGAGTGTTGACCTCAAAAGGCTTTTGTTACGTGCACTCTCTCTTATTAATTCGGCCAAGTGTGAATCGGACTCGGACACGAAGGATTCGGTACCATTGTATAAGATTTAACATTATGTACCTACTTTGTAATTTAAGTTTATTGTATGGGAAATTATTTGTTTTTTTTTAATTATTTGACATTATAGCGGCAATAGAAATACACACTGAAAAGGACTTGACCGGTGGAACTATGGCAGCTTGCCTAGGTGTCAAAAATCAATGTTCAGAAATGATTTCTTTATTATTGTAATTGTAATATTTCACTGTTTTCAGATAAAAAAGTTTGAGGAGTCTGAAGGCTCGGAAAACTGCGAAAATGAACAAAAAAGTTTCACAAAAAGACTGCTTTCCCACACTAGATGGCGCTATTCATTGTGTTAAGCGAGTCTAAAAAAATATTTTCAAGTATTATTTCTTTATTATTGTAATTGTTATATTTTATAGTTTTCAAATAAAAAAGTTTCAGGAGTCTGAAGGCTCTGAAAACTGAGAAAATAGATAAAAAAAGTTTCACCAAAAACTGCTTTCCCACACTAGATGGCGCTAGTTATTGTGGTGAGTCTAGAAAATATTTTTAAGTATTGCTCAATACTTTTCGTTAACAAGTTCAACTATTCGACCACAGATGGCAGCATATGCAATGTGACAGGGCGTTCCTTTAAACGTAGTATTTCAAAATGCTTTGTTCGATCGATTAGTTTGAGACTTGTCAAAAAATAAAAATAATTATAAACAAAACATACATTTCCTTTTCATTACTATTTAATTGATCAAAAATAAATCATTCCTAATATAATAACTAAGGTACTTAAATGGTATTCATGTAGGGTTACAAGATTATTATTAGGCATGGATATAATGGAACGTCAAAATGGAGTAGTGCTTAAAGAGGAAAGCGGACGCTCAAGATTTAAACAATAAACGTACTGTTTTTTTTTGTCATTTGAACCCCGACCTTATTTGGAATAATAAATCCATAATAATTTCGTTTTGAATTTTTAAACCTTACTGTAAAAACGGGAATCCTGTGCATTGTCCCGAATCGGAGGGCAATTACTGGTCATGTCCTTTCAAGTGTCTAGCTATTACGGTCCATGAGATACAGCCCGCTGACAGACAGACAGACAAACAAAAAGACGAACGGGCGGACGGCAGGCTTAATAGGATAAGGTTCCGTTGGCACTCCTTGGATACGGAACTCTTAAATGTGACCTACATTCGGCGACTCCAAGTCTAGACGTAATTTTATACTTGCACTAAAATGTCGACTAGTTTACATTATTCCAGTAACCAGTAACATTCTAGAATGTTATCGAATCATTATAGAATGTCCATCCATCGAATCTACCACTGTGGTAGCACCACAGTGGTAGATTCCAATTCCAATTTTGACCACCGGGTCAGATAAGTTTGTGGGACCATAGAGAAAATGAAAATTATTTAAAATGAATTTATTTAATTGAATTAGTATTGGTATTTAAAAACATGAAGGATAATTAAGTTTCTGACAATGCAAAAAACTCGCCGGTCAAAGACACACAGGACAAAATTGATCAATTTGCACCAGCATTTGTATCGTTTATCCATTCTAAAATTATTTTTGTCTCTGTTGTTCAAGGTGATAAGACAATAGTTATTGAAACGACATCTTTATATCTACAAAAATGCATGCCTTACATTTTCAAGGTCTTTCAATGAAATTCGACTGCTATAGATTGGTGCTATATTTCTATTTTTATATTTTGACAAGTCTATTAAGCATTGCTATCCTTTTCCGCAAGTCTCTCTCTCTCTCTCTCTCACTGCGTCGTATTCCTCCTAGTATGAGGGTGACTCCTTTCCATTAATCACGCAGTGGCAGAGAGTTTCTTGGAATAACAATGCGGTGGTTTCCCACTTCCCAGGTCCTTCCGCATTCGACTCGACTAATTATAGTAGGTACTATTTCAACTCTTAGGTTATTACTAACGATTAATTTCAGATGTTGGTGATAATAACTTTCTGGAGAAAAAATAAAAGCAATGCTATACGTTGGTCCAATGATCAGAGCGGACGCATCTCTAATTTTGAGTAATGCGGACTCCAGTCCACATTACTCAAAAATAATGCCAAGCGGGAACAAAACAAACTAAAAAGAAACATGGCGGAACAATAGGTGATTCAAAACAAGTATCGCAATTCGCAATGAGAATACCACACAGAAAGAGTTGAACTACAGGCTAAGCCTTTTTATAAGTACTTTTTATAAACCATGATAACCTTAAGGATCAGAACAGAATGAGAAACCCCAATCTAACATAAATAGTTTCCATGATATCAGTGTATATACGAAGTGACTTTTAACTTGTAACTTACGAATAAAGCCAAGTTGGAAGGAAGCCAACATGTTATGGAAAGAAAACTAACTTATATGGTATCTATAATTCACATACATAGGCCAAGGTTGGCCGATCTAAGACAACCTTGGTTATAAGGTTGACCGAGTTAATGCAGAAGAATGTCCTTATGAAATGCTTAAGCCGAGTTGGTGGCTTAGTGTAGGTATTCAAAGACACGTAAGGGATTGTTTGCCTCCGGGAATACCTTCATCCTGCCAGCAAGTAATCTGTAGGGATTTCTCACTCCTCCAAAAAATAAAGAAGGCATTCAGACTATTAGAACTTCAGTATTATACATTAATCTCCAATCTAATTTAAATTGTTTCTGCTGTCCGTTTCATAATGTGCGGAACAGGAAAGTACTCGCTTTAAATCTGCCAATTTAGTTTGTTTAAGAGATTATGTACAACCGAATAGGGATGATGACAACTCAATCAAATCAGCAACTCTTTATCAAACTTAAAAACGCACGTCTAGTATGGCAGTTGCATGAAATTCACAATTGTGACGTCATCAAATTTAAATTATTCATTAGCACCAGTGCGAAGACAGTCTTAGCGATACAGCGGCGGTAGTCTCTCTTTTCAACTCGACTAGCACTCTGGGTGCATTGTACACAAACATAAATTTTGCATCAGTAGACAGCAAGGTCGAAACAAACACGACGCGCGGCGGAAACTAAACGACAGTGTTTTTTTAGTCCGCGCTTGACATGAGAGGAGACAGGAGTCGCGGGTCGACGAGCGTTTCGCAATGGAGCTGTCACCGTAAGATTGTCAAAACCATTAAATTATAATCTAATTCGCGTAATTGCAAATTGTCGAAAGATTACAATTTAACGCATTATTTTCCGGTAGATTGTAATCCGATAGGTATTTAAACCCGATAAAACCTAGTAGTATATAAATAACCAAGTACTTGATTATTTATGTCGACCCCTAACCTATCCTACAAGAAGGAGACAAGAAAACGTTAATACAATGAATATTTCAAAAATTTACACTCAGAACATTGAACAGTTCACAATCTTTCGACAGTTTACAATTACGCGGTTTTTACAATCTTACGGTGACAGAGCCATAACATAAAGAGAGTGCGAGCGTCATGGATCGGTTTCGTTGCTGTTGTTTATGTCCATCCGACAATATAGGTATGTTGTCGGATGGACATAATAGGTAGATAGGTACCAACCTATTTAAACCTTAAAAAATATTTTTAAGGTTTTAGTGGGCATTTGAAGTAGGTTTACAAAGTGATATTTGATTTAACTGCCTTCTTAACTTCCTGCCTACCCTGGCGTAAAACATACTGCACGCCACTCGATTTTTATACCTACAACATAAAGCAGAATTTGGTCAAACACGAAACAACTGAGTAAAATGGCCTTAAAAATCTTTGCTTTGAAGTCTTAAATGCAGTAGGTAGGTACTGCACCGATTTTAATTTTTTGAGGTTTCACTTTCAGGGTGATTAAGGTCCAGATAAGTGTTAAGATGTAAAATGTTATACTACACTCTACGTTCCTCGTACTATAATATAAATTATTTATATCCACGTTGAACGCGATACCTATTGGCGATTACCGACGCGCGAATAGTGTGTCCAGGCTTTACGGCGGTCGGTCAAGCCACAGAATAATATAATAGTACGTCAAGCGCAGTTTATGTTGTGACGATCTTGTTAAACCTGTCGCAATCCCAGCGACCAGTTTCGAAGAAGAGCCTAGCATAACGTGAATCACTCGTATTTCTCAATGGGTGTTACATTTTATTTTATCGCTACTTATTCCGTGAATGCGTGTAACGAAATACGTAATGGAAACAGGATAATAAATATGACACTAGCTGATAGTATGAGTATGAGTAATTTCTGAAAGTATTTCCTGAGTTAAAATTAAACCAAATTGGAGATACGTTTGTCTGGGATTTACATGATTAACATGGGTTAACATGTTTTTCTGGCATAATTGATGATGAGATGACTTGAAAAGTGACATACCTAGTAGACTACTTTTTAATTTTTTTACATGGGTTTTTTTTTAAAAAACATAAACTCATCATTTACTCAGTTCACACACACAATATTATTCTAAATATATAAAAGAAAAAGGTTACTGACTGACTGATCTATCAACGCACAGCTCAAACCACTGGACAAAACTGGCTGATTTGGCATGCAGATAGCTACTATGACGTATCACGTAGACATCCGCTAAGAAAGTTAAACTGTTAAGGTAAAGTAACTTAGGTTTCAAATTTGTGTAGGTGGACAGATTAAGTCGCTAGCTAGTTACATATAATACTAGATGATGCCCGCGACTTTGTCCGTGTGCATTAAGATTTTTTTGAACTCTTTAATTTTCCGGGATAAAAGCTATTTCCTTCCCCGGGGTACAATCTACCCCTGTACCAAATTTCATCAAAATCGGTTGAGCAGATGGGCCGTGAAAGCGTAGCAGACAGACAGACAGACCTTCGCATTTATAATATTAGTATGTTAGTATGGATTTTTAAACTCGCTTGTAAATAAAAACTGGCTTAGGTATACTAAAATACCAGTTGACTGCGACCCCGGCGTCATTGAAACTAAAATCACGCTGCAATATGATAATTTGTTTTCGTCGAGATATACTTCCGGACTGGGTCAATTTTAAGCTGGCTAAAGCTGGTACTATCTGGCCTCAGCTAGTGCCTCGTATCAAAAATCACTTCGAATGTCCTCGGTATTGAATCGTCCCTCTAATATTATTCGGCCGTCAATTATTGCTTTATTTTCGGCTTGGAGTTGGACAGTCATCATTTACAGCTCATTGCCGACTTCTTATACTTGACTCATGTCGGGCGGGTCACTGAGGCACACATTCCTCTCGGAATGAGAAGGGTTTGGTTTGGTTTTGGAGGGATAAAGTGTGAATTGACTTCACATACCTTGGAGAACATTATGAAGAATGGCATCATCATGCATTATTATCTCGAGCATGACGGTTTGAAGCAAATTCAAAAAAATATTCAAAATTCAAATGTTTTTTTATTCAAATAAACTTTTACATGTATTTTTGAATCGTCAAGTGTTCACCACTGGTTCGGAATGCCAAAAATGATACATAGATATTTCATTTTATTATTGCCCGAGGATCGAAACCAATAGGCAAGCTAAATCTACTAGGTATTAGACTCATCGATCGACGCCCATGTAGATTGCTGACCACAAGCTTTCCTACTAAATAGACACCTACCCACAACTTTGTACTAATGCACGAGCTGCTTAAGTACAAAGTTGTAATTCATTAAACATTCTATTTCATTTTTATACAACTGCATGAAAAAAGGAGTAGGTATATTGTTTTCAGGGTTCATGTATGTATATATTTATGTATGTATGTATGTATGTGAGTTTGTACATATTCCACCATAATAACTTCTATACGCCTGAACCGATTTTCATAAATGGTATCGTTAGAATCCCTAGCTTATTCCGGGTGAAATAGGCTAGTAAAATTAAAAAATTGATGGGGTGACCATGGTCCCGCATTAAAGGCTAAAGTTGAACAAAAATATTCGAAAATAAGATTAACTATATAATCATCATCTAGAAAATGATGAGTAGATTCCAAAAATATATAACACTATAGTTCAATATCCAATGATTCACAAAAAAATATCATTTAATAAAAATGTGAATAAGATTCTATAAAACTTGATTAATTTAGATTTTTAACTGTTTAGTTTGATTTTTGGCAGGGCAGTCGTGTTTTTATTATTTTTTATTATGACTTATTACTTCTAGTACATTGATAGCTATGCGGGCTGCGGTACGAAGAGAACGCGTTATCAGATCCAGCGCACAGAGGCATGCTTGTGCGAACACAAACGCCATTCATGCCATTGTGGAGTGTCCAACATCAGTTCAGCGAAGCTCTTATCTCTCGAGCCTAGCTGTTCAACTTGTTTTATTTATGGCATGTATATGTCACAGTAAAATTGCAAAAACCGTCAGATTGCAATTTAACGCTTTTTATCTCGACAGATTGTGACCCGTTCAATGTTTTGAGTGTCAATTTTTGAAATATTCATTGTATTTACGTTTTCTTGTCTCTTTCTTGTAGGTTAGTTTAGGGTTCGACATAAATAATCAGGTAGTTAGTGCCCGGCCGCAACGGTGACATATATGTTGTCATATCCTAACTAATACTAGCCTAGTGTTTTAGGCGAATAGATAGGTGAAGCCCATAATCTATGACTACATAATACCTTCTCTGATAATCATATTTCATTAGGGCTTCTCCGGATTGTAGGAGTTAATTATTTCAATAGACAAAATATTATACACATAAAATTATTGTGGCTAATCCTATTATACAAAATAGCAGTCAAAGGCGAACTTGTTGTTGTTTTTTTTTAGATTGCTGGTTGGTTTGGGAGCTTAGTAAGTATACATGCTGAACTATGGGCAAACATCACCGATTGTAGACAGACAAGAGAGGCTATACCCCAGCCCCAATCAACGCCTTAGGTACAAAGAAACTGCTGCAATTGAACCGAGGCAAACTCTGAACAGCTATAGGCATGATAACACAGGACACTGTCCTGACTAAACAAAGACCTAAAAAGTGCAAGAGATGCACGCACAACAGACTACTGTTAACTGGAGGTTTAAAATCTGCCCAGTAGAAAGAAAGAAGCCCTCTATGCAGAACCTGCATGGAGATCGACGAGACAAAACTCGTACTGCTCGAGTGTAGCGGTGTATCCACTATCCACCCAACGTGAAGCTTACATTGGCTCCCGAGCAACACTGGCGGAAGTCCTCGCTGACCAGGGCGACTGGGATTCAGATACTCGGATGGCTGGGAGCGGGATCCAGCGGGGAGTCGCACTAGGTGTCTCACATACAACGGACCCCAGCGTCAAAGAAGAAAACAAGAGAAAGAAGACAAGAGAATCCCAAACAAATTAAAAATCCAAATTCTCCAGAATAATGAGTCTTTCAGAAAGAAATATCATAATATGAACCTGTGATTCCGTTTAATAAACTAATCTAAAAGACAACGGGCAAATTTTTTCTTAACACAATCGATTTTAAATAATTTACTTAAGTAAAGTAATTATTTTATTCCATTATCTAGCATTGGTATTAAATAAAATGTAAAATGAATTGATTGCAATTAGTAGGTAATAATAATTATTATTTAGTCCTTGAAATATTATAGTAATCCATACCAATATTATAAAAGCGAAAGTGTGCCTGTCTGTCTGTCTGCTACGATACGCTAGGTTGCAGGGAAAGACAGTTTATTCCTGGAAAATTTAGGAGTTCCTGCGGTAATCAAAAACCTTAAACAACGCGGACGAAGTCGCGGGCATGATCTAGTAGAGGATAAGAGAATAAATATTGATATTATCTTCACCATTACTTTAATGTGGTAATAATTACTCAACTATTTTTTCATTAATGACAAGTTAGACCTTGACTGCAATCTCACCCAAAATTTAATTGATTTTCTCACCAAAACAGATGTTTAGTCCCAATAATTTATTCCTCAGGGCCTAATAACGTGAAAATTTGCTATTGCTACAGAGTAACAATCGCAATCACCTCTGATTGGTGAACACTCTTCCACTAACTATTGGCTTAAAATCATAGTCACAGCAAGAATAGAATAAATTCAGCCAATCACAGCAATTGAGACTGTAACAATGATTGATGTACAGAGTTTTTTTTGATTGCCTAATCATGAGAACGAGACTCGTGTCCAGTCATTACCTAACTCAACTGACAACGGTTGCATTACACAAACAAAAAATATGATGACATTTTTAGTCTCTTTTAGTGTACTAGGTATTTATAAAAGACTTTCGCAAAAGGATGGTTTTCAATCAGTATGAATTATGTAAAAGATATTATAAGACCTAAAAATGTATTGGTATTAAGTAATATAGACGTAACAAAACATTTAAGATTGATGAGACTAAAAAAGTTGATTCAGATTTTATGTTGAATAGTGGAGCAACATCAAAACAAACTTTCATTCTATATCCTAATGTTTCTATGGATAAGCCTTCAGAGTTAAGCTATGAATAACCTATCCCGTTGTCAATTAATTGGGTAATTGACAACTGGTCAAATCAACAACTTTTTTTTCAAATGTCAAAACGCACGCTTGGTATTATGGGATGTTGTATGAAACAATGAACAGTGTCATCATCAAAATTCAATATACTTTTATTTGTTTCAATCGATAGTTTATAATGGTTTTCGAACATAAAACCAACACGGGGTGTGGATATTACGACTTTTGAGTGATTCTCTATTTAATAATCACAAAAAAAAAGTTTTTTGAATAGTTGTCAAATACCTTGTAGTTACTAAGTCATAAAAGAACTGACAAAAATTGCTATACTATACAATAATTAAATGTAACAGTACTTACAAGAGTTTGCAGCCTTGGTGTATGTAACATTCAGTTGTGCGGCAAACTGGACGACGATGCAGGTTACGTTTCTGGTGTCATTATAGAACCATTTTCCTTGTTTAGGGGCAGGTACTGGACCTGGAGCAGGGGTAGGTGGCGGAGTAGGGGTAGGGGTAGGGGTTGGGGTTGGGGTTGGGGCAGGGGTTGTTGTGGTACTTGTAGTTGTAGGAGCAGGTGTAGTCGTAGTTGTGGTTGTTGTTGTAGTTGTAGAAGTTGTTGTCTTCTCCGTTGTGGTTGTCTTATGCTTTGTGGCAGGATCCTCTGGAGTTGTTACAACTGTTGTGGGACCTGGCTTTACATTGACCGGGCTGGGTTCTGTATGACTCGGAGTGGGCACTGTGATTGTTTCAGGAAGCACTGAAATATCACCTTGACCTGATAACAAAGATATTTACATATTATTTATCAGTGATAAAAAGTCAAAATGAGAGCTACAGTGTAACTATTGCAATAACCTCTGATTGGTTAACATTTTTCCACTATTGGCCAAAATCCATTGACGCAACAAAAATACATATACATAATCAAAATAATTGAGACTGTAACGATTGATGCAGGTTTTACAGGATGCCCTATAGAAATATTTTAATTCAACTGTTCTTATTAATTCTAAAAGTACAGACAAACAAACAAGCAAGTAATGACATTTCAAACCAGTAGTAGATTCACTTGACGATTCCAAAGCACTTGTAAAAGTGTATGCAAGTAAATAAAAAAAATTAATCTATATATAAAAAAGTGAAAGGTCACTCACTGATTCATCACCAGATCTCAGGAACTATAAAGCATACAGACTTGAAATTTGGCAGATAGGTTCTTTCTATGGTGTAGACGGCAGTTAAGAAACGGTTTTGAGAAAATCCACCCCTAAGGCGTTGAAATGGGGGTTGGAAGTTTGTATGAAAGTTAGAGACATGAAAATTGGCAATTAAGTTAATAGTTATACATAATTTTTTTATTTTTTTTATTATGGGTTTTCCCATATAAGCAATATTACGAAAATTCACCCCAAAGAGGGTGTAATGGGGGTTGTAAGTTTGTATGAAAGTCCTATGTGTTTGAAAGTTAGAGGCTTGAAAATCAGGATGTAGGTTATTAGTTTTAAATAATAAAAATCTTCCAATGCTATAGCCTCTATAAGTAGGCCTTTTGCAGCGGGAAAATCTCATAGGAAATTAGAAATTGTACACGGACGAAGTTGCGGGCAACCTCTAGTTTAATATAAACTAATGGGTTGATACTTTGTATACCTATAGGACTAACAGAAATTCCTTCCAAAAATGACAATGGGGCTCATTCTGTGGTGCAGAATCTCTAAACTAAAATGACTGCATTAAAAGTATTGCTAGCCCTCTCTGCAGAAAGGGACAGAACTAGATTTAAGTCTCGGAATGAAATTCCTCCCTAAAATTTTACTAATACAAGACGTGTAATTTGTCCATTTGTCTGTCTATCTATAACAGTTTACCAGCCTTTATTTTCAGTCTGAATTGATAGCTGTTCTGATGAAACTTGGGAGGCACAGAGTTATAACTTGCTTCCCGAAAAAGGGCATTGGCTGCCTTTTATGCCAGAAAGTCAAAGAACTCCCACAAGATTTAAACATCTAACGCCAACCAGATGAAGTCACAGGCATCATGTTGTTAATACTATAAATGCAGAGGTACACTTGTCCTTCAATCACACCACCAACAGAGCAACAGATCGACATGAATTTTTTGCTGGGAAATCTTTATATCTTTATAGGCTACTTTTCTCTTAGTGAGAATTTTAAAAACTTTTTCTATGTGGACAATATGCGGGCATCAGCAGCTAGTTTAGTAATAAATCAAGAACTTGAGTGTATGTGTGATATCTAATAAGAACTGAACAATGACAAAAAACCATATCGACATCAGCATTCTTATTGCTGGCAAAGAGGGTAGGTAGGTAAATTTACGTAAATTGGTAGCTACCATTCCCTGTTCACGTGTTGACAAAGATATTTGTTGTGCAAATACACAGTTGATAAAACGGTAGTTTAACTGATAAGTACCTAACAAAGGAGATTGACGATGTTTTAACCATTTCAACATAACTTTCGAAGTTCGTACTTACCGAGTACCGTTAAACTGCAAAACACAGCAGCGAGTAAATAAAACCTTAACCGTGCCATTTTGAGATAGGGAAAATGCGATTAGATTGTATTTTAATGTGGTTTCACGAACAATCTCACTAGTACGTTGCAAATAAAATGATTTTGTAGAATTGACGAGAAATGTCAATGATATTTTTTATGACGAGACAGCTGCTTAGTGATGTTGCCAGAACAGTTTCCAAACATTCTCCTTATGTTATGGTCTGGGTGGGTAACATTGGTGAAACAACTTTATTCATTTGGCTTGGATCTGTGGCTTGGATTCATGTCAATCTAAAAATTACCTATTGAAGGTTACCACAGATTACCAGTTCACGCAAGATTCTAAATAGTTTTGTGTAGGTACATGATATATTGATTTGTTATAAAATTAGTGTTTTCACTTTGCAAATGTAAACTAGTATTCTAAACCAAGTACAAACATGTGAATTTTGTGAAGATCAGACTATAAGTTCAGAGATCTGGAAAAACTCCTCAAAAACAGCAAATCAATGGCGACCAGTTTAATAATAGCCATTCTGTATCATACATAGGTTCCTATTTCTACCTACATACCGTAGGTATGAAGTACGTATGAAGTATAATTTATTATTAGACAATGTTTGAACCGAAAGCTCCAAATAAAAACTCATAATTTTTCAGACTTAATTTATAGGTACTAACCAGTTTTTATTTCTACTACTTACGTATAAAATTTTATTGGAGCAACATTAAAACCATAATCCAGCGTTGGTCTTGATACGGCAAATTGCCGTAATAAACAGCATTCAGGTATCATAAAAGCAACAAAAATAAGGTATACGGCTTTTATTTGATTACTGTATTAAAATATAACTTCTGAACCTTAAATCACAGACTCACAGAGTACTTTTGCCACCGATAAAGTAGAAACGCCACGATCAGAAACGTCAAACGTTAACATCTTTTTCTGGTCGGTGGTTCAATATTGTGGTATGTGGGGAATCCCCGGAATAATTGTTACTATATATTACTGTGCTAGTACCTATCGTGGTTCTCTCTGCTGTCATATAATGCTTTGTTTTGCTTCATGTACGATTTATGAATTGAACGAGACTTCGAAATAAATTAATAACTTCAACTATTAATGGAACTCTTCTAGCCAGACAAGCAATCCGTAATCACGGTATTAATATTGTACAAATTTTCAAGTGCCAAACGAAATGTTTCGTAAAATGAAAGATAAAAAACAGTACGACCTAAATGCGACACAATCAGATGTAAGTTTACTGGAAACTTCAAAACCTTTATGGTGAAGAATAAAATTAGTCCAACTACAGTATACACACACAAATGTTTACCTAGACAACAGTATTTAATGTTTTTTTTTTTAATTTTAACTTTTTGAATAAATAGGTACTAATACTAAAAATCCGGAAATTTTAATACTAGAATACCTACGGCAACTCTAAATTTGTCAGGAACAACGCGGCCATAATCGGCTGTTGGAAGCTCTCAGATTAAATGGAAGCTCGTTGTCAACCATGAATCTATTATTTTTTTTAATTTTATTATCATTTTATGTTTTACTAGCTGATGCCCGCGACTTCGTCCGCGTGGTTTAAGTTTTTTTTATTCCCGCATTCCGGAGTGCCCGCGGAACTCCTTAATTTTCCGGGATAAAAAGTAGCTCAATTCACTCTTCAGGTCCTCAACTACCTTTAACCATGCCAATAACCACGTAGATCCGTTGCTCCGTTGCGGCGTGATTGAAGGACAATCCTACAAACACAGTAAACAGATTAAAACAGTACTGAAACTACCTAGAAACGTTCGAAACAGCTCACAAACATGCGCATCGACGAGACTCCTAAGCGTTCGTCGCGGTGCCGCCAGTAGTGAGTGCCGCGTCATGACGAGTGGTCACGTATAAGTCTATTTCCGCGATCCTTTTAAAAATGCTAGAGTGTATTGCGTAGTAAGAGAGGTATACGGCTGTTTGAACTCTGTCTGAACTATCGTTTTTTAAATTCGTTCAAAATCGATATTTGGGGCTCCCTGGGGTCACAAAACAGGAAATTGGTACCAAAATTTTAAAAAGTCAGCGCCATTTTGATATCAATTGTTTTTGAACCGATTTCGTTTAAAATCGATATCTGAGGATCCCTAGGATCACAAAACAGGAAACTTACCAAAATTTTAAAAAATCTGCGCCATTTTGAATTTCTTTGTTATTGAACCGATTTAGTTCAAAATCGATATCTGAGGATCCCTAGGATCACAAAACAGGAAACTGTTACCAAAATATTTAAAAATCAGCGCCCTTTTTGAAATTCTTTGTTATTGAACCGATTTCGTTCAAAATCGATATCTGATCGCGTACACTCCCGCCAAAACTTGTAAAAGGTTAACATACTTAATGATAAGTTAGTGACCTACAAAAAAAACAAAGATCTTAAACTGTTTTCCGTATTTTAAACTATCGAGATTAACCGACGCCATGAGATACATAATTAATTTTTATTCGTAAACTAGCTAATTCAATTCGATTAATTGATCACTACAGAACATAGAATGTTTTAATTAACAAAAACAAAATTAAACCATAAAACATTAAAAGTGACAACCCTATTGATTCAATGGAGCGTAGATAATTATTTTATACTTCTACCATACCTTTACTACTGTTTTAATCATACTTTTGCGGGTCTAAAGTCAGTCTTCATGCCCTAGGGCCGTAATCTAGTCGATCGATCGCCCAACTAGTTGACCAACCCCATACTGTAAATATGCACAACAGAGTCTAGGCTCCAGACTGGTCGACCAAACGATCGTACCATTTGACATAAAAGTTTTTAAACCAAGGAGTATGTGTACCTGCATAAACACTGGCAGCATGAAAATTATTTTTTTATTATTTACTAGACCTATGTATCCTACTTACTATGATTTGCAATAAATATCTAACCGTTACAGTTTGTTTTACTGTTATGGTAGAAGTATAAAGTAGAGTATACACCACCGGGATAAAGCAGTTTTTTTCTTGGGCGCTTGAATCCCTCACTGCACTCAGGACTCAATCTTAATTCCCTCCCTTTGGTCGGGAATTAACTTATAACACCCTCGCTGCGCTCGGAAGTTAAATTTGGAGTCCTTCGTTACGTTCAGGATTCAATGTAGCGCCCGTGACATAAAACAGTGCTTTATCCCCTTGTTGTATAATCTACTATTATCAACTTGGCTTAGTTTCCATACTGGTTGTATCTATTTACTGTGCTACAAATAAACACACTTCCACATTTAAATTATTAGAATGATGTACGGTATAGGTACCTATTTGATAAAACGGATATAAAGTATAAAATTAACATCGTTATTTTCATCAGAAAAATATATATTGGATAGGTTACCTACTTGAAATGAATAAGACAACATGAACTTTTCCATCCTCATATCCGGTTCTATGTTACCTAATTAACATATATAATATATATACATAAATCCATCGAAATATAACGCATTATTAGTCTAAGCTTAAATCTATGATGCTATTTTTATATAACGGGATTGCCACTGGGGTCTAATTAGTAATTAGACCCAGGCGTAAAGAACGCAGTCACCTCTGATTGATTTAAATGGTTTAAACTCTTTCGCTATAGGCCTCTTACACTGCACCTTTCACAGGGAGGGTCCCTGTCAACTTGAATCAGTGTATCTATAATGGTCCTTATTGCTGTGTATTAAACGACGCTCTAATTAGCGGCCACGCCCACCCTTAATTCAGGGCCTTGTAAAAAGTGCAGTTTACTAGGCCTATAACCATTTTCGCAGCAAGAATGCCAACAATGATTGCAGATTTTACTTATTACGGCTACCTATCATTGGCTATTGACATCAAAATGGCGGGATTTTTATGTAAATAACACAAACCCATCAGGTACTTATTTAATATTTTAATTATTATGTAGGTATTACTTTATTAATTAATCCATTTCAAATTCAGTACTTTCTGCCTAATGAAATCATAACAAGTTTGAAGGTATTTTTCCGATTTATGGTAGGTATATTGTCTTATATTGTAAATTAAAAAAAACATATACCTACTTCATTACCTACTGAAGAAAATAAAAAAATAATGTCAACGTCGCTAAGTAGGTACAAAATTAATAGAAAAATACAAATCGCAGTAGGTAAGCATTTAATTATTATTTTCTTGACTCAAGTACCTACCAGTCAAGGTAAATATGTACTTATAATACTTACAAAAAATTGCACTGATTCCTAAACCACATAATATTATACTTAAAATAACATTAAGTAAGGTAAGTTATAGACTATGGTATCTTAGGCTAGGGACTTCTTAGGGATTTTATCAACTTACATGCATATAATATGTATATGTATGCAAGTTGTTATAACTTATAATAATATGTATAAATAAGTACCTAAACAATAATTTAAGGAGAAGTTAAACATTTATCAGGCAACAACATTAGTTATAGTTTGTTAAATTGATTTCTTTAAAAATTGGTACTTTTAAAAGCTTTTTAAAATTCTAACAACGATCACTTTCTTACGATATACTTAATACCTACGTAACTACTTATTATGTAGATAGGTAGTAGTTACACAAATTTACTCGACACAAATTAAATATCTGACTCTAAAAATATTAAATTTAAAGTTGTTTAAATATTTCCCATAAAACGTTCCTTCTTTTGGCTAGGTACTTTCTTTGAAGATACACAAACAAATACACAGCTCACATAATCTAGACACAAGTATACATACTTAGGTTAATATTGGCACAGTAAACAGATTTGTATACTGTGGTATTGGTGTGATTCGACAAACAAGTATAGATGGGTATTGGGTATACAATATACATAGGAACCTATACATGGGTAGTAGGTACAACGATAGGTACTTTATCTTTTGGCTTTTACGTACCTACTACCTCCTTCGATTTTATGCGGAAGTAAGACTGCATCTCCACCCAAATCTGTCATTTTCAGTTAATTAATTATTATTATAAATAGATGGGCCTCATCCGAACTACAGGTGCGAAGTTCTGTGGGCTTACTAGCATCGCTTAAAGCAGTATTATTTTAAAATTGACGTTATACATATGACGTTGCTAGGTACCTTGACATCCCTAATTTATGGATTATAATTCGGAAACAAGAGCAACAAGAAGATTATAATATTACTGCTTTTTAAGCGATAGTAAGCCCTCTGATATCTGTAATAAGCATATCGAGATGCGATTTGCATCATAGGCAAATTAGAGGCCGCCATAAGTTCGTGACTCCATCGCTCCGCCTCAAGAAGGTCTGAAGGTTGTTCGTGGGAATGAGCATTCTATTTTATAACAAAATTCCACTACCTATCTTAAACTTGCCTATACACAAGTTTAAGAAGTCATTAAAAGTATGCTTCTGAAAAAAGCGTATTAATTATACTGTTGAAGATTATGTAAATGACAAGGGAGCATAGATTTGTCTCGCTCCAGCAATGTTAAAGACCGCTGTTAGATAATATTATATGTATCTATAAATTAATGACATTGTAAATAATTTTTTTCAAAAGAGCAACCGCCGAGTTTCTTGCTGATTATTCTCGGTAGGAATGTTATTCCGAACCAGTGGTAGATTCACTCGACGATTTAAAAGTTTATTTGAATAAAAAATATTTGAATTTTTGTTTTTTTTTTTGAATCGGCGATGATAGCAATCGGTTCTTTTCGAAGTTCTTTTGGGTAGGTTGGGTAGGTCTGCCTCTACTACATAAACTGCAGCTTGCTGATAAGTAGGTATACAGCGCGTTCGGAAAACTTCGTGTTCGGAAATCTTCTCCTCCAAAACACTTCAGTGCATGTGCAGTGATTAAAGTTGAGACGACATATATGTACTTGGTGAACATATCATGACAAGAAATGTTCTCAAGGACAGGCAAAGGTAGCACAAATACTGGTAGGAAATACTCACATACGTGTGAGTTAGTAACAATTTATAGTCTTTTCAATTGTACTTATAATAAAGAGTGGTACCTACTCCTCTTAGTTTACTCGACTAAAATCTCGAATCGGGCTCGGCCCACACGACTCGACCGGTCGTACACGATGTCCCGCGTCCAGATACGACATTCGACGTTGATGACTACGCCACCTGGTGAAGACAAGAAGAACAGTTAATAGACCACAAATGTTACCAGCGAAGAGGACGATGCAGGGGATTGATAATATGGCAACAAGGACTACACTATACTTCATCGAAAGGCGAGGCACTTCCAGCCAGAAAAAATGTATCCACGTAGCTAGAGGCTCTACCTATGAGAAAATGCCCAAGCAAGAAGACTCACACCCCGATTAACTTAGGAGTTCGATCGAGAATACTCTTTGTCTATCGGTCAACGATATATTGTTACCACGTTCAAATTCTAATTGAGTAAATAAAAATAATACTTCAAATAAAAATTGAGACCATTTACTTAGTATTCTGTGCTATTGATAGGAGACACTTAGGTATATGAATAGATAACGTGAATTCTCAGGGTTCGTCTGCCTAAATGGGTGTAACACAGGGCTCAATCTTGGATCCTCTCTTATTTTTGGTGTATATAAATGACTTACCATACTATGTCAACAATACTTGCAGTATTGTGCTGTTTGCAGATGACACTTCGCTAATTTTTAAAGTTGATAGATGTAAAGATCACGTGAGTTGCTTCGTGAAAAATGTAAAGAAATTGGCATCCTTACGGTTGCATCGCAGTACATGCACGATAATATTATAATATTTGTGAAACAAAATATTCATCTGTATAGACAAAGAGGGGATACACTAAATCGACTTACTAGAAACCGGCATAAACTAGTAATGCCGCAATGTCGTCTACGCAAGGAACAGAATTCCTTTCTGCACAATATTGCGTAGCGGGTCGAGTATTACCTTTTTTAATATGGTTCCAAAAGAACTTTTAGATTTGCCGCTACTCAAATTTAAAAAAACCGTTAAAGAACACTTGTTAAGTCGAAGCTACTATACAATTGACGAATTTCTTAATGACAAAGTTGTATGAAAGTTGTACTTTAAGTATATAATAAGTATAAGTTATAAGTATATAAATTAAATAATTTATATACTTACCTACGAATTGTAATATCTTGTTTCAAAAAAAAGAGCAACTGCTGAGTTTCTTGCATGGTCTTCTCAGCAGAATATACTTTCCGAACCAGTGGTAGAGTCAAAACATGACGTGACTTAAGAGACACCTGTATGTCCTACATGTTTTAAATAAATTGAATTATGAAATGCTGAGTGCAGTTGCTTGATGGGCAAGCCTAATATAGAGTTGAATGTTCTTCTCAAAGCAGAACTCTCCTTCGCAAGATAACTATGTTTACTTACGATGAGGGTTCTCGAAGTAAACAGCCACGAGGGGCGCAGGGTTCAGGTCTGGTTGGGACCTGGCAGCTCGCGTGATGCGGTCCGCTGTGTGCAGGCGGTTGGTAGGGAACCCTGGCGGCGAATGAGCTGGGATGTACTGGATCGGCCCGATGTTCTCCATATCAGAGCTGAACTCCCCGTTGCAGGAAACCCATATATAATCACCGTATGCGTTGTTCGGGAGACGTTGCTGTACAAAATGTAAGTAATTTTACTATTTATTATTCGCGCTAAATAAAATCATTCGGACAAGTAGGGACTGTTTTAGTCAGATAAAATTCTTCTATAGTTCTGTGAATTACAAAACGATTAAAACCAACTTTTTACGAAGAACGAAGAGATGAGGACCTCTTCGTTAGGTTAGCTTTATAGGTTATGTTTTGAAGGTTATAAATAAATAAATAATCATTTATTTGCTAGAATGTTTGTAGGTACATAATGTTGGTAAGATAATAATCTGTTCATAAACATTCAACTAAATTAATAGTGTGCAAATATTATATAATTAGTAGGTAAATTAATAAATTATTAGGATTTCAGCTAAAAAATATCAATTAAATTAATTAAATTCAATATAAATTGTCAGAGATATTGCAGGAAATCAAAATCAAATAAATTATACAACGCGATCAAAAATAACAATGTCAGTAATTATCAGTTATTGCTTACTGCGTTAAATATTCCTTCACATCATAGTAACATTTTTCTAATAGTAATTTATTGAGTTTGCTCTTTAGCATATTTAAAGTCAACTTTTCAAAGTCAGCTGGTAGCCTATTAAAAATCTGGACCGCCATAGCGTAAGTACTTTTCATGTATGTACTATTACAACATTTGGAAATACATAATTTGTTAGGATATCGAATAGACCTATTTGTTTTAATTTCGCATTTCCTTTTGAAGTATTTTGGATATCGCTTAACAAATACACACATATCCCTTATGTACATACATGGTAGTGGAAGGATACCTAGTTTTTTAAAAAGTGGTTTACAGCTCTCTAGTGGTCCTACGTTGCAGATAGCCTTAAGCATTTCTTTTGTAGTCTGAATGCTCTTAAAATATCAACAGAGTTACCCCAAAGTATCAAACCATATGACAAGACGGACGATACATAACCATGGTATGCACTTAGAGCAGCATTTACTGATACTGTCTGAACTAGACGTCTTAAGGCGTAAACAAATTTGTCTAATTTTGTACATACATACTCAATGTGCGCTTTTCAATTACAGTTTTTGTCATAAATTATTCCTAAAAATTTTAATGAGTCTGCTTCGTCTATTTATGTATCGTCAAATTGAATGTTTTTTGGCTGAGTTATAGTATTGTAATAACTAAATTGCATCATTTTAGTTTTGTTCAAATTTACTTTTAAATCATTGTCACTAAGCTATCTAACTATATCTTGTAAAGCTTTATTTATTTCTTGTTCATATGTCCGTATATTTTTACTTTTTATTAATATAGTTGTATCATCTGCAAATAATACACAAGGGTGAGTGACCGCTGTTGTAATGTCATTTATGTACGTTAGAAAAAGAAATGGCCCTAGTATACTTCCTTGTGAAACTCCCCTTTTATTACATTTTAGTGAAGATTTATACACTTCTTTGGTATTATTTTTTATTTTAGCAATTTCAGTGCATATTGACCTATCATTTAAGTATGACTTGAACCACTCATATGCTTTTCCTCTGACACCATATCTTTCTAGTTTGTCCAATAATATTTTATGATTCACAAGGTCAAAAGCTTTAGTCATATCTAAGAAGATTGCAATAATAGGTACTTTGTCATTAAGGCTATCATTAATCATTTTACTTAAATAAAAATAAGCCTCGGTAGTGGAGCTGTTGTTGCGAAATCCAAACTGTTCATTTACTAGAAGATTATTGGCATCGAAAAATTTTTGAGACGCTTTAGCATTACTTTTTCAAATATTTTCGTTAGTATCGGTATAAGTGTTATCGGAAGGTAATTATTTATGTCACATCGATCACCTTTTTTGAACAATGGTTTCACAATGGAAATTTTTAAATTACTAGGGAACACTCCTTGCTCAAATGACCGATTCACTAGGCCTGTAAGTGGGCCGCATATATGAATAGCGCACCTTTTTAAGATGTTAGTTCGTATTTCGTCGTAACCTACAGCTTTAGTATCATTTAATGACTTTATTATACCAAAAATAAGGGTTAGGAAAGTAGTGGCTTGAAAAAGGAAGGATTATTCTAAAAACTCTTACCACGTTTTGTTGATTCCTTTGCTCGCTCGCCAAGATTTGCTGAAAAGATAATTGTTTTCTAGAGCAACGCATAGAATCCAAAAACCCTAATCGACACCGGGTTGAAACCGGGTCACAGCTGAAAAATAGCGCCATACCTATTCCACAGAATAGCAAGGCGCTAGCACCTTGCTTTGTATATACTTAAGGGCATAATGACGCAGGGAAAGCGCTGAGCTGTGCACCCGTTCTGGGTGTCACAGACGAAATTGTTACATTTCTATCTAATTTTGTCTGTGACACCACTGATGAATAAATAATTTTTTTATCTTTATTTATCGAGTGCCTTGGTAAAATAATTTACAAAATAGATTTTCACACAGAGATAAATGAAGAGGTGGAAATACCATAGCTCGCTTGATGTTGTCAGGCATATCATCTGGTAGGGACATGCGCATGGTCATGTTGTAAGGCTCAGGAACCCAGTAGTGGATCTGAAACCAAAGGAAGGCGAATTCAAGTTCAAGTTCTCAGAAAGTTGATGATGTAAAATATCTTACACTTTTGTCAATAGCCTTGTTGGGCATCCAGCCTTGTTGGGTGAATATAATTACGACTCACCCGGATCTCAGGATCTGGGAAGTGGGAGGGCGGAAATGTTTGGTTTCTATGGTAGAACCAAAGTAAATTTAAAGATTCTTGAAAGAAGTGACTCAGCATCAGACAAATAAAAGTGTCCGTTTTAGGCTTACGGTTTATACGGCCATCAATCCACTGTAGATCACTAACTTCTTGATTAGAGTAGAGTCCCATTGTTCACAGTAACTTCTATTCGAATCCTGTATTCTACTTCTCGCGTCTGATTTTTGTAATAATTTGGCTCTTAGGCGTAGTTTCCATCTAGTTTTGTATCACTTGCCAAGCGATTTTAATGGAACTCACATGATTTAACCTCAGGAAGACGCAGGGTTTACCCGTGTTGTACCCATAGAAGTTATCAGCGGTGCAAGGCATCCAGGCCCTGAGGGACTGCTCGCAATTAGGTGACGTCAGCCGCTGGTCATGGCGGTGGATCGAACAGGGTGCCCGCGGTGGATCTTCTGGGACAGTTGTCTCGTAGGCTAGGTAATAAGGAAATCGGTACACCATAAGTAACTTTTATTGAGCTGATATTATCTAATGCCACAAACTATGCTTATTTTTAGCCTAAGACGAATAGCTAATTTTCACGTAAAATTTGAGTCATATAGATTTTGTCTAAAGGTTGTTGTTGGTATAAACATGCATCAATCTCCTTCAAGAACCGAAGTTAATATGTATCTACTAGGATTTTCTGTTGTATTAGATAGGAAACACGAATGGAAGGGCATCTCACCACATCATATCAATTCAAAAACGTTTACCGCGAGTAGTTTTTAACACCACATATGGATGCTATGACCCAGGCCAGGCTTTATGGACGCTAGTTACCTCGAAGGAAGTTGTTGATCTTGTCGAACCATTGCTGCCAGCTGCCAGGGTCGGCTGCACGGAACTGGATCAGGGGTTGCTCGTAGTTGTACGTGTCCGATCGCGGCCATACCTCCAGCTCTTTACCACACAAAAAACAGTCAATATAAGAATTCGAAAGGAAAATCCCCTGTCCTTTATTTATTTATTTCTAACAAGTTTTAGATCTTAAGCAAGATTTTTAATAACTTGAGGTACCTTATTGAAATGAAATGTTTTGATTGATTATAGACGACTTGGTACACTTATGATAATATGTCGGGACTCCGCACCAGTTTGGTAAGCAAATTCTACTAAGAAGAGACGGAAAGAAACCCAGCAGTTGCAATTTTGGTTCCTAAGGTATGTTATGATTTTTGATATCGTTGGTTTATCTTTTTTTTAGTATTCAGTAGTTAGATAAATGCTTGGCTGATATTATCATTTTGACTCACCCACGTAACGGTAAGGCAGCAGGAGACCAAGCAACAAGCCTAAGATGCCACCTGTAAACATGGATAAAATATCATTTTCACATTATGACAATCTGATTAAAATTCTAAATTTGTAGATTCCTACCAGCTTTTCCCGCATAGTTTCATTTTTAACGATTGTGGAAAACTAGGTATCTACCTAATCCTAAATTAGCTTATGCCCGCGGCTACACTCACGTTAAGGGGCCATACTGCCAAAGCTTAAAGCCATATTGTTTCATTATTGGTGCCTTTCGTGTTTTAGAATTTACACTTACTTATTTTTGGAACGTCAATGTACTAGTCGTAAACTGTCGTTTTGAGAAATATTGCTTCACTATTGCTTTATGCGTTGGCAGTGCCAGTATGGCCCAAGTTCAATTTTGATTAGTACCATAATCTACCAATTTTAGTTCATTCTTAAATAAACTGACGACATAGTATTTAGCATGTTGGAGCGTAAACAACCTACTAGCAGCTCGTGTTACAGGCATCCGACAGTCCTTTAAGCCCATTACCGTATTACTAGCCTGAACTCATCAGGCTTCATTGGATTCATGGAAAGTTACTAAACATAACACTAAATCAGGTCAAATTATCATTTTTATATCAATTATTTTTACCCACGACGGAACGGAGCTAGTATGTTTAGATATATTTTTGCCCTAAGAGGTGCGTTTGTTTGTTTGTGTAATTTTTTGTTACCCTTTTCCTCGAATACTATTAGACCGGCTATATGCGGTTTTTTGCATTAGATATGTATAACTTTCAGAAGGTTCTTAGATATTTATTTAGGCCATATTCCACCACGCTGGTCAACAAGTGGGCTCTAAATTAATGATTTTATTTTGTTGATTTCATTATTTCAAACCATTGCCGGTTCACTTGAACACGAGACTTCTCTCGGAATGAAAACGGTTTGGCCATAGCCCACCAAGCTGGCCAACAAGGGGGCGTTGCATTCATGATTAATTTTTGAATGTAAAAAACAGTCCTTGGTCCTACCAAGGGTCCGGTAAAACTTGTCATGGTACGGTTCTAGAGGAAAACACGAAGACAGGGATGACGTATATCGAGGTCAAGGGTGAAGCTAAAAACCGCTCGCGATGGCGTAATACTGGGCACACCCTCTGTTCTAATCTAGGTCCATGAGACCTAAAAACAGCAAAGCATAGCAGCCATAGTACCATAAATAGCACAAACGAAATACAGCAGGGGAATAATACCTACCTCTATGAGCAGCCATATTGTTTTATTATTGTTGACTTTTGTGTTTTAGAATTATAATCCTTATTTTAGGAACGTGACATAAAACTGACAGTTGATTAATATTGCATAAGTATTGCTTTAAGGGTTGGTAGTATGGCCCCGTCCGTTTGTTTATCTCTCAGTCTGTTAGCTTTTCACAGCCCAACCATTTAACAGATTTTGACGTAATATCGTACAGATTTATAGCTTGCATCCCATAGACGGACACTGACTTCCAAAAAAGGAATTCCTCTTGATCTTGGAAAGTCTAAGGCGAATCCCACACTGCGACACGTTGCCCGTATTAGTGTTACATAGTTTGTATCCGCTGAAGAGGTCCCACGGGATGGACGATGTCATCATTAAATAATCACAATGAAACAAATTAAAAGAGACACTCACCAATCACAAGCACAGTCACGCCCACGATCACAATAATCTTAATGGTGCGTTTCTCCAAGCCCATTTTATCACTGCAGCTTTACCTTTTTCCGCCTACAAACCAATCATATACGAGTAAGTACAGATTTGGTAGATTTAGTGGAATTTCAACGCCTTATCTTGTTCAAATATTATGGACGTACTCGTATCTAACTCTACTCTACCTACTTGTATACCAAGATGAATAATAAACTGTAAGGAATACAACGAACTGCGAAGGAAAACATCGTAAGGAAACTGGCCGGAGAGTTCTTCATATAATGTTCTCAAAGGTATTACAGTAAAGGTAGTACATGGAAGGCCTGGTGGGTTGAAACAACCTAATATCGCAGTAAATCAAAAACGTATATCATAATGTTCATTCTGTTAATTAGTTGAAACCTACTCTATTAATTTTGATAAAAATTTTAGGATATACTAAAACTTATTTACATAGTAGAAACTCAAACAAGACTAAAACATATTTAAAAAGGTAGCCTGTAGGTACTTTTCAATTTTGAAAACTCCGGAAGAAAGTTTTCAATAAAGGCTTGGCACTATACCTACCTAGATAAGTAGGTTAGGTACTGGATAGTGCTTCTAGTTATCTAATTAATAAATCATAACAAAGAAAGACGTAAGATCTTACTGAACATATTTCGAATGGAATTTCCCTGACTGGATATTACTTGATTAAAATTTTATAAAACTTAAGGAACTTGTAGACTTAGTACAGGCTATATAAGATACTAAGTAGGTAGGTATACCTATTAGGTACTATCCCTAGTTAAGTTGTAAATATCTAATTAATAAATCATAACAAAGAAAGTGGGATACTATACTGAACAATTTTCTATCGAAATTTCACACTTTCCTAATTAAATTTTCAGAAAATTACACTCACAAAATTTCACAACTAGGAAGAAAACTTTATAAAACTTATGTAACTTGAAGTCCTGAAAAATTGCCACTCTTTCGCACTGTCCGATGCGCGACGCTCTAGGGATGGAGAGTGAATGGAACCGATTCCAAGAACTGGTGTGTAATGGAAACAGGTCACAGAGGATGTACGCTGTACATCGACGGTTTAATAATAACTATAATATTATAATACCTACGTGGGAATTCTTCCGCTTAAGTTTTTTTTTAATGTGGGAACTCTTTTCCTTCTTTCTCTCTATTTCTTTTTCTCTTTTCCTGGGATAAAATGTACCCTTAGGGATGTCTCTGTATCAAAATTTGTCGAAATCGTTATAGTATGTATAGATGGGCCGTGAAAGCGAAGCAGACCGACGGACGGACGGACTGACAGATTCTGGTGGAAAGTCGTTTATTTTCCGTGATAAAAAGTTTCCTATTTTCTGCCCCTAGATGCAACCTATCTATGTGCTTACAAAATTTGGTCCAAGTAAGCGGATGGACTAGTTAAGTTCCTTCAAAAGAGCACTTTCGCTTATTAGTGACTGAGGATACGTATTCTTTAACTTCTAAATCAGTGAACGAAATTTTACCAAAGGACATGACCAGTAATTGCCCTCCGATTCGGGACAATGCACAGGATTTCCGTTTTTACAGTAAGGTTTAAAAATTCAAAACGAAATTATTATGGATTTATTATTCCAAATAAGGTCAGGGTTCAAATGACAAAAAAAAACAGTACGTTTATTGTTTAAATCTTTCCTCTTTAAAGTGCTTAAACTCCATTTTGACGTTCCATTATATCCATGCCTAATAATAATCTTGTAACCCTATATGAATACCATTTAAATACCTTAGTCATTATATTATGAATGATTTATTTTTGATCAATTAAATAGTAATGAAAAGGAAATGTATGTTTTGTTTATAATTATTTTTATTTTTTAACAAGTCTCAAACTAATAGATCGAACAAAGCATTTTGAAATACTGCGTTTAAAGGAACGCCCTTTCACATTGCATATGCCGCCATCTGTGGTCGAATAGTTAAACTGGAACGCCCTTTCATATTGCATATGCTGTCATCTGTGGTCGAATAGTTGAACTTGTTAACCAAAAGTAGTGAGCAACTTAAAAATATTTTCTAGACTCACCACAATACATAGCGCCATCTAGTGTGGGAAAGCAGTTTTTGGTGAAACTTATTTTTATTTATTTTCTCAGTTTTCAGAGCCTTCAGACTCCTGAAACTTTTTTATCTGAAAACTATAAAATATTACAATTACAATAATAAAGAAATAATACTTGAAAATATTTTTTTAGACTCGCTCAACACGATAAATAGCGCCATCTAGTGTGGGAAAGCAGTCTTTTGGTGAAACCTTTTTTGTTCATTTTCGCAGTTTTCCGAGCCTTCAGACTCCTGAAACTTTTTTATCTGAAAACAGTGAAATATTACAATTACAATAATAAAGAAATCATTGCTGAACATTGATTCTTGACACCTAGGCAAGCTGCTATAGTTCCACCGGTCAAGTCCTTTAAACATACCTTTTATTTATGTAAGCCAATGGCCTCAAGCCGAAAATTGCTTAAAAAGTTGTAAAAAACTTTATTTGACGGGGGCGCCTATAGAAGTAAGCGTGAACTTCCGCAAGTTAACGCCTGTCTTGTTGACTGTGTTAGCATTATTACTGTTTGTCATTATATCTCAGGAAACAACAAAAAAAAACAGGAAGTATAATATCAGTCAATTTGACTGGTTTAATGTCATTCGATTTAATCTGCGGATACCGACGCCATATTGAATATAGATAGTATAAATACGAGTGTTTTGACGATGGTAATTCAGTCTCCTGCAGGCAGACTCAGCGATTATTGAATACTTTTGTGTTTAGATCGCAATCGTGGCCAGATCAAATTAATATTGTGTTTAATTTTGGCTAACTGTTATCTTATTACAATAAATCTCTCGTGGAACAGCTATACGTTGTGACCATTCGCTTGTGCATGTTCCAAATGAGAGTACAAATATATTAAGTGTTTATTAAAACCTACTTCTGGATTGTCCCTTACAACTGAATGTTCAAATCCATCAATGTATATCAATGTGGAAGTAAGTATTCTAATCCGGAACAAGCAGCCAGGGCCCCGTTACGATAGACGGCGATATGGGCCTTCGGCGCCGCGACGCACTGGCGCCGTGGGTTCATCATCCCCTTCCACCCCGCAGGCTCACCCTGGGGACCAGGACACGGGGGTTGTATTGCGAATATTGTGATTACATCATCATTGCTTTTGTTATATTAGCTAAATTTAACACAGGTAGCTGCTATGGCTTATTTATGTACCTCGTCATGTAATTTTCAAGGACAAAAAGCCTAGATGCCTTTCGCCAGCGTGCAGCCTATCCCTCGTTATATCTATAGTCCCCAAATATCTAATATAGTACTTAACTACAAAGTGTGTGCGAAAACACAGGTGGCGCTCTGTAGATCTTTACTCTCAAAATTCGCAGGACGGCATTTCAATACGACTAGAGAGAGATCAAGTGCATGAGTGACGGCTTTAACGCAGAATGAAACAGTCATTTTGAAATAGAATAGAATAGAAAAATCTTTATTGGCAGCAATAAACACAGATGCACAAAATGAATCAAAATGAATACTGATTTACATACATATCATAACTCAGCTCGTGTTGGGACTCCTGGCATGGTGGGAGACTTCGGCCGTGGCTAGTTACCATCCTACCGGCAAAGTCGTGCCGCCAAGCGTTTTAGCGTTCCGGTACGATGCCGTGTTGATACCGAATAGGCGTATGGGTTTAATATGACTGCCATGCCCCTAACAGGTTAGCCCGCTATCATCTTAGACTGTATCACCACTTACCATCAGGTGAGATCGCAGTCAAGGGCTAACTTGTAGTGGATAAAAAGTTCGCGTCTAAGGTGCCAGTGTCCCAACGCTGATTTTCAGTGACCGCCTATATGCGAACGTCAATGATATAGTTATATATTTTTGGCAGCATATGTAATTTAGTAATCTAAGTTAGTTGGTATAACAAAGATTTTTACATAAAAATCTTTGTGAAATCTCTATGTAAGTAGTTGTTTTATCAACTACTTGAAACCGAACTAACTATAGCGCACCATAATCTATTCGACCTCCGAGTCCATATTGAAACTCTTATAACATCGTGAAATTATAAGTTTTCTTACTCGTGAAATTGCCACATATTTTTGTGCCACCAATCTCGCAATGTAAATAAAGTTAGGTACCTATATAGATACCAAACTTATAGGCAGGGTATAGGTAGATGATATCAGTAAACTGCCATTAAAAATGCATCAACAATGTAAACAAAAAACCTTACCCAAATACTTTCCCTATCATCTGATAGTATCTATACCAATCGCTGTAAAATGAGAAAGACGTAACATTAGTAGGTACGTATAATGGTGGCGTAGGGGATGGAAAGGGGATGAAAGTGGGGTAGTAAGGCGCGGGGCGAGTGGCGACGGCGCGGCGCCACGGTTTTGGCGAAATTGCTGGAGTCAGGGACCTTGTTGGGAAGTTACGAGGTCTCTAAATATTGAGATGTGTGCTCTTTGTTGATGTACAGTCGACGTTAACAGTCCATACACAGCTTAAAGGCTAATACCAAACAATAGATAATATTAGGTATAAGCAATCCTCCATTCATACAAATATAAACTGTCGATAGTGTTAAGGGGATGGAAAGGGGATGAAAGTGGGGTAGCAGGGTGCTGGGCGAGTGGCGACAGCGTGGCGCCGATGTGTTGGCGAAATTTGCTAGATTACTAGAGTCGTGGATCTTGTTGGGACATTACGAGGTCTCTAAACATTGAACTGTGTGCTCTTTGTTGATGTAATTTACAGTCGACGTTAACAGTCCATACACAGCTTAAAAACTAATAAATACCAAACAATAGATAATATTAGGTATTAGCCATCCTCCGTTCATACAAATATTAACTGTCGATAGTCTTAATGGGAATGGAAAGTAGATGAAAGTGGGGTAGCAGGATGCTGGGCGAGTGGCGGCAGCGCGGCGTCGAGGTGTTGGCGAATGTTGCTAGATTTCTGGAGTCAGGGACCTCGTTGGGACATTACGAGGTCTCTAAACATTGAGCTGTGTGCTCTTTGCTGATGTATTGTGCACTCAACAGTCAACACTCAACAGTCCTTAAAGAGTTAGCAAAAATAACGATTGTCTAAGTTTGACAGTCATCCACAAACTACCTAATAATCGTTATGACCATCTTGTGGGGTGATAGTGATAACCAGTCATATAAATAAGTAGGTAGTTTATGGTACTTATATAAATATAAATGATTATGAACCGAATGTTGTTAATTTAAGGTCGATAATTATAACATGTACCTACATAAAAGAGAGTGATTCGCAGATTGTTTGCACGCAGTTTTAAGCTATGTAGGTATGGAATTTTGACGTCGACTGTACGTATCCTACACGATAAAGATTAAAGACAACCTCTCTGGTGCTGAGTGTTGGGCGCTGTAATCTCACAGGTCAAGTCCCGGATTCGATCTTAGCTGAGGCAAAGTCAACGGCAATAAAGTTTCTCAGTTATCTTTGGGTACCTATGGTGAAAGACAAAAGACAACGGACGCAGGCGTATTTATATAGTAACGGAACTTTGCACGTAGATCTCTCTAACGTATGAAGGATTTTCAAAAAATCAACTTGAGTGATACCGGGATGTATTTGTAGCATACTATATTGTAGTAAAGGCCAGATCATTAGCGTAGTCATAACATACAAAAAGCGAGTCGAGGTAAATGGAATCATTTACCTCGACTGGGTTACGTCACTCTCATTCGTAGAATACCCTAAGTCATCATCGTAGCATTGATCGTAGCAGTTTCGCTTAGCTTAAAAAGGTATGCGGTAGTAAATATATTTACCCTATGGGTATACCTATGAGTATGTATAATATGGGTTATTTCTTCTGTGTTTCGTCTATAATTCTAGTAAAAAAACTTAGTAGGGTCACTACTATCATAAGTCCTTATCAGCACAGAATACTTACTTAATAGTACCTTTCTATCAGTAACTAATTTAAGGATGTACTAGACTTGAATAGAATTCAGCTGCGGTGGTAAATCTTAGTTTTCAAAGAATAAAGTAAGTGGAAGATATTTCAGTGCACTGAAGGCAGCATTTTACGTGCTCTCTGAGGTACGAAGATGTTACAAGACATCCAACTTTCTATGACTATAGGCGATCGATCATCGAGAGTGAGGTTGATCGGTCCAAGAAACCGCCTCTTTTTTTATTATACGGCTGCCTGAGAAAAAGAGTATATTGTTTTCAGGGTTCATGTATGTATGTATGTATGTATGTATGTATATATGTATGTTTGTGAGTTTGTATAATCCCAAGTTTATTCCGGGTGACATAGGCTATAGTAAATTTTTTAAAAAAAATTATGGGGTGACCATGGTCCTGCATTAAAAACAAAAGTTGAAAAATAAAACTCGAAAATAAGATTAACTATATCATCATCATCTAGAAAATGATGTGTATAAAATAGATACTTAACACTATAATTCACAAAAAATATCATTTAATAAAAATGTGAATAAGATTCTATTTACCTCGATTAATTTAGATTTTAAACATTTTAGTTCGTTTTTAGGCAGGGCAGTCGTGTTTTACCACTACAAGTCAGGCTTTGACTGCGATCTCACCGGATGCTAGTGATGATGCAGTCTAAGATGTATGCGGGCTAACTTACATTAAATGTTATATTAAACCCATAGGTTACCCTACCTTTATCGGTTTCTACACGGTACCGTACCGGAACGCTAAATCGCTTGGCGGTGCGGTACCACGGAACGGGTATACTAACATAATATGTTACTATAGGTATATATTGTTATAGGTGGTAAGGTAGAGTCGTGATTTTCTTTATCTAAGTTTTCCTATGAGGAAGGTATAGGTCATAAAATGAAACACAGTCAATATTATAAACTTAATTATGTTCTTAGGTATTATTTAACGAAAGCTTGTACTTATTTTTAATTAACAATGAGTATACGAGGTACATTTACGATTGAAGAGAAAAGTTATTTTAACAACAATAAAACAGTTTGATTATTGCCGTCATAACTTAATATTTAGTATTTCCAACAAATTGTCTATCCCATATTCAACTGTATAGGATAGAACACTCTTGTGGAAGTGGTGTTTGCTTGGTATTGAGCGGTTGTAAAACAGTGTGATTAAGTGACGTCATAACGTAATAATTAGTATTTCCAACAAATTGTCTATCCCATATTCAACTGTATAGAATAGAACACTCTTGTGGAAGTGGTGTTTGCTTGGTATTGAGCGGTTGTAAAACAGTGTGATTAAGTGACGTCATAAAGTAATAATTAGTATTTCCAACAAATTGTCTATCCCATATTCAACTGTATAGGATAGAAAACTCGTGTGGAAGTGGTGTTTGCATTGTATTGAGCGGTAATTCTAATCCACCATCAGCTCAAAGTGCACTGCGCCGCGCCGCTCGTACTGGTCGCGGGAGATATTCTTGGCCCACGTTTTGCACGAGATGTTGATGACAATTCCCGCTGCAATAACAAAGATTACTTTACTCACAAAAATTTAACCTGATTTTTAATACGACTGCCTGAAAAAAGGAGTATATTGTTTTCGGGGTTCATGTATGTATGTGTGTATGTAGCACGAGATGTTGATGGCAATTCCCGCTGCAATAACAAAGATTACTGTACTCACAAAAATTTTACCTGATTTTTATACGACTGCCTGAAAAAAGGAGTATATTGTTTTCAGGGTTCATGTATGTATGTATGTATGTGAGTTTGTATATTCCACCATAACTTCTATACGCCTGAACCGATTTTGATAAATGAGGTATCGTTAGAATCCCTAGCTTATTCTGGGTGACATAGGCTAGTAGTAGAATTTAAAAAAATTGATGGGGTGACCATGGTCCCGCATTAAAGACTAAATTTGAAAAAAGAATCGAAAATAAGATTAACTATATAATCACAGTAGATTCCAAAAATATATAACACTATAGTTCAATATCCAATGATTCACAAAAAAAAACATTTAATAAAAATGTGAATAAGATTTTAATAATAGGTAACTAGATTAATTTAGATTATTAACTTTTTAGCTCATTTTCGGCAGGGCAGTCGTGTTTTAATTTTTTTTAATTATTGAAAGTTGTGCTCAGCAGTCAGCCAGCAGTGAGTTTAACTGACTAAGATGTACCAAGACGCATCATACGAGAAAGCTAAATATCTAGTAAATTGGCATCTTCTAGACAAGGCTTAGGCCGCATCATCACTTCCTTTGTGTGATTGTGGTCATCCGTAAGCCTATACACTTACTAATATTATAAATTTATTAAGCGTAAGTCTGTCTGTCTGTCTATCTGTTTGTCTGTCTACAAACAGACCCATGCTACTGCTGCGCTTTAATGGCCCATCTTCTCAATCTATTTTGATAAAATTTAATATAGGCGTAGGTTACAACCCGGGGAAAAAATAGAGTACTTTTTACCCAAATAACCCTTATTTCAAGCGGATGAAGTCGCGGGGCTCGTCTAGTAATCTTACTTCTTACTAATATTATAAATGCGAAAGTTTGGATGGATGTATGGATGTTTGTTACTCAATCACACCTCAACGGGTGAACGGATTTGGCTGAAATTTGGCACAGAGATAGATTATAGTCTGGAATAGCACATAGGCTTTTTATCCCGGAAAATTAAAGAGGTCCCGCGGGAACCAAAAAACCTCAAACCACGAAAACGAAGTCGCGGGCATTCGCTAGTGTAAAAATAAATAAAGGTATGATACCATCCGTGAAAACAACAAAAAAAAACTTACTCATTGGCCTCTCAAAGAGCACGGCGACGAGTGGACTGCGGTAGCCCTCCTGGTTTCTGTAGGGGAAGTAGTACGCCGGGAATCCCCGGCTGGGGATGTAATGCACGGGACCAATGAACTCCATGTCAGCGGGGTTCTCGCCTTCGCAGGACACCCATACGGCGTTTGCGTCTTCTTTGCCGGACTATGGAGTAATATTTCTTTTGTAAACGCCTCAAATTAATCCTTGACTACGATTTCAACTGGTGTGTGAGAATGCAGTGTTAAATGGTAGCTGACTAAACTGTTAGAAGTAGGCCTATGGCAGTCATATTAAACCCATACGCGTACCAATAATCAGTTTTTACACGGCATCGTAGGGGAACGCTACGATTTTCGATCAGGATTTGTTATTCTAATAAATCAATTTACTTGTGTTTTGCCCTTACCACACAAGACTCTGTCGGAAGCCGGAAGGGCATTTCATGGTCTAAAAATGCGAATTAGAAACAAAAGGAGTAAGTAAGACCTAAGTAACTTACGTCTACAACATCTTTGCATAAACCTTGGAACGTCGTCTCATAAAGAAGAATGCATGTTTGGATAAGTTGTGGAAATACTTACAACGTTGCTAATGTGCTGCTTCAGAGCATCTGGCATGTCCGTTGGCAAGTCTTCTGGGGTCGTGTATGGATCCGGTGTCCAGTTTAAAAGCTACAAAATCATTTAAGCTATTAATTATTTTGCCATGTCTGTCAAAATTATCTTATGGAGGTAAAAATGAAAACTTTAACCGAGGACCATACTGCTAAACGACTTGTATTGAGCACTAGCTGATGCCCGCGACTTTGGCCGCGTGGTTTAAGGCCCGCGGAAACGACTTCATTTTCTGGGATAAAAAGTAGTCTATGTGTTATTCCAGACTACAATCTATTACTGTGACAAATTTCATCCAGATCCAGCCGTTCTGGCGTGATTGAGTAACAAACATCCATCCAAACTTTCGCATTTATGTAGAATTTTGTGATTTAGTCTGATTTCTTAATATAAAGCGCTATTAAAGGAACATCTATTTAATCCCTCTAGCTTGACAATAGGAAGAAAGTTAGTATAAACTTATCAAATTAAGCCAGACTGTTTGCGATCTTATCTGGAATTAAATGCGGTCTAATCTCTAAGACAGGAGGAGGCTCCGTGTAAATCAGTTTTCCACGCGATATTTTACTGGCATAGCTTTCCATGGAGGTTGCTAGCTTGTTCTTGGCTTGGTCCAATAAACGCAGCCTGGAATAGAACCTGGTTCACAAAAGACCACAATAAGTACAACGCAGGCCTTGAACGTAGCAGAACCGTGTACTAGACAGAACTTTTTTTGTATTTACCTATATTATTATTATGGATGATGATGGAATTGGCCAATTTTGCTTAAAAAAGTCACCTTATTCAGTTTGAGGAATACGCAAGGTGCCGCTCTGTGGTAGTTATATTTGTTATCTGTGATGCACGGTGCGAACTCGCGCAGTGGTACGTCACAAGACTTATTGCCGACAGGTGGCAGCTGCGGTGAACAGCTCATCAGGTTCCTCGAACCCGGGGCGTCCCATTTATATTCTGAAAAATGTTAATTTGAAAACAACTTTTTATTTATTCATTTATTATCTTTTATTTTTATTATTAGCAACACAGTCGTATTAACAAAATTAAATCTAAATTAAAAACTAAACATTAAAAATATCATCTAGTATGCCGCTGCAATAAGGCAATGTGCCCAGAACACTGGCTGCGTTACCCCTCTGAATAGTCAAATTTATATGTTGGCCGAGGTAACTGCCGGCCCTCCGGTCATCTGTGGAGTCTGAGAGGCGAGAAGATAGATCCTTATAAAAGGATCTATCATCTTCGCCCCACGACCCCATGCTTTCAACACCAAAAGGCACAAAAATGAAATTATTTTCTATATTAATTTTATTTATTTGTAGGGGAACCCAAGAGGAGGAGAGAGGGGATTTATTGGATTTACTCCAGCGCGTCAGATATTGATACGTATACGCCCCACGTGTCTTTGTTATCGAATGCCGGTTTGCATGGTGGGGCTGCCCGTACGGAAGTAAAAATATTGGTAAAAAAAAACAAAAAAATCGAGTGCATCAGATATTCAGAGGAGATGTTAAGTGGAAGGAAGGTCCTATCCCAAAGGAAGTTTCTATTCAAAAAACTGACGATTCTGACGTAACGCAAAGTCAATACGGTTTTAATATTGCAAAAAATTGCCAGTTTGAAATACTCGAGCGCGTCAGATTATCATATAGACGGTTCAGCTTCACGTCCCAAACGTGCTGACCCATAATCTGACCATTATCTCGAGGAATTTTCTTAATCTGATGATTTGAAAAATAAAACCTGTAGATACTCCTCCCAACGGTGAAAGTATATCCATCATATAACCCTTTTTTGTTTTTCCATCTAATCTTCAAAATCCACTGTCTCCACGACGCTCGAGTAAATCCATCATCATTTAGCATCATTGCCACCCCTACCACTGGTGCTTGGCTGCAATTTACCCAATTTTCTAAGCAAATCGTAATCATTTGACAGCTTTAAACGTATTACTCGAACTGTTCAAGGAGTTCATATGTGCTTTTTGACGAGGCAGGCTTCTAAACAGGTCGAATTATACATTTGACACACGAATACGATTACGATTTCCTTACAAAATCGGGAGGCAGGTGTTTTTTCTTAATCAATATGAATATGGAACAAAATAAGTAAAGTTTCCTAAAAACTATTATAATTAATCTGTAACATGCAGTGGCGTGCGGTTCATAGAGGCATAAAAGCGCTGCTTACCCAAATTGAAATACGTCAATGCTAATTCTTTTTCAAAACAGCTAATAAATAGGTATTCTGACTAACTAATGCCTACCCTAGCTTTAAAACCTGTGCACGCCACTGGTAACATGGGTTAGGTTAGGTTAGGGTGCCGTGCCTAAAATTAAGAATCAGAAGAGAAGTGAGAAGGGCAATCTCACTTGAACTTTTAACGCATTAAATAAGATACTTACGTTTAAAAAATTCGTCAATTTTCCAGGTCCATTTCATGATGGAGGCCTCGTCACCGGCCTTGTAATAGATGAGGGTGTTGTCAGCGTCGGCAGGATCCGGCCTCGGTACGAAGTCTAGACCTGAAGAAGATCCCATATTCTTAAAAGTGCCTGTATTTGATTGAACCTGCCAGTTTGATTGGCCTTATCCCTGAAATCCCACGGGAACCCAGGGATGACAAATCTCAAGATAAACTTAGAAATTCAAATATTATCTAAATATTTTTCATGCAAGTCGTTTGAGCCATTTCCGAGAAACTATTTTATCCCTGAATTCTCGTGGGACCGTATGTAAAAATAGATAAAGACATAAGTATACAGAAAAGTAAAAAGCAATAGCTGAAACTAAACTAATTTGTTGGGAAATAAAACAATACGTTATAATAATACCTGGAGTGGTATCGGTGGTCTTCGCATCTATCTGCCATTTGGAGCTGATGGTCAGAATCGCAGCTAATAACCACACCCGAATCATCTTAACTATTTCAATTTCAATAGTAGGGTGTTAGCTGTGAAAAAAAACTGTTTTAATTATCTCTATTTTATTACCTGTTTCTTTTCGTAAGATTTTTGTTTTGACAACCTCTCTTATGCGGACGAGGTCGCGGGCACCATCTAGGACCTAGATACCAGCGCCAAAGTGTGACTCATCCATTTCATAACTACCTAATATCTAATCTTTCAGCTTGTGCTTTAGATGTTAGTCTTTGCTTGTGTAGCTACTGTCTGCCAAATCCTGGCGAGCAAAAATAATTAAATTGTGAAAATAAATAAATAATCTACAAAAAGTAAGACAAAATTTAAGACATTCTTATCCTACAAAGTACCTATTTTTTTTCGAGGGGGAAATCTAAGGGGAAAGATACCCGATCTCCTGGGGGAGTTTGCAGGTGATGTGAGATTTTTACCCACTAAAACCTCCTCGGTGGCCATCCTCAGAGCATAATGGGAATCTCCGGGAACTCTCAAAGAACATGCGCCGGAGAATCTTAAAAAAGTACCTGGGTGCGTCTAATAAGTACGTCTACGTAGGTAATTTTATCGAGATAGTTAACGAGATCCATTAACGATCCATTAAGATAGTTAACGATAATTATGTCTATCTACCCAGTTACTTGTTAAGTATTCCGGTTCAAAATTTAATCAGTTAGGTATTTAATCTAAGTTGGGAACTGAAAAACCTCAATCCACGCGGACGAAGTCACGGATCAGCAAGTTTATAAATTTAAACGGGCTTGTGACAGTTAGGTATCGTGCAAAATATTACCTATTCTGTGATAGACCTAAATTCTGTGACATTAGGCCTAACGTAGGCCTTTAACTACATTTGGCAACAAGTTCAAGGACTAATTAGAGGTACCTACCTCGAGACTTAAGATGTTTACATCAGCTGGATTCCTATATATTATGTTTCTATCTATAACTAGGATTAGGAAGAACTTACAAGCATGTTAAAACTTATAAGCATAGAAATGGAATCCCCTCATTAGTTTGCTAGGTACGCTTAGAAGTTAGAAACGGGAGCCCATCTTTGTGTGTCTATGTGTGTAATAGTTAAACATAGGACTTACATGTACTTAATGATCGCAATCACTTAAAGGGTGAAATGCACAAATAAGAACATCACACTCAACAAAATTGCTAGTTAACTAATACACAGCTTTCGTGCTAAGGGGCCAGAAGATAGCAGCTAGCATTGGCACTTGTCAACATCGAAATTAGTCTAAGCTTGTCAAGTTGTTTGTTGTGACGTTATAGGAATCACGCTACCCACGCCTCTCCGCGCGTGACCGGTTTGTGTAATGCCGTATTTTGTGGTAACTGCCCTCTTGATTAAAACTTCCAAAGGCCAGAATTAAGTGTAAATTGGGAGAGTAGTAAGTTATTATTTTACAAGGTCCTGGGTTCGATTCCTTGGTTATAATTCTTTTTTGCTCTCATTTGCTCCGAAAACGTTATTTTAATATTTTATTATTCCTAGAATTATATTTCTAATTATATATAACTAGCTGATGCCCGCGGCTTCATCCGCGTGGATTCAGATTTTTGGTTCCGCGGGAAGTCTTTAATTTTCCGGGATAAAAAGTAGCCTGTGTGTTATTCCAGGCTATAATCTCTGTACCCAATTTCATCAAGATCCGTTCAGCTGTTACTGGCGTGTTAAGTTACAAACATCCATCCATCCATCCATCCAAACTTTCGCATTTGTAATATTAGTATCTACTATGGCTAATAAAGGTAATTAATTAGACTAATTAAAAACTGACAGACTGGTAAACTGACAGAGTGCGAATTCACCTAACTATATTCGGAGAAACTTAAAGTCTCAAAATTGAAACTGACTTGTTGAGGTTCTTAGTCAGTTTATAGTTAATTTTTAATAGGTGACATGGAAACCTGACCTACCGCTGGAATTCAGGGATAACATGGTTTCTCGGAAATGGCGAAAGCGATTTGCATGTGTTTTTAGTTTTCTAGTATAAATATAGAAACAATATATTTATTCGTATATTTGAAATTAAGAATAAAGATAATCTTTAACTTTCTAAGTTTACCAAGAAAGGTATCACCCCTTAGTAGTTAGTACCCACGGGAATTCAGGGATGCAGTAACTGCAAATGAAATACCGTTAATTGAATGAAATGGGTTTATTTACTTGTTGTTATTATTACTTTATTGTAATTGTGTTAAGAAAATAATGAGAAGGTAAGTGCCTCAATATTATAGAAAGTCATTCGGAACAGATTACAACAGGAGAAGGGAAAGGGATTCAAATAGAATTATAAACTAAAAATCTATGTGGCGTCCATAACAAAGCTTATTACAACGATTACCGACAATTTGGTATATAAAATGTATTTGGTATTCGCTTTGAATGTGGGTAATCTACGCGTCCACCATCAGCTTGAAATGAACAGAACCGTGAGAGATGTTCTTAGCCCAAGCCTTGCACTCCATGTTGATGACAACGCCTGCTGCAAAAACAAAAAACAAAACTGCACGCTGCAATGTACTTTACAAAAAAATTAATATGGAGAAACTTTCCTTACCCAGCCTCATTACGATCTAATACGGTTTTGATGATCGCAGTGGTGAGCGCTGTGGTCTTATAAAGGGAGGTCCCGAACCCCAGGACATTTTGGAAATTAATAATTTTCGAAATTTCGCTGGTATGGTGGTCGAATATTTTCTGGTCTGGTGGGAGGCAACCACCCAACCGATTAGCCAAGCGCTGCCAAGCGATTTAGCGTTCCGGTACGATGCCGTGTTGAAACCAATTAGTGGTATGGATTTAATAGTTCTTTATATTCCTAACATGTTAGCCCGCTACCATCTTAGAATGCATCATCAGCAACCATCAGGTGAGTTTGCAGTAAAGGGCTAATTTGTAGTGGAATACTAAAAAAATACTTACTCTTTGGGTTCTCAAACAGTACGGCGACGAGCGGGCTGAGGTAGCCCTCCTGATTGAAGAAGGGGAAGTAGAATGAAGGGAACCCTAGACGAGGGATGTACTGTATCGGCCCCAATGCCTCATTGTCAGCTGGGCTCTCGCCTTCGCAGGATACCCATACTGCGTTCGCCCATCCTCTGTCAGACTATAGCGAAAAACATAGTACGAAAGCTTTTGTATATTCGTGGTGTACAATATACATACTTATGAAATATGAATGCATAGTCTACTAATTCTACTAATACTAATACTAATATAATATCAATAAATGCGAAAGGACATGGGCTACTTTTATCCCGATTTCATTTTATCCCCTTTGATAAAATGAAAGAGTTCGCACCAATAGGAGAGATTATGCAACATCTAGTGATCGAAGCTATGATAATCAAGCGCTCCTAGAATTGGTACTAAATCACCATTGGTGGTACAATTGGATGTGACACACGTAGCCTGGTTGAATGTTGTAATAACGAGCATACAGACTCAAATGGTTTTATTCAAATCAAATTTTATTTAAGCCTCGTCAATACTTACAGCCTTACTTATATTCTGTTTTAGAGTCTCAGGCATATCAGTTGGCAAGTCTTCCGTGGTGTTGTATGGATTTGGTGTCCACTGTAAGAGCTGCAAATAAATTAATCTCTTATTATTGGCATAAGCCAACTTTTTATTATTTTCGTTTGGAGTTTCGAAATTCTCAAACCACTGAGTCAATTTTTATAAAATTTAAGCTAGCTATAAGAACCATCGCAGATAAACCAGTGTTCGAAAAAAAAAAACTCCATACAAGTCTGCCTATTAAATTCAGTCAGCGATCAAAGTTATTTTGCGTCGATGGTCGGAGGTTATAAAAATTATTTCCAAAAACCGACTTCCAAAGCAACTGTAAAGTAAAAAATAATTTTGATTTCTACACACTATGTTGAAGTCGGGCGAGCCTGATACGTCAACTTTGCCTTTGTTATACCCGCCCGACTTCAACATAGTGTCTAGAAATCAAAATTATTTTTTACTTTACATTGGAAGTCGTTTAAAAAATTGTCAAAATTTTCTACTTTGTCCAGTGCGAGGAACACACAAGGCTCAGAGCTGGGGTAGTTATAATTGTTCACAGAGGTGCATGGATAGAAGTCGTTCACAGGGACGTCGCATGGCTTCTCGCGGGCCGAAGTCGGGTAGTCCCATGAGCAGGCCATCCTGTTCATACCACCAGGAGCCTTCAGACTGTACTCTGAAACATATTGTTATACTAAGCAATTAGTTTACGCTTACTGAGGGGTGATAGCTTAGACTTTAGCTTAAGGGGGTTCGGACTTTAGTCTCCTATTCGGGTCGTCGTCTTTAAGTAGGTTTATAATTTAAAATACTTAAATGTAAGGGCAACTCGATAAACGGTCAGCAAACGCGCGTCGCGAAGAGTAATATTATAGACCAGTCTAAATATTTAGATTTTTCTATAAAAAGTCTTCAGTCATTAATTACTCTCATCTGTCAGATCCTTAATCTGACTAGTCCGACTGATGTTGTGGTTGAGAGTCTGGTGAGGCGAGGTTCGCCTGGAGTGCATCTTGTCCTGAGTGAGCTTTCTTTCGACTGTGGAATGTCTGGGTCTTTGGGACAAGCCGCGTGTTGCCTTAACACATGCGGATCTCATAGCACAGTGTACCTCGGATACGGATAAAGCCCGTATTTTAGCCGTATCCGAAAAAGAGTCAGGTCACTGGCTACACGCTCTGCCATCTCATAGCCTGGGAACGATTCTCGACCGGACAGCGCTTCGAGTGGCAGTTTGCTTACGCTTAGGAATACGGGTATGTGAGCCTCATTACTGTCCTTGTGGCAGCCACGTGGATCAGTTTGGTTCCCATGGACTCAGTTGCATTCAGAGCGCAGGCCGCTTGTATCGCCACGGTTCTCTCAATGATATAGTCCGTCGCGCTCTGGCCACTGCCTCCATCCCTGCACAACTGGAACCCTCCGGTTTGTTCAGAGATGACGGCAAGAGGCCGGACGGGATGACTATAGTACCGTGGTTGATAGGTCGTGCACTGGTGTGGGATGCAACCTGCGTTGATAAATTAGCAGCATCCCACCAACCGGGCTCGTGCCTAAAGGCGGGTGCAGCTGCCGAATCCGATCAGTTGCTTAAGCGCCGCAAATACTCAGCCATAACTAAGGACTACGTTTTTGCGGCGCTTGCTTTTGAGACTCTAGGCCCATGGTCATCGGACACGAAGAATTTTATAAATGTCGTGTCCCAAAAACTGATCCACGTCTCTCGTGACCAAAGAGTTGGCGCTTATTGAGCCCAACGGCTTATAGCCTTGCCATTCAACGAGGTAATAGCGCCAGTGTTTTGGGCACCATGCCCATTAACGATCACTTGGGTGCCGTGTATTTTTTGTAAATATAATTAGTTTTTTAATTTATTCCTTAGTTTTAGTTAAAATATTATATGCCTAGCCTTAATTATGTATGCTTATAAAAATATAAAAAGTTTTTTTAATAAAAGGTTGAAATTTAAGTGTTTTTAATTTTTATTGAGAGACTTACCTTCTAAGAAATCATCTATCTTGGAGGCCCATTTGCGCACGGAGGCCACATCACTGGCTTTGTAATGGATGAGAGTGTCATTCGCATCGGCAGGGTCTGGCCTCGGTACAAAATAAAGACCTGAAGAAGAGCCAATATTATCAATAAAAGTTACCGGGTGCTTTTTGTACCAAACATTCAATTTGATTGGTGAACCCCACAGGAACCCAGGGATGACAGGTGTCCAGATAAACTTTAATTTATCTAATTTGATGTAAAAGCGATCCATTTCCCAGAATAGAATAGAATAACCATATAGTTGCACCATAATACCATGTTATCCCTGAACTCCGGGATCTGAAGCCTTTCCAGGTCGGTACCTAAAAATCTTCTTAAACACTAGCTAGACATCACACTGAGAAGAAATACGCTGTGTCCTACACACTCTTTCTTTTCAGTGTTCCGATGTGATATTATGATGTCTTTTCAGAGTGATCCAAACTTTTTGTTACTACGAAATCAAATCTACGAAAAATAACGAATGCGATATTATTACCAGGACTGCTATCCTTGCTCGTCACGTCCGTCTGCCAGCTGGAGCAGATCGTCATCACCACGACGAAGAAGCTCAACAGAATCATCTTGATAATCCCGTGGAGTCAGGGTTTGAGCTGTAGGTACAAACATTGTTTTATATAAATACTAGCTGCCACCGACTTCGTCCGGGTGGATCGAGGTTTTTTGGTTCCCGCGGGAACTCTCTAATTTCCTCCGATAAAAAGTGTTATTCCAGACTAAATCTATCTTTGAACAAAATTGTATTCAGATCCGGTGATTAAGTAATAGGTATCCATCCAAACTTTCGCCTCTATTATACTAGCTAGCTAGCTGACGCCCACGACTTCGTCCGCGTGGAATACTTTTTTTTAAAATTCAAATGGAAGCCCCTTGATTTTCCAGGATAAATGGTAGCCTATGTCGCTCTCCAGGTCCTGTACATGCAAAAAATCACGATCCGTTACTCTACTGCGGCGTGATTAAGGGTCAAACAAACACACTTTCGCATTTACAACACTTATCTAATATTAGTACTTACGGTTTTAGGATCGTCAAGGTACGTCATATAAAACGTTAATTTAAAATAATACTAGACCTACTTTAAGCGACACATGGTAAAAGTCCACTCATTGGACTAGTGCTTGGTGGTACCAAATTTCGTCAAAATTGGTTGAGCAGAAGCGTAGCAGACAGACTGATAAAAATCAACAGACACACAAACAGAACTAGCCCAAAATAAGATAATATTAGTACTTATAAATGTATGGATTTCAGTTACTTAAATATTTTTTAACTTCCGCCAATCAGCACTTGGTCAACGTTCCCTTTGCTTTATCCTGTGAGTGTCAATAAATTATTATGTTATTATTAATAAATATAGCAATACTTACAACATTAATGTATGCGTGCGTATGATAAGAGTACACCAGCTAGCTGACACGATGAACCTGACTATCACCACAGTTACTGGCGACCAATATGCGCGACAGGTTATATAATAGTGGTGACGTAAAGCTAGGCAGATATTGCCAGAATTCGGCCTTCTAATCGGGGAGTCCAGAGATCGATCCCCGGGCATGTTGAACTTTTCCGAGTTAGGTATAGGTGCGTATTGAGCATTTAAATACCATTTGCTACAAGCAAAGTGGAAACCAGCTGGCCTAAGAGTATCCAAATGTGTGTGAAGTATGCCAATCTCAGTGTTGTGGACTTTGGCAAAACCCTTTTCATTCCGAGAGGAGACCCATGCTCAGTAGTGGTATGGGCAGTGGGTGCGGTGGCTCTGGTATTTTGAGAATTATGCTCTGGAGGGGATATGATGCAGGGTAGAGGTAGGTAATTAATAAAGCATCCTTGAAATGTTGTTGTCTTTCTACTAGTGAATATTTCACAAGGCCTGACGCCATACTGCTAACCATGGAACAGGGAATTTGCTTATAAGGTACTTCATTTCTTTGCAGCTAACGCTTAAAGCAATACTTAAGCAATATTTAACTCAAAATGACAGTTTGATGTTACCCCACTTTAAAATTTTAACCCCCCCATTTCTTTCTGATTTCTCACAACCTGTCCCTGGTTAAAAGCTTCGTTAAATTTTTCGTTTTTAAGTCAAAATGAATTTCTAATAACTCAAATTATTTAAGATTTTTCACTTTCGAATCTTTAGAAATAAGGGGGGAGTGAGAATATTTGAAATTTTTCATCATAAGCCGCAAACTAAGAAATAAAAAAAATGTTATAGAATGTACAAATAAAGTCCTTTCATAACTGATTCCCCACTCAATATAGTAACCCCACTTTAAAATTTCAGACGACCCTTTTCAGCCTCTTTTGTATTAGTACTTAATAGTAATATTTTTCGATACCTTTCAGTAGCAATAAGGTTGGGTAAGCATTATTTAAAACTATTCCAAATTCAATCAAGTCTGTAGCTAGTAGTACCTATTATATGCAGAGTTACATTAATATTATTTTCACCTCTCTTGCTTTAAAAAGGTGTCATTATAGCTTAGCGTAGGCGGATTAGGGACCCTTCCAATTGAATCAGTGTAGTGTAATAACATTTAGGGAATAAGGGTCCCTAATTTGATACTTATTGCTGTGTAAAAGCGATGCCTCTAACTAGCGGCCACGTCCACCCTTACCACAGGGCCATGTGAAAAGTCCAGTGTTATAGGCTTATTAGGGTCTAGGGATTAATAGGCCTATTACACTGCACTTTTCACAGGAACCCTTACACTTGAATCAGTGTAGTGTAATGACATTTAGGGAGTAAGGGTCCCTATTTTGATCCTTATCCTGAGCAATAAGAGACGCTCTAATAATTGCCGTCCTTATTCAACAACAGCCGCTAAATAATGTACTGGCTTGACGGCTCTGGGTATCAGCCCTTTTGAGGCTTAATGTAAACCTATAAAAAGACTCTCCTATTACTAATTTCGTGTATTCGACTCGATGTTCTATTTTTAAAATTATTGTTTTTTTTTATATTAAAATTTATTTTGAAAATGGAACGGCAAAAGCGACGTCTGCAATGCTACACTGGCGATCCTTGGTGCTCGTCGGATGTATGTGTCACCGTAAGATTGTAAAAACCATTAGATTATAATCTAACTCGCGAAATTCTAAACTGTCGAAAGATTGTAAACTGTTCAATATTCTGAGCGTCAATTTTTGAAATATTCATTTTATTTACGTTTTCTTGTCTCTTTCTTGTAGGTTAGGTTAGGGTTCGACATAAACAATCAAGTAGTGTCCGGCCACAGGCCGGGCACTTAGGTTTTACCGGGTTTAAATACCTATCAGATTTCCTATCAGTTTTGACGACCTCCGTGGCGCAGTGTGTAGCGCTGTTGTCTTAAGGTCCCGGGTTCGATCCCCGGCAGGGTCAATTCGGAAAATTTATAATTTCTGAATTTTCCCTGGTCTGGCCTGGTGGGAGGTTTTGGCCGTGGCTAGTTACCACCCTACCGGCAAAGACGTGCTGCCAAGCGATTTAGCGTTCCGGTACGATGCCGTGTAGAAACCGAAATAGGGGTATGGGTTTAATATAACTGCCATGCCCCTAACAGGTTAGCCCGCTACCATCTTAGACTGCATCATCACTTACCATCAGGTGAGATCGCGGTCAAGGGCTTACTTGTAGCGGATAAAAAAAAAAAAAAACAATCTACCGGAAAATAATGCGTTATATTCTAATCTTTCGACAGTTTAGAATTTCGCGAGTTAGATTATAATCTAACGGTTTTTACAATCTTACGGTGACATATGCATCAATACGTTTGTCACCTAGAAAAAAATTTAAAAAAAAAACAGCTGCCGCAAACCAGATTCTTTTCTGTTCGTTTCTTTTTACTTGGAATTAATTGTTGAATTTTTGCTGCTATAAATTGTTATATTTTGTTTAAGAATGTCTTCAAATAAAAGTGACCTTTCTCCGAATATGGAAATGGAGCAGAAAGGAAAAGAGATTTGAATTGATCCGTTGCCGTTGAAATCACGTGCAATTTATTTAAAGATGTACCAAAAGTTTTTAAACTGCAGAAGTGAACAAGTGAAGTTAATTTAACGAATTAAAAAATACGACTACCTTGCCATATTATTTTTGAAGTTTACCTCCATATGAAGCGATTTGCATAATATAATATAGTCTTTGGAATCTTATTCACATTTTTTATTAAATGATATTTTCTTGTGAATCACTAAATATTAAAGAATAGTGTTACATATTTTTGGAATCTACTCATCATTTTTTAGATGATGATTATATTATAGTTAATCTTATTTTCGTTTTTTTTTTCAATTTTAGTCTTTAATGCGGGACCATGGTCCCATCAATTTTTTTTTAAATTTTACTAGCCCTTGCCACCCGGAATAAGCTAGGTTACGATACCTCATTTATCAAAATCGGTTCAGGCGTATAGAAGTTATGGTGGAAACTCACATACATACATACATATATACATACATGAACCCTGAAAACAATATAATCCTCTTTTCAGGCAGTCGAATAAAAACGAGTCAATTTGTTTGCCGAAGGAGGTTTTCTGACTTATTTTGATTTTGTTTGTAAAGTACTTGGCAACAAAGGTAACCTAGAACTACACGAATAAACAATACGAATCAATTTGCCGGAGAAAAACCATTAAATTGACTATTCAAAATAATTGTTCCCATTGTACTTTTAATTTTTGATAAAATATTATATAGTTTTTATTTTATTTCGTTCCAGGTGGTTTTATTTTCTCGCAATTTAAGTGAAAAGTAGAGTGTTTACCATGGGACTAAAAGCCATTCTACTCGTTTCTAAAGCATCCCTCGCTACGCTCGGGAAGCTAAACACCTCGTTTGAAATGGCTCATTTTAGTCCCTTAGACAGGTAGACAGGTATCATCCCTGGGTACCCACGGGAATTCGGGGATGAAGTAACTCTAAATTAAACACCTTCATTAATGAATAAAATAGTTTTATTTATGTTGTGTTATAAAAAATTATGAATAGGTATATAACATTAGATACTTAAACAAGATCATTCGGAATAAGCAGGATATCCCGAAAGGGGGTCGATGAAACAGAATTATAAATTAAAAAACTATGTGGCGTCCAGAACATAGCTTATTACACCGATTACAGACAGTTTGGTGAATTAATGTAATTGGTATTCGCTTTGAATGTGGGTAATCTACGCATCCACCATCAGCTTGAAGTGAACAGAACCTTGAGGGATGTTCTTAGCCCAAGCCTTGCACTCCATGTTGATGACAACACCCGCTGCATTGATAAAGACGGTTTTACAAAACAAATTATGGAGAAACTTTCCTTACCCAACCACATTACGGTCTAGTACGGTATTGAAGAATTGCGCTTTGGGTTTTTTAATGGGAGGTCCCGGGTTCGATCCTTGGCAGGGTCAATTTGAGAATTTATAATTTTCGAAATTTCGCTGGTCTGGTGGTCGAATATTTTCTATCCTGGTGGGCCTTGGCCGTGGCTAGTTACTACCTACCCAACCGGCAAGGACGTCCCGTCAAGCGATGCCATGTTGATAAAAGATGATATGGGTTAAATATCACCCTAGTGCTTGGCTGCAATCAGACTTGCTGGAAGTAGTGATGCAGCCTAAGGTGGAGCGCACTTGCTTAGAAGATATTATAAGCGGATGGGAAAACGGAAGCCTTACCTTGGAGATCTTAGACTGCATCATCAATTACCATCAGGTGAAATTGCAGTGAAGGGCTAACTTGTAGTGGAGTACTGAAAAATGCTTACTCTTTGGCTTCTCAAACAGTACGGCGACGAGCGGGCTGAGGTAGCCCTCCTGGTTGGCGTTGCTGTAGGGGAAGTAGAACGACGGGAACCCTAGACGAGGGATGTACTGTATCGGCCCCATTGCCTCAACGTCAGCCGGGCTCTCGCCTTCGCAGGACACCCATACTGCGTTCGCCCATCCTTTGTCAGACTACAGAGAAAACATATTATGAATCCATAGTCCACAGTCTATTTATACTTAATATTATAAATGCGAACGTTTGGACGGATGAAAGATGTATGGATGTTTGTCACTCAATCACGTCAGAACTGCTGAATGGATCTGCATGAAAGGAGGAGGAAAGTTAGATTTCCAGACTATGGAATAACACATAGGCTACTTTTTATTCCAAAACCTCAATCCACGCGAAGGAAGTCGCAGGCATCAGCTACTAACTTTATAAATGTGAAAGTTTGTCTGTCACATCTATGATAATCAAGCGATCCTACAATTGGTGGGTTTGACACAGACTCTTAGCTGAGCAACGTAGCCTGGTTGACTGGGCTAAGAAATAGCCTGCAGACTCGAATGGTACAATAAATGTAATAAAATTTTACAAATGCCTTTGTATCGTCAATACTTACAACTACACTAATATGCTCCTTCAGATTCTCAGGCATATCCGTTGGCAAGCCTTCGGTAGTGTTGTACGGATTTGGTGTCCAGTCTAAGAGCTGCAAATAATTTTTTTTTTTTTTTTACGGAAATCTCTAAACAATCTTATATACATAATATTATTAATTATTATTTCATTAAACATTTTAATAGACCGAAAATATTATGAACCTTTGGGTCTGTGGCATATATTTCTTTTGCCAATTTTAATATTATCTTCGTCAAAATCGAGTTAGCTATTGACTGCGATTTCACCTGGTAGAGTCATGACGCAGTCTAAGATGGTCGCCTCGACACGAAAGCGAACTATCAAAAATATCAAGAGAGTTCTTTAGACTATGATATTATAAATGCGAAAGTTTGGATGGATGGATGTATGGATGGATGTTTGTTACTCAATCACGCCAGAACGGCTGAACGGATCTGGATGACATTTGTCTCAGAGATAGGTTAAGTATAGTCTGGAATAACACATAGGCTACTTTTTATCCGGGAAAATTAAGGAGTTCCAGCGGGAATCATCAGCTAGTACATAATAATCCTTAAACCACTGAACTGATTGTCATGACACATACTTAAAAGTTCCATCCATATAAGAACCATCACAGATAAACCCGCGTTCGAATATAAATAAACTGCATAAAAGTCTGTCTATTCAATTCACTCAGCTATCAAACTTATTTTGCGTTGATGGACTGGAGGTTAAAAATGATAAAAATTCTCTACTTTGTCCAGTGCGAGGAACACACAAGGCTCAGAACTGGGGAAGTTATATTTGTTACTAGAGGTGCATGGATGGTAGTACTCCAAAGGCACGTCGCATGGCAGGTCGCGGGCCGAAGTTGAGTAGTCGAATGAGCAGGCCATCCTGTTCCTACCACCAGGGGCATTCATGCTGTACTCTGAAACATGTTATACTTAATAAGCAAATTACTTTACGCTTACGAAGGGGTGATAGCATAGACTTTAGCTTTCAGCCTCCCATTTGGGTCGTCTAATATATTTGAAAAACTTAAATATCCTCATAAGGGCGACTCGATAACCAGTCAGCAAACGCACGTCGCGTAGTTATTATGGAAGAGTGGCTTTTTATTTGATTTGATTAGATTTTTCCATAAAAGGTGATTTAAAATGTTGCAATTTAAGTGTGTTTAATTTTTATTGAGAGACATACCTTTAAAGAAATCATCGATCTTGGAAGTCCATTTGCGCACGGAGGCCTCGTCACTGGCATTGTAATGGATGAGAGCGTCGTTCGCATCGGCGGGGTCCGGCCTCGGTACAAAATAAAGACCTGAAGAAAATCCAATATTATCAAAGGTAGCCGGGTGCTTTTTGTACCAAACATTCAATTTGATTGGTGAATTCCAAGGAGCCCAGGGATGACACATGTCTAAAACTTAGAAAGTAAAAAAAAAATATTAGTAAAGACAAAATTTAATGCAATGCAAAAGCGATTGAGTTGATCCATTTCCCAGAATCGAATAGAATAGTCATTATGATTGCATACCATATACCATGTTATCCCTGAATTCCCGTGGGAATGAAGCCTTTCCAGGTACCTAAACTTCATATAGACCACTAGCTAATGCACGCGACTTCGTTCGCGTGGTTTAAGTTTTTTAATTAATTTTCCAGGATAAAGTAGCCTATGACACACTACAGGTCCTCATGCCAAAAATCCCAATCCCAAATGCCCATCTGTTGCTTCGTTGCGGCATGATTGAAGAACAAACCAACAAACCAATAAACCAACAAACAAACACACTTTCGTATTTATAATATTAGTATGAAGTATGACAGCTAGACGTAACACTGAGAAGAAAAACTGTGCGTTCAACGCACTTTTTCTTATCAGACATCAGTGTCCCGCTGGGCGACCGCGTATCTCTGAAAGCTACAGTGTAACGATCGCGATCACCTGTGATTGGATAACACTCTTCCACTATTGGACAAAATCCATTGACGCAGCAAGAATACCATAAATTCAGCCAATCACAACAATTGATACTGTAACAATGATTGATGCAGAAGATACGCGGTCGCCGCGCTGATGTGATGTTTTGATGTCTTTTCAGTGTGAGACAAACTTTTTGTTACTAAAATCAAAAGTACGAAAAATGATGAATGCGATTACCAGGACTGCTATCCATGCTCCTCACGTCCGTCTGCCAGCTGGACCAGATCGTCAGCACCACGACGAAGAAGCTCAACAGAATCATCTTGATAATCCGGTGGAATCAGGATTTGAGCTGTAGGTACAAACATTGTTTTATTTAAATATCAGAGAACGCCTGTGAAAATAGCAGCTTTTGTCGTCCCCCGAGACTCCGGACAAAACAGTTCTCAGTGGCTATCACAAAATGCAAGCCACTATGAATATTTTTTCTCCAATAAAGGTTTGCTATGATTTTTTAAATTTATATATTTTCATAGCAAAGCTTCAATGGATTTTGAAAAATAGGTATACGTCATTTTTTGATAGCCACTGAGTTAAAGAATAGGGGGCTGCACCTATGCGGTGCTATCAAATTTCTTCAAAATCGGCTAAGCAGATGGGTCGTGAAAGCAAAAAGACAGACAAGAAATCGACAGACAAGTAAACAGAAACATTGTCGCATGTAAATATAATATTAGTGTAAAAATATGGATTTCAGTCATATATTTTTTAATAACTTCCGTCAATCAGCAAGCACTTGGTCACCATTCCCTTTTATCATCATCAGTCATTTAAGAAGAAAGCCTTGCTTTTTCCCGTGGAGGTTATTAATTATAATGAAGGAACTAGAAGTTTATTTCGCTATAATCCGCCACAGTAGACAAATCTATGTGGTACGGTGTGTATCTTAGCACTTGCAGCTTGCGATTTTCACCGACCATTAAGCCAGCAATTCGCACCGGCGCCACTACACCACACAAATTGCCAGTGTTCCTTCATTATCACGGACTCCCACAAAGTAACGCCTGCTTCTATCCAATAATTAATTATAATTGTTAATATTAAATATTGTAATTTACTTACCTGTACGCGTGTGGTGTGTCCTATGAGTACACCGACAAGCTGACACGGTGAACCTGACTATCACTGGTTATATAATAGTGGTGACGTAAGGCTAGGTATTGCCACGTGCATTAGCTTAGTGGATAAAATTCGGCCTCCTAATCAAGGAGTCCAGGGAGCTATCTGCGGGCACCTCCAGCTTTTCCAAGCTAAAGTGCGTTTTGAGAAGCAAAAGGACGTATCCTATCTGAATACTATACGAATCAATTTCAGAATGGACTTAGAGCATGGTACTTAAAGAGTTAAGAAGAATCTAGCTATGTTCGCATTCATAATATTTGTAAATTATTAGGATATGCTAACGCTCAGCTGCAAATTGAAATGAAACCTCAGAATACTTTTACCTCCAACATGATTGGAGCCTGTGCTAGCTACTATCCTTTCATACCAGTTCTCGCATTTATGCCTCTCGAACTTTTATTCTTCATACTATTCTTTCTATCATTCATCATCTTTCGTTTCACTATGGGTGGGTTTCCCATCTAACTATTCTATTCTATTCGGGGTATTCCAGGGTGATGGTTTTCTTTATTTAATTACAAAGTACCTACAGGTTTTTAATTTACAATTAGTCTTAATCTATTTCGTTATTTCTATTTATTTACTATACAATCTGTTTGTATGATAACGCTCATATACAACACTGTATGTTGCTATCATACTTTTTCTTAGTCTACTTTATTTCTATTTTTTACTCTTATAACTATTTTCCTACAGAACTCTAAGAATATATCTCTATCTCTACTTTTAATTAGTGTTGATACATTTTGTACGGTTAAACTAATTTCTAATGTTTGTTCTACATCAAATCTATATCTAGCGAAGACGGGACACTAGGATCAGGTGCTCGACTGTTTCATTTGCCTCCGGGTCACAGAGGCAAGAAAGGATCTCCTTGCACTTGAAACGATTCAGGTACGAGGAGAACCCTCCGTGCCCGGTGAGTATTTGCGTTAATAGGCCGTCCTACCTGCCAAATAAGATAAGTAAGGAACCAAGTTTATATGCTTTAAAGATCCTTAGGTATCGTGATGAATCAGTGGCCATTCGCTTTTATATATATAAAAAATTATTTAGCTACCACCTAGCACTTACCAAAAAACTACCTATAATTATTCATATACACTTTCCATTATAATACCATTTATAATTTCATCGAAATCTGTTCAGCAGTAGTTAACTACCTATGTAATAAATGCCTACTAGGTACGCTGACTTCAGTAATGTTTTTGTTTTATCTACTATCATATTATTCTGCTTTGTTGTGATGTGGGGTCGCAGACCTTGTCAATCTCTTATTATATTTACCTACTGCATCTTATCTTACTAATATTAAAAATGCGAAAGTTTGGATGGATGTATGGATGTATGGATGTTTGTTACTCAATCACGCCCCAACGGCTGAACGGATCTGGCTGAAATTTGGCACAGAGATAGATTATAGTCTGGAATAGCACATAGGCTACTTTTTATCCCGGAAAATTAAAGAGTTTCCGCGGGAACCAAAAACCTCAAACCACGCAGACGAAGCATTCGCAGGGCATTCGCTAGTTTCTAATAATTAATTAGTAGCTGATGCCTACGACTTCGTCCGTGTAGAATAAGCTTTTTTGATTCCCACGGAAACTTCTTATTTTCCGGAATAAAAAGCCTGTCAAACGTATAATTCAACCGGTTTGAGGAGGTCATAGATGCTTGCTTGCGTCAAAACGCATGTATGTACTCCTTCAAAAGTTCGAGTTATAAGTTATGAGCCGTCGAATGAATACGATTGGCCCTCAGCTGTGTCCACGCAGACCTTGTTCTTGTAAGGAAAATCCCTCAGCAATCAAACGGCTATTTCAATTCTCCAAAATTATATTCACTTTCTAATATATTAATAAAATCTTTTATTTATTTTTTAAAAACAAAACCATGACCCGGATTCCAAGTTGTTAATTTTACTTTTTAATCTTTAATCAAATGAATATGTCACCGTAAGATTGTAAAAACTGTTAGATTTTAATCTAACTCGCGAAATTCTAAACTGTCGAAAGATTGTAAACTGTTCAATGGTCTGAGTGTCAATTTTTGAAATATTCATTTTATTTACGTTTTCTTGTCTCTTTCTTGTAGGTTAGGTTAGGGTTCGACATAAACAATCAAGTAGTGTTTTCATCACTTAGGTTTTGTCGGGTTTAAATAAAGTAAAAAACATAGAAAAATTGATCATATAATTTCAAAAGTAATTTATTAAAATATGCGAGTCTCTGAGACTCTAAAAAGTTGTTAACTTAAAATTTCAATCACCTGACTGATTTTACGTCCGCTCTGTTCAAAGGGCTATGTTACAATCCGCTAACTAGTTGGACGTTGAGTGACGCTTGTTCAATCAACGTTCGGCCTAGTCATTCAATTGAATGTTGTCATTCAATGAACGCGCTAGTCATTCAATCAAATAGCAGATTAAACCAGATGACTGCGACATATATACTAGTGGGCCCGGCAGACGTTGTCCTGCCCCAAACCTAGAACCCGATTGCAGCGCCCCCTACCCCGTCCATTTATAAATTTAAACCCGCCCTCGACCCACTCAAACACACACAAAAAATTTCATCTAAATCGGCCCTCTCGTTTACAGTTTAGAATTTCGCGAGTTAGATTATAATCTTACGGTGACAGCTATATCCCATTCAACGACTATGCTAGATGACGTTCAGTCAAGACGTTGAACGTTACATTATACAACTTGACGAGTTGTCCTTTAGTCATTCAATTGAATGTTGTCATTCAATGAACGCGCTAGTCATTCAATCAAATAGCAGATTAAACCAGATGACTGCGACATATATATAAAAATCAATTGCTGTTCGTTGGTCTCGCGAAAACTCGAGAACGGCTGGGCCGATTTAGCTGATTTTGGTTTTGAATTGTCGTAGTCCAGGGAAGGTTTAAACGGTGAGAAAATATGGAAAAATTGCGAAGAAGACAGGGCAGGATAACGTCTGCCGGGCCCACTAGTACAGAATAAGTATTGTTCTAGTCAACCATCAGTTCGAAGTGAACTGCGCCGCGTCGCTCGTACAAGTCGCGGGTGATGTTCTTAGCCCACGCTTCGCACGTAACGTTGATGACAATTCCCTCTGCAATAAGAACAAAGAATAATCTTAGTACAGAGAAATTATGGACGAATTCTTTAAACAGTTATTTCACGATACAATTAGTGCCTGAATAGAACGGAATGGAAAATATAAGCTGTCAGACCTTCAATGAATCGCCTCGGTTTTGTTTTTAGGCTTTCACATCAAATTGATATGAAAATTATCAGTGACCCATAGTGCCGTATTTTGCAGATCTTTCAAACTGTAAGAAGTAAACTACTAATATAATTATAAAAGGTAAAGTAGACTGACTGACTGTGATCTATCAACGTACAGCTCAAACCACTGGACCCATCAGTCTCAAATTTGGTATACAGTTAGATATTATGACGTAGATATCCGCTAAGAAAGGATGATTGTAGATTTAACACCGGGGACAAAATAGGGGTTTGGAAGTTACATGGGGTACATAATATGGGTTGTGCGAATCCGACTAGCTTTGTTTTTTTGCGGTGAATAGTTTTTCAAGTTATTTATAATCGAATGTCCTAACGAATGATCAAACTTTTACTTTTATTAGCTGGTGGTTGGATGGATGCATGGATGGATGGATTAATGGATGGATGGATGGATGTTTGTTACTCAATCACGCCAGAACAGCTGAACGGATTTGGATGAAATTTGACACAGAGATTGATTATAGTCTCCAGACTCTCCAATCAATCAATCAATCTCTGTGTCAAGTTATTCCAATAACACATAACTTGACACAGATATACATTTATACTTTTATCCCGGAAAATAAAAGAGTTCCTGCGGGAACCAAAAAAAAATTCAATCTTTGTAGTATGTTATAATTTAAACTTACTGGCTGGTCTCTCAAAGTACACGGCGACGAGTGGACTTAAGTAGCCCTCCTGGTTGGTGTAGGGAAAGTAGTAAGTGGGGATCCCTTGCCTGGGCAGGTACCGCACGGGGCCAATGAACTCCATGTCAGCGGGGGTCTCGCCCTCGCAGGACACCCACACCATGTTCGCGTCTTCTCTGCCGGACTAGAAGAGAACAGACTAGAAATATCGTGATCGTGTGTTCGACTGGCTACATTTATATATTATTTATAGAATGGCAATACTGATTTCATGTTGGTATTGCATTATTATTGGATCCAGAGTTGGTAGACATGCATAATTGGACCAATGGCGAACGAACACGGGTATTTTTTACAAGATGGCGTCATTAGTGGTGGGACAAAAATTAAGATAGACGAGCCAGGGGGTTGAGTGGAGAATGAAAGTTAGTTCGGACGTGATGTTAGAAAGTAAAGTGTGTACGAGATGATAGCTGAAATGCCGTGAGTTCTTTTGTTGTATCGTTCCAATTTATTATTCATTTAATATGTATTATCCGATGGATTTTAAAAGGAATCTTTGACACATGTGTTAGTGTGATATTTCAGGATTAAGATAAGTTCCATTTTGGGTAGCGTAGTTTTTCGCTACCACCCAATAATATGTCCGTTCACTAATCCCGTGTCACTACACACTACACTACACTACACTACACTAAACTAACCACTGTCCGTTAATTGGGTCATTTTTGCGATAATTTTTGTTTGTGACCCTGTTTCTAGTACTCATTCTATTTGGATGGTAATAGCGGTTTATCTGAAACTATACAGGTGACGTATTGTGCACTGTGTATATATTTCTTTAGTAAAATTGAATGGATTTAGTTTTCACTTCTATCGGCAGTCCCTATGACTGCCAATTTTTTTCTTTAGTATTTTATTCTGTATTCTATTTAATTTAGAGGTAAGAAGCCAAGTTTTATGATTATTACTAGCCAAGGTATTGCATGTGGAAGATAATAAGAACACATACGCAGAGGTAGATATACTTACAACATTGCTGATGTGCTGCTTCAGAGCTTCCGGCATATCGGTGGGCAAGTCTTTAGAGGTGTTGTATGGATCTGGTGTCCAGTTTAAGACCTGCAAATTTTTTATTTATTAGTTTCAGAATGAAAAACGGATATTATATAATATATTATGTGCTTAAATCTACAATTGGGTATTTGACAACTATTCAAATATTTCAATAATAATAAGCAAGTTTTTTGTAGAAGCCGAATAGGGGTATGGGTTTAATATAACTGCTATGCCCCTAATCGGTTAGCCCGCTACCATCTTAGATTGCATCATCACTTACCATCAGGTGAGATCGCAGTCAAGGGCTAACTTGTAGTGGATTAAAAAAGAAGTAATTTTTTTGTATTGAATATAGTCGCATTAAAAAAGTCAAACTTCTCTACTTTTTCCAGCTTGAGGAACACACAAGGCGCGCCCCTGTGGTAGTTGTATTTATTCTCAGATGAGCAAAGATGAAATTCGCGCAAATCTACGTGGCAGAATAGGCCCGGGCGAGACGGGCGTTCTGGTGAGCAGTTCATGATGTTTTCTGCACCCTTAGGACTAATTGTTTTGTACCCTGAAATATGCAAAGAGTAAATAAATGAATCTATGCTTATTTTTATTTAAAAAATTCTTCTATACTAATATTCTAAATGCGAAAGTTTGGATGGATGTATGAATGGATGTATGGATGTTTGTTACTCAATCACGTCCCAACGGCTGAACGGATCTGGCTGAAATTTAGCACAGAGATAGATTATAGCCTGGAATAGCACATAGGCTACTTTTTATCCCGGAAAATTAAAGTTCCCGCGGGAAGCAAAAAACCTCAAACCACGCAGACGAAGTCGCGGGCATTTGCTAGTTATAAATATAAATCATTTGAGGTGCGTTACGACTTTTAAAAAACTCGTAAATGGTTGGACCCGGCTGGTGATATTAAAAGGATGAGGCGCTAGCCGAAGCCTTTATAAGTAAACGAGGCCGTGAATTGCTATTTCAGCCAAGGAAAGAAAAGAAAAGTATCACACGATACTTTAACTTTAGTAACTATACCACCCTACCCTAAAAAAAGTGTTAAATTAAGGTAAATACTTTGGTCAAATTATGTTTGTGTGGATGAGTGATTCCACGGAGTGTTCACAGTTTTACCAGTTATGTATGTACTTTTGAGTTCGAGCATACGTATTGTACAATAGTCTAGTAGTACGTAGTCTAGGCAATAAAGCTAGTTGACCCAAACAATAATTCCTCAGCCGACGAAACTTTACAGTATGATAAAGTATCACGAGATAAACGTATATTATAAATATCCAATAAAAATCAGAGAGGAAGCAAGATTTTTATGCTATACCCAATTGTTAAGGAAGGAATAAAATCGGTCTAAATATCTATGTTCTGCATGATTATTTCGTTTGATATTTCGGTTTTGAGTGTAAATATACTATATATAATATACCTACTATTATTTTAAAAAGAAATCGTGAAAATATTCAGTCATAAATATTAAGTTTTAGGTATAAATACTTAGCTTCTAGATGTTTTTTTTTTGTTGGATATTGTTGTGTAAGTTTTCGATCATCCAATACTAAAACCCAGCCAAGTTTCAGCGACTGAGGATTTAATGCGGGGGTCTCCATACAACGGACCGCCCCGTTGCCTAGACTATAGTAGCAATTTCGGCGCAAGTAGGAAATTAAGATACTTACTTGCCCAACGGCTTAGCCTTGCCATTCAACGAGGTAATAGCGCCAGTGTTTTGGGCACCATGCCCATTAACGATCTCTTGGACGGCGTGTATTTTTTGGAAATATAATTAGATAATGATTTTAATTTAGATCTTAATTTATTTCTTAGTTTTAATTGAAATAAACTGTACCTAATAGATACTAACTTTCTAAGAACTGTTCTATCTTCGAGGTCCATTTGTTCACCGAGGTCTCGTTATATGACTTGTAATTGATGAGAGTGTTTTCTGGGTCGGCGGGGTCTGGCCTCGGCGCGAAGTCGAGACCTGAAGAAGATCCAATATTATTATTTTACAGGATTTAAAAAAAAATTAAAAATATCTAGCGAATGCCCGCGACTTCGTCCGCGTGGAATAAGTTTTTTGATTCCCACAGGAACTCCCTTAATTTTCCGGAATAAAAAGTAACCTATGTCACTCTCCAGGTCCTCAACTATACCCATTCCAAATATCACGTCAATCCGTTGGTCCGTTGCTCCGACAAACCAACAAACAAACACACTTTCGCATTTGTAATATTAGTATGTGATTTTTCATTCCAATATCCATGTCAAACCTTGTTTTTTACTTTTGACATAAGCACACATTTGAAGTTTTTTAATTATTGACAGGCAACCATCGACAAAAATGCAATACTTCAGACGCAGTTTTTTTACAATAGTGAAGCGACTTGGTCTAAATTTCGTTACTCTTATAGTCATATCTAACAATACCCAGTACGACTTTCCTGCTCAAAATAGTCACGAAGCTGCAACACAAAATTCTTGATTATCCTAGCTCCATAAATCTTTGGTGATGGGTGGTTCTTATGACTAGCCAGACTGATGTAGTCAAATTATAAAATATATGTCACCGTAAGATTGTAAAACCGCTAGATTATAATCTAACTCGCGAAATTGCAAAATGTCGAAAAATTACAATTTAACGCATTATTTTTCGGTAGATTGCAATCTGTTAGATATATTAACCCGATATAACCAGATATAGTGCCCAGCCTGCGGCCGGGCACTATCTGGTTATTGGTATTTATGTCCAACCCAAGAAAACGTAAATACAATGAATACTTATTTCAAAAATTGACTCTCAGAACATTGAACAATTGATACAACGTAACGATTGCAATCACCTCTGATAGGATAACACTCTTCCACTATTGGACAAAATCCATTGACGCAGCAATAATACCATAAATTCAGCCAATCACAACAATTGATATTGTAACAATGATTGATGCAGAAGATACGCGGTCGCCCTGTCTTTCGACACAATCTTTCGACAGTTTACAATTTCGGGAGTTAGATTATAATCTAACGGTTTTTACAATCTTACGGTGACATATACATTCATTTAAACGCTTGCGTATGTCTAAAAAACAATAAAAATGACGAGGAAAAACAAAATATTAAAACTTCTTCATAAATAAAGTCGATTTTTATTAAAAATCGAATCGGTAACGCATTAGGACATTATTGACTCGAGCCGCCAAAAGTAATAGTACTTACATTAATTACATCGCGAGACCGGGAAGTACGCGTTTTGGTCGAGTGTTAGTTAGGCTATTTAAGAGACCAAATGCTCTCCCGGTCGATGTGTGTATAGTGCTTTTCTAAAAAATAAAACAAGTGACTTTTTTTATATATTATATTATGTAATTAAAATTATTTTTAGCTAATTCGGCCTCCGCTCTCAGAAAAGGAGGCGTACAATCTAAATCCATAATATCCTCCCTCATTTTTTCGTCACTTTTATTATTAGATTAGGTATGTAAGTAGTTATTTCCCGCCTTTTTCAATATTATAAAGATAAAAAAAAATATTATACTTTTAATTTTTTTTTTGCGCTGTGAGTGCTGAACGCGTAATACGGTAGAGTTCATAAATTTCAATAATTTCATAATTTTAATTTAATTTCATTCATTTTTTTGGTCATAAATTCCTAAGATAATTTTAAAAAGTTTACATTTTGTGTAAATTATGAAAATTGGTGGGGCAAAATCTGGCATTCTCTTTTAAACTATTAGGTCAAAGAACATTATAACAAGTTACAAGATATTCAGGAAGAAAGATTCCAAATTCAAACTTATGTTAAGTAATGAAAATACATACATTCTTTACTGGCCTAGGCCGGGAAGTTTAACTTTCGAACTCATTTACAGGGTATGAAATGTGCACATTTCAATGTTCAATCATTTATTTTTCTAAAAAATGATTGGACGTAATAGGTATAGTAGCGACGCTGTCACCGGGTCAGATAAGTTTGTCGGACTTATAAACTGTAATTATCAACTTTGCATTATCATACCAATATTCCATATTTCTGTTATCAATATTTAAAGGAAAAACATTTTTTATACGACGATACGATTATGTGATAAAAGGAGTACCTATATTGTATTCAGGGTTCATGTATGTAATATGTATGTATGTATGTATGTATGTATGTACTTATGTATGTATGTATGTATGTATGTTTGTATGTATGTATATATGTATGTATATATGTATGTATGTGAGTTTGTATATTCCACAATAACTTCTATACCTGAACCTGAGTATAAGATTTAGATAAATGAGGTTTCGTTAGAATCCCTAGCTTATTCCGGGTGACATAGGCTAGTAAAATTTAAAAAATATTGATGGGATGACCATGGTCCCGCATTAAAGACTAAAGTTGAAAAAAAAATCGAAAATAAGATTAACTATATATTCATCATCTAGAAAATGATAAGTAGATTCCAAAAATATATAGCACAAAAAAATATATATATGTTAATAAAAATGTGAATAAGATTCTATTTTACTAGATTAATTTTTTTATGGCAGGGCAGTCGTGTTTTTTAATTTTGTTAATTACGACTTGTTATAAAGTTCTCTAGGGTTTTTCAAGAAGTTGTGACCATCTATGTAGGTACTTACCTCATCATTTTTACTTATTTTTTGTTTATGGCTAGTAGTAAATTTAATTTTTGTGTAATATTTTAGCATATTTAATTAACTCAGATTATTTTAAGTCATGTACACTGTGTCGCCTTCATTTTTTGAAATTTAAAATTGTTAACCCGTGGATTATGTGGTGGATTACACATTTGTTAATATTTTATTTTTGTTGCGATAATTAGATTTAATGTGTAATTGTTAATCGTCCCAAATAAAAAATACCAGGACTAGTGTCGATGGTCTTCGCGTCTATCTGCCACCTGGAGCAGACAGTCAGAACCGCGGCGAGGTACCCCGCCAGGATCATTTCGATCGGAGGATTTTGGCTGTGGAAAAAGAAATCAGTTAATAACCATTCTATTATTAATTATTACTATTAAATGCAGGCTGGTGCTGACTGAGAGCCAGTGTTGCGAGGTAGTTTCGATGAAGATAGCAGATTTTACTTTATTTTATATTGAAGTTTTATTATCTTGGTAGGTAATAACTTGGTTCTTATCGGTAGGAATGACATTCCGAACCAGTGGTAGATTCATTCAAACGATTCAAAAGCACTTAATAAGTTTATTTGAAAAAAAAAATTCAAAAATTTTGAATTTTTTGAATCTTGTGTTTCTTCCAGGCAAGTGCGCTGCACCTTACCATTACCTTACCTTGCCTGCCTATATACGCTGCCTATATATTTAAAAAAAAATATGGTTTAATTAAGATTTTGACGACCTCCGTGACGCAGTGTGTAGCGCTGTTGTCTTAACATGCGGAGGTCCCGGGTTCAATCCCCGGCAGGGTCAATTTGGGAATTTATAATTTCTGAATTTTCCCTGGTCTGGCCTGGTGGGAGGCTTCGGCCGTGGTTAGTTACCACCCTACCGGCAAAGACGTGCCGTCAAGCGATTTAGCGTTCCGGTACGATGCTGCGTAGAAACCGACTAGGGGTATGGGTTAAATAAAACTGCCTTGCCCCTAACAGGTTAGCCCGCTACCGTCTTAGATTGCATCATCACTTACCATCAGATGAGATCGCAGTCAAGGGCTAACTTGTAGTGGATAAAAAAAAAAAAAAAAGATTTTAGTTTACGTTAGTTTTTAACGTGTTTTGATATAAAATTAGAATAGCTTCATAATATAGTCTGTTTAGGTACATAATGATACATGATGATGGTATATTTTTAAATAAGAATTGATAACTTTATGCTTAATTAAACAGTTTTGTAAAGTTAATTTGTTTTTATGAATTACCTTAAGTGCGGTAACGCATAATGATATTATTAGGTATAGCATACTTACAACAGATTTAAGCGGCTCTCCAACTTCGTGTGGCGATAAGAGTACACTAAACTAGCGGCACGCTATGATGGCCGGTTTGACGTTTGTCCGCTCATGAAGTTCCGTATTAATTGATAACGACTTTGAAGGAAATAATTGTATTACTTTATTGACGATAGTGATGTGCAGAGATTCATAAATTTTATCGAATGTAGTTTTAGGTTTAGGACTCAAAATTTATTTATTAAATTGATTTCTTAAATGTATACAAGTGTAGAAAAATCAGTTTGCACCATTTAAGGGGTGAATGTACTTGTGAATATGAACAATTTTCACTATGTGGACAAACCTCTGAAATCGCAAAAAAATATCAATAAATTTTTAAAAATGGAATCTAATACGATCGTCACATAGGATCGCTGGCTAGCACAACTACTACCTCCGGCAAACTCGCGTCAATGCTCAATGCAAAACAAAGCAGTTTCGAATTGACGTTCGAAAAGTATAAACTGTCAGTGCAATGCGATTGTGATATAGTTTTGACCTGGCTTTGGATTTCAAATATTGATACTGCATTACTGTTGACCCTTGCTCGTTAATTTGGACTCTGTTCAAGCCCTTTGTTGTGGATTTCGTCGATATGACCGAACGTACGCAGAGAACTGTTCTAAATAGTCAGACACGTGAGTTCGTAATACGCCTTCGTAACTATTTCGATCGTGAAGCTCAAAATGGAGGGCCAATTTTACCTATAACGTCAGTGGTTGAACGCGTAGCTGATGCGCTTAATATTGGACAACGAACTGTTAGACGGATAACTAAAAAAAAATATGGCGAGACTGGCACAGAAGAAAATAAACTTCACACACCAAAAAAGAGAAAACGAGCAAAACCAGTCGTAGGCATCGATAGCTTTGATGCCGATGCTATCCGAAGACATGTTTACGGCTACTATTTACAGAAGGAGTATCCAACAAGAAAAAAGTTGGTGCATTCACTGAAGGAAGCTGGATTATTCTTCGGTGGGGAAAGTTCTTTAACGAAGATTTTGAAGACCATTGGATTTCGATACAAAAAATGTAACAAACGCAAAATATTGATGGAAAGATTTGATATAGCGATGGCAAAGTATACTTTTTTACGGCAAGTGAAAGAAATCAAAAATTGGCAAAATGTTGTGTTCTTGGATGAAACATGGCTGTAGGCCGTTCTTGGAACGATGACACAGCAGCATCTACTTCCAAAGTTCCTGTAGGAAAAGGATCGCGACTTATAATTTGTCACGCCGGAACCATCAACGGGTTTGTCGAAGGTTCTCTCATGGCTTTTGCGTCAAAAACCACTGGAGACTATCATGAAGACATGAATGGAGAAAAGTTTACTGAATGGTTTACCTCAATGTTGTGTAGCCTCCCTGAACCATCTATTATAATTATGGACAACGCCCCATACCACTCGATGCAAATTGACAAGCCACCTGCCCAATCCCAAAAGAAAGCTGATATCGTCGCATGGCTTCGTAAAAATGGCGTAGATGCAAACATGAATATGTTAAAAGCGGAATTAGTACGTCTTTTAAAAGAAAACAAACCAACCAAGATCCGATACGTCATTGACGAAATAGCATTAGAACATGGGCACAGAGTTATACGGTTACCGCCTTACCATTGTGAGTATAATGCGATTGAGTTGGTGTGGGCTCAAATTAAGGGATATGCTGCAAGACACAATACAGAACCCCCATTTACCACAAAAAAAATGCTAAAATTATTAGAAGAAGCTTGTGAACATGTGACTAAAGGAGACTGGGAAAAGGTTGTGAATAGAACTGTTAAATTAATAAGGGAAGATTATGAAAGAGATGTGAAAATAGATAATATTATAGAAAACGAACATATAATTATTAATGTATGTGATGATAGCAGTGACGACAGTGAAAATAGTAGTATGGACGAATCTGATTAATTATGGCCTTTTGTGGCACCTTTTTTGGTATCTTTTGTATTCATATGTTTCTTGTGTGCATATAAAGTATGTATATTCATTTTCGTTCAAATATTCAGTTCGTTCAAATAAATTAAATAAACATATACATTTTTGTTTTATTAAACCTATTTAATCAGGTACAAAAACAAAACTTAATTGTTTTTTGTTCGAGAATAAATTGACATTCCACATCACTATTGTAATGTGTCAAACCGGCCATCATAGCGTGCCGCTAGTTTAGCTAGCAGGTTGACACTATGAACCCGCCTTTATCACTGACTAGCAATCCGCCCCGGCATCGCACGGGAAGCACTAATAATCCTAATAGTCTATACACACTATAGTCAGTGGGCAGTGGGTAGTGGGCGAGTTTTACTCAATACACCTGCCACTACCGCCAGCTGTCAAATTATAGGTATTTAATCTCAGCACCACCGGCCGCAGTCGCGCCATTTTCCCTTGCACGTTAAATTATTTCTATGATATCTCATTAGATATCAGGCTAAATTAAATGGTGTAAGGGACAATTTTTATCTTAATTAAATACTTGAGATGACTAACATATTTAATTTGATAGGGCTTAATACTATGTCGGTAAACACCTTCGCAAGCAAAGCATTGGTTTAGACCAAATTTGAACATCATAAAAATGGTTATTGCGAATACATGCTAACGCGATTTTTTTTAGAACTTTTTGAGAGGAACAATTCCATCACTATTTACGCAACTTTAACTATTTACGCAGCGCACGCCACGTAAGCTCTCAAGAGACGATTTTTTCCAACTTAGTTCACATTATTGCATATTTTTTAAGGATCTCTAATTTTTTTGAAAATAATATATTGCTTGTTACTCGCTGATAATGTGGCTTTCTATCGCTGAAAGAATTTTAAAATCGGTCGGTTATGGCGTGATTGAGTTACAAACACCCATCCAGCCAAACTTTCGCATTTATAATATTTGTTAGATATGTAAAATTAGTAGATTATTCATTAGGTATGCCCGCCACTCCAATTAGGAATTTAGTATTTATATCCTGTAGGAACTCTATTATTTTCCGATATAAAAAAATAAATAACCTGCATGTAAAAAATCACGTCGATCGTCGTTGTCGTTCCATGGTGGTGGGATTGAAGGACACATTAACAAACAAACACAATTTCGCATTTATAAGCAGCGAGTAAGTGGAAGCTATGAACGCTTAGCTATGCTTGAACCACCAATTTTGTGGTATTTTTTTGTAAACTATACTATGTATGTTTATGTAAGTATATTTTATACTTTTGTCATTTTTTATTTATCTGTTATGTGTATCGACCACATGAGCTCCTAGACCCAGTGTCATCAGCTTTGTACGCTCGGGTTGCCTTTAAAAGATCACTTTAGTGATAAGGCCGCCTTTGCGCATTACCACAGCTTCCTGTTTTCTGTATTGTATGCATAATTTTGTACCTATGTGTTCCTATGTGTTAAGATTCAATAAAGACTTATACTACTACTACTACTACTATTTCGAACCATTTGTAGATTTAGTTGACATTTCATAAGCACTCAAGTAAAAGTTTACTTGAATGAAAAAATACATTTCGGTGCAAAAGGTAAATCAATGAAACACGGTAAAAAGTTTATTGGATTTAATTCAACGAAAACTTGACCTTAGTATATTTTTCAATGAATAAGTATACAATTTCAGGATCACATAAAATAACTTATATTAATTTAATGATGAGTACAGTGGTGGCGTGATTATGTAACGGCGTTCGACCATATCTCACATCATTCAAGATAAAAAGCACAAGTCAAGTCAAGCTGGACAGAAAAAGAGCTAAAATACCAACCCATTCTCGCCTAGGATATATTGTTGTCTTTTAGAGGAGAGATAAAAGGCCTAGACTAGCCCAACAAAGGTAAGGAAGGAAAGGTAAGGTAATTTATCAGCAACGTAAGATTCGCCGTCGACATAAATCTCTTTTCAGAAACACCTAACGATCTCAAGACAACAATTGATGTGCTGAATTCAGCTAGTCTCAAAATTGGTCTTGAGCTATGCGTTGAGCTATGCTGTGCGTTCGGGAAGCTTCGAGATGTCTTCTCGTCCAATATCCCTCAGTGTCTGAAGACCAAAGTCTTCGAACAGTGCGTGTTGGCAGTGATGACATACGGATCCGAGACATGGTCGCTGACCTATGGGCCTGATAAGAAGGCTCAGGGTCACTCATCGGACGATGGAGAGGGTTATGTAAGGTGTGTCCCTACGTAATCAAATCAGTAATGAAAAGATGCGTAGGAGAACCAAAGTCACCTATATAGCCCGAAGAGTTGCGAAGCTCAAGTGGCAATTGGCGGGGCACAGTTCGGAGAACCGATGGAAGTTGGGGTCCAAAGATGCTGGAATGGCGACCCCGCACTGGAAGGCGTAGCTTCGGCAGACCCCCCACACGGTGGACAGACGACATCAAGAGAGTCGCTGGGTCCAGGTGGCGCAAGACCGTGGCTTGTGGAGGACCCTACAGGAGACCTATGTCCAACATTGGACATCCATCGGTTGACGACGACTCGCAGGACCCTCTTTCCGAGCTTATTCCGCGTGGCCTTGTGTACCCCGTTGACCGTTCATTTAATGATGATCTATTTGACGTGTATTTTAACGTACATAACCTCTATTGTAGGATAGAATATTCAAGCGTAGGTAATCTTATATCTTATAAATATAAAAATCAATTGCTGTTCGTTTGTCTCGCTAAAACTCGAGAACGGCTGGGCCGATTTAGCTAATTTTGGTTTTGAAATGTTTGTCGTAGTCCAGGGAAGGTTTTAAAATATGGAAAAATTGCGAGGAAGATAGGACAGGACAACGTCTGCCGGGCCCACTAGTAATTGATAATTAGCTTTCTATTCGAGTAGTCGTCTACGTGTCCACCATCAGTTCGAAGTGCATTGCGCCGCGCCGCTCGTACTGGTCACGGGAGATGTTCTTGGCCCACGCTTTGCACGAGATATTGATGACGATGCCCGCTGCAATGCAAGGGTTCATTTTGTATAATATTTTATCAAATATATGCCCACAAAGAACACAAGAACACAGTGTCTCATAATATAATATAGCGTAAACTAAGATAAGTCAATGGACCAATTCTTAGATATAATTTTATACTTATAAGTTTAGGTTAAAATAATGTTACTCATTAGCTTTATTTACTCATAGGCTAGATCGTAACTTTAGTGGGGTATTAACTGTTGTTAATACTGAAAAAAAAATATATGCCGAAGATCCGGGTGACGATAGGCCCCTAGAGACCACTCTGCGCCAGAGATTCGATTTACAAAAGACTTGTGCCCCCTTACGTAAAGCCCGATTTGGATTAGTACATTTTAAGCGCCTATTTAATTTAGGAGCTGAATGTTCGAAAATCCTTTTAAGTATAGCCCTGTATGCCAAATTTCATCGGTTCGTCCAGTGGTTTTGGCTGTGCATTGAGAGATCCAGTCAGCCACCCTTTTCTTTTATAGATGCTCCGTACACAATCAACTTAGATCACGATTCGCGATCAAAATGAATGATCGCAATTGATCGTGTACAAAGTGGATTGACGGAGGATTGACGTTGGATTGATCGCAATCCATGGCACCATATCTGTTTATATTTAGATTAGTATATTAAATATTTAGAGGACTAGTTAGTGCCCAATTTCTCTAGAGATGCCTGAATTTTAGAGAACACCTAACCAGCAAGTGACATTTTTCGCATAGGTTGTACCTAGCTGCCATTAGCTGACTTTGGTGTTCCCTAAAATTAAGGCATTGTCGGTGACTACGGACATGGCTGTCCTGAATCCTGCCCTCGTGAAAATTGTAACAGCTGTGAAAATTCCTATATACACCTAGCCTAAACACGTACTACTTTTATATATTTATATATGTCACCGTAACATTGTAAAAACCGTTAGATTATAATCTAACTAGCGAAATTGTAAACTGTCGAAAGATTGTGAACACTTCAATGTTCTGAGTGTCAATTTTTGAAATATTCATTGTATTTACGTTTTCTTGACTGTTTCTTGTAGGTTAGGTAAAGGTTCGACATATATATCAGGTATATCAGGTAGTGCCCGGCCGGGCAATACCGTAAAAAACTGGGCAGAAAAAGTTAATACAATTAATATTTCAAAAATTGACACTCAGAACAGTGAACGATTCACAATTTGTAGATTATAGGCATATATATAGGCAGCAAATGAACATGCAGGTCACCTGATGTTAAGCTCATGAACATTTGTAACACCAAAAAAACCGCCGATGCGTTGCCGGCTTTTGAGAAGTTTGTTTTACACCGTTGTTGGAACACAGAAGATGGACGCTGGTTCCGTAATTAACAGTAATATTATATTTTGTCCCAAAACTTACAGGTTGGTCTCTCAAAGTGCACAGCGACGAGGGGGCTGAGGTAGCCCCTCTGGTTAGTGTAGGGGAAGTAGAACGCGGGGAATCCCCGGCGGGGCAGGAAATGTATCGGACCCATGAACTCCACGTCAGCGGGGTTCTCGCCCTCGCACGACACCCACACTGTGTTTGCCTCTTTTGTGCCAGCCTGTACAGCCAAATAAGCACTGGTTAGTTCGTATATGAAATTAATATTAATAGGTATATAATACTTTTGAAGACGACCTAGGCTGCAAATCAATCCTCAGAAATTTATACTTACTCTATACCTATTACTAGTGGTTCGCCCCGAACTGAGACCTCGCGGTATGCATAAGATAGTTTTAACTATATATTGTAATAATTAACTTTTAACATTAGACGCAAAAGAGCTAAAGAGTTATTTTAGAAACGAATAAACTTTTACAGTTAAACAGCGCGATCTGTTCGTTGGTTTGAGCTATGCGTTGATAGATCAGTCAGTCAGTCAGTCAGTCTATCACCCTTTTTTTCTTTTATATATTTAGATTAGGATGCAGACTTTAACTTGATGATGCTGTTAATGATAATCGTCACAAATACTCACAACATTGCTAATGTGCTGCTTCAGAGCCTCCGGCATATCGGTGGGCAAGTCCTCCGTGGTATTGTATGGATTTGGTGTCCAGTTTAAGAGCTAGAAATAATTTAAACTTTTATTACTTAGTTAAAAAAATATTAGTAAGTACTATTATCATACTAATATTATAATGCGAAAGTGTGTTTGTTTGTTGGCTTGTCCTTCAATCACGCCGCAACGGAGCAACGGATCGACGTGATTTTTGGCATGGGTATAGTTGAGGACGAGAGTGACATAGGCATTAACCCGGAAAATTAAGGAGTTCCCGTCTGAATTAAGAAAACTGATTTCACGCGGACGAAGTCGTGGGCATCAGCTAGTTAGTAAGTATACACGTGTCATCATTTATACATATGTAAGACGTAACTATTATATTACTATTATATTACTACGTATATAAGACGTCTGGCTTCCTATTCAGCAGGCAAGAGATTTTTTGCCGTGCTGTTTCCCTAACAGGTTAGTCCGCTACAATCTTAGACTGCTTACCACCAGGGTTTTTACCCTGTAAAGGGCTAAGTTGTAGTGAAATTTTAAAAAAAAGAACAGACAAAACTTCAGTACCTTGTCAAGCTTTAGGAACACACAAGGTGACGCTCTGTTGTAATTGTACTTGTTCTCTGAGGTGCAAGGTTCGAAGTCGCGCAGGGACACTTCACAGAACCGATTTCCGGCAGGCTGGTTATCCGGCGAGCAGGCCATAACGTTCTCGAAGCCGACTCTTTCAGTGTACTCTGAAATTGAAACAGTCAAAATCTTTTTTATCATTTAATCTATCGTGAGTAATATTCATTTTAAACATACATCATTACCGGATAAACTCACGTGTTGTGTCGGTAATGCCAGACTAGTTCCGTACCGAGGCCCCCCACCCCACCTCACTCAACACCTCTCGCAGAGAGCTGTACGGCACGCGGCCCGCAGTCAAGCAGCGACCGCGTCACAGGAACAGGCGGGTTCGAAACTAGTCGGGCATTTCCGACAAAACACGTGAGTTTATCCGGGAATTATGTATATTTAAATGTAAGCTGACTGACTGATCTGTCAAGGCATAGCTCAAACCACTGGACAGATCGGGCTGAAATTTGGCATACAGATAGCTATTATTACGTGGGCATCCGCTGAGAAAGGATTTTTGAAAATTCAACCCCTGAGGGGGTTTTAAATTTAAATTAAAATCGTACCCAACGTGAGCGAAGCGAAGTTGCATTATTTCATCAATGTTGCATATCAGACCGAATTTGAACGTGCGAATTTGGCCTTTCCGTATCCTCCGTGCCTCGGAGAGCACGTTATTAATCTGTCGGTCCCAGTTATTATCACCAACATTTGATAATAAGCGTTATAAACCTAAGAGTTGAAGACTCTTAGTCGAGTCTGTAGCGGTTACCACAGTGACTAACTAGATGGCGCTAATTGTATCTTCGCCGCAAAATAAGATAATCAACTGAAAACTTATAAGTTACCATACAAGCCTGCATCACGATATCGAAGTTTTCTGAGAATAGCGCTATATATAGACCGTTCCAACTTATAACGGTCGGACCAGAAAGGTCCCCGGGCACAACACCAGCCCGGAGGAAGATCTTCCTATTGGTGCGGACGAGTACATACCACTCACTCGTCCCACAGTGGTGACCCCGACGTGATCTCCATGCCGCCGCCGCCGCCAACGTGATCTTCAAGCCGCCGCCGACGATCACAACAAGCCGACGTGATCTTCAAGCCGCCGCTGACGATCACAACAAGCCGACGTGATCTCCAAGCCGCCGCCGACGATCAAAAACAAGCCGACGTGACGTCACAGCCCCTGCCGACGCACATCAAGCCGACGTCACGCCCTCACTCGTCAGACTTGAGCAACATCGTACATCACAATATAAACCCTGCAATCATCGCAGCGAAGACAGCATCATCAGTACGCACAGCGGGACACAACAGCATCACAACGCAGCACAGCAACCAACGCAGCACAGTGGTGACCCCGACGTGATGAACACGCAACCTTCGCTCACCCAGCAAATCCGCTACATCGTCATTGTCACGTACTGAACCTACCGTCGCCGATGCACAGCGTCTAGCCCAGCCGCCTAGCTCAAGCGCTAGCACAGCCGCCTGCTGAGCGGTCGGCACAGCCGCTTCACACACAGCCGCCAGCTTTCACCGCCAGCACAGCCGGCTCGCCCAGCGCCAGCTCAGCCGCCAGAACAGCCGCCAGCTTCCGATGCAACGCCAACCAACGCTACGTCACAACTTATACGACTTCCAGTCTCGAAGGGGAGTCATGTAGCGGTTACCACAGTGACTAACTAGATGGCGCTAATTGTATCTTCGCCGCAAAATAAGATAATCAACTGAAAACTTATAAGTTACCATACAAGCCTGCATCACGATATCGAAGTTTTCTGAGAATAGCGCTATATATAGACCGTTCCAACTTATAACGGTCGGACCAGAAATGTCCCCGGGCACAACACCAGCCCGGAGGAAGATCTTCCTATTGGTGCGGACGAGTACATACCACTCACTCGTCCCACAAGTCATATGCGGAAGGACCGGGGAACCCACCGCATTATTATCTAATCTACCTTAATTATAAAGATTGATTATAAATGATTTAAATATGTATTGTAATTATTGATTAAGTACTTACCTAATTCTTAAATTTGCACGTCAGCATTGACGAAACATGTGTGGACTACTTTTGAACTGTCATCTTAATATTGTACAATGTTTCAAGCAAATAAGCGATTGATTGATTGATTGATAAGTTCACGACCCTCAGCAATGGGGAATCCGACTCACAGAGCGAGAGTATGAGAATAAAGCGTACGTACGTTTGAAGAATTCATCAATCTTGGAGGTCCATTTGAACACAGAGGCCTCGTCCCCTGCCTTGTAATAGATGAGGGTGTTGTCCGCATCAGCGGGATCCGGCCTCGGTACGAAATCTAGACCTGAAGGAGATCCTATAAATACTATCATTCAAATAAAAATAAACATTTCCAAACGACTAGTCAAGTGAATCTAACACTACACTGGTTCGGCATTAAACTATTCCTAACGAGATGAATGTATATTTCTTTAATGTTCTACCTACATGTGCACTGCATATCTTCTCTGTAAAAATATTTTTCATATATTTATTCTGTAATCGTTTATGGCCTTATTTAATGTCAAGATATAATTATTGTTATTAATATTACTTAGTTGGCAACGCTTTTGATTACCTACTTACAAAAATAAAAATAAAACTATCAGGAGACTAGGCGGTACGTCTAACAATCTTTATTCATTATTAAAAATACGAAAGTGTGTCTGTCTTTCCTAATTATAATGGTTATCTATCAAACGTAAAATAACCAGGAGACGTGGATATTACGTCTTTTGGCCGGTCCTATGGTTAATTATCACAAAAACATAATTTATTTTTGACAACATCCCACCCTACCGGCAAAGACGTGCCGCCAAGCGATTGAGCGTTCCGATACAATGCTGTGTAGAAACCGAATAGGGGAATGGTTTTAATTTAACTGCCATGCCCCTAACAGGTTAGCCCGCTACCATCTTAGACTGCATCTTCACTCATCATCAGGTGACATCGCAGTCAAGGGCTAACTTGTAGTGGATAAAATAAAATAAAAAAAGGTATGATGACAACTCAATCAAATCAGAAACTCTTTATCAAACATAAATATTGTCTATTGTCATAATAAAGACCCATTATTTAATAACCAGTAAGAAATAATTAATTCAATTATTTATTTTTGACCTAAGTTTTGCCCCGTTTTACTTACTAGGACTAGTGACGACGGACTTCGCGTCTATCTGCCATCTGGAGCAGACAGTCAGCAATGCGACGAGATACCACACCAGGATCATCTCGAGGATTTAGCTGTGGTACCTATAATACAGAAAACTAGACGTCAATAAGTGTAGTATACCTACCTAAATTGAATAAACATTATTTGACTTGACTTGAAAAAATAATTGTTTGTGCACTGACACACACAATAATTTTTTCAAGTCAAGTCAAATAATGTTTATTCAATTTAGGGAAGCGAGCCATGGTACAATATCTTTTTGAGAATGCGTAAAGACTCGATTCGGCGCATTTCGGCAGGCAATATCGCAACAAATAACTAGACAAATCAAATCAAAATCATTTCAACACAGTTCAAATCGACGCAGTTTCATAGATCATCAAGATCATTAAGACTCGTCAAAGCACAATTTGTACCATGGCTCGCTTCCTTAAGTTACGACGCAACAGAAAAACTTTTCTTGCATTTAACAAAAGCGCATATTTATCATTATTCATTGTCACTTTAATTAGAAAATAAGTTATTTTAACAATTCTACAAAAAATCTCTTAATGTTAATACTTACCAAGTTAGAATACCGATCTACAATCAAGACACGCGGAAGCGTGTCCAGCCAAAGTTCAAAAAAACTGGCGAGCAGCACCGTGTGTAATATTACACGAACCATTTGGAGCCACTTTTGACCCCCTCATAACTCAAAAACTATTTCACATAAACATGTCAAATTTGGCGCATATATTGAGACCCGTGAGATACATATGTGCTCCAAATTTCATAAGCACACCTCAAATGGTTATTTAGATATAAACGTACAAAAATCGTCATTTTTATGATCAAAGGTATAGATCAAAACTCTGACACGAGGCATGCTACCATTGCTTAAAGCCGTATTATTTTAATATTGTTGACGTTTATGTTGTAGTGTTATAATCATTATTTTAAGGACGTCAAAGTACGTGACATTCAACCGTTAGTTTGAAACAATACTGCTTTAAGCGGTGGTAGTAACTCCTTAACTATTGAAAATGACACATAATTATTATTTTAATGTAAATAATAATGAATAATAATATAGTTGCATTAAAACCTTACCTTCGTATTCATACATTTTGTGCAACGAAACGTCATTGACAGAAAAGAAGAAGAAACGTATTTGAAGTCGTCAGTTCAAGCTGTCAGTCATTGTGATTTGTATTCATTGTTTATAGTGGTTTTAGTGATATCGACTGTTTACCGTGCTTGTTTTCAATGTTTCACAAAAAACTTTTGATTTTGAACTTTTGCAATCAAAATTGATGAGATGTAGAAATGTGCTGTAGAGGTAGTCTGACCATAGATGTAATCTGTCAATGTCAGTGTAACTCTAGGTACACTATATATTTTTCTTGAGAATTCTCGTCTTTAATTATCTTGTACAATGAGTCGTACAATAGAATTACTGGTGGGTGACACACTGACCTTACACCAAATAATAAGTACCTACTAATGTAAAAACGTAAACTAAACTAATAGAAAAGTCCTATTACAGTGTAAAGGATTATTTGAATGATAGCAAGGCATGGGTATGAATTGTTACAACGGCTGATTATGTAATGTTATATTATAAGTACATATATATAATTTCAAATATTTGTGAGATGGTGATAATAAAAAAAAGCGGAGTTTATTGCGGGCTCTTCTCAGACCAGGGCACGTTTGGAACCCTCGTAGCTTTAGTTTTAAGATATCGTAGTTAATTATCACCATCACGTCTTATGCTCTGTAAGCATGACGTTCAGAAGGTGTACTTTGTAGGTATATATTTTGAATAAATATGTTTTGAGTTTGAGATTGAGTTCAATAATTTCTGTACAAAAAGTAATGATATCCCATCAAAAACATAAATGTAAAATGAGAGCCAAGTTCAAAATTGTGATATATATGCCTTGGTTGTTGACTTCAGCGACAAAAGAAGTGAGATCTAAATGGGTGCCAAGTTCAATGGTCAGTCCTGCAATTTATATATCCCATCAAAAACATAAATGTGAAATGAGAGCCAAATTCAAAATTGTGATATATATGCCTTGGTTGTTGACTTCAGCGACAAAAGAAGTGAGATCTAAATGGGTGCCAAGTTCAATGGTCAGTCCTGAAATTTATTTATAACAACATATAATATTTTATAACAACTTAAAATATCATTTCTTCTTATAACTTAGTATAAAATGTTGAACACTAAGGCTTTGGCTTGGCTAGTTTCCATATACGAATTATTATTAAGTAGGTACCTAAAAGTACAGTTTCTACCAGCAAGCCAAATTTTCGGAAGAATAAAATAAGAACTTACAGCTTTACAACTTGTGAACGCTATAATTCGTATATGAAAACTAGCCAAGCCAAAGCCTTAGTCTTCAACATTTTATACTACGTTATAAGAAGAAATGATATTTTAAGTTGTTATAAAATATTATATGTTGTTATAAATAAATTTCAGGACTGACCATTGAACTTGGCACCCATTTAGATCTCACTTCTTTTGTCGCTGAAGTCAACAACCAAGGCATATATATCACAATTTTGAATTTGGCTTTCATTTCACATTTATGTTTTTGATGGGATATATAAATTGCAGGACTGACCATTGAACTTGGCACCCATTTAGATCTCACTTCTTTTGTCGCTGAAGTCAACAACCAAGGCATATATATCACAATTTTGAACTTGGCTCTCATTTTACATTTATGTTTTTGATGGGATAACGTATTATACATATTTCTTGTTTAATGCGACATGCTCGTAGGTACCCACGTCACTGGATTACCATTGATAAAGGTAAGGATAAAGTTGTTGAAGGTAGAGTGAGGAAAAGGAAAAACTCGAAACACAAAAATGGTTTGACTTTCTTCTCTTTGGTTTGAAAATCTTCTATTCAGTAATACAGTCTTATTTGGACATAAGAATAATTGTCAAAGCAGTTGTTTTTGGTCAATTAACATTTTTCATCTTTCCATCAGATTAAAATAAAGAGAAATAGGTTGCGAATTATTGCGATTCAATTCGACTAGACTCGGTGAGCCGCTAGCTAGGCATGTAATATTGTTTTGTGGTCACTGGTCAGGGGTCAAGAGGCCGGCCGTCGACCATACATAGGAAATACGTACGTATAGTAAGTACGTAGGTACTTAGTACCGTATAGTCCATACGTACCGTATAGTCTATACGTACGTACTTCCTATGTATGGTTGGTTATGTGGGTTTTATGGTTGGTTGGCTATGTATGGTTGGTTATGGTTATGTATTTCGTATGGGGCAGGCGGCAGCCGGTTTTTTGAATCGGAGGCTCAGAGGTCGTAGGCCCCCCGCGCGTCTCCTTCCGTGCCTTGTCTCAACAAATATTCCATTCAATAATTAATTATTCTATTCGAACCAGCTGATTAACTACAACAATATGTAAGATTCGAGGTGCCATCGTTTAAACGCAACTACTTTGTTTATAATAACATTGATAATGGGCTTTAAATACTTACAGATAAAGGTAGACCTGTGTGTGCGACGATTGAAGGACACAAGCGGTCACGGCGAACTTTACTTTAATACTGATCGGCCAAAATACGAGTGGGCCGGCTATTAGGTAGACATGAGGTAGACTAAAATGACGTGACTTGATGCATCATTTGAGAATTTTCAACGGGTGCGCGGTTTGAACTAATATTATAAAAAGGAAAGATCCTATATATCAGATAATCAAAAACTACTCGATCGATTTTAAAAATTCTTTCACCTATAGAAAGCTACATTATCAGGGAGTTACATATCTACCAAGGCTATATTTTATTTTCAAAAAATTAGAGACCCTTACGAAAATTGTAATAATGTGAACTAAGTCGGAAAAAATCGTCTCTTTTGAAAGCTTACGTGGTGTGCGCTGCGTAAATAGTTAAAGTAACACGAAAACAATGTATGGTGGAATTGTTCCTCTCAAAAAGTTCAAAAAAAAAGTTATTTAAAAAAAACAAAAAACCCGACTGCTTGGACACCAAAAAGTATAAAACAAGATGTGAATTTCATTATTATCAATTTACATAGTATAATACTTTTAATGAAATAATGAACAAAACGTCGCACGTCCATTAGCTAATATTAACGTGCGACTGCGCCTTGATAATTTGTAATAATTACAAAATTATTTATGAGAGAAAAATATTATTATAAAACGTGAGCTGTGAGAATACTGAATTGGCTATATTATTTTGTTCATTATTTCATTAAAAGTATTATACTATGTACGGGAGCAGGTGAAATGGCTCGACCGTAACAAAGGATGATCATCCTCCGAGCGGGTGATGTGCTCGGGGACCACTGGTCCGACCGTTCATCTTTGGAGGTCGTATATATAGCGTAATTCAGAGAACGCTTCGTAATCGTGAGTTGGGCTCTTCGTGGTCGCGTGAATCGTACTAGTAATGCCATCTATTGGATTATGTGCGGACTACGAAGACCGCCACATCACTCCCCTTCGAGTCTGGAGGGCGTCAGCATTCAGTTGAGCGGCGTTGCAAGCATCTGGAGAAGTGGCGTCGATGAACATTCAGGTAAGCGCTGCGTCGGGAAGTACTCAGTGAAGCGGCGTCGTGCAACAACCAGGGTAGTGGCGTTGTAGGCTCATACTACTCTGAGGCTGTGTGACCCACTTGTGCGGCTGGTACTGGCGTCGATGGGCTGTGTACTGATATGCTGTTGCGTATCGACTATTGCTGGCCGCTGAGCGTGTGGCTCTGTGAGCGGCTGTGCCGGAACATCGGTCAGTGTGCGGACTACGAAGACCGCCACAGATAATAATGAAATTCACATCTTGTTTTATACTTTTTGGTGTCCAAGCAGTCGGGTTTTTTGTTTTTTTTTAAATTACTTTTTTATTTTAAACTTTTTGGTTATTTATGTTGTTTATTTACCTGCAAGGCAATCCTAATAATATTATTGCCGTAATGAGAATCATTATTTTTTGTATTAATTGTATTTTTTATTTATTTAAACTATTAGATTCCTTAATTTAGATTTACTAACTGTTTATTGACTCTTATTTAGGTAGGTGCCTAAACTATATTAATATAACTATACCTAACTTTAATTTTACAGTAGATAAATGACAATATTTATTAGGTACCTATTATGTAACAAAATTAATATGTACCTACCAATTAAACAATTTATGAAAACGCGTCAAAATGTCTTAATTTAAGCTTCACAAGCATAGGCTAACTACAGCCGCACCGCGCACGACTGACGACAATTGCGTGCGAGCGTCCTGATGATGCTATCATTTATTTAGCGATTTAACGATTAATAACTGTGTTGGTAAAAACACCTTCGCAAGTAAAGCACTGTTTTAGACCAAATTTGAAAATCATAAAAATGGTTATTGTGAGTCAACCTTAAAAGATAGCTATATGCTATCGCGGACTTCTTTTTAGCACTTTTTGAGAGGAACGTTTCCACCAGACATTGTTGTCGTGCAACTTTAACGATTTAGGCAGCGCACGCCACGTAAGCTCTCAGATGAGATGATTTTTTCCGACTTAACTCACATTATTGCAATTTTCGTAAGGATCTCCAATTTTTGTGGAAATAAAATATAGCCTATTTTATTTGTTAATAATGTAGCTTTCTATAACTGATATAATTGTTAAAATCGGTTGAGTGGTTTTTGAGATAATCCACCTAGTTTGATCGATATAGATGATACGAGTAGGAACTTTAAACATTTCCTTTGAAAGCTCTTAAATCCTAAATTATCATTTAAACGGAAAAATGGTTTATGGAACCTAGGTGTGATTTTAAAAGACCTATGTAACGATACCCCACTTGCCTATAACCTATCGAGTATGGACTTTCATTTATTAATTGGCTTCTAGTGGACGCCATTTTGTTTTTCTCAAATTCGGCCTGCGTAGTGACACTCGGAAGATTAAGATAAAGCTTATGGTACAAGTATTATCAAAATCGGTTCAGCCGTGTTGTCTGTAGTGCAACACAAAGGAATACACTAAAAATGAACCTTTGAAACCTCGTAAATCCTAAATGATCGTTAAAATGAGAAAATGATCAAGGAAACCTAACTATGATTTTACAAGACCTATTCATCGATACCCCACTTGCCATATTCTATCGAATTTTATTTTTTAATTTGTTACATTATAGCGTCTAGAGGCCGCCATTTTGTTTTTTCTCAAATTCGGCTTTCGCTATGACACTCGGAAGATTAAGATAAAGCTAGTGGTACAAGTATCATCAAAATCGGTTCAGCCGTGTTGTCTGTAGTGCGACACAAAGGAATACACTAAAACTGAACCTTTGAAACCTCGTAAATCCTAAATGATCATTAAAATGAGAAAATGATCAAGGGAACCTAACTATGATTTTGCAAGACCTATTCATTGATACCCCATTCGCCATAGTCTATCGACTTTATTTTTTAAATTTGTTACATTATGGCTTCTAGAGGGCGCCACTTTGTTTTATCTCAAATTCGGCTTCCACAGTGACACTCTAATGATATACTCGGCATAATCTGGTGCAAGAATCATAAAAATCGGTCCACGCGTTTAGGCTGTAGCTGTTCTGCAAGGAACAAACAAACATATATAGACTGATGAACACATAACCCTGTGCGTTCCGCAGTCGGGTAAAAAGTACTCTTACAGTGAAATATTAAAATGTAAAACCTGCCTACTGCCCACTGACGTTATAGTCTAGACTATTAGGTTTATAAGTGCTATCCGTGCGAAGCAGGGGTGAATCGCTAGTATATAATACGTGAACACGTTAAAATAAATGAGGATGATGGGAGGGAGGTAATGCAATCCTGGGAAAAATATCACAAAGTGCAAAAAATTTTTTTTTTTTAAATGACGTACATATGTATTTATTTTTTTCTTAGCTTAAGTTATGTATACTTAATATAAGCTAAATTGTAAATGCATGTTAACTTAATAAGTATAAGATAAGTGCCTGGACTGCGGCACTTGAAAAATATTATTTTTATATCTAAAATAACCGGCGCTTACATACCTACATATACTTATATTATGTACTCGTAAGTACCTTTTTCCAAAAAAAAAATTTTTTTGCGCGCTGTGAAGTTTAAAATGGAGGCCGGAAGGACAGGATCGCTTCACCTCCCTCCCTACATCCTCATTTAAATGAAATAAAGGCTCACGTACCTATTCTATTTTCCGCTTCTACAATAAGCTCCCAGAAGACATGTTAAAGATGTCTCTGAATAAGTTCAAAGTTAATGTAAAACGTAAACTCATTGAAAAATCTTATTACCATTTAAATGACTACTTAAACGACAAGGAAGCTTGGCAATGATTTGCTCTATGGCTCTGATAGTTCCTTAGTTAAGATTATTTGTGATATGGTGATAATAAAATAAAAAAAACCCGGCTGACTTTGTTGTGGGCTCTTCTCAAACCAGGGCGCGTTTGGAACCCTCGTAGCTTTAGTTTTAAGATACCGTAACCAATATCACCATCATGTTTTATAAGTACCTAAGTAATTTTTAACGTCAATAAGTGTACCTACAGTGTACCTATATTGAATAAATGATGTTGAGTATAGAGTGTAACGCCTTTTCAACAACTTCACCACTAGAGCTAAGCCAAGTAATAGGGACGATGAGGTAATATTTCGATGGATGATGACAACTCAATCAAATTAGCAACTCTTTAGCAAACTTAAAAACGCACTTTTAGTATGGAAGTTGTATGAACTTCATAGTTGTGAAGTCATCACATTTCAACAATCAATTTCAATAATCAGTTTAAAATAATTTATTTTTGATATAGGACATCAGCCCTATTGAAGCGGTAATAGCCAAGTAAGTAGTTTAAACAACCGGCTTTATATTTGGATGGTCTGGGGCTAGACACGCACTTGTATCTCTTTATTTTCGATAGTATTAGAGAATGTTATAGAAGATGTGTGTATTTATTTAAAATAAATATCACTAATTGATTTAACTGTGAAGGAAAACTCTTCGACTTCGATAACTTCTACTTAATGTCTAAATCGGTTCAGTACGGATGGGATGAAATAACATCAAACAGTCTATACACTTACACATTTATAATATACAATTAACAAATAATAATTAATTAATAAGGCACAGAATCTAAGGATTTTATGGATATTTGGTAGGGGCAAATGAAACACCAATAAAAAAAGCTAAATTGGAACCAACTATTGCGTATTTATTGAAAACGTTACATTCAAACAATTTATAATAAATATTCAATAATTTAAAGTTAATTAATTAGATTTATTTATTAAGCGTGTATTAACGAAAACTTCAACTCAGTGGCGCCCTCGGGCTATTCTAAAACGAATATAAATTAACCGCCGACTAATGATGTGGCTATTCCTAAGGATTGTACCTCGTCCGTTATTAGTTACTTTCTATTTGACAGATTAGTTATAGTGACGCCCCTCGCACCGTACCGATATCGATACTTTTGAGATTCACATTAGTTTTTCAAAATTTCTGTATAATAGATTGGTTATATTGACGTCCTTCGTTTCCAATTATGAAAATTGCATTTGCTTGTCTTTAAAATTCCTATCCGTATAGTACAATGATCTTGTATCGTTTAATTAAATTTTAGGACGAATGGATGAAGCCAAAAATGTCCCCAAAGCTAAAATACTACCATGTAGTTGTTTGGGAACTGTGTTAGGCGTCAAATAGAAAATAATACTAAGGATGGAGATTCGGCGCTTGGCAGCCGGCGCCTGGCGTGGTGTTTGTGTGTGGAACTTGGCAACCAATTGGCAGGCAGTCGAACATCTTGGCGGCCAATCACGGCTGACTTAGCTGGACGTGTGACTATAATAGTTGGCAGTGGAGGTCCAAAACTTGGCCAAGTGCTATCACCAAGTTGGCTCAGTAGCAAAATAATGTAGCCAGTAGGATAGGATTTCTTTTAGAGATCATCAAGATGTCAATATTAGGATAGCTTTTGGAGCTGTGACTATTTTGTTATTTTACTGTACGGGCCACACTAACTTTCATGATATTATTTTGTCAAATTTATTTTTCAGATTATAGTCGATATTGGCGCGCACACTTTTGTAATGGATTAGGGTATAGAGTTAATATATAGTTATTATAGTAACTGTTTATTTATAATATAAGCACCGTTATAACCAATAACCCATAAACAATTATACCATTGTATCTGTTACCCTATATAGTGATGCCGTTTTATGTTCTTTATAATAGAAAAGTTAAAGTTAATGTGGCCCGTGTATAGTATGTATATACAAGACATTTAATCACTACATCTAAAACATAGAGTAGAGCCTTAAAAACATCGAATCACCTAATCACTAGTAAGTATGCGCACCAGAACTTTAACATTATTATATTTTATAATAATAACCGACTAAACGAACGATTTTAAAATTGTATGCGCTTATTCTAATACTTATTAATTAGTTACGACGGTACACACAATGTAGCGCGGTAATACGGCTTTGCTGTTTACAGTTCTGAGCTCAGTGTCTTTTTTATTATTTAGGGCATACCATATCCTAGCGGGTCGAATTTGAAACGAGGAAGGAAATCGCTCTGTACGTGTCCGATGAATTTCGACTACGTAGGCAATAAATCCTTCTAAATGCTTCCAAGATAAAGGAACAGTACCACATCCAAATCTTCTGCATCTTAACCTGTTCTTAGTATTTAGCTAAGATCTTTACCTTATTTTTCTTCGTTCTAGCATGAACCCTATTTGTAACAAGAATCATGCATATCCTCATATTGCAAACTTTCTCTCCCACACGTTTTTATGGTACTTGTTCCATGTAACCTCATTTTTAATCGGTCTTTAACATACTTTACTCTTATTCGTCAGCTGCTAACAAGGCGCTCCAAATATCGCATACCTTACGCTACGCTCAGAACGATTCATTTATTAAAGTAGCGGCTCACAAAAGTCATCCTAATGTTACGTTTCCACCAGAGATGTGCCACATGACTAAGCTATTACAAACCCACCAATAGGAGCGCTTGATCGAACATCAAGCGATCTAAGCTATGAAAATCAAGCGCTCCTATTAGCAGGTTTGACCCAAATGTATAGCCAAGCAACGTAGCATTCCTGGTGGAAAGGCAGCTAAATCCTAAGCGTCTGGTAGTTTGGCCAAGCAACACAATTGTCAAATTGCTGCCAAGTTGTTGGCCGCTGGCGCTTAACCGCGGTCCACCATCAGCTCGAAGTGCACCGACCCGCGCCGCTCGTACCGGTCGTAGAAGATGTTCTTCGCCCACGCTTTGCACTCAATGTTGATAAGAACTCCCGCTGCAATGAGGAAAACAGTCTTATTGGACAACTGTTTTCTTTGCTGCAATCTGACCTGCTTGCAAGTTTTTTTTTATCCGCTACAAGTTAGCCCTTGACTGCGATCTCACCTGATGGTAAGTGAAGATGCAGTCTAAGATGGTAGCGGGCTAACCTGTTAGGGGCATGGCAGTTATATTAAACCCATACCCCTATTCGGTTTCTACACGGCATCGTACCGGAACCAATTTCCAAGCCCTGCCGGGGGTCGAACCCGGGACCTCCGCACGTTAAGGCAACATCGCTCAACACTGCGCCACGGAGGTCGTCAAAAAAGTGGTGATGCAGCCTAAGGTGGAGCACGCTTGCCTATAAGATACCTATTCACTCATGATTCGAAGGTACATATATTAAAAGTGTATGGAGAAACGGAAGCCGGAAAGGCATTTCTAGGGGTTCGAATTAGGAACAATGAAGCAAATCGTTTTGTACGTAATATCCTCCCGACCAAATTTCGGCCACGGCCTTCAACTTAAGGCCACCTTGATAATGACTTGAATTCTTTCAAATCTCATATTAAGGCCTTAGGGCGTAGACAGACGGACTGCTTTAGAACAGCACAGAGACCGCAAAATTACAGTTTTGTTGCAGTTTATATGTGCGGTTGGCACAACTGCATTGAAACTGCAAACCGACTGTCCCCTTGCAATTGATATGAAATTCTAAAGTAAATTAACAAGCTACTGTGCAGTTCTAATGCAGTTGCAATGCAGTTATGTCAACTGCAGAAAAACTGCAAGTATTAGCTCTCTCTATCGCCCGCTGAGTGTCCCTGAAATTTCTTATCAGACCCACAGTTTATGGGAAATCAATAAACTTACTCCTTGGCTTCTCAAAGAGTACAGCAACGAGCGGACTGAGGTACCCCTCCTTGTTGGTGAAGGGGTAATAGTACGCGGGGAAGCCACGCCGGGGGATATACTGCACGGGGCCGATGTTCTCCACGTCAGCTGGGTTCTCGCCCTCGCAGGACACCCACACTGTATTCGCTTCTTTTTTGCCAGACTGTGAGATAAAGTCAGAATATGTGATTAAGATGATCTACTGTTTAAAATTTAAGTTTGTACGGTGTACTTACTTAAAATACAACTGCTTTACGCGATTCTAGTAAATCTTCTGATAACGGCTTAAAGCGTTTTAGAGTTTCATACAAAAGTTGTAAAGTCTAGGATCGTTTCAAGAAATCATTATAAAACCAAATAAAATTTTGTTTACTTTACGTGTAGTTTAAGTATCTACACAAATGAACGGTTTCAGAGAATTAACAACTTTTAGTTCCTACTTACAACCAACTTAATGTGCTGTTTCAGGTCCTCTGGCATGTTGGTAGGCAAATCTTCTGTGTTGTTGTACGGATTGGGAATCCAGTTAAAGATCTGAAAGGAAATAGTTTGTCCTCTTAATGTCCTTGTTTTTCAAATTAAAAGATATTTTAATTTGTTTTTCTTTTACATGTGCATGTATTTCAATTTGATACGAATTTTGATATCGACAAGTATTTTGATTTAGAACAGACTTTCTTCTCGGTCAAGCCCGCATAACTACCTGTTATGCCTACCTTGTTCAGTTTGAGGAACACGCAAGGCCCGGCCTCCTCGTAGTTGTACTGGTTAGCGGAGGTGCACGGGTGGAAGTCGTCGACCGGCACGTCACACACTTGTTTCTCCCCCAAGTTCGCTGAGGTGGCGGAACAGGGCACCCTGTTTTCCGCCCCGGGAGCCTCCCCACTGCCGCTGCCCTTCTTGAGATATTCTGAAACAGGATACAAGCAATGTGTTGAATGAGAACTCGGTCTAATTCCCTTACTTATAAGAACTTATACTTATACTCCAATAGAAGAATTAATTAGTTTTAACACAGATTACTTAATAGTACTCTTTGGCACTGTTTTAGTCTTTGATAATGATTCTTGTAGTGGTTACGTTATTATCGCTGTCCATAATATTGTCTCTATACTTTATTTATTTTTCTTCTTCTTTTCTTGCTATGTAAATATAAACAATTAGGTAAATAAACGGTCCTTTAATTGTGTCTGGAGTGACCGAATGATTCATCTCAGATATGTTGACTTCATAAGTTTTTTAGGTTATACTTAGTCATTATTATGGTTCCACCAACTTATCTCGCCCGGTGACCAAAGTCGGAACAAATTTATATGACTCTTTGTTTATTTTTATTTTTAATGTTTATTATCAAAACTAAATGCAATAACAGCGACGCTATCACCGGGTCAGATAAGTTTGCGGGACTATAATATGTGCAATAAAGTTATATTAAGTGAACATACGTGCTAAATAATCATCGATGACCGTGGCCCACTTGAGTACGGAGCCCTTGTCGTTGGCTCTGTAGTAAATGAGGGTACTCTCCACCTTGTCGGAGTCAGGCATCGGCCGGAATCCAAGACCTACAGAAGATATTCCAAATCTCAACGTTATCACCATCATAATAACTTCAACCCTTTGCTGGTTCACTACTGAGCACAAGTCTCCTCTCAGAATGAGAAAAATTTGGCCATAATCCACCACGCTGACCAAGTGCAGATCGGCAGACTTCACACACATTTGAGAACTGAGAAACTCTCGAGCATGTAAGTTTCCTCACGATGTTTTCCTTCACCGTTATATCAAATGATACCTATTTAATTTCTTAACGTCAACAATTTAATAATTAAATAATTTCGCAAACGGATGAACCGATTTTGATTTAGTCTTTTTTTGTTTGACTTCATCGAGAGTATACTTAGCTATGATTCAAGAAAATCGGTTCAGCCGTTTTAAGATCATCAGCTTTTTTCTAGTTGATGAAGATGATGTAAGCAACATCCATAGGGCTGATCGATTCCAAATTTGGTATCCTATTACGTCAAATTACGGTTTTTTTTTATTTTAATAGGTATAATATTTATTTTAATCTTTTCTTCACAATAAAAATTATTTCCAAAAAGCCGACTTCCAAAGCCACTGTAAAATATAAAATAACTTGTGAAGTCGGTTTTTGGAAATAATTTTTATTTTCAACTTTTTAGTGTCAGGGTTGAGTATTTGGAATCAGATTTTTTTATGGGACCACCTCGAGAGCTTCCTCTAACAAAGCCATGGAGATATCTAGCGACATAGATTTAAAAAAAACGCGTCGAATTGAGAACCTCCTCCTTTTTTGGAATTCGGTTAAAAACGGATGTAAGTACTTTCTTTTCACAGGTACTATTTACAAACAGAGATACAATCTTATGATGGATATCTACGTAAATGACGCTAACTATTAGCTGTGTAAGGCTTCAGTAATTACCTGGATTACTGCCGATGAGGGACGCCTCTTGCTGCCACTTGGGCATCTTGCTGTCCAGCGTCTGGTAGAAGATCGTCAGCATCGCGGCGAAGAACCCCACCAGGACCAGGTAGAAAATCAAGTAAAACAGGAGGATTTTGGCTGTAGACAGAAAAATATTTAGAAACATAAAATATATTGGCCTAGATTTGTTTGTATTGTTTGTTTAATTTCCATATTACCTACTAATTCTATGCCTACTTCTTTTATTTAAATCTTGCAACCGTTCATTTTTAAATAGGCAGATACTTAAATATTAGGTCGAACTGATTCTGAACTTTTTCCAAAATAAAAATCTCTATGATTATCATACATTATGTTAATTGAGAATTCCAATCCAAATTACAGAAAATTCGATCAACACGAAGGATCTATTGATTAGATAAATAACGTTTATGAAGTGACTATCGATGTAAATGAAGTCTATGGAAGTGACTAAGTAACTGAATCTCCTCGATTTCGTTCGTCCAGTTGCGGTGGATCAATAAAACAACTGACCTAAAAACGTCGTGTTATATTCGATTCATGAAGAAGGAAGAACTCCGTGTGTAGGATCAATATAAGCAATACCTAATTAATGTAAGCGGATATCCCGAGCAATTGATCGATCGAACGTTGACCGCGCTATTCGACAAAAAGTGACAAAAGCAAACAACTTTGAAGTGGCTTGCATATTATGATTGGTAAGTTGCACCAACATCACCCTTAACCCATCTACTGAGCACAGATTTTCTATCAAAATGGGAAGGATTTTAGCCATGCACATTGGCTAAGAACCAAGTTAATGATTGTACCAAAACGCTGTAGGTAGGTATACGCCCACGGGCTAAATGGTAATAGGAAGTAAAGCTACCATAATGGTATTCCTATGAATAAGGTAAGGTAAGGTATTCCTTCTATAAGGAAGAAAAAATTCGATGGCTTGTTAAAGTGGGTGGAAGGAAGTGGATACATATAAAAAGGTGATTTCTATTTCTATTTAAGGTGAAAAGTTGAATTTCTATCAAATGTCCATTTTCAACATACCGGTGAAGGCGGTGATGGTGACGGTTAAAGGGAAGAAAAAAAAAACTAGCTCAATGATAAATTGTGTTGGAGCTAAAAATAATAATGCGTTTGCTGGAACCAAGAAGCATAATAAATTAGCTTCAGTTTAAGTAATGCTATTAGAGACATAACTGAAAGAAAATAATATTGTTATGTAGTGATATGTAAAGGTATTGACTATGGACTGGAAGACATAGAGGTAGTTAGATTTAATCTTCAACTTACTAAGGTATAAAATAATCTAGGTCAAGTGAATTATGTTATACGTAAATCGGATTAGGTGATGATTAGATATTCATTCAAAGAAAATGTTAAATCTATGTATAGATTATATCATACGATAAAACGATTTTGAAAAGGACTCTGACTGCCTGATTGACAAAAGAAAAAAAGTATGGTAAAAAATTAAGAATTAGACTTAGCCCCACTGGGGGCAGCTTGGCGGGGCAAAGTGGTTCACAACTTATCTAGTTATTATCACCGATTTGGAAAGGATATTCTACTAAGAGCAAGTAAGAAACTTAGCAATTATGTCTTTATAGCCACGAAGATCTATAATCTGTAGTCTATTGATCTGGTTCCCAAGAATCTTCTAGAATAGTCCTGTTGAGGAAAAGTTATTATACTGTCATGCGTTCTAACTTCTAATAAAGAATGTCGGACTCCATAGTCCATCGATATTAAAAAAGTCTCGGCTGTTTTAAAATATTTATCGTTAAACTAGATGATGCTCGCGACTTCGTCCGCGTGGATAAAGATTTTTGATACCCGCGGGAACTTTTGAATTTTCCGGGGTGAAAAGAAGCCTATGCCCTTAACCGGGATACTACATATCCTTGTACCAAATTTCATAAAAATCGGGTGAACAGATACATTATTTGTTTGCCCGCGGGAACTCTTGAATTTTCCGGGATAAAAAGTACTGTACCAAATTTCATCAATGTCGGTTGAACAGATGGGATGTGGAAGTGTAGCGGACAGACAGACACACTTTCACATTTATAATATTAAGTATTAGTATGCATGCTAAGCTCAAGAGTAGGTAATGCTCCAGATAAAATAAGATAGTAATCAAGGCTTAGTGTGCTATTAACCCACGGCAATCCTTCGGCATACATGCAATAATATCGAGTGCTCGCTGTTCGATAAAAACTATAAAACTTTTATTTAACTGAGAGACCATGATTAAAATGAAGTTGTATCAATTGTATCACAATCTGTCGACAGTTTACAATATCGCTAGCTGCCATAATTGGTATTCTGTGCTTGTGTGATTGCTATTAAACTCAAGGCTCTATCTCTCTTAAATGTATTGTAGGTACTTGTAAAGAGGCAAATCCTTTCTCACTGACGGACATCATGTCCCAGCCCAAACCCGTGCATCTAGAAAGCTGAAATTTTCACAGCGGTTTCCCTTATTTATACCGATAGGCACTAGACAAGTAATAAGGATGGACTTCTTGAAACCCCCACGGGGAAGTTGCCGCCGTAACTAATAGATCCAAACTAATATTATTAATGTGAAAGTGTGTCTGTCTATCTATCTTTCTATCTGTCTATTTGTCTGCTATACGTTCAAGGCCCATCTGTTTAACCGATTTTGAGGAAATTTGGAACAGGGACTCGCAAACAGGGGAAGGACATTGGGTACTTCTTATCCCGGAATAAGAGTTCCCGCGGGAATGAAAAAACTTAATTCACGCGTACAAGTCGCGGGCATCATCTAGTAAATAATAAATACATATCTAATAAAAGCTAGCCAACAGACTCTTGGTGGAGGATTGCCCAAGACGCCTTAAAAGAAAACGCACACTCGACCTGGATTAAATGACTAACGAGTCCTGACTCCTATATGAGGATCAGCTCTAAACGACTAATCACCCTTTCAACTCATTTGCTTATAGTCCTTGGACTGATCGCAGATCATGCTAAGAAAAAAAAACTAATAAAATGATAATAAAGCCTCTAACTAATAATAAATGATAAATGATTTATTTATTTCATGTAGGACAACTTGTGTCACTTATGAAACGTTAAGACTCTACCACCGGTTCGGAAAGCTGATTCTACTGAGAAGAACGGGCAAGAAACTAGCAGTTGCTCTATTCATAGAAAAGAAAAGGTTACAATATGTAGACAACACAACACATACGTTACAAGTATTACACTGACTTGTGGGTCACTGGATGCGAGGCCGGAATAAAAAAAAATATCCTTTAAGTTATAGGTATCTGAGTGCGATGTCTTTATAAATAGCATCCTTCGAACAGTTTTCAGTAGCACTCTAATAGCGTGCCGCGATAATGGGACACTGGCCAGTTGACACACGCGCTCTAATTAACCCACTGCTAATTAGACTAAAACTAGGCCGGCTGTATTATATATTGCTTCCAATCATGGGTTTTCGACTTTACAATATATTAGATTCAGTCTGAAAAGACTTTAATTTTGTACTTTATGACTCTGCGTGGTCAAGAGTGGAATACATATCTAGGATACCTACTCTGAAATGGCAGTACAGGCTTCAATTTTGTACTTTATGACTGCGTGGTCAAGAGTGGAATACATGTCTCTGGTACTCTGTAATGGCGGTACGGCTGTGTTTTGAGCGAATTGCTAAATTATTTATAGGTATTTCATTTATGCGGAAAACAGAGTTTTCCGCAAATAAATAGGAGAATCTTTCACTCATGATTTTCTTGATTTCTGAGCAGAATCTGCTTTTCAATTCGGTTGTAGAGTCATGTTATTAATGAAATGAATATTTTGAAACAAAATGAAATATTTTACTTAAGTAGGAAAGTTGTCGTACATCAATTAAGTGTCACTTATGATATCTTCATCTCTATCATCGCACAAGAAAATCAGCAGTTGCTATTTTACAAAAATCCTGAAACACGTATTTCTTCATTTTGACGGAAAACCCAAAAACTATTTTCTCGGGGATCTTGGCTGTATGTTGATAGATCAGTCGGTCAAAAGGTGTAAATTCCCTACACAGCCTGGAAGGTCCAGTTCCCCGTATGTCCACTAACGTCCGATTCCCGCAAAGTCCAGTCTAAGATCATAGTTTTAGACATGAATTATTGACCGAGCGAAGCGAAGGTGTCTGAGTCTTGACTCTTGAGTGAGTGGATTTGCACTTGTTCGTCCGTCCGTCCGTCTGAGTTACTGAACATAATTACTTCAAAGGACATGACCAGTAATTGCCCTCCGATTCGGGACAATGCACAGGATTTCCGTTTTTACAGTAAGGTTTAAAAATTCAAAACGAAATTATTATGGATTTATTATTCCAAATAAGGTCAGGGTTCAAATGACAAAAAAAAACAGACCTCTGAAACTTTTTTATCTGAAAACAGTGAAATATTACAATTACAATAATAAAGAAATCATTGCTGAACATTGATTTTTGACACCTAGGCAAGCTGCCATAGTTCCACCGGTCAAGTCCTTTAAATATAATATATAAACCTCCAGCCGAATATTGCTTAAAAAGTTAAAAAAATCTTTATTTCAGGGGGGCTCTCATAGAAGCGAATGCGAAGTAAATTATTTTTTATAGCGTTACTTAAGATTACCGTATATCATTTTAAAGATAATTAAGAATAGAGTCAAATTTTTGATTTTAAAATTTACGAAATGGGGGCTTTCAAAGTGGAGATTTTCTAACGTTGACCTCAGAACTCTTAATTTTCTGAAAGGATGAGCCTGAAATTTGATCAATTATTTGAATTATATCCTGTACTTGAACAAAAAATACTAAAATTAGATAAAATTATAAGGAAACAAAATTATTTACTTTTTAATGAGCTTCAGTATTCTTAACAGAACTTCACAATGATGTCAATAGATGGCGCTCTGTAAAAGTTTATTCGTTTCTCCAATAACTCTTTAGATATGCGTCTAATGCTAAAAGTTAACTATTATTACAATATATTATAGTTAAAACTATCAGTCTTAGTTCGGGGCGAACCACTAGTATTTTATTTGCTGAAATGTCATTAGGTGAATCACTCGGTATTCCCGCGTAGAGGCCACCTATCACGCATGCGTGGGGCTGGCTTCAACGCGCATCCTCCATGACCCGCATAAATCATGCAGCGCGCCACCAACGCGAAATGCATCGATTTGGTTCCGTGGACGTCAGTCTCCTTGTATGACTACCTAACTTAGCTGCTAGACATCTTGTCGCGCATCCTCCATGACCTGCATAGCACCTGCATAAATCATGCAGCGCGCAACCAACGCAAAATGCATCGATTTGGTTCCGTGGACGTCAGTCTCCTTGTATGACTACCTAATTTAGCTGCTAGACATCTTGTCGGCTTCTTCTGGGTAAAACCACGGCACGAATACATACTTATTATCTTTGATGCCCATACAAATTGCAGACCACTGGTACACTGCACTTTTTTTATCGCTGGAAAAATGCATTTTCGCATACCGCACTTAGCGGAAGGTGGGACTCACTCCAGAATGTCCACTAAAAAACTCAGGGTTAGTATGACGAAGTTTTGTTTTGAAAATTCTAACAGCTTGGAGATTATATCCTCCCCCGGTCTTGCCTAGGGTTGAGTCTAGACGGCTCCAGCAGACGGCTGGTAGAAAAGAAAGTAATTAGTTTCTTGTAGTAAAACCATCTAGTTATGTTTTTACAATGGAGGTCTTGCAGTAAGAGGGATTTAGTTACCAAGGTCCATGCCCAACTTGATGTCCTCATTCAGATGAGAATTGCAACCTAGTATATGGAGTAGTAGACCTCATACCTTATCACCATCGTGATCACCATCTATACTAATATTATAAATGCGAAAGTTTGGATGGATGGTTTGTTACAGCATCAGCATCAGCCATAGTTATAATTTTAAAGAGATTGATGTTCTTACAGTGCCTTCACATAACATATACAATAAAATAGTCTTTGTTACGCAGAACATTAATCTTTATAAGCAAATAGGTGATACTCAAAATCGATATACTAGAAACCGCCATAAGCTAGTAACAGCGTCGTATCGTGTGCGCAAGGTGCAGAAATCCTTTGTGGGGTCGAATGTACGCTTTTATAATATGGTTCCCAAAGAGTTTCTGGATTTGCCGTTACATAGATTTAAGGACTGTGTCATTAAACAGCATTTGTTAAGTCGAGGTTATTACACTATCGATGATTTCATTAATGACAAAGTTGCATGTCAGTCAGTGTAATACTTGTAATGTATGTGTTGTGTTGTCTACATATTGTAAACTTTTCTTTGCAATGAAAGGGCAACTGCTGAGTTTCTTGCCGGCTTTTCTCATTAGAATTCCGAACCGGTGGTAGAATCTTAACGTTTCATAAGTGACACAAGTTGTCCTACATGAAATAAATAAATCATATAACATACATTTATAGTGCTAAATGCCCCAAGGAGTTTGTTATCAACCTAATATCACTGGATCATGATATCAGCAGTGGTGGAGGCGAAATGTCCTTGGATCGATGTGGCGAAGGACGAAACGCGCGCAGCCGCCGCGGCGCCGCTACTCTCGCCCCACATCCCTGACACCACTGACACACAGGGCTGTCGACATTTCGTAGCGACTTCAAACAACCCTTTCAATTTCAATTTCTTTATTAGTTGCAATTCCATAGTTACATTATTTCTTAATTAATATAAAGTCACTAGTAAACAAGACTGCAATGGATACCCAGTAATATGGGAGTAGCAACATTGTCTTGAACAGTGCATGGTGGTAGGGAGACCGATTTTTTTTGTGTTGGTCAATGTCACCGTAAGATTGTAAAAACCGTTAAATTATAATCTAACTCGCGAAATTGCAAACTGTCGAAAGATTACAATTAAACGCATTATTTGTTTCATTGTTTGTTATAATTGGCCATATTAATCCTGTTTTCTATAGTGTTTAAGTATTATTTATTGTTTATTAGAATCGCTGTTGATTTTCCTATTATAATAAAAAAGAAATAAAAATAAAAAATAAAATTTTTCGGTAGATTGTAATCTGTTATGTATATTAACCCGATAGAACATAAATGCACTACCTGTTTAATTATGTCGAACCCTAACCTAACCTACAAGAAACAGACAAGAAAACGTAAATACAATGAATATTTCAAAAATTGACACAGAACATTGAACGGTTCACAATCTGTCGACAGTTTACAATTTCGCGAGTTAGATTATAATCTAACGGTTTATACAATCTTACGGTGACATCAATATCATTTAAATTTCATTAATATTTTAGTAACATTTTGCAATCAGATTTTTTAACGTGTTGTTAAACTCTTTTCCTTTTCCGATGTTCATAATATAGTCTGGCATGTCTATACTAATATTATAAAGAGTAACGGTTATCTCTGGATCTACTGAACCGATTATAAAAATTCTGGTACCGATAGGAAGACACATTATTTGTGAGTACCTATCATAGGCCTCAAAATTAGGGTGTTCTCGTGGGAATTTAAAAAACTAATTCGAAGACGAAGTCGCGTGCAAGTCTGCTTGTTGCTAAATATTTTTATTGACATTGAATTGAGGCTTGAGCTGTGCAGTACTAATTTTGACGAATCCTAAAAGCGAATAACAGCAACCAATATGGGTACACTGATTTTTCCAAAATTTCCGGACCGATCGGTATTCTTATTTCGATAAAAATAGAAATAATCAAAGTTGTTTATGTGCCTTCGAATCTTCAGCTCCCGATTTTTAAGGACCTAATATTAAGGAAGTTGGTTGAACTTGCAGTAATTGGTTGTTGCGGATACAGACTTTTTGCTATAAATTCAATCCTAATGCTACTTTACCAGAAATTATTTCGTGCTACGAATTTTAGGGAACCAATCGGCCCAACTAAAAAAAGTGTGTATTTGTGCAATTCACACACACGGCAGAAGTGGAACTTCAGAAAAGAAAGCCTACGAGATAATGAGTTCAATATAACTTGTATTCTATCTCATTCTCTCGCAGGCTAAATGTTGATAGTGTAATAGACAGTGGCGCCTCCACCACACGCACAGATAAGTTTGCCGAGCTCTACATAAGTAGTAGCGGTAGCAAAACGGTAGATTATGTACAGGGATTGTTTATGCTAGTAATTCACTCGCAACATGAAGCACTAGTTTGTTTAACTATGCTATTATGACGTACTACTGATAGGTCAATAGATTTGTACGTTGTCGTTAACTGAATGGGATTGTGGCGACTGCGTTTGGCTCAAAACCATAGAATTCATTATTCTTATATCTATAATCTGACAACTGTTGGCGCGAAAGTGCCCGCTTTTTTGTACTCTCTGTCACTGTCATTGTGAACAACTAACAACAGCTATTGTATTCTTGTTGTAGCCATTAACCAAAAGAAGAAGAAGAATAATTATAAAACTTATAAATTATTAGTGAATACATAAGTACTTACATAACGGGGCTACCAGAGTTATTATTGGACCCCAGGGTCCGCCGCCAAAGGTTTCAAAAATCCAGTATTTAGCATCCTTTTGCACTAAATATTGATAATTGTATGTAACTTGTTTTATAATTTAACAAGCTTTATAATTATAATTTTGAAGACCTCCCTGGCGCAGTGTTGAGCGCTGTATCTTATCGTGGGAGGTCCCGGGTTTGATCCCCGGCAGTAACAATTTGGGAATTAATAATTTCCGAATTTTCTCCGGTCTGGCCCAGAGGCTTTAGCTAGTTGCCAACCTACCGACAAAAACGTGCCGGCAAGCGATTTAGCGTTCCGGTACGATGCCGTGTAGAGACCGATTAGAGTAATGGTTTTAATACAACTGCCATCATACCCCTAACAGGTTAGCCTGTTACCATCTTACACTGCATCATAACTTACCAACAGGTGAGATCGCAGTCAAGGGATAGTTGTAGTAGATATAAAAAAAGTCAAGCGAGGTACCTAAATAAGAGATTGGTCCTTGGTAGTAATAACCTACTGGTTTAGATGTTCGGTTTTCAGATAAGGTGGTTGGGTTTTCGTTCCTCGGACATACACTTCAAAATTTTTTGAGATAACTACTTGTGTGCCTTTTAGACAACTAAATATCACAAGATTTAACTGTGAAGGAGCGGTGATACGTGCGTTAATCATGCCCGAGAGTTCTTCATGATGTTCTCAAAAGGTTCTGCAATTTGGCCAGTGTGGTGGACTATAGGCAAACTTAAATTATTAAGTTTTTATGGGTGGCCGCCATTTTGAAAATAAAATAAAAATGGCGGAACCGTAAGTAGGCAAGACTCCATATTAAAATCTTCAAACCCCTTTGGGAAAATAAATTTATACTGTGATAAGGTACTGAATACTGATCAGGCGCCAGTAAGTTAATAGATACAAAGGAAAATAAAGAAAGGCTAGTGGAACTCCTCAACGGGTAATACACACGTAAACATACACATAAACCACCCGTGCGAAGTCAAGGCGGGACTACTAGTGTTGACATAAATTCAGAGTTTAAATTAAACTAGCGGATGCTCGCGACTTCGTTCGCGTGGCATAAGTTTTTTTAAGTCCCACTGGCACTCCTTAATTTTCCTGGATAAAAAGTAAAGCCTTTAGCTCACTCTCCAGGTCCTCAAGTATACACATGTAAAAAATCAACAAACTCGCTAGTTAACGTCCTTGGGTATCAAATTTTCTAAAATTGTGAAACACCTATTTCTATTATTTAGACTTGCATACAAACTTTCAACCCCTATTTCACCCCTTTGGGGATGGAATTTCGAATAACGCTTTCTTAGTAGATACCTAGTCTTCACAAAGAACACACTCTCCAATTTTCATGTCTCTAGAACCAGCGGCTTAGGCTGTGCGTTGATATAAACTCGCCGGCATATTTAGCGGAACATTAAAAAAAAGGTCCATAATTAAAAAATATGGTTCTATTTTAAAATCTACTTACTACACTTCTTTTGTTATTTAAAGTTTCATCTGTTTTACTTAAAATGAGATCACATTAAGAACAGATTTTGCGAGTAAAGGCTATTTGTGAAAAATGGTACATTTTTGAACTTTTCATGTAACCGGGAAAAGTGAAATTTAATATTAAAATAACAATTAATTAAATTAGAAAAATGGTGATTAATATCGCGTATTTCCTCCACGTGCTCTTATTAAAGTTTCTACCCGTCTAGACATACTGAGAATGATATTATCGATGGTCTCCTGGGATAGTCTCCGCCATTCCTCAACTACGGCCATTCGCAGTTCTCCCACGTTGGCAGGAGCTGGAATTCTGGACTTAACTTTTCTTTTCAGCAATTTCCAAACGTGCTCTATTGGGTTCATATCCGGTGATCTCGCCGGCCACTCCATAACAGTGATATTCATATCATTAATATAAGCTTGAGTTACCCGAGCGGTATGCGGCCGAGCATTATCCTGCATAAAAACAAAATCTTCACCGATATATGGGGCAAACGGTACGACATTTTCTTCTAAAACTTCTCTGATATAGCGGTCTGCAGTTAGACTCCCTCTGTCAATCACTACCAAGTCTGTGCGAACTCCCAAACAAATGCCCGCCCAAACGATTATTAATCCACCACCGTATGCAACTGTAGTTTAAAAATTTGTCTGAATGTATCGTTCTCCTTTGCGTCTGGCGTTGCCTGCCGTCAATTTGATTTAAGAGAATTCTGCACTCATCACTGAACAATACCTTACTCCATTGGTCCGCGTTCCAAAGTCGATGTTCCTGAGCAAAAGTTAACCTGTTTCTACGATGATTTACCTCGAGCCTTGGAGCCTTGGCGGGCACAAATGAACACAAACCAGCTTCTTCGAGCCTTCTTCGTACCGTACGCTCACTTCGGGTTACACCACGCACTGCTTCTTACTCATGTCGGGCTTGGACGGCCGTCAAACGGGGGTTCCTACGTACACGAAGCCGAATGAAACGATCATCCCTACTCGAAGTGCGTCTTTTTCTGCCTTGTCCTGCTCTTCTCACATAAGTACCGGTCTCCCTGAACCGTTGGATACTGCGATGGATCGTTGAAACTGGTCGACGAAGATCTTTGGATATCACTCTGTAGGTTTGACCATTTCTTCGCATTTCGAGTTCCCTGGCAATCTCCGTTGGGGCTAAGTCAGGCATAATTCAGTTATCAACTCCAGAAAGATACGCGATTAAAAAAAACTAACAAAAAACAGTATTTCAATGAAATTTTAAATCAAACTCAGAAGGAAGAAATACTCGAAGTTCGCTCCAGATTGAAGGTGTATTTGAATAAAATTAAAACAATTGCATAAAATGTGATGTTCTGTTGTTTTCTTAATTTGAAAATATTTCTTTTTAAATTAAATGACGTATAAACCAGCCAGCAACCTTATATGATACTGATATCAAACCTTTTTTTTATGTTCCGCTAAATATTCCGGCGAGTTTATAAGTCAGTCAGTCAGCACTTTGAATTTTATATATCTATATTATTTATATAGATGAGATGAGTTGAGATGTGATGAGATATGAGATTTATTATCTTAACAAACATAATAGCAGTGGCAACGTCCTAACGTCGATCGGCGGATGGGTCATTGTCATTGCGTGTCTTATCAAAGATGACTGACATTAATATAATAATTATTACGAGATCAAAAACATTATAATGCACTATTGAATGTTAAAATCCCTTTCAACTCCGACCCTTTCAGAAAACCGTTCTAAAGAATCTTGTTAGCATTACTAATATAAAAGTGTGTCTGTCTGTTTTGAACTGACGGTAACGTATCACGGAATTCACACAGAGAGATTACCTCGGTGACAAACAGAATATTTTTTTATCCTGAAAAAGCAGTATTATGGGAAGTCGCGGACATTAACCAGTTATTATCAACATAATATAAGATCTTTACTGAGCAGGTTAAACTCAATCCTCAAAAATCGACCATCATCTAAGTACTGACCCGGTTCAACGTTGCTTAAATGCGCTGAAAAAGCTAGGCCCATCTAACGACTACATTGGCTTACTAACGACTACAAGAAACTAGCTATTGTCACAGGTGGTCTAAGCTATTCTTTAATTTCTCTTCAACTTAACATAAGACCAACGCCCTATCTTGAAACATTAACAGAGTGTTATTTTTATTTCCGATTGTCACGAAAAGACAATTTCCTTGTAGAACTTAGTTCCGTTGCGCACGCAATATTATGACGCTCGCATTAATATAATCTGTGGCCATAATAATTCAATTTGGAGTATCAATTAGCCAACTTGTCTGTATGTGTGACCAAAATCTACTAAGTAATGATCTTGAAAGTTTGATTTTTAATAGACAGTGGCGCCTCCACCACACGCACAGGTAAGTTTGCCGAGTTATATTTAGCCGAGTTTATTAATAACGATAGTGATTAGAAAGTAGTATGCACCTATCTGCTTTAAGATATTGTAACATAAAAAAAAATATTAGATACCTAAAGAAAACATTTCATTCAGAAAATTTAATACTATGAAAATGTAAGAATAATGAAGATTACTTCTAACTCCTGAATAATTTACTCTTACAACACACGTACTAAGGTATTTATGCATTTTAATGTTGCATGTATAAGTTTTCAGTTAACTTATCTTGATATGAATGTTACGTAATATTGAAAAACAATCAAAATAATAATTGAATTCAGTCAATACCCAAAAAGATTTTACAGTGAAAAAGAAAATCTTTCAGCTGGTTTCAGTTATCGATTTTCCCTCCAATATGATCTAAGTAATTTTTCAGTCACTGAAGCTGATTTAGGCCATGTAAGTAATTACTATTGAAACAAAAGATAGTGTCGTACTATAAATATTGTACGATGAAAGGGATACAATGATGTTTAGAGATTTTCCAACCAGATTTCTCCCGCGTCCCGCCCCGCCCGTGTATGTGTGTGAGAATTTTACTTCAAGGCTTAAAAGTTAGGACTATTCATTTTGAATCTTTAAAAGTTTCATGCCAATTGGTACACCTACTTTTCCTAACCATCTATACTAATATTATAAATGTGAAAGATTAGATGGATAGATGTTTGTTACTTCATCACGCCAGAACGGATGAACGGTTCTGGATGAAATTTGGCACAGAGGTAGATCATGGTATGGAATAACACATAGGCTATTTCCTATTATCCCGGAAAATTTAAGAGAAGAGAGGAACCGAAAAACCTCAATTCACGCGCACAAAGTCGCGGATTTCAGCTAGTAAATCATACTTAATATTATAAATAAAATAGTGTGTTTGTTTGCTGGTTTATTGGTTTGTAGGTTTGACCTTCAATCAACGGGTCGACGTGATTTTTACCATGGGTATAGTTGAGGACCTGGAGAGTGACAAAGGCTCCTTTTTATCCCGGAAAATTAAGGAGTTCAAGGGAATCAAAAAAAACTTAAACCTAGCGGACGGAGTCGCGGCTATCAGCTAGTAAAACAATAAACTGATTGGTATCATGATGCACTTTTATAATATGATGACAGTGACACCATAGAACAAGGACTCTGTTTATTACTTATGCCGATGACACTTGGTGATGATAGAGAGGGATACTAGTCATATCGATCGCTCTAACAATTTTCAGAATTCTGCATTCACTCTTAACATTATAATGACTTGGATACCTACTTAATATTTCGTTTTCAATAGACGGTCAATCATCTGTAATGACTTTGATTGATGAAAAGGTAGATGGATCACGTAACTGTAGACAAAAGCGGGATGTTTTTTTTATTGCAGAACAAGCTTCTGTTTGACGACAATGAAAAGCAATGATGAGGTCTAGGTTGGAGCGCCCTTGCCTAGAAGATGCCTTTTCACTCTTGCCTTGAAGGCGCTTAAGGTAGGGATCGATAGAAAATCTCAGTTTTATGACTTACTAGCTGATGCCCGCGACTTCGTCCGCATCCGCTATGAAATGATTTTCAACCCCTAAGGTGGTAAATTTCAAAGTCTCTAGTCCATGCGGACGAAGTCGCGGGCATATGCTAGTACTAGCTGATGCCCGCGACTTCGTACGCACGGATCGAGGTTTTGTGGTTCCCGCGGGAACTCTTTAATTTTCCGGGATAAAAAGAACCCTATGTACTATTCCAGACCATAATCTATCTCTGTGCCAAATTTCAACTAGATCCGTTCAGCTGTTGGGGCGTGATTGAGCAACAAACATTCATACATCCGTACATCCAGACATCCATACATCAATACATCCATACATCCAGACATCCATACATCCATCCAAAATTTCGCATTTATAATATTAATATAGATTAGTATAGATCACTTACCCCAACTGGATCCCGTGCGGCCGAGGAACTGCCCCGTCTCGGAGTTCCACACGAAGATCCTGAAGCCCTCCCATTTGCCTAGGTCCGGTGGGGGGGCATAGTATTGCTCAGCAACTTTGCTCTTGTCTGCCATCGTCGAACGCCTCGCCGGACTGCGGTGCGGGATCGATTGCCGGCTGCTTCGCCCTGGCTGCGTCCCTCCCCCCGCCCTCCCCCCGCTAACCCCTGCTCACCCCTGCCACCCCCGGACACCCCTTACGTAACGATTACGTAAGGCGGCGCGCGCATCTCCGGACCTACATAGGTACAAGCCAAGTGCAGAAACCTAGTTCCGAGATTTAGCGATATATTTTTGGAAGGGTATATCTAAGCGGTGATAGTCTATTATTAGGATCTAAGTTTCGTACCACTACCACCATTACAGCCCATTAATGTCCCTCCACAGGCCTCCACTCTCATAGGAGAGAGGGAATTAGAGCTTAGACCCACCACGCTGCTCCAATGCGGGTTGGCGGGCTTTAACGACTATTATCATGTTAGTGATAATAACCGGGACCGACGGTTTAACGTGCTCTCCGAGGCACGGGGATGAAACACCGCCAACTTCCTCGCTCCGGGCTAGTACTGAGAATTTCTAGTCAGAAAAACCCAATACTTGTTATGGCCCGACCCGGGACTCGAACCCAGGACCCCGTCGGCCGTAGTCGAACATGCTAACCACTAGACCAACGAGGCAGTTATGGTGGATACCGGGCCTTAATCAAAGTATGCTCTATAGAGCATACTTTGATTTTGTCTTGATTAAGGCCCGGTAGACCTATAGGTCTAGACTCTAGACTAGGTCTGTTTATGTGAGTGTAATTTTCGTCGGTAAAGCCCGCCAACCCGCATTGGAGCAGCGTGGTGGGTCTAAGCTCCAACTCCCTCTCTCTCATGAGCCCAGCCTGTGCCTAGCAGTGGGACGTTAATGGGCTGTAGTGGTAGTGGATCCACCATAGCGGAGAACAGGCCACAATACCGAATTGCTTTTTCGAAAACTCACTCACAGACTAAACTTTTTAGCCAATGCGTCATGAAATCGGGCTCGGTAGGTGCACAGATAATTTGATAAGAATTATATTAAGAGACAATGACATTTGTTAACATTGTCCCGCGGACGCACAATTTATTCAGCATCCGTCTCAGTGTGGCGTACCAATTAGTAATTGTTACCGCTTTGATTATAATGTGAATTCTCACTAGCTGACACGACCCGGTTTCGCACGGGAATACACTTACCCTATGTACTTTCTTAGTATTAAGACTTTTAACTGCCTCGTTGGTCTAGTGGTTAGCATGTTCGACTGCAGCTGACGAAGCCCCGAGTTCAAATCCCTGGTCACGCCATAACTTATTGGGTTGACAAGAAGTTCTAGTACTAGCCCGGAGTTGAAGAGTGTTTCACCCCCGCGCCTCGGGCCTGATCTCTCTCCGGTCGTGTCGGATTTTCCGTCCCATCAGGCTATGAGAGTAGTCGGACTAAAGGAACAGAGAGTGCAGCTGTGTTTGCGCACACACTAGTGCACTATAATATCTCCCACGCAGATGGCTAATGTCTCTGGAGATTGGTCGGGAGGACATTATTTAATTCCTAAAACGTTAAAAATCTACTTTTTGTCAAGCTCTAACACTGGTCGCGATTGATCTGTTGTAAAGAATTTCGACTTCCATCGACTACCTATTAGACTGAGTAGGTAAGTACCTACTTATTTATGACTTCATGAAATATACAAGTTGCGCTTGACCATATTTTACTTAATTAAGTACTACTGTAGAAAATCAGAACTGAAAAATATGGTGATATTTATATGAGGGTCTAAAAGGATTTAAATTGTAAGTATAAAAGAAAGAATGAAGTTTATTATTATCACTTTTTATTTAGTATATTCTCTTTAATAAAAATTAAATGAACAATGAATGAATAAATAATATGTAGATATAACTTTAATAAATTAAGCATCATATAAGTATAAATGAGAAATTAAAACATCTACAGATCGCAGTTTAATCCTAGGTTAAATTCCCATTTATTGTATTATATTGTAATACAAAAGGCAAGAGATCGACTTTTTACAACTAAACGCCTTTTATTTTATAATAGCAAATGTTTGCAAACTGGGAATACTTGTAATAATATTAGAAGGCGTTCTGAAATACATATTTAGACATCTATTAATTATAGATTTCAAATTCTTTCGCCAGTATATATTTTAAACAAACAAAAGCACAACAGGTAAATGTGTTTTTTTCAGTTTTTTATTATTAAAGAGCCACCATCTTCACTTTCATGTGGCAAATCTAAAAACAAACTAATTCCTTACATCGAAAATTAATAAATAAATACTTAACTAAACTCTTAAATCTCTTGAATGGTCATATCATTCTTTCCTTAACCGACTCGTCTCTCTTTTCAGTCTTCTCTGTGACTGGGAGGTCTGCGTAGATCTCTTGTTGCGGAGGCTTGGTCCAAGCTTGGCAAACACAGGTTGGCCCTTGCGTACCTTGGCCGGCTTGAGGGACACCATTTACATAGAACCCTTGGTTAGTTTGGCCAGATCCACTCCCTTGGCTAGCGAATCCTGGCTGACCAGTGTATTGGCCAGTTCCAGCGTTAGTGCCTTGGTATTGGTTGTTGGACTGACTTTGAGTGTAATAACCATTACCAGACTGTGTATTTGGATACTGGTTCGGTTGGTTACCAGAAGGATTTTGGTAGCCACCTTGGTACTGCCCTTGGCTTTGTCCTTGGTTGAATGCCTGCCCCGACCCAGCAGGGTAACCTTGATTGCTGCCATAATTATTACTGCTGCTACTACTGCCATAATTGTTCCCATTTTGGGGATAAGTATTACCACCTTGAGGAAAATTATTGTTACCACCTTGAGGAAAATTGTTGTTACCACCCTGAGGAAAATTGTTGTTTCCACCCTGGGGAAAATTGTTGCTACCACCCTGGGGAAAATTGTTGCTACCACCCTGGGGAAAATTGTTGTTACTGCCTTGAGGGAAAGTAGTGTATTGGCCCTGATTTTGGAACTGCTGGCCTTGGAATTGCGGTTGTGGTTGGAATCCTTGACCCTGGTAATTGGATTGGCCGTTCCATTGCTGGTATTGTGGGTACTGATGGTTTGGCGCGTATGTTGGCTGTTGGACTTGCGCTGGCTTGTTTTTGTGGCTCTGGACGATATCTATCACTCCACCGATGATTTTCTCTGGTATGTTGAAGCTCTCTTTAATCGTTGAGGTCACTCCAGTAATGACTGTAAAGCACAACACCTGGAAAAATACATTATTTCTTGTTATAACAATTTACCTATGACTGAATAAATGAGGTTGAATACCCAAACGATTTAAAGTTTTGGCCCAATCCATGAGCACTAGTCGCCTCTCCCTCTCGGAATGAGAAGGGTTTGGCCATAGTCCAGCACGCTGGCCACGTGTGGATTGACTTTACACACCTCTGAAAATATTATGGAAAGCTCTCGGGGCATGCCAGATTCTTCACGACGTCTTTCTTCACATATCAAATTATCACTATTTCGATAGTCATCGAAATATAGAGGGTTAGGTACTACAATCGCTTAAAGCAGTACCTTGATGTCCGCAAAATAAGGATTATAATTCTAAAACACGAACGTCAACAATATTAAAATAATACGGCTTTAACAACGACTTAATCGTAGGTCTACAAGCGATGTTATTATGGCCCCTGTGAAAGATAACATTATGAACATTACATTACTTGATTTTTCATTTGAACTATGAGAACACTGCACCAACTGTACCTAAATAAAATAGCATAAACATGGCGAATTTCCTCAGTTAATTGGAAAACAATCCAAACTTAATATTACAAATGCGAAATTATGTCTGTTTGCTACGCTTTCACAGCCCATAATATGTTCAACCGATTTCGATAAAATTTGGTACAGGGATTTGTATCCCGGGGAAGGACATAGGCTAACTTTTATCCCGGAAAATTTCCGCGGGAAGAGTTTCCGCGGAAATCAAAAGTTCTGAAATCACGCGGATGAAGTCGCGGGCATCGTCTAGTCAATTATAACTAAGTAGGATTAGGAAGTATGAACTCACAATAAAACAGAACTTCCGATACCCCTCCATATTGCAGGCGCGAAGGTTGTCCAGGTTGTTGCCAAAAACTGTCCAAGGACACACTTTTATACCCCGTGGTCAGCAGGAACTGATGAGCCAGGGCTGCCAGAAAGTGAGATTAAATTATTACTAATCATAAATGTTTAATGGCTCTTTACTGGGTGTCGTTTTTTATACGACTGACTGAAAAATATTGTTTTCAGGGTTCATGTATTTATGTATGTAGATATGTATGTGAGTTTGTATATATTTTTTTTTTTTTTAAATCCTCTTGCTTTTAGAGGGCCGGTTTTCCTCCGACATGGTGGTCGGAGACCTTTTTTACTTATAATATTTTCACTATTTTAATGGTTTATTTATGTATTCTTTGCTTATTATTATCTGTTTGTATGCTTTGCGCTTGATTTTTAAAGTTTTGTTATTTATTGAGTTAATACTTCGTTGTTATATGTTGATATGTATTGATATGTTGAAATTTATATCTATTTATATTCTTAACGCTTAATTTTAAAATTTATTATTTATTGGGTTATTAATACTTTGTTATTATAGTTGTAAATGTTAGAATTTTATCATTTATTATTTTATGCTTTATAAAATTTAAATAGTTTCTTAATATTTTCTTCGTTTATAATTTTCTGTTTGTGTTTTTAGCGCTTGATTTTAAATTTTTATTATTTTTTTGGGTTATTAATACTTCGTTGTTATAAGTTGTGAATATGTTGAAATTTATATCTATTTATATTCTTAACGCTTAAATTTAATTTTATTATTTATTGGGTCATTAATGTTATTATAGTTGTAGTTGTTAGAATTTTATCAGTTATTATTTTATGCTTTATAAAATTTTAATAGTTTCTTGATATATTCTTCGTTTATAATTTTATATTTGTGTTCTTAGCGCTTGATTTTAAAAATTTTGTTATTTATTGGGTCCTTAATGCTCTGTTATTATAAGTTGTAAAGTGTTAGAATTTATTATTTATTATTTTATGATTTATTAATTTTATATGTGTGTCTTATACTTTATTTTGTTATTTATAGGTAATTTCTCATTCTTGTATGTGGTAATCTGTTAAATATTTGCTCTTTTCATTTAGCTCCGTCATGTGTGGTAATTTTTTTTGACTTAAATCATAGATGTGCCCGCCTTCATTTTAGTACTTTGTTATATTATCATAATATAAATTATACTACAATCTTTTGCCGCACACCTATGATTTAAGTCTTTTCTTTGCAGTTCCAATTCAAATTTTTGTCCAGACTTTGTTTCGGCTACCATCTCCCATGGATTGTCGATGCATATCCTTCCGCCCATATATACTTCAGTAACATATCTACATCCTTTATATATAGAGTATTCTGTAAGGATATGCATGACGGCTTGTTCATCATGGGGATGGTACCCGAACCCACCATGACTCGCGCTATTTTGAATCGCCTGTACTGGCTTTTTGCTGCCCTTAGCAATATGCCACCCTCGACCTGGCCAGAGCGCCCCACTTTTTCAGGATCGGACAGCTTTCGTCGAAGCTGTTGTTGTCCGTCCGGTCCTGTCGGGCGCCCTGGCAGTTGCAGCACGTGGGTCGGTCTCCAGCCTGCCACGCCGGACACGCACTGCGCACATTCTTCGGAATCTCACACTCGCCCTGTAGTCCACCTCAGGTATCGCTATCGCCCCCAGTATGTGCTCATTTTGGCTTATAAGGGCCCCCAGAATGTCCTCATCCTTGTTGCTGCTTAATACTCCGTACATTATGACTAGTGGGTCCCTATTTGCCTTTTCCTCAACAAGGAGTGTTGGGCTGTCAGCTTTTAATCTTTCCGCCAACTGGCCAACCAATCTTTTGGCCAACTCTTCGCGAGTCTAGCAGCCCAACACTACCTTTTGGTCTCTGGCCTTCCTCAACCTGTCCACCCGTATGCCCGATGTCTTCGCGTTGACTGCGGTGCGGATCTTGTTTATAACGTCTTCACTCTATCCTGAGTGTCAACAGAGGACACTACCATAGAGTGAACAGGCTGAAGTTGGGAAGATATGACAGTTTCTTGTTTGGGTCCCATAGCCGTTGCCGTATACGCAGCGGTAGGCCGCAGCATAGCGTAATTCCTAAGGTCGTTTTTGAGATCTTCGATGGTCTTTGATAGTTTGGTGACCTCAGCGTAGGACAACCCTTCCGCGCTCTCGGGGATCTTAGGGATTTGTTTAATTTCCGCAGATAGAGCAATAGTATGTTTCTTGCTCTCTGTTAGAGCGTCCTTGTGCTCTTTGATGTTTTTAATGAGCTCTTTCATCAACTCTATCTGCGGTGTCTCGCTCGCTTCGCTATCCACGGCCCGTTCATCACCCGCCTGTGTGGTCTTCTGGGGATAGCTTATGGGTTGCTCCTTTGTCCCTGCTGCTGCTTCAATGACCAGCCTGTAGAGCCTGTCCACCGCTTGCGTGACTCCAGATTTAATATCCGCTTTCAGATTGCGGGACTCGCCTAGCAAGGTCTTAGCCCTTATCAGGCAGGCCTTCGCCTCAGCTTGTCTGCTGCCATATTTAGGCTTCGGCGGTGGGGATCTCGCAAGCTCATATGAGGCCCTACGAGTAGCTACCGAAACCTCTTGTGAGGGCTGCGTCCTATCTTTAGAGGGAGCGACAGGTTTTTGGGGAGGCACTGCCCTCGGTTTTGTCTTTGGAGGGTTTTCAGGAGCTGCTTCGGCAGCCGAGCCATCAGAAATGTCCTTTGGCGGAGACATAGCGGCCTCCGACATATTATCCGGAGATCGCGATAGCCTCAAAGCTTTTTTCGGTGTTCTATATCCAAACATAATACAGCCGCTACACCAGATGGAGATTAAATAGAATAACCTAACCTAACAAATAAATAACTTCAATAATAATATTTGGGAGGTGTAAAAAGCCAACCAAAGTCAATAACCTGAATTATAAGATAACCTAGCCTAATAACAATACAACCTAAAAGTTTGGGAGGTGTAAAAGCCTCCCAAGTCACAATAACAATAATTTCAATTTAAAATCCTAACTAGTCTAATCGTTATTGACTTGGGAGTGTATATGGCTCCCAAGGTCAAACTTACTATCTAAACCAATCCGTCAAACTTTCAGCAACTATTACGACTGTAAAATTCAAATCATACAAAATAAAATTAAAATTATAATTAAAATTATTTATCTAACGTATTTACTTAGGAGTGTAAAGGCTCCTAAGGTCTAAACTTACAATCTAATTAGTGGTGGGGAGGTATATAATCTCTCCCCCCGTCAGGTACGAACTTCCTGCATCGCCAGGGTATCAAATTAGGGGTTTAAAATTTCCCGGGTCTCCCTAGGGTACTGCTGCCTGATACCTGTCTAGCGACAAGTGAACTGACCCGGAACAAATGACCCGGAAAAAGCGTTTTTGGAAAAACCGGTCGTACGGCGGCGCGCGCGCGATCGCACGCGTGCAGGCCTCGCCCGAGCTGGTAAATGTGAAAATTAGAGGAAAATCTGGAAGTTTGAATTTTGATGCGAATTTTTTCTAAGTCCAAAAAATGTGAAAATCGTGAAAAATTAAAATTTTGTTTTTCTTTCGCAGGTCGCTAGTGCCGGTCGACAGCAACGCCCTGTGAAAGTTTCACTGGAAAATTTGGAAAATTCGGGCAACGACGCAGGAATTCAGCGATTTTTCGCTATTGATCTGATCTGATGATGATGATGATCTGAGAGTTTGTATATTCCACCATAACTTCTATACGCCTGAACCGATTTTGTTAAATGAGGTATCATTAGAATCCCTACCTTATTCCGGGTGACATAGGCTAGTAAAATTTGAAAAAAATATCGAAAATAAGATTAACTATATAATCATCATCTAGAAAATGATGAGTAGATTCCAAAAATAGGTCTTTACATATGAAATTGCCGTTTTGTCGTACTGGCCACTTTGATCTCAAATATCTCCTCTTTGGTTAGGAATTTCAATTTCAAATTTATACAGCTATTTATTCATGCTTTTGTGTTTTCAAAACCCCTATTCATTTATTTTTCCTTCTTTGGTTTTTTCTTTGCGTCACTCAGTTTACAAAATGGAAAACTTGAAATATCGCGTTATTTACGAGTACGAATTCCATCGTGGTACCAGTGCTGTAGAAACGGCTCGAAGGATTAATGATGTGTATGGCGGCGGTGTCGCAAAAGAAAGCACAGTGCGTTTTTGATTCCAACGTTTTCGTTCTGGAAATTTCGACCTGCAGAACAAGCCCCGTGGACGGCCGGAGACAAAAGTTGATAATGAAAAATTTAAGGCTATTGTGGAAGCGGATCCATCGCAAACCACGTCCGAGCTAGCTGCAGGTTGCGGTGTTAGTGTTAAACCTGTTTTAATCCACTTGAAGCAAAATGGGAAGGTGAAAAAGCTTGAAAGGTGGGTACCACATGAATTGAGTGCAGCAAACCGACAAACGCGTGTCGACTGCTGCGTTACATTACTCAACCGGCACAATAATGAAGGGATTTTAAATCGAATTATTACCTATGATGAAAAGTGGATCCTGTACGATAATCGGAAACGCTAATCGCAATGACTGAACCCTGGCGAACCAGCCAAATCCTGCCCCAAGCGAAAATTGACTCAAAAAAAATTACTTGTGAGCGTTTGGTGGACTAGTGCCGGTGTCGTTCACTAAAGCTTTATTAAATCTGGCCAGATGATTACGGCGGATGTCTATAGTCAGCAACTGCAAACCATGATGGAAAAGCTAGCTGCTAAACAACCGAGGCTCGTCAATCGCTCTAGGCCACTGCTGCTTCAGGACAAGGCTAGACCACACACTGCACAACAGACGGCTACCAAATTAGAGGAGCTTCAATTGGAATGTCTAAGACATACACCGTACTCCCCGGACTTTGGTCCAACAGATTACCATTTTTTTCGAAATTTGGATAACTTCTTGCAAGGGAAAAAATTCAACTCCGATGGGACAGTCCAAAGCGCCTTCAAAGATTTTATTGATTCCCGTCCGAATGGTTTTTATAGTAAAGGGATTAATGAACTACCTATGAGATGGCAAAAGTACATAGATAGCAATGGTACATACTTTGATTAAATAAATATATTATATTTTTAAAAAATCGCTTTATGTCCCTCCCTTACAAAACGGCAATTTCATAGGTAAAGACCTATTCTAACACTGTAGTTGAATATCCAGTGATTCACAAAAAGATATCATTTATTGTTTTTAACTTTTAGTTCGTTTTTTGGCAGGGCAGTCGTTGTGTTTGATTTTTTTTAATTATTGCTTGTTTGTATGGTATCATACTAAACTAAATACTGAACAGGTGTTACTGCATCCTTTAAAACTTTTGGTTTTATTTTAATTTATTGTTGTAACTGTGACGTCACAGCTGAAAATCAGCGCCTTGCTTCGTATGTATATGACGCAGGGCAAAACGCTGAGCTGTACACCCTCTCTGGGTGGTATCACAGCCGAAAGTGTTACATTATTGTATCTAGTTTTGTCTGTGATACCAATGGTGAATTAACTGTTTTTCTTTTCATTTTCTTTGTCTTAGGTACTATTAAATTAAACTTTATGTTAACAGTTCCGTAGCAAAGGAACCCTTATGCGCTTCTTCAAATATGTCAGTCTGTCACAGCCATTTTTAAAATTAAAGTGTAAATGCTCCAAAGTAGAAATTCAGGACAATAAAGGAAACATGTTGCTACACAATAAAAAAAAATTACAAGTACCACAACCACATGTGAACATGAAAAGTGAAAGTGTTTTGTTTCAAAAATTATCTTGTTCAATAGAAGTTTAAAAATTATGAGCCATTTTAGATATTCTTGGGGAAAAATACCTTAAATAAGATACACTAAATTACCGCCAAAGATTTTTGCAACTAGCATTGATACTAATCCCACCGATCAATTGTTCTGACATATACTTGAGCAAGTTTTGATACATATTATTCATACCCAGACGGATATTATTTGTACTAATCACCCAAGTAAGCCCAAGTGGAATTTAGTGTGGACGGTGGACTCTACCAATGGACTCTATTCTTTCTAGAGAAAACCGCTTCAAACGGTTTATAACTTTATACAACAAGGACAAAACTTTAAAAAAAAATATTTGGCACAGCCCTAACCGAGGCATTGTAATTTGTCTCTCGAGTGATGGAAGAGGCTGCGCGCGAGTTATCTCACCATTGATGAGTCCCGCTATAATGACGCCTCGCCAGGCCGCCAGATTGCGAATATCGATTAAGCGATATTGCTGCATTCAGATTTGCTCAGTGTCGATATTTTAGGGAAAATATTTTAAAGCACAATGTGAAAATGATTTGAACTTTTCCTAAAGAATAGGAGATGTGGCGTAGCCCGGGCGACGAGCCTGGGTGGAATCCTTCATTCATTTCCATTTAGTGTCATTTTTTATTTCATTTCATTTTATCATTTATTCAATTTAGTTATACTATAGGTACGGAACACTACGTTTGACGTACATTACTTACATATATATTATTAGAACAACTTCCACACACACAAATTCAATATGATACAAGATTAATTACATGCCATATTACTTTGTGGGCTTTTAGCCTGCAATAATAAGCCTATGTCACTCCCCAGGTCCCCGACCCCATGTAAAAAATACGTCAATCCGTTGCTCTGGTTTTTTGATGATGGAAGGATATACCAACAAACAAACACACTTTATTATTAGCATGAACATGATTTTCGATTTTTTGAACAACTATTCGCCAAATCGAAGGGTTCGTTGGCCTTTCGAACCCACATCATGATTGTAGCTCCGATCGTTACCGAAGGGCTTGTAAGCTAATTTCCTCTTTTTTTGGACTTTTTCCCAAATTACCCGCGGATCATTGTGGATGTGCCGTGTACGATTTATTATCGACGCGACCCGGTTCCGCTTCGAGGAAACGAAAGATCAAGGACACGATGCCACTGAAAGAGTTCTAGAGTTTTGCGTTCCACGTTCAGGGGCCATACTGTCTACGCTTAAAGCAATACTTAAGCAATATTTCTCAAAATCACAGTTTGATGTCACGTACCTTGACGTTCCTAAGATAAGGATTATCTTACTAATCTTACTAATATTATAAATACGAAAGTTTGGATGGATGTATGGATGTGTGGATGTGTGGATGTGTAGATGTATGGGTGTATGGATGTTTGTTACTCAATCACGCCCCAACGGCTGAACGGATCTGGCTGAAATTTGGCACAGAGATAGATTATAGTCTGGAATAGCACATAGGCTACTTTTTATCCCGGAAAATGAGGAGTTCCCGAGGGCACAAAAATTCCTCGATCCAAGCAGACGAAGTCGCGGGCATTAGCTAGTAGTTGTATAACACGAATGTTAACAATAATGAATTAGTGTGATCTCTAGGGTCTAGCCCCGCTACAGAGGCGCGACGTAGGTAGATAAATTAAAATGTAATGTGTTAGACTAACTGAAATTGTTAATTTATGATTGTTTCATTGTTAGCTATAATACTAATATACAAATTGCAATGCCCTGACCTCATATCATTATAATTAATTAAATATATTATATAGTAAGTACATGAATGCAATGAATAAATGAATATGAATATGAATATGAATATGACGCAGCGCGGCGCCTATCGGCAAGTATTTTTGTATCGGCAAGTATCGGTAGAGCTGGATCCACATAAGCGATGTGGCACGGAAACACACTGCGTGACGTGGCCCCGTACAAACTTATTCAAATTATATTTACCGTTACGTGCCAAGTAGCTCCGTGCATCTCAAGTGAGGCTAGACCTTTATGCGTGCTAATGCTATGTACTAAGCATCCCATACTATGACTCAATCTCTCAACATCATCAACATCCTCAACCCACTGACCCACAATTGAGCACGGGGTTTCTCTCAAAATTAGAAAAGTTTAGAAGGAAGAGGAGCATGGATTTGACTCCCTCCAGCAATGCTAAGGACAGCTGTTACTTATGTATTCTACAAATTAATGAAATTGTAAATTATTTTTTTCAAAAGAGCAACCGCCGAGTTTCTTGCTGGTTCTTCTCGGTAGAAATGGTATTCCGAACCAGTGGTAGATTCACTCGACGATTCAAAAGTACTTGTAAAAGTTTATTTTGAATGAAAAAATATTTGAATTTGAATTTGAATTGGCCATAGTTACCACGCTGGCCAAACTGGCTTTTCTCAGTAGGAATGACATTCTAAACGTGATAAATTCAATCCACGATTCAAAAGCAATAAATAAATAAGTTTATTTGAAAAATTTAATTGAATAAAAACTCTTTTGATCTGACTTTTGATTATTTTTGATTTGGGCAATGATCTCTAAGCTCAGAAGTCAGAACTGTATAGTGCTCATAGTGGAATTGATGCCTAACTTCATTTGAGATAAATCGATGTTAAGGATAAAGAGTATTGTAATCGTATTCATTACGAGCGCTTCGAATGCCATTAAAATTAGTCAGTGTCCAAAAAGCCGTCTCTTGGACACTGACAGTGGACAGTGACACTACATTCTGTGGCATTTTCCTTTTTTTTTCAATTTATTTGTATTATAGACCTACTTATAGCGTATGGTGATGGATAGGGTTTATAAGATGCAAACTAACAATATATACACAGTCTCGGTCATTTATTTAGGAAGAAACATAAGAACATATTAGATATATTAAATTAATTGCAACTATAAAACAACAACTAGATCCATAACTACTCGCAACCAAGGTAAAGATAGGTCTGCTGTCTTGACACTTGTTAGTTTGTTATTCAAGACAATGCAGAACACCGAATGGTTAAAGACTCTGAAGTTCTATTATGTAATATTCTAAAGCAGTATTGTGACGTCACGCCATTAAACACAGCTGCCGCATGAGAGGGAACTTCTCTGATTGGCGAAAACCTCACGTAACGACTGCTTTGCCGCCTCACAGGTACAGCGCCATCTGTAGTCATCGAGTGGCGCTAATTTGGAAGTCTGCCATTGTTATTTATGCTAGGTACCTTTGCATGTGCAACTGCACATTACACCTTTATTTTCGTGTAGGAGGGGAAAATCCTCATCCGACTCCGAATGGGATAGTGCCGGACTCCTACCGGCTAAAAACCCCTCCTTTCTCCAAGCAGTGATCCCCGCCTTGGAGGTTACTACTGCCTCAGCTTGACTCACCCTCATCCGTCACTTTCATCTTATCTTGCGGCATGGATATGTCACCGTAAGAATGTAAAAACCGCTAGAATGCCGTTAGAATTTGTCTAGCGAGATTGTAAACTGTCGACAGATTACAATTCAACGCATTATTTTTCGATAGATTGTAATCTGTTATGTATATCAACCCTATTAACCCGATAAAACCTAAGTGATTACTTATGCATAATATACGCTACCTGATTAATTATGTCGAACCCTAACCTAACCTACAAGAAAGAGACAACGATCTGGGACTCAAACTAAGTCAACGTACTACACGCGTAAATACGCTATTGCAACGCGTCGGTCAACTTCAGACGCGACTATTCGATTGGGGCCAGGTATACTACAACTAAATAGGAGATACATGATAAATCACGCACTGCAAGGTCCATTGCTCAAAATGACAGTTTGATGTCACGTACCTTGACGTCCCTAAAATAAGGATTATAATTCTTAAACACGAAAGTGAACAATAATGAAACGATATTAGTATGGCCCCAGAGACAGTTTCCTTATTTCATTAAGCTCATGCCCCATTGTTCATGTATTAAGTACTTGTAGTCTGAGGGATAAATTAGTTAAAGCGGTGACTCCAGAGAACTGGATATATCCAGGCATTTTCCCAGTGAAATTATGTTTATTTTTTACTAGATGATGCCCGTGACTTGGTCCACGCGGATTCGGTTTTTTTGGTTCAATTAAAATTAGTGAAATAAAAAGGGGCAATGGCATATTGATTAAGAGTTAGGCTTCCTATTCGGGTGGTCGGAAGCTCGATCCCTGTTTTCGAAGTTATTATGTGCGTTTTAAGAAAATAAATATCGCTTACTTTAAACGGTAAAGGAAAAAATATTGGCAGTCATAGGGACTGCAGATAGAAGTGAAAACGAATATTTAACATTTTTTAATATTTTTTTTCTAATAAAAAAAAAATCTAATAACCCTAAAACTAAGGCATTAAAGTTTATTCACGAATGTACTACGAGTATATTTTACTTAAGACCTTTTGTCTTAAGAAGAATGGTCTCGGTCTCGCCTATTCCACATTTTTACCCCCTACCAAAAAGTGCTCAACGCGCCTAAAGAAGTTTTCACTTCAAAAATTGTGAGGAAACCTGTATGCTCGAGACTTATAGTAGTGACTTAATAGTCAGTAGGTATTTAGTGCAAATAAATCTGCACAGAAGTACAGGACATTATTAAAATCGCCCCTGATTGCAGAAAGAGCGTTTTATTAACGGCAAGGTGACAAATGATAAGGACCGCCTAGTGGACCCCTTTATGCAATAGCGCTTTATATTTTAGCACTCAAATTTATGATAAGAAATTGAATGACTGACAAATAAATTTGAATCGGGAGGCAGGTTTTTTTATAACGTATACCCAAACTAAGTAAGAAAGATTCCTCAAAAATTTCAACTTTTCCTTCCTCATTCCTTTCAAAGGACATGACCAGTAATTGCCCTCCGATTCGGGACAATGCACAGGATTTCCGTTTTTACAGTAAGGTTTAAAAATTCAAAACGAAATTATTATGGATTTATTATTCCAAATAAGGTCAGGGTTCAAATGACAAAAAAAAACAGTACGTTTATTGTTTAAATCTTGAGCGTCCGCTTTCCTCTTTAAGCACTACTCCATTTTGACGTTCCATTATATCCATGCCTAATAATAATCTTGTAACCCTACATGAATACCATTTAAGTACCTTAGTCATTATATTATGAATGATTTATTTTTGATCAATTAAATAGTAATGAAAAGGAAATGTATGTTTAGTTTATAATTATTTTTATTTTTTGACAAGTCTCAAACTAATAGATCGAACAAAGCATTTTGAAATACTGCGTTTAAAGGAACGCCCTTTCACATTGCATATGCCGCCATCTGTGGTCGAATAGTTGAACTGGAACGCCCTTTCACATTGCATATGCTGCCATCTGTGGTCGAATAGTTGAACTTGTTAACCAAAAGTAGTGAGCAATACTTAAAAATATTTTCTAGACTCACCACAATACATAGCGCCATCTAGTGTGGGAAAGCAGTTTTTGGTGAAACTTTTTTTTATTTATTTTCTCAGTTTTCAGAGCCTTCAGACTCCTGAAACTTTTTTATCTGAAAACTATAAAATATAACAATTACAATATTATAGAAATAATACTTGAAAATATTTTTTTAGACTCGCTCAACACAATAAAAAGCGCCATCTAGTGTGGGAAAGCAGTCTTTTGGTGAAACTTTTTTTGTTCATTTTCGCAGTTTTCCGAGCCTTCAGACTCCTGAAACTTTTTTATCTGAAAACAGTGAAATATTACAATTACAATAATAAAGAAATCATTGCAGAACATTGATTTTTGACACCTAGGCAAGCTGCCATAGTTCCACCGGTCAAGTCCTTTCCAACAAAGTTCTACAACATCATCTGGCCTAGAATATTCTTTGTCAATATTAAAGCTGATAATTCCCTGGCGCAGTTAAGAACACTGTGGGTATAAGTGGGAGGTGCCGAGTTAAATCCGTGGCAATGTCATTTTGGTAATTTACCTATATTTATTTATACTATTTATCTTGTTTGGTGAGAAAATTTCTCAAGATTACTGAGGATATGCGTCTCGGTATGGATAATCAATGTGTAACAGTGTTGACCTAGCTTGATTTTAGCAATGTATTGAACAATGTTGATTTTGATATCTTATTAGCAATTTTAGCTTCTCTTAACATATCTCCTGAAGTGATTGACTGGTTTCATAGTTACTTGTTTGGTCGCCGGCAGCGGACGCGAGTTAATGATTCGTTATCTAACTGGTGCTCGATCAATGCCGGTGTAGCGCAAGGTGGTTTGGTCTCCTCTCCTGTTTTCAATTTTCATTAGTTCTGTTACTCTCCAGTTATCATCTCACTACCACCTGTATGCTGACGATCTCCAATTGTCTAAACAGGCTAAATTGGTGGATTTACCAATAGATAGAGGCAATAGATGAATTAAAATGAAGATTTAGATTTAATTGTGCGGTGGAGTGAGTCTTAGGCTTAATATTAGGCAGTAAAAAATTGGTCACACGAATAGATTTTCCTACATTGCCTAGTTATTGTACTTGATGGGACATGTGTGTCACTTCTTAAAAAAAAATATCTTGGTCTCCGCACATGAGTGAGGTGAGTAGGAAGGTATTTGCGTCTGTCGGGTCTCTCCGTAGGTTGGCCAATTTTCTAACAATACCAACCAAAGTTACGCTTGCACAGTCTCTTCTTTTTAACCGATTCTCAATTATGCTGACTCTTGTTATGTCAATCTAAGTGAGGAGTTGCTTAATAAACTTGAGCGCATTCAAAATTTTTGTATACGGGTCATATTTTGACTTAGGAAGTATGACCACCTTTCTGAATTTCGCGAAAAACTCAAGTGGCTTCCGATCCGCCTTCGCAGGGATACTCATATTCTTTTTCTTTTATTCTGTATTCTATTCAATCCTCCTACTGCCCTCAAAGAGCGGTTTGAGTTTCTTAATGGCACTCACTATCGCTCTCTTCTCTCCAATGACAATCTTATCTTAAAAATTCCTCCTCATAATACTTCCTTCTATTCCAAATCCTTTTCTGTTGAAGCTGTTAGGCTCTGGAATTCCTTACCGCTTCATATTAGGCGTGCTCAATCTCTTGCATCATTTAAAAGACTCATCAAAGTGCACTTTCTTCCTTCCTAAATTCCTAAATTACCCGTGTTGTACAAACCCATCCTTACTGTCTTTTGCCTTACGTTAAGTCTTGTGGCTTCTATTTTTAATTATTTTACTCTATTGAATTACTATTGAATTTTTATATATATATTGTGCATGTATGTATTGTTATGTGTATTTATTATTTATATGGTATTTATATTTGTGGTATATATGTAATACTATTATATTGTTAGTTAAGTGCTCGATTTTTTACTTTTATTTGTTACTTTTACGTCCCTCTATAGCTGGTTATAGCTCCTATGTGATTTGGTTGCCTGGCAGAGATCGCTTATTCGTTATTAGCTGACTTGTATCGCTGACTTGCTTTTTTTTTTGTTTATTTTAGATACCTATGTGTGCAATAAAGAGTATTTCATTCATTCAAGCTTCGGCCGTGGCTATAGTTACCACCTTTACTGGTAAAGACGTATCGATGATTCTTATTAGACCAAAGTCTTATTAGGCAAAAGCTATTTTTAAAATTATATAACTGTAGTAAATATTTTGAACGTCATTAAAATAAATGATGATGGATGGTAATTACATTAAAATAAAAAAAGACTTAGATTTCCTACAGAGATCTTGTCTCGCCGGTTTGAGCTGAGCATTGTCTGTCGATGTTTAAATTAATAATAAGACTTGCTACAGCCCGAATAAGTACTAAATGTACTCATTCAAAGCAGGATTCACCTAAGAAATAAATTTAAATTTTCGGGAAGTCAGAAATTATGTAGTGACATGATTCACTGCGGCGGGATGTCGTCCCAGCATCCTGACTCCCCGCACTCGGGGCAGTTGCGCGGGCGCAGTCGGCGCTGCACTCCGCCGCTCCTAGTGACATTTCCCGGTGAGATACTAGCTTTATAAATCTTAAGTTTACATACAAATAAGAATATTTTTTTACAAGAAAATTAATAAGAAGGAGGCAGTTTCTATTCTGCATTTTTAGGTGGAACAACTACGAGATAACTTTCAAAGGATATTAGTAAACTTAGTTAATGTTTTTGCATAAGGAAAATTGAAGAAAATTAATAGGAAGTTATCATTCCTAAGTAGGTATATTTCCTTTTCTGCCTCCATAGCTTGTCGAAGGAGCTAGTAGGTAGTTACAGAGCCTATTTAATGCTTTTGTATAGTAAATGTCGATTTTTTTCTTAAGATAGAATCCTTTCTTAGTAGTATATTCTTTTCTGCTTCATAAGCTTTGGCAGCTGTTTTGCTTTCGAAGCTGTTCTCATTTACAGCTAGTGATTAGTAAATGGGTTTAAAAGGTTTTCGCTTCAGAAAATATTGTCTTCACTCTTGCTTATTTAGTGTAAGTATATTTTTGTGCTTAACTATACCTACTAATTACCTTGCGAGTCTGAAGATACCTATGGTCATAGCTCATATGGTTTGGTGTAGTTCATAAAAGAACGGCAACGTCGGAAAATTTTAATCCTTAAGTCCCCAGGTTTATATTGGGTAGGTGCTGATTCGGCTTGAGCTCTATGAGTCAGTAATGATAGATCCCTGATAGATAAAATGTTGAGTAGATAAAATGTTTCCACTACAGGACTTAAGTCGAGTGCTCTAGGTTGCTCTAGGTCGCTCTCGGTCTAGGTCTCTAGTAAGGGGTTGCAATTCAAATAGTTTTGAACATTATGTCAACTACGGTGCCTATACCTCATCATCATCTTCATTTTAACGCGTTACCAGCTCACTACTGAGCATTAGTCTCCTCTCAGAATGAGAAAAGTTTGGCCATAATACACAACGTTGAACGACCCTAGGAGTCTTAACCACTAGACCATCACCACTATTCCTACTATATGGAAATAAATATAAACTGTTCCATTACAGATTCCAGAAAAAGCACAGACATTTTAACATTGACATTTTAATTGATGAAGCATTTTAAACTTACTTATTAATTTATCATTATTATGACATTAAAGCATTATATTGTAGCAACATGTAAGATTAGGTAATTTGTATGTCACTTGGCCTACAAAATCTGACGTTATTTATAATTAATTATTCAAGAGACTATTTATTTATTCAATGTAATACCTATGAAGTGTTATCCTAATACTAGAACATACTTGTACTATGCTATTTAAATATCTAACTACAAAAAAATTTGTACGTCAGGGTTGCCTGACTGGATATGCTGCAACTTTTCATACTGTAACCATCATTGTAACACATATTCAGACAAATAAATTATTCTATTCTATTCTAGACTATCAGAATGACAGTAAAGAAGAGGCCGTCAGACCTGACCAGCCTGGAGCGGTTCAACCTGTACTACAGGGAGAAGGAAGTGCCGTTGACCGCGGGTCAGAAGGTCAAGCGGTTTATATGGAACCCGAAGACCAAGCAGTTCTGTGGCAGGACCGCTTCCAGTTGGTGTAAGTACCTTTTTATACGACTGCCTGACAAAAGGCGTATATTGTTTTCAGGGTTCATGTATGTATTTATGTATGTATGTGAGTTTGTATATTTCACCATAACATCTATACGCCTGAACTGATTTCGATAAATGTGAAAAATGCAGGCCTTAATATAGGCCTTAGGCCTATTACACTGCACTTACCACAGGGACCCTTACACTTGAGCCAGTGTAATAAGATTTAGGGAGAAAGGGTCCCTAATTTGATTCCCTTATTCCTGTGTATTAAGCGACGCTCTAACTAGCGGCCACGCCCACCCTTACCACAGGCCCCTGTGGAAAGTGCAGTGTAATAGGCCTATTACGCGTAGTCTCTATATACGAGGGTCAGTCCACATTCCGGTTGGAACCCACAACAGCCGACGGGCAGGATGTAGCAATGAGCTCATTGAGCCAATGGCTCCAATCCGCCGCTTCCCGCCACGGGCGCGTCTTGTGATCACCTTGGATGGGAATCATACTTAATGTTTCGTAACTGTAGATCATACTCTTCATACAAACAACAAAGACACTAGACAGTAACATTATAATCAACTATCTGATGCCCGCGGATTCGTATTTTTACTTTCCCGACGTTTTGTCACTCTCCAGGTCCTCAACTATACCCATACAAAAAGTCACTCACTCTGTCTTCAACTATATACCCATATAAATTAATTAATATCACGTCCATTGCTCTGTTGCGGCGTGATTGAAGCACAAACACACTTTCGCATTTATAACTTTAGTATGGATTGTTAATGTTTTTCGTGTATCTATACTTAATATTACAATTGCGAAAGTTTAGATGGATAGATGGATGGATTTTTGTTACTCAACCACGCCAGAACAGCTGAACAGATCTGGATGAAATTTGGCACAGAGAAAGACAACACATAGGTTATTTTTATCCCGTAAAATTAAAGAATTCTCGCGGGAACCAAAAACCTCAATCCACGCGGTCAAAGTCGCAGGCATCAACTAGGATGCTCTATTCCTTTGAACCAAATCCCTTGGTCTACTTAAAAGTAAAGTTTTTCTATCGTCTGCTTTCAACATGTCGAAAGTCACTTGTTTTATCACTTTGCAGCCAAGATCTGTCTGTTCTACTTCACGTTCTACGTCGCGCTAGCGGTTCTGGTCGCCATATGCATGTGGACGTTCCTCCAGCACCTGGACGCGAGGCAGCCCAAGTGGCAGCTGGAGAGCTCCATCATCGGCACCAACCCTGGCCTGGGCTTCAGGCCCACGCCGCCGGAAGTAGCCAGCAGCGTCATCTGGTACAGAGGCAACGATCCTGGCAGCTACCAGTATTGGATTAACGAGCTGTCCACGTTTTTAAAATGTGAGTTTATGCGACACTTTTCTAAATATATAAAAGGAAAAGGTTGGACTGGCTGACTGATCAAAGCACAGCTCAAACCAGTGAACAGATTGGGCTGAAATTTGGCATACAGATGACGTTGACAGACGCTAAGAAAGGATTTTTAAAAATCCAAGCCCTTAGGACAACCATAGAGGGTGTAACGTGAGCGAAACTGCAGGCAAAAGCTGGTTAAAATATAAGGGTATCCAGCCTGGTTGGCTGTGTTGTTTTTTATTGTTGTGGTGAGAATGATAGCGTTCAGTTATTTTTGCACGTCTTTGTTGAATGAATAAATTAGCCTTAAGTGAAGCCTTCCATCAGATTAACCAGAAATCTCTATTAATAAATAGTTTACCTTAACTGAACTTCTATCGATAGGATTATTTACAAAATTGTTATTTTTGATCGATCTGATTGAAAAAATGCAGTTAAAAGGACATGACCAGTAATTGCCCTCCGATTCGGGTCAATGCACAGGATTTCCGTTTTTACAGTAAGGTTTAAAAATTCAAAACGAAATTATTATGGATTTATTATTCCAAATAAGGTCAGGGTTCAAATGACAAAAAAAAAAAACAGTACGTTTATTGTTTAAATCTTGAGCGTCCGCTTTCCTCTTTAAGCGCTACTCCATTTTGACGTTCCATTATATCCATGCCTAATAATAATCTTGTAACCCTACATGAATACCATTTAAGTACCTTAGTCATTATATTATGAATGATTTATTTTTGATCAATTAAATAGTAATGAAAAGGAAATATATGTTTTGTTTATAATTATTTTTATTTTTTGACAAGTCTCAAACTAATAGATCGAACAAAGCATTTTGAAATACTGCGTTTAAAGGAACGCCCTTTCACATTGCATATGCCGCCATCTGTGGTCGAATAGTTGAACTAGAGCGCCCTTTCACATTGCATATGCTGCCATCTGTGGTCGAATAGTTGAACTTGTTAACCAAAAGTAGTGAGCAATACTTAAAAATATTTTCTAGACTCACCACACTACATAGCGCCATCTAGTGTGGGAAAGCAGTTTTTGGTGAAACTTTTTTTTATTTATTTTCTCAGTTTTCAGAGCCTTCAGACTCCTGAAACTTTTTTATCTGAAAACTATAAAATATAACAATTACAATAATAAAGAAATAATACTTGAAAATATTTTTTTAGACTCGCCCAACACAATAAATAGCGCCATCTAGTGTGGGAAAGCAGTCTTTTGGTGAAACTTTTATTGTTCATTTTCGCAGTTTTCCGAGCCTTCAAACATCTGAAAACAGTGAAATATTACAATTACAATAATAAAGAAATCATTGCTGAACATTGATTTTTGACACCTAGGTAAGCTGCCATAGTTCCACCGGTCAAGTCCTTTTAAATGTATCTTTTTTGCTTTTAAAAATAAATAATAACGTCTCAGCCAATAATAATGAAGTGAATTTCTTTGCTGCGTGTTTTCTTTTAACTTTTTGTGATTCTTTAAGCCAATCTGTCTCTAGTTCTACCACCTGGGTAACTAGCTTTCTCCGATCTTCCACCTGATGTGGTCCCTCTAAATTGAAGTATAGGACTATTGAAGGGATAAACCAATTATTTAATAGCATTCAACGGATCGGCGGTTCCGCAAAGAGTCTTAAAGACAATAAGACGCTTCGCTTGAAAGATTGGGCTAACTTTCACTATCATGTTACAGCCTACAAACGAGACGCCAGCAAATCCGGCGCAGGTCAAAATATCCACAACTGCGACTTCAAACTCCCGCCACCAGCTGGAAAAGTCTGTGACGTGGACGTCAACGCCTGGGCCCCCTGCATAGAAGAGAACGGCTTTGCCTACCACAAGTCCACGCCGTGCGTGTTCCTCAAACTCAACAAGATATTCGGATGGAAACCTGGGTTCTACAACAGTTCGGACCACCTGCCAAAGGCTATGCCAGATGACTTAAAGGATCATATCAAGAATATGACTGCTTACGATAAGAATTATGTAGGTTAAGCTGCACTTTTCTTCTTGATTATGATATTCTCCGAAATTAATGTATTTAACTAAAAAAAGAGTAATTAGTTAATACCATAATACTTGGTTAAAAATACCTAAGTACCTAACTAAGCATGCACATTTTTTTTTCATGCAGCAGGAAAAGCTTAGAGCTTTTTGCTCAACACAAGAAATGTCTTAGCCTTCTTCCGCTTTATTTTTATCTGAGTAATGCAAGTAGGTAACACTTAAACAAGTGATAATCTGAAAGACTAAAAGTTAAACCGACTTAACCGTCCATATCTTGAAAAACTAATGAACCTATTTTGATGAAATTTGCACTAAGTTGAAGTCAATGTAAGCCAATAGAAAAGAATAATCACAATCCGATAAATAGTTTTGGAGAAATCCTATGAAACTGCATACACCTATGAAATTTGGTATTTGTTTGGAAGCCCTTATTAGATTATCATATGTGAATATTTTGCAATTCCAATAATATTTCATACATACGAGTCAAATTGATGACCTCCTTTTTTTGAAGTCGCAACCGACTTCATTTTTCAGGCTATCAATTAACAAATCAGAATTTAAAAAATACGACTGCCCTGCCAAAATTGAACTAAAAAGTTAAAAATCTAAATGAATCTAGTTAAATTAGAATCTTATTCACATATTTATTAAATTAAAGTTTTTGTGAATCACTGGATATTGAAGTATAGTGTTATATATTTTTGGAATCTACTCATCATGTTCTAGATGATGATGATGATGATCATTATATAGTTAATCTTATTTTCGAATTTTTTTTCAATGTTAGTCTTTAATGCGGGACCATGGTCACCCCATCAATTTTTTTTTTAATTTTACTAGCCTGTGTCACCCGGAATAAGCTAGGGATTTTAACGATACCTCATTTATCAAAATCGCTTCAGACGTATAGGAGTTATGATGGAATATACAAACTCACATACATACATACATACATACATACATACATACATACATACATACATACATACATACATGAACCCTGAAAACAATATACTCCTTTTTTCAGGCAGTCGTATAAAAATCAGAAAACTTTGCAACTTTGCAAAACGTTACGCTAGTGTCCCATCATTCAGTGGTTCTGGTGTCAATTTCAGCTGAACATGGTGTGGGTGTCCTGCCAGGGCGAGAACCCCGCGGACCGGGAGAACATCGGCCCCCTCCAGTACCTGCCCTATCGCGGCTTCCCGGGGTACTATTTCCCCTACACCAACCAGGAGGGCTACCTCAGTCCACTGGTTGCTGTCCACTTGCAGAGGCCCAAGAGTAAGTTGATTCTAGTCATCTACACGTCTATATTTCGACGACCTCCCTGGCGTAGTGTTGACCGCTATTTTTTTAACGTGCGGAGGCCCCAAGTTGTATCATCGGCAGGGTCAATTTGGGAATTTATAATTTCTGAATTTTCCCTGATCTGGCCTGGTGGGATTCTTCAGCTGTGGCTACTTACCACAAAGACAGTGGCAAAGACGTACCGCCAAGCGATTTGGCGTTCCGGGACGATGCCGTGTAGAAACCGATTAGAGGTATGAGTTAATAATAACTGCCATGCCCTTAATAGATTAGCTTATACTATCTATATATATCTTAGACTGTATCCTCAATTACCATCAGTTGAGATTGCAGTCAAGGGCTAACTTGTAGTGGTAAAAAAAAAGATCGCAGTCAAGGTCTAACTTAGGAATTAAAAAGCCCTTTAAGCTTGAAGCTTACTCTCTGAGTTAATTCGTTGTGAGCATGGTTGCCTGGTAGAAATCGCTTTAAAGCGATAAGGCCGCCACTTGTACATTAGCTTTATTGTTTTTGTATATAAGTTTTTATTTCTTGGTGTACAATAAAGAATTTTTCATTCATTCATTAGTTCATTCATTCATTCATTCATTCAAAAAGCCCTTTTTGTTGCAGCGGGCATGCTGATCAACATAGAGTGTCGCGCGTGGGCGCACAACATTATGTACGACCGACACGAGGGCATTGGATCCGTTCACATCGAGATCATGGTCGAATAACACGGCATCAGCTGGCTTAGTCATCATCGTCATCGTCATCATCGCTGTCGTCGACAACTGTGACGTCCTCTCTCATTCCAGTAGGCTTAGCATGCGAAGAAATATCTCGCGATGTGAGAGACTGATGTTGGCGATGCCGGCTAATTTCTCCTTTACCATCATGCACAAAATGCGGTATATTACGAGAAAAAAATAGTCGACATGTAAGGGTTCGTTGAGAAAAATACCACAGATAAGAAATATTACTTGTAATCATCATCATAGTCGTCGTCGACAGCTGTGACGTCCTCTGTCACTCCAGTAGGCTTAGCATGCTCACAAAGAGATATCTCGCGACGTGAGAGAGAGATGTTGTTGATCCCGGTTAATTTCTCGTTTAACTTACCACGCACAAAATGCGGTATATTACGAGAAAAAAATAGTCGACATGTAAGTGTTCGTTAAGAAAAATACCACAGATAAGGAATATTACTTTTGTCTCTACTTTTGACTTAACGAGACAAGTGACCACGTTTACTTCGGTAGACCAATAGAGATAACGGGAAGACATAATTTTACTCGTTGTGCGCATGCTAGCCCTACAGGTGTTCTCTCATGAGCGTTATCACACTTGGTCCTCAAGTTCCCTCATCGAGATACTTCCCGCCACCCTCTTCAGTTCATTGTGTTGGAAGGCGCCCCACTGCACGTTTACATTTACTTGTACATGTGGTCTCTAACTCTCTCTACTATACGACTTTTCGGTTCCTAGAGAAGTGATCTTGTCCACTACCACTTCAGTCACCTCTAGCTTGCTAATGATTTCGATTATGAGACCCTAGCTGTCCTGCGGATATCTTTTATAAGGATTGCTTGCAGATCTACCATATTATGTTTAACCCAGGAATAAATTTGAAATTTTGACAGAAGTTTTATACGAATTCTGTCAAAGTAGCAGCTAAAGCTCTGGGTTTAAAGGATAGCCCGGCGTTTATGCAATCTGCCCTGAGGGATCTTATTTCCTTAGAGAAACTTCTAACACGGTCATTTCTATAGCGAGCTGGGTCACTTTGAATTTTACTTGGTGCATTTCAGTGTTGCCAGCACCAGTGTGAGGACGGGAAGGTTGCGTTTTAGTAAATTATAATTTAATTTTAATTAATAAATAAATGTTTTTCTTTATTTTTGTGTTTTGGATTTCCAGTGGCATTGAATAAAATCTAGTTAGCGATTTAGTTTGCGATTTTGTCCCAGTACCAGGGTTCCTGATTTCCGCGGAAACTCTATGATTATTCAGGATGGGTATACTAAGTATGACCATCTTTAAGACGCATGAGCTTAGATCTCTATTTTTCAAATATGGTTGTAGCTTTCAGACTAAACATTTGGAGAAATCTATACTTGCATAACGATCGAGCGTTGTCTAGCAAAAAAATCCATACAAACCCAACCGATCGAATGGGAACAAAATCTCCTAATAGGCGCTAGATTGGACCAAACCTCAAAGATCATTCAAATGAGGCGACAATATTCGATATGACGTAGTAATGAGGAAAAGGGGTGACCAGTCTTACCTTATTGTTATTGCGTAAAAATGTTTGCTACAGTGTAACGATCGCAATCACCTCTGATTGGTTAACACTCTTCCGCTTGTTGGCCAGAATCCATTGTCGCAGCAAGAATACCATGAATTCAGCCAATCACAACAATTAGGGTTCGTCCGCACTGCGAAAAACATTCGCGCGAATTTTATTCGTAAGTGCGTAGGTATACTTACCTCCATAATATTATAATTTCTAGTGTTACAGAATTGCGAAAAAAAATTCGCGCGAATGGTTTTGGCAGTGCGGATGAACCCTTATTGTGATTGTAATAATGATTGATGCAGATTTTACAAGATAGAATCTTTCGATATCTGTCATACCTGGTGATGATATTTAAACAAAAATTAAGAACATTATTTTATTACATACAATACAGTTTTTGTAAGGCACATATCGTTATGTCCTGATAATAATAATATTTGAAAACGTTATAATTTCAGCTTGTAGGAAAAATGTATAAAAAGGCATCACAAAGGCATTATTCTAAATCATTCAGTAAATACTCTGGGCACAATACGTACCCAATTTTATTTATATATATCTATTTTTAAGTAATATAATATTCGTCATCCGACACTAGTAGCCAAGCATTGATCCCTTTAAAAATACAAATAAAGCTACAGGCACATTACTGTTTTGTTGTGTGTCAAAAATGAAAATGAAATGATTTCTTTAGCCTAGGCAACTTGTGTCACTAGTCATTTATGTCAAGACTCTACCACCGGTTTGCAAAGCAGATTCTACTGAGAATCTAACGAGCCAGTACGATAATTTCTAGATTATGCCGGCGCGGGCGATTACATTCGCGTGGGCTTAGGTTTTAAAAAAACCGTAGGAAATCTTAGATGATCTGGGACCATAAATAGCCTATGTCCGTCTTTTTCTTTGCCAAAGGACTGTCAAGAACTAACTTTCAACTGTTTGTAATTAATCCGTAATTTGAGCTAACTTTAATTGGCATCAAATAATACTATGTTAGTAATCTATCCCCAGCCTCATACCTTTCTTCTAAATCGATTAAAGAGAAGTCGTGAAATTGAAGTAAGTAGGTAGGTTTTAGTATATCTGCACTTTATATGAATGATCAGTAGATAGGAGCAGGACAAAATATTTGTGATATCGTCGATATTATTCCGGATCAGACACGTTTCCATATTTTCCAACACACAACAATACAGTAACGGTACGAGCAAAATATAAAGCTTGAGATACTCAAGCTTTATATTTTACTCGTACTAAGCACTTATCCTTATTAAATTACCACTAAGTTCCTACACAAATAAGTACACATCTTCAGTTAGGGTTAGATAAAATGTATAAAAGCTCTGGATCACAGCAGAGGGGATGTGCTTGTTCCTTGGTGCTGTACTATCCAATGGCGCATTAGGCAAATGACGAACATAAAACGTGGCAGCATAGACACCCCCGCCATCACTCAAATACTGCCTAGAGATATATTAATCATCCCCTGTGGTCCAAAATTAAAATGATCTTAACCTGTTACTAACTGTTACTAATTATTCTTAAGTGTGCGTCGAATAAACGAAAGGTTTAGCTGACAGTTTATTTTTCATTCACCTTTGCGACTGACGGTCGACCTGGCTGATTGATGTTAGCATGATTATCTGGATATTCCTTAGCTAGCTTATCTGGATATTTGACGACCTCCGTGGTGCAGTGTGTATAGCGCTGTTGTCTTAACGTGCCAAGGTCCCGGGTTCGATCCCCGGCAGGGTCAATTTGGGAATTTATAATTTTCCCTGGTCTGGCCTGGTGGGAGGCTTCGGCCGTGGGATAGGGGTATGGGTTTAATATAACTGCCATGTCCCTAACAGGTTAGCCCACTACCATCTTAGACTGCATCATCACTTACCATCAGGTAAGATCGCAGTCAAGGGCTAACTAGTGGATAAAAAAAAGCTCCATCAATCATTCAGAGTGGGGCTTCCACCGCGAGAGGTGCGAGCTCCTTACGGACTCCGTTTAACTCGCAGAGCAAAACTGCATACAAGCACTTTCACTAAAAAAGAGCTGCGAGCGGGTGAGCGAGCAAAACAAGTTAAAAAAGAGTCAAAATGAACTCGCTCAATAAAGCAACTGTCAAAACTATCTGTTAGTGGAAGTTCAAATCCAGGGCTAAACAGAATCTTAAACAGAATATTTCCCGCTCATTACCCTTTTTGCAGTGATAACCCCGCTGTATGATTGACGGAATGGCAGCATTTCTCGCCATTTATCCCGCTTGGTGGCGCTGTTGTTGACGTACCTACATAAACATGACAAAGTATCAACTACGTATAGTCCGCGCGCGAGCTCCGAGGAATCGTACAATCGTCGTTTCTACAGATGGGAACGACGGTTGTACGCCACCCCCGATCGTCGCTCCATATCCAGCTCGCTACCGTGCCACTAGTTTCGAGCTTGACGTGTGTAATTTTGCGATAGTAGTATTGTTTCTACTTTAAACAACTCTAGGTCATTACTTTAAAATTCCATAGGAGTCCTCTGAGCTCGCGCGCGGTTTATAAATACTAAATTTAGAATGCTTTCAGAATATTCACAATTCGCAGTAATATTGGATAGAATCAGGCGTTACTTTGCGGAAGTTCATGATTTAGCAAGAAAAGATTACAATTATTTTGCTATTCCGTCAACAGTTGGCGGATTATATTTTGTTGTTGTTGTTTATGATGTTGGCGGATTATAGCAAAATAATTGTAATCTTTTCTTGCTTTTACAGTAAGTAATGCCATTTGGTGTCGAGTTTGGAACTACTGAAAAAATGCAGCCATTTACTTATGCTGACCCATCGTTTTATAACTGACGCCGGATATGTTCAGTTCAGTCGATCATGATCTCGAGGTGCGTGGAGCCGAAGCGGTCTTTGAGGCTCTCCGTGTACTTGATGTTTTTGGCCCACGCCCGGCAACGAATGTTGATGATCTGGTGTACTGCAAAAAAAATCGATACATATAGCTGTGAAAAATCACCGTAAATACATTGAATGAATTAAGAATCTCCCCCTTTTTTTGAAGCCGGTAACAATACATAGTAGAATTATTAGGTTTCCGTACCAATACAAGGAATAAGCGGACCAGCTTTGGTGTATTGTCATAGGGAAAGTGCGTCTCCTGCACATTATTAGGTACTAGATGATGTATGCGACTTCGTCCGCGTGGACAATAGTTTTTTAATTCCCGCGGAAAACCCTTGATTTTCCGAGATAAAAAATAGCCTATGTCCTTCCCCGAAATACAACCTATCCCTGTACCAAATTTCATCAAAGTTGAACTGATGGACCGTGAAAGCATAGTAGACAGATGGACCGACAGACACCCTTTCGCATTTATAATATTAGTATGGAAGAATGGATTTTTTAATTTTAATAGGAGAAAGCTTTATTACTCACATGTCGGCTTCAGCAACTGCACAGCGACCAGGGGGCTGAGGTACCCTGGTGTATTGTCATAGGGGAAGTAAGTATCCGGCAGACCGGGGTAAGGCCAGTACTTTAGAGGCCCCAGGGCGTCCACGTCGGCTGGCCTCTCGCCCATACACGATACCCATACTTTGCGGCGCTGGGAAATAAGTGGTCAAGTTAAGAGCCATATGCAAATAAACTACTGTCGAGGCGTTATAGGATGTGACAGTTTTTTTTGTCTGGGGAGGAGGAATTCCTCATTGGATACCTCGGGAGTTTTGGAGGCATACCCGACTCCATTGGGGGTGGAACCCAACGGCCTACGGACTAAAAACCTCCTCCCCTTTCTCCACTCAATCTTTCAGGTAAAGCTTTTGCATTCCGTCTGAAAGATGGCTGTCTTCAGGCGTTTTAATGTCTTTGCCTTTCCCACTCGTCCTTGATTCTCTTTTTTATAATGCCACCCCACACGGGAGAATGTGACAGATGGCGATTCATTTAATGCAGTATAAAGGGTACCAAGCAACAACTACAAGATTGAACTGTAAGTCACAACTCAACCTAATTAACGATCTTCGGATTTTTTCCTATACTTATGCTGTGAGACCTTGCTTCTTGCTAAATTTCATGATACTAGGTCAACGGAAAGTACCCGTACGGTTTTGATTTATTGGTAAGTGTCAAAATATGCAAATTTTGCGACATTTAAACGGCCGTATCTTTTGACTGCGTCGACTTAGAAACTTGATTTTTTTACAGCTCCAAGGGACCTAAGTATTTAGTATTAATTTCAACTTGATACCTTTCCGCGTTCACGAGAATTGAGAAAAAAGACGTTGACCGTCAGACGGATAACGAAGTGATCCTATAAGGGTTCTTTTTTCCTTTTGAGGAACGAAACCCTAAAAATAAAATTTATTTTCAAAGCCATTATGTTGAAGTCGGGTGGGCATAAAAAGACTGACACTCAAGATTTGTGGTTACATTAGAACTTACTTCTTGTAGCGTTGTAGTTGCGTTGATATAGTTTGTTAAATCGGGAGGCATATCAGGCGGCAGGGCTAGGGGATCGTCGTAGAAGTCTGGGCTCCAGTCGAAAATCTAAATAAAAAAACTTATTTTAATAGACTGAACTAATAAGTAACTGGAGTCTTAAGCATATTCACACACTTTCAGCAGCGTCTATCCTACATTGTCCAAGCTCGCATTCTGACTTATGTAGTCACGTATCTACTGTACAGGCATTAAAGTGCCCCAGTAGACTAGTGGTGCAAGGGAAAGTCGAAGGTACCAGAGCACGCTCTAGACAGCCGTAGATGAGATGGACGGATCTAAAAAAGCCCACAGTAGAAATCCTTAGGAAGCAGTAGAGGAGGATTACAAAGCGAGTGAAAAGTAAAGTTTATCTTCGCATTCGGCAGCCCACAATATCAGTATAATTCTTGATACAGTACGCAGGTATGTACTGTGTATTAGCTTCATATTGTAACATTCTTTTTTCTTTTTAAAAACAATAACTGTTGAGTTTCTTGCTGATTCTTCTCCATATAATTTACTTTCTGAACTGGTGGTAGAGTCAGGAAATTTCATGAGAAGCACAAGTTGTCCTAATTGAAACAAATCATTTCATTTCGAGTTACAAAGTAAGACGACGACCGACCAGTCTGCCAATAATGTAACGCTAAAGAAGTAGCAGATATCTGTCATAACATATTACCTAATAACAGATTTCATAAAGAAGTTTCTGTAATTACGTACATCCAAGAAGGTTTCATCATCAATTCACCTACCCTATTTAGTTTAATGATGACGCACGGAGTCTTGTTCTTGAATCCGAAGTAGTTCTCCTTGGAGCAGCCTCCAAACTGACTGATATTGAAGGAGCAGACCTCGTTGCGAGGGGGCTTGGAATCGCCACATTCGCGCTGGTTCACCCCTTTATTGATGAGGAGGGTTTTGTTCTCATAGGCTGCAAAAAACGACAAAAAATTTTAAAAGAAAGCTTAGAAAGAAGGAAAAATATATTCGACAATGTTGCCACAGACATAACATCGATATAGTAGATATAGGTGTCACAATTTCGTCTGTGACACCCACAGGTGACACCACCCAGAATGGGTGTAATAGCATGCCAATAAATTGCTTACAAAGAAAGGCGCTGTAACCCTGGTCACTTAGCTTACAAGTCACTTTGTGATTATATAGTGTAGTGATATGGTGAAATTTGCGATGGATTCCTTGATCCTTTCTATAATTCCAACAGTCCGAAGATCTAAATTTCCACTAATAGTTTACATTCTTTGCCATAACTTTCTCTAATATAAATACTTACTTGTGTTTTACTGACATCACTTTTGGCTAAATTGTGCGCTATTTCCGTTAACTAGAGATTTAGATAGAAGGATATCCTGGCTTAAGAACTCAAGCCAGTGGTTCAATAAAAGCACCCGATCATTATTCAGAGCAGAGTCAAAGGTTTAAGTGGCAATTTAAACCTTTGATATGATCGCCAAACTTCGATAGAAGAGGGACCAAAAGTCCTTTAAAGATCCTCAGTAAATGCAGAAACGAATCGAATTTTCAATACAATCATCATCATCAATTCAAAACTCAATACCGGCCTACTTCTGAGCACGAGTCTCCTCATAGAATGAAAAGGGTTTCGGTAATAGTCCACCACGCGAGCCAAGTGCAGATACTCACGCGCTAAAAACTCGTTGATGTTATCCACGTACTTCTTGATCTGTGTGTCGTTATCAACCTTGTACCAAATCAAAGCGCCCTCTTCGTATAGAATCGGTCTGTGTCCCATGCCTGGGTTGTCACCTGAAATTGATCCGGTAAATACCTATACATAATATTATTTTTATTAGAATTGTTTAGAAATATTAATGATTTTATACTTATTTCGTAGTTTAACGACATAATATTGTAGTATTGAAACGGGACTGACGTGTCCCGTCGTGACCACGATGCAGGGATCGTGGGAAATCTGGCTCAAAATATCGACAAATAAAATTGCCTTATATATCGTGGAATGTATGTTGTACATTTAGCAATATTGCTTAGAATTATTTCGGTATCTTCCTTACTAGAGAATATCCGAGATTTCATCTGCGTAGATTTAGCTTCTAAAAATCCCTTGGGAACTCTCTGATTTTCAGGTTTAAAAGAAACCTATGTTACAGAATTCAAGCTATCTTTGTACTATGCCATGTTGTCATGCTGGGGCACTACTATAATACAATAGAATATAATAGACGTAGGAACATATGTATCCAGTGCTTCAGCATGGGTTATCACTTACCACCCTCAAAATAGCGTTGGTGGTTATTAAGGCAAAGAATTCCTGTGCTTGTCAGGAAAACCTTATAGTCCCACAATCCTATATTAATGACAGCGTCGCTAGTATATATTAAAAATTTAATAAAAGCAAAATTTGAACAGGCATAAAAATTAGTTAATTTGGCCACCAAGCAGATAAGTTGGTGGCACTATAAATGTCATCGTATGATTGTAATCTATCTACCGAAATTGTGAACTGTCGAAAGATTACAATTTAACGCATTATTTTTCGGTAGATTGTAATCTGTTAGGTATATTAACCCGATAGAACCTACTACCTGGTTCCTGGTTATTTATGTCAAACCCTAACTTAACCTACAAGGAAGAGACAAGAAAACGTAAATACAATGAATATTTCAAAAATTTACACTCAGAACATTGAACGGTTCACAATCTGTCGACAGTTCGCAATCTATCGAGAAAAAAAGCGTTAGATTGCAATCTGACGGTTTTGCAATTTTACGGTGACATAAATACAGATACCACTACCACCACTACAGCCCATTAACGTCCCACTGCTGGGCACAGACCACCACTCTCATTCCTATGAGCACCACCACGCTGCTCCAGTGCGGGTTGGCGTGCACACATTACAGTTACACCTACCAATAATAGAGTCAGCCAGCGTGAAGTAAGGTATCCGGTCGTCCATGGCAGAAAGAAGGCCGCACATGCAGAGCGAGAAGAAGATGACGATGCAGATATACATCACCAGGTAAATCAGGCCTATCACTCCTGGAACACAGAGTAAAATAATAAGGTTGCCTGGAAGAAATTGCTACTTAGCAATAAGGCCGCCCTTTGTACTTCTTTGTTTTATTTTATGTTTTCTGTAATTTACTTTTGATTATGTGTGGTACAAATAAGGAGTTTAATAATAATAATAATAATAATAAAATCTTCAAATAGGAACTGACCCCCGATTGTGTAAGGAATCGTAATCGTTTGTCAAACGGATAATTCGACCTGTTTGAGGAGTTCATAGATGCACGGCAAAAAGAATCCTGTGAACAATACTCAATACTCAATACTCAATATCATTTATTCAATATAGGTACAGTGAAGGTACACTTATTGACGTTAAAAATTAAACGTATAAAACATGATGGTGATAATCGGTAACGGTATCTTAAGAATAAAGCTACGAGGGTTCCAAATGCGCCCTGGTCTGAGAAGAGCCCACAACAAACTCAGCCGGGCTTTTTTATTATCACCATCTCACAAAATCATCATAACTGAGTAACTATCCAGAGCCATAGAGCAAATTATTGCCAAACTTCTTAAACAGTTCATCAGCGTCAAATGATTACGATTTGCTTAAAATTGGGCCTCTGATTAACTGCCTCGATGATATAGTGGTATACATGTTGGGTTTTTCTGACAGAAATTCTTAGTACTAACTTGCCACCAAGCTTTGGTACCTACTACCATGCCTTTATTTACACGGTGAACCGTGTGAATAAAGGCATCTTGAGTCCGCATTAGTGCTAAACATTGAACAATGACCATTTATTTGATACAAAGACCTATGTGATTGGAGTTTGTCATCTTGTATTTAGATATTCTACCCTAATTCTGCAATGGCAAAAGATTCGTCGTTTCTGTTATAAAGAATCAAAGCTATTCGTACTTTTTTAGTATCATAAAATTTTATGCCATAGTGTGGTTGTTTAATGGTTGTCCTTCAAATCACGCGGCAACTGAGCAACGGTCGGCATGAATATTGTTGAGGACATGGAGAATGACATAGGCTATTTTTTCTCCCGAAAAATTAGGGAGTTTCCGCGGGAATTGAAAAAACTTATTCCACGCGCACGAAGTCGCGGGCATCTAGTACCTAAGTTTTTCCGGGTTGAAAATTACCCTTTGTCCATCCACAAATTTTGCATGGAAGTAGGTATATAACAGCTTGCTCTTTCTGTGAGAAATGGGCTGGGAAGTGCAAGTTATCTATTCAATGCACAGCAAATACATGCTCAAAGATGTATACATATCTCATACACTCGCGTTCGGTTCCGTAAAAACATCAAAGCGAAGAACGTTCAAAAGATTTTCGCATTTAAATAATATCGAATACTGGCGAGATTTCGCACAAATCTGCGGATGCCTTACACTAAACAAATTTCCGCTAGTGCATAATATACGTTATGAATTTATGGTGGCGGAACGTAAACAGGCCATGACCGGTTTTCAGAGAATGTGCTATTTCAGTTAGGGATCGATTCGATACGGCTGTAGCACTTCACTACTTTAGTGCTAGGAGTAGGTAGGTTGTATATTCACGTAGTTCTGTTTAGGCTCATCGCTCATTGGAAAGTCGAGGCGGAGACGAGGCGACACACTTTTAACACATCTGCGTGACATTGTGCGGAAGCAGGTGATATGGCTCGACCGTAACAATACGCTGATTATCATCGGAGCGGGTGTTGTGCTCGGGGACCACTGGTTCGACCATATACGAGTATCTTTGGAAGTCCTATATATAGCGTAATTCAGAGAAAACTTCGTAATCGTGATTCAGGCTCTTCGTGTTCTTCGTGCGCTACTAGTAGTGTCATCTATTGGTTTATGTGCGGACTGCGAAGACCGCCACAACACCAAAGACAAGGTATAACTCGCAACTACCATACCCCTTAAAGGTTTGCCCGCTACCAACTTAAAACGCATCACCATTACCACCGGAAGATGTTGCAGTCGAGGCCTAACTTGTTGTGGAGTTAAAAATTGGCCTATTCCACTTGTACCCTGTCCCACAAGGTAACCTGGGGGGGTACATCGACATTGATGCACGAGTCGCCAGTCGCGGCTTCGAGTGTTGGTCATGTGCGCGATACGCTTTACAAAGTCACAGCCTAGTAACCGCAGGCAACGAGAATAAACTGTGCCACTGGTATTCTAGAGTGCTTTAACGGTTTTAGTACTATTTCACAGAAATAAATATGAATCCTTTCTAAGAACCATAATACTCGTATAATACTTTAAAAAACTCTTTTTGTGGATATCGTTAAAATTAACTTATTAAAGAAACGATTCAAATGCCACGAACAATAAATACAGGAAGTTCATAGAGTCAACTCCCACTCATTGAACTAAAGGAGTAGAAATTTGTTAGGTACTGATTATGTCATCATGAATGTGCAAATAATTATAAAGCTAGTCACATACTGTACCTTCTCTCAGAATGAGAATACGGAACCATAGTCCACCACGCTAGGTAAAATAAGCTGATTGGCTTTCACACACGTTTGATAAAATAATGAAAATCAGACATAGAGATTTCCTCACGATGTTTTCAAGTGATTTTTAATTTGACTCCGAAAAATTACAGGTGCGTGTGCACGGAATTCGAACCCCGAGTCTGTCAACTATTCTCTAACTTTGCCACAGTATTTGGCCAGTAGTAATTGGGTATTTGACTACTAGTGAAATAAATTATTTTTTAGTGATAATTAAATAAATGATTCCCAAAAGTCGTAATATCCACGTCCCTTGCTAGTTTTATTTTGAGTATCCATTTTAAACTATCGATTAAAGTAAAAAAGTGCGTCGAACTTTGATGACGTCACAACTTAAAATTTCATACAAAATCCATATTAAGCACGCGTTTTGACGTTTGAATAAAAGTTGCAGATTTGATTAGTTGTCAAATACCCAATTCTAATAGTGCCTACTGGCGTTTTACGGTGACCAAGTTAGATAGCAATAGCCTAAATCAAAACCCGGCTTAGGTATTACTAGGTAGGCCTATTGACAGTCGCAGTTTGAGGGTTTAGTATGTGTCAAATGTGTCCCTTTTGTGTGGATTGAATGTAAGCGAGCGAGTCAAGAGTGTTGTGTATCGAACAAACACTCCACCGCCACCCCTAACCCTTTTATGAACATGTGTGGTACCACAGACTGATTTATTATACACTAGCAAACTTGCCCGCGACTTCGTCCGCGTGAAATAAGTTTTTTGAATTCCCCCGGGAGCTCCCTAATTATTGAGAAAAAAATATATATATATAGCCTATGACACTCACAAATTATGTGGCTTTTTATTGGTACCAGAACTTTGTGAATCGGTTTAGTAGATCCAGAGATTACCTCCTATAACGTCACAAACTCACTTTAATTGAGCGGGAATTTCCCGGTATAAAAAGCCGGGAAATCCTTTCCCGAGATTCAAAGTATCCCTTTACCAAATTTCATCACTGTTGAACGTGATAGGCCGCGAAAGCTTCGCAGACAGACAGGCAGACAGACACACTTTCGCATTTATAATATTAGCTGTGATATTATTTGATATATATTTATTATATTTATATTTTATATTATATTATTACTAAAATTCTACATCAATGTGGTATGTGGCACAATCACTGAGTATTAAGTAATTTAAAAAAGTGCGTTGACATTTGATGATGTCCCAATTCAGTATTTGGTATTTCATATCAAATTCTATCCTAAACTCGTTTTGAAATTTGAAAAAACTTACATGATTTGATAAGTAGTTCCAATTGAAATCATCATTTCCACACATTAACGGCTCATTGCCTTGCATCCAAAACTAACACAGGAGATTAGAGAAGATATAATACCTACCTGAAAATCTTGGTACTGTCACGTCGTTTCTTAAAACCTAAATCGGTCCAATCGAAGTCAAAGGCATCAGCTAGTTAGTTCGTTTTAAAACTACAAACGCAGTTGGTTTGTGCATAACTTACGTAGCTGTACCTTAACTATAGCCTACGTAACTTAGCCCTTAGCGATAGAGTTTCTAGTATTCTAGTTCAGTGGTTAAGATATTTGGTGACACTCTGAAGGATCCATCTTAAATAACAATATGTAGGTATTTATCTCTCTACAATCGCAGTTGAGAGATCATTGCGATCGTCACTGCACTGAAACAATCATTTTAATATCGTTTTATGGGGATCCATCCTAACTAACTAAATTACTTGAATTTAAATTGAGGTACTTCCAAAAGACATTAAATCTATGTGATTACACTAACAGAGTTTAATTTAAATTTTATAAGCATTTTCCTGACGTCACAAATTGTAACTAGATGGTGCCCGCGACTTCGTCTGCGTCAAAAATCCCGTGGTAACTCTGATTATACGGGATAATTATGGGTGTACAGCTCAGCCCTACCCCTAACTATTTTACAACTTACTATAACATATCACATCTATCACCCACTAAACCTAAGTCAAAGCATTCACTTATGTGTTATTTATACTCAAGGCCAAAGCTATGTTCTTCCCCGGGATGTAACCTATCTCTGTACTAAATTTGGTACAAATCGGTAACTCATACAAACTCTCTTATTTTGACGTACTGCTTTGACCAGTTATCACCATCCAGTTGCCGTAGGCCGTTTACAGTCCGCGCACGAGCTCCGAGGAATCGGGGTCCGAAGAAACGACGGCTGTACGCCACCCCCGATCGTCGCTCCATATCCAGCTCGCTCTCAGCACTAGTTTCGAGCTTGACGCGTGTTATTTTGTGACAGCAGTATTGTTTTGCAATTTAATCTTAGTTATTACTATAACATTCCATAGGATTCCTCAGAAGTCGCGCGCGGACTACTATAGGTGTTATACCTAAGTAGTTAGTAGATGGGTATATATGAAAAAAAAACACAAAAAAATTAGTTCCACTTTTGGCCACAGGGTCAGATAAGTTCTTTGAAAATTCGTTCAGTGTTCGAGCTGTTCAGCTATGCACTTCCACTGACCATACGCCAATCTAAGTCACAGGACATATTCAAAAATGCTGTTAAGAATCATTATATTGCAAACTAATGACGACAATAAAAATTATTCTTTAAGCTGAGTCGAAATATATGTAATAAAATACATATGTATTAGTATATTTTATAATGTGTATATATATATATAAAATTTATATTTTGATTATATGTTTATAATATATGTTTATGTATTATAGTATGTAGTTATTTGAATGTAAGTATATTATAGAACTACCTGTAGTCTATTCTCCTTTATTTTCTCCTTTTCCTAAGGTTGCCTGGTAGAGATCGCTACCTAAGCGATAAGGCCGCCTTTTGTAGCCTATTTTTGTGTTAATTTTATTTCCTATTTTTGTAAATATAAGTTTGTGGGACTATACGCCACCGATCATTCACTCTGCCACCGAACCACGGAGGCCGTAGAGCTAAAGTCCTAGGTATAATACAGATAAATGTAGCTCTAGGTACCTGTAATATCGACGTCGGGGGTGAATGTCCGCCCCACCCTGTGTCTGACGCGACTCGATGGGAGAGGCTGCGCATTGCCAATCAATTAAAGAAAACTAATAAAAGAATGGAAAGTTTCTATACCTATTTACATACATATATATTTTTTTTATGTATTATATATATTTACATACATATATATGGGCATGATTTATATAGTAATTAGGTTAGGCTAGCTTACATTAGATTCTATTGTATTATTTTCAATTAAAGTATTTTCTTCAATTAAAAAAAAAAATACATACCGTTAAGGAAAATTGTATTACCCCCGGCAAAAAGGGGGGTGATATAAGTTTGACGCGTAAATTCAAATTTAAATGTTTTTTTATTCAAATAAACTTTTACAAGTGCTTTTGAATCGTCGAGTGAATCTACCACTGGTTCGGTATGCCAATCCTACCGAGAAGAACCAACAAGAAAGTCGATGGTTGCTCTTTTGAAAAAAAAATTACAATTTCATCAATGTGTAGATACTTGAGTAAGTAATAAATAAGTAAGTTTTAAGTCCGTATGATATCATTCTTATTTTATAAATTCAAAAGCGTTCTTGTTTCTTGGTCTGTTCTTCAATCACGCCGCAATAGACCAACGGATCGACGTGTTTTGCGTGGGCATAGTTGAGGACCAGGAGAGTAACATGGATTACTTTTATCCCGGAAAATTAAGTCCAGTTAGTAATTTTATTTACAAAAGTAAATTGTTTATTTAAACGGATTTTACATGCAATTTAAAAGGAAACCCCGATACGTACTTATATATACATATTAAAAGGAAAAAGAATCTTAATAACATGAAAGGAAACTTTCAACGTATTTATACGTTGAAAGTAACGTAAAAGAAAAGTCAATATTGTAATATCTACCTTATATAAAAGGAAAAACTAACGGACTGAAATAAATATAAATGCACATTTCAAACGGCAAGTTATTTTCAGATCTTTTATAACATGACGTAGCTCCGTATATACTGGAGAATCTACAAATATTATATAAACTGGATCATGAAATATGAAATGCGTTTACATTTTATCTATCATATTTTATAGCTTAGATACAAAGTTATTTAAAAAGCTTTTGATTTAAAGCTCTATGAAGCAGAAATAGGTTGGTTGAATATTATGTAAATGATAAAAGAGCATGGACGTGACCCGCCCCAGCAATTCTAAGGACAGCGGTTACTTAAGTATAAAAGAATTTACAATTACATCAATGTGTAATTGATGTAATTGTAAATTCTTTTATTCAAAAGAGCAACCACCGAATTTTTTCTGGTTCTTCTTGGTAGGAATGATATTGCAGTCGTACTTATATTAACTCGAGTATTCAAAAGCACTTGCCAAAATCTACCTTAATAGAAAAGGTTTGGATTTGTATTTGTAGAGACTAGAGGTTGAAGATTACTTTTATCACGGGGTAAGGTACCTACTTATAATATAACTAGCTGATGCCCGCGACTCCGTCAGCATGGGTTGAGGTGTTTAAGGGGTAAAAAAATAGATAGTAGCGGTTCTCAGACCTACTGAATATATGCATAAAAATTTCATAAAAATCGGTCAAGCCGTTTCGGAGGAGTTGGTATGGTAACATTGTGACATGAGAATTTTATATAGGTATGTCACCGTAAGATTGTAAAAACCGTTAGATTATAATCTAACTCGCGAAATTGTAAACTGTCGATAGATCGTTCAATGTTCTGAGTGCCAATTTTTGAAATATTAATTGTATCTATTTACGTCTTTCTTGTAGGTTAGGTTAGGGTTCGACATAAATAATTAGGTTCTATCGGGTTAATATATCTAACAGATTGCAATCTACCGGAAAATAATGCCTTAAATTGTAAACCCGGCTGAGTTGATTGAGTGCTCTTCGCAGATCAGGGACGCGTTTGGAACCCTCATAACTTTAGTTTTAAGATGCCGTGGTTAATTATTAGCACCATCACGTCTTATACTTTTTAAATGAGACGTTCTACTGTGTACCAATCATAGGTATAAATGCAAAAGTGTTTGTTTGTTTGTCTGTCCTTCAACGCAACGGAGAAACCGATCAACGTGATTTTTGGCATAGGTTTAGTTGAGGTCCTTCAGAGTAACATAGGCTACTTTTTATCCCGGAAAATTAAGGAATCAATAAAAAACTTTAACCACTCGGACGAAGTCGCGGCCATCAGCTAATAACTATACAGATATATACAGTTCAAGATACATAATCAGTTTCCCTAATGAAACCTACGGCAGGAGGTTTTATTTGCGTTTAAACTTTGCGGCAGGAGTCACGGTGCACTATGGATGTGTCCCTACAAGGCTTCAAAACCTATTAAAAAAAAGATACGCGCCGAATTGAGTACCTCCTCATTAATTAGAAGTCGGTTCAAAATGGTGGTTTCTTCTTTATGAGTTACATGACATTTACATCATATGAGTTTGAACAGATTTGACACGGGTATGTTTATAGATATACCTACTTGCTCGACCTGCATCTAAGGATGCTATGAATCTGGTTGAATCCATAAATCTGATTTCTTGAGAATTGTTTTTTTTTTTGTTTAACTTGATTTTTGTTGCTCTTTTAGTGTTCCATGTTGTCTAATTTTGTTAAATAGCCATTATATTTTAAATTTCATGGATTAGATTATAATGGGGCTGACATGTAATTAATTATAAAAGCCCCTAAATAAATAAAGAAAACAAAAGGAATATCGTGCTTTTGTACTAAGTACATAAGCACGATATACCTAACTCATAAGTACCTATGGAATATAATGTAGATTTTAAGTTATTTTTTATTTCGGTAGGTCGTTTCTAGTAATCGATATCAATAAGTTGTAAAACAATAAATAGGCCGTTCTTCGGTGTTTAAAGGATGTAAATACCATCGGTCTTGAGAGCAGTTTCATGAAAATGAAGATTCTTCGAAAAGGATTTAGGTAATTTACTATTTTTTATTTTCATTGCTTGCGACATGCCGAACACAATGAAAATAATATGCTATTAAAATTTAAAATATGCCCATTCGGCAGCTCACAGTAATAAGTAAGTAATAGTTATAGGACCATTTAATTACACAACATGGTACGGGGTACTTATGTAAGGTAGAGTTGAGGTACAAGTACCTACAACTAAGTATTTTCCTAAACTAATTAACTTTTGCAACCATAAATACCTATTTTTTATCTGTTTTCATTAGCACGAAATAGTAACGTTTCCAGTTTCCAAGTCCACACACACACACACAAATACGCACCTGAACTTGCTATACTTATACCTACTATAAATAAGTAAGTAGGTATAAAAAAAAATTAGAACTGCTTTTTCTAATTGTAATTAATAAGACAAAATTGTAAAACTACATTATACTTATTGTAAAACCCTGTGAACGTAATTACAAAATTTTGAAAGATTCAGGCACTTTGGCAATTCCTGAGTTCTTATCAAATGTGCTTAAGATTTTAATATATAATATATAATAGGCTTTTATCCCAGTAAATCAAAGAATTCCCGCGGGATTTTTCAAAGCCCTGAATCTATGCGGACGGAGTCGCAATCGATAATTAAATTCTTTTTGAAAAACGCTCCCATTCCAACTCTACATTTCCCGACTTCCTAAACTATTGATACAGATTAAATGAAAATAAGTAGCCAATCCAGCAACTATTTTTTATGTGCTATGAAAGCAAATTAAAAAAGAGGAAAGTACTTTTCCCAAAAATTAACAAATACCATAATTTTAATCAGTCCAAATAATTTTTATAATATGTTTTTGTAACAGTTCGTTTGATCTGTTACAAAAACATATTATAAAAAATTGCGGATAATTAAGAAACTTCCCCAGTGTGAGAAACACTATAATAACAAAAATTACAAAAAAGTGAGTACATTCACAGCAGCAAAGCCTTACCCCATCGTTTCCCAGTCCGTCCAAGGAAGGTTCTTTCCTCAGGGTTCCAGATAGCGTACTGGACCCTCTGGAGGAAGGGTCGCTCAGGAGGTCTCCGGCTGTAGTTCACCACACCGTTGGGCTTGTCCGCTCCCATGCTGGACGCACCACCAAATGAACTGAATGACCGAAGAACCGACATTGATGCATTATTTAAATAGATGCTACAATGTTGTAGTTTTATTGGCAGCTTATGCCTAAGGATTTTGCGACTCTCAGAGGACTTATTTAATTATGATATGTATGGAATATGGATTTAGTTTTGGAGAAAGATAGTCTACTTTGTAGAGTAATGTTTCCATCTGGGTTAAATTTTTCAAAGGTTTAATTTCTTTTTGGACGCCTAGCCTCGCTGGATATGCATGGATAATATATTATTTTAAACTTAACTTAACTTAATCTATCGTGCAATGTAGTAGTCATAATCATTTTTATTTTGCCATTTTTCTTTTTTGATCAGCGATAAACAGATGTGTTATTATGACTTATTAAGCAAATATTACTGAACCTCTTTTAAAAGTTTACCACTCTACTGCACAGCACCGGTGCTTTTATTTTCTCTGATCTAATCAAAACAAGTATCGTCTTAAATAGGTACGGGTAACATTACAAATATAAACAATTAAATACAGGTTATTTCCTTATTCGTGAAGAACTTCAGAAGTAATTCCTTTTTACGCATAATTACGACTGAAAACATACGCTTTGACCTACCAACTCGACTTGAAAAATAATCCAAAATGTAAGTGCATAGCATCTTTACATAGCAACCTACAAAAGGCATAATAATCAACTTCAGAAATTGGGCTGTCTCGTAGATTAATCTTTGCTATTCGTCACAGATCCGCCCAAATCTGCCCCGAACCAGCTTCGTCGCCGCCCGCCCTACCAATTAACATCTCACCTTGCCCTAGGGGTGATTAGTTGACTGAAGCCTGAGGCAACTATTTCTCGATGAGATTAATTCCATACTCCATTTTTACTCCAATCGTACGCGATACCTATTTTAGATGTTTTTTAAACGACTGCCTGAAAAAAGGAGTATATTGTTTTCAGGGTTCATGTATGTATGTATGTATGTATGTGAGTTTGTATATACCACCATAACTTCTATACGCCTGAACCGATTTTGATAAGTGAGGTATCGTTAGAATCCCTAGTTTATTCCGGGTGACATATAGGCTAGTAAAAGTTTTAAAAAATATATGAAAATATGGGGTGACCATGGTCCCGCATTAAAGACTAAAGTTGACAAAAAAAAACGAAAATAAGATTAAGTATATAAATCAGCATCTAGAAAATGATGAGTAGATTCCAAAAATATAATATAAAACTTTAGTTCAATATCCAGTGATTCACAAAAAAATATCATTTAATAAAACTGTGAATAAGATTCTAATTTAACTAGATTAATATAGTATAGTAATGTAGTATATTTTTAACTTTTTAGATCGTTTTTTAGCAGGGCAGTCGTGTTCTTAATTTTTTTTTAATTCTGACTTGTTTTATTTTTATAGTAACAATGTAGTTGCAATCAGTTATGTTGTAATAGTCTCGTTGGTCTAGTGGTTATCACGGTCGACTGCGGCCGACGAGGTCCCGAGTTCGAGTCCCGGGTCGGGCCATAATTAAGTATTGTGTTTGGAGCAGCGTGGTGGGTCTAAGCTCTAATTCCCTCTCTCCTATAAGAGTGGAGGCCTGTACCCAGCTGTGGGACGTTAATAGACTGTAGTGTAGTAGTAGTGTGTGATATTATAATTACTAGATGATGCCTGCGACTTCGTCCGCGTGGATTAAAGTTTTTCGATTAATGCGGGATTTTCTTAATTTCCCGGAGTATAAAATAAACTCAGAATGCAAACTACCTCTATACCAAATTTCGTTAAAATCGGTTTAAAAGATGGGTCGTTAAAGCGTAGCAGACAGACAGGCACACTTTCACATTATATATAATATTAGGATGATCCCGTCGAGGCAGTGGCAGTGCTGTGGTTATTTAACCACAGCTCCGGATTCGTTTCCCGGCGGAGTCAATTTACAGTATAGTAACGGCTGTTTTAAAACAACGGTGTGGTTTAGAAGTTCGACCACATGTTCAGGAGATGGCAGCTATGTTAGTGTCAAAATTAAAGCCACTGACATATATTACTTATCCATTGAAGGTTTGCTATGAAATAATAACATTTTCATAGTAAATCTTCAATGGATAACCTATGAAATCTATGAACCTTGAGAACTTGAGAATAGGGAAGCCTGTAGGAAAGTGATGATGCGGTCAAGTTAGCCATTGACTGCGCAAGGGCTAACTTGTAGCGTAATAAAAAATAAATCTATACGTATAGTTTTGTTGAACAAAATCACCGGTCATCATCTAGGTCTATAAAACTGCTATAGATAAATCCTCCAGGTTTGCTCGTTCCTTAATAACGCAATCAATAACTCACCATCAAGAATAAGTAATTGATATCAAACATGTCATAAGCCATGTTTATGTTGCCCAGCCCAAACTATAAAGTGATTAGTCTAAGTAAGTTTCAATTACCACAGCTATTAGGTTAGGAATAGGCCAATAGAAAGCAGACTTAAAGCCTTAAGATTGTATTTTCGAATGCATATTTTATCGAGTAATGACCTACCTGTTCCTGGAAATTGGCATTCCTTAAGCTAGCCATTGACCATTGACTGACTAGTAGTTTGACTTAGGTCAAATTACTGGAAGAAAGGTCTTTATCAATAATTTTCAGATGGTAACAAAAATAACGCCAAGTTTGATCAATAAAATGAGTTTTCAGTTGAAAAGGATTTTATTCATTTTTAAAACTTGTGCTTGTTATGTACATTATAGGTATCTTTATTTAGGATACTTCAGTAAAATAATTTAAATTACGTGTTGAATTACATACTATTTTTAAATAAATTTATTACGAATCATAATAACGACACAAGACACAACACAAACATTTTGTACTGGTTGCAGGTTAACTTTATTTTTACAATAATAAATTATAATTAACTAATATTTATTTTTATTTTTAATTATTAATTAATTTAATCTATCTACATAATATGTTACGAAAATACAATGATTTACCTTTATATACCTTTTCTCATATTATGGTACTAAACTAGTACGTTACTATAATAAATTTTCTATTATGAACTACTATTAAGTTTCTTAAATCTTAAAACTAAATGAAGTTTTTACTATAAGAATGAAAATCATTGAGGTACTGGTACTAGGTGCGTCAATAATTTCGTATTTCATTAATCGTTTTTCTATATTATGGACTTGGAAAGCTTTCAAGTCTTAAACCTATAATTATTACATATATTTTTTTCGTGTTGGTTCATTTCATAAAAATTCTTAAGCTCGCCACTGACGGCAAATTTTTTATTTTTTTTTAAATAAAATTAATTAATGGATATAGGAATGATAGACGTAGTGTAGGTATAAACAAAGTCATAATATGAAGGGTGATAAAGAATCATATTCATAAATTCAAAAGCTTTGGTTCACCGTCACACCATTCTTAGTAAATAATTAAAATTAAACTTAATAATTAATTGATTAGACACTAATAAGTAGGTATGTATTAATAGTTTTCTAATATCAGACGATTTTTCGAGTTTCAATCTCCGAGAAGCTACTATTCTTATAATAATTATACTAGAATTTTAATTTAATAAAATAAATGGGTAAAACATAGATTTCCTATGCCTTAGGTAACTTTAAAGCCTACTAAGGTACGTTGTACGTTACAATTTGCCAAACTTATGAGTGCGTTTTTCTTTTATTTAACTGGTTTAACGGCTCTGGATTCTAGTCTGAGCTATGAGTGCGTGTTGCGGAAGCGCCACTGTCTAGTAAAAACCCAGTCTTTCTTGACATGGCATCTTTCTTATAATTAGCTAAAATAATTTATATTGTGTGGTGGTTCGGAACCCTTTGTGCGCGAGTCTAACTCGCACTTGACCGGTTTTTCAAAACTAAATATAATATCAACTTATTACGTAATGACCCGTTGTCCTAGGTGAGCGAACGCGGCAAAGCGACGCGACAGTATCAGAAAGTAGCTGACGTTGTCGTGAAGATACGTCAGTCATTTTTTATGGCGTTGTATTGCATCGCGTCGATTCTGTCGCTCACCTAAGACCTTGGACGAATTAACCACGGGACGCGTGATATTCGACCATATTCGCCTTACCTTTCTAGCCGCGAACTGAGTATTTTCGCCATATTTTCACATATTGTGTTGTCATAGTAATCGACTTTTCCATGCACTAGTGTCAATAATTACGCAGAAAAATGACAAGGCACTCCCACCTCGCCCCGCAATAGTTAGTCGAACGTGATTTCATACATTTTTGAAGTGAAAACTTCTTTAGCCGCATTGAGCACTTTTTGGTAGGAGGTAAAAATGTGGATTCGCGTGACCGACATGCTCGCAAACAGCGACATGCTCGCGAACAGCGACATGCTCGCGAACAGCGACATGCTCGCCTTGTTACGAAGACAAAAGGTCCTTAATATAAATATACTACATTCGAAATTAAACTTTAATGCCTTATAGTCCTATTACACTGCACTTTTTGCAGGGGCCTGTGGTAAGGGTGGGTGTGACCACAAGTTAGAGCGTCGCTAATTACACAGCAATAAGGACCAATTTATGGACCCTTACTCCCTAAATCTTATTACACTACACTGATACAAGTGTAAGGTTCCCTGTGAAAAGCGCAGTGTAATAGGCCTATTAGTTAACACTAGGTCAGGTTTATATTTTTTTTTATAAAAAAAAAAGAAAAAAAGCTAAAAAAAAATCGTTTTCACTTCTATCGTTTTTCTTGCGTTTCTTATCCCGTGTTTATTTCATCCAAGCCTAGGACATCGCGTATGGCCCCTGTTGCGGTCTGCTCTGTCATTCTGTGGCAGTGTCCGTGGTGTTAACAGTGGTGGTGTCTTCTATCTGCATAAGGATGCGCACGTAGCCCGATGGTTCTTTGATGCTCTTGTTGTACACTATGTTCCTCGCCCACGCCCGGCATCGAACCGCAACTAGTTGGTTCGCTGCGAAAATAATATTATAGTTTACTAGCTGATGCCCGCGACACCTAATGTTGTTATTAATGTTAATGCTAATGCTAATGTTGTTATGAATGTTAATGTTGTTAGTAATGCTAATGTTGTTATTAATGTTAATGCTAATGCTAATGTTTTTATTAATGTTAATGCTGTGGCAGTATCCCGCCTCGTTGCATTTGTTTCTTTATTTAAAGGTTGTTTGGACGAGATTACTTTCAGTGATAAGACCGCCTTTGCGCACTTATTTATTTTTGCTTGTTCACTTATTTGTTTATTTTTTAATGTTATGTGTTATGTTATTTTTTAATGTAATGTTATGTGTATGTGTGGCAATAAAGTATTTATCTATCTATCTAAATACATCCGCGTGTATTAATATAAAATATAACTTGTATTTTATCTCATTATCTCGTAAGCTAAATCCTATAATGAATAGGTATGTTTGTTTCTTTTTGGCGTCGCTTTTTCGTTTCATCGAATTTCCAAATCACAACGATTCTAGAGAAGTTTCACTTCAAAAATAAAGGTAATTAAAAAAAAATAAAAAACTGCCCTGCCAAAAAACTAACTACTTAAAAAGTTAAAAATCTAAATTAATCTAGTTAAATAAGAATCTTATTCACATTTTTATAAAATTATATTTTTTGTGAATCACTGGATATTGAACTATAGTGTTATATATTTTTGGAATCTACTCATCATTTTCAAGATGATGATTATATAAACTCGCCGGCATATTTAGCGGAACATAAAAAAAAGGTCCATAATTAAAAATATATGGTTTTATTTTAAAATCTACTTACTACACTTCTTTTGTTATTTAAAGTTTCATTTGTTTTACTTAAAATGAGATCACATTAAGAACAGATTTTGCGAGTAAAGGTTATTTGTGAAAAATTGAAAATTTTTGAACTTTTCATGTAAGCGGGAAAAGTGAAATTTAATATTAAAATAACAATTAATTAAATTAGAAAAATGGTGATTAATATCGCGTATTTCCTCCACGTGCTCTTATTAAAGTTTCTACCCGTCCAGGCATACTGAGAATGATGTTATCGATGGTCTCCTGGGATAGTCTCCGCCATTCCTCAACTACGGCGATTCGCAGTTCTCCCACGTTGGCAGGAGCTGGAATTCTGGACTTAACTTTTTTTTTCAGCAAGTCCCAAACGTGCTCTATTGGGTTCATATCCGGTGATCTCGCCGGCCACTCCATAACAGTGATATTCATATCATTAAGATAAGCTTGAGTTACCAGAGCGGTATGCGGCCGAGCATTATCCTGCATAAAAACAAAATGAAAGAATAGAAGCAGTGCGGGGTGTAACCGTAAGTGAGCGTACGGTACGAAGAAGGCTCAAAGAAGCTGGTTTGGGTTCATTTGTGCCCGCCAAGGCTCCAAGGCTCGAGGTAAATCATCGTAGAAACAGGTTAACTTTTGCTCAGAAACATCGACTTTGGAACGCGGACCAATGGAGTAAGGTATTGTTTAGTGATGAGTGCAGAATACTCTTAAATCAAATTGACGGCAGGCAAAGAATATACAGACGCAAAGGAGAACGATACATTCAGACAAATTTTGAAACTACAGTTGCATACGGTGGTGGATCAATAATGGTTTGGGCGGGCATTTGTTTGGGAGTTCGCACAGACTTGGTAGTGATTGACAGAGGGAGTCTGACTGCAGACCGCTATATCAGAGAAGTTTTAGAAGAAAATGTCATACCGTTTGCCCCATATATGGGTGAAGATTTTGTTTTTATGCAGGATAATGCTCGGCCGCATACCGCTCGGGTAACTCAAGCTTATCCTAATGATATGAATATCACTGTTATGGAGAGGCCGGCGAGATCACCGGATATGAACCCAATAGAGCACGTTTGGGACTTGCTGAAAAGAAAAGTTAAGTCCAGAATTCCAGCTCCCGCCAACGTGGGAGAACTGCGAATCGCCGTAGTTGAGGAATGGCGGAGACTATCCCAGGAGACCATCGATAACATCATTCTCAGTATGCCTAGACGGGTAGAAACTTTAATAAGAGCACGTGGAGGAAATACGCGATATTAATCACCATTTTTCTAATTTAATTAATTGTTATTTTAATATTAAATTTCACTTTTCCCGCTTACATGAAAAGTTCAAAAACTTTCCATTTTTCACAAATAGCCTTTACTCGCAAAATCTGTTCTTAATGTGATCTCATTTTAAGTAAAACAAATGAAACTTTAAATAATAAAAGAAGTGTAGTAAGTAGATTTTAAAATGAAACCATATTTTTTTAATTATGGACCTTTTTTTATGTTCCGCTAAATATGCCGGCGAGTTTAGTTAATCTTATTTTCGAATATTTTTTTCAAATTTAGTCTTTAATTCGGGACCATGGTCACCCCATAATTTTTTTTAATTTTACTAGCCTATGTCACCCGGAATAAGCTAGGGATTCTAACGATACCTCATTTATCAAAATCGGTTCAGGCGTATAGAAGTTATGGTGGAATATACAAACTCAGATATATACATACATACATACATGAACCCTGAAAACAATATACTCCTTTTTTCAGGCAGTCGCATAATTAAAATATTGTAAGAACTGAGCCCTTACTAGGTGGTGTAACTCTGACAGCCAGGAGAGGACTCATATAGTCCTCCTGGTTGAGGTAGGGGTAGAACCGTCCCGGCAAACCGCGACCCCAGGGGTACTCGATCTGTGACCCGGCTGAATGCTCGTCCCAGCAGGATATCCACACTTGTTGACGCTGGAAACGTCCAACATGAGAATTAATGTAACACTTCTAAATATAAAGTTCTATGAGAAACTCTTCAATTCAATTTATTTAAAACATGTAGGTGTTTCTTATGATACGTCCTGTTTCGACTCTACCACCGGTTCGGAAAGCAGATTCTGCTGAGAAGAGCCTGCAAAAAACTCAGCAGTTGCTCTTTTTTTTTTTTGAAACATGATATTACAATTCGTAGGTAAGTATTTAAATTAAATACACTAGTGTAAGTTATTATACTATATCCTGTGGGGAGCTGGACCCAAAGTCGGTTGCTTCCATACAACTTTGTCATTAAGAAATTCGTCAATTGTATAGTAGCCTCGACTCAACAAGTGCTCTTTTACGGTTTTTTGTGTAGCGGCAAATGTAAAAGGTCTTTTGGAACTATTTTAAAAGGTAATACTCGACCCCACATAGGATTTCTGCACCTTGCTTAGACGACAATGCGGTATAACTAGTTTAAGCCGGTTTCAACTACGATACTTCAATCCAACACGCATATATGTAAACTAGCGGATGCCCGCGACTTCGTCTGCGTGGTTTGAGGTTTTTGGCTCCCGCGGGAACTCTATAATTTTACTGGATAAAAATGCCTATGTGCTATTTCAGACTATAATCTATCTCTGTGCCAAATCTCAGCCAGGTCCGTTCAGCCGTTGGGGCGTGATTGAGTAACAAACATCCATACATTCATCCAACCAAACTTTCGCATTTATAATATTAGTAAGATATAAGATTGTTAGTGTAGTAAATAAAAATAAAAATAAAATAAAAACACGCGCCCCACATTTTTATGTCAGAACAAAAATGTTGCTCTACATGCATCCACACTAATATTATAAATGTGAAAGTGTGTCTGTCTATCCGTCTATTTGCAGTGCTTTCCCGGCCCATCTTTGCAACCGATTTTGATGAAATTTGGTACAGAGGTAGGTTTATCCCGGAAAATTAAAGAGTTCCCGATAAATAAAACCTAATCCACGCGGAAGCAGTTGCGGGCATCAACTAGATAATTTTATAAGTCGTGTGTCTGTATTAAGTATTCATGTTTCACACCTACTAATATATATGTCACCGTAAGATTGTAAAAACCGTTAGATTATAATCTAACTCGCGAAATTCTAAACTGTCGAAAGATTAGAATTTAACGCATTATTTTCCGGTAGATTGTTATCTGATAGGTATTCAAACCCGATAAAACCCAAGTAGTGCCCCAGGCCGGGCACTGCTTGGTTATTTATGTCGAACCCTAACCTAACCTACAAGAAAGAGAAAAGTAAACGTAAATAAAATGAATATATCAAAAATTTACACTCAGAACATTGAACAGTTTACAATCTTTCGACAGTTTAGAATTTCGCGAGTTAGATTATAATCTAACGGTTATTACAATCTTACGGTGATATATATATATATACTATAGACGTAAATTAATTAATTTACAGACCCCTTTAGCGAATTCGGATAACTATTAGTCTTACCTCGAATTCAGATAAATCTCTGATATGCTGGGTTAAATCTTCAGGCATGTCTGCCGGTAGATCATCTGCAGTGAAGTAATTGGGCTTCCAGCCGTAGATCTGTAGATGAAGTTAAGATGAAGTACAGACAGAGTACACATCATTTTAAACTAGAATTCATTGTTGACTTAGGGTCTCCTCTCGGGGACGAGCGCTATGTTAATAATTTAATCTCATCTTCTTAGAATAAGAACCCGCGACGGTCAGACCTACGATATTTTATTAAAGCTGAAAATGTTTCTACTTATGTATGTCTCTGACAGAGGTATTTAAGTTCTCCGACTATGAAGTTTGGATCGCGGTTGCTTTGGAAGGTATCAGCTACTATTACCTATTCTGTGGTAAGTATCAGGTAGAAAAAGTGGCACCTCAAATTCGTTAAAGTATTAAGCTCCATTTTTTTAATATTTTCATTTGGACTAATATTAGAATCAGAGACACAGGTTGCCCTACGAGAAATAAATCATATTTTCATATGTGTCAAATACTAGAATGTACCACTTTTTTTTCATGCCCAAATCCTTGAATCTCTTATCTTTATCCTAGATACCATCTATCCATAAATTATAAACGTCTTCCTTTTGAAAAACATTAAATTGACCCTAGTTTAGGCTTACTGATCTGAAAAGACAGTACCTTATTGAGTTTCACGAAGACACATGGAGATTCTGGGAATCCATAATTGTCTTCTTTTGTGCATCTCTCCTTAGACGAGACCCATGTTTCGTTTTCGTAGGCTGGAATAAAAGGAAAATTTTATGTTACTTTTGTTCCCTATTTTCCTTAAAATTACAATATTATCTTGTATTTAAATAATTTATATGTGGAGCATTGTATTGAAAATTTCATAAAAATTCTGTCAGTTTCTTCCAGCTCGTCCCTGTCACCCCGTGATACCACCTTTGACTGTGGCATTCATGGCGGCATTAATATCATATTATACGTGTTATAGTCAAACATACTAACATACCTACATGATAATAGTTGTCATATCCCGCCAACCCGCATCGTGGACCTAAGCTCTAATTCCCTCCCTCCTATGAGAGTGGAGGCCTGTGCCCAGCAGTGGGATGTTAATGGGCTGTAGCGGTACATGTTATAGTAATAAAGAGCAGAGGCAAATATAAATCTGACAGAGGAACTTACGTTTAAGAAATTCTTGCAACCCCCCGACGTAATTTGCAAACGATGTGTTTTGGAGGCTCAGCCCTATGGCGCGAGGTCTGGATGCCACGCCGGGGTTTGCCCCTGTAATGGAAAACAAAATGTGGACATGATACTAACATTACTAACTAGCTTATACCCGCGACTTACTCCACGTGTAATAAGTTTTTTTCGATTCTCACGGGAACTCCTTAATTTTCCGTGATAAAAAGCCTACGTCACTCTCCAGGTCCTCAACTATGCCCATGCAAAAAATCACGTCGATCCGTTGCTCCGTTGTAGCGTGATTGAAGGATAAACCAATAAACTTTCGCATTTATAATATTAGTATGATTACTAATACTTCCCGGCTAGATCCTAACCTTGAACGGATTATTTGTTTCCACGGGCTTCTGTTGGTACTTGGTAGCCATTCTCACTATATTATAGAATTTGGACGCGTTCGACTCCCACAGTTGGTCAAACGGCCTCTCGCTCTTTTGCCCCCAGTGTTGCCCGTGAACATAAGACTTCTAGATAAATGGTAAAAACAGGTAAATGCAAGTAAACAGTTGATCATGCCGGGGATCGAACCCTGGACACAGAAGGTCATCATATTATACAATAGGTAGCCAAGTAGGTACCATTAATCAAATCGGATGGCCTTTGACCTAGTTTAAAGTTAAACGCATACGTTTCATATTGTAATGATCACACCTATAGCTACAGTCGAAGTGTGTACGACCGCGGTAATTAAAACTGACGCCTCTAATTACCAGTTTCCCATATAGTATATTTGAAACTGGTATTACATAACGTATGCATGCATTAATAAGGTATATATTATACAACAATTAAACGGTCTTTTTATAAATAATCCCACAAACTTATCTGACCGCGTCGCATACGAGGATCAGCTACTAAATATTAAAAATACATAAATAACAAAAACCTAACAGGCAAAAAAATTTGTTCCAATTTTGGCTACCAGGCCAGATTGGACTGTATTTCGAAGTCAGTTTTTGTTTGACTGCAGTAAGTAGATGAAAATGTACGAATTATGTCTAATCTTTCCGTTGTATGATAGGAGGTTTCGGAGTTATCCAACTTACCGCCAGAAATGCACACTTTTTTTATTCTGTTACAAGTTAGCCTTTCTTTGCGATGTCACCTTGTGGTAAGCGGTGATGCAGTCTGAGATGGTAGCGGGGTAACCTGTTAGGGGTATGACAGTTATATTAAACCCATACTCCAAATCATCGTATGCCAGGACGCTTAATTTGCTTGGCAACAGGGCTTGACTTGGCTTGTGCACTTCGTTTGGGTACCAAAGTGCTGGTGTAATGACCCCGGACTCGTATGTGGTTTTCCGTATTCAATACGTCCCCCAAGGAGAAACGAGGTAGGTACGCTTTTCTAAGGACCTAAACAAATAAAATATCGTGTTGTATGTCCCCTTCAGGCGACGAAATCCGTCCTCTATGAATATGAATCTGTCCCAAAACCGAACCGCCACAGGCCGACCCCACGTAGTCTTGTCTGCCCTACGCCTAGAGTGGCCAGAAAGCCAGAAGCTAACGACGCTGAAGACCTAAAGGCCTACCTATCAAGGAGCCTTCCAGGATGAAGTGGGGCTTATTTTCGTCGATGACGGAGAACAGGCCCGCCATACACAGGGTGAACATCAGCGCAAGCACCGCATAGAACACTGCGTAGAAGGCGAACACTATACCTGCAACAATATTTAATGATCATAATATAGCCTGCATCTTATGTAGATACTTACCCATTTTAATATGGTTCCCAAAGAGTTTCTGGATTTGCCATTACATAGATTTAAAGACTGTGTTAAACAGCATTTGTTAAGTCGAGGTTATTACACTATCGATGATTTTATTAATGACAAAGTTGCATGGAAGCAACCGGCCTTGCATCCAGTGACCCACAAGTCAGTGTAATACTTGTAACGTATGTGTTGTCTACATATTGTAACCTTTCCTTTTCTATGAAAAGAGCAACTGCTAAGTTTCTTGCCGCCTCTTCTCAGTAGAATCAGCTTTCCGAACCGGTGGTAGTCTTAACGTTTTGTGACACAAGTTGTCCTACATGAAATAAATAAATCATTTATCATTTATCAGGTAGGGTTTAATGAAAAATAAATATTGAACTTTTTTTTAAACTAAGGTAAGCCTGTTACGCACGCAACTGCTGCATGGTAATATGATTCAGTAGGCTTACTGTTACTTATCGCTTAAAGTAGCATCATTTTAAAATGTCAGTTTTATATGACAAACCTTGACATCTTTAAAATAAGGATTGTAATCCTGAAACAAGAGCTTGAACAATATTATAATAATACTGCTTTAAACGGTACTAAGCCCCCTGATCTTGAAATCTGGGGATTGTTTGTGAGTGGCTAGGGTTGGATTTAGGTACCTTACAGCAGAAATATTTAAATATTGATCCACGACGTTACTTGAAGTCACGCCTTGTGCCGTGCATTCCTCTTCAACGAATACAACTAATTTGTTAATATTCCTGTCATTATAACTAGGGGATGCTTTAAGGTTTTTTATTCCGGTGAGGTTGCGACAAGCTGCGTCAATCATTGTTGCAAACTCAATTGTTGTGATTGGTTGAATCTGCGACAGTGAAATTTTGGCGAATAGTGAGAGAGTGTTTGTCAATCAGAGATTATTGCGATCACAGTATTTAGGTACGCTCGGGATGGGCTGCAAGAAGGTAATAGACAGACATACATATTAATAAGAGCATGGATGATGACTGTCCCAGAAGAAAGGTCAGTCTCCGTGGGCCCGATGTATTTACTAAGGACGTAGAATGCGTCCATCGGCTATTTCCGTCCCTACAGTTTTAGATGGCGCTGACGTCTGAACCGCACGTTAGTTAGATTATGTCTCTTTCGTAATACCGATAATGCTATCTGTTACTCATCTCAACCCATCTGGCACAAATTGGATATGTTTTATGACCTTTTTTTGTTTTTCTTGAAGCTGGAAGTTACCTCGGCAACATACTCGTAGACTATTCAGCGGGGTAGCGCAGCCAGCGTTCTGGGCACATTGCCTCGTTGCAGTGGGTTGATGATATTTTTTTTAGGTAATTCAGATTTAACTTTTTCAGTTAGAAATTTAAGGATTATCGAGTCGACCGGGTATCCAGCTGGCAGCTTCCTTGGCCAAAGATTATGTTGAGCCATCCAAAGGGGTTATGCTGCCCCTGAATGGGTAGGTATAGTTACCTACTATACCTCACCTACAGTGAGAATTTATCAATGTAAGATTTTAGTTTTTAATTTGGGTTTTAGTTTTTTTTATAAAGTTTTAATTACTGTTATTTACAAGATATTTTAGTTTTCTTTTTAGTTTTTCATGTGCTTATCAACATATCATTTCTTTATATTGATTTAGATGTTATTATATCTACCGATTTCATAGCTTACATATTATTTACTATTTTACTGATTATCGTTCAAAAACTTTGTGGTTGCATCAATTTGGGAACAAATTCCACTCTTATTAATCGTATAGGTTAAATAATGGTTAATGGATGATCAAAATAAACAAGCCGCTCGAGACCAGCAGCAAATGTTCTGTGGAAATCAAGATTCCCTAATAACCACCACCACTCCCTGTCCTTAGCCTTCCTCAACCTGCTTAACCGAGCTTAACCTTCGTCAGTCAAATTATGCCGGGTGCCTCCACTCTGGGACTATTTATACGACTGCCTGAAAAAAGGAGTATATTGTTTTCAGGGTTCATGTATGTATGTATGTATGTGAGTTTGTATATTCCACAATCACTTCTATACGCCTAAACCGATTTTGATAAATGAGGTATCGTTAGAATCCCTAGCTTATTCCGGGTGACATAGGCTAGTAAAATTTTAAAAAAAATTGATGGGGTGACCATGGTCCCGCATAAAGGCTAAAGTGGAAAAAAATAAATTCGAAAATAAGATTACCTATATAATCATCATCTAGATTCTAGAAAATGATGAGTAGATTCCAAAAGTATATATCACTATAGTTCAATATACAGTGATTCACAAAAAAATATCATTTATTAAAAATGTGAATAAGATTCTAATTTAGCTAGATTAATTTAGATTTTTAACTTTTCAGTTGGTTTTTTGGCAGGGCAGTCGTGTTTTTAATTTTTTAAATTATGACTTGTACACAAACATACGACAACAACGGCCATACGACATGCATGCCCTGCCTATTGCCATTTCTATTTGTGTAACCTTGGATTTCTTCATTCCGTGTTTTATCTTCAGGAAAACTCCCAAAATAAACCTTTCGTTTAGCTTGCTGACTGAATTTGAAATTGACTGTCGATTATCGGTGAAAACGCAGAATTTAGTAAGAGTATAAAAATACTACCTACAGTACTTTCTGTAGGAGTTTGTAGCTTCCTGTAAGATGAGTGATGACGCACGCGGTCTGGCAAGCCCTTTGAGGCAATGTTTATAATCGTTGCCTACTTAGCTGGTGTTACGTTTCTAAACTAACTATTTTAAAAGTAAATTTTGGGGATTATCAATCCATAAACTTGTAAACTGTAACCCATATAAAAAGAGTTTTTCTTTTGTGTAATAACACAGATGGGCGTAAGTCATATCAATGTGAAACGATGCCAAGAAAACTAGCTACCTTTCCGCGCCGTCGAACTGAAATTCTACATAGCTGCGACTCCAGACTTGAAATATCTAGTGGCCATCTTGTGTCAAATGTCAATAGTACCTGTAGGTTGCGTGATGCGTCGACCTACGTAACTCGCTGCACGTACGTCTACGTTCTCTGGGAATCCGTACTATCCATACAAGTTAGCCCGCTACCATCTGAGACTGCATCATTACTTACATCAGGTGAGATTGCAGTCAAGGGCTAACTTGTAGAGGTGTAAAAAAAAACTAATATAATAAATGCGAAAGTGTGTATGTCTGTCTGTCCGTCGGTCTATCTATCTGTCTGCTACGCTTTCACAACCCATCAGTTAAAATAATTTGGACGGAAATTTAGTAAGTACAGCTATAGGTTGCATCCCGGGAAGGACATATGCTACTTTTTATCCAATTAAAAAGAATGAATTCATTAAAGAGATCACGTGGGAAACCTTAATCTTAATCCACGTGGACGAAGTCGCGGGCATCATCTAGTTTTTATTAAAGTTTCAATGGAAATTCAAGCTATTATAATGGCCTACTTAAAATTTTATTAAACGGGTTGTCAGACATTGTGCTGGATTGAGTCGAACAATGCTAAGGTTAAAGGAAGGGCTGACAAAGCTATTCATATTATTGAATTTATTCAAAAGCTATAGAAATACGACCGGCCGCAATGCTGGGTTCTGCCCTAACAACTGTACCGCAGGAAAACACGTTCACATACGAAATTTAATCTCTATGAGCTTTTGAGATACTGAATTACGCTAATCCATAGTCCATACTAATTATTCCTCTCCCCAAAGGTGTAGATTGATTGCTTTAGCATTAAGATCGCCTTTGGGTTTGCACTGCACCCCTCTGTTTTAACCTTTGTATTTATTGTCTTTGTTTTAGGTGTGTGGAATAAAGAGTTTTATCTATCTATCTCATATTACAAATGAAAGTGTCTGTCTGTCTTTTTTCTTTTCCGCAACGTAATATTAGGTACTTACCTATCATAATATTATAAATGCGAAAATGTGTTTGTTTACTTTCAATCACGCAGCAACGGAGCTAACTACGAATCGACGTGATTTTTGGCATGGGTATAGTCGATGACATAGGCTACTTTTTATCCCGGAAAATCAAGAAGTTCCCGCGGGAATCGAAAAAACTTAAACCACGCGTTCGAAGTCGCGGAAATCAGCTAGTTAGGTATAATATATTCGGTAGAGAGTACTCGCTAGTTATTCTTTCCTCGTTTGAGAGTACATAGTACGTTCCTTGATTTTCATTTTTCAGCGTCTACACCCACCCAGCCACTATCTATTTTGTACAATAGGTACTTAGGTACGTATACGCAGCGCAAAATACGCTCTAAAAACAAAAACAAAACTGTTTCAATATTTTTTTGTATAAAAACATTATTGTGACTGTTAGATAAGTAAGTCAAGAGTGCATTCCGATCGATAAACATTCTCGTTATTTAACTTTTATTTATGTTTCCATTATCATCTTTCAGTAAGCACTTTTTTACTCGAGTCTCCGTCACCTCTATGTTTTGTTTGCGTTTGATTTAATTTTGATAGTGTCAGTGACCTCTTGTTATGCTCCTGATTTACACTAGCGGCACGCTATGATGGCCGGTTTGACACATTACAATAGTGATGTGGAATGTCAATTTATTCTCGAACAAAAAACAATTAAGTTTTGTTTTTGTACCTGATTAAATAGGTTTAATAAAACAAAAATGTATATGTTTATTTAATTTATTTGAACGAACTGAATATTTGAACGAAAATGAATATACATACTTTATATGCACACAAGAAACATATGAATACAAAAGATACCAAAAAAGGTGCCACAAAAGGCCATAATTAATCAGATTCGTCCATACTACTATTTTCACTGTCGTCACTGCTATCATCACATACATTAATAATTATATGTTCGTTTTCTATAATATTATCTATTTTCACATCTCTTTCATAATCTTCCCTTATTAATTTAACAGTTCTATTCACAACCTTTTCCCAGTCTCCTTTAGTCACATGTTCACAAGCTTCTTCTAATAATTTTAGCATTTTTTTTGTGGTAAATGGGGGTTCTGTATTGTGTCTTGCAGCATATCCCTTAATTTGAGCCCACACCAACTCAATCGCATTATACTCACAATGGTAAGGCGGTAACCGTATAACTCTGTGCCCATGTTCTAATGCTATTTCGTCAATGACGTATCGGATCTTGGTTGGTTTGTTTTCTTTTAAAAGACGTACTAATTCCGCTTTTAACATATTCATGTTTGCATCTACGCCATTTTTACGAAGCCATGCGACGATATCAGCTTTCTTTTGGGATTGGGCAGGTGGCTTGTCAATTTGCATCGAATGGTATGGGGCGTTGTCCATAATTATAATAGATGGTTCAGGGAGGCTACACAACATTGAGGTAAACCATTCAGTAAACTTTTCTCCATTCATGTCTTCATGATAGTCTCCAGTGGTTTTTGACGCAAAAGCCATGAGAGAACCTTCGACAAACCCGTTGATGGTTCCGGCGTGACAAATTATAAGTCGCGATCCTTTTCCTACAGGAACTTTGGAAGTAGATGCTGCTGTGTCATCGTTCCAAGAACGGCCTACAGTATGGTTAGCATTAAGCCATGTTTCATCCAAGAACACAACATTTTGCCAATTTTTGATTTCTTTCACTTGCCGTAAAAAAGTATACCTTGCCATCGCTATATCAAATCTTTCCATCAATATTTTGCGTTTGTTACATTTTTTGTATCGAAATCCAATGGTCTTCAAAATCTTCGTTAAAGAACTTTCCCCACCGAAGAATAATCCAGCTTCCTTCAGTGAATGCACCAACTTTTTTCTTGTTGGATACTCCTTCTGTAAATAGTAGCCGTAAACATGTCTTCGGATAGCATCGGCATCAAAGCTATCGATGCCTACGACTGGTTTTGCTCGTTTTCTCTTTTTTGGTGTGTGAAGTTTATTTTCTTCTGTGCCAGTCTCGCCATATTTTTTTTTAGTTATCCGTCTAACAGTTCGTTGTCCAATATTAAGCGCATCAGCTACGCGTTCAACCACTGACGTTATAGGTAAAATTGGCCCTCCATTTTGAGCTTCACGATCGAAATAGTTACGAAGGCGTATTACGAACTCACGTGTCTGACTATTTAGAACAGTTCTCTGCGTACGTTCGGTCATATCGACGAAATCCACAACAAAGGGCTTGAACAGAGTCCAAATTAACGAGCAAGGGTCAACAGTAATGCAGTATCAATATTTGAAATCCAAAGCCAGGTCAAAACTATATCACAATCGCATTGCACTGACAGTTTATACTTTTCGAAGCAACGTCAATTCGAAACTGCTTTGTTTTGCATTGAGCATTGACGCGAGTTTGCCGGAGGTAGTAGTTGTGCTAGCCAGCGATCCTATGTGACGATCGTATTAGATTCCATTTTTAAAAATTTATTGATATTTTTTTGCGATTTCAGAGGTTTGTCCACATAGTGAAAATTGTTCATATTCACAAGTACATTCACCCCTTAAATGGTGCAAACTGATTTTTCTACACTTGTATACATTTAAGAAATCAATTTAATAAATAAATTTTGAGTCCTAAACCTAAAACTACATTCGATAAAATTTATGAATCTCTGCACATCACTATCGTCAATAAAGTAATACAATTATTTCCTTCAAAGTCGTTATCAATTAATACGGAACTTCATGAGCGGACAAACGTCAAACCGGCCATCATAGCGTGCCGCTAGTTTAGTGAAGTTTAATTTGAGTGGGATATATTTTGTACGTAAACATTTTCTTTGGCTATCCATGTCATAGTAAATTCGAGTTTTGAGTGGGTAGGTTCGGTGGATCGATACTTACCGATACTATATATTTACAGATTAATCCTAAGCTTATCCTACCTACTAAGAAATTATGTACACTGAAGTGGGGAAAACCTTGTAAATAACATATATATAAGTAACTAGAATAATGTTTATTTATCCGACATAAGAAAATATCAACCAAATATTATTAAAATTGCAACCTATCTATGGTCACGTATTGGTAAATGCCAAAAAATATCTAAGTACCTACTATGACATTCACTATTTCCAGTTTGGACAATGACTAATTACATAATTACATGCACAGTAAACAGATTGTATCTGTAACGAGACTAGGAGGCTGGACGTCAAACCACTGTGTACCAAACGCGCGCGCGCGCGCACGCACACGCACACGCACACGCACACGCACACGCACACGCACACGCACACACACACACAAGCTTATTTTATTTTACAATCATATCGTATAGTGAGCGAGATGCAGTAATCAACGATTAATCTAACAATGGCCTGTGTATATAGAACGTGTAAACGTGTATGTAGGTATTAAATTACTTACTTAGAACAACAGCGAGGCAAAGTTAATTATTAAAGTAAATCTATTTAAGATTATTATTTATGTTGTATTTACGTAAAGTAGATATCTACATTAAATATGGCATTATGCACGGTCATATCAATACTAGCTTCTCCTCCTGACTTCACGTCCTGCACTTGCCAATAGTTTACGTAAGTATGACAGATGGTGGTTTTTTGATGGTAAAGTGATGAAGTGGTAATAGGTTAACAGCTGTAACCCCGTTCCTGTAAACACAGGAATAATATCCCGATAAATAAATCTAGATCAATAAATCCGATAGGGTTGTTTTCCCATCTTCGACTTTAAACTTTTTACAAGTGCTTATGAATAGTCGAATTAAAAAAAAAACGGCGGAAAAGAACGTAATAAAAGTATTGTATTCGCATAATCAATTTGTATCGATTGCACGTTGATTTGCGTCCAAGGTTCAATCGATCGCTATTCATCGATCTTTATCAATGTATTCGGATCCACTCCCTATACTGCGCGCTGGATACTGAATGGGTAAGGTCAAGGCTGTAGGTCTGTGTGACAGCTGTTTTCATATGGGAACTGTGGGGATCTTTACCCGACTGCAGCATGTATGTATGTACCTATGTGTTTGTTTGTATGTATGTTAGTACGTCGTTGGTCTAGTGGTTAGCATGTTCAACTGCGGCCGATGAGGTCCCGGGTTCGAGTCCCGGGTCGGGCATAACAAGTACCTATTGGGCTTTTCTGACAAGAAATACGCAGTACTGGGTGGTACTAGCCCGGAGTTAGGAAGTTGGCGGTGTTTCAACCCCGTGCCTCGAAGAGCACGTAAAGCCGTCGGTCCTGCACCTGATCTCTCTCCAGTCGTGTCGGATTTTCCGTCCCAACGGGCTATAGGGCCGAACAGAGAGTGCACCTGTGTATGCCCACACACTTGTGCACTATCATATCTCCCGCGCAGTTGGCTAATCTCCCTGGAGATCGGCCGCCGTGGCCGAAATTCGGTCGGGAGGACATCATTATTTTATTTAACAATTTTTTTTGTATTTATGTATAATGTTCCACCGTAGCGCCTGAACTACTGGGCCGATTTTGATGAATGAGGAGTCAATCGATTCTTTATTCTAGTCCCAGGTGACATAGGTACCTTAGAAAGAAACCGATTTCACGGATGGAACATTAAAAAGTCTCTGAAATGTTTTCAATCGGATCACAGTTTAGTTACTTTCTGCTTGTTTACAAAATAGAAATAGAAAACCCCAATACTTATCATGGCCCAACCCGGGACTCGAACCCGAGACCTCGTCAGTCGCAGTCAAACATGCTAACCGCTAGACCAACGAGGCAGTCTGGTGATAATTAAAAACAACCCCGGCTGAGTTTGTTGTGGGCTCTTCTCAGACCGGGGCGCGTTTGGAGCCGTTGTAGCTTTAGTTTTAAGATACTATCATTACCGTAGTTAATATTATCACCATCACGTCTTATACTTTGTAAGCATGACGTTCAGAAGGTGTACTTTGTAGGTATCTAGGTATTTTGAATAAATACGTTTTGAATTGAATTTAATTGAATTGAGTGTGCCAAACATCATAACTTAGGGAAGTTTATAGGTAGGTATGTAGGCAAAGATAGATTACCATCGTCGCATTCGTTAGTGGCATTTCAATGGGTGTTAATAATAAAATATGAATAGGGCATTAATATAAACAATAAACGGGTTGCGACTGAGTACAGAGGGTGGAGGCACGAAATGCGATGCAGAGCTTTAGAGCAGGGACATTGTACAAACTATCAAAAATATTAAAATTAAACTGACTTGACTGACTGACTGACTGATCTATCAACGCACATCTCAAACTACTGGAGGACAGATCGGGCTGAAAGTCGTTCAGATAGCTATTATATCGTAGGCATTCGCTAAGAAAGGATTTTTGAATATTCAACCCAAGGGAGTAAAAAAGGCTTTGTACGAAAATCGAACCTAATGTGAGTGAAGCCGCGGGCAAGCTAGTTTAGTTTTCATGTAGAATAGCGGTACTAACGGTTCCTAGCGATAACTTCGTCGTTTCAACCAATATAGACTCTACACTCTAAAGTTTGCTGCATACATTTCCACAGGACAAGGTTTTTTGCCCCTTGCTGCCAGCGCAGCGACTCCCAGAAATTCGTTTCATATCAGCCATCCACCTAGAGGAGGACCCAACGCCTATTGGTTCTTCGAACTATGTCGGTCACTCCAATTCTCCTCCGATCCTCATTTCTGATTTGATCACGCAAATGTTCATCGCCCGCTGAGTGACCCAGAGCCTTACTTAGCAGGCCCATAGCAAGTTATTATTTTCTTTTTACTTCGACTAGAACTTGAAAACTTGACTGAAACTTATTTCAAAATATTACGTCTTTACCTATGAAATTGCCTTTCTTCAGTACTTCAAATAGTCATTTCAAATGAAAAAAAGTTTGTAATGGCTCTGTATTCTAAATTCAAATTAATTTTGTTTTAAAACCATGACATTCTTTTTACAAACTCAGTCTTTTGTTTTTTGATTAGCGTTGTATTTTCATTACATTTCAAAATTTTTCGTCATAATGGATACTTTAAAAATTCGTGTAATTATGGAATATGAGTTCCGTCGTGGCACCAACGCGACACAAACGGCACGTAACATCAAAAACGTTTACGGAGAGAACTGTATAAACGAACGCACTACCCGTTATTGGTTTTCCCGGTTTCGTGCTGGAAATTTTGACTTGAAAAATGAAGCTCGTGGTCGTCCGGAGACTTTGGTCAACAATAATGAATTAAAGGCGTTTCTGGAAGCTGACGAAACTCAGTCTACAGCTGAGCTAGCAGCAGCTTTTGATGTAAGCATCAAAACAATATTGATCCATTGGCGACAAATTGGCAAGGTAAAAAAGCTTGATAGAAGGGTTCCCCACGACCTTAACGATCGCCAGCACAACGTACGCGTCGAGACCTGCCTTGCGCTGCTCAACAGGCAAAAAAATGAAGGAATTTTGAAACGAATTGTTACGTGCGACGAAAAATGGATTCTGTTCGACAATCGAAATCGCTCAGTAAGTTGATTAGATCCTGGTTCAGCACCAAAGCAATGCCCTAAACCAAAAATGAAACCCTAAAAAGGTGATGGTCACTGTTTGGTGGTCTAGTGCGGGTGTGATTCACCACAGCTTTTTACAAAACGGCATGATCATTACTGCAGATGTGTACTGTGAAGAACTGGAGAGAATGATGGAGAAGCTTGCACATCTGCAACCAGCTTTGGTCAATCGGTCGTCCCCACTGCTCCTTCACGACAACGCGCGACCCCATACTGCGCAACAGACAGTCTCCAAGCTGCAAGAGCTGGGGTTGGAAGCTCTCCCTCATCCGCCATACTCACCAGACCTTGCACCTACCGACTATTAGTTTTTCCAAAATTTAGACAACTTTTTAGTGGGTAAAAAATTCAATTCCCGAGAGGCAGTACAAAATGCCTTTGAAGAGTTTGTTGCCTCCCGTCCAGCTGATTTTTACACGAAGGGCATCAATAAACTGCCAATGCGTTGGCAAAGATGCGTCGATTGCATGGGTGATTACTTCGAATAACAGAAATAAAAAAGTTTGAAAAAAGAAGTACTTTCACTTATTCCATACAAAACGGCAATTTCATAGGTAAAGACCTATTATACCTAAGTATTTATATATTTTCTAATAAAGAACTTCGTTCCTACGAACGATACTACACGTTTTTTTTATTTGTTTCTCAAAAATCATGAAGTAACTTCAGGTTCAGATACAAGAAATGAAATCTCATTTGATAAAATTCGGTTTTAATGCACTCAGTAATTTTTTCGTTACTCAGTTTTTCAGTGGTGTGAATAACCCCACATTCAATACTGTTATTATTTTCGTGTAGATAAGTTGTCTATGCCTGCCAACTTGTTGACCAGCGTGGTGGACCAGCGTATGACCAAACCATTCTCAGTCTGAAAGGAGACTTAGCGAGCCAGCGATGTGATGGTTGAAACATGAAATGATGAAGTTATTTTGGTTATACGGGTGCAATCTAAAATCTTTTAAAATTAACCTTTGACCTGTGCCCTTAAAAATAAAACAAAAAACAATTCAACTCACCCCATCGTTTAGGCGTTCTCCCCAAAAAAGTTTTCTCATCTGGATCATATATTGCTCTTAGAGCCCTTTCACAAAAAGATCTATTCGGAGGAGGCGCGCGGGCCCAGTCCGAAGTTTCCAAGCCATTCGATTTGCTGGTCATTAAGAAAATTAAATTCAAAAATGGAATACGTCCGATTATTTATATGGTGTCACTTTATTATTTATGTCAGTGCGCGACCGACCGTCGCGCGTGGCGTAGTGCAACCAACTGCGGTAATATGCGCGCGCGCAGGCATGGGACACACGTGCAAGACGTTGAATGACATGTGTGCGAGCGATCGGATTCAAAATTCAAAGTGTATGTTTGTTTGTCCTTCAATCACGCCGCAACGGAGCAACTGATCGACGTGATTTTTGGCATGGGTAGTCAGCGCGTCGAAGACCGGCATACTTTATTAAAATTTTCCTTCATTGAGCAAATTTCGTCACTTTTATAATAAGTAATTTAGACAAGTATTAATACATAAGGTAAAAATATATTATTTAGTTCACTACTGAACGAAACTGACAAATTTACATCAAAATCACAAGTGTATGATATATTACACAAATCTAAAAAAATGCGAAACAGAAGGACTTGGCCGCCACGTCGGATAAGACCGTATGAGGGGAAAATTTAGTATAAATAGATGATTTAGACGAATGTAGATATTTTGTATGTGTGTGTTTTTCAGCAGCAATTCATTGTAGGTACATCGCCATTTTTAAAATAAAAGGTTCCAAACACCTTGTGTCGCACAAATTAGTGTTTGTCGGGTAAATACTTCGCCCTTCAGGGGAAGAAAGCATTTTTATCGCTCAAAAAAATCTTTACTTTGGTAAATCAGCTTTTAATTATGTAAGATAATATCTCCTTAACAGAAATCACAAAATTTGACATTTAACAAAGATCTATTAGACATAAATAGCTCGTCATTAGTAATTATTATAAGAAATTTAAAAATATTAACAGTTTACCTTGAGACCAAAAATATTCAAAAATATTCTTATTGCAGCCTATTCTAAAATCGCTCATTCAGTCATTCAATAATTATGGCAACCGGCCACACTGCTAAATCAATTCACTTCACTTATCAATTAATTAATAATGACTTAAAATAAAACTGAATTCAAAAATATAATTAATTAACAGCTTAGCTTGGGCTAAGTACCTAAGTAAAACTCTAAGTAAGTATTTTAATATTTGTAAATATTCAAATTAAAAGTCTGTAATTTAACATATGTGTAGACGAAAAAGGTTTAAAACACCTGGAATCGGCAAAGACCGGCATATGCCGAACTTTGCCTCCAAGAGTTAGACGGGCTTCGCCACTACCTATTGCACTTTGAGTTTATATTTTTTCCACCATGTGTAACTTCGTTGAAAATGTGTTTTATTCTATTCTGATTTATTAGTATGGTAAAGAAACTAATCAATAATAAACTTTCTTGCGCAAGTCTAAGTTAACTAAGCGACAAACCACCAAACACAATATTTTTGACAACACCTTACTAACCAAATGCAGGTTGACAAGTCAACTATATTTTAAATACGTTTTTTTCTCTCTTTGTCATAAATAGCACCATCTATGTTATTTTGTTGTAACTAGAATAGTTTTATGATTTTGTTAAATAGGCTGCCATCTGTGTAGCTATTCAAAATTCGTCGTATTCTTTACTGTACGGTCTTACCCGACAGACGGACTTCGCCGAACTGACCTTAGTTGATAACCTGGAGATTGACATAGGCTACTTTTTATCCCGGAAAATTAAGGAGTTCCCGCGGGAATCAACAAAACTTAAACCACGCGGACGAAATCGCGGGCATCACCTAGTTTATTATAAAGTTATTGATAGGTACTCTGTACACTTCATAAGAGTACAGCTGTGTATTTAGATTTAACAAGTAAATGGAACTGAGATAAATAATGGTGATAATTATTTACGTCACCATAACTAAAGCTACTAAGGCAGAGATTAAAATATTATAGTTTCACTAGGATTCAAAACGCACCTACATCTGAGAAAAGCGCAAAACATACATTCCTGTGTTACGCGCGAAATACGTATACGATACCCATTTTAACATGTCAAAATTATTTATGTATTGGAATGTCACGGTCATGGTTAGTTCCCACTCTCTCGACAAAACCACAAAACGATTATCCTAGTGTGCCTCCTTTCAATGGAAAATAATATCAACGAAATTCAAACGTCAAGCAGGGAAAATACCTATAAATAAAAACCGCGTAAATTCTATAAACCCCACGGTCTTAATTAACTAATAATTGTAAACTGTCGACAGATTGCAATTTAACGCATTATTTTCCGGTAGATTGTAATCTGTTAGGTATGTGAACCCGATAAAACCTAAGGCACTACCTGATTATTTATGTCGAACCCTAACCTAACCTACAAGAGACAAGAAAACGTAAATACAACGAATATTTCAAAAATTGACACTCAGAACTTTGAACGGTTCACAATCTGTTGACAGTTTACAATTTCGCTAGTTAGATCACAATCTAACAGTTTTTGCAATTTTACGGTGACATATCCACATAACAAAATGACGTTATTCAGAATGAAATAGAGGATAGGGTACACTTGTATGTAATAAAACCAGAGCGTTATAAAAATGCACACTTTATTGCTAAGTATTCGAGGCACACTCTGGAATGGTTGATAATAATAAACATAGTTACAATATTATATTCAATGTAAAATGGACGGATTCATCATTGACATACAAATATTAAAATTCATACATTGTTTAAGTCACTAGAGGTTCAGTACGAGAAGAAGTCGTCTAAACTAAAAATGAACGCGGCTACAATGTGTTTACACTTACATAATATGCAAAGAAGTTGTATTGCAATTTGCAATGCACACAGATCGGACATCGTCATTAAAGGCCCGTGTTAATAAGTCAACATAAGCTAAGAACACTTTCTCAATTAGTATCGATCAAATTGCTAAGCTACGGTGTGTTGAACCCACCAATAGGAGCGCTTTTTTATCCACTAGTTCCACTTTGGTTAGCACTTGACCGCGATGTCACCTGAAGTGAATGATGCAGTCTAAAATGGTAGCGGGCTAACCTGTTAGGGGCATTGTAGTTATATTAAACCCATACCCCTAAACGGTTTGTACCTACACGGCATCGTACCGGAGCGCTAAATCGCATGGCGTCACGTCGTTGCCGGTAGGGTGGTAATTAGCCACGGCCGAAAGCCTCCCACCTGGCCAGACCAGAGAAAATTCAGAACAACATTACTAGCTCAGCAACATATCACATCTCTGGTAGAAAGGCACCCTAACCGGTTGTCCTAGGTAAGCGACAGAAGCGACGCGACTCGATGCGACGCCATAGAAAATGACAGACGTATTCTACGCGACAACGTAGACGCAACGTTATTTTCTATGATACTGACCGTATTAATTTTTTTACTAACAGCAAGTTTCTATAAGTCGATTATATTTATGACCGAAGAATGCCAACCTTAACAACTTTAACACTAGGTCGGTCACCGAAAATTAGCTGCGATCGAGAGCGGCCAACCGAATTCCACTTTACATTGGTTGGTGACTGCGAAAACGGATACAACCGAATACGGCCAAACCAACCTAATTTAAACGTGCTTTTACACTTAGTCGGTCACCACAAACCGGCTACGATCGAATGCGGCCAACCGAATTCCGCTCTACATTAGTGCGTGACCGGAAAAACGGCTACAACCTAATACGGCCAACCCAAACTAATTTAAACGCGCCTTACTAGGTCGGTCACTACGAAGGGCAGCGATCCAATGCGGCCAACCGAATTGAAATTTACATTAGTCGGTGACCGAAAACGGTTGCAGTCGAATACGGACTTAAACAAACCATACATGTCTGTTGTGCCGTATCCATTAATATGATTGTTTTTTTATTTATTTGTGTACAATAAAGTATATTTTACATTACTTTTACCATACATGACCCGAATGAGACATGCGTTCATTTTTAGATTTGTCGACCTCTGTATTATAAAAATAATAATATATTAATAGTCTTATTCATATTATACAACTAAATGCACAAAACTTGGAACAATTTATTTGGGACCTTCACAAAAATTAGAATAAAAGCGTAAGGTTTATATTGCTACCATCATATTGCCAACGCCGTGACAAAATACATTGTATAGTTCCAGCTACCATGTCAAAATATGGCGGATAGTCATTACTATTCTTAATATGAACGCATGATACAAGGTGAGTATACAAAGGTAAATATTTCAAAGCCCCCGACCCACCCATCGCGAAATATATTTTCGCAAAAGCATATAGACTTGGTGGGAGTATTTTGTCTTTATACCAAAATAAATGGTAAATCTAAAGGTCTCTAGGTTAAGAAACTAACTACCTGTTATTAGTTATTTATGCAGTTGTGTAATAAGGGGTATTAAAACACGAATGTGGGTTTATCACACGACGCGAAGCGGAGTGTGATAATAGTATCATATGAGTGTTTTAATACCTAATTATCAACAGTTGCATACAAGACTTTATCTACTTCCATGCTATGAATCCTCTATAACAGATTCTGAAATAGTTACCTTACTGCTAACATTAAAACATCCAGTCCTAGTAACCTAATATCATCCATTACTGAGTATATACAAATAAACTAAGTATTAATGAAAGAATTATTTTTTGTAGTAGTAATTAACATTTTGTATAGTGCAATTATTAAAATTCACTTGATGTTCTTCAATGTTGGAAGGTCCTGATCCCGATGTACTCGGCGGAATATTTATATTAACAAAACAATAAAAAAACGAAGAAAAATGGCGGGGAAAGTTCTAATAACCTACTTTTTTTTTACAGCGCGCGGCGTTCTGGTTGTGAAACGCACGTGTATGACAGTGTTCTTTTTTTGAAATTCGTATAGATGTTCTTTTTTTGTAATTCATACAGATACCACGCATCGAGCAGATGTGGCTGGCTGTTGAGTAAACCCTTAGAGAGGGAATCGAAAAAAAAAAAAGGAGTGTTGTTATGAAATGCAGTACAACATTACATCACCCGTTTGGATGATGTTATGCAGGGCCTTTGCACTTAGAACATTTTTCTGTTGTACGGGGATGTTAGTTCCACAACTCCCTAAAGGATGGCGCTTATCTTGTACTGAAAGTATGTATACTTAAAAGTCTGTGATCAGGGTCTGTGATGGCGCTGAAATAAGTGTTCGTTCAGAAGCTTATGTTTTAGATAAATTAATGATTTTGCCATTTATATAAACACAAAGTCAATATTATATAAAACTTTTTTTTTGAGCTGAATATGAGATAACTCAGATAATTTATAAAGATTTTTCTGTTATAAATTAAGTTTAGCGGAATGAGTTAGACGTTTAATGAAACATTTGTGTTTTAATTTCCAAACGTGGACAGCCGCCATTTTAAAGTTTGAAATTCGACATTGACATTGACGTTTTCTGGCATGCCGCATGCCGGGTGGATAAAATTATTATTTTTTTGATAAATTCGTTACAAAGTTAAACTATATTAATAGAGTGTGTATTAAGTGTGTACGATGTGAAAAACATGAAACTGTGGAATAATTGTTATACTTTATGTATATTTTTTGTAATTGAGAATATAAGAGAAAATAATCAACATGCGTTTCATTTACTAACATCTGAACATCTTTACAGTTTGTGTTTATCGTATAATAATTTATCTTAATTATTACAAGGTCACATAATTCTATAGTTGCAGAATTACGTGATCATGTAATAATTAAGATAAATTATTATACAATATACTTTGTAGTAAGTATATAGTACTATAACATTGTGCTATGGTTATATAATATATACATATTTTAGTTGACAACTTCCCGATAGATGTCGCTGTACATGGAAAGTCGAGTAGCAACTCTATACCAGTATATTTAATGTACTCTGTGATGTTATGGTTATTAGGACATTGGGTGTTTTAATGTTGGCAATAAGCTAACTGTTTCAGAACCTTTTATAGAGGATTTATAGCATGGGAGTAGATAAAATAAATTATATCTTCGAATGAAGGTACTGATATAATTATGATAGAACTTCACTTTGTAAGTTCGTATAATCACTAAATATATCAACCTTATCAGTTTTCGTGGTGAACACAAATCGAGGACATAATATTGTAAAAGTTGTGGTATATGTCTGTACGTTAATACTTAATACTTAAACTACAGTATTGCGAGCAATACATCCCCAAGTATTCAAAAAAATGGTTTCGCTGCGCTACCGGCGATATTTTTGTGTCAAAAAATAGCGGGTAGTCCTAAAGAAATATAAAAAGATGAAACTGCCTTAGTGAATAAAATAAATGGTATAATACACAAAAATCGGTACACGAACGAAAAGACTTACAACTTTTTTGAATAGAGGCTGACCTAGTGGACGATTCGCAATTTTTTTTCCAAATCGCGTAGCACAATGAAACTTGTTTATTTTTTGAATTGGGTAAACGTTCATAAGTTTTCTTTATGGAAATAAATTCATGTATATATCGTATATATTTTTGGTTAAAAAAACACATATTTTGGAGTCATTTTGCGATATTACGTCCAATTATGTCCATCACGAGACCTTAGGACATTATGTTGCATGTAAATATTTGACGCTTATGTCCCCCCAATCCAAACGTTACTTGAGAAAAAGAATACATATGGTGGACCATCCTATGCCAAAAATCCAACTCCTTTAAAATTTAGCGGCATTGTTGCTTAAGTAATAAGGTGGGTTACATAAAATATTAAATATTACACAAAAAATAATCATTTAAGTAGAAAAAAAATATCTTTAAAATCTAAACTAAAGCTGCCCTAATACAGCCCGAAATTATTTTGCATGGACAATATTATATTGCTTACATGTCACAGTAAGATTGTGAAAACCGCTAGATTGTATTCTATCTAGCGAAATTGTAAACTGTCGAAAGATTACAATTTAACGCATTATTTTTCGGTAGATTGTATTAACCTGATAGAACCTACTACCTGCTGATTTATGACGAACCCTAACCTAACCTACAAGAAAGAGACGAGTTTCAAAACTTGACACTCAGAACATTGAACGGTTCACAATCTTTCGACAGTTTACAATTTCGCTAGATAGATTACAATCTAACGCTTTTCACAATCTTACGGTGACACATACAAAGCTTTCTCAGACTGGACGGAATAATAGTACTATAAAGTCTTTTATTAATAATTATACTTTTCCTAAACATGCATCTTCTAGTTTACGATCTATATCTGTTAGATCTGAACAGATGTTTTAAATTCCCCGTGGTAATTCTATAATTCTCCAGAAAGGAAAATCGACTATGTTGTATAGCTAGCGCCAATCAAATAGTCGCGTCTGAAATTGATCGCAAGATCGCAAAAGCATATTTTCGCGCGTAGTATGTACGTTGACATCGGCAGTTTGGGTGAAGGCTACGTAAATAAGTAACATGAGCGACAAACGCGACAATGCATGCGACTCGATACGACGCGACGCGACAGTATCAAACTAGTAACTGACCCTTGGTCTACGTTGGCCTACGTTGGACCAAGTTGGCCTAAGTTGTAGCGTAGACAAGTTTCTCACTTTGTTTCGTCGTATCTCGTCTCTTCTGTCGCCAACCTAGTACAACGGCTGGGCGACCGCGTATCTCTGACAGCTACAGTGTAACGATCGCAATCACCTCTGATTGGATAACACACTTCCACTATTGGAGAAAATCCATTGACGCAGCAAGAATACCATAAATTCAGCCAATCACTACAATTGATACTGTAACAATGATTGATACAGAAGATACAGTATTTTGGACGCTTAGTGACATAGTCGGATGTTCCAAGATTCGCGGAATAGGGGCTACCGCGTTTAAATTCGCCGCTAGAGGCGCTAGTGTACAGTGAGTTCTCCGAAATGTCAAATAGGTATTATCACTGGGCCTTTATCGCGGGTCTAATTATTTCATTAATGTATTTAGCAATACCGGATTAATTAATGAAGATGTAAGATACGTGTCAATGAATGTCAGTGTTCTGCGCTTTGAAAGCGGAGCTAAGAAAAAAAAGTGCAAAATTAAGCGGGTTGAAAGAAGAATTCAGAAGTCAGTACATTATGTCCCTGGTTCCTGTGTGCTTACTATTTAAAAACGTATTTTTTGTCAAAAGTATGCTTGTTAACCGAATTTACAGCTATACTAAGGACCTTATACGCTAGTACATAATCAACAAAACTAATCTTACTGATCCAGAGAAAAGGACATAGGCTACCAGAGTTCCCAGGGTAATCTAAAAGACCTAAATTCACGTCTTTGCGGGCGGGATCTAGTTCTTATAATAAATGCGATATGGTGTCTGCATGTCTGTAACCTTTTCACGGCTTAACATCTATTCTGAACCCATAATGATGAAATTTGGCACAAGGATAGCTTGCATCCCGAAGACGGATCTAGGATACTTTATATCCCGTAAAAAAACAGAGCCACGCGAATGACGCGACTATCAAGTTTCAACTATGAAGGAATAGGAGAGATGATAAAGCATGGACGCATTCTTATTTCTTAGGTACGTCTGCAATTTTAAACACCCAAGTTATATATACGCCCATATGTCTAAAATTGTACTAGACATCCAAAATAAACATTTTATAAAAATTATGCATATAAATACAGACAATAATAGTATTGTTATGGCGCTTACTTCATTAGATTAGATAAAATTCATTCGAGTTGAGATTACCTGAGATTCTGTGTTAATTATGATTATCATATTGAGAAGATTTTTTAAGCCTAGTTTTCTTAATTCTATAGTCCATGTCACATTCTTACAATATCATTAGAAGAAATTGATGTCTTTTAGTATTTCTCTCCACAGTTTTTCTTTTAGAAAAATTACTTTAGTAAATTAACCTATGAATCTGGTCTGTTGGTCTATTCCGGTCACACTGGTCTACTGAAATATATTTCTTCATAAATTTCCATATAAAATAAAACATTAAATTATACTAAATTGTCATAAAAGTCTGGGTTTGGACGGACTAAGGCGACAAAGTCAGGAAGTATAACCCATAAATGATACACGTAGGTCAAAAATGACTCAGAGTTAAGTTGTTATTATAAAACATATTCTAAAAATATTCCTACCACATGAATCCTCAGTTTTGCTCATGTCTGCAGCACTTTGGTAATATTTATTCACTAATTAATTAAATCTAATTAATATTTATTTATGCAAGGACTTATTTTTTTATCGCCAAATATTAGCTGATGAATTTGATATAAATTGGCACGTCACGTCTCCAATAAAAAAAGTCAAAACGTCAATTCATGCTTGAGTCAAATATTTTTCGATAATTAGGCATCAGAATAAATATTTGTTGAATAAAAATAAGTCGGGTTTTCCTTCCTGACGCTATAACTGCAGAACGCACGAACCGATTTCCACGGTTTTGCATTCGTTGGAAAGGTCTCGGGCTCCGTGAGGTTTATAGCAAAGAAAATTCAGGAAAAATTGAAAAGGAAGCCATCTGGTGGCGAAACGGAGTTCGCCGGGTTTGCTAGTATTGTTGAATTTTATCGAAGTTTTACAACATTGCTCTGACAAACCATGCAAAAATATCTGTCGGCAGTTAAAGTTATAGTCATTTGGGTCATTTTTGACCCACGTGTACCTTAATTGATTTAGAGTGAGTTGCTGTCTTGTCTCTATTCCAGTCTTCTCTGGTCTACTCCGGCCTAGCCTGGTCTACTCTATCATGAGCTCAAAATGCACCACTCCAATACGATCTTTTCTACTGTACTCGATATTACTCGCCCAAGCACGGCACTCTATGTTGATGACGATGCCGGCTGAAATAAAAATTATTTACTATAGAAATAACACATCACAAATTCACAGCACGCATTGCCCATCTTGGAATTCAAAATGGACATACATAATCTGTGTCATCTGTGTTCGAAATTATACTCATATAGATTCCTTAAAAAAATATGCTCTTTGAATCTTGAATTGGGCATTGTTTTCAATAGCAGCCGAAAAGCCATATTCAACATAAAATACTTATATATTTTGATTCTTCAAAAAATATGGCATTGTATTTTGTTAGACATCATTTACGTTATCACCACCCCGGAAAACCTGAGATATGAAACTAATATCGATTTCTTTAAAAACCGCAACGGCCATCTTTGAATCGAAAAAGCTCCGTAATTTCATCTATCTCTTTTTATACGACTGCCTGAAAAAAGGAGTATATTGTTTTCAGGGTTCATGTATATACGAGATATCGTTACAATCCCTAGCTTATTCCGGGTGACATAGACTAGCAAAATTTAAAAAAAAATTATAGGGTGACCTGGCCCCGCATTAAAGACTAAATTTGAAAAAAAAATCTTAAATACGATTAACTATATAACCATTATATCTAGAAAATGATGAGTAACTTCCAAAAATATATAACACTACAGTTCAATATCCAGTGATTCACAAAAAATATCATTTAAAAAAAAATGTTAATAAAATTCTAATTTATCTAGATTAATTTAGATTTTTAAATTTTTAGTTCGTTTTTTGGCAGGGCAGTCGTGTTTTTTTTAATTTTTAAATTATGACTTGTTACGATTCTCGATGACTTACGTAGTCAATCTACTTCCGACACTCACACACACACACACAGAGAGAGAGAGAGAGAGAGAGCGTGAGTGAGATAGAGCGAGCGGTGAGTGAGTGAGTGACATAGAGCGAGAATGAGTCAGATAGAGAGAGAGAATATAACAGTACTTAAGGAAACTTAAGGAATTTCTTGTAAAAAAATGCTATTATTCTATAAATGAGTACTTTGGTGATAAATAATAAACTAATTAAATTGGAAATTTTTCTTGACACTAGTTTTAGACTTAATTGACTGTTGTTACTTAATTTTTCTGAATGATTATATAATTAATTATTATTGTAATGTAAATTGTAAATTCTGATTATAACAAATTTTGCATGCCTTCTGCTAGGCGAAACATATGGCTATAACTTTGTAACATCTAATGTAAATTTATGTTTCTGCAAATAAAGACATTGTATTGTATTTGATTGTATTGTATTTTACTCACTTCGCGGCCTCTCCAAATGCACGGCCACCAGGGGGCTCAGGTACCCCTCAGCGTTGTTATAGGGGTAGAAGTACCCCGGGAAGCCCTGGTAAGGCAGGTAATGGATGGGGCCGATATTCTCCTTATCAGCTGGGGTCTCGCCTTGGCAAGACACCCACACCATGTTTGCCTGCAAGAAAAAATATGGGAGTAGTGGAAGATGTAAAGAGGTATAGACTTTTTCTCAAACATGCATGGAAATATTGTCATTATTTTCGAAAAAAGAACACGCGAAGTATCGAATTTTCGGACAAAGAAAATCAAAACCATTGCAGAAGCGTTTTTTGAATTTGGAAAATTACAACGCTCCTGCAATGTTGTATGAAACGGCGTGCTGGGGTTATTAAATACTCTTTGATCGGATCTCTTTTGTCATTCTTGGCATACCATAGTCTCTTTGCTTAGTACAAATTGGTGGCTGTATAGCCATTAATGCGTCTGCCTGTCGGCACAGATGATAAAAAAAAATTGGCGGCAAAGCTGAAAATTCGTCTTGATTTATTATTTACATACTTAATAAGTATAAATTTAATAATAAGTAAAATGAGTTCCAACGGTTCAGAGAGTGAAATGGAGATTGATTGTACTTCACCAGATTTAAGATCAGAAGCCAAATTGGCAATGGAAAACCTGCTTCCAGCAAAGTCCAAAGAAAAATACATGAAAGTATATGAAAATTTTATGAGTTGGAAAAACGAGAAAAGAGTGAACATTTTCTCCGAAACAGTATTTTTGGCTATAATCCCACAATCGTGCATTGTCGAGTCAACATCTCCTGAAGATGCTCCGGTGTCGGAGTGAAACGTACGTTGAGAATGATTTGGAGGATTTGTGTGGTGTGGTGTTGTGCCTGTGCGAATTGCTGGGTGGTGGGTGTCGCATGCTGCAGGTGAAAGACACTCACTGTACCACACAGATTTGTCTACTGTAGCGGATTATAGCGAATTAAACTTCTAGTTCATTCACTATCATGGACTTCCGCAAAGTAACGCCTGCTTCTATTCAATAGTATTTTTGGCGTATTTTAATGAGATTGCTAAAACTAAACAGCCATCTACATTATGGGCAATTTATTCCATGCTGAAATGTACAGTTATGTTAAAAACGGCATTAACTTGAAAAATTATGGGAACTTAACTACTTTTCTTAAACGACAATCGACCGGATTCAAAAGCAAGAAATCGAAAATTTTTACTGGCGAAAACATAAAGCAATTTTTAATTAAGGGTCCGTATTATCGCTCGCTCTACCGCGCGTTCGACCAATTTTGGAATCTGTAGGTATACCGCACAGTAAGACCGTTAGCTGCACTCACACATAGAAGGCATAGGCCGGTAAAGATACTTTGATACTTTGCGTAGTCAAGTTCATACTATTTTCACATGTTAATAAATTTTTACAATCTTAGTTATTACTTTATTATTATTTTATTTTAATAAATGCTTATTTTGCATACATATACTTTTATAAAATATGCTTACACACGGGTATATGTAAGACTAAAAACTAGATACACCTACATTTTTTTTCATTTATTTACTTATCATTAAAATTTATGATTTTTTAAGTTTTAAAACCTAGGTTATCTGACTGTTACTAATAATTAAGGTACAAGATTATTGACCAAGTTTTTCTACATGGGTCATTAGAGTAATTAGGCTGTCTCAAAACACCATAGTTATTTTGAAAACAACTCACAGATAAGCGATTGGTATTGTGTATTATGCAGGTGTAGTTAGCACGTGCAAAGGATTAGTCATAAATAATATCACAGACAGGCGGACCCTCTCAGGTATCAGGATAAGTAAATGTTACCATACTTCACGCGGACGATGCAATTGCATCAATTTAAGTAGATCCAAGACCACTAAAAGTAGAAAACCTTGCAGTTCGATAACAAAACATAATGCTATAAATAAAAACTTTATGACCATTGCCCTTACCCAAAGGAAGTTTGAATAAGAAAATATATTGTGTTATAAAATATGTCGTGCAAAACATACCTTATGCTATTTATGATAAGGTACAAATTAAATTGTAATCATGATTAGCTAAAAGATAATTATAACCTTACCCTATTTTCAATTCGCAAATTGACCACTGCAAGGTCATTTCCGGAATTTGCAATTTCGGAATATCGTCTGGTCTAGTTGAAGGCTTTGGTCGTGGCTATTTATCACACTATTGGCAAAGATGTGCCGCCAAGGGATTTAGCATTCCAGTACGATATCGTGTAGAAACTGATAAGGGATATGGGTTATAACCGATTAGGGTTATGACAACCACACTCCTAACGGGTTAGCCCGCTACCATCTTAGGCTGCATAATCATTTACTATACTACTAAGATTTAGTGGAATAAAAAAGCTAAGAATAGTATGGTTTGCTTATGTAGAAATGTAGATATTGTATATTCCAATAGTAATTTATGTGCCCCGTAGATAATTGCTATATGGAAGACGTATGTTATATAATTGGTTTTGCCTTTAGCCAAGACTACGTTAAATTTGGGCTCTATTGGATCTCTTGTCTAATTTGATCCAATTGCATAGTCCGAGTGGTTTAGTTTTAGCAATTTAGCGTTCCGGTACGATGGCGAATGTGCCATTTTTATCTGATGACTGCATCATCCTTCACCACTAGGTGACATCGCAGTCAAGGGCTAAAATTTAGAGGGGTAGAGGAATCAAAAATAATAAAAAAAAAACCTATTAAATTAAAAATAATATTTATTTAAAATATTCTCTTAAAAAATATTTTTATCTTAAAACAGTGTTTCTGAGAGGCATAGATCTAGCTTTTCGGGTATCCATAATTTCTGTAAGTTAACAATAAAATCTTACTAATTTATCTTCCATGTTTCTTTTTCCAAAAATTTAAATATCTTTCAATTAGTTCGATTTTGAGATTATGCTCAGGACCAGTGCACATGGCAAAAAAACATCTGGGTTTTTGAGTTATGTGTAGCTGGCTCTGAATTTGGTAATAGCAATCATGATTCTTTGTTATAGTCAATGATTGTTGTACTGATTTCCACATTTATTTTTTTTTCCTTCCTCAGCTTCCTCCGGATCCTTTCCAAAAGCAGATTGAGGGTTTTATTTCTATTATACCTTTGCTATACAAAGCATCTGGCGTAGCCACGCAAAAAAAATTCAGTCTATGCAAAGGCCGCATCTTTCAATTTTGATGTTTTCTTGTTTAGCCAGCTGTTCCAAAGCAGCAGCTTCGTTAGTTCGTTTTCTCTGCCATGTCGTATAGCTGAAATGTTATCTAAAGGGTAGCTATAAAACATCGCCTTGACAACAGGTGCTGAGCTAATGTGGAAAACATTCCAAAGCCTTTTGCATACTTTGGCAAAATTTGATGCCGTTACAAGACAATATCGCCGTAGCTCTAACCATAGAACAGTTTTAATTTGTTTTTAACCGAAGATTTTACATTTCACAGTTTAGCCATTGTAATTACTTGGAAGCTAGGCGAAAGCTGAAAGCATAATGGCACTATTGGTACGATTCTATTAAAATGAAGTTTGGATGGATGTTTGTTACTCAATTGCGCCCCAACGGCTGAACAGATCTGGCTGAAATTTTGCACTAAGATAGATTATAGTCTGTAATAGCACATAGGCTACTTTTTATTCCAGAAAATTAAAGAGTTCCCACGGGAATCTAAAAACCTCAAACCACGCAGACGAAGTCGCGGGCATTCAGTAGTATTTAATATTATAATAAAAAAAGTGTACAGTCATAAGATAGGAGAATATACGACAACATAGATAATGATCACTAATGTCATTATACATATAAGATTGGGAATTTATTTCTGAGGTGCGATTATGTAAGAATTGCCGATCCAGTCGTCAAGCTCGGCGTCAAAGCAAAATAATGAACATAATTGAATTAGAGCTCAATTTCATGTGTGTTATCATACGTTTATGGTATCGTACATACCTAAACGTATGAGAATGGATACACGAAATTAAGCTTTATTTCAATGCCGTTATGGTTTATTTTACTTTGACGCCGAACTTAGACGATTAGTTCAACAATTCTTACACAATAGGGGGGCAGAACTAGATGATGTTTTAGGTAGTTTTTTGATTCCCGCGGGAACTCTTTAATTTTCCGGGATAAAAATTAGCATATGTCCTTCCCCGGGAATCGGGATACAAACTATCCCTATACAAAATTTCATCAAAATCGGTTGAACAGATGGGCCGTAAAGGCGTAGCAGACAGACTGAAACACTTTCGCATTTATAATATTAGTATTGAATTTATCTGCTCTGGTCTGGTTTTCGGCTGCGGATAGTGATTATGCAATCGGCAAATCAATTTAATCAATAAAAAATCAAAATATCCATTTTTCAGGTAACTGAATTCGAATATAAAATAATCTTACCTTGTGATATATAAAACAAGTAAAATCCAATCCAGAAGCGAATACTCCAATTCAATTATAAAGCAAGGGTATAAATGTTATTTTCACTGATTCCACTGTCAAAATCCATGTAGAGATGCCAAGGTCAGAAAAACAAAAACACTAAACTTTTATGGATTCGTTGGAAGCAGTTGAGCAGAGCAGAGTACCTCAATGATCGCAGGCGACTAGAAAAATGACAGTAAAAGCTTTGTGGGATTTATAGAATGTAAAATTATAGACATCTCTACCATTTGCAATTTATTTGTCTTGGAAATACCATTGTAATTTTGACAAACAACAAAAATAACGTTCAAGTATTCGATAACTAGGTCTACTTGTATTTTATGCAGGTGCAATCTGCACGTGCATAGGATTAGGTCATAAATAAGCGACCCTTTCAAGTATGAAGTAATATAAAAATACCATACTTCACGCGGGCCATGCAATTGGATCAATTTAGGTAAGAGGGATTTTTTACCTAAATCGATCCAATTGCAAGTAAAAGTCAAAAACTTTCAGTTTATTTCAGTTACAAAATGTCATACAAACTCATCTTGTTTACCACAAACGAAACAATATTCTATAGCAATATAAACTTTATGACCCTTTAGCTTAACTTTATGACTTATAATACTGTTTGGTTTTTTTTATCGAAAGGCAGTGCTACACGTTACTATTGTCGAAAGGTAAAAGAATAAATAAAATGTATGCTAACAATGAAACCATTTTATAATAGGTACCTTTTATTGACCCGTGATAAGTAGTATTGTTTACGATCAATTTGGGAATTAGAATTTCTGAATTTTCTTTGGTCTGGGGATCCGGAGCCTCCGGTCGTGGCTAATTATGACCACCCTACTGGCAAAGACGTTGAGCGCTCCGATACGATGCCGCGTAGAATAGAAATCATCACTTGCCATCATGTGAGATCGCAGTCAAGGGTTAAACTAAGCTTGTAGAGGATAGAAATAAATTTCAATATAAGTATTGCTATGAAAACGGTATCTGCCTAAATCTCTCAGCAACAACGTATGCCATATTGAGTTTGGCAATTACAATTTCAAAGAAAATATAATATTTCAGGAAAGTAACTTCTAAACCCATACAAATTTACGTATACTTAAATACCGATTTACGAGAAAATGATATCATAGAAATGTATATCATACAAAATTATTTAATAGTAATTAAAAAAACTGATACCTATTAATTAATAATTAAATGCGTATAACGCATTCATTCAATATCGATAAAATCGGATCAAGAACCTAACATTCTACGCTCATCAAACTCAGGCAGTCGCGCTATGTATTGTTTGCAACACGTTTTTTACAAAGGCTTGTAGTGAGCTCACGCACACATACAAAAGAGCCCATCCAGCAACACGTCCTCCCTCGAAGAGCGCTCGGCTCGGTATGCGGGTCGTGCGGTCTGCGATCCATTTTACACGTGACTTTATGGGACTTTTGATATTTTTTTTTGGTCATATAGGTATTTTATAGAACTTTATATTTTTACAATTTATGTTATTTAAATACTAAACATTCATAGGAAATTTTATTTTATCAGTAAATTCGCCAAACTTTTAAGAAATACAGGTTATTGTGACGCGTAAATTTTGTGAAATCATGCACATTGATTTGATTTTTTTATTAACTAATTTTGTATAGAACTTATAAAAATGAGTCGCAACAGTCCAATTTTAAGAGTGTGTTTATCATATTAGTATTTTTTATAAGTCATTTATAATAATTTTTCGTGGATTTATATGGGTCAAAAGTGACGCCCAAAAGTGTAAAAATGGTAAACGTCTTCTGCAAGAATGAGAATTTCCTTATTATATTTTAATAAAATTAATATTTTTTTTGCAACAGTCCACTAGGGAGGGATTAATCTTTAATATTTTAATTTTCTTTTTGTCATAATTCTAATATCTCATGCATAAAGCTCGTCAAAAGTTCATAACAAATCGGTTTACGGGGATACGGATTCTTAAAGCCCCAGATGATACATATTTAGCGACAAAGGTAAAAAAAGTATGTTTTATTTCCCTGCATTCTTTTGAGAAAAGCACTATATATGCCTCTCGTATTAGTGAAGTCCTCGCCTGCGGCTCGGCCTTCAAACTCATACTCGACCTGCAATTGCCTATTTCCCAGCCTTTGCAATAATGTACTATTCTTTCTTATTTTGTTCCACACGCCCTCAAAAAACATAAGTATGTAAACATTACGTGTGGATGTAGTGAAACTGAATTTATGTTGTGACAGATATTACGATTAAATCCTTAAATACACTATTCAATAAATGCGAAAGTGTATCTATGATGGTCTGTGACTATGTCTGCTTCGTTTTTAGCATTGATGACGTCACAATTCAAACACAAAATACTATATGAAGCACGCGTTTTGACATTTTAAATAAAGTTCCTGATTGGACTACTCGTCAAATACCCAATTAATGAAGATCAGCTGGGCGACCGCGTATCTCTGACAGCTACAGTGTAACGATCGCAATCACCTCTGATTGGATAACACTTCCACTATTGGACAAAATCCATCGACGCAGCAAGAATACCATAAATTCAGCCAATCACAACAATTGATACTGTACCAATGATTGATGCAGAAGATATGCGGTCACCCTGCTGAATTACTCTAAAGTTTTACTTCAAAAACTCACGTAATCAGCATTGTAAGTGGTGAGATTCCTGATGTGAGTCTGCAGGTCCTCGGGCATGTCATATGGAAGGCCCTCTTCATAAAACTGGGGCCGCCAGCCGTAGATCCTTGAATTAAGGTTATATTGGTCAAAAATGACTGTCATCCAGCCATCCCTTGGCAAAAATTTGATGTGACCAATGGAATATTCACTATATAACTTAACATTATAAATGCAAAAGTTCGCATGGATTTTGGATGAATGGCCGTTTGTTACTCAATTACGCCAGAACGGCTGAAAGGATATCTGGATGAAATTTGGCACAGAGATAGATTATAGTCTGGAATAACTAGGCTACAATTATAATACATAGGCTACTTTTTACCTGGAGAATTAAGGGTCCCAGCGAAAATAAAAAGAACTTAAACTACGCGGACGAAGTCGCGAGCATCAGCTAGCCTGCTATACATACACAACATATCAAATAGTAAAATGACTGAGTTCCTGACAAACAACATACTAAAAAGTCACTTGGATATCATCAAAATATTTCGTAAAATTAATTATTACAATTTTCTGTTAATAGGTATGCTGTCGGGTGGACTTAAACAAGAATGTTCACGCAAATATTAAAAATCGAAAACATACAGGACCTCAGGCCCAATCCCAAATGGGAAGCCACCTTGTTGCCTCGGCCAAAACGAAAGCGCGCAACAAAGCCATCTAGTGGACAATCACAGAACGACTACACTAATATAGCTCAAGGGTAGGCTTTGCGTTTACCTGTTGAATATGTATTTCTAGGGTTGTATTCTTATGTCTCTCTTATGTTACCTGTCATGTTCTAATAAGTTACCTGTCGTATTCTGTATCATTACCTGTTCAGCTTGAGGAAGATGTATGGCGAGGACTTGTGGAAGAAGATGTGGTTCTCCTGCGTGCAGGGGTCGAGGCCACGAATGTCGACGTCGCAGATCTTGCCAAATATGGTTTCTAGGGTTGTATTCTAATGTCTCTCTTATGTTACCTGTCATGTTATAATAAGTTACCTGTCGAATTCTGTATCATTATCTGTTGAACTTGAGGAAGATGCATGACGACGACTTATGAAAGGAGAATTGGTTCTCCTGCGTGCAGGGGTCGAGGCCGCGGATGTCGACGTCGCAGATCTTGCCAAATATGGTTTCTAGGCTTGTATTCTTATGTCTCTCTTATGTTACCTGTCATGTCTTAATAAGTTACCTGTCCTATTCTGTATCATTACCTGTTCAGCTTGAGGAAGATGTATGGCGAGAACTTGTGGAAGGAGAAGTGGTTCTCCTGCGTGCAAGGGTCGAGGCCACGAATGTCGACGTCGCAGATCTTGGCAAATATGGTTTCTAGGGTTGTATTCTTATGTTACCTGTCATGTTCTAATAAGTTACCTGTCGTATTCTGTATCATTACCTGTTGAGCTTGAGGAAGATGCACGGCGAGGACTTGTGGAAGAAGTGGTTCTCCTGCGTGCAGGGGTCGAGGCTGCGGATGTGGACGTCACAGATCTTGCCAAAAATGGTTTCTAGGGTGGCATTCTTATGTCTCTCTTATGTTACCTGTCATGTTCTAATAAGTTACCTGTCATATTCCGTATCATTACCTGTTGAGCTTGAGGAAGATGCAGGGCGCGGACTTGTGAAAGGAGAAGTGGTTCTCCTGCGTGCAGGGGTCGAGGCCGCGGATGTCCACGTCACAGATCGTGCCAAATATGTTTTCTAGGGTTGTATTCTTATCTCTCTTATGTTACCTGTCATATTCTAATAAGTTACCTGTCGAATTCTGTATTATTACCTGTTGAGCTTGAGGAAGATGCATGGCGAGGACTTATGGAAGGAGAAGTGGTTCTCCTGCGTGCAGGGGTCGAGGCCGCGGATGTCCACGTCACAGATCTTGCCAGGCGGCGGCAGGCTCTGGAAGTTGCAGTTGTGAATGTTCTGCCCCGTGCCCGCCGTTTGACCTTTCATCTTGTACTCTGAAAATTACGTTTTTCTTAAAGTGAAAACTTCTTTAGCCGCGTTGAGCACTTTTTGATAGGGGGTTAACTGGTGGGTTCGCGTGACCGACATGTTCACAAACACCAACATGCTCGCGTTGTTACGAAGACAAAAGGTCTTAAATATAAATATACTACATTCGAAATTAAACTTTAATGTCTTAGTGTTAAGGTTTATATTTTAATTTTTAATAAAACTGTAACATACGTTTGCACTTCTATTGGCAGTCGCTGACTGCCAATTTTTTTAATTTAATAATCATATTATGAAAACAATACAATAGAACTTAAAGCTAGCTAGCCTTACCTGCGTAAATCATGCCCGCATGGAATGGTGTTAAATATGCTGGCTACATTCCCGCGCTGGACAGCCAAGCTGATTAATTTAAATCCATACTAATATTATAAATGCGAAAGTGCGTCTGTCTGTCTGCTACGCTTTCACGGCCTTTTCAAAATGTTTTTGCAAGCAGTTTTGCAAAACTTTGTTTTAAAATAAGCTTCTGAACTCCTCACAGAGTCCCTACGAAAGTCCAGAGTCCAGGGGAAATACTGCCAATGCTTGAAGCCATATTGTTTCATTATTGTTGACTCGTGTTTTAGAATTATAGCCTTTATTATACGACTGCCTGAAAAAAGGAGTAAGTATATTGTTCTCAGGGTTCATGTATGTATGTATGTATGTATGTGAGTTTGTATATTCCACCATAACTTCTATACATCCTGAACCGATCCGATTTTGATAAATGAGGTATCGTTAGAACCCCTAGCTTATTCCGGGTGACATAAGCTAGTAAAATTTAAAAAAAAAATTGATGGGGTGACCATGGTCCCGCATTAAAGACCAAATTTGAAAAAACAATATTCGAAAATAAGATTAACTATAATTATAATCATCTGGAAAATGATGAGTAGATTCCAAAAATATATAACACTATATATAGTTCAATATCCAGTGATTCACAAAAAAATATTCAATAAAAATGTGAATAAGATTCTATATTGTAACTTAACTAGATTCATTTAGATTTTTAACTTTTTAGTTCCTTTTTTGGCAGGGCTGTCGTGTTTTATAATTTGTTTAATTATGACTTGTTTTAGGAACGTCAATGTACGTGACTGTCGAACTATCGTTTTGGGTAATGTAAGCAATATTACTAAAGTTTTGCTTTCACAAAATTTGCGACGGCAGATGAGAGCGGCGCGGCGCGGGGCGGGGTCGGGGGGCGGGGCCTATCGGGTGGGCAAGAAACAGGAGTCAGTCTGTCCCGCTCGAGTAGTGTTGTGCGAATGTTCGAAACAAGAATTTACGTCAAAGAGAATTATTGGAGCATAGTCTACTAATGAGAGTCGAGGACGAAGCGAGAAAGAAGCTAATCACCAGAGAGGAAGTTGATGAGCTGGTCCTCCCAGTACTTGTAGCTGTCGTAACCGGTGCCCTTGTACCAGATGAGGGTGCTGCGCTCATCCCGTGGCAGCGGCCGGAAGCCTAGCCCCGGGCTTCCGCCGATCAGCCCCGCCGTTTGCTGCAAACGCGGCACGCGCGGGTTGATGAAATGCTGCAGGAACGTCGTCATGCAGATCGCGAACATCGAGAACAGCACCAAGTAGAATATCGCATAGAATATCAGGATTTTACCTGCAGACAACAAATTTTCCTTCTAAGACTGATCATCACAGAACAGAGTACACAATTAATTATTAGAATAAGTTTTTCTGTAAGGTTTTAACTTTCAAAGAGGTGATATGCTCACTACGTACTAAACCTGTATGAATAAATCTGATTTTAAAAAATGGTGTCGTCTTGTGATGTGCAAACCGCTGATTGCGAATTTCAAAACATGATAGTCCAGTATAAAATCAGATCTACTTTCTCTAGGATGGAAATGATTTCTGAATTGAAGTTGTGCATCAAAAATTTACATAATAATTTAAGTATTTTGATTCACCTAACACTACAATACCTTTATATGATAGAATACTATATAATAGATACTATATAATAGAATTTGGGACCCTACCCTATTATCGCAACCCTAAGCAATAAGAAATACAACAGAGAGAGTGATTTTGTAGTATATATACATAAGTAAATAGGTATATTTTGTGGACGTCAGTATAACCCCTATGAGTCTAAAAGAACATATAGATTAAACTAAGTATAGCCAAGGTCGGCCAAAATCTTCATCACAATTTAACCTATTTGTTTTACTAACAACTTTCACCTGCTAGGCTTAATTAAAGCCTCGGGCTACATTCCGCCGCAGGCAATAGTACAACTTGTGTGGCTTCCCAGATTACGGCTGACTGCAATTTTATATCTAACACTGGCACGCTTAAATTAAAATTACTGATGAGGCTTCCCCTTAATGGTTTACTGGTCATACACTGTTACTAGGTACAGATTAAAGATTTTCATTTTATATTACTTAAGTACATATAACTTTATGAGGGTAATTTTTTTTATATAGTGAGCAAATGAGCAGGTGGGTCACCTGATGCTAAGTGATTACCGCCACCCATGAACATTAACAGCACCAGAGGAACTACCAATGTCTATTATTATAGGCTAGGCATCTTTCACTGATGCATCTATATATTTCAAAAACTTATGCTTTGTTTTTAAGTGCTTGTCCAGTCTGTCCTTGAACTGATTTACAGAGGTTGACATCACCACATCCTTGGGCAGTTTTTTCCACATATGCACTACTTTGTTGCTCAAAAAGTGTCTAAAGGAATTTTTAGGAAGTCCCCATTTTTGACAGTATTTTGAAATTTGAAAAATGTGAAATAGTTTTTGAGATATTTGCAAGAAACCAAACCCCAATTTTTTTTTCAGTTTACTGTTAATTACTTTTGCAATTTTTGCAGGTGGGTCTTGAATTTTGTTCGAAAATCATCTACACTCTATTCCAAATTGAATGACACCTCATTCATATTGTTCGGGGGTGGAGAAAATAGTTTGACCCAAAAAGCACTTGTTGACTAGACTAGAAAGGGTAAGCAATAATTTTAATGCTTTCATTTTGAGATTGTGCACTACAGTGCACTCAGTAGTGAACAAGCAATGGATTGGAATGACTATGATCACAATGCATATTATTTTGGTTAATGTTGACATATTTTTATTTAATCTACAACCAACTGGTCTAAAACATTGTAAGAAAAATATGAAAAAGACAATTCAAAATAATGTAATGCTTTCACTGCCCATCTGCTCAACTGATTTTGATGAAATTTGGTAAAGGGATCGGTTGTATTCCCGGGAAGGACATAGGCTGCTTTTTATCCCGGAACATTAAAGAGTTCCCTCGGGAATCAAAGACGCGGACCACGCGGACGAAGTCGTGGGCATCATCTAGTTATTACGTTAAAGCATCTAAGGTTAGTATAATTTTGTATTATTCATAAAAAAAGCTGCAATGCTTCAAAGTTCAAAAGATAGAACAAAGCCACGCCCTCAATACAAAACTTTCCTTTTATTTATTTATTACTGCTGGTATAACCCACTGGATAGAGTTGAAGTATTGTTCCTAATTTAATATTCCACAAAAAATAATGAAAACGGAAAACATACCCCAACTTTCGGGCGTTCTTCCCAATATAGCTCCTGTATCATCGTTATATAGAAAATCATAGAACTTCTGTTTCGCAGGCTTTCTAGGAGGCTTTCTGTCTATTTCAAACTCTTCCATCCTATGACTCGGCATCTTAAATAACAATTGTTAACTTTTAATTCACGAAACAATTTTAACTAATTTATCATGAACAAAGCCGACCAGACTACCGAGTACCGACCAGAAAAACCGGCAGGCGTCAGGCAACATTAACAAGTAACAACCGAACAATGCGAACAAAGCAAACGGAAAGTGGAAACAAACGGCCAAAACTGACATGTCTAATTTCAATCAGATTTCAATGGATGGGCATAAAATCAACTCAATCAATCGAATTGCTGTTTTTCCATTCGAGTCGACTCGGTGACTCGTGTTCGAGGGCTTAGAGACTCGGACTGTCGGACAGACAACAAAATTACTTCACTCGGTATTGTATGCAATTCTAATATTTTATGTTAATATAACACGTAACGCAATATCATAGCGCGCTATTATTCCATAGCGCGGATAACATGCTTTGTGAGGAGCCGCCGTTAGGAATATCACGCGATCGCGCGCGGTGCCCCATAGAACTTGTAACGGCGCCCGCTTGCCGGTAGCGCGCTGACGCTGGCCGATGGTTAGTCTCGCGTAATGTGCTGTTGTGAGTGAACTTGAAATTTAGGCCGCTACGAAATTTAGCGTGATGCAGGACGGACATGCCTGTCGGCCGCGCGACTTTGTTACACAAGCCGTGTTAACAAGTGCGTTATAACATAGCGTATTTAAAAGCGTGCTAAAAAATTATAGTTTATAGTCCATAGCGTGCTATAGATTTATAGCAGTTTTGAACAACTCTAATTCTAATGGATACGAGCCCGAAATAAATCTGGGGACTAGAATCTGTAATGTACATAAATTACAGTTTTGTTTTATCAAAAATGTCACTTTTAAAACCAGATTTCATGTAGATTTCAGATGCAAATAGCCTGAGACGTATTTTTGGCCATACATCCGAGGATTTTGGGAGGATCGAGACGGGAATTGTACCAAGAGTTGAGGAATCTAACGAGACACGTGTGAGCGTTTGAATTTTTTAAATCGGCTGGTTTGTTTACTAAATTGTAAATATTTCGGAAAAAAGCCGATTTCAGAAAAAATTAAAAAAGTGCGCATATAAGATACTATGTAATATTACATATATATAGATTCACTACTTTTTATTCCGAGAGATTAAAGTGTTCCAAGTTCCTTCGGGATTTATAAAGTATATGTAGCCCAGAGCCGTAAAGCCAGATAATAATAATAAAAAGTAAAGCAATAATAGTGTAGTCTGAGTGTAGTGTCAACCTGGTGTCAACATCCTATATGTTACTTGTCTCTGGTGTCAACCACCGACCAGAAAAAGAAGGGTGTCAACGATTGAATAGGCTGTATGGTATGATTTGGATGTCTGATGTCTCTGATCCTAAGTTACTTGTTGTCTCTGTCTCTGATGTCTAGTGTCACTGTCAACTGTCATAACAACATTTTCTAATTTTCTTTCTGTAAACATACTTTCATGAATTATTTAATAAAATTAGTGCCATTTTGCTAATAATATCTATTTTATCTTATATATAAATACAATACAGCAGATAAAAATAGTTATAATGGCATCATCAGTTAACAAGGTCATTATAATTGTTGGATTTTTATCATTGTTCCATTCTGCATTTTCTGCAGCACAGCGTAAGCATTCATTTATATTTAATTTTAAATACCTATTTATATTATATTTGATTGAATCACCTATCATAAAATGTAGCTAATCTAAGAGTTATGTTTCAGACCGTTCTTACCTTCGAATAACATCACAAGAATTTACTGTGCTACCTTTAGATGTAAGTGTTTGTATAATATTATTGCCATTATGTCCCCCTATGTACCTACTTAAGCTTACAGATGCACTGCAGGGCATACAAATATTGTTAAAAAACAAATATTAATATAGGTACTTTAGTATAATTCAGAAACCAGGTCATAAATATTATAATTTGTAAATCTCTTTTACAGATCATCATTCAAGCTGTACTAAGCTTATTTGCAGTTATTTGGGGAGTCATTAATGTTTCTGGAAAGCTCAGAGAGATCCCAGCAGCAAATGAGCTGAACAATATAAAATGGGAGACTCAACGCAACCTACCATCATTTTACATGTTCAATCACAGAGGAAGAGCTTTGGCTTTCGATTTTGTACCAACTCCTAGTAAAGGAGAGTTGGAAAACTTAGAATAATGTTCTAATAATATTTTTAATTTATGTAGACACATATGCATGGGTTTTGATTGTGGTAGGCTTAAGTCAGGAATATAATTTATTTGCATTTTTGGTATCTTTTTTCTAGCCTGCCTATAAAATATTAAATCTGTACCTTTTGATCACCTTTGTCATGGATTAGCTGGTATAAAACCTTTTGCTGTGTACTTTAAAACCAGATACCAGGCTTAGTACCTACTTGTGAATGAAAGTTGATTATACCTCCTATAGACCCCAAGGATGAGATGTGATGTGATGTCTTGTGATGAGCTTGCTGTGTTTCTATAGGGAAATATTGAGCTTGGTGCAAATAGTAGCCATTAAACAGTTGAGATAGCAATTTTTATTTCTTTATTTGAAAATAGAATAAGTCATAAGTTTATTCGATGTTTTGGAAAAGAGGCTTTAAATAATAAAACAGTATTATAATACAATTTTTATTACTTAATATTAGGAGTGCCAGTTGCCTAAGAGCATTTACATGTCACAAACATCTTCACAAAGTCAACAGAATATTCACTTAACCATCTGCATGCCGAGTACCAAACATACGTTGAGGGTAGTTTTTGGGAGATTTCTGTGGTGTGGTGAGAACCACTGTACCACATATATTTTCCTGTTGTTGCAGATTATAGTGAATTAAATTTCTGGTTCCTTCATTATGATGGACTTCCACAAAGTAACATCTGTTTCTATCCAATATTAAAAATTAGTAATCGGCCCAGTGGTGTCATACAGTTTAATATAGTTTATGTAACCAACAAGATTTATAAATTGGAAAATAATATACTTTCCCATGATGTAAACCATAATTGGTCTGAAAATTTAGATTACAAACCAAATATATTTTAATTTAACAAAGCAGATAGCAGCTGAACATGAAAAGTGAAACCTCAGAGGTTTCACTTCTAATAAACATCCTTTAAGATGCCTTTATTGTACTAACAAATTGTGTTAAAAACATATGTAAACAATTACAATATTTTTATAGTGCTGATGTATCATCAGTTTAATAATCCCAGCCCCTTGAACCCAACTTAAATTTAACAATTTCTCACTTATTCTATATTTATATAATTCATGAAAAACGTGACAACCAAACATTCACTCTTCTCCTTAAAGTCACTGCACATGGAATATTTACAATCCACATTGGTACAATTACCGTTGGCCACCTCTGAAGCCACCTCCTCGGCCTCCCCCGCCGCGACCAAAGCCGCCACCGCCACCACCTCTACCGAATCCACCTCCCCCGCCCCCTCGACCGAAACCACCACCACCGCCTCGACCGAAACCGCCACCTCCACCTCGGCCGAAGCCACCACCGCCACCTCGACCAAAACCGCCTCCTCCTCGTCCGCCTCTGTTAAATCCACCTCCCCCACCACCGCGACCTCCACGACCACCTCTACCCCCGCCACGCTTAGCCCCCGGAGGCTGCGGCAAAAACCTCTTCAACGGCAACAACTTCGCTGGATCAATGAAAAACTGCTGTCCATCCTTAAAACTTTTTGCTTTAATATTCTCGCCCAGCTTCACCGACACGTAATAGTCACGCAGGTTGCCGAATATCTCGTCGATTTTACCAATCTGTTCCTTGTTTTCTAGGAAAATTGGTGCGTTGAAGTAGGGAACGTCTTCTATGTCCACTTTGCACACTAGGTCGTCCTGTACGGTCCAGCCGTAGTGGCCGAGAGGGATGACCGTTTCTGGTGGGCCCTGGTCTTGGTATCTGTTGAAGCCGCCGCCGCCACCGCCACCGCCTCGTCCGCCGCCACCTCTGCCTCGGCCGCCGCCGAAGCCTCTCCCTCCACCACCGCCTCCCCGACCTCCGAATCCTCCGCGACCGCCACCGCCTCCTCTTCCACGAAACGACATTATTAATACAACAACTTCACAAATAAAAATAAAAGATTATAACCTCAAAACATTAAAACTTTGCAATTTGCAACACGCGCGTTTGACAATTAACCATAAACTTGACACTTGACAGATTGACGTTCAAAAACACAAAAAGATTTTAACGGTGGTAGAGTCTTAACGTTTCCTAAGTGACACAAGTTGTCCTACATGAAATAAATAAATCATTTAATTTCATTTCAAAAATCTAAAAGCGTAGAATGGTCTCAATATACGGAGATCGTAGATGTTAACATTCAACGACGCCATGAATTGCGAACGGCAACATGTCTGATATATACTAGCTGAGGCCCGCGACTTCGTCCGCGTGTTTTCCAGGATACGATGTGTTATTCGAGACTTTAAGGCGTGATTGAGTAACAAACATCCATCCAAACTTTCGCATTTAAATTATTAGATTACCTATTATATTAAAAATGTCGTCCTTCGCAGAAATCTTGATCACAACATTGATTCAACGATGATTCTGCTTGGGCTTGGGTAAGACTCCTGAGCTTGGACTGGAACTCTTAAATGGTGGTGACTTACGCAGTGCACAATCAATCTGTAACCGATAAATTGGAAAGTCTGTCAAAAGCTTTATTAATCAAAATTGTTATTTAGTCTACTCTATGGTGTATTGACATTCAGGGCCGTCCAAGCTAGGCTATGAAAATAGGAAAAGGTACATATCTTTTATCTCATGTTTTTAGTATGGCTATACATTTTTTTCTCGCTCTTTCCACACAATCACAATATTTGCACACATAGACATGTTTTTATTACTTTAGGTATTAAAGTTATTTATAATAGCCGCTCAAGCTATGTAACCAACTTAAGCTTTCACCTTAAATTTAGGGGAAAAAATTCGCTGATGGCTCTTTGAAGAAAATGTCAAAAACGTATTAAATAGAGGTGTTTACTTTAAATCTGGACTTGCCAGATTCCGAGCAGCTTTTTAAATCAAACTTTACATTTATAACTTAATTATGCACGAAATTACGATTACGTAATGAGATTATAAATATTTCTTGATAAAATAATAAAAAAAAGTGAAGGTGCCATACAAAATATTAGGAAATATATACACTTTCTCTGTACTTTCAATTTTAGTTCAGTGGATTTCTCATCTCAGGTTTAATTAAATCTGAATTTAGGGAAAAATAAATCAAAGGCTAACAACACCACATTTTCGTTTTCTTACAAAATACAAATGGCGAAGCCTCAAGTTTTTTTAAACATAACTTCTTAATATGTAAAGTAGTATATTAAAGTGTTTTCTTCGAAGATTTAGTGAGTGAAGAAGTGAGTGTTGATCGTGGACCTATACTCGTATCATGCTAATCTCTTCCGCGACACCCGCGACTTGGAATATAAAGATAATTCCCTGATTCTGACTTCGAAACATAAACGCCGAAAACTGGCTGGCTACGCTACCTAATTAATGATCTCTCGGGTACCAGTAGGTAAACCTACAGGTGTGAAGACTGCATATACAATTATCACGATCGGTATCTGTTGCATATCGGTAGCTAAGGCACAGTATGGAAGGACCTTCAAGTGTCCACGCCGTTCGAAAAGAGAGAAAGGCTGGCGATGCCATATGAAAACGCGCTCTCCAGAGCTTCAGTTGTGGGCTCTACAGGCACATATGATCTTACTTGAATGCAGCTATCGATCTTAGTTTTTGCCCTCACTGAGTAAGTTAGAATTTATGTTAACAATAAAGCTCTTAAAAATAGATTTAGATTTATACATTACCCATACATTAATCCTAGTAATCTTTACATTACCAGGATTCAATAAGGTTTTCTTTAAACCCATGCATTGGATCTTTAGTTTAAGATACTGTACTTATCTGATTATCACCATCATATTTTTTATGTACCTAACTGGACGTCAATAAGTGTACATTGTACCTAAATTGAATAAATATATTTTGACTTGGATTAGTTTCTCCCTCCCTATTCTTGAGAAACAATAATGGAATAATATTTTAGACTTTAGACACTATTTGACACTTGTTTTGATTATTTTTCCACTGCATTATTTGAATAATTTTAGCATTTGAACTTTGAAAATAAACGATTGGATACAATTTTTCATTTATGTTATTAGTATGAATTGGACCCATTTATTTTGTTTGTAGAAGTTGTGGTAGTCTGGTGGCTTAGACGCCTGGCCTCCCTAAGAGTAGTTGGGAGTTCTATCCCTAGGCAATTACTTAGTCGAGCTTTGTACATTTTAAGAAAATAAATATCACATGCTTTTATGGTGAAGGAAAACATCTTGAGGAATGCCTAAGAGTTATCAATAATGTTCTGAAAATGTGTGATGTCTGCCAATCAGCACTTGGCCAGTGTGGTGGACTATGGCCAAAACCCTTCTGATTCTGAGAGGTAAAATGGTGCTCATTAGTGAACTAGCAATTAGTTGATATTATGATGATGATTGAATTTGTCATGTTATATGCTAATAGCATAGTCTAAAGAGTTCCATATATGTCTTTCGATGGAGGGGTCTAGACATAGCAATACTGCGGGGTGACAGGGACACAACAGAGGAAACTGGCAGAATTTTCATTCTAATGTAATATTAGTATGCAGTTTCTCATAGGAAATGGCATACTCTCTCTACCATAAGTTGTTATATTTGTAAGGGCATTGGCCCGCTGTATGAATATACACTAATGCTATGCTAATATTATGAAGTACTATTTACTTAAATGTGTCTGCAATAATTTTCAGAATAAGGACTTGACCTGAATTGGTGTGTTGTGAAAAGTTGTACAATAGACAGGATTTCAGATGCTGTGAGGCTGTAAAACTGAAAGCGAAACATGTTAAAACTATACAATTTCTATGAAAAATTAAGGCAAGTACAAAATATGTTTTTTAACATCATACCAAGCTGCTTATTTTACTAGTATTCTGTTCTTAATAAGTACCTTTGTATATATATTTAGCACTCAATTATTATAAACAAATAAATTTTATTAAATAGTGACCAGAAATTTAAACATCTAGATGCTAGCCATCTACAAGTTAGAATTTCCAGTTATAATTTCCACCTAAGGACTTTTTAATGCACATTTGTCTTTGATCTATAATCAAGTACCTTTTTAGTACAAGTAATAGGAGAAAACTGGTGCCTAAAATCCTTACCATTTTGACATTCTTTGTTATTGGACAGATTTCATTAAAAATCAATAACTGATGTTCCCTGTGGCCATAACAGAGGAAACCGGGCCATGACAGACCTAGGTGCTACAACTAACTGTAGTCTTATCAGAATGTAGTTATACTGTGACAATACCTTATGATATGTAAATGTTTTAAACACCTTATACAGATGTAAGATTATTTACTAGATGCAAATAAATAGTAGTCCTGTACTTCAAGGGTGTCCTACACTTTTTGGGTGAACCACTACTTCAATATGCAACTAGTATGTGATGATGCAGTCTAAGATGCACCTGGGGCTAACTGCCATACTCACTGTATGGCAATCATGATTCCATTTGTATGCCCCTTATCCATTTTGTAATTAACAAACCTTTCTGCATGAACTTGGATGACATTTTGTAATTTTTCTGGCATTGTTCCCTGTGAATTAAGAAAAGAGAAAAAGAGGGAATTGTTTGATAAAACTTTAATACAAAGTTGCATTTTGATATTCTTTATTATTGGAACAATTTCCCTCAAAATCTAAATCTGACTGTATAGTGTATACTTCTATATTTTTAACAAACCTATCTGCATAAACTTGGATAATCAATTTATAATTTTACTTTTCAGGTCAAATTAGCTGCACAAATTTTCAGCATAGAGGTGGCCCATGCTGTGTCCATGCTGATGAAAACATATACAGATATTCTTACAATACATGATTATTTCAATTCAATTCAAATGTTTTTGGAATGAAGCCCTGATAAAGCTAGAATTGATGAAATTCGATGCCAAAGACTTACAAGAAAGTAAGCCTCTTTGTTTACGTAACTTCATTCACGAAATGCATCTATGGTCAGAATAATTGAAATCAATACCAGTGAGTCTTGCGCGCCTAATCTAGGATCCCCTGGATTTTGTTTGGCCAAATTAGAGGCAGGGTGGATGTAGCAAACATCCAGACTGTCATCAATTTGTTGAACTGTACAAAACAATATTGATTAATGACATTTCGACTGGTAAATCTTTGTATGCTAATTGCGCCAGCGAATTGCAATGACAAAATGCTGAGTACACTGAGTAAATTAATAAACAATCGGACAAGTAATACTCAACCTACATAGTACAGATTACAAAATTTAAATTTTATTGAAGAATGTATTCCATCTGAAAATGCATTGAAGACTCAAGCTGTGTCTTACATCGCCAGTGCAATCTGCAGATATTTATTACCAAAACTGCATAGTGCAGAATTTCAAAACTGTGCACTATTGTCTAACGAAATTCAACCATTTCTTCAATTAACATCCCAATATCTAGAAATTGTTCAATCCATCAATTAAATTTCAGGCACTAATTTGTATATATGAAATTGAACAAACTTTGGCAAAAATATGTAAGGTTTGCATATACACAGATTTAATTAGTAAATTAACAAGTCTAGGACACATCATGGTTGAATTGTGTTGAACACAAATCAGACTTTCTGAATGCTCTTTGGCTGTTTGTCATTAAAATGCATGTTAAACAATGGTGCACTAACTTCAATAGAATTAGTAATGTCGATTCACGAAAAAAGGGAACGGAAATGGAAAATTTGATTGCAACTAAGGTTACCAAAGGTGCAAGCTATAGATCTGTGCGACGTCGAAGTAACTAATTTGTATTACGTAGAAAGTTTTAACCACATTCATTAGACTCGAATTTAGGATCTTTACTTATTTCATATTAGATGATGCCAGCGACTTCGTCCGCATTAAGCTTTTTGAAGTGAAACTTTAGAATCGTTGTGATTTGAAAATTTGGTGAAACGAAAAAGCGACACCACATAGAGAAAAACATATTCATAATAGGATTTAGCCTGCGAGAGAATGAGATAGAATACAAGTTATATTTATCTCATTCTCTCGTAGGCTACTTTTCTGAAGTTTCACTTCTGCCGTGTGTGAATGTGCCACACACTTTTTATTCCCGCGGAACTCCTTAAGTTTCCGGGATATGTCCTTCCAAATGTGCCCTGTAACTTATCTCTACCAAATTTCATCCCGTTGCATCCCGTGGAAGGACATAGGCTATTTTTTTTATCACCGAAAATTTTAAGACACTGACACAAAGGCACAATTCGTATAACAGCAATCGATAGTATTTTACAATTCAACTAATTTTTAAATTAAATTTGTATCTATATATTAATGTACTATGACATATTCTGTAGCAATGAATCAATAGAACATCTTGTACTATTATAGTCAAATTTTCTAGGCAAAATTGGAACTAATGCATTTTATGCATGTTCAGTTTTTATTTTTATTTTATTTTTATTTTTAATACATATTTACAAGCGATGCTGTCAACGGGTCAGTTAAGTTTGTGGGACTGTAAAACATTTATTCGTAGTTGTCTACTTACTTATGGGCCTATTACACTGCACTTTTCAAAGGGCCCTGTGTTAAGGGTGGGCGTGGCCGCTAGTTAGAGCGTCGCTTATTACACAGCAATAAGGATTAAATTGGGGACCCTTCGTCACTACATCTTATTACACTACACTGATTCAGGTGTAAGGGTCCCTTTCATAAGTGTAGTGTAATAGGCTTATTAGTCCCACCTCAAAGCTGTGCTTATAATGTAAATGTTATTGTTATAATTCAACATGTTGTTGGTAAAGAATGTCAATTTAAAAGTAGTTTATTTAATAATAGTTCTCGTTATTCATCTTAATAAGTCACAATTACAGTTTAAACTATGCATGTCTTTAGTTAGCAAAAACTATTACTAAAGCAGAGTGGTTTTTCTGTTCTATGTATTTATATCACCGTACATGAAAGATGTTATACCGCGCTTTATTAATTTTACTTAAAAACCGTTAGATTATAATCTAACTCGCGAAATTCTGAACTGTCGAAAGATTAGAATTTACCGCATTATTTTCCGGTAGATTGTAATCTGATAGGTATTTAAACCCGATAAAACCTATGTGCCCTACTTGATTATTTATGTCGAACCCTAACCTAACCTACAAGAAAGAGACAAGAAAACGTAAATAAAATGAATATTTCAAAAATTGACACTCAGAACATTGAACAGTTTACAATCTTTCGACAGTTTAGAATTTCGCGAGTTAGATTATAATCTAACGCTTTTTACAATCTTACGGTGACATCACCATTGTGATCAAAGTTTGGTTTAAGGAATATTATAACTTGATTGGATTTCTTATTTTGTTATCAATAATGTTTTTCTATGTCATAATGTAATTATTGTTAGTAGTATTGTATTTTTAAGTTTAATATTTCGATTTCAGTATAGCAATGTATAATATTTGGTTTATATTAGTTACATAGTGGCCCATTCTGTATAACACAATCTCTAAACTAAACTAAAAAATTACAGCTTTAAATCTAATTTTGTCCCTTTCCGCAGAAAGTATTATGAAAGGGTTAGCAATATTTTTAATGCTGTCATTTTAGTTTAGTTAAGAGATTGTGCACTACAGAACTACAGAATCAGCTCCAATGTATGACTTTAAAAAGGTAGATTTTAATTATGCAACTGGTATCGTAAAATATAGTCATTGTAAGTAGTAGTAGGATTACCTTTTAATTGCTAGAATAATTTTAATTATCTCAGGTTGGGTCAAGTTTGTGACTATTCACAGACTTAATTTAGTTAGACAGTTTGTAGTTATTGATGAAACATTAGACATCACACCAATACCAGATGTAAAAGCCTACTCGAGCAATTTATTCCGTTATATTATACTTTCTATTATTGTCTCATAGGTACATCAAGCAAAAAGTGCCTATTGTTGTTATAATTATTATAATTTAAAAAAATCCCATTAATATTATAAAACTAGTTTCTTAGCTTCTTCTTAACTTAGCTAGACACTGTTTTTGTTTTTCTATTCATTTTATAAGTATTAACCTCAATATACGTACATTGTTTACTTAGTTACAAACAATTAATTATTATATTTAAAGGTACGGCGAAGGACTGGCTACCCATAGCACAGGGAATCCTAGTTTGGGGGCCAGGAACCTTAGCCAGTTACTATCTCATATACACATATATATATTTTATATATATATATATATATATATATGTATATAACTTTGTACCTACTACTACTACTATTGTTTAATTGTACTATATTTCATACTTTAAAAAAAACTGTTTTTCGTGTTTTTTCATGAAATTTGTATGCTGAGTACAATAGTGGCTAACTAACCTTCGAATGTATATGAACTATCAGACTTTAAAAGCCATTTGGTTTCTATCATCAGAATGAAATTTTGTTTAGTGGATTATTGTTGCCTCGCTTAGCGTTATAAATATTATAACTATTATGTTAATTATTTTACTTAAGTATTGTATTTTCTGACAATCAAAATAAGTATTAATATTTAAATCAAGTCATACTCGACCCTGCTTCTCATTATAATCGCGTTTTGCGTCTTGTGTGGTTCATCCAAGGCATTGAATTTTGTTCAGCATGAAACATTGGTCAGAAAATTACTAAAATATAGTAATTCATTCCAAGGTACCCATGTTATTGGATATTTCTCAAAACATGGTAATATTATCTGAGAGATGTTTCTTAAAATCTAAGTTTTTTTTAAACATATAATTAACCTATTTATGAATGAATTGCTCAGAGTAGTCTAGAATGTAGTTGTAGTTGTGTAGTTTTAAGTATTATTGTGAGATTGTGATAACAAAAATTATACCCGGCTGAGTTTGTTCTAGGCTTATTTTCTGACCAGGGCGCGCTGGAATTTAAGCTTACTAGCATATTATTCAAACGAAAATAGTACAAAAGATTTAATAAAAAAATTAAAACTTGTTTTATTTATAACCTTAGAATAGAAAAATTAATATTTGCTTGATACCCGTAATAAAAATCGGTAATTTACCGAAAACCGATAAAAAAAACGATATTTTACAAAAAGTGCAACACTATTTTTTTACTATTAGTTACGATTTTGTACCACCGTCTCGAGGCCCATCCCTTAATTTACTACGCCATATTACTACGATAATAACTCATTCATGCCTTTCACATCTATAGAAATTGTGGGAAAGAGCACAAAAATGTATACCTATTAAATGCCATAAGAAGGTGAGACAGACAATCAAATATGAATGGAATTGAAGTATAGGTAGATATTGCTTTTTATCTATAGATATAACGTGAAATTGTATAGCCTGTACGTTTCTCAAAAATGTCTATGAAGTTCGTTCGTCTATCTCTGGTTAACTTGTCTCTGTTGACATTCGTCACATTCACATTGACACACATTGCGATACTCGTCACTTTGACAATTTGATCAGAGACAAGATAATTTGATTTGAAAAACGGACTGGAATCAGAGTGGACTGTGGAATTTTGATTTGGATTCTGCGAAATGCGGAACGGAACAGAAATGTGAACGGAAGAAAGGATTATTGTTTGTAAACTTGTGTAAATTTTGCATTTGTTAGTTTTAAATTTCAATTCTCGGATATTTAATTTATCATATAATGGCGGATACAGAGGATAATGATCTTCGTGAAAAAAATAATGAGATGGTAAAAGCAATACAGCATTGGAAAATGACGGCCGCTCAAAAGGAAAACGAGAAACTGGAACTGATGAAGGAGGTCAACGAATGGAGGCTTAAATTCTCTGTAAGGCTTAAAACTCTCAGCATGGTCAGCAGTTGCCAGTAAGCTAGATTTCGGCGAAATTTAGTTTTGAGATAGCTTGCATTCTTGAGAAAGACAGGCTTCTTTTATACCCGATATTAATAGAGTTCCTTCTGGATGAACCTACATCTTGTGAGGATAATTCATTTAATTGCTTTTAAATATTTTTGTACTCTCATTGGAACTTGCATGAGTAAATGGTTACAATATGTAGAGGTTCCACGAGAGATTTAATGTAATTACTTACTTAGTTAATTATAAAAATAGGTTAAAGCATTACAACAAAATTTGATACATTTTATATGGCCATTGTTGCTACTGCAGGCTCTTATAATAAAAATGATCTAAGCAATGAAGAATATGAATTATCATATTATGAGTGCCAGAAGGAGACTAACTTTCAAACATCAAAATGCTCGTATTTATGGCAATTCTATCTAGTGAAATACATGAAATAAAATCGAATATCAATTTATATAAATCAATTAAACAAAGAATCTGAATAAATAATTTCCGTTTCTGATTCTGAAGAAAGTTAAGTAATAAAAATAAATCATTTTGAAAAATTTAACTTTAATTCATATTCGTAATCCCACAACCTGAACCTAACCTATCTGAATCACATCATCTACTATACGAATAAACCATATAAAAACTTTATATTCCTAAATAGATGATGCCTGATACTTCGCGTCGCATAAGCTCTTTAAAAAAACTGTGAGAACTCTTTGATTTTCCAGTATAAAAAGTAGTCTGTCCTTACCGGCTATGCAACCTGTCTAGTAAATTTCATTAAAAACTGTTAAACAGATGGATTGTGAATGCAGACAGACACACTTTCATTTTATAATAATGTTTTATTTGCATTAGTAAGTTAATCAAATAGGCCAAAATAGGTTTTCTCGAATATTTCATTCTATATTCACATATTCATTTCTCATATATTTACCACACCACAATAATCTTCCAAACTCTCTCACTCTATTATTATGATTTCTATTTTCCCAGAGACTCAAAAACGCAGAATCAGCGAATGCTAAAAAACTCAGTGCGGAACTGCAATCAGCAAGTGAAGAAGTGTTGTCCCACCTGGTTCAAGCCTCCAGCGTAGTTGCAAGAATGTTGGAACTTACCAAGTCCTATGTGCAAGGCCGACAAGAGATTGAGTCTGCGTTGCCTCGGTGGAGCAGTTTGAGCAATACTCCGCCAAATGAGAAAGTTAACAGAGTGCCCCCACTACTGATTGGTGGGAGGCATATTCAGCCTGTGGTTTCCTTAAGTAGGACATTACAGCCTAATAATTCACGTGAGTTTTTACCATGAAGGTATATAAAATAGATGGAGTTGCGCATTATTTTGAATACATATTTGAAGCCAATCTCATTTGCCCTCATCCCACTTAAATTGCCGAGCAAAAGTGAGAGATCAAACCACCACCACTGGTGTCCGACCTCTTGTTTTAATTTTTTTGACAAAGTTGGATAACAATAAGCAGGTATTTGCTTCAAGTAGTTATTATTAGTAAGCACTCCAGTCTTTAGCTATAGCTTTGTGGTTTTACCCATAATATCTGCAAGTGCAGTCAGTTTTTCTCTAGTCTTTCTAAAATAGACATTCATCTATCTCCCTATGTATAAGTTAGGTATAAAAGATAGTTTGGTGAAAACCAACTAGCTCATCATTCACTAATCAGTATGTTTTTTGTTTTAATTTAAGTATAAATTGTTTCTTTAAACGGCTCTATCTAGTTAGTCATTTGTAAAAATATTTATACATTTAAGGTTTAAGTGTTATAATATTTGTACAACCTATATTGAATGCTATTTTATACTGTGTGTTTTCATTTAAAAAAGAGAATAACTCCAATCCTTCCATCCATCATCTGATGCTTGTTCAGATCACCTGGTTTGAGCTATGTTCTCCTTTCACAAAATGGTTTACAAACTAAAATAGAATAAATCAAAGAGAATATGAGAAGTGTATATTTAAGTACTAGATGATGATACTATGTTGCCCGAGACTTCGTCTGCGAGGACTAGGTTTTATAATTCCCGCTAGAACGCCTTAAGTTTTTAGAATAGCCTATTTCCTTCCCCGCAATGCAAACTATCTTTGTACCCAATTTCATCCAAATCTGTTGAAAAGATGAACCGTGAAAGTGTAGCAGACAGACAGATAGACAGTTACACTTTCGCATTTATAATATTAGTATGGATGATATGAAGAGAAGGCATATTATGCTAGTGTTATATAAATAATATGTATGAATTCCAGGTACAATGTTGAACAGAAGTCTTAATCAGAACAACAGGACTGCTAGGGCTGTGCCCATGCACATATTGCAAGGTATTTATCCTTTAGGGATCATTCTAGTCTATCAAAATTGTATTTAATCACAACCTCAATTTACGTAGACAAAGACCCTGTCAAACAAAGAATTTGGACTTATTTTACTAACGCCATCTAGTCTGAAAAGTGGGGCAGCGCTATGCAGGTTAGGGGCATGCTCCACAAGTCGGACGCCCAACTCTTTTCTATAAAAGGGCCCATCTAGTACCTACATAATATATATCCATGTATTTAATAGATAAGGATTAATCTTAGCAAGATTAAGGGAAGTGTGATAGGTACTTAGACAATTTATGAGATATCATGTTATGAAGCAGTGATAGGTTTAGACTTTAGACACTTGACTTTCTAACTATATCACCTTTTGGAACTGGTGGTAGAGTCTTGAGTCTTCTCTTAGTTATAAGTCATAAAAGTTTTGTGCTACATGAAATAAATAAACCATTTATCATTTGTATAGAGTCATGGGTCTAGTGTTGTCTTGATTAAGTAAATATAATTTTAGGACCTTTAAATGAAACCACATGTGTCCATCTCGAAGGCACCAACAAGAAGGGCTCTAGTTTTAATAGTCTATAGTTGTCATAGTGTTTACCATAAATAATTAATATTTAACGTTCTTACACACTAGCTAACAATAGGTTCGATCCCCAGGCATGCACAGAGGTGCATCGATAGAATCGAATTTCGAGATCGAGAGTTATGTGCATTTTAAGAAATTGAATATCACTTGCTTTGATTGGTGAAGGAAAAGATCGTGAGGAAGCCTGAAAGTCATGATGTTCTCAAAAGTGTGTAGAGTCTGCTAATCCGCATGTGGCCAGCTTTTTGGACTATGGCCAAACCCTTCACATTCGAGAGTAGGCTCGCGCTCAGTAGTGAGCCCGCAATGGGTTGTAAAAATGAAGAGATTTGATTTGTACTGTAAGTATGGAAAGAGTGCCTTGCCTACTCAGCATGGGTCTCCTTTCAGAATCAGAAGGGTTAGGCAATAGTCCACAGCTCTAGTCTTGTGTGACAGACGTGACAGTAGACGTTAAGAGCAGTATGAAGAATACTCAGGCAGTCAAGTTTTCTCACAAACTTTTCCTTTACACAAAACATTACATCTCACTAGGTAATGCCCGCGACTTCGTCCGCGTGATAGATCTGGTTGAACATACAGCTAGATGTTGTAGGAATACCCTAAGAAAAGATTTATGAAAATTCAACCCCGAAGAGGATAACACAGGGCTTTGAAATATGTATGAAAATCGGACTTAATGTGATCAAAGCCGCAGGCAAAATCTGGGTTATAATATAGAATGAAAGCATGTACATGTAACATTTTACAGATGTGTTCATTCCGTTGACCCGCATTGATGCAGAACTGCCTGTGAGTAATGTGGAAATCAACGTGGAGGAAAATATGGCTGACGATAGTACGGAAGACTTGGCATCAGATGGTAAGTTCTTTTAGATATTTTTTAAGTTAAGTAATGTATATACATATCCAGATGCTAGTCTATACTATTAAGAAGAAACACTCGATAACTATTTCAATCATACTTTATTAGCAATTTACACACAAACATTGTACAGCCATCTTTTACATTCGGCCCCGAACCCCCGCCAAGTGCTTCCAATCGTCCGTCACTGTCGAGAGCGCTGTAGAGCAGTCCGACCATAGATAGACCATAGATAGATCCGTCAATTTCAATTTAACAGCTCGGCCATCCTACCTCTACTTCGCCCTCGAAGTTTACACACGTCACACTTTGAACACTTAATTAATTGAACTCACGGTGATTGCTGATGCTACTCTGTCCATAGTCGTATTGATATTGGTATTTATCGCATAAGGCTACACTATTAAGGCACTGGCATCATAAACCTTAGCCAAGTTCAGTTCCAGATAGTAATATTATATTTTAGGTTACAAGAGCATCAGTCTTCATCGCGTTTTCACCTTACAAGACATCATCTAATAAGTAATTACGGATTTATCACCCATGACACATCTACTCAACATATTATTCTAGATGAGTTAATCTGATGGATTTAAGTGCGGCAACATTCTGAAGCAATTGAATCGCCATATTTCACACACAACAAAAGCTTCCCAACCATGTACATTTGTGAACTCACTCATTCAGAAGCTCCCTAGCATTACAGAATTCCGCTAGTTAAGCACATAATATTAGTAATTATTTTCCCTTACTGGTTTGGTTAACCTCATGCAATTCAATGACAATTAATCTTTAGGGTTTAATTAGTGATAAATAAGAAACTAACTTTAACTTTGCCTGATCTCTAACATCATACATTTTCTTATAGGCCTATTACACCGCACTTTTCACAGGGACCCTTTCGCAAATTCAGTGTAGTGTAATAAGGTTAAGGGAGGAAGGGTCCCTGTTTAGGGAGAACGGGTGGTCCCGGTCTGCCTAACTGCCTGATCGCTCTGCAGACCGGGTAGTGTAATAACATTCAGGGCGGTTAGGGACTTCAGTCGTCGCACGACCAGCTTAGAGAGTAGTTGTCACTATGGCTCGCGCGTGCATTTTGTCAATATATCGTGTGCTAATAAAGAGCATAAAGACTATATGAACTATACTATAGAATAGTGTTGTACTCTTGCCAAATTTCGACGCTTCGTAAAACCGAACTCAAATGTTGATACTATGCAATACATCATACCTTGGCATCTGCTTGGTCACTAATATTGTTTTGATTTGTGCAGTAGTGATAATGTGGTGAGAACATATATTAATATAATTTAATATCATAATATGAATATAATATAATGTTAATAACATATAAATGTGTAAAAGTGTACTTGGTTGTTCAATATTTTGTTTACTTTTCACTGTTCGCCTCAATCTAATTCTGGTATTCATATCACTTTCATAAATGAATATCCCAAGGAACATCATACAGCGAGTCTCTTTACGCGATATTTTGTTACATCGCTCAACCTGCATAAAAATTCTTGTCTCTTAAGTGACCCTCTCTCATGAATCTTAGTAATCCCCAATTGGCATCAAAACATTACACCAATACAAAATCGTGTCCCGTACCTTGACCCAAAATGGCGGTCGTCTGCGCAGGTACATTGAACTATAGGACCATGCGAAGCATGCGCGGGAAGCGAGGGATATGGTAACGCGCGGCCCCTCGTGACGTACCTCATACCACACTTCGTTTGACACCCGAAATGCGGCGGCTACAATACTTGTTAGCCACCCAGTGCCTCGCATTATAATAATAGTTGAAATCAGTGAATACCATCTGCGCATTTTACAGACCTATTAATCCTTTATATCACCTAACCGTGACACTCACTAAACAGTATCATCATCATTGCGCTTTCGCCTGATAAACAGCTGTTTTGCTACTTTCATACTATCATGGCCCCCAACGGCGAGTAATAAATTCAATAAGCCTGACTAGCCCCTTAGGCAAGTTATCTAAACTTTGCTTTATTTTGCAACTCTCGCTACAGGAAATCGACACGTAACAGCACCAACAACAGCTAGACTTTCTAAGTCTACTGGCATCATGGCCCCTGTTTTCCACACCAGCGATATATTCAAAATGTAGCAAAATATAAGAGGTACGGAATTAACTTACATGAGCGCTGAGCCCCACGGGCAAGAAACAACCACATGAGTGATTCGGTCAAAGTACATGAGCTCCACGTGTAACTTACTAGTAATTCACCATCTACTCAGAATCCGACAGGATATTCATCCCAGCCCCGGGGGCGCTAGTGTCCACACTTGAAAGTATATAATAGCCCCGAAGGCAGCTTGTGTCCTTTCTTGCAGAGGTATAATTTCACAGCCCCGAGGGCAAAGCTTGTCTCAGCCTTGAAGCATTTCCACTAAACCTGAAATTAACTTGCATCAGCTCCGGGAGTAGTATTATTTATCTCAGCCCAGAAGGCAATGTATCCCTCAGCCCCGAAGGCAGGTGTCTCTAAGCCACGTAGGCAATGAATATCGGCCCCGTGGTCAAGACATGTCGGCCCCGAAGGCGAGGTGTGTCGGCCCCGAAGGCAAGTGCGTTAGCCCCAAAGGCAGGTGTGTTAGCCCCAAAGGCAGGTGCGTTGGCCCCGAAGGCAGGTGCGTTGGCCCCGAAGGCAAGTGCGTTGGCCCCGAAGGCAAGGGCGTTAGCCTCGAAGGCACGTCCGTGGGCCTCGAAGGCAAGTCCGTTGGCCCCGAAGGTAAGGTGCGACACCCACAACGGCCAACTGCCCTTTACTGAAAAGTAATTTAATTTAAATTATACTGAAGGCAGTCTGTGTGAAGTAGCTCAGTAGGCATGTGCTGTAATACATACTATAAATCCTCAGGCATGTTGTGTAAAACATGACGAAGCCCCGAAGGCATGTGATGATAGCTATAGGATTACTCCTCAGACATGTTCTATCAGCTGTGCCCTGCAAGCTCATCCGTTACGGAGTAGACATACGCTATACGTACTGCAGCTCCTTAAGACATACAAGACTGCAGCCCCTTAAGACAAGACGTGTTCTGTAGCCCCTCAGGCATGTTGGATTATCTGCGCTGTAGTAGCCCCTTTAGGCATGTTCTGAAACTGACCACTAGCCCCGCAGGCATATGCACGGATTGGCACTGAAGCCCCTTAGGCTTATTTCACCACTGTGGCACAGGCCCCTGTTAGGCATTTTCCTGAAACTGAATTGCAACCCTGCAAGTCTATGCATTAGTTTGTACTGACGCCCCTAAGGCATGTTACATTTACTGTTCTGCTGTGCAGCCCTGCCGGCATATGCGTTAATTTGAATGGAAGCCCCTTAGGCATGTGGCGTTTACAGTAAGTGTACCCCACTTTAGGTATTTAACTAAAACTGATCTGCAGTGTATACCTGCTGGTGCATGCATTTATTTGTTCTGAAGCCCCTTAGGATGTTATATTTATAGTAAGTGTACTTCACCTTTAGGTATTTTCCTGAAATTGACCCATGGCCCTGCAGGCATATTTGTTTCTATTTTGTTTTTATCTTAACAAAAATCAAACCAAAATATCACAAATGAGACTGTTATTTTCTCACAATATAGTCTGTTCATTTCAACCATAATATGAATTATTTGCAATATTATTTATTACCGGTTCACCAGTACCATTCCACCCCGACTTCCTCTTTATTTTGTTTTTCTCCAGAGTAACATTTCAATATTCACATTCTCTGCAACAGCCAGGCTTTAGCTCCCAAATCCATAAGAAACAATTTTACTCTTCTCAGACCAGGGCGCGTTTGGAACCCTCGTAACTTTAGTTTTACGATAACGTTGTAAATCATCACCATCACGTCTTATACTCTGTATAGTTGACGTTCACCAAGGGTACTGTGGAAGTACCAACTTTGAATAAATATATTTTGACTTTGACTCTTTAACTATGAAAGTTAAATCACAAGCTTTGCATCATTCTTGAAACTCCTTGCACCATATAAGATGACTATAAAAAAATCTCCTTGCACGGAAAAGTTATTTTCCCTCTAAACAAAATGATAACTTTCTTTTGCAAGATTGGATATTCTCCTTTCTGTTTCCTTTAGTTTTTGCAACTTATCCTTTTTGACTAAAGAGTCTTCCATCCATTATAATTAAATTGGACATTACCATAATTACCACTTGGTTCCTTTTGCATTTATTTGCTTACATGACTACAAGATATGCGATAGTCTTCAATCAACATAAACATTATTCAAGGTGTAGGTTAGGCAACCAGCATAATATAATATGCCACTAGCTTTTGGTCTTCGCCATAAAATAAGACCTCACTAAAAATCAAGAATTAATTAGTTAATCACACCTGTAAAATTAAAAATAATATTATTATCTCTTCAACACCTCGGCTATCTTAACAAGCATTAGCCAATACATAGCACCATAAACCATGCTACCCCAAGCACAATCACTGATGTGATATCTCCTCTTCCGTATCTCCTCATAATGAGAAGTCAATGCAGGTCATATGCTCTACCAGCAAATAAGCACACCACTCCAAACAGCCACTGTGAAATACTTGAGACAGACAAAACACTTATGAAAATAACTTCAGTTCAACTTCAGTTGAACCGGGTTTCAAAACCAGTCATACTCGTATCATCCGGGCAGATTTGATATTATTTCAATTTTATTGTTTGCTTTATTTCAATTCACATTTTACTAAACATCTATACACCTGAACCAATGTATCAATGCCACACAATCTTTTATAATGTACTCAGTTATTTTGTTGTTGTAACCCCTCAAACACCTTATTTATACTAGATGGCTATTCTTTTACCCGCTATATTAACTGAGTATCCTTTCCCTCTACATATGCAATTTTCACTTGTAAGGACCTTTATCGGGTTATGCTTGCTTTAATGGAATGTATCATATTACAGTTACTCTTAACCTCTGTTCATATAAATAAGATTGGTTCAGATTATCAATGAAACTAATCCCAACTGAAAACGTTAGTAAATACCTCTTCAATAAGTTACTTATTACTTATACCATGTTATGTAGTTGACCAACTACTATCCCAACGTTTTATAGTGTTAACTTATATGTTTGAATACCTCATAGGTAGCTTGTATGTTATGAAGTACCTCATTATGATTTTTCACATAAACCTAGATAAGTACTCAAATGTTAATAAGTATAACCTGTAGGCACCCACTTTATACATCTACCTCTGGAGATATAAGTCTATTTACCTAGTTCTCTTTACACTTCAATAATCAACAGACAAAGCAAGATAAGATTAATCTTGTTTCTTATGATTCTGTAGTAGCTGTCTCATCATGTTTAGATCTATTGCATAGCTATCATATCTTTAGACTTAAAACTCACCAAACTAACCCATATTGTCTAGGTACTTTTATGACCGGAATAATATATCTCAATTACATATTTTACATAACTCACTGACTACAGGTATATCTGAATGCAAATGGTAAACTTACCTAGTACCCAGATAGACTTAGATACATAATATACCTTATTTATTCGCTGTGACCTTTGGTAATTTGAATGCAAGTACTTGATAAGTACCTACTATTCCATTGAAAACATCTTTTTAAGTTTTCCATGCCACTTTTCCAAAGCAATTCCGATTGCAACAATGTACCTACTTAGGTAAGCATCATCGGCTCTTGATGCAAATTAAGTACTTACGACCATTTCACAGTATGAGATAGTTGTTTGTCTAATAGGCATATTCTCGTATGAAACTAATCGTCTTTCTTTCATGGTGAAGAATCAATAATTCAACTTTTCCTTTTGTTACACATATTACGTCGCGGCATCAAGGACATTAGGTACCTATTATTAATTTACTCAATTCACATCACTTTTATGATCGGACCGATAAATAATTATTTGGCGCGTGAAAGTCCATCGCACTTCTGAATCTATTAAGAAGAAACACTCGATAACTATTTCAATCATACTTTATTAGCAATTTACACACAAACATTGTACAGCCATCTTTTAGATTCGGCCCCGAACCCCCGCCAAGTGCTTCCAGTCGTCCGTCACTGTCGAGAGCGCTGTAGAGCAGTCCGACCATAGATAGACCATAGATAGATCCATCAATTTCAGTCTAACAATACTAATATTATAATAGCGAAAGTTTGGATGGATGGATGTATGGATGGATGTTTGTTACTCAATCACGCCTCAACGGCTGAACGGATCTGGATGAAATTTGGCACAGAGATAGATTATAGTCTGGAATAACTACTGTATTATAGGCTACTTTTTATCCTGGAAAATTAAAGAGTTCCTGCGGGAACCGAAAAACCTCAATCCACGCGGACGAAGTCGCGGGCATTCGCTAGTAGGATAATAAAAATAAGGTAATCTTTCCTCTTATGATTACAATCACTTGAGAGAAAATGATCGAATGCTAACAATTATCATAATAGCATCAGGACAAGATAGTATTATAGTCCCACATACTTATCTGACCTAATGACAGTGTCGCTAGGAGATAAATGAAAAATAAAATAAAACCAAAAACTAAACAGAAAAATTACTTCAAATTTTGGCCATGGACCAGTTAAGTTTGCGGGACCATACCTCATTTATTATCACCATTATGCCACTATTGTTTAGTTGTTGAATTCAAAAAGTTTTTAGTGTTACTCATTTTGAGCCAAACAGTAAAACTCATTAAGACTGGTGTACCCAATCTATTACTTAGTGGGAAAATATAGTGTAATGTAGTCTGAATTATTAGCAATTTAACAAATTAAGGTCCCAGATTCAAGTTTCTACAACCATATCCAGAAAGAAATAATATTATTTTTACAGACAGCAGTGAAAGATTAGATGAACAAGCGTCCTGTCAGGATAACTTCGATGAGACGTAAGTTTATAAACGCAACACACTGGCCATGCGCCACACTACTCCAAACCACACTAAATCACACCACACCAAACCACACCACACCACGCCACCCCATGATCCCACGCCACCCCATGATCCCACGCCACCCCATGATCCCACGCCACCCCATGATACCACGCCAAACATAGAGCAACAATCACATCATCATCACTACAGCCCATTTACGTCCCCACTGCTGGGCACAGGCCTCCACTCTCATAGGAGAGAGGGAATTAGAGCTTAGACCCACCACGCTGCTCCGATGCGGGTTAGTGGGCTTTTAACGTCTATTATCATGTTAGGGATAATAACCGGGACCGACGGCTTAACGTGCTCTCCGAGGCACGGGGGTGAAACACCGCGATCTTCCAACTCCAGGCTGGCACTGAAAATTTCAATAATTAACAATTTTAGAACCCAGGACCATCGATATATATGTAGGTACTAGATGGTCCCTTTCATAGAAAAAAGTTAGGGGTCCGACTTGCAGAGCACGTTCCACACCTGTCATAAGCCTGTCTATATCCCCGTCGTATTCCTGCTACGGTACTCGTGTAGATAATTTGTTATTATTAAGTTATCATCAAAAATCTAATTGGTTTGGCACTGCATAATTCTTACTTTAAGTGTTTCAATTCTTGTGAATTAACACTTCCAAAAAAACATTATTTCATCTTCCTATTTAATATTTCTATCATTTAATTTCAAGTATATTTTTTTGTGTAGATTCGCGTGACCGTGACCGACATGCTCGCGAACATAAATATACTCCATTCGAAATTAAACTTTAATGCCTTAGAGTTAAGGTTTATATTTTAATTTTAAAAAAAATTCAAGCTGTCATTCAAGATGGCGCATATGTTGCAAGCAAGTTCCCGCTTTTAGACTAGATGGCGTTACTAAAAATCGTCTAACAAGTCAGAATTAAAAAAAAATTGAAACGACTGTCCTGCCAAAAAACGAACTAAAAAGTTAAAAATCTAAATTAATCTAATTAAATTAGAATCATAATCACATTTTTATTAAATAATGTTTTTTTGTGAATCACTGGGTATTGAACTATAGTGTTATATATTTTTGGAATCTACTCATCATTTTCTAGATGATGATTATATAGTTAATAGTTATTTTCGAATTATTTTTCAAAAGACCAAATTAAACTCCATTATTGTTTTTTAAAATTTTACTAGCCTTTAGTCACCCGGAATAAGCTAGGGATTCTAACGATACCTCATTTATCAAAATCGGTTCAGGCGTATAGAAGTTATGGTGGAATATACAAACTCACATACATACATGCATACATAAATACATGAACCCTTAAAACAATATACTCTTTTTTCAGGCAGTCGTATTAAAATACTAGCTGATGCCCGCGACTTCGTTCGCGTGAATTGAGGTTTTTGGTTTCCGCGGGAACTCTTTATTATTCTTCGGGATAAAAAATAGCCTATGTGTTATTCCAGAGTATAATCTATCTCTGTACCAAATTTCATCCAGATCCGTTCAGCGGTTCAGGCGTGATTGTGTAACAAACAGCCATCCATCCATCCATACATTCATGCAACCATCCATCCATGCATCCATCTAAACTTTCGCATTTATAATATTAGTAGAGAAGTCCACATTCTTTGTTTGACAGGGCCCGTCTATGTAAATTGGGGTTGTTGCCCAGGACCTCGTGTTCCACAGTCGACCATGCTAATCGCTAGACCAACGAGGCAGTCAGTCGATCTTTTTGGCTATGAGATAAAATTTCTAACCGTTTCCTTTCTATCAAATTAATACACAATTAAGTTTTCAGAACACAGTAACGGCATCTGCTGCTGAGTTTGGAACTACTGAAAACGTGGTGTAATAGGGATGATACCTATATCAAAAATAAATTATTTCTAACTGATTATTAAATAGAGGGTCTTCCAAAAGACCTAAAATTCACATCCTCGGTTAGTTTTAGGTATGATAATCATTTAAAAATATAGATTAAAGAAAAAAGTGTTGAAATTTTATGACGTCACACTGGTGAATTTCATACAACTTCCATACTAGAAGTGCGTTTTTAAGTTTGATAGAGTTGCAGATTTGATTGAGTCGTCATCATCCCTATTGTTATAGGCCGCGGCTAGAGGCTGTAGAGGAGGAAGCGGAGTCTGAGGGTGACACTGCACAGAGGTGAATACCTAGATTTGCCGGCCAGTACCTACAGTTCTCTTCACGAAAGACTTTTTTATTTTGACTGAAACCCATACGCAAATTACACACACAAACGATTCATAAAAAAGAGAGCAACTGCTGAGTTCCTTGTCGGCTCTTCTCAGTAGAACCTACTTTCCGAACCAGTCAAAACATGACGCAAGGAGTAACGTAAGAGACACCTGTATGTCCTACATGTTATAAATTGAAAAATTTAAATATATGCCGTTACTAGCTGATGCGACTTCCCTAGGGTTTTCCTTAGGTTTTCGTTCCCGCGGGAACTATATAATCGTTTTTCTCTGATAATGTGTTATTCCAGACTATCAATCTAAACTCGCCGGCATATTTAGCGGAACATAAAAAAAAGCTCCATAATTAAAAAAATATGGTTTTATTTTAAAATCTACTTACTACACTTCTTTTGGTTATTTAAAGTTTCATTTGTTTTACTTAAAATGAGATCACATTAAGAACAGATTTTGCGAGTAAAGGCTATTTGTGAAAAATGGTACATTTTTGAATTTTTCATGTAACTGGGAAAAGTGAAATTTAATATTAAAATAACAATTAAATAAATTAGAAAAATGGTGATTAATATCACGTATTTCCTCCACGTGCTCTTATTAAAGTTTCTACCCGTCTAGGCATACTGAGAATGATGTTATCGATGGTCTCCTGGGATAGTCTCCGCCATTCCTCAACTACGGCGATTCGCAGTTCTCCCACGTTGGCAGGAGCTGGAATTCTGCACTTTACTTTTCTTTTCAGCAAGTCCCAAACGTGCTCTATTGGGTTCATATCCGGTGATCTCGCCAGCCACTCCATAACAGTGATATTCATATCATTAAGTTAAGCTTGAGTTACCCGAGCGGTATGTGGCCGAGCATTATCCTGCATAAAAACAAAATGAAAGAATAGAAGCAGTGCGGGGTGTAACCGTAAGTGACCGTACGGTACGAAGAAGGCTCGAAGAAGCTGGTTTGGGTTCATTTGTGCCCGCCAAGGCTCCAAGGCTCGAGGTAAATCATCGTAGAAACAGGTTAACTTTTGTTCAGGAACATCGACTTTGGAACGCGGACCAATGGAGTAAGGTATTGTTTAGTGATGAGTGCAGAATTCTCTTAAATCAAATTGACGGCAGGCAAAGAATATACAGACGCAAAGGAGAACAATACATTCAGACAAATTTTGAAACTACAGTTGCATACGGTGGTGGATCAATAATGGTTTGGGCGGGCATTTGTTTGGGAGTTCGCACAGACTTGGTAGTGATTGACAGAGGGAGTCTGACTGCAGACCGCTATATCAGAGAAGTTATAGAAGAAAATGTCGTACCGTTTGCCCCATATATCGGTGAAGGTTTTGTTTTTATGCAGGATAATGCTCGGCCGCATACCGCTCGGGTAACTCCAGCTTATCTTAATGATATGAATATCACTGTTATGGAGTGGCCGGCGAGATCACCGGATATGAACCCAATAGAGCACGTTTGGGACTTGCTGAAAAGAAAAGTTAAGTCCAGAATTCCAGCTCCTGCCAACGTGGGAGAACTGCGAATCGCCGTAGTTGAGGAATGGCGGAGACTATCTCAGGAGACCATCGATAACATCATTCTCAGTATGACTAGACGGGTAGAAACTTCAATAAGAGCACGTGGAGGAAATACGCGATATTAATCACCATTTCTCTAATTTAATTAATTGTTATTTTAATATTAAATTTCACTTTTCCCGGTTACATGAAAAGTTCAAAAATGTACCATTTTTCACTAATAGCCTTTACTCGCAAAATCTGTTCTTAATGTAATCTCATTTTAAGTAAAACAAATGAAACTTTAAATAACAAAAGACGTGTAGTAAGTAGATTTTAAAATAAAACCATATTTTTTAAATTATGGACCTTTTTTATGTTCCGCTAAATATGCCGGCGAGTTTATTTCTATGCCAAATTTCATCGAGATCTGTTCAGCGATCCTGACGTGATTGAGTAACAAACTTTTTTTTTCTTTTTTTTATTAAGTGCACTAACAATTTCCATATATGACAAACACAAGAACGTTCACATTATTACTATTTCTTATACGTAAATCGATTACAAGTGCACATAGCATTTAAGGTTACATATGTCATGCAAACAAGATATCAAGATTTTGACAATTCAATGAGGTACAAAAACTTACATACTAGGTATTAAAAACTTACAAACTTCTTCCATGCAAACTTTCACATTTTTATTATTAGCTATTATATAATATTATCTATACTAATATATTTGACAACCTCCGTGGCGCAGTGTGTATCGCTGTTGTCTTAACGTGCGGATGTCCCGGATTCGATCCCCGGCAGGGTCAATTTGGGAATTTATAATTTCTGAATTTTCCCTGGTCTGGCCTGGTGGGAGGCTTCGGCCGTGGCTAGTTACCACCCTACCGGCAAAGACGTGCCGCCAAGCGATTTAGCGTTCCGGTACGATGCCGTGTAGATTCCGAATAGGGGTATGGGTTTAATATAACTGCCATGCCCCTAACAGGTTAGCCCGGTACCATCTTAGACTGCATCATCACTTACCATCAGTTGAGATCGCAGTCAAGGGCTAACTTGTAGTGGATAAAAAAAAAAACGAGTCTTTTCCCTAAAGATTATAATCCTATAATCCTACAAACGTCACCAATATTAAATATTAAAACTTATATTAAACAATATTAAAAATAATAAAAAATAATTATGCGGCTCGATAATATCCGATATAGACCCGAGTCTTAAATGTATGTTTTATTATTTCCACAGACCAATGGAAAATCCCCTAGAAGGACCGAGCTGGCTCTTGGATGTACCTGCACGCAACACGAAGGTTCGATGAATGTAATCCATACTAATATTATAAATGCGAAAGTGTGTCTTTTTTTTTATCCACTACAAGTTAGCCCTTACTGCGATCTCACCTGATGGTAAGTGATGATGCAGTGTACGATGGTAGCGGGCTAACCTGTTAGGGGCATGGCAGTTATATTAAACCCATACCCCTCTATTCGGTTTCTACACGGCGCCAGACCAGGGAAAATTCTGAAATTATAAATTCCCAAATTGACCCTGCCGGGGTACGAACCTGGGCCCACCGCACGTTAAGACTACAGCGCTACACACTGCGCCACGGAGGTCGTCCGTCTGTCTGCTACGCTTTCACGGCCCATCTGTTAACTGATTTTGATGAAATTTGGTACAGGGATAGTTTGTATCCCGGGAAAGGACATTATCCCGGAAAATTCAATCTAATATTATAATAGCTAATACTTTAAAACATTGTGTTTGTGTACATAACATTACTTATTTATATTAAAAATAAAAAACGTTTTACTAATCCACTAAATACTATTCAAGTACATTTTACTTTGATGTTCAATTTGACTTTTATTTGAATAATAATTTTTTTTTAGTTACTTATTATTTACAATAACTTATTTTCATTGTTATTCAAAACTAGATAGCGACAGTGAAAGCAATATCTATATATTGCTTTATCTATCTGAAACTTCATGACACGTTTGGTTATTACAGAGAAAATCTAAAATTCCAACGAATTCGGAGCCGGACTCCACCACCGAGTTGAATGATAACGCCCCGAGCCCCGGACCCAGTTGCAACAATATGCAGGTACTCAGTTTTTTTGTAAATACTAGTTGATGCCCGCGATTGAGGTGTTTTAGGGGTATGAAAAAAAGATTTACGTCCTATTGTCAGACCTACCGAATATAACTATACAACGTTATAACTACCGCTATATAGCGGGGAACCAACAGTTGGCAGTTTTCGCAGTTGCCTTAATGAGCGAGCTCATTTTGACTCTTTTTGCAAGCTTTTGTTGCCTTGCTTGTTACTTGCCATGTTTGTATTTTTGTTTAGGTCAAATCTAGCAACTGAATGTTTAAAACAGCTGCTATCCCCAAACGATTCATCTGAACTTTTGCTTACACGTTTAGTTTTGATGTAATGCACGGTAGCTAAGTGACGTCATCCTAAATCCAATATGGCGGACTCCCAAAGATGGCGGACTAGATATTTTATGTGCACCCCCATAAGGGTTACATTTAAAAAGGATTTGCTACGAAGAAAACGAACAATAAAATGACGTCACACTAAATTCAATTAGCGGACTACAAAACTACTACATAATCGTAGTATGTGGTAATCGATTTAAGAATATATTCAGTCAATCGTTCATTCACAACTAGTCGGTCAATGTTTTCATCACTATATGTCCAATGGCAATTATAATCACGTGATCTGATACCATATTTGTTTACATTATTTACTTCGCTTCGTGGAATGGACTATAATATTATTAATGCGAAAGTGTGTCTGTCTGGCTGATACGCTACCACGGCCCATCTTTTCAACCGATTTTGATGAAATTTGGTTCAGAGATTATTACATAGGCTACTTTTTATCCCGAAAAACAAATGAGTTCCCGCGTGAATTAAAAAGTAATATCCACGCGGAGGAAGTCGCGGGCTTCATCTACTATCCAACTATCCGACGCGAGCGCAGTGAGCGCTGAAAGGGTAATAGGACCGATGCCTATATCAAGAATAAATTATTTCTAACTGATTATTAAATAGAGTCTTCCAAAAGACCTAAAATTCACATCCTCGGTTAGTTTTAACTTTGATAACCATTTTAAAATATAGAGAAAAAAAGTGCGTTGAAATTTTATGACGTCACAACTGTGAATTTCATACAAGTTCCATACTAGAAGTGTGTGTGTGTGTGTTTTTTTAAAATTTATTTAGTACCAAAAAGTTATAAAATAAGAAGAAAAACATACACAGTGGACAAGGAAGAACTTATCTCTATAAGAGATCTCTACCAGTGACCCTTGGCAGTGAGAAAGGTTGTGGAGGAAGAATAGGTACAACAAGAAATGAGATAGAATGAAACATGATATTATATCATAAACTTACATAAACACACAAAATATACCTATGAAATTGCCGTTTTGTCGTACTGGCCACTTTGATCTCAAATATCTCTTCTTTGGTTAGGAATTTCAATTTCAAATTTATACAGCTATTGGTGCCGATTCTGTAATGTGACATCTCTAAACTAAACTAAAATGGCAGCTTTAAATCTAGTTCTGTCCCTTTCCGTAGGGAGTATTACGAACGGGTTAGCAATATTTATAATGCTCTAATTTTAGTTTAGTTTAGAGATTGTGCACTACAGAATCAGCCCCATTTACTCATGTTTTTGGGTTTTGAAAACCCTAATTCATTTCTTTTTTCCTCTTTTGGGTTTTTCCTTGCGTCACTCAGTTTACAAAATGGAAAACTTGAAATATCGCGTTATTTACGAGTACGAGTTCCATCGTAGCATCAGTGCTGCAGAAACGGCTCGAAGGATTAATGATGTGTATGGCGGCGGTGTCGCAAAAGAAAACACAGTGCATTTTTGATTCCAACGTTTTCGTTCTGGAAATTTCGACCTGCAGAACAAGCCCCGTAGACGGCCGGAGACCAAAGTTGATAATGAAGAATTGAAGGCTATTGTGGAAGCGGATCCATCGCAAACGACGTCCTAGCTAGCTGCAGGTTGCGGTGTTAGTGATAAAACTGTTTTAATCAACTTGAAGCAAATTGGGAAGGTGAAAAAGCTTGAAAGGTGGGTACCTCATGAATTGAGTGCAGCAAACCGACAAACGCGCGTCGACTGCTTCGTTACATTACTCAACCGGCACAATAATGAAGGGATTTTAAATCGAATTATTACCTGTGATGAAAAGTGGATCCTGTACCATAATCGGAAACGCTAATCGCAATGACTGAACCCTGGCGAACCAGCCAAATCCTGCCCCAAGCGAAAATTGACTCAAAAAAAATTACTTGTGAGCGTTTGGTGGTCTAGTGCGGTGTCGTTCACTACAGCTTTCTTAAATCTGGTCAGACGATTACGGCGGATGTCTATGGTCAGCAACTGCAAACCATGATGGAAAAGCTATCTGCTAAACAACCGAGGCTGGTCAATCGCTTTATGCCACTGCTGCTTCAGGACAAGGCTAGACCACACACTGCACAACAGACGGCTACCAAATTAGAGCACCGTATTCCCCGGACCTTGCTCCAACAGATTACCATTTTTTTCGAAATTTGGATAACTTCTTGCAAGGGAAAAATTCATCTCCGATGGGGCAGTCCAAAGCGCCTTCAAAGATTTTATTGAATCACGTCCGAATGAGTTTTTTAGTAAAGGGATCAATGAACTACCTATGAGATGGCAAAAGTGCATAGATAGCAATGATACATACTTTGATTAAATAGATACAAAACGCCAATTTCATATGTAAGGACCTAATAATAAAAATAAGTGTAACATGTGTTTTTATGTGAAACTAGTGAAAAGACTAAAAAGGACTAACAGCCGGTTTCTGAATTGATAATTTCATGTTGAGTCGGTCTCAAAGACTTCTTAAGTGTGTCTTAAGAACGACTTAGGCAAATTATTGTTTCTGAATTGATATTGCGTAAGGTTTGAGAATTGGAGCTTGCAAATTTTCAAATTTGACAGTTTCGAAACTTAAATCTCTGCTTAAAAGCAAAATTGCGTTTCAGAGCGCATTTGACAGTGCTCAAAGCTCTGTTTTCTCAGAGTTGACAACGTGATAGATGAGTGACGGATTTCGGCTACTTAAACTACTCTCGTTTGAACCTTTGTAAAAAAATCCATTTTTTGCACAATGTCCAGTGAAGATTCTTGCCTGTACAAAGACAACCACACAGGCGACAAGTTATTAGAAATCGCCCATTGTTTCTTTCAATGACAAACAATTTAAGGACCGATTCCGCTTTTCGAAGGAATCTGTAACATTTATTTATTTTTGGCAAAATAAAGACCAAATTACCCGCAATAATCCAAAGGGGCGACTGCATTCCGCCAATGTTACAACTTCTAATAGCATTGCGGTATTACGCAACTGGCAGTTTCCAGGCCGTCGTAGGAGACACGGCGAACGTAAGCAAAGCAACTGTGTGTCGGGTAACCGATAGAGTATCCAGTGCTATAGCGATGCTAAGGGCACAATACGTGCAAATGCCTTCTGCTCAAGAGCGACCAACAGTGGCTGCAGGATTTTATGCCATAGCAGGATTCCCTAGAGTAATTGGTGGTGGTCTGGTGGCAACAGGGCAGAATTGTTTAGAAATAGAAAAGATAACTTTTCAATAAATGTCCAAGCTATATGTGACGCTAATTTGAAAATAAGAAGTATCATCGCCAAAACATGGCCAACGGCCATGTTTTGTCCATGATACAACAATTTGGAATGATTCTCCACTTGCTGCTCAGTTTGAAGATGGAAGATTTGGGTCATATCTAATTTTAGGAGACAATGGATACCCATGTCTAAGGTACCTCATGATGCCATTTTTAAATCCTACCACTTCAGCACAAGAAGCGTATAACAGAGCACAGATTACTACTAGAAATACAATTGAGAGATGCTTTGGAGTTCTGAAGAGGCGTTTCCCCTGTCTTCATTCCGGGATGCAGCTTAAATTAGGCAAGGTGTACAAGGTTATTGTAGCATGTGTAGTTTTACATAACATGGCCCCAGATCTTGATGATTTTGTTGTACAAGATGAACTTGTTGAAGAGCAAAATGATGTTCTACCTTTGTCCCAAGCTCAACAAGCACAAAATTTTGCAGTAAGATCAGCATTAGTAGAAACTTATTTTACTAATGCATAAGGTTAATACCCTTCAGGTTATTATATTTTGTAGTGAAAAATATAATAAAATTAGTAATTTATTTGTGATAATAAAAAAACCCGGCTGAGTTTGTTTTGGCCTCTTTCAGATCAGGGTGCGTTTGGAACCCTCTTTAGTTTTAAGATACCGTGATTGATTTTATATTATACTAATACTGATGATGCCCGTGACTTCGTCCGCGTGGATTAAGGTTCTTTGATTCCCGCGGGAACTCCTAAATTTTCCAGGATAAAAAGTAGCCTATGTCCTTATCCCGGACACAACCTATGCCTGTACCAAATTTCATCAAAATCGGTTGAACATATGGGCCGTGAAAGCATAGCAGACGGACAGACAGACACACTTTCGCAATTATAATTCTAAGTTTGGATATTAGTATTTGTATATATGGTTTATAAATACGAAAGATGGATGTATGGATGGAAGGATGTTTGTTACTCAATCACGCCAAAAAAGTTGAATGGATCTGGATGAAATTTGGTAAAGAGATTATTGTTTATAATAACAGATAGGCTAAAAATTTCGGACAATAATAAGAGTACTTGTGATTAATTTAATAAAGAAATATTGAATAGAAATAAAAGTTTGATTTTGAAATGTTGTTTTAATAAAAAAATAACTAATTTAAAAATTTCTTTAGAGGGTCATTAAAACTTATAAATAATAGGATCCCGAAATTAAATTTCAAGTATCTAATGCATCCAAAATTAGGACTAGAATATCGAAATAAATGTACTTCACATTAATTCTCTCTCCAACTTTTATAACTGCATTTTTAATTTTTGCATCTGAATTTCATGTCTTTTCTGCTCATTTCTAAATTTTAAAATTTCATTCTTTTTTTTAAGCATCTCTGCAGATTTTTTATGCATTCATTGACTTCATTCTTCTTTGGTTTTTTTTGCCTTCAGTCTGGAACGCAGCTCATTTGAAAAATAACTTTTTGGTTCTGGCACTGTATTCGTTTGTGAATGCACTGGATCTTCCACGATTCTTTCTTATAACATGTCTTCTGTAAAAAAATGTTACATTACAAAATACATACCAAATTTAAAATTAGGGTTTAAATGTAAATTAAATAGCCAGAGCTAATTCCAAGTAAGTGCCATCCTATACTATGGAGTATGTACAAAATTTTAGATTTGTATGTATAAACGTTTTGCAGATTAGTTCATATAGCACTGAAAATTGAAATTGACAGACAGATAAACTACTGAGGCTGAGCAATTGGGTCTTATTGGCAACCTTTGGGTACAGTCCTAAAAAAACTAATAATGTGGCTTATTTTTCATCAAACAATATAAATTTAGGTAGGTGGTTTTCAAGTCAGAATATATGCTAAACAGTACCTACAAGTAAGTAAGTAATCGAAAGGATTCTCATCAGGAAATCTTTAATCGAATTTTCATCAAAAATAATTGCCTGAAAAGATTTTTTTAACTTAATACTATTGTACACAGAATATAATATAGTATAATACTAGATACAAGATGATGCCCGCGACTCCGTCCGCGTGGATAAGGTTCTTTGATTCCCGCGGAAATTCTTAAATTTTCCGGGATAAAAAGTAGCCTATGACCTTCCCCGGGATATAACCTATCCCTGTACAAAATTTTATCAAAATCGGTTTAACAGATGGGCCGTGAAAGCGTAGCAGACAGACAGACACTTTACTAGTATGGATATAAGTATGGATTACTAAGTAGAAAATAAAAAATGACATTATCACATTATCACCAGATGTCGTGGCGATAAGTCAAGATTCACTTATCAGCTTGTCGTCGCTTTGGTCCTGAAATAATAAATTAAGTAAATGACTTTAAATAATACTAAAAAACACGTGAGGACACGAAATACCTCAATCCACGCGGACAAAGCCGCGGGCATCAGCTAGTATAATATAAAACATAAATATGCCTGTTATTCAAAGAAAACATTGACATTATTCTAAGTTTGATGGTTGGATTTTATGGAATTTGTAAGTAGTCAGGTAAGTATGTCTTGTGACTAGATGAATAGAATACTCGACGAATTTTTAAGCACTCTCTATTTTTAGAGTTACATCTACGAGTACGTACCTACTAACGGAGTAAAGCTGGTCTACGAGCAATACAAGGGAATCCTTACTAATATTATAAACGGGGAAGTTTGTATGTATGGATGTATGGACGTTTGTTATTCTTTCACGCCAGAACGGCTAAACGGATCTGGATGAAATTAGGCACAGAGATAGATGGTCTGGAATAACACATCTAGGTTACTTTATACCAAAAAACCTTAATCCACGCAGACGAAGTCGCGGGCATAAGCTAGTTGATATATTAAAAAATATTATGTACTACTTACTTTGATACGAGTGCGAGAAGATTTTCTTTCTCCTCGTAACTGAAATAGGGAGATCTTTTTTTCTTGTTTCTTTCCATTTTATACATTTTAACGAGAATATTAGCCAAAAGAAAAGATTTCGACAATAAACAAAACCGACCTTTGTCAAACTGGCATAATTTGATACGCTTCATTCTCTTTATCGATGATTTAAAATCAACAACAAAAACAACGATTTTTATGATATAAAAGCTTGAAAGATTTGAAATGGATTATTCTTTAAATAAAATTGAACATAATCTATTTTTTTGAGTGATATTTAATAAAATTTAACAAAATTAGAAATTAATTTTATTTTCGGTTAATACCGGTTTTCGTACGTGTAACGAAACGCATACGTTATGTTGGAGAATACTCAGGGACGATTGAAGAAATACTTAGCTAATTACAATTTGGGAAATCCCAATTTTATCTTGTGAAACATAAAAAACTTAAGTCTTAACTTAAGTCTAGAGCAAAGGTTAGCTGATTTTTGCTTGAATGCATAATTCAGAAACCGGCTGTAAGCCTTTTGATTTAGTGCATAGTGATAAGTGACAGTGTAAAGTGTAGTGCTAAAAGAACACGTGAACAAAGTGTCTAAGTTTATCAAGAAAGACTAAGATGCGTCAGTGGACAATTTCTTAGTACATAAGATAAATTATAAGTTTAGGAATAGAATAGAATAAGCTTTATTTGCATAATGTGTGTATATGTCACCGTAAGATTGTAAAAACCGTTAGATTATAATATAACTCGCGAAATGGCAAACTGTCGAAAGATTACAATTTAAAGCATTATTTTTCGGTAGATTGTAATCTGTTAGGTATATCAAACCGATAAAACCCAAGTGCCCGGCCTGCGGCCACTACCTGATTATTTATATTTTATTTTATTAAGTAGGTACCTAAAAGTACAGTTTCTACCAGCAAGCCAAATTTTCGGAAGAATAAAATAAGAACTTACAGCTTTACAACTTGTGAACGCTTTAATTCGTATATGAAAACTAGCCAAGCCAAAGCCTTAGTCTTCAACATTTTATACTAAGTTATAAGAAGAAATGATATTTTAAGTTGTTATAAAATATTATATGTTGTTATAAATAAATTTCAGGACTGACCATTGAACTTGGCACCCATTTAGATCTCACTTCTTTTGTCGCTGAAGTCAACAACCAAGGCATATATATCACAATTTTGAATTTGGCTCTCATTTCACATTTATGTTTTTGATGGGATATATAAATTGCAGGACTGACCATTGAACTTGGCACCTATTTAGATCTCACTTCTTTTGTCGCTGAAGTCAACAACCAAGGCATATATATCACAATTTTGAACTTGGCTCTCATTTTACATTTATGTTTTTGATGGGATTACTATTACAATAATGATACTATATTATAACATAGATTCCATTCATTTTAACACTACATTCATTTTAGTTACACTTACAATAATAATATATATAGATAAAGCAAACTCATTAGCCAACTAGTTAGGCTAGATCGTAGTTAAATGAGTACCTCGCTGGTACTCAATCTTCTTCTTCCTGCCCTTGTCCCACGCTACGTGGGGTCGGCACAACATATTTTCTTCTTCCATTCGCTTCTGTTATCCGTCAATCTATCATTCACCCCTTTTATACGCAAATCCTCTTTCACACAATCCATCCATCTTTTCTGTGGTCAATAATAGGAAAAAAAAAATGTGTTTTTAAGTTAGATAAAGTGTTGCTGGGTTGATTGAGTTGTCATCATCCCTATTGTCTAGGTGGAGAGGCCGGTGTCGGTGACGGTTGCGTGCGAGTTCACACCAACGGTGCGTCGCCGCAAGCGCGCGTCGCCGCCGCCCGCCACGCCGCGCAATGTAGCGCGCGCCACGCCCTCGCCACACTTCTCCCCGCGCCCCGCCCGCCGCTACAGGTAACTGTTTTTTTTTATCCACTACAAGTTAACCCTTGACTGCGATCTCACCTGATGGTTAGTGATGATGCAGTCTAAGATGGTCGCGGGCTAACCTGTTAGGGGCATGGCAGTTATATTAAACCCATACCCCTATTCGGTTTGTACACGGCATCGTACCGGAACGCTAAATCGCTTGGCGGCACGTCTTTGCTGGTAGGGTGGTAACTAGCCACAGCCGAAGCCTCCCACCAGGCAAAGTGGGAGGCACTAGCGTTGGAGCACCGTGTATAGTCCCAAAAACTTATCAGACCCGGTGGCCAAAATTGGAACTAACTTTTATACCTGAATGGTATTTGTTTTTATTTTTTGAAGTGAAAACTCACACTCTTTATATGCCTATTACACTGCACTTTTCTCAGGGACCCTTACACTTGAATCAGTGTAGTGTAATAAGATTTAGAGAGTAAGGGTCCCTAATTTGATCCTTATTGCTGTGTAATAAGCGACGCTCTAACTAGCGGCCACGCCCACCCTTACCTCTGGGCCCTGTGGAAAGTGCAGTGTAATAGGCCTATTAGGCACGTTGAGCACTTTTTGATTGGGAGTAAACTTGTGGATTCGCGTCATCGACACCCCTGCTCGCGTTGTTACGAAGACAAAAAGTCTTAAATACAAATATACTACATTCGTAATTAAACTTTAATGTCTTAGTTCTAAGGTATTTTATATATTTTTCTCAATAAAACAATAAATAAATATTCGTTTTCATTTATATCGGCAGTCCTTATTTATTTTTCATATATATCAGTGTCAGATAAGTTTGCGGACTACAGCTATATCGACCAATTAACCATCTCGACGTGTGATGGTGACCCTGTCGCCCGCAACGCCCAGACATTAGGATATGTCCTTCTAGCTTCCGTTTTCCACTCCTTTCGTTTTCATGATAAAATCTATCAATATAAACTACTTAATCATGGCACCACCACTACAGTTATGATAGCTTATATCTCGGAAACGGGAAAATGAGGAAGACGACGCAAACGAGATTATTTTCTATTTCCAGTAACAGCGGCCGAATCCTCAAAGTGATGGTCGCTAAGATGCGCCTGTCCGACGACGAAGACGGGGACGGGGACGGGGACGCTTCGCCGCCGAAAAGGCCGAATGTCGGCGAAACGCAGCCGAAACCGCAGAAAATATTCCAGAGGAGGTCCCCAGGGAGTCCGAGACAGGAAAGCTCGTTTACGAAGCGCCGCTCGCATGATGGGTCGCCGATATGGCCGGTGCGGGATCTCACTCCGACGAAACGGCTCATGCGGTTTGACGCGCCCAGCCCCAATGGCTCCACAGACGCGCGTGTTATAGTACTGTAAGTTGTTATACTGCCTGAAAAAAGGAGTATATTGTTTTCAGGCTTCATGTATGTATGTATTTATGTATTTATGTATGTATGTATGTGAGTTTGTATATTCCACCATAACTTCTATACGCCTGAACCGATTTTAATAAATGAGGTATCGTTAGAATCCCTAGCTTATTCCGGGTGACATAGACAGTAAAATTTAAACAAAAATTGATTGAGTGACCATGGTTTCACACCGCATTAAAGACTAAATTTGAAAAAAAAATCGAAAATAAGATTAACTATATAAAATGATGAGTAGATTCCAAAAATATAGAACACTATAATTCAATATACAGGGATTCACAAAAAAATCATTTAATAAAAATGTTAATAAGATTCTAATTTAACTAGATTAATTTAGATTTTTAACTTTTTAGATCGTTTTTTGGCAGGGCAGTCGTGTTTTTTAATTATTTTAATTATGACTAACTACAATGCTTCACACACTAGACTGTAGATCCATAGGTCGCTGGTTCATATCCGGCTCGAAGGACCACTTGTTAAGACTTAGCTACCTCTTGGCGCTGGTTATAATTCCGAAGATATTTTGGAGTTAAGTTAAAAGTCGGATGTCCGTTATTTTAATGTCACAGTGTGAATTTGAACCTTTGTCTTTTCATTTAACGCTTTAAAATGTCACTGTCACTGTCACTAGTAACAAGATTGTCTATGTATGATGAGATGTTTATGTATTGTCGATGATGAATAATGCTGTTTTTACTATGTTGTCAAATGTGTTTGCAACAGAAATATTCTAAACTTACTTATATATGTCACCGTAAGATTGTAAAAACCGTCAGATTATAATCTAACTCGCGAAATTGCACACTGTCGAAAGATTACAATTTAACGCATTATTTTTCGGTAGTCTGTTAGGTATATTAACCCGATAGAACCTACATGATTACATATGTCGAACCTTAACCTAACCTACAAAAAAAACACAAGAAAATGTAAATACAATTAATATATTAAAAATTGACACTCGGAACACTGAACGGTTCACAATCTGTCGACAGTTTACAATTTCGCGAGTTAGATTATAATCTAACGGTTTTTGCAATCTTACGGTGACATATACATACCATGGCCTAGCGGTCAATGGCGTTCTGGGCGCGATACCTAGAGAGACGCAGGTTCAAATCCTACCGGTTCCGCAATTTTTGATGTGTATTTAAGTAATTTTAGTACTGTAAGTATTGCTCAATACTTGTTTAAACTCACTGCCTCGTTGGTCTAGTGGTTAGCATGTTCGACTGCGGAAGAAAAAAATTTCAAAATTCAAATGTTTTTTTATTCAAATAAACTTTTACAAGTGACGACTTCAACGTTGCCTTAACGTGCGGAGATTCCGGGTTCGATCCCTGGCAGGGTTTGGAAATTTATAATTTCTGAATTTTGCCTGGTCTGGCCTGGTGGGAGGCTTCGGCCGTGGCTAGTTACCACCCTACCGGTAAAAGACGTGCTGCCAAGCGATTTAGCGTTCCGGTACGATGCCGCGTAGAAACCGAATAGGGGTATGGGTTTAATATAACGGCCATGCCACTAACAGGTTAGCCCGCTACCATCTTAGATCTTCACTTACCATCAGGTGAGATCGCAGTCAAGGGCTAATTTGTAGTGGATAAAAAAAAGTGCTTTTTAATCGAGTGGATCTGCCACTGGTACGGAATGACATTCCTACAAGAAACTCCGTGGTTTCTCTTTTGAAAAAAAATATTAAAAATTACATCAATGTGCCTGCCTCGTTGGTCTAGCGGTTAGCGTAGTCGACTGCGGATCACAAGGTCCTGGGTTCGATTCCCGGTCGGGCCTAAAAATTGTTAGGTATTGGGTTTTTCAATTAAGAAATTCTCAGTGCCAGCCCGGAGTTGGAAGTTGGCGGCGTTTCACCCCCGTGCCTCGGAGAGCACGTTAAGCCGTCGGTCCCGGTTATTATCACTAACCTGATAATAGTCGTTAAAGCCCGCCAACCCGCATTGGAGCAGCGTGGTGGGTCTAAGCTCCTAATTCCCTCTCTCCTATGAGAGTGGAGGCCTGTGCCCAGCAGTGGGACGTTAATAGGCTGTAGTGGTGACATCAATGTGTGTCAATCATAAGTAACAGAATTTGTGCATCCGTTTTAATTATGGACTGCGCAAATTCGACCATGTTTCTGAATTCCGTCGACAACTGAAGTGGCTCCCTATTCGCCTTCGCCGGAATGTTCATATTCTAACATTACTTTTTAAAATATTAAAGTTCTCTTCCCCACCTTAATTGCACGAGCATTTTCAGGATGCTCGTCCCCGAACAAGACCTTTGCGCACCTGTGTAATGAAAAAGTCACTTGAAGTACCCACATGGAGCACCATATTTTACGCTAAGTCGTTTGCGGTGGTAGCAGCACGTCTTTGGAATTCCCTAACATGGAATATCCGTGAGAGTCCATCCGTGGGTGCATTTAAATCGAGACTGAAGCAGCACTATCTATCTTCTATGATCAGCTTTTATATTATTTTGTATTTATTATTGTATATTATGTATGTATATTAGTACTATTTTTTTTTTTGTATGTCTGTTATTAAATATTATGTGTTTCCTGTATATATTATATGTAAGTATATTTTTATGATATTTAGCATAAGTCATAATTAAAAAAATCTATTCTCTAGTTTATAAGTACCTACTCAGCTTTATCTACTTTTCACCATTCTCACATTCTAGGGCTGCTGGAAGAAATCTCTTCAAGAGATAAGTTGTCCTTGTACATGTCCTTTAAATTTGTATGTTTAGTTTTTAAGTTTGGTACTAAATATATAAATAAATAAATAAATAAATAACCGCAGTTCTAAGCATTGCTGGAGCGAGTCAAATACATGCTCTTTTATCATTTACACAATATTTTTAAACTATCGATTGAAGTAAAAAAAGTTCGGTGAATTTTGATGACGTCACAATTCAGTATTTTATGCAACATTCCATACTAAGTGCGCGTTTTGATGTGTGAAAAAAGTTGCCGATTAAACTATCGACTGAAGTAAAAAACTGTGGTGAATTTTGATGACGTCACAATTCAGTATTTCATGCAACATCCCATACTAAGCACGCGTTATGACGTTTGGAAAAAGTCGCCGATTCGACTTGTTGGTATTTGATATACCCAATTACAATTTTTTTTCAGAGAATCGAGAAATGACCAACCCGAGCCATGTTGTTCAGGCGTTTCGCGACGACGGACGCTAAGTCGAGCCAACAGCCGAGAGAACCAACCGAATCGCGGCAACCACACTCCCAGCAATAGTGATCACGACAATCATTCCAGCAACCACAATCACACTACCCAACAACAACAACACGGCGACAATGACAATCGGCGAACCAAAGCCAGAAAGAACCAACCGAATCACGCTTACAATAACCATAGTGATCACAGTGAAAATAATCACGACACGCATTCCAACAACCGTGACAATCGCCGTGCCAAAACTCGAGATAACCCACCGAATTACAACAATAACAATAACAATAGTGACAGTGACAACATTCACGATAATCATCGTGACAATCACAGTAGTGATCACAATCACACGTCCAACTTGACGAATTCCAACCACGACGCTGGCAATTTCGTTAGCGACAATCGCAATAGCCGCACGAATAGGAGCCGGCTCAACAGTCACAATGACAATGAAAGCGACAGCAGTAACAGCGATGCGATAGGCGAGGGACGCACGCGGAGGCCGAGGAAAGCTGTTGTTTATAAAGAAAAACCACTTAACAGGTACTTATGGATGTCTTCTTAATGCAGGATTAAGTTGAAAATAATAAAAGAGAAGGTTCATTTTTGGTGGACTCTTTGTACACTCTACCATGAATAGAGGAAAATACATAGAGTGTATTAAAAATATAATATTTTAGAATAGTAAAGTAAATAACGTGAAAAAAAATCTTAGCCATCAGCCATAGAGAAGACAGTAGGCGCGAAATGTATCAAATGTCATTTCTGACAGTCACTGTCAAAGTAACGTGTTTTTCTTTTGAAAACGTCAAAAAATATGAATCCGCCATTGTTACTCACTCATTTTTAGTGTTGCTTATCGTGGAAAGCTTAAATAATTTCACCACTGAAATTACGACGAATTTGAACGATCGAAACTGGTCTAGTATTTTTTTTTCCATTTCTCTACTTGTAAACGGACCGGACCCACGCCCCATAAAAATCTGAACCGTCCCCTTTAGGTCATAATTTTAAAAATCAGAACACATAATAATTGTTCAGTAGAAGTTAACCTCTTAGGGTCTCCCCAAATCTATCGCCGCGGAAAGAAGTGCCGGTTAGAAAGATCACTTGATTTTCCTGTGTGAAATCGTTGATTTTCTGGCATAGAAAAGGAGCCATCCTCCTCCATCCTTTGAATGCCAACTTTCCTTTACTAAATATCGTTAGAAACGTCTAAACTGCCCCCCGATTGTGTAAGGAAATCGTAATCGTTTGACAAACGGATAATTCGATCAGATTAAGGAATTCATAGATGCATGTATGAACTCATAAACAGGTCGAGAGCATTACGTTTTAGGCTGTCAAATGATTGCTTAGACAGTAGGGATGATGACAACTCAATCAACTCAGCAACTTTATCAAAATTAAAAACGCGCTTCTAGTATGGAATTTGTATGAAATTCACAGTTGAGACGTCATCAAATTTCACGTACTTTTTTTCTATAATCTATATTTTAAAATGGTTATCAAACTTAAAACTAACCGAGGATGTGAATTTTAGGTCTTTTGGAGGACCCTCTATTTAATAATCAGATAGAAATAATTTATTTTTGATATAGGCATCATCCCTATTGGGCCTCTGATGGCTGAAAAGTAACAGTAACATTCTAACACTAACTTCATAATATCAGTATGGATGATCGGTACAATTTTTGATATGTCACAATCAACACTGTTCACAATTTTATGATAACAGTAATCATAATCACTGTGATTAATACAATCGTAAGATTTTTAATTTATTTTATTCCAGGAAACTGAGAAGATGATGGCTTATCCAGTAATAGTGAAACGGTGTTCAGAAAAAAAGAGATTATTTTCGACTGCTTGAAGCTGAAACACTCGCTTCGATTCCTGGTTGGAATAATTGGGTATTTGACAACAGCTAGTCAAATCAGCAACTTTTTTTTCAAACGTCAAAACGCGTGCTTAGTGTGGATTTTGTATGAAATTTTAAGTTTTGACGTCATCAAAGATCGACGCACTTTTTTTTACTTTATTCGATAATTTAAAATGGTTATTCAAAATAAAACTAGCAGGGGACGCGGATATTACCATTTTTGGGAGATCCTTTATTTAATAATCACTAAAAAATAATTTATTTCACACGTAGTCAAATACCCAGTTAGGTAATCGCCTCATTAAGCGAGGTATATATGGTTTAAATTTTAATACTATACTCATGAATTCCGATAAGTCTTAAACTGTCATTTAATCGTATTTATACTTTCTTAAATTAAATTTAGGGTTCGCTAGACTGATTTTAGGTAAAGAATAATTTTAATTTCACTGATTTCTGTTTTGGGTAACGAAAATTTTACTATTACGGATTTTTATATGGTTATTTATTTCGCACGTCTCAGATGTTTTATTAATATATGTATAATGTGTATGTCTACTTAAATATTACCTCTGATTTTATGGTATTACTAGATAATGCCCGCGACTTCGTTTGCGTGGATCGAGGTTTTTGGTTCCCGCGGGAACTCCTTCATTTTCCGGGATAAAAAGTAGCCTATGTGCTATACCAGACTGTAATCTATCTCAGTGCCAAATTTCAGCCAGATCCGTTCAGTCGTTGGGGCGTGATTGAGTAACAAACATTCATACATCTATACATCCACACATCCATACATCCATCCAAAATTTCACATTTATAATATTAGTAAGATTACATTACATCGTCTTTAAATATAAAACACAAAAAATGTTTCTACACCGGTTTCATTAGAAAGGCAATAATGCGATGATGGTTTTAGACCACTAAAATCATTATTATCTAGTTATTATTTATATTATATAGTTTTATATGTGTCACCGTAAGATTGTAAAAACCGTTAGATTATAATCTAAGTCGCGAAATTGTAAACTGTCGAAAGATTGTGAACCGTTCAATGTTCTGAGTGTCAATTTTTGTAATATTCAATGTATTTACGTTTTCTTGTCTGTTTCTTGTAGGTTAGGTTAGCGTTCGACATAATTAGGTAGGTTAGGTTTTATCGGGTTAATATACCTAACAGATCACAATTTACCGAAAAATAATACGTTAAATTGTAATCATTCGACAGTTAGATTATAATCTAACGGTTTTTACAATCTTACGATGACATATACATTTGAAATAACGAACGAACTTATAGGGACCTCCTTTTTGAAGTTAGTTAATACGAACTTTATCCACTACAAAGTTAGCCCTTGACTACGCTCTCACCTGATAGTAAGTGATGATGCTACTTAAGATGGCCGCTATCACCGGTTTCTACACAGCATCGTACCGGAACGCTAAGTCGCTTGGCGGCACGTCTTTGCCTGTAGGGTTGTAAGTAGCCACGGGCGAAGCGTCCCATCAGGCAAAAGAAAATTTAGAAAAAATAAATTCTCGAATGCCCTTGCTGGGGTTCGAACCCGGGACCTACCACGTTAAGACAACACTGCGCCAGGGGGGTTGTAGAACTGGTCAAGTTTTTATATTTATTTTAACAGGAGCCTCAGACTGGATTCAAGACTGAATTATTGTTTTAAAAGTTTTTAATAACCCATAAAGGTTATGCAAAACTTATTATTCTGACCACAGAACTCGATAAGGTAATAGAAATGTTAACTATTCTTATAAGTTATAACCCAATCCAGATGCTATTATGATAATGATCTCTTTTCCTCTCATGATCACAGTCACTCGAGAGAAAAGGATAGAATCCCAACCATCATCCTAATATAATCTGGATAACTACGGCTAACACTTTGCAATCAAATTAAAATGAACCTCAAGTATCTTGATTTAGAGCTCAAGTTTGTGCGAACATCCACAGTGCTCCAATCTGATTGTGTCGAGATTAAAATCAGTAGTTCTGCATTTCGAATACGCTAAACATGGTGTTATTTTTTATCTTATTTTATTTATTAGATTCACTCGCGGTCACTTACACTATTATATTTAATATGTACCTAAGTTTATTCAAAAATTTAAAATTTATTTAACAAATCAAATGCAATTACAAAAGGAGTCCCTTTAGGCAAGGTTGTTCCCCTTTTGAATAGTTAGGCTAATTCTCTGTCCGAGGTAGCTGCCAGCTCTTCGGTCTCCTGTTATGTCGACTAACCTTTTTACTATTTCCTTAAAAAGTTTTATAGCGCCCCCACCCCCCCCCCACGGACCAAGGGTCTCGACACTGAATGGGACAAAATCATATTCGGAGCCTAGACCCCTGTATTTGCATGCTTTTGCTTTTTCAGCCACTTCGCCGCTTTAATTATTAAATTAAATCAGCACTTCTGAAATTAGTTTTATTTCTTAGGCTCATAGGCGACCGGCGCATGACACTAGTAGAGCGGGTGTGAACTCGCCAACGAAACAATTAAACCTTACAAGTTTTTCGTTAATAATTCAAATTTTGCATTTTAATACTTAGATGTATAAGATTTTAAAATGTGACGTCACGAAACTTAGTACCCCTCCCACTCCTTGTCACACTTTGTCGACCCCTTCCCGTGTCTTAACGTGTGACGTACTTTATGGATGACCCCAAATAGGAAATCTTGTGGGGGTACTGGTGTCTCATTGCACATATAGCGTGGCGTCATGTAACACTTCTATAATGAATTTTGTATTCTGTGGTCAAAAGTTAGACTGAAGTTTGGCGTAACCTGAAGTAAATATTGAACTCATGATAAATTTATGTATTATTAGTTAATAGTACGTATTCTTAAATTTGTTAGTTGCTATAACTTGATTATTACTCAATTTTACATGTACATTAAGATATTAGTATTGTTTATAGGTTTTCTTATTGATTAGTTATTTATTAATGACAAAATGTGTTTGTATTTGTGTCATTTAAGCCTATACGTAACAACGTTTTTGTTTAAAAAAGCCTTTGATTTGCCCTACTAATAAAAGTATCGTGAAACAAGTCAAAGTATTTTTATTCAAAACTAGCCGATGCCCGCGATTTCCGCGTGGATTGAGATTTTTGGTTCCCGCGGGAACTTTAATTTTCCGGGATAAAAAGTAGCCTATGTTATTCCAGACTATAATCTATATCTGCGCCTTTCATCTAGATCCGTTCAGCCGTTCTGGCGTGAATAAGTAACAAACATCCAGACTTTCGCATTTACAATATTAATAGGAGATAGCCGTACTTTTCGGTAACTATCGCTAGGAAGGCTGATTCAGTATTTGGTGCGTGTAGGGCTCTCTGATGGAAATAGTGAGTCTGCCCGCATGCGGCTGTGCAACTGCCTACTTGTCCGCTCAAGGAAGAGTTATTGTTACCAAAAATGAACACTATTCCCACCAGAGGATAGCCACAGGTGCATTCTCTGTTCTTTTACTCTCATAGCTCGATGGCACTGACAATCTCCGACGGCTTTACGTGCTCTCCGAGGCACGGGGAAGAAACACCGCCATGGGCTAACCTACCCTACTGAGAATTTCTTGTCAGCAAAACCCAATACTTAATTATAGTCAAACCCGGACTTAGAACCCGGGACCTCGTCTGCGACTGCCGGCCGCTGCCGTACCATTTTCTGTTGCACGTCACAATGGGTATGTTCCGATATATACTGCGAGCACTAAGGTGTGACGTCAAATTTTATAGTTAGCTATACTGGTTACTGTTTAAAACGGAACGAAGTCAGCACAGAGAGCACCTTACCTCGAAAACGCCAGTGCCCACACTACAGAAATGTCGACGATTTATGACGTCATTATTTCCCTAGGATACTGCAGCAGTATACTGTCAGTCCATATCGGAACGAATTTTATATTTCTATAATATCTCATACTTTTGGAGAGGAACTATTTCATCATACATTGTTTTCGTATATATATAACTTTTACTATTTACGCAGAGCACACACACACACGCACACATTCACATTATTTTTATTTCATCTTTCATGAAAAGCTCTAATTTTTTGAAAATAAAATATAACCAATGCTACTCGTTAATAATGTATGTAAAATCGGTTAAGAAGTTGTTTAGTTTATCCATTACAAACAAAAAAGCAATCAAATCCTTTCTTTTTATATATTATTTATTTTGACTTAACAAATAATTAAGTTTTTTCGAACAATTTAATAAGACTCATTAAAATAATGAAATATATTTCTCATATTATTGGTTTGCTTACTTATCAAAAGCTAGTTAAATAACAATATAACATTCTGTCAAATGTTACATTTTCAGTTTGTTACATAATATTATAATACTCGTTCCTTAATCTGTAACACCTTACTAACGTATTTCTTGTTATATAACGTAATGATGAAGAGAATGTTATTTAACCATATAAATGCTATGTACTATATCTCTATACTGAATAATAATTATAATTTATAATATAAATGAGCGTTAATGTACATTACAATAAGTAGGTATATACGTCACCGTAAGATTTTGAAAACCGTTAGATTGTAATCTGTTGGGTATATTAACCCGATATAACCTACTACCTGATGATTTATGCCGAACCCTAACCTACAAGAAAGAGATAAGAAAATGCAAATACAATGAATATTTCAAAAATTGACACTCAGAACATTGAACGGTTCACAATCTCGGTGGTCGGTTCAATTTCGCGATTAGATTATAATGTAACGGTTTTTACAATGTTACGGTGACATATATAAAGCGTTCTCTGACCGGCTCCGCGTCGATACATTTGGGGAGACCCTAATAGGCCTATTACACTGCACTTTTCACAGTTGAATCAGTGTAGTGTAATAAAATTTAGGGAGTAAGGGTCCCTTATTTGGTCCTTATTGCTGTGTATTATGCGACGCTCTAACTAGCGGCCACGCTCACCTTTACCACAGGGCCCTGTGAAAAGTGCAGTGTAATAGGCCTATAAGGCTCGCATTAAGGCTAAACACACTAGAGACAGAACAGGAAAAACCACAGACCAGCGGCCATGACGATACTTAATTCCTACACGATACCTTACATTTCGTATGTGGTATTTTACATCTAAACGCAACGTTGATAGAACTCGAGCGACGAAACACTTTAGAGTAACATATAACTTAGATCCTTGTTTTAATGGTCTGCCCGCAGATTTACAGACGTAGTACTGAATTTTCGACTGTGAATCAAATACCTTTAGGTTCATTTTAATTTGACGTTATTTTGTTTCGACATTCGAGTTCTTGTCTTACAGTAACACTACTCTGTATTCTACTGCATTCACACTGCGATTGTCCAATGTCCATTCACCCGTTATTTAAGTATTAGTATGTTTTTTTATCCATTACAAGTAAGCCCTTGACTGCGATCTCACCTGATGGTAAGTGAAGATGCAGTCTAAGATGGTAGCGGGCTAACCTTTTAGGGGCACGGCAGTTGTATTAAATCCATACCCCTATTCGGTTTCTACACGGCATCGTACCGGAACGCTAAATCGCTTGGCGGCACGCCTTACCGGTAGGGTGGTAACTAGCCACGGCCGAAGCCTCCCACCAGGCCAGTCCAGGGAAAATTCTAAAATTATAAACCCTGCCTGGGATCGAACCCGGTACCATCGCACGTTAAGGCAACAGCGCTCAATATTGCGTCACGGAGGTCGTCAGAACTATCCAGACTAATGGAATATAATTATAGTTATTTGCATGAAACTTTTCAACCAGTCGCAATTCATACTGACGAGCGAAACACTAGCCGTATTGAAATGCTAACAAGCAGGTGGACTTCCAAGGTCTGGTCGAATCGAAATAGGGATGATGACAACTCAATCAAATCAGCAACTCTTTATCAAACTAAAAAACGCGCTTCTTGTATGAAATTAACAATTGTGACGTCACCAAACTTGACCGCACTTATTTTCTTTAATCTATATTTAAATAGGTCATCAAACTTAAAACTAACTGAGGATATGAATTTTAGGTCACACAGTATTATCAAGCAACTCTTTATCAAACTTAAAAACGCGCTTCTAGTATGGAAGTTTGTATGAAACACATACTTGTGACGTCATCAAATTTCAACGCATTTAATCTTTGATCTATAGATCAAAATGGTTATCAAACTTAAAACTAACCGAGGATGTGAATTTTAGATCTTTTGGAAGACCCTCTATTTAATATTTTTATACGACTGCCTGAAAAAAGGAGTATATTGTTTTCAGGGTTCATGTATGTATGTATGTATGTATGTATGTATGTATGTATGTATGTATGTATGTATGTGAGTTTGAATATTCCACCATAACTTCTATACGACTGAACCGATTATGATAAATGAGGTATCGTTAGAATCCCTAGCTTATTCCGGGTGACATAGGCTAGTAAAATAAAAAAAATTGATGGGGTGACCATGGTCCCGCATTAAAGACTAAATTTGCAAAAAAATCTAAAATAAGATTAACTATATAATCATCATCTAGAAAATTATGAGTAGATTCCAAAAATGTATAACACTATAGTTCAATATCCAGTGATTCACAAAAAAATATCATTTAATAAAAATGTGAATAAGATTCTAATTTTTTAACTAGATTAATTTAGATTTTTAACTTTTTAGTTCGTTTTTTGGCAGGGCAGTCGTGTTTTTTATTTTTTTACTTATGACATGTTTGAAATAGGCATTGTCCCTATTGATATCTCTATCATGTTACTTCAATATGGCAGTAGTTTGAAATTTTTCATGAATACTTGTAGTTAGATTATTGTACTGGGCATAAGTATATGTCAGTGTATATATGTGTAGTCTACGTGTCCGTCGGTGGCTTGTCGGGCGGGTGGGGCGCGGGCTCGGCCGACTGTAGCGTTATTGATGCGGTTTGCTCCACCGGCTCCTGAAAACATTGCAATTAATTATAACAAAAACTTGTAATAAAGCAGAAATCTATACTAATATTATAAATGCGAAAGTTTGGATGTGTGGATGGATGTTTCGTACTCAATCACGCCAGAACGGCTAAATGGATCTAAATGAAATTTGACACAGTTATAGCTTATAGTCTGGATTAACAAAACCTCAATCCACGCGGACGAGTGGGCATCACGCATCATGGGCATGTGTGTTTCATAAAAATAATTTCGATAAGATGGAATTACCTAAATCTATACCTTCTTATACTTATTAATATTATAAATGCGAAAAGGATGGATGTATGGATGGATGTTTGTTACTTGATCACGCCCCAACGGCTGAACGGATCTGGATGAAATTTGTCTGGAATGACACATAGGCTACTTTTTATCCCGGAAAATTAAAGAATCCCCGTGGGAACCGGAAAGTATCAATCCACGCGGACGAAGTCCAGGCATCAGCTAGTGTTCAATAAAAATAATTTCGATAAAATGGAATTACCTATTAATACCTATTGATTCTATAAACTAATGTAGCTTGTATCCTTACTTCAGCAATAATGTTTTGCAATGCCCTGGCGGGGCTTCATGTAATCTAACACCATTAAATTATTACAGGTTGATACCCGTGACATCGTCCGAGTAGAGTAAGGTTTTGGATTCCCACGGGAATTCAATAATTCTCCAGGATAAAATGTAGCCTATGTCCTTCCGCGGGATCCTTCTTATCCCGGAAAAATTAAGGAATTCCCCCGGGAATACAAAAAACAACCCACGCGAACGAAGTCGCGGGCTTCGTCTAGTTTTAAATAATAAAAACCTGTATAAGCAATTTTATGAAAACCGCCCCAAGGGACGCCAAAGGGTTAACGCCAGTAAATATTTACGCTACGCAAACAAGTCATCCAAGTTGGTAGTCTTATAAAAGTGGACTATTTGGGGACAATAATGTAATGTGTATAAGTCATGATGTGTGCACATGTTTTGGGTTTTAACTTAGAACCGATCCTGTAATTTAATACTTACCTGAAATGTTGTAGTTATTTCCTGTTTTGTGTACCATATAACCAATAAAGAAAATAAAGAAATGAAATGAATATTTCAAAAATTGACACTCAGAACATTGAACGGTTCACAATCTGTCGACAGTTAAATAAATAAATGAATTTATAGACCAACAGTTTACATCAAATTAATCAGTAGTACAAAAAAAAACATTACATGCAGTACTTATGTAATGAAAGAAGAAGCATGAAGTTAACATGAAGCTCACATTAAGGTTCCAAGTTTTGAAGTTTGAAAATTGGCATTAACGTTATTAATTTTTTATAATAATAACCTGTATAAGCAATTTTAGGGAAATCCACCGCAAAGAGGGTGAAATGGGGGTTGGAAGGTCATGTTTTTGAAGTATAGATGTCACCGTAAGATTGTAAAAACCGTTAGATTATAATCTAACTCGCGAAATTGCAAACTGTCGAAATATTACAATTTAGCGCACTATTTTCCGGTAGATTGTAATCTGTTAGGTATATTAAACCCGATAAAACCTAAGTGCACTACCTGGCTATATATGTCGAACCCTAACCTAACCTACAAGAAAGACAAAAGAAAACGTAAATACAGTTAATATTTCAAAAATTTACATTCAGTACATTGAACGGTTCACAATCTGTCGACAGTTTACAATTTCTCGAGTTAGATAATAATCTAACGGTTTTTACAATCTTACGGTGACATACATACTAAATAATAAATACTAAGTAAAAAATAAAAATAAATAATACATAAAATATGTGTAACATGTGTTTTTAAGTGAAACTAGTGAGAAGACTAAAAAGGACTAAGCCTTTTGAGTTAGTGCATAGTGGGCACTTAGGTTTTATCGGTCGGTTTAACTACCTGATTATTTATGTCGAACCCTAACCTAACCTACAAGAAACAGACAAGAAAACGTAAATACAATGAATTATTCAAAAATTGACACTCAGAACATTGAACGGTTCACAATCTTTCGACAGTTTACAATTTCGCGAGTTAGATTATAATCTAACGGTTTTTACAATCTTACGTTGACATAGACATGAAAATCAGCAGTTGGGTTATTTGTTTTAAATAAAAATAAGTTAATGTATAGCCTCTATAGATAGGCCTTTTGTAGCGGGAGAAGTTTCAAAACATCGGAGGAAATAAGAATTTGTACGCGAACGAAGTCGCGGGCGACCACTAGTAGGTACGAGTAATGCTTATATTTCGTGGACGTCGCAGAATCAACTTCAACGCTTAAAATTGATAATAGATGGCGTTACGCTATTGTGTACGACTAGGAACATAATGTAAGGAATAATATTTATTAATGTATTTTGAAGAAATAAAAGCGCGCAGATTGAAGCGTCTATTTTTGGAAGTCTCGAACCATTGGATACTTTATACTTAACATTGGCTGAGGGACCCTAGATTACGCTCAAGGGCGGATCAATTAGTAAATAATCATTAAGCTCTAATTTGTAAGCATTACGTGTACGCACTTTCGTAGTAGGTATTTCGGTATCTATATTCTTAATCCACGATATTCAATATTATAATATTATAACTAGCTTTTTTCCGGCGGCTTCGCTCGCGTTTGGTTCGATTTTAATACTTTCTTTAAAATTGTATGGCATAAAGGATAATTACTATGTGTATAAAACGCGGTAACTATCGTATTTGATTTGATAAGAATTAAATATAATATAAAGAATAAAGAAACAGTTTTCCAATTACCACATTATATGGGACAACTTTAAAATGGGTATAGTAAGCTATCCTCAAAAGATAGACATATGCCATCACAGACTTTTCTATAGACCTATGAATGAGGAATAATTTCATCATACATTGTTTTGTTATATCGCAAGGCAGCGTTTTCGATGAAAGCTTCCAGTCGGCTTGATTTTTTCTGACATGTTCAACATTAATCGTCATATTTCAACCAATCTACACAAAACATTAATGAATTATATACTTAGTTCCTCTTGAATCACTCCGTCCATTGGTGAAAACCGTATAAAAATCGGTTCAGTAGTTTTAGGGTTTATCGCGTTCAGACAAACAGACACGGCAGGGGGACTTTGCTTTATAATATGTAGTGCTGGTAATGTTCACTCTATTTTTCCCACGAAAACAAGTATGGAAGTTTCGGTTTCGACCGTAAAACTAGTACCGTAAACTAGACGGGCGCTAGTGGTAGGAAATCTATCCATCCATCAACCTCGACAACCTCCGTGGCGCACTGTGTAGCGCTGTTTTCTTAACGTGCGGAGGTCCCGGGTTCGATCCCCGGCAGGGTCAACTTGGGAATTTATATTTTCTGAATTTTCCCTGATCTTGCCTGGTGGGAGGCTTCGGCCGTCGCTAGTTACCACCCTACCGGCAAAGACGTGCCGCCAAGCGATTTAGCGTTCCGGTACGATGCCGTGTAGAAACCGAATAGGGGTATGGGTTTAATATAACTGGCATGCCCCTAACAGGTCAGCCCGCTACCATCTTAGACTGCATCATCACTTACCATCAGGTGAGATCGCAGTCAAGGGCTAACTTGTAGAGCCGGTAGACATCCACTGCTGGACACAGACGTTTTCGAGAGAGTGCCACCTAATACGGTCCTCCGCCATCCTCATCCACCCGTCCGATGACCTAAACGATGACCGATGACCTTAGAAGGTGGCCTTCTTCAGGTCATCGTTTAGGTCATCGGACCAGCGAGCTGGAGGTCGTCCTACACTAACGAACACGTCTGCCCCAAAAGGGCAAAGATATTAGTGGTTGGTAATATTACATTACTATTGGTCACCCGCGACTTCGTCCGCGTACCATTTCTGATTTCCTATGAGATTATGAATTTTTTCCGCTGCAAAAAATCCTATATATAAAGACTTCATGTAGCTTATGCTCATATATTATAATAAACTAAATGCTGATTTACATGTCTATACTTCAAAACCATAGAACTTTTATGTAACCTTCCAACCCCGATTTCATACCTTTTGGGGCGAATTTTCAATACGTAGTTAAATAAATTAAATACAATAGTGTAAGTTATACTATCCTGCGGAGCTCTGGAACAACAGTCGATTGCTTCGATACAACTATGTCATTAAGAAACTCGTAAATAGGTATGATGACAACTTTCCTTAAATCCTAACCTACCTTAAATCAGCAACTCTTTATCAAACTTAAAAACGCACTTCTAGTATGGAAGTTGTATGGAAGTCACAGTTGTGAGGTCATCGATTTCAACGCAATTTTTTCTTCTCTATATTTTAAGATGGTTGTCAAACTTAAAACTAGCCGAGGATGTGAATTTTAGGTGTTTTGGAAGACCCTCTATTTAATAATCAGTTAGAAATAATTTATTTTTGATATAGGCATCATGCCTATTGTATAATAGCCTCGTTGGTCTCGTGGTTAGCATGTTCGAATGCGGCCGACGAGGTCCCGGGTCGAGTCACAAGTATTGGGTTTTTCTGACAAGAAATTCTCAGTACTGGCCCGGAGTTAGGAAGCTGGCGGTGTTTCACCCCGTGCCTCGGAGAGCACGTTAAGCCGCCGGTCCTGCGCCTGATCTCTCTCCGGTCGTGTCGGTCTTTCCCTCCCATCGGGCTATGAGAGCAAAGGAACAGAGAGTGCACCTGTGTTTGCGCACACACTTGTGCACTATATCTCCCGCGCAGATGGCTAATCACTCTGGAGATTGGCCGCCGTGGCCGAAATTCGGTCGGGAGGACATTATTATAATAGCCTCGACGTAACATTATTGTGAACAAGTGTGTATACTGTCAGTGGCGTGCGCAGGTTTTGAAGCTAGGGTAGGCATTACTTAGTCAAAATACCTATTTACTAGCTATTTTTATGAAATATTAGCATTGACGTATTTCCATTTGGGTAAGCAGCGCTTTTATGCCTCTATGAACTGCACGCCACCGGGTACTGTATACCTGTGTTTCCGCGCCGGTCTGTGCCTGGTGCCTCTTGCGGCGATGCTCCACGTGGCCGAAACAGTGTTCACACTCGTCGTCGCTAGAGTCAGACTCAGACTCGTCGAAGCGGCGCGGTTTCTCGTATATACAGCAACCTGGACGACGGATCGCACTTGTCACATCATCCATACAAACAGTGTACGTACTATACAATGATGTCTTCATTTTGAAGAACATGAACCTTACCATAATTGGGTATACAACAACTAGTCAATTCAGCAACTTTTTTTCAAACGTCATAACGCGTACCGAGTATGGGACTCGAATGAAATTCTAAAATGTGACGTCATTAAATTTCGACGCACTTAAACGATAGTTTAAAATAAACTCACCGGCATCAAAAAGGTTTGATATCAGTATCATATAAGGTCGCTGGCTGGTTTATACGTCATTTAATTTAAAAAGAAATATTTTCAAATTAAGAAAACAACTGAACATCACATTTTATGCAATTGTTTTAATTTTATTCAAATACACCTTATCTGGAGCGAACTTCGAGTATTTCTTCCTTCTGAGTTTGATTTAAAATTTCATTGAAATACTGTTTTTTGTTAGTTTTTTTTTAATCGCGTATCTTTCTGGAGTTGATGACTGAATTATGCCTGACTTAGCCCCAACGGAGATCGAAATGCGAAGAAATGGTCAAACCTACAGAGTGATATCCAGAGATCTTCGTCGACCAGTTTCAACGATCCATCGCAGTATCCAACGGTTCAGGGAGACCGGTACTTATGTGAGAACAGCAGGACAAGGCAGAAAAAGACGCACTTCGAGTAGGGATGATCGTTTCATTCGGCTTCGTGTACATAGGTACCCCCGTTTGACGGCCGTCCAAGCCCGACATGAGTTAGAAGCAGTGCGGGGTGTAACCGTAAGTGAGCGTACGGTACGAAGAAGGCTCGAAGAAGCTAATTTGGGTTAATTTGTGCCCGCCAAGGCTCCAAGGCTCGAGGTAAATCATCGTAGAAACAGGTAAACTTTTGCTCAGGAACATCGACTTTGGAACGCGGACCAATGGAGTAAGGTATTGTTTAGTGATGAGTGCAGAATTCTCTTAAATCAAATTGACGGCAGGCAAAGAATATACAGACGCAAAGGAGAACGATGCATTGAGACAAATTTTGAAACTACAGTTGCATACGGTGGTGGATCAATAATGGTTTGGGCGGGCATTTGTTTGGGAGTTCGAACAGACTTGGTAGTAATTGACAGAGGGAGTCTGACTGCAGACCGCGATATCAGAGAAGTTTTAGAAGAAAATGTCGTACCGTTTGCCCCATATATCGGTGAAGATTTTGTTTTTATGCAGGATAATGCTCGGCCGCATACCGCTCGGGTAACTCAAGCTTATCTTAATGATATGAATATCACTGTTATGGAGTGGCCGGCGAGATCACCGGATATGAACCCAAGAAAGTCCCAAACTTGCTGAAAAGAAAAGTTAAGTCCAGAATTCCAGCTCCTGCCAACGTGGGAGAACTGCGAATCGCCGTAGTTGAGGAATGGCGGAGACTATCCCAGGAGACCTTCGATAACATCATTCTCAGTATGCCTATAGACGGGTAGAAACTTATAAGAGTACGTGGAGGAAATACGCGATATTAATCACCATTTTTCTAATTTAATTAATTGTTATTTTAATATTAAATTTAACTTTTCCCGGTTACATGAAAAGTTCAAAATGTACCATTTTTCACAAGCCTTTACTTGCAATATCTGTTCTTAATGTGATCTTATTTTAAGTAAAACAAATGCAACTTTAAACAACAAAAGAAGTGTAGTAAGTAGATTTTAAAATAAAACCATATTTTTTTAATTATGGACCTTTTTTTATGTTCCGCTAAATATGCCGGCGAGTTTAGTTACTTGACATAAAACTAACAGGGGACGTGGATATTACGACTTTCGGGGGATATTTAATAATCACAAAAAAAAAATGAATAGTTGTCAAATACTAGAAAAATAGCGTTTACTTGTATGTGGTCAATAATTTTTTTTAGGATAAGATTACTTGGAATGTTTTAGTACAAGTGTAAGCCTAATAATTAAAAAAATAAATAAAATAAAATTGGTACATAGTACAACAGCTTGAAGGCTTACTCAGTCTGAAAAACGGTCTTGTGGTCGAAAAACACTACTTCACTTTGCAGGCGTGGCTACACTACATGTGTGCCAAAAGAACACCAACTCGTAGAAGATTTTTCTCCGAAACCGTTTTTCCGTCTTTTGCCCCGATTGCGTGCTGACTGCGCACTTGTTATGCAGTCAAATTCAAATGACTGCCTCGTCGGTCTAGTGGTTACCATGTTCGACTGCAACTAACGAGGTCCCGGGTTCGAGTTCCGGGTCGGACCATAACAAGTATTGGGTTTTTCTGGCAAGAAATTCTCAGAACTAGCTCGGAGTTAGGAAGTTGGCTGTTTCACTCCCGTGCCTCGAAGAGCACGTAACGCCCTCGGTCCTGCGCCCGATCTCTCTCCGGTCGTGTCTGATTTCCGTCCCATCGGGCTATGAGAGCAAAGGAACAGAGAGTGCACACTTGTGCACTATAATATCTCCCGCGCAGATGGCTGATCTCTCTGAAATTCGGTCGGGAGGAAATTATATATCCCGCGCCCTGAGGAATGGAACGCAACTAACACTTGGACTTCTTCTTGTTCATGTGCTCGTTGTCGACGGTGTCCTCTGTCCACACAACCTTCTTGCGGGACGCGGCGCGCGTCGGCCGCAGCGTTATGACCGCCACGCGCTCCGCCGGCTCCTGGACACACACAAAGCTGCTCAGAATTGGGACTACTAGTCAAATCAGCCCCAATATTCTCTAATCTGCCCTGCCCTGCCGGCAAAGACGTGCCGCCAAGCGATTACGCGTTCCGGTACGATGCCGTGTAGAAACCGATTAGGGGTATGGGTTTAATATAACTGCCATGCCCCTAACAGGTTAACGGTTTAACCCGCTACCATCTTAGACTGCATCATCACTTACCATGAGGTGAGATCGCAGTCAAGGGCTAATTTGTAGTGGAAAAAAAAGCAAAAAAAAAACCTAGTGGTCATCAAAAAATGAAAGCCCCTGATATATATTTTTAATCAATTGATGTGAAGGTTTGGTATGAAATGTTATTTTAAATATCATCCTCCTTCATTTTCCGGAAGACCTCAACAGCTTTATCCATGCAAAAAATCACGTCGATCCGTTGCAGCGTGATTCAAGTAAGAGTACAAATACTCGCATGTGTAATATTAGTATGTACACTTAACCTTCAAGGTTTATAATTTAGTTAGATTTTGATAAATATTGTTATCTGAACAAAGATAAGTAAGGCCAAATGTGCAAAATACACCTATGTTTTCTCTCAATGTCACGATCTTAGATATTGATAGTGAATAACAATGGACCAATACCTACATATACAATTCAAGCATATAATTTTTAGAAGCAATTATCTAAAATCCGAAAGATAGTTTTGGGACCATAATTATTTTTATTTATTGGGTTATTTATATAGGTACTTATGTAACTGTGTTACAAAAAATGAGTTTTTGTGACCTAAGTATACTTAAACTTTCAAATCATTTCCTACAGTTTTTAAGAGAAAATTTAGGTAAAATACTGTTTAACAATTTTATTCATTTATTTTCTTTTTAATCTTGTGAGTACATAATACATACGTCATACATGTATCTTATATTTATTTATTATATTTTATTAAAGTTTATATGTCACCGTAAGATTGTAAAAACCGTTAGATTATAATCTAACTCGCGAAATTGTAAACTGTCGAAAGATTGTGAACCGTTCAATGTTCTGAGTGTAAATTTTTGAAATATTCATTATATTTACGTTTTCTTGTCTGTTTCTTGTAGGTTAGGTTAGGGTTCGACATAAATAATCAGGTAGTGGCCGGCCGCAGGCCGGGCACTTAGGTTTTATCGGGTTCATATACCTAGCATATTACAATCTACAATTTCGCGCTTCTAATCTAACTCGCAATTTCGCGAGTTAGATTATAATCTAACGGTTTTTACAATCTTACGGTGACATATACAAAGTCACTGAACCTGATTGTGTTTACCTACTGATTATACCATAATATAATATTGTTTTCTCAACTGAAATGATATGAATAACATAGCACAGTTATTATGTAACTAGGTGCATAATATTTCATAATAATTATTGATTGACAATGAATGATTGCTCATTTCTTAATTCAAAATACTTATGCAAATGCATATAAAATAAGAACACTTTAGTCTTATATTTACATACAATACTTACATAATTATAGACTAAAAATAGGTAATATTTTTGTGCTGTAGCAAGCTTAAAATATACTCTATTTTAACAAAAAATTACATTTCGGTGGCTATTTGGAAAAAAGATCTGGCCATTACAACTGGAAAAATCTATAGATGAATAACTATTGCTATATGTAGGGATATACTACTCATCCAGCCATACTTTTAAGTATTTGTCTAAGATTATCAAAAAAATAAATGTCTTTTACAGTATAAAAATTTATTTAAGTTTATTTGACCACCTTATTCTGATAAAGACCCTCAATTTTAGCATTGTGATAACCTAAGAAATTTGACAAAATATCCCTTGTATGTTGCCCCAATAGTGGTGGAGCCATTCTAGCTTTATTCCCCCCCTCCGAGTATACTGTAGGAGGAGCAACCGTCTTAATTGTACCGACGAGAGGATGTGGTAACTCCTTAACCAAATCTATCTCCTTTACATGTTCATCCTCAAAAACTTCCTTCATTGTATTAACGGGACCATTAGGAAAGGACGCATCTTTGAATATTTCCGCCCATTGCTTTTTAGTCTTTGTTATTATAACCTCACTAATAATTCTAATGAATTCATCACGATTCTTAATTCTGGACTCGTTATCTATGAAGCGCTCATCAGTTATTAGTTCTTCTCTATTAATTAGTTTGCAGAAATCAGCATACTGTGGTTCAGATCCCGTTCCGATTACCATATGTCCGTCTTTTGTTTTAAATCCTTGGTACGGGACTATGTTAGAGTGGGCCGTACCCCATTTCTCCCCATCAATGCCACAGTTTAAGTAACTATTTGCAATATTGGTCATACTGGATATTTGTGTGGAAAGCAGGTTGCAGTCTATCTTCTGTCCTCTTCCAGTTTTTGTTCTATAGTAAAGTGCAGTCATGATTGCCCCAAATGCATGCATGCCAGTGGTTATATCTGTGACGGCTACTGCTGGTTTGACTGGATCACCGTTTCTCTCACCTGTTGAATTTAGTAAACCACCCATAGCTGCGGCAATGACGTCATATCTAGTAAGAAAGTATAATATTAATTGTTTTGTTCAATTATTTGGTTAATATGTTATCTTATCAAAAAATATCTTGATGGTAAATGATGATGCAGTTTAAGATGGTAGTGGGCTAACCTGTTAAGAGTTACCTATATTAAACCCATATCCCAAATTGGTTTTTACGCAGCATTGTACCAGAACTCTTAATTGCTTGGCAACAAGTCTTTGCCGGTAAGGTGGTAACTAGCCGCGGCTAAAGCCTACCACCAGTCTAGATCAGAGAAAATTATAAACTACCAAATTGACCTTGCCAAGGATGGAGGTCCTGGGACACCAGGACCTCCATGTTAAGACAACAGCACTCATGGCTGCGCCATCAAAAACTCTAAAATCTAGGTATTGACTCTTTACAATACACTTGCTTAACAGCAATCATCTGGTAAGCTTATAAAAATTTCATCTTTTATCTTACCCAGGTTTCTTCCTATAAGGCCCTGTGGGTCCAAAGCCGGTGATGGCACAGTATATTATCCGTTTGTTCATTTGTTTGAGCTTCTTGTAGCCAACATCTAGCTCATCCAACTTCCCCGGCAAATAGTTCTCAACTACCACATCACATTTCCTTGCCAGGTCATAAATTATATTCTTCCCTGAAATATACAAAAGTAAATAAAAAGCTTATAGTAAGTTAAGTTTTATTAATTGTCAATCATGGTACTGCGAGGTTACTTGATATGAGTTAACCTCTTGCTTACTTATTGTTACATGTGAGTGTCATGTGAAATATATGAACTTACATCACTTCAGAATGGGTGGACTAATTTTGATGGAGTTTTTGTGTCTGTTTGAGTGAGTCTCGGGATGGTTTATATTTGTCACCTTAAGATTGTAAAAACTGTTAGATTATAATCTAACTCGCGAAATTATAAACTGTCGACAGATTGTGAACTGCTCAATGTTCTGAGTGTCAATTTTTGAAATATTAATTGTATTTATGTTTTCTTGTGTCTTCTTGTAGGTTAGGTTAGGGTTCGACATATATTTAATCAGGTAGTACCAGTAGGGCCCTTAGGTTATATGGGGTTAATATACCTTACCTATAATCTTTCGACAGTTCGCAATTTCGAGAGTTAGATTATAATCTAACAGTTTTTACAATCTTACGGTGACATATTCACAATTGGACCCCGCATTTGGAAATAAGTCATAATAAACGCTTACCTTCCAAACTTTTGAAATCAATACAGATACTCTTCTTATTTCTGTTCACACATAAATTATAGTATGCCTCTTTGGTGTCCTTGAAAAAAGGAGGCCCCCACCTTCTTGTATCATCTCCACTGTGGCTTTCAACTTTGATCACATTCGCGCCCAAGTCCCCTAAGGTCATAGTACATATGGGACCAGCTATTACCCGCGTAAGATCCAACACATTTATGTCGCTAAGCAAACCATCACATTTTGTGGAATATCGGGAACTTCGTTCACATAAAACGAATTTTGGTGATGTAAAAACGATTCCTGGAGCCTTCAGAAGACGTATTGTAACACGATCGATGATCCCCATGACAAATTTTACGCTTTATGTGACGGGGAATGAAATAAACTGTCTGTTTAGTTATCGTGACGAAACAGTCTCTATGCGTAGTAAATTATTTAAATACCCGGTTTGATAAGGTACCTCGCTACTTACCTCTTGTATTTGAGGTGGGACAGTCACTGCTGTGCTCGTTGTAGCCATCTCTTCAGTGCGTAAACGCTGCCGATCACCCATTAAATACCTAACTAATTAAAACTGGGCCTGTTACATTCACATTACAAAAATATAAATAGAAATATTCGTCTATTAGCAGGGAAAATACCGAATGCCGTCACTATTTATACATAAATAGTGACGTCGGCTAATCTGATATCAAACACAGTTTTATTTAAATAAGCAAACAACAAAAAATCACGAACACAAATTCGAAATTGCTGCGGACGTCAATTTGACAAATGACAAAACAGCAGTAGTGAGTTGACACTGACAACTTGTCATAATTTTTATGGTGCTTCAAAATTTTTTTATACGCGAATGTGGGTAACTTTTGAAGTACGTAAAACGTACGGCATTGATCAGAAATTGACAGCTTTTTATGCACATGTGAAATCTCTCCTTCGAGCATTTACAATTTTCATTTCATCTGGTTACATTTTATCTATAATAACCGTAAATATTGGAAATGACTAGTTTCACCGGTGGTACATCCATACTTAGAAGTATGGTGTGAGTAGAATTATTGCGGAATTCTCGCAGACATAAGTACCTACCCAATTATAACTAGGCATAAGTACCTACCTACTCATTCATACTAATACTGATACAAATTATTGATAGAAATACATAGTTTTTGATTAATAATTTTTAGGTTATATTATACTTTTAGGTGTATCTTTTTTCTCCCACATTTTTAGACTTACTGTGTACCCCGCACCAAGGTACCCTAAACCACGTCGTACTTTCACTATACTAAGCTAAACGTATATATTATAAAAACCGTACCGATATTTGTATTGAACTGCCATCCTCATCGACTCGTCGCTGTATAACCATTTCTTGGGCGTTAAGGAATACCGCGATGCAATGTTCTACAGCGACATCTATTATTTCTACGAAGAACTAACTAATATTTTTGGAATCAACTATAACTTCCATATACTATTAACACATTAAATACATATACTACAAAAACAATAAACTAATCCTAAACAATCTCAACATCCTCCGCCGCCAAGGACAATTTAGTCCTTGTTACATGCAATATGATCTGGAAAGTCTTGGAGGGATGTACTTCCATCGCGTCTCTCGGTTATCTCGTTGGCTTTGTAACCTTTTTGGAAATTCTTTGATTTCTTGTCTGCACAACATTTTCAATAAGGTTGATTTATTTCTGTTCCAAGTAAATGGTCTGACAGAATCAGGATCATCAATAAAACAAGGAAGTGATGTATTCTCTCGAACTTCTGTTAAGTCATCCATCTTTGGATTAGCGGTGATGTCATTGTTTCTAGCACATAATTTACACCATCGACAGTACATTTTAATACTTTTTGTTCCTTTAATAATCCAGTATTTCCTTTTCAGGTGAGTTGTCATTTGCTGAAATCCACCGTGTAAGGTTTTCAGATGAGCGTCTCGTACTATCAGTGGAAAAAGAATATTATCTTTAGTAATTATGATGGGATGTTTTCTGTAAAGTTCCTTGTTTGTATTCCTGTTCTTCAATCTAGATCCTGCCCTTAAAACTCCATCATCATCCAGGTAAGGATTTAGTAATAACAATCTACTTCTATTACTTATTGCTTTACCATTTTGCAGGTTTTCTATTTCGTCCGGGAATTCCATCTGCTGAGCTATCTTCAAACATAAGGTAAGTGCTTCTTCTAACTCTTGATTTGTTTGAAGTTTTAACAATTTATCTTTCTTTTTCAGGTTCTTCGATCTTCGATAATGTACAACTTCATCTAGCAGTTTCTCTAATGACGAAAAGTTCTTCAAAATGGTAAGTTTTATTTCTTCTTCTTCTTCAGTTAAATTATTCTTCACGGATTTTCTTACACTAACTTGTTCTGCTTCTGTTTCAGGTGTTTCTTCGGCTGGTTTGAATTCTTCTATTATATTTTCTGTTGCTGACGGATTTATGTATCTTAGTGTTGAGTCTTCTTCAGAATATTGGTTATGATCATCTACAATTGTTATTTTGCTTGTATTTCTATTATCTAAGTTCTTAAATCTCTTTAATGCAATCGTTCTGGGATTTTCTGGTATTCTTGGATCATCTGTATGAAATGGTAAACTAACAATGTCTCTCTTATTCTCTTGTCGCTCTAAACCTTTATTATAAACAACGTTTTTGTTAGTCTCCAATGTCTCTGGTTCCTCGAATCGTGGCAGCATGTGGTCTAGTTTCACATTTAAATGCATGCTGACGACTTCGTGGCTCGTAGAATCTTTCGATTGTAATCCTCCAGATATTATCCATCCAAGTTGTGTTTGTTGTGCTATAGGACTCGGTACTCCTTGATTGTTTTTAATAATGCCATTCATCAAAATCTCAGTATAGATGTTGACTCCAAGTAATAAATCTATGGATCCTGGAATATTGTAATTCGGATCAGCGAGTTGTAAGCCCGTGAAATGAACCCAATTTCGATTATCAATTTTCGTAGCTGGCATTATTCCAGTCACTTGCTCCATGACAAATGCGGTACATCCCAATTTAAACTTGTGGTTCAATCGTGATGTGATCTGTAACTCCACCGCATGCCTAATCGAAGTTGCCAATTTGCCAATCCCAGTAACGTTTCCCTTGACTTCTTCCTTTCTCAATTGTAATCGTTGTACTGTTGACTCTGATATAAACGATTCTTGAGAACATGGATCTATCAGAGCTCTGACTGTTTGATCTCCTTTACTCGTCTGAATGTTAACTAAGGCTGTAGCTAACAGTGTGTCATTGCTCTGGGTAGATACATGTGCTGAAATGTTTGGAGTACTTGCTGTATCATCTTCTTTCTCCTCTTGCTCTTGTGTATCGGTTCGGTCTTTGTTCTTTTGCTCTTGTTTATCGGTTCTGTCTGTCTTCCTTTGCTTATTCTCGTGTAATAGGGTGTGGTGCTTCCTTCTACACTTATGGCAAGATGTATTATGTCTACAGGAGATTACGCTGTGTCCTGGCCATAAACAGTTGTAGCATAGTCCTTCGTTCTTCACAAACTCTGTTCTATCTGTTGGTTCTAGTTTAATAAACCCTTGACATTTGAAAATAATGTGTTCTCCTTTGCAGTAGGCACAAAAAGTTTCTGAAGAACTTGTCTCTGGTGCGGAGATGTGAAAAGTTTTTGTTCTAACATTAGGCCTTTCTTTCGACTGTGTGGGTTCTATCATCTCTAATACTCTAAATTTTCCTTCAAGGAAGTTATGAAATGTCTTCCATGTTGGAAGCTCTTGTACTGGTAGACTCTTTAACTCTTCTTCCCATTCTTTGTGTGACTCGTGTTCTAATTTATTTACTATAATATGTATTAATATTGGATCCCAATTATCTATATTTACATCATTGTTTTTCAGGTTATTGAGACATTCTGTTGTGGTATCAAATAGATCTTTAATTCCCTTGGCCGTTGCATTGGTGAGTTTCTTTTGTTGCATTAATCTATTAAATATTGTGTTGATAATTACTCTTCTATTGTTGTATCTATCTTTCAGCGTGTCCCAGGCTACTTCATAGTTCTTATCCGCTATTGGTATGTGCTTCAACAATTGTTCGGCTTCACCAATTAAGCTTGTTTTCAAGTAATGCATCTTCTGTATGTTACTCAATGAATTATTGGAATGAATCAGCGACATATATAAATCTTGAAAAGTATTCCAGTCATTATAGTTCCCATTAAATTGTGGAATACTTATTTTAGGGAGTTTCACTTCTTGATTAGTATTTGGACTACTAGAACTCGTTGATTGCTGTGCTGAACGTTGTGGTTGCATTTTTTCTAATACATCTGTCAATTCACATTTCGCTATAATATACTCTTCTTCACACTTAGAAAAAATATCATCATCAAAATATTCATGTCTTTTCCTTTGCTCTAGCGTTGCAATCTTCAGTATCTCATTATGTGTACTTCGAAAAGTTTCCCAATATTTTTCTAAGTTCTCAAGTCTAATTTTCACATAGTTAACCGTTAATCTTGGCTTTGGTGTCTTTTTAAAGTTAACTAATGTTTTTGTAATAGTAGACAAGTTATTATCTTGTAAAACACACAAAGATTCCATGGTGGTAACTTTAACTTAAAGTTAAAATCAATAAAAATGTTCTAAGTTAACGCAATGTCCAATGTTACTATGTCCACAGTACACACCTGATTCCAATGTTATAAGTTTAAGAAAACGTTGATTACAAAGTCTTGACTTTAGCGTAAATAAACTATGTCCATAAAACGACAAAATATTGCAAGTCCAAAAATTCGAAAAATTATGAGTCCTAAGTAATCGCAAAATTATCAAAGTCCAAAATTCACCGCAAATAAACTATGTCCCAGAAGCACAACACAATTTCTAAGTTCATATTTCACCCATAATTTTCAAAGTCTTTTTACTAGCAAAATTATCAAAGTTCTAAAATTTAATATTTTAACTAAGTCCAAAAGTTACTGATATTTTTCAAAGTCTTTTTTAAATAAATTAATCAAAGTTCCAAAATTTATGAAAAACTGACTAAGTCTTTAACATTTAACTTTAACTTAACAAAGTTCAAATTCTACCTTGACATGCAGACAAACCCATCCAAATGCAATCCATTAATATGGGCACTTCGCTTTCACGTCACACACTCACAAACGGCCTATAACACACTGTCGTGGATGCTCAAAAACGAGTCTCGGCCTAAGTCCGACTCGATGGACCAATGTGACCCCGCACCAAGGTACCCTAAACCACGTCGTACTTTCACTATACTAAGCTAAACGTATATATTATAAAAACCGTACCGATATTTGTATTGAACTGCCATCCTCATCGACTCGTCGCTGTATAACCATTTCTTGGGCGTTAAGGAATACCGCGATGCAATGTTCTACAGCGACATCTATTATTTCTACGAAGAACTAACTAATATTTTTGGAATCAACTATAACTTCCATATACTATTAACACATTAAATACATATACTACAAAAACAATAAACTAATCCTAAACAATCTCAACACTTACTTACTATTTGCTTTTTCTTAGTTTTGTTACATTCTACAATTATTACTAAGTTTCCATGATGAACGCTACCCTTTTCAGTGGGTCCCAAAATAGATGCATTTTCGCCATCCTCCTTTCAAAAAAAATGGTAATCTGTTGGAGTCCGGGGAGTACGGTGGATGTCTTAGACATTCCAATTGAAGCTCCTCTAATTTGGTAGCGGTATTTTGTGCAGTGTGTGGTCTAGCGTTGTCCTGAAGCAGCAGTGGCCTAGAGCGATTGACGAGCCTCAGTTGTTTAGCAGCTAGCTTTTCCATCATGGTTTGCAGTTGCTGACAATAGACATCCGCCGTAATCGTCTGGCCAGATTTAAGAAATCTGTAGTGAAAGACACCGGCACTAGTCCACCAAACGCTCACAAGTATTTTTTTTGAGTCAATTTTCGCTTGGGGCAGGATTTGGCTGGTTCGCCTGGGTTTCAGTCATTGCGATTAGCGTTTCCGATTATCGTAAAGGATCCACTTTTCATCACAGGTAATAATTCGATTTAAAATTCCTTCATTATTGTGCCGGTTGAGTAATGTAACGCAGCAGCTGTCGACGCGCGTTTATCGGTTTGCTGCACTCAATTCATGAGGTACCGTTTTCACCTTCCCAATTTGCTTCAAGTGGATTAAAACAGTTTTATCACTAACACCACAACCTGCAGCTAGCTCGGACGTGGTTTGCGATGGATCCGCTTCCACAATAGCCTTCAATTCTTCATTATCAACTTTGGTCTCCGGCCGTCCACGGGGCTTATTCTGCAGGTCGAAATTTCCAGAACGAAAACGTTGGAATCAAAAACGCACTGTGTTTTCTTTTGCGACACCGCCGCCATACACATCATTAATCCTTCGAGCCGTTTCTGCAGCACTAGTACCACGATGGAACTCGTACTCGTAAATAACGCGATATTTCAAGTTTTCCATTTTGTAAACTGAGTGACGCAAAGAAAGAACTAAAAGAGGAAAAAACAAATGAATAGGGATTTTCAAAACACAAAAGCATGAGTAAATAGCTGTATAAATTTGAAATTGAAATTCCTAACTAAAGAGGAGATATTTGAGATCAAAGTGGCCAGTACGACAAAACGGCAATTTCTGAAGTAAGGACCTTTATGTACCACCAGAGAAAAGTAACATATAGTGTACCACCATTACATCTCGATCTCCCTCTCAACCGCTCCAATCGCCCGTCACGGTCGAGGGCGCTGTAGAGGAAATCAGACCATAGATGGACCATAGATAGATCCGTCAATTTCAGTCTAACAGTTTACAGTACTAACATAAATATCCCGAAGACATAGCTAGTTTTTATCCCAGAAAATCAAGGAGTTCCCACGGAATTTTTAAAAAGCCTTAATTCGCTCGACACTATAAATCAATATCAGATTATTTACAAAGCTTCAAAGTTCATTATCGTCCCCGCATCCGCAAAGCAAGATTCCCTCGTTCCTCGTAAAATATATTAATACATCCCGAGCCCGAAACAATTTATTGGAATAATTCCAGCGCGTATCTGCTCAAAAAATCTACTTAGAATTTAAAAATAACTGAATATTATGTGTGTGTACTGAGTATCACCAAGCTACACGGGTTCAGCCATACCACAGAATAGGCAATAGGCCATACACAGTTTTTGAAGTGAAAACTTCTTTAGCCGCGATGGGCACTTTTTGGTAGGGAGTAAAAATGTGGATTCGCGTGACCAAAATGCGCGAACAGCGACATGCTGGTGAACACCGACACGCTCGCGTGGTTACGAAAACAAAAGGTCTTAAATATAAAAATACTACATTCGTAATTATACTTTAATACATTAGTTTTAAGGTTTATATTTAAAATATTCGTTTTCACTGATATCGGCAGTCCCTATGAGTGCCAAGTGCCAAATTCAAAATCCGACAAGACCGAAGAGAGATCAGGCGCAGGACCGACGGCTTTACGGGAACTCATCGGCCGCAGTCGAACATGGATTAAACTCGTAACAATAAGTTTCTACACGGAATCATACCGGAACGTCTTTGCAAGTAATGTAGAAACTAGCTACGGCCGAAGCCTCCCACAGCCCACCAGACCACCAGCAATAATTAGAAACTTTGAATTCCCAAATTGCAATAGTCAGGGATCAAACTCAGGACTTATATGACCACAGCGTTTACGACGCCAAGAAAGTCGTCTATACTGTTACATTTAAATAAAATATGCACTGCAGCCTGCATATCTATGCAATTTTCTAGTATCTAGATCTAGTATAGGTACTTATTGCAGCTTTGTTTGAAATCGACCAAGGTGTATCAGAAACCTGTCGAATACCGCCCTAAGCCTTGATAGGCTTGAGTCAGCCACTGCGATTGGGCTGGAACTTTGTCAGACGCAAAAGTTGCTATGTCACCTTCCCACGGAAGAGGATATCGTTGAGTGAGTGCAATGGTCCGGGCTACTTCGATTAATAGCTTCTGCCCTGCGGGCCGTTGACGTTCACGGAAACACCGAAATAGTTTTTCAGAATTTTTTTCAAGAGCTAATATTTATAGTTGTCTGTTAGCAGCTCAGCTGTTTTTCAGTTTTTCACGTTACTTGATGATAACCACTCGGCCGTTACAATTGATTTATTGTGAGCAACTCTTTGACGCTAATAGCACTTTCAAATAATATCTGAAACTACGGTATTACCAAGTAGGTAGCATTTATATCGTTGGAATCTGTATGGAAGTTGTACCAACGTACTACTACTGTGTTTGTACTACGTGGTACCTACTACGCCTCTTCTCCGAACCCTGATGAAAATTATTTCTAAATAAGTCATCATTATCATCAACAATCGCAATATCCTTGATTCGGCATATTTTTTTTAAATGTTTGTATACTTAATAAATTAATCAAATTATCTAGACATCTACCATTACAACTGGCAGAGTGACCGCTGACATTGTATAAAAACATCAAATACAGGAATGCATCTAAACCCGGGAGAGGCCAAGGGCAAGGATAGATTTTCCAGAGAATAGATTTTAATATGAATGATGAGATGAAGAGTCTAGAATACTATTCTTGTCTCCTAATGTCATCATTAATGATCGGAATCTGACCCTACATATAGGTTTTCTTAGAATACCTATCGATATAGGGTCAGATTCCGATTACAATGTTCTCTTGAAAAAATTTAGATCACGGCAGCCAATCTCATTGTAGACGACGAAAATAAGAGAATTTAGAGCTCATAATAATTATAATATTTGCGCTAACACAGGTGCACTATGTTCCCTCACTTGCATAATAAGCCTAATCAAGGGACTGCAATTGAACCAGGTAAATATCAGACGCAGGTATAATGCAATAAGTCATAAGGTAGAAACAAAAATGGAATTAACGATAGGAAAATAGATCCAAATTAAATTAAGAAAAAGCATTTTTATTTATTTTTGCCAAAGGAGAGCAACATCCTAAAATATCTACCTTTGACTTTAAAGGTTGACGATCCAAAGGTAGTCGACCCGTTCCAGCATCTGGTGTCCTCCAGAAATATTACAAAGACGTAATTATTTACAAAAACCAAAAAAATAAAGTACGGTTTATTAATACAACCTACTGTTTCCCATTTCATTAGTTTGATTTTCGGGATTAACATAATATTCTCATTAATCGAAGTAGGTGTCTAACATCTCCGCGTTGTAGCGGAGCGAGAGCAATCCTACATCTATGGTGTCTAATTCTTAGTTTTAACTTACTTAACTTTATATTTGTATATTTTTTAGAACGAGTCACCGATTTGCAATCTCAAATGATAACCGCCCTCGCTTCGCTCATTCGTGAACGTGTGAGCGAACGAACGTAAATCAGGTATCATTTATCGAGTGGATTTCACCCTCTTTTAGGATTTCCTAGTAGAAAATCTACTAATATTAACTTCTTGAATCACCTTCTGTTTTATGGTTATGCTTACGATTAAAGCGTTTCGGATTGTTGGTCCCACTAGTAGTTGTTTAGTATTCCATATTAATATCATTCATCAATGAATGTTTCTCGACTGTAACATATTTGTCGATTAAAAAAATCTGTTTGCTGAAATTGGCCGAAGTTATTCTATCCTTGCTGCGACTAGATTTTGGGCAATACCGAAAAGAAGTTAGAACAAGGAGCCCTTTTTTTGTTGACGGGGGAATTTTATGTTGAAATACCCTATCTCCTGGGGGAGAGAACGGGTTATGTGGGATTTCTACCCACTAAAACCCCCTCGGTGGTCATCCTCTGAGCATAATGGAAAGCTCCGGGAATTATCAGAGAACATGCACCGGTGCGCCTATCCTTTTAACCTATTAAAGAACTAGTAACATCCTACCTGTAGGTAGGAAAGAGTCAAACTCCCTGCCTGTAGGCAGGAAGTTTGACTCTTCATTTCTTTCATTTCTCTTATATAAGTAATGTTTCCAGAATCCGTCGACTAGGTAATTTACAATTTGTCGGATCCTGTCATCCTGTCATCATGTCGAAGTGGCTTAGTTATTACTTGTCAACATTTTAATTTCGTATTTCGGTAGCTTCCAATGTAAATATCACTGCGCAGTGCGCGAAGACAGCCGGATGGATAGACGAATAAAAATTATGTCAGCAAGCGAGGTACCTACAGAAGAATTATGTAGGTTTTGGATAATGATGATGCCAAAACCAATAATATAGCTAAAGACTCACATCTGGAATTGTGTTTTTAGGGTTCCGTACCTCAAGAGGAAAATAGGAACCCATATAGGATCACATCGTTGTGCTTCTGTCTGTCTGTCAACCCTCTTTTTCTTGGAGACGCGTGGAGGTATAAAGTTGAAAATAATATCAAATACTTAGGTCTACATATTTTGACATTCACCAATAAATCAAGACCTATAGGGTACTTCCGGTTGACCTAAAATCATGAAAGGGGGATGCCGATATTAGGCCCAAAAATACCCAACATATTCTTATTATGAAAAAATGATTTAATATTTGTTAAAATTTTTTCAAACTATTAACTGACATACAGAAAGTAATATCTATATTTTAATAAAAAGTACTCAAACTGGTGGTGGTGTTTGTTATTGGTTTTGCATTTAGCAATATTGGGTTCACTTAGGGCTATAAAGTCACATTTTTTTTGAGAAGCAACTACCATGGCCTTATCATGGGCACTAATACTCCTATTCGCGTTCAGTTGGAGAACTGTGAATGCTGTCAACTATATGGCGCCGGATCTCTTCGTCTTTCACTATTTCGGGCTTTAGCTAGAGCTTCCTGAAAGAACTTGCATTTTCCACTGCCTGCTGAGTGGCCTTCTGTGTTGCAGAGTGGGCAGAAGACTTGGTTTGTGCAGTTTATGGCTTTATGACCTTCTTCAGCACAAATTTGACATTTCTGGCTTCTATCCACACTGGTACACTTCACTGCTATACGGTCATGTGCCGAGCATCGATAGCATTTAAGGACATCTAATCTCCGTTGTGCTTGGCATATGCTTAACCCTATTCTGATTTTATTTAGTTCCAATAATCCTTCTGCATCCTTACTCTCAAGCACTACTGTTGCAATCTGATTTCCGTTTTTCATGGGCCTTAAGGAAGAACTTCTAACTGTTCTGGAGATAGGACAACATTTGTGTCCAGTATGACTGTTTTTACTTCTTCTTTGTCAGCAACACTGTCAATATCTTTAATGTGTAAGGTGCTTTTCGAGTTTTTGGTGAGTGTCTTCACTTTTTTGTTTTCCACAATGTCTTTAATGGTTTTAGATACTCCCGTAGCATTTTCTTTAACTTTCACTAGTACGTCTCCTTTGTTTGATCGTCTTACTCCTTTTATTTGTTCTAGGGCTTCACTTCCTTTTAGGCCATGTTTTAATTTCTTTAGTACTTGAGCGTACGAGTCCGAATCGCCTTCAATAATAATAACTTCTTCGTTACTATCTATATATTTGCTTCCTTTTTCTAGTCTTTTATTCTTCTTTGCCCTCATACATACGGTGATTTCTGTACTATGGAATGTAACTTCAAGAATCTTTTTCACTACATCAGGCGATATACCCTGTGGAATGATGACTGATATTTCACTCAAACCAAACTTCACCGCGCTTCAGTGCGTTTAATTTCTAGACATAAGTTGAAAATGTCTTGTTGACTTCGTCCATCTTGCTTGGTTGGGTCATAGAAAAAGACAATTACTTTGTTTATCTTTGTCTTGCCTCCTTCGGTAGCTAGGGGGGTTACTGCTTTTTCTATCATATTGTAGCTTCCACCTTCACAGGTTTTCTTATCACACTCCAGTATTTCTGGGTATCTGTTGAGAACTCTTCTTGTTGTTCTTGATTGTGATTTAGTCTGCTCTTCACAGAAGTATACAACTTTGTTGCATACATCTTTGAAAATATCTCCGTGGCCTACTGATACATTTTTGAAACTGTCAGGAGTCCATTCAACGTGTAATTTTGTCAAAAGTTTACTGTAGTCTTCAATTACGTGCTGGTTTAAATTAAATCTTTTGTCTGAATTATCGCATTTTTGTCACTATTTCCATAGTTAAGTTCTTCAAATCGTTTTTCGTAGTCATGTTTAACATTTTCTATTTGTACTTCTAGTTCTGAAATCCTCTTCTCTTGAATTTTCTTGTAAGTATTGAATTCATTTTGTAATTCATAGAAATTCGCCATATCGTATATTTTATATCTTGTGATTGTTTGTCTTACTAAGCTAGACAGATCTGATGCAAGCCTTTTGACTTCATTATGGACCTTTTTATTGTCTCTAGTGAACTTCGCTAATTCTTCTACCTTAGCCTTAATTTTCTAAGTTCGTCCGACGGTTCTATATCGCTCGGTTGTACGATAATTGGACTTGAAGCCTTTTTACGCTTTTTTGGGCGCCTATCTTCTTCTGGGTTCATGCCTTTGGTTGGTGAGATTTCTTCCTCATTAACATCCGGTGCAGAAACATCACTCTCACTGCATTTACTATGCTGTGCTTTTATTTGGCCTGGTGGCGTCCTCCTTATCGATTCTCATCTCGCAAATGGGTCTATGAGTTCATCCAATTTCTCTCTCCTTCTCTCTTCCTCCTTTTCTCCTATAGTCGATTTTGGTGAGTGAACCTTGCCCCCCCCCAGAATACGTGGGGCTGACTGACGAAACGTCAGTGAGGGATTCTCCTTCCGCAGAGCAGTCGGTACCCTCCTGGGGTAGTCTATAATGTTTTTTAAAATCCGCCATCAAAATAATTCCCAAATACTCCCCCAAAGACGTTTGCAGAGCGCCTGTCGGGTCAGCAGAATAAACCCCACTCCTCCCGCCAGCCGCCACGTCTGGACTGACCTTTTTGGTTCCACGTCGACCTCATCAGCTCAGCCCAGTACTGAGAATGCTGCGCACATACCACCCTCAGGAGTTTTTACAGCGGCTCTCCAGCCGGTTTGCTAGTATTGGTCCGCGCCAGGTATTTGATTTCCCTGGTTCCACCCATATCTGGGAGGTATTCCCCTATCCGCCACCCGGGGACGCGCCCGATGGGGGGACTAGCAACCCCACACGAGAACCTATGGCCACCTGGCATTCCCCTTTGGCAAGAAGCTAGGTCTTACAACACAGTAGGGAAAAATCTGAAAATCGATAATTACGGTTCTGTACTCATAGGGTGTCGAATTGTTTGTCACTGCATGGATGCTTGTTACTCTATCACACAAAAACTACTGAACGGATCTAGATGAAATTTGGCACAGAGATAGATTATAGCCTGGAATAACACATAGGCTACTTTTCATCCCGGAAAATTAAATAGTTCCCGCGGGAACCAAACATCCTCAAATGCATGTTTATTACTCAAACACACCAGAATGGCTGAACGGATCTGGATGAAATTTGGCACAGAGATAGATTATAGTCTGGAATAACACATAGGCTACTTTTCATCCCGGAAAATTAAATAGTCCCCGCGGGAACCAAAAAACCTCAATCCACGCGGACGAAGTCGCGGGCATCAGCTAGTTAGGATAAAATACTCAATACTCAATAATATCATTTTTTTAAATTCAATATAGGTACACTGTAGGTACACTTATTGACGTTAAAAATTACTTACTTATAAAATAACTACGTATTACAAATTTATTTTGATGGGAGTGATTGCGCATTGTGGCAGTGGTGGGCAGCTTTTAAACTCCGCGGCCGATGCTCCAGTGCGAATATAGATTGATCTTATCATTCTCCAGAAATGAATCGCGGACAGAGGCGGACTCGAAGCTGTCGAATTTGCTGGAGAAATCGACGAATTAATTTGTAGGAATTTCCGATGTCAAAAGCCCTTGAAGGTAAAATTAATTATTTAACGTAACAGCAATATAGACGAAAACTACGCAACATGCATAGAATCATTAATTGCCGTCAAAGATAAAAACTTTCAATGCATCTTAAAACATGCACGGCTTGACAGAACAGAAGGCAATGACTTGCTGGCTGTTTCGGCGAAAACCGACGAAAACAAAGTTAAATATAAACACAACAAATATATTGGGTCAGTCTCGCATGAAAATACCGCTGTGACAAAATAATTAATCTCAGTCTGGTGCCAAAAAACAAAATGTAGATTTCATATTTACGAGCTTTTCTAAATAGTTAAATCTTTGTTTTCCCGAAGTTCGTTTAGTCGTGCGTTGTCTTTTAGTATAGAAACTATCCTCTGGCTCGCGTAAAAAGTGACAAAGAAATCGGTTCAAAATGAAGCCTGGATCTGAGGGTGTCAACTTGGTTGCTACATACTGCATCCTTCTCCTGCTGCTAATTTCTCTATGGCTTCTCTATTCAGCGTTTTAAATTTAAATTGTGAGTACATTTTACGTAATATGAGCAATCAAAAAATTCTTTCAAATAACAAACTTTCCCAAACCAACTAAGTATTTTTTTCTGCTGAATCGAGTGGTATTATAAAGTCTGTGACAGAGAATCATGAAATTAATCTTAACGTAATCGCCTTCTTGTTTTTTATTTAAATGAAATAGTGTTAGATACGAAACTTGAAATATGACTTGTCTTCCCAAAATACTGACCATTATTTTAATATACCATCCATGATTATATTATTATTTTTTGTGATGTAGCAGCTGTTTAAATGTGAATTAGTAGCGAACACTAAAATAATTATTATTGAAGAAATCATTAGTAATAAGTGGTGCTGGTATCTGAGGTACCTATAGTTCGCGCGCGAGTTGAATGTATTCAACTCTTGCGTGAACCTACCTAAGATACCTAAGGATTTCGAGAATTTTGTCATTAATGATATTAATATATCTGAATTTAAACAGGGTAAGAAAGAAGAAAGTTTATAATTTTGTGCACATTTTTGAAGCTCAATCAATAATCATCAATCAGTCAATTATGTTTATGATGCATATTTTTAACACACATCTAATAATGTAATAATTCTGATATTACAAAAACTCTGAATTCTTTATTTTTTTATTTATTTATTTAAAGGAGAGGAGGATCCCACTATAGTTGAGTTTCTCAACTATAGTGGGATCTAGAACTAGCGGACTTTCATAAAAGAATTTAGACCTCCACTAAGCAGATATTTAGAAATTCCATTCCAACCGAGCAAAGCCAAGGCTGGTTTGGCGCCTTCCTATAATGTAAAACTAGCGAATGCCCGCGACTTCGTCTGCGTGGTTTGAGGTTTTTTGGTTCCCGCGGGAACTCTTTAATTTTCTTCGATAAAAAGTAGCCTATGTGCTATTCCAGACTATAATCTATTTCTGTGCCAAATTTCAGTCAGGTCCGTTCACCCGTTGGGGCGTGATTGAGTAACAAACATCCATACATCCATACATCTAGACATCCAGACATCCATACATCCATCTAAACTTTCGCATTTATAATATTAGTAAGAATAGTTATTCAGAAATTCCCACATATTATTAAGACGTCCTTAAAGCTCGAGTCCGCCCCTGTCCGCCGACGCATGCCGTCCAGCCGAAGTTCAGCACGCTCAGAGCATGCATCAGTTCTGCTCCACATCGCAAGCATGCCGATCAACGCCGAGACGGTGAACCTCGCAGCCACCTACATGATCCTAGTGGTGCTGCTCTTCTTCCTGTGGCTGATATACTCGATGGTCTACTAGCGCGCGCTGTAAGTGCGGTGAAGAAATACGTGTGATTGTGATACACTTGATATAGCCCATGGCATTTTATATAGGCATCCACCTGTATGATCCCAGTAATCCTGCTCGTCTTTCTGTAAATACTTTACTCCGCGGTTTACTAGCGCGCGCTGTAAGTGCGGTGAAAAAAATACGTGTGATTGTGACGTGAGTGTCTCTGTATTCGGGTAAATTTTCAGATTTCAGAACTTGTGATTAGTGATAAATTTTGCAGGACTAGACTTCCATGGCATTTTTATAGCCATGGCATCCACCTTTAGGATCCTAGTAATCCTGCTCGTCTTTCTGTAAATGTTTTACTCCGCCGTTTACTAGCGCGCGCTGTAAGTGCGGTGAAAAAAATACGTGTGATTGTCACATGGGTGTCTCTGTCTTTGGGTCAATTTTCAGATTTCAGAACTTATGATTAGTGATAAATTTTGCAGGATTAGACTAGACTTCCATGGCATTTTATATAGCCATGGCATCCACCTGTATGATCCTAGTAATGCTCGTCTTTCTGTAAATACTTTACTCCGCGGTTTACTAGCGCGCGCTGTAAGTGCGGTGAAAAAAATACGTGTGATTGTGACGTGGGTGTCTCTGTATTCGGGTCAATTTTCAGATGTCAGAACTTGTGATTAGTGATAAATTTTGCAGGACTAGACTTGATATAGCCCATGGCATTTTATATAGCCTTGGCATCCACCTGTATGATCCCAGTAATCCTGCTCGTCTTTCTGTAAATGCTCCACTTTCTGTAATACTCCACGATTTACTAGCGCGCGCTGTAAGTGTGGTGAATAAAATACGTGTGATTGTGACATGGGTGTCTCTGTCTTCGGGTCAATTTTCAGATTTCAGAACTTGCGATTAGTGATAATTTTGCAGGACTAGACTTCCATGGCATTTTATATAGCCATGGCATCCACCTGTATGATCCTAGTAATGCTCGTCTTTCTGTAGATGCTATACTCCGCGGTTTCATAGCGCGTGCTGTTAGTGCGGTGAAAAATTACGTGTGATTGTGACAATTATGATGCCGTATAAAAAACTTATTCCTTTGTCTATCCCTTATACATATCATATTTACTACCGTGTCTATCCTCGAGTCTATTTTCAGATTTTACGGTTCTTTTTTTAAAAGAAACTTGTGATGAGTGACGTCATTAAGATTGAGGATTTTGCAGGACTGGATTCGATATGGGTGTTGTTTCATATATTTTATCCAACAATAAGACGTATAGCTCTATTTTTTTATCAAACCATACATAACAGCTATCTTCATGATCCTTGTGATCCTTCATTTTCTGGCCGATATACTTCGCGGTCTTTTATCGGTGATGAGATTTCTTATACTCGTAGCTCTGTGACTGCGGGTCAATTTCAGATTTCACAACTTGTGAATAAGTGACATATTTTGCAGGACTAGATTTTATATAGTGCACGGATATGGCTTTCTTTTTATCAATTTTGTCATACCATCCACCTACAAGATCCGAGTAATCTTGCTCTTCTTTCTGTAATTGCTATACTCCGCGGACTAGGTACTAGTTCACACTAAGTGCGGTGAAAAAAATACGTGTGATTGTGTCAGTTAAGAATGCCGTATAAAAATCTTAATATCTGGATGACCGAGATTTCCTCGGTATTTTTTAAATACTGAACTTGAAATTTTATTATTCGCTATATTCCGCCACAGTAGTTAAATCTATATATGCTTACGGTGACATATATACATATATACATATATATATATATATATATATATATATATATATATATATATATATGGTATATTTTATGGTTCTTTTTTTAAAAGAAACTTGTTATCATCATCATTACAGCCCATTAACGTCCCACTGCTGGGCACAGGCCTCCACTCTCATAGGAGAGAGGGAATTTGTTAGGAGTGACGTTATTATGATTGAGGATTTGTCTTTGTCAGGAATCAAGTGTTTTAACAGCAGTAACTAGGAACTGTACGTTTAAATTGAATTCAACTTCTCCTTACAGTTAAATCAATTTGCAGCAAAAGCTAAAACTTAATTATATCAGTGCGTCATACCACAGTAAACAGATACGTCATACTCTACACAAGGACAACTTCTATGTACAAGGACGCTTAAGTTTAAAAGGGATAGGAATAGCTTAAAAGGCGCTATAATTAGCATTGTTTGTTTTCATTGTTATCACCGGCCCGTGTCCTCAACAGCCTGCTGTCAACGACAGATCTATATTTACACTCGTATTTATAAATCTGGATATTGGGCGTGGCGCGTGGGCGATCCAGAGTGGAGACAATTTCGTGACACGAGCCAGTTTTCTGGAGCCGTTAGTCCAGTCAACGCGTCCACCATGCCGCAGCACGAGACCACGAGCCTGATCGCCACTTACCTCATCCTGGTACTACTCCTCGCCAGCCTCTGGCTTCTCTACTCTGGAATGTTCTGAGGTGCATACAAGGTTATTTTTTCCGTTTAAGAGTGACAAGTGTGGCTGGGTTCTAGTACGGTTGAGGTTACTTATATTTTCATACCTGTGACTTTATATTTTTGAATGAGTGCCATGTCTCTTTTAGCTAGCGACTAGCTTTTGCCTGCGACTTCCCTCTCGTTAAGTTCGATTTTCATACAAATTTCAAACCGGTTTAGGGATTGAATTTTCATAAATCCTTCCCTAGCGGATCCCTAGATCATAATAGCTCTCTGTATGCCAAATTTCTACCGGATTCGTCCAGTGGTTTGAGCTGTGCGTTAATAGATCAGTCAGTCAGTCAGTCTTTTATATATCTATACTAATATTTTAAAGAGGTAAAGTTTGAGAGTTTGTGACGTTGTAAGGGGTAATCTCTGGATTTACTGAACCGATTTTGAAAATTTTGGTACCAATAGAAAGCCTCATTAATTGTGAGTGCCATAGGCTATAAATTATCCCGAAAAATAAGGGAGTTTCTGTGGGAATTTAAAAAACTTATTTCACGCGAACGAAGTCGCGGGCAAGTCTGCTAGTTTAAATAATATGGTGGTTTGAGGTCCTGAGACAAGATCAATTTGCATGATGAATTTCGACTTTAAAATCTTTCACCTGTGTTGTCATTAATTACTTTGATTTCGCGGTCGAAGGTTTTCCTATAGGTTCATAACTTCATAAGTCAGTACTTTGAAAGTGTTGCGATAGGTTTTCCCCAATGTTTTACTAAGACTCCGAAATCTATTTCTCTAAGTTCAACTTCTTCATTATTTCATGTAGGTATATTTAATAATGCATTTTAATTGTATAATATAGCTAATTTGTGTTTTACTTTAGATAAAAGAAAAATTATTATAGCACTAACATAGTAGTAAAATATTAGGTGATCGATATTTCAGGGCATATAAATTGGACCATAAAAAAGTTATGTATCGCATAAAATATATGATGATCAATATTTTAATTTTCAGTTTTTACGACATCCCGTAATCGATCGGCAATAAAATATGTGACCAGTTCCTTTAATCATAAAACACTCGATTCTTGGCAACGCTCTAGTAATTAATTTGAAGTGTTTATCAATATAGTTAAAGCATATTTAAAATAGCAAATTGGACCTGTTACCTGCCACGATAAAGAAATATTGAAATGAAAATTTGAAAAAAAAAATGACAATTTCTAAATTTATTTGCATTTGTGAATCGTGCTTGAAAAGTATTCCTATCTGAATCTTTACTCTAGGGACGTTTTGTTTTAATAAACTGCCATTGTTTTTAAAGTAACTAAAAAGTTATAGTTATCAGTACAATATTTTAACGATAATTATCTTATCTCTTATTATTCTGATGAAAAAGAAATACGGGATAGAATAGATTAAAACAATAAACGTAAATAAACAAAATAACGAAAATACAGTGTACAGATGTAAAAACTTGAAAAATATAAGTTTCATCATAGCAACGTTACTCTTTTAATTTAAGAAAGTAATAAACTTCTTAACGATCATACTCAATCTTCGAACATACAACCACAAAGTATCAAGAAAGCACGAAGAGCAATCTCATAATTTTCCGAACGGAACGCAGAATTAAGTTCCACAAAACGTAGATGATTTCATTTCACCGGATGACACAGAAACCTTAGTTAGATTCGGTGCTCACTACGCATCGGCTATAAATGCTCGGCGCCTGCATGAAAACATAACATTCTCCTGGCTAAAATTATCAACATTCTACGTAATTCCAACGAAACTGAGAACGATAGTGTCCAATGTAGGTACAGCGTCCACGTTCGCAATAAAACATAGTTTTTCTGCCGATTGTACGTCTGCCAAAACTATAACAGTACTCTTATCAAAATATTTAAGCCTCTTGAATACTGACTCGTGTGAACATGATATTGCCAGAAATTATACGAATTTGCTCTTATCAGATCAGTCAAAGTCTACGAAAGCAATTAGCCATCCTCTTCATCGATATTTCAAAAAGTATGTAAGTACGTTTGGCAGTAAATTAAAGCTCATTGAGTTTTTCTTCACAGTTGACACCCAAACGACTCTGCAATCTCTTTTGTTTGTTGTCTCTGTTGCATTTTTTTGTCCTGAATACCTGAGTTGAGTTTATAATAGGCTTTTTAATAGATACATCTTTTCTGTTTAAGTTAAAAAAAAACTTCAAAAAGCCAAATATATTTTGATAATTAAAATAGCTAGCCGACCTCAACCTCGTTAAGTAGAATTTTTTTAAATCTATGAAAGGAATTTGGGTTTTTTTTTAACCGGAGGCCCAACTTTCATAAATATAATTTGAAAAATCACTACGATCATACCAACTTTCATCCCCTATTTAATCCCTTTAATGATGAGTGCTTACGTCATCAACCTTCTAACCCCTGTAACTTTAGGCTAAGCGTTGATGACTTTGGCATTCAACCAGTCAGCCAGTAGGTACACATTTTGTGATCTATACTTTCCCAGATGATTAATCTGCGACAACGTTGACATAACAATTTTAAGCTTATTTTAGCTCAAAACTCAAAAGCTCTTCAAACGATTTAAGATCAACAGGCGCGTGGCATGTCACGTTGCTAATTAAACTAAAACAAATGACTGAATATAAATCTGTTCTGCTAATACTAATTTGTCCCAATTCATCTTGAATTCTATACTGTCTAAGATCTAGATAAGATACTGTCTAGATACAGTCTATAAAGCGTTATATATTAGCAATGAAATGACTATTTTCTTAGTTATTGATGTTGTAGGTATATCTAGCAGTCGTCAATAAAGATATTCTTTTATTACGACTTGTTTATCTTTGCTAAAATATAGCGATATTTAATTCATATTTTTAGATATATGAGAGCAGAAGACCTTACCTAATTATAATAATAGGGGAAATTATACTCACATTGATGCCAAAAGATATTCATAAATTAAATGAAATTATTTATTTTCACGTAGGACAACTTGTGCCACATACTCTACCACCGGTTTAATGAGCTTATTACCTAGATAGATATAGTGGACTTCTTATTATTAATGGAACTTGGAAGATCGCAAAATGGACTTTTCATCTGACTCCTTAAAATAAGAAATTAGTGGAGGTTGAGGCTTGAGAAAGTTGAGAGATGATGCTGAAAAAACAGTAATTTAGTTTTAATTAATTATTTAATTCGTATAACATAGATAACAGTAGGTACTATTCTAGTAACTTGTGATCTTTTCCAACAGTTCAAGACTTTATCTACAGTTGTTGTAACTATGTACTGTGTAACTATGTTCGCTTCAAAAAGCGAATTTTCAAAACGTACACAAGAAATATTTGCTTTTAAAAATACTTTTACAATCCCCATTGTTCAGAAAGTAGAACCACATAACACATGCATGGTTCTTAAATCTTAATTTAGGTACTTTATGATGTTTTGGCTTAGTATTACTTGACCTTTAGCCAGAAACCTAGTTAAAATTACAGACAATAAAAAATTATCAAAGAACGTCGCTGATCTCTTTGAATAATCTTGAAACTCACAGAAAATGCTCGAAAGGCAGAACACATCAATTACATCGTCTCTCCTGTAAAAAACTAAAACTTTGTGAGAGCGACAAAAGGTTGGCATATTTCGTGCAATTAATCATGCTTGCTGTTTCGACTGATTGTCGAATGTATGTAAATAAAGCTGAAGTGAAATTAAAATAGCGTTCTATTTTAATCAAATAATATAAAACGTCCTTGTCCTTTTAAATGACATAAAACAGGCCGTGAAGACAATACAGAAGTTAAAAAAATTACGCCAGACATACCTACATAATTACTAAATCCGCCCTGCAAATGCAAACTATACTACTATACTAAAGTGTGTGTTTTTTTCTTTTAAAAAAGAGCAACTGCTGCGTTTATTGCCGGTTCTTCTCAGAAAACATTTCGCAACATTTCATAAGTGGCACAGGTTGTCCTACGTGAAATCATTTAATTTCATTTAAGTACCGATTCTTCTTCGTTTTTTTTTCTACACAACAGAACGATTTCTTTGACTTGCTTTTTGGTATTTTCTGAGGCGTTCACTATTTTACAGCCGGTGGTGTTTACGGCTTTCGTTTCAGGGGATTTACTGACAGTACCTCATTATGGTTTCACTGGTTATGGCATTTCTAGCACCGCAAGACACCTTGAATATTTTCAACGTGAAAGTAAATGTGAAAGATTGAATAAGTTATAATAGCTAGAGTAATTATCGATTAACAAGGTTAAATGCTATGTAAAAAGCACTTAGTTGTGTCATTGTGTCAATACTCAATGAGTAACGTGAAAACAATATTGCATTTTAATTAATACTACGCCCCAATAACATTTGTCGATCACAATGTCACAATCATAAAAAAATCTACTATGTATATGTACTTTTCTTAGCTGCTTTTTTATCAACCCCTGGACCCCGTCGCAAGCAGAGGGTCGTTATAAGTTTAACGAGTCTATCTGTCTGTGGCATCGTAGCTCCCAAGCATATTAGCCGATTTCGATTCACCTAGTTGTTGTTTGAAAGGTGACTTGATCGATTGTTCTTAGTAATAGGCCTATTACACTGCACTTTTCACAGGGACCCTTACACTTGAATCAGTGTAGTGTAATAAGCCTTAGGGAGTAAGGGTCCCTAAATTGGTCCTTATTGCTGTGTAATAACCGACGCTCTAAGTTGCGGCCACGCCCACCCTTACCACAGGGCCCTGTAATAGTGTAATAGGCCTATTAGCTATGATTCAAGAAAATTAGTTCCAATTTTGGCCACCGGGTCGGATAAGTTTGTCGAACTTAATAATTGGTATGAAGTAACATGTCGGACGTTCTTTAAATTTGTAATCATAATATATAAAACAAAGTCGGGTTTGTTCGAACACTTATAACTCTACGCTGAACGGATCTGGATGAAATTTGGCACAGAGATAGATTATAGTCTGGAATAACACAAAGGCTTCTTTTTATCCCGCAAAATTAAAGAGTTCCTGCAGGAACCAAAAAAGCTTTAGACACATAGAACATAGAACTTTTGAAATTGCTAAGCGGTTTTATTTATTCATTATAGGCTTACGCTTAACCACAGTCCACAAACACACTGATGATTTAGATAATACTGTACTAAATTCTACATCAATGGATTTAGGAAATTGTTTTTTTTCCAAATGCCAGTTTTCAGTCCAAAGCCTTTTCATAGGAAAGAAAATATAACACACTATTCTTGTACATCGTAACCGAGCAATTGAAATAAAAGCTTCCAAATATTTGTGCACGCGTCATATCCAGTGTTCGTCACGAGCTCGGGGCAACGCAAATAGTTCTGGTCATTCTATTCATAAATAACAAGTTATAGCGACATTCATTCCACCGATAAAAATTCTCTCGCCGTATTTTTGTTTAACAAATTGTTCTGCTGTATTTATAACGCAAAAGTGCTTTGGTATTTTAAATATTAATAAAATATTATACCTAGTTCTCTTCACCTATATAATGTATGGGTTAATAGCTGATGCCCGCGACTTCGTCTGCGTGGATTCAGCTTTTGTTGCTTCCGGCGGGAACTCTTTAATTTTTCGGGATAAAAAGTTACTCCAGACGCTCAAATCTTTCTCTGTTATTAGTGTAATAATTGTTAATCTATCTCTGTGCCAAATTTCATCCAGATCCCTTCAACCGTTCTGGCGTGATTGAGTATCAAATATCCATATATCCATCCATTCAAACTTTCACATTTAATATATTAGTATATATTTATGTTATGAGTTACTCATACTCACTGAAAAATATAAGGATTTAGTCCTATCCAATCCTGATTTAAGTCAGGAAAGGAAGGTTGGGTTGAGAAGATGTTTAAATACCAAAAGCACAAGTAGAAATGGCTATTAAAGTGAAAATTAAAATGGTTTTATCTTTGTTGCAGATGTAGTCGGGACAAGACAAAATTAGAGACCAATATAATATGGCGGATAGACGAACGCTTTAAAAACTATTTAATTTAAGAAACCGTAATTTTAGGCTTTAGTTAACTCTACTTTAAGAAATGTATACACCCAAGCATTTATATGATACGAACTCTGAAACATCAGGTGAGAGAAGCTCAATGATACTTGAAAATAAAGAGTCTAAGGAACGGGATTGTATTAAAATAAGCATGCAATTGCAAAACACCAAAGCAACACTGAACAGTGCTGGGCATTCCATGTTAATTAAAAACTAAAAGTGTATTACATGAAACGTGAAAGACAACTATTTAAATCGTCAAATTAACATCCAGTGAAATTATGTTATTGTAACATTTTTTGTTATTCGGTGCAGTTCGACTATTTTAGAATGTTATTACTTTTTACTTATTATTGTTAAGAACTAAATAAATTTTGTAATAAAGTTTTTAAGAAAACCTTTAGACTTTTTATTTATTGTATTTTCATTACATTTAAATCTCCGCGAAAGAAACAAACAATTGTAAATTAGAAGGTAGTTAAAACGCTGTAACTGCTTCCGCTTTATATAAGATATATAAGCGTTTTTATAGCATTTTCTATAATTGTGATAAATGGGAAGCTAATGTGATCGAAATTCATTAAAAATCCGAGAATGATTCCCTATAACGCTGGACTTCAGTACATGGCCATCTGAACGTTATCGGTACGCCAAAATAGAGTTCAACATTGGCTTCCATCCAAATAAACATTCAGTACCTAATTCATAAACACGGTTCAGATCTACGCTACTGTGAATGAATATCCATTAAACGATGACCTAATATTGTTTTTACTGATTATATCAATTAGAAGAACTAGATTTAATATTTTATAGAAATCACATTTCATGACTTATGATATTCTATGTTGGAATTGCACTAACCTCATGGATGTGGATATTTAAAGGTCTGTTCTATTATTGCACGTACCTATAAGTTAATATTAATTATAGCTCATTCATTAGGTCATTACCCGATTGCGAACTGCAAATCTTTATTTTTCACTTTCAGGTTTGTTGTCTTGCTTAATAGATGAGTAACTGTCACTTGATGATTCTTTTGGTGGCAATTTCGTGACCATCTCTGCAGTTTTTGGAGTCTCAGACATATCACTATCAAGTGATCGGAGATTTCTTTCGTCTGCAGACAAATCCCTCATCGGTTTCAATTCATGGATCTCAACAGGGTGTAGTGCAGGTTTACTCTCTTCATATGTCACGTGCGCTTTACGTTTTTTTAAGTTTATAGGAGGTGTTATTCCCTTAAATCGTTGCGCCGATCTTTGAGCGGCGATCTTACTATCTAGCCAGCTGCTTTGAGCTTCTCTACGCTTCTGCTCTTGAATATAATCTTCAACACTTTTCAATTCACTTGGTGATTTCTGTCTTTGTTGTTCTTCTTCAGAATATGCCTTATCTTGTTCCCCTAAAGATTCGTTCGATATGATACGTTCAGTTACATAACTGGTCACCCTTGCTCTTCTTGATGTGGTAGGGGCCATACTTTCAGATGATACTTTTCTTTTTGCTGACATTATAGATTCAGTACGTTTTATGTCAGTTGACTTTTGCGTTAATTTAGTTTGGTTTTTATCTTCTAAAGTTTCTAAACTAATTTTCTGCGACGGTTGCTCAGTGGCACTGGCGCTACCAAAGCTGTCGTTTGAGTACCTTGTACGAGTTGGCCATATGAATGATTTATCGACTATCGACTGTGACCTTACGAATGTCTGACTCGGTCCCGGTGGTGGTAAAAATAATCCAGTTCTCTCTTTTCTTTCACCACCAACCTTGGTTGAAGAACTAGTGGGTGAACGAGAAACCGATGGTTGCGCGGAAGGACTCGAGGGCGGCTGATCATCACCCGAGAACAGGTCAGGACCTTTTTGATCATCACCATAAAAATCATCATCCGTGTAACACTCTATGTGCCTGTAAATAGCTGTTCTGCTTTTTGGAAAATGTTTCAACAGGTCAGCCCAATCGTTCAAATGTAGAGTAAGCACTTGTGACTTTGTAACGGTTATGTAAGAGTGTGTATACGGTAAGTCGTGTAACAAGCCTTGCAACTGGAAAACAGAAACCTATATTAACTGAGCAAACACGATTATAATAAGTCTTATGGATTGGAATTTAAATCTAATTTCAAAGTACTTGTACCTACCTGCCCAAAATTGTCTCCAGCGTAATAAGATTTCGATTTATTGGAGTTCTCACACATTTCTATAACTCGCCCTGTGTGGATTAGGTACATAGAGTCCGTAATTTCACCTTCCTTGACTACGAACATTCCTGTAAATTGTTTAATGTTTTTAAAAGGAGTCCAGCCGAATTATCTAGTGGAAATAAGCAAAGAAAAGCAAGGCAATTTTTTTTAGTTTAGTACCCTCGGTGTACGTATAGAGCTTCATAAATCCAACTAGCTGACGAAGAAATGCAGGCTCGCAATCTTTGAATAAAATATGCTGAAACAATAAAGGCATTCATTCACTTCACGAATAAACTGATAAAAACCATGGACTTTTTTCTATCTATATATGGATCATGGTTTTATTTTGTCCATGTATAGAATATTATCCCTCATGTCAAGATGACTTTTGGGCTTCAGAAGATTTATTTCTCTATACGATTATGGTGATTACTGATAATAATATATTCGTAGGCCCTTTATCTCCTGTGGCAGTTGAGGATATCATTATAGTGGCTTCCAACTATTCTGACACTTTTTCATGTCTGCGTTCCATTGTTACTATGTCCCACAATCCTGGAATACTTTATTTCCAAGTCTATTGAAACCTAAACCACGCCGACGAAGTCGCGGTCATAATTTATTAGAGTAATAACTTGTTGCATATTAAAGTTACATGAGCTAGATTTAGAGTTTTAAAAGTGTAACTGTTGAGTTTTTGGCTAGTCCTGTGAACAATAGTCTTTCATAACCCATAATAGACTTTTGACTCTTAATAATCATAAGAGCCACGGGGGCATACTGCCATCGCCTAAAGTCGTATTGATTTAATATTTTTGACGTTTGTGTTTTAGAATTATAATCCTTATTTTAAGAGACGTCAAGGTACGTGGCATAAAACTGTCATTTTGAAATAATACTGCTTTAAGTTCAAATTCAAATTAAACTGTTTTTTATTCAAAATAGACTTTTTACAAGTGCTTAAGAATAGACGAATGAATCTACCACTGGTTCGGAATGCCGTTCCTATCGAGAAGAACCAGCAAGAAAGTAGGTGGTTGCTCTTTTGAAAAAAAAATTTAAAATTGCAGTAATCTATAAAGATACATTTGTAACCGCAGTCCTGAGCATTGCTGGAGCGAGTCGAATCCATGCGCTTTTATCGTTTATACATAAGTATAATCTTAAGCGATGGTAATAGCTCCTCTGGTCAGACTACTTCAAACAGAAGCATTTGAATTACGGAATTCCTCACATTGGTGAGGTGATGCAGATATGCAGCAGACATGATCTTCAGCTTGAGGCAGTTGGGGGCTGTGGTCAGGAAGTGCGGCAGCTGCAGCCCTCGGGAGTTCCGCCAAAGGTGCAGGGAGTACTTGTTCACCACTGTGACCAAATTCTTAGACACGCGGTTGTTTTTCAGGAATTCCTATGAAATGTCGTTAAAACTGAATGGCTACGGCGAAAGAAAATTAAACTAATCTTATGGCGAATACTTTACAACGGTCCTAAATTCTCTCATAGGTATGTTTTTACCAGTATTAAATATTGGAACAACTTTGGTATTATCGCTTACAAAATATAATTTTAATGAAAATAGATTTGATAGATAATCGTGGATTGGTGATATCTTAGTAATTTTACTAATATTATAAATGCGAAAGTTTGGATGGATGGATCATAGATGTTTGTTATTCAATCACGCCAGAACGGCTGAAAGGACCTGGATGAAATTTGGCAGCTTATAGATACTTTTACCTTTTCTGTGTCTGGAATAACACATAGGCTTTTTATCCCGGAAAATTAAAGAGTTCCCGTGGGAACCAAAAACCTCAATCTACGCGGACCAAGTCGCGGGCATCAAGCTAGTTAGGTATTATATATTTTGCTCATCATCTCATTGATTTATAAATGAATTGACATTATTTCTAATATTTAAACCAAACGATGTTCAACTACAGAAAATAATGTGAATTCCATGAAGCTTAGGTATTAGAAGCCCGAGCGCGTTTTTATTTTTGTACCTAATGGAATTTTAACAAACGCCACGCTCAATATTGAATATCATAAAGATAACAGAGTTATGAACAGAGTACAGATTAATAATTTTAAATAGACTCTGTATTGGTACACAGCGGGTTGGATTCGACTGATTTACTCGTAATAGCAATCCAAATAAACCGTTGTCCATTTAACCCGTCGCTTATGATTGATGTGTTTGATTTCGACACCGACTAACTACGTCTGGACGCCGGTATTTTAGTTTTGACAAATGGCTAGTGCGATTAACATTTTATTACTGTTAACAAATCTATTACTGATTTCATATGCCAAATTATTTTTATATCCGTCATGTGGTTTGTGATCTTTTCCAGGTTTACGCTTTAGTACAATTTTATCAGCATCCTATGTGACAGTTTAACCTGAATATTCGATTTAAACCTTTAGCTAGTGGACGCTGTAAAAGTTTTATTATTATATTACTTTTTTGCTCCAAAATTTAAAGGACTAGCTAAATTAAGAGCTTTTTTTCCACTACAAGTTAGCCTTTGACTGCGATCTCACCTGATGGTAAGTGATGATGCAGTTTAAGATAGTAGCGGGCTAACCTGTTAGGGGCATGGCAGTTATATGAAACCCCTATTCGGTTTCTACACGGCATCGTACCGGAACGCTAAAAAGCTTGACGGTACGTCTTTGCCGGTAGGGTGGCAACTAGCCACGGCCGAAGCCTCCCACCTGGCCAGACCAGGGAAAAATCAGAAATTATAAATTCCCAAATTGATCCTGCCGGGGATCGAACCCGGGACCTCCGCACGTTAAGACAACAGCGCTACACACTGCGCCGCGGAGGTCGTCAAAACCTCTTACTTCTTCTACTATCGTCTTGCTAAAACGATGTCAAATATCAAAAATGGACCCTTATCTACTTCATACTACAAGTTAGTCCTTGACTGTGATCTCAACTAGTGGTAAGTTATCTTATTAAGGGTAGGTACTATAGCTGTTATATAAAAACCCATAACCCTAACCTAATAGGTTTAACACGGCATCGTAGCGGACCGCTAAGTCGCTTGATGGCTTCCGGCAAACACGGCAGAGCAGACCAGCAAAATTAAGAAAGTATGTATTTAAAATCTCAAATTGAATTGATTGGGATCGAAAACCTGGACCTATTACTTGCAAGACCACACTTTGCCACAGAGGTTTTTTTTTATTTAAATTAGAATATTAGTGCTGGAAGTAGTGATGCAGCTTAAAGTTGTCAAAATTCCAACGTTATTGTAAATATGAAATGAATACACTATTGAAGGTACGAATATCATATAACATTATCATGCTACGGTAAATAACACTGTCAGTTATAATTCATGGGTAAGCTTTTAGAATGAGAAACGTATCTTAACGTTATTTATATCAGTGAATGGGAAGCGCAGGAAGCGATTTAATTACTGTTTGATTCCGCAACTATTAGTGAACGAGCACTCACGATTAGTGCAAAGCCGTTGCCAAGTAGGTCCGCAATTGTTCTTGATTCTACTTGGCAGCTGTACATAATGGATATTAGACCGTAGAAGTAATTTATCAGGCCTATTTACTCTTTAGCAGGCCTGTTTGTCACTCGTCTACTTTAGTAAACTATTGTTCCGATACCTACCGATAAAATTGATTTCTACTTTTTTTTTCTTCTACCGATGAAATTAATTTCTAATTATTTTATCTAATTTCCAAAAAAAAAAAACTTAAAACAAACCGACTTCCAAAGCCACTGTAAAGCGTCTACACGTGTCAACTTTGCCTATGTTCTTCTACTTTTGTTATACGACTGCCTGAAAAAAGGAGTATATTGTTTTCAGGGTTCATGTATGTATGTATGTATGTATGTGAGTTTGTATATTCCACCATAACTTCTATACGCCTAAACCGATTTTGATAAATAAGGTATTTTTAGAATCCCTAGCTTATTCCGGGTGACATAGGCTAGTAAAAATTTAAAAAAAATTAATGGGGTGACCATGATCCCGCATTAAAGTTTTAAGCAACCAAAATTGAAAAAAATAATCGAAAATAACATTAACTATATAATCATCATCTAGAAAATGATGAGTAGATTCCAAAAATATGTAACACTTTAATTCAATATTTAGTGATTCACAAAAAATATCATTATAAAAAAATGTGAATAAGATTCCAAAGGCTCCCAATATGCAAATCGCTTGTTAGGGAAGTAAACTCCAAAAATAATATGGCAGGGCAGTCGTATTTTTTAATTCGTTAAATTAATTAAACAAGTGGTTTAGTGCCTGCGCGCGTCGAGCGATTGAGCCATAGTCAATATATTTTTTTTAAACGAAGAAACTTATTTTATAATAATAAAATCAAATTATTATTATTATACCTGCCCGCCATCAACATAGTGTATTAAAATCAAAATATTTTTTTACTTTACAGTGGCTTTGGAAGTCAGTTTATTGAAAATAATTTTTATTCAAATGAGATAAAATTAATAATACAATGCAGATACGTGAACCATAGCTTGTAGCTACTGTTTACCTGTAATTCCAGATGTTCAAAGTAAAAGTTGAAGGAACGGAAGGATTTGTACTGAATGATATTGGAGAGTTCCCCCACGTATATCATGTACATCATGACAGAGACCACTTGAAGGACTGATACAAATGCCACCTGAATTATTAGTTGTAAATTTATAAGGCATTAGTCTAGGCAATAAAGCTAGTCGACCCCAACAATAATTCCTCAGGCGACGAAACTTTACAGTATGATAAAGTATCATGAGCTAAACGTAAAAAATCAGAAAGGAAGTAAGGTTTTATGCTATGCCTAATTGTTTAAAAAGCAGGAAGGTACATTATCGCGTAAACGCAGGTTAGGTTTGATCTGTTAAATATCGATGTTCTGCGTGATTATTTCGTTTAATATTCCGGTGTTGAGTGTTAATTAATATACTACATATCTACTATTATTTTAAAAAGAAATCGATAAAAAATTCAGTCATAAATATTCAGTTTTAGGTATAAATACCTAACTTCCGGATGGATTTTTTGTTGGATATTTTTGTTCAAGTTTTGGTTCATACCATACAACCCTGCCAAGTTTCAACAACTGAGGATTTAATGCGGTGGTCTCCATACAAAAAACCGCCCCATTGCCTAGACTACATGAGTATTCTCATGTACATTAGGTATACCTACCTAACGTACCTACTATTATGTTAAAAAAACAAACGAACGAGCGAACAAACACAATTATTAATGTTATGGACTTTACTCAAAACAGTAGCTAATGCCCGCTTTTTATCCGCGTAAATAAAGATTTTTGAAAAATCTAATTGAAACAAGATTTTCCCGGATGAAAAGTACCCTTTATCCATCTCCAGGATACAAGCTATCTCTGTGCCTAATTGAGGCAATAACGCTTGACACTTTCACATTAATATTATAATGAATTTTATTGCACATCTTAATTAATTGTTGATTGAATTACCTCAGCTTGCTTTTTAGGCATAATATCACCAACTCCATTCTGAGTGAATGTCGTCAGTACAAAATACATGGAGCAAATATAGCAGCTCTCGCACCATGGTTGACCAGCGTCTAAAAGTCATATAGTAAGTATACTGGAATAATGAGTTACATTATCTTGATGATGATGGAGCAATTAATGATTAAAAGTAAAACAATAAATGACGATATTACAAAGAAACTAGACAGTGATCATAAACTGAGTAGAACTAAATAACTAGATTTGTCCCATCAGATAAATATATTTTACACCACCTGTACCATACAGATTTGTCTGCTTTGGCGGATAAGCAAATTAAGCTTCTGGTTCCTTGATTATCATGTGGACCGCCTGCTTCTATGCAATAGGTTTAATGAATAAAGCCTTTATTGCGCTACATTGTTGCTTTTTAACCGACTTCCAAAAAGGAGGAGGTTCTCAATTTGACGCGTATAAAGAAAAAAAATGTGTGCGCGTGCAATTCACTACGGCAGAAGTGAAGTGAACCTTCGGAATATACGAGAGAATGAGATAATATACTCTTTTGAGCAAAATGAAGCAGTAGCGCGGCTCAATATCGTACAGCGCCATCTATTGGTCGTGAACATATAACTTGTATTCTATCTCATTCTCTCGCAGGCTAAATCCTATTTATTTATGAATATGTTTGTCGCTTTTTCGTTTCATCGATTCAAATCACAACGATTCTAAAGATGTTTCACTTCAAAAACTATGAAAAGGACTAGCAACAACACAATTGGTCGCAAACTGAGCCTCATTTGCATCAATTAATTAAAGAATACCTACTGTTGTAAATCCACGAAGTCCTGGGCTGGCCGGCGTCCTCGCACATGGCGATGAAGTACCAGAGGCAGGCGCACACGTGGACGAAGAGAGGGAACCAGATCAGCACCGTCACCACAGTGGTGACCGTGAGGTTGATGGAGATGCTTGAGGTGTGCTGGAGCAAGCACTCGTATATCGTCACCTGTACAAATAAAATTCAAAATTCAAATGGTTTTTATTCAAATAAACTTTTACAAGTAGGTACTTATGAATCGTCGAGTGAATCTACCATTGGATCGGCATGACATTCCCACCGAGAAGAACCAGCAATTTCATTAATTTGTAGATACATAGGTAAGTAACCGCTGTCCTTAGCATTGCTGAAGCGAGTCAAATCATTTCAACAGCATATGTACCAATATACCTGCGCCTTTATTCTCAAGTAGATGATGCCCGCGACTTCGTCCGTGTGGATTAAGGTTTTTAAATTCCCGCGGGAACTCTTTAATTATTCGGTATAAAAAGTAGCCTATGTATTTCCCCGGGATACAACCTATCCCTGTACCACATTTCATTAAAATCGGTGGAACAGATAGGCCGTGAAAGCGTAGCAGACAGATATACAGACAGACTGACAAACTTTCGCATTTATAATAAGTATTAGTATGGATAATAAACTCAATTTATTACATGTAGTACATACAGGTGTTTCTTTTCTTACGTCATGTTTTGACTCTACCACCGGTTCGGAAAGAAGTCTGTCCCCTTGACTAGAGGAAATAGCCTTACTTATTGTTGTAAGAAGTAAGAACCACAAGTTAGCCTACATATTGCTATAATTTCATGAGTACCCAGAACGCTTCATAAAACGATCTAAAAAATTGTATTCAGATATGTAATAGGATTCAGCAGCAGCTTCTAAATCTTCTTCGTAGGTTCCTTCTATCGTGTAGACATCAGCTAAGAAACGGTTTTGAGAAAATTCAACCCAAAGGGGTTGAAATGGGGGTCGGAAGTTTGCACGAAAGTCCTTTGTATTATTATAATTTAATGAGTGCTTTTGTGAATAGAATTCAGCTTAAAAACCTTCTTGTTTTGTTTTCAACGCACCATGATTATCTTTGGCGTTGTACAAACGCGTTTTATAGCACACAATGTTCTTAGTTTGCTATATTGTGATACATATGACTTTACTATCATTTCAAGTCAATAAAATACTTACGATTCTAAACATTCTGTTCAACCGAAGAAAAGAAAAAGCGATTCCTAGCTTACTTTTGCCAGTAAAACAAAGAATTTCAATGGGTAAGCAAGAAATGAGGTCATATTTGAATTCTCTCTGCATGTAACTGTAACATTGAAATACTAAAAATTAAATCCACGCGGCGCTTTGTCGTAAATTTATGAAACAGGTAAGCTTTTGTTTTACCTTTTCCGCTTTTTTATCAAAGTCTTGAAAACATCTTCGTCAATTTCAACAATCGGCGGCATCATGTACTGAAAGAAGAATTTCACCAGAAAGCAGAAATCCAAGAAGTACAAGTATATTATCAACATAGGTCTATTATCTTGAAAGCCAGCGTTATAGACGTCCCCATAGATGACCGCTAGACTTATAATAATCAAGTAGATCCGGATGAGAGAGTGCTTTATTTTTAAAGAGTGTATGATTCTTTTAGAGCGGAACATTAAAGGCGATGCAGCAGAACGCTCCTTGATATTCAGTTGATTATAAGACGCTATACCTGGTATGTATTTCTGAAAGATAAATCTAAAGATAATATGTCAAATACAACTGTTATTTAAACTTGGTTATAGTCCGACAAACTTATCTGACCCAATAACAGCGTCGCTAGTATCTATAAAAAAGAAAGTGAAAACAAAAACTAAACAGGCATAAAAATTTGTTCCAATTTTTGGACACCTAAGTTTGTGTAACTAAAAGTTTAACTTCAATTAATAAATAAATATGATCCAAATAGTCCATAACAAACTTAATTTGCTTACTTTGATCAATTCGAAAAAAAAAATTAGGAGAATATCATTCTTAACTAATGAGGAATATACAAAATAATCTTAGTAAAGGAACTTAGATCGGCAGCGAAAATAGAATCTATCCTTTAAATATAAGAAGGAATTGTTTAATGCACCTCGTTATGTGGCCGATAAGAGTGCAATAGTTTCAGAACAGCGGGAAACTCGCTGATGATACTGAAGAAAACCTGCGAGTTTATCCGTAGCAAATGCGCTTGGCTGGTAGTTTTGATAGACATGGAACACCGGATAGTCGACGTCTCTTCCAAATTGCCAAACATGCTGGAAAAAAATCATTATCTAAATGTAATAAATAAATCTTACCTTATGTAATATCCTTAAAACCAGCGATATTATGACAAGATTCGACCTATCTAAGTAATTATATCAATACTAATATTATATATGGGAAAGTGTGTCTGCCTGTTGGCTGTTTTCACGGCCCATCTGTTCAACTAATTTTGGTGAAAGATACAGAAGTGGGTTGTATCCCGGGGAAGAATAAAGGCAACTTTTTATCCCAGAAAATTAAATAGTTCCCGCCGAAATATAAAAATCCAAGCGTACGAAGTCGCGGGCGTCCTCTAGTAGTGACATAAATAGGGTTCAGACTGCGACGCCAATTTAGATGAAAATTGAATATGGCGGCCGTAACATAGACCACTTACATAACTTGGAACCCCTTTTTGGGCATAGGTTTAAGATACTACAAAAGCTTAGAAGGGAAGAAATTTCATCAATGGCCATTTATTTCATTTTTACTTGTTACAATCTACCTAATTAATGAAAAGTTCTACGACATTCTATTCCTATTTTATTTATGTTTAAGGTTTTTATTCGTTATAAGATGATTATAATTTCACTCACCTGCCCTTACTAAGTGTAATCCAGTCATATTCATCATCACTTTCCCTTATTTGAACAGTGCCGCGGTCAATGAAATAGATATCCGCGACAACGTCATCCTGTTCAATGACTGTGGTGTCTTTGAGGAAGTAGAAGCTGCTGACTGCACGACCGATTATACGCAGAAGTGATACGTCACACTGATTGAGGATTGGACACTGGGCAATTAAATAAATGGCCTGGAGCCCTTACATTTAATAATTTCAAGAAAACACCTATCATCTATATTCTATAGTAATATTATAAATGCTAATTCAATGGATGGATGGATGGGTGGATGTTGTGTCAAACTCGCCAGAACGGCTGAACGGATATGTGTGAAATTTGGCACAAGATAGATTGGTCTTTAATAACACATAGGCTTCTTTTTATCTCTGAAAATTAAAGAGTTCCCGGAATCAAAAAACCTCAATCCACGCAAACGAAGTCGCGATTATTCGCTAGTTAAGTATAATATTAAAGTCACGACTCACTACCCTTTCATATCATAATGGTAGGTAATTATAATGGTATAGGCGGACCACGATGCAGAAATAAATCAATTGTAGTTCTCAGGCTCGAAATATTTAGTAGTTAGTTAGTAGTTATTTAGCTAATATAAATAGTCAAAAAGATATCACAAATATTGTACCTTAGTAAAAGTAGGCCCATAAATGTGCAGGATAGCATCAGTTCGCAAAGTGATCTGTGAGCACAGTTTAAAAACGTTTCTGTAATCTATACCACCCGTTCTGCTCCAGTTGAAATCGTAATATTCATTCACTTGTCTGTATAAACCAGAATTAGTATTTCAAAAACATATTAAAATACATTGCTATGTATTTCATTATATTAGAAAATGATTTTGGTTTTAAGTGGATCGATGCTTGCTTTCTCGACGACTCTTTTAGATACTAACGGACCTACATATAAAAAATGTATATTAGAATTTTATATAGTAATAGGTAAGGTTAGCCTACCTAGTTTTAAGTTCTATTGTATTGTTTTCAATAAAATATGTTAAAAAAATTGTGTGTATGTGCAATTCACACATGGGAGAAGTGAAAGAGAATGAGATAAATATAACTTGTATTCTATCTCATTCTCTCGCAGGCTAAATCCTATTATGAATATGTCTCTTTTTAGTGTCGCTTTTTCACAACGATTCTAAAGAAGGTTCACTTCAAAAAGTTCTATTTACTTTTGCAATTGTGGATCAAGATTTTCCCTCTTCATAAACACTGATATATCCTTCATGTGTTCTTGGAATGAAGCGAGAGCTTTGTTCACATTGGACCGAACACTGATGATCCTCACAGAAAAATATGTGGTGATGATTGCCCCTGAAAATCAGCACAGAAAAATTTAACAATTTAAAATGTTTAGTTGTTTACACAATCAATAAAACGTTCACCGATACGTGCCTTACACTATAATGCATGCCAATGATACATGAACATGTTCATTAATGAAATTCTTTTGTGATGAATTATGTCTAAATCATTATGCTGTTGAATTATAATTTACTAAAACTAACAGTAACAGGAATATAACTAGAATTTATATAAAACAATGCTGTGCAAAACCTTTTAATTAAATTTTTGGTGTTTCTTTTAAATCATACCAATAATCATTCCACTGATGAGCACGCGCATCAGGTTAAAGTTGGTTGGCTTGAAGGTGTTATAGCCAGTTGTAGTGGTTTCATATACCACCCAGAACAATGATCCCAAGTGAAGGTTCCACGGGGATTCTGTTATATTGAAGCGATCTGAAATACTTGATGGATTTAAAGAATGCCCAGATGTGGTCAAGTGAATCCATATTCCATTGGTTAGACGGTTTCGATACATCGATGCAATGTGCAAAAAGGCACTATTCTTACTGTAATTTTTACTATATAAATCGTATTAACATGTAATAAACTGATACCATTTCTGCTTTAAAAATAGAAAAAAAAGGCAGTTGAAATTAATGTAACTTAACGTGGGAGGTCCCGGGTTCGATTTCCAGCAAGGTCAATTTGGGAATTTATAATTTCTGAATTTCCCTTGGTCTGATCTAGTTCAGGCTTCGGCCGTGGCTAGATACCACTCTACCGGCAAAGACGGTAGAAACCGACTAGGGGTATGGATTTAATATGACTGATATACCCCTAACAGATGTTAGCCCGCTACCATCTAAGACTGCATCATCACTTACCATCAGGTGAGAACGCAGTCAAGGGCTATCTTGTAGTGGAATAAAAAAATAAAAAGTCGATGGGTAACAACAATGTAACAACTCTGACCTGACATTATGCAGTTTTCACCAACTTTTATAACAACTACAAATAATTTTTAGAGTCAGTTGAAATTAACTTACAAGCCTTGTGGAAATGTTTGATCCAAGACCCACCCTTGTCGTCGTTAGGAACAATATACCACGAGCCTTTGCTACTGTCAATGGTAAAGTATATTTGTACGGAGGAATACACCACGAAGCTAGTGAGGACGTTCAGCAGGGACAGGAATATTGGACAAGCTCTTATTCTAGAAAAGAAGAGAGGAAACTCAATTATTTTTTAACGACGCGCGACCCAAAAGGTATTTGAACTACTTAGAAAGCACTGAAATATTGTATTCAAATTTTCTTTATAGATTTAGGCATCTGCAGAGGTGAGTAATATCATGAGACTATTTCGACCGCAACACGAATTAAAACACTGTAGAAAATTGAAATGTAAACAGTAAAAGAACCTCACAGCAGCTGTATAGTGACGTTGAAAATTTTCACAGTATTTCAAATGTCAGTTGGCATCAGAAATTTTGCATATTTTTAACGTCATTTATGATACTCGAGTACTATACAAGAAAATGCATAACCCTGCAGCTAAACTGATGATAATATTATTAACTTGTCTTACACGAGCAATATGTCTCGACGCACAAATTTATTCAGGCCGAGCAGGGCGCTCGGCATCCGGTACAGTTGTATGAGACGATTCAGCATAAGAATTTGTTTCATTGGAGCCTCTCTATATCGTCCTTCTGCAATTAGTTATTTTGTTTGAAGATTTCAAATTTGTAGAAGGACTTTGAGCCTCGGAAAGTATTTACGGGATGTAGATTACAAAAGACTTAGAAGATTACTTTGCAGCGTTGAAAAAAACTTCCTAACCACTAAGTGAACATTCTTAGTTTATGACTTATGCCTGAAAGCTTTGAAGTACATACTTCACTATAAGTGAAGTACTTCAAAGCTATTAGTTACATAGTTGCATAAGCCACCCAGCTAAGGGCGGGGCTGGCAGAATTTTGCATATCTAGATATCATTGGGGGTCATATCATAATATTTTATTTAAAAGCATGTTTATATAAATTAAATGGTATATATAGTTACGAAATGTCTCCTTCCAAGATGATTCAAGTCTTTCTAGCGGCAAACAACCGAACAGGTCGACCATGAAGGCACCTCTCAGATAGTGCGCAGCCGTGCTTGCAGGATGGTACACCAGGATATTATGCTCGTTGTAGTAGCCCACTAGCATTCGCTGTAATCTGGACATAAAATTGCATTTGTTGTGTTTTTGGGTAATAGTTATAGCCATTAATATTGTGGTGGACAACCATTTTGTTTTAAGGGGCCTTATACAATCAGGCCGCAGCCAACTTTAGGTATATAACTCGCCACACTACAGCATATATCTGTACGCATATATAGCACTACGCTCTACGCTCGATTTTATAGCCAACTAATCAATTTTGTTACTTGAAATATTTGATTATTTATTTACTACATAATATCTATGCCTCCGCGCCACATTATTATAGTAAATACTAGCAGACGCACCCCTGCTTAGCTTGGGTGAAATTTTCAAAAATTCCTTGGGGGTGGAATTTCCAAAAATCCTGAAACACGTGTTTCAAAAATCTGGTAACAAATTTTAAAAAGCTAGCGCCATTTTGAAATTCTCTTTTAATGTACCGATTTCGTTCAAAATCGATATTATATGAGGATCCCTAAGATCACAAGACAGGAAACTGTTACCAAAATTTAAAAAAATCAGCGCCATTATGAAATTCTTTGTTATTGAACCGATTTCGTTCAAAATCGATATCTGAGGATCCCTGGGATCACAAAACAGGAAACTGGTACCAAACTTTAAAAAAGTCAGCGCCATTTTGAAATTCTCTGTTATTGTACCGATTTCGTTCAAAATCGATATCTGAGGATCACAAAACAGGAAACTGTTACCAACATTTTAAAAAATCAGCGCCATTTTGAAATTCTTTGCTATTGAACCGATTTCGTTCAAAATCGATATCTGAGGATCCCGAGGAACACAAAACAGGAAACTGTTACCAAATTTTTAAAAAATCAGCGCCATTTTGAAATTCTTTGTTATTGAACCGATTTCGTTCAAAATCGATATCTGAGGATTCCTAGGATCACAAAACAGGAAACTGTTACCAACATTTTAAAAAATCAGCGCCATTTTGAAATTCTTTGCTATTGAACCGATTTCGTTCAAAATCGATATCTGACGATCCCTGGGATCACAAAACAGGAAACTGTTACCAAAATTTTAAAAAATCAGCGCCATTTTGAAATTCTTTGTTATTGCACCAATTTCGTTCAAAATCGATATCTGACGATCCCTGGGATCACAAAACAGGAAACTGTAACCAAAATTTAAAAAAATCAGCGCCATCTTGAAATTCTTTTTTATTGCACCGATTTCGTTCAAATTCGATATCTGACGATCCCTGGGATCACAAAACAGGAAACTGGTACCAAAATTAAAAAAAAACAGCGCAATTTTGAAATTCTTTTGTTATTGAACCGATTTCGTTTAAAATCGATATCTGACGATCCTGGGATCACAAAACAGCGAACTGGTACCAAAATTTAAAAAAAGCAGCGCCATTTTGAAATTCTTTGTTATCGTACCGATTTCGTTCAAAATCGATATCTGAGGTTCCCTGGGATCACTGAACTGAAAACTTTACCCGAAATTTAAAAAAATCAGCGCCATCTTGAAATTCTTTGTTATTGCACCGATTTCGTTCAAAATCGATATCTGACGATCCCTGGGATCACAAAACAGGAAACTATTACCAAAATTTTAAAAAATCAGCGCCATCTTGAAATTCTTTGTTATTGCACCGATTTCGTTCAAAATCGATATCTGACGATCCCTGGGATTACAAAACAGGAAACTGGTACAAAAATTTTAAAAAATCAGCGCCATTTTGAAATTCTTTGTTATTGAACCGATTTCGTTCAAAATCGATATCTAAGGATTCCTAGGATCACAAAACAGGAAACTGTTACCAACATTTTAAAAAATCAGCGCCATTTTGAAATTCTTTGCTATTGAACCGATTTCGTTCAAAATCGATATCTGACGATCCCTAAGATCACAAGACACGAAACTGTTACCAAAATTTAAAAAATCAGCGCCATTTTGAAATTCTTTGTTATTGAACCGATTTCGTTCAAAATCGATATCTGAGGATTCCTAGGATCACAAAACAGGAAACTGTTACCAAAATTTTAAAAAATCAGCGCCATTTTGAAATTCTTTGCTATTGAACCGATTTCGTTCAAAATCGATATCTGACGATCCCTAAGATCACAAGTCACGAAACTGATACCAAAATTTAAAAAAATCAGTGCCATTTTGAAATTCTTTGTTATTGAACTGATTTCGTTCAAAATCGATATCTGACGATCCCTAGGATCACAAAACAGGAAACTGGTGCCAAAATTTGAAAAAAATTAGTGCCTTTTTGAAATTCTTTGTTATCGTACCGATTTCGTTCAAAATCGATATCTGGGGTTCCTTGGGATCACAAAATAGGAAACTTTTACCAGCATATAAAAAAGTCAACGCCATTTTGAAATTCTTTGTTATCATACCGATTTCATTCCTAATCGATATCTGGGGATCCCTTGGATCACAAAATAGAAAACTTTTACCATAATTAAAAAAATCAGCGCCATTTTTAAATTCTTTGTTATTGAACCGATTCCGTTTAAAATTTTTCGTTCTGACGATCCCTAGAAAGAATCATAAAACCGGTATCGGTTCAATTACAAATAATTTCAAAATGGCGCTGATTTTTGTTAATTTTAATACCAGTTGCCTGTTTTGTGGTCCTAGGGAACCCCAAATATCGATTTTGAACGAAATCGGTGCAATAACAAATAATTTCAAGATGGCGCTGATTTTTTTAAATTTTGGCAACAGTTTCCTGTTTTGTGATCCCAGGGATCGTCAGATATCGATTTTGAACGAAATCGGTGCAATAACAAAGAATTTCAAGATGGCGCTGATTTTTTAAAATTTTGGCAACAGTTTCCTGTTTTGTGATCCCAGGGATCGTCAGATATCGATTTTGAACGAAATCGGTGCAATAACAAAGAATTTCAAGATGGCGCTGATTTTTTTTAATTTTGGCAACAGTTTCCTGTTTTGTGATCCCAGGGATCGTCAGATATCGATTTTGAACGAAATCGGTGCAATAACAAAGAATTTCAAGATGAAGCTGATTTTTTTAAATTTTGGTAACAGTTTCATGTTTTGTGATCCCAGGGATCGTCAGATATCGATTTTGAACGAAATCGGTACAATAACAAAGAATTTCAAAATGGCGCTGATTTTTTAAAATTTTGCTACCAGTTTCCTGTTTTGTGATCCCAGGGATCGTCAGATATCGATTTTGAACGAAATTGGTGCAATAACAAAGAATTTCAAAATGGCGCTGATTTTTTAAAATTTTGGTTACAGTTTCCTGTTTTGCGAACCCAGGGATCGTCAGATATCGATTTTGAACGAAATCGGTACAATAACAGAGAATTTCAACATGGCGCTGACTTTTTAAAATTCTGGTAAAAGTTTCCTATTTTGTGATCCCAGGGAACCCCAGATATCGATTTTGAACGAAATCGGTACAATAACAAAGAATTTCAAGATGGCGCTGATTTTTTAAAATTTTGGTAACAGTTTCCTGTTTTGTGATCCCAGGGATCGTCAGATATCGATTTTGAACGAAATCGGTGCAATAACAAAGAATTTCAAGATGGCGCTGATTTTTTTAAATTTTGGTAACAGTTTCCTGTTTTGTGATCCCAGGGATCGTCAGATATCGATTTTGAACGAAATCGGTGCAATAACAAAGAATTTCAAGATGGCGCTGATTTTTTAAAATTTTGGCAACAGTTTCCTGTTTTGTGATCCCAGGGATCGTCAGATATCGATTTTGAACGAAATCGGTGCAATAACAAAGAATTTCAAGATGGCGCTGATTTTTTTTTATTTTGGCAACAGTTTCCTGTTTTGTGATCCCAGGGATCGTCAGATATCGATTTTGAACGAAATCGGTGCAATAACAAAGAATTTCAAGATGAAGCTGATTTTTTTAAATTTTGGTAACAGTTTCATGTTTTGTGATCCCAGGGATCGTCAGATATCGATTTTGAACGAAATCGGTACAATAACAAAGAATTTCAAAATGGCGCTGATTTTTTAAAATTTTGCTACCAGTTTCCTGTTTTGTGATCCCAGGGATCGTCAGATATCGATTTTGAACGAAATTGGTGCAATAACAAAGAATTTCAAAATGGCGCTGATTTTTTAAAATTTTGGTTACAGTTTCCTGTTTTGCGAACCCAGGGATCGTCAGATATCGATTTTGAACGAAATCGGTACAATAACAGAGAATTTCAACATGGCGCTGACTTTTTAAAATTCTGGTAAAAGTTTCCTATTTTGTGATCCCAGGGAACCCCAGATATCGATTTTGAACGAAATCGGTACAATAACAAAGAATTTCAAGATGGCGCTGATTTTTTAAAATTTTGGTAACAGTTTCCTGTTTTGTGATCCCAGGGATCGTCAGATATCGATTTTGAACGAAATCGGTGCAATAACAAAGAATTTCAAGATGGCGCTGATTTTTTTAAATTTTGGTAACAGTTTCCTGTTTTGTGATCCCAGGGATCGTCAGATACCGATTTTGAACGAAATCGGTGCAATAACAAAGAATTTCAAGATGGCGCTGATTTTTTAAAATTTTGGTAACAGTTTCCTGTTTTGTGATCCCAGGGATCGTCAGATATCGATTTTGAACGAAATCGGTACAATAACAAAGAATTTCAAAATGGCGCAGATTTTTTAAAATTTTGGTAACAGTTTCCTGTTTTGCGATCCCAGGGATCGTCAGATATCGATTTTGAACGAAATCGGTACAATAACAGAGAATTTCAACATGGCGCTGACTTTTTTGAAATTCTGATAAAAGTTTCCTATTTTGTGATCCCAGGGAACCCCAGATATCGATTTTGAACCAAATCGGTACAATAACAAAGAATTTCAAAATGGTGCTGACTTTTTTTAATTTTGGGTAAAGTTTTCAGTTCAGTGATCCCAGGGAACACCAGATATCGATTTTGAACGAAATCGGTACAATAACAGAGAATTTCAACATGGCGCTGACTTTTTAAAATTCTGGTAAAAGTTTCCTATTTTGTGATCCCAGGGAACCCCAGATATCGATTTTGAACGAAATCGGTGCAATAACAAAGAATTTCAAGATGGCGCTGATTTTTTTAAATTTTGGTAACAGTTTCCTGTTTTGTGATCCCAGGGATCGTCAGATATCGATTTTGAACGAAATCGGTGCAATAACAAAGAATTTCAAGATGGCGCTGATTTTTTAAAATTTTGGTAACAGTTTCCTGTTTTGTGATCCCAGGGATCGTCAGATATCGATTTTGAACGAAATCGGTACAATAACAAAGAATTTCAAAATGGCGCAGATTTTTTAAAATTTTGGTAACAGTTTCCTGTTTTGCGATCCCAGGGATCGTCAGATATCGATTTTGAACGAAATCGGTACAATAACAAAGAATTTCAAAATGGTGCTGACTTTTTTTTAATTTTGGGTAAAGTTTTCAGTTCAGTGATCCCAGGGAACACCAGATATCGATTTTGAACGAAATCAGGACGATAAAAAAGGATTTCAAAATGGCGCTTACCGTACTAAAATTATTGTGAAAATGTTTGGTTAGTAGGATTGTTCTTCAATCACGCCGTAACAGACTAACGTATTGACCAAATTTTTTTGCATAGGTATAGTTGGCTATAATAATAATTGAGTGTAGTTATGGGCTCTGGAGTGTCATAGACTCCAATTAATACATTCATACATACATCCAACATACATACACACTCACCCACACACACACAAACACGCACGCACGCACACACACATATACATACATAGACTCCTAATCTCGTACCCTTTCCTTTTGGCTTTGCCGTAATCGGGTAAAAAAAAAAGGGTAATTGAGAACTATCTTCTTTGTGTCGGATAACAATATCAAGTTTTATCAAGCGCAGTATACAACACGGTGTTAAATTTGTCGTAATAAATTTCATGCAAAAAAGCGATACACCCACCCGTTCACGAGCGCATCTCAGCGCGTACTGAGCGCCAAACGCCAAGCGGCCGGCTTCTTTCCATAGAAAAATGTATGAAGAATTTTTTGTGTGACACATAAATGACGAAGTATTTATTTGTATGTTTAATGTTCCAGCATTTGGGTAGAGGACTATATAAGCCCCACTCTTTTGTAATTTTCAAGTTAAAATATGTAGCCGATCTAGCTTTGTGGGTTCCTATCCAGACCCCATTTTTCGTCATTTTCAGCAGTTCTTGCGTTCGTAGAAACGTATTTATTCCGAAAATTTGTATGGGAGTGTGCATTTTTTATGAGGTCTAACTAGAGATGAATACATTACCTTTAATTTAATACCATAATATCCCAACAGCTGTTATTCCATTTATCTATAAATGGTACTTGAAAAAGTATGAAATCCGTATAAGGACCCTTAATAAGAATGCCATTTAGGTTCAGTGGCAGCACAGAATATAACTATTTTGTGGTAGCAGTTAGCAGCCATCCTTGTCGCAAGAGCGATGACCGTAGAGGCTGAAAAGTTCTAAAATGAGAATCGAGTAAATGTAAGAGTAAAATTAGGCACCCTCCCATACTTTGGACTGAGTACTGGTGATTTAAAGGGGGTGGAAGGAAAATTATTAGATAACTAAGGCTAAGGACTAGATGTAGTTGCGCTCATCGGGCGTAAAAAATCTATATTCTGTATTAGACGTCCACAGGCCGAAACAAAGATGATGATGATGATGTCATCTTTTCAATAGAAATTTGTAATAATCACAAACACATGGCTTACATATCACAGTATGCAGTTAAATCAAGAAGCCACGTGAAAAAGTAGAGGAAAGGCCACTGTAGCACCAGGTAAGTGTACCCAGGGTACACCATGGCTGACAGGAAGGCGCAGCTTGCTCGGAACCACTCCATGTGGACCAAGTACTGGCCATCCGGACGTATGGTGAAACGGGGGAAGATGTATCTAGAAAACATAAGGAAAATAGTAAGACAAAAGTAAGATTAGTAAATATGTGCTTTAGTTAGGAATTATATAATCTTGATCTATTATGTTATTATTCATTACTTGCTAGTCAAGTTGCTAACTTTTTTCGTATAGGCATATCAGACTGTGGATCAGTGATCACAAATATTATTCTCATCTAGTGTAGGAAGATGCATAATCGGTCAACAACGAAAAACTTATAAAGCGGCTTAAGCGAAAACAGCACGCTGATCTGAGGTAAGTATCGCTGGTATATGAAAGGAAGTGGTTTCATTTTAAGAACTTACGGGCTTCTGTGATGATTAAGGTACAACTGTTCTAATGTTTTTATAGATTCAAGCTGATTAACCTGAGCGTTCTGATCAACAGGACGCGATCTTACCAGATTGCAAGGAAAAGCCTTTCTTATCTGGACTAAGACAAATTGATTGACTAACAATACAAACGTATATTCCTAGCCGGGAATATCGAAGACCGTTTATGTGGTATTGGGCTCTCGGAGAGGTCTATCAGTGGAAGCATACAAGTCAATGAATTATTCTATAATAAAATTCCACTTGAACCTATTTTAAACTTGCCTTGACACAAGTTTAAGAAATCCATTAAAAGTATGCTCCTGAAAAAAGCTTATTATACTGTTGAAGATTATGTAAATGATAAAAGAACATAGATGTGACTCGCTCCAGCAATGCTAAGGACAGCGGTTACTTAAGTATCTACAAATTCATGTAATTGTAAATGATTTTTTTTAAAAGAGCAACCACCGAGTTTCTGCACTGGTTGTTCTCGGTAGGAATAAAATTCCGAAACAGTGGTACATTAACTCGACTATTCAAAAGGACTTGTAATAAGTTTATTCGAATAAAAAAAATATGAGTTTGAGTTTGGATGGATAGATACCTTAGCACGGAGAATATGCCCAGTCTGTAAAATGGCTGCAGGAAAACGTTGTCCTGTTCGTATTTCCGCGGGTAGCGGAACTTCTCCATGTTGGGCGTGCGCTCCGGAGGCTCGTACGCGAGGAAGGGCTCCCGACGCAGTTGGAGACGCGTGTATTGCTGCAAAGGAATCATCATCATCATCACAACCCACCACTACAGCCCATTAACGTCCCACTGCTGGGCACAGGCTTCCACTCTCATAGGAGAGAGGGAATTAGAGCTTAGACCCACCACGCTGCTTCAATGCGGGTTGGCGGGCTTGGCGACTAATATCATGCTAGTGATAATAACCAGGACCGACGGCTTAACGTGCTCTCCGAGGCACGGGGGTGAAACACCGCCAACTTCCTAACTCCGGGCTAGTACTGAGAATTTCTAGTCAGAAAACCCCAATACTTATTATGGCCCGACCCGGAATTCGAACCCGGGACCTCGTCAGCCGCAGTCAAATATGCTTACCACTAGACCAACGAGGCAGTTGGTCATACTACCCATTGTGTTAAAATTTTACTTTGAATTGGTTATTCATTCATCATTCTATCTATCTATCATCATTCTATTTTATTTTAATACTAGCTGATGCCCGCGACTTCGTCCGCGTGGATTGTGTTTTTTTGGTTCCCGCAGGAACTATTTAATTTTCCGGAATAAAGAGAAGCCTATGTGCTATTCCAGACTATTACCCATCTCTGTGCCAAAATTCATTCAGATTCGTTCAGCCCTTCTGGCGTGACCACCCAAACTTTCGCATTTATAATAATAGTATAGAAGTATAGATTTTCATAATAATTAAGAAAGAAACTCACTGGTTGTTCTTTACAATAGTCAAGGGCTTCCATGATTTGTGGAATATTGATAGCATTGACCAAATGTTTCCTCGAAATAGTAAGTATCTCCACGTGAGTTACAGCACGCACTGTAAAAAATGTCGGTATCCCTGCAAGAAACGAGATCATTCAATCAAAACGTTTGGTACACCTCACTTATACTAAAAAAGACAAAACCCTTTGAGTTAGTGCATAATGACTAGCGATAGTGTAGTGATAGTGCTGCATGAAAGAACACATGAACGTCTATTAGCAACAATAAAGACTAAGATACGTCATTGGACAATTTCTTAGCACATAAGATAAGCTTAGGTTATAGAAAAATTACTTTATTAGTCAAATAGTCTGGTTAGATTGTAATTATATTGAGCACCCTTAATAATTGGTAATCAATAATAGAAAAAAAAGAACCTCACTTATTGTTGGGTTGCTCAAAATGGAAGCTGTAATAGAAGAAGGGGGGAAAAGAGAAAGAAAAGAAATATTTACGCAAAAGACACTCAAGTACACCAAAATGACTTCTGACGCTTAATTCACCCACCACGTCTCTTGTATCTGGACTTAAAATCTGGAAATTACAATCATTAATTTGTTAAACAAAAACTAACTAACTTAACCTCAAAATTATATTTATTCAATGTAGGTAGACTGCACACTTATTGAAGTCCAATTACTTGTTTTATGATGGTGATATTCAGTTCCGGTATCCTAAAACTAGAGCTACGAGTGTTCCAAACGTGCCCGCCTACAACAAACTCAGCCGGGTATTTTTAGTACCACCATCTGGCAAATTGATAATCAGTTACGGTATCTTAAAACTAAAGCTACGTGGGTTCCAAACGCGCCCTGGTCTAAGAAGAGCCCATAAAAAACTCAGCCGGGGTTTTTTAGTATCACCATCTCACAAATATCATAAATTTATAATTATAACAATTACATATTTGTTGTTGTTGTATTGTATAACAAAAATATACCCAAAAGGCAGTTAAGTTGCTAACCTCACAAATTCCACGTTTAATGATGTAAATCTCGTTGCACATGTCACCTGTGTTCAACAAAATTTCATTTGGTGACGTACAAAATAGTAAAGCTTTTGACGATATATTCTTTAAGTCTTCTTTACGTAGCAACTGAAACCGACAACCCATGTTATTAGACCAACTGCAGGAATTCTGTTAATGAAAGAGAAGTGATCTAGCAGGCGGTTATCAATATCACCGAAAGAGTGATGGAAATTTAAAAAAAAATTAAATGAGACTATTAATTGAGAATGAATTATTTATTTAATGAGATAATTAATAAATTGAGATAATTAAAATTAACAAGAGGGAAAATTGTGACCTTTACAGTCAAAATTGGTAACGCTGGTATAGCATATAAGATGGTAAGATTTGCTTAAGGCTCGAAGCCCTCTAGGAATTCTTCGCTTATCTGTCACCCGCTGTCAATTGTTTTCATACACATACAACCACAGTCTACCCAGGCACACATAGAACCACGGGTGCACACAATATGCGATCAACTATCTCACTATGGCAGAGATAATATTATTATTTATTGACTGATAGATAGATGATACGTACGATTTCGTCTGCATTCGTTTTTATTTCGGCGGGAATTTTTCAATTTTTCGGGATAAAGTTAACTTATGTCCTTCCTCGGGATGTAACCTTACTCTATACCAACTCGGTTGAAAAAATAGGCCGTTCAAATACACGTCTTTCGCATTTATAATATCATAGTATGGACTTCTTGATAATATACCAATTACCAACCGACTAATTCCTGCTAACTGATTTATAGCTATAAGACTGTATAGGTAGGTATAGATAGGTGTTTATATGATAAAGGTTAAAAGAAAAGTAAATTAAATTAATAATTAAAATAATCATGGCGCTTAGTATTAGAAGTAGTTCTGCATAAATAGTTTAAAAACGGTGTAAGACAGCACTAGGAGATTCCATTTCCATCTGGGATGTGCGATGTAGACGTAGGTAGTGGTTTTAGAAGTAGTCGGCTTCTGTGTTCCATACTTCAACTAGTAATATCTGGATAACCGAGCTTTGCTCGGTATATTCTTTTTTTTACTGCCTCGTTGGTCTAGTGGTCAGCATATTCGACTGCGACCTATGAGGTCCCGGGTTCGAATCCCGGGTCGGGCCACAGGTATTGGGTTTTTCTTGCAAGAAATTCTCAGTACTAGCCCGGAGTTAGGAAGTTGGCGGTGCTTCACCCCCGTGCCTCGGAGAGCACGTAAAGCCGTCGGTCCTGCGCCTGATCTCTCTCCGGTCGTGTCGGATTTCCGTCCCATCGGGCTATGAGAGTAAAGGAACAGAGAGTGCACCTGTGTATGCGCACACACTTTTGCACTATAATATCTCCTGCGCAGGCGGCTAATCTCTCTGGAGATTGGCCGCCGTGGCCGAAATTCGGTCGGGAGGGACATTATTCTTTTTTTTAATAATGTTTTTTGGCAAATAAATTTAAATTATATTTTATTTTTAAAATAAAACATTGTATTATATTTTAAAAAAGGGGAAAAATAATCAGATTCAAGACTCTGGACTCGAACCGGGGTCTTCGGGTTTTGGGACAGCCCGCTTTTCCACCTGAGCTATTATAACCTTCTAAATGGTGGCGAAATATAATGTAGCAGTTTTTCATTGCCTGAAAACACCGATAAAATTACATTTTCTAAAAATTTATCCTAGCTAGATCGATTTATCGCCCCTAAACCCCCTGCATTTGCTATCCTCATTATGTAAAAAAACTTCGTTGCTTAGTTGAACTCCTTTCCACTAAAGCTAAGCTATGAAAATCAATTGATTCTGGTAGGTTTTTTGTGACATATATATCCTTAACGTAGCATCGATGATTTTCCTAATGTTGCATAGAAACTATCGGCTTAGCATTACAGAAATTGTAAACGGTCGAAAAGAGACAAGAAAAAGTAAATTGAACGGTTCACAATCTGTCGACAGTTTACAATTTCGCTAGATAGATTGCAATCTAACGGTTTTCACAATCTTACGGTGACATATACAATATACATTATGTGTGTTCATATATTTATGTATAATATATCCTACTCTTTATTATTTTCTAGGTACATTATTGTCATTTTTTTTTCTTTTTAGCCGAGTTATTGTCATATCTTCTCAGTAGAATCTTCTTTTCAAGCTGGTGGTAAAGTCCCGTTGATTCATCATAAATGACACAATTAATCCTAAAAAAACCTATTTCCATTCTTTATTTAGTTTTTGGTGTGAAACTTTTATAGCACTTTGGAATGGGAAATAAAACCGATATGTATTAGTATAAACTATAAAGTAATTATATATTTGATATAAAATAAATAAAAATTGTCCTTGTAACATTTTGCCAAATTGGTGTATAAATATAACGAAATAGTTTTATGACAGCAAAAAACGTATATAATAATATCATGTATGACTATGAGATAGCTACACTTTTGGTAACTATCGCCAGGAAGGCTGATTCAGTATTAGGTGGGTGTAGGGCTCTCCACTGATGATCTCTCCGATCTCCGATAGTGAAGGTATGCCCAGAAGTCGCAGGCATCAGCTAGTTTTTCATATAATCTGCATTGAGTGCGAGTTTTATATATTTCTTAGTGGCCAGTTTGTTGTTTCCAAATATGATATCTGTCACTTTAGTTGATGGTAAAATGACAAATATTAAGGTTTGAAATAAACAATAGATACTCTGACAGGATTGCAAGAGAGGCTGCTACGTCATTCAGCAGGTACAAAACCAGCACTTTGATGATTTACGGACGTATTCGTCTGAAATTGACTAGTTTCGGGTGGCTCAACAGGCATCGAAACTCGCATTTTCAATGCAGGTTATATGAAAAGTAAATTTATTCAAAATAGGTACCTACACAGTACCACCTTCTGAACGTCACGTTTACAAAGGTAAGCTATCATTTCATAAAAAACTAATGTCAAATTTTCATTACACAACCAACTTTTGGTAAAATTATTAGTCAAAAATGTCTTTATACAAACAACTACTGGTTCTGTAAATGATTTTTTTGACAATTTTTTTGCAGACTAATTTTAATTCACAAAACATTATTCAAACAAATAATTTATTATTCACTTATTAAAAAAATACATATCATAAAAACGTTTGATAAGTCCTATATCTGTCAAAATGTTAGGTTAGGTTGGGGTTAGACATGACAAATAGATTAGGGGGCAAAGCTCGGGAGACTCTTGCCCTGGAGAAGAGGGCCGAGGCGAGAGCCCAGGCCAGGGAGCAGGCGGAGACGGCTCTCCTGAAGGAGGCCGCCGTGGCGCGCTTCAGGCGCGAAACGCGCGTGCCGGTGACGCGGGTGGACGAACAGACCGCCGCCCGTCTTCAGGAGAACGTCATGGAGGACTTGGACCTCATTGCGAAGGTAGCCACCAAGTCCTCCAACTTGAAGGGGACATTTGTGCGCGACCTCAAGGACGCAGCGGCCTCTATTAAAGAGGCCGTTGCTGTTCTGGCGTCGCGCACAATCTCGGATGAGACCCGGCAGCTGCAGGCGGACAATGCCCGCCTGCAGGCCGAAATGGCCAGCCTCCGCAGGGAGATGGCCCTCATGAAGGAGGAGATGGAGAGGGCGCGGAGGCAGGCTTCCGCCCCTACTCCCCCGGGCAGGACCGAGGAGGCGCCCTCTGGGTCGCGGCCTCCTCCCCGCAAGGACGGGGGCAGTGGTGGACGTCCAGGGCCCACCCCTGCTGCTGCCGCTGCGCCCTCCGTGGAGGAGATCTGTCGCACAGTAATGATGCAGGTCGGCGGTATGTTGAACGCCCGCCTCGCCGCATTCGAGGACAGACTCCTTCCGGAGCGGAACACGAGGCCGCCTCTGGCCTCAGATAGGCGGAAAAACGGGCCCACGTATGCGGACGCGACGGCGAGGCCTGCTCCGGGACCCTCCGGAGCGACGGGAGCGAGGGCACCCCCGCCGAGAGCGGCGCCGGCCCATAGCCCGCCTAGTGGCACGCCCCCTGGCCCAGCCCCAGCGGGGCCGGCACCGAGGCCACGGACTCGGCCGGAGAAGGAGGCTCCGCCTCCTTCTTCTTCTTCCCCATCTTCCGATACGAGGGAGGCGAGGAAGACGAAGAAGAAGAGGAAGAAGACGAAAAGGAAGGGAGGGAAGGGTGGCCAGATGCCTGGCCCTCAAGAACGGCGGCCACAGCAGTCGCAGCAGCCGTCGTCGGAGTGGACGAGGGTCGGTCCTGGCGGGCGTCCAGAGGCGAAGGGTCGCGCCCGCAAGCCCCGGAAGCTTCGCATTCCTCAGTCGTCGGCGGTGGTCTTGACGCTGCTGCCGGCGGCAGAGGAAATGGGCGCGACCTATGAAAAGGTCATTGCCGCCGCGAAGGCAAAAATCGATGCGGCGGACCTGGGCGCCCAGGGCGTCCGGTTCCGGAGAGCGGCAACGGGGGGCCGCATATTCGAGTTCCCCGGTGCCGGAGCCTCCAGCTCGGAGAAGGCGGACTCCCTGGCCACCAAGCTGCGGGAGGTCCTGGGCGACGAGGTCGTCCGAGTCACCCGACCCGTAAAGTCGGTCGACTTGCGGGTGTCGGGCTTGGACGACTCCGTCACCAGCGCGGAGGTGGCGGCGGCGATCGCCAGGGCCGGGGAATGCCCCGCGGAGCAAGTGAAGGCCGGTGCGGTGGGGGTGAGGCGCGACGGGCTGGGCGCAGTGCTGGTGCGCTGCCCCGTCGCGGCCGCCAAAAAGATCGCGGCAGGAGGGCGCCTAACGGTGGGGTGGGTGTCCGCCCGGGTCGAGTTGTTGGACGACCGCCCCCTGATGTGCTTCAGGTGCCTAGCACCTGGGCACGTGGGCGCCCAATGCGCGCAGGGGGTCGACCGCAGCGGACTGTGCTACCGCTGCGGCCAACCAGGCCACAAGGCCCGCGGCTGCACCGCGGCGCTTCGTTGTGCCGCCTGCGCGGCGGCCGGGCGGCCGTCAGAGCACCGGGCGGGTGGCAGGGCCTGCGTGGCCCCGCCTAAGGGGAAGAAGGGAGGAGGGAGCGGCGACAGGCCCCGCATCCCAGCAAGCGGAGGCGCCGCGAGGGGCAGAGGAGGAGGTTCCAATGGCTACGGACCAGTAATGGACCTGAACCTCCTCCAGGCGAACATCAACCACTGCGCCAGAGCTCAGGACCTCTTGTTCCAGAGCATGGCGGAGTGGTCGATCCACGTGGCCGTGGTCGCCGAGCCCTACCGCGTCCCATCTGGGGACGATTGGGTGGGAGACAGGGACGGCGTGGTGGCGATGACGTCCCGTCCCGTGGTGGGTTCTCCGGCCTTCGTAGACGTAGTCCGAGGTCGGGGATATGTCTCGGCCGTGGTGGGTGACATCCTGGTCGTCGGGGTGTACTTCTCGCCGAATCGGAGTCTCGCCGATTTCGAACAGTTTCTGGACGAAGTCGGCGTTCTGATCGGCAGGAGTCGCTGCGGCCTCGTGCTCGTCGCTGGAGACCTCAACGCTAAATCTGTGGCGTGGGGGTGTCCAGCGACGGACCCTCGGGGGCAGGAGCTGGTGGAGTGGGCGACGGCGACCGGCCTCACGGTCCTCAACCGAGGGTCGGTCCACACCTGCGTGCGGCGGCAGGGCGGCTCCGTCGTGGACGTCACCTTCGCCGATCCCGCCCTGGCGCGTCGCGTCCGGGGCTGGAGGGTGATGGAGGACGTGGAGACACTGGCGGACCACCGCTACATCAGGTTCGCCGTCTCCGCGAGCGCGGCCTTCGCGAGTGTTGCGACTCGGCCCTCGCCTCCCGGTCCTCGTTGGTCTCTGAAACGTTTGGACCGGGACTTCCTGGTCGAGGCTGCCCTTGTCGAGGCCTGGTTCTCTGCGCCTCGAGAGGGCGGTCTGGGCGGTGTGGAAGCCGAAGCGGCGCGTCTTGGCGAGGCCATGACGAGCGTCTGCGACGGGGCGATGCCGAGGGTGCACTCCATCCCCTCGAGGCGAGCGGTGTATTGGTGGTCCGACGAGCTCACGCTGCTGCGCAGATCCTGCGTGGCGGCGAGACGCCAATACACCCGCTGCCGCCGGCGGAGGAGACGGGACCTGGCGGAGGAGGAGCGGCTCTATTCCCTCTACAGGGACGCTGTGCGAGCGCTGCGCGAGGCCATCGGGGTGGCCATGGACCTGGCGCACGAGGAGATGCTCGAGACTCTGGATGGGGATCCGTTCGGAAGGCCTTACAAGGCGGTCCGGAAGAAGCTCCGACCCGCGGCCCCTCCAATAACATCGAGTCTCGAGCCCTTCGTAGTGGAGTCGGTGGTCGCGACCCTGTTCCCCGAAAGGGCCGACCGCGGAGCGCCTCGCATGGCGCCTCCTCCCGAGGAGAGAGTCCGGAGCTCGGCCGCGCCCCCGGTCGCGGAGGGAGAGTTGGCGGCGGCGGTGTTGCGCATGCGCGCGAAGAACACCGCCCCGGGTCCCGACGGTATCCCTGGTCGCGCCTGGGCTCTCGCCCTGGGGCCGCTCGAGCCGTGGGTCCGGGCCTTGTTCGGTGCCTGCCTCGAGAGGGGCCAGTTTCCCGGGGAGTGGAAGAAGGGGAGACTGGTCCTGATCGGGAAGCCCGGCCGCCCGGCCCATGAGCCGTCGTCGTACCGACCGATCGTGCTGCTGAACGAGGTGAGCAAGCTCTTCGAGCGTGTCGTCGCCGCTCGCCTCGTTCACCACCTGGAGAGTGTGGGGCCGGACCTCAGCGACAACCAGTACGGTTTCCGCAGGGGCAGGTCCACCGTAGACGCCATACTATGCGTGAGGGCCCTAGCGGAGAGTGCGGTGTCCCGGGGCGAGGTGTTGGTGGCGGTGTCGCTCGATATCGCGAACGCCTTCAACACCTTGCCCTGGAGCTGCATTCGGGAAGCGCTGAGGTACCACGAGGTTCCTCTGTACCTCGAGAGGATCGTGGCCGCCTACCTCTCCGGGCGATCGGTCGGGTATCCGACCAGCTCGGACTGGTCGGAGAGGACGATGTCGTGCGGTGTTCCACAGGGTTCGGTTCTCGGGCCACTCCTGTGGAACGTCGGGTACGACTGGGTGCTGCGCGGGGCCTTGATGACGGGCGTCGACGTGATCTGTTACGCCGACGATACCCTCGTCACGGCTCGCGGCAGCACCTTTCGGGAGGCTAGACGTAGGGCCACGGCTGGCGTGGCCCACGTCGTAGCGAGGATTCGGGCCCTGGGCCTGGAGGTGGCCTTGCACAAGTCCGAGGCCCTGTGCTTTCACGGGCCTCGGAGGGCGCCTCCCGCCCGGTCCGAGTTGGTGGTGGGTGGTGTGTCCATCGGCGTCGAGCGTACGATGAAGTACCTGGGACTCGTCCTCGACAGCCGGTGGACATTCGAGGAGCACTTTCGGCGTCTCGTCCCGAAGCTCGTGGGAGCTGCTGGAGCCCTGAGTCGGCTCCTGCCAAACCTGGGCGGACCGAGCTCGCGGTGTCGGCGCCTGTACACGGGCGTCGTGCGATCCATGGCGCTCTACGGAGCGCCTGTCTGGTCGGACACTCTGACCGCCCAAACTCGGGCCCTGCTGCGGAGACCGCAGAGGGTCATGGCGGTCAGAGTGATACGGGGTTATCGGACCGTATCGCACGAGGCGGCCTGTGTGCTGGCGGGGACGCCGCCATGGGACCTAGACGCCGAAGTGCTCGCGGCGGCGTATTGGCGTAGGCTGGATGCCCGCATCCGGGGGGAACACCCTACGCCGGCGCAGGATCGCGCCTGGCGGCGGCTGGCGGAGGCCGATCTCGCCGCTCATTGGCGGGACCGACTTCTGCCGACTTCTGCCGACTTCTGCCGACTTCTGCCGGCAGGCGGACGATCGAGGCGATCCGGCCCGTCCTGGAGCTCTGGACCGGCCGGACGCACGGGGCCCTCTCCTTCCGCCTCGTGCAGGTGCTCTCGGGGCACGGCTGCTTCGGGAGATACCTGTGCGGGGTGGCGAGACGGGAGCCCAGCGAGGTGTGCCACGAGTGCGGCCACGCGGAGGACACGGCTCAGCATACGCTGGAGTCGTGCGTCGAGTGGGCGCCCCAGCGCGCCGCACTCGCGGCAGTGGTGGGGCCGGACCTCTCGCTGCCCGCCGTCGTCCGAGCCATGGTGGGCAGAGAAGAGTCCTGGGACGCCGTCGCCTCCTTCTGCGAGGAGGTGATGTCCCAGAAGGAGGCGGCGGAACGGCTGCGTGAGGCTGCTGCCGACGCAGACCCTCTCCGCCGCCGAAGGGCCGGGCGCAGGAGGCGCGCGCAAGATCGGCGCCTCCCACCCTGACGGGAGCTCCGGGCGGCCAGACCGTCGTCGTCGTCGTCGTTTTCGTCGTCGTCGTCGTCGTCGTTGTCGCCCGTTGAGCCTCAGTCGCGGAGGAACATGAGGGGGAGTCGGGGCAGCATGCCCCCCGCAGGAGGGTCCGCTTGGGCGGACGTCGCTGGCTGGGTCGCGGATGATTGCGTGTTCCCGTAACCCAGCCTTAAGGCGATGCGCAGGAGCGCCGCTGGGTTTTAGTGGGTATTCTGGAGTGCCAGTGAGTCCCACATACCCTCTCGGAAGCACCGTAGTTTCCACACTGCCTGCTTCCGAGAGGGATGCCTAAATGCATTTCCCAGCGAAAAAAAAAAAAAAAAAGGTAGTGCATAAGGTAGAACCTAAGTGCACTTAGGTTCTGTCGGGTTAATATAATATACCTAAAGTTAAAAAAATAATTTTCAAAAGCACTTACGTTTGTAAAGTGTACCGACATTTTATAAAATCGCGAATTTGACAACTAAATTATTTGGTGAAATAATAAATTTGTAAATGATACTTATTCAGCAATTTTGCAAAGGCAAACTTTTACGAATTGAATATTTATCAAATGATCTTTTATAAAATGATATTTTTGCGGAATAAGTTGTTTATCACCTGAATAGTTCTTGAAACGTTTTTTGTGAAATGATCGTTTGTTAAACGTTTTTTGTGAAACATTAGTGAACCGTTTACAAAGTATAAGACATGATGGTATACTTAACGTAACATTGTACACTTTTTGAACAATAAAATCGATAAATATGTAGGATGTGGGGGGTAAGGGAGTGCACCTCCATCTAGAGCTCCAACAGCCAACGTCGGGGCCCCAAAGTGCTGGAATGGTGACCTCGCACTGGGAAGCGCAGCGTTGGTAGACCCCCTACTCGGTGGTCGGACGACATCAGACGATTCGCAGAGAGTCGCTGGATCCAGGCGGCGCAAGACCGCGGCAGGTGGAAATCCTTATAAGAGACTTATGCCCAGCATTGGACGTCTGTCGGTTGATGATGATGATGCAGGCATCAGTTAGTATATACTAACGTATGACGATTTCGTCAGCATGGTTCATGTTTTTATTACGTATTATTTTTTATTTTTCTTTTCACTAATAGCTTTTATTATGTATTCCGGATCTTTTATCGGCATATTTCTGCAAACACGTGGATCAACCAGTTCCGGGAGTATGCAATCGTAATAAAATTTTATGAGTTTTGGCTTAGTTAATTTAATTTAATTTATTTAGTTTTAATTTCACTGAGAATATGTCTGAAACAAAATAAATCAATAATTCTCTGGGTACATGAAACAATAATTTCATATAACCTGCATTGAAAATGTGAGTTACAATGCCTGTTGAGCCACACGAAACTACTCAATTTCAGACGAATGGACGTGGGTAGAAAAGGACTGAAAGTGTTGGTTTTCTACTCGCTGAATGACGTAGCAGGCGTATGCGTAGTACCTATGTGAACAGTATAAAATCTACGCGCTGCGACTACGACGCTATTCATCGGGCTGTTGGCATGACCGCTCAAAAATTTGTTAGCCTTCCTAGTTATTGTTCATTGTTGGCAACCATAGCACGTCTTTGAGCGGCGATAAGTAGTCAGAACCCCATCCGCATGCGAGCAGACCTTCAATATCGTCATCAGAGGAGAGCCTACCTAATACTGAATCAGCCTTCCTGGCGATAGTTCAAAATCAAAATCAAATCAAATGTGTTTTTATTCAAATAAACTTTTACAAGTACTTTTGAATCGTCAAATGAATCTACCACTGGTTCGGAATGCCATTCCTACCGAGAAGAACCAGCAAGACACTCGGTGGTTGCTCTTTTTAAATAATTCATTTACAATAGGTAATTATTCTATCAATGTGTACATAAGTAACCGCAGTCCTTAGCATTGCTGGTGCGATCAAATCCATGCTCCTCTATCATTTACATAATATTCAACAGTATAATAAGCTTTTTTCAGGAGCATATTTTTAATGGATTTCTTAAATTTGTGTATAGGCAAGTTTAAAATAGGTTGTGGAATTTTGTTATAGAAAAGAATGCTCATTCCCACGAATGACCTTCTTACTTTTTTGAGGCGGAGCGATGGAGTCACGAGCCTATTACGGCCTCTAGTTTGCCTATCATGCAGATCGCATTTTTTTTTGTAATTGTGGACGTGCTGTTTTACAAAAATTATATTACTGTAAATATATTGCGAGGCTACAGTTAGAACACCAATCTCCTTAAATTTCTCTCTAAGGGAATCACGCGGTTTTAAATTATAAATTGCACGTATTGCCCTTTTTTGTAGTACAAATTTTTTTTGAATATCTGCCGCTTTACCCCACAGTAAGATTCCGTAGGACATAATGCTATGAAAATAAGCAAAATATACAATCCTGGCAGTATGCTGTCGAATCTTTCTGACAGCGTAAGCAGCAGAACTAAGCTTGCCAGCAAGTGTTCATATATGGGTGCCCCATTGAAGCTTTGCGTCTAAGGTCACCCCCAGGAACACAGTAGTATCTTCTATTTTCAACATATCATTGTTTACCATTAGTTTTATATCATCCGTGGATCTGGCATTCGGCAATGCAAACTCAACACATTTAGTTTTTTTTGTATTTAAAAGTAGATTGTTTACCGTAAACCAGTTCGTGACTAGAGAAATTGCAGTATTTACGTCGTCAAAGTTGTCCTTATGTCTATCGACTTTAAAAATTATGGACGTATCATCAGCAAATAGTACAATATCGCAAGTGTTACGGACAAAATATGGCAAATCATTGATGTACACCAGGAACATGAAGGGACCCAAAATGGAGCCTTGAGGAACACCCATTAGTGAGGCTGATCCGGATGACTTTACATCGTTGATACATACTGTTTGAATGCGATTACTCAGGTAGGATGCAATGAGACCAAGCGCAGTGTCTTTGACTCCATAGTAGCTCAACTTAACTAAAAGCGTCTCGTGCTCCACGCAATCGAATGCCTTAGACAAATCACAGAAAATACCAATAGCATTCTGTGATTTCTCCCACGCATCGAATATATGTTTTAACAGCTTTACGCCCGCATCAATTGTTGATCGACCTTTAGTAAAACCATACTGCGCAGAGTGAAGAAGTTTATTTGAATTAAAGTGCTGAAGCAGTTGGTTGAGCATAATTTTTTCGAATATCTTGCTGAGTGTTGGCAAAATTGAAATTGGTCTATAATTATTTGGATCGCTTTTGCTACCCGATTTAAAAAGTGGAATTAATTTACTACATTTCATGAGGTCTGGAAAGGATCCTGAATCTACAGACTCATTAAAAACTATAGCAAGATATGGTGCAATAACATCAATAATATTGGCGATTATTTTTACGGATATCCCCCATAGGTCTTCGGGTTTTTTAAGTTGCAGAGATTTAAATACTTTAATAATATCACATGTCTAAACTTAAACAGCACACTGCACTCGGTGACATTATCCTTGAGAAATTTATGGGCTTCTGTTGGCGAGGAGTTAAGGGAACTAGTAGTGGTCACTGGAATATTTCGAAAAAAGTTCTCAAATGTGTTTGCGATTTCTGTTTTGCAGTCAATCATACGATCGTTAATTTTTAGCTCCAGTTTATTGTCATCCACTTTATGTTTTCCAATTTCATCTGCGATTATTTCCCAAACTGCTTTAATTTTGTTATCTGAATTAATAATTTTTTGTTTTATATGAAGTGACTTTGCTTGTATGCAGACATTTCTAAAAATTTTGAATAATTTCTGACGTATTTAACAAATGTGGGGGTGTAATTATATTGCTTTTCGGCATACAAATCAAACAATTTGTTTCTACTTTTATAAATGCCAACAGTTACCAATAGTGCAGCTAACTCTTAGAATATCCTGTCACTTGTCAGAGTACCTTTTATTTATTTCAAACCTTTAAAGTTGTCATTTTACCATCAACTAAACTGACAGATATCATATTGCAAACAACAACCTCGCCACTAAAATAATTGGCAGTCATAGGGACTGCCGATAGAAGTGAAAACTAATTTTTGTTTTTTCATATATAAAAAATAAAATAAAAGAAATATAATAATAATAACAATATTTCAAATATAAACCTTAAACCTATGGCAATAAAGTTTAATTACGAATGTACTATATTTGCAAGGTGTCGATAAACCTTAAAACTTAGGTATTAAATTTTAATTATTATTTTAATTATTTACTAACGCAGTTATCACGGTAGTTTTTGTAATATGTACCTATGTTTGTTTATGATGAATAAATGAAATGAAATGAAACTAATATATAAAAAATAGACATACATAAGATAAAATACACATATAATTAATAAATAGACAAATAGACAAATTTCGACTGTACTACTTAAGACCTCTTGTGATGGTGTCGATCTCGCGTATTCCACATTTTTACATCCTACCAAAAAGTGCTCAACGCGCCTAAAAAAGTTTTCACTTCAAAACTCGCACTCTCAATGCAGGTTATATGAAAAATATAGTGTGTGCCGCGGGATGAAACACGATTTCAGACTTTGGGTGATGCCAGCCCTCGCTTCACTCAGGCAGGCAACTTCACCCTCGTCTGAAATCATCTTGTTTCACCCCAAGGCACTATTGCTCATTTGACGATATATCACACATGTAGTATGTACTTTGCCACTTATACGTGTTTATAATAGTAGTAAACGTTTATCTAGTTTTGTAATTTACCTACCTTTTAGTATTTTTTTCCAAATGCTTTTCACCTTACTGCTCAGGGCTTATCTCCAATTTATTTTCTAAATCGTGATCATCGTTTAGAATTTCAAAGCTGCAATACGTAAATAACCAAAATGTTTAGATAGGAAAGATGAGTCTTTTGTTGGTATAGTCTACTAATTATAAATTAATATTTTTATAAATTGCGTGGTGAGAGTACATGAAATGGTTTAACTTTGGTGCTAGGATAATTCGCGAAAAAGTGTTGTACAATGAAATGAAAATATAGTTGATTTGTATTGAGAAACAAATTTGCATATTGCGGTCATAAAGGGAAAGTTGTACAGAAATTATGTAGGTAACTAGTGCATTTTAAAAATGACCCTATAATATTGGTTTCTTCTCAGCAATCTGCATGCGATATAATGTGGGAGTGATACGGGATGACAGCTCTCAGGATTTCAGGAAATAAAATTTGAGTAGGTATACTTTTTGTTTTTTTTCTTCCAATGCAACGGCTTATTTGTTCTTTTATAATAGGCCGACCTGATTTTTTGCTTTCCCATCTGGAAAAATAATTAATCACAATAAATCAGTCTAGATCATGTCTAGATAATTCAAAAATTCATGGACTTTGATGAAGTCCTCGGATATGTGTACGACATCATGTAAAAAAAAAAAATTTTCGGTACATTGGTTTTAGTGGCGTGACACAGTGCACTCTCCATTATATTATGCGGTGGCTGTAAAAGTACGTGGTGTACGTGACTGAAGTTTCACTTCAACAAACGTCAAATTTGAAATCACACAATGATACATAACCTACCAGCGCAACAATACAAATATCACCGCGGTCGACGCCATCTTCATTTTTTTTGAAGCGATTTTGAATTTCAAATATTACAAAATAATCACACTGACTATTAGGTACTGTAATTAGGTAGGTACTGTAGGTAATTACTAATAAAACAAACAATACTTACTTTTGTCCAATAGTCACACACTGCAGAAGTAAATTGTTTTTTGTACACGACAGAAAGGAGGATTATCCGTCTACGTGCGACTGAAAACTGAAAACAAGTTCTGCGCGTTCAGTAAAATATTGGATGAAGTTAGGCGGCGTGCGCACGTTTCTTTGTTTTGCATAAAAAAATAGAGTGGATTGGCAAAAATTGTGCCTCTAAGAGGATTTTTGTTTTGTTTATGTTATGTTACATTCTATCTATCTATATACTTACGATAAATCTTTGGGGTAATGTTTATTATGTACACAGACCCTAAATATATTTATATAGAACTAGATGATGCCCGCGACTTCATCTGCGTAGATTAAGGTTTTTTGATTCCTGCGGAAACTCCTTAATTTCCCCGGGATATAACCTACTTCTATACCAAATTTCAGCAAAATCGGTTGAAAAGATGGGCCGGGAAAGCGTAGCAGACAGACAGACAGACACACTTTCGCATTTATAATATTAGTATGGATTATTCTGCCGGTCTGTATTTGAAATTCCCCTCTTCATATCCATCCGATGGCACAACCTTTGTAAAACAAAAAACTAGCTATAAAATTGGGTATAGATTTGAGTGAGTTACGAAGTAACAATAACATCATATTATAATATAGTCTTATAAATGCAAAAGCGTATATATTTGTTAGTTTGTCCTGCAATCACGCCGCAATAAAGCAATGGGTCGTCGCAATTTTTTTCAATTTTGTATATTCTATTTTATTTTATATTTTATTTAGGATTTTTCAATTAGTTTACTATTTACAAAATATTTGAACTTGATGAGACACATCTCCTATATTTCTTCTGTGAGTTTATTATAAAAAGGCATACTGTTACCGACAACTGAATAACTAATTTTACAAAGTCAGGAAGCGGTTCTAAATTCTCATATTTTCTTGTATGGTCATTTTTTTTCTTTCTTGAATTTATTGATGTTTTTATGCACATACCTATACTAAATCCATAATATCCGTAATCCATACTAATATTATAAACGTGAAAGTATGATTGTTAGTCTGCTATGCTTTCACGACTCACCCGTTCATCCGATTTTAATGAAATTTAGTACAGGAGTAAGTTGTATCCCGGGCAAGGACATAAGTTAGGTAATAATTTTTAACCTGGAAAATTCAAAAGTTTCCGCGGGAATCAAAAATCCACGCGGACGAAATCGCGGGCATCATCTAGTTTTCAATTATGTATTGGTCGATAAAAAATTATAACAATTATTAATTTATTAGTAATTTAGCCGAATAATTATTTTATTAAAATGGCAATAAAAGAAAAATTATGTATTGGTCGTGGACCGTCATAATTTCAACTTCTTTGAATTTAGTTTTGTATATGGCACGAACAGTCCTTTTCTGCAAGACGAAAACAGAATGACAGACATAATACTGTTAAAGTAACCAAAATATACCACTCTCGCAGTTTCTAAATCTGTCAAGTGGCGAATCTTTCTAAAATGCAGCAGAACTGAGTCTGTTCGATAAGTCATCTATATGATGGCCCCATTGGAGTTTAGCATCTTACGTTTTTCCGAGAAAAACATCTGTATCCACTAAATCTAATTCCTCATGATCAAGTTGTACAGTGGGTTTTACCTGTTTTATCATTATATTATTATCATTTGTAGGTAGAGTGTCCATAAGTGGATGTAAAAGGATGCTCTACGCAAAACATTCGATAAAGGTCGAGTATAGATGAATTGAATGAAGGGGCGACGCTTCATTCAATTCATCTATACTCGACCTTTATTTCGCTGCCTAAAATCAATATTTCGCCAGTTACCTCCTTGGGATGACTGTTTTAATAGAAAAAAATCTACAGAACCAAAATACCTATTCAAAGTTAGTTCAATCTGTAGTAGTGGAGTGTGTGCACAGAACAGGCAAAATAAGACAAGAGAATAAAATACCGTTTTGGGTTCAGTGAATAATAAAATAACCACCAATTACAAATATAATAAATTTAAATATTTTCAAAATAAATATTTTATATACAGACATTTTTTTATACGTATTTTTTTATCGATGATTAGTTTTGTTCGATGGTAGTGGATTCATTAACGTTTGTGTACGGATACTAACACTGACAGACGTCATTTCAGAAGCAAGGGAACGCAACCTCCCGCTTTGAGAGCCCGGAGGCGTATGGAATCTGACTGCCGAATTTCATGAATATATAACAAAATTTTGAGATGCGCGCCCGTGTAAATCTGTATGAAAAATTCGTGCTGTAAAAATGAGGAATGTTTGGACCAGATTGTAAAAAAACTTTAAGTTGTATTGAAAATATTATTTATTTAAAGTGTTCCTTGATCTTTTACGATTAATTTGAAATAACTTTTGTTTAAATCATGTCTCAAATTAAATCACAATAGTCGTAATGCGATAACGCCTTTTTTGAGATTTCCATGAATTTCTCGATAATTTTCTGCTGTTACTATACGACTTTTTGACCACTTTTTTTAATTACGTCATACTCCATTTAACTGAGTAGCGAATGGTATTTCTTTGGTAATGAAATTTTAATTTTTACTATCCTAAAAAGTGGTAACAGAAAACCATGTTTTGAGTACATCGATCCTAATGTTTATTCAATTTGGGTAGGTATACTACACTTATTGACGTCCAGTTATTTATAAAGTACAATGGTTATAATAAGTAGCGGTATCTTAAAACCAAAGCTACGAGGGTTCCAAACGCGCCCTGGTCTGAGAAGAGCCCACAAAAAACTCAGCCGGGGTTTTTTTCATCAGATCAGAGCCATTAGATCAAATCATTGCCTATAGCTTCCTTGTCATTTAAGTAATCCTTTGCATGGTAATTAGGTTACACTCTGCAATTGTGCCGACAGAAAGATCTTAGGAATACTCCCCCATGGAGGTACCTATTGTCGTACTCGTATCGAGTGGTAGTACAAGCTTAGGGCATATGGGAATTATTAATGAATGGGTAAAATCCATATCCAAACTAATATTATAAATGCGAAAGTGTGTCTGTCTTTCTGCTACGCTTTCACGGCCCATCTGTTAAACCGATTTTGATGAAATTTGGTACATGGATAGGTTGTATCCCGGGGAAGGACGTACTCTCTACTTTAATCCCGGAAAATTCAAGAGTTCCCGCGGGAATAAAAAAAATCTCTTCAACCAATTTTGACGAAATTTGGTTAGTTTGTAGGTATCTAGGTGAAGGGCATAGGCTACTGTTTATCCCTGAAAATTGCAGAGTTCCCGCGGGAATCAAAAAATCTTAATCTAGTACCTTCATAAACGGCACGCACAGTATGAATTTGCTTCTCTGTCTAGCAACGATATCTTGATACACGTGAGGCGGCAGATCGTAGAATATAGAACTGCGTTTGTTAGTCATGAAATAACCCTGTTGAAAGTACAAGACAGAAAATAAATTATAGTTATTATCTCAAGTATCTGTGGTATTGTCAGTGGGCATAATATTGTAAAATATATTTGTATATTGCGATATGTTTTCAAACATTAACACAGAATCCGGTCTTTTTTCCATCTTATCTAACAATTTTTCAGCACTTTTCAGTGCTCATTAAAAAGTTAAGAAGTACAATTTTTGAAGATTAAAAATTATTTGTTGATCTTTAAATGATCAACTTAATTACAAATATAATTGGGTATATTCAAAAGGTGTGCAGAGCCAAATAATAAAATAGCGACAAATATATCCTATAGTAGAAAAAAATATGAACCTTGTCGGTATACCAGCAAAGTTGCAAATATTCTTTGAATCGGTCCCTGAGTACGGGATCCACGTCGTTTCTGATGAGAAACTTGGTCACATTCTCTATGTAAGAGACGTAATCCTCTCTGGAAAAGTAGTGCCTATGTCGAATCATCAAAGAATATGTAAGAAAAAGTAAAGTATCAGATAAAGAAATAAATATAATTCTAAAACGATCAACAATAATGAAACAGGCTTTAAGAGTTGGCAGTATGGCTCCAGTAAACATATTACTAGTATTATAAATGCGAAAGTATGTTGGTTTCTCCTTCAATCACGCTGCAACAGAGCAAAGAATCGACGTGATTTTTGGCATGGATATATTTGAGGACCTGGAGAGTGAGTGACTTGAGCTACTTTTTATCCCGGAAAATTAAGGAGTTCCCGCGGGAATCAAAAGAACTTAGACCACACTAGCTAGTTAAATATAAGGGCTCCGGACCTGAGAGCAGTAGTGACCATAATGGTAGCGGAATATACGGCCTCGATGAAAATGTATAACACAGTGCATATCTCCAGGACGAACATAGTGTACAGCACGTAGTTCCAGTTTCGAGTGCCCCACGTCTCTATGTGCGCTGAAATCATACAACTGATGGTAATAATCTATACTTCTATACTAATATGATAAAAGTGAAAGTGGATGGATGGATAGATAGATGTTTGTAACTCAATCACGCCAGAACGGCTGAACGGATCTGCATGAATTTTGTCACGGCAAGGCTACTTTATATCCCGGAGTATTAAGGCGTTCCCGCGGGAACCAAAAAACCTCAATCCACGCGGACAAAGTCGCGGGCATCATCTAGTGAAACTTATTTTCCGTGTCCTTATTCTCTATGCCGCGAGCATGGACAGGAGACAAAAAAATTATCCACCGATGATATAATTTTATCATTCCTTTACCAGAATACATTTATAAAGTTAGGAGTTTTCTTGGGATAATAATGCTGTGGGCGTACATCTTTTGAGCAAGTTTGTGATTCCGACTAATTAACCCAAAACCTCATTAACTCTATGCTCTAAATACATTATTATTTTTTTAGAGGACATACAGGAAAACAGCTTATACTGCTTATACTGTCTAGATTAGTAGAAACTCGACCGCCGTTGCTATAGAAATGTTAGTGATGACGAATGACCCACGAAAATGGAGAAGAGGTAAAGCCGAAATTGCAAATGCCAAAGGCTTTCCATTGAGTTACCGATATTTTAGACGTTAATTATCGAGCAACATCGATTGATATGCTCTATTGCAAGTTGCAACTTAGTCCGAACCGACAGCTCTTTATTGCAAAATTAATTTATGTATGCATTCTTTATTGCAAAATAGCAAAAAAAGCACACTTCCATCCATTAACAAACAGTTTTTTTACGTTTAAACTATCGTGAGTGATATTCATTTTAACTTAAGCAGAACTTTAACTTAATAGCTTTACGGTACGCAGCCCGCAGTCAGACAGCGAGGCGGGGCCCTAATTCATGAGCCTGCTCGCGTCGCAGGCAGGCTCATGAATAAGGGCCCCGAACGGGTTCGTAACTAATCGGGTGGTCGGGTATTTTCCGATATAATACGTGAGTTTATCCGGTAGTTACATATAATTAAAACAGTTTTTTCTAAAAATGGTTGTCCTCTGGCACAAACAAAAATATTATTCCATAACTTACACGTGAAAGTGAGCATGGATATTGCCCAGTAAAGTCCAAATGTTAGTCTACTCTCAACCGTCTCCTCGTCCAAACCTTTCTTCTCCCAAAACGGCGAATGAGTGAAATTTGATACAAGGCAATAGCCAAATCTGAAAATCGAACATATTAATTTTCCAAAATGTAGGTAAATCGATTGTAAACATTTCCTTAGTGCACTCAGAATTCAGAAGGCAAACTAAATAGTTTCTTCTCAAAGTAATAATAATGTCCTCCCGACCGAATTTCGGACACGACGGCCTACGAGTATCTCCAGAGAGATCAGCTATCATACACACTACACAGGTGCACTCTCTGGTGCTTTACTCTCATAAGGGACGATGGGACGGAAAATCCGACACGACCGGAGAGAGATCAAGCGCAGGACCGACGGCTTAACGTGCTCTCCGACGCACGGGAGTGAAACATCACAAAATTTCTAACTCCGGGACTCTCACTAATTCTCACAGAAATGTGTAAACGATGATAAAAGTAAATTATTGTCAATCACGCTTCTTCGGGTTATTCATCTAGGCGTTTCTCCAAAAAGTTTTGTTCGATTCATTTACCTTTCAACGCAGCTAACAACTATTGTTACCCACAATTTGGCAAAATAAATTATCATTATTAGTATTATTAAGAATATATAATAAATAAACTACATGTTGCTGCTAGCTTCGTACGGTTTTTTGATTCCCGTGGTAACTCCTTAATTTTCCGGGATAAAAAGTAGCCTATGTCCTCTTTCCGGGATCTAAACAATCTCTATACCAAATTACATTCAAATCGGTTGAAAAATAGGCCGTTAAAGCGTAGCAGACTAACAGACAGACAGACACTTTCGCATTTATAATATTATTATATGGAAGTATGAATTAATAGTCATAACGATTGGTGGTCAGAAAATGGTGTCAAGCTTTAAATACTCACTGGAAACACATGAAGCCTTGTTGCAAAGCGGCCAACAGGTAACAAGACATCAGAAGGAGGAGAGAGTAGGAGAAGAATCGCAGGAAGGTACTATGGTACACGCAGTCGTCCTCCACGACTTTAAGGATGCGAAACACCTTAACACACATTATATCGCAAATCAAAAAAGGAAAGAGTACATAAAAATCACTGGTAATATTTGCGAACTATTTACACATACATAAATGAAAAACAATAATGTAACAAAATGCTACAATAAAAGCTGTCACGTATCATTTCCTATCCGTAATTTAAAAGATTCAATGCGAATGAAAACTACATATTACCTAATTTATTGAGCACGATGACATGCATTTTTCCCCGCATAATTTGGTGACCCTTTATTATACCTACTTAAATTAATAAAAGGTAATAATAATAAATGTGACCGATCATGAAAGTGTGCTTACACTTACTTTTGGCAATCTTAACAGTTTATTGAGGCCGGCGAAGTGTCCGTCGTGGATGAACTCAAAGATGGGCAGTGTGCCCACCACGTCCAGCACGAACCACTTGCTGCGCGCTTGTTGAGACGAAGTCTGAGCCAGAGTGATGGGCACTCCTATAAATTCAAAATTTAAGCTCTTTTATTAGTTACCTGTATACATAATTTTTAACAGCTTTATAAAGGTTTTTCAGGAGCATATATCAAGGTCATACCTACAAAGCTACTTTTTATCCCGAAATCATAGTTTCCAGTTGTTTGAAAAAACAAATTGTGTGTGTCAGCTCCGACGCACGACTGGAGTTTACTCATCAAGAACTATTATAAAATAATATATAGATTAGGAAATGAGGGGAAATGAACGCATTTTTATATTACTGAAAGCATTCTTGATACATTTATTTATATTAATTAAACAATTTATATTCATCAAAATACATTACATAGTCATGGAACATAAACAAGTTTTACCATGGAAACATAAAGTCAATAACGTAACGGGGAAATTTTGATTTTACTCCCCATAAATTTTCTTACCCCTTATACTCGTATATGCAAATCGATTCTAAACTCCAAAAATCCATGCGGGTATCATTAGCTAATAGTATAAAAATAATTATTTTAGTAACGTTAACCATCTTCAACGTTGGCGCCGGTGGACAGATGCACTATCAGATCCAGTATATAAATCACAGTCACGACGTAATCATAGAATCTGAACTCCTGCGGAACGTGTTTCTTGTAAACCAAGTAGTACGGATGGGTCTGAAATAAAATAAAATCCGTGAGGTGTCGAGTGAAACCAGTCAGTGCAAAGCCCTGAAGCATATTATGCCAATGAAGTCCGCTTCATCTCCGCGTTACTATATTTCATTTTCATTATTCAATTTTCGGAACAAGAAATTAATCGATTTATAAAAGCTCCCAAATAATTATTTTTATATGGTTTTTGGAGACTCCATCATAAGAACGTGACTATTATGTGTCAATATTAGACGATTGCAATGAACCTAAACCGCTCACCGAGAGAATTTCTATAAGCCCACTGTAAGCCGAAATATAAATCTTTGTGAAGCAAAACATGAGTTACTTGTCGTTGGCGAAGTAACGTGTGCTGGGCTAAGGCTTGAGACTGATATTAGCCACAAATCAAACTAACAAAAAGAAGATGAGTAACTTTTCGACTGCCAAAAGTGTAGAATTCTACTGTACTTACGATACAGACAGTAATAATGAGGCATGTGACGAAGGTGTTCCAGACTACTTGCAGCGAGGAGTTGGGCTGCAGGATGCAGGGGAACGTGGGCCGCAAGCAGATCGCGTCCGCTTCATCAGTCAATGAGGAATCGGCTCTCTGAACGTTAAATAGAATAAGTGACAATTTCATCTCAGTAATTATGGGTGAATTTCTGAAAATGGCGAAAGTTTGCGAAGTTTTAAAAGCTACCAGTTTACATTATAGAGAGAACCTAGTATGCAAAATTTTCACTTATTTAACTTAAAAAAATGCTAGAGTCAACTCTAGATAGATAAATTCAAGATAGATTTACGAACGTTCCGCATGATGTAACATCCAGCAATTTCTATCATGACATCAGTTTGAGACAGCTGTTGATTGCCTGCATCGTCTTTTGACTCCTTGATGTTCATTAAATTCCGCTTAAAATGCAGAATACTACTCTTATATCTAAAATGCAATAAGAGCTATGTTATTAAACTAATCTATATTTTACTTACAATTTTTCTTTATAGAAATTTCTTTACATTACTTACGCTGCTTCTTCGGGAAACCTTACAAAGTAATGTCTTTTAACTCTTTCCAGATGTTCCTAAATTGTAGAAAATTTTATATTAAAATTGGATACTTAAATTAAAAGCAATAGAATAATGTTTTTGGTAACAAAACCTTACATAAAAACATCCCAAAACAGTAGCACCCTGTCCATTTTCTTTGCCATACTTAATGATCGTCTTCCACAAGTCGATAGAGCGTAGCACATGAGCCGTACAGAAGGTGGCTGCTCGAATCTCCACGTAAGCCCTACTACTCCCTGCTATGGGGCTCCCTGCACATGGAGACAGGATAGTGCCACGGATCATGCGCAGCATCGCTGTGCTGTCGTCTTCTGCTGTTAACATCTGGCGAATCATTATAAATGCATCATCATCATCATCACCATTTCAACCAATTACCATCTCACTACTGAGCACGAGTCTCCTCTCAGAATGAAATGGGTTTGGCCCTATTCCACCAAGCTCGCCAAGCGCAGTTGGCTTCACAAACTTTTGAGAACATTATGAAGAACTCAGGGAAGGACATACAGTTTGCTCAAATGGTTTAGATGTTGAATTTTTACTTAATGTAATTAGTAATTCCTAACTGTCATTAGTCCTTAATCTTAAAGGTTTGCCTTTTGAAATATAATTTTGTTGGAAATCAAAAGATTGCACCAATGAAAGAGAAATCACCACTCATTGTCATTAATTCATTATCAATGAGTTCATCACCACTGAAGGAGTGCTTAACTTGTGTTCTTATAGTGATCTAGTTCTTCCCAAAAATTTCTATCCAAGATCTTATACTTTATCAAAGTTCCAACTTTCGACTACTTTCTTATTATATGTACGTGACATTAGCCGTAAAAAAGCTCAGTTTTTCTGGAGTTTAAATTCATACTCATATCTACTCACTTCAATATCACCATAAGTGATGTAAATAATAGAAGATTTCTTGTCATTCCGCTTTATGATTGCATCTCCGGGAATGTAATGAATCGTTTGCATGTTCTTGGCCAGTTCTGTCAGAAATTCATACGAGAGGTCACGTAGAATTCGACACTATAAACAAATATGGTCGATAGTAAAATTATAACTTTATCCAATCTACATAGTGTGAAAAGTTGTATGGGCATGGTATGTATGGGCGAAGTATGGGCACATTGCATCAGAAAGTGCAGTATTGGTAGAACCCTTACAAGTTGGATTTCAAACGCGTCAGAGAGAACATAAAAAAATGGTATGTGAACAGACCTATGCCAACTAGTCGACGTCTTATAATGAACAAAGACGACCAAGGAACTTTTTGAATCTGATTAAGAAATATCTATTTACCCTCTGTGTGGCCTTGCAGTAGATATCCGTGTGAATGGTGGATGAGAGTGAGGGAGGAAAGATCGGCAGCAACTGTGTGGCGGATACAGCGCGCTGCTTGTGCCAGTACATCTTGTAGAACGTCTCCACTTTATCACGCAGGCTTAGAGGCACATTGGACGATTTCTATAAAAGAGAACAAATCATTTGTTTAGTAGTCAGTACTCTAGTTGCCTCCGTAGTTTGACAGTTTGTTAATCACACACCGAATTGGCCGAAACTATGTCACTATTGACTCAAATGCATAATGCATTGCAGAAATAACAACAGTTGAGTTTGTAGAAATTAAATACTTCATACACTTTTTTCACTTCTTTAGGTGTGAGGTCTCATTTTTTTGAGATATGAAAATTAAAAAAAAATGTGGTGGAGTTAAGTGTGTATTGGTTTTCGATGCTTGCAATTCCTGCACATGCTGGTGAGCCATAGGCTATGTAGCACTTTGTATTATACAGATTTATCTGGTTTAGTTCATTGGGTTAAATCGAAATAAGCTTTTGTCTTATTTAATATTTTCACCATACTTACCATCTCCTTCATGATAAGTCTGTATCTCGTACGGAAGGTCTCCTCGGGCCGCATGTAGACGCTAATGACGAGGGACAGGGAAGCCACCGCGGCGCCCGTCACCACCAAGCAACCGGTTATCATCACCATGAGGAACGCGATGCGCTCAGAGTCGTTTGTAGGTGCGATTGAAGGTCTGAATACATAACATCACAGGTTTTAATCGCATCTTAGTCGTTTAAAAGGGACAGTTAAAGCATAATGATTAAAATACATACGTTTCCAATTCCATTACTATTGTCCTCAATTTTACACATTATTCGTCTTCGTCGTTGTCAACCGATAGACGTCCACTGCTGGACATAGGTACCTTGTTGGGTCCTCCGCAAGCCACGGTCTTCTGCCGCTTGGATTCAGCGAGTTCCTGCGACTCTGCATTGCACATTAGGTATTATTATTGCACATTATCTGGGCAATTTTAATGGACTAAGCCAATAACATTCCATTTAAACGCGTCACAATTTTGTGTTTGCGTTTGTAGAGAGTTTGAGCTTCTATGTCTTTAAAGTAGAAAGATAGATAGAAATAAAAAGAATCCCCTCGTCAAAATTAAATAAACATCAGCGTTACCCGATCGGTATAAACATCTTGTTGACGATGTAGAGCGCGTCGAGGAACCGGCCTCGGATCCGATTCTGTGCCAGGGCCACGGGGGGGTGCCGCGCGAGCGAGGAGCGCCCGATGTGCTGGGTTTGCAGCTGGTGACACACCAGACATAAGTGTGAAGCAACACAAATGAGAATGAAATGTTTTTGATAACTTCGGTGGATAACTTGTGAGTTGTGGCTTGAATCTTGATGCGCGAAGTGAGCAATATATTTTAGCTGGGTTCTGGCCGCGGCAAGTGGGTAGTCATGGACATTAATGAATTCCAATATTTCACCGGTAATAAGCCTATTACACTGCACTTTTCACAAGGCCCTGTAGGAAGGGCCTTACAAAGGATTTACACAGAAATAAGGACCAAAAAGGGACCCTCCCTAGATTACACTACACTAATTCAAGTGTAAGGGTCCCTGTGAAAAGTGCTGTGTAATAGGCCTTTAAGTAAGGTTTAAATCGAACCAGGGGCGTAGCGAGATACGGGCAAGTGGCACCTCCCTTATTGTATTTTTACCAAAATTAAATTTTTTTTTTCCAAAAACAGGTAAATCTAGCGTAACAAGGAAATAGGGACAAAATTTAAGAGCGCTCTACGATGTTCTGCAAAGGACCTCGTAGATCAAATACTAATGTTCGTATAACCCCACTAACAATATCGTGGCTGCGCCCTTGCTCGACCGCATGCAAAAAGTAAATAGTAGCGAACCAGTAGAGATTATACCTATATATAAATCTCATAAACTGGCTCTGAAAACCGAACCCACTCTGGACCGAAGAAGAATGAAGTAACTATAAAAAATAAGACTTAACAAAAGAAATGAAGTACCTCATCAATGTGCAGCCAGATCAGTACCCAGGTGACGCGCAGCACCAGGAACAGGTAGCAATACTTGAGGGCAGTGCCTAGTACGCTTCCCTTTAGGGTATAGTTGTTTAACATCCCTGAGCAATATAATAAAACACATTTAGCCTTGCCTACCAATCTGCTTTTGTTTTCTGTTCATACTAATGCCCGTTTTTCCCGACATAGCTGCGACATTTCATTTCTGAGTTCTGATCCATGAGTGATCCAAGAGTTTTCCACCACGACTAACCAGTCCTGGTTACACTTGCAAGTTTTAACGTTAGTAGAGCACGTAAGTAACTTACATAACTAATATTTGCATACGATACGCGACTTACAAGACTGTTAATATTCCATAATTTACTTATTTAAATGGGACTTGCGTGAGTAAAACTTAAAAGGTTTATCGTGGCTAAAGAGTCGAAATTTTCTCGGTAGGCGAGACAATACAAACTAGTGTCTAGTGTTAGCTTCGCTTCACGCCTATCGAAGTTTATTTGTTTAAAAAGTCTTTCGACTTAGCAATGATGAACACCTCTAGATTGGCCCTTTCATAGAAAAAAAAAGGGCGTGCAACCTTTAGAGTAGGGCTGTAACGGAACCTCGCCTCCGCCTCCGTAACTGCGGAACTTTCGCAAGAAAGAGTTTTGAGGAGTTGTAACGGAGGTTTATTTACGTTGACTTACAACGCGAGAGGTACAAATCGAAGCAGGTAACATCAGTTACACCATTACAACAAGCAAAAAGGCAACTGTCCTCAGAAGAATCCACAAAAAAAAAACAAATGTGGGATTCACGGCATCCTGTGATCGGAGAAATCCACCTCCGCCTCCGTCTACGTTAACCTCCGCATCCGCGGAGGTAAAGCCTCTTCACCTCCGCATCCGCTTATGCTTCCGCTAAGGACACCTCCGTTACAAACCTACTTTAGAGCACGCTCATAACCCGTATAGCCCTGTCCTTGTCCCCGCCTTAGCGCTGTCCCACTTTTCAGACTATATGGCGTTAGGAAAATTGGTCCACATTCTCTGTTTGTCAGGGCCCGTCTATGTAAATTGAGGTCGTTGCCTACGACAGAATTAGAAAATCCACTTACACAGATACCTAAAAGCTCTGTGCAGTCGCATATAGTAGCAGACCAGTTTGTAGAAGTACGTCGCGGCGGTGTCCACGCAGTAGTGGCTGAACGTGAATATATCGATCAGGAAGCCCGCTGGAACAAAATGGCGAAGCGAACCTTTTATCCATACTTTCCATATTAATATTATAAATGCGAAAGTGTGACTGTCTGCTTCGCTTTCACGGTCCATCTGTACAACCGATTTTGATGACAGTTGGCACAGGGATAGGTTTTACCCCGGGGAACGGGGGACGCTTTCGAGATTGGCTGTTCAGACTTCAGGGTGTTATTTTTTGAAATTCATTACCGCCCGCGGGGCGGGAATGTACCTACTGCTTGAGTGGTATGCGGCAGGACCTGGGAACCCACCGCATTATTATCCCAAGAAAACCCTTAACGTTATGTGATGGAATGGAAAGGGGTCACGACCCTCAGCAATAAGGAATATGACGCAGAGACTTATCATTCTTTGTTACGTGTGTTTAGTTATATGTGACCATAAAGACTTTATCTATATATACTCTCTTAAACTATAAACGCGAAGGTTTGTATGTATGGATATATGGATATTTGTTACTCTTTCACGCCAGAACGGCTGAATAGATCTGGATGAAATTTGGCACACAGATAGATTATAGTCTAGAATAACACATAGGCTACTTTTTATCCCGAAAAATAAAAGAATTCCCGCGGGAACTAAAAAACCTCAAATGCGTGTTTGTTACTCAATCAGGCCCGAACGGCTGAACGGATCTGGATGGAATTTGGCACAGAGAAAGATTAAAGTCTGGAATAACACATAGGCTACTTTTTATCCCGGAAAATAAAAGAGATCACGCGGGAACCAGCCAACCATAAGTCACGGGCATCAGCTAGTTTACTAACATAATGTACACATATCCAACACTGCCGTAGGATCAGACACCAGGCAGTACGCCAGCGCCAGCGTATGGCAGCCATACAACACGTTGTAATTGGTATCCAACACTTCTAGAATCAAATGAGTGTCCATGTCCAGGGCAACCACGATGATGCCCATGAGCACCGCTGCGCAGATTACGGAATTCCAGAACGGGTCGTCAGGCATAGCCAGTACATAATTGTGGAAGTACGAAACACTCAAATAAGTACCATATTCCTCCTGTGAAAATAAGGTCTTTTGTGATTCTTGAAAAGCTGTTTTATCTGTTGGCACGTCTTTGCCGGTAGGGTGGTAGGGCCACCAGTAGGGCTATAGCATGCGCAAAACGAGTAAAATTATGTCTACCCGATAACTCTATTTTTTTACTGAAGCTAACATGGTTGCACCTAAGACTTGTCTTGTCTCGTTACGTCAAAAGTGAATAAAAGTATTATTCTTATCTGCGGTATTTCTCTACGAACCTTTACATGCGGACTTTTTTTTCTCGACCTTACCTAACTTGACTGTATTTCGATCCCCAAGCACACATCTTTTGAGCGCCCTTCGAAATTTCAAGCGTTCTGAACAATCATAGATACTAATATTAGAAATTACAAAAGAGTTTGTTTGTTAGTTTCCTTAAATCAAACCGTAACAGATCGACGTGATTTTTTGCATGGGTATAGTTGAGGACCTGGAGAGTGACATAGGCTATTTTTAATCCCGGAAAATTATGGAGTTACCGTGGGAATAAAAAAAATTAAACCTCGCGGACGAAGTCGCCGGCATCAACTAGTTAAATATATGAGTTATCGGTGAAAGAAAACATTGCGGGGAAACCTGTCAATCCGCATTTGGCCAGAGTAGTGATCTATGGCCTAAACCTTTCTCATTCAGGGAGGAGAGTCGTGCCAAGCAGTGGGCAGGCGATGTAATGAATGTCAATGAAGACGCTACCTCAACGGGCTGGCTCAACAGTTGCATCTCGACATCATTGCGCGCCGAGCGGGCCAATTTGTTTCTAGCGATGCTGTTTCGCAAATTAGTCACGAATTTCCTAAGCACTGACATCTTATCGCAATTCGCAATAATATTATGCCGATGTTTTAAACTTAGAAAAAACGATTAAAGTGAAAAATTATTTATTTATGCTTATTTAAGCGTATATCCAGCTGTCATGAATTGGCATGACCATAGATTTATCTTAGATTTACCATATTCGTTGTATAATAATACAACCTTTATTACAACTATGAAACCTTTGATTATGTATATGTCATCGTAAGATTGTAAAAACCGTTAGATTATAATCTAACTCGCGAAATTCAAAACAGTCGAAAGATTGTAAACTGTTCAATGTTCTGAGTGTCAATTTTTTAAATACTTATTCATTTTATTTACGTTTTCTTGTCTCTTTCTTGTAGGTTAGGTTAGGGTTCGACATAAATAGTCAAGTAGTGCCCGGCCTGGGGCCGGGCACTACTTGGGTTTTATCGGGTTTAAATACCTATCAGATTACAATCTACCGGAAAATAATGCGTTAAATTCTAATCTTTCGACAGTTTAGAATTTCGCGAGTTAGATTATAATCTAACGGTTTTTACAATCTTACGGTGACATATATAGGAGATAGGAGCTTTGATTTTATATATAGGAGAGGATATGAAACATCATATTGATAAATGATAAATGATAATTGATTTATTTATTTCATGCAGGACAACTTGTGTCAATTATGAAACGTTATAAGACTCTACCACCGGTTCGGAAAAATGATTCTACTGAGAATAACCGGCAAGAAACTCAGCAGTTGCTCTTTTCATAGAAAAGAAAAGGTTACAATTAATGTACCTAGACAACACAACACATACGTTACAAGTATTACACTGACTTGTGGGTCACTGGATGCGAGGCCGGTTGCTTCCATGCAACTTTGTCGTTAATAAAATCATCGATAGTGTAATAACCTCGACTTAACAAATGCTGTTTAACACAGTATTTAAATCTATGTAATGGCAAATCCAGAAACTCTTTGGGAACCATATTATAAAAGCGTACACTCGACCCCACAAAGGATTTCTGCACCTTGCACACACGATACGACGCTGTTACTAGCTTAAGGCGGTTTCTAGTGTATCGATTGTGAGTATCACCTATTTGCTTGTAAAGATTAATGTTCTGCCTAACAAAGACTATATTATTGTGTATGTATTGCCAAGGCACCGTAAGAACACCAATCTCTTTAAATTTTTCACGAAGTGATACGCGTGATCCGAGTTTATAAATAGAACGCATGGCTCTTTTCTGCATATAAAAATGGATTGAATATCAGCTGCTCTGCCCAACAATAAAATGAAAAAACACTAGTATACATAAATTTCGTAATTTAATATTCGTATATTTATATTTTATATTCGTATTTTTCAATGAACTAGCTGATGCCCGCGACTACGTCCGCGTGAATTGAGGTTTTTTTGATTCCCGCGGTAACTCTTGAATTTTCCGGAATAAAAACTAGCCGGCATGTTATTCCAGACTATAATCTATCTTTGTCCCAAATTTCATACAGATCAGTTTAGGCATGATTAACAACATCATCCATACATCCCAACTTCGCGTTTATAATGTGTTAGTATAGATTTATATTATTAGGCCATGTGAACTTTACAAACAATACTGTTTCATAATATAAGTTGGAATTCCTAGATATTATGGAAAAAATGTTACTGAATGTGATTATATGAATAATAAAAGTTGACTGATTTTAAAATAGATTTATTTCAAAAATTTATAAAAATGCATACAGATAGTAAAAAAAATCACGATTGCAGCGCAGCGTTGTCGACTTTGACCATAAAATATAACTAAGAACTTTCTCACAAGCTATACATATCCAATGCAAAGAACCGCATCTCAATCGGCCCAGTACTTTTAGAGAAAAATGGTAAAATTGAAGAATAAAAATCACGATTGCAGCTCAACTTGATGGACTATGGTCCTACATATCTAAGAACCTTCTCAGAAGTTATGCATATTGCAAAAAGCCGCATAATTATCGGTCCAGTAGTTTTCCAGGAAAATGGTAACGACAAAGTGCACAAACTAACGCACACATCTTAGGACAAACACGTAATTCGTGTCCATGTCGTATTCAGTAAAGAAGAAACTAAGCTATAATTAGTCGAAATAACTTAAAATAGTAGCCACAAAAAGAAAAACTAGACGACTTTGTTACTCACCTATGAAATAAAATTCCTGGGCGTTTTACAATATTATTATTACGACACCCCACAACTGAGCACTTCACCATAGTTGATTACATAAAACTAAGCAAAAACACATGAAAATATTCAACAAACAGGTAATTATTCACAACTGACACACCGGAATCACAACAGACGCCATTTATAGTTGGCAAAAATTGGCTTCAATAGCTAAATTTGATGACGTCATATGACAATGTCGCGACACATTCACGCAATAACATAATACACCTGTCTCGTTCTAATAACGTAGCTTTCAATAAGTAAGAAAAGTCAAATCATAGTTTTACATGTTTTATTAACAAAATGCATCGTATAACTATAATTGAGTAAAATGCAATATATCCTCCCTATATATAAAATCAAAGGATAGTATGAATCTATGACCATTATAAACTGAAACCCTCTGAAACCAGAGTTGCAAGTATGGCTGAAAACTCAAAGATGTTTAAAACGCTTTAATATTCTTTACGCTAAATTTAAAAAAAAAGACTAGGTGCAATACACATAATAAGAGAACACGTTAACAAAAACGTGTACAAACATACTTAAAAGTACTAGTATACCTGCCTAACTAAAACTAAGAATTAAAATAATCATCAAAATTTTGTGCCCTAGGTAAGGTGCCTAACACGCAGGCAGCATTCCCATTTCCCGCGCTGAATAGCTATAGAAATTCGTTGCGCGAGATAACTGCCCGCCCGAGGGTCGCCTGTTGCCTCCCTGAGGCGTTTACTAAGCTCCTTGCGGCTTGCGGAGATTTTTAGCACCCCTGCCCCACGGGCCCAGTGTCTCGACGCCAAACGGAACAAATTCATATTGTGTATGTACTTATTGACCTTTTGGCGCTCGCGTGCGTCAGCTGCAGCCCCGGCTCGTACGATGTCTATTAATATGTCTGTGTGCCCTTTGATGATATATATATATTGTGTGTACCATACTTTCTGTGCATACTTTATACTTCGATTATATAGATAAACTTTATATAGGTATTCTCCATGGGTATGCCTACCTTTAAGAATTTGTTTCAATGCTGGAAACCTGGTAAACTAGAAACTTTTGATGCTTTTTTTACTTAGAATATTAAATATTCATTTTTTTGAAGTGAAACTTCTTTAGAATCGTTGTCATTTGAAAATTTAACGAAACTAGAAAATGAAACGAAAAAGCGACACCAAAAAGAGAGACATACCTATTCATAAATATGATTTAGCCTGCGAGAGAATGAGATAAAATACAAGCTATATGTTCACGACTAATAGATGGCGCTGTACGATATTAGTAGGTAAGTACGATATTATGTAAGTAGGTAGCCTACGAGTTATATTTATCTCATTCTCTCGGCTACTTTTCTGAAGTTTAGTTTTTGCCGCGTGTGAATTGCACTTGCACACTTTTTTTATACTACCTACCAGCTGCGAGCATTACCTATTCTTAACCACAAATGCATTTCATATTATCAACTATTACTCAAAAAGAGAATAGGCTGAAAGCCTGTTGGTAATTTATTTATTGGGCGCAAACGTCGAAGTTGAGGAAATGGCGAAAGAAAAAATCCACGGAAAAGGTTGTGGAAATAACATGATGAAACGCACAACCAAATTTAAAGTGCATATAAATTGTTTCTTTACTCTCCAGTCATAGATTACCTAATACAGTTTATTGTCGGCTCGTCTAAGTAGAATCTAGAGAGACTCATGAACTCCTGAGTCCTGAGTCCTGACGCAGCATTTAAAATGGCACAAGATGTTTTGTGGAATATACCTACTCGTAGCTGTTCGATTCTAATAAAACAATCACAACTACTTCAATACCCAATTTAATATTCGAAATTGCCTAACTACAATATCACAAAATATTATAATTAATAATATGACTCACATTACACGTATCACATAGACGACCCTAAAATATACTGCAATATTTATTTAAATTTATTTAACAATTAGCTTTCTTGTAAAAAAATATGAATAAGACGTCTTAAATCATTCAAAACATTTTTAAAACATGCTTTTAATTGTCCGCCATATTGAATTTAGTGTGACGTCATTTTTATTCTTCGCAGCAAACCCATTTAATTAATACCCTTATCATTGCTATATTAGATTTAGGGAGTCCGCCATATTAGATTTAGAATGACGTCAATTATCTTACCATGATGCCATCCAAACATTCCAAATAAAAACGTGTACCTATATGCAAAATTTCAGCTCAATTTGTTGGAGCTATACCAGTTTCAAAATTCAGTTGCATGATTTTGACCTAAGCAAACCCACAAACATTGCAAACTTGTAAAAAAGCTTAGCATTATAAGACAGTTAGTATTTATACATATTTTTAGGGCTCCGTAGTAAAAACACAAATAATCCCAATTTCAAAATTTCAAAACAAATAGGTATAAGTCTTGTACTAAGTTGAAAGGTAAAGTGATAGCAATCTGTTACCGTTAAGTAGGTACAACGGTAGATATCTAAGTAGGTATATGCTTCTAAAAAAAACTGATTCGTTTCGTTGAGCGACACCACCATATATTATTAAGTCTATGAGTAACACTTAATTTAATAGGTGTTTTTAAAATCATGAGGTTTTTAAGAAAGATCACCGTCTACGAACTAAATGACAGCCAAAATTGGTGGCAATTCTTATGGCTACAGAACCCTATCTTACGCTCATTCTGACACGCACTTGACCAGTTATTAATTGAAACAATTATTTATTAGTGTCTAAGGAATCAATAAACCTAATTGAACAAATTTGTACTAATCGCATATTCCAGCTGTATGTACTCATTGCGCCTTAATTTTAACATTCTGCATGTGCTCCTCCCGGAATCCTAGGTTCATATGGGCGCCGATCTTTATTCTCAGCCACTCGGGAGCCAATTTTATGAAGAAATACTGGAACAAAAAATAAGAATTGATACGAATGAAATATCATTAACACTTGCTGATGCTTGTGCCTTTGTCCGTCGGTAAAAAGTAGCCTAGATGTGTTACTCCAGACTATAATCTATCTCTGTGCCAAACATCAAGATCCGTTCTGGTCTAGACTGGCCGTCTTACTAGAGACGCCGTTCTGGCGTTTTTGAGTAACAAACATCCATTCATCCATACATCCAAATGTTCCCATTTAAAATATTAGTATCTAGTGATAAGCTATAGGCAAACATATCTTTTGAGTTTTGAAATACTAGCTGATGGGTGCAGCCTCGTTCATGTCATCCTCATCATTTCAAACCTTTATCGACTCGCTATTAAGCATGAGTCTCGTCTATGAACGAGAAAGGTTTGGGTATAGTCTACCACGCTGGGCAGAATTGGATTACCGTGTTCTTAACTGGTGTCGGTATATTAATGCGGGCCCTTGCCATTAGTTTCTTGACCTTTTGTATATATCCACCTTATGCTGCATCACTACTTCCAGCAAGTCTGATTGCAGCCAAGCGCTATTCTATAAATTAAACAGAAAATATCTCTAAGAAAATACAATCCCACAAACTTATCTAACTCGTCGACAGCGTCGCTAGTAGATTATTGAAAAATAATCTACTAGCTAGAAAACTATACAGGCATCAAAATTAGTTCCAATTTTGGCAATCGGGTCAGATAAGTTTGATGGACTATAGGCAATACCTGAATGCCATGGAGCCAGTACCCCGTAGTGTTCTGCACTCTGCCCAGCGTGTAAGCGGCGTAACGCGCGTACGTGGGCGCGTCCGGTACCAGCAGACTGCCGTCCAGCAGCCGCTGAGAGAAGGTGTTCATCTTAGTGGACACGAACAGCGGCGATACGTGCTGGACGTGGATGCCTAGAGGGGCGTACTCCTCGCGGATCGCGAACGTGAAGTTACGGACGTACACCTGGAAAGGATAAAGTGATCGGTTTATTGACAAAGCTGCATGGAAGCAACCGGCCTCGCATCCAGTGACCCACAAGTCAGTGTAATACTTGTAACGTGTGTGTTGTGTTGTCTACTTATTGTAACCTTTTCTTTTCTATGAAAAGAGCAACTGCTGAGTTTCTTGATGGCTCTTCTCAGTAGAATAATTTTCCGAACCGGTGGTAGAGTCAGTTGCCCTACATGAAATAAATAAATAATTTATCATTTATCATCGAAAGAAAGAAGGAACAAGCGTTTCTTTGGAACCACAGTTAAAGTAATGGTTAGAAATATTTGAGACAAAAATATGACGACGAAGGAACTAAAAGTTTAATTCGCTATAATCTGCCAAAGCAGACAAATCTATGTGGTACAGCTAAGCGTGTGGTAAGCTATACAGCTTGCGATGTTCACTGCCCAGTAAGCCAGCAATTCACACCGGCACAAAACCACACAAATCTTCCAAATTATTTCACTCGATCAATCTTTACAGTCGTGCATTGTCGACAATGCACGACTGTAAAGATTGATCGAGTCAACATCTTCCGCAGTTGCTCCGGTGTCAGAGTGATACGTACTTTGAGAATAATTATTTTGAAGATTTGTGTAGTGTGGTGCTGTTTTTGAATTGCTGCCTTACTGGTACTTGATGTCCAGAAAGTGTTCTGTGTAGGTATCAATCTATACTATATCTATACTAATATTATAAAAAGGTAAAGTTTGTGAGGTTGTAGGAGGTAATACCTGGAACTACTGAACCGATTTTGAAAATTCTCGTACCAATAGATAGCCACATTATTTGTGAGTGTCATAGACTATATATTAACCCGAAAAATTTGAGGAGTTCCCATGGGAATTAAAAGAAACTTATTACACGCGGACGAAATCGCTGGCATCTGCTACATACTTTGAACTTTTATTATACGTGTCATGGACTCCACAGTGACATGACGGTGATGAATACCTTAGTAGCAGCATACACAGCCATCAGTGGTAGCGGCTGCAGCTCAGACCCTGAAGACACGTTGACGACAGCCCCGCGCCCTCTGGCAACCATTGAAGGCAGCACCATACGCGTCATCGACGTCACAGCCACCACGTTGACGTTGATGATCTCCCACGCTGTGGCGGTGGGCAGCTCGCATAACGGCATCGGATACTCGTATTGCTTGCCGACATTGTTCACTGAAAACAAAATAACTGGTAACACGTGGCACAAAAGAATTCCAGGACCAACGACAGGTAGAAGAAAACCAGTCATAGTTACAGGTGTTTCGCATGACATTTTTTTATTGCAAGATAGGCTTGCGCTTCACGAAAATATTGCATATAATGAAAAGCAATGATGAGGATGGAGCGCGCTTGCCTAAAAAACGCCTAGGCCTATTCACTCTTGCCTTGAAGGTATTTAAGTCATACAGTTTCCACGGTGTAAGGTGAGATCAGAAAACGGGGAAGGTGGTATTATATTAAATAACTCCTCAGAACATTCTTTAACAGAATACTCTCCTGTAAACTCGATAGAATACACAAGCAGCACTGACGTTTCTTAAGTTTTGGGGCTATCTACGAGTCGAACTACCCGCTTTTGTGTCCGGTCTGATGGAAGGAGCTGGTACTGGGGTGCTCCGGCCCAAAGGAGTGAGCAGTACTTCATAATATTATGGTACTAAGTAAGTTATAAACCATCAACAGAGAGACAGATAAAAAGTAGCAGATAAGTAAGTATCACATGAATACATATTTTGAAATCATCGTCGTCATCGTCTCAACCAAAACGTCCACTCCAGAACTAAGACCACGAAACACGGTCTAGTGCCGCTTGCTTCCAGGGACTCCTAGCTAATTATCGCGCTTGAGATCGTCCGTCCACCTAGTGGGGGTCGTCCGCCAACGCATCCATCCGCTTTATGTATGTATGTATGTATGTATGTATGTATGTATGTATGTATGTATGTATGTATGTATGTATGTATGTATGTTTGTTTGTTTGTATGTATGTATGTATGTATGTATGTATGTATGTATGTATGTATGTATGTATGTATGTATGTATGTATGTATGTATGTATGTATGTATGTATGTATGTATTATACATATATTCCACCATAACTTCTATATGCCTGAACCGATATTAATAAATGAGGTATCGTTAGAATCCCTAGCTTATTCCGGGCGACATAAGTTAGTAAAATTTTAAAAAAAATTGATGGGGTGACCATGACCATTAAAGACTAAACTTGAAAAAAAATATTCAAAAATAAGATTAACTATACAATCGATCATCTAGAAAATGATGAGTAGATTCCAAAAATATATACACTGTAGTTCAATATGCAGAGATTCACAAAAAAATATCATTTAATAAAAATGTGAATAAGATTCCAAGGCTTTAAATGCACAAATCGCTTCTTATGGAGGTAAACTCCAAAAATAATATGGCAGGGCAGTCGTATTTTTTAATTCGTTAAATTAAGTTCACTTGTTTTTATCTTTAGACTAGCGCTTGGCTGTAATCAAACTAGCTGGAAGAAGTGATGCAGCCGTAGGTAGAGCGCGCTTGCCGAGAAGATATCTATTCACCCTTGATTTGAAGATACCAATAGGTACTTTAAGTGGATGGAAAAATGGAACGCTTATGTTCCATATCCTAGCGGTCCGAATTAGAAATGAGGAAGCAAATCTTTTCGCGATTTCCGGGGAACTCTTATTGAACTAACTATTGCACCTACCTAATATTCCAATGGGAATGTCTTTGAGCTCTTTCTCAATGTGCTGGTACACTTCAGTACCTTTGGCGAAATCTGCGACGATTATCTTCGTTTTCACGCTGTGGAGCTTCTCTGCAACATTAATTATCAATTACCTCATAAGTCACTTTGATTCTGTTAATCGGTTTAATATTTAATTAATAAAATAGAATAGCTGACACGTCTTCACTTGGCTGGAATTTTCGAAAATATACTTTCTTAGTGGCTACATAATAGCTGCCTGTATGCAAAATTTCAGCCCGATCCGTCCAGTGGTTTAGGATGTGCGTAGATAGATAAGTCACCTATTCGTCCTATATAGGTGTTTAAAAGATTGAGAGATTTAAAAACATATTTTTCTTTAATTCACATTGATTTTAATTTCCAGTTTTTTGGTATTAAAATGTTATTAAAACTAATTACTTACTTGATCTTTAATATTCTTTATGTATTCATAATTTTTTAACCTTCTAATTAACCTCAGTAATTAACCTGAGTAAGGAATATTAAGAATTCTTTATCTAAAAACTGCAAGTGAAATAAGTAGGTATATAATCTAATGAATTGGGTATTTGACAGTAATAGCTATTCATATAAATTATTTTTTAGTGATTATTAAATAACTAGAGGATCTCCCAAAAGTCGTAATATCCGCGTCCCCTAATAGTTTTATGTTGAATAACTATTAAAGTAAAAAAGTGCGTCGAACTTTAATGACGTCACATTTCAGAATTTCATATAAATCCCATACTTAGGATGCGTATTGACGTTTGAAAAAAAGTCGCTGATTTGAGTATTTGTCAAATACCCAATTGAACATAGCTGTCCTTAGGTAGGATTTAGAAAGTTTAGCTTGCCCCGAAAGAGGCGAAAAAGACCCCATGAGACCAGTTCCACAAAATCATACTAATATTAAAATGCGAAAATGTGTTTGTTTGTTGGATTATTGGTTTGTCCTTCAATCACGCCGCAACAAAGCAACGGATCGACATTTCTTTTCATGGGTATAGTTAAGGACCTCGACAGTGACATACGCTACTTTTCTTCCGGAAAATGAAGGAGTTCCCGTGGGAATTGAAAAAACTTATTCCACTCGGACGAAGACGGGGGCATCAGCTAGTATATAATAATAGTTTGTACCTACTATTACGCGAGCCACAAAAGCAACGCGAGGCTATAAAAATAGCAAAAGTTAAAAAACTACGCGAAAACGTAGGCCACGTGAAAGAGGGAACGTAGGCTTGATACTGTCGTGTCGTGTCGTATCGAGTCGCATTGTCGCGTTTTACTGGCTAAAGATTTTTATTATGCAGGAACGCGACCTTGAAACCTTTAAAGTCAGCGATACAGATAAGTACTAGATAGATATCAAATTAAATCAAATAATCCTTTATTCAATTTAGGTAGGTACACTGTAGGTACACATATTGACGTCTCGTTACTTAATTATAAAATACGATGGTGATAATTAGTTACGGTATCATAACCCATAAAACGGCAAGACTGAAAATATAGATATAACATTTGTTTTATGCATTTTCTTGGTTCATGATGATCTCTGGACTTAGGGAAAAATATTTAAAAAATATATATGATTTTCCATTTTCGAGAAAATTTACGGGTCCCACAGTATACGATTCCGATTACACTACTCCATTACGGGTACCATAGTGTACGTTGCCGAGTAGACTAAGAAATACTTAGTATAGAATAACACTAAAAAAATAGAAAAAAAGCATTTGTTATGGAATTGACGGAGAGTTTTGCAATTTTTGAGCGCTTACCAAAAAACTTATTAACATTTTACAGAATAAACCCTATTTTTCATGGTTTATAATAGCGATATCAGGCATTTTTCTCTTGAATTTCCTGAAAATGACCAATGCAGATAAATATTGTCTACAGGTCAATAAGTTACCCTCTAGCCATAAAAAATAATAATTATAATGTAAAACTGTATCGAAATTTGTTTGTGAAGTCCCTGTAAATCTCATAACACAGATCAATGCCTGAATGTATAATTATAATAGAAATATAAAGAACCAACTTATTTTTTTTTATCTTTTTTGCTATTATTGTTTTGGTTTTAAAAGCACTAAGCCCTATAACTAGCTTTAATTTATAGCTACTGATGGGAAAAAAACGACTGTATAGAATTCAGGGTGGGTGTTAGCCTCTCGATTGTTTGTTGAAAGGTATGGGAAAACTTCATCGAATATTAGTGTGTATTAGGACATTTTCATAGTTTTAAATATTATGTAATCGAATAAATGCCTCATTATAATCCGTGTCATATGCTAAAATTTCAAGATTTTCGTAAGAAAAATCTAATGAAGGTATCATAACAAAAGAAGAATGTGATTCTTAATGTATCACTGTCAGAATTAAACCTTTAAATTATCAGAACATGCATTAATTGATGCAAATAAAGAATACGTGCTTTATACAACCACACCTACATATAAAAAGTACAAAAAAATAGTGACAAAATGATCTTAAAAGGTTTGAATGTATGCTGCCAACTTGCCAAGAAATTTGCAACGTATCTCACGGTACCCGTTACTCGTATTCGGTAGCAACTGCAACAGGAACCACGGGGCACGTAACTACACTTTTCTGAACCTATAATTTTATTATTCTGGATTGATGAACAAAATATGATATTGCAATCTGTTGTGTGACATTTATTCTTTCAATTTATAGTGAAAAATATCTTGTTAACATCTTGTTAATGCAAAAAATTAAAAAAATCCGATTAAACTTAACCGTGCTGTTCCAAAATACTGTCGCTTAGACTCTATTTTAAATTTGGCGAATATATTTTATTTGTACGAGCAGTAATTATTTTTTCTACAGATCTCAATTATGTATAAAAAAAATATAGATATCGCAAATAAATCTTTCAGGTTATTAAATAATTCTCAGATTTTAAAAGAAACTAACGTATCCCAGGTTTTCCGTTATCGATTTAAGGGTTAAAGCTACGAGGGTTCCAAACGCGCCCTGGGCCCACAAACTCAGCTGGGTTTTTTTTCATTATCACCAATAATATATTTCATGATACCAACCAATCTCCTCGGCGACTGTCTTCAGCTTGTCAGGGTTTCTGCTGATCAGCACCACATTAATGCCTCTCTCCGCCAGCTCCAGCGCGTACTGTTTGCCGATGCCGTCGGTACTGCCGGTGACAGCTGGAAATTGCAATAACATCCCTTAACATAACATTGTCTTTAGTCTAGGCAACGGGGCGGTCCGTTGTATGGAGACCCCGCATTAAATCCTCAGTCGGTGAAACTTGACAGGGTTTTAATATTGGATGACCCAAAATTTACACAAAAATATCTACCAAAAAAAGCATCTAGTAGTTAGGTTAGGTTAGGTGCATACCTAAAACTTAATACTGTCAGCTTTACATTTAAAGTTGAATTGAATTTTACAAAAGTTAAAAGATTGTTAATTTATTTATTGATGAAGGTTCTATTGTACTGACTCATTCGATGTATTTCACTCAGTCAGTTCGTTCCCAACGCCAAATTGGAATAACTTGTCATACGAATGTTTTACCATCGGTAAGGCAGTCTCCACCGAGACTCAAACGATTATTGAATACCTTTGGTGTTTAGATCGTTATTTTTGATTACGAGCCTGCAGTAGCAACTGCGGCCTGGTCAATGGTTTGATACTGTGGTATTGCTTAACTAAGTTTTATAAATTAACTAATTACATTAAATCTCTCGTGGTTAGAGTAAAAACATATCCCATCAAAAACATAAATGTAAAATGAGAGCCAAGTTCAAAATTGTGATATATATGCCTTGGTTGTTGACTTCAGCGACAAAAGAAGTGAGATCTAAATGGGTGCCAAGTTCAATGGTCAGTCCTGCAATTTATATATCCCATCAAAAACATAAAATGTTGAAGACTAAGGCTTTGGCTTGGCTAGTTTTCATATACGAATTATAGCGTTCACAAGTTGTAAAGCTGTAAGTTCTTATTTTATTCTTCCGAAAATTTGGCTTGCTGGTAGAAACTGTACTTTTAGGTACCTACTTAATAATAATTCGTATATGGAAACTAGCCAAGCCAAAGCCTTAGTCTTCAACATTTTATACTAAGTTATAAGAAGAAATGATATTTTAAGTTGTTATAAAATATTATATTATGTTGTTATAAATAAATTTCAGGACTGACCATTGAACTTGGCACCCATTTAGATCTCACTTCTTTTGTCGCTGAAGTCAACAACCAAGGCATATATATCACAATTTTGAATTTGGCTCTCATTTCACATTTATGTTTTTGATGGGATATATAAATTGCAGGACTGACCATTGAACTTGGCACCCATTTAGATCTCACTTCTTTTGTCGCTGAAGTCAACAACCAAGGCATATATATCACAATTTTGAACTTGGCTCTCATTTTACATTTATGTTTTTGATGGGATATCATTACTTTTTGTACAGAAATTATTGAACTCAATCTCAAACTCAAAACATATTTATTCAAAATATGTACCTACAAAGTACACCTTCTGAACGTCATGCTTACAGAGCATAAGACGTGATGGTGATAATTAACTACGATATCTTAAAACTAAAGCTACGAGGGTTCCAAACGTGCCCTGGTCTGAGAAGAGCCCGCAATAAACTCCGCTTTTTTTTTATTATCACCATCTCACTAATATTTGAAATTATATATATGTACTTATAATATAACATTACATAATCAGCCGTTGTAACAATTCATACCCATGCCTTGCTATCATTCAAATAATCCTTTACACTGTAATAGGACTTTTCTATTAGTTTAGTTTACGTTTTACATTAGTAGGTACTTATTATTTGGTGTAAGGTCAGTGTGTCACCCACCAGTAATTCTATTGTACGACTCATTGTACAAGATAATTAAAGACGAGAATTCTCAAGAAAAATATATAGTGTACCTAGAGTTACACTGACATTGACAGATTACATCTATGGTCAGACTACCTCTACAGCACATTTCTACATCTCATCAATTTTGATTGCAAAAGTTCAAAATCAAAAGTTTTTTGTGAAACATTGAAAACAAGCACGGTAAACAGTCGATATCACTAAAACCACTATAAACAATGAATACAAATCACAATGACTGACAGCTTGAACTGACGACTTCAAATACGTTTCTTCTTCTTTTCTGTCAATGACGTTTCGTTGCACAAAATGCATGAATACGAAGGTAAGGTTTTAATGCAACTATATTATTATTCATTATTATTTACATTCAAATAATAATTATGTGTCATTTTCAATAGTTAAGGAGTTACTACCACCGCTTAAAGCAGTATTGTTTCAAACTAACGGTTGAATGTCACGTACTTTGACGTCCTTAAAATAATGATTATAACACTACAACATAAACGTCAACAATATTAAAATAATACGGCTTTAAGCAATGGTAGCATGCCTCGTGTCAGAGTTTTGATCTATACCTTTGATCATAAAAATGACGATTTTTGTACGTTTATATCTAAATAATCATTTGAGGTGTGCTTATGAAATTTGGAGCACATATGTATCTCACGGGTCTCAATATATGCGCCAAATTTGACATGTTTATGTGAAATAGTTTTTGAGTTATGAGGGGGTCAAAAGTGGCTCCAAATGGTTCGTGTAATATTACACACGGTGCTGCTCGCCAGTTTTTTTGAACTTTGGCTGGACACGCTTCCGCGTGTCTTGATTAAAATTGTTTTATTAATACCTACTTCTGGATTGTCTCCAACAATACTTATGACTAAATATTTTCTCGATTTCTTTTTAAAATAATAGAAGGGAGTAAGTTTATTTACACTCAAAACCAAAATATCAAATGAAATAATCATGCAGAACGTTGATATTTTTGGGAACCATATTATAAAAGCGTACACTCGACCCCACAAAGGATTTCTGCACCTTGCACACACGATACGACGCTGTTACTAGCTTAAGGCGGTTTCTAGTGTATCGATTGTGAGTATCACCTATTTGCTTGTAAAGATTAATGTTCTGCCTAACAAAGACTATATTATTGTGTATGTATTGCCAAGGCACCGTAAGAACACCAATCTCTTTAAATTTTTCACGAAGTGATACGCGTGATCCGAGTTTATAAATAGAACGCATGGCTCTTTTCTGCAATATAAAAATGGATTGAATATCAGCTGCTCTGCCCAACAATAAAATGAAAAAACACTAGTATACATAAATTTCGTAATTTAATATTCGTATATTTATATTTTATATTCGTATTTTTCAATGAACTAGCTGATGCCCGCGACTACGTCCGCGTGAATTGAGGTTTTTTTGATTCCCGCGGTAACTCTTGAATTTTCCGGAATAAAAACTAGCCGGCATGTTATTCCAGACTATAATCTATCTTTGTCCCAAATTTCATACAGATCAGTTTAGGCATGATTAACAACATCATCCATACATCCCAACTTCGCGTTTATAATGTGTTAGTATAGATTTATATTATTAGGCCATGTGAACTTTACAAACAATACTGTTTCATAATATAAGTTGGAATTCCTAGATATTATGGAAAAAATGTTACTGAATGTGATTATATGAATAATAAAAGTTGACTGATTTTAAAATAGATTTATTTCAAAAATTTATAAAAATGCATACAGATAGTAAAAAAAATCACGATTGCAGCGCAGCGTTGTCGACTTTGACCATAAAATATAACTAAGAACTTTCTCACAAGCTATACATATCCAATGCAAAGAACCGCATCTCAATCGGCCCAGTACTTTTAGAGAAAAATGGTAAAATTGAAGAATAAAAATCACGATTGCAGCTCAACTTGATGGACTATGGTCCTACATATCTAAGAACCTTCTCAGAAGTTATGCATATTGCAAAAAGCCGCATAATTATCGGTCCAGTAGTTTTCCAGGAAAATGGTAACGACAAAGTGCACAAACTAACGCACACATCTTAGGACAAACACGTAATTCGTGTCCATGTCGTATTCAGTAAAGAAGAAACTAAGCTATAATTAGTCGAAATAACTTAAAATAGTAGCCACAAAAAGAAAAACTAGACGACTTTGTTACTCACCTATGAAATAAAATTCCTGGGCGTTTTACAATATTATTATTACGACACCCCACAACTGAGCACTTCACCATAGTTGATTACATAAAACTAAGCAAAAACACATGAAAATATTCAACAAACAGGTAATTATTCACAACTGACACACCGGAATCACAACAGACGCCATTTATAGTTGGCAAAAATTGGCTTCAATAGCTAAATTTGATGACGTCATATGACAATGTCGCGACACATTCACGCAATAACATAATACACCTGTCTCGTTCTAATAACGTAGCTTTCAATAAGTAAGAAAAGTCAAATCATAGTTTTACATGTTTTATTAACAAAATGCATCGTATAACTATAATTGAGTAAAATGCAATATATCCTCCCTATATATAAAATCAAAGGATAGTATGAATCTATGACCATTATAAACTGAAACCCTCTGAAACCAGAGTTGCAAGTATGGCTGAAAACTCAAAGATGTATAAAACGCTTTAATATTCTTTACGCTAAATTTAAAAAAAAAGACTAGGTGCAATACACATAATAAGAGAACACGTTAACAAAAACGTGTACAAACATACTTATAAGTTCTAGTATACCTGCCTAACTAAAACTAAGAATTAAAATAATCATCAAAATTTTGTGCCCTAGGTAAGGTGCCTAACACGCAGGCAGCATTCCCATTTCCCGCGCTGAATAGCTATAGAAATTCGTTGCGCGAGATACCCGAGGGTCGCCTGTTGCCTCCCTGAGGCGTTTACTAAGCTCCTTGCGGCTTGCGGAGATTTTTAGCACCCCTGCCCCACGGGCCCAGTGTCTCGACGCCAAACGGAACAAATTCATATTGTGTATGTACTTATTGACCTTTTGGCGCTCGCGTGCGTCAGCTGCAGCCCCGGCTCGTACGATGTTTAATAATATGTCTGTGTGCCCTTTGATGATATATATATATTGTGTGTACCATACTTTCTGTGCATACTTTATACTTCGATTATATAGATAAACTTTATATAGGTATTCTCCATGGGTATGCCTACCTTTAAGAATTTGTTTCAATGCTGGAAACCTGGTAAACTAGAAACTTTTGATGCTTTTTTTACTTAGAATATTAAATATTCATTTTTTTGAAGTGAAACTTCTTTAGAATCGTTGTCATTTGAAAATTTAACGAAACTAGAAAATGAAACGAAAAAGCGACACCAAAAAGAGAGACATACCTATTCATAAATATGATTTAGCCTGCGAGAGAATGAGATAAAATACAAGCTATATGTTCACGACTAATAGATGGCGCTGTACGATATTAGTAGGTAAGTACGATATTATGTAAGTAGGTAGCCTACGAGTTATATTTATCTCATTCTCTCGGCTACTTTTCTGAAGTTTAGTTTTTGCCGCGTGTGAATTGCACTTGCACACTTTTTTTATACTACCTACCAGCTGCGAGCATTACCTATTCTTAACCACAAATGCATTTCATATTATCAACTATTACTCAAAAAGAGAATAGGCTGAAAGCCTGTTGGTAATTTATTTATTGGGCGCAAACGTCGAAGTTGAGGAAATGGCGAAAGAAAAAATCCACGGAAAAGGTTGTGGAAATAACATGATGAAACGCACAACCAAATTTAAAGTGCATATAAATTGTTTCTTTACTCTCCAGTCATAGATTACCTAATACAGTTTATTGTCGGCTCGTCTAAGTAGAATCTAGAGAGACTCATGAACTCCTGAGTCCTGAGTCCTGACGCAGCATTTAAAATGGCACAAGATGTTTTGTGGAATATACCTACTCGTAGCTGTTCGATTCTAATAAAACAATCACAACTACTTCAATACCCAATTTAATATTCGAAATTGCCTAACTACAATATCACAAAATATTATAATTAATAATATGACTCACATTACACGTATCACATAGACGACCCTAAAATATACTGCAATATTTATTTAAATTTATTTAACAATTAGCTTTCTTGTAAAAAAATATGAATAAGACGTCTTAAATCATTCAAAACATTTTTAAAACATGCTTTTAATTGTCCGCCATATTGAATTTAGTGTGACGTCATTTTTATTCTTCGCAGCAAACCCATTTAATTAATACCCTTATCATTGCTATATTAGATTTAGGGAGTCCGCCATATTAGATTTAGAATGACGTCAATTATCTTACCATGATGCCATCCAAACATTCCAAATAAAAACGTGTACCTATATGCAAAATTTCAGCTCAATTTGTTGGAGCTATACCAGTTTCAAAATTCAGTTGCATGATTTTGACCTAAGCAAACCCACAAACATTGCAAACTTGTAAAAAAGCTTAGCATTATAAGACAGTTACTATTTATACATATTTTTAGGGCTCCGTAGTAAAAACACAAATAATCCCAATTTCAAAATTTCAAAACAAATAGGTATAAGTCTTGTACTAAGTTGAAAGGTAAAGTGATAGCAATCTGTTACCGTTAAGTAGGTACAACGGTAGATATCTAAGTAGGTATATGCTTCTAAAAAAAACTGATTCGTTTCGTTGAGCGACACCACCATATATTATTAAGTCTATGAGTAACACTTAATTTAATAGGTGTTTTTAAAATCATGAGGTTTTTAAGAAAGATCACCGTCTACGAACTAAATGACAGCCAAAATTGGTGGCAATTCTTATGGCTACAGAACCCTATCTTACGCTCATTCTGACACGCACTTGACCAGTTATTAATTGAAACAATTATTTATTAGTGTCTAAGGAATCAATAAACCTAATTGAACAAATTTGTACTAATCGCATATTCCAGCTGTATGTACTCATTGCGCCTTAATTTTAACATTCTGCATGTGCTCCTCCCGGAATCCTCGGTTCATATGGGCGCCGATCTTTATTCTCAGCCACTCGGGAGCCAATTTTATGAAGAAATACTGGAACAAAAAATAAGAATTGATACGAATGAAATTAACACTTGCTGATGCTTGTGCCTTTGTCCGTCGGTAAAAAGTAGCCTAGATGTGTTACTCCAGACTATAATCTATCTCTGTGCCAAACATCAAGATCCGTTCTGGTCTAGACTGGCCGTCTTACTAGAGACGCCGTTCTGGCGTTTTTGAGTAACAAACATCCATTCATCCATACATCCAAATGTTCCCATTTAAAATATTAGTATCTAGTGATAAGCTATAGGCAAACATATCTTTTGAGTTTTGAAATACTAGCTGATGGGTGCAGCCTCGTTCATGTCATCCTCATCATTTCAAACCTTTATCGACTCGCTATTAAGCATGAGTCTCGTCTATGAACGAGAAAGGTTTGGGTATAGTCTACCACGCTGGGCAGAATTGGATTACCGTGTTCTTAACTGGTGTCGGTATATTAATGCGGGCCCTTGCCATTAGTTTCTTGACCTTTTGTATATATCCACCTTATGCTGCATCACTACTTCCAGCAAGTCTGATTGCAGCCAAGCGCTATTCTATAAATTAAACAGAAAATATCTCTAAGAAAATACAATCCCACAAACTTATCTAACTCGTCGACAGCGTCTCTAGTAGATTATTGAAAAATAATCTACTAGCTAGAAAACTATACAGGCATCAAAATTAGTTCCAATTTTGGCAATCGGGTCAGATAAGTTTGATGGACTATAGGCAATACCTGAATGCCATGGAGCCAGTACCCCGTAGTGTTCTGCACTCTGCCCAGCGTGTAAGCGGCGTAACGCGCGTACGTGGGCGCGTCCGGTACCAGCAGACTGCCGTCCAGCAGCCGCTGAGAGAAGGTGTTCATCTTAGTGGACACGAACAGCGGCGATACGTGCTGGACGTGGATGCCTAGAGGGGCGTACTCCTCGCGGATCGCGAACGTGAAGTTACGGACGTACACCTGGAAAGGATAAAGTGATCGGTTTATTGACAAAGCTGCATGGAAGCAACCGGCCTCGCATCCAGTGACCCACAAGTCAGTGTAATACTTGTAACGTGTGTGTTGTGTTGTCTACTTATTGTAACCTTTTCTTTTCTATGAAAAGAGCAACTGCTGAGTTTCTTGATGGCTCTTCTCAGTAGAATAATTTTCCGAACCGGTGGTAGAGTCAGTTGCCCTACATGAAATAAATAAATAATTTATCATTTATCATCGAAAGAAAGAAGGAACAAGCGTTTCTTTGCAACCACAGTTAAAGTAATGGTTAGAAATATTTGAGACAAAAATATGACGACGAAGGAACTAAAAGTTTAATTCGCTATAATCTGCCAAAGCAGACAAATCTATGTGGTACAGCTAAGCGTGTGGTAAGCTATACAGCTTGCGATGTTCACTGCCCAGTAAGCCAGCAATTCACACCGGCACAAAACCACACAAATCTTCCAAATTATTTCACTCATTGTCGACAATGCACGACTGTAAAGATTGATCGAGTCAACATCTTCCGCAGTTGCTCCGGTGTCAGAGTGATACGTACTTTGAGAATAATTATTTTGAAGATTTGTGTAGTGTGGTGCTGTTTTTGAATTGCTGCCTTACTGGTACTTGATGTCCAGAAAGTGTTCTGTGTAGGTATCAATCTATACTATATCTATACTAATATTATAAAAAGGTAAAGTTTGTGAGGTTGTAGGAGGTAATACCTGGAACTACTGAACCGATTTTGAAAATTCTCGTACCAATAGATAGCCACATTATTTGTGAGTGTCATAGACTATATATTAACCCGAAAAATTTGAGGAGTTCCCATGGGAATTAAAAGAAACTTATTACACGCGGACGAAATCGCTGGCATCTGCTACATACTTTGAACTTTTATTATACGTGTCATGGACTCCACAGTGACATGACGGTGATGAATACCTTAGTAGCAGCATACACAGCCATCAGTGGTAGCGGCTGCAGCTCAGACCCTGAAGACACGTTGACGACAGCCCCGCGCCCTCTGGCAACCATTGAAGGCAGCACCATACGCGTCATCGACGTCACAGCCACCACGTTGACGTTGATGATCTCCCACGCTGTGGCGGTGGGCAGCTCGCATAACGGCATCGGATACTCGTATTGCTTGCCGACATTGTTCACTGAAAACAAAATAACTGGTAACACGTGGCACAAAAGAATTCCAGGACCAACGACAGGTAGAAGAAAACCAGTCATAGTTACAGGTGTTTCGCATGACATTTTTTTATTGCAAGATAGGCTTGCGCTTCACGAAAATATTGCATATAATGAAAAGCAATGATGAGGATGGAGCGCGCTTGCCTAAAAAACGCCTAGGCCTATTCACTCTTGCCTTGAAGGTATTTAAGTCATACAGTTTCCACGGTGTAAGGTGAGATCAGAAAACGGGGAAGGTGGTATTATATTAAATAACTCCTCAGAACATTCTTTAACAGAATACTCTCCTGTAAACTCGATAGAATACACAAGCAGCACTGACGTTTCTTAAGTTTTGGGGCTATCTACGAGTCGAACTACCCGCTTTTGTGTCCGGTCTGATGGAAGGAGCTGGTACTGGGGTGCTCCGGCCCAAAGGAGTGAGCAGTACTTCATAATATTATGGTACTAAGTAAGTTATAAACCATCAACAGAGAGACAGATAAAAAGTAGCAGATAAGTAAGTATCACATGAATACATATTTTGAAATCATCGTCGTCATCGTCTCAACCAAAACGTCCACTCCAGAACTAAGACCACGAAACACGGTCTAGTGCCGCTTGCTTCCAGGGACTCCTAGCTAATTATCGCGCTTGAGATCGTCCGTCCACCTAGTGGGGGTCGTCCGCCAACGCATCCATCCGCTTTATGTATGTATGTATGTATGTATGTATGTATGTATGTATGTATGTATGTATGTATGTATGTATGTATGTATGTTTGTTTGTTTGTATGTATGTATGTATGTATGTATGTATGTATGTATGTATGTATGTATGTATGTATGTATGTATGTATGTATGTATGTATGTATGTATGTATGTATGTATTATACATATATTCCACCATAACTTCTATATGCCTGAACCGATATTAATAAATGAGGTATCGTTAGAATCCCTAGCTTATTCCGGGCGACATAAGTTAGTAAAATTTTAAAAAAAATTGATGGGGTGACCATGACCATTAAAGACTAAACTTGAAAAAAAATATTCAAAAATAAGATTAACTATACAATCGATCATCTAGAAAATGATGAGTAGATTCCAAAAATATATACACTGTAGTTCAATATGCAGAGATTCACAAAAAAATATCATTTAATAAAAATGTGAATAAGATTCCAAGGCTTTAAATGCACAAATCGCTTCTTATGGAGGTAAACTCCAAAAATAATATGGCAGGGCAGTCGTATTTTTTAATTCGTTAAATTAAGTTCACTTGTTTTTATCTTTAGACTAGCGCTTGGCTGTAATCAAACTAGCTGGAAGAAGTGATGCAGCCGTAGGTAGAGCGCGCTTGCCGAGAAGATATCTATTCACCCTTGATTTGAAGATACCAATAGGTACTTTAAGTGGATGGAAAAATGGAACGCTTATGTTCCATATCCTAGCGGTCCGAATTAGAAATGAGGAAGCAAATCTTTTCGCGATTTCCGGGGAACTCTTATTGAACTAACTATTGCACCTACCTAATATTCCAATGGGAATGTCTTTGAGCTCTTTCTCAATGTGCTGGTACACTTCAGTACCTTTGGCGAAATCTGCGACGATTATCTTCGTTTTCACGCTGTGGAGCTTCTCTGCAACATTAATTATCAATTACCTCATAAGTCACTTTGATTCTGTTAATCGGTTTAATATTTAATTAATAAAATAGAATAGCTGACACGTCTTCACTTGGCTGGAATTTTCGAAAATATACTTTCTTAGTGGCTACATAATAGCTGCCTGTATGCAAAATTTCAGCCCGATCCGTCCAGTGGTTTAGGATGTGCGTAGATAGATAAGTCACCTATTCGTCCTATATAGGTGTTTAAAAGATTGAGAGATTTAAAAACATATTTTTCTTTAAATCACTTAAATTGGGTATTTGACAGTACTATTCATATAAATTATTTTTTAGTGATTATTAAATAACTAGAGGATCTCCCAAAAGTCGTAATATCCGCGTCCCCTAATAGTTTTATGTTGAATAACTATTAAAGTAAAAAAGTGCGTCGAACTTTAATGACGTCACATTTCAGAATTTCATATAAATCCCATACTTAGGATGCGTATTGACGTTTGAAAAAAAGTCGCTGATTTGAGTATTTGTCAAATACCCAATTGAACATAGCTGTCCTTAGGTAGGATTTAGAAAGTTTAGCTTGCCCCGAAAGAGGCGAAAAAGACCCCATGAGACCTGTTCCACAAAATCATACTAATATTAAAATGCGAAAATGTGTTTGTTTGTTGGATTATTGGTTTGTCCTTCAATCACGCCGCAACAAAGCAACGGATCGACATTTCTTTTCATGGGTATAGTTAAGGACCTCGACAGTGACATACGCTACTTTTCTTCCGGAAAATGAAGGAGTTCCCGTGGGAATTGAAAAAACTTATTCCACTCGGACGAAGACGGGGGCATCAGCTAGTATATAATAATAGTTTGTACCTACTATTACGCGAGCCACAAAAGCAACGCGAGGCTATAAAAATAGCAAAAGTTAAAAAACTACGCGAAAACGTAGGCCACGTGAAAGAGGGAACGTAGGCTTGATACTGTCGTGTCGTGTCGTATCGAGTCGCATTGTCGCGTTTTACTGGCTAAAGATTTTTATTATGCAGGAACGCGACCTTGAAACCTTTAAAGTCAGCGGTACAGATAAGTACTAGATAGATATCAAATTAAATCAAATAATCCTTTATTCAATTTAGGTAGGTACACTGTAGGTACACATATTGACGTCTCGTTACTTAATTATAAAATACGATGGTGATAATTAGTTACGGTATCATAACCCATAAAACGGCAAGACTAAAAATATAGATATAACATTTGTTTTATGCATTTTCTTGGTTCATGATGATCTCTGGACTTAGGGAAAAATATTTAAAAAATATATATGATTTTCCATTTTCGAGAAAATTTACGGGTCCCACAGTATACGATTCCGATTACACTACTCCATTACGGGTACCATAGTGTACGTTGCCGAGTAGACTAAGAAATACTTAGTATAGAATAACACTAAAAAAATAGAAAAAAAGCATTTGTTATGGAATTGACGGAGAGTTTTGCAATTTTTGAGCGCTTACCAAAAAACTTATTAACATTTTACAGAATAAACCCTATTTTTCATGGTTTATAATAGCGATATCAGGCATTTTTCTCTTGAATTTCCTGAAAATGACCAATGCAGATAAATATTGTCTACAGGTCAATAAGTTACCCTCTAGCCATAAAAAATAATAATTATAATGTAAAACTGTATCGAAATTTGTTTGTGAAGTCCCTGTAAATCTCATAACACAGATCAATGCCTGAATGTATAATTATAATAGAAATATAAAGAACCAACTTATTTTTTTTTATCTTTTTTGCTATTATTGTTTTGGTTTTAAAAGCACTAAGCCCTATAACTAGCTTTAATTTATAGCTACTGATGGGAAAAAAACGACTGTATAGAATTCAGGGTGGGTGTTAGCCTCTCGATTGTTTGTTGAAAGGTATGGGAAAACTTCATCGAATATTAGTGTGTATTAGGACATTTTCATAGTTTTAAATATTATGTAATCGAATAAATGCCTCATTATAATCCGTGTCATATGCTAAAATTTCAAGATTTTCGTAAGAAAAATCTAATGAAGGTATCATAACAAAAGAAGAATGTGATTCTTAATGTATCACTGTCAGAATTAAACCTTTAAATTATCAGAACATGCATTAATTGATGCAAATAAAGAATACGTGCTTTATACAACCACACCTACATATAAAAAGTACAAAAAAATAGTGACAAAATGATCTTAAAAGGTTTGAATGTATGCTGCCAACTTGCCAAGAAATTTGCAACGTATCTCACGGTACCCGTTACTCGTATTCGGTAGCAACTGCAACAGGAACCACGGGGCACGTAACTACACTTTTCTGAACCTATAATTTTATTATTCTGGATTGATGAACAAAATATGATATTGCAATCTGTTGTGTGACATTTATTCTTTCAATTTATAGTGAAAAATATCTTGTTAACATCTTGTTAATGCAAAAAATTAAAAAAATCCGATTAAACTTAACCGTGCTGTTCCAAAATACTGTCGCTTAGACTCTATTTTAAATTTGGCGAATATATTTTATTTGTACGAGCACTAATTATTTTTTCTACAGATCTCAATTATGTATAAAAAAAATATAGATATCGCAAATAAATCTTTCAGGTTATTAAATAATTCTCAGATTTTAAAAGAAACTAACGTATCCCAGGTTTTCCGTTATCGATTTAAGGGTTAAAGCTACGAGGGTTCCAAACGCGCCCTGGGCCCACAAACTCAGCTGGGTTTTTTTTCATTATCACCAATAATATATTTCATGATACCAACCAATCTCCTCGGCGACTGTCTTCAGCTTGTCAGGGTTTCTGCTGATCAGCACCACATTAATGCCTCTCTCCGCCAGCTCCAGCGCGTACTGTTTGCCGATGCCGTCGGTACTGCCGGTGACAGCTGGAAATTGCAATAACATCCCTTAACATAACATTGTCTTTAGTCTAGGCAACGGGGCGGTCCGTTGTATGGAGACCCCGCATTAAATCCTCAGTCGGTGAAACTTGACAGGGTTTTAATATTGGATGACCCAAAATTTACACAAAAATATCTACCAAAAAAAGCATCTAGTAGTTAGGTTAGGTTAGGTGCATACCTAAAACTTAATACTGTCAGCTTTACATTTAAAGTTGAATTGAATTTTACAAAAGTTAAAAGATTGTTAATTTATTTATTGATGAAGGTTCTATTGTACTGACTCATTCGATGTATTTCACTCAGTCAGTTCGTTCCCAACGCCAAATTGGAATAACTTGTCATACGAATGTTTTACCATCGGTAAGGCAGTCTCCACCGAGACTCAAACGATTATTGAATACCTTTGGTGTTTAGATCGTTATTTTTGATTACGAGCCTGCAGTAGCAACTGCGGCCTGGTCAATGGTTTGATACTGTGGTATTGCTTAACTAAGTTTTATAAATTAACTAATTACATTAAATCTCTCGTGGTTAGAGTAAAAACATATCCCATCAAAAACATAAATGTAAAATGAGAGCCAAGTTCAAAATTGTGATATATATGCCTTGGTTGTTGACTTCAGCGACAAAAGAAGTGAGATCTAAATGGGTGCCAAGTTCAATGGTCAGTCCTGCAATTTATATATCCCATCAAAAACATAAAATGTTGAAGACTAAGGCTTTGGCTTGGCTAGTTTTCATATACGAATTATAGCGTTCACAAGTTGTAAAGCTGTAAGTTCTTATTTTATTCTTCCGAAAATTTGGCTTGCTGGTAGAAACTGTACTTTTAGGTACCTACTTAATAATAATTCGTATATGGAAACTAGCCAAGCCAAAGCCTTAGTCTTCAACATTTTATACTAAGTTATAAGAAGAAATGATATTTTAAGTTGTTATAAAATATTATATTATGTTGTTATAAATAAATTTCAGGACTGACCATTGAACTTGGCACCCATTTAGATCTCACTTCTTTTGTCGCTGAAGTCAACAACCAAGGCATATATATCACAATTTTGAATTTGGCTCTCATTTCACATTTATGTTTTTGATGGGATATATAAATTGCAGGACTGACCATTGAACTTGGCACCCATTTAGATCTCACTTCTTTTGTCGCTGAAGTCAACAACCAAGGCATATATATCACAATTTTGAACTTGGCTCTCATTTTACATTTATGTTTTTGATGGGATATCATTACTTTTTGTACAGAAATTATTGAACTCAATCTCAAACTCAAAACATATTTATTCAAAATATGTACCTACAAAGTACACCTTCTGAACGTCATGCTTACAGAGCATAAGACGTGATGGTGATAATTAACTACGATATCTTAAAACTAAAGCTACGAGGGTTCCAAACGTGCCCTGGTCTGAGAAGAGCCCGCAATAAACTCCGCTTTTTTTTTATTATCACCATCTCACTAATATTTGAAATTATATATATGTACTTATAATATAACATTACATAATCAGCCGTTGTAACAATTCATACCCATGCCTTGCTATCATTCAAATAATCCTTTACACTGTAATAGGACTTTTCTATTAGTTTAGTTTACGTTTTACATTAGTAGGTACTTATTATTTGGTGTAAGGTCAGTGTGTCACCCACCAGTAATTCTATTGTACGACTCATTGTACAAGATAATTAAAGACGAGAATTCTCAAGAAAAATATATAGTGTACCTAGAGTTACACTGACATTGACAGATTACATCTATGGTCAGACTACCTCTACAGCACATTTCTACATCTCATCAATTTTGATTGCAAAAGTTCAAAATCAAAAGTTTTTTGTGAAACATTGAAAACAAGCACGGTAAACAGTCGATATCACTAAAACCACTATAAACAATGAATACAAATCACAATGACTGACAGCTTGAACTGACGACTTCAAATACGTTTCTTCTTCTTTTCTGTCAATGACGTTTCGTTGCACAAAATGCATGAATACGAAGGTAAGGTTTTAATGCAACTATATTATTATTCATTATTATTTACATTCAAATAATAATTATGTGTCATTTTCAATAGTTAAGGAGTTACTACCACCGCTTAAAGCAGTATTGTTTCAAACTAACGGTTGAATGTCACGTACTTTGACGTCCTTAAAATAATGATTATAACACTACAACATAAACGTCAACAATATTAAAATAATACGGCTTTAAGCAATGGTAGCATGCCTCGTGTCAGAGTTTTGATCTATACCTTTGATCATAAAAATGACGATTTTTGTACGTTTATATCTAAATAATCATTTGAGGTGTGCTTATGAAATTTGGAGCACATATGTATCTCACGGGTCTCAATATATGCGCCAAATTTGACATGTTTATGTGAAATAGTTTTTGAGTTATGAGGGGGTCAAAAGTGGCTCCAAATGGTTCGTGTAATATTACACACGGTGCTGCTCGCCAGTTTTTTTGAACTTTGGCTGGACACGCTTCCGCGTGTCTTGATTAAAATTGTTTTATTAATACCTACTTCTGGATTGTCTCCAACAATACTTATGACTAAATATTTTCTCGATTTCTTTTTAAAATAATAGAAGGGAGTAAGTTTATTTACACTCAAAACCAAAATATCAAATGAAATAATCATGCAGAACGTTGATATTTAAACCGATTTTATTATCAAATCGAAACTGCGTTTACGCGATAATGTACCTACCTACCTCCCAGCTTTAACAATTGGGTATAGCATAAAAAACCTTATTTCTTTTCTGATTTTTTATTGGATATTTATATTATACGTTTAACTTATGACACTTTATCATACTATAAAGTTTCGTCGCTTGAGGAATTATTTTTGGGTCTTATTTTGGTCAACTAGCTTCATTGCCTAGAGTCTAGACTACTTTCACATCGTTGACATCTGTGATTATTGGATAGAAGTAGGCTTTACTTTGCGGAAGTCAATCTTCACAATCGAGCAGTGAAACGTACTGTTACATCCCTAGCTACTAAGGCGTATATTGCTGACCTTTCATATAGCATTTTGACCCACTATTCGAGATTGACGCGAGACAATAACGTGTTAATCAGCAATATATTGCCTATAAAAGCAGTTAATTCGAAATCTCTAGTCGTTCTGGTAATTAGCCAAATTGCTACCCACATACGGACCTGGTTTCTGCCTGCCGGACTGGAATAGCAATAAAAGCTAAGGCCCTGAACCAAAATATCGCCGAAAAACCTTCTCGAGGTCCTCGCGAGTCGCGACAAGTGATGTAGTAAATCTTATTTATTTTGTGAGATATATTAAAATTATCTCAATTAATAAACTACAGTTCGAGTACTCGTGTTTTTATACGACTGCCTGAAAAAAGGAGTATATTGTTTTCAGGGTTCATGTATTATGTATGTATGTATGCAAGTATGTATGTATGTATGTATGTATGTGAGTTTGTATATTCCACCATAACTTCTATACGCCTAAACCGATTTTGATAAATGAAGTATCGTTAGAATCCCTAGCTTATTCCGGGTGACATAGGCTAGTAATATTTAAAAAAAATTGATGGGGTGACCATGGTCCCGCATTAAAGACTAAAGTTGAAAAAAAATATTCGAAAATAAGATTAACTATATAATCATCATCTAGAAAATGATGAGTAGATTCCAAAAATATATAACATTATAGTTCAATATCCAGTGATTCACAAACAAATATCATTTAATAAAAATGTGAATAAGATTCCAAAGGCTATATATGCAAAAATCGCTTCATAAGGTAAACTCCGATAATAATATAGCAGGGCAGTCGTATTTTTAAATTCGTTAAATTATTTTTTTTATTACCTTTATAAACCACCGAGTGCTTGGGACTAACAGTACGTTGAGAGTAGTTTGGAAGATTTCTGTAGTGTGGTGAATATCGCGGGCTATAAGTGCGGTATACACACTGTAGTACCACATGTAGAATAACTTATTATCGCGGATTATAGCGAATTAAACTTGGTTCTTTTATAATCTGTGATTAATAAATGGTACTCTAAAAGATTGTGAAAGTTACACCGACTTCACTGTGGAGTGTGGACGCGAACAGTCTGCCAATGGTATTATTATGATTATCAGCAAAACGCTGTGACTATGTTAATTCGTTAGTGGTAAAATTTGAAATGTAAATATTAATTCTATGGCAGACGTAAGTATTTGCTGTCAATACACGCGATTGAGGATTGTTTACTTTAACAACATTGATATATAATTTTAGTACCTACTAGCAGACTTGACCGCACTTCTTCCGTGTGAAATAAGTTTTTTTAAATTCCCAGGGGAACTCCCTAATTTTTCGGGAAAATATATAGCCTAACACTCACAAATAATGTGGCTTTGTAGTGATCCAGAGATTATCCCCCGTACAAAGTCACAAACTTTTTTTTTTTTTTTTATCCACTACAAGTTAGCCCTTGACTGCGATCTCACCTGATGGTAAGTGATGATGCAGTCTAAGTCTAACTCACAAACTTTACTTCTTTTTAATATTAGTATAATATAACTTCGACAGTACGCATAATAATTTAAATGCTTATTAAATAAAATCATCATCATCCCATTTAATACCCAATTCAACAATGTTTTTTATCCCACTATAAGTTACAAAGTTAGTTACAATTGCGATCTCACCTGATGGTAAGTGATAATGCAGTCTAAGATGGTAGCGGGCTAACCTGTTATTGCAGTTATTTTAAACCCATTCCCCTAGTTGGTTTCAAAACGGCATCGTACCGGAACGTTAAATCGCTTGGGGGTACGTCTGTGCCAACAGGGTTGTAACTAGCCACGGCGGAAGCCTCCCACCAGACCCTGCCGGGAATCGAACCCGGGAACTCCCACGTTAAGCCAACAGCGCTCAACACTGCTCCAGGGAGGTCATCGAAATTAAAAAGAATTTAAGAGTGAAATAGATTTTATTACCAACATAGTTTTTAAGGCCCATTGTTACTAACACGTTCTATGGATTTATTATCTGAAGTAAAAGTTCATTTATTATTATTTAATCCCGGAAAAATAAAGAGTACAAAAATCCATTATAAAATAATAATTCACGCGGGGTAAAACCTATGTAAGTCCACGCGTCGGCATCATCGCAGCATCATCTAGTGTGTTTTTGTTCATAAGTTTAACTTATTAAAGGCCATTCTGCATTCATATAATATTAATAATAATAATTGTTACGATAAACAAATAAATTAAGACCTTGACAGGCATGTAGGTATAATTAAAATGTGTGGATAAACTGCTCTAAGGCTTTTTTCAGACGTGCCACAACTCCAATCAGACTTTTTTCTCTCTCTCTGAAACCCCCGATATTTTTCATTTTTTATTTTTTATTTTTCGGGGTCTTTGTGTATCACGGTCAATTTATAAACAAAATTAAAAATAATAAAATTACCCCAACCAGACTAGGTACTGTGGCAAAAATGAAAAGTGAAAAGAAGATGAAAGTTACTATTACTTATTTCATCTGTGACTTAAAAAATCTTGAAAGGGCCCAAATCTTCATAAACCAGTTTCGGAAAGCGATACTGGCCCCGTGGGTATACCTGACCCCGATGCGGTGGCGCAACAGCCAAATGTCACATTGTTGCGCCAAGCTGTTGCGCATGCGCAGAGATGCCTTCGAGGCGACGACCTTGAAGACGAGTTCAAGCCATAATATTGGAAACGTAAAAACAGTGTTTCACAGGTTGCAAAAACTTATATATTATGTCACCGTAAGATTGCAAAAACCGTTAGATTGTAGTATAACTAGCGAAATTGTAAACTGTCGACAGGTGAATCGTAAAATGTACTGAGTGTAATTTTTTGATATATTAATTGTATTTACAAGATACAAGAAAGCTCTTGTCTCTTTCTTGTAGGTTAGATTAGGTTCGACATAAATAATCAGGTAGTGCCCGGTCTGCAGCCACTTAGGTTTTATCGTATTTATATACCTAACAGATTACAATCTACCGAAAAATAATGCGTTAAATTGTAATCTTTGTTTGCAATTTCGAGAGTTAGATTATCATCTAACGGTTTTTACAATGTTACGGTGACATATACAAATAATAATTCTTTATTTTCCGGGGTAAAAAAGGCTGTTTTCCCGGGATGCAACCTCTCTCTGTACCAAATTTAATCAAAATCTGCCCCATCCATTGCCACTTCAGCCACATAATAGGTAATATGTAGTTGACAATCTTCGACTTCGCAACACTTAGAGCTATGTCGGTAGCTTAATGAAGTACCTACCTAAACTCACTCGTTGGTCTAGTCAGTAGTGGGTAGCAACTTAGCATGTTCGACTGCGGCTAACGAGGTCCCGGGTTCGAATCCCGGGTCGGGCCATAATTAAGTATTGGGTTTTCTAACAAAAAAAATCTCAGTACTAGCCCGGAGTTAGGAAGTCGGCGGTGCCTCGGAGAGCACGTAAAGCCATCAGTCCTGCGCCTGACCTCTCTCCGTTCGTGTCGGATTTTCCATCCGATCGGGCTATGAGAGAAAAGGAAAGAGTAGGTACACCTGAGTTTACGCACACACTAGTGCACTATAATATCTCCCGCGCAGATGGCTAATCTCTCAGGAGATTGACCGCCGTGGCCGAAATTCGGTCGGGAGGACATTTACCTACCTAATCGATTTACTTTTGCAACTCCTATCATAAGTTTCATGGTTAGGCATTTATTCATAACCGGTTTAATGTTTACGCACATGTGTATTTTGCATATATTATAATTTATATTGCAGTTGAATAGCCGGCACCTATTGGATTTGAAGGTGAACTATTTGAAATACCTAATCCATACTTTCACCCATGACACCCAAAATATGTCAGCTGATTGCAATAACCTCTCATACAAAATTTTTAAACATTACATATCTTATTATATCTAAAATTCTCGTGTCACAATTTTAGTACTTAACCATATTCCTCCGAAACGGCTTGACCGATTTTTATGAAATTTTATATGCATATTCAGTAGATCTGAGAATCGGCTACTATCTATTTTTCATACCCCTAAAACACCTCAATCCACGCGGACGGAGTCGCGGGCATCAGCTAGTAACTACATATACCTAATTAACTAGGTAGATTATCTATATCCTTTATAGAAATCACAGCATGCGATCAGAACACATCGTGAGGAAATCTGCACGCCCGAGATCTCTTCATAATGTTCTCAAATGTGTGTCAAGTCTGCCATAGGCCAGTGTGGTGGACTATGGACATACCCTTCACATTCTGAGAAAGGCTCGTGCTCAGTAGTGAGCCTGGGTTGTCACGATGATAAGGAGTATCATATCATATCATACTGTGATATTATAAATTCGAAAGTGTGCTTGTTTGTTAGTTTGTTCTTCAATCATGCAACGCGAAGTGTACGAAGTGTATATTTTAGTGTAGAGCCGAAACAAAATAGAGTCGCACGCTAAGTAGGCAACGTGCAGCCTATCTAACAGTTATGCAATGTCATCTTGCAAGCAGATGAGAATAATCTTTAGAAAGTTTCGCCATAAGTGCTTCGTAACATGTAGTTTATAGTCATTAATGCGCTAGGTATTTTATGGTCTTCAATAATGTAACTTATCTAGTTTGTACTCTGTACCTAGTCATTCATATTATATAATACAATATTTTACGGCCTTAAATAGTGTATTTTGTAGTTTGTATTTTGTAACGGTCTTCAAAACATCTTCAAAGCATTGAAAAATGAAATGGTTGTCTCTTAATCAGAGGCAAGAGAGACATTAACAGTTAGATATATAAACTCTTTATTGCTTCACAAAACAAAACATTGTAACAACAAGTGAAATTAATTTAACGAATTAAAAAATACGACTGGCCTGCCATATTATTTTTGGAGTTTACCTCCCTAAGAAGCGATTTGCATAATATAATATAGCCTTTGGAATCTTATTCACATTTTAATTAAATGAGAATGTCAATGAGATGTCAATGAAAAAATTTTGCTCGCTTCAAAATTTTTATTTATAAATATTGGGCTCGGTATTTTGGATTATTATTGGCATCAAATTGGCGCTTATTCGCGAAATACCCCGTGGTATTATTTTCATTGTGTTTTGAAATGGGATATTAACAGTAGTTTTTGTTTCAGAGCGAGGCGTTGCCACGCGGTGTCGCGGTTTCCAGGGGCCTCAGCGGGCAGTCGCCTGCTCTGCAGGCCTCCTGGTTGCCGTTGCCGGGGCTTCGCGCGCTTATAGACGCTATTGTGTAGTGTTTTAGTTTTTTTTTTTCTTTCTTTTGTTGTGTTGTGAAGTATGATCCCTAGTGCTTCTCAAGTTGAGTACATAGAATGCCCACACTGTAGCGATGGCAGGCTGTTTAAAGGTCGTAAAGGCCTTAATATACATATCGCACGATGTCACGGACCACCAGCAAGGCCTTTAACTTGCCCAAATTTCATGTGCGATCAAACGCAAACAGGAAGTCAAAACCAGGTAACCTTCGAAATTTTATTATCCAAGTATAGTCAAAATATTCCTTTAATAAAACGCATTCCGCGAGGGGCGAGGATATCATTGGCTAGATCCTTATCACATACAATCCAAAATGTCTTATCAAATTCACTTTTGGCTTGGCAAAATCTTTTTTTGTTTTCATATAAACATTTTTCAGTAGATAAATCAGAAAGCGGGTCGTTATGTTCAAAATTGAAAAAAAATTGTTCGGTTGATCGCGTTTTCCAAATTCCTGACTGCTCATTTCGAACACAAAATTACAATTTGAAAAAAATTGTGGAAAACAAGGTTATGGATGGGGATCTTAAAAACGCAGCCCGCATTTTGTTTTCTAATGATACGCTGGCTCCATTTAATGATGAAACGCTAGAAGCCTTACGTGACAAGCATCCTTTACCAAATCCCGACTCTTTACTTCCAGACCCACCTTCAAACGTTTCATTTTTACAGATAAAGGATGAAGAAACTTACGCTGCGATAATGTCATTCTCCAGTGGCTCTGCTGGTGGCATGGACGGCATAACACCACAACATCTAAAGGATCTTGTGGGTGTTACTGCTGGGGACGCCGGCAAGGCGCTTCTGAGCGACATTACCAGACTTTGTAATTTTATGTTATCTGGCGAGGTAAATTCATCCTTTTTGCCATTCCTTTACGGCGCGAGGCTCTGTGCTTTTAATAAAAAGGACGGTGGGATCCGGCCCATCGCTGTTGGCTGCACTTTTCGCCGTTTGGCATCAAAATTAGCGTGTAGACACATAGTTTCGACCCTAAAGGATAAATTCCAACCCATTCAAGTTGGATTTGGCAGTAAAGGTGGTTGTGAGGCAGCGGTGCATTCGGCTCGTACTTTCTTATCGAATGGCGAGGTTGAGGTACTGCTGAAAGTAGACGTAAAGAATGCTTTTAATTCATTGGACAGGGCAACTCTGCTTAACGAAGTTTCAACACAGCTTCCCGAAATTTACCCGTATGTTTGGCAATGTTACAGCTCTGCTTCTAAATTATTTTTTGGAGATGGCGATATTAAGTCCTCTGTAGGTGTTCAGCAAGGGGATCCTTTAGGTCCAGCCCTGTTCAGCTTAGGGATCCACAACCATATCTCAAATTTAACATCAAAATTTAACATATGGTATCTTGACGATGGAACCATTGGAGGCAACGTGGATGACGTTCTTAAAGATCTTAACAATGTTAAGCAGCAATTTGGCAAAATTGGTTTAGAACTAAATTTTTCCAAATGTGAACTGTTTTTCACAGAAAAGCTATCGCAAGATAGAATATCATCGGCCTCCGAATTATTTAATGAAATTGCCCCTAATATTAAGATTCTTGATAAACATTCACTTTGTCTTCTTGGTGCTCCTCTTTTTAACGAAGCCATACAACCAATCTTGGACAAAAAAGTCAGAACATTTTCGGCACATTCTGACAAATTGGGCGCTCTAAATTCTCACATTGCATTTTCGATCCTAAAATATTGCCTTTTTGTACCTAAATTAATTTATATTCTCCGTGCGAGCCCAATTTGGAAATTTCCTGGACTACTCGATATCATGGATGCCACCTTAAGAGATACGCTAGAAAAAATTCTAAATTTATCTTTTGATGATCAGTCTTGGAATCAAGCTACTTTACCGGTCAAGTATGGTGGCATCGGCGTGAGAAAAATTTCCAGTGTTGCTCTTCCGGCTTTTTTGTCCTCTGTGCATAGTATAAAAGAGCTTAGTTCTCAGATTCTTAATTCTAATTCAGTTTCACTGACCTATGCCACAGAGGCCTTAGAGAGTTGGAAGGTCAGGTGTCCCAATGACGATATCCCGAAGGAATGTTTCACACAAAAACTTTGGGATGTGCCGTTGGTTCGGCTGACACATACAAATTTGGTTCAAAATCTTACAAGTGAAAGAGATCGAGCAAGGCTTCTAGCCTTATCTGAAAAAGAATCCGGGTATTGGCTTCATGCCTTGCCATCGAAAAATCTCGGCACTCTTTTAGATAATGAAAGTTTTCGTGTGGCTCTAGGTCTCAGATTGGGAACACCCCTGTGCTTCGAGCACAGATGTCCGTGTGGAAAAGAGGTTGATAAATTTGGAATTCACGGACTCTCTTGCCAAAGGAGCGCTGGTAGGCTTTTTCGGCATGGCTCTCTCAATGATACGATCAAAAGGGCTCTTGCCACCATAGATATTCCTGCGCTCATTGAGCCGGCAGGGATTAGTCGGGATGATGGCAAGAGACCTGATGGATTGACGCTGGTTCCCTGGGAACGGGGACGGGCGCTAATGTGGGACGCAACATGCGTAGACACATTGGCCCCGTGTCATATCAGGGAGACAGCATCAAGGCCGGGAGCCGCAGCAGAAAAGGCTGAAACCGGCAAGCGGCGGAAGTATGCCTCTCTCATAGAGAGTTACATATTTGTTCCGTTTGCCGTGGAGACCCTTGGGCCGTGGAGTCTTAGTGCCAAAAATTTTTTGCGAGATATTTCACCGCGGTTAATTGCCTCATCTGGTGACAGAAGGGCTGGCTCATTTTTTGCGCAAAGGATCAGCCTGGCTGTCCAGCGCGGAAATGCAGCCAGCATTCTTGCCACCATTCCACGTGGGCATGATTTATATAGTAATTAGGTTAGGCTAGCTACCATTAAGTTCTATTGTATTATTTTAAATAAAAAAAAAAAAAAAAATTAAATGATATTTTTTGTGAATCACTGGATATTGAACTATAGTGTTATATATTTTTGGAATCTACTCATCATTTTCTAGATGATGATTATATAGTTAATCTCATTTTCGAATTTTTTTTTCAAACTTAGTCCTTAATAAGCGATAATGGCCACCTCATCAATTTTTTTGAAAATTTTACTAGCCTATGTCACCCGGAATAAACTAGGAATTCTAAAGATACCTCATTTATCAAAATCGGTTCAGGCGTATAGAAGTTATGGTGGAATATACAAACTCATCAGACTGCATCATCACTTAAACCACGCAGTCAAGGCCCTTGTACTGGAAAAGAGGCTAGAACGGCAGAATTTTATGCAGCTGGTCCGTACTTATATCCAGACTATGCTATAGAAACAGATTTTAACTCTTATTACGCAAAACAAAACAGAAATTTCCAAAGCGTTACGTTTTCTAAAAATTGCAATTAGCAATTCGATTCAATTAGAATTACTTTACGGGTGCAAATCGATAACAACATTGACAAAAATAAGTTTTATACTTATTTCTAATCCACTAGAACTAGATGATGCCCGTCCTTTAGTCCGCGTTGGTTAAGTTTTTTGATTCCCGCGTTTTTTTTTGCGTAATTAGGTTGGGTTAGCTAGCTTTAAGTTCTATTGTATTATTTTTAAATAATTTCCCGCGAGAACTTCACAATTTTCCGGGATAAATGCCTTCCCCGGGAGACAATCTAATGTCACAAAATTTCATGAAAATCGGTTGAAAAGATGGGCCGTTAAAGCGTGCCAGAAAGACAAACATACACACTTTCGCAGAATATTAAGTAATGGATTCAGTTCATAGTCGGTAATGGTATCATTATCTTTTGCAATGATATTCCAAATTACTGTACTTCTGGATGTGCTCTTACTATGATTATATTATGAATGTAGGTATCTAGATACCTAGCCTAGATTCCACATAATTCGTACTTCCAACCACATTGCTAACCACAATTCGAAATACTTCAAAAATCATTATTTCATTAGCCATGATGTTATTTTAAAAGCGCTCAGAATATAATTCAGAATAGAAGAATAGAATTCAGTTTATTCATTTTTCAAATGTCCCCGGCCAGAGTCAAACCCTTCCCATTTTAAAAGATTACTAAGCCGTATTTCCAAAAATTGCCTGGTTGTCGTGTATTATCTGTCCGGAAATCTTCTTTTGCTTTCGTGATATATTTGAAGATTTTGGGCTAAACGGTTATCAGCCGCTTGCACCCTAGTTTCCTGTTAGGGCTGCTACCTTGAGGCCTGGGAACCTGCCTGGGGGGTTACTGCCACTGTTTAAAGCACTATTATTTTGATATTGTTTCGTCAAAACCTACCATGACGTGCCCAAAAGTAAGCTTATTAGAACATTGTTTCTTAAGCAATTTTGTGACGTCATTAAGCAAATCATTCACTCAATTCGTACCATCAAGTGTTTTTTGAGACCTACCATTATTGTTTTACGTAGGATTTACGTCAAATTTAGCAATCATAAAAAAGTTACTTTCTTGCGACGGATCAACAACGGATTGACTTTGTAAACAAATAAATAGGAAATTGTGAGGTTTTCCAAATGAATATTCTACTGGATTAAACTAAGTTAATGAGATATAACTTTGTGAAAGTGAGTTATTTAATTTTCCAAATGGTATTAAATTGAAAAATCAGGCACCCCTGGGTGAAGGGGAGTATGCTTGGAGTATTCCTACATGCTCAAATCAGAAATGAAGAGCCTCCAGATACCTAATTTAATACCAATTTCGAAGAACCGACGGACGTTTGGTTCGCAAGGTGCTTGAATGGCGGCCTCACAATGGAAAGCGCCCCACTAGGTGGGCAGACGATCTCAAGTGTGTAGCTGGGAGCCGCTGGAAGCAAGCGGCACAAGACCGTGCCCTGTGGAGCTCCATGCAGGAGACAGCAGTCCAGCAGTGGACGTTTTTCGGTTGAGACGACGACGACGAACACGAAAGGTTTGCGATGACTGCGATCTCACCTGACCATTAGCGATGATGCAGTCTAAGATAGTACGGGTACAAAAGTTATTAGTAACTAGCTCATGTCCGCGAATTCGTCCGCGTGGATGAAGGTTTTTTGGTTCTCGCAGGAACTCTTTAATTTTCCAGGATAAAAATTAGCCTTTGTGTTATTCCAGACTATAATCTATCTCTGTTCCAAATTTCATCAAGATCCGTTCAGCCGTTCTGGCGCGATTGAGTAACAAACATCCAACCATCCATCCATCTAAACTTTCGCATTTATAATAAAAATAATTCAAATGGCAAAGTAATGTATGTAAAAATAAATATATTTATTATATAACAGTTATATCTTTAAATTCACAATAATTAATTCAGTCATATTTGGCATAACATAAACTGATTTAAACTATAATTTAAAATTTCAGGTGACTAAGGATATCCATTGAGAAAAAACAATGATTCCAATATTGGATGCAGTGCTAGACTGGCCTGAGGCACATTATACGAATTTGCATGTTTGCACGCGAAATATGCCCCTATCGGAATGCCCTTATTCAACAACTCCGAGCAAGACGGCATGCATTTATTGTTCTGAAAATAAACATAATACTCAATTCTATTTCATAACAAACATTTAGGTATTATAGATTGTTTAATTCATATCAAACTTGTTTCCATATAAATAAAAGTAAGAAAATCAAAAAAGCTTATTATTTTTTATCATTATTAATAGATACTGTTGAAGGTTATTTAAATGATAAAAGCACTTGGGTTTGACTTGCTCCAGCTATGCTTAGTTTTGCAGTTACTAAATTAAAATTTATTATTTTTTCAAAAGAGCAATCGCCGAGTTTCTTGCTGGTTCTTCTTAGAAGAAATAGCATAACAAGCCAGTGTTAGATTCAATCAACGATTCAAAAGCACTTGTAAAAGTTTATCTCAATAAAATCATTTGTATTTTGAATATTATATTTTTGTTTATTTTTCTTCGACATCTGCTGCAAACCAACAGAAACCACTTGAAATGCACTGCACATCTACATCACAAATCCTGTTCGGTCATCGCGCGTAGCGCCACAATAATTATACTTACTCGAGGCCCGACATATTATTCAAAAAAGTTATAAAACTATTATTTATTTACGTGCCTTGCTTGACAATTGACATTTAAAACAACCGATTCGTTTTACACAACGCTAGGGAAACAAAGAGCAAACAAACAATTATTATTTGGTTTCAAATTATTACATAATACTAATAAACTTTTTGTTAATTGTTGCACTTTATAAAGGTATAATAACTTTGTAAAGTTATAATATTTAGTAAAAAATGTATCAACACTGTTATTTTATGCATGAAATGAAACGTGATGCAGACGAGATAGCGCTACAAAAATTTATATAGCTACATCTCGCTTACTCTGAAAGCAAGGAATAGACAATTTTAGAGTTTCATTCGTTCTGTCCATCATGTAGGCAAGAGTAGAACCTATACTTTTGTGCGGTCATGGTAGCTTTCTCAGTAAGATTACTTACACATTGAAACAAGATGTTCCTGTATCATAATGGTTTTCTAAATGTTGATAGTAACCGCCCTGATTTTTTATTTGGGTTACTGCCTTCCCATTACCAGTTGGTCCTGTTTTAAGGCGCAGGAGATTCGCCTTTCGCCCCGGAGGGACTTACTGACAGAGCTGTGATAGGAATCACAGGGCATTACCAGGCACTTGATAGCTGTCGCAAACAGAACGTGGTATGGTCTAAAAAAGCATTTTAGGTCACGATTGCTTTCAAGGCGGTGTAAAATAACTATAAACAAGACACTGGTAAGGCCTGTTCTGACATACGGCAGCGAGTGCTGGAAGATCATTAAGAAAGACGAAGAAGCCCTTCTTATCTTCGAAAGAAGAGTCTTGAGGTCAATATATGACGCGGTCCAGGATAATGGGTTGTGACGCATCAGATACAACTTTGAGCTATACAATATCCTTAACGAGCCAAAGGTTGTTCAGCACATTAAAATCGCAAGATTACAATGGGCTGGACACGTGCAACGAGTGAACGAACAGCGGCCGCCAAAGAAACTGATGTCGTCAAACCCAGATGGGCGTAGGAGTATCGGTCGACCAAAGCTTCGATGGTTGGATGGGGTTAGCCAAGATGCAAAGCGGATTGGTATAAGAAGCTGGAGAACGAGCGCGATCGATAGAGATAGATGGAGAAATCCTCTGGAGCAGGCCCGGGCCCATAAAGGCGCCGATGATGATGATGATGATTTCCAAAAATCAAACATATTTATTAAATAGTAATAGATCCATACTAATATTATAAATTCGAAAGTGTGTATGTCTGTCTGCTACGCTTTCACGGTTCATCCTTTCAACAGATTTTGATGAAATTTGGTTTCCGCAGGAATAAAAAAAACATTCTATTATTTCATGTAGGACCACATATGTCAATTATGAAACGTTAAGACTGTACCATCGGTTCGGAAAGATAATTCTACTGAGAAGAGCCGGCAAGAAACTCAGCAGTTGCTCTTTTTCATAGAAAAGAAAAGGTTACAATATGTAGATGTCACCGTAAGATTGTAAAAACCGTTAGATTATAATCGCGAAGAAAAAACAGATTAAAATTTAACGCATTATTTTCCGGTAGATTGTAATCTGATAGGTATTTAAACCCGATAAAACCATAAAATCAAGTATCATGCTTGATTGTTTATGTCGAACCCTAACCTAACCTACAAGAAAGAGACAAGAAAACGTAAATAAAATGAATATTTCAAAAATTGACACTCAATTTACAATTGAATATAGAACATTGAACAGTTTACAATCTTTCGACAGTTTAGAATTTCGCGAGTTAGATTATAATCTAACGGTTTTTACAATCTTACGGTGATACAAATCCCCAAAAGTAATTTATTGACAGACAACGCTCAGCTTTAACAATTTTATTTCGATGTCTAGAAGCATGAAATTTTGAACAGGATTTCTTTATTCAATGTATCTTGTTGTACGGAGAAATATAATATAATATGTTTTTTTAAAACAACAACTCTACTGCTCAACGAAATGGATTGCCAGAGAATCTACAAACAACAATACTTTTTAAACACCAATACTACTCCATGCATCCCCTGTATCCAGAACAGTTAATGTTTGTTACAATATTCGACGCATTGTCACAAACATTGGCCAAAAAATAAAAATAATATCACATAATATTGCCTACTAATTTAATTTACTGTTTGAATCTGTTTTACTACATGAAAAACATTTATCGTTATAAACATCTAGTACAGGTACTAAAATTCTACATCAATGCTTTCACGTTTATATTAATAATATAGTATAATTAGTAAGGATAAGGATAAATGCTTTGGATAGATGGATAGGTACATGGATGTTTGTTATTCAATCAAGCCAGAACGACTGAACGAATCTGGATGAAATTTTGCTACTGAGATAGTTAATAGTCTGGAATAAGTAATAGCACATAGGCTACTTTTTATCCCGGAATTTTAAAGAGTTCCCGCGGGAACTGAAAAACCTCAATCCACGCGGATAAAGCCGCGAGCATTAGCTAGTAATTCATAAGTATCTATTTTATTTTTTTTTTTTTTTTTTTTCTCTTTATTGAGGAGCTTAGTCACTCAGTGACTATGTCGCTCCGTAAATTACAATCACAAAGAATATAACTTATCTAACTTTAAAATATTTTCGAACTAGTTTATACAATAATTTCGATTTATCGCAGACAGGGAATGATAGAAAGCTAATACAATCACAAATACTTAAACTAATATCCAAAATATTACATAAACTTATTCTAAATGCTTCATTCCGAACACACTCCAGCAATACATGGTAGACATCTTCAATAACTCCACAGGTGGAGCAATTGTGAGATTCTGATTTTTTAATAAGGAAGGCAAATTTGTTTGTTGGAATGTGTCCGGAACGAAGCCTTAATGCTATGATGAGGTCAGAGCGATTGAGGTTATACTTATCGAACCAACAAAACCTCCAAGGCTGGGGCTGCATCGTCCTGTACCAGATACCCTTCTCCTTAGATCGCTCATCGAAGTATTCATTCCAAAGAGAATGACATCTTACTCTCACCTGCCAAAAAATATCTGTGAAGTAGGGTACTAGCGAAATGTTCATACCATCAACGCAGGCTTGTTTAGCGAGCTGATCTACTCGTTCATTGCCGGTAATGTCAACATGCGACGGGATCCACTGCAAATACACAGACTTACATACTGAATTTAAATTTAAAATTTTTCTTATAATTTGGTAGGCTATCGGTATTCCTCGATAGTTCGAGGTACATCGAGCCAAATGTTGTAGGGCACTTTTCGAGTCGGTAAGTATAACAAACATGCTGAAATCGACTGATTCAATGTACGACAAGGCTTCTGAAATTGCCAAAAATTCGATTACCATTATACAATGGTTTTGATCGCATTTGAATTTAGAAAATCTATTTGAGTGTTCGTCATAAATTGCGGCACCCGACGCATAATGTTCTTTTGACCCATCTGTGTAAATTTTGTAGAAATTGTTATAGGAATTTGTAAGAAAATGATCAACTAGGATTTTTAATTGGTATGCAGTATACTCTTTTTTGGGTTTATTAATAGTAGGAATTTCACATCTAATAAACTCATCAATATTTAGGTTGCTCACCCAAGTTTCCAGAGAAAACATCTCTAGTTGACTACTTTGATATATAGAGACAGATTTATATTCTTGATGAATCGTTACTAATAGGGGTTTGCATTTATTAGACCAATAGATTTGAGTTTCGCACAGTTGAGATAATTCATTCAGCAAGTTTATTATACTATTGTCCCGAAAAGATTTAGCCTTTAGCCAAAACTTGCCCGCTAAGTACCGTCTGCGTATGTGCAGTGGTTGTAAAAACAGCTCGCTTTCCATAGCGTGAATGGGTGTCGTTTTAATAAAGCCTCCCACTACGCGCATGGCTCGATTTTGTATCAAATCGAGCTTTGTAAGGTGGCATTTCGCAGCGTTATCATATAGAAAACATCCATAGTCTAACCTGCTCCGGATAATAGAAATGTAAAGTCGCCTTAGATGTTTGGGATGTACACCCCAATTAGACCCTGTTAGAATTTTGAAAATATTTAGGAACCGTAAAACTTTTTGCGTAGTCTCCTTAATATGTTTGTTCCAACGTAACGAACGATCCAGCCACAGCCCAAGATATCGGACATTTTCGACAAGTTCTAGTTGACAGCTATTCACCTCGAGGTGAATATTATCACTTTGTCTTTTTTTACCTTTAGAGAATAAACAAACTTTACTTTTAGTTGAAGAAATGTCAAGACCTAAGTTATTCACCAATTTATTGAATAGTTTTAATGCTGTTTGTAATTCACTTTGAGAGCGAGTGAGATTCTTATCTGAATGGTATAACACATAGTCATCAGCAAATTGTGATATATTGACACACTGTATTTTTTGGCAGATCTGCATTGTTGCTACATTAAACAATAGAGGTGACAAGGGGTCTCCCTGTGCTAGTCCTAGGCCAGTAGTTCGGCTTACTTCATTGTTATTGGTACGAATTTTAAGTCGACGTTCATTAAGGAAGTTCCATAAATAATTGCATATCTTCGCACCTACGCCATGATCATGTAATGTTTTTAAAAGTGTAGTTATACTAACATTATTGTAAGCATTATTTATATCAATAAAACAAGCGAGAGTGCTTTGATTTTTAGAGAAAGCAATCTGTATAGTAGATATCAGTCGACTTAAATTATCCAGACATGATCTGGCTTTCCGAAATCCTACCGTGGCCTCGGAAAAGAGATTATTATGTTCGAAATACCACTCCAACCTTTTATTTATTATTGAATGAAATGTTTTACACAGACAGGATATTAATGAGATCGGCCTCAAGGACGAAACTAAATTAGCATCTCGACCTGGTTTTGGTATCGGAACTATTGCTATATCCCTCCATTGCCAAGGAACTATATTAAGTGAAAAAATCCTATTATACAATTGTAGCAAGATGATAAGTCCACTCTTGGGCAAATTTTTTATCATAGAATATGATATACCATCACATCCAGGGGCTGTATTTTTAGATTTAACTGAGTTTAGGACTTCATGTAATGAGATAGGGAACTCTAATTGAGGGTTGCTAATATTAAACATTGGGGATGGTGGTAAGACATAGTCGGGGGCAAAAGTCTTTAGAAAAGAGTTCGCATTTTCTTCATCAATACAGGGCTTCGAGACTCTGTGACCTTTAAGCCAACGCATGCGATCCCACATTTCTTTGGAGGTTGACACCTCATCAAGCGACGAGCAATCCTTCTGCCATGATTCTGATTCCGCCCTTCGTATTAATCTTTGCGATTCACTAATCTTGTTTTGGAGGATGTCTAAATTCGCCGGTATAGGATTTTTACGAAATTTGGAAAGAGCCAACCTACGTTCACCTACTATTTTTGACAAGTTCGCATTCCAATAGTGTCTAGGGGTAAAATTGTTAGCAGGGTTCTCATTAATTTTAATGATAGGTATAAATTTGTTTGCTGCTTCATTTAAATAATTTATAAAAGAATTATACGCTTCCTGTAGGTTTTCTGGTGAGACAAAGTAGGAAAAAATATTATCAAGATAGTCTCTATATTTCGGCCAGTCTGCTTTTCGAAAATTTCTTTTAATAGAAGGTTTGAAGGTCGGGTTAAAGTCGATTGAAATTTGAATAATAAGATGATCGCTACCTAATGATTCGTTACACACGGACCAATTTAATTTAATTGATAGATCTAGAGAAGCAATAGATAAATCAGGGGCAGATTCCTGCAAAACACCATTAACAAGCTTAACACGCGTTGCCTCTCCATTGTTTATTGTGACAAAATTGCTCTCAAATAAAGCATCACATATTTGAGTGCCTCTGTGATCTATCTTGTTAGACCAGTTGGAGTGGTGGCCATTGAAGTCACCCAAAATTATACTGTCTTTATCCACAATAGAAAAAACAAATTCCCAATCGCTCTGATTTGTTCTAACAGACGGCGGGCAATATACAGCAAGTATATTTTTAATATCAGAACAGTTGTAAATTTTGATATGCATTAATTCTATACCCAAATTATTGCAATTAACAATAGGAATTCTTTTCACTCTAACAGAACGGTGAACAAAAATTGCGACGCCTCCGTAGCCATCCAATCTATCTTGTCGAAAACATTCATATTCACTAATTTTTAAATTTGTATCTGCATCTAACCAAGTTTCACATATAACGGCAATATGAATTTTCTCTTGATTTAAAAACTGTTTAAATATTCCTAACTTCTTTTGGATGCTTTGAGCATTCCACTGAATTATTTTTAATTTACTTCCCATAAAATTGTTTAAATAAATTAATTAATGCAGCAAAACTAGGAAATTTACCTTCAGCAAACGTTACAAACCATTTCCATATCAGTCCTATCACTTGTATTATCTTTTTCGTTACGGAACATGACTTCATAAATATTATATCAGCAATTTTTTTAAGTAGTTCAGGACATGAAGTTCTCGTTCCGGTTTCTTCCTCTCCATTTTGTGTATGGTCTTCTTCCATATTGAATCCTCTAGACCAAAAATCATTCTCTTCAAAGACTCTGTCCTTTCTTTCCTTACTTTTTTTCTTCCTTTTTTTATTTGATTCGCCTTGATTAGAAGATGCGGTTTTGTGTTCTGCATTGTTTGATGTAGTAGCTTCAGCGTAACTTTTCGGCGGGAGAGATTCCATAGATTCAGAAGGAGATAAGTCAGTTTCACAAGTCGGAAACTTGGGAAAATCCCTTGGATCCGGTGGAGACGGCGGAACGTACATTGTTGTTGCTTTTTTGAAAGTGACATTGAACTGTGACATTATTTCACGTATTTTTTTTCTCCTTTTTGTGTACAGGACATGACTTACTTAATGACCAATGTGGACCTGAGCAATTAACACACTTGAATTCCGTAGTTTCGCAGTTTTCATGGTTTCCTGTACACTTTGGGCATACAATTTTCTTATTTGGACAGTTACTTTTTTTGTGGCCAAAACGCCAGCATTTCGAACACTGGGTGACTGAGAAAACATACGGTTCAATTTTAACTCTCAAGTCGCATACATATACAAATGGAGGCAGGAACGTGCCCTTGAATCCTAAACGAACTGTTTCGCTTGGTAACCATCCATTCTCATCATCATTCCTTCTCATAAGCCTTTTGACTGAAACCAATTCATGTTCTGTGCGTATGCATTCTTTAATTTCTTCGTCAGTTAATTCAGTTTCTACGTTTCTAACTATTCCATACGATAGCCCCACTTCAAATGTTTTCTGCATTCTCCACCCCTTTTGTATAAAAGTGGCACAAGAGACTAATTTTTCTGCGCTTTCTAAATTACTAAATTCAATCAAAACTTTATATGGGTTAACGTATTTAATTCTCGTGATATCGGTTATATTCGCACTTCTAAGTAATTTGGCCATCTGAAACTGTTTTGGGACTAACTCCTTAGAGTAAATGCCCACTTCTATTGTATTATCTTGTTCTGTACTCTGTCCTGTGTGTCTTTTGGCCCTTCTTTTGCCACTTCTATTAACTGTAGTCCATTCACTCGTCGAATCTGACTCCCTCGCCCGTTTATCCCTCCTCTCGGTATAAGGCTCATCGCAGGATATACTTTCATCTTCAGGAATAGGTACATCATGTGCAACCAAACCGGGCGCATCACAAATAGGTACTTCATTTGCGTCTAAACCGTGCGCATTATCACCCAAGGATTCACTCTCCATTGTTTTGCCTCATACACCCGAGCGACGCCGGCAACTCCGCACGTGCAGAGACTGTCGCGAGCGCACTCCCTCAAAAATTGACGGAGCGATAAATAAACACCGACGAGACAACACCGCCCTGAGCAAGCGCTCGGTGCGAACTGATCTATTTTATTTTAATGTATGGTAACTGGTAAGTACAACTTAGTTTAATCCCGTACAAAGCGCGCGTTTTGTCGTTTGAAAAAAAGTTGCTGATTTGACTACTTTCTTATGTGTCAAATACCCACTAAACGTGATAGATATTGGGTATATTCTCTTTGCAAATACCCTACCCAAATTGAAAGGCAGAGCTAGTTAGTTCGATTTATTGATTAATTAACTTCTAGGCATTGATGTAGAATGTTTCTAGGAAATGAAATGCCCTAAGTACCAATTTCCAAAGTCGTACTTATAGTGAGTGAAGTACCTAATATTTAAACGACCTTCCTTTGAGTGCACAATACAGGCTCGACAATTCTCGAATCAATAAAGAACAATATTGCAATAACCATGCGACGCTCGTGCGCTCATTTTATTGCAATTACATGTGTGTGTTGTGACAAATCGTTCTAAAAGCCTTGTTCACGCTTTTATTACGCCTTAGCACGCCTTATCTAATAAAGTCTAGGAATCCAAAAATCCCAAATTTTAGATTTGTTACCTTCGCCTTCAACTTGTCACCTCGACTTGATCGAAAGTGTTTTAGCTGTGATTCATGAAAATCGGTTCAGCCGTTTGAAGATCATCAGCTATTTTCTAGTTGATTAAATTGGTATCCTGTAATAGGTATGTCGCGTGTATTTTCAATTTTTATTGGCTATTGGAGACTTAAAACAAGAGTGAACAGGCATCTTCTAGGCAAGCGCGCTCCACCTTATAGGCTGTATCACCACTTGCAAGCAGGTCTGATTGCAGCTAAGCGCTAGCCTAGGTATATATTTAAAAAAAAAGTACTTAGGCATATTAGGTAAGTCAACCTGCCCCGCGATTGTGTAAGGAAATCGTAATCGTAATTGTCTGTCAAACGTATAATTCAACCAGCAAGGCGACCGCGTATCTCTGACAGCTACAGTGTAACGATCGCAATCACCTCTGATTGGATAACACTCTTCCACTATTGGACAAAATCCATTGACGCAGCAAGTTCAGCCAATCACAACAATTGATACTGTAGCAATGATTGATGCAGAAGATACGCGGTCGCCCTGCTGTTGTATAGGGAGGTCATAGATGCTTGCACGTCAAAACGCATGTACTCCTTAAAAAATTCGAGCTATACGTTATGAGCTGTCAAATGAATACGATTGGCTTAGGCAATTGGGCCTCAGGTGAGAGGGTTACGCATGTCAGCTTGTGTCGTATTTTTGCATTAAACAAAAACATTCTTCGCTTTAGCAAGCGACCGTGCAATACAAATATTTGTAAATGCACTTTTACGAGTATACCAGCTATTTACATTTGTAGGCCCGTGTTATGTAGGTACATAGTGACAGTAAATGTGTGAGGTCAGAGGGCATGAAAGGTGAACGCCCCAGTTCGAGTGAAATTTAAAGCCTAGTATACACTTGCACGCCTAAAATCCGAGTAAAATTTAAAAATTTAAGTCTTGCCTCGCTCTAACAGTAGGTTAGTTTTTTTAACGGTTACATTACATATTATGACGAAATTATACCTTTTTAGGGTTCCGTACCTCAAAAGCAAAAAACTGAACACTTAAAGGATCACTTTGTTTTCCGTCCGTCTGTCTATCTCAGGAACCTTTTTCTCAGGAACGCATGGAGTTATCAAGCTGAAATGCATATCAAATATTCAGGTCTACTGTCCCTTGGAGCAGTGAAAAAATCAAGCTTCTAAGCCAACGCAATCAAAAGATACAGCCGTTTATGCTGCAACTTTTCGACACTTGCAAGGGAATCAAAAATTCAAAACCTACAGGACACTTCCCGTGAACTCAGAATCTTGAAATTTGGTACGAGCAAAGTATAATTATTTAGTTACATCATATAATAAAAATATTTTTAATAATTTTAAACTTACTACAGGTTTGTACGGAACCCTCGGTGCGCGAGTCCGACTCGCACTTGTCAGGTTTGGAGGCTTCTGCCGTGGCTATAGCCGTGAAAAGGTTACTGACAGATAGACCTTCCCTTTTATGATAATATTAAATATTATATAGTTATTATACATACCTACATAACTTATCCATACTTCCATACTAGTTATATTTATTATAAATGCGAAAGTGTGTCTGCTACGCCTTAACGGCCCATCTTTTCAAACGATTTTGATGTTTTAAGTTACATCCCGGGGAAGACCATAGGCTACTTTTTATCCCGGAAAATTAAAGAGTTCCCGCGGGAATTACAAAACTCAATAAGCGCAGACGAAGGCGCGGACATCTAGTCTAGTGAACTATAAACCCAAAATAGTGCAAGTAGGCCTAAATCTAAAACGGCTAAAACTAATTGTAAAACTTACCAGCCCAAGGTCCGAACCTCTTCGATAAAGGCAACACTTCCGTAGGTATGAAGTACGGCGTGAGGTACGAGGTTATCAACTCCAAAACGCTCCACAGCGAGTCTAAAGCGAAAACGGCCACCGCAATCGCACCAACTACCGCCAAAGCCAACACCAACAACATGTTTGTTTGTAGAAATTCCTCCAGGTTCACCCAAAATACTGTTAATTACGATTTTAATATGTTTCGTAGTTTCTGTTTTAGAAAGTAAGGTATACGCGTCGTCACCACATGACGAGCGATCGGGTACTAACTGGACAGTTGTACATACCGCGATATCTACTTTAAACGATCCGATTGTAAAATCTGTACTCTTTGAAAAGATTATTTATTTTATATATTACTAGCTAATGCCCGCGACTGCGTGGATCGAGGTTTTTTGGTTCCCGCGGGAACTCCTTCATTTTCCGGGATAATAATAGCCTAAATAAAGCCTATGTGCTATTCCAGACTTTAATCTATCTCTGTGCCAAATTTCAGCCAGATCCGTTCAGCCGTTGGAGAGTGATTGAGAGTGATTGAGTGATTGAGTGAACAAACATCCATACATCCACACATCCACACATCCATACATCCATCCAAACTTTTGCATTTATAATATTATTAAGATATAATATTAGTACGATATCCAGTTATTTTTGTGAACAACCTCTTAAATGGCCAGCAAACATGCTGTTTAGTGAAGTAGGTATGAATACCTATGCGAACAGGAATGGGCTTCTTCTCAGGCCAGGGTGCGTTTGGAACCCTCGGCGCTTTAGTATTTAAAGGCCTATTACACTACACTTTTTCTAGGGACCCTTAGCTTGAATCAGTGTAGTGTAATAAGTAAGTAAGTAGATTTAAAGAAAGGGTCCCTTTTTAGGGACATCGGGCCGGTCTGCCGACCGGGCAATGTAATGAAACTTGGGTGGTTAGGGAGCTCACTGTTCAGTCGTCGCTTGTACATATTTATCTATGGTCGTCGCACGACCAGCGTAGAGAGTAGTTGTGTTTCACCGGCAGGGCGACCGCGTATCTTCTGCATCAATCATTGTTACAGTATCAATTGTTGTGATTGGCTGAATTTATGGTATTCTTGCTACGTCAATGGATTTTGTCCAATAGTGGAAAAGTGTTATCCAATCAGAGGTGATTGCGATCGTTACACTGTAGGTGTCAGAGATACGCGGTCGCCCAGCGGCTCACGCGGCCATTTTGACGTTAGCTTAGTTTACTTTGTGCCACTTAGATGGCACCACTTGTTCTCTGACTCGCGTTACGCGTACAGCCAGAGTACAAGTGGTGCCATCGTTCATACTAAGTTAGTGCTCTTTTAGTTAGGGCCCTTGAAAAAGTGTAGTGTAATAGGCCAATAAGATAACTTCATTATCACTATAACTTCACCAGTATTTAGTATTTACTAGATAAATACGAAATGTTTGACGTTCTAAAAGTATACTGCTGTAGTCATCGTCTCAACCTATAGGCTTCGGCCGTGGCTAGTTACCACCCTACCGCCAAAAACGTACCGCCAAGCATACACTAATAACGCCAAGCGACTTAGCGCTCCACTGGGCGACCGCGTATCTCTGACAGCTACAGTGTAGCGATCGCAATCACCTCTGATTGGATAACACTCTTCCACTATTGGACAAAATCCATTGACGCAGCAAGAATACCATAAATTCAGCCAATCACAACAATTGATACTGTAACAATGATTGATGCAAAAGATACGCGGTCGCCCTGCCGGTGTGATGCCGTGTAGAAAGTAGAAACCGATTAGGGGTATGGGTTTATGACGTAGGATAGTTTATCTCGGAAAATGAGAGATCCCGTGTTTTTCTTAATATCCACGCGGATATAGTCGAGGGCCGAGTTAATTATTATAAATTCAGTATTTTTTATTGTAACATACTTATGTACTAATTATACATTTTGTACATATACGTCATAGGCCATAGCATCATTTAGTTGGCGCCAATCTAATAGTCTCTGGCCTGAGGTGCGAGTGTTTGTTTCCACCACCAATCCACTACAGCCTATTAACGTCCCACTACTGGGCACAGGCCTCCACTCTCATAGGAGAAAGGGAATTAGAGCTTAGACCCACCACGCTGCTCCAATGCGGGTTGGCGGGCTTTAACGATTACTATCATGTTAAGGATAATAATCGGGACCGACAGCTTAACGTGCTCTCCGAGGCACGGGGGTGAAATACCGCCAACTTCCTAACTCCGGGCTAGTACTGAGAATTTGTAATCAGAAAAACCCAATACTTAATTATGACCCGACCCGGGACTCGAACCCAGGACCTCGTAGGCCGCAGTCGAACATGATAACCAGTATACCAACGAGGCAGTTTTGTGTTTGTTTGCGCAGACCTAATAACTAATACATATAACATAACTACTACGCTTGAAAATATGCTATTGCGACGCGTCTTGTGGTCAACTTCAGACGTGACTATTTCATTGGCGCCCAGCTATGCCAACAAAAATTCCTAACTATAAGTTGGCGGTATTCCACCCTCGTGGCTCGGAGAGCACGTTAAGAAGTCGGTCCCGGTTATTATCACTAACAATAGGTATTATAAACCCGCATTGGAGCAGCATGGTGGGCCTAAGCTCTAGTTTCCTCTCTCCTATGCACAGCTGTGGGACGTTAATGGGCTTTAGTGGTGGTGAGTTTGATTGTTATATATAGCTATATACCAACAAAAAATGCTTACAATATGATAATTTCATCTCATTTATTAAAATCGTTTAATTGTTAAAGATCAATAATATTAGGTCAATAGTAGGTAGGAACAGTCTACCTTGCCTGTTAGGCATATGGGAAGCTTAGAGCAGATAATTCAACTTAAAGTCTAATTATTAATATTTGATTCAAAGTTTCAAACTCATAGACTTATTTTGGTTTTCACTTCGCTTCAACAAAGCGTTCATTCATTCGTTTTTTTTTTCCTTGAAGCGAAGCGAAACCAAAATAAATCTATGTTCAAACTAGGTATAATAATTAGTAACTAGTAGGTACAGATCCTCACGTATTTTAAGTAGCAAAATCATGAGCGCTCCATTTTTGACATGTATTTTTCACTGTAAGGCGGGTAACAGGGTTTCACAGTTTTTGCCGTCGGGTTTTTCATCAAGCACCAGTGACTTCTCATCTGTTCCGACCTTGACGGCTTGTAGCTTATTCTTCAAAACTTCTGAAGACAACAAAAAATACTTAGGCACAAAATATAATAGAATTTACTACCTGATGCCTGCGACTTCGTCCGCGTGGATTGAGGTTTTTCAGTTCCCGCGGGACCTGTTTAATTTTTGGGAAATTTCTAAACAAAAAAAACAGCTGTCTGCTAAATTCACATTCGACGAAAATAAAAAGTCGTAAGGTTTATTGAAATTTTGCAATTTTATTTTTCTTAATTTTTCTTTCCGTAAGAACCTTTTACATACTTATACCTAAGAAAATTAAAAAAAAAGAGAATGATATCGGATATCGGTAGAATCGTTCTAAGTTAGGGCGTGAGTGTGACCAAGGAAAACAGGGATTCATTTTTTTAAATAAAGAAAGTTAGTGACTTAACTAACACGTTTGTGATTTTTATATTATGAAAGTTTTTGTTGCATAATTTACATCCTATTTTTGCAATAGGTATCCTTGTTTTATTCCATTATCATCATCTTGATTTCGCTCTAAAATGATACTGTGGGGGAGCAGGCGAGGACCGCCACAATAATAGAACAGAATCCATACTAATATTATGAATGCGAAATGTAAATAAAATAAATAAATAAATGTCTATCTGCCTGTTTGCTGCCTGCGAAGCACCTTTTCGAAAGACTTTGATGAAATTTGGTATAGATATAGTAACTGCATCCCGAGGAAGGATGTAGGCTACTTTTAAACTCCTTAATTTTCCGGGATTAAGTTTTAATCTCGGAAAATTAAGGAGATCCCGCGTGATTTAAAAAACCAAGTAATGGGCATCACCTAGATAAAGCAAATTGTATTCGACGACCTCCCTGGCGCAGTGGTGAGCGCTGTGGTCTTATAGTGGGAGGTACCGGGGTTCGACTCCCGGCACAGTCAATTTGGAAATTTATAATTTCCGAGCTTTCTCTGGTCTGTTCTGATGAGATGCTTCAACCGTGGCTTATAGTTACCGCCCTACCTGTAATAACGTACCGCCAAGCGATTAGCATTCGTACGATGCCGTGTAGAAAACGTATTATGGGTATGGGTTTAATATAAATACCGTCCCTCCCTAACAGGTTAACCCGCTAGCATCTTAGACTGCATCGTCACTTACCATGTGAGATCGGAGTCAAGGTACTTGTAGTGGAATAAAACAAAAATTATAGGTACTTAGGCTGTTTATGACGTGGAGATCGGTTGATTAATGAAACATTGACAATGATTGAATTTAATTTACGAGCTATATTCGTAAATGTTCAGCAATTGACGTAGCGAAGCGAAGTGGATTAGCAAGAGTTCGTCTGTCCGCGCGTCCATCCGTCCGTCCGTCTGTCAGAGCCTTATAATTTGAATCTAAAAAAAAAACTGAAACTTTCAACATACCTAATAAATAAATAATAATTGTAAATGTATCTAAATAATTCATGCATATGAAGTATTTAGTTGACTATGCTGTAGTCTGTTTGTGAAAGACTTGCTTTATTTTAAATACCTAATTAATTTAATTTTAAAACATTATAATTTCCTTGTTATGTTAGAGCTTGTGACCCATATTATTTGTACGCCACACTGTGGTAGGATACATGAGACTTTTATAATTGTAACACCTTTTTGTACCTACTGTATTCACAAATAAATAAATGAAATGAAATACCTAAACTAACTGCAAATAAGTACTTACCTACTTAAGAAATTGCACTATCTGCCATGGCTAAACATATTATTAACAGCTGATGCCCGAGACATCGTCAGCGTGGTTAGTTTTTTTTAAATTCCCGCGTGAACTCCTTAGTTTTCCGGGAAAAAAATAACCTAGATGTCACTCTCCAGGGTCGGTACCCATTCCTAAAATCACGTCGATCCCTTGCTCCGTTGCGGCGTGATTGAAGGACAAAACAACAAACAAACACATTTTCGGCTTTCGCATTCATATTATTAGTATGATCTATGGCGCTACATACTAATTTGTTTTAGTATTGAACACACAAGTGTGATGGAAGATCATAATATTATCAGCAATCATTGTTGGTTTGTCTATCCATCACGCCGCAACAGAGCAAGGGATCGACGTGATTTTTTTATTATAGTTGAGTACCAGCTTCGTCCGCGTGATTTAAGTTTTTTCTTATTCCCCGCGGGAACTTCTTAATTTTCCCGGATTAAAAGTAGCCTATGTCACTTCCCAGGTCCTCAACTATACCCATGCCAAAAATCACGTCGACCCGTTGCTTCGTTGCGGCGTGATTGAAGGACAAACCAACAAACCAATAAACCAACAAACAAACACACTTTCGCATTTATAATATTATTAGTAAATTATTAATTAGTATTAGTATATTTGTATGATAAATATCTTATCTAATAATATCTATCTTATACTAAAATACGCGGCAAATTAAGATCTAGTTACCACTTTTTTGGAATAAATGCTATAAACTTTGAGCCGACAGAATTCTGACTAGATCCCAAATGACCTCTTTCATAATATTCTGTGTATGTCCTCCCTAACCTGGACAATTATACATTCTTAATTAATACATCAGCAAATAAAGAAAAATAAAATGCGGCCAAAATAAAATAAACTGAACTTACGTAGTACCTACCAAGTACTTAATTTCTTAAATTCCCAAGAAATCGAACGTTAAACTTCTCTCCGACTGAGTCAGGGAGACCTAAAAAGATTGAATTGTATTACTTACCATTCCACTTAAAGCCTCTACTTTTCTTCTCTCCGATTCCTCTACAGTACCTAAGGATCTCAATCAGAGCCAGTAAGGCCAACGATACCAACAAACAATAGACCAAAACTTGGAACATAGCGAAATTGTTTACTATTCTGACTATACAGATGGAACCCGCTTGCCTTCATGACATTCGGGAATCAACTGCTTTGCGCAGAAAATACAATAATTTTGTGGTCCAAGAGCTGGACTGCTATTTTCAATAGGTACTTAGACAGAAGCCGTGAAACGTAGTTTACCTACGGCGATAATTTTTATACTAAGTAGATATTTTAATCCATACTTCTATACTAATATTATAAATGCGAAAGTGTGATTGTCTATCTGTCTGCTACGCTTTAATGGCCCATCTTTTTAACCCATTTTGATGATATATGACTTTAACTTGTACCCCGGGGAAAGAAATAGCTTTTTATCCCGGAAAATTAAGGAGCTGCCGTGGGAATAAGAAAAACTTAATTCACGCAGACGAAGTCGCGGACATCATTGAGTTATTCAAATAAACTAAATATTATGTCAGTAGAAACTTTGTAATCTTTAAATTGTAAATCTAGCAAATAGGTATCTCCAGCCCATGTAAGGTTCGACTAGTTGAATAAGATTCAAAAGTAAATTGTACTAAGAATTCATTACATACTTTTTTCCTAAGTTACGGCTCTGCGAGGTGTTGAATTAACTCTTTCTGTGGTGGGCAGACCGATTGACATTAAATTGAAAATTCACCAAAGTAAACTTGGAGGTGACTCAGAGACCTCGCTTCGCTCGTGCAGTGAAATTGCCAGCTTCCACCTAGTACCAACTTACAAGTTCATGTCCCACGAACTCCTTCAACTCAATTAAATAGTTAGTATTATTTAGGTACATTCACACCGGTTATCAATAATAAGTATTAATAGCAATAATATTAATTAAATATGGAATGAGTCCAGCAAAATATGTGTGATTATTGTTTAATTTTATAAGTACATAAATAAATACTTTAATAAAAATATTTTTCAATCGAGTGAAGTTCTTTTTTTTATGTGATTGATTACTATTTATGTAGGTATTCATTCGTGATACTTACTTAGCTTAATATAACTTTGCTGACTGATGCAACTCCCTTGACTGCAATCTCACCCTGGTTCATGATGCAGTTTAATAATAATATGGTAGCGACTAGCGCGTAACCTGTTTGGGGTAGGTATTATTCTACGCCCATATTCAATCATGATTAATATTATTTTCACTTGAAAGTGTCCTTCCAGTGCTGTGTCATATTATTAATTATTATTTTCTTCTGGTACTTTCCCCACTGCTTGGGCCAAAGCTTATATGAAACCTATTCCTAAATTTCCTAACCCTTCGACTCCTTCTCATTTTCAACCTATTTCTATTCTTCTTTTCTTGTCCAAAGTGCTTGAGCGAATTGTGCATCACCAATTAAGTATCTATCTATCTAGAAATAATATTTTAACAGATTTACAATCGGGTTTTCGGCGGGGAGTGGGGACATAGTACAGCAACAGCCCTTGTCAAGGTCTGCGACGATATCCGAGCTGTTGATAATAAAGTTCTTACTGTAATTGCACTTTTAGACTTCAGTAACGCCTTTAACACCGTAGACTTTGATTTACTGTTGGCTATCTTGAAAGCTATTAATATTTCACCAATTTCTACTAATTGGTTTCGGTCATATCTGTATCATCGTCAGCAGTGCGTTCGTTCAAATGATAAGTTATCGTCGTTTATTCCTCTCAAAACTGGTGTGCCGCAGGGTGGTGTCCTCTCTCCTCTTCTCTATTTATATAAACTCTATTTCTTCAGTAATTTCTTCGTCTTATCATTTATATGCTGACGATTTACAGGTTTATGTATCAGCAGCGACTGATGACCTAGCTGAATTTCGTGCTCAGTTCAAGTAAGTTAGTGGCTGCCAATTCGCTCCCGTAGAAACTTACATGCTCTTACTCTCTTGTACTCGATATTATATTATATCCTCAAACGCCACCCTACTTAAAAGAGCGGTTTAACTTTCTTGGCAGCAACGACTTGTCTATTTATTTGCGGTCTAAAGTTTACAATAGGTTGAGAATCTTCTCGTCGTACGGAGGTGTACGAGAATTCCTTCACAGTAAAGACGGTTAAGCTTTGGAACGTCCTATAGTCCATTGAAAAGTTACATTTGGGGTTGCGTTTTTTAGTGGACGCAATTTTATTTTTTTGATGTGTAAAGTCATATGTAAAGATGTCAGTGTAAAGTTAAAACCAAGTTTGTGGGGTCGCCACTCTTGTCCCACGGCCGCCATCTTGAAAATAGGGGTTGAAATGGTTTTTACGATATATCTCTTAAACTATTTATTTGATTAAAAAAAAATTTTAACATTTTTTGTTGCAAATTAAATTCTCTACAACTTTGGCCCAGCAACTTTTTGTCGTAGAACTATAAATAAAAAAGTTATAAGCGAAAATCTTCAGAAATTCGAGAAAAAAAATTATATTTTTATATGTAACTTTTTTTTCATTTTACGAAAAAATTATATATGACCATTTTTGTAGATCGTTTTTTGAGGAACAACTTTTATTTGCATCATTTTTTCATTAAATCAATAGCTAAGGTTTTACAGCGCTCCGAAGTGAGTACTATTTTTAAGTACTCTTAACTATACCTATATTATACGTGTGTACTAATTAGATATGAGCGCCGTTTGAGAATGCGTCAGCGGCGCGCCGACTTTTGGAGGTCGGCGGCGACGGCGTTGGCGGCGTGGCCTTGGAATAACTACCTTTTTATGGGAATCAATAAAATACCATAATTTTCGAATCTTAACACGTTTATATTGAAGTAAAATATTACACCATACACCTAATCAAAACCTTGATATAAATAAAATATTTTTTGGGATCCATTAATAAAAATTAAAAAAAACAGTCATCAAAATTAGTCTTGAGATCCAGTGAACTCAAATATAACGAAACGGATTAAAAATCTAACCATGTAGGTAAAAAACTGCCAATCCCGTTAACATATTAAAAGAAAATCAACAAATATAATCTGAGGTTAATAAGCAGCAATAGGCATCCACTACTGGACATAGACCTTTTGCGCCAACGTTGCCTATCCTTGGTTGTTTTCATCCATTTGATGCCAGCCACTCTCCGGATGTCGTCGCCCCACCTAGTCGAGGGGCGCCCTATACTCTGTCTGCCGAGACGCGGTCTCTATTCTAGGACCTTACGACTCCAGCAGCTGTCGGTCCTGCAGCAAACGTGACCAGCCCACTGCCACTTCAAATATGCTAGCTTGGGAGCTATGACTATTACTTTAGTTCTTTGGCGAATTATTTAGTTTCGGATTTTATCCCTTAAAGAAATTCCGAGCATAGCTCTTTCCTTAGCGCGCTTAGCGACTTTGTTTGACTTTGAAGTTTGTGGACTGGCCTCGATGTCCGTGTCCACGTTTCGGCACTGTAAGTCATAACCGGTAGGACGCACTGATTGAAGACTTTTGTCTTCAGGCATAGACGACGAAAAGACACGACGCAGTTTGCCATAATATGCTACCCACCCAAGCTGTATTCTCCGTTCTATCTCTTTCTCGAAACTGCTGCTTCCTACTTGCAAAATTTGGCCAAACTATGTATATTCTTGGACAGAATAGATCTGTTGACAGTAATCGGCCCCGGAACGACCAATTCATTGAATATGACATTGGTATTGTCATCCGGAGACCGACACGCCAGGAGACATCATGAAGGCATTCAAGCATCTTCTGCAGCGAACTTGCGATGATGACGATATCATAGGCAAACTCTGTTTTTCTGTGTGAAATGTGCTCTCCGTCCTCGTTGATGCCTTTTCCATTCCAGTCGAGCGTTTTAAAGACATCTTCCAGAGCATTCAGAGACAGTTTCAGTTTCAAAAAAAAAAAAACAATAACTGATGACATATTATTAGTACCCACGTATAATAAAGGTATAGTTAAGAGTACTTAAAAATAGTACTCACTTCGGAGCACTGTAAAACCTTAGCTATATAGACTTAATGAAAAAATGATGCGAATAAAAGTTGTTCCTCGAAAAACGATCTACAAAAATGGTCAGATATCATTTTTTCGTAAAATGATTAAAAAAAAAGTTACATCGAAAAATATAAATTTTTTTCTCGAATTTCTGAAGATTTTCGCTTATAACTTTTTTATTTATAGTTCTACGACAAAAAGTTGCTGGACCAAAGTTGTAGAGAATTTAATTTGCAACAAAAAATGTTAACAATTTTTTTTTATCAAATAAATAGTTTAAGAGATATATTGTAAAAACTATTTCAACCCCTATTTTCAAGATGGCGGCCGTGGGATAAGAGTGGCGACCCCACAAACTTGGTTTTAACTTTACACTGACCCCCCTACACATCAAAAAAATAAAATTGCGTCCTCTAAAAAACGCAAGGTAAGGCCTAAAAAATGTAACATTTCAATGGACTACTACCAAATGACATTAGGCAATCGAAATCTGTAAATATATTCAAGAATCGTTTATTAGTAGATTATACACCAAGGGGATAAAGCACTGTTTTATGTCACGGGCGCTACATTGAATCCTGAACGTAACGAAGGACTCCAAATTTAACTCCCGAGCGCAGCGAGGGTGTTATAAGTTAATTCCCGACCAAAGGGAGGGAATTAAGATTGAGTCCTGAGTGCAGTGAGGGATTCAGGCGCCCAAGAAAAAACTGCTTTATCCCGGTGGTGTATACTCTACTTTATACTTCTACCATAATAGTAAAACAAACTGTAACGGTTAGATATTTATTGCAAATCATAGTAAGTAGGATACATAGGTCTACAATAGTAAATAATAAAAAGAAAAGACAAATTAAGCTGCTGCTTTGATATTCAAACTTTTTGATTTTCATGCTGCCAGTGTTTATGCAGGTACACATACTCCTTGGTTTAAAAACTTTTATGTCAAATGGTACGATCGTTTGGTCGACCAGTCTGGAGCCTATACTCTGTTGTGCATATTTACAGTATGGGGTTGGCAACTAGTTGGGCGATCGATCGACTAGATTACGGCCCTAGGGCATGAAGGCTGACTTTAGACCCGCAAAAGTATGATTAAAACAGTAGTAAAGGTATGGTAGAAGTATAAAGGATTATTACATAACTAGTACTAGTATGCTTTAGAATATATAAGTATTGTGTATGTAGGTTTATAAGTATTTATTTATTTTTATATGTATTCATATAATTATTTATGTATTATTAGTATGTAATGTTTATGTAGTATATTGTATAGCTGTCTATATTGTTGCACTATCCCGCTCCTATCTTAAAGGTTCTTAATTAATGGGTTGTCTGGAGGAGATCAATTTTAGTGATAAGATCTCCCTGGCGCACTTTCTTTTTGTTTTCTTTTCTATGTATTTTTATGTCTTGTGTAGCAATAAAGAGTTTATCTATCTATCTATCTATTATTAATCGGTTACAACTGAATCGCTTGAGGGCATGTCTTTGCCGGCTGGGTGGTACCTATAGCCATAGCCGAAGCCACCAGAAGAAGCTCTCAAGTCTTTCCATTTGGGCTAACTTTGGGTAGGGAGTTTGGGACCATTTTATTGGGTACCTTGTGCACTGCAGTGCAGTGTTGAGTTTGCTGCCTGAACTTTGGAATCTAGATAAGTGTTATGTTATTTGTGTAAATGATTTATTTATTAGTACCTATGTAAGTATTTGTTTATGTTAATACACCACCCGCAAGTTAATCTCCTTAGCTTCTCCTAATCCTAAGGTTGCCTGGCAGAGATCTGGCTACTAAGCGATAGGTAAGGCCGGCTTTTTGTATTCTACTTCCTTCTGTGTGTTTGTGTTCATTATTTTTTCCCCCTTTTTTGTGTTGTGGTGTTAAAATAAAGTGTAATAATAATAACTCGGCTGAGGTTAATCTCGAGTCATCGAGCATTAGGACCCTCTCTGAAGCTGAATCATACCGGTATCTGGATATGTTGCAATCGATAGGAGTAAATGAGGCGGACATGAAACAGTCTGTTTGCGAGGCCTTCTTTGGCCGTCTGACAAAAATCTGTAAAAGCTTTTTGTCTCTCGTATGGACTCAGACCGAACTTGATGCCCTAGATAGAAAAGTCCGCACAACCAGTGCCGTAAATAGGGCAGTGCCACCGGTGCCCAGGCACAGGGCGTAGACTCTGAGGGGCGCAAGAATGGCCAGACCAGGCAGGACTATTATTTTTTCGGTTTGCTCCTGATAAGTTCCCGCTGCGCCCCTAGTGCTTTTCTTTTTTAAAGTAATATGAAAACGTTTTTTCACCAATTCATACTTAAACGCAACTTATGATAACATAAGTTGCGTTTAAGTATGAAACTACGCTATGCTACCTTCCTTATTCAAAACTCTACCATACCAAGTACTTAAAATTAAATTAATTTACAGTTTACTTAAACTTTGCAGGGTGTTATTTTATTATAGAAGTTTTGAACACCAAAGGGGCCCAAAAATTAAATCTTAAGCATCAGGGTGGGCAACGTATTTGTACTAGTGAACTTGCGTTTGAGTTTTAGTGAGTGAAGCACAGTAGGTGGTATAATAGGCGAAGGGTCCACTTATATAGCTCGGCTGCTTGTTTGCCCACATCAGTTCTAGTTCTTCAAAAAATAGTTTTTTCTCCAAAATATTAGATACCTAATTGGTCCACCAACAGCAAGGTCCTTGTGCCTTATTTTATCACCCTGAATGAAATAAAGTAGGCCTATACATAGCATTGCTTTGGCTTGGGTACCTATAATATCACAAACAAGTCAGAATTAAAAAAAAATTAAAAAACACGACTGCCCTTCCACAAAACGAACTAAAAAGTTAAAAATCTAAATTAATCTAGTTATATTAGAATCTTATTCACATTTTGATTAAATGATATTTTTCTGTGAATAACTGGATATTGAATTATAGTCATAATATATATAAATCACGTGTCACGTTGTTTGTCCGCGATGGACTCATAGACTACTTAACCGATTTTAAATTAAATTTGCACACCATGTGCAGTTTGATCCAACTTGAAAGATAGGATTGCTTACAAAATCTTACTTTTGCTTGCTAAATCGACGCAGACGAAGTCGCGGGAATCATCTAGTGTTATATATTTTTGGAATCTACTCATCATTTTCTAGGTGATGATTAAATAGTTAACCTTATTTTCAAATTTTTTTTACGACTTTAGTCTTTAATGCGGGACCATGGTCACCCCATCATTTTTTTTAAAATTTTACAGTCTATGTCACCCGGAATAAGCTAGGGATTCTAACAATACCTCATTTATCAAAATCGGTTCAGGCGTATAGAAGTTATGGTGGAATATACAAACTCACATACATACATACATACATACATCTTCTTAATATATATAAATCACGTGTCACGTTGTTTGTCCGCGATGGACTCCTAAACTACTTAACCGATTTAAAATTTTTGCACACCATGTGCAGTTTGATCCAACTTGAAAGATAGGATTGCTTCCATTTTAATTTATAGCCTAAATCGACGCAGACGAAGTCGCGGGAATCATCTAGTGTTATATATTTTTGGAATCTTCTCATCATTTTCTAGGTGATGATTAATCTTATTTTCGATTTTCTTTTACAACTTTAGTCTTTAATGCGAGACCATGGTCACCCCATCATTTTTTTTTAAATTTTACAGTCTATGTCACCCGAAATAAGCTAGGGATTCTAACAATACCTCATTTATCAAAATCGGTTCAGGCGTATAGAAGTTATGGTGGAATATACAAACTCACATACATACATACATGGATCCTGAAAACAATATACTCCTTCTTTGAGGCAGTCGATACCCTATAAAAATGGATAGTCCGCCGATTTTTCATCCTGTCGCCCTGACCCCCTGCCGTCTGATCTCCCCTACCGGGGTGTAATCCTCCTCCCGTTGCTATGTAAGTTGTGTATGTAAGTTTATTCATATCTTTTATTGACATGAATAGAAGATTGAAGTTTATTAATGATCTTTTGGCTATATATGTATTTATTTTGTATGCAGGCGTGAGAGCTATACGGATAATAATAATAATACGGTAAAAAATATTCTTAAACTAGCGGCACGCTATGATGGCCGGTTTGACGTTTGTCCGCTCATGAAGTTCCGTATTAATTGATAACGACTTTGAAGGAAATAATTGTATTACTTTATTGACGATAGTGATGTGCAGAGATTCATAAATTTTATCGAATGTAGTTTTAGGTTTAGGACTCAAAATTTATTTATTAAATTGATTTCTTAAATGTATACAAGTGTAGAAAAATCAGTTTGCACCATTTAAGGGGTGAATGTACTTGTGAATATGAACAATTTTCACTACGTGGACAAACCTCTGAAATCGCAAAAAAATATCAATAAATTTTTAAAAATGGAATCTAATACGATCGTCACATAGGATCGCTGGCTAGCACAACTACTACCTCCGGCAAACTCGCGTCAATGCTCAATGCAAAACAAAGCAGTTTCGAATTGACGTTGCTTCGAAAAGTATAAACTGTCAGTGCAATGCGATTGTGATATAGTTTTGACCTGGCTTTGGATTTCAAATATTGATACTGCATTACTGTTGACCCTTGCTCGTTAATTTGGACTCTGTTCAAGCCCTTTGTTGTGGATTTCGTCGATATGACCGAACGTACGCAGAGAACTGTTCTAAATAGTCAGACACGTGAGTTCGTAATACGCCTTCGTAACTATTTCGATCGTGAAGCTCAAAATGGAGGGCCAATTTTACCTATAACGTCAGTGGTTGAACGCGTAGCTGATGCGCTTAATATTGGACAACGAACTGTTAGACGGATAACTAAAAAAAAATATGGCGAGACTGGCACAGAAGAAAATAAACTTCACACACCAAAAAAGAGAAAACGAGCAAAACCAGTCGTAGGCATCGATAGCTTTGATGCCGATGCTATCCGAAGACATGTTTACGGCTACTATTTACAGAAGGAGTATCCAACAAGAAAAAAGTTGGTGCATTCACTGAAGGAAGCTGGATTATTCTTCGGTGGGGAAAGTTCTTTAACGAAGATTTTGAAGACCATTGGATTTCGATACAAAAAATGTAACAAACGCAAAATATTGATGGAAAGATTTGATATAGCGATGGCAAGGTATACTTTTTTACGGCAAGTGAAAGAAATCAAAAATTGGCAAAATGTTGTGTTCTTGGATGAAACATGGCTTAATGCTAACCATACTGTAGGCCGTTCTTGGAACGATGACACAGCAGCATCTACTTCCAAAGTTCCTGTAGGAAAAGGATCGCGACTTATAATTTGTCACGCCGGAACCATCAACGGGTTTGTCGAAGGTTCTCTCATGGCTTTTGCGTCAAAAACCACTGGAGACTATCATGAAGACATGAATGGAGAAAAGTTTACTGAATGGTTTACCTCAATGTTGTGTAGCCTCCCTGAACCATCTATTATAATTATGGACAACGCCCCATACCATTCGATGCAAATTGACAAGCCACCTGCCCAATCCCAAAAGAAAGCTGATATCGTCGCATGGCTTCGTAAAAATGGCGTAGATGCAAACATGAATATGTTAAAAGCGGAATTAGTACGTCTTTTAAAAGAAAACAAACCAACCAAGATCCGATACGTCATTGACGAAATAGCATTAGAACATGGGCACAGAGTTATACGGTTACCGCCTTACCATTGTGAGTATAATGCGATTGAGTTGGTGTGGGCTCAAATTAAGGGATATGCTGCAAGACACAATACAGAACCCCCATTTACCACAAAAAAAATGCTAAAATTATTAGAAGAAGCTTGTGAACATGTGACTAAAGGAGACTGGGAAAAGGTTGTGAATAGAACTGTTAAATTAATAAGGGAAGATTATGAAAGAGATGTGAAAATAGATAATATTATAGAAAACGAACATATAATTATTAATGTATGTGATGATAGCAGTGACGACAGTGAAAATAGTAGTATGGACGAATCTGATTAATTATGGCCTTTTGTGGCACCTTTTTTGGTATCTTTTGTATTCATATGTTTCTTGTGTGCATATAAAGTATGTATATTCATTTTCGTTCAAATATTCAGTTCGTTCAAATAAATTAAATAAACATATACATTTTTGTTTTATTAAACCTATTTAATCAGGTACAAAAACAAAACTTAATTGTTTTTTGTTCGAGAATAAATTGACATTCCACATCACTATTGTAATGTGTCAAACCGGCCATCATAGCGTGCCGCTAGTGTAGTTTCTTTGATTTTATTTAGGAGCTTAGTTTAAGGTCTGTTGCAACTCAAAAAACCATGAGCTCAGAACATCGAAGCCTTCAGAATAAAAAAAAATATTTGTCTATGATCTTGACAATGACCTATGACGTCAGACGTTGACATTTGACATTTTTTTCACCTTTCACGCTTTTCACGAAACAATCACCGCGTATCTTTGACAGCTACAGTGTAACGATCGCAATCACCTCATTGGATAACACTCTTCCACTATTGGACAAAAATCCATTGACGCAGCAAGAATACCATAAATTCAGCCAATCACAGCAATTGATACTGTGACAATGATTGATGCAGAAGATACGCGGTCGCCCTCTGGTCGCCCTGCAGCAACAATTTCAACACTGTGCTGGCTTGGCACTACTCAAAGCCATAAACCAAGAGAAGAAGAAGAAGAAGAAGAACAATTTCAACTATCAAATTAACAATTGTATTGTTTTTCACTCAAGAGTTTTTCGTCATGAAAACTTTTTAGACATTTATATTGAAAAATATTTTTTTTCACCAAACATGGAAAAAGAGCTAGACAAAGTGGTTGAAGAGATCATGTCGACTCCAAACGTTGCCGGGTGCTTGGTAGCGGACCACCAGGGACTTTGTTTGGCATCGAAAGGAACAGCTCACGTCGACTCTGCGGGCCTCATCGTCGCTATATCAGAGCAGGCGTGTAAAATCCAACCCAATCTGAAGCCGCCCACCGTGTGCCTGGAGACTGATACCAAAGCGTGTCTCATTCAGAGGCATGGGACAATCACAGGAGCGGTTTTCAAACAAACTGTAGCATAATCCGAGTCTGAGTATTTTCTTATAAAGTCCTATTGTTAAGTGTCTCACTGAACATGTATATTTTTAATACATGGAACTAAGGCCATATGTCACACTGTGACCCTGTGTTTTGCAGTTTGAGCTTCAACTTATAAGTTTTGATGAGATGTGTTCAACAGACCAATCTCATTATTGAAAAATGATGTGATAAAATTGACACATGATCCATTAAATTATGTGATTGGCTTACTGAACAAACTGACCCTGGTCAAATACAAGCTATATATGTCACCGTAAGATTGTAAAAACCGTTAGATTATAATCTAACTCGCGAAATTATAAACTGTCGAAAGATTGTAAACTGTTCAATGTTCTGAGTCTCAATTTTTGAAATATTCATTTTATTTAAGTTTTCTTGTCTCTTTCTTGTAGGTTAGGTTAGGGTTCGACATAAATAACCAAGTAGCCCTTAGGTTTTATCGGGTTTAAATACCTATCAGATTACAATCTACAGGAAAATATTGCGTTAAATTCTAATCTTTCGACAGTTTAGAATTTGGCGAGTTAGATTATAATCTAACGGTTTTTACAATCTTACGGTGACATATGCATATTTTAATTATGTATCACTAGTTGTTAAGTCTTGTAAATTGTTATTGTTGGTGTAATCTTTTCTGCTAAAATATACTTATATAATTTTGTTCCAGCTTGGTTTTATTGGTTTGTCAGTTTTGTTAATTTCTGGTGCAGAAGTTTTGAGTAATAGGCGTTCGGCTACTTTTTGTATCCCGGAAATCAAAGATTTCCATGGAATTTTTTGAAAACCTAAATATACTGGGCGTATTATTACAGAATCAAATCAGACTAGTGTGCTCAAGAAATCTCTTAATACTTAGCTATATAATGTGGGTTTCTCTGTATTTTCTGAAAACAGCATTGACATCACATATATTGTAAGTGAATAAAATCGAAGCCAATTTCACCATCATTGCTTTGAATGTGTAATGAGAAAGGCATTGAATATGTATTTACCTACAAATATAGGACAAGCTAGTACAGTACGAGTGCAAATTGAATACATTCAGCCCTGAATTAATAAGGTGAGAACCTCATTCTGTTGCCTGTGAAATGATACTTAGACATCTTTTCAACGATTACGATTATTAGTTTTCTTGGGTAGACGGAACAAAATTCTCATAGCTTTGTATGGCCCATGGCCCAAATGTATTCAATTCTCCCCCATTCTTTAGGTCACTATGGGCAACAAGAAATAAAAAAATGAAAATCTCAATATACACACATTTATTACAGATATGCCTTCTTAAACTTTTAACATTTATTGACAAGAAACAATACACTAATTAATAGCTACCAACTATTTATAACCATAAAAATATTTATATTGATTGATGCAAATCGATACTACCTGTATTAATTATATACATTAATAATGAATGAACAATGATGCCACAACAAAAATAATACAATTTATAAAAAGTTGGATGAATCAAGCGCTTGTTTTTAAAAAAAAAATTACACAAAGACCACTGTACACAAATAAAGTCCACTGTACACAATAACTGAACTTAAAGGTAGGTCTAAAAGTATTGCCATCCTCTTAACAATAGTGAAGGCTCCCTGTGGCTTAGTGTGTCATGTAGACCTGATTATTCAAGATTTGTGTACAATTAAATAAGTGTGTCTAGATGAAATAATAAAAACTATGATATGAAAATATTTTCATCATTACAATGAAGCACAAATAAACTTAATAAGCACAAAATATTTCAAATAGTATAGAAACCAAATATTTGTTTCACAACTTACATTATTTTAATGGTGAACAAATTTTTCTATATGCAAGAGCATTAAAACTTGAAACCTTATTTTTTTTAATGAATTACAATATTAAGCACTAAAAACTAACAAAATTATATTATATTAACAGGATAAAAATATACAAAATTACATTTTAAAGGAATATTTTAATTATTCTTAAAGTATATTAAAATAAATCAATATAATATAATCTATTACATAAGTAATAAAAACAAGGAAGCACACAAAAAAGTACTGTTTGTTACACTAACTATAATGTTACAGTTGGAAAATTCTGTTACTTAAATAAAGTGATGAGACCAATTAAAAAATGAAGTATTGGCTGTATGAGCAAATATTTTAACCTACAGTTAACAATTACAAGACTAGGGTCTTTTTATTATTAATACTCTTCCACTTTAAAACCTCATAACATATTATTATGTTACAAAAATATCAATAATTATTAGTAACAATGATAATATTTCAACAAACTGATAGAATTGGATCAATGTTTTTATGACTATAATTGTAAAGATTAAGTTGGTATACGGTGAGAGAAGACATCTGACAATCTATCCTACATAATGTGGCTGATAAATGGACTATAAAATTTCATCCCGCTGCCATTCAGACAAGATTTGTTACATAACAGTACTACTGTGTGACTTGTAACAATAATGTTCGATACTTGACACATTTTTTTCTAGAAACTGTTTAGTAAATATATAAAAGTATACTATAGAATTGATGTGTAGCTATATGTTAATAACAAACTACGTGCAGCAATTTGTTAACTGTATAAATAGACACACTTCGTGGAATGTTTTCTATATTATTTACATATTTAAATGAAAAATATAATAATTAATAGTATTTTATTAATTAAATAAAAATTGGTCACATATTTAATTTCATAAGTTAGTAAAATTTAACTAATAATAATTTAATGTTAGAATTTATTTTAGGGAACAATAACGGGCGAATTATTAAATAAATTCATTCCCTTATGAGTGTTTTGAAAATTCATTAATAACGGCTGATATGAAACAATTTGTAATACTTGATAAAGAATATAAAAGGCCGTGCGATTTTTATTTAGAAATCAACTGGAAAATTTCCAATAACTAATAAAAATAATTTATAATTATTTCAACTTGTGTCTTAATTCCATTATGTCACACTATAATTAACTATCTAAAACACTATACATGATATAATATTAATTATTATCATAATATACAATCAATTCAACCATTTATTACTAACCAAGCTAATCAATCGACCATCAAACACGCAATATTTTTTTATTTATTAAAAAAAACGGAGCCACTTCATTTGGGGCTAGGTATAGCTATGAAATGTATGAGTTAGATTTAATTTGTAGTTTTCTAGAAAGTAGTCTGCCATTTTGACCTTGAATTAAGTTATTTTGGCCATAAAAGCTTAAAAAAGAACCTCAAATATAGGCATCGAACAGTTACAAATTACAATAGTTTTTTTTATTTTTATTTTACATTTACAAAGCAAAACATTTTTGATATAGTACGAGAAAATATTATTAACAAATTGGTTGTGTAATAATTCCAGGTGTTTTAATAAATTGCGTAAAAAAAACACTGGCGCAATTTTTTTGTTTCATGGCGAATTATCAAAATCTTTAGACATGATAAATAAATGCTTTTTCAAATTTATAATAAGATAATATTGGTCCATAGTAATGAACTTTCACAATTTATTTACTACGTACAATATGCTCCTAGGTCTAACAAAATATACTTCCTATTATTTTTATGTAGGAATAATAATATCAAAGTGATTATACATATTACATCCACCCAAAAATGATCTCACAAGACAAAACATAGTCTGTAAGAATAGAGGTCGACTTTGGAGAAATAACTTTCATTTGGCAATGAGGGGTGTTGACATGCAATACTACAAAATCTATAAAGATAATAGTTATATTGCGTACGATATTAAATTATACGTCTTAATTGATAGATAAGATACATACGTCACACGACTCAGGAACGTAATCTATAAAAAGTTATCATCCTTATCCATCCATGTTAATATAAATGCGAAAGTGTCTGTCTGTTACATTTTCACCGTTCAACCGTTGAAACTTTTGACAAAGTTTGGCACAGAAATATCTTGCATCCTTCAGATGGACATAAGATACTTTCTATGCCAGGAAATTTAAAAAATTTGACAGGATTTTAAAAACCTAGAAACACGCACACAAGTCTCTGTCGCAGGAAACAATTTTTTCTGTAAAAACAAAGTACCTATACAAATCTACATTGTATATGTCACCGTAAGATTGTAAAAACCGTTAGATTATAATCTAACTCGCGAAATTCTAAACTGTCGAAAGATTAGAATTTAACGCATTATTTTCCGGTAGATTGTAATCTGATAGTTATTTATGTCGAACCCTAACCTAACCTACAAGAAAGAGACAAGAAAACTTAAATAAAATGAATATTTCAAAAATTCACACTCAGAACATTGAACAGTTTACAATCTTTCGACAGTTTAGAATTTCGCGAGTTAGATTATAATCTAACGGTTTTTACAATCTTACGGTGACATTTACAATTGATATATCATTGTAATAAATTGGATTGCAACTAAAGCACTTGCAAATACGATAACCAATATTTCACCGCATCTTAGTGTGATTTAAACTTAATCAGTGTGTGTCTCTGAGCAGACTAACCGCAGAGCGTTTTCAAGGTCATCATCACTTGGTGACGGGTGGTCCGGTGAAGTTGAAAGGCTGTTCGTTGGTGACGAGGTTTAAACTTAACCAGTGTGAGTGTGCCTCGGAGCAGACTAACCGCAGAGCGTTTTCAGGGTCATCATCACTTGGTGACGGGTGGTCCGGTGAAGCTGAAAGGCTGTTCGTTGGTGACGAGGGTGGCGCGCGGCGCGGTGGTCGGTTGGCCCAGCCCCGCCTCGAGGTTGGCCGCCGACGTCCTCATGTCGTCGATAGATGCTCTACAAGTTACATTGAGAGGTTTTATTACCGAAATTGCAATTCAAAAGATATAAAAACAAAAAAAAAAACTACTTCCAATTTGTGGCTCTTAAAAGTTAAAAGTCAAACAGTAGATGTTATTATCAATAAATATATTTCTACAGCGATGGCTTCTAGATTTATCGCTTTTTGTATGGGACTAGTATTGTCATTGTATAATATACATTTGTTACATTTTTATATATTAAAGTAGGTATAGCAAATTATTAAACTATATGTACTTAATTTTCATATTAATTAAATATTAAAAAATAATATCAAATTACTAAATGAAATTGGATGAAATAATATAGCGAGATTAGGTATTTGGAAAAAAATGTGCAAGAACGGTAAAATCAAATAATATCTTTTACAAGTGCTAACTACTTTTTACGACTAAGGACGAGAGTTTAAAGTTTTTAGAGCCGTATTGCATTTGAACCTCGTGAATACGCTTTAACTTTGAAAATAGCTGTAAAATAAAACAAGCAACAGAGAATTATTGATAACATGATGCAATAAACCAAATCTTCGTGCATGCTACATGTACCTACTGGTAGAAGTGAACTAAGCTAAACTAGTACCTACTAACCTTTTTCATATAATATTTTTCATTCTTTTGCATTATGTGGTTTACCGCAGGCTGTAGAAACGAAAGATTCTTCGCAAATTGAATCACGAAAGTTTTCGTATACCTGTGTTTTGTACAATTCCCTTTGAAGTTAGTACCAGTTTAGCTTCGCATTTCGCATCACAGTATTCAGCACTAAGATTCAGGATGTTCTAGAAACTAGTTGTGAAATAGAAACAAAAGATGCAGGAAGCCAAGTATCGTGCGGGCGACAGTGCGGTTTGTTTGCATGCGTGCGGTATTGCCTTAGTTGGGGCGCCACACGTCAGGGTCCTCCATGAGGGTGACGGTGTGGTGGTCCTGGGGCGCCATTTGAGCCCCGGAGCCCGGGGGCGTGGTCCCGCCAGCCATCGCCGCCATATCGTCCCGCGAGCCCCTGCCCCGAAGACGTGCCACCAAGCGGAGTTAGCTCACACGATTTTAGTACACACTCAGCTCTAGTCACGAAATTTGGACTACACAGATGTCGATTAACTGTGAAGCCATTTGTAGCTCGAAAATTTCCGGATTTTTTTATTTAAAAAGTGGACAAGAGAGCGATCTCTACAAGAGAACTCTACCAGTGATCATTGCCAATTCGCGAGTCTTTTCAAGTAAAACTGTTTTTTATTAAACTTCGAGATAGGCCTTCGATTGACGACAATCATGCTTAATACAAAGCAATGATGAGGTTTAGTTTAGTTCTTGGCCTTTTAACTGTTCAAAGATCTGTCATTTAGAGTGGACAGTAAAGACCAATGCCATTCACCCCGAATGACAGCTTTAATCAGGGCTAACGTTAACTTGTTATTATCAAATTTCGTGACATTTATTAACGGGAAAGTCCTGCTGTCCTCAGCCTTTGCATTGTTTACAAAGAATAACCAAAGTAGAGTAGAGGCTTTTGAACTGATCTAAAGACGTCACGAAAGCCAAAACCGATTCATAAGGCCAAAACATAAAAAATCGAGTTAAGGAAACCCCAACCACATCAACAGGCCATCATAGGTTAGTGTGCTATATATTTTGTCAAATGAAGAGTTAAAGACACAAAAATAAAGAAAAATGGGTTGTCCAATAAAATCCGGAAAACGATGTTCAGAAAAACTATTTTTGAGTATTAATAGATCCTGCTTAACCAATTTAGGTTAAACAAAATTGAACCTAAAATTATAGCACGAAAATACAACTTTTTTACCATTATTATCATTAGCAATTTGTATCATAGGCAATCTTTCAAGTTCTGGCAATGTATTTACTTGATTCTGTACTATTGTCGTGTATACTTTAATGATTAAAGTAAATTTAAATATTATGTACCTATTAAATTTCAATTTTTGAAAATTTGAAATTTCATATTTTTTATTCAAATAAACTTGTTAAAAGTGCTTTGAATCGTCGAGTAAATCTACCACTGGTTCGGAATACCATTCCTACAGAGACCTATTGTACTAATAATCATAGGCCTCTGTTGCCTCAACAAAGAAAGTTACTTATTTATATAACAGGGACTCCAAAAATCGATTAATTCAAAGACCACAACACAAATGTTAGTCAAAGCAAAATTCCCACATTAGAATAACCAATCAGACATAGAATATAATAGAATATAGCATACTTTTTGCCTAGCGCCATCATGCCATAGATGATGCCGGTTGCGAAGATGAGGCCGCTGCCGAACCACGTGCTCAGTGCGAAGAAACACAGGAAGAACGGCGGCAGCGAGAGCCTGGAAACAATCATATGTTATACTCTGACCAGTAGCGTGCAGTATAAAGGTGTTAACATATCGATAAACGGCTGGGCGACCGCGTATCTCTGATATGTGTAACGATCGCAATCACCTCTGATTGGATAACACTCTTCCACTATTGGACAAAATCCACTGACGCAGCAAGAATACCATAAATTCAGCCAATCACAACAATTGATACTGTAACAATGATTGATGCACGGTTAAACGGTTAACGGCTAATGGTTGAAAAAAATTGTAGACAATCTTTACTCCTGTGCCGAGTGAAAAAAACATTGTTTTTTTACTACCGTTTGTTAAACGGTCAGTTAGCGGTTAACGGTAGTAAACGATTCTTACTCCTGTGAACAAAAAAACATTGTTTTTTTACTACCGTTTACAGCCGTTAACCGTTAACCGTTTAACCGTGTATAGCGATATTTTAACACCTCTAGTGCAGTTCATAGAGGCGTATAAGCACGGCTTACCCTATGGACGTCATTGCTCATATTTCATCAAAACATCTAGTAAACAGTTATTCTGACCAATCAACCGTTTAGCGATATTTTAACATCTCTAGTGCAGTTCATAGAGGCGTATAAGCACGGCACTGAGCTCATTTTTCATCAAAACATCTAGTAAACAGTTATTCTGACCAATTAATACCTGTCTCTGGCTCTGACAACTGGTGGTGGTGTTACATCTCCAGTGACGACGCAGGTTAAGGCGATGTTTACTCTTATTTTTACTCACGTTAGTCGCTTACAGGAATAATTTTCGCAAGCAAGTAAAGTCTTTTAAATCGGGGATCGCTTGCATGTGTTGGTTTTGCAAGCTTGTTACGTAAGCTACTACTGTAAAAACGTGTAATTGTGGCCTAAGATGGTAGCGGGCTAACCTGTTAGTGGTGTAGAAGTTAAATTAAACCCATAGCTCTAATTGGTTTCACACGGCATCATGCCGGAACGCTCAATCGATTGGCAGCCGGTAGGGTGGTAACTAGTCACGGCCAAAGCCGCCCACGAAAAAATTTAGAAATTATAAATTCACAAATTGACACCGCTAGGGATCGAACCCAGGACCTCCCGCTTATTAAACAACAGCGCTCACAACTGCTCCAGGTGGTTGTTATTTCCTAATTCTATATGGTAAACTAGCTGATGCCCGCGACTCCGTCTCCGTCTCCGACTCCTTTCATGGATTGAGGTTTTTTTGTTTCCCGCGGGAACTCTTTAATTTTCCGGGATAAAAAGCAGACTATGTGCTATTCGAGACTATAATCTATCTCTGTCCCAAGTTTCATCCAGATCCGTTCAGCCGTTCTGGCGTGAAAGAGTAACAAACATCCATACATTCATATATCCATATACTCACAAACTTTTATAATATTAGTAAGGATAATAATCAGTTTACTCACCCTATATAAAGTGCAGCCTTGTTCCAATACGGCCGGGACTCTACCTTATCGGAGAGAACTTGCACGTAGTCTATGAAGAAACAGCAGCACGGAGCTTCGCAGACTATCACTAGGAAACCAGCCAGCATTTGCCAAATGCCGGCTATCAGGCAGCTAACGTTCAGGAATATTATGCCCGTGCAGTTCAGGAGGCCGAGGATTATGGCAACTGGGGATATACAATGAATATATTTCTATCTTTATTATCCATAACTTTTAAAAACTATGTATGTTCTTGCTAGAGTATAGAAACTGTTAACTAGGTAATTTTAATGTAATGTAATTAACCTGTAAACCCAAATTAGCAATAAAAAAATGATTGATTGATAGGTAATAACAGTGGGGGTTGAGAGGGAGATATAAGTTAGTGAAGAGTGAAAAAGAGAGTTACGTTTTATATATCATTGTAGGGGCAAGAGAGAAAGTTTTCTAGTTTAGAAAAACAGATAATCCCATCAAAAACATAAATGTAAAATGAGAGCCAAGTTCAAAATTGTGATATATATGCCTTGGTTGTTGACTTCAGCGACAAAAGAAGTGAGATCTAAATGGGTGCCAAGTTCAATGGTCAGTCCTGCAATTTATTTATCCCATCAAAAACATAAATGTGAAATGAGAGCCAAATTCAAAATTGTGATATATATGCCTTGGTTGTTAACTTCAGCGACAAAAGAAGTGAGATCTAAATGGGTGCCAAGTTCAATGGTCAGCCCTGAAATTTATTTATAACAACATATAATATTTTATAACAACTTAAAATATCATTTCTTCTTATAACTTAGTATAAAATGTTGAAGACTAAGGCTTTGGCTTGGCTAGTTTCCATATACGAATTATTATTAAGTAGGTACCTAAAAGTACAGTTTCTACCAGCAAGCCAAATTTTCGGAAGATTAAAATAAGAACTTATAGCTTTACAACTTGTGAAGGCTATAATTCGTATAAAATATAACCACTATAAACAATGAATACAAATCACAATGACTGACAGCTTGAACTGACGACTTCAAATACGTTTCTTCTTCTTTTCTGTCAATGACGTTTCGTTGCACAAAATGCATGAATACGAAGGTAAGGTTTTAATGTAACTATATTATTATTCATTATTATTTACATTAAAATAATAATTATGTGTCATTTTCAATAGTTAAGGAGTTACTACCACCGCTTAAAGCAGTATTGTTGCAAAATAACGGTTGAATGTCACGTACTTTGACGACCTTAAAATAATGATTATAACACTACAACATAAACGTCAACAATATTAAAATAATACGGCTTTAAGCAATGGTAGTATGCCCCGTGTCAGAGTTTTGATCTATACCTAGGTAGAGCATAAAAATGACGATTTTTGTACGTTTATATCTTAATAACCATTTGAGGTGTGCTTATGAAATATGGAGCACATATGTATCTCACGGGTCTCAATATATGCGCCAAATTTGACATGTTTATGTGAAATAGTTTTTGAGTTATGAGGGGGTCAAAAGTGGCTCCAAATGGTTCGTGTAATATTACACACGGTGCTGCTCGCCAGTTTTTTTTAACTTTGGCTGGACACGCTTCCACGTGTCTTGATAAAATAGTGGATGGACCACAAGAAAGATGGAATATTAGGTTATACCTGTAAAGATAGATTTAAGCTGGAAGATAAATAAACAAAAAAAAACTGTCAGCAAATCATAAGTATTGTACAGATGACAATAAAATAATTACGCCTGTCATTGTTCTACATGAAATAAACTAATTTGAATCAAAATTGTGAAAATGTTCCACATAAATATAGTTCTTTATTTCCTTTAGTTATGTTTATTCACTGTCATCCTTTATCTTTCATGTTTTACACAAAAAGATAAGATTTTTGGCAATTCTTATCTTTGACATTGTTAATACATTAATTAAATCCATAGTAATAATACCTATGTCTTTACCTATAAAAATTGCCGTTTTGTATGGAATAAGTGAAAGTACTTATTTTTTCGAACTTTTTTATTTCGACGCATCTTTGCCAACGCATTGGCAGTTTATTGATGCCCTTGTTGTAAAAATCAGCTGTACGGGAGGCAACAAACTCTTCAAACGCATTTTGTACTGCCTCTCGGGAATTGAATTTTTTACCCACTAAAAAGTTGTCTAAATTTTGGAAAAAGTAATAGTCGGTAGGTGCAAGGTCTGGTGAGTATGGCGGATGAGGAAGAGCTCCCAACCCCAGCTCTTGCAGCTTGGAGACTGTCTGTTGCGCAGTATGGGGTCGCGCGTTGTCGTGAAGGAGCAGTGGGGACGACCGATTGACCAAAGCTGGTTGCAGATGTGCAAGCTTCTCCATCATTCTCCCCAGTTCTTCACAGTACATATCTGCAGTAATGCTCATGCCGTTTTGTAAAAAGCTGTGGTGAATCACACCGGCACTAGACCACCAAACAGTGACCATCACCTTTTTAGGGGTCATTTTTGGTTTAGGGCATTGCTTTGGTGCTGAACCAGGATCTAACCAACATGCTGAGCGATTTCGATTGTCGAACAGAATCCATTTTTCGTCGCACGTAACAATTCGTTTCAAAATTCCTTCATTTCTTTGCCTGTTGAGCAGCGCAAGGCAGGTCTCGACGCGTACGTTGCGCTGGCGATCAGGTCGTGGGGCACCCATCTATCAAGCTTTTTTACCTTGCCAATTTGTCGCAAATGGATCAATATTGTTTTGATGCTTTCATCAAAAGCTGCTGCTAGCTCAGCTGTAGATTGAGTTTCATCAGCTTCCACAATGGCCTTTAATTCATTATTGTTGACAAAAGTCTCCGGACGACCACGAGCTTCATTTTTCAAGTCAAAATTTCCAGAACGGAACCGGGAAAACCAATAACGAGTTGTGCGTTCGTTTGTACAGTTCTCTCCGTAAACGTTTTTGATGTTACGTGCCGTTTGTGTCGCGTTGGTGCCACGACGGAACTCATATTCCATAATTACACGAATTTTTAAAGTATCCATTATGATGAAAAATGTTACGTTGTTGTTAAATACAACGCTAATCAAAAAACAAAAGACTGAGTTTGTAAAAAGAATGTCATGGTTAGAAAACAAAATTAATTTGAATTTAGAATACAGAGCCATTACAAACTTTTTTTATTTGAAATGACCAGTACTAAAGAAAGGCAATTTCATAGGTAACGACCTAATATTATAATCGCGAAAGTTTGTAAGCATGGATGTTTTTTTACTCTTTCACGCTAGAACGGCTGAATGGATCTGGATGAAAATTGGCACAGGAATAGATTATAGTCTGGAATAACACATAGGCTACTTTTTATCCCGGAAAATTAAAGAGTTCCCGCGGGAACCAAAAAAACAAAATCCACGCGGACGAAGTTGCGGGCATCAGCTAGCGATTTATAATTATACTAAATGATGCCTGCGACTTCGTCCACTTTTCTTATTCCCGCCAGAACTCCTTAAATTTCTGGGATAAAATGTAGCCTATGTCCTTCCCCTGGATGTAACCTACCTCTATAGAAAATTTCATCAAAATCGATTGAATAGATGGGCCATTAGAGCGTAGCAGACAGACTTTATTGTACACAGACCATTTATAATATTAGTATGGATGGATTTTGTTTACACTTTACAAATAAAACAGTCTACAAGATGTCACATAAGTATAGTAAGATAAGTAAGAAGTCACATTTTTTTGTGGGAGGAGGCAATCATCTTCTATTGGAACCAATTGAATGAAATGACCTCAGTTGATGCACAATACAACTAGTTTATTAATTATATTTCCAGCCCATACAAAAATAAAAAGGTTTTTTTATACAAATAAATTATAAAAGTATTATAGTTTGTAACTTTATATGTATAAATATTTTTATCTATTTTGTTATTTCTGCACCATTCAAGTAAATTCAGTATTTGCTCTTTTTTTTGAAAAAGTTCAATATTCATAATTATTATAATAGTATAGTTACAGTAACTGGAGCATAAGCATTACTGGAGCAAGTTGAATCCACATCAATACATACTTGTTTAGTAACAAATAACTTGCAATAAGCAATTAACGAGTAATAGGCATGATGACTGATTTTGAAAAATGGTCAGATTATGTTCGGAAGTATCTACTATTTCGAAAAAATATCTTATTTCAGCAGAAAAATAAGGTTTAGTAGATAAAATTGGCATTTGAAATTTAAATTTTAAAAATCAAGCCAAAACGCTCGCGGGTGTCATGGCGTCGTTTGCGACGTCACTATTGTTTTTAACAATGTACTCGAATGTACTGTGTGCAGTAAACAATAAGTCTTCGTACAGCAATTTAGATATTTTTTGAGAATAATATGAATTCTAAAGTGTGTAAGTCGTGTGCGGTCCCCCAGTGTGATAGCACATCAAAATTAACTTCAAACAAGTTATATATTCACGCGCCATTTAAAAAAACAATGCGATCTAAGTGGCTTAATCTTGCACGGCGAGATCCTACAGGTATAGGGCTAAATTCTACTATTTATTTCTGCGAAGATCACTTGACGTAAGTTTTTGCTTTAATAATAATAATAATAATATAATAATTAATTCATTTATTCCAAACATTTAAAGTACAATTACCAATTTGAAATACATAATATTCCTAAAATAAGCAATATACAAGGCATTATATATCTAGTCCTCAGTAGTACATATTATATGATGTATAAAAATGGATTGAGCCAGCAGCTTACCTAGGATCTTGCGATTCTGTATTAAAGCTGCCGGATCTTCTCTGCGCGGCTGAAGATTCAGCTATTAATTTGGACTATTACATTTTCTAAACTAAATAATTAATTACATTGGAGGAAATTTGAAGTGAATTTGTTAGTAATGCCTACATTTGATAACATTAGGTAGCTAAGTTATTTATTTTTCTATCAAGTAGTATAAATTTTAAACGTTAGTAAACATTAAAATCCTATTATTTTTCTTATGAGTGTGAGCGGGTGCGTGTGCGTGTGTGTATGTGTGTGTGTGAGTGTGTGTGTGCGTGTGCGTGTGTGTGTGTGTGTGCGCGTGTGTGTGTGTACGTATGTGTGTATGTGCGTGTGTGTATGTGTGGGTATGCTTTATGAAAAGTGTTAGCTTGTAAGTAAATAAATAAAGGGCACAATTACAGAAATTTATAAATTATTTTTCATAGAATAATTTGTTAATTTTGAAATTTATTTTAAGATTTTTAGTAATTTTTCAGTAGTTTCATAGTCGAGGGTCTGAAGCCAACTCTTAATCTTTGATTTGCAATTATAATTTGACAAAGAATGAATTTTAATTTCTTTGCTAGCTAAATCATAAAGATACTGACCCAGGAAACATTGATGTTTCTGCGCAAAACTTGTTCTCAGGCTTGGAACACCACAAATTTTATCTTGTCTTCTCTTTTGGAGATAGTTATCTTTAAATTTATTTTTAGAATGTTGTAGCATTATAGTTTTATAGATGAACAACTGCCTAACCGTCAAAACCTGACATTTTTGATATAGGTCGCGAGTTGGATGGTCGAAAGGCCTACAGGTAGCAACTTTTAGTACCAGTCTCTGCGCTCGTTCCAGTGGAAGCATGTGAGATGCACATGCTCCTCCCCATGCTGTGATACAGTATGATATAATTGATTCGCAGAGGGCACTATAAACATTTTTAAGGGTTTTCGAATCCACGATGTGTCTTATATTTTTAAAAATGGCTGACAATTTACGAACACGTTTGGTGATAGCATTTATATGTGGTTTGAAAGATAGTTTCTCATCTATAATTATTCCTAAATACTTTATTGTTTTAACTCTTTCTAAAGGGGTACAAGGACACTGCTTGCCATCTGAAATTAGACACGGGGCTGTGTGGGCGATTACTTGAAATTGATCGGTTTCAGGTTTTGGGTCACTTCGTATTGAAAAGGTGATGTATTTTGTTTTCATTGAGTTTAATGTCAATGTATTCGCGAACAGCCATCGATTAACTCTATTTATACCAGTTTGAGCGGCTTCAAATACCTTGTTCCAGCTATTCGCTTTGAAAACGATAACTGTATCATCAGCAAAAGTAATTAGTTTCCCGTTCTCCAATTCCAGACTGCATAAGTCGTTAATAAACGTCAAAAACAATGTCGGGCCAAGAATGCTACCCTGAGGAACTCCGAATTCAACATTTGTGTCGTTACTCATTATATTACCTATTTTAACGCATTGTTTTCTATTAGCCAGATAGTCACGGAAAAGTTCCAGTTGATTTCCACGGATACCAAGTCGTTCTAATTTATGTAAAAGTATGTCCCCAGAAACCGTGTCAAATGCCTTAGCTAAGTCTAGAAAAATGGCTATAACCTTATTCTTTTTGTCCAAAGCTTTGACTATATGGTCTGTTAGTTCACCGACTGCATCTGAAGTTGACCTTCCCTGTCGGAAACCAAATTGATTGTTAGATAGAAGTTTTTTTGATTCCAAATACGCAACTAATTTATTGTTTATTATTCGTTCCAAAATTTTTGACATTGTAGGTAAGATTGATATTGGGCGATAATTATTCAAGTCAAGTTTGTCTCCATTTTTATGAATAGGTACTACGATTGCCTTTTTAAATATGTTTGGAAACATGCCACTGTTTAAACTTAGATTGCAGATGTAAGTTAACGGGGAAATTAAACTATTCTTATTCATTTTAACTACATTGGCTGGAATATTATCCCAGCCAACTGAGCTATCAGTTTTTAAGCGGTCAATCTGGTTTCCAACTTCAGTTTGGTCGGTATCCAAAAGAGCAAAGGAATTAACACATGACGGCAAACTAAAGTCGGATGGAGGACTTTTAGGTATACTATGTGCATTTTTATCAGCCAGCAATTTTCCAACAGTAGCGAAATGCTCATTAATCCTATTAACTGACTCGACTTCTGAATTCGATAATTTTAATAGATCAGTTGAATTTGAATGCTTGGGTTTGTGTTGTGTTATATTATTAACAAATTGCCAAATTTTTTTAGTATTCAATCCTGTTTTTATAAATTCAGTTTTTTCATAGTCTGTTTTAACTTTTTTGATTAGTGTGTTGCAAAAATTTCTGTACCTTTTATAAGTTATTTTTAAAATTTCGTTCTCAGGGTCTTTTTTAAGTTTTCTGTGCATTTTATCCCTATTTCGGATACTACGTAGCAAACCATTAGTCATCCAAGGTTTTAGCGTAGCTTTTCGCTTGGAAATAGTCTTAACATAGGAGTTTTGATCGATCACTTTGCTAATTGTATTAACTAAAAATTTAGCTGCTGTATTACAGTCTCTCATTTGGTAAATAGGCGAAAAATCTATTGAGGATATATCGCGGGATAGGCTATCAAAATTTAACTTTCGGATAAGTTGTTGCTTAATTTCGGGTTTCAGATTTGAGTCTAATAAAAGTAGAATTGAATCATGGTCTGTAATTGAATTTTGAATAATAAGTGAAGTAGCATTTGCATTGGCTTTTAAAAATACATGGTCTAAACATGATTCATTCCTAGTTGGGTACGTGAAAGCTGGAAGAAGTCCGTGCAAGGCAAGTAAATTTAAGTAATTGCTAGAGTTCACGTCAGAATTATTATCAGCAATATTTATATTTATATCTCCAACGATTGCAATGTTAGTAATATAGCTTAAGGTTGACATTAACGAGTCCAGACTGCTCAAAAAGTTGTCCGCGTTTTTATTAAACGGAGGTCGGTAAATGGAAACGATTGCGGTGTCAGATCGAATTTTTATGACGAGGCAATTGGCATCCGTTAATATCGGTTCAAATACTGTACATTGCATTAAGTTACACTTAACATAAACCACCACACCATCATTTTGGTTCATATTCCTTAATGTGTAAAAACTGGTATAATCGTCGATTTTGGGCGGTGACACAACGGTTGAAAGCCAGCATTCGGTCAAGATTAAAATATCTGGTTCTACTTTTATTCGAGATAAAAGAACGCTTAAGTTTGTTATATTTTTGTTAATACTGCGAATATTTTGCACAAAAATGTTAAGGTTATTTGCCTTGGTTAGCACTAAAGATTGACAATCTTCGGGAGAACATACGTGATATGGGGCTGAAACGTCATCAATATCACTCAATAATTCACATAAATAATCACCCATTATAATACTTGAATAAGAGGTTATCCATTGAAAACTTTACAATTACCAAATTCCTGCGGCAAGCAATATACAGACCTATGGCAATATAATAAGTTCTAGTCTTCTCTGCAGCGATCGTTTCCTCACTAACGTTCCAAGACCCAAGCGATAAGTAAACTGCACGTAAAGAACAAGTCATACATTGTCCATTCGCGAATAGAGTGTGCACCAATTCCACTATGTTTTGAGAATTGTTTTGTAAATAAGTAAGACGTCTGAGAGAGATTTTTTTATAGTAAAAGAGTATTAAGTGTATTTTGTAATGTGTATGTGTGAGTGTGTAACAATCATTTCTAAAATAGTATAACATTATAATATTACTTTTTATCCGAGCTAGTCACAATGCATTTTGATTTTTTATTTCCTGGAGTTGTTCCTCATTGCGAACTTGAATTAGCTGTGAGCCCTCTTCCTTCCTTAGGTAAATTCTTCCATTAACCGTCCAGCAAAATTTAAAGAATTTATTCTTATTTAGTTCTCGCGTTAGGTAAAACAGCCTTTTCATTTTTGGCGTAAGGAGTTCAGAAACAAATATATATAAATATATATAGTTTCCATATACGAATTATTATTAAGTAGGTACCTAAAAGTACAGTTTCTACCAGCTAGCCAAATTTTCGGAAGAATAAAATAAGAACTTACAGCTTTACAACTTGTGAAGGCTATAATTCGTATATGAAAACTAGCCAAGCCAAAGCCTTAGTCTTCAATATTTTATACTAAGTTATAAGAAGAAATGATATTTTAAGTTGTTATAAAATATTATATGTTGTTATAAATAAATTTCAGGACTGACCATTGAACTTGGCACCCATTTAGATCTCACTTCTTTTGTCGCTGAAGTCAACAACCAAGGCATATATATCACAATTTTGAATTTGGCTCTCATTTCACATTTATGTTTTTGATGGGATAAATAAATTGCAGGACTGACCATTGAACTTGGCACCCATTTAGATCTCACTTCTTTTGTCGCTGCAGTCAACAACCAAGGCATATATATCACAATTTTGAACTTGGCTCTCATTTTACATTTATGTTTTTGATGGGATATCATTTCTTTTTGTACAGAAATTATTGAACTCAATCTCAAACTCAAAACATATTTATTCAAAATATGTACCTACAAAGTACACCTTCTGAACGTCATGCTTACAGAGCATAAGAGGTGATGGTGATAATTAACTACGGTATCTTAAAACTAAAGCTACGAGGGTTCCAAACGTGCCCTGGTCTAAGAAGAGCCCGCAATAAACTCTGCTTTTTTTTATTATCACCATCTCACAAATATTTGAAATTATATATGTGTACTTATAATGTAACATTACATAATCAGCCGCTGTAACAATTCATACCAATGTCTTGCTATCATTCAAATAATCCTTTACACTGTAATAGGACTTTTCTATTAGTTTAGTTTACGTTTTACATTAGTAGGTACTTATTATTCGGTTTAAGGTCAGTGTGTCACCCACCAGTAATTCTATTGTACGACTCATTGTACAAGATAATTAAAGACGAGAATTCTCAAGAAAAATATATAGTGCACCTAGAGTTACACTGACATTGACAGATTACATTTATGGTCAGACTACCTCTACAGCACATTTCTACATCTCATCATATATGATTGCAAAAGTTCAAAATCAAAAGTTTTTAGTGAAACATTGAAAACAAGCACGGTAAACAGTCGATATCACTAAAACCACTCTATACAATGAATACAAATCACAATGACTGACAGCTTGAACTGACGACTTCAAATACGTTTCTTCTTTTCTGTCAATGACGTTTCGTTGCACAAAATGCATGAATACGAAGGTAAGGTTTTAATGCAACTATATTATTATTCATTATTATTCACATTAAAATAATAATTATGTCATTTTCAATAGTTAAGGAGTTACTACCACCGCTTAAAGCAGTATTGTTTCAAAATAACGGTTGAATGTCACGTACTTTGACGTCCTTAAAATAATGATTATAACACTACAACATAAACGTCAACAGTATTAAAATAATACGGCTTTAAGCAATGGTAGTATGCCCCGTGTCAGAGTTTTGATCTATACCTAGGTAGATCATAAAAATGACGATTTTTGTACGTTTATATCTAAATAACCATTTGAGGTGTGCTTATGAAATTTGGAGCACATATGTATCTCACGGGTCTCAATATATGCGCCAAATTTGACATGTTTATGTGAAATAGTTTTTGAGTTATGAGGGGGTCAAAAGTGGCTCCAAATGGTTCGTGTAATATTACACACGGTGCTGCTCGCCAGTTTTTTTTAACTTTGGCTGGACACGCTTCCGCGTGTCTTGATTAAATCCATAGTAATAATATGTCTTTACCTATAAAAATTGCCGTTTAGTATGGAATAAGTGAAAGTACTTATTTTTTCGAACTTTTTTATTTCTGTTATTCTAAGTAATCACCCATGCAATCGACGCATCTTTGCCAACGCATTGGCAGTTTATTGATGCCCTTGTTGTAAAAATCAGCTGGACGGGAGGCAACAAACTCTTCAAACGCATTTTGTACTGCCTCTCGGGAATTGAATTTTTTACCCACTAAAAAGTTGTCTAAATTTTGGAAAAAGTAATAGTCGGTAGGTGCAAGGTCTGGTGAGTATGGCGGATGAGGAAGAGCTCCCAACCCCAGCTCTTGCAGCTTGGAGACTGTCTGTTGCGCAGTATGGGGTCGCGCGTTGTCGTGAAGGAGCAGTGGGGACGACCGATTGACCAAAGCTGGTTGCAGATGTGCAAGCTTCTCCATCATTCTCCCCAGTTCTTCACAGTACATATCTGCAGTAATGCTCATGCCGTTTTGTAAAAAGCTGTGGTGAATCACACCGGCACTAGACCACCAAACAGTGACCATCACCTTTTTAGGGGTCATTTTTGGTTTAGGGCATTGCTTTGGTGCTGAACCAGGATCTAACCAACATGCTGAGCGCTTTCGATTGTCGAACAGAATCCATTTTTCGTCGCACATAACAATTCGTTTCAAACCACGTCCGCGTGGATTGAGGTTTTTTGGTTCCCGCGGGAACTCCTTAATTTTCCGGGATAAAAAGTACATATAAATCTTCTTCTTAAATCACTCTATCTATTAAAAAAACCGCATCAAAATCCGATGCGTAGTTTTAAAGATCTAAGCATACATAGGGACAGACAGCGGGAAGCGACTTTGTTATATACTATGTAGTGATGCTGTTTTGCATATAACACAAATAACTGCAAAAACTTAGAGATGCGTGCCAAGAATCGAATCCCAGACGCACCGAATAGGAGACATACGTCATTCTTACTAGGCAATCACCGCTCATATTAAGTTATACGGTATAGTTTTAAAAACCAACATTTCATTAACATAACCTCTAATAACTATCATGAAGTGCTTAATATATAAAATAGCAGATTTTACGGGTTTAGGACCTATAAATTATTATGTTATTATTGTACTTACATGGAAGTTTTGACGTTACGAAATTCTGCTGAACAAAAGTCTTTGTTTGATGCAAGATACTCACCCAGCATCAACAAATCAATCCTGGGCAAATTAGAGCTAGTACCTTTGGTAAATCCTTGATCCCTGGCTAACGATTCTTAATTTCTTGATTTTGGATTCGGTAAAACAAAACTAGATTATGGAAATGATCTTTGGGAAACCAAAAAAACACGAAAATACTTGATAAACATTTAAAACACCTGTACTTATAGAGATTGTTTGCCGATTGTCAAAGCTCGAAAACAATTGTGACGTCATTCGCTTCAGTGGTGTTTCATACAATATGGCGGATTGCTGTATTTTATAGTTTTATTTTATCAAAATAAATAACAATCTCACTCGAAATAGAAAAATAAATAAGTTTTTTATAATCCATGAATCCTATTTCATTAGATAAATTTATAATTTCATTGATTCTTTGATACTGTCATCATGCATATTGCAGATATTATATTCTTATCACAAAAAAATGGACTTTGTCTGCTGTGATACAAAGCAGACATAGCTTGTATCACATGCATGCTGACAGAAACAGAAAGTATTTAATTTGTGCATGTTCAGAACTTGTAAAATGAAAATAAGCTTTCATTGTATTAATTATATGTACTTATTATTCATCACTAGATCAATGACAGTCTATTGGTAGTTGGCATGTTCAACTACAGAGGACCAGGTACTGAATTTGATTCCCAGGGAAGGCAAAAATATTTTGAAAAAATATTTACGTGATTTACACTGATTTCGAAAAAGCTTTCTACCGTGTGGATCACGTGATCCTGCTTCATAAGCTAAGCATCATAGGAATAAATGGCAACTTACTCCGATGGCTGACTTCGTATATTAAAAACCGTATGCAGGCAGTAGTAACGGGCAGTGCTAGAAGCGATTTTATAACTATACCATCAGGGGTACCCCAGGGGTCTATCCTCGGTCCCCTTTTATATAATGCATATTTTTTCGATATTGATAGCTGTTTTAGTCACGCAAAACATCTTATGTACGCTGTCGATAAGAAAATCTTCTTTTCTCAAACATGCATGGAAATATTGTCAATATTTTCGAAAAAAGAACACGCGAAGTATCGAATTTTCGGACAAAGAAAATCAAATACATTGCAGGAGCGTTTTTTGAATTTGGAACATTACAACGCTCCTGCAATGTTGTATGAAACGGCGTGCTGGGGTTATTAAATACTCTTTGATCGGATCTCTTCTCTGTCATTCTTGGCATACCATAGTCTCTTTGCTTAGTACAAATTGGTGGCTGTATAGCCATAAATGCGTTTGCCTGTCGGCACAGATGATAAAAAAAATAATTGGCGGCAAAGCTGAAAATTCGTCTTGATTTGTTATTTGTTGTTTGTTATTTGAGTATGTACTCAATAAATATAAATTTAATAATAAGTAAAATGAGTTCCAACGGTTCAGAGAGTGAAATGAAGATTGATTGTACTCCACCAGATTGAAGATCAGAAGCCAAATTGGCAATGGAAAACCTGCTTCCAGCAAAGTCCAAAGAAAAATACATGAAAGTATATGAAAATTTTATGAGTTGGAAAAATGAGAAAAAAGTGAACATTTTCTCCGAAACAGTATTTTTGGCGTATTTTAATGAGATTGCTAAAACTAAAAATCCATCTACATTATGGGCAATTTATTCCATGCTGAAATGTACAGTTCATGATAAAACGGCATTAACTTGAAAAATTATGGGTCTTTACTACTTTTCTTAAACGACATTCGATATGTTTTAGTTCCCTGCATTCTTTTGAGAAAAGCACTATATATGCCTCGGCGGAAATGACAATTGCCTGTCTCGTATTAGTGAAGTCCTCGCCTACGGCTCGGCCTTCAAACTCATACTCGACCTGCAATTGCCTATTTCCAAGCCTTTGCAATAATGTACTATTAAAATCCGTTCTCTTGCTGATTGTCTTCTGCTACAAGAAGACTTAAATGCTCTGGCTGAATATTATATCCGGAACAGAATTATTGTCAATGTTAAAAAATGCCACCATATAACACTATCTCGTAAAACTATTTCAATTAATTTTGATTATAAAATCAACGGTGTTAACATTGCTAAAGTCACAACCGTGAAAGACCTGGGTATTAAAATCGACGCAAAATTATCAATGAATGAGCATGTTGAAGCCGTGGCGGAAAGAGCCTACAAACAACTCGGCTTCATTAAGCGAGTCACTCGTACTTTCAATAATATTGAATGCATAAAAGCTCTGTATTTTGCTTATGTTCATAGTCTTCTTGAATATTCATGTAACATATGGTCACCCTATTACCTTATACATACTCAAAGACTCGAGTCAATACAAAAGCAATTTCTGAGGTACCTGGCTTTTAAGGAATTCAAAACATTTAACAGTTACAAAGAACTGTACTCATTACAAAATAGACTCCCTGGAACTAAGAAGAAACCAAAGTGACATGCTACTGCTACAAGCTATCTTGACTGTCCTGGCCTGCTGTCAGCTTTCTCATTAAACGCATCCTCTTTTAGGCCCCGAAAACCCAAGCTTCTATGTGTCCCAAAATCAAACACAAACTACGCTCAAAACTCTGTAATTATACGCTTATCGCGAACCTACAATAAAGTTTACTCCGATCTTGGCCTTTTCCATCTTTCTAAAACGCAACTGAAAAATGCAATTATTTAATTACATCGGAAATAGTATTTATATTTAGTATACAAGCACATCCCTCATAACACACATACATACATGCGTGCGGGACGCACACACAACCACACCCACACCCACACACACATATATACACATACCCGCACACCCCCACGCACTTGCACTTGTTTACCTTTATGTAAATACCTACCTATTTATTTTAAATAATTTAAAAATTTTGTAATCTTTTTGGCCTTATTTTAGTTATAAGAGTTATCTGTAAATTATTATGTAAAAACGCTGTTGATTACAGGAAAATAAACAAAATAAAAATAAAAAATAAAATTTTGCGCTGACCCAGAGACAATTCAATTCAATTTATTTATACAATGAAGTCTATCTGTCTTTAATCCCTTGAAATAAGGGAAATAGTGGTGTTTCATTTCCATGGACACAAAGCTTTTTTAAGTGAAATCTTCTTTAACCGCGTTGAGCACTTTTTGGTTTTTTTTTTCTTTAATTATTTTAAATATTTGTATTTATATTGGCGTTTGAAAATTTTATATTATTTTCAAATTTTAATACTAAAATTCTAAGTTATAAGTTTTCACTTCTATTGGCAGTCCCTATGACTGCCAATTTTTTATAGACTAGTGCTTGGCTGCAATCAGACTTAATTATGTACTTAATAATAATTATTAAAACTATCAATCTGGTGTAGGACTAACACCTGATATTTAGCCAGTGTTTTAATATTGCTGACCCATCAAGTTATGAGAGTGAGGAAATAAAGAGTACTACTATGCTTTTGTTCTTACTTGTGCACTATAATGTCTCCCGATAGTTTATCTGGGTAGATTGACCATTATAGCCAAAATTCCGCCAGTATATTTTTTTTATCATCCTCAATTTTTTTACAGCTTTTACTTTTTACAAGACTTGACATTGGATGCCAGTTGAGCTGATAAGATGCAGAGACATTATAATAATAGTTAATGTGTCTACTATATAAATATATTGCATTGTGTAAACTCTGGGTCATTAACAGTGTACAGAGGGCGTTCAGTAAACAATAAAACTATACATACTGAAACTGCCAACTGTCCCCAGCCCCCGACCAGCGTAGCGCATCCACCAGGGGATGTCGTCTTTTTGAGCATTTTCGCCCCCTGGCCGCGCCATTAACATCGTTATCTTGTCTGTTAGCGACTGCAATAAGAACATACATTTTAAGCCACAATTAATTTATAAGAAAAGCATAATTATCCAATAAAATTAGTAAAAATCTTACCATTTTCGAAAAATCAATTCACTTCCCCTGTCAGCTGTCAAACTGATTTTCTGACTGTTTTCTGACTAACAGGGACAAGTAACTTTGACAAGTAACGTGAGCGATTTTGGTGATTTTTATATTCTTCAGTGTTACGGCTCTGGGCGAAGACAGAGATAGGATAATAATCTATGGATGTTCTATAGCCTAAAATCTAAGTGATTTTTCAATATGATAAATACGTGTTTTTTATTTATTTATGTATTTATTACGTGAAAATAAAATCACTGGTTTAATATTATTAAAATTTAAGTATGGTAAAATTATTTTCGTGCGAATATTTTGTGCTGTAAGGAGTTTTAAAACGCCGCATTCGCAGTGCGGAGCAGAGACAAGTAACTTAAAACGGAGCTGGAGTGGGTGAAAAAGGGGTGAAATCTGTATGCGAAATAAAAATCGCTCGAATTTTTTTCGCAGTGCGAACGTAGCGTAAGGGGCTAAATCAATATCAATTAATAAAGGATAAAATCGAACTTAACGTGAGCGAAGCCGCGGGAAAACCGCAAATATAGTAGTATTTAAATTAAAACCGAATGCACATCGGTGCATTTTGCTCACTATGACATGACTTTGAATCTGCTGAACTCAAGGAAAGAAAGTGAAACGGAACGCTTTTTCTGTCGAATCACAGAGTACATTATATATACTGGTATAGAGTTGCTACTCAAGTTTCGGCGTACAGTGACATCTATCGGGAAGTTGTCCAACTAAAATATATATAACCATAACAAACCTATTATATAGTACTATATAGACCTTATTTATCGTATAATAATTTATCTTAATTATTACTAGATCACATAAATCTGCAACTATAGAATTATGTGATCTTGTAATAATTAAGATAAATTATTATACGATAAATACAAATAGTAAAAGATGGTGTTCAGGAAATGAAACTCATGTTGATTATTTTCTTCTTCTTTTATTATTATAAATATGTGCCAAGCATTGCATAACATCTTCGCGGTCGTAATGGGTTTTACCAGACAATATTTTATTAATGTCCCTGCACCAATTACACATAAAGAATATACAAGATATATTCAAGAACTTTTCGACAATGTCAGTTTTATGTTGTGTACATTGAATGAAATTAAAATCAAGCCTAATTTGTAAGATGGTTTTAATATAGTTTCGTATATTATATATTTGAGGGCTTTTTTTCACTACAAAATGAAAAACATCTTGAATTTGAGAAAAACATCGAACTAATTCCAGGGCAGGGTATGATAGGAAGTTTTTGTTTCGGTTGTATTCTCTTAATTTAATATAATGATTTTCCTTTGAGGAATATAAGTTTGTAATACAAGTTTTACATTTTTTAAAGACTTTTGTATGACACTGTCTTAATAAATATCCAGTTATATATTCTAAAGCGGCCATTACACGAGGGTCTCTTTTTTTAATATCTAAATCGACAATCATGTCTTCACTATAAATATCATCATATTGTATTTCTGATGGAAAATTTACATTTTTCTTTTCATCCTTTGTGAAGAATAAAGCTTTTAAAGATTTAAAAATAAAGGATTCATCATCCTCACAATTTGACCCTGGCGTATATGTGCTACTTAAATTATTTACCATAAGGGCTACAAATGCTGATTCAAACCCTGCACACGTTGGAGAATTATTTCGGTAACCATGACTTCTCACACTACCGAAAAAATTCTCCAATGTGTCCTGGTTAAAATGCCGGCACCAGATTGATTTAATATTATAATTATTAAATAATTTACTTTTTAATTTTTCCATATTTTCTATAGTCCGTATCCAGTTGTTCACTGTTGGAACAACACTAACATCGCCTTTTTTTGAAATAAATTTCATGGATTTTAATATGATTTTAGATTTTTTCCATACTTCTTGGTGCTCTGATTTTGGGGTAATTGCTAGCAGCAATGTCTTTCCACTCCTCTTTGATGAGTTATTAAAACTTCCATTCAGAGAATCAAATAGATTGTCAAAAAATAATAGAATATCTGCCGTGTCTCTGCATTCGTTCGGCAGTAATCCTTGATCTGAAATGGAAATAAAATGTAAGCAAGGCAGATATTTAGTAAGTGGCTATTACGCCTATTAGATAAAGAAATAAATATCTTTATTTTTTGTTTCTTTATGTAGTTGTTACTATTTTTTGCAGCTGCAAGAATAAAGCAACAGCTATGGTTGGTTTGCATTTCAATTCAATTATATCAACAGCACAGAAACTGCATCCAAACTGCTATTTTACAGCTGGCTTGCAATCCAAATGCACATTAGACTTGAAGATAATAATCCTATTCTAACGTTATAAATGTGAAAGTTTGTATGCTTGTTACTCCGTCACCCCACTACAACTGAACCAATTTGATTGAAAATTGGAATGGAGATAGCTTATAGACTGGATTGATACATAGGCTACTTTTATATTCGACAAACGCACATTTCCTGCAGGATTTGTAATAAACTGAAGACCAGGCAGGCAAAGCTGAGGGCTAATCCTTATAATCTATAAATGTTTATAAGCTCACCAGCTAAGAATCCCATATTAACTCCGACAGTGTGACTGAAAATTTGTGCTGCGTGTTTGACCTTCATTTTAGGGATTTTATTAGGGTCACAATGACTTTCAGTCAATTTTTTTATTAATCTTATACCTTTATAAGTAGGATTGTTCTCATAAAGTTTTAAAATGTGGTCCCATTTTGCAATTCTTTCAGTGCCATCCATCATGTATTTTAAATTCTTAGACAGTAAGTTGTTGCGGATTCCTTTTAACAAGTGAGGCACATCATATAATGGGACCACTTCTTCATTGTCCACCTCAAACACTCCATCCCTTGCATCTTTACCTGCTTTGATATAGTCTTGCCTTGTTTCTTCAATTAACTGACTAATTGCACTAACATTAGATGTTCCCTGGTCACAAACAGTAGCAAGGACTTGAAAGCCAGCTTCCTTTAACTTTTTAATATTTTTCTTTATCATTGCTGCTAATTCAGCTTTTTTTGTACTGCCAGCACAAAACGAATATGATATTGGCTGTTTATAGTTTTTTAGAATGCCTCTAATCATAAAAACTAGCACGTGATCAGCAATTTCTGTCCTTACTACTTCACCATTATCAACTAAACCAGTAATCCTGTCATTCTTCCTGTCATAATCAATGTGTGGTGTTAGGGCCATTTCGTCAAAAACCAACGTACACAATGTATCATTGGGTTTCATTTTAGATGCCTGCTTCTTCAATTGCTGAAAAATATTTTCGTTTATACCAGGTTTTATATTTGCTTTGGATATCATCCTGGATAATGTGAATGGTGATGGCAGAACAAATACTTTTTGCAGCATCCTATAGGCTCTTGGCCCACGTTTAAAGAAATGCAATGACATAACTTTTTCTTCAGGAGTGAATCTTCTCCCCATTTTGTGTTTTCCACATTCTCTTAATTGGAGCATTGTAAAAATGGCTGCCATTGAGGTAAATTTTTTTAATGCTTTTAGAAAAGTTGGATTTTTTGATATTGTCATTGCTTTTTTCAGTCTCTTTGAAAATTTTTCTTTTGACACATTTAAGCTTTTCACTTTTTTCTTTAAGGTACTAATTCTTTGCCTCATTTGAGTCTTTGCAGACTTGGTCAGCTTCAAATCTGAAATGAAAATAACATACTTAAATAAATATTTTTTAAGCCTTTTCCATGTAAATGACCCAAATGTGAGATGAGATTCATACTGAGGGTTCTACACCATTACATGTAAAACACAGGTCCACAAGCACTTATGGTGGCTCTTTGAAGTATCAAACTATTATAGTTCCAATGATACAGCCCTGTCACAGACAAGACAGCAGAGGCTCAGTAAATAGGGTTTCTGTTTTCACCCCATGGGTACAGAACCCTTAAAACTATTGTTCTCATGATTTTGATATAGATTATGCTTGAATGAGGATCATCATATTATGATCAATTTAAGTTATTTGATATCTAATGGTAATAAATACCTAGTAAGAAAGAACTATAAAAGTAAATCAATGATTGCATTAATTAATCATCAATGCAAATATCATCTGCATGGTAATTCCTACAGATTCTTGTGTTCCATTTAATATGCTTGGTGAAATAAATACTTATTTAGTATACAGTAAAATAAAATAAATCTTACTAGATTTTGAGGTAGTAGCAGGTTTATGCATTTTGCTTGATGTTGAGGCTATTGCAGTTTCTTCCATATAATTTGTTGGAAAATAATCATTTTTATTAGTCACTTCAGCTAAGGGTATCCTTTGAGCTACAGAACCTATAAAATATTCATTATGATTAATGTTTTTTCTCATTTTAATTAATTGACTTGACTAGACGTCATGCAGTACTTTATTCAAAAGGTAGTTCAAGGTAGGTGGTTGCCAAAGAATATGTGAGCCTTAATTTCATTTAAATGAGAATGAAGGAACGGAGGTGAAGCGATCCTGGGGCTTCGTGGCTTAAATGTCACAGCACAAAAAAGTTTTTGGTAAAAAAAGTGTTTTGCACTCTGTGAATATTCTATAGCACACCCTAAAATAATTAAATGTGAATCTGAGGATGTAATATATAATGGTACCAATCCATTCAGCCCATTGAAGTAATTGTTAAAGATATTACTGAATGCATTTAACTTAAAGACACTAACAAAATTGAAATTCTATTATAAAATTAAAAACATGACAGTTTGTATGTATGGATATTTATTACTCCTTCAGTCTCAACTTCTGAACCAATTTGGCTGAAATTTTGAATGGAGATAGCTTATACCCTGAATGAACATGCATCAATTCTAGCAGACACCCGGAATATTCATCATTCCCACATGATTTGTAAAGAACTGAAACTACACTGTGAAGTCACAGGATAAACTATGTTTATAATATTTTCGAAGTATTACAATGCCATTAATTTAAATAGTAACTAACCTTTCATTTGTAATGTTGGAATTGCTATATTACTCAACATTTTACTCCTGGTCCAATACCTAGGTTCAAAATGTGCATGACATATTCTTCTGTATTTAAACACATACATATCCTCTAAATCCTTAAGGTTTTCACCCACTGCTTGTATCCAAGTCTGAAAGCGTGTTGGATCATATTCAGGATTCGGGAATTTGTGAAGTATTACACCATCTTCACCTACAAACAAATACTTTTAAAGAAGTTGGTATTAGTACAATATCAAGTTGTAGCAGCCAGTCATCATTCATCGCTCTACGAATGTGGTATGAATATCATTTGACCGCTTTGGATTCATGAATCAGGCATAAGTCCCTAAGAAGACCATGATCTATATTTCAGTATTAATAAAAAATATTGTCTTTTATTTAACTTGCGAATAAGTCGTACTTACGGCTTTTTTTACATTCCGAAACGCAACAAATTTTATCTGCTGCCATTACGAAGAAGTAGGTTTATCCGTAGGCGAGATATATCGAGTCCTTTTTACATGCGTGGGTCACTGTTATGCAAAGAAAATCGGAGTCCAAGAATAGCCAAGTCGTGATCAAATGCAAAGATAATCGGAGTCCAAGAAATAGCCAAGTCGTAATAAATATATGCAAAAATAACGAAAACGAAACACCAATACACAATTTGTCCAACCGGCATGCCAGAAAAACGTCAATGAGCAAAGTCAAACTTTGTCAGATAACAATATTAAAATGGCGGATGGCCACGTTTAAAAATTTAATCACAAATGTTTTGTTAAACTTTTATCTTAAACTTGAAGTAGTTTATATCAAAAGAATCATACTAAGTTATCAAATTAACTCCTATTCTGCTCAAAAAGATATTGTAAATATTATTATCTAGTTGATTCAATTAAATGACATTATGCAATAAATTAATCTAAAACATAAGCTTCTGAACGAACACTTATTTCATCACTTACACAGACTTGAACCACAGATAATGTATCACAAACCTTCATACGAGCTAATTTGGCTCGTTTCAAGATAAGCGCCATCCTTTGGCGAGTTGTGGAACAAAAATCCGTACCAGTTTCCATACAACAGAAAAATGTTCTAAGTGCAAAGGCCCTGTGTCGAATGCTGGTCGAATGTCTGTCGGCTTCACCCGTCGCATTTGCCGAATTTTACAAATTAGAAGAATTACATTACAACTGTGGTGCTAAAGTGTATTTTCAGTATAAATGTGTGTAATTGATGATTAGTTCAAAAATGCAACCCACAGCGATGCTTCCAAAACTATCGGAGACAACTCAAACAATGTGAGAAACTTTTAATTTCCGCTTAGGGTATTTCTTTAAAAAACACAGCTCTTACATTAAAAATCCTAAATAAATGTAAATTCTTCAACTTATATTCCTTTTCCTTAGGATATATAAATAAAAGTGTTACTCTAATATAACCTTCAAACACTATCGAATTAGTTTTGAAAGTACTTTGTGTACATTGTTTTTGTTTATTAGACGTATTAAAGCAATTAAATACTGTGTTTAATGCTTTAACCACACTTCTTTGAATCTGCACCCAATTCTAAGCTAACTAGAGGCAGATGGATACCGTAAAATTCTGTCCAATAACCAGACAGAAAGGCACAAATATACACACAGCTACACAATTTATATACAGGCATACTTATTTATAATATGAGTATTAGAAGTGAATTAGGTAGAGATCATTTAGTTTCTTTATAATTAATACAGTGTATGCATTCCCATAATGTAATAAGTAAGTTCTCATTTCAGTAATGTTGTGTACAGAACCACTGTACGGAGTGCTAGGTTGATAGGCTCTATCAGTCGGGGCCGTGTTCCCAACCAGGGTGGAGAAAGAATCAAATAACTTGAAATTGTATACTCTTAATTTGAAAGTCTCTAAAAGTTACACTGGGCACAAAAGCTTGTGGATAGTAGTTGCATTAGTGGTGGGTGAGAGGCAACTGGTGTGGCTGGAGTAGTTGAAACGTCACTATTTCCAGAAAACTGATGCTTTACCTTTACCTTTTCTTTTGATCTTATGATGACAATTGACAAATCTAACTTAGTGCTATACTGGTCTGAAGCAATGTGAATGGGATAACATTACATTTTAGCTTCTGTGTATGACATTATAATCTACTAGCAGATGCCCATAACTTCGACTGTGTGAAATACGTTTTTTAAATTCCCACGGGAACTCCCAAATTTTTGGGATAACATATAGCTTATGACACTCACAAATAATGTGGCTTTCTGTGTACCAGAATTATCAAAATTGGTTCAGTTGATCCAGAGATTATTACCTCTTTATAATATTAGTATAGATTTACTACATACTTCATTAATTTTTAATAAAAAATAAATTTAGAGGTTTGTAAACTGTTACTGTTACTCTTTCAGAGAAGAAAATAATCAAAAAAATGATATGTTCTTTGAAATTTGATATAGAGTTAAGTAGATTATACTAACTGGTTGTTTATTCCAGATCATTCTCCGAGGATGATGAAATATGCAGTTCAGAAGTGTATGCTTCCGATGTGGTAGTGACCACTAACTCCGGTGACCACAACCATGGCAGCTCCAAGATGAAGCTGAAGACGCTGGTGGACTACCATTGGCAGTCAAAGTTCTATCCCGGGCAACTGCTTGCAGTTCATATCACTGGAAACTTTCTGGCTTACAGCATTATAGGTATATTTTGTAACATAATATTTATAGTAAATAATACCTATTTTGAACTTTACACAGGTTTGAGAAATCCATTAAAAGTATGAAAATGAAAAAATTTAAATGAAAATGCTCCTGAAAAAAGGTTATTAATTATATTGTTGAAGATTATGTAAATGATTTGAGCATGAATGTAGCTCCAGCAATGCTTAGGACCGCAGTTTCTTAAGTATCTATCTATACATTGATGTAATTGTAAATTATTTTTTTCAAAAGAGCATCCACTGAGTTTCTTGCTAATTCTTCTCCTATCTGGAACCAGTGGTAGATCGACTCGACGATTGGAAAGCACTTGTAAAAGTTTAGTTTGTATATCAGAGAGCTTGTAAAGTGTTGGCACTTTGCTTGGTCGCTCTCTAGTCATATTAGATTGTTGTTCATTGTACTATGAGATAATAGAAGTACACCTGTGTGTACGCACTTGCTAAGACTCAGTTGAGGTAAAACTAAACAGACTGGATTCTGTTTTTATTTAACAATGCTTCAGCCAAGAGTTATTGTCAAGTAGTAAGTAAAACATTGAGCACGTAAAGCCGTTGGTCCTGCGCTTGATCTCTCTCTGGTCGTGTTGGATTTTTCGTCCCATTGGGTTATGAAGGTAAAGGAATAATTGCAAATTGCATCTATGTGTAGTGCACACACTTGTGCACTATAATGATCTAATCTAAGGCTTATCTGGGGATAGGCCACTGTGACCAAATTTCGGTCGGGAGGACATTATACATATTGAGCTTTTAGTCTATGGCACAACTAACTGCATTGTACTTTAAGAATCTTGCTTAAGGATGGCAGCCTGTAAACAGCTATTCTATTTGACAGCCACAATACAAACTTAATAGGAACACTAACATTGTCTGAAATTTATCTAATTTACCTTCATGCTGTTATGACATTTAAATGTTTTGTTGTCTGTAAGGCCTGATCTCATTCCAGCCCCAATGGCTCCCAATTCCGGTGCCTCAAAGACCCCCAATGGTATGGTGCGAGTGGTGTACAACCCTGAGCCTGGGGTAGAGCAGCGGGCACTCATCAAGGGCATGAAGGGAGAGGTGACTATCTTATATTACATTATAGTGTAAAAAAAATAGTTTTACCAATTTCAGCTGCATGTCAAAGGAAATAAAACTGAATATATGTTGTCATCCTCATGGAAACCTCTGTAAACTAACTGTGAGTATGTCTGTTTGTCTGCTACCCTTTCTCTGTAGCAACAAAACCCTAAAATAATTAAAAGGTTTAGCAATATTTTTTTTAGATCTGCAATCCATGCGGTAGAAGTTGTGAGCATCATCTGGTATTATTAGAAATGTCAAAATATTACAACAAACATTTGGTACAGACTGATATAACTTGCATTTAGATAATGAATGTAGAATATATGTGATATTACATGGACACTCAATGTAATTTCTGACAACTTGAATTTACTCTTAATATGAAGTTGCTGGCATGGCATTGTCTAGTATTTTACATTTATTTGTATAATCCTGATAATATGATATTGTATTTTTTTTTGTTTTTTTCTTTTTTTCTGCTACTTTTAAGTTGCGTGCTTTTATTTTGTTTTATTTTTTGTACAAATATTTTATTTTTTCTTGTCATATTTGTTAATCTATTGGGCAACTGGCGGATTAGGATATTATTGTAAGTTATTGTTTAAGACCTTCTGGTCTTTACTACTTTTTTAATTGTATTTATTTATTTAATATATTGATATATTTTGATTTTATAATAATTATGCTGTCAAACAGTTTGGATGATATGGATACCGATCTCTTTCTGTCTGCATCTAGTGGTGAATTGTCCAGTGATGTTAGTTTTCACAGTACATCTTTCCTTCCGCTTGATGTCTCCCTTGATTCTTGTTTCTCAGACTGTGTGAAAAATTTCAATGTAGTCCATATTAATGCACAAAGTATCCCGGCTCATTATCCCGATATGCTTGCGTCTTTTGAATCACGTAATTTACATGCCATTCTGGTTTCGGAGTCCTGGCTTAAAACCTGCTTACCATCAACTTCTTATTCGCTGCCAGGATTTCGACTTATCCGCAATGACCTTACTGGTAAGGGAGGTGGTGGAGTAGCGATCTACTTACGTTCACATATTCCGTTCACTATTATTAGCTCGTCTTCACAACCTCCAGTATCAGATGCGGCTGAGCACTTACTAGTCGAAGTTCTCCTGTCACACACTAAAATCCTTTTTGGGGTGTTTTATTCCCCTCCCTCTCACCCTAATTTCTTTCATTCGTTTGAAAGTTTTCTAGAAAAGATAGTCCCCTTGTACAGTCAAACCATTATAATGGGAGATTTTAATACCTGTTTACTCAAGGATGATCACCGTAGTAAGAAACTATTAACTGCAGTGGAATCTTGCAACTTGCATGTCCTTCCACTAACTGCTACTCACTTCACTCCTGGCTGTACTCCCTCTCTTCTTGATCTAATCATGGTTTCCTCTCCTGATCTTGTCTTTAAACATGGACAGTATCCTGCTGACGCATTTTCTTATCATGACTTGATTTTTGTTTCCTATAAAATTCGTCCTCCAAAAACAAAATCGAGAATTCTTCTGCAGCGTAACTTTGCAGGGATTGACAAGGATCGCCTTTGCGATGATGCTCGGCATTTAGACTGGAATGCAATCAGAGATGTTGACTTGATAGATAGTAAAGTCGAAATTTTTAATACATTAGTGACACAACTCTTTGATACTCATGCGCCCATAAGACCGATTAAGATGAAACACCTCCCAGCTCCTTGGTTATCAGATGAGATAAGAATCTTAATTTATAAAAAAAACTCAGCTAAATATAAATATAAGGTTAATGACTCTGATGCCAATCGGTTGAAGTACCACAAAGCCCGAAATCGCTGTAATACATTGTGTAGAGATGTTCAACGACGCCACATACATAAGTCAGTTGAAAATGGTGATCCTGCCAAAACCTGGAAATTTCTTGAATCACTTGGAGTTGGTAAATCATCTCAAAAATCTTCTATTAATATTGATATTGAACTCCTTAACAAACACTTTTCTACTTCCGATACAATTGATAGTGTCGATAAAGAACATACTCTTAATATTCTTTCATCCTCCTCCACTCCTGACTTTTTACCGTTTTCTTTTGAGTCTTTCACTGAATGTGATGTTAAGAAGAACATATTGTCCATCTCGTCGAATGCTGTTGGAACAGACTGCATCAGCCGTAACATGATCATACCCATTCTTGATATTGTAACTCCTATCCTAACCCATATTTTGAATTATTCTATTAGCACTAGCAAATTCCACGAAGCTTGGAAAACTGCTCAAATTGTTCCTATTCCTAAAAAGTCCAACCCATCCGCAGTTAATGATTTCCGTCCTATTTCTATCTTGCCATTTCTTTCAAAAATCCTTGAGAAGTTAGTCCACCAACAGTTAAATATTTTCCTTAATAAGAACTTCCTTCTCAGTCCGTTGCAATCGGGATTTCGACCCGGCCATAGTACGGTTACAGCGTTGGTCAAAGTTACCGATGACATTCGATGGGCGATGGACAATAAACAGCTCACTATTTTAACCTTGCTTGACTTTAGTAATGCGTTTGATACCGTTGATTACGATATTTTGCTAAGTCTGTTACGTTCTATTAACATAGCTCCATCAGTGATTGACTGGTTTCAGAGTTACCTCAGAGGTCGTCGGCAGCGCATTAAAATTGACGAGTCTTGTTCGTCATGGTGTGATGTGACGGCCGGGGTACCTCAGGGTGGTGTGTTGTCTCCTTTGCTGTTTGCTATCTTCATTAATTCTATTACTCCGTACATCTCTTCTCTCTACCACATGTATGCAGATGATATCCAAATTTACCGCTCTGCACCCCTAGAAGATCTCGACGTTGCTGTGGCTGCAGTTAATGGTGATCTAACTGCTATTGCTGAATGGAGTAAGCAGTATGGGCTTCGCGTTAATCCAGTCAAATCACAGGCAATCATTATTGGCAGTCCGGGATACATAGCTAAACTTGACTTGCGAGGACTTCCCCCGATCTGTTTTAATGGTGTTATGATTCCTTATTGTGACTCCGTTAAAGATTTAGCTATATATTTAGATTCTCAACTATCCTGGTCTGGGCATGTTAAAGAGCTGAGTAGGAGGACTTTTGCAACGATGAACTCTTTGCGACGGTTGCGCTCTGTCTTGCCGATCCCTACCAAAATTATGTTGGCACAATCTCTCCTTCTTTCTATTCTCGATTATGCTGACGCAAGCTATCTTAATTTGACTGAGGACCAACTAAACAAGCTTGAGTGACTCCAGAATCTCGCCATTCGGTTCATTTTTGGTTTGCGCAAATATGACCACGTTTCCGAATTTCGTCAAAAGCTCAAGTGGCTCCCTATTCGCCGTCGCCGGGATTTGCATGTACTTTCTCTTCTGTACTGTGTGCTATTTCATTTAAAAACTCCCTCCTACCTGAAGGAGAAATTCAGTTTTCATGGAGTGCAGTCCGATTTAAGACCATGTCGAACCTTAGCACTGAAAACCCCAACCCATAAAACAAAGTTCTTTGAAAATTCGTTCAGTGTTCGAGCTGTTCAGCTATGGAATGCACTTCCACTGACCATACGCCAATCTAAGTCACTGAACATATTCAAAAATGCTGTAAAGAATCATTATATTGCAAACTAAAGACGACAATAAAATTATTCTTTAAGCTGAGTCAAAATATATATTATAATAAAATACATATGTATTAGTATATTTTATAATTAGTATATATATATATATAATTTATATTTTGATTATATGTTTATTATTGGCTTATGTATTAGTATGTAGTCATTTGAATGTAAGTATATTATACAACCACCTGCAGTCTATTCTCCTTATTTTCTCCTTTTCCTAAGGTTGCCTGGTAGAGATCGCTACCTAAGCGATAAGGCCGCCTTTTGTATCCTACTTCTGTGTTTTTTTTTTTTCCTATTTTTGTTATTTTTACTTTTTGTGGTGGTACAAATAAAGTATATAATAATAATAATATTGACAAAATATTCTATAAAACAAATATTATTTTGTGTTCAGGTACAAGATCTGGCATTTGCCCACATTCAGAACCAAGTGGTGCTGGCCAGCATTGATGAGATGGGAAACTTCTATATACATGAAATGGAAGTCACCGACACTAGTTTCACGTAAGTCTATTGATGCAAGTTCATTATGGTTGATTGAATATACATTTATGTAACATTGATATAATTGGGATATTGGCAAAAATAAATAAATAATAAATCATACACATTTATTTGTTGATTGTAAGTGCATGACAAGTTATTACAATTGTAATATAGTTCCAATCCACAAACTTCAAATCGGCATACAAATAATACATATTCTTATGTGATAGGAATAGTTCATGCATTCTAACAGTAATTATTATACTGTTAACAATCCTCATCGATCTAGAAATCATCATTATTATCACACAAATATCAAAATATTTACTAATAAGTACAATAATATAAACAAATTAATGATTATATTTATATTAATGATTTATATTGAAAAACTAGTGGGCCCGGCAGACGTTGTCCTGCCCTATCTTCCTTGCAATTTTTCCATATTTTCTCACCATTCAAACTTTCCCTGGACAACGATAAACATTTCAAAACCAAAATCAGCTAAATCGGCCCAGCCGATTTCGAGGTTAAGCGAGACAAACGGATTTTTTATATATATATATGAAAATGATATAAATGATATTTTAATGATTATTGTCAAGAAAAGGATTTTCAAAAGTACACAAAATTTACCTCCTTCGTTAGGTTTAAACTTGATAACCATTTTAAAACACTATCTACTTAACTAGTAACTTAGTAAGGAAGCATGAACATTATCAAGAGTAAACTGAGAAGTCGTCTTAATGATGAAAACTTGGAATCATGCCTAAAATTAAAAACAACAACATACAAACCTGACTTACTCAAACATTCCAAGGAGATGCAAGCACATTGTTCATTTTAATAAATATTTATTAAGTATGAAATTTAGTTTAATAAAAGATTACTAAATAAGCAGATTTGGCTCCCATTTTTTTTTAAATTGTTATAATGTTTATATTTGGCTCTTTGGCTAATAAGTTTGCCGACCTTAGTTCTAGGCTTATTAGGCCTATTACACTGCACTTTTTACAGGGCCCTGTGGTAGCGTCGCTAATTACACAGCAATAAGGACCCATTTAGGGACCATTTCTCCCTAGATCTAATTACACTTTTTGTTGTTTTTCTTGTTTTTTTTTTTATGTTTCACACCCAGTTATCCTCTGACGATATTGTGTCAGAGACTTTTTTGTTGCGAGTTTTGCTCTGCTGGGCGACCGCGTATGTCTGACAGCTACAGTGTAACGATCGCAATCACCTTTGATTGGATAACACTCTTCCACTGTTGGACAAAATCCATTGACGCAGCAAAAATACCATCAATTCAGCCAATCACAACAATTGATATTGTAACAGTGATTGATGCAGAAGATATGCGGTAGCCCCGCTGAAAAGGGTGCAAACTCACGAGGTCCTTATTGCTGTGTAATAAGGACCCATTTAGGGACCATTTCTCCCTAGATCTTATTACACTACACTGATTCAAGTGTAAGGGTCCCTGTGAAAAGTGCGGTGTAATAGGCCTATATCCCTTTGTTTGTGTGGTGGTTGTGCAGCGTGAAGGCGATAGCGGAGGTGGTGGAGGACACGGGCGCGGGCGGCAGCGCCCACCGCGTGGTGTGGTGCCCCTACATCCCTGATGAGGACGACGCGCCCGACGACGACGTCGCGCGGCTGTTGCTCACCACGCACGCCAACCAAGGTGAATGCTCACCCTCATCTGTACTACCACTACAACCCATTAACGTCCCACTGCTGGGCACAGGCATCCACTCATGAGAGAGAGGGAATTAGAGTTTTGACCCACCACGCTGCTCCAATGCGGGTTGGCGGGCTTTAACAACTGTTATCATGTTAGTGATAATAACCGGGACCGACTGCTTAACGTGCTCTCCGAGGCACGGGGGTGAAACACCGCCAACTTCCTAACTCCGGGCTAGCACTGAGAATTTCTAGTCAGAAAACCCCAATACTTGTTATGGCCCGACCCGGGACTCGAACCCGGGACCTCGTCGGCCGCAGTCGAACATGCCAACCACTAAACCAACGAGGCAGTTATATCTATACTAATACTAGCTAATGCCCGCGACTTCGTCTGCGTGGATCGAGGTTTTTTGGTTCCTGCAGGAACTCCATAATTTTCCGCGATAAAAAGTAGCCTATGTGTTATTCCAGACTATAATCTATCACTGTGCCAAATTTCATCCAGATTCGTTCAGCCGTTGGGGCGTGATTGAGTAACAAACATCCATACATCCATACATCCATGCATTCATATATCCATACATCCATCCAAACTTTCGCATTTATAATATTAGTAAGAAAGATTATAAATGCGAAAGTTTGGATAAATGGATATTTGTTTGTTTGTTACTCGATCACGCCAGTGCTGCTGAACGGATGTGGATGAAATTTGACAGAGAGAGACAGAGACAAAATTAAAGAGTTCTTGCAGAAACCAAAAAAACTTAATCCACACGGGCATCGGCTAGTCCCATATCATATTCATTATTTTTCCACTACAAGTTATACCTTGACTGCAGTCTAAGATGGTAGCGGGCTAACCTGTTAGGGGCATGGCCGTTATATTAAACCCATACCCCTATTCGGTTTCTACACGGCATCGTACCGGAACGCGTAATCGCTTGGCGGCACGTCTTTGCCGGTAGGGTGGGGTACGGTAAAATGCACCGATGTGCGTTCGGTTTTATTTAAATACTACTATATTTGCGGTTTGCCCGCGGCTTCGCTCACGTTAGGTTCGATTTTAACCTATTTTAGCCCCTTACGCTACGTTCGCACTGCGAAAAAAATTCGCGCGATTTATTTCGCGTACAGATTTCACCACTTTTTCACCCACTCCGCACCTTTTCCGCACTGCGAATAGTGGTAACTAGCCACGGCCGAAACCTCCCACCAGGCAAAAAGACATATATGTATGTTGGATACTGGCTTTACGGAAGACAGTTTTGGGGATCAAGTCTCATTTTGCCATTTTTTCTTCTTATAAGTCTGTTATTTTGTCTTGTATCCCTAAATAAAGATTTCTTTCTTTCTTTACATAACATTTAAGGTTGTATATGTCATGTAAACAAGTGTCGCAGCGCGCATATATTTTTTTTTTAAGTTTCGCACCCAGTTATCCTCTGATGATATTGAGTCAGAGACCTTTTTGTTGCGAGTTTTGCTCTGCTGGGCGACCAACTGACAGCTACAGTGTAACGATCGCAATCACCTTTGATTGGATAACACTCTTCCAAATATTTTTTTTTATTGATATTGGTATCATCCCTATTAAGTAAATAATAATTAAAATAAATATATATAGCAAGAAAAGATTACAATTATTTTGCTATAATCCGCCAACAGAAAAAATTCTGCATGGCATGCAGTTACAAGCGAAGCACCGTTTACCTTCCCAACCAAGCAAGAAAGCCAAGTTCCCAAGCAAGCAATGCCACCTCCACTCACATGCACCACCACACAAGACTTTTATACTATTCTCGACGCACGTTTCGCCCCGACACCGGAGTATCTTCAGGAGATGTCGACTTTACAATACAAGATTGTCTGTCAATACAATGTTATCCCGCAGCGCGCATGTGGAACGTGCTCGGCGTGGCGGGCATGTGCGGCAGCGGCTGGGTGTCGGCGCGCGACGCGCTGGGCGCGGGCGCGGGACGCGGCGCGGGCACGCACGGCGGCGCGGTGCTCGCCGCGGCGTTCTCGCCCGACGGCACCGCGCTCGCCACAGCCGCCGCCGACGGATACGTCATGTTCGCGCAGGTACGCGGAGCCCCCATCACACCCGGTGGCCAAAATTGGAACAAATTTTTAATACGTCATGTTCGTGCAGGTACACTCGTCACACCCGGTGGCCAAAATTGGAACTAATTTTTAATACGTCATGTTCGCGCAGGTACGCGGAGCCCCCATCACACCCGGTGGCCAAAATTGGAACAAATTTTTAATACGTCATGTTCGCGCAGGTACACTCGTCACACCCGGTGGCCAAAATTGGAACTAATTTTTAATACGTCATGTTCGCGCAGGTACACTCGTCACACCCGGTGGCCAAAATTGGAACTAATTTTTAATACGTCATGTTCGCGCAGGTACACCCGTCACACCCGGTGGCCAAAATTGGAACAAATTTTTAATACGTCATGTTCGCGCAGGTACACTCGTACACCCGGTGGCCAAAATTGGAACTAATTTTTAATACGTCATGTTCGCTTCTATCCAATTATTTTTATCCACTGCAAGTTAGCCCTTGACTGCAATCCGGATGGTAAGTGATCATGCAGTCTAAGATGGTAGCGGGCTAACCTGTTAGGGGCATGGCAGTTATATTAAACCCATACCTATTTGGTTTCTACACAGCATCGTACCGGAACGCGTAATCGCTTGGCGGCACGGCTTTGCCGGTAGGGTGGTAACTAGCCACGGCCGAAGCCTCCCACCAGGCAAAATCATTCACTAGTAGTAGTTGCGGGCATTCGCTATTAGAGTAATGTCAGACGTGTCACTCGGCAGGTGTTTATGAACAACGAGAGCAGTCCGCGCTGCCTGCACAAGTGGCAGCCGCACGACGGCAAACCGCTCAGCAGCCTCTTCTTCCTCGACAACCACAAGAACTATCTCACCGAGTAAGTCTCTCCGTAGGCACGAATCTGTAGAACATATTGTGTCGTTGCTTAATCTTTGTATGAGATATTTGTTTTTTGGTTGTTGTTTGTATTGTGCTGGAATTAAACTTGCACAAGAAAATATGTTTTTATATGACTGCCTGAAAAAAGAAATATATTGTTTTCAGTGGTCATGTATGTATGTATGTAATAGTGGATTTGTACATATTTTTAATCTGCAGACATTGTCCTGCACTGAACCTAGAACTCGATTGCAACACTACCTACCTCGTCCAATTGTGAATCGAAACTATCCAGGACGCACTCAAACACACAAACAAAAAATTTCATCAATATCTGTCCAGCCATTTTCGAGTTTTTGCGAGACTTAATGTATTTTTATAGATTAATTAAATTAAATTTAAATATTACAGAATTGCTGGCTGTTACCTCTTCCATAGATGAGAGAAAAAGGAAAGAGACTGGATTGTATGGATTGACAGATAGATCATAATCAAGTATTGCTTTGGAAACTAACAACATTATATTTTTGTCTTTATTTCAATTTATTTTAAATAGTTACAGACTTTATTGTATGAAAAAGTTTTCATAATATGGGAAACCTACCGATTCGCCTCCTGAACAGTCCCATATTAAAGTTTAATGGTCAAACGCCTTTACCAGAATGTGATACTAAATCTACAGTTCCAGCGTCCAGTTCTGGAAATTCGCGGTAACGGGCGCAGAGAACAACACCAGCATCAAGATCTGGTCGTGCAAGTCTTGGAGCTGCCTCCAGAGCATCAGCTTCACTCCCGCGCCGGGGACTGGCCCCGCCCTGATGAATGCGCGCCTCGACACCAGCGCCAGCTATCTGCTGCTGTCTGACTTCAATGCCAGGTGTGCCCCATCACTAGTGGCAACAACGCCAGCATCCAGATCTGGTCTTGCAAGTCTTGGAGCTGCCTCCAGAGTATTAGCTTCACTCCCGCGCCGGGGACAGGCCCCGCCCTGATGAATGCGCGCCTCGACACCAGCGCCAGCTATCTGCTGCTGTCTGACTTCAACGCCAGGTGTGTCCCATCACTAGTGGCAACAACGCTAGCATCAAGATCTGGTCATGCAAGTCTTGGAGCTGCCTCCAGAGCATCAGCTTCACTCCCGCGCCGGGGACTGGCCCCGCCCTGATGAATGCGCGCCTCGACACCAGCGCTAGCTATCTGCTGCTATCTGACTTCAACGCCAGGTGTGTCCTATCACTAGTGGCAACAACGCCAGCATCAAGATCTGGTCTTGCAAGTCTTGGAGCTGTCTCCAGAGCATCAGCTTCACTCCCGCGCCGGGGACTGGCCCCGCCCTGATGAATGCGCGCCTCGACACCAGCGCCAGCTATCTACTGCTGTCTGACTTCAACGCCAGGTGTGTCCCATCACTAGTGGCAACAACGCCAGCATCAAGATCTGGTCATGCAAGTCTTGGAGCTGCCTCCAGAACATCAGCTTCACTCCCACGCCGGGGACTGGCCCCGCCCTGATGAATGCGCGACTCGACACCAGCGCCAGCTATCTGCTGCTATCTGACTTAACGCCAGGTGTGTCCCATCACTAGTGGCAACAACGCCAGCATCAAGATCTGGTCATGTAAGTCTTGGAGCTGCCTCCAGAGCATCAGCTTCACTCCCGCGCCGGGGACTGGCCCCGCCCTGATGAATGCGCGCCTCGACACCAGCGTAACAACGCCAGTATCAAAATCTAGAGGAAAATATATTGTCACAGTTGAGCCATATAACCTGCTCCCGTACAAATTCACTAAATATATGCAACTCCCGAAGACAGTGTATTGATCAGTCCAGTCTATAGTTATCCTTTCAAAAGTTTTTTCTATTATAACATTCAAACTCTCATGAGTGTTATTCCAAGTTTCCGAGAAAATCGTACAAACATACACACATACAGTTCGAGTACAGAACCTCCTTTTTAAAATCGGTCTGGGGTATTTATTCTTGAGCCTGTTCGCGCGAGACGGTGACAAAACGCCGACTGCGCACAGCTTTGCTGTTGCGCACGTTACAACTCAACAGGTCAACTCCTGCAGGTCCTATTGGCTCGCATCGTCAATATGATATAGGCTTGCTAATAGTGTTAGATGGAACCTGGACGATGAAAAAAATTAAAATTAGTCAAATATCTTATTATATATCACCGTAAGATTGCAAAAATAGTTAGATTGTAATCTAACTAGCGAAATTGTACACTGTCGACAGATTACAATTTAACGCATTATTTTTCGGTAGTTTGTAATCTGTTAGGTATATTAACCCGATAAAACCTAAGTGCCCGGCCGGCACTACCTAATTATTTATGTCGAAACCTAACCTAACCTACAAGATACAGACAAGAAAACGTAAATACAATGAATATTTCAAAAATTTATACTCAGAACATTGAACAGTTCACAATCTTTCGACAGTTTACAATTTCGATAGTTAGATTATAATCTAACGGTTTTTACAATCTTACGGTGACATATATAAAATTCTCGTGTCACAATGTTAGTTACCATACTCCTCCGAAACGGCTTGACCGATTTTTATGAAAATATACATATTCAGTAGGTCTGAGAATCGGCTGCTATCTATTTTTCATACCCCTTAAACACCTCAATCCACGCGGACGGGGTCGCGGGCATTAGCTAGTAATATGTTAATTATTCCCATTCCGTTTTGATATAAGGAAACCAACCCTTTCCTCGCAGGAGCCTATATGTGCTGGGCATGACGCGTGACAGTGAGGACTCCACGGCATATTGCAAGAGCATTTCACAGTTCCTGCTGCGTTACCCTGTACTGAGCTTCTGCATCGTGGACGCTGGTGAGTTTCAGCAATAACAACCCTGGTTTCACCAAAACAACCCTGGACAAAGTGGTGATATTGGATAGAAGCTGGAGTCACTTTGCGGAAGTCCAGGATAATGAAAGAACTGGAAGAATAATTCGCTATACAATTACCACTAAAGGTAAAGAAGTAACAACCCTGGATAAAGCGGTGATATTGAAAAGAAGCTGGCGTTACTTTGCCGAAGTCCAGGATAATGAAAGAACTGGAAGTATAATTCGCTATAAAATAACCACAAAAGGTAAATCTATGTGGTGCAGTGTGTATCTTACGATATTCACCACACCACACAAATCTTGCAAACTATTCTCAACCGGGGAAGGACATAAGGTTTTACACAGGCATATTAGGCTTTTAGACATGAACTCTTTATAAGAAAAAGGAAAAGGTCATTTTAGGCCTACTCTTGTACACTCTACCATGAATAGACGAAAATACATAGAGTGTATTAAAAATATAACAATTTAGAACAGTAAAGTATATAACGAGCAAAAAATAAAAATGTATTTCAAATTTTCGATACGTTTCCAAGATGGCAACCTTCAGCCATAGAGAAGGCAGCTGGCGCGAAATGTGTCAAATGTCATTTCTGACAGTCACTGTCAAAATAACGTGTTTTTCTTTTGAAAACGTCAAAAAGTATGAATCCGCCATTGTTACCCACTCATCTTTAGTGTTCCTTAGCTTGGAAAGATTAAATAATTTTACCACGACGAATTCGTAGATTTGACCAATTAAAACTGGTCTAGTATTTTATTTTCCTTCATTTCTCTGCTTGTACAAGACTTGGCCTACGCCCCATACAAATATGAACCGTCTCCTTTAAACCAAAATTCATGCGGATGAATTCACGGTTTTGCGTATGAATTTTGTGTAACAAAAATAATTGATTGAAGCCATTGTGTGCAGAGGAGCAGCAAACAAAGTGCGAGTCGAGTTGCAACGATCCGTTCCATAGAAACGGCTCCGGAGGCGGTGCGGCCGACTCGCCCGACGACTATGAGATACACCACCACGTGAGTGTTCACCCTAATGCTGAAATCATAGGTTAATAAAAAAAATACAGTCATAGGGACTGCCGATAGAAGTGAAAAAGAATATTAAATTTTTTTTTTCTAATTTTAAAATAATAAAAAAAAAAAACAAGTTTTATACTTGTTTTTTAACTAAGGTTTTAAAGTTGGATTACGAATGTACTGTATTATATATACTTAATTGAAATAATAATAATAAAAATATTTCAAATATAAACCTTACTAGTGAGTGCCCGCGACTTCGTCTGCGTGGTTTGAGGGTTTTTTAGTGTTTCGCTGTTGTCTTAACGTGCGCAGGTCCCGGGTTCGATCCCCGGCAGGGTCGATTTGGGAATTTATAATTTCTGAATTTTCGCTGGTCTGGTCTGGTGGGAGGCTTCGGCTGTGGCTAGTTGGGCTGCTGCTGTGGCCACCCTACCGGCAAAGACGTGTCGCCAAGCGATTTAGCGTTCCGGTACGATGCCGTGTAGAAACCGAATAGGGGTATGGGATTTATATAACTGCCATGCCCCTAGCAGGTTAGCTCACTACCATCTTAGACTGCATCATCACTTATCATCAGGTGAGATCGCAGTCAAGGGCTAACTTGTTGTGGATTAAAAAAAAATTTTTTTCTGTCTTCTTTCTGTTCGACCAATTTGGACGAAAGGTGTTCGAAGTTTGGTGGATTTTTTCCCAGGAGGACGGCAACGGATCGGTGACGGGCGGCGGCGCGCGCGTACGCGTGCGGCTTTACATCGTGCACCCCAAGAGTCTGCAGGAGGCTGAGCTGGTGTTCGAGCCGCCCGCGCCAGCCGACCGAATGCTGCCTCTGCACGGTATGTCACCGAAAAACGATGGGCGTCCACTGCTGGACATAGGTCCAGATCCAAAGGTGCGATTATGTAAGAGTTGGCTTTATATCGTGCACCCCAAGAGTCTTCAGGAGGCTGAGCTGGTGTTCGAGCCGCCCGCGCCAGCGGACCGAATGCTGCCGCTGCACGGTATGTCACCGGCAAACGATGGGCGTCCACTGCTGGACATAGGTCCAGATCCAGAGGTGCGATTATGTACGAGTTGGCTTTATATTGTGCACCCCAAGAGTCTGCAGGAGGCTGAGCTGGTGTTCGAGCCGCCCGCGCCAGCCGACCGAATGCTGCCTCTGCACGGTATGTCACCGAAAAACGATGGGCGTCCACTGCTGGACATAGGTCCAGATCCAGAGGTGCGATTATGTAAGAGTTGGCTTTATATCGTTCACCCCAAGAGTCTGCAGGAGGCTGAGCTGGTGTTCGAGTCGCCCGGGCCAGCCGACCGAATGCTGCCTCTGCACGGTATGTCACTGACAAACGATGGGCGTCCACTGCTGGACATAGGTCCAGATCCAGGTCCGGCAGGGCGACCGCGTATCTCTGACAGCCACAGTGTAACGATCGCAATCACCTCTGATTGGATAACACTCTTCCACTATTGGACAAAATCCATTGATGCAGCAAGAATACCAATAATTCAGCCAATCACAACAATTGATACTGTAACAATGCAGAAGATACGCGGACGCGCTGCAGGTCCATTAGGACATAATAATATGAAAAAATTACTAGCATTATAACTATAAATAAATCACCAGTGAGGTTCTAAACTAGTCGGGCAGTTCCGACCAAACTAGTGAGTTACAACTGGTGGTATATTTATACTATTTATAGTTATAATAAATATCACTCACGATAGTTTAAACGTTAATTACAAGCATTTCAATGATCTCATTAGTAAACTGACATCAGCTAACAAAAGGTTCTCAAATAACGATCTCAAGCCTAAATTGAGGACCAATGTTATTGTATGTTATAGTATGCTTATTTCCTTAAATATTATCTTTAAATATTGGTTTATGTCTTACCTATTATGTATAACACGGTGCACAGTAAAACCGACTGTGGTTTTTGTGGCACTGTTTCTAACATAATTTTCTGTTAATTTCATAAGTGTACCTGGATGACCGAGCGTTGCTCGGTATTTATTTTGATAAATCGTGTTTTTTTGGAAATTAAACTTAAATTAAAAAAAAACGGACTGGAGACATCTGAACTCGAACCGGGGTCTTCTGGTTTCGAGACCGCCCGATTTCTCACCTGAGCTATTATACCCTTGTACATAGGCGCGAAATGACAGGATTTCCGTTTATTTATATATATATATATATATATATATTATATATATATTATATATATTATATATATATTATATATATATTATATATATATTATATATATATTATATATATATATATATATATATATATATATATATATATATACTAGCTGATGCCCGCGACTCCGTCTGCGTGGATTGAGGTGTTTTAGGGGTATGAAAAATAGATAGTAGCCGATTCTCAGACCTACTGAATATGCATATGAAATTTCATAAAAATAGGTGGTCAAGCCGTTTCCGAGGAGTATGATAACTAACATTGTGACATAAGAACTTTATATATAAGATATACAATAATTGGTCGTTTATAGGTAGTATATTAATAATAATAAATAAATAAAAAATAATATACTTGAGAACTTAGATTGATATCTGTTTGTTAATACGAGTCGATGTTCTCCAGATCTGGAGGAGCTGACGCTGGAGGACGGTTCGGAGGAGCCCCCGGGCGCTCTGCCCTCATCCATCATCCAGCAGCAGACGCAGCAGCTCAAGAATCTGCTCATGAGGTCGCAGGTGAGATGCACACACGCTAAAGCCCATTGGCGTCCCACAGCTGGGCACAGGCCTCCACTTTCAACCCGGTCGCAGGAACTTGCAACGACAAATCACACGAACCCTAATATGTGCCACATTTTAAAATAAGTTTCACTTCATCAAGACACGCGAAAGCGTGTCCAGCCAAAGTTCAAAAAAACTGGCGAGCAGCACCGTGTGTAACATTACACGAACCATTTGGAGCCACTTTTGACCCCTCATAACTCAAAAACTATTTCACATAAACATGTCAAATTTGGCGCATATATTGAGACCCGTGAGATACATATGTGCTCCAAATTTCCTGTCCTGAATATGAAAACTAGCCAAGCCAAAGCCTTAGTCTTCAACATTCTATACTAAGTTATAAGAAGAAATGATATTTTAAGTTGTTATAAAATATTATATGTTGTTATAAATAAATTTCAGGACTCACCATTGAACTTGGCACCCATTTAGATCTCACTTTTGTCGCTGAAGTCAACAACCAAGGCATATATATCACAATTTTGAACTTGGCTCTCATTTCACATTTATGTTTTTGATGGGATAAATAAATTGCAGGACTGACCATTGAACTTGGCACCCATTTAGATCTCACTTCTTTTGTCGCTGAAGTCAACAACCAAGGCATATTTATCACAATTTTATACTTGGCTCTCATTTTACATTTATGTTTTTGATGGGATTACTTCTACATATACAAGCACTTATGTCATGTTTATTTTTTGACCACACAAAGGTTTTTCACAAAACCTTACAACATATCTCATAGTCAGAAGACTGATAGCATGATATTGCACAGACAAAAAAAAGTCCTGTTTATGCATTTGTGTACGCTTGCGTTCAAAATAGGAATGTTTTTTGTTTGCATACTGACTGTTCACGCCACCTGGCCTTGTGTGAAGGAGCTCGGTACTTGGACAGGAATCCGAGACCGTAAGGCGCTCATGAGCTGTCTACCCTTGTCTATGGCGACGGCTTTGACAGTTGACAGTTGTGGTTCCGCTGGCCAAAAGGACAAGCGTGCTTTTTTTGGTTAGTAAGCTCCTTCACACAAGGCCAAGTGGCGTGAACAATCATCATATTCAATCTATGTTTCGTAGACGCAGCCCGGCAGTTTGATCGGGCCGCGGCCAGAGTCGCCGTCGTCAATACCTCCGCCGCTCAACCTAATGACGCCCGATGCATTCAGGTATCTAAAATTATATTTCACAAACATGCTAGGAAATTTGAGCATTATTTTGACAACCTTCTTCGAGATAAATTGAACTTGCCGTACTGGCCAAATACATGCGAGCAGCGGTCGGCAAAATTTGTATGAAAATCCATATCTGTCGTGGTTTAGCGGCCAAATAAATTACATAGTAAATTCATATCTGTCGTTTAATTTAATAATGGAACGATCTTTTACTCCGAAACATGGCGACCAAGGAGGTAACTTATCAAAGGTTTTGTTTAAATTTCGAACTAGCTTGCAAATAGAAAGCTGTTTATTGAAAAAAAAACAAATGAACACTATAACGCGGGAAAAATTATTGTTGTTCGTATTGATTTTGAAATGTATTTGACAAATGAGTTCAAGTGAAGACAATGAGTGTGATGAACTTACTTTAACGCCATCTGAAATTCAAGAGGCGGCAAGAGCCGTAATAGAAAACTTGTTACCGCCAAAATCGTAAATAATTTTTTTTTAATAAAAAGTTCTGTCTGGGTACTACTTAGTTTCAATTTCCGCGCATTATTTGAGAAAAGCACTATACAAGCCTTGGCCACAACTAGGCATTGATGGACTCACGTATGTGTTTACACGTTCGTCCTTCAATGCCTGTGTTGCTGGCCGCTGCAGTAATGTACTAATTTGACCGAGCAAAGCGAAGGTCTCTGAGTCTACTTGAGTGAATTTGCACTTGTCCGTCCGTCCGTATGTCAGAGCCTTAAAACTTCTGAATTACTCAACGTAATTACTTCGAATTTAAATATAATATGTAAACCGATGGCCTCCAGCCGAATGTGGCTTAAAAAGTTATAAAAATCTTTTCTCAAACATGCATGGAAATATTGTCATTATTTTCGAAAAATTAACACGCGAAGTATAGAATTTTCGGACAAAGAAAATCAAATCCATTGCAGGAGCGTTTTTTGAATCTGGAACATTACAACGCTCCTGCAATGTTGTATGAAACGGCGTGCTGGGGTTATTAAATACTCTTTGATCGGATCTCTTTTGTCATTCTTGGCATACCATAGTCTCTTTTCTTAATACAAATTGGTGGCTGTATAGCCATAAATGCGTTTGCCTGTCGGCCTAGATGATAAAAAAAAATTGGCGGCAAAGCTGAAAATTCGTCTTGATTTGTTATTTACATACATAATAAATATAAATTTAATAATAAGTAAAATGAGTTCCAACGCCCTACGCAACGCAAAAGCACTATATATGCCTCGGCGGAAATGGCAATTGCCTGTCTCGTATTAGTGAAGTCCTCGCTTACGGCTCGGCCTTCAAACTCATACTCGACCTGCAATTGCCTATTTCCCAGCCTTTGCAATAATGTACTATTATTTCAGAGGGGCTCTCATAGAAGCGAACGCAAAGTAAAATATTTTTATAGCGTTACATAGGGTTGCAGTATATAATTTTAAAGATAATTAGGAATAGAGTACAATAATATATTTTTTTTAATTTTTCCCCTAAAATTGACGAAATGGGGGGCTTTCAAAGTGGAGATTTTCTAACGTCCAAAGTTGACCTCAGAACTATCAATTTTCTGAAAGGCTGAGCCTGAAACTTGATCAATTATTTGAATTATATCCTGTACTTGAACAAAAAATACTAAAATAAGATAAATATTATAAGGAAACGAAATTATTTATTTTTAATGAGCTTCAGTATTTTTAACAGAACTTCACAATGATGTCAATAGATGGCGCTCTGTAAAAGTTTATTCGTTTCTCCATTAACTCTTTTGCTCTTTTGCGTCTAATTAAAAGTTAACAAGTCTCAGTTCGGGGCGAACCACGAGTTACACGATATTTATATTTTTTATTTTATTTATATCTCAGGCATAGAGATCATAGTAGAAATCACATAAAATGCAATACTTAACAAATACAAAAAAAATAATATAATATGTATTACTTATTGCAAGTGCCCATTTTCATCCCGAGCGAGCGAATGATAAGTTAGAATCCTGAGTGTAGTGAGGGATTTAAAGGCACGAGAAACAAAATACTTTGCTATCGTGTGATACAAAAAACCTTTCGTGAAGTGGAAAGGTTTTTTGTATCACACGTAGTGAGAAAATACAAGATATAACTTCTTTCTGAATGAGCAAAAACTACTTTTGCTCATTGGTTTTAAGCAGCAAAGGCAATTTTTGAGCTAGTGTGGTGAAAAATTCAGATAATAAGAATTTGAAAGAAATTAAATGTCATGTTTCTAGTTCGCCGGGCAAACGCGAAGACGACGACCCGCCTCTGTCCGCAACGCCTGACATCTCCAACAAATCCATACTGTCCGGAGGTAAGGTGTTCTTTTTTTATATGTATTTAAGATCGCTTTGTAAACTGTTTGAAATTTGCCACCCATATGACTAAGTCTTAAACTATTTATCGGTATTTGGTGTAAAATAAATAATTGCAAAACACCTTTCATTTGTAAAACCATACATTCCATTTTTACCATTTTGGCGTAGGACCCAAAAATACACATATTATATTCTTTAGGTACCGTATATTTTTTGTAATAGACGTATTACTGTGTCCAGGTGTGACTGAGGAGACGCCCCTGGGCGAGGTGAACAAGGCTTCAGGCGGCTCCAGCCCCAGCCGCGAAGTGCAGGAGATCATGGCGCATAACGACCAGCCATTCTTCACTCACATGGTGAGACACGCACACTGTACATTGTGTAGGCGCCCCTGGGCGAGGGGAACAAGGCTTCAGGCGGCTCCAGCCCCAGCCGCGAAGTGCAGGACATCACCCGCACTCTCCCCAGGGGATCAGTTATCTGAAGAAGATTTCCGCCTCGTTAATAAAAAAAATGCCCTGGCTATTCCATTCCCTTTCCCCATTAGCCCCGCCATTCTATTACAGTTCGCCACACGTAAGTTTGTCGCTCTTTACATTTTAATGTGCAATAGTCAAAATTAGAAATGTTTGTAATTTTGATAACGTTGCGTCCGTCTAGTTGACCCGTCCGGCTTCCGTTCCGCTTTTAGACCGTCGATGCCAAAATTATTAAAAGTAAGCTAAGCTATTAAAAGTAGCCACTCTGTGTTTACACACACACACACACACACACACACACACACACACACACACACACACACACACACACACACACACACACACACACACACACACACACACACACACACACACACACACACTGGATATCTGTATAGCTGTTACGGAGGTGGGCGTGAAACGCAGTTTATACTTTTAGCCGTCATCGTCAGAAATAATATCAAATGTTATAGTTTACAGAAAAAAAAATATCATTTCATTTTAAATCAATTTTCATTTCATTTCAACTTTCAATTCTTTCTCATCGTAGGAGGAAGAAGTGGACACCGCCAAACAGAACAGCAGTCAAGACACGGAGGCGGCGTCAGAAGCCGTGGTTCCGGTCGCGGATGACCTGGTGCCCACCGGGAAACTGTTCAGCGCGGATCTGTTCACCTCGCCGGAGAAGCCTCCGCCCCCCGCCAAACTTACACACGCGAGTCAGTATAGTGGTTTTAATATAATATTGCAAGCTGTGGCAGCCTCTAAGTGGGTTTACAATAATGCATATTATTCTTTTAACTAGCTTTATTATACGACTGCCTGAAAAAAGGAGTATATTGTTTTCAGGGTTCATGTATCTATGTATGTATGTGAGTTTGTATATTCCACCATAACTTCTATACGCCTGAACCGATTTTGATAAATGAGGTATCGTTAAAATCCCTAGCTTATTGCGGGTGACATAGGCAAGTAAAATTTTAAAAAAATTGATGGGGTGACCATGGTCCGGCTTTAAAGACTAAAGTTGAAAAAAAAAATTGTGCCACAAACTTATCTGACGTGATATCGTCGCTAGTATGTACAAATACAAAACTTTTTTATTCGAGTACACTTTGACAAGTGCTTTTGAAAACTCGAGTGAATCTCTGGTGGGAGGCTTCGGCCGTGGGTAGTTATCACCCTACCGGTAAAGACGTGCCGCCAAGCGATTTAGCGTTCCGGTACGATGCCGTGTAGAAACCGAATAGGGGTATGGGTTTAATATAACTCCCATGCCCCTAACAGATTAGCCCGCTACCATCTTAGAATGCATCATCACTTACCATCAATTGAGATCGCAGTCTCGGGCTAACTTTAGTGGATAAAAAAAAACTGGTTCGGAATGCCATTCCTAATGAGCAAGAAACTCGGTGGACGCTCTTTTGAAAAAAATAATTTACGGAATTTTAACTCTATTTTTAGCGAACCTCTTGAGTGTTTCAGCAACGAAAGTATAATTTATCAGTAATTCTCTCAAATTGCTATAGATTTAGAATTAATCATAATTAGGATTAATGTATGTAGCGTGTAACGATAGGGCTGACATATACGTCACCTATAAAAGCTCTTTAAAAACTAGATAAAAAAACAATTACATCAATGTGTAGATACGTAAGTACTTCAACAGTATAATAAGCTTTTTTCAGGAGCACACTTTAATATAATAAAAATATATAAAAGGGGAATGAACTAGAAGTTTAATTCGCTATAATCCGCTACAGTAGACAAATCTGTGTGGTACAGTGCGTGTCTTTCACCTGCAACATGCGACACCCACCACCCAGCAATTCGCACAGGCACAACACCACACCACACAAATCCTCCAAATCACTCTCAACGTACGTTTCACTCCGACACCGGAGCATCCTCAGGAGATGTTGACTCGACAATGCACGATTGTGAAGTGACTATCGTATCGCAAGTTCCGGCTTATATACCTTTTTGGCATGGCTCATACTGAAGCCCCGCCCCTTCCCCCATTACTGTATAAATTGAGTAAAGGTGAATTTGATACGTTTATTTGTTCATTTAGCAACTCAAATCCTTTATTATTGTGTTTAATTATTTCTAATTGCTCCCAAACGCACAGTCGTAACCCTTTATTACATTTATGCAGGATTTTATATGAATGGTTATTGCCCACCTCATGTCCACTGTCCAAAAGATGTTTAGCGAAGTGGGACCTTTGTGGTTGATCGTTCCTATAAGCAGACATATGTTCCTTATAGCGCGTCTCAAAATTGCGTCCAGTTTGACCAACATATGTGGCACCACATTCAGGACACTCAAGCTTATAAACACCCGATTTTTGATGATTCTTTAATTTATCTTTTCCATTGCAAATCCTCCGAAGTGTATTATTTGTCCGGAACGCGACATGCACATCATGTGATCTGAGCGTCTTTGCAATGCGCTCAGATATAGGTCCAAAATACGTCAAACTGGCTTTATATTTACTAATTTTATCCGATGTAGCCATGTAAAGATCTTTTCTAATTTGTGCTGACTGCTGTTTTTTAATTATATTATTAACAATATTCTGATTGTATCCATTTGAATGCGCAATTTGGTATATAACCTCTAATTCTTTCCTATAGTCCTCTTTTGACAGTGGAATGGACAATAACCTGTGTACATAGCTATGGAATGCTGCGAGTTTATGTTGCCAAGGATGACAAGACGATGCGGGTATAGTTGTGTCAGTAAATGTAGGCTTGCGATAAATTTTGAACTCATGTTTATTATTAACCCGGGATATAGTCAAGTCAAGGAAATTCAAAGATTTGCTCTGTTCTAATTAACCACTGGTCGTATTGGAATATATATAAACTGGACGCAATTTTGAGATGCGCTATAAGGAACATATGTCTGCTTATAGGAACGATCAACCACAAAGGTCCCACTTCGCTAAACATCTTTTGGACAGTGGACATGAGGTGGGCAATAACCATTCATATAGAGTCCTGCATAAATGTAGTAAGGGGTTGCGAATGTGCGTTTGGGAGCAATTAGAAATAATTAAACACAATAATAAAGGATTTGAGTTGCTAAATGAACAAATAAACGTATCAAATTCACCTTTACTCAATTTATACAGTAATGGGGGAAGGGGCGGGGCTTCAGTATGAGCCATGCCAAAAAGGTATATAAGCCGGAACTTGCGATACGATAGTCACTTCACAATCGTGCATTGTCGAGTCAACATCTCCTGAGGATGCTCCGGTGTCGGAGTGAAACGTACGTTGAGAGTGATTTGGAGGATTTGTGTGGTGTGGTGTTGTGCCTGTGCGAATTGCTGGGTGGTGGGTGTCGCATGTTGCAGGTGAAAGACACGCACTGTACCACACAGATTTGTCTACTGTAGCGGATTATAGCGAATTAAACTTCTAGTTCATTCACTATCATGGACTTCCGCAAAGTAACGCCTGCTTCTATTCAATATATAAAAGGGGAAGGTAACTGACTGACTGAAGTATCCACGCAGAGCTCAAACCACTGGACGGATCGGGCTGAAGTTTGGCAAACAGATAGCTTTTATAAGGAAGGCATCTGCTAAGAAAGGATTTTTGAAAATTCAACTCCTAAGGGGGTAAAATAGAGTTTTTAAATTTGTGTGAAAATCGAACTTAACGTGAGCGAAGCCGCGGATAAAAGCTATTTAAAAATAAAATAAAAACAAATACTAAACAAGAATATAAAATAGTTCCAATTTTGGCCAACGGGCCATATAAGTTGGTGGGACTATAACCAAATATAGTTTAGTAACTCCGCCATGTTGAATTAATGATTTGTATAAAGTTGCCTGCGACATCGTGCCTTTTTTAATTTTTGTTTAAAGTATATTATAAGCTAGCGCTTGGCTGCAATCATCTACACGGATGGGGTTTTTTTATTCCCACGGGAACTCCTACGGGAGCTTCTAGGAGCCTATGTCCTTCCCCAGGACACAACCTATGTCGTACCTTTCATCAAATTCGGTTGATAAGATGGGCCATGAAAGCGTAACAAACAATCAAACTAACTCACATTCGCATGTAATTTATTAATTAGCATCCATCCATCTCTTTCAGACAGTGACACGTCCTGGCCACAAATATCTATCGCCCAGATAGCAGAAGCCAACCAGCGAAAAGCTTCAAGCGAAAAATCGAGCACGCAATCGCTCAGCACGCCGCTTATACCGCTCGTCGCTCCAAGCGCGCCGCCCGCGAGTAACGTCGTAAGCGTGACTGAGCGATACGTCATCGATGAGGAGACGAAAAATCGCTTGCAGTCGCTTGAAGAGAAGCTGGACAATTTAACTGGTAAGTAGTTATCGAAGATTTAAATAGTTCCATGATTCAAACATAGATGGCGCTGATTGATAATTTCGTTGTCAGTTATTTTGCTAAAAAAATATTTAGATGATCGCGACTTCATAAATCATAAATCATTTATTTTGCAAAATTGTGGGTAATAACAGATGTATAATATAAGCAGAATCTTCCCGTACACAATCTACTGTCAGAGACAGTGTGCAAAAATTATATTACATTAAAATTTATATATAATATCAAAATTCTATGTCTACTTTACAAAATATAATTTAATTAAATATTGGTCCAAGTTAAAATGGTTAGTTACATTTTATACTGTTATTAATAAAAGTTGCTGTAATGTCAAACAATGTAAATAATATTGGCATGTTAGATTAATATTGACTTATTTCGTTTTACAATAATTATGGATAATTGTACTATATTATAAATTTATCAAACAGCACTAAATTACAACTTTTCCCTTTCTCTTTTAGAACAAACATGCATTGCACACACAGAGTACACATCACAAATGCATAGTCATAGGAATTTCGCTATCTCCGATATATTCGCTAACACTATAGTAATTTTTTTTGTTGAGAATTGTGAAAATCTCTCTTTTAAACTTTGTTATTGGCAACTTTCTATAGCATTCCGGTAATTTATTAAATAAGGATATTGCCATACAGTAAGAGTTCTTAGAGTACAGAGCTAACCTTCTCGATGGGACCCAAAGTAGGTTTTGTGGCCTATTCCTCCTCATTCTTAAAACTTTATTATTATTGGAGTACATTTCATTTACTGTTGGGAACAAAGTGGGATATTTTTTCACAAAGAGAAGCATTTCACATATATACAAACATGGATTCGGAACGGTATCTTTGTTTTAGCATAAGTAGTACACTCATTGTCATATTCTAATTTACACGCTTATTTTATTAGCTATTACTTATGCTGTATAAGTATATGTTAATACATTGTCATATTCTTATTATTCGGTCGATCATTTTTGTTAGTCCTAATATTATGAGAGATAGCTGCAGTTTTGGTAACTATCGCCAGGAAGTCGATCTTCGATCTTGGTCGTAAGCAAACGCGTACCGTGCTAAATCGTGAAATTGCTGACTCGGGCCGCGTGACCGCGGTCGTCGTACCGCGAGCGACATAATGACCCAGTTACCGCGATTCGGAGTGTAATACACATCATCATTTTAAAATTAATATTAAATTGCAGTAATACTACTCTTATTCTGCAGCTATGGCTGAGCCACCAAGTATAACCATAAGAACAGAAACTGAGCGATTTCTTGCTAAAAAGTTTCAGCAGGCTAAGGCAGAAAATGAAAAGATATAGCCCTTACTGAAAAGAAGGCTGAAAATGAAACACTTCAACTTAGCATCAAAATGATGAAAGATAAAATATTGGAGCTTGAAAACCAGATAAAACGTTTATCCAATGAGAAAATGGAGACATGTGCTGGAAAAAAAGAAAGTTCTGACCCACCCGCTGAATACCACACGGGTGAAGAGGAACTCGCGAAAGAAACAGAATGGATAAGAGTAAAAAGTAGAAAAAAAGAGAACCAAAAAGTACCACTTTCTCCGCCGATAATGGTGTCTGGTGTGGAAAATTATCAAACTTTTTTTGACTTACTCTCAGAAAGCCTGCCCGAAGCATCGTGTTTCAAAATGATGAACGGAAATAATGTAAAAATAAATGTTAAAAATGAAGATGCCTATAGATCCTTAACAAAACTCTTGTCGCAAAATACATTTCTGTGGCATTCGTATGAGAATAAACAAGAAAGACCTATTCGTGTCATGGCAAAAAAATTGCCCGCCTCTTGCCAGCCTAAAAGAATAATAGAAGACCTTTAAAGCAAAGGGTACAAAATAGAAAATGCAGTTAATAAGCTAAGATGGCAGAATAAAGAACCTCTTAATATGTTCACTCATACTTGTAAGATGTAAACAAAATTTATGAAATCAAATATATCTTAAGGTGTAAAGTCGAAATCCACCCCATTAAAATATCCAAACTGGTACCACAATGTAAAAAGTGCCAAGCATATGGTCACACGCAGAAGTATTGTGCCAGAGAGGCTAGATGTGTCAAATGTACAGGAAAACGTCTGACGCGGGACTGTACCAAACCAGCAGAAGAAACTATCGGGGTTGTGTAGTAGACAAAGAAATGCAGATTCTAAAAAACTAGAATCTTAAGAAGCCCCATCCACGAGATTCATCGAAACCCGAGAAATCTGTTGATGTAAATGTAAATAAAACTAAAGTAACAGGCGTCAATAGTACTGAACATCAAACATATGCTCAAAAAGCCTCTAAAATTTTAACCAGCACTCAACTGCCCCAGGTAACTATGGAAAGTTATGATTTTTAGGATTTCATCTAAATGAAATCCTAAAAATTCGACGAACGATTGAAAAAACTTGAAGGTGGCGCCGCTAAGGCTACCAATAAGTCGAGAAAATTAATAATACGCTTAAAATACTAGCATGGAACTCAAATGGGCTACTCCAACATCAACATGAATTACAAGTAGTCCTAGATACACAAAAGATTGACATATGTCTAGAGTCTGAGACACACTTTACTAATCAATCGTACATTAAATTTAACAAAGTACAAAGTGTACCATGCTATACACCCAAATTACAACGAGAGGTGGCAGTGCCATCTTAATTAAAGAAAACTTGTATCATCATCAAGAAAACAAATATGAGGAGCATGAAGTCCAGGCAGTGGCCGTAAAAGTCAAAACTACAAGATACGAATTCTCAGTAGTAGTATATATAGTCCTCCAAGGCATTCCATATCAAAGGAATATTATATGAACTTCCGCCAGAAAATTGGAAATAGGTTTATTATTGGAGGAGACTTTAACGCTAAAAATACTTATTGGGGTTCTAGATTGACTACTACAGAGGGCAGAGAACTCTTTAACGCCATTAAAGAATTAAAATGTGATGTTATAAGTACAGGAAAGCCTACCTCTTGGCCAACAGATGCAGGGAAAATCCCAGACCGAATTGATTTCTTCATTTATAAAAACTTATCATCAAAATACCTAACCATTGATTAAATGTTTGACATGAATTCAGATCACTCTCCAATACTCTTAACGCTAAGTGATAGAATTATATACAAAGAACCACAACCTGTTCTTGTGAACAAAAATACAGACTGGGATAGTTTTTCAAATAGATTTGGCTAATAATATCAATTTAAATGTACCGCTAAAGAACCCGGCACAACTGAACGAAGAAGTAAGAAAGTTTGTCATAGATATTCAACAAGCTGGTTGGAATAATACACCAAAGAATTGCAAAAAGCCTCAATGGACGGTTGCCTATCCCAAAGATATCCTTGAGCTTATCGCTGAAAAGAGAAAGCAGAGGAAAAAGTGGCATCAAACTAGATCCCCACTTGATAAATGGGTGTTGAATAACTTAACAAAGGAAAAACAATCAAAAGTTTTAATTGTTCGCTAACCAACAGCTACCTCACGAGCGAACGTAGCTCAGACTACTCACTTTGGAAAGCAACTAGAAATTTAAAAAGACCATGTGTGCATATGCCTCCAATCAAGGAAGAAAATGGAACGTGGGCAATCAATAGTGAGCAAATGGCAAAAAAGTTTGCAGAATACCTGGAAAATATATTTCAACCAAACGAAGGAGACCATATTGAACTAACTACGATCGAAACTAATCAAGAAAACACTCCTATTAAACAGGTAACCAACCAACCAAAAGAAGTTCTCAAGACGGCTAAACCTAAAAGAGACTCCGGGCTTTAATCTTATTGCAACGGAAATTCTGCGTAATCTCCCAAAAAAGCATCGTAAAATTAACAACACTGATAAATGCAGCGTTCAGATTGAAGCACGTCCCTGACTTGTGGAAAGTTGCGGAAGTCATTATGATTGCTAAACCAGGAAAACCTCCAAATGATGTTACATCATACAGACCGATTTCTCTGTTACCGATTATTTCAAAACTCTTTGAAAAACTATTACTAATTAGATTGAAACCCATATTAGAAGAAAATAATCTGATACCTGACCAGTTGGGATTCAACTGAAAAACACTCCACAATAGATCAAGTACGTCGAATAACAAACATAATTGAAAGATCGCTAGAAGAAAAGAAAGTGTGCTCTACTATATTTCTGGATGTAGCCCAAGCCTTTGATAAAGTCTGGCATGAAGGTCTTGTTCACAAACTTAAAGTATTACTGCCTAAACCATTTGCAAACATACTGGAATCATATATATCTGATAGAGTATTTAGGGTAAGGCAAGAAGATGCCTACTTTAAACTGAAGGAGATCAAAGCTGGAGTACCTCAAGGAAGCGTTTTAAGACCTATCCTGTACCTCCTGTACACGTGTGATCTTTCCGAACCAATTAATAATACTATCGCTACTTTTGCCGATGATTTGAAGGTTTTTGGTTCCCGCCCGTGCCCCAACAGCTGAACGGATCCGGCTGAAATTTGGCACAGAGATAGACTATAGTTTGGAATAGCACATAGATTACTTTTTATCCCGGAAAATTAAAGAGTTCCCGCGGGAACCAAAAAACCTCAAACTACGCAGACGAAGTCGTGTGCATTCGCTAGTATTATAAAATGTATGGATTTTAATGTTTAACTTGTTGTCAGAGCTGATGTCGTCTCAGTCTCGCATGCTTCTGTCGCTGCGCAGTGAAGTGCACGCGCCGCGCGCGCTACTAGAAGAATCCCTACAGCACACCGCAGCTACCATTGACACGGCGCTGAACGCAGGGTACGTATTATACGGCTAGAGGCAAACCTCGGATGACATCTTTTGGTATAGAGGTAGAAAGATTTTCTATGTAAAGACCCTCTATTTAATAATCGCAGATTTTTTGTCATGCCCAACATCCTACTAGGGGTTATATTAAAAATAGGGTCTTCCAAAATACTTTAAAGTGACTTAGAGGCTAATTGAGGTATACTGTACACTTACACGCCTATTAAAGATTACGACAGTTAAGGAAATACACACACACACACATAAACAAATACACACACACACGCGCGCGCACACACACACACACACCCACAAACACTCACTCATTCACACACACACACACAATGTTTTAAAGCATACTGGCTGACCTTGCTTCAGAGACAACCAGAACCTTTTTGATTTTAAATTAAGATAATTAGTAGAACGAATGTATAGATAATTGGGTATAAGTTTCTCACAGGGAATAATGGGACTGACGTTCTTTGTTCTGTAATGAACAAGTCATAATTAATAAAATTAAAAAACACTACTGCCCTGCCAAAAAATGAACTAAAAAGTTAAAAATCTAAATTAATCTAGTTAAATTAGAAACTTATTCACATTTTTATTAAATGTCATTATTTTATGAAAGACTGGATATTGAACTATAGTGTTATATATTTTTGGAATCTACTCATAATTTTCTAGATGATGATTATATAGTTAATATTATTTTCGATTTTTTTTTTCAACTTTAGTCTTTAATGCGGGACCATGGTTACCCAATCAATTCTTTTTAAAATTTTACTAGGCTATGTCACCCGGAATAAACTAGGGATTCTAGCGATACCTCATTTATCAAAATCGGTTCAGGCGTATAGAAGTTATGGTGGAATATACGAACTCACATACATACATACATGAACCCTGAAAACAATATTCTCATTTTTTCAGGCAGTCGTATAAAAACCTCTAATTAATCAGATTAAAAAAAACATGAAATATATTTTAAAAGAGGGTATTATAACATTACCTATAGGTGGGAGCGCATAGCGCGGGTAGGCGAGTCAGCGAGCGCCGCAGCGGCGACGGCGGCGGGCGCGGGCGCGGCGCGCGCGCTAGAGCCGCTCGCGCACGCGCTGCAGCACGAGCTCGCGGCCAAGCTGTCCTCCACCGACAGGCTGCTGAGGGACAACATCGACAAGCTGGCCAATAGCAAGGTGAGGTCGCGTCACTGTGAGTACCGAGCGCGGCACCTACAGGCTTATTAGGTACATTTGCATTATTATAACACTTACTAAAAATTTAAAATAAGTAAATTATCATGTTACATTTTGTGAACTTTAGTGATATAACTTCGTCGATCTTTTTGTCAGCCCTAACGCAGACTACGGTCTATTTGGGCTGCAATTTAAAAACGCCAGCCTGTGTTTTTAGTCTAGTGATTTGGTCTGCAAAATTGTGGTGTAATTTTAGATATTTTTTTAAAGGCATTAAATAAATAAATAAAAATACTATTTATCAAAACACTCATAATATAATTAAATTAACTGTTAAACTAAAACTAAACACAACGTTTCGAAAATAGTACTACGCGGTACACTCATCTATGCACAATTCGTAACGCAAGCCTTCGGCCCGTATGTGAGCGGGAAGTAGAGGGCCGCGGTCGGAGTAGAGGTGGAAGATACTCGCAGTATTCAGTGCAAGCCACAAGGCGATGCAACGGCGCCAGGCGCACGACCCAATCTAGGTGCGACGTGTTCATTGAGCGCGCGTGAATTTAAATAGTTAACGCCATAGTCATTTAATTGATAGACTTGTATGTTTTGTGAAGGTACCTATTTCTTTTAAACTAGTGATTCGCCCCGAACTGAGACCTCGCGGTATCCATTCACTGCATCGTACGCATTAAAACGCGCCGAATCTGATAACGTCAATCGTCATCCGCTTGCGTGGATGGGATACGTATACCTACAGTATTTTACTAAAATGCAGCTTGTACGGTGAGCGGGTGTTACGTAGCATACGATTTCATAATAAAGAAATGTATGTGCTAGCGGCTCCTGCGGCGAGCATGTCCAGACGTGTGCTCATGTTTACGTTCATAGACATTAGTACTATCAGTAGACCATTTTTTTATTCCACGTAAAATGGTGCTAACGTCTATTATTTGTAAGCACAAACGAATAAACTTTACAGAGCGATCTATTGACATCATTGTGCAGTTCTGTTAAAAATACTGAAGCTCATTAAAAATTAAATAATTTCGGTTCCTTATAATATTTATCTAATTTTAGTATTTGTTGTTCAAGTACAGGATTTAACTCAAATAATTGATCCAGTTTGAGGCTCAGCCTTGCAGAAAATTGATAGTTCTGAGGTCAACTTTGGACGTTAGAAAATCTCCACTTTGAAAGCCTCTGAATGAAGGTCTCTGAATCTACTTGAGTGAATTTGGACTTGTCCGTCCGTCCGTCTGTCTGTCAGAGCCTTATAACTTCTGAATTACTGAGCGTAATTACATCAAATTTAAATATAATATGTAACATTCGTAATTAAACTTTAATGCCATAGTTTTAAGGTTTATATTTTAAGTTTTTTTTTTTATTGTTTTAAATATTCCTTTTCACTTCTATCGGCAGTCCCGCCATGACTGCCAATTTTTACTTGTACTATTTTTTTTATTTTTTTATTCAATGCCTTTAAAAAATATCAAAAATTACACTACAATTTTGCAGACCAAAGCACTATACTAAAAACAGAGGCTGGCGTTTGTAAATTGCAGCCCAAATAGACCGTAGTCTGCGTTAGGGCTGACAAAAAGATCGTCGAAGTTATATCACTAATGTTCACAAAATCTAGCATGATAATTTACTTATTTTAAATTTTAAATATATCTGTTTAGTAAAAATGACGAACAAAAAGATTTTATTTTAGATAGCGACAGTGAGTTACATTAATAACTCACTGTCGCTATCACTACCTACTAGACTACACTCTTCTACTAGATTTAAACTTTGCTTACCAATAATTTTGTAAATTATTTCCTCGCAGACAATAATGGAGCGTCTCAGTACAGCGATAGCGGCGTCGCTGTCGGAAATGGTGCGCGACTCGTTCCGCGACGCGCTGTTCGAAAGCGCGGTGCCCGCCATGGAGAAGGCGCACGCGCAGATGTTCAGACAGATCAACCACGCCTTCCAGAACGGGACCAAAGAGTGTGAGCGACTACTATTAATTGTATTTAATTTTGTTTTATACAATAGTGATGATGACAATTTTACTAACCTATATCACCCGGAATACGCTAGGGATTCTAACGATATCTCATTTATCAAAATCGGTTCAGGCGTATAGAAGCTATGGTGGAATATACAAACTCACTGTCTCACATACATACATACATATACATGAACTCTGAAAACAATATACTCCTTTTTTCAGGCAGTCGCATAAAAAGACTATATAATGACAATTTTGATTTTGATGATTTGATTGAGTTGTCATCATCCTAAAGAGTTGGTGATTTGATTGAGTTGTCATCGTCTTAAAGAGTTGGTGATTTGATTGAGTTGTCATCATCCTAAAGATTTGGTGATTTGATTGAGTTGTCATCATCCTAAAGAGTTGGTGATTTGCTTGAGTTGTCATCGTCCTAAAGAGTTGGTGATTTGATTGAGTTGTCATCATCCTAAAGAGTTGGTGATTTGATTGAGTTGTCATCGTCTTAAAGAGTTGGTGATTTGATTGAGTTGTCATCATCCTAAAGATTTGGTGATTTGATTGAGTTGTCATCATCCTAAAGAGTTGGTGATTTGCTTGAGTTGTCATCATCCTAAAGAGTTGGTAATTTGATTGAGTTGTCATCATCCTAAAGAGTTGGTGATTTGATTGAGTTTTATCATCATCCTAAAGAGTTGGTGATTTGACATCCTAAAGATTTGGTGATTTGATTGAGTTGTCATCATCCTAAAGAGTTGGTGATTTGCTTGAGTTGTCATCATCCTAAAGAGTTGGTAATTTGATTGAGTTGTCATCATCCTAAAGAGTTGGTGATTTGATTGAGTTTTATCATCATCCTAAAGAGTTGGTGATTTGATTGAGTAGTCATCATCCTAAAGATTTGGTGATTTGATTGAGTTGTCATCATCCTAAAGAGTTGGTGATTTGATTGAGTTGTCATCATCCTAAAGAGTTGGTAATTTGATTGAGTTGTCATCATCCTAAAGATTTGGTGATTGATTGAGTTGTCATCATCCTAAAGAGTTGGCGATTTGATTGAGTTGTCGTCTATACTAATATTATAAATGCGAAAGTTTGGATGGATGTATGGATGTCTTGATGTATGGATGTTTGTTATTCAATCACGTCCCAATAGCTAAACGGATCTGGCTGAAATTTGGTGCAGATATAGTTTATAGTCTGGAATAGCACATATGTTACTTTTTATGCCGGAAAATTTAAGAGTTCCTGCGGGAACCAAAAACCTCAAACCACGCAGAGGAAGTCGCGGGCAATCGCTAGTATTTTATGAGTAAGTAATTTTTAACGTCAATAAGTGTACTTATAGTGTACCTATATTGAATAAATGATATTGAGTATGGAGTAAAGTTGGTGATTTGATTGAATTGTTGTCACCCGTGTTCGCAGTCGCGGCCAACACGGAGGCGGCGGCGCGCGCGGCGGCGGAACGCGGCGGCGCGGCGGCGGCGGCGGCTCTGCGCGGCGCGCTCGACCGGCACGCGGATGCGCTCGCGCAGGCCGCGCCGCCGCCGCCGCAACACTACGCCGCGCAGATCAAGGAAGTCGTGCACGGGTGAGGATCGATTAGCATATTTCTTTAAATATATTTATCTACTCCCATGCTATAAATCCTCTATAACAGGTTCTGAAACAGTTAGCTTATTGCCAACATTAAAACACCCAATGTCCTAATAACCATAACATCATCCAAACGGGTGATGTAATGTTGTACTGAATTTCATAACAACACTCCTTTGTTTTTTTTTCGATCCCCTCTGCGCAAAGGGTCTGCTCGATGCGTGGTATCTGTATGAATTACAAAAAAAGAACATCTATCCGAATTTCAAAAAAAGAACATTGTCATACACGCGCGTTTAACTACCAGAACGCCGCGCGCTGGAAAAAAAAAGTAGGTTATTAGAATTTTCCCCGCCATTTCTCTTCGTTTTTTTTATTGTTTTGTTAACAAAAAAATGAGCGATTCAAGTTTTAGCAGTTTGGGTAATACAATTGCTAACTATTTACAACTTCCTAATCCTGAGTTGTATACAGGACAACATCTGCCACAATATTAGTAGATGCCGGACGAGACTTAACAAGTTTAAAACGGCACGGCGTATAGAAGTCTACATCTGTTGCAGAGGGCTACATTAATGACTCTATAACCAACAAAACCCACATGTCGAATGTAATTTCGAATTCCATAGAAAATGAAAATAGTGAAGTGGTAAATATAAATATTCCGCCGAGTACATCGGGATCAGCACCTTCCAACAATAAAGAACATCAAGTGAATTTTAATAATTGCACTATACAAAATGTTAATTACTACTTACTACAATAAATAATTCTTTCATTAATACTTAGTTTATTTGTATGTACTCAGTAATGGATGATATTAGGTTACTAGGACTGGATGTTTCAATGTTAGCAGTAAGCTAACTATTTCAGAATCTGTTAAAGAGGATTCATAGCATGGGAGTAGATAAAGTCTTGTATGCAACTGTTGATAATTAGGTATTAAAACACTCATATGATACTATTATCACACTCCGCTTCGCGTCGTGTGATAAACCCACATTCGTGTTTTAATACCCCTTATTACACAACAGTTGCATAAATAACTAATATATCACGGTAAGATTGTAAAAACCGTTAGATTATAATCTAACTCGCGAAATTGTACACTGTCCAAAGATTGTGAACCGTTCACTTTTCTAGGTGTCAATTTTTGAAATATTCATTGTATTTACGTTTTCTTGTCTGTTTCATGTAGGTTAGGTTAGGGTTCGACATAAATAATCAGGTACCGGGTAGTTTAGGTTCTATCGGGTTAATAAACATAACAGATTACAATCTAGATAGATAGATAGATAGATGAACTCTTTATTGCACACACTTAAAAACAATAACAATAAAGAAAAGCTTAAAAGACAAGACAGAAGTGTGCAAAGGCGGTCTTATTGCTAAAGCAATCTCTTCCAGACATCGGATCTACCGGATAAAAATGCGTTAAATTTTGCGGTTAGATTATAATCTTACGGTGACATATACCTAAATTTGTGAATAATAGGGATGATGCCTATATCAAAGATAAATTATTTATCCTCTTCCAAAAGGTCTTATATTCACATGCTCGGTTAGTCTTAATTTTGATAACCATTTTAAAATATAGATTAAAGAAAAAAATGTGCGTTGAAATTGATGACGTCACAACTGTGAATTCCATACAACTTCCATACTAGAAGTGCGTTTTTACGTTTGATAAAGAGTTGCTGATTTGATTCAGTTGTCATCATCCCTATTACGGAAAAAGAACACTCAAATTCATAGTTCCAACCTTAATGAACAACCTTCCTAAAATTTTAAAAGAAAACATGAACGAAAAAAATTTCAAACACAAACTTAAAAATTAGTGAATGAACTAGAAGTTTAATTCGCTATAATCCGCTACAGTAGACAAATCTGTGTGGTATCTTTCACCTGCAGCATGCGACACCCACCACCCAGAAATTCGCACAGGCACAACACCACACCACACAAATCCTCCAAATCACTCTCAACGAACGTTTAACTCCGACACCGGAGCATCTTCAGGAGATGTTGACTCGACAATGCACGATTGTGAAGTGACTATCGTATCGCAAGTTCCGGCTTATATACCTTTTTGGCATTGCTCATACTGAAGCCCCGCCCCCTCCCCTATTACTGTATAAATTGAGTAAAGGTGAATTTGATAAGTTTTGTGTTTAATTATTTCTAATTGCTCCCAAACGCACATTCGAAACCCTTTGTTACATTTATGCAGGATTTTATATGAATGGTTATTACCCACCTCATGTCCACTGTCCAAAAGATGTTTAGCGAAGTGGGACCTTTTTGGTTGATCGTTACTATAAGCAGACATATGTTCCTTATAGCGCGTCTCAAAATTGCGTCCAGTTTGACCAACATATGTGGCACCACATTCAGGACACTCAAGCTTATAAACACCTGATTTTTGATGATTCTTTAATTTATCTTTTCCATTGCAAATCCTCCGAAGTGTATTATTTGTCCGGAACGCGACATGCACATCATGTGATCTGAGCGTCTTTGCAATGCGCTCAGATATAGGTCCAAAATACGTCAAACTGGCTTTATATTTACTAATTTTATCCGATGTAGCCATGTAAAGATCTTTTCTAATTTGTGCTGACTGCTGTTTTTTAATTATATTATTAACAATATTCTGATTGTATCCATTTGAATGTGCGATTTGGTATATAACCTCTAATTCTTTCCTATAGTCCTCTTTTGACAGTGGAATGGACAATAACCTGTGTACATAGCTATGGAATGCTGCGAGTGTATGTTGCCAAGGATGACAAGACGATGCGGGTATAGTTGTGTCAGTAAATGTAGGCTTGCGATAAATTTTGAACTCATGTTTATTATTAACCCGGGGTATAGTCGAGTCAAGAAAATTCAAAGATTTGCTCTGTTCTAATTCTGACTTAAACTTAATTTTTGGGTGCAATCTATTAAGTTTTTTAACGAATACATCCAGTTGTCTCACTGTCCCCGTCCAGCATATGATTATATCATCTACGTATCTGTAGTAGTAGAAAATACTGTTTATTCTCAAAGTTATCCATGAACATTTCAGCCATTAGAGGGCTTAGAGGAGAACCCATAGCTAGCCCCTCTTTTTGATGGTAAAAATGATCATTAAATTTAAAATAATTCTGCTACATACAATTGCCCTCCGATTCGGGACAATGCACAGGATTTCCGTTTTTACAGTAAGGTTTAAAAATTATTATGGATTTATTATTCCAAATAAGGTCAGGGTTCAAATGACAAAAAAAAACAGTACGTTTATTGTTTAAATCTTGAGCGTCCGCTTTCCTCTTTAAGCACTACTCCATTTTGACGTTCCATTATATCCATGCCTAATAATAATCTTGTAACCCTACATGAATACCATTTAAGTACCTTAGTCATTATATTATGAATGATTTATTTTTGATCAATTAAATAGTAATGAAAAGGAAATGTATGTTTTGTTTATAATTATTTTTATTCTTTGACAAGTCTCAAACTAATAGATCGAACAAAGCATTTTGAAATACTGCGTTTAAAGGAACGCCCTTTCACATTGCATATGCCGCCATCTGTGGTCGAATAGTTAAACTGGAACGCCCTTTCACATTGCATATGCTGCCATCTGTGGTCGAATAGTTGAACTTGTTAACTAAAAGTAGTGAGCAATACTTAAAAATATTTTCTAGACTCACCACAATACATAGCGCCATCTAGTGTGGGAAAGCAGTTTTTGGTGAAACTTTTTTAATTTATTTTCTCAGTTTTCAGAGCCTTCAGACTCCTGAAACTTTTTTATTTGAAAACTATAAAATATAACAATTACAATAAAGAAATAATACTTGAAAATATTTTTTTAAACTCGCTCAACACAATAAATAGCGCCATCTAGTGTGGGAAAGCAGTCTTTTGGTGAAACTTTTTTTGTTCATTTTCGCAGTTTTCCGAGCCTCCTGAAACTTTTTTATCTGAAATATTACAATTACAATAATAAAGAAATCATTGCTGAACATTGATTTTTGACACCTAGGCAAGCTGCCATAGTTCCACCGGTCAAGTCCTTTGCGTTAACTCAATTAATTCTGATATTTCATTAGGGTGTAACCGTTTAATTTCTAGCAATCCCTTTAAAATTTCTAAAGTTTCACCCACTGGTACATTAGTAAATAAACTTTCTACATCCAATGATAACAGCATACATTGGACAGGTAAAATCAGATCTTTTATATTTGTGACCAAGTGGCTGCTATTTTTAAGAGCAAATTTGGGCATAAATGTTGTTTTTGATTTAATTATATCATTTAACTCCTTTGCCAGTTCATATGCTGGTGCACCAATATACGAAACCACTGGTCGTATTGGAATATTGTCTTTGTGAATTTTAGGCAAGCCGTACAATGTTGGGGCATAGGTATTCATCAAAATTACCCTTTGTTTTGATGCATTTTTTGGAAATATATATTCAGATTTATTAACAGCTAATCTAACCTTCGCAGCAAATTTTTTAGTTGGATCAGAAGGCAACTGACTAAACTCATCTCCCGAGATCACCTCATTAACTTTATTTAAATAATCATCACGCTTCAGAACTACTACCGCATTACCATTATCGGCTTTTGTAATAACAAGGTTATTGTCTTTAACAGTATTTTGCAGTGATTTTAACACTCTTGTGTCCAGATTAGAAGTTGGAGAGGTAGTAGCAGTGGTTTTTATTTGGTGTGCAACAATATTTTTAACGATATTATCTTTTTTACTAAGGACAATAGCCAACTCTGCATCAACTGCTAATGTTTCTAACGATTTATTTGTAACATTAGTGGGAATATTAAATTTTAAACCGTTTTCTAAGAGTTTCGTTTCATCATTTGTAAACACAGTATCAGTGAGATTTTTAACTCTATACTCGACGCACCAGTGGGTGAAACTTTAGAAATTTTAAAGGGATTGCTAGAAATTAACCGGTAACACCCTAATGAAATATCAGAATTAATTGAGTTAACGCAAATTTGTATGGAGTAGAATTATTTTAAATTTAATGATCATTTTTACCATCAAAAAGAGGGGCTAGCTATGGGTTCTCCTCTAAGCCCTCTAATGGCTGAAATGTTCATGGATAACTTTGAGAATAAACACATAGTGAATGAGAACAGTATTTTCTACTACTACAGATACGTAGATGATATAATCATATGCTGGACGGGGACAGTGAGACAACTGGATGTATTCGTTAAAAACTACTTACTATATTTTTAAGTTTATATGTATCCTTATTATTTCCTTATATACAGGGTTACAGGAAAAGTCGACCTAGATCCGTTAAGGGCGTGTAGTACACATCATTTCTGAATGATTTCACTATGGAACCCCCCATCCTAAACTTAACCGTTTTCGAGATATTCGAGTTTATTTTTTTTTATGAAAATGCCCAATTTTTCGGCTATTGAATTGAATATTTTGAATTTTTTTGACTCTTATGATTATTTTTTTGGTTTTTTACATGAAGAATGAGATGCTTAATGACCTCAATGACTAAAATTGCACGTAAGTTAACTAAATAGTTCATTGTAGACGATCGAAACTTAAGAAAATAAGTACAAATTATAAAAAAATATTTTTCTTTTCTGGATATCTCAAAAAATTATTATGGCACTTGCTCTGCAGATGTGCTTAAAAATATCTACATTTTATCAGCTATCCAACGAGGTATAACAACCTAGGGTTGTATTTAAACTCATAGAAAAAAACATAGTTGGAAAGGTTCAGGTAGTAGGTCTAACGGGTGATTGTAGTAAGCTAAATGAAACAATAAATCAGTTCAAAATAACATTTATTCACCTAATGTTTTTGAATAAATTTTTATAGTTCATGTTCTACGTGTCCACCTCTATTTCGCACACATTTTCTCATTCTTTCACGTAGTCCACTTTTCACTACACCAGTGGTTAATGTTCTTCTTATGTCGTTAGCAGCATTAATTATCCTTTCTTTGAGAACTTCCACTGACGATATGGGGTTGGGCTCACTGTAAACGAGGCTCTTCATGTGCCCCCATACATAAAAATCCATGGGGGTCAGGTCGGGACATCTGGCTGGCCAGGGTAAAGGACCACCTCGTCCAATCCATTTGTTAGGATAGTTAGTGTCCAACCATTCCCTAACGCTTCTTCTGAAATGAGCAGGGCAGCCATCATGTTGAAACCACATGTCCCGCAGTAATTGTAACGGGAGATCATCTAGTAGGTCACCTAAGTGATCTCTTAAGAAATTTTCATAAGTTTCACCATTCAGATTGTTTGGAAGAAAGTAAGGCCCAATCAACTGGTTGGAAATGATGCCCATCCACACATTTACACTAAATCGTCGTTGTGACCCCTTTATTCTTTTCTTATTTGGATTGCCTAGTTCTTTAGGAGGCCAATAGTGTGCGTTATGGTAATTAGTAATCCCGTCCTTATAGAATTTGGATTCATATGTCCACAATATTAATTTTAGGAAATTCGGGTCCTCGATATCTGCATTGAGCATGAATCTGCAGAAGTCCATGCGTCTCGCGGGATCTCCTTCTTCAATTACATGTACCGGCGTGTAGTGATAAGGATACAGGCCTGCCAGTCCAGAAACAAAGCCAAGTCGTGTGGGAATCCGAAAGCACAATAATTCGCATCTACCATGGACGAATCGCATGAGCAGACTAAAATGGATGGCAAGCAAACAAACGACCAAATATGTATCCCCAAACTTGTTTTTGCACATTATTTTTCTCACTCTCACCTGCATAAATCGTAAGTTGTCTCGCTCACACGCACCGGATTAACTTGAAGGACAATAGCCGAGGGACCCGTTAGACCTACTACCTGAACCTTTTCAACTATGTATTTTTTCTATGAGTTTAAATACAACCCTAGGTTATTATACCTCGTTGGATAGCTGATAAAATGTAGATGTTTTTAAGCACATCTGCAGAGCAAGTGCCATAATAATTTTTTGAGATATCCAGAAAAGAAAAATATTTTTTTATAATTTGTACTTATTTTCTTAAGTTTCGATCGTCTACAATGACCTATTTAGTTAACTTACGTGCAATTTTAGTCATTGAGGTCATTAAGCATCTCATTCTTCATGTAAAAAACCAAAAAAATAATCATAAGAGTCAAAAAAATTCAAAATATTCAATTCAATAGCCGAAAAATTGGGCATTTTCATAAAAAAAATTAAAACTCGAATATTTTTACCATCAAAAAGAGGGGCTAGCTATGGGTTCTCCTCTAAGCCCTCTAATGGCTGAAATGTTCATGGATAACTTTGAGAATAAACACATAGTGAATGAGAACAGTATTTTCTACTACTACAGATACGTAGATGATATAATCATATGCTGGACGGGGACAGTGAGACAACTGGATGTATTCGTTAAAAACTACTTACTATATTTTTAAGTTTATATGTATCCTTATTATTTCCTTATATACAGGGTTACAGGAAAAGTCGACCTAGATCCGTTAAGGGCGTGTAGTACACATCATTTCTGAATGATTTCACTATGGAACCCCCCATCCTAAACTTAACCGTTTTCGAGATATTCGAGTTTATTTTTTTTTATGAAAATGCCCAATTTTTCGGCTATTGAATTGAATATTTTGAATTTTTTTGACTCTTATGATTATTTTTTTGGTTTTTTACATGAAGAATGAGATGCTTAATGACCTCAATGACTAAAATTGCACGTAAGTTAACTAAATAGTTCATTGTAGACGATCGAAACTTAAGAAAATAAGTACAAATTATAAAAAAATATTTTTCTTTTCTGGATATCTCAAAAAATTATTATGGCACTTGCTCTGCAGATGTGCTTAAAAATATCTACATTTTATCAGCTATCCAACGAGGTATAACAACCTAGGGTTGTATTTAAACTCATAGAAAAAAACATAGTTGGAAAGGTTCAGGTAGTAGGTCTAACGGGTGATTGTAGTAAGCTAAATGAAACAATAAATCAGTTCAAAATAACATTTATTCACCTAATGTTTTTGAATAAATTTTTATAGTTCATGTTCTACGTGTCCACCTCTATTTCGCACACATTTTCTCATTCTTTCACGTAGTCCACTTTTCACTACACCAGTGGTTAATGTTCTTCTTATGTCGTTAGCAGCATTAATTATCCTTTCTTTGAGAACTTCCACTGACGATATGGGGTTGGGCTCACTGTAAACGAGGCTCTTCATGTGCCCCCATACATAAAAATCCATGGGGGTCAGGTCGGGACATCTGGCTGGCCAGGGTAAAGGACCACCTCGTCCAATCCATTTGTTAGGATAGTTAGTGTCCAACCATTCCCTAACGCTTCTTCTGAAATGAGCAGGGCAGCCATCATGTTGAAACCACATGTCCCGCAGTAATTGTAACGGGAGATCATCTAGTAGGTCACCTAAGTGATCTCTTAAGAAATTTTCATAAGTTTCACCATTCAGATTGTTTGGAAGAAAGTAAGGCCCAATCAACTGGTTGGAAATGATGCCCATCCACACATTTACACTAAATCGTCGTTGTGACCCCTTTATTCTTTTCTTATTTGGATTGCCTAGTTCTTTAGGAGGCCAATAGTGTGCGTTATGGTAATTAGTAATCCCGTCCTTATAGAATTTGGATTCATATGTCCACAATATTAATTTTAGGAAATTCGGGTCCTCGATATCTGCATTGAGCATGAATCTGCAGAAGTCCATGCGTCTCGCGGGATCTCCTTCTTCAATTACATGTACCGGCGTGTAGTGATAAGGATACAGGCCTGCCAGTCCAGAAACAAAGCCAAGTCGTGTGGGAATCCGAAAGCACAATAATTCGCATCTACCATGGACGAATCGCATGAGCAGACTAAAATGGATGGCAAGCAAACAAACGACCAAATATGTATCCCCAAACTTGTTTTTGCACATTATTTTTCTCACTCTCACCTGCATAAATCGTAAGTTGTCTCGCTCACACGCACCGGATTAACTTGAAGGACAATAGCCGAGGGACCCGTTAGACCTACTACCTGAACCTTTTCAACTATGTTTTTTTCTATGAGTTTAAATACAACCCTAGGTTATTATACCTCGTTGGATAGCTGATAAAATGTAGATGTTTTTAAGCACATCTGCAGAGCAAGTGCCATAATAATTTTTTGAGATATCCAGAAAAGAAAAATATTTTTTTATAATTTGTACTTATTTTCTTAAGTTTCGATCGTCTACAATGACCTATTTAGTTAACTTACGTGCAATTTTAGTCATTGAGGTCATTAAGCATCTCATTCTTCATGTAAAAAACCAAAAAAATAATCATAAGAGTCAAAAAAATTCAAAATATTCAATTCAATAGCCGAAAAATTGGGCATTTTCATAAAAAAAATTAAAACTCGAATATCTCGAAAACGGTTAAGTTTAGGATGGGGGGTTCCATAGTGAAATCATTCAGAAATGATGTGTACTACACGCCCTTAACGGATCTAGGTCGACTTTTCCTGTAACCCTGTATAAGGGTTACAGGAAAAGTCGACCTAGATCCGACCTAGATCGAGATATTCGAGTTTTAATTTTTTTTATGAAAATGCCCAATTTTTCGGCTATTGAATTGAATATTTTGAATTTTTTTGACTCTTATGATTATTTTTTTGGTTTTTTACATGAAGAATGAGATGCTTAATGACCTCAATGACTAAAATTGCACGTAAGTTAACTAAATAGGTCATTGTAGACGATCGAAACTTAAGAAAATAAGTACAAATTATAAAAAAATATTTTTCTTTTCTGGATATCTCAAAAAATTATTATGGCACTTGCTCTGCAGATGTGCTTAAAAACATCTACATTTTATCAGCTATCCAACGAGGTATAATAACCTAGGGTTGTATTTAAACTCATAGAAAAAAACATAGTTGAAAAGGTTGAGGTAGTAGGTCTAACGGGTACCTCGGCTATTGTCCTTCAAGTTAATCCGGTGCGTGTGAGCGAGACAACTTACGATTTATGCAGGTGAGAGTGAGAAAAATAATGTGCAAAAACAAGTTTGGGGATACATATTTGGTCGTTTGTTTGCTTGCCATCCATTTTAGTCTGCTCATGCGATTCGTCCATGGTAGATGCGAATTATTGTGCTTTCGGATTCCCACACGACTTGGCTTTGTTTCTGGACTGGCAGGCCTGTATCCTTATCACTACACGCCGGTACATGTAATTGAAGAAGGAGATCCCGCGAGACGCATGGACTTCTGCAGATTCATGCTCAATGCAGATATCGAGGACCCGAATTTCCTAAAATTAATATTGTGGACAGATGAATCCAAATTCGATAAGGACGGGATTACTAATTACCATAACGCACACTATTGGGCTCCTAAAGAACTAGGCAATCCAAATAAGAAAAGAATAAAGGGGTCACAACGACGATTTAGTGTAAATGTGTGGATGGGCATCATTTCCAACCATTTGATTGGGCCTTACTTTCTTCCAAACAATCTGAATGGTGAAACTTATGAAAATTTCTTAAGAGATCACTTAGGTGACCTACTAGATGATCTCCCATTACAATTACTGCGGGACATGTGGTTTCAACATGATGGCTGCCCTGCTCATTTCAGAAGAAGCGTTAGGGAATGGTTGGACACTAACTATCCTAACAAATGGATTGGACGAGGTGGTCCTTTACCCTGGCCAGCCAGATGTCCCGACCTGACCCCCATGGATTTTTATGTATGGGGGCACATGAAGAGCCTCGTTTACAGTGAGCCCAACCCCATATCGTCAGTGGAAGTTCTCAAAGAAAGGATAATTAATGCTGCTAACGACATAAGAAGAACATTAACCACTGGTGTAGTGAAAAGTGGACTACGTGAAAGAATGAGAAAATGTGTGCGAAATAGAGGTGGACACGTAGAACATGAACTATAAAAATTTATTCAAAAACATTAGGTGAATAAATGTTATTTTGAACTGATTTATTGTTTCATTTAGCTTACTACAATCACCCGTTAGACCTACTACCTGAACCTTTCCAACTATGTTTTTTTCTATGAGTTTAAATACAACCCTAGGTTGTTATACCTCGTTGGATAGCTGATAAAATGTAGATGTTTTTAAGCACATCTGCAGAGCAAGTGCCATAATAATTTTTTGAGATATCCAGAAAAGAAAAATATTTTTTTATAATTTGTACTTATTTTCTTAAGTTTCGATCGTCTACAATGAACTATTTAGTTAACTTACGTGCAATTTTAGTCATTGAGGTCATTAAGCATCTCATTCTTCATGTAAAAAACCAAAAAAATAATCATAAGAGTCAAAAAAATTCAAAATATTCAATTCAATAGCCGAAAAATTGGGCATTTTCATAAAAAAAATTAAAACTCGAATATCTCGAAAACGGTTAAGTTTAGGATGGGGGGTTCCATAGTGAAATCATTCAGAAATGATGTGTACTACACGCCCTTAACGGATCTAGGTCGACTTTTCCTGTAACCCTGTAATATAATTAAAGTTAATTTTTATAACATTTATAATAATAAATAAATAAATGTCACCGTAAGATTGTGAAAACCGTTAGATTGTAATCTATCTAGCGAAATTGTAAACTGTCGACAGATTGTGAACCGTTCAATGTTCTGAGTGTCAATTTTTGAAATATTCAGTGTATTTACGTTTTCTTGTCTGTTTCATGTAGGTTAGGTTAGGGTTCGACATAAATCATCAGATAGTACGTTCTATCGGGTTATTAAACCTAACAAATTACAATCTACCGAAAAATAATGCGTTAAATTGTAATCTGTGACAGTTTACAATTTCGCTAGTTAGATTAGAGTCTAACGGTTCTTGCAATTTTACGGTGACATATATATACTAGATAATAACCGCGATTTCGTCCGCGTGGATTAAGCTTTTGCAATTCCCGCGGGAACTCCTTAATTTTCCAGGATAAAAAGTAGTCTATATCCTTTCACGGGATATAATCCATTCCCGTACCAAACATCATCAAAATCGGTTGAACAAATCATTTTTTGAGTCCCGCGGGAACTCTTAATTTTTCTGGCATAAAAAGTAGCCTATGTCCTTCCCCGGGATACAACCTATCCCTGTACCAAATTTCATCAAAATCGGTTGAACGATTGACTGCCTAGTTGGTCTAGTGGTTAACATGTTCGACTGCGGCCAACGAGGTCCCGGTTTTGACTCCCAGGTCGGGCCATAAATAAGTGTTGGGTTTTTCTGATCAGAAATTACCCAGTACTAGCCCGTAGTCTGACCTTTATTTAGTTTTGACAGATCACTGCGCGCGAATTTTAAACTTTGTTTGCGTAAATTAGTGAAATATTTTATAATAATTTTGTAATAATTGACAGGATATCTTAGAATTTCGCAACGCAAGCCCGGCTTTTTGGCTTGTACTATAAAAACGCCACTCGCTGTAGTGGTGGTGGTGGCTGGGCCGTGAAAGCGTAGCAGACAGACACTTTCGCATTTATAATATTATTTTAGATTAGTATGCAAGTATGGATACCCTACTTATAGGCATATTACACTAGATAGAGCGATAGAGATTAAATAAATTTCACCGTAAGATTGCAAAAACCGTTAGATTGTAATCTAACTAGCGAAATTGTAAACTGTCGACAGATTGTGAACCGTTCAATGTCCTGAGTGTCAATTTTTGAAATATTCATTGTATTTACGTTTTCTTGTCTCTTTCTTGTAGGTTAGGTTAGGGTTCGACATAAATAATGAGGTAGTACCCCGGCCGTAGGCCGGGCACTTAGGTTTTATCGGGCTTATATACCTAACAGATTACAATCTACCGAAAAATAATGCGTTAAATTGTAATCTGTCGACAGTTTACAATTTCGCTAGTTAGATTACAATCTAACGGTTTTTAAAATTTTACGGTGACATAAATAACTGGACTTCAATAAGTGTAGTATACCTACCTAATAGGCCTATTACACTGCACTTTTTACAGGGCCCTGTGGTACGGCTGGGCGTGGCCGCTAGTAAGAGCAGGGACCCTTTCTCTCTAAATCTTATTACACTACACTGATTCAAGTGTAAGGGTCCCTGTGAAAAGTGCAGTGTAATAGGTCTATAAATTGAATAAACATTATTTGAGTTTGAGTTTATATCTATCCTTGTGTTGCGCTAAAACGGCCATTACATGCGCATGCGTTTCCCGCAGCGTGCTGGAGAAGGAGGTATCGTGGTGGCGCGAGCAGACGCGCTCGGCGCTGCTGCCCTCGCGCGCGCACTCGCCCGCGCCCCACGCGCCCTCCGCCGCCGACCGCCAGGTACCACCGAACAATGTTTTCGAACAGGAGAAACTTTTTTTTCCAGGTACCATTGAACAAAGTTTTGCGAACTGGAGAAACTTTTTTTTTCCAGGTGCCACCGTACAATGTTTTCGAACTGGAGAAACTTCTTTTTTTTTTCAGGTACCGCCGAACGATGTTTTCGAACTGAAGCAACTTTTTTTCCAGGTACCACCGAACGATGTTTTCGAACTGAAGAAACTTTTTTTTTTAATCTCATTCATCATCTCATCATGACTGCCTCATTGGTCTAGCGGTTAGCGTAGTTGACTGGGAATCACGAGGTCCTGGGTTCGATTCCCGGTCGGGCATAAAAATTGTTAGGTATTGGGTTTTTCAATTAAGAAATTCTCAGTGCCAGCCCGGAGTTGGAAGTTGGCGGTGTGTCACCCCCGTGCCTCGGAGAGCACGTGCCGTTGGTCCCGGTTATTATCACTAACATGATAATAGTCGTTAAAGCCGCCAACCCGCATTGGAGCAGCATGGTGGGTCTAAGCTCTAATTCTCTCTTTTCTATGAGAGTGGAGGCCAGTGCCCAGCAGTGGGACGTTAAAAGGCTGTAGTGGTAAATCTCATTTATTTGGGGGCTTTTCTTAACCAAACAAACTGAAGAAACTTGAAATTGGGTATTTGACTACTGGTGAAATAAAATATTTTTTAGTGTTTTATAGTGATAGTAGGCTAGCGAATGCCCGCGACTTCGTCTGCGTGGTTTGAGGTTTGTTGGTTCCCGCGGGAACTCTTTGATTTTCCGGGATAAAACGTAGCCTATGTGCTATTCCAGACTATAATCTATCTCTGTGCCAAATTTCAGCCAGATCCGTTCAGCCGTTGGGGCGTGATTGAGTAACAAACATCCATATATCCAGACATCCATACATATTACATACATCCATCCAAACTTTCGCATTTATAATATTAGTATCGATTAGTATAGAAGTATATATTAAATAAAGGATCTCCCAAAAGTCGTAATATCCACGTCCCTTGATAGTTTTATTTTGAATAACCATTTTAAATAGTTTAAAGTAAAAAAAGTGCTTCAAACTTTGATGACGTCACAACTTAAAATTTCATACAAAATCCATACGCGTCCATCCGCACGCGTTTTGAAGTTTGAAAAAAAAGTTGCTGATTTGACTAGTTGTCAAATACCCAATTTAATTTGCTATAATTCGCCACAGTAGGTAAACCTATGAACAAGACAATCTTCTTCTTCTTGAAGAATCTTTGCAATCGTACATTGTCGAGTCAACGTCTCCTGAAGATGCTCCGGTGTCGGAGTGAAACGTACGTTGAGAATAATTTGGAAGATTTATGTGGTGTGGTGAATATTGCAAGATACACATTTTACCACATAGGTTTATCTACTGTGGCGCATTATACCGAATTAAATTTCCTGCTTCTATCCAATATTTTTGAAGTAAAACTTCTTTACGCACGCTTGACTTGCGGAGTAAGCTGGTGAATGCGCGACAAGAGCGTTACGAAAAGTGTGATTGGGTGTGGCGAACGGAAGATAAAAGGGAGATATAAGTTAGTGAAGATAGAAAGAGAAAGAGGTACGTTTCGCATATCACTGTAGGGGCACGAGAAAGAGGTGCGAGCACACATTTTCTTTCTCTCTTTCTCACATAGCCAGTTACGAGCTAAAGAACTTATTCGTGTGGTCTAAAGCACACTCGTATTTTTTTTAAGTGAAACTTCTTTAGAATAGTTGTGATTTGAAAATTTGATTAAACGAAAAAGCGACACTAAAAAGAGACAAACATATTCATAATAGGATTTAGCACGCGAGAGAATGATATAGAATACAAGCTATATTTATTTACTTTTCTGAAGTTTCACTTCTGCAGTGTGTAAATTACACATAATATACACTTTTTTACGGCCCCGAGTTCATGTCTTTTTAGGCCTCTCGTTATTGTATTGCATAATATTACCACAATGTATAACGTACATACACATTACACATACTGTACTCGAATTTTTAATTAGACAACACGTTTTGACATTAGCTAATGTCAAATTGTAAAATGTAATAGTGATGCGATGGTTCAATTGTGTCGTGTCAATGAGCCAGTTCTTGCTTCTTTATTTTTATGATCAACTCACAACTTATCATACCATTTTATCTCCATGTTTATACAACAGTAAATAATTGGTATTACTCATCATGCCAAAGTATTCTTTTTTTTTTAATTATATGGGATTGCGCTTGGCTGCATCAGACTTGCTTGCAAGTGGTGATGCAGGCTAAGGTGGAGCGCGCTTGCCTAGAATATGCCTATTCACTCTTGATTTGAAGGTTCCTATATTAAAAGAGGAGGAGAAAACGGAATCCGGAAGGGCATTCCATATCCTAGCGGTTGTAATTAGAAACGAGGAAGCAAATCACTTCGTACGAGCCCGCGGAATTTCGACTACGTAAGGACCTTGTCGAACAATTTGGAACTTCTGACATTACCCAATCATTTTCAGAGACGGAGCGCAAGAAACTGTGTTCAGGAGTCCTTGCCTTTCCTATTGACAGTATATTATTACGTTTATTATGACAACATATATACTTAACAATTTGAAATGCTCCATATTTTTTAGTTTGTTAGTCTTCCGTAGGATACCGTCTGATCTGAGATTTATCAAAACACTATTCTAGCGACAATTTAGTTTAATTACTATAAGCGTAGATTATCTCTTATTTCTAATTTATTTGTACACAATTTCTAAACATTATCAGAAATAGTAGTGTTTATTTTATAATGTGGCTAATTCCGTTGGACACAAGTCTCAAAAATAACCTAAAATTATATCACAAAAGATATTTCTATCCCTTTCGTATTACTCACTGCGGAAAAGGATAGCAAAATATTAATTACTTAAATTTGTCATTTTAGTTTAGTAATTGAGTACATCAGATTACAGAAATAGCCACAACTTTCCTGTAGAAAAGAAATAAATAGTTAAAGATTTGTTAATTTAGCTTAGCCGAAAGATTGTGTGAAATATTGTAGAGCCATTACAAATTACCACTTTTGACAGATCCTGTGTAATGTAATAAAGTAAAAACCATTATCCTACATATTTCACATCTGCTTAGGGTCTGCGCCTACTGGTGGCACGGTATAGCAGGTCATGTGACGTGACGATTGGATATTATATTACTCAATTGAGTAATGGGTATTCAGCAACTTTTTTTCAAACATCAAAACGCGTGCTTATATGGGATTTTGTGTGAAATACTGAATAGTGACGTCATCATCATGCAATTTTTCACTTTAATGATTATTATTAAAACTAACAGGGGATGTGGATATTACTACTTTTGAAAGATCACTACATAATAAATAATAATCACTCAGATGCCGTTTGCATAGAACTGCTTCAGTCTGTTCAGTTCAGTCTTCAGTTATACACCTCTCATCTGTCAAAATTATCATCCTAAATTAGATAAACTATAGTAGTCGAATACCCAATTTAAGTTACACATAATCTTATTTGTCGCATAAAAGCCCAGGGGCGCAGGCTCTTACTGTGAATTGTTGGCAAATGCAAGTAAACTTGTGACTTCCAGATGCAAGTCAGCCAGATCCAGTCGCTGATGATGAGCGGGGACGTGAACGGTGCGTTCCAACTCGCTCTGTCGGCCTCTGATCTGACGCTGGTGGTGGCGGCGTGCCGCGCGGCCGAGCCGGGCCGCGTGTTCGGGCCGCCGTGCCGCCTCAAACAGCATGTGCTGCTGTCGCTCGTGCAGCAACTGGCCGCCGATATGGCCAAGGACACGCATCTCAAGCACAGGTACAGTGAACCAGCCGACTCGCTCTGTCGGCCTCTGACCTGACGCTGGTGGTGGCGGCGTGCCGCGTGGCCGAGCCGGGCCGCGTGTTCGGGCCGCCGTGCCGCCTCAAACAGCACGTGCTGCTGTCGCTCGTGCAGCAACTGGCCGCCGATATGGGCAAGGACACGCATCTCAAGCACAGGTACAGTGAGCCAGCCGACTCGCTCTGTCGGCCTCTGACCTGACGCTGGTGGTGGCGGCGTGCCGCGCGGCCGAGCCGGGCCGCGTGTTCGAGCCGCCGTGCCGCCTCAAACAGCACGTGCTGCTGTCGCTCGTGCAGCAACTGGCCGCCGATATGGCCAAAGACACGCATCTCAGTAATTGAGGTCAAGCACAGGTGTGTTCCAGTACCAGAAACTAGTCCCATTACTTATAGTTTGTCCAATAATTTATTTTACTTTTGACATAAGTACGCCTATGAAGTGTCATAATTATTGACTGGCAAATGAAAAAAAATTCAGTGTACTAAAATTCCCTTTGTTGCTTTCTTCAGGTACCTGGAAGAAGCGATAATGAACCTGGACACCAGCAACCCAGTGACCCGCGAGCACCTGCCCGGCGTCATCCGCGAGCTGCAGAAGCAGATCGTTGCTTTCCTCGGCTCCAGCCCTGGGCACGCGCTCAGTCGACAGTTCCGGATGCTCCACATGGCCACTGAGGCTCTGGTCAAGAGCACCGCCTGACCGCAGCCCTGCCGCTGTGTGTGCGCGCTCACACACGTGCACACCTGCTGATCCTGTGTGACTGCTATGTGACTAAGTGATATATACCAACTGTCATGTGACCAAGTGATATACAGACTGTCATATGACCAAGTGATATACAGACTGTTATGTAACCAAGTGATATACAGACTGTTATGTGACCAAGTGATATATACCAACTGTCATGTGACCAAGTGATATATACCAACTGTTATGTGAACAAGTTATATATACTATTTAGTGATTAATTGAGATATATGTGACCAAGTGATATACCAACTTGTGAACAAGTGATATTATACTGTTTTGTGACTAATGTCGCTGAGTGATTCGAAGTTGTTATGGGCTTCAGAATAGTAAAGTATCAACAGAGGGCATGCCCTCAGGCTACAATTGCACTTGTAAGTTTTACTCACGTAAGACTGTATAATATGAGAAACTTACTAAATATAAACAGTCTTGTAAGTTGTGTATTGTATACAAATGCTAGTTATGTATGTTACTTACATAAAGACTAGCAAACTGCAATGTGTCATGGCCTAAGGAGATCTGTTCTTTCCTACCAGTCGTTCTGGAGATACATTGAAAGGCTGATGAACTCAATGTACGATTTCATAATTCTAAACGTCAAATTATAGTAGACATCAGCCACCTCGATTTTACTTTTGACGTCAACAACCACAGCAAAATTGTATTAAGTATGTGGATGTGTACATTACAATGTTATGGTGAAATTTAATTGTCTTCATATACTTCCATACATGTTACTTCCCTGTGTTATCGTGATGCCGTATAACTACGTAATTACGTCACGTTAGGAATTGTAAAAGCGCACAATGGTTTCCTCAGTAGCAACAGAAAGCATGCCCTCAGCGATGCCCCACTGAGGCACTGAGTGACTGATTTGATGTGACCAAATGACTGATTGTTATAAGCTGACAAAATGATTCAGTACTCTGACAATAGTGATTAAGTTTTAAGTGATAGTGATTTATACTATTGAATACGATGATTATTATTACCTCTACAGAAGTTTATTATTATTATTTGAGTGACCTCTAGAAAGACTTAGCAAGGGGTACAACTTGATATAACTAAAGTATTTTGTAAAAAAAAATATAAATCTCTCATTTTTCCAACTTATGTTTGTTTTTAATTCAGTATAGTTTTAGTGGCATACATAGTTCCTTTAAATTGATCACATTATCCTCAAGGCCAAATGTGCACTAGCAATGAAACTTGCAGTAAGTTAAATGTCTCCCAAGATATAGCAATAAATTTTTTACATTAAAATGAATTGATTGGTGGGAGGCTCCGGCTGTGGCTAGTTACCACCCTACAGGCAAAGACGTGCCGCCAAACAATTTTCCTGTACGATGAAAGTACGAGAAAGGTGTCACTTTTTCTGCTCCCAATGCCTAATAGCCGATATGATATAGCAGCAGTTATACGCCTATTACTCTACACTTTTGCAAGGGATCCTTACACTTCCCTAATTTGGTGAAATAAGAGACGCTCTAAGTAGCAGCCATGTAATATGCCAATAAGCCAATGCAGTGTAATAGGCCCTAATGGGCCTACTGTATTCAGATGCCCACATGAGCTAATGCTCATGTGGGCATCTGAATACAAAGCCCATTGCTTCCATGCATGTTGAATGGCATATTGACTGCAAAACAGCAAATGACTTACAAAATTTATTGCTAGTGGACACTTCGGTATTTATTATACTACTGTATGTGTAATTTTTTCGTTTAAATTAAAAATATTATTTAGTAATAAAAATATGTAAAAGAGTCAATTGACAGTGATGCGACAAATTGTAGTGTGCTCATTGTGACGTGACTAGTCCATAGTTTTAAATTTGTGTTAAACATGTAATTGTTCATTCTCATTGGTCGATAGTAAAATTAATGTCTAACAATACACAGTATGCGATTCCCGGCACCCCATAGGCTAAGGCTTAGGCTAAGTTCGCACTGATTCTCGCGATTTAAATTATTTTGCGTACAGATTTCACCTACTCCTACCTAATTTGTATCAAACCAACTTTTTTTTTTTCGCGCGAATTTTATCCGCATGTGCGTACACCTCCGTATGCCTTCTAGTATAACAGAATTGCGGAGGTAGGTTAGGTTACGATAGTATAGGTTATTGATAGTAATGGAATCAGTAACACCGATTTTTATTTTCCGTCAACCTCTCATGCAACTCATGCGATTCTTATCCTATTGACCAACGAAAATAAGCCTTTAGGCGCAGCGCTCACCTACATAGAGTAGAACTTTGAGCCGCAGTATTGAACACAAACACAAATTCAGCTTTATCTTGTTTTGCATAGAATGTTTTGCATTGCTATTTAAAACGACACGCGGACCGGATCAGTCTCTTTCGTGTCTTGTTTTCATCATACCAATTTCAACCATATGTCAAAGTCAATATAGTTGAATTATAGCTATAAAAACACCATCTCTTGGTTCGATTCCGCTGTAAAGGTGTGCATTGTGCCTTACATGCTATGTTGTTGAATGTGATTTTCTTTAAATTACTTTATAGTACTACCCACAAAAATTTTATTACGTCACTAACGAATGCCCGCGACTTCGTCTGCGTGGTTTGAGGTTTTTTGGTTCCCGCGAGAACTCTTTAATTTTCCGGGATAAAATAGCCTTTGTGCTATTCCAGACTATAATCTATCTCTGTGCCAAATTTCAGCCAGATCCGTTCCGCCGTTGGGGCGTAATTGAGTAACAAACATCCATATGGATGTTTGTTACTCCAAACTTTCGCATTTATAATACATATATACTAATAGTAAGTATAGATAATTTATTCTGTCAAACTGTGTGTAAAACAAGTTTCTATCGAGAAACAGTCTGGTAAAAAATCCGAATGCTTTACTTGGTGGAGATAGAGGTCAATATGCTATGTACATTGTACGGTTATAGAAATTTGCTTCGATTCGATGCCAATGTGGATCAACCACAATTATCAAGTTGAAGTCGTAAGATCTGAAAGTGGGTAGTTTAGGAAAATCATCTTCTACGAGAGCAAAGCTCAATTGATCAGATTCTTAGAGTGTGATTTTATTGTTTTTTTTTCTTTCTTTAATATAATTGATTAGAAAGCAACTTATTCTTTTTTTTTTTCTTTAAAATTATTTTATTTTCGTAGTATTCGTATTATTAGTAGCTGATGCCCATTGACAAATATACACATTCGCATCATACTAATATTATAAATACGAAAGTGTGTTCGCCGCAACAAATCAACGGGTCGACGTGATTTTTTGCATGGCTACAGTTGAGGACCTAGAGAGTGGCATATTATGCTACTTTTTATCCCGGAAAATTATGGAGTTCCCATGAGAATGAAAAATACTTAATCCGCGCGGATGAAGTCGCGGGCATCAGCTATTTTATAATAAGATTAAGTAAAATTTTCTATAAGCTATAGACTTCAAATCAACATAAGGAAACTTTTAAAGTGCTTTACTAGGAGATAAGATACATAAATAATAAGCAATAAGCATGTAAGTAAATCATACAGTTATTTAAGGCTTCATGGTCGTTCACCAAATAAACTTTCACATTTATAGTGATACTTGCCATAATAATTTTCTCCCAACCGAAATACGGCCACGATGGCCAACCTAACCCAAAAGATTATGAAATGATATAAAAATACACTTTATTGGCATACCAAAATAAATAAAAAACGAGAAGAATATAGAAGGAAAGAGGCTGTACAATAGGCGGCCTTATCGCCAAGAAGCGATCTCTTCCAGGCAACCGTAAGAGGAAATAATAATAGAAATACTGGATGAGGGTGTACACTAAAAAATAATAAAGGATTCAATAATAAAAACTTATCTGGCCCTATGACAGCGTCGCTAGTATCTATGAAACATAAAAACAAAAACTAAGTTCAGGCATAAAAATTTGTTCCAATTTTGGCCACCGGGTCCTAGTTTGTGGACACAGTCAAAAAACTATAAATACATCTTACTAAATAAAGTAATTACTTAAAAATAAAATATTAACTATACACATATGTCACCGTAAGATTGTAAAAACCGTTAGATTTTAATCTAACTCGCGAAATTGTAAACTGTCGAAAGATTGTGAACCTTTCAATGTTTTGAGTGTCAATTTTTGAAATATTCATTGTATTTACGTTTTCTTGTCTGTTTCTTGTAGGTTAGGTTAGGGTTCGACATAAATAATTAGGTAGTGTCTTAGGTTTAAACGAGTTTATATGCCTCACAGATTACAATCTACCGAAAAATAATGCGTTAAATTGTAATCTTTCGACACTTTGCAATTTCGCGAGTTAGATTATATCTAACGACTTTTACAACCTTACGGTGACATATACATTATTTAAACAAATTTGACGACCTCCGTGGCGTTGTGTGTAGCGCTGTTGTCTTAACGTGCGGAGATCCCGGGTTCAATCCCCGGCAGGGTCAATTTGGGAATTTATAATTTCTGAATTTTCCCTGGTTTGGCGGTGACAAACGTCACCGCGGTTCGATACGACGCGATGTGACAGTGGCCCCTTCACGGGGCGTACGTTGTCGCGTAGACAAGTTTGTCATTTTCTATGGCGTCGTATCGTGTCGCGTCGCTTCTGTCGCTCAACATGGGCTACTGACGCGTTTAAATTTACCTCTGAACTTAAGCGCTTGAATTCCACGTGTTAAAGTCGCCGCGTGCAAAGGCACTAACGCCTAGGTAGAGAAAGCGTAGGTAATAATTATTAAGTATATATTATGTACAAAAACATTTTGCAGACTAGGAATTAACGCCTGATTATAATGTACAAAACCTTTTGACTGAAGTGTGATTATTATGTTAATTATTATGTTCTTGTATAAAATCTATAGCTAGTAATTACTGTATGATATTATTATTAGGCTATGCCTAGAAGCCTACTGGCTTTTTAAGATTTTTGTTTCGCCATGTCCATCCGCCTGTCTGTCTGTGAATATAATATGATTTGACATGGCCAATATACTTTTTCACGACCTTCACTGTACGGTACGATACTCGTTAAGATTACAATTTTTATGACTACATCGTGATACCATACCACGTTCCTTATCACTATTGAAAACCATAATGTTATTTTTAGTGGTTCAGATTAAATTACTTATTGTTCGAATTATTTTTGTTCTTCAATGGTTCTTCATTTTAGACCTATAATACGCGCCCGAGTTGAATGCTTTTGTATGTGTCACTATGCATTAACTCTGCATTCAACTCGCGCGCGAACTGTAGTCGATTAATAAGTTTATGATTAGACCATACTTTGCAAGCCTAATTCGTGCTAGAAAGGTTGGTAATTATCTAATAGAGAAGTTTCATGGTGTTAATATCATGTTTAACGCAATGGAATTACAATAAGGATCAAAACTAATAAATCAATGAAAAACAATTGGGAATTTTATTTGTTATTAAATTAGTGTTTTAATTTTATTAGAAGCCGATAGCGGTCTTCGATCTGTTTGTCAAGTAATAGGCAACTACGCATTTCAAGATTCGGTACCGAATACAGATCTATTATCCAAATCGACAAAGAATTTGACCAATAATGATAACACTGAATATGATCGGCTAGGTATTACAAAGTTGTTTCGTTTATCTAGGACTAGCTGATGCCCGCAACTTTGTCCGCCTGGACCGAGGTTATTTCAAAATGGGATAATCGAGTGATTAAAAATGAATTGACGACTGTTAAAGGAATACTTTAATACTAAACCCAGCGGCGTTAAAATTAGTCTGCGAAAGATTTATTTAACTTGCGACAGTAATAAATCACAAAAAATATAAAAAATGCGGTACTAAAAGAGAGCAATAATTAATCTAAGCTAGCAAATAAAATAAGTGATCGAATGAAATACTAAAGCTAGCGACAAAAAAACTGAGTTAGCGACTTTAGCGGAGGTTTTGGAGAAAATAAAACTCTGATTAAACGCTGAGTTCAGAATGAATATATCGGAAAGAAATGCCCATATTTATATAAAAAGCCTTACAGAAATCCACCAATCAGAAATAAGTAATAATAATAATTAAGAATTACGACTAATGTACATGTCACCGTAAGATTGTAAAAAACGTTAGATTATAATCTAACTCGCGAAATTCTAAACTGTCGTAAGATTAGAATTTAACGCATTATTTTCCGGTAGATTGTAATCTGATAGGTATTTAAACCCGATAAAACCTAAGTGCCAGGCCTGCGGCCGGGCACTACTTGATTTGTTATGTCGAACCCTAACCTAACCTACAAGAAAGGGACAAGAAAACGTAATTATAATTAATATTTCAAAAATTGGCACTCAGAACATTGAACAGTTTACAATCTTTCGACAGTTTAGAATTTCGCGAGTTAGATTATAATATAACGGTTTTTACAATCTTACGGTGACATACATACAATATAGGTAGGTGTATCACATTCGCTAATTACGTGATTTTCTTCCGTCTGGAACCGTGCTGCTATAAATAGAACGATCGCGCCCGCGCGCCCGCATTTGCCCGTTTGCTGCCGGCCGCGGCAGACGGCGCCTGCGCGCGACGCAATTTTTGACACGCGCGAAGTGGTTATTATGAACTGGCTGGTGTATTTGTGGACAGTTAACTCTTAGTGACTCCTTCAACTAGTGGGGCAATCAGCGGCATCTTCAGTCCTGGCGCAATGGTTGTACGGACAGCCCTTTTCAAGGCTAACCTTTTCCTTATACGTCCAATGCAACTGCCTGACTCGATTGTTTACAATCTTCACTGTTCGGTGCAGACGTCCTCAACGTGGTAAGTACAGCAAACCTCCTTCTAAAACGACGCTGCGAGCTCTTGCCTTTTTCAAGGCAATCTCGCGTCTTCCTGTTAACTAAGCGTCGCTCGATGAGAAGGGTATCGGATTTTGACATTAAAACGCCTCTTGTTATTAAAGTGATCCCTGTGTATTTATTTCTCCTTTCCACTTGATCCTTCCTCCAGGTATTCTTTGGTAACGAGGTTTATTCAGGTAATCCAGGTAAATGAGTGGTTGGTTAATTGACGGGTAAGGTAATATGGTATATTTAATGTACTCTGTGTTAATAGGTTATTCTAAAGGTACATTCTGATTGATGGTAAGTAATCTGGCATCTGGGTTTGTTGGAATATAGCAAAAATACTAGTCTATGATATAAAAGTCTGTAATGACACAATATAATAGTTGTCTATGGACGTAGTTCATAGTTCATTCCTTCAGTCACTCTCATACATTCTTCTCACTCACTTAAACAATCATTCACCATTCATTTGCTCTTTGCTGACTGCTGTAGCCTGTACAATATTTTAATAATAAACAGACAGTCTTACAGTGCAGACGTCTTTTCTTTTCCCTGCGAGCTCATATACCAACAGGTTATGGGCCCAGGTCACTTTTAAAATTAAAATAAAAATTAAATTAAAATTCGTGTAAAAAAGTCAACCGTAAAATTTAATATAAAATAAAAATAAAATACGAGATGGAGTCGCGAAGTAAAAGAAATATTCAACTGTTCAACGGAGATCGTTATAGCACGTGGAAGTTTCGCATAAGATCTCTTTTAGATTCGGGAGCAACTGACCATATAGTGAATACCAAGGATTATTTTTCATCATATTCCGAATTTACAACCCCATTAAAAATTGGCGTGGCTAAAAACAGTACTAACATTGCTGCATGTGGTAAAGGAAAAATAAATGTTACTACTAATTCAGGTTTGCAAGGTACAATCGAAAATATTTTGTATTCACCAGATGTTCCATAATATAACTTGTTATCGGTCGGAAGTATTACAATGTTTTACGGATATGTTGCAAAAAGTGATAATTCTAAATTCTAAAGTAGTTAATTTATACTGTGATAACGGACGAGAATATCTTTCGAATGAGTTCAAAGAATTGTGTTGACAAGGGAATTATGTATCATTTGACGATACCTCATACCCCACAACAAAATGGTGCATCGGAGCGTATGAATCGTACGTTAACCGAAATGGCTCGTACATTGGTTACAAGTGCGAACTTAGATAAACAATTTTGGGGAGAAGCTGTTTCAACAGCCAGCTATATTACAAATTTGCTACCCACTAAAGCTCTGACAAATACAACACCATACGAAATGTGGCATGGTAAAAGGCCGAAAATTAATCATTTAAAAATGTTTGGTGCTACTGCATACGTACATAACAAAACGCATAAAACTAAATTTGACGAAAAATCATTTAAATCAGTATTAGTTGGTTACCATCCAAACGGATATAAATTATTAAATGTTAATAAAAACGAAGTTTTTATAGCTTGCGATGTTACATTTGATGAATTAAATTTCGATCAAACGCTTCCTGTACGTAGCATTAGTGAAAACATTGAAGTTCCCCCAAAAATTAGTAAACCTGACTTTGAATCGGTAAAGCTAATAGAAAGTCAACAATTCTTTGAACAAAAATTCTGAAAACTCCTCAATAGATAGTTCAACAAACAGTAATCTAAAGCGTAGCGAAAGAATTAAGGAACTAACTCCTATAGATTATATGAAAATGGACAACCCTGATTTATTTTTATCGCTCTTATCTGTAAATTCAATACCATCATCATTTAAAGATATTTTTAACAGACCCGACACAGATAAATGGTTAAAAGCCATATAGAGTGAAATTGATTCACTTCGAAGTAATAAAACATGGGATCTTGTTGAAATCCCAAAAGATGTAAATATCGTTAGTTGTAAGTGGGTATTTACAATTAAAAACAATGAGTTATGTGAACCCACGCGGTATAAGGCCCGCTTAGTAGCTCGAGGTTTTACCCAAGAGTATTTATAGGATTATGACGAAACGTTCGCACCAGTAGCTCGGATGAATACGTTCAGATTTATTTTAGCTTTAGCAAATCAATTTGACTTGCTTTTACATCACATTGATGTAAAAACTGCGTTTCTCAATGGTAGGTACATTAAAAGAAAATATTTACATGAAAGTACCAGAAGGGATTATCGCTAAAGATAACCAAGTATGTAAATTAAATAAAACAATATATGGTTTAAAACAATCATCCAGATGCTGGTACGAGCGCTTCGATCTTGCTCTTAAAGATATGGGTTTTAAAAACTCTGAAGTTGATCCATGTTTATATATTTTAGATTAGATAAAAAATGCAAAGATAAAAATGTGTATCTAGTTTTGTACGTCGATGATTTAATTATTGCAACTAAGAATACAGAAGTTATACAGTTTTACAAAAACAAATTAGTGAATAATTTGAAATTTACATTTTGAATGTACCGACATTAGAAACTTTAATCCCTTTGACTGCGGAGCGGCAGTCTAACTGCCTTTGACGTTTACCGAGCAACTGCGGAGCGGCAGTCTAAAGGCCGCGCCATCAGCCGGGAAATGGTCGCGTGCCAGTTGAGGGGCAATTTGTGATAGTTTTTTTGATTGGTCGGTGGCTGTGAAAAAGTAACTTTAAATGTTAGACGCCACCGAGTTTCTTGCTGGTTCTTCTCGCTAGTACTGTGACATTCCGAACCAGTGGTAGATTCGTTTAAAATCAATAAAGTGAAAGTACTCGTATTTATATAAAATTCGAGATAAAAAGTTTTGTGAGGTTAGTGTCTTTAACCTCAAAATACGTTAAGATTTGTGAAATAAAAATAAATGAAGACAACAACAGTTGTATCCGCATTGCTAATAACCCTGCAAATCATAAAAATTCTAAACATATAGACAATAAATATCATTTTGAAGGGGAGAAAATCGCGAGTAAAATAATAAAGCTTGAATCTATTTCCACAGGAAACCAACTTGCTGACATGTTTACAAAAGCGATAGCTGTTCAGAAATTTATAGATTTAAGATATAATCTAAATTTATCTTAATTAAATAAAAAATAATGTACTTAATTATAGTTAACTAGAATCATATTTGATTATTTAGTATTACTATTGATTTGATTACTTGTATTTTTGAGGGGGACTGTTGGAATATAGCAAAAATACTAGTCTATGATATAAAAGTCTGTAATGACACAATATTATAATAGTTGTCTATGGACGTAGTTCATAGTTCATTCCTTCAGTCACTCTCATACGTTCTTCTCACTCACTTAAACGATCATTCACCATTCATTTGCTCTTTGCTGTAGCCTGTACAATATTTTATTATTAAACAGACAGTCTTACAGTGCAGACGTCTTTTCTTTTCCCTGCGAGCTCATATACCAACAGGGTTAAGCGAGGTAAGTACCAACATGGTAAGTACTTGCGACGCTACAGGACTCACCCCCTAGCGAAAGCGTACTGGAGGTTTAGTTATGCGTCCGAGTCTAGTCTTCTTTAATATTGGTTGAATTGCACTAGATGCTGGCGCCTGGCTTGCCTCGTTCTCCTTGCTTCGCGCGGGGTTGTGAGTAGACTCTTGTCTGTTCGTTGATGAAGATAATGCAGGCGAGTACTCTGGTGTACTATCCAAAATGTACGCAGGTTTGAGACGATCGATTGATATAACTGCAGAGCGCTTCTCTGGCAACTGCAGTTTAAAAGTCTTGCTATCTCGCTCTGACACCTTGTATGGTCCTTCATATGAAGGTTGGAGGGCTCTCTTCACACCTTCATTTCGAACGAAAACTTGCTCGCAGGATTCCAAATCCTGATGAACGAAAATAGGTCTCTTGTTGCTATGTACTGTAGGCTGATTTTGCATGACAGAGTTGATCGTTGATCGTAGTCTGCTCACGTAGTAGTCCAAATCTTGCTCGGTTGATTGTGCAGGTGCGAAAAAATCACATGGTAGCCGTAGGTTGAAACCGTAGGTAAGCTCTGCAGCGCTGACTTTAGTATTACTAACGCATTGCGGCACGCAGACCCATGAGAACCGTAGGTAACTCGTCGATCCACTTTGTATGTCCAGATAGACGTGTTTTCAGTGAAGTCTTCAAAGAGCGGTGCCAACGTTCGACTATACCATTAGATTGTGGATGGTAGGGTGTCGTACGAGTCTGTTGTATTCCCATGACGCTGAGAAGCTTGGAGAACAGGTGGCTTTGGAAATTACGTCCTTGGTCAGAGGTCAGAATTACTGGCGTCCCAAAACGAGTGATCCAGTGCTCGTAGAATATCTTCGCAATAGTTTCAGCTGACGTATCGTCGGTCGGAATCGCTTCAGGCCATCTCGTTGCTCGGTCGATCATGGTGACGAGGTAACGATGTTCTTCGGGCGAAGTGGGAAGCGGGCCGACGATGTCTATGTGTACGTGTTGAAATCGTTCGGCAGTCGGAAATGCAGATTACACTACTCGTTGTATGACGTTGAACTTTGCACCGTTGACATTGTATGCAGTTTTTCGCCCATGTACGGACGTCCTTATTCATTGATGGCCAGAAAAAATTTTGCGTGACGAGTTGGTGACTGAGACTGATGTTATGAACTGCATCGAAAGCGACTCGTCGAAATTCTTCGGGTAGGTATGGTCGTACGAATGCAGTTGAAATTTCACAGTAGATTGAAGCTTGCGAATTTGGCATAGTCATTTTGCGCAGAGTGAGATTGTTTTGCTTCGTAAGTTGCTCGATGCATTCTCTGTCTCTTTCTTGTGCTTCGGCTAACTTTTCGTAGTCGAGACTTGTCGGGCAAACGATGCTTTCGATAGTTAAGCGACTCAATGCGTCGGCGACTACATTGTCTTTTCCGCTGATGTGACGTATGTCCGTAGTAAATTCACAGATGAATATTTAGTTGTCTCGCTCGCCGTGGAGTTTCAGATGGCGAAGGTGGTTTCTGTAGTACATACCTAGGTTAATGGCTTGTGATCAGTGAAAACGATTAGGTTTCGTCCTTCGAAAGTCTTCCTGAAATGTTTTACTGCCATGTATATAGCGAGTAGCTCCCGGTCGAATGTACTGTAGTTGCGTTGTGCGTCGGAAAATTTCTTCGAAAAATACCCAAGTGGTTGCCATTTTCCTTTGACGAATTGTTGAAGTACAGCTCCGGCACACGAGTCGGATGCATCGCTGAAAATTGCCAGCGTAGCATCGTGCGATGGGTGAGCGAGTAAAGCTGCGTTTTTAATTGCATTTTTACACGCTTCGAATGCTTTTGTAGCTTCGTCGGTCCATTCGATTAACGTGCGGTCTCTCTTTTTCGAATTATGAAGATAGGCATGAAGTGGGGCTTGAATATCTGCGGCCTTAGAAATGTGTTCTCGGTAGAAATTTATCATTCCAAGAAAACGCCTTAGCTCTTTGATTGTTTTTGGTTTCGCGTAGTTGCAGATTGCCGCGATCTTTTCTTCAGGCGGTTTTATTTCGCACTTGTTTACAGTAAAACCGAGGAATTTAACTTCATCTTGACCGAAGTTGCATTTTGACGGGTTGATTGTAATGCCATTCTCTTCTAGTCTTCGCAATACAGCTCGTAGGTGTTCTTCATGTGATATTTTGTCCGAACTTGCAACTAGTAGGTCGTCTATGAAAGCGTAGACGAAATCGAGACCATGTAGAACTTCGTGGATAAACCGTTGAAAGGTATGGCCAGCGTTTCTCAAACCTGGTGCCATTCTCGGAAATTCGAATAGGCCCATAGGAGTTATAATTGCAGTCTTCTGTAGGTCTTCTTCACGAACTTTAATTTGCTGATATGCTCTGTTGAGATCGATTGTAGAAAATACAGTCTTCTCCGCTAATTGATGTGTGAAGTCCTTAATTCTTGGAATTGGGTAGCGGTCGGGTATCGTAATGCTGTTAAGTCTTCTATAATCACCACAGACTCGCAGATCGCCGTTTTTCTTCGGAACAATGTGCAGTGGCGAAGACCAAGGACTTTTGCTTGGGCGGCATAGTCCTTGTTCTATCATATTTTCGAACTCTTTGCGGACTCGTTCATAGCGATGCGGTGCAATTGGTCGAGCACGGCAGTGAAGTGGCGGTCCAGTTGTTTCGATAAAATGTTCAACGTTGTTCTTCGGCGTAAGATTCATTGAAGTTAATCTTGTTACTCCGGGAAACTCGGCTAAAATGTTGTGGTATGACTGTTGCACGTCGATACTTCTTATTGTAGGTATGTTTGTGGCACGGACGAAATAATGCGACGCTAAGTTAGTTTTCCCGTCGATAAGTCTTCGATTCTTGACATCGACGATCAGCTGATGGTATTCGAGAAAATCGGCTCCGATGATTGGTTTACTGACTTTGGCTATGATAAACTTCCATTTAAATGGTCGGCGTAGATTGAAGTCGAGTTCCATAGTTCTCTCTCCGTAGGTTGGAATGACCGTATTGTTAGCGGCGTAGAGTTGCAAATTCGATGGCTTCTGTGTTTCACCTTTACGCGGCGGTAACACAGAAATATTAGCGCCTGTGTCGATTAAAAATGTAGTTTTTGACTTCTTATCGGTGACAAACAAGCGGTAAGACTTCTCAGATACGCCGGATCCCGCTTCATCCAGCGTAGTTGCTAGTTTTCCGGCTTCGTGTTTTCGTTCTTGAAAGAACACAGCAGCGTGCATCTTCTTGCATCATTGCCGAATCTTCGATGATAGAAACAGTAGTGCGAAGGGGTTGCGCTTCGAGATCTGTTATAGTTGCTATAGCGACGACGGTTTGCGGAACGGCCTCTATTCTGGAATGGTTTGTTGTTGAACTGTGTCTTGAGCGCGGCGACTTCGAGTGTTAGCTTGGTAATTTCTTTCACGAGGAATTGGATATCGCTGCTTGAGGTGGCGTGCGTGCTTGCGGTGGCGTTGGTTGATGCGACAGCTTCGACGCTTGTGACTTGCGGGGTGGGGTTTGATTCTAGCATCTTGTCGGCTAAAAGTGCTAACTAGTCGAGTGCAGTCTTCGTGCTGAAGGATTCGCTGACTGCCAATACTGATCGGACGTGTGCTGGAAGGTGGTTCGTCCACATCAGTCGTAGAGTTGAGTCTGGTACTTTGCTTCCGGCGAGAAAACGCATGCGGCGCAAGAGTTGAGTAGGTTTTTGATCACCGAGCTCTATCTCCGAAAGTAGACGAAAAGGACAAATATCAATATATAATTAACATTAGTTACATAAAAATGTTATATATACATAGGTCTTTCATTTCAAATCAACATATTTGTATAATAAGATGAGCTTGTGAACCCTTGAAAACTGATGCTCCAAGGTAAATAGTAGTAATTTTACATTTCCAGGATGTAAGTCTACGTACCTATGTACTAAATTAAAGGACTTGACCGGTGGAACTATGGCAGCTTGCCTAGGTGTCAAAAATCAATGTTCAGCAATGATTCCTTTATTATTGTAATTGTAATATTTCACTGTTTTCAGATAAAAAAGTTTCAGGAGTCTGAAGGCTCGGAAAACTGCGAAAATGAACAAAAAAAGTTTCACCAAAAGACTGCTTTCCCACACTAGATGGCGCTATTTATTGTGTTGAGCGAGTCTAAAAAAATATTTTCAAGTATTATTTCTTTATTATTGTAATTGTTATATTTTATAGTTTTCAAATAAAAAAGTTTCAGGAGTCTGAAGGCTCTGAAAACTGAGAAAATAAATAAAAAAAGTTTCACCAAAAACTGCTTTCACACACTAGATGGCGCTAGTTATTGTGGTGAGTCTAGAAAATATTTTTAAGTATTACTCACTACTTTTGGTTAACAAGTTCAACTATTCGACCACAGATGGCAGCATATGCAATGTGAAAGGGCGTTCCTTTAAGCGCAGTATTTCAAAATGCTTTGTTCGATCTATTAGTTTGAGACTTGTCAAAAAATAAAAATAATTGTAAACAAAACATACATTTCCTTTTCAGTGAACTAAGAACTTACAAGAAAAACTAAAACAAGTCGAAATATAATGCGAAAGCGGCTTTTTCTAAGTTTGTTTGATCGTATATCGTATTCGATTGATATAGAATGAATGGGCTACGCTAGAAGACTCGTTTCGTCACCCCGTCATTTAGCTTTACCTCGCCTTACCTCGCTTCATTCAGGACCTCCTTCGCGAGCTACCTTCACGCTTTACAAAAACACTTGGGGTAGGGCAGATAAGACTACGCGGAGTTGGGTTGTACTGATTCGGTTTTCGGAGAGATCCACATTTTTGAATTATATTGTGACCTTTTATAGCATGACATTCACTATAATATACTGCCGTCAACGCTCCGAAACTCGCATGCTGCATAGCTTCGTCAGCTTTATCGCCTTGGCTTGAACACTCGTTTGGGAGAAAATTTCGGTTGCAACCCGTGTGCGATTGGAGGACGAGTTCCCTAAATTTAACACGAGTTTGAAAAGAGAGTTATCACATCAACCCGCGCGGTGTTTGAGGCAATACTGCCTTCTATTGAACACGCGAATGGAAAAACGCGCCCCGCCCCCTAAGGTTGTACGAGACATACTAATCTGTTCTGCTATTTTCAAAATAATTTTATACTAAAATAGAAAAACATATATCTCAAATAGTATTACAGCACCTAACAATAGTATTAGCACAGCTAACAAAAACATCCCATATTTTTGAAGCAGTTCATGTATTAACTCAAACCGGTTATAAAGTTACTTACTTAGTTTAGTAGTCGCTGTAGCGTCGCAAGTACTTACCATGTAGGTACTTACCTCGCTTAACCCAGATACCAGATTACTTATCATCAATCAGAATGTCGCCACAGGCATGGCACAGGAGCGTGGTGGTTCTGTTCTTCAAAAAGGGAGACAATACCTTGCTGAAGAATTATAGACCCATCTCGCTGCTCAGCCATGTCTATAAGTTGTTCTCGAGAGTCATAACGAATCGTCTCGCTCGTAGGTTCGACGACTTCCAGCCTCCCGAACAAGTCGGATTCCGGAAAGGCTTTAGTACCATAGACCACATTCACACGCTGCGCCAGATTATACAGAAGACTGAAGAGTATAACCGGCCACTATGCTTAGCGTTTGTGGACTATGAGAAAGCCTTCGATTCGGTGGAAACTTGGGCTGTGTTGAGGTCACTGCAGAGATGCCGGATAGACTACCGGTATATCCAAGTGCTGAAGTGTTGGTACGAAAACGCCACAATGTCATTTCGTATACAGGACCAGACTACTAGGCCAATCCAACTGCAGCGGGGAGTGCGACAGGGAGATGTAATCTCCCCGAAGCTCTTTACCGCTGCGTTGGAAGACGTCTTTAAGCTTCTGGATTGGAACGAATTTGGCATCAACATCAATGGCGAGTACATCACTCACCTTCGGTTTGCCGATGATATAGTCATCATGGCAGAGACTCTGGGTGACCTTAATGCAATGCTCAATGACCAACAGGTGGGCCTTAAAATGAACATGAGTAAGACGAAAATCATGTCTAACGCTCATGTGCCGCTCCACCCAGTAATCGTTGGGAGCTCTGCACTCGAAATTGTAGACGAATATATATACCTGGGACACATGGTCCAGCTAGGTAGGTCCAATTTTGAGAAAGAGGTGAGCCGCCGAATCCAACTCGGATGGGCAGCGTTCGGGAAGCTTCGAGATGTCTTCTCGTCCAAGATTCCTCAGTGCCTGAAGACCAAAGTCTTCGAACAGTGCGTGTTGCCAGTGATGACATACGGTTGCGAGACTTGGTCGCTAACTATGGGCCTCATAAGAAAGCTCAGGGTCACTCAGCGGGCGATGGAGAGAGCAATGCTCGGGGTTTCTTTGCGCGATCAAATCAGAAATGAGGAGATCCGCAGAAGAACTAAAGTAACCGACATTGCTCGACGTGTTACGAAGCTGAAGTGGCAATGGGCGGGGCACATAGTTAGAAGAACCGATAGACGTTGGGGTCCCAAAGTGCTGGAGTGGCGACCACGCACGGGAAAGCGCAGCGTTGGCAGACCCCCTACTCGCTGGACAGACGACATTAGGAGAGTCGCAGGGAGCCGCTGGTTCCAGGCGGCGCAAGACCAAGGCGTGTGGAAATCCTTGCAGGAGGCCTATGTCCAGCAGTGGACGTCTATCGGTTGAGGATGATGATGATGAATCAGAATGTACCTTTAGAATAACCTATTACCTTACCCGTCAAATAACCAACCACACATTTACCTGGATTACCTGAATAAACCTCTTTACCAAAGAATACCTGGAGGAAGGATCAAGTGGAAAGGAGAAATAAATACACAGGGATCACTTTAATAATAAGAGGAGATAAATAATGAACACTGAAATCAAGATGCAATTCTTTAATGTCAAAATCGCGAGATTGCCTTGAAAAAGGCAAGAGCTCGCAGCGTCGTTTCGAAGGAAGATGTTTGCTGTACTTACCACGTTGAGGACGTCTGCACCGAACAGTGAAGATTGTAAACAATCGAGTCAGGCAGTTGCATTGGACGTAAAAGGAAAAGGTTAGCCTTGAAAAGGGCTGTCCGTACAACCATTGCGCCAGGACTGAAGATGCCGCTGATTGCCCCACTAGTTGAAGGAGTCGCAAAGAGTTAACTGTCCACAAATACACCAGCCAGTTCATAATAACCACTTCGCGCGTGTCATAAATTGCGTCGCGCGCAGGCGCCGTCTGCCGCGGCCGGCAGCAAACGGGCAAACGCGGGCGCGCGGGCGCGATCGTTCTATTTATAGCAGCACGGTTCCAGACGGAAGAAAATCACGCAATTAGTGAATGTGATACACCTACCTATATTGTATGTACATATTTTTCGGCATGTGATGATGCACAGCATCTGTGAGAGTGCGTCATACTTCCCTTTCATTTTTCTCGTCCAATCACAGCCGTCCTCTTGAATCTGTCATCTCGTCGTCCAATCAGAATTAAGTTTGTTCCGAAAGGCGGTCAACGGTCGGCGGTGTTAGCCACGCTTCTCTCATAGCGTCGTTACTTCCCGACGTAATAACACGTGTTTAAGAAAAAAAATTGGTGTTTTGTTATACTTTAATCAATTTTACAATTAATAATCTTTCGATTTGGTGATAAAATCTTTAAATTGATCTAAAAATGGACAACAACGAGTTGAATAATGCGTCTTCGGAGTTCATCTGTCCCGGTGAAGGGACAACGAATAACGCAGACCACACTACTGTCGAGGCCTCGGGCGGGGCTAGCGGCAAGCGGCGGCATCAAGAGGACTCGGACGACGATTCGAGCTCTGGTTCAGGTGGCAGTTCGACTAGGTCGAGTGAGGTAAAAAGAAGAAAACCAGGTGAGTCTTCTAAAGACATTTATATCCAGAGCTTAGTGAGTCAGGTCAATACATTGACTGATATTTTAAGGGGCGCAGCGCAGTCGGCGCCGCCGCATTTGTTTCATTTCAATGCTCAAGATTTCCAATCACTTCCCTCACATGTGATCGCGTCGGCTGTGACAATACCTATTTCTAACGGTGCCGCGCGCACTATGCCGCCACCAACAACTTCTAGTGATTTGCACCGAGTTCACTCAATACCCGCGCACGCTCCACTGACGTCGCAAGCCACGCCAGTGTTCACTGCTTCTGTTGCTGCGCCGGCGCAGATACAACCCGCTGCACCTATAAGTTCCGGTGATTTTTTGACACGGCCTAGTAACATCGATGAATCTACTGGAATGTTTCGTTTAGATTTAGGTCATATTAATACTTCATTAAAAGACCCGAAGGTGCCACGTGCTGATTCGGAACGTTTGAGTCGACTCTCAGATTTGCAAAAATTTGGCGACCAATCGTGGAAAGACATTCGGTATGGGGATGCGTTAAAAATTCACAACGCCTGGCCCGGCTTCGTTGAGCTCGATGTTAATGATGAACTCAGGCAGTTTATCAAGGGTAAAGATTACATCGCCGGGTCCGAGCGCGCCATGGCGGCTGTATGTAATGCCTTACTAGCACAACGGGCTCTATTAAAGCAAAATCTGCAACAGTTTGTAAACTGGTCAGCGGCTCCTGATACAGTGCTCAACGCTGCTAACGTTTTCGATAAAATATCTGATCTTTTCCAATCTTCATCGAAATTTAACAAAACCAGTGAGGAAATGATGCAAATAGTGTGTGGCAAGCGAGCGGAATATATAGAAACGCGCCGTGACCGCATATTGAATGAATTACCAAACAAAAACTTGCGAGAGGGTCTGCGTAAGATACCTCCAAGTTCCAAATATCTTATCGATGAAGACCAGCTTCGTGTGTATATGCAAAATACAGGGGGCATGGGCAAGTGGGTCCGGCCTTGGTTTGCACTCGATAAGGATGGGAAGAAAGGCCACAAACAGTCTTCAAAATCGAGCGGACGTGACGAATCTTCCTCGAATCAGTCCTTTCGATCAAAAGATAATCACACAAAAGGAAAACGTGGCAAATTAAGCTCTAACGCAGCCACTTCCTGCAAGCAGGACTCGTACAAAGCGAAAAGCCCTTTAAGAAGGACACGCAAACCAACAAGAAGCAGTTGGACAAATGAAACTTGACTTGTAATCGACGCTTGAATCGGCTTACCGCTGCCATGAGTGCGAACATTTCTTTTCGATTGCAATGCCAATTGCGCTGATCTGGCCGCCACTTGCCTGTCGTCGTGGAATCGTCCATCTGAGCACCTCATCCGAAATTGGCTGCATCCGTAGTCAGAAAATGGGCTATCATTTCTGGGTGTAAGGTGTTCTTCACCTGAGGTCCCTCCAACGTGTCCTTCCACCATTGAAGATCCGTGATTGCTGGTGGCGGTACACTTGCTGGCTTGCAGGGAGGATAGTGGTTCAAGCCACGTACATGTCTTTGTAGCTGGCGGCAGTGTAAGCGCCCCCTGGGGATGACGAAGTTGGCAAAATTCATCATACCCAAAATAATTTGAGTATCTTTTTGAGACAATTCCCTCTTGGCCAAGGCTTGACTTACACTGAGCTTGAGCGATTGGATCTTCTTTGGAGGTAAGCACTTGAAATCGAGGCTCGTGTTCCATACTATGCCCAAATATTCTATCTCTTGAGTCGGCTGGAGAACGGACTTTGCGTAGTTTACTGTCCACCCTAATGATTCTAGAACGCTGACGGCTGTCCCAACCTGTTCCTGAAGGTGACATTTCGACTGGTTGACCAGAAGAAAATCGTCCAAGTACACAATTGCTCTCAGGCCCCTGTCCCTTAGTACTTGTACAACGCAGTTGGTCAGGTTTGCGAAATTCTTCGGAGCGCATGACAGCCCGAAAGGTAAGCTTGTCATTTGTATGACTTGTAAATCATTCGGAGGAATCTCCGATGAGACTTTGCTATACTCAGATGAAAATATGCTGACGATAGGTCCAGCTTCACCATCCAATCGTTTTTCTGAAGGAAATTTGGTTCCTGATGATGAGAGATCAGCTTGAAGGACTTGGGTACTATGTGCTGGTTGAGACGCTTGAGATTGAAAATGGGTCTGTTCGAACCATCGCTTTTCTTGGTGAGAAACATGGTCGAAAAGAAACTGGGACCCAACTTGTTCTGATCTGGTATCTCCAGAACACCCTGTCCCAAGAGAGTCTCTATTTGTTCCGTCATCTGTGGAGATTCCGGGGTTTCGAAGCGATGCAGAATTTGGGGGCATTATGGAACAAGAATAGGTTTGGAGGTAAATGGCAGTCGCACTTACATTATCATTTTGAGAAGGGCCTTCGGAGCCCGAAACAACTGCCACTGCTTTCGATACGCTCGAAGGCAGCCTCCATAAAACCCGGGCTGGTGTGGCCGCGAGTCATTTGTCCAACTGCTTCTTGTTGGTTTGCGTGTCCTTCTTAAAGGGCTTTCTCGCTTTGTACGAGTCCTGCTTGGAGGAAGTGGCTGCGTTAGAGCTTAATTTGCCACGTTTTCCTTTTGTGTGATTATCTTTTGATCGAAAGGACTGATTCGAGGAAGATTCGTCACGTCCGCTCGATTTTGAAGACTGTTTGTGGCCTTTCTTCCCATCCTTATCGAGTGCAAACCAAGGCCGGACCCACTTGTCCATGCCCCCTGTATTTTGCATATACACACGAAGCTGGTCTTCATCGATAAGATATTTGGAACTTGGAGGTATCTTACGCAGACCCTCTCGCAAGTTTTTGTTTGGTAATTCATTCAATATGCGGTCACGGCGCGTTTCTATATATTCCGCTCGCTTGCCACACACTATTTGCATCATTTCCTCACTGGTTTTGTTAAATTTCGATGAAGATTGGAAAAGATCAGATATTTTATCGAAAACGTTAGCAGCGTTGAGCACTGTATCAGGAGCCGCTGACCAGTTTACAAACTGTTGCAGATTTTGCTTTAATAGAGCCCGTTGTGCTAGTAAGGCATTACATACAGCCGCCATGGCGCGCTCGGACCCGGCGATGTAATCTTTACCCTTGATAAACTGCCTGAGTTCATCATTAACATCGAGCTCAACGAAGCCGGGCCAGGCGTTGTGAATTTTTAACGCATCCCCATACCGAATGTCTTTCCACGATTGGTCGCCAAATTTTTGCAAATCTGAGAGTCGACTCAAACGTTCCGAATCAGCACGTGGCACCTTCGGGTCTTTTAATGAAGTATTAATATGACCTAAATCTAAACGAAACATTCCAGTAGATTCATCGATGTTACTAGGCCGTGTCAAAAAATCACCGGAACTTATAGGTGCAGCGGGTTGTATCTGCGCCGGCGCAGCAACAGAAGCAGTGAACACTGGCGTGGCTTGCGACGTCAGTGGAGCGTGCGCGGGTATTGAGTGAACTCGGTGCAAATCACTAGAAGTTGTTGGTGGCGGCATAGTGCGCGCGGCACCGTTAGAAATAGGTATTGTCACAGCCGACGCGATCACATGTGAGGGAAGTGATTGGAAATCTTGAGCATTGAAATGAAACAAATGCGGCGGCGCCGACTGCGCTGCGCCCCTTAAAATATCAGTCAATGTATTGACCTGACTCACTAAGCTCTGGATATAAATGTCTTTAGAAGACTCACCTGGTTTTCTTCTTTTTACCTCACTCGACCTAGTCGAACTGCCACCTGAACCAGAGCTCGAATCGTCGTCCGAGTCCTCTTGATGCCGCCGCTTGCCGCTAGCCCCGCCCGAGGCCTCGACAGTAGTGTGGTCTGCGTTATTCGTTGTCCCTTCACCGGGACAGATGAACTCCGAAGACGCATTATTCAACTCGTTGTTGTCCATTTTTAGATCAATTTAAAGATTTTATCACCAAATCGAAAGATTATTAATTGTAAAATTGATTAAAGTATAACAAAACACCAATTTTTTTTCTTAAACACGTGTTATTACGTCGGGAAGTAACGACGCTATGAGAGAAGCGTGGCTAACACCGCCGACCGTTGACCGCCTTTCGGAACAAACTTAATTCTGATTGGACGACGAGATGACAGATTCAAGAGGACGGCTGTGATTGGACGAGAAAAATGAAAGGGAAGTATGACGCACTCTCACAGATGCTGTGCATCATCACATGCCGAAAAATATGTACATACAATATAGGTAGGTGTATCACATTCGCTAATTGCGTGATTTTCTTCCGTCTGGAACCGTGCTGCTATAAATAGAACGATCGCGCCCGCGCGCCCGCGTTTGCCCGTTTGCTGCCGGCCGCGGCAGACGGCGCCTGCGCGCGACGCAATTTATGACACGCGCGAAGTGGTTATTATGAACTGGCTGGTGTATTTGTGGACAGTTAACTCTTTGCGACTCCTTCAACTAGTGGGGCAATCAGCGGCATCTTCAGTCCTGGCGCAATGGTTGTACGGACAGCCCTTTTCAAGGCTAACCTTTTCCTTTTACGTCCAATGCAACTGCCTGACTCGATTGTTTACAATCTTCACTGTTCGGTGCAGACGTCCTCAACGTGGTAAGTACAGCAAACATCTTCCTTCGAAACGACGCTGCGAGCTCTTGCCTTTTTCAAGGCAATCTCGCGATTTTGACATTAAAGAATTGCATCTTGATTTCAGTGTTCATTATTTATCTCCTCTTATTATTAAAGTGATCCCTGTGTATTTATTTCTCCTTTCCACTTGATCCTTCCTCCAGGTATTCTTTGGTAAAGAGGTTTATTCAGGTAATCCAGGTAAATGTGAGGTTGGTTATTTGACGGGTAAGGTAATAGGTTATTCTAAAGGTACATTCTGATTCATCATCATCATCCTCAACCGATAGACGTCCACTGCTGGACATAGGCCTCCTGCAAGGATTTCCACACGCCTTGGTCTTGCGCCGCCTGGAACCAGCGGCTCCCTGCGACTCTCCTAATGTCGTCTGTCCAGCGAGTAGGGGGTCTGCCAACGCTGCGCTTTCCCGTGCGTGGTCGCCACTCCAGCACTTTGGGACCCCAACGTCTATCGGTTCTTCTAACTATGTGCCCCGCCCATTGCCACTTCAGCTTCGTAACACGTCGAGCAATGTCGGTTACTTTAGTTCTTCTGCGGATCTCCTCATTTCTGATTTGATCGCGCAAAGAAACCCCGAGCATTGCTCTCTCCATCGCCCGCTGAGTGACCCTGAGCTTTCTTATGAGGCCCATAGTTAGCGACCAAGTCTCGCAACCGTATGTCATCACTGGCAACACGCACTGTTCGAAGACTTTGGTCTTCAGGCACTGAGGAATCTTGGACGAGAAGACATCTCGAAGCTTCCCGAACGCTGCCCATCCGAGTTGGATTCGGCGGCTCACCTCTTTCTCAAAATTGGACCTACCTAGCTGGACCATGTGTCCCAGGTATATATATTCGTCTACAATTTCGAGTGCAGAGCTCCCAACGATTACTGGGTGGAGCGGCACATGAGCGTTAGACATGATTTTCGTCTTACTCATGTTCATTTTAAGGCCCACCTGTTGGTCATTGAGCATTGCATTAAGGTCACCCAGAGTCTCTGCCATGATGACTATATCATCGGCAAACCGAAGGTGAGTGATGTACTCGCCATTGATGTTGATGCCAAATTCGTTCCAATCCAGAAGCTTAAAGACGTCTTCCAACGCAGCGGTAAAGAGCTTCGGGGAGATTACATCTCCCTGTCGCACTCCCCGCTGCAGTTGGATTGGCCTAGTAGTCTGGTCCTGTATACGAAATGACATTGTGGCGTTTTCGTACCAACACTTCAGCACTTGGATATACCGGTAGTCTATCCGGCATCTCTGCAGTGACCTCAACACAGCCCAAGTTTCCACCGAATCGAAGGCTTTCTCATAGTCCACAAACGCTAAGCATAGTGGCCGGTTATACTCTTCAGTCTTCTGTATAATCTGGCGCAGCGTGTGAATGTGGTCTATGGTACTAAAGCCTTTCCGGAATCCGACTTGTTCGGGAGGCTGGAAGTCGTCGAACCTACGAGCGAGACGATTCGTTATGACTCTCGAGAACAACTTATAGACATGGCTGAGCAGCGAGATGGGTCTATAATTCTTCAGCAAGGTATTGTCTCCCTTTTTGAAGAACAGAACCACCACGCTCCTGTGCCATGCCTGTGGCGACATTCTGATTGATGATAAGTAATCTGGTATCTGGGTTAAGCGAGGTAAGTACCTACATGGTAAGTACTTGCGACGCTACAGCGACTACTAAACTAAGTAAGTAACTTTATAACCGGTTTGAGTTAATACATGAACTGCTTCAAAAATATGGGATGTTTTTGTTAGCTGTGCTAATACTATTGTTAGGTGCTGTAATACTATTTGAGATATATGTTTTTCTATTTTAGTATATAATTATTTTGAAAATAGCAGAACAGATTAGTATGTCTCGTACAACCTTAGGGGGCGGGGCGCGTTTTTCCATTCGCGTGTTCAATAGAAGGCAGTATTGCCTCAAACACCGCGCGGGTTGATGTGATAACTCTCTTTTCAAACTCGTGTTAAATTTAGGGAACTCGTCCTCCAATCGCACACGGGTTGCAACCGAAATTTTCTCCCAAACGAGTGTTCAAGCCAAGGCGATAAAGCTGACGAAGCTATGCAGCATGCGAGTTTCGGAGCGTTGACGGCAGTATATTATAGTGAATGTCATGCTATAAAAGGTCACAATATAATTCAAAAATGTGGATCTCTCCGAAAACCGAATCAGTACAACCCAACTCCGCGTAGTCTTATCTGCCCTACCCCAAGTGTTTTTGTAAAGCGTGAAGGTAGCTCGCGAAGGAGGTCCTGAATGAAGCGAGGTAAGGCGAGGTAAAGCTAAATGACGGGGTGACGAAACGAGTCTTCTAGCGTAGCCCATTCATTCTATATCAATCGAATACGATATACGATCAAACAAACTTAGAAAAAGCCGCTTTCGCATTATATTTCGACTTGTTTTAGTTTTTCTTGTAAGTTCTTAGTTCACTACCCAATAAGATATTTGGGACACCTCGATTAGGATATAATGCAGCATTCTTGAAAAAAAATGAATGCATAATGTTGAATATAATGTGAGCCATAAAAAATGTTAGCCCTAAAATAGAAAAGTGTTTAATTCAAATTAGTATTTTCAAGTCGACATTTTCAATATTCCCACAGTCTGTCGTTAACTTAGTATTTCAGTGAGCTATATTCTGTTTTTTTGACACCTATAATTTTAATTTATTTTCGCTCGTTTAAATTAGTTGCCACTGGATTTTGTACCCTTCAAAATCCAGTGGCAACTATTTGATTTTCCGGGACAAAAAGTAGCCTATGTCATTCTCCAGGACCTCAGCTATACCTACCCATTACCAATGCAAAGAATTAATACGTCAAACCATAGCTCCGTTGCGTGATTGAAGGACAAGCCAACAAACAGACACACTTTGGCATTTGATATATTAGCACAGAATAGGTAATAGTACAGATATTAGTATGATATTATGATGTCATAGTAAAGGCGTAAAAAAATAAAATCGATTGAGGGTAGAAACGAAAAATGTTACAGATTTTGTAAACAAAGTTATATTCGATGTAATCATAGCGTCAAGCGTTTGGTACATTGGTACACTTTATTTATATCAAAGAAATAATGTCCTTCTATAGATTAGAAAGTAATATAAAAAGATCCAAATCCACGGGAGCTTTGGACGCCATCGGTTCTGATGATATTGACTCTAAGGTGTTGAGTTTTTTCGCCAATTATTGTTCTAATAATCACCATGACTCGTCGCCCGGGTTTGAAAAGTTGCTGGACAGTTTGAATAAGTCTCACAGGCAAATCGTGGATTTAAAACAAAAAAATCAAAAGTTAAAAGGTGAGCAAAACTGTACATAATTCTGCAGAGAACACCGTGAATAAAATAGGTATACGTTTTATTGGCACGAGCACATAGGTAAAACGACTCGACTAGTGCTAATTTGTTCGTAGACCGATCGCTGTGTTTATGAACTACCGATGCTTCAAAACATTCAATAGATACAATATTAAATGCTAAAGTGTCCCAATTTGTTTGTTTGTTAGCTGTTTAGATGCGGCCCATTCGTTTCATCGATTTTGGCTGGTAAGTATCTACTGCAGAGATAAGTGTCATGGCATCCCGAAAACGGGTCGATTACTTTCTATCCCGGAAAATGTTCCTAAATCCTTAGGGATTATTGTTAAGATAACCTAACTCCACGCGATCCAAGTTGTGTGCATCATCTTTTTCAAATAGTGAATAGTTTTGATGACAATAAGTAGATACTAAGTATATAGCTACTTATATATAATTATAGACATTCTAGACGCTATTTTAATGAGATTATAATGCATTTTTACTGACAACAGGTGTAGTTGAACAGCAGCAGACATTATTAAAATTAATAAAAGAGGACCCAAAAATAACTTACAAACACTTAATCGCTGACTTTTTAAAGGATTCTATGATCATGTAAGAATTTCACTCATTATTATAACGTACCTACGTGTTCCTAGCTACTTAAATATAGGTAAATAGGTACTTAGAATTAAAAAAAATTACGAAACCTTTTTTTGCGAATAGGCCTAAGTTGTCGTTAACCGATAAACGTCCACTGCAGGACATAGGTCTCTTGTAGGGTCCCCCACAAAGCCACGGTCCTGCGCCGCCTGGATCCAGCGACTCCCTGCGACTCGCTTGATGTCGCCATTCAAGGACCTTGGGACGTACGTTGTGATGTACGTTGTCCGAACTATATATTCCGCCCATTGCCCCTTCAACTTCGCAACCTTGCGAGCTATACCTATTGGTAACTGGTTCTCCTACGGATCTTTTCATTTTTGCTTTGCGAACAGGTCTATTGTACCTACCTTTTTCACTTTTTCAGAATCAACGAGAGCGATAGCTTTGAGGCCCAAGGTTATGAAAAGCCCAAAAACAAGCAAGCACGCATTCTCCTGGACGCCATCGCGCCTAAGCGCTCGCAAGCTGATGTGAATGTGTTGAGAGACGCTCTTGCCAAGTTCGAGAACGAGTTTCGGCAAATTGGCGTAAGTAGAGTAATTTATAGAATTAACTGCCTCGTTGGTGTAGTGGTTAATATGTCCGACTGCGGCCGACGAGGTCCTGGGTTCGAGTCCCGAGTCGCGCCATAATTAAGTATGTATTAAGTATTGGGATTTTCTGACTAGAAATTCTCAATACTAGCCCCGGAGTTAGGAAGTTGGCGGTGTTTCACCCCGTGCCTCTGAGAGCATTTTAAGCCGTTGGTCCCGGTTATTATCACTAACATGATAATAGTCGTTAAAGCCCGCCAACCCGCATTGGAGCAGCGTGGTAGGTCTAAGCTCTAATTCTCTCTCTCTCATGAGAGTGGAGGCCTGTGCCCAGCAGTGGGACGTTAATGGGCTAGTTAAATAAGTAGATTTTCTTATAAGGTGGTTGCAATAAAGATTATATTTCTTGTTTTCTTTTTATTTCAATATCTGCTTATGTGAATCTCATTACCCCATTTTCCCCTAATCAGGCTATTGATTATAACATTTAGAAAGGAACTAAGTCGTTCACGGGTTCAATTTCGATGTATGTAATGTAAAACTTTTTGTAGAGAATCTTCCCATCGGAAAATTTTAAAATATTGTGAAAAAAATACGATGCATGGTATGGTATTTTCTTTTTACGAGATTTTGCTTTGTTTACGAGATATATTGAAAACCCCGAAAGGGGTGCTTTTTCGCCCCTATCTTCAATTTCCATCCTCTAATTTAATAGCAATCCGCGATTTTTTCTTCTTTTATAGCCCATTGAAAGCTTCCTGCATTAAAACCCGTGAACGTCTTAGTTCCTTACTGACCTGTTTTTTAAGTTATAATCAATAGCATAAATATAATCACATAATACTGCGTTAAGCCATGGTAGTGTGCTTACCCTAAACTTTAAATTATTTTTAGGAGATTCAAAACGAACACAAAGCTGATTCGGAAAAAGGTCAGTTACTGGAGTCTTTGCGCCCACCTGACGTTGCCTGGGAAAGTCCTAAACGCACGCTTTGTGACAAATCCGACCCTCCACGCAAATGGTGGAATCTCGAGAAGGTTGACTTTCACTCTTTAACGCGCAAAGATGTCTTCGAGCCTAGCAAGCCAGAGTGTGATCTTCTAAGCCTAGAAACAGAGTACCTGTACGCGGAGGAACCGAACATGCCTCCCAGCCCGCTGCAGCCAGCGGACCCTGGAGTGTCAGTCATTGATCATTTGGTAAGAAATTTTAAGTGGATAATCTTATTCATTTACTTTTATAGCTTTGCTAGTTGATGCCCTATGATGATGTGGATTAAGGGATTTTGGTTTCCGGTGGAACTCCTTAATTTTCTAAAAAGTAGCCCATGTGTTATTCCAGACTATAATCTATCTCTATGTCAAATTTAATACAGATCCGTTCAGCCAGTCTGGCGTGATTCTACAAACATCCATCCATCCATCCAAACTTTCGAATTTATAATATTAGTAGGTATAGTGAAAGAAGTATAGAAAAGCATTAGCTTTGAATCTGGCGTGATTCTACAAACATCCATCAATCCATCCAAACTGTCGAATTTATAATATTAGTAGGTATAGCTAAAGAAGTATAGACAAAGTTCAACAAAGTATAGGAAAATTCATTCAAAGTATAGTAAAGTTTGAATTTTATACCGATGCGCCTAGAAACCGGAGCTAAGCCACTGAAAAAGCTTTCCTGAGTCCTGCACATCACCTAAGTTATAATTTCTGATACTAGTCGCAAGTTTTATAACAATTGTGATAATTTTTTCGGGCATAAAATTAAGACGCGACGACAAAATACTCTAACTTTCGTTTCTTAATTGTAGTAAGTATCTATGTAGCCATTCTTTGCAACATTAGATGCAGTCAGCTGTAATAAACAAAAAGATCGCAGAGGGGGACCTCAACGGGTCGTTCGAAGAGGCGCTCTCCCATTGCAACTTGGCGCTTGTGATGTGCGCGTGCAGGGCTGTGGACCCCGCTGAAGTGTTCAGCCCGTGCTGCTTAAGCCAGTCCGTGTTACTGTCGTTGGTGCAACAGCTGGCTACTGACATGGTGCACGAGACGCAGCTCAAATGCAGGTTCGTATCTAGCCCTACAAAATAAAAATTTTAACGACTTTATCCCCAAACCAAGTAAAAGTAGAGTTTCTTTTTTTAATTACTTCCTATGTAGTATATATTAATATTTATTTTTCCACCTTTGCGAGCTATTTTTAACTCATGTAAATTTTATCTGTGAAAACTTGTAATTGTCGTTAAACTTAATCTTTATTTATTTATGTATCCATTTCTGTTGCAACTGTTAGTTTTCTGTACTAAATAAAATAAGTAAGTTAATTACACTATAATAAACATTGTTATGTAAGTGATCGTTAACTCGTAAAGATACCAGACTATTTTCTGCCCGACCAGACGTATACCCGCTTCGAGGGGGTTGAGGTGGGGGGAAAGGTGTCACTTTTTCTTCTCCCAAATCCCAATGTCGTATCATAATCGATTTAAGATATAGCAGCAGCAGGGAGAAAGGGTCCCTAAATTGGTCCGTATTGTTGTGTATTAAGCAACGCTCTAACTAGCGGCCACGCTCACCCTTACCAGTAAGGACCCTGTAAAAAGTGCAGTGTAATAGGACTATAAGTCTTTGTAAAAATTGTGGTTGCTGGTCAGGTGGACGGAAAGTCACTTCGGGGCGTACCTATTCAGATGCAAATGGTCTGACCCACTACCACGACCCTCCACCTTGTACGTCCCAAATGCAGAGCTTCGCGGACCCTCGTGATATCAGGGTCCAAGGAGCTCTGCATGTCGCAAAGAACCGAGGCACATGTCGCGCTATCATTCAACATAAAGGTTTCTTGGTGTACCCTCGTTGATGATACTACTGCTCCAAATAGATGGTTATTTTATGTGACATAGATTTTTTAATCCAATATCTTGGCTTGCGATCTCACATGATGTAAGTGATGATGCAGTCTAAGATGGTAGCGGGCTAACCTGTAAGGGGTATGGCAGTTATTTTAAACCCATACCCTCAATCGGTTTCTACACGGCATCGTACCGAAACGCAAAATCTTTTGATGGTCCCTTAAATTCCCAAATTGACTCTGCCGGGGATCGAACCAAAACAGTGATCAGCACTGCACCAGGGAGGTAGTCAAAAAAACATAGGTACATACTAACCAAGAGTTGTTCTTCTCTATGTATTTACAGATACTTGGAAGAAGCCCTGATAAACCTGGACGTGTCAGATCAAGTAACGCGAGCGCATTTGCCGTTAGTCGTTGGGGAAGTTCACAAGCACCTTACAAGATTTGTTCGCGTCTACCCGCACCACGTTGCGAATCGTCGAATATCTTTGATCATTATGGCAGCTGATAATTTGATAAAATAAAACGAAAACTGTACTTATCCAATTGTGATAAAAATCATGTTATTATAAAAAATACAGTGTGTATTTTTATGCTGAATAAAACGCTTTAATTTCAAACCGTCAAAAAATCCTGTCTGATTTTTTTTAAATTTATATTTTTATTTTTCCGCGCTGTGAAAACCTTTGTGAAAACCACCGAACAGAAAAAATAGAGGATGGCGAAAACAAAAGATCATTGGTGAAAGCCTCTTAAATATATAATCAAAGGTGAAAGCAGTCCACGTTTAAGATAGCATGACAGTTAGCATTCTATCCTTTTCTGATGAGTGACTCTTACCATATGAGGAAAAAAGATAAATGTATTATATTATTATTATTAGTATTGTATTATTCTAATAGCACCTGGATTTGGTTAATCGTCAGAACTTCAGAAGACGACACGAAAGTACATAGAGTGCACTGAACAGCACTAGGATGAGATTAGAAAAAGAAGGTAGTTCTGAGTAAGTTCTGAGCGAGCGAAAATTATTTATAAAATGTATCTAGCTTCAAATAGCACACATTATAAATACTCACTTAACTAATTTAAAAATTCGTCTATGTTGATTGAAATCATAAATGTATTATCCTGTATCCATACTAATATTATAAGTAATAAGTAATCTAGTATTACAAGTTACAAACATGCACACATGACAAACCCATGTGACAAACCCAAAAACCACAAACATCTGCTTCTGCAAAACCTTCTTCAGAACAATAGAAAATAATCTATGCATCTGTCAATGTCATTGTCTTCTTCTTCTTCTCTTGGTTTATGGCTTTGAGTAGTGCCAAGCCAGCACAATGCACTTCGCCAGTGTCGAGTAACTTGAGGGAGGCACGAAGGAGATTGGCCGGTTAATGTCTTCTTCTTCTCTTGGTTTATGGCTTTGAGTAGTGCCAAGCCAGCACAATGCACTTCGCCAGTGTCGAGTAACTTGAGGGAGGCACGAAGGAGATTGGCCGGTTAAAGAGTGCCAAAATTACTAAAAATATTATGTAATAGAAGGCATATTTATATATTTGTTAGTAAACTACTCTACATAACAATAGACTTACCATAAAGAGACAAACACAAATAAAAATAATAAAAGGGATCTACTATACTATGTACAAATTACAATTTAAGTTTGTTAATTTTAAAATATTTACAAAGATACTTAACGAAAGGGCTATAGGCTAACATTAGGACACACTCAACATTCAAGGGACGGGGAACTTTAGGGGGAAGAACGTCGTATAATTTAAAGGGAAGTTTAGGACAGGAGAAGAGAATGTGAGAGACTGATCCCTCGTCCAGGCCACACTCACACAGGGAGCTGTCACGCACTCTTAATTTTGCCAAGTGTACGGGGGTGCAGGCGTGACCAATTCGAAGACGACTGATAGTAGAGGTGACCCAGCGAACCGAATTTTTATGAAAGAAGAACCAAGGTCGTCGTGGGATATCAGGTTGTATGGAAGCATAATGCTTACCCTTAATAGAAATCGATTCAGAGTAAATTGAGTTCCAAGAGCTCTCCATGTCGGATTTTGCTAGGGAACGGAGATCTTGTGGGTGGTTGGTATAGTGGGTCATAGTACCCATTTCAACAGCAAGTTTAGCACAAGCATCGGCAGTCTCATTGCCACTAATACCTGAGTGACCCGGGATCCAGGCCAGTATAACGTTTAGGCCTTTCTGCTCGCAAGAATATAACACCTCCCGGATCTTGAACACAACAGAGACTCTCTCCTTACTACGGAAAGGGTTACCCTTAAGAGCTTGCAAGCAGCTAAGGGAATCGGTCAGTATTATAGTTTGTCTAATATTGTGGGCTTCAACGAAAAGGATTGCTTCTAATATACCTATAGACTCTCCTGTGAATACTGAAGATTCTGGGGGACACTTGAATTGCATACTAATTTTGAATTTTGGAATCCAACATGCTACTCCAACACAGCTATTCTGAGATTGTTTTGAGGCATCAGTGTATATTGTAAGAAAATCGGGCCAGTTGTTTTGAATAATTTCATTAAATTTCTGGTTAGCCTCAGCTGAACCTTTGTGAACACCAAGATTAACAATTGGAGGTTTACGAATCAAACTTTGATAAGGGGTAGAAAACAGGGGTAGCCTGGGGGAAGAATTAATTGGATGTGGAAGGGATGTAAATTTAAGGAAACTTTTTAGAAGAAAGGATTTGCCTTGGTTGTCTCTGATCACATAACTCAGCCGTCGAAGGCTGTCCAGTAGTGGGTGTGAGGAAAGCTGTAGAACTTTGCAGACAAAACGGTCACATAAATACTGACTTCTAATTTGGACTGGTGGATCAACACATTCCACTTGCAATGTATTTGTAGGGGAAGACTTCATGGCGCCAAGTATAATTCTCAAACTTTTATACTGTATTTTGTTTAATTTTTCTGTAGCCGTTTTATTGATGGGATCAAGTGCGAATACACCATAGTCCAGATGGCTGCGGACTATGGCATTGTATAAGAGTTTTTGGGAGTACGGGTGAGATCCCCACCATACCCCTGACAGCGCACGGAGGATGTTAATACCGCTTTCACACTTTCGGCTTATATGTTGAGCATGAGCAGCGCCATTGAGTCTGCAGTCTAGAACAACACCTAAAAATTTTGCTTTGGTTTCAAGGGAAATGTGTTGATTATTGTAGGCAATATTAAGGTTTGGGATGATTCTTTTTCTCGTGAAAATGACGGCCTTGCACTTATCGATAGAAAGAGAGAGACCATGATCGGATAACCACTGACCTAAATAGTGCAAAGCAGAATTGAGACGACTTGAAATATTCTCCATAGAGTTCGACGAAATGTACAAAGCAATGTCGTCAGCATATTGGAGGATGTTGCAGAAGTTCACGACAGACAATTCGAGATCATATGTGTAAATGCTGTAGAGCAAAGGACTAAGGACAGAGCCCTGGGGGAGACCTTTCCAGATGGTTCTGGGGGGAAGAGAAGAGGAGGATGATCTCACCAGAATATTTCTGCCTGAGAGAAGGTTGCAAATGACACGTGTTAGTCTCGGCGGAACACTCAGCTCTTGCAGTTTATGCCTGAGCATTGGGAGAAGAACATTATCATATGCCGATGCTATGTCCAAGAAGACACCCACCAGGTACTCTCCCCCAGCCAGGGCTGTTCGAATATCTGTCGTGATGACTGCAACACTGTCCATTGTACCAAGTCCCTTTCTGAAGCCAAATTGGGATTTAGCCAATAAATCTCTACTTTCCACTATCCATTCCAGACGGTTTTTTATCAGGTGCTCCATGACTTTGGCCAAGGTTGAAGAAAGAGCTATGGGACGATATGAATTTGGGTCAAGGGGGTCTTTGCCAGGTTTCCGTATTGGGATTATGAGTTGAGTCCTCCAAGGCTCCGGGACGAATCCTGTCAATAAAAACCTGTTGATCATGTCAAGATAGCAGTATTTCGCTTTGTCATTAAGATTAACTAAGAAGGAGTATGGAATACCATCATTTCCTGGGGCAGAGTCTTTCAGATCGGAGAGCACCCCCTGCAGCTCAGCAAAGGAAAAAGGGGCATCCATTTCGTCATTAGAGGAAATAGGTGCTAAAATAGTGGCAGTACTTTCACAAGGAACATAAGGAGGGGCAAGTTTGCCTGCAAAAGCATCCAACCAAGAACTTGAATCATTGGATGAGAGGTCGTTAGGCGACTGAGAACTTCGGAATCTTTTAATTTTATTCCAAACAGTAGAAGAAGGAGAACAGGGGTCTAGGGTTTCACAGTATGATACCCATCCCGTTTTTTTCTTTTTAGATGTAATTCTTCTACTTTTAGCATCAATACGCTGGTACTTCAAAAAATTATTACGGGACATATCCATCGTGTAAGAAATTTCTGCTTGCTTGCGTTGGTTGATTATGTTTGTGCATTCATCATCCCACCAGGGAGGAGATGAGTAAAAATCTCGTTCAGTTTTTTTGATAGGAAAATGGAGGTCGGCAGATGAAATTAAAATTTTTACAAAATTCTCATAGTAAAGTTGATAGTCTCCGTCAGCCCCCAGACCAGGAAGAGAGTCAACAAGCCTGTCAACAGTTTCAGCGAACGGCGGCCATTGTGCTTTTGTGAGCTTGTATTTCATAAGAGGATTGGTATTCTTAAGTGGGATAGACCTTTGGGCCAGAGATAGTAGGATTGGAAAGTGGTCACTACCATGAGTGCTTGGTAGGGTTTGCCAGGAGAAAAGTGAGGCTAATGAGGGAGAGCAAAGGGATAAGTCTATGACAGATTTTGGGTTTTGATCCGGGTACACTCTCCTTGTTGGAGAACCATTGTTGAGAATACAAACATTAAGTTCATCAAAAAGTTCCATCAAGAGAATAGCAAACCCATCACATGAATGGGAACCCCAAGCTGTGTGATGGGAGTTAAAGTCTCCCATCACTACAACTGGACAAGGAAGAGATGAAATGGTAGCTTTTAAATCTGGAATGAGAGAGGAGTGGGGGTGAGGAATATATACAGAAAGAAAGGAGATTTCAAGGATTCTCACAGCAACAGCATTAAACTGAAGGCTGTGCGGGGGAAGGAGGATGGAAGAATAAACGAGAGAGCGCCGGATTAGGATGGCGCTTCCCGCATACCCATCATCCCTGTCATCCCTAAGACAGGCAAAGCCTGGAACCCTAAAATGGGAACCTGGCCTGAGCCATGACTCAGAGATGGCAAGAATAACAGGTTTGTATTCATTTATTAAAAGGATTAATTCATGTTTTCTACTGCGCAGACTTTTACAATTCCATTGCAGTATTTGGACCAAGTCCATTTTGGAGTATAGTAAACAGTTCAAGTATAATTTGGGCAACGTTGCGCGGTGAAGATTGATTATTTAGCTTTTCTAAAATGTTGATTAATGACTTGGTTAAAAGAGGGATAAGACTGTCATTGTTGATTTGACGGGAATATGAGTGTTCATTATTATTTATAGCACAACCGTTGCCAAGGGAGGAGGAACAATTGCCAGATATATTCTGGTGGGCTTGCCTATCGTATCCCTTTGCCATTGGGGCTCTAGGACGAGGAATGCGGAATTTGGTTTCACGATATGATTGGTTAGGAGAACTATTGTGATGAGAAGAGGTTGTGGGATTGGGCTTAGATGGGTATGACGGATGGGACTTAGTTTTTTCAGCGTAGGATGGACCACTAGGAGGGAAACGGATTGAAGCGTCAATGTAAGAGATGTTTTCTTGTGACATGAGCTGTTTAATAGCTTGCTGTCGGGAATGTTCTGGGCAGCTTTTGTTTGTGGCTAGATGCCTACCGGTGCAGAGAACGCAGGAAGCCTCATCTACAGTTAAATCGCATGTATCACCTGAGTGTTCACGTGCACATTTATAACATCTAGGCTTCGATCGGCACTGAGATTTAATATGGCCGAATCGGCAGCAGTTCATGCACTGAATAGTTGGGAACATATAAGTTTCAACCGGGAGAGATGTGTGGTATGAAAGAATTTTGACAGGAAGCACCTGCCCCCTGAAAGTCACAACGACCGACTGAGTCGGGATCCAGGTCACAACGCCATCTGTAACTTGTTTTCTGTTTAGTCGTCTAACCTTAAGAACTTCCCCACATCCACGAGGGAGTTCGAGAGACTCAACAAATTCGTCAAGATGCCAGTCAACCGGAACGCCTCGAACCAGTCCCATTCGCGTTACATTAAATGTGGGGATATGAGCTTTGAAGTTAGCTGATTCAAGAATTGGGTTTGTCAAAAAACTATTTGCAGCTTCTCCACATGAGAATTCAACTGAGACTTTGTTTCTGCCGATGCTTTTGATGCCATCGTTAACAATAGATCGGATTTTGTTCTTATGTAGAAATTGACCAAATTTAATAGCTCTGATTGTGGTGCCAGCCGATGGATCAGCCACCTCACGAGAGACATATACGATGAAAGGTCCAGAGTCCAGTGGTTTCCAGATATTTTGTAGGAAGTTCGGTTAAGGACGGATGTATATAAGTCGAATGGACCGAGGGGTTTGCAGTTGAAGGATCAAATGTGGGTTTTTTTGGGGTAGATGAAACATTTTCTTCAAAAGGACGTTTACGGCCTGCTGAGGAGGCCGATTCTGGGGGCGGAGTAGAAGTCGGGATTTCAACGTGCTCCCCCGGATCAGGGGGAACACGCAGGGGGTCTATATCCATGTTTCCACAACGTGGAAACTGTGTAAGACGAACACTATACAAATATTCTTACCAACACCAACTATTACACACTAAAAAAGCACAAAAACTACACCAAAACTCTCACTGATACGTGCGTCAAACAGAGCTACGAGCGAAGTCCCCCCGGTTAATGTCATTGTCATGTAGTATCAAACTCATGTTACTTGTCTCTGTCAAACTCTGACAAAATTGAAGTGTTCCTGTCAGAGACAAGTAACTTTGGTTCCTGTGTTGAAGAGTTCAATTTTCATAAATTTTTCATCAATTATTCCATTATTTCAATGGAGTGTTATTCATAAATAGTATAAAATGCATTACGCAGAGCATATCAGAAATAAGGGAGTGCAATCATTTTAAAACATTAATTATTTGAGGTGTTAAAACGTAAAACAATGGCGATGTCGACTCAATATATAATATCGTTCCTGCTGTTACTGACGCCGAATATCTTGGTGATTTTGCTGTGCGCGTCGGTCCACAGCCACAGCATCGATACTAACGAGCGAGAGGTGGATGGAGCATACCGGCCGCGAGACTACGAGCATTATAACGATGCCGAGCACAACGTGGAGTTTGATCACGAAGCGATTCTAGGTAAGTGCCTAAACTTGCCTGTTGCCGCGCCAATTTTAGTGTTCCCTCCCGCACAAACTCACATTCGCAGTATTTGAGTGCTGTCGGCAAAGGCGTGCGAGATTTTGATGTGAACGTGCGATAATAATAAGGCTTAAACGAGCTCGCGTTTGTACGTGATGGAGCACTAACTACACAACTTACAAGTTAACCACCCAGTTGCCGTGTTGTTGGTGCAGTTATATGTGTTTATTAATGTTTATTTAGTCGCTTTGGTGGAGCGCAGCGTGAGGCAATGCGCTCAGTCGTTGATAAGGAATGCGCGAGCGATGTCTATGAAACCTGCATTGTTAGCGCTCATTCCGGCCGTGTTGGTTGTTACGTACTATTTCTCGATAAGTATATCAACAACATTCTATGTTTTCCTAGTCCTAGATGCCTGTTTTAACTCAGTATTGTGACCAAGTGATTCCCACCGCTGGACTAGAATAGCTACATACAATATGTTTGTATAAAGAATGCCAGGTTCTACACCCAACTTTTTGTGGGACCTCTGAGGCTCTATTTTACTTATTAAGTATATGTTAATGTAATTTTTTTGCTTATCTCAAAGTAGTTGTAGAAGATGGCCATAAGCTGTCGCAAGTTTGATAGAGATATTATTTATATTGATGACCAGGTAGTGTGAAAGAAGCTGAAGAGTATGACCACCTCAGCCCGGAGGAGTCAAAGCGGCGGCTCAGCCTGCTACTGCCAAAGATGGACCTTAACGGAGACAAGTTCATTGACCGGAAGGAGTTGAAGAAGTGGATCCTCAACTCTTTCATGTAAGTACTAAAACCTAAGTAGATGACGATGATGATTTGGGTTAAAAATCTCAGGGGAACCCTTTTCGGGAATTTTCTGGGATAAAATCAAAATTATCTGTTGTGCCATGGTTGAAGATAAACCAACAAACATATTTGTAATATTAAGTATGAATTAATATAGTGTTCTCATGTTAACTGAAACTTCATAGATTATTTTTTAATTAATATGTCTCAGCAAAAGAATCCTATTTTGTGCCAATTTGTTAGCCAATTAAAAAGTCAGTTACAAATATAGTAATTATTTCCTACTAGACGATGCCCGCAACTTTGTCCTTGTGATTTAAGTTTTTTAATTCCTGCAGGAACTTCTTTGTCTTTCCCGAGGACATGACTTTCATTGTACCAAATTTCATCAAAATTGGTTGAAAAGTTGGGTCATGATAGCCAAACAAATTCTCCTCACATTTGCATTTACAATATTGGTTAGAATGAATACTATCAGGTGACCGGCAAAGGTATGTCTGTCTATTGTTTTCCTTTTCATTACCTGGCAACTTTTCCCATTTTGAGAAATTTTGGTACACATACAGCTTGCATCATAGAGAAAGACATGGGTGTCTCTACATACAATTTAAAACATACACAAACAATGTTGTAAGCATCATCTAGTAAATAATAAATTTAACAGATCACAAACTAAAATGGACATCCAAAACTCCAACAAATAGCTATTCACAGACAGATTTACAGAACCAGTTCTATTTTGATATCTAAAGAACTCTTAAGTAAGATAAAAGGAAGCTAGGTGAGTCATTTGCATACATACAGACTTATGATGCATTCAAAAAGCATGAATGTCTGTGTTTTGTAGTCACAGTGATACATTCAAAGCTTGATAGCAATAAATATTTACATAGGGTCAGGACAATTTTATAAATTGTTACATTGGAAGTTGTTCATGAATTAACTAGCTAACTGTGCATTAAGTAAGTAGAAAGTAGGCAAACAAGTAGCGTCTGGCTGAAACGCGTAAGTACGCGCTTTGTTTGGTGGATACTAATAATAAAGTCGTGACATGACATGAAGAACTTGACTCCTAAAGCCCGTGGCAAAGCGCCGAGCGCGGCGCTTACGCATTTCGCTATAAAAAGGGTTTATGCAATTTATTATGTTACCTTTTCTATACTCTAAGGAACACTACACGCTTTCAATTAGTTACTTCCATTTTTCTCCTCACTTCCTCACCTACAGTGGATGAATATCTGTCATCTTTAAAACATGAACCTACTATATGAAGCCCACGACTTCGCCTGAGTAGATTTAAAAATCCTGGGGTAATGGTTTGATTTTCCAGGATAAAATAATAATAGATAGGCTACCTATGCCACTCTCTAGATCCCCAACTATATTCATGCAAGAAATCACGTCACGTTGTGGCGTGATTGAAAGACAAACAAACGTACAAACACATTTCCCGCTTTATAGTATGACTTTAGCCCGCAGCTTCTTTTACGTTAAGTTCGATATCCATACAATTTACACCTTTACGGGTTGACTTTTTAAAAATCCTTTCTAAGCGGATGCTACGTCCGTCAGTGGTGTAAGCTGTGTGTTGATAGATCACCTTTTCCTTTTATATTTTAGATGAAATGATTATACTGTAACCATATAACATTCCCACACCATATACTGGATGTGGGACTCTTCCAGAGCGTTCTGGCAAGTCCCACATCAGAATCGGCGAAAAGTTTGAATAATTTGGTCACTGCTTGCCATCAGTGACTTTTTTCGGACGTCGACCTATGTTAAGTTATACTTTTATTTTTGTTTTAGTTACGTTAAGGTTTTTTTTTTTTATTTGCTAAATGTATTCAAATAATGATGCGATGGGGTTGACACTTGACATGTTATATATGTCACCGTAAGATTGCAAAAACCGTTAGATTGTAATCTAACTAGCGAAATTGTAAACTGTCGACAGATTGTGAACCGTTCAATGTTCTGAGTGTAAATTTTTGAAATATTCATTGTATTTACGTTTTCTTGTCTCTTTCTTGTAGGTTAGGTTAGGGTTCGACATAAATAATTAGGTAGTGTCTTAGGTTTAAACGAGTTTATATGCCTCACAGATTACAATCTACCGAAAAATAATGCGTTAAATTGTAATCTTTCGACACTTTGCAATTTCGCGAGTTAGATTATATCTAACGACTTTTACAACCTTTTTAGGTTTTATCGGGTTATTATACTTAACAGATTACAATCTACCGAAAAATAAAGCGTTAAATTGTAATCTGTTGACATTTTACAATTTCGCTAGTTAGATTATAATCTAACGGTTTTTACAATCTTACGGTGACATATATAATAAAAACCCCAAAAAAAAAGTTAAAAAAAAATACCATTACCACACAGAAACCTATCAAGGGAGGAAGCGGAGGAGCGCCTGTCTGAGGCGGACGACAACCGCGACGGCTCAGTGACGTGGGCGGAGTACCTGCGAGACACGTTCGGAGTGGAGGCCGAGCATGAGATCGGTGCAGAGGACACGGCAGATACCGGCATGGTATGTGATTTGTATCGAATTGGCAAAGGTAGAAGCGGAGGAGCGTTGTTGGAGGTGGACGATGTGTTGTTATGTGATTTGTATCAACAAGTCATAATAATATAATTTTTAATTGAAATAAATGTATAGATACCGAAAAAAAAAACAAGGCATATTTTAAAAAAAAAATACGACAGCCCTGCCAAAAAACGTACTGAAAAGTTAAAAATCAAAATTAATTTAGGTTCTAAATTAATTAGAATCTTATTTATATTTTTATTAAATGATATTTTTTTGTGAATCACTGGATATTGAACTATAGTGTTATATATTTTTGGAATCTACTCATCATTTTCTAGATGATGATTATACAGTTAATCTTATTTTCGAATTTTTTTTTCAGCTTTAGTCATTAATGCGGGACCATGGTCACCCCATCAATTTTTTTTAAATTTTACTAGCCTATGTCACCCGGAATAAGGATTCTAACGATACCTCATTTATCAAAATTGGTTGAGGCGTTTAGAAGTTATGGTAGAATATACAAATTCACATACATACATACATAAAAACATGAACCCTGAAAACAATATACTCCTTTTCCCGCCAGTCGTATAAAAAGACTATATAATGGCAATTTTGACTGCAAACTACCAGCTGTGCAGTTGACTGATGCATTGTAAATAATATCCCTAAAGGTCGTTTTGAAGAGATTGCTTTAGCAATAAGGCCGCCCTTGCACCCTTCTGTATAATCTTTTTACCTTTTGTGTATTGTCTCTACATTACGTGTATGCGATAAAAGAGTTTATCTATGTACGAGTATCTGCATTAGAATGGGGTCTACCGCGTTTAAATTCGCCGGTAGAGGCGCTAGTGTAGAATGAGTTCTCCGAACTGTCAAATAGGTATTATCACTGGGCCTTTATCGCGGGTCTAATTATTTCATTAATGTATTTAGCAATACCGGATTAATTAATGAAGATTTAAGATACGTGTCAATGAATGTCAGTGCTCTGCGTTTGGAAAGCGGAGCTAAGAAAAAAAGTGCAAAATGAAGCGGGTTGAGAGAAGAAGAATTCAGAAGTTAGTACATTATGTCCCTGGTTCCTGTGTGCTTACTATTTAAAAACGTATTTTTTTGTCAAAAGTATGCTTGTTCACCGAATTTACAGCTATACTGAGGACCTTACTCGCCAGTGGCGCCAACTAGTGAGCATAAAAACGGTAGCCCTCATTGTGCGCCGTCAACCGTTTTGATGATGTTAAGCCAACTGGACCCAAACTGCAATCTTGCAGATCTTCATAGACTTTCACTTATAATGTTGCTCCTGACTGAATTTCGGACACGGCATTCAACCTCAATGGATACTAGTCAACTGCTGCATTCCTTCACTCTCATAGTATAATGAACGGCAATCCGGCCACCAGAGAAAACCCAATTGATGGACTAATCCTGTAAAACTCAAGGCAGCTATGCTATTGAGAATTGCTTGACAGAATACCCAATAACATTTTTTGGTCCAACCCTGGACTCAAACCTGGAACCTCATGACACGCAGTCCAATAAGGTAGCCAAGCCAACGAGCCGGCTCTACAACCGTCGTTTTCGGACTAATATTACATCGCAGTTAAATATCTTTGGCATGACCAATATATGTCAGTTATGTTTTAAATAAAGGCTGTTCGTGTCCGTTATAATATTATCGTGATCTAAATATATTCGTGGAACATTGTATCGACGTAACGCTCGATAAGCTATTTACGAGGTGCTATAATAACGTAGTGAAATCACGGCAAAAATAATAAATACTATTGCTTTATGTACAATGTACTTATATTATTTTTTACTAGCTGATGCCCGCGAATTCACACACCTTTGAAAACATTATGAAGAACTCTCGGGCATGCAAATTTCCTTACGATGTTTTCCTTCGCCAATATAACAAGTCGTTTGTTGTTGTTTGTTTGTTGTTGTTTTTCGATTTGTATGTGTCACCGTAAGATTGTAAAAACCGTTAGATTATAATCTAACTCGCGAAATTTTAAACTGTCGAAAGATTGTGAACCGTTCAATGTTCTGAGTATCAATTTTTGAAATATTCATTGTATTTACGTTTTCTTCTCGTCTGTTTCTTGCAGGTTAGGTTAGCGTTCGACATAAATAATAAGGTAGTGCCTTAGGTTCTATCAGGTTAATATACCTAACAGATTACAACCTACCGATAAATAATGCGTTAAATTGTAATCTTTCGACAGTTTGCAATTTCGCGAGTTAGATTATAATCTAACGGTTTTTATAATCTTACGGTGACATATACAAATTTCAAACCCTTTCCTTAAGTGATGGCTACGTCATAAAAGCCCAATTTCTGGCCGATCCGTCCAATGGTTTGAACTTTACGTTGATAGATCAGTCAGACAACACCTTTTCCTTTTATATATTTTGGATAAAAGATAAAAGATAAATAATAAAATGGGTGCTATATTTTTGTTTAGATGGTACAAGAAGAAAAGGCGATGTGGCAGGCGGCGGACAAAAATGGCGATGGGGATCTCAATTTTGAAGAATTTTCGGTAAGCTTACTGTATTATAAATTACTAGATGATGCCCGTGACTTCGTCCGTGTGGTTTTGTGTTCCCACGGGAAATCCTTCATTTTCCGGGATAAAAAGTACCCTATGTCCTTCCCCGGGATATAACCTATCCCTATACCAAATTTTATCAACATAGGTTGAAATGAAAAGATGGGCCGTTAAATCAGCAGACAGACACTTTCGCATTTATAGCTAATTTTCCGGGATAATAGTATGTTCTTCCCCCGGGATACAACTTATCCCTGTACCAAATTTCACCAAAATAGTTTGAACAGATGGGCCGTGACAGCGTAGCAGACAGACGTACACACTTTCGCATTTATAATATTATTATGGATCACCCACGATGGTGATGATGTATAGTCCGACAAACTTATCTGACCCGGTGACAGCATAGCTAGTATTTATGAAAAAAAAATCTAAACAGCCATAAAAATTTGTTCCAATTTTGGCCACCGGGTCAGATAAGTTTGTGAACCACCTAAGAACGTATGAAAGTCCTATGTGTTTGAAGTTAGAGACCTGAAAATCGGCATTTAGGTTATTAAATTTAAATAATTAATAACCTGCGTAAGCAATTTTACGAAAATCTACCCCAATCGGGGTGAAATTGGGGTTGGAAGCTTACATGAGGGTTTTAAGTTTTTGATGTTAGAGACTTGGAAATCGGGATTTAGGTTATTAGTTTTAAATTATAATAACCTGTATAATCAATTTTACGAAAATTCACCCCAAAGAGGTTGAAATGGGGGCTGTAAGTTTGTATGAAAGTCCTTTGTGTTTGAAGTTGGAGCCTTGAAAATCGGGATGTAGGTTATTAGTTATAAATAATAATAACCTGTGTAAGCAATTTTACGAAAATCCACTCTAAAGGGTGTGGAATTGGGGTTGGAAGTTTGCATGTAATGTAGGTTATAAGTTTTTTAAATCGGCCTATGTACCTAGGCTTTTTTCAACGGGAAAATCTCATAGGAAGTCGCGGGCGTCCTCTAGTGGCATATATTTACAGATAATCCTAAGATTATATACTAACAAATTATGTACAAAGAAGTGAAATCCTGTAAATAACATGTAGTGCTAAGTAATAGAACGCATCCGACGTGACACAATATAACTACAAATAATTTAAATTGTAACAAATAAAATTGCAACCTAAATGTGTTTGCTAAATGTCTATGGTCACGTATTGGTATGTGCCATACGTATTATCAGGCCTTTAAAGTTAGGTTATAGTTATGGTTTAACACCAATAAATAATAATCGGTTTCTACGCGGCCTTGTAGTGAAATATTAAATCGCTTGGCTTTGCCGGTTGGGTGGAAACTAGCCACAGCCCAAGCCTTCCCTCAGACCAGGCCACAGTCACCTTAGAAATCCAAACTTTGTTTGTATGGGAAGGCTAGATATCTATACTTCTACTAGATGTTTTTTGGTTTAGCATTAACTTTTGTGTAGCCCTATTTTGCTAGTATCCAAATTAATTGGATTCGATTTTGATTACATAATTGACTGATTGTTTTTTTGGTTTAGCATTGACTTTTGTATAGCCTTGTGTTGCTAGTATGTGATTATTTTTAATATGATAAGTTTTAATTTTAATTAATTGACTGATTGTGTTAGTTGGCAAATATCCAATTAGCCACAGTACCATAGCTACCTACGCCATAAATGGAGGGAAAACAGAAGCGGGAAGGGCATATTCATGGAGGATTGGGAGTGCTTACTATGGTTTAAATATAAACTAAAACAAATTTTATAGGTCGGTCATATAGTTCCTTTTGCAATACAATAGATGTAAGATAAACGCTCTCGAAAACAAAACTAATGCGAATTCGTGTCCCTTTCGCATACATGGTGACTAGATGAGATACCAAATCGTAAGAGTAGTCTTTTTCGAGCATTTTCGAGACCGCTTTTTATTTTACTATGTAAATAGTAATGAAAGTAACTAAACTCGCCGGCATATTTAGCGGAACATAAAAAAAAGGTCCATAATTAAAAAAATATGGTTTTATTTTAAAATATACTTACTACACTTCTTTTGTTATTTAAAGTTTCATTTGTTTTACTTAAAATGAGATCACATTAAGAACAGATTTTGCGAGTAAAGGCTATTTGTGAAAAATGGTACATTTTTGAACTTTTCATGTAACCGGGAAAAGTGAAATTTAATATTAAAATAACAATTAATTAAATTAGAAAAATGGTGATTAATATCGCGTATTTCCTCCACGTGCTCTTATTAAAGTTTCTACCCGTCTAGGCATTCTGAGAATGATGTTATCGATAGTCTCCGCCATTCCTCAACTACGGCGACTCGCAGTTCTCCCACGTTGGCAGGAGCTGGAATTCTGGTCTTAACTTTTCTTTTCAGCAAGTCCCAAACGTGCTCTATTGGGTTCATATCCGGTGATATCGCCGGCCACTCCATTACAGTGATATTCATATCATTAAGATAAGCTTGAGTTACCCGAGCGGTATGCGGCCGAGCATTATCCTGCATAAAAACAAAATGAAAGAATAGAAGCAGTGCGGGGTGTAACCGTAAGTGAGCGTACGGTACGAAGAAGGCTCGAAGAAGCTAGTTTGGGTTCATTTGTGCCCGCCAAGGCTCAAAGGCTCGAGGTAAATCATCGTAGAAACAGGTTAACTTTTGCTCAGGAACATCGACTTTGGAACGCGGACCAATGGAGTAAGGTATTGTTTAGTGATGAGTGCAGAATTCTCTTAAATCAAATTGACGGCAGGCAAAGAATATACAGACGCAAAGGAGAACGATACATTCAGACAAATTTTGAAACTACAGTTGCATACGGTGGTGGATCAATAATGGTTTGGGCGGGCATTTGTTTGGGAGTTCGCACAGACTTGGTAGTGATTGACAGAGGGAGTCTGACTGCAGACCGCTATATCAGAGAAGTTTTAGAAGAAAATGTCGTACCGTTTGCCCCATATATCGGTGAAGATTTTGTTTTTATGCAGGATAATTCTCGGCCGCATAGCGCTCGGGTAACTCAAGCTTATCTTAATGATATGAATATCACTGTTATGGAGTGGCCGGCGAGATCACCGTATATGAACCCAGTAGAGCACGTTTGGGACTTGCTGAAAAGAAAAGTTAAGTCCAGAATTCCAGCTCCTGCCAACGTGGGAGAACTGCGAATCGCCGTAGTTGAGTTATGGCGGAGACTATCCCAGGAGACCATCGATAACATCATTCTCAGTATGCCTAGACGGGTAGAAACTTTAATAAGAGCACGTGGAGGAAATACGCGATATTAATCACCATATTTCTAATTTAATTAATTGTTATTTTAATATTAAATTTCAATTTTCCCGGTTATATGAAAAGTTCAAAAATGTACCATTTTTCACAAATAGCCTATACTCGCAAAATCTGTTCTTAATGTGACCTCATTTTAAGTAAAACAAATGGAACTTTAAATAACAAAAGAAGTGTAGTAAGTTGATTTTAAAATAAAACCATATTTTTTTAATTATGGACCTTTTTTTATGTTCCGCTAAATATGCCGGCGAGTTTATTTCTACGGGCATGTCATATCTGTTTTTACCATAAGCTCAAAAAGGCTGGAACTCAGAGCCGTAAAGCCAGTTAATAAAAAAAATATACCATTCTCGCGTCCCACAGGTGTTCACGAACCCTGAGGAGCACCCTGTGATGCACCCCTTCCTCGTGAACCAGACCATGCGGGAAAAGGACGCCAACAAAGATGGCGTACTCGACTTCCACGAGTACGTCGGCGACAGAGGTATATACCTAATTACCTACTATAATTTTAAAAAATATACAATAATATATATGGGGGGTAAGGGAGTGCACCGACATCTCAGTACTCCAGCAGCCAACCTCACCTGCCCGTCGTACCCCCTGCTGGTCAACGAACGAGGCTCTGGCGACCGACAAATGGCGGGATAACCATTTCAAAAATTGGCTACACTGGAAAAATGACACAGGCTGTTGTCGGGCAGCAGCGACACCGGCGCAAACAGTCTAGCACTACGATGACCAACACGCCTGCCCAGCGTGGTCATTATGGGCATTTCTTTGGATGAACAGCACCAACACACAAAGCCCCCCAGTTCCGTTCGCCCCGCTATTCCCGACTACGGTAGCAGTCGCGGTTACGGCGGGGCAGGGGGTGCGAAGAATCTCCGGGCGACGGTGAGCTACCATCAAAAACGACTTTACTTGGCAACCTATAATACCAGGACACTGAGGTCGAACGAAAGCCTAGCCGAAATTGAAGTAGAGTTGGACAAAATCAAGTGGCATATTCTGGGCTTGTCAGAAATCCGAAGAGAGGGGGAGGATACGCTGACCCTAGAATCGGGCCACGTACTTTACTATCGCGAAGGCGACCAAACGTCCCAAGGCGGAGTGGGATTCCTGATCAATAAAGTCCTCGCTAGCAACATTGTGGAGATCAGTAGCGTTTCGACGAGGGTTGCATATGTTATACTCAAGTTAAATCAGAGATACTCTCTGAAAATAGTACAAGTCTATGCACCCACGTCGGCACACGCTGATGAAGAAGTAGAGACTATACGAAGATGTAATCAAGGCACTAAATAATACTACCAAGTCCTACTTCAATGTTGTTATGGGGGATTTCAACGCAAAGGTGGGAGTACAAGAACGCGACGAATCGAAAATTGGGTCACATGGAGTTGGTGTTAGGAACCGTAGGGGTCAAATGCTTGTTAACTTTCTTGAACGGCAAGGGCTGTTCTTAATGAATACATTCTTTAAGAAAAAAGCACACAGAAAGTGGACGTGGCAGAGCCCCGATCATATGACCAGGAACGAGATAGACTTCATCATGAGCGATCGAAAGGATATATTCAGAGATGTCTCTGTGATTAGCAGGTTCAATACCGGGAGCGATCACCGCCTCGTGAGAGGCTCTCTGAATATAGACTTCCAACTGCAGAGACGTCGTATGGTGAGGTCTACTCTTCGTGCAAAACTTAACCAACCCCATATAACAACAGGTAAGTTCCAAGTAGAACTGAGGAACCGATTCGATTCGCTGGAAACCACCGACGATGTTGATCAGGAATATGACGATTTTGTGAGGACCATTCGTGAGATAGGAGGCAAATACCTTGCAAAAGAAAGCAAGAGTTCTTCATCCAAGATCTCTAACGAGACCCTGGTTTTAATGGAGCAGAGACGGAATATGTCTTCGGATGTGTCAGATAGGCATTCTCTAAACAAGTTGATCAAAAAACGAATACGTTTTGATATGCGTTCCACAAATACACGCACTATTCAAGATGCGATCGAACGCAATAAAGGATCAAAAGTATTCGTCAAGAACCTTGGGAGAAGCCATCTGACTAAGCTGAAGACATCAGACGGCCGAACCGTCGCTTCAAAACCAGAGGTGTTAGCTGAGATCGAAAAATTCTATGAGCATCTTTATTCAGCCCATGCTCCAAGATCCACGCCCCAACAATCCACGAATGACAAACGTGCGAGACTCGTGCGCCATTACACCGATGACCTCCCGGGTGTCGACGTGGGCGAGATTAGGATAGCCCTCGAACAGTTACGTAATAACAAAGCTCCAGGCGATGACGGTATCACTGCGGAGCTCCTGAGAGCAGGAGGTACTCCAGTTTTAAACAAACTCAAACACCTCTTTGATACTGTCATCAACTCGGGCATAACACCAAAAGAATGGAGCAGAAGTGTCACAGTCCTCTTTTTCAAAAAGGAAGACAAGAGCCTTCTTAAAAACTATAGGCCAATATCACTTCTGAGCCATATCTACAAGCTGTTCTCGAGGGTTATTACGAATGTCTCGCCCGAAGACTTGATGAATTTCAACCTCCAGAGCAGGCCGGGTTTCGTAAAGGCTACAGCACCGTGGACCACATTCACACTCTGAGGCAGATTATACAGAAGACTCAGGAGTATAATCTCCCCCTTTGTCTAGCGTTTGTGGACTACGAAAAAGCCTTCGACTCCATTGAAACCTGGGCTGTTTTGGAATCGCTGCAGCGATGCCAAGTCGACTGGCACTATATCCAGGTGTTGAGCTCTCTTTATCGCGCTGCCTCAATGACCGTTCAAGTCCAAGACCAAAAAACAAATCCGATCCCAATTCGAAGAGGTGTGAGACAGGGAGATGTTATATCTCCAAAACTGTTCACATGCGCTCTCGAAGATATGTTTAAGGTATTGGACTGGAAATGTAGAGGCATAAACGTAAATCTCACACCTGCGATTTGCAGACGACATCGTTATACTGGCTGACTCGCCGCAGGAACTCGAGGAAATGTTGTCCGGTCTTAGCCATTCTTCCAGATGTGTGGGTCTTAAGATGAACGTTGATAAAACCAAAGTCATGTTTAATGACAACGTCACCTTGAGACCCATTACAGTCGAAAATGTCAGCATCGAAGTTGTTCAGGAATACAACTACCTCGGTCAGGTTATACAACTTGGTAGGAACAATTTCGATAAAGAAGCTGACAGAAGAATCCAGCTGGGTTGGGCAGCATTTGCAAAACTTCGTCAGGTCTTCGACTCGTCGATACCCCAAAGCTTAAAGACGAAAGTCGTTAACGAGTGTGCCCTGCCTGTGATGACGTATGGAGCGGAAACGTGGACACTGACAGCTGGCCTTCTCCACAAATTTAAAGTCGCTCAGCGGGCTATGGAGCGAGCTATGTTGGGTGTTTCTCTGAGGGATAGAATCCGTAACGAGGAAATCCGCCGGAGAACTAAGGTAACCGACATAGCCCAGAGAATTAGTAAACTGAAGTGGCAGTGGGCAGGTCATGTTTGTCGCAGAATCGATGGCCGTTGGAGCAGACGCGTTCTGGAGTGGAGACTGCGTACCGGTAAACGCAGTGTGGGACGACCTCCAGCCCGCTGGACCGACGACCTTAAAAAGGTGGCGGGAAGTGGATGGATGAGGAAGGCGGAGGGCCGTGTGTGGTGGCGTGCTCTCCAAAAGGCCTATGTCCAGCAGTGGACGAGTACAGGCTGATGGATGGATACAATAATAGGCCTATTACACTACTTTTCACAGGTACCCTTTCAGTTGAATCAGTGTAGTGTAAAAAGATTTAGGGACTAAGGGTCCCTAATTTGGTCCTTATTGCTGTGTAATAAGCGACGCTCTAATTAGCGGCCACCCTTACCACAGGACCCTGTGAAAAGTGCAGTGTAATAGCCCTATAAAAGGCCTATTACACCGCACTTTTCACAGGGACCCTTTCACTTGAATCAGTGTAGTGTAATAAGATTTAGGGAGAAAGTGTCCCTAGATTGGTCCTTACTGCTGTGCAATAAGCGACGCTCTATTTAGCGGCCACGCCCACCCTTAACACAGGGTCCTGTAAAAAGTGTAATAAGTGTAAGTCCTTTCGACACATGCAAGGACAGTTCACAAACCATTTCACGCATAATCAGTTGAAGACTTGGAGAGTGACAGTAAAACAATTTCTACCTTAACTACCTACTTTTAGAACTACTTTTGGGAAGGCACAGGCCTTTAAGATATACTTAATTCATATTTAGAACCCAGGAATCAGGATTCCGTCATACTTCGCATTTTTCTTCCCACTCGGGCAAATGTCCGGGTGATGTCCTCTCGATCAAATTATATATCCGGTCAATAAATACACATATATATATATTTATATATTTTTTTATATTTTAGGACAAAAACAAAGAATACCTACAGCTAATAGATTCACATTATTAAAAACAACTAATATTAACGACTCATAGCCCGATGGAACTGAAAATCTGACACGACCAGAGAGATCAGGCGCAGGACCGACGGCTTTACGTGCTCTCCGAGACACGGAGATGAAACACGGCAAACTTCCTAATTCCAGCCTAGTACGGAGAATTTATTGTCATATAAACCCAATACTTAATAATGGCCCGACCCAGGACTCGAACCCAGAACCTCGTCAGCCGCAATCGAACATGCTAACCACTAGAACAACGAGGCAGACAAATTTTTGATTATAATATTACATTGCGAAAGGTCTTTTGAACATGACATACGTTAGAAATTAAGGTCTAATAGAGCAATGTTAGGTGTTCAAAGTAACTGTAATTGTTTTATTAAGGAGACAATGAAGACATATCGCCTCGGTAATTAAGGAAGTCGCATTGTAAATACTTGGCGTAAGTATATGTATGATGATATATTGATGACTAGCTTATGCCCGCGACTTCGTCCGCGTGGACCACACAATTTCGAACCCATATTTTACCCCCTTAGGTGTCAAGTTTACAAAAATCCGTTCTTAGCGGATTTCTACGTCATAGTAGCTTTGTGCATGCCAAATATTCAATGTTAAAACGCGCGCTTAGTATGTCGGGAGCGTGTGGTGTGCTCGACCGATGCAATAGGAAGATCTTCCTCCGAGCCGGTGTCATGCTCGGGGATCCCAGCTGGGCCGACTGTTGTAGGTTGATATTTCCATATATATAGTACAATTCCGAAAGAACTTCGTTATTGTGATTCAGGCGGCGGCACGTGATTGGCTAACGTAGCCGCGTTATGTTTTACGTCAGTATGTAGGTGGTTTTTGTATGAAATTCTGAATTGTGACGCCATCAAAGTTCGACGCACTATTTTACTTTAATGGATAGTTTAAAATGGTTATTCAACTTAAAACTAACAGGAGACCTAGCCAGTACGTCTTTTGGAGATCCTCCGTTTAGTAATCACTTAAAAAATAATTAATTTGACAAGTCGTCAAACACCCAATTGTGTGTGCACTGTGCAGGCGCGCAACAAGACAAGGAGTGGATGATATCGGAGCGCGACAAGTTTGAGCACGAGCTAGACACCAACAGGGACGGTGTGCTGGACTCCCAGGAGGTGCAGCGGTGGGTCATACCCGACAACGAGTGAGTTGCTGCTGTTGTAGAAGACACACACACTCACACACACACACACACACACACACACACACACACACACACACACACACACAGACACACACATTACCTCCGTTTTTATAATAATAATAATAATACTTCCATGCAACTTTGTCATAATAATTGTCTGTTGTTGTAGAACACACACACACACACACACACATACATAAATTATTAATTTTATATAATATGATATAATAATGATTTATTTATTTCAAGTGACAGGACTCATAAATTTCAGCAATTAATTTCACACATAGTCACGTTACAAAATCAAAATAATAACATACGTACATCATATAAAACTTTTTGACTAACTCCCTGGCGCAGTGTTGAGCGCTGTTGTCTTAATCTGCGGAGGTCCCGGTTTCGATCCCCGGCAGGGTAAATTTGGGAATTTATTATTTCTGAATTGTCCCTGGTCTGGGCTGGTGGGAGGCTTCGGCCGTGGCTAGTTACCACCCTTCCGGTAAAGACGTGCCGCCAAGCGATTCAGCGTTCCGGTAAGATACCGTGTAGAAACCGAATTGGGGTATGGGTTTAATATAACTGGCATGCCCCTAACAGGTTAGCCCGCTACCATCTTAGACTGCATCTTAACTTACCATCAGGTGAGATCGCAGTCAAGGGCTAAGTTGTAGTGGATAAAAAAACACACACATATCCACCTCCAGGGTGAGGCATTTCAACTATACGACCGTTTTTTTTTAATTTTCCACCATTTTACACGCAACTTTAACTTGATCTAACATGTTCCATCAATCTAACATGCCAATAAATTGTTTGACAATCTACAGTAAACTTTATTAAATTTATTTATGTAACTGATAATTTTAACTTGGGACCAATTTTTTTTTATTTTGTATAAAAAAACATTTTGAATTTTAATTTTATATTATTATTGTACAGTCATCTATACTAATATTATAAAGAGGTAAAGTTTGTGAGGTTGTAGGGGGTAATCTCTGGATCTACTGAACCGATTTTGAAAATTCTGGTACCAGTAGAAAGCCACATTATTTGTGAATGTCATACGCTATATATTATCCCGAAAGATTAGGAAGTTACCGTGGAAATTTACAAAACTTATTTGACGCAGACGAAGTCAGGGGCAAGTCTGCTAGTTCTAAATAATTTTTGCACGCTGTCTGTGACAGTAGATTGTGTACGGCTTTAGATTCTTTACTTATATAGCTGTTATTACCCACAATTGAGCAAAATAAATGATTTATGATTTATTTTATGATTTGATAGATAATTGAAATTCCATAACTTTTTCACTTGTTGACATGATTCTTTCATAATTTTGCTAAATGTAATAAATGATAAATGATTTATTTATTTCATGTAGGACAACTAGTGTCACTCATGAAACGTTAAGACTCTACCACCGTAGAGTCAGTCTCATTATTTACCATCACCTTCATTGACGAAGGCAAATTGCTGCAAAAGGCTAATCACGTCATCTGTTATCACAGACAGTGGCGTGCTAGTTCATAGAGGCATAAAAGCACTGCTTACCCAAATGAAAATACGTCAATGCTCATTTTTCATCAAAACAGCTAGTAAATAGGTATGTTGACTAACTAATGCCTACCCTAGCCTCAAAAGCTGTGCACGCCACTGATCACAGACTACTCTTTTAGAGCGCAAACATTACATTTTCATTGAATAAGGATGATGACAACTCAATCAAATCAGCAACTCTTTATCAAACTTAAAAACGCACTTCTAGTATGGAAGTTGTATGAAATTTGCAGTTGTGACGTCATAAAACTTTAACGCACTTTTTTTCTTTAATCTATAATATAAAATGGTTATCAAACTTAAAACTAGCTGAGGATGTGAATTTTGGGTCTTTTGGAAGGCCCTCTATTTAATAGTCAGTTAGAAATAATTTATTTTTATATAGACATCATCCCTATTATTCCAGTGAGATAGCGGAAGAGGAAGTGGACCACCTGTTCGCGTCGGCAGACGACGACAACGACGACGTTTTGTCGTACGACGAGGTGTTACGACACCACGACGTGTTCGTCGGAAGCGAGGCCACCGACTATGGATACGATCGGTTCGACGACGAGTTGTGAGATTTGTCGCACGACCAGTCACCAGTCAACCGCCTCTCCTACAGCGTGGTGCAAGACTTATGGGCCTATTGCACTTCTTAAAGGGCCCTGTAGTTAGGGTGGGCGTGGCCGCTTATGATAGAGCGTCGCTTATTACACAGCAATAAGGATCAAATTATGGACCCTTTCTCCCTACATCTTATTACACTAATAGGCCTATTACACTGCACTTTCCACCGGGCCCTGTGGGAGGGTGGGCGTGGCCGCTAATTTGAGCGTCGCTTTTTAGACAGCAATAAGGATCAAATTATGGACCCTTTTTCCCTAAATCTTTTTACACTGATAGGCCTTTTACACTGCACTTTCCACCGGGCCCTGTGGTAAGGGTGGGCGTGGCCGCTAATTAGAGCGTCGCTTTTTACACAGCAATAAGGATCAAATTAGGAACCCTTTCTCCCTAAATCATATTACACTACACTGATTTTAGTATAAGGGTCCCTGTGAACTACTAGTAGTTACTAGGCCTATAAACTGAATCAGGTGTAAGGGTCCCTTGCAAAAGTGTAGTATAATAGGCCTATTAGCATGCGCACAACGATATCTCGCAACGAGAGAGAGAGTTGTTTTGCTTTGATGCATTGCTGGCAAATTTTTCGTTTACCCTTTTTTTTTGCACCCTTACATGCACAAAATGTGGTATATTACAACAAATAAATAGTCGGCATGTAAAGGTTCGCAGAGAAAATACAACAGATAAGAAATATTAGTTTTATCTCTACTTTTGACGTAACGAGACATGTTAGCTTCGGTAGATAAAGGGAGCGTAGAAGGGAAGGAGTAACATATCTGTAAAGTATTAAAAAAAATCCTTCGAAATGCATTCAATTGGGGGTGCCACATTAGCATCATGGAAAATTTAAAAGGAAGCGCCAAATATTATTATAGTAGGTTTGAGAAATAAACAACGAAAGAAAATATTCATCATTATTTTGTACAACGTATATTCATTCAATCGTTCAGTCACAACATGTCTGTCAATGTATCCATCCATCACTATATGTCCAATGACAACTAAAATCAAGTGATCTGACGCCATATTTGTTTACATGTTTTACTTTGCCCAAATAGACTACTTTGCTTTAGATTGTAAAATTATTATAATTTTTATTTAATTATACGTTCTGAGTTATATAATCCATGAGGCTTACATTTTATAAGTATAATATTTTTTAATGTATTAATATTACTTTCAACTGGTAGGTACTTATGCAAAAAAGATGTAAGCTTAATAAATGAGGACAGTCGTCACAAATTTGTAAATCAGTTAAATCGAGTCCTATTTAACAGGGTTAATTTGCAAATACTAAATAACCTCTTGGGTAACTCTTGTACGTAATGCTGACAACATATTATGTTCTTAAAAAGTCATAGTTAAAAAAACGCGACGCATAGTCAGCCCGGCGCAACGAACCTACGGCTTAATACAAGTCATAATTAAAAAAATAAAAAACACGACTGCCCTGCCAAAAAACGAACTAAAAAGTTAAAAATCTAAATTAATGTAGTTAAATAGAATCTTATTCACATTTTTATTAAATGATATTTTTTGTGAATCACTGGATATTGAACTATAGTGTTATATATTTTTGGAATCTACTCATCATTTGTAGATGATGATTATATAGTTCATCTTATTTTCGTTTTTTTTTTCAACTTTAGTCTTTAATGCCGGACCATGGTCAGCCCATCATTTTTTTTACCTCATTTATCAAAATCGGTATAGGCGTATAGAAGTTATGGTGGAATATACAAACTCACATACATACATACATACATACATGAACCCTGAAAACAATATACTCCTTTTTTCAGGCAGTCGTATTAAAAACACGGAGTTTCTGTATCTAGCTAGACTAGTTGAGTAAATAAATCAATTTTTTTGTGGTAACTCAACATAAGCTTCTTTAACTCGTAGTTTTTTTTTAGTTTTATGTAGAGGAGGTATTTTTAAATTGACCCTGATTAATTTAGGTTCTTCTAAATAACTAAAACATTATACTTAATTCAAAGAAATCGGTAAATATCACTTTTTTACTTTTAAGTCTGTTTTGATCTATGTAGCGGACGTTTCGATTGTTATGTTATTCAATAGATAATATTATTATTGCGACTTTTAATTAAAAATAGCCAGATTATTTGGAGAATTTCTCAAAAATGCCATTAGTTTGTGCCAATTTTGTGTGTTTGAATTTAGAGTAGGTATGATTTAACTAAGTTACATAAAATTTAATCAAATGCACAAAAAATGGATTCAAGTATATTTATGTAATGTAATTTAATGTTAAAATACTGATCTGACCTTTCGTATTTTTAATACTTAGTGAAATAATTTAGCAAATATTTTTAGACCACAGAAATATTTTGTAGGTACTTAATTAAATCGCAATTGAAATTATTTAACAATTTTATATATACAATCTAGATGTTTTAAATACTACTTCTATACTACACATGATCCGTTATTTCAAATAATAAATGTTTAATATATTAAATTGTAGAAATAACAATACCTGTGTATGGTTTAAAATGTTAAACTAAAGCAAGCGCATTGGATTTTCCTAGTCAAATAAACATATTTCTACAGTATCTTATGTTTTATTTCAAACGATCTGATCCTTTATCATCTTTTTTTTGTAAATAAAATAAGTAGGTATAAATTACAATCCGTTCAACGGTACAAACTTCGCTGCTTTGCAATTGATTGCTTTTATTGTAAACAAGGTATCTACGACGACCGCGAGAATGACCTGAAAAAATCTGTTTTAACTTTGCAATAGCCTACAAGCAGTGGCGTGCAGTTCATAGAGGCTAAAAGTACTGCTTACCCAAATGGTAATACGTCAATGCTCATTTTTCATCAAAACAGCTAGTAATAGGTATTCTGACATAGGCCTATTACACTGCACTTATCATAGGGACCCTTTCTCCCGAAATCTTATTACACTACACTGATTCAAGTGTAAGGTCCCTGTGCAGTGTAATAGGCCTATAACTAATGGCTTCCCTCGCTCCAAAACCCATGCACGCCTCTGCCCATAAACTATTGCGAAGTTACCTACTTACACACTTTCGCTATCTACCATAAAGTATAACTAGTTTGTTCGGAATGTCAGTCCGATGCGAAATTAATTTTATCATTGGCGTATATAGCTGGGTGGGCCGCGCCCACCCCAGAATGGTCTAGTGCCCACCCCAGGAATCCCAGGATGTTGGGTTACCGATTCGAAATTCTAGGCTGGACACTAAGACGCGTAAGAAACATCACGCAAAAATCATTGAAATCAAATAAATATCTACAACCGAGATACCTATTAATGTGCATGCTTAGTTTTTGTAAACATACTATAATCCAGTACATTCCGTTTAATTACTTTTGAATACACAACGTACTAAGCTAGAGTAGGTACAATTGAATTTCACGCCACAACACGAAGTGACTTGTCAGAAATTTCTCGAAGCAATAGAGACCGCCAATCAGAACGTGTGTAGGCGGCCTAGAGATGTTCATATAAAAAAATATCGATACTATTCCGTTATGACATATCAAAACGCTGTATCAATATTTTCGATATATCGTATGTAATTTTTATTTTATCACCCAATACGAAAAGATAAAAGGAAAAGACTTTTTAAAGTAAATAAGTGAAACCAATATTTAGATATAATCAACTTTAATCAACTCATAGCTCAAACCACTGGACGGCTTTAATGATATGTGAAAATTTAACCCTTAAGAGGGTTAAATAGAGAGTGAAAATTTATATAAAAGCCCATCATTTTTAGGGTACCGTAGACAACAAGGAACCCTTTATAACCCTCAGATATCTATGACAAAGAAGCTTGGCAATAAGTAATTTGTTATTGCGGCTCTGATAGTTCTTTAGATAAAGACTAGCAAATAGCAATCCGTTATCGTCCATATATAGCCAGTGGGCCCTGGGCACCACATCAGGTTTTACATTAGTACTGCGTTATTATTATTTTTTAATCTTTATTTCGTGTTTTGTAACTTGTAACTACCTAATAATAATTATTGTAACAGTGTGCACTGCCACCCACGTCTCGCCCTCACCCTGCGTAGCACTGCCTTCCGCGGCGCGACATGCGCGAATTCATGTGCCTCGCCATTTTTTGTTGCATGTTACTTTATTTATTCGATATCTCATAAGATATTCATCTAAATTAAATTGTTTAAAGGGCAATTTTGGTCTAAATTAAATACTTGAGATGAATAACATATTTGCTTTAATGAGGATTAATACTATGTTGGTAAAAACACCCTCGCAAGTGAAGCATTGTTTTAGAACACATTTTAAAATAATAAAAATGGTTATTGTGAGTCAACCATATGCTATTGCAGAATTTTATTTAGAACTTTTTAAGATAAACAACTCCACCATACATTATTTTCGTATAACTTTAACTATTTGCGCAGCGCACGCCACGGAAGCTCTCAGAAGAGACGATTTTTTCGACTTCATTCACATTATTGCAATTTACGTAGGGATCTCAATTTTTTTTCTTTTTTCTAATTCTTAAAATCAGTCGAGTAGTTTCGGAGCCTATTCAATGCAAACATACAAACAAACAATAAAATCTTTCCTCTTTATAAAATTATAATATTAGCATAAAGCATATATGATTAGTGAGATGGTAATAGTTAAAAAAACCGGCTGAGTTTGTTATGGGCTCTTCTCAGACCAGGGGCTTTAAGAAATCTCTTTAACTTTAGAGTATCTAATTTGAATCAATAAACATTAAATTGAATTGAGTTATACGATTTTTGATGTATCGAATAAAATATATCGATTTTTATATCGATATCTGATGATTCGAGTAAAATGGAATGATCCGATGTATCGAGGGCAAGTATCTATATCTTATCGAAGATCGATATATATCGAGCACCCCTAGGCGGCACTACGTCATTGCGGGAAAAAATAACAATTAACAATAGCGAAACTTCTAGCGGTTTCTCGTACAAACTGTACCATTGGAAGAAAAAGGATGGATGTATAGGGAAGTAAGGGACAGGCATAACATTGAGCCATATAAAAGCCGAAGATTTCGGTCGACTTGAAAATTTTGTTACGCAGTGAATTATTTTAAGAAAACGAAGTCTTGAAGAAAGAAAAAGGAAAGTGAATTAGTAGTAATAAAATGAAGAAAATTAGAGATATCCGATCTTTCTTTAACACGACTCGACAAACCGATCAGCAATCTCTTGAGACTGAGAGCATTACAAACACGAATGAAAAGTCTTTACACACTTCCCCAGCAGCAGTCCCAGTGCCAGTTTTAATACCAAGTACGTCTTTTGATTCGTCATTAGACAGTGCTATTAAACAAACTTGTTTAATTTCGCAGTCAAAGATTATAAATGACTTAGGTTCACTTTTGATTGGACCATGTCAACCTCGAATTGACTTTCCTCGCACAAAATTTGGAGAAAAGCTACGAGCATTCAACGCACAAAACTATGAAAAATATATTTGGTTAGAATATAGCATCAATGAAAATAAAGTATACTGCTTTGTATGTAGGCTATTTGGAAAGGAAATGCGTGATCAAAATGAAAAATTTACAACCACCGGATACAGCAACTGGAAGAAGTTGTCAGAGGCTCTTCAAAAACACGCGCAGTCTGCGGTACATCTCCAAAGTAAGGAAATGCATTATACATATTTACATCACAAATCAAGTGTCCATGAACAAATTGTCACCCAACATGAAAAGGAAGTTGAGCAAAATAAAGAAAATCTATTGAAAATAATAGACATCTTACTATATCTAGTACGTCAAGGATTGCCTTTTAGGGGTCACCGTGAGTAAAATTAAACAATGCGGTATATGTTTTCTATATTAGCAGATGAAGAGTCGTTCATGGGATTTATGGATTGCTCTACTAGTAGAGATGCAAACAGTCTGGCTACGATGATTTTAGATTTAAAAAAAAAATATGGTTTGGATAATGTGCCCATAATAGCACAGTCATATGATGGCGCAAGTGTTATGTCCGGCAAACACAAAGGTTTGCAAGCGATCATCAAGGAAAAGTATCCCCATGCCATTTACGTGCATTGCCTGGCGCATAAGCTTAATTTAGCTGTTGTAGACTCTTTTTTTTCTTTTTTTTTATACACTACAAATTAGCCCTTGACTGTGATCTCACCTGATGGTAAGTGATGATGCAGTCTAAGACGGTAGCGGGCTAACCTGTTAGGGGCATGGCAGTTATATTATACCCATACCCCTAATCGGTTTCTACACGACATCGTACCGGAACACTAAATCGCTTGGCGGCACGTCTTTGCCGGTAGGGTGGTAACTAGCCACGGCCGAAGCCTCCCACCATGCGCTAATGTGTCATCAGCAACCAAGTTTTTTAATAATCTGGAAGCACTTCATCCATTTTTCATACCCTGGCAATCATGCCCATCTCAAGAGAATCCAAGATTCACTTGGTATAAAAGCTGGTCGTGAAATCGGTAGTTTAAGTACCACGAGATGGAGCTGTCATAAACAAACTCACCGGCATATTTAGCGGAACATAAAAAAAGGTCCATAATTAAAAAAATATGGTTTTATTTTAAAATCTACTTACTACACTTCTTTTGTTATTTAAAGTTTCATTTGTTTTACTTAAAATGAGATCACATTAAGAACAGATTTTGCGAGTAAAGGCTATTTGTGAAATATGGTACATTTTTGAACTTTTCATGTAACCGGGAAAAGTGAAATTTAATATTAAAATAACAATTAATTAAATTAGAAAAATGGTGATTAATATCGCGTATTTCCTCCACGTGCTCTTATTAAAGTTTCTACCCGTCTAGGCATACTGAGAATGATGTTATCGATAGTCTCCGCCATTCCTCAACTACGGCGACTCGCAGTTCTCCCACGTTGGCAGGAGCTGGAATTCTGGACTTAACTTTTCTTTTCAGCAAGTCCCAAACGTGCTCTATTGGGTTCATATCCGGTGATCTCGCCGGCCACTCCATAACAGTGATATTCATATCATTAAGATAAGCTTGAGTTACCCGAGCGGTATGCGGCCGAGCATTATCCTGCATAAAAACAAAATCTTCACCGATATATGGGGCAAACGGTACGACATTTTCTTCTAAAACTTCTCTGATATAGCGGTCTGCAGTCAGACTCCCTCTGTCAATCACTACCAAGTCTGTGCGAACTCCCAAACAAATGCCCGCCCAAACCATTATTACATTATGGACCTTTTTTTATGTTCCGCTAAATATGCCGGCGAGTTTAGTTATGATGCCATTAGAACAGCACTGGAGGAAGAAATTTGTCAAGATAAAGATAAGCATGTGGCGGAAGCCGTAGGTCTATTGACTGCAATATCAAAACCAGAATTCATAGTATGTTTACACGTATTCCATTCGGCATTATTAATTATAAATACATGTATTAAGTAAATACTTTCAAGGTAAAAATGCCACTCTCGGACAAGCTGGGACTATGATAACCGGAGTCATTTCTAGATTTGAACAAGACCGTAACAATTTTGGTGCACGTTGGAAGGAAATAGAAGAGTTTGCAGAAAAGCATGAAATTTCTCTAGAACTCACGAAAGTGAGCAAACGAAAATACAACCGAGTTGGCAGAGGTAGCACTAGCAGAGATAGCGACTTTTATATTGACACTTGGCAGGGAAGATTGGGTTGATTTACCATCTGATACCCACACCAGTGAATATTGGAAAGTTAACATTTATTATTCAGTTATTGATACTATAATAGTTAACATGAAATGCAGATTTGAAAGTATACCTCTAGCCCAATCGATTGATGCGTTTTTAAACATAGATCTCGAAAATGGCAAGGCTTTTATAGATAACTACGAAGAAATTCTTCAAATTGATAGGACTCTTCTAAAAGCAGAGTGCTTAATTATTAAAAACGTAATAAAAGAAAAGAATATCACAATTGAAGTCCTCAGGGAACACGTTAAACAAGATTTTTTCCCAAATCTTTTTTAATTAATTCAAGCTGCAATGGTGATCCCAGTCAGTTCAGCCGGATGCGAGCGCAGCTTTTCAGCAATGCGGAGAATTAAGACGTGGCTGAGATCTACTATGGGAGAAGAGAGGTTCTCAAGCACTACTCTTCTTCATATAGAAAATGATTATGTTAAGAAATACGTTACGCCGGAAAAAGTTTTAAATGTTTTTGCAGAGGAGAAACCTAAATTAAAGTTGGTCTAATTATCTAATCAATAAACATGATTGACGAACTGTTGTTTTTTTAACAGTTTATTCCAACAGTGTAGGTAATAAATTTGACTTGTGCTCTCCTATAAATTCTAACTGCAAAAGTAAATTTATACCAACTGATAGGTACACTACAACAACAATACTGAGAAAATCTTTACTTTAAGACCATAGACTTTTGAGTTATAAATTTTCCTGTAATCTTTAAGAAATCATTTTTAGGATGTTTTCAAAATCTTAGGTTCAGTAGGCTTCAGAGTTAAATAACTCTCTCTCTTGCGACTGCCTCATCGACCATGGCATCTCAGGAACCAGGGCCTTACGGCAAGATGACGAATCTGCACCATTTGTTTCATGATTTGACATAACGGCTAATTCTCAGATTTCGTGCAAATCGGACGAAAATTAGAGATTTTTTTAAAATGTAAAAAATTGCTGATCCAAACCAAAATATAGGTAAAATTAAACATAGTCACCAAGATTTCCAAGAGAAATGCATTTGAAATTTTATGTCACTGAAGGTAATGAGATCTGCTGTGCTGCTAATGATTTTGGTGAGGAATGCGTTTATATTAATATGATAAACAATAAACGCATTTTTATTAATCAAATACATACACAATTAAATACATATATAAGCAGTAACCGAAAATACTGTCGCAATGCTACGAAAATTTTAATACAACAACCAATTGAACTTGCTGCGTGCAATATTTTATGTTTAAATCTTTCTTTGTCTTTTCATATTTAATGCTTTAGAACCCCTTTTTAATTGTTTTGTAAGATTTTTTTCAAATATTAATCTCTTTTTAGCTTTTCTTTTTTACCTTCATATATATTATTGGCTAAAGCGTCCACCTTATTTTTTGTAGTTTAGTTTTCTTTTTGAGACTTTTTTTTCTTTTCCTGTAATATATATAGCCTTTTCTCTCTGTATTTTTTTCCATTAGAGCCTTTTCAAGTTAATTTTTTTAAACATCTATTTTTTATGTGTTGCGTATTCTTCTTAAGTTTTTCTTCCATATTTTTGTCAATCGGTACATAGAATGTTTCGCTCTTGTTCTTTTTCTATCATTGTCGATGGTCCACTAAAGGTCACTCTTTCTTAATTTTGCTGTATACTTTTTAAAATTTTCATGCCTATTTTTCCTTTCTAATCTTTATTGTCTTGGAGTCATGTCTTTAATAGATTTAATTTTCTTTTCTTATTTGCGTTTAATATATCTTAGTCTTTCTTTTTCGCATATTTTTCCACATCATCATCATCCTCAACCGATAGACGTCCACTGCTGGACATAGGCCTCCGGCAAGGATTTCCACACGCCTCGGTCTTGCGCCGCCTGGAACCAGCGGCTCCCTGCGACTCTCCTAATGTCGTCTGTCCAGCGAGTAGGGGGTCTGCCAACGCTGCGCTTTCCCGTGCGTGGTCGCCACTCCAGCACTTTGGGACCCCAACGTCTATCGGTTCTTCTAACTATATGCCCCGCCCATTGCCACTTCAGCTTCGCAACACGTCGAGCAATGTCGGTTACTTTAGTTCTTCTGCGGATCTCCTCATTTCTGATTTGATCGCGCAAAGAAACCCCGAGCATTGCTCTCTCCATCGCCCGCTGAGTGACCCTGAGCTTTCTTATGAGGCCCATAGTTAGCAACCAAGTCTCGCAACCGTATGTCATCACTGGCAACACGCACTGTTCGAAGACTTTGGTCTTCAGGCACTGAGGAATCTTGGACGAGAAGACGTCTCGAAGCTTCCCGAACGCTGCCCATCCGAGTTGGATTCGGCGGCTCACCTCTTTCTCAAAATTGGACCTACCTAGCTGGACCATGTGTCCCAGGTATATATATTCGTCTACAATTTCGAGTGCAGAGCTCCCAACGATTACTGGGTGGAGCGGCACATGAGCGTTAGACATGATTTTCGTCTTACTCATGTTCATTTTAAGGCCCACCTGTTGGTCATTGAGCATTGCATTAAGGTCACCCAGAGTCTCTGCCATGATGACTATATCATCGGCAAACCGAAGGTGAGTGATGTACTCGCCATTGATGTTGATGACAAATTCGTTCCAATCCAGAAGCTTAAAGACGTCTTCCAACGCAGCGGTAAAGAGCTTCGGGGAGATTACATCTCCCTGTCGCACTCCCCGCTGCAGTTGGATTGGCCTTGTAGTCTGGTCCTGTATACGAACTGACATTGTGGCGTTTTCGTACAAACACTTCAGCACTTGGATATACCGGTAGTCTATCCGGCATCTCTGCAGTGACCTCAACACAGCCCAAGTTTCCACCGAATCGAAGGCTTTCTCATAGTCCACAAACGCTAAGCATAGTGGCCGGTTATACTCTTCAGTCTTCTGTATAATCTGGCGCAGCGTGTGAATGTGGTCTATGGTACTAAAGCCTTTCCGGAATCCGACTTGTTCGGGAGGCTGGAAGTCGTCGAACCTACGAGCGAGACGATTCGTTATGACTCTCGAGAACAACTTATAGACATGGCTGAGCAGCGAGATGGGTCTATAATTCTTCAGCAAGGTATTGTCTCCCTTTTTGAAGAACAGAACCACCACGCTCCTGTGCCATGCCTGTGGCGTTAAGCCCTCGTGAATGACGGAATTGAACAATCGCTGAAGGACCTTAAGTATCGGTTTTCCACCCGCTTTCAGGAGTTCTGCTGTGATTCCGTCCTCACCTGGTGCCCTGTTGTTCTTGAGTTGCTTGAGAGCCATACTAATCTCGTAGAGGCTGACGTCCGGGATATCTTCGGTATAGTGTCGGGTCAATTTGGCTCTGGGATCTCTAGCCAAATCCTCAACAGGCTTTTGTGTTGTGGTGTATAACTGTCCATAGAACTTTTCCACCTCTCCCAAGATCTCAGGTTTGGATGAGATGAGACTACCGTCATCAGTTTTTAGTTGCGTCAGCTGGCTCTGTCCGATAGACAGATCTCTTGCGAAGACTTTGGAGCCCTTGTTACGCTCGATGGTATCTTTAATAAATTCGGTATTGAAGTTTCGCAAGTCACGCGTTTGTGCTTTAGAGATCTGCCTATTAATCTGCCTGTAAGCAAACGCGTCAGCTGAAGACTGTAGTCCCATCCCTGCTCTCTCATCCATGAGTTTGAGAGTGTGGTCTGAAAACATTTTAGTTCTTTTTGGACGGTGGGTCTTAAAGAATTTCGACCCTACGGTATGGACAGTTTCCACCAGCCTGTTATTTAAATCGTCCACAGACTCGCAATCTGCTAGGCAATCGAACCGGTTCTGCAGTTCCAGTTGAAAGCTCTCGGGGTTTTGAATATGGGTACGAGAAGGTCGGAGAGTAGACTTCACCAGTCTGGCCCTTTCCAGCTTGATGTTTAGATTCAATGTGCCTCTTACCATGCGGTGATCACTTCCGGTTTTCACCCTGTTGATCACAGAGACATCATTGAATATTTGCCGCCTGGTTGACATGATGAAGTCAATCTCATTTCTCGTGGAACCATTAGGGCTTATCCAGGTCCACTTTCTGTGTGGAGGCTTCCTGAAGAAGGAGTTCATCATAAAGAGGCCCTCCCTCTCCATGAAGTCGGCCAGCATTTGGCCCCTGTGGTTCCTCCGCCCATATCCAAATTGCCCCACTCTCACCTCTGCACCGCTTCCTTCACCCAGCCTCGCGTTGAAATCCCCCATCACAACATTGTAGTAGGATCTAGAGGTATGTATAGCTCTTGAGATATCCTCATACAATACCTCTACCTCCTCGTCGGGTTGTGCCGATGTCGGTGCGTAGACCTGTATAACCTTCAGCGAATACCGTTTGGTAATTCTGAGTATAAGGTACGCTACCCTGCTCGACACACTCTCGACTTGAACAACATTGTTGACGAGGGACTTGTGGACGATGAATCCGACACCACCCTGGGACTGCTGGTCGCCCTCCCGGTAGTAAAACAAGTTGCCGGATTTGAGGATTATCGAGTCCTCCCCCTCTCTTCGGACTTCAGACAATCCTATAATATCCCAACGCAACTTGCTTACTGCTTCTTCCAGCTCGATGATCTTCTCGTCGGTCCTCAAAGTGCGTGCGTTGTATGTTGCCAGGTCTAGTCGTCGGGGTTGGCAGCGGAATCTCTGCCGGAGATTCTTCGCACCCCCTGCCCTGCCGTTACCATGACCGCTGCCAGAGCCAGGAATAGCGGGGCCGCCGGGAACTAGGGGCCTTGGCCTTGTGTACCTATCCATGCAAGGTTTTGCCCGTAATGGCCGCGCTGGGCAGGCGTGTTGGCCATCGCAGGGCTAGACTGTTCGCACTGGTGTCGCTGCTGCCCGACACCAGCCTGAGTCATTTAAAACAGCCTAGCCAGTTTTGAATAGTTATACCGCCATTTGTCGGTCGCCAGAGCCTCGTTTGTAGACCAGCAGGGGGTACCACGGGCAGGTGAGGTTGACTGTTGGAGCGCTAGATGGAGGTGCACTCCCTTACCCCTTATTTGTATTTTTCCACATCCTTCCTTAATTCTTCGTATTTTTGTCTTTTATGCAGTCTAGCCTGAGCAAATTTTTCTTCATGCGTTTTTCTCATCATGGTGATTGGTGGTACCTAAAATCTGTATTTTGATTATATTTATATTCAAATACGAAGCACAACGATTTAAAACTGAAGGTAAATGAAGGTAAAGATAGTGAGGGAAGTGAGATTTTGGCATTTTTACCAATTTATCAGCGTATTTTAAAAAGCAATAAATATAAATAATAAACTACATACTCACATTGTTTAAAGTTCAATAAAGAAGATAAAATTATTAAGATAAACTAGTTACTTACCCTAAAATGCTTATGACGGTAAAGAGTGATTAGTCGTGACAAACACCATCCGAAAAAGCGTACTTCCCGGTCTCGCGATGTAATGTACTATTTCAGCTGAGAGAGTTCCATTTAGCGTGACAAGACTTGACGTCCATGATTTATAATAACTAGGACTACCTAGTTATTATATTTAAACTATTTGTTATTAAAACTATTTCAGCTATAAGTTTTGTTCCCTAATAGGTATTGCTTGCATACAATTATTTCTAATGGACTCTTTTATATTTTTTCATTTGAGTAGGTTATAGGTATAATAAATAAAAAACATCAACCCAAATATCATTTACAATATTTTTTTATTCAATATAATAATCTTAATAAATCCAAAATATTTACACAATACAAAAACATACTATATGACCTCGATCAACGACCCATCCCGCTGTTGTATCTATTAACTTCACGATTACAAGAACTAAGTCAGGTTTAACTTCTACACTATTCTAGACTGAAACTTCACTATTTAACCGCTTCCGTTTAAATAATGTATTATACATAGCTCAATGACGAAAACACAGACTTAGGGTGCGTACCTATCAGCTGAAGCGGAGTGGAGTGGAGGTGGTGGTGGTGGATTAAATATATTGACGTGGTTGCATTATTGCGACATCTCTAAATAAAATAATCTTATCGGAGTTCCCATAAACCATAAACAGTTGATCATCAAAATAAATTAAATTATTAATATGTGTATAAGTAGGTATACTCAGGAAGCGGCCATCTTGCATAACCTTACAATGTATTGCACATCCTTAAGCGCGGGACATACACAAGAGGCGACGGTCGCGGGTGAGGCCGCTTCTTTAATTTTTCATACAAAATGTATATGTCAGCGTAAGATTGTGAAAACCGTTAGATTGTAATCTATCTAGCCAGATTGCAAACTGTCGAAAGATTACAATTTAACGCATTATTTTTCGGTAGATTGTAATCTGTTAGATATATTAAACCTATAGAACCTAATTGTCGGCCGAGCACTACCTAATTATTTATGTCGAACCCCAAGCTAACCTACAAGAAAGAAACAAGAAAACGTAAATACAATTAATATTACAAAAATTTACACTCGGAACACTGAACGGTTTACAATCTGTCGACAGTTTACACATTCTATCGAGATAAAAAGCGTGGACGTTTCTTTCTTTCTTACTTCCAAGGCCACACCGCGTCTCTCGTTTAAATCCCGCGCCGTAGGTATTTTTTACCTCGAACAATAAGTCATACTTTTCACGTAAAATATTTGAAAAATTCAACACTTTTAAGCCAATATATAACATAGGTACAACAATTATGTATCTACGTCGAATAAGACACACCAAAAGTGGTTTAAAACCTGAAGATACAATGTAGGGCTGCTAGGATGAAGACACATTGACGCAGAATGTAGCGATGCATTTTTTTAATATCTTCCAAAACGAATTGCTACTAGAAACTGTGAAAAGCAAAGTAAAAGACGAGAGGACATATATTACTATTAGTGCTGAGGAGTCTAGCCATTTTTTCATTTATTAATATTTTAGTGTTGGGGTATAACTTTTTTGCAAGGTTTTAACTTATAACATAACATATAGAAAGTACTGATATATTATATTGTATTATTAATCATAATATCACAATGAATATTGTGATTCTTATTTCATTTACCCGATTTTTATTTTTTCAGAAAATTTTAGTTTAAAAACAATAAAATACATCGATTTAATTTACCCAACCATAAAGAAAACTATATTATGTATAATAACTATTATTATATTAACAACTAAATATTACATTACTACATTGTTAGAACAATATATTATTATTACATTGATGATGATGATGATGATGATGATTTTTTTGTTTAATTTACAACTTTTACACAAAAATTTAAATGCAATTTACATGAGTTCAAATTATATAATTCAAGAAACAGTGAGTAAAATGTAATAATTCTACTGTTTTCCTCGCCTTATTTAAAAGGTAAAAAATCGCACGTAGATCCTTGGAAGAATTCATAACGACGCGATGCGATAGATAATAATCGCAACCGATATCAAAAGATTAAAGTAAAAATCAAAATCACGAAATCTCCAGATCCAAAAGACCAAGAGAGCTAGAATTTAGTACCGAAAAGGATTTAAATAAATTCAGGTTTCAATAAGAGAATACGTGATATATTACTTAAAAATGACAGGTAATTAAATCTGGCCGCACATTATCATAAATTTCTCACAGAAAAGTATCCGGACATGCGCCGTTTGGCACTCTGCTCATACAATTTGTAGTTTAGTCGGACTTTAAAATTAGATACAGCTAACTATCGTTTCGTGATTTTTATTTGGCAATGTAGGTGCTAAATTTTTGACTTACTTATCTGACCAAGACAAATTTTACATCATAATAACGCTTAAATAATATATTCTAAACGCCATACGATAAAAAAAAATCGTTTCGTGAGTTGCCACTGAAACTCATATACGTTTATTGAAGTTTTGAAACGTCAGTTTACTGCATCTTATAAAAAGTCCAACTATTGAACCCGTTTCACGAAAGAAGACTACTAAAAAATATCTTAAACCCAGGTCTCGTGGCAATCATTGGAACCATTGGAATTTTACATACATTAGTTGCATTAACAACAGCGCTGCCTCTAGGCGACTTCTCTCGTGTCACGAATTCTAGACCCATCAGAATATTGCCGGGTCGAATGTACGCTTCTAATGTTCGTTAAGTGAGAGGGACAGAAATATCTGACAATATGCGGCCGTACTTAATGTCTTATAGGCCTATTACAATGCACTTATCACAGGGACCCTTACACTTGAATCAGTGTAGTGTAATAAGATTTAGGGAGAAAGGGTCCCTAAAGTGGTCCTTATTGCTGTGTAATAAGCCACGCTCACCCTTTCCACAGGGGCCCGTGAAAAGTGCAGTGTAATAGCCCGTTTACGAGTATGACACGCACACATAAAAAATATGGAAAATTCACGCACACATGCGTAGGCACCTATCCGTACACGACAACGGAGCAGCCAATCCGACGATTTAAAATAAAATGAAAAAAACATTATGTATATCAAAATAATATTATTATAATTTCTTTATAATACAATAAACAACTTGATTCATACAAACATACACGTACAGTGCCGTTAATATCTACATGATTCCCATGAAGAATAGAGACCTTAGTAAAAGATTTCACATCTCACCAACGCAAAAAAAAAAACAAGTGACAAAACGTCATCGTTAAGGTAAAATAGACTTTAATCACCTTGTTTTAATGCTGAGTTCGTCAATTCGGCTCTCAACGCACAAAGCTTGTAAAATAAAATCGGCCATACCGAATCCTCGGTGGGGCACTGATGGTAGATGTATGGACGAACACGAACCTTAACACAGGAAAATTAGGTCTCTTTTACTTTGATATTGGAATGTTTTGACTCTCGAATTCTATCAACGTTGTCGAGATGAGCAAACTGTTACTAAGACAGTGGTCTAGTCAAAACAATGGAGCTGCTTTAATGAGGCGTCTTTTGCAAGTTGAAGTATAGTCCCACCGACGCATCTGGCCCGGTGGCCAAAATTGGATCTAATTTTTATGAATGTTTATTTTTTAATAATAAATAGTAGCAACAATGTCATCGGGTCAGATAAGACTGTGCGGGCGCTCTATCGCGTTTGTACAGCGATCTCAAACAGATTCAACTCCGAAATTAAGAGGTGCGATTATGTAATAATTGCCGATCAAATCGTTAAAGGTCGGCGTCAAAGTAAAATAAACCATAAAATCATGGTATTAGAGCTCAATTTCGTGTATCCATTATCACACGTTTAGGTATGTACGATACCCTAAACGTATGAGAATGGATACACGAAATTGATAATTATGTAATGTTTATAATATATAAGGTATATATGCCTCATATTATGAAACATTACATAATCTTTAAATGCATCACAATAAGATATTATATCATCTGTGCTGATAATACATTGGACTGAATTCGTTGAAAAATCAAACGGCTTCATTCTTTTGAATGGACCCAAACAGACCATTGCCAAACCATGAGTTTCGCATTCGTGTGAGTGAAACCAAACGACGTTGAGGCGTATTATATGTTCGGAACACTGACGTCAAAGTAAACTGGACCCAAACGCCCTTGACTTAAAGTCAAAAATTCAGTACCATCGATATTAACTTCGCAACATTTCCGCTCTTAGAGCACTGTGATATACCTTCAATGAACAAAATATACCTCTAAAACAAGACAGTTAAGGTTGTTTTTACTTTAACGCCAAAGTGTATCGACGCTCGATTACGCTCAACGTCGTCCGTATGATTTAAAATCTTGGACTAAGGGCACAGGACTCTTGACTTACAGCCCGAGTCTACTACAGCCATTAAAAAATGAATGCCGCTGGCGTATATTTTTTATCCATGGAAGGTTTGCTATGTAAGTAAAAATAACATTTAATAGCAAACCTTCAATGGATAAAAAATATAAAATGTCAGTGGTTTTCATTTTTTTATAGCCACTGAGTTAGAGAATAGGAAGGCTGTTACGTCTCTCTGTCTTTAGGATGCCTTTCCACCAGATGTGCTACGTTACTAAGCTACTGATGTGTCTAACCCACCAATGGGAGCGCTTTATCTAAGATCTCGCGATGTAAGCCATGAAAATCCACCACTACAGCCCATTAACGTCCCACTGCTAGGCACAGGCCTCCACTCTCATAGGACAGAGGAAATTAGAGCGTAGACCCACCACGCTGCTCCAATGCGGGATGGCGGGCTTTAACGACTATTATCATGTTAGTGATAATAGCCGGGACCGACGGCTTAACGTGCTCTCCGAGGCACGGGGGTGAAACCCCGCCAACCTATGAAAATCACCAACTACTAATAACGTAGCACATCTCTGGTGAAAAAGTGCCCTTATTCCGTCTCTTCGTACCTATGAATAGCCGGTGCCAATTAAATAGTCGCGTCTGAAGTTGACCGCAGGACGCGGTATTTTAGCATATTTTCGCGCGTAGGATGTACGTTGATTTTAACAGTTTGTATGAGAGCTGAACAAACAAACACTCGCAACTGAGCTCAGAGACGACTATTCGATTAGTGCCAACTATAGAATTTATTATACGGACTATTGCCTTATATCCATTCCAAATAGACAGTAAATCCTAACCAACCAGTATACTATGGAAATTAATAACTGAAGTGAGACCTTAAGCTAAAGAAAAACAACGCCGATCGCCTATCGATATAACTTGATACAAATAATTTTCTTTTAAAGTATAATATTATAATTATTCAATATTTATATTCTTTACTCGTTACAATTACAGTTACAAATAAGTTCATGTAATCCTAAGTATCGCATTATATTTAGCTTTCGTTTACACTCTGCCAGCGCGCTCCTGTACTAATGGACACTATAATACGATTGTAATAAGACTTATACCACACTAGGGCCTTAATAGTTTTTAATGATCTTTCTAAATCAAATCATCCTGAGTTCTTAGAGCGGGCAAACACTAGTATTATGAAGCAGTTATGGATCATGACTGCTTCAAATCATAATTCAAACTGCCACTGAATATACAACTACATTCTTCATTTCATACACAAGACATTTCTTGAGCAATCGTAACTGCTCTAAGCAGTCGTTCGACCGAACAATCGTCGAAATATACACTCGTGAGAGAGTTTAGTGCAGTCAACGCTGGAGTGCTCAGGCATTATAAAGCATATTTCACGCAATAATAGAGCAGCGAGGCAGAGTAGTGATCAGATTAGGAATGCTACCTTATACAACGCACATTTTGGAAGTGAATATCACTCTTCGACTCCACAAGGCGTGATTATAAATTAGCACACTGTTCTGCCCACAAGTCAGCCTGAGTACTCTCATGTGAAACGGGCCCTCTAAGCAAAACTAGTCGGCGACTCTTAGAGCAGTTGACAACGACTGCTCAAGCAGTCGTTGTTTAATGATTTCAAGTTTTTAGTTTGATCAATATCAATTGTTAAATAAAATAAAATTATACATATTAGAGCTCTAATAGGTTACATTACAAGATATAATTAAAACAATTTTACAAATTACGATAGTATACGTCCTCCCCCTATTTAATCTAAAATTATAAAAAAATAAATAAAAAATATTTTATTGAAACATAATAAACAATTTCATTTTAGAATCAAAATTGCTTCTGATTCACATACGATTAAAATATCTACCTTATATCATAATATACAGAATTGGAACATATTATGGAACTAAATCCAATAAAATATTATGTTGCTAATGTATCTGACCAAAATTGATTTGACCAATATTAATTATGGTTCTCAAAGCAAACTGTCTAACCTCGGCCAAACTATTGAAGCAAATCCGACAAAAAAAATCGCACTACTTTTGGCCGTGGTAACTTGGCCTAGTTAAGTTGCCCATATCATATACCTTAGTTTCTTAGGATATTGGTGCTGTCACATAGCGTCTTATAGCGTCCTATAGCATCGGAACAAAATGGCATTTTTAACACCGTTCTGTTTAGATGGCATTGCTTTATCACGAGACTATTAGTCTAGGCAATAAAGCTAGTTGACCCCAACAATAATTCCTTAGGCGACGAAACTTTATAGTTATATGTATAAAGTATCATGACTTAAAGGTATATTATAAATATCCAATAAAAAAACAGAAAGGACGTAAGATTTTTATGCTATGCCCTATTGTTAAAGCAGGAAGGTACATTATCGCGTAAACGCAGTTTAGATTTGATAATAAGATCGGTTGAACTATCGATGTTCTGCATGATTATTTCATTTTATATTTCGGTTTTGAGTGTAAATATACTACCTTCTATTATTTTTAAAAGAAATCGAAAAAATATTCAGTCATAAATATTTAATTTTAGGTATAAATACCTAACTTCCGGAAGTTTTTTTGTTGGATATTTTTGTAAAACCCAGCCAAGTTTTGTCGACTGAGGATTCGGGGTCTCCATACAACAAACTGCCCCATTGCAAAAACTATATGGGTTAAGACAATGATTGACCAATCGATATCTGGATTGCGCTTGGCAGCCAAGTTGGCTCCTAATTACTGTTAGTTACCAGCGCCAATACTTGTACGTCGGAAGATAATTTTATGTGTACTGAGAAAGGACAGGTCAAGCAAGGTTTGACAAAACGATAGCTTGAAATATGCCCGTCAAATCGTACTAAATTACAGTTAAATACAAAACAGTTTACATGTCGGGACATAACATCGGTATTGTATTGTATACTTGTTGGTCATACAATAAGTGAGCCACTCGAGTGAAATGTCATATTCCTATTTTACATCGCACTTGAGGACCAAGCCACCACGGCCAATGTTGTGCTCGAGGGCAAGGTTGGACCAAGTCAGCTTGGCCAAGTTACCACGGCCAACCATGTGCTCGAGGGCAAAGTTGGACCAAGTCAGCTTGGCCAAGTTACCACGGCCAATGATGTCCTCAAGGGCAAAGTTGTACCAAGTCTGCTTGGCCAAGTTACCACGGCCAATGTTCGGTCGTTCGGGCGAGAATGTGTATATATAGTGTCTATTAGTAGCAGGGCGCGGGTGTAGCGGGCGATATAATTCATTATGAATAGCCTACCTCAGCCCCCGCGCACGCCCTCCAACTGTTGCCATTTTGTCTGGAAAATACAAATGAAAAACTTTGGAGGAAAACGGGAATTCCATAGTTTGGCTTTTGAGTATTTTTGTTACGAATATTTTTATTTTTTTTATTTTTTTATCCACTACAAAGTTAGCCCTTGACTGCGACCTCACCTGATGGTAAGTGAAGATACAGTCTAAGATGGTAGCGGGCTAACCTGTTAGGGGCATGGCAGTTATATTAAACCTATACCCCTATTCGGTTTTTACACGGCATCGTACCGGAACGCTAAATAGCTTGGCGGCACGTCCGGTCCGGTACCGGTCGGCCGGCGAATAAAATCAAAAGGTTTTCGTTTGGTTAAGGTTTCTCGTTTGATATATCTGTCACCAGCTTCCTGCATACCAGGCAGAGAAAAATGCTTAAATTTTCGTAACAGATTTTTTAAGTATTGGATAAAAGTAGGCATTACTTTTAGGCTTTACTACTAGAACAAGAAGCATAATTCGCTATTATCCATCAAAGCAGACAAATCTATGTGTTACAAAATGTAGCTTCCGATATTCACCGCCCAACTCAATTAAATTTAAAACAATAATTGTGCATTGTCGAGTCAACATCTCTTGAGCATGCTCCAGTGTCTTAGTGAAACCTCAGTTGAGAATAATTTGGAAGATTTGTGTGGTTTTGTGTTGTGCCGGTGAATATCGCAAGCTGCATGTCTAGATTGCTCTGCTTTGGCGGATTATAGCAAATTAAGCTTCTTGTTCCTTGATGATTTTTCAAGCCTGTTAAGGTCCAGCAGCAGCTCCAACGAGCACGCGGAACGTTTTCAACTGTATCTATTGTTAGATAGAGGTAACCTTAATTATTCTCGATTAAATGTACGTCAGCGCCGCCGCACCCGCTCTTTGGCAACTTTTGTGTGACGTAAGTGTGACTGCAGGCACAGAATGGACAGGAACATAGAATGTAATAATTTATGTCCGCTGGTCAATGACGAAGACTGTCGGAACGCATTCCTGGGCTATGCTGTTGAAGTGGTCAGGAAGGCGGCCAGGGCCAACGTGTCCACCATATAGGCGTAGGATAGGCTACTGTTTAAGGTTTAGGTTAGGTTAAGTTACTTGTTATTAATAAAGCCGAAAGTCCAAAACAAAAAAAAAATTGGACCGGCAAGTTGTGATTAATTATTGCCTACAAAAACTAATTGGAAGAGTAAAGGTTGCTACATAATTAATAGTAGCAGGAACTGACGAAAACGAAAAAGTGTGTGTGTGGGTGTGGGTGGGTGGGTGGTTGGTTGTGCGTGCGTGCGTGCGTGTGTGTGTGTGTGTGTGTCTGTCTCGTCACCTGCGGGTATCACTTGCAGCAGGAGGAGGAACGCGGCGCGTCGGCGTCGTTGAGGCGACGCGCGCCGCCCGCCGCGCCGCCGCCGCCGCTCTCGCTCTTTGGTAACTTGTTCGCTGCAACAACACAAACACTTATAAACTCGACCAATACCACCGTGAGATATCGAACTTTTCACATAACAATGTCAATGTACTGAGGTACTTCGATCTGGATTACTCGAACTCAACCATGCCTCTCTGAGCAACTTTAGCCAGCTCGTAGCGGTTACGACAGTGTAAACTAGATGGCGCTTATTGTATCTACATCACGGGATCGATAATCGACTGAAAAATTACAAGACACATGCAAGCCTGAATCGCGATATCGAAGTTTCCTGAGAATAGCGCTATAATTATTCAGTAAAAACTTACAACAGTCGAACCAGAAGGGTCCCTGGGCATAACACATAACACATCAAGATCTTCCTATTGGCGTGGACGAGTAGACATCACTAACTCGTCCCAGAAATTCACCGATGGCTAGGAATATGTCGTTGACGTTAATGGCGGTCTTGACGCTGGTCTCCATGAACAGCAGCCCGTTCTCGTCCGCGAAGGCCTGCGCCTCCTCGAACTCCACTATGCCCCCTCGGCAAAGCGAGCCAACTCACCGATAGCTAGGAATATGTCGTTGACATTCATGGCGGTCTTGGCGCTGGTCTCCATGAACAGCAGCCCGTTCTCGTCCGCGTAGGCCTGCGCCTCCTCGAACTCCACCATGCGCTTGGCGGCCAGGTCGCTCTTGTTGCCCGCGAGCGCAATCACGATGGAAGGCGACGCCTGCCTCTGGAGTTCCTTCACCCAGTTCTTTGCACGCCCGAATGTGTCCTGGAATCAAACCAAAATGGGCCCATTGTGAGTTCAACCTGAGCGAGCAAAGAAACCCACAACAAAAGTTGGTCTCAAAGTAGAAAAGCAAGCTGTAGGTAGTGATTTTTATAGAGATTTAAGCCTGGCTATTTCAGTCGGGAAAAAAATCTGTTTCCCGGCTTTACAAACAGAAGCGAGAGTAAGCGACAAAATGTATGATTGATTTCATAGAACATATTCTGGTCTAATGCGGCCAGTAGTCTTGGACTTGGACTACCAGTGTGCGAGATCCCATAGGGTACCTGCCAACTGGAACAGGGCAGTGCAGTCAAAATCAAAGTATATTGTATCAAAATCTATTCATAATTGGTTGAACACAGTACACCATCTGAACGTCAGGTTTACAAAGTATACCCGGCTGAGTTTGTTGTGAGGTCTTTTCAGACCAGGGCGCGTTTGGAAACCTAATTGGACGTCAATAAGTGTAGAGTGTACCTAAATTGAATAAATATATGTACTTTGGATTTGAGTTTGAGTTATAAGACGTGATAGTGAACAAAATTACGGTAATTAATTAAATTAAAATTACGGTATCTTAAAACTAAAGCTACGACAAGCGACGAGTAACGGACATTTTCTTTGGAGTCTAACGATCTGCTATGATCACAGCTATGTGGGTTTGACCCACATCCGTAGATTAGCAACGTAGCACATGTATGGTGGTCACGCACCCTTGATGACGCATTTCTCGAAGGACCACTCAAATTTTTATTGAAGTGAAAACTTCTTTAAGCGCGTTGAGCACTTTTTAGTAGCGGGTAAAAATGTGGAAACGCGTGACCGACACCTCGCTTTGCTACGAAGACGAAAGGTCTTAAATATAAATAAAGTACATTCGTAATTAAACTTTAAAGCCTTAGTTTTAAAGTTTCATTTTTAAGTATTTAATTTTTATTATTATTATTATTATTATATTATTATTCTTCTTTTTTTAATGAAAAAAAAATATTATATAATTAAAAATATATTTAAATATTCGTTTTCACTTTTATCGGCAATATGTTTGTATTGTAGACAATACAGGAGATAACTACAACATTTCAGGTAAGTATAAAATGATAAGATCGGTTTTAAGTTAGGTATAACTCAAAACATGTGCACACATCGTGACCTATACACAAAATATATAACATAAATAGAAAAGACTAGTGGATGAATGAATGTGTTTTTTTTGAAATGTTGAAAGGCGGGCCTTTTTCTCCAAAACATCTTTGAACAATTACTTTGTTTATTTCTAAGTGTACAAGAAAATTGCAACTTTTTTAGACATAACTAATACTTTAAAGTGTTATTGATCTATTCGGAACAGGGCTTTGCCCGAGCGCGGTGTCTGTGAACTATCAGACAGTGTGTTGAGTTCGCAGATAACGTATCACTGTCGGTGCGGCTGTTCAATATAAAAACAACAGCTGCAAAATAGTAAAGATTTCGCTTGTTTACATTTAAAATTAATTTTAGCGGTGAAAGCAACGACTCCTTTATGTGATGGTCAGAAATCTTAAATTTTAATAAATATTATATCGCAAATCTACTTGACAGTGACAAACTTCAACGGATAGATATTTTGTGTAGCCTGTACAGCCTCACGACTATTTTTATTTTAAACTAGCTGATGCCCGCGACTTCGTCCGCGTGGATTGGATTGTTTTTAAATATACGGGATAGAAAGTAGCCTATGTGTTATTAGCTATTGCAGACTATAACCTATCTCTTTGCAAAATTCATCTAGGTCCATTTTGTAATGGCGTGATTAACAAACATCCATTTGAGATTTTTTGGTTCCCGCGGGAACTCTTTAATTTTCCGGGATAAAAAGTAGCCTATTTGTTATTCCAGACTATAATCTATCTCTGTATCAAAGTTCATCCAGATCTGTTCAGCCGTTCTGGCGTGATTGAGTAACAAACATTCATTTGAGGATTTTTTGGTTCCCGCGGGACTTCTTATAATTTTTCAGGATAAAAAGAAGCGTACGTGTTATTTCAGACTACGATCTATCTCTGTGCCAAATTTCATCAAATCAATCCGTTCAGCCGTTCAGGTGTGATTGAGCGTCACTCGTTCGTATGGCATAAGTTTTTTTTCAATTCCCACAGCACTTCGTTATTTTCCGGGATGAAAAGTAACCTATGCCACTGTCCAGATCCTCAACTATACCTATGCAAAAAATTACGTTAATCTGTTGCGGCGTGATTGGAGGACAACCTATCTATTACACGTCCTTGGGGATACAATTTACAAAAAAATGTTAATCAGGTATTTCTCCATTTCAAACCGAAATTCCAAAAAACCCAACCAAGTTACCAAAAATTTATGTTATTGTTGTTGTTATATTAGTTTAATGGCTCTAACTTAAAAATTAATGACAGACTTTCTTACAAACTTTGAACCCCTATTTTACCCTTTTGGGAGTTGAATTTTGAAGAACTGTGAGACACGTACTTCTTTATTTTTTACCGAAAGTCAAAACACTAAGCTTCGTTTATATAACTTGAGCAATATTTTGAGAAATTAAAGACTTTCATATACAAACTTTCAATCCCTATTTTACCCTTTTGCGGGTTGAATTTTGAAAAACTGTGAAACACGTATTTCTTCATTTTTAACTCGCGGTTTATATACCAAGTTTCATGGCTATAATTTGAGAAATGAAGGACTTTCATTAAAAAAATTCAACCCTTATTTTACCCTTTTGGGGGTTGAATTTTGAAAAACTATGACACACGTACTTCTTTATTTTTTACCAAAAGCCAAAATACTAAGCATCGTTGATATCACTTGAGCAATATCCTGTGAAATGAAGGCCTTACATACCAACTTTCATCCCCTATTTTACCCCTTTAGGGATCGAATTTTCAAAAACTGTGAAACACGTATTTCTTCATTTTTAACTCGCAGTTTATATACCAAGTTTCATGGCTATAACTTGAGAAATTAAGGACTTTCATACAAACTTTCAACCCCTATTTAACCCTTTTGGAGGGTGAATTTTGAAAAACTGTGACATAAATACTTCTTAGTTTTTTACCAAAAGCCGAAACACTAAGCTTTGTAGATGTAACTTGAGCAATATCTTGAGAAATGAAGGACATTCATACAAAATTTGAACCCCTATTTTAACCCTTCGGGGGTAAAATTTTGAAAAACTGTGACACACGTACTTCTTTATTTTTTACCGTTAGCCAAATTACCAAGTTTCGTTGATATAACTTGTAAAATATCTTGAGAAATGAAGGCAATTCATACCAATTTTCATCCCCTATTTCACCCCTTTAGGGGTCGAATTTTCAAAAACGGAGAAATACGTACTTCTTGATTTTTAACTCGCAGCTCATATACCAAGTATCATGGCTATAGCTGTCATAAAAAAATTCAACCCCTATTTTACTACTTTAGGGGTTGAATTTTGAAAAACTGCGACACACGTAATTCTTTAATTTTTATCCAAAGCCGAAATACCAAGTTTCGTTTATATAACTTGAGAATATCTTGAGAAATGAAGGACTTCCATGCAAACTCTCATCCCCTATTTCAACCCTTCGGGGTTAGAATTTTTAAAAACTGTGAGACACGTATTTTTTCATTTTCAACCAGTAGCTCATATACCAAGTTCCATGGATATAACTTGAGAAATGACGGACTTTCATACAAACTTTTACCCCCTATTTCACCCCCTTAGTGGAGGAATTGTGAAAAATCCTTCCTTAGTGAGCGCCTACGTCACAAAAGGAACCTACTGTCAAAATTTCAAGTTAATAACCCCAGCGGTTTAGGCTGTGCGTTGATCCCTTAACGATTTTATATATATATAATAGATTGTAGCTTAAAGTCCGTTAAACGTATCTAACCCCGTGACAGGGTCGCTAGTACCTATTGAAAATAAAGTAAATACGAAATCTTAACAGGCATAAAAATTTGATCCAATATTGTCCACCGGGTCAGATAAATTTGACGGGCTGTACATTAAATGGATTATATGAAAGATGAGAGTGGATTACTTAACGTTCTTATATTGGCAACACTGATGCAACATAAAACGATAATATATTTTTATTCAGTGGGTTTAAATTCCTAGTACATCCGGAAACTAACCAAATGTTTTTTTTTAATTTGCCGCCATCTTGCAATCTCAGCTATACTTATTTTGACTTTTCACTAGACAGGCTATACTTATTTCGTAAATGCGAACGCACAGAGTAGATTATATATACTGGTATAGAGTTGCTACTCGACTTTCCATGTACAGCGACATCTATCGGGAAGTTGTCCAACTAAAATATGTATATAATAACCATAGCACAATGCTGTAGTACTTTATATTACAAAGTGTATTGTATAATAATTTATCTTAATTATTACAAGATCACCTAATTCTGCAACTACAGAATTATGTGACCTTGTAATAATTAAGATAAATTATTATACGATAAACACAAACTATAAAGATGTTCAGATGTTAGTAAATGAAACGCATGTTGATTATTTTCTCTTATATTCTCAATTACAAAAAATATACATAAAGTATAACAATTATTCCACAGTTTCATGTTTTCACATCGTACACACTTAATACACACTCTTTTAATATAGTTTCGCATTGTAACGAATTTATCACAAAAATAATAATTTTGTCCACCCGGCATCCGGCATGCCAGAAAACGTCAATGTCTCAATGTCAATGTCGAATTTTAAACTTTAAAATGGCGGCTGTCCACGTTTGGAAATTAAAACACAAATGTTTCATTAACCTTCTAACTCATTGCACTAAACTTAATTTATAACAGATAAATCTTTATAAATTATCTAAGATAACTCATATTCTGCTAAAAAAAAAAGTTTTATATATTATTACCTTTGTGTTTATATAAATGGCAAAATCATTAATTTATCTAAAACATAAGCTTCTGAACGAACACTTAGTTCAGCGCCATCACAGACCCTGATCTCAGACTTTTATGTATACATACTTTCAGTACAAGATAAGCGCCATGAGCGCCATCCTTTAGGGAGTTGTGGAACTAACATCCCCATACAACAGAAAAATGTTCTAAGTGCAAAGGCCCTGTGCGAACGTCTGTTTGCCTGCCTGCCTGTAACTATATCAAGTCCATTCGGTTTTTATCAGATTTTTTTTTATTTAGTACAGAAAACTTACAGCTACAACAGAAATGGAAACATAAATAAAGAATAAGTATAACGCCAATTACAAGTTTTCACAGATAGAATTTACATGATTTAAAAATAGCTCGCAAAGGTGGAAAAATAAATATTAATATATACTACATAGGAAGTAATTAAAAAAATAAATAAAAAGCTTATAGTTAGGAAGATGAATGAATACAAGAGAAAAACCAGAGTAAACTAATAGTAGGAAAAATTTAGACATTATCAATTATTAAGATCAAGATTACCAGCCAGAAAACTACTTCAACTCAGGCTGTGAGAGGCAAAGAAATTAGGGAAAATTTATATTATAGATAGCTAGGAATTGAATTGAATTTGACTTGAATCCCAGAGAAAACCAAGGAATTAAAGTATTCAAAGTGATCGATAGTGTATGTATACCTACAACAGTTGTATTGCCACAGTCCAGCCTTGAACTCGCGAAGACTTATGCGTGTTCTAATACGATTGCGAGTCGCGCCACCGCCACGCAGCGGCTGGGGGCGGCGTATGGCGACCAAAATAATATCGACAATCGGCATACCATTTTTACACGTTTACATTTTTTTTTTGGAAAAAGGAAAAAGAAAATCTCAAAAGGAAAAAACGGTACACCATTTTTACACGTTTACATATTTTTTTTGAATAAGAAAAAAAAAATCTCAAAAGGAAGAATCGGTATACCATTTTTACACGTTTACATTTTTTTTAGGGTTCCGTACCTCAAAAGGAAAAAACGGAACCTTATAGCATCACTTTGTTGTCCGTCCGTCTGTCGGTCAAGACCCATTTTCTCAGGAACGCATGGAGGTATCAACCTGAAATTCATATCAAACACTCAGGTCTACTGTCCCTTGGAGCTGTGAAAAAATCAAACTTCTAAGCCAACGCAATCAAAAGATACAGCCGTTTATGCTGCAAATTTTCGACACTCGCAAGGGAATCAAAACCTACAGGGAACCTCCCCGTGAACTCAGAATCTTGAAATTTGGTACGAAGCAACGTCATATAGCACAGATAAAGGAAAAATTGCGAAAAGCATAAATTTTTAGTTACATCATATAATAAAAATATTTTTAATAATTTTAAACTCACTACAGGTACGGAACCCTCGGTGCGCGAGTCCGACTCGCACTTGGCCGGTTTTTTAATTCCATTACAAGTTACAAGCCCTTGACTGCGATCTCACCTGATGGTGAGTGATGATGCAGTCTAAGACAGTAGCGGGCTAACCTGGTAGGGGTATGGCAGCTATATTAAACCAATACTTCTAATCGGTTTCTACACGGCATCGTACCGGAAAGCTAAATAGCTTTCTCGTCGGCACGTCTTTGGCGGTAGGGTGGTAACTAGCCACGGCCGAAACCTTCCACCAGGGAACTGGTCAGGGTGGTCAGGGGACTGGTCGAATTGCGACCACATTAACTTTTTAAGTATGTACACAGTACATAACTACTGCATGTAATGATTTTTTTTTGTACTACTGATTAATTTGATGTAAATTGTTGGTCAATAAAAATTCATTTATTTATTTATAGGTTGTCAGCAACCAATAACATTGGTATTTTTTGTGATCTTTTTAATTATGAAGAGCCCAGAGGTAATAGGTAAATTGTAAAGTGTAACTCTTAAAAATCAATGTTGTCATTTATGTGCTATATTAAGTAACATTGTGATGACGTCACACCGCATTATTGTCGTAAGTAGGCTTATTACGCAGGCATCCGAGAATATTTGTAAGCATTCATAGAGCGTTGTGGTATCAGAGCGAAGCGAGGTACAATAATTGCAACTTGCGCATATTCTTGCAGGTGTCGCAATTTACCACTGTGCTCTCGCTTTACATACTAAAATTGCAGAAATTGATGGTAACTTAACTTCGGCAGCGACTTTAACGAGATAGAGATCGTCTAATCTATTGCTACCCCTTTCAACGGGGAGTATTATGAAAGGGATAGCAATATAAAAGTTGTCATTTTAGTTTAGAGCTGGTGTACAACAGAATTTGAACCAATGTCCTACCAAACTCGGCCACGACGGCGGCCAAACACCATTGAAATCAGCCATCTATGCGGGAATTCAACATTGCACAAATGTGTGCGCAAACACAGGTTGTCTACAGCCTATGGGACGGAAAATCCGACACGACTGGAGAGAAATCGGGCGCAGGACGCCTTTACATGCTCTCCAGGGAGTGAAACACCGGCAATTGACGCAAACGTTTATAGAAGCGCGTTAATTTTTATAAATTTAGGAGCTTGTGCAAAATTGACGCGAACGTTTATTGAGCCCCGTTAGTTTTTTTATATGAAAGTCTCAAGTCAAAGTCTCCGTCTCAAGTATCCCCGTTTCCTAATTAAAATATTAGTACAGTTGCTTAACGAAATGAGACACTATCATATTCATACTAGTTCATATATTCATACTTATATAATAAATGAGTAAGTGAGTCTGTTTGTATGTCTGCTACGCTTTCACGGCCCATATTTTAACCAATTTAGACGAAATTTGGCAAAATTTGGACAATTAAGCAGTTCCCGCGGAAATCAAAAAAAACTTAATCCGAGCAAACGAAGTCCCTGCGACTTCGTTATCTCGTCTATACTAATATTATAAATTCGAAAGTTTGGATGGACGTGTGGATGTTTGTTACTCAATCACGCCCCAATGGCTGAACGCATCTGGCTGAAATTTGGCACAGAGATAGATTATAGTCTGGAATAGCACATAGGCTACTTTTCATCCCGGAAAATTAAAGACTTCCCGCGGGAACCAAAAAACCTCAAACCACGCAGACGAAGTCGCGGGCATTCGCTAGTAATACAAAAAAATTATAAAGCAAGTACTATAACTAATTATTTATCAATGCGAGCGTCATGCTCCAGACGTTCACCGATACTACAATGTGGGACATTCCATTCATAATGCGATGAACCCCATAATCTAGTGGTCCGCCAGTCTACAGTCCTAGTTGGTGTATATGTCACCGTAAGATTGCAAAAACAGTTAGATTGTAATGTAACTAGCGAAATTGTAAACTGTCGACAGATTGTGAACCGTTAAATGTTCTGAGTGTCAATTTTTGAAATATTCATTTTATATACGTTCTATTCTCTTTCTTGTAGATTAGGTTAGGGTTCGACATAAATAATCAGGTAGGGCACTTACGTTTTATCGGGTTAATATATCTAACAGATTAAAATCTAACGGATTTAGCAATTTTACGGTGACATATCTACCATATAACTTTACGTAGCACTATTACCTACTTAAGTTTAGTGGCATTTTCGAGAGACCCCAGGACAAATGGCGGTGGAGATTTAAACTTTAAACGTCAAGTTTTGTAAAAATACTGAAAATATGAAAATTTACAATCAACACAATTTCCTACCAACTAGGTTCTGCACATTTTACAAATATAATTTGCACGTGTGTAAATATAACGACGGCATAATGAAGGGCAACCCAAGCTGCCTGCAGCTTCTTACTGCGAACGCTCGATTACACTGTCTCTCTCTCTCTCTCTGCGTCGTATTCCTCATTACTGAGGGTCGTGACCCCTTTCCATTAATCAAATAATGGTAGGAGTTTTCTTGGGATAATAATGCGGTGGGTTCCCACGTCTTTCCGCATACGACTCGACTAAGAGTATATAAACTCTTCGTCGCATCGCAGTCAAGGGCTAACTTGTAGTGGATAAAAAAAACATTCTAAAATACAAACGTCTACAATATTAGAACAGCTGGGCGACCGCGTATCTCTGACAGCTACAGTGTAACGATCGCAATCACCTCTGATTGGACACTCTTCCACTATAGGATAAAATCCATTGACGCAGCAAGAATATCATAAATTCAGTCAATCACAGCAATTAATACTGTAACAATGATTGATGCAGAAGATACGCGGTCGCCCTGCAGTACGGATTTAAGCGATGGTAGTAAACCCCTACGAATTGATGAGTACGAAATATTCGAACGCCGCGTCGCCCTTGACCGAAGAGTCTTCGAGCGTGAGACACGAACGGTTGCACAAGGGTTAGATAATCGAGTAGTTAACACAGACTGATTTGTATGCTCCGATCAGCTTGTTTGCATTCAATGACAGGTTTTGACTGCGATCTCACCCGTAGCCCTATCCCGTAACAGTTGCAATCATTGTTACAATCACAACAGGGACGATGACTATATAAAAATTAATTATTTCGGACTGATTATTAAATAGAGATTACGATTTCGTTACACAATCGGGGGGTAGATGTGATGTAACCATTTTATCTTACTGCTGTTGGTGAATAAGCCCTTGCATTATAGTAATAAGCATTCAGCACTTTGATGGAAGCGGGCTAACCTGAATGGGATATGGTAGTTTTCTTAATTACTAGACTAGATTGTTCTCGCGACTTCGTGCGCGTGCAGTTAGGTTCTTGTAATAAACATGTTCTTAGCTCAAACCTATACCTACCGATATTAATGTCTGCTTGCTATAATTATATTTATAACCGAGTTTCTCGCTGGTTTTTCTAGGTAGGAATGGAATTACAAATCAGTGGTAGATTCACTTGACGATTTAAAAGTTTTAATAAGTTTGTTCGAAATTAAAAAAAGAGTTTATGAGTTTGAGTTTAATTAGTGCCATAAGGTGCAGAACTTACCTAAATTAAAATCAAGGACAGTAACACAAGAATGTGCCGCTATGAAAAGTGACGTTATCGGAAACAGAGGTTTTAGTGCAAAAGTCCCAAATTTAGGTATAGTACCCACTGCTCAGCCCACGCCACGGAAACTTCATTTTGGTCGATTTCTCACAAAAATATTTTAAAAGTCGTTTTGATTTTATATAGCGTGCAAACGAGCAGGCGGGTCACCTGATGTTAAGTGATTACCGCCGCCCATGAAAATTTGCAGCACCAGAGGAACCGCCAATGCGTTGCTAGCATTTGAGATATTTGTTTATCCGCCCGCCGTCCGCCGCCGGTTTATTTGCAGGTACGTGGCAGAAATGACCTGGAATAACGGTAGGTGAAAGAAGACCAGGCATCAAGGTGGTCAGGATGACATTTGCCTGTACATTTGGACTCTATCTTTTCAACCAACTTTGAAGATATGCTAAGAAGATCCCGAGGAAGAACATAATGTTTTATAAGATATTCAAAAAACCAATTCCACACGGACGAAGTCGCGGGCGTAAACTCTTGTTTTTTATAAGCAAAACCGGCATTTAAAATAGGGCAACTATATTGAAACGATGCGTGTAAATTCGGCAATTTTAATTCACTATAAAGATTGATAGACACCTGAGGGGACTAACAAAATGGACCAATTCCATGCAAAATTCACATTGAGTACATTACAATCATTCCAAGCAATAGTTTGCACGTGTGTGATATGCCTTACATTAAAGTGCTCTTTTAATTATTGTTAATTTTAAATATAGACCGTACCCAAAGAGGTTAAAAACACGCTAGGGCATTGAAAATATAAAATATTAATTAATTAATAAAGCGATACCTACGAATCGAGGTGAACGTAGTCACCGCTTAAAGACTGTACAGTCGATCAACGGACTAAGTAATCGTGCGATTTCCTACTTGAGAATCAGAGGCCTGAAATGAGCCAATGTAGGTTTTGTTTTTTAATAATGCGTACGATAAAAGAGCATGGATTTGTTCGCTCCAGCAATGCTAAGGACAGCGGTTACTTATGTATCAAAGTCTAGCGGAAAAAGTCAACTTGAATAAAAAAAACGTGCGGTGTCGTGGGAAAACAGATAGGAAGGAAGTTTATTACACAAATATTAATTTTAAGTTCTATTTTTACGAATTTTGTTGTCTTATTTTAATAAAAAAAATTCCAATATAAACCTTAACACTAAAGCATTAAAGTTTAATTTCGAATGTAGTATATTTATATTTAAGACCTTTTGTCTTCGTAAACAAGTCGTAACTAAAAAACACGACTGCCCTGCCAAAAAACTAACTTAAAAGTTAAAAATCTAAATTAATCTAGTTAAATAGAATCTAATTCACATTTTTATTAAATGATATTATGTTATATATTTTTGGAATCTACTCATCATTTCTAGATGATCATTATACAATAAATAAATAATGTTATTTTTGTTTTTTTTATCTTTAGTCTTTAATGGTCCCGCCACGGTCACCCCATCAATTTGTTTTTAAATTTTACGAGCCTATGTCACCCGGAATAAGCTAGGGTTTCTAACGATACCTCATTTATCAAAATCGGTTCAGGCATATAGAAGTTATTGTGGAATATACAAACTCACATACATAAATAAATGAACCCTAAAAACAATATACTCCTTTTTTCAGGCAGTCGTATAAAAAAAATCTTACTCATTTTCGTTACGGACTTTTTTTGCCGGCTAGGGTACCCCCTCCGCATCGTCCCATAAGGGAATTCTTTCCTAAAAAAATTTGAATTTGTGCAAGCGCAATATTTTTCTCGTCGCGAATCAACAGTCAGAATCGTACTGCGTACTAAACAGTAAGTACAAACAGTAGTAGCAGAAACAATGTTGGGGCCGACGCAGTGCGAAGTGGACTCGCGAATCTTAAATTCGTATGACTCATAGCGTGATAATGGCATTGTTTTTCTCGGGTTTCAATAGACGAGTATATGTCATGTCATGATCATTGATCATTTATGTTTGTGCAGCGAGTGTAACTTTTTTTGGTTTTAAAAAACTCATTAAGAAAATAGCCTACTGCTTGTTTTTTAGCTTAATTAAGCTTTTTATTTCCTTGGTTATCGTGAAGTTCTGAAAAGTGAACTTGATGATCCGGAGGATCAGAGGCCCAATTGTATAAGCAAATCGTATCTACTTAATCATTTGACAGCTTAAAACGTATGACTCGAATTCTTTAAGGTTGCTTCATACATGCTTTTTGACGTGCAGGCATCGATGAACTACTTAAACAGGTCGAATTACCTATCCGTTTGACATACGATTACGATTATATTCGGCGGGCAGGAAATTGTATCCCAGGGATCGACGGCTTGAGAACTGAGATAGAAGTAAGCTTCTATGGAACCAAAAATTAATTTCGATCATCGGTTGAAAAAATGGCAGAAAGACTCATTTGTATACATTTATAGCATGAATTTGGAAATATTACCTTATTGATTTATGTTAAGTGTGCCCTTAACCTTTGCTCAGTTGATCGAAAGACATTGAAAACTATATTAATTTATTCACAAGACTCCATACGATTCTTGTTATTAAATTAGTCTAATCCCCCACTTATATGTTTGAATAAATTTGAAACGATTCATTATAAATCTTGGCTTACTGGCAGCTTGGCAGGATATATAGATACTATGTAAATTTATTGCATGTACCATAAATAAATGATTATGATTTGAAATTTAAGGCGACGGATCCAAACTGAAATCCGAAAGGTTGATACACAATAAATATAATCTCCTCTTCTCAGCACAAGTTACGCTTGATTTGCTTGGGAAAAGGATAGTCAAAAAAAAATAATTAAAAAATGCAGCGTTTACCTGATTGGTGATGTCGTAGACTACGATGGCTGCTTGCGCCCCTCTGTAGTACATGGGCGCTAAACTGTGATACCTGGAAACATTATTAAACCGTTTATAGTCCAACCAACTTATCTAGCCCGGTGGCCAAAATTTGAACTATTATGCTTATAAAAGATAGTTCCAATTTTGAAGTGTTTTTGAAGTGAAACTTATTTAGAATCGTTGTGATTTGAAAATTCATGAAACGAAAAAGCGACACCAAAAAGAGACAAACATATATAGGATTTAGCCTGCGAGAGAATGAGATAGAATACCAGTTATATTTATCTCATTCTCTCGTAGGCTACTTTTCTGAAGTTCCACTTCTGTCATGTGTGAATTGCACACACACTTTTTTTGGTTAGTTAAGTTATAGTATAGATAAGTTTGTAGGACGGACTATAACATAATGTCCTTGTCTCAAATAATTTAACAGTGCATCCAAGAGTTTCTTGCAGGTTATATTCGGTTAGAAGGCCAAAAGGACATTATTCCCAATTCTTATAACTTCTTCTTTAAAACAATATCTACAAAATTTTAAATGACAACTCTAAATCTAGTGTTGCGGCTCTCCGCAGGGAGTTATGAAAGGACCAGCGATATAAATAGTTTAGTTTAGACACGGTGTACAGCAGAATTGACCTTTCAATATAATACTTGTAAAAAATATATTTGTGCGTCAGGGTTGCCTGACTGCTGCGATATGTTGCGGCTTTCTAATTCATTGACAAACATCTCAATTTCACATATTCATACAAATTAATAATTTCTTTATTTCCAATTAGGTATTTATTTATAAATGAAGGAAATAAAATATCTACATAACATTAAAATAACGTGACGATTCAAACCTGATCGTTTGACCGTGAATCGTGATTCACAGTTACTGTTTGTTAGCGGTGGTTCACACTGCATTATACTTACGACGTCGAGTTGTTACTACTAGCACAGCGTAAGTCATAATATTACGACGTCGAGTTGTTACTACTAGCACAGCGTAAGTCATAATAGTGTGTTTGTTAATTTGTACTTCAATCACGCCGCAACAGAGCGACAGATCGACGTGATTTTTTGTATTTAGTTGAGGATGCGGAGAATGAAAAATACTACTTTTCATCCTGGAAAATGAAGGATTTCCCCCGGGAATTAAAAAAAACTTAATCCATGCGGACGAAGTCGCGAGTTGGCGATCTTTAGGTATGCGGAATACGCGATGCACGTAACAAATAATCGAAAAGTTTGAACTTTTCCAGAATTTAAGCGGCACTCCAAACTATTATACACGCAATGCTCCGTCACACAGGAGTCAGGACTATGGCTCAACTAGCTGATGCCCGCGACTTCGTCCACGTGGAATAAGTTTTTTTTAATTCCCACGGGAACTATTTAATTATCCGGGGTAAAAAGAAGCCTATGTCACTCTCCAAGTCCTCAACCATACCCATACAAAAAATCACCTCGATCCGCATTTATAATACTAGCTGATGCCCGCGACTTCGTCTGCGTGAATTATTTTTTTTTAAATTCCCACAATTTTGCGGATTAATATAGTATAGCCTATGACACTCACAAATAATGTGGCTTTCGATTGGTACAGAATTTTCAAAATCGATTCAGTAGATCCAGTGATTACCCCCTACGACCACACAAACTTAACCCCTTTATAATATTAGTATAGATTAGTATGGTGTCGCTCCTCACAAAACTTCTTTATAACATTAAATGATAAATGATTTATTTATTTCATGTAGGACAACTTGTGCCACTTATGAAACGTTAAGACTCTACCACCGGTTCGGAAAGATGATTCTACCGAGAAGAGCCGGCAATAAACTCAGCAGTTGCTCTTTTCATAGAAAAGAAAAGGTTACAATACGTAGACAACACAACACATACGTTACAAGCATTACACTGACTTGTGGGACACTGGATGCGTGGCCGGTTGCTTCCATGCAACCTTTATAATATTAGTATAGATTAGTATGGTGTCTTTTTTTTTATCCACTACAAGTTAGCCCTCGCAAAACCTCTTTATAATATTAGTAAGGTAAAGATTAGTATGGTGTCGCTCACCGTTCCTGGCCGGCCGTGTCCCATATCTCGAACTTGACAGTGGTGTCGTCAAGGCATAATGTCTGCGTGAGGAACGCAGCACCGATGGTGCTCTCCTGATACTCGTGGAACTGCCCCTTCACGAAGCGCAGCACCAGCGAAGACTTGCCCACCGCCGATTCGCCCAGGAGCACCAGCTTGAACTGACAAACCTTGGTCTGGGGCGCGCCGTTCGGCCTCTGGGCCGCTGCGTTTCTGTTTGTTGCCATGTCCTGCAAACGATGTACTCATAAACATGGGACTTTTGCCTTGTTTTTACACTATAAAAAGAACCAATGCAACCGAAGCTCGACGTGTTGCAAAGCTGAAGGGGCAATAGATGTTGCCATGTCCTGCAGACGATGTACTCATAAATATGGGACTTATGCCTTGTTTTTACACTATATTATGTACTCGGTAGTTGCTCTTATGAAATAAATATTTATTTACAATTATTATATCAATGTATACATAAGTAACCGCTGTCCTTAGCATTGCTGGAGTGATCAAATCCATGCTTCTCTATCATTTACATAGTCTTCAACAGTATACATAATAAGCTTTATTCAGGAGCATACTTTTAATGGATTTCTTAAAAGACATTGTCCAAATTCGCCTAAGAATCAACAAGGAATTGAAACATACAGTAAATCTTAATTTATTTCGTACCTTAATTTTAATAACTAGAATTTAACGGACATAATAATAATAATGAAAAAAATGGGAATTTAATCGATTTTCCATCTTTTCCATCTGGAAACGTCAAGTAAGAGTAAGAACTAAAACAGTTTAAAGCGTTTAGATGACACGAGAAGGAAGAATAATATTGAAAATGGCTCTCTTAACGATACGAGCAGGAAACAAATATATTTTGTCTTAGTGTGAGAGTGAGATAAAATGCCATCTTTTCTATTTTGTTAGTGTTGAGATTGACAAAGACATTATTTTATAGGGATGGCAAAGGTAAAAACGATAAAAAAATCGATATTTTAAGCAGTACCGATAATTATTATCGAGTGAAAATATCGACTAACTTTATTTATCGACTTTATAGTATGGCTGTACCTGGTTTACTTTTCGTGACAATTGTGTGGTTGCTATTCTTGAAAATAGAAAGTGTAGTTCGAGAAAGCTGAGCTCCGTATAAAAAACGGCCATCTAGGTGGTTTATATTCCCATATAATTAAACCACCTGGGAGCTAATTAAATAACCTAAATCATGTGTCAACTCTAAATTAACTAACAATAAAAATCTAACCTCAAAATCAAAAATATTATCGATAGTATAAATTGTCTGTAGTGTCCGTTGTTTAAATTTACTTTCAATGGTATTTATGTGTGATTTTGAATTGGATAATGTATGTTTCATGACTGTTGGTTCTTAGGCGAACTTTGTATAGGCGATGGTCAATGTTCTTTGAAAACACTATAAAAAACCGATGTAACCGAAGCTCAACGTGTTGCATAGCTAAAGGGGCAATAGATGTTGCCATGTCCTGCTGACAATGTACTCTTAAATATGGACCTTTTGCCTTGTTTTTACGCTATATTATGTACCAATGTAACTGACTAGTATGGAATTGTAGTATTGTATGAAATAGTTGTGATATCATCAAATTTCAACGCACTTTTTTTCTAGCGATGTCGAGCGAAAAAAAGATGTCAATTTTAGATATTTTGTAAGACCCTCTATTTAATAGCAATCTGTAAGCAGAGGCATCATCCCTATTCAAATAGATGTAGAATAGTTAGATGTTGGTAGAGTAGACGTTGAGATCCTCAATAAAAGTGCTAGAACTTGCTAGAGGTCTTGTTAGTAGTTTAGCAGTTTGAGGGACTTATGACAGAAACGTATATCAGTCGATTGCAATTGTTAAGCAATGGGAGGTTCAAATTTGGTCTTTTCGTTTCCTCCGTGCCTAGGAGAGCTAAAAAGCTGTCCCGGTTATTATGACTAATATCTGATAATAATCATTCATCTGAAATACTCTTGATCCAATTGTATGTAGAAAGAGCTGGGTAATCAACAAAATATTATTATCCCAAAAAACTCCTGTACGATTGTTTATTGGAAAATGGTCACTAGTCATGACCCTCAGCAAGGAGGAATACGTCGCCTTTGAGTAATACTTAGATTCGTAGAAATCCATCATCGGTGAACTCTGACCAAATTCAACAGGGAGCAATTACCCAAAATTATACATTTTTAGGGTGGGAAACCTGGGTGTTAAATGCCAGCAGTCAGAACAGGGATTAATCTGGATGTATATCCCTCTTAGCTATTGCAGAATTGGAGAGCCTTCAAGCCCAGTACACACAAATGGATTCTATATTAACGGCGACCGTTTAAATAGATGTAGACCTATCCACACATCCATGGTTTCTGTTGCCTTAAGACATATTTACGAAAGATTACACAGTTCAGGCAATTATAATTATTGTTAGTGGGCATAGTGCCCTTTCAGGCACTTGGCACTTGCGCTTTTGCATCACTCGATTGCGAAACTTAGCCAGTGGACTCAATAAATATAACAACTCTTAGGTCACCTTCTCAAAATGTAACAAATTGTTGAGTTTATTTATTAGAGCATATCTATCACAAAGTTAATCATGGCAAATTTTTAAACCTATTTTTTTCCATAAAGACACAATGTAAGCAAAATACTACTATTCATACTTTTATGTGTTAACAGTTACAGAATATCAGTAATATAGGAATGAAGTACAAAATGAGAGGAATACAATTTTATCATTAAATCTATATATCATTATATTACTATAGCAAACAAAGAAGTCACATGACCTTGTTTCCTGTGTGTATTTTGTGTAATTCCTTGTTAAAAGAGTAAAGAAGTTTACTGACTTACAATAATTTAAATTGCTACAGAGCTGTATTTCTTCTTTCACTGTTTTAACATTGAGATGTTCATGAAGCTCACTGTTATATGCCAGGTGGCATTGGTTAATTGTTTTAGTAGTGAGTCTTTGTATTATTTTTATGTTGGAGGCACTAGTCAGAGCACTAAAGAATTTATCTATCTATCTTTATTTAAGTAATTACCCAAAACCTAAAGCTTTTGTGACTCACATGGAATATCACTGCACCGTACGCATTAAAACGCGCCGAATCTGATAACGTCAAACGTTATCCCCTTGCGTGAATGGGATACGTATACCTACAATATTTTACTAAAATGCAGCTCTTTCGGTGAGCGGGTGTAGTTACGTAGCATACGATTTCATAATAAAAAAATTATAAAATGTGATGACTAAGACTGTGTGCTTGCGCCTCCTGCGGCGAGCACGTTTAGCTCATCTTTACGTTCATAGACATCAGTACTATTAGTAGACTATTGTTTTATTCCACGTAAGATGGTGCTAACGTCTATTATTTGTATGCACAAACAAATAAACTTTTACAGAGCGCCATCTATTGACATCATTGTGAATAATATACCTCAACCTTATGTAATGCTATAAAAAATATTTTACTTCACATTTGCTTCTATGAGTGCCCCCCTAAAATAAAGATTTTTATAACTTTATAAGCCATCGGTTTACATAGTATATTTAAATTTGAAGTAAAGACGTTCAGTAATTCAGAAGCTATAAGGCTCTGACAGATGGACGGATGGACGGACAGACAAGTGCAAAATCACTCAAGTAGACTCAGAGACCTTCGCTTCGCTCGGTCAATTATAACTTATTTTTTTACATGAGCTGAATACTGCATAGAAGCATGTGTTATTTTGCTGATGTCCATAATAATGAATACTAAAACTAAACAAAACGAAACTAGAACTTTAAAATCAGGCATTGTCGAGTCAACATCTCCAACTCCATGAGAGAGTGAAACATACGTTGACAATAATCTGGAAGATTTGTATGGTATGGTGTTGTACCCGTGCGAATTTCTGGTTTATAGGGCGGTGAATATTGCAAGCTGCCAGTGCAAGATACACACTGTACCACATACATTTGTCTACTGTGCCAGATTATTGTGAATTAACTTGTAGTTCCTTAATTATTAGCTGAATACTTAAAACGTAACAAAATAACTTAAAACCATATTAATAATAAAAACAATATCATAAGATATGAAATGTGTAAAATATGAATATCTGTAGTGACTAAGAGTTTAGTTTTTGACATTGAAATTACTTCCTATTTGAAAACAATTAGGATTCATAGCATAACTATTGAGTGCACAATAAAGACAAAGATACATGGATGATTTATCATAATTGTTCTTATCACTGATTAAAATTGTTATTATGATAAAAACTTACCATCTATCAGGGATACAAAATACAATTTGACACCATCGACGATACTGTAATTTTGGTGTTTTCGAAGGCCGAAACGCCCATCAAAACGAGACCATTTCAGGATATGGCCATGTAAACAACACTGAACTTGCGTAAAATGGAGTGGCACAAAAAGACGCACCAAAAACAAGGCTTGCTATCTCTAATCGCGTATCTTAAGAATCACAAAGAGAACTGAACAATGGATTTCTGTCGGTGATCATTTGACGCAGTTGCGGAACAACAAGCACGATTTTTCCACAAAACTGTCAGGCGCCGTCGACCACGCCGTCTCTTGCTGATGACTAACCGTGCCTGCCCGTATCAATCATTTCCTTTGAGCTATCGCGGCTGTCGCCTCCGCGAATCAGCTGTGCTACACTACAAGTAGATACCCCCGAACTGATCACGCCAGTGGCCAGGTTCACAACTCACGAAGCAGATCAACACATGGTTACGCGACGTAATAATGCAGTAAAACTCGTTCGTACTCCACATTATTTGATAAAATGACGCATTTACTAGATTAAAAGGACATGAAAGACGTACCCTCCCTGTTAGTATATCGCCGTTGCACACTTTTTACTGGGCGACTGATCCTCGCAAGGTCGCCGTGATTCCGATAATATCATTAATTACACACTTTCAAAGGATAAAATCATTAATTGAAATGCTAAGCTGGAAAATCTAGTACAGAAATGCGAAATGACCACGAACAAACATGGAAGCGAGAGAGCAAGCAAGACAAGACAATTCACAAAAAGTAAAATGTAGTCTGTGGTTCAAGTATGAACTTTCTTTCACAAAGCTTTTCCTGGAACAAGTTAAATTATTAAATTAATAACCCTAATAATTCATAATAATAATTTAGCGTAATGTTGCTTAATTGTAGCTTCCAATTTTATGTAAAAAATTAAAATGTGCAGAAGATGGTTCGTACCCTCAGTAATCCTTAATTTATACTTGAATTTTCTATTTAAATATCAAATACCTACAATGTAATTTGTAATCAATAATTGCGGAAGAAAAGCTAACATTAGTACATAGGATAGGTACTTTATAAATTCACATTTTGTATTTTATGAAAATTTAAGTACTTTCACTGTTTGTTTGATTTTTTTACCGAAAATCGAAATGGAACGTTGCTTATCTATGGTCTATTCGTCATGACCATGTCATGACAAACGTCAGGACCAATAAATTGTCTCATCATGGCGATTGGCTAAAATGACAGCTATAGTCGATTTCACGAAGCGAAGGAATTAATGTAATCAAATATGGCTTCAGGTCACGTGATTAAAATTGTCATTGGACATATAGTGATGCGAACATTGACAGACTAGTGTCAGCTTTGCGTTTAAAGTTGAATTGAATTGTTACAAAAGTTAAAAGATTGTTAATTAATTTATTGATGAAGGTTCGATTGTACTGATATTACTCATTCGATGTATTTCACTCGGTTCGTTCCCAACGCCTTAACTTGTATAAATACGAATGTTTTACCATCGGTAAAGCAGTCTCCACCGAGACTCAAACGATTATTGAATACGTTCGGTGTTTAGATCGTTACCTTGTTTACGAGCTGCGGTAGTAACTGCAGCCTGGTCAAATGATTTGATACTATAGTATTGTTTAACTGAGTTTTATAAATTAACTAATTACATTAAATCTCTCGTGGTTAGAGTACAAATATATTAAAAGTGTTTTATTAATACCTACTTCTGGATTGTTCCCCAACACTAGTTGTGAATGAACGATTGAATGAATACATTCTGAAATCGATTACCACACACTATGATTACGAAATAACCTTGTGATGTTGAAGAAGATATTATAATTAAACATTTCACTAACATCTTATCACTTACTTGATAATAGTCGTCAAAGCCCGCCAACCCACCTACTATTAGACAGTCGAAATTGCTGGGATTGTCCAAAAATTCCTTTGGTTCAAATTGGTAAAGCAGATAACCTAGCTACTAATAAAAAGGTAATACAATAAATAAAATAATTTGTATGCAGCGACGATTAGTATTAGGTTGTAAATAGAAAATTTCACTTCACGGAAACAGCACCTATATTAAAAACGTTGTATCCGAAATATCTAAAAGTTAAATAAATTATGAAATATTGAAAATTTCATTGATTACTAATAGGTAGTTAATATAAAATAAGTTACATACCTTGTCTAAACAAAATAAATTCCGAATAATCCAATTCTTATGCAAGAACGATGTCCTTGAAGAATAGCAAATGGTCGTCAGTCCAAAGTTTAACACAGTCCAATCGTAGAGCAAACAAAAATCCGTTAATAAAGCCAAGTCGTTGAAAATAAAAACTAAAAATCACCAGAGAACACCCGAAACGTACAACATCAATAGAAGCAGCGAAACGAATGACCGGATTTTTTTGTGCCGGCGCGGCCGCTGACTGCTTGCCGTAATAAAGAGATTAAAGATCTGCGGACCTAATATAACGATATTCGATTTTTACAATCGACTAAACCCACTCATATCATTCAGTCTATGGTTTACTTTTCATGTCACATCTCTATGGAATCATTCAATTTCTATATGTCAAACACCCATTAAGTCATTAGTCTGTGTTTCTATTTTGGGATTCTTGCAAGTTATTTGTTAAATTAATAGCTTCTTAGTGCATAAATTGAATTACTTTTCAGTATAAATAAATATAAATATAAATGTTTTACTTCAGGAAATAAGACATTTGTGAGTGATTTGCAATACACAACAGTGAAAATATTGTTAGCAAAGTTGAAATGTCGTGACTGGTATGTTTTGTTTACATGATTTACTCTGCCAATTGGAAGCGACTTTAGATGGAAAGGGGGTTTCCTAGGGGCAACACTTAACTTTCCTAGGGGCATTTTTTCATGATGTCATAAACGAAATAATTGATAACTATCCTGACCTCGATGAAATTTGAAACTTGATTTTGAATCGATTCTTTAGTTTTTATGTTGATATATGTTGACATATGATGTCCAAAGGAAATAAACGCCCATTTCATTTTGTTAGTGTGTATTTCATATTCATTTCAATGTACCGTCCAAAAAAGGTGCCTAGGATTTTAGGGGAGTAGGTGTTATAGGCCTATTACACCGCACTTTTTACCGGGCCCTGTGGTAAAGGTTGGCGTGGGCGTTAAATTTTGGCGTCGCTATTACACTGCACTGACTACCGGGCCCTATCTCAGTATGAACGAAAACGTCAAGAGAGTTGGACGTGTGTCTTAGTATGTTTATTATCGTTTACTGATTATGGTACCCATGCTATCGATGCAAAAAAAGTTGTATCCATACTAATATTATAAACTAGATGATTCCCGCGACTTTGTCCGCGTGAATTGCGTTAATAATATAAGTATATGGTACGATTTTAAGGCCCATCTATTCAAACAATTTTGGTGAAATTTGATACAGCGGTAGGTTACGTCCCGGAGAAGGACTTATGCTACTTTTTATTACGGAAAATTAAAGAGTTCCCGCGGGAACCAAAAAAAACCTCAATACACGCGGGCGAAGTCACGGGCAGTAGCTAGTAGTTCATATAGTATAGTAAATTACTATACTATTCTATAGTATAGTTATATATATACTATTCCATATCATAGTTTAGCACACGATATATTGACAAAATGCACGCGTGAGCCATAGAGACAACTACTCTCTAAGCTGGTCGTGCGACAACTGAGGCCCCTAACCGCCCTGAATATTATTACACTACCCGGTCTGCAGAGCGCTCAGGCAGTTAGGCAAACCGGGACCACCCGTTCTCCCTATTCTGGGACCCTTACTATGTGAACCTTATTACACTACACTGAATCTGCGTAAGGGTCACTGTGAAAAGTGCGGTGTAATAGGCCAATTGGGGGAGATCAGGGGGATTTCAAGCTGCTGTTAGGGTGGGCACTCCATAGTGGTTGGCAGCACTGGTGACATCTCATGTGCTTATGTTACTTGTCTCTGTCTCATGTGGCTTCGAAAAATCAAAAACTTCTTTTTCTGGTCGGTTATCCTATATGTTACCAGAGACAAGTAACATATATATAGGCACAGGATGTCTCTCGTCGGTATCCATGGTTAATCCAATCCACTAAACCCAAACTATTAAATTTAACCACAACTTATAAAATTACTATTATTGTTATTTCAACTAAATAAAGAATTAGAATTGCGCCAGATAAAACGATTCGTCGTGAAAGCGGTGCGCCGGCGGCACAAGTTGGTTTTTCCCGCCACGCTACAACCAATGCGACGCTCCGTCAGAGTGACAACTTTAAAAAAACATCACTCTTGTCTGACGTCTGTTAATTGTCTATCATATCAGCGAATGTCATGTTTTACCGGTGATGTTTCACTCCATTTGCTTGATTTGCGCCGTCATATATGTTATAGGCCTATTACACTGCACTTACACACAGGGCCCTGTGTTAAGGGTGCGCGTTGTTGCTAGTTAGAGCGTCGCTTATTACACAGCAATAAGGATCAATTTAGGGATCCTTACTATCTTACTCTTATTACACTACACTGAATTAAGTGAAAAGTGCAGTGTAATAGGCCTATTACTTGTCTCTGTCGGTGATCAAAAGTGAACAATATCCTTTAAGTTACTTGCAGGTTTGCAGGTTACTTGTCTCTGGTGATCAAAATTATACTCGACTCGAAAACGTGTTGTTAGATGTTATTTTTGAATTAAAAAAGTAAAGTTTGTTTTACAAGCTAAATAAGTTGTAAGATATTTTAATTTTAGGGTACTTTATTAGACATGAAAATAACGAGATACAAGAAAGTCCAGAAATATCTCAAGTTTTACTACAACAACTTCGGTTTCCACCAACCTTACCAAGTATTGATCGACGGAACTTTCTGCTTTTCAGCATTTAAAGTGAGTTTTTTTTTTACAGATTGCCTTAGTTTGGGTTACTGCTCGTGTCCATTCTGCCAGAAAAAAATTTGTTTTACTTTCATAATGGATAGTAAATATCGGCGTAATGGTCGATTGATAGACATAGTTGACGAAGAGTGGAAAGCTGAAAAGTTGCCTGATGAAGATATCCAGGTGCCGTTGGAAGAGTTGCCCGACCCTGAGGCCGACAGCGCTGATTCGCACTTAACTCTCAAAGAGCAGAGCATGCGCTGGCAGGAGAACTTCCCAGAACCAGCGAGCAGTAATCAAAACTAGGTATCTTTAGCTATTCAAGTAGACAATAGACATTGTTATTAGTTCTATTGCATACTAACTATTATTAAAACTACCTTACACTTAACAGTTCTATTCTTTTCATAATGCTGCATAAAAGGATAGCATTAATTTTAGACCTCCCAAAAGATTTGAGATAATTAGGACCATTTTTTATTACAAATTAAGTAGATACTAGCATCTGCCCAATTAGGTATTTACTAACAAATTCAGCAAAACCCCTTGCTTTCTTTGAATCATTACTAATATGATAATTGTGAGTGTCTGTTACTTTTCATGAAAACAATAGTTTCATAAAATGTTTGACCAATTTGGACTAAATCTGGTACTGATATAGTGTGCATCCTGATGGTCTTGGCTTCTTTTATCCTGAAACGGTTCCCATGGGAATAAAAAAAACTTAACCTAAGTAGAGCAAGCAATGAACATCATCCAGCATTTTCAATGGATCTTATTTGTTACAGGAACATATAGCAATCAGGGAGCAGCTCACAAAGTATCTGAATGGACATGTTAAACTGTTAACAACAAGATGTATCATAAAAGAAACAGAGAAAATTGCCAAAAAGACCCACGGCGCACTAACTATATTGAAACAATTTGGAATCCATGAGTGTAACCATAAAGAACCTGTCTCTGGCTCCCAGTGTATTTTGTCTATGGTTGGTAAGAAAAATGATAAACACTATATACTGGCAACACAGGATAGGGATTTACAAGAGAAGATGAGATTAAAACCAGGTGTACCACTTCTTTATCTACATAACAAATCACCTACCCTCGAAAAACCTTCACTAGCTAGCTATAGCAATGCTGGTCAAACTTTAGAAGCAAATCCATTTATGTTCATTAGCAAAACTCAGAATGAATCATTAAAAACAATGAAAAAAACACTTGGAGTAGAAGAAAAAGAAGAAGTGAGTAAAGTAGTCATTAAAAAGAAGAAACTTAAGAACCCAAACCCTCTGTCTTGTAAGAAGAAAAAGAAAAAGGCAGGAATGAAACAGGATGAGAAAAAAGATAAAGTTATTGAAGGTAGAGTGAGGAAAAGGAAAAAATCAAAACACAAAAATGGTTCGACTCAATCTTCTATTCAGTAATACAGTATTTATCATTACTTATACATTACTTTCATTTTAATACAAAACAAAGGGATTCCAAGATTTTTGTATGGAAGGTGGCTTACAATTAGCTGCCATCATGGTTTTTCCAATATTGCTGTTGCAGCTTAAAACTTTTATTATAAATCACTAGATAATCACCAAATATCCATACTAATATTATCAATGCGAAAGTGTGTCTCTCTGTCTCTGTCTGTCTGCTACGCTTTCATGGCCCATCCATTCAACCGATTTTGATGAAACTTTATTTCGGAAAATTAAAGAGTTCCCGCGGGAATCAAAAACCTAAATTCACGCGGACGAAGTTGCGGGCATCATCTAGTCATAAATAAATATATATTTTTTATCTTTGTTCTTTGAAATATGTGCTCCGTCCATTGGCACAATAATTATTTGTGTTTAAAAGACCACAATAGCTTCACCCGATGTACTTCAAATGTTAGAATGTGCACAAGAGGCAGGTTGCTGAGGTAGTTAGTATGGAAATGTGACAAAATGTCGTAGCACTCCTCTGGTTCAAACACTTCTTGGCCATCTGGTGAATCCTGAAAAAGTTTTAAAGTCGGCTAGATTTGTAAAATAATTTTTTGAATGTATAAAAATACTATACAAAACCTATTTAAAAATAATCCTTTAAAACTTCCACCCATTGCGGGGCCTTAAAGACTCAAGTAGCCGGTGTTCAGGGCTCCAGAGAGAGGAACTTACTGACAATTCGCGCCATCTCAAGGATAACCGCCTTCTGTATCCCACCCTTAATCCAGAAATCAAGCGAAAGCTTCTTGAGGTGTGGATCGAAACTTTTCGCAATAAGACCGTTATTTGAGGCAACCATCGGTATCTACAATAATCGTTGCGTCAACATTCCACATGGCGGGTAACCTCTGAGCAAGGTCCAAGTATTTCAATATTTTTTTCTTTTCTGCTTTCTCCAGGTTATCATCATGTGGAATAGTAACATCAACAATTATTGCTCGGCGCGCTGAGCGGTCGACTAACACTATGTCAGGTCTATAAGCAGCAATAAACCTATCAGTGATAACCAACCGATCCCAGTAGAGCAAGGCTCCACTATTTTCGAGAACTGACACTGGGTCATACCTATAGTATGGTATCTCAGTCTCAACAAGACCGTACTGGACAGCCAGTTGTTGATGGATTATTTTGGCTACTTGATTATGTCTCTGCAAGTATTCTCCATTAGCAAGATGAGAACAACCAGAGACAATATGTCTGAGGGACTCCCCAAAGATGACACGCACGACATATGTCAACAGTGCCACTTTCATAATGTGTTCATAGTGTGTCTCCGATAGTTATTCGTCTTGATAACTTCATCCATAATTGCATACACAAAACCTTCGGTTTCCCCAAAGAGGTCACCGAACTGTAACCAAAATATAGATGCAATTGGATCTACATACGCCCTGGTTAGGGCCTTGTAGAATCTACCATGCAAATAAATACTAATTAATTATTATAATTAGTATTAGTGTGTATGAGTTTGTAGAGAAAAGGAGCTTGAATTAGGTAATAATTATTAATTCAAACATGAAACTTTAACATGATAATTTCATCTATTTTCAAAGATAGGCAAGTTCAACAGTAATTATTCCAATGGAAAAACTAGAAGTTTAAGTCGCTATAATCCGCCACAGAAAACAAATCTGAGTGGTACAGTGCGTAGCTTGAACTTGCTGCCCGCGATATTCACCACACCACCTCGAAAATACCCTCAACTTACGTTTCACTCCGATACCGGAGCATCTTCAGGAGTTGTTGACTCTACAATCACATCTCCTGAAGATGCTCCGTATCAGTCGTAACGCCTGCTTCTATCTAATAATAATTTTTCCTATGTCTTATTCTAGACTAGATACTTAATGTCCGGAACTTAGGCATATATGTATTTAGATTTTTATACCCGAGGGAACTTCTTAAAACCTTAAGAACCTTAAATCGTTATGAACCCTCCACCATCCACGTTTCCTTACAATTTCACAGTTAAAGTTATATGTAAAATTGTAAATGATAAAATATGCTATCACAGAAAATTTCAAAGTGCGTGCCCGTGACGATCCCAATGTGTACCCCTGACCATCCGAATAGGTAGAAAGTCAATCGTCTCAACCGCTATGCTATATCACCGCTTAGAATACCTACCTCTTATTACTTATCAAGTTAGCTCTTATTCTAGAGTAATTTATAACCACGCTTTACCTCGATTGTATGTTTGATCATGAGACGTTTGAAGTAGTTCCAGACAGCGTAAGGCGATATCCAGTAATACCACTTGAAGTATAAGTGGGTAGTCAAGTAGATAGTCAGCAGGCAAGCCAGTTTGAGCTTATTAAAGTCTCGCTGAGCGGCGTAGTCTATGGTCTCCAGGAGAAAATTGATGAGGAAATACTTTTCCGTTATGTGGAAGTTCGCCACTATGTTCTTTCTTACGAGGACTTCAGCTAGAGGAATTGCAACAATAATAAGGCAGGAATTAAAGAATAAAAAAGCAATATAAAAACCGCCAGTGGAGTTTTCTTCAGTGGTGGCCTATCACCGTAAAACAAAATGTATAATGCTTCGTCAACGCTATAAACTATTAAAATCGGGCCAGTACTTTCAAGACGTCACATCCTGAAAAAATACTGTACCTATACTGTTATTTAATAAAAACCGTGAGGTGTCGTGGGACACCTGAGAGAAGCAAAGAAATATTTATTAAATATTGCCTTGCATTTTCTATCAGGTCCAAGAACCTTAGAACCAGATCAACCCCCTATATCTATGTGTATATCCTTACACAATCGGGGGGCTGATGTGGTTCTAAGGTTCCGTAATCGTATCAAACGGATAATCTGGCCTGTATAAGATGTTCATAGATGCCTGCACGTCAAAAAGCATGTATGAACTTCTTATACAGTTCGAGTGATACGTTTTAAACAGTCAAATGAATACGATTTGTCCTATCCTACTGTTACGCTGGCCCATATTGGCGCATTGCCCATCTAATGAGCTGCGTTTCATCGCGGCGTTCCTTTGGCTCTTAAAAATAGAATAAGAACTGCTTAAAAGAGTGTTCACGCTGTATCTTAGAACGCGCACGATGCTGTTATTTAAACTCGATGTTATTCATCTGTACTACCTATTTGCCTCCTGAATCCAAGATTATCATTATCAACATCCATAGCAGAAATCATTTCAACCACATCGTCTTCAGTGATCAATGTACCAATCAAAAGACGAGGTTTGGCTTCCTTCCCAGCTTTTCTGAAAGGAGGTGCCTCGTTCTCTTTTAGCGAGTGGAGGTAGGATGGCGCGGAGTGCTGTTCTTTTAGGGGAGCCCCTGAAAAAAAGTTGTATTTTGAACCTGCGCCGTGAGAACTAATGGAACTAAATCTAAATAAAAATTTAGATAGATTTATTTATTTGGTGATTAGGCGCAGAGGAGGTTTCTATCTTCAACGTGATTTGTTCAGCAGATAACCATCCGTTTCCTGTGTTATATTATATGAAAGAATAGAAACTTTGTGTCTGCCTATAGACGTCTACTGCTGGACATCTAGGTCTCTTGTAGGCATTTCCACAAGCAGCGGATCAGCGACTCGCTTGGCGTCCACCTAAGTGGTGGGTGGACTACCACATATAGACAAAAATAGATGATGCCAATATTTCTGCATCAGCTACGGCGTGCAATCTCCAGAGAAATATTACAGGGCGCATACATAGGTGCACATTGTTCCTTTACTCACATGGCCCGCGGGGACGGAAAATCCGTCACGACCGGAGAGAGATCAGGCGCAAAAACAGCCGATGATCAGCTCCAGTAGGTATCTATCTACCTTGTAGTTCAAATGCTGACTTTACCTGTAACCAGCGGCACTATAGGTGTGGACGCTGCCTTAATGTTACATAGTGCATCCGGGTTTACGCTGGTTTTGGAGTCTTTATCGAATTTCGAGTTCATATCTCTAACTAGTTATGTTTACTCATTGAAAATGAACAATAATATTTCGATCTAATACGGTAGTAAATATAATAAATCTATGATCTAAAATATTTTTTGATAATATCGACAGCTAACGAATGACCAAAGAGAAAATGACCACCACAGAGTACTTTTTATATATGATGACCACTACGTGCATCGAAATATTACGCATAGAAGGTTAGTAGTCGCGCGCGGAGTGTAACCGTTATAAAGTAGCCTTTATAGGCTACATACGCCTGTCGGCGCGTTAGTGTTCCAGACCGAGTTGTAGAAAGAAGAGCTCGCGCAATTAATTAAAAAAATGACGTACTGTGCAGTTATAGGGTACCACAACTCATCACACCATCACCAGAAACATTTAAAGATTCCATTCCACGGGTAAGTACTTTCAAACATCTTATATTCTTCACATAAACATTATTCGAAACATTATAATGAATTGTAAATATAACAGACGCCATTAGCCATTACAATGAAATGTTGCTAGCTATGGTAGAAATATTTTACCCCATATTTAATTTTTCGCAGTCTAAGTACCTTCTTGTCTTTAATCCCAAATCACATTAATACAATTATGTATCATTAGGGTGACTAAATATTAGTAGGGTGACCAAATATTAGTTGGGTGACCCACATACTACTGTAGAAAAAAAATTGATTTAATTTTTTTTCCAGATATCTCCAAAGAGCGACATGGACCTCGAATCTTTTTTGACACGCCTCGAAAGCATACGCTTCGGAGAAAACTAGCCAAAAAGATCTTTTTTACGCAGAGTAAAAAAATTAGGGCATTGCAACAGAAAGTTCGTTGCTTAAAGAAAAAAAAATTGTTTGCGAAGAATCTTAGTGAACTTGCAAGAGCAAAGATTTACCGATAGTGATAATTCGATATTTTATAATTAGTAGTTGTTCAAAATTTATTTCTTGTTGATTAGATTCTAGATTTTTATATCGAAACTTCGAAAAGATTGAATAATTTCTTATGACTGAATAATTATTTTCACAATTTAATTAAACTCCTCAAGTGCATGTCAGGACACCCATGGAGGTGGTTTCGTAGTCATGCTAGTTTTGATGGTTAATGTTTCGTAAAAGATGTTTACCTCATAATGATTATAAATACATTTGAAAATAATTTTCCAACAAGTTTACTCGAATAGGGAAGGGAATAAACTAAAAATTTCTTCGACTATTCCTTTCTAATTTCAGGAGATACTTTATATCTAAACTAATATTGTAAAGAGAAAAGGTTTGTTTGATTTTTTGAATGTTTAATTATGAAAGGAAAGGTATAAAATGTTTTAATACCTATTAATTAAAATTATTTACTGAGTATTAGTTTTTAAGTTATTTTATAGTTTATTATTATTTTAATACCGTAGAGTTCCCTAACTTCGTCTGCTTTTAACCGTTTTTTCAAATTTTCCACCAATCGAATGTCAAAAAATCTGTTATGTCTGACAGAATTCGTCCAATGGCAATAGTTCTTTCTATGTGTGTATCAAAGTTAACCTACTGTTTATTATTTAGGCAAGCTAATGACCGTTAAAAATATAGACGAAGTTATGGTGGAATTCCAAACTTCGTCTATGCATAGGAAATTTATTTTAAACATGTGCCAATTTTTATCAAAAAAATATAAATAAGAAAACATTATTCAAAAGCCCAAATACACTATCTCAATGCCATTTAATTTTATTTGTTTTTTATATTTTTGTTTAGGTAGACGAAGTTAGGGCATACTATGCCCAAAATAGTGCTTTAATTCAGGGGTGGCACAAAGGTATCGTAAATAAAAAATCAAATCTTAAAATGGAATAAAATTAAAAAAACTTATTCTTATAGAGATCAATTCAACTTTGGTAACACAAACTTTGATGCCACAAAGGTATCGTAAATAAAAATTAATTGTGAAAATAATACATATTCAATTACAAAACTTAGAAAACTCTTTTTTTTTCGGAAACGTGACGCTCTTACAGATTGATATTATTATTGTTTTTTGTAAAATTATTGTTGCCGAAAATTAAATATTCTAACCCTTTTATGAAATATTGTATATTTTTAAATTGGACATGTTAAATGTTAAAATACCCCTTCTTTCTATTACTGGGTTGGATAGAACATTTTCAATATCCGTTTTATAAATTGAACATTTATGTCATCATTAATCGGCCATGCAAATTTTCCAGCACCTTTGTATCTTAAAAACTTTACTTTGAAACTATTTAACTCAATATTCAGCACTTTTTCAATGTAGAATTTGTCTCCCTTCTGTATATTAACTTTTACTAAAAGATAAGAGTTTTCATCAATTTTATTGTTATCTATATCATCTTTTTCGACGTATTCTGTTTTCTGTTCACCATCGCTGTTCTCTTTGTCATCTTCAATGAAGTTTGATCCACATGAACTGCTACTGTCATGAACTGTATAGTTATCTTCCTCAGAACTTCCTTTGTAACTTAGAAAGCGCCAAAATTAAATCTGTTATCAACTTACTTTACATTTTATTATGTAGAAAGAAATATTTATAAAATATACAACATAAATCGGGGTCGGTAAAAAATAAGCGTGTGCGTGATCCGAAGCAACTCACGATTGTTACAAAATTGCCGCCAATTTTTTGACAAATGACATTGCAATGTTGCCATGTATAAATATGTATACTTCCCAAATAACTACAACTAGTGTTTCCTTAAAAGACAAAAAAATATTGAACTTTTAAAATTTTAGCCGATGTTAGGTACATAAGTTGAAGTTAGGGAACTCTACGGTACAATTTCAAGATTTAATTTAATTTTTTACTTACCCAAACCCATGTCGTTATAATGCAAAGACTCAAACTTATTCTGAGTGAAGATTAACTTATGAACTTATAACACTTACTGGACATTTTCTGAATGCCACCTTAACATACGAATATTATGAATGCGAAAGCGTCTATTTTTTTGCTACATTTTCACGGCGCACGGAGTGTTTAACCGATTATGATGAAATTTGGTACAGAGATAGGTAGAGCCTGGGAAAGGACAGGCAATTTTTCAATCAAAAAACGAGTTCCCATAGGAATCAATAAACCCTAATCCAAGCGGACGTAGTTGTGGGCATCACCTAGTAATCAATGACTAATGAAAAAGACAACTAACATGATTATCTGACACTTATTCATTCGTTTCATAATTCTAAACACAACCTAGCTTTTACCTATCCAATTTCCAAACCCTATTATGTGGCAACAATCGTAATATAACATTCACAAGATAGCTATAGCTAGCTTTATATTCAGCAGCTGCTTTGAGACGGCAATAATGCACAGCACAAGCAAATATTTATTTAATGTTAAAATTGTGTTAATTATTCGAAGTTCCATAAAACTGAGCTAATATCTCCAACTAACCTATGGAGTCCATACTTAATATAATAAATGCGAAAGTGTGTCTGTCTGACTGCTACGTTTTCACGGTCCAACCATTCAACCGATTTTCATGAAATTTGGTAGAGTGATAGGATGTATTCCGGGGAAGGACATGGGTCCATGGTAGGCTTTTTATCCTAGAAAATCAAGGAGTTCTCGCGGGTATGAAAAAAACCTTAATCCACGCGGACAAAGTCGCGGGCATCATCTAGTATACTTATGAAATTAAAAAACAAATGTGTATAGCTTTACAACTTTTAATTAAAATAAATCTAAACTAACTATTTTTACAACTTAAAACAATTACATACACATGTACCTATATGAGATACGTAGATCAAAATGTCTTAAAGCAATTATTATTTAACGATTTCGATTTCGTTCATAGTATTTGCCACTTTTCTCAGGCGTCCCTTCCTCGAGCACTAATTTAGCACTTGTCTCTTTGCTTGCAATATCAAAAGTGTCCCAATAACGTCCACCCTTGTTTCTAGAGTCTTCTGAGCTCTCCGAAGAGTCTGAACTATCTGAAGAGTCTGAATCATCCTTTAAATTTTCTTTATCTTTTCTTTTGCTGTGTTTGACTTTCTTCTTATGTTTTGATTTATCTTTTTTCTTATCTTGTCGCCGTTTATGTCTTGAATCTTCTTCGCTGTCGCTACTATATTTATTTTTGTCTCTACGTTTTTCATTTTCTTTGTTTGATTTTTTGGATAGAACATTATCCTGAGTTTCTCGATCATTTTCAACCTTTCCTTTTTTCTTTGAGTTCTTATTCCTTTGCGTATCATTTTCCTCATCATCGCTACTGTTATAATTTTTACTTTTTTCTGCCTGTCGATCTTTCTTGCTTCTTTCATCTTTTTTTGAATGCCCACTATCTTTTTCTTGTCTTTTATCATAATTATAAACATCTTTGTTATTTTTAAGTCTAACCTTTGGTCTATTATCGTCGTCAGAACTATTTTTGTTTCTCTCTCTATCACCATCGCGTCTACTACGACTATCTTCATATCTGTTTATTATATTGTCATCCTTCCTAGAAGTTTTTCTCAAATCATTATCATCATTCATCTTGATTCTTGAATCTTTGTTGTGTCTGTCATTGATGTTTCTAGCTTCTCGATTACTATATCTATTTTCTTCACGTTCATGTTCTTTATTATTGCCACTTCTTTCTATTCTAGAATCGCGATTATCATATCTTTTGCCCGATTCTTGATTATATCTATCTTCGTTATTTCGATCATCATTCTTGTCTGATTGATCGTGTTCGCGATCGCGGCCTCTTCGTTGGCCATCATTGTCGTTTCGATCATCACAACTTCTTGTAGCCTCTTCTCGCTCATATGGTTTATCATTATACCCACGTCGTTCTCCGCTAAACTCACCATTATCATTTCGTCGGCTCGATTGATCATGATCGCGTTCTCGGCCTCTTCTTTGATCATTATCATGATCATCTCTCTCTTGTCTGTTTCTCATATCTTTACTATTATATCTATCTTCATTTTCGCAGTAATTTCGATTCATTGTAGAATCTTCATATCCTACATTATTGCCACTTCTGTCTTTCCTAGAGTCTCTATGATCTCTATGCCTCCTGTCTGATTCATCGTTATTCTTTCTTCTGTCATCATTTTGTCGATATCTCGTGTCATTTTGGAAATCTCTTTCTGCTTCTCTTCTATACTCTTGTGGGTCTCTCCTACGATCTTCGCGTCTATCTCTATCATTTCTATTACCATCATTATACCTGTCCCTTTCTTCGTTATTCTGTCGTGAACTTTGCATCACTCTTGTATTTCCATCCTTGTCTCTATTAGGTCTTGATTCATTCCTTCTCGCTTCTGGACCATATGTATCGTAGAACCTATCGTGTCCCCATCTTTCAACTTTGTCATTTTTATTTGACGAATCTTCGATTTCCGGAGTCTTTGGCGTTTTTTTATTCTTTTTGTTCTTATCTTTTTTTCCTGTTTTCTCTTTATTATTTTTACTATTATCTTCCGAGTCTAGAACAAGATGAATGATCCTATTAACTTTATGCCTAATTTTCTCATTATACTTTTGTAAAGCACAACTTGTTACCATAGTGAGATGAGTACAACTATGGTGTTGTGACGCCCAACACCATAGTTGTTCTCATCAATCAAACAAAGAAAGACTTTTAGAAATTTCTAATTCAATGGGCTTGTTTAACTATAATAACACCTATTGGTAAGAGAAAATATACAGCCTTAGGTGGAAGCTAGATCGCATTAGACTCTAGAAGATGCCTCATCATCATAATGTCAATCTTAAGAACTGGAACTCACCGCTAGAACTGCTATCGCTAGATGAGCTGTCTGAGCTGTTAGAGCTGGATGAGCTAGAGTCACTGTCCAGCTTGATCTCTGTGATGGGTGCTGGAACGTTCTAGAAAATATATTATTTGTGTTATTTTTAAACAGTATGTTTATAATCTCTGTGACATTATTTGCATTGAAGGCCTTTTCTATTAATCACATAATGGTAGGGGTGTTGGAATTGTGACAAGCACCTTGGAATAATGTGACAAGCACCCATTTCCCTCCTGCGTACTAATTGCAGAGTACAGGATTTCGCCTTTCGTTAGGTTGCATTGGAGTGACAATGTTATAACCTGTTCTCCAAGATAGTGGTAACGAAACTTGACATCATGACAGCTCTAGAATCTGCCAAACTGCTTGAACTAAACTAAGACATACCTTGGGCATTTGTTTCAAATGTTCTCTCAATTCATCAGTCAAGCCTCCCAAACCGATAGATGTGAAGAAATTGATTGAGAATCTTGTGTTCTTGGGATTGTCCCGCGGGAATATGCCCGAGAATGCCATCTGTAGGGTCCTGCAAAAAAAAGAAAGAAAACATTAGATTTACAACTTAATATGTTCACAAGATGAAAGTAATTTTTAACAGGAAAAGTGTTCAAGAGATGGTTCACAAATTTGATTGCATGTTCATATTGTGTGTTTGTACCAATTTTATGCAATCAGTTTTTTGAATTCATGCTATCATGTTTAATACGAAAGTGTGCCTGTCTGTCATCTTTTCATGGCCCATTTGTTTAAACGATTTTGATGAAATTTGGTACAAAGGTAGCTTGAATCCCAGGAACTGGGACACAAAGAGAATAACACAGGATTATAAATACAACCTAAGTAGAGAAAAGAAATATATCTGTACCGTTGTTGTATCAATTACTCCACAAAAAACCAAGTGGTCAAAACAATTGTGAACCATCTCCGATCAAAACTTACGGGTCCTGAAGGCGATCGTTTAGCTTCTTCAATCCCATATACTCTGCCAACTCTTGAAACAGAATCTTTATATATATCCGACTAGAACTTGTTGTATCCTCCTCATTAAGTTTCACACATTCAAGCACTTCCCAACTAATTGAATCAGTAAATAATAGATGAGCAAAAAACTTGCTCACATTTCGAAGACGATTTGTATCTAATCTATGAGCGGTAGAGTATGAATCTTTAAAGATTTCTTCAAAAGGACTGATGTAAATACGATTTATATTGCAGAAACGTTGTGCTAATAAACCATAAAACTTCTCATAAGTCCTCTGTTCTGCACAACAGTCTAAAAACATGTGGCACAGCTCTATTTCTTGCCCTGGTTTCAGTTGCATCTTCATCAACTTATGAGCACATTCCTCAAAGTCCAAACTTGAGTTTATAGTCAAATATATCGTCCGACGTAGAGCAACTAGGTTGGTCTCAGTGTTATCAATGATTGTTAGGGCTTTTTCTTTATCTTCTTCATCTTCCTCGGATTCTTCACTGCCGTCTTCATCTGATCCTTCTTCTCCGGACTCAGCATCGGAGCCGAGAATCTCGTTGCACAAAGCTTTGTATTTATCCTCATTTTCCTCATATTTTTCATCGAATTTGAATACATCTGAAATTGAGAATATAATGTGTCTTGAGACTTGTTAAAAATATTATAAAAAGATATAATGTAACAATAAATGTTTTTGAATTAGTAAATAAAAAAAACTTTATTTTGCATTAATTACTATTTTATCTTAAACCACTTGATTTCATGTGATCAAAAATTTGGAATGAATATAAGAAATGAAATAAGACTTTATGAATGAATGTACTTAGATGTACCAGTTAATTGTAAAATTTACTCAATTTGAAGACATAACTACATACTTTTAAAAATGGTCGGTTGGATTTTTTCTTTTTTAACCAATCCATTAAAGCAGTTCTCAAATCGGCATATATTTTTAATTTCATTTTTAAGTTTGATAATGTGGCAAGGCCTGTAGGATCACATTTATAGGTTTATATGAATTAGTATGGATAAAATAAATACATACTCAGTATATCCTGTGCATCTGTAGCATCATCCAGCATCAGCAGATGTGTGAACTGGTCCTCCTCAGGCACCAACTCCAGCTCCTCGAGAACAGCCGGGTGGTCCTTGAATCCGTCTTTCCATACTTGGAACATCACCTCTATCATGTATTGGACCCTTGTGGCAATTAAACACTTTATCAAACAAAATCTAAGTCAATTCCGCAGTACTCTTCACTAGAACAGTGTGTACTGCAGCCCTATTCTCTAACTCAGTGGCTATCAAAAAATGAAAGCCACAGACTGTATATTTTATCCATGAAGGTTTGCTGTAAATAAAAATAACTTTTCAGAGCAAACCTTCAATGGATAAGAAATATATGTCAGTGGCAGGTTTATTGCAGTGACCGGATGCAAACTGAGACAAACATTAGTGTGGAATGTGGATGTCAAATAAACTAAAGTTGTATGGAAAAGTGTGCTAAGCTGCAACGCCATACACACCATAGCTTTGCTAAATTCCTGAGCTCTCTAGTTGAATTTGCAGTGACAATGTGAACAGCTTGGAAAGCAGCACTGCTTTCTGACTTACAGTAACTTAAAACTTCCATACAACTTTGCAGTACCCCATACCCTATGAATTTACAAAATAAAAGCAAAATTTGACCATCTCTAGGATGCAGGCTGTTTCAGTGAACAATCAGTGCAATCAATATTGGTTTGGTCATAGAGCCATAGCAACAAACACATTTTATATATTAGATTGGCTATCCATGATTTAATAACAAATGTTTTACTGACATAGTTGATTGAAACTATACATTATTTATGTTAACTAGCAAAAAGTGATATGATTTATGTAATAAATTCTATATTGTTAATAACTTCTCTATAAAATCTTAATCATTTTGAACATAATTAAACTGGTACTTAGACGCAAACTTACACCTATTAAAGTTTACAGACAAGATTTATTTATTTTTTTATTTATCTTCCAGCTTAAATAAGATAAGGAAATATGTTACATATGGAAATACTAGCAAAAAGTAATACCTTTTATCCAACTGTCCTTCATGTAGAATGTTTCTTAACATCTCGAAAATCGCGTTCACTCCTTTTGAAGATACTTCTGTAAGCTTCTGACCACATTCCTTCAAAAATGCTATAGCGACCTCCACAGAATCATCTGTAGGTGTCTCAACAAGTAGAGTTAGCAGTTCTAAAGCTAGAATTTCATGAGCCACCCTCTGGTTAACTAAATGAGCTATGAACGATGCAGACGATATACAAATAGGTTTGTCATTCCTTTTAAAACCTCTTTTGAACTGGATAACTAATCGTTTTAGTAATAACTCTCCGATGTTAGGAAAACGAGAGTTCACTGCAGCTACCAGGGCCGCATAAACGTTAGTGAATGTAGGTGAGGCAGCCTGAGCTTGGATCACAGACCTGCACAGCAAACCTCTTCCCCGCACTATGTTCTCTTTTAAGAGCTGTTTAATTATTATACCAATGTTGCCCACGTTGATTTTGTTTATGTGACCGTGGATGGACTTTTTCAAAGCCTCCCATGCGAGTCTCTGATACGCAGGAGACGACTTGTCTGTAATCTGTGCTTGCATCATTCGAAGTCGAGCTGGCGGAATATATGCGCCACCCGTTCTAGTATTCAACATGTCCGTTTCTTTTGGTTTTCTTACAGGAGCTACAGATTTCTCAGGCTCATTTGGCGCGTCATCACGACGTTTTTCTTGTTTAGCTGGTGCAGGAGATCTTGACTTGGAATGTTTCCTTTTACGCCTAGAGTCTTTATCCCGTGCATCGTTTGGACTTCGAGACCTCGATCGTCGCCTTTTTGATCTTCTTTCTGATTTATAATCATCGCTATCACTGTGTTTATCCTTTTTACGTTTACTTTCCTTGTTGGAATCCATCGTTGGTTCAACACAAAACACTAGTAAAAGTAAGAAAGTTTAAACTTTAGTTAGTAGATGTATGTAAAATTTTAATGTTCATTCATGAAGCTGCACATAATATAGAAAATAGGTATTTTGGAATTTAATTTCACGTGAAGAATCAAGAAAACAACACTCAAGTCAACGTAGCCATCTTGGATACAATCAGAGACAAGTAACATATAGGATATAGACAGGCAACTCCATAGACACAATTTGATGTAGTTAACGGATAGTAATGGGAGTGACCTTGAACGTACATCACATCTATATAATTAATTCATAAAAAAATCACGTCTCTCACTCTAGCCTGTTACGTCTTACGACGGGTTTCATTCATGACCAGAACGACTCGCTCTAACTTGATATACATAATTAAATTTCGATGACGCAATTAGCGGAACCGGAAGTAGTTAGGGATGGGCAAACTACGCGAAAAACCGGTAATAGTGATGTGATTTGAACGTATCGGTTTTAGATTTATTTAGCAAAAGCCGGTTTTTCTAATTACCGGTTTGCTAGTAATTCAGGATATTATTGAATTTTTCAAAAACAAAATTAAAATAAATTTCAGAGATCTAATTTATTTATTATAAACAAAAATCTTACATCGAAATCATATAAAAAAACTATAATATATAATAACTATATAATATTTAACTTTGTGTTTGATCCAGCAAAACATACATTTAAAAAATATAAATGAAAGTTTGGATAATAATATGTAAATGTTTTCCTTATGATACTACTGATTTAAATGCTCTCGATTTTAGTAATAAAGTCATTGATAAAGTATCTTGAAGCATTTCTTCCTTTTTAGTCAGTCCGTACTCGGTAGCATCAAAATATTGTTTTTAAGTTGTTTCAAAACTTTGTTTCAATATAAATTACCACTTGCATAACAAGAGCAATTTTTTCTAACTAATCAAATCAAACCAATGTAACAGAAGGAACCTACGGAACAGAAGAATACTGTGCCCATCAATAATGACCATATACCGTGATTTTTATTGATTGTATCGATCAATGTCTAACTCAAAGTGTATTCCGTAAACGTCATACGTGAATACTGTGATCAATCAGGATCACAGTATTCACAGGCTTCGAGAGACCTGCACCGGCTACAATTTTTATAAATGACACATATTATATAATAAATATATGTATTCATCTGTTTTTCCAATGTCTTCGATACTTCCATACTGAACAACTGCACAGGAATACAGCATACCTGCAAAATAATGAAATAGTATTTATTTTCGTTATAAATAAACTAATAAACTAAATAATAATATTATACTGCCACTTTACACAATATTTGATATGATCCTATATATAAAAAATGTATATGAAATCATAGGATAGACATGTGCACTATATATAGTATTATTATCTTTTGCATCGTTAGCTAGTTAGGGGTGGTTAAACTTTAGCAACTATAATGTTAATATTATTATACTTACAATACACTAGTGCCAAACTACACTGCAATGTCAAGAATTTGGTTAGTATCTCGGTCCAGAAGCTCTTTCATCTCGCATCTTGTATATTTCTATCTCATGCATGTGTGCTGTGGCATTCATGAAGCATGTTCTTCTGAAAATAATTGTTACAAATGTTATAATTACATGTTTTCAAAAGCATGTCTTAAACTACCATTCGGGGTACTGTTTTACATTATTTTCTTCAATGGATAGATCAATTTCACAAGGATCACCAGATAATGCCAACTACTCGTGAATTTAGACTTTCGTAAAATCGAAATATTTCTTTCGGGGAACTCATCACTTAAATTTTCCGAGATAAAGAGTAATCTATGTTACTTTCCAGATCATCAACCATTCCCATGTAAAATCACTTCAATTCTTTGCTCTTTTGCAGCTTGATTGAAACAAGAATACAATTGAGACAAACCAACCGACAAAAATACATACCTACCTACTTTCACATTTTAAAGGACTTGACCGGTGGAACTATGGCAGCTTGCCTAGGTGTCAAAAATCAATGTTCAGCAATGATTTCTTTATTATTGTAATTGTAATATTTCACTGTTTTCAAATAAAAAAGTTTCAGGAGTCTGAAGGCTCGGAAAACTGCGAAAATGAACAAAAAAAGTTTCACCAAAAGATTGCTTTCCCACACTAGATGGCGCTATTTATTGTGTTGAGCGAGTCTAAAAAAATATTTTCAAGTATTATTTCTTTATTATTGTAATTGTTATATTTTATAGTTTTCAAATAAAAAAGTTTCAGGAGTCTGAAGGCTCTGAAAACTGAGAAAATAAATAAAAAAGGTTTCACCAAAAACTGCTTTCCCACACTAGATGGCGCTATGTATTGTGGTGAGTCTAGAAAATATTTTTAAGTATTGCTCACTACATTTGTTAACAAGTTTAACTATTCGACCACAGATGGCAGCATATACAATGTGAAAGGGCGTTCCAGTTCAACTATTCGACCATAGATGGCGGCATATGCAATGTGAAAGGGCGTTCCTTTAAACGCAGTATTTCAAAATGCTTTGTTCGATCTATTAGTTTGAGACTTGTCAAAAAATAAAAATAATTATAAACAAAACATACATTTCCTTTTCATTACTATTTAATTGATCAAAAATAAATCATTCATAATATAATGACTAAGGTACTTATATGGTATTCATGTAGGGTTACAAGATTATTAATAGGCATGGATATAATGGAACGTCAAAATGGAGTAGTGCTTAAAGAGGAAAGCGGACGCTCAAGATTTAAACAATAAACGTACTGTTTTTTTTGTCATTTGAACCCTGACCTTATTTGGAATAATAAATCCATAATAATTTCGTTTTGAATTTTTAAACCTTACTGTAAAAACGGAAATCCTGTGCATTGTCCCGAATCGGAGGGCAATTACTGGTCATGTCCTTTAAGTGTTCATTATACTTAGTTGCTCAAATGAGTCAAATGAGGATACCTTATTAATATCTTTGATAATTTACTTTTAAATATTCAAAGATTAACCTTACCAATTTTCAAGGGAAAAACAGTCAAACTAACCTCACTAGTCACTTCCAAGAAGTTTGTGTAGGCTTTACACTTTAGACTACGCCTAATCGCTTACCAGATAAATAACAAAATAAGTAACACAAATCACCGCAATTCATAGTACAAAACATTAAACTTTCATAAAACAATTTTAATTCATTTTAAGGTTAGGACTTATGATTTTCATTGTCATTCTCGGCTTGCGTCGGTTTTTCAGCGAAAATGACGAAAAAGTGAAAACCCCGCGAAATTTAAAAATATTTTGTGTGCGTAATTAGAGCGAGACACCAACGGGGGATACAATGCCAGATGAAAGAGATGGACAACCCGATAACTCTTGGTACCTCGCACTTCGGGACTCGATAGGGCCTGACATTAACATTGACGTTTTCTGGCATGCCGGATGCCGGGTGGACAAAATTATTTTTTTTTTGATAAATTCGTTACAATGTGAAACTATAGAGTGTGTATTAAGTGTGTACGATGTGAAAAACATGAAACTGTGGAATAATTGTTATACTTTATGTATATTTTTTGTAATTGAGAATAATTGTTATACTTTATGTATATTTTTGTAATTGAGAATATAAGAGAAAATAATCAACAATCGTTTCATTTACTAACATCTGAACATCTTTACAGTTTGTGTTTATCGTATAATATTTATCTTAATTATTACAAGGTCACATAATTCTATAGTTGCAGAATTAGGGATCTTGTAATAATTTAGATAAATTATTATACAATACACTTTGTAATATAAAGTAATTTAACATTGTGATTATTATACATACATATGTTAGTTTTTTTTTTTTTTTTTATTGAAAATAATACAATAGAACTTAATGCTAGCTAGCCTAACCTAATTACTATATAAATCATGCCCACGTGGAATGCTGGCTGCATTTCCGCGCTGGACAGCCAGGCTGATCCTTTGCGCAAAAAATGAGCCAGCCCTTCTGTCACCAGATGAGGCAATTAACCGCGGTGAAATATCTCGCAAAAAATTTTTGGCACTAAGACTCCACGGCCCAAGGGTCTCCACGGCAAACGGAACAAATATGTAACTCTCTATGAGAGAGGCATACTTCCGCCGCTTGCCGGTTTCAGCCTTTTCTGCTGCGGCTCCCGGCCTTGATGCTGTCTCCCTGATATGACACGGGGTAAATGTGTCTACGCATGTTGCGTCCCACATTAGCGCCCGTCCCCTTTCCCAGGGAACCAGCGTCAATCCATCAGGTCTCTTGCCATCATCCCGATTAATCCCTGCCGGCTCAATGAGCGCAGGAATATCTATGGTGGCAAGAGCCCTTTTGATCGTATCATTGAGAGAGCCATGCCGAAAAAGCCTACCAGCGCTCCTTTGGCAAGAGAGTCCGTGAATTCCAAATTTATCGACCTCTTTTCCACACGGACATCTGTGCTCGAAGCACAGGGGTGTTCCCAATCTGAGACCTAGAGCCACACGAAAACTTTCATTATCTAAAAGAGTGCCGAGATTTTTCGATGGCAAGGCATGAAGCCAATACCCGGATTCTTTTTCAGATAAGGCTAGAAGCCTTGCTCGATCTCTTTCACTTGTAAGATTTTGAACCAAATTTGTATGTGTCAGCCGAACCAACGGCACATCCCAAAGTTTTTGTGTGAAACATTCCTTCGGGATATCGTCATTGGGACACCTGACCTTCCAACTCTCTAAGGCCTCTGTGGCATAGGTCAATGAAACTGAATTAGAATTAAGAATCTGAGAACTAAGCTCTTTTATACTATGCACAGAGGACAGAAAAGCCGGAAGAGCAACACTCGAAATTTTTCTCACGCCGATGCCACCGTACTTGACCGGTAAAGTAGCTTGATTCCAGGACTGATCATCAAAAGATAAATTTAGAATTTTTTCTAGCGTATCTCTTAAGGTGGCATCCATGATATCGAGTAGTCCAGGAAATTTCCAAATTGGGCTCGCACGGAGAATATAAATTAATTTAGGTACAAAAAGGCAATATTTTAGGATCGAAAATGCAATATGAGAATTTAGAGCGCCCAATTTGTCAGAATGTGCCGAAAATGTTCTGACTTTTTTGTCCAAGATTGGTTGTATGGCTTCGTCAAAAAGAGGAGCACCAAGAAGACAAAGTGAATGTTTATCAAGAATCTTAATATTAGGGGCAATTTCATTAAATAATTCAGAGGCCGATGAAATTCTATCTTGCGATAGCTTTTCTTTGAAAAACAGTTCACATTTGGAAAAATTTAGTTCTAAACCAATTTTGCCAAATTGTTGCTTAACATTGTTAAGATCTTTAAGAACGTCATTCACGTTGCCTCCAATGGTTCCATCGTCAAGATACCATATGTTAAATTTTGATGTTAAATTTGAGATATGGTTGTGGATCCCTAAGCTGAATAGGGCTGGACCTAAAGGATCCCCTTGCTGAACACCTACAGAGGACTTAATATCGCCATCTCCAAAAAATAATTTAGAAGCAGAGCTGTAACATTGCCAAACATACGGGTAAATTTCGGGAAGCTGTGTTGAAACTTCGTTAAGCAGAGTTGCCCTGTCCAATGAATTAAAAGCATTCTTTACGTCTACTTTCAGCAGTACCTCAACCTCGCCATTCGATAAGAAAGTACGAGCCGAATGCACCGCTGCCTCACAACCACCTTTACTGCCAAATCCAACTTGAATGGGTTGGAATTTATCCTTTAGGGTCGAAACTATGTGTCTACACGCTAATTTTGATGCCAAACGGCGAAAAGTGCAGCCAACAGTGATGGGCCGGATCCCACCGTCCTTTTTATTAAAAGCACAGAGCCTCGCGCCGTAAAGGAATGGCAAAAAGGATGAATTTACCTCGCCAGATAACATAAAATTACAAAGTCTGGTAATGTCGCTCAGAAGCGCCTTGCCGGCGTCCCCAGCAGTAACACCCACAAGATCCTTTAGATGTTGTGGTGTTATGCCGTCCATGCCACCAGCAGAGCCACTGGAGAATGACATTATCGCAGCGTAAGTTTCTTCATCCTTTATCTGTAAAAATGAAACGTTTGAAGGTGGGTCTGGAAGTAAAGAGTCGGGATTTGGTAAAGGATGCTTGTCACGTAAGGCTTCTAGCGTTTCATCATTAAATGGAGCCAGCGTATCATTAGAAAACAAAATGCGGGCTGCGTTTTTAAGATCCCCATCCATAACCTTGTTTTCCACAATTTTTTTCAAATTGTAATTTTGTGTTCGAAATGAGCAGTCAGAAATTTGGAAAACGCGATCAACCGAACAATTTTTTTTCAATTTTGAACATAACGACCCGCTTTCTGATTTATCTACTGAAAAATGTTTATATGAAAACAAAAAAAGATTTTGCCAAGCCAAAAGTGAATTTGATAAGACATTTTGGATTGTATGTGATAAGGATCTAGCCAATGATATCCTCGCCCCTCGCGGAATGCGTTTTATTAAAGGAATATTTTGACTATACTTGGATAATAAAATTTCGAAGGTTACCTGGTTTTGACTTCCTGTTTGCGTTTGATCGCACATGAAATTTGGGCAAGTTAAAGGCCTTGCTGGTGGTCCGTGACATCGTGCGATATGTATATTAAGGCCTTAACGACCTTTAAACAGCCTGCCATCGCTACAGTGTGGGCATTCTATGTACTCAACTTGAGAAGCACTAGGGATCATACTTCACAACACAACAAAAGAAAGAAAAAAAAAAAAAAAAACTAAAACACTACACAATAGCGTCTATAAGCGCGCGAAGCCCCTGGAAACCGCGACACCGCGTGGCAACGCCTCGCTCTGAAACAAAAACTACTGTTAATATCCCATTTCAAAACACAATGAAAATAATACCACGGGGTATTTCGCGAATAAGCGCCAATTAGATGCCAATAATAATCCAAAATACCGAGCCCAATATTTATAAATAAAAATTTTGAAGCGAGCAAAATTTTTTCATTGACATCTCATTGACATTCATATTTTAGTTGGACAACTTCCCGATAGATGTCGCTGTACATGGAAAGTGGAGTAGCAACTCTATACCAGTATATATAATTTACTCTGTGGTAACAATGACTGATGCAGGTTTATACCAATATACAATCGCCGCCACCGTACCACCGTACCGTTTAGGACCACCGTACAAGACAAGTGACGCAGCTGCGGGCTGACAGCTGTCATCCAAATGACAGTCCCACAACCACATACAAGTAACAATTGACCCTTGCAGTACCCTTTTTTATGTTTTTAACTGACTTTATGGCTCTGGGTTCCAGGCTCTGTCCTCAAATCGAAACATGTACAGTCTATTTGAAGGGGCAGCGTAAAAAATGTAAATAAAACATACCAGTCAAGACATTTCAACTTTGCTATTTTCATTGTTATATTTCAAAAGTCACTCACAATCGTCTTATTTCCTGAGGTAAAACATTTAAAGTTCATAATATACTCAAAAGTAATTCAATTCAAGCATTATGAAGCTAATAATTTATCAAATAGCTAGCAAGAATCCCAAAATAAAAACAAAGCCTAATAACTTATTGGGTGTTTGACATTTATAAATAGAATGATTCCATAGAGATTTGACATGAAAAGTGAACCATAGACTGAATGATAGGAGCGGGTTTAGTCGGTTGTAAAAATCGAAAATCGATTACCACATTCTATGATTATGAAATTACCTTGTGATATTGAAGACGATATCATATTAGGTCTTTACCTATGAAATTGCCTTTTTTCAGTACTGGTCATTTCAAATGAAAAAAAGTTTGTAATGGCTCTGTATTCTAAATTCAAATTAATTTTGTTTTAACACCATGACAATCTTTTTACAAAATAAGCCTTATTTTTTTGATTAGCGTTGTATTTTGTGAGAGAATTAATAATTTAAGGCATCTTGGATATGGATAAAAATATATTTTCTATATAGATGTTTACATCAATTGACACACCAACAAACGAAATATAAAATTAATCTACTTATTGACGACGCAGCTGTGTCAACTCTGAACTAGCCAACTCTATTTAGGTGGCCAGTTCTCACACTCCTCTTCACGGCTCGTGGTCATCAGTCCTAAGCTGCTCCGAAGTTTCAACAGCCGAGGACCAGCTAAAGCTTTGGTCAGTAGATCTGCTTCCATGTCTCCAGTTTGCAGATACTTGACCTCTATTACTCCCTCTTTGTTGCGGTTCTTGCAACATGTAATGTATGAAAGTGGACTGTATGTATGGAATGGTATGACGAAGGGTTTTCTATCTCTTGCCCAGTGATTCGATGGGTAGTAAAATAGTTGCACCAACCTTGCATTCGCCCTCGACTGGAGAACGTGGACCACGCACGGCGCAGTATCCCAGGAGAATTTGGCACAACACCCACAAAACCACAGTAGTTCAAGAGTTCAGTTGACTTGGCGACACTGATGGATGCACGGCATCCACGTGGAGCTAATTCACAACATCGACAGTATGTATGACTGCTTCGTTCGACGTTAGCGACGCAAGTGAGTTGGTGGCGCCATCGGCGCACGCGCCTGCCGAGCGCGTTGTAGGTACACACCAGTACGTTGACTCATACATAGATATGTACAACCATTTTCTTATAGCTACCCATCAATATAGGCAAAAGATCGAACATACCCCCCGCCGAAATCAGTATGATGATTTCCCTTCAATGAATGTGAAAGGTATGAAATGTGAAGTCAACTCACTATAGCTTACGAAACTAAGTGGATAGTGTACCTACATCTTTATGTAAGGTGTAAAGTAACTAAGTTTAGTGTATACCAAAAAAAAAAGTATCTATGTATTAATGTAAATTAATTTGCATAAGCAAAGGACAAATTTTATTCACAGGTCTTTTATATAGACCAGTTTTGTGCGGACAGTGACCACGCGAACAATGTTATCGATACCTGGATGAACTTCTACTATCCTACCTAAAGGCCATTGTAATGGTTTAGCGAGATCTGATTTAAGAAGTACCAGGTCTCCCACGTTAACGTTAGGTTTTGAAGAGAACCACTTCTCCCTTTGTTGGAGTGTGTGAACGTAGTCATCTGACCAACGCTTCCAAAAGGACTGAGTGATCTTTTGTAATGCTTGCCACCGAGACAATCTGTTCAGAGGGACGCCTTCAACGTCGTATTCGGGGACAGCTAGTAAGCTTTGTCCAATTAAGAAATGCCCTGCAGTAAGCACGTCAAATTCGTTCGGATTATTAGACAACGAGCACAATGGACGTGAGTTCATCATAGCCTCTATTTTACAAAATATGGTGTTAAGCTCTTCAAAGGTAAGAATTCGAGATCCAATTGTGCGATACAGATGTTGCTTTGCACTCTTTATCCCCGATTCCCAGAGGCCTCCCATGGCCGCCGCGCTTGGTGGATTGGTTCGCCAATCAATGCTGCGCTATGCAAGACCATCTAAAATGGCATCACATTGGTTTTATTGCGAAAAAAATTGCCTACTTCTTTTAAATGTTTAGCTGCTGCAATCAGATTTCTGCCACAGTCAGAAAACAGGCAGCTGCAGAGGCCTCTGCGAGATACTAGGCGATCTACTGCCGCAAGGAAGCAGTCGCATGTTAAGTCTGTTAGTACCTCCAAATGCACGGCTTTGGTGGAAAAACAGACAAAAAGGCACAAATAGGACTTGCAACTTTTTGCGTTGCGACGTTGACTTTCCTTAACATAGAAAGGACCCCCAATATCGCAACCCACTTGGTCAAAAACTTTCCCGGGTTTTAACCTAGAAGCTGGCAACGAGCCCATCAAGGGTTGAATAATATTTGGATTAAATTTAAAACAATTGGCACATTTTGAAAGTACTGAACGTAGTACGCTACGAGCATTTATAATCCAATAGGTTTTGCATAAAATTCCTTGCAAAGTGCGCGGACCCGAGTGTAAATAAACCTTGTGAAAATACTCAATTAATAGGATTACCGTATGGCATTTTTTCGGAAGCAACAAGGGATGCTTAGTGTCATAGGGTAGATCAGATTGTGAAATTCTACCCCCCACCCTGAGAAACCCATGGGGGTCAATGAAGGGTGAAAGTTTACGTAGTGAAGCTACGTATCCTTTCTTGTTCAATATTTCAATCTCAGATCGAAAATGGTTTGACTGAATTACATGCACGATACTGTCTCGACTCTGTTTTAATTCAGAAGTATTCAACGGACCGGAAGTTCTATTGGAACGAGACTTTAAATTGTTTATGAATCGATGACACCAACCTATTGCTCGTTGCAGTCTATTAAAAGAAGAAAATTCCTCAAATGTTTCTTCAAGGTCATTGATTAAAATCTTACTTTCACTTGAAGATAATGAAAATGTATCTACATTTGATTTTAACTCGGGAATATTTTCTTTATTTTTTACGAAAATTGTACTGGTAGGCCAGTCACTAGGGTTTTGTAATAACCACTCCGGGCCATGCAGCCAAGTTTTCTCGACGGCGAGAAACTGACTAGGCAATGTACCACGTGAGCACAAATCAGCGGCATTGTTCTCACTGCTTACGTGATACCAACGATTTGGTGGAATTACATCAATAATTTCGCTGACCCTATTCGAGACAAAGGTCCTTAGTTGATACGGTGGTGTTTGTAACCACGATAAAACGACACTGGAGTCGCTAAAGGCTACTATAGTGTAGTTAAAATCAGTAAGATTTTTAATTACGAACCGCAAAATCTTTGCTAGCAGCACGGCTGCCATTAATTCAAGTCTAGGTATTGATAAAATTGGTTTTAAGGGCGCAACCTTAGATTTGCTAATCAATAATCGAACCTTAACCCTACCGTCCTTATCTACGCTGCGTAGGTATACACATGCTGCATAGCCGCGCGACGACGCGTCGCTAAAGCCTATCACATGCACGTTTGAAAAGTTAGGTATTAGTAAATGTCTTTCGATCCTTACGTCCGCTAGAGTTGGCAATTCACGTATAAATATATTCCATTTTTCGTAAATCTCTATAGGCAACGAATCATCCCAACCGAGACCTAATTTCCACAAGTCTTGCATTATGCATTTAGCTAGAAAGGTACAAGGTGAAATAAATCCGACCGGGTCGAATATACTCGCGAGTAGTGCCACTGCTAGACGCTTCATATATTTGAAATCTGTAAAGTTATAATAAAAATAAAAGCAGTTAGCAGAAGGGAACAGAGTCAATTCTAAAACCTTTAATGAATTCGATAACGTATCGTGTTCAAAGTTAATCTTTAAAATATGATTTTCTATATTAAGTGTCGGAAGAATTTTCGGCCGATCATTGGAATGCTTCCTTAAATCATAACCTTTACTTTTAATCAGTGACTTAGGTTCATTATATAAGGTACAGACTTCACTGATTGCCTGGTACGACCGCGACAATTCATTGAGACAACCCTGCGTAAGCATAGTAGATGCATGACATCGCGGATAGTCAAACGAAAACTGTTCGAAAGAACCTAATGTTACATAGTTAGGGTTGATTCTAATAGGAGAAAATGAAAGGTTAGGGTTATTACAAGAAGGGTCCTCAGTATAAATTTTTTCTATCTTCTCAGCCTGACTGATAGGAGTTTCGCACGGCGAGGACTCCACCTCCAAGAACGTCTTGAGAGGGTCGTTAAGAAGAAAGACTTCACTAGTGTACGACACCAGTGATGTTGTAAATGTTACAATTTGATTACTTGAGGGTTGAACCGCTAACTTTCCAGATATAACGTATCCGAACACGCTGTTTAACGCGGCGGGAATATTGTGATCAAAGATGATCTTCTTTCCATCATAAACATGAGGAAAAACTTCACAGCCTAGAATTATATCAATCGGAGCTGTTTTGTAAAATTGGGGATCAGCTAAGACTAAATTATTATATTCGTTTACGATATATTGCGGGATTTCGACCGCAGGTAAATTAGAAGTGATTTTCGTTAACACTACGGCGTCAATATTAAAACTCAGCGTGTCATTGCGACAGGGCCTTATGTTAAGTGACGTCATGCCTTCATTTTTTACATGATCGCCGGCAATACCGTAAATATTAATCAGACATTTTCGCCGAGACAAACCTAAACGTTTTAAACAATCAATAGATATAAAATTCGACTGAGCACCGGAATCAATTAACACACGGCAATTTTGATCAGAATTAAACCTATCTTTTACGCGGACAATAGCTGTACCAAGTACGACTGTAGTATAGCTATGCATCGATGACGCGTGGTGATTCGTAAGCGCTGTGTTATCGCAGATCGAAATGGACCGCGGCGGCACGGCAGTTGCGGCGTTCGAGACTGACGCAGGAACAGGTTCAAGTCCGTTATCGGTGTGCAATAAAAAATGATGAGGATTTTGGCATGCTGCACATAAGAAAGTACTTGTGCACTCACCTTCATGGGTTTTGAGGCAAGATTTACATAGATTTAGAGCGGCAGCACGGCTGACTCGTTCAGCGCTGGTCAATTTACGAAATTGACTACACCGGTAAATCATATGATTTTCCCCACAGTGGGCACATATCATAACTTTCTTAGAGTTAGAACTCGCGTGAGAGTAATTTTTAAGTGAACTTTGTTCAGCCTTATATTGTTTATTTTTAGGAAATTGGTTTTTATTTTGATTCTGATTTGTAGAATTATTTGAACAAGAGTATGACGCAGAATGATCTAGCACCTTGATATGATTATGTACGAATGATACTAAATCTGTGAAGCCAGGAATAGAATTTTGATCTATTTGTTGTTCAAACGACTTTCGACTTTGTGGGTCTAGAGCCCTTAAAGCAATATGGCATAAAATATTACTTCCTAAGTTGTCAATGTTCAACGCTTCTATAGCCTTATACGAGTGTTCAAAATTTTCGATAAATGTATTTAAGTGTGCGGAAGTTTCTTTAGTCAAAGGCGTAAAATTCAACATTTTATCTAAATATCTGCCAACTAACATTCTTTTGTCTTGGTACTTATTAAGTAAACTTTGCCAAACAACATCATAATTGCTGGCAGAGATCGGAACGCTTTTGACGATATTTAGCGCAGAACCTTTCGTGCATGCTAACAAATAGTGAAATTTATCTATTTTTGATATACTTGATTGATTGTGAACCAATGAACAAAAGGTCTCGTAAAAGGTTGTGAAATTCTCAATTTCACCGTCAAAATTAAATAACTCCAACTTAGGTAGACGTGGCCTCGACTCTGTCGTAGGAACTTGTTTCTTATCACTAGTGCAATTAGGGTCATACTTGGATGCAACTAACTTCGTTCTATAATATAACTCTTCAAAGTTTTTTAAATCCTGACTATGTAATAATGAAGACTGGTCATTCTCAAGTTCCTTTTCAAAAATACTAAAAATAATTTTCTCAAATGTTGACTTTAATGTGTCAATTTCATTGATCCGCAATAAAAATAAATCCCTAGCTTGATCATCATTAACATTTTTCGATAAATCAAAAATGGCTTGAATTTGCTCAAAACATCTTTCCTTACGCTTTATTAAAACGGACAGCGCAATAGGCACATTTGTGGCTTCTAGATCTTTCTTAGGAGCCATGATTTTTGTGACTACCTACAAGTTACTAAGAAAAAATTAATGGTCTGTTTTTACGTAAATTGATGTTAAATGATAAAAAATATATACTCTTGAACGTCAAGAAAAGTGTAATAAACGTTATTACAATTATATTATTACTAAATAAAAAGTAATTTTAAATATTTTACGCAATAACTGCTGCGTGGTCACTGAACGTCAGCACTCACGGGTTATTGTTCGTAAGCTATTTTTAGACATTAAAATGTTCTAAAATTATGGAACTAATCGAAGAACCAAAATATTGTAAAAATCTTGGTTCGCGGATACCTAAAATTGTAGGAATCCGGTCGAAGGTACCAAAAAATGTTGCGGTTCTTGCAACATGTAATGTATGAAAGTGGACTGTATGTATGGAATGGTATGACGAAGGGTTTTCTATCTCTTGCCCAGTGATTCGATGGGTAGTAAAATAGTTGCACCAACCTTGCATTCGCCCTCGACTGGAGAACGTGGACCACGCACGGCGCAGTATCCCAGGAGAATTTGGCACAACACCCACAAAACCACAGTAGTTCAAGAGTTCAGTTGACTTGGCGACACTGATGGATGCACGGCATCCACGTGGAGCTAATTCACAACATCGACAGTATGTATGACTGCTTCGTTCGACGTTAGCGACGCAAGTGAGTTGGTGGCGCCATCGGCGCACGCGCCTGCCGAGCGCGTTGTAGGTACACACCAGTACGTTGACTCATACATAGATATGTACAACCATTTTCTTATAGCTACCCATCAATATAGGCAAAAGATCGAACACTCTTGAACACAATTCCGAATGAAGTGCATTTTTAAGTCAATATGCTTTGACTTTGAAGTAACCATTTCATTTTGGCTTAATTTAAGGGCAGCTTGATTGTCATTCAATACAACTATGCGATCAAAGCTGGCCCCTAGGTCTTTATAGAGACTCTTTAGGTGGATGGCTTCTTTTGCAGCTTCTGTTAGGGCGACATACTCCGCTTCGGCAGTCGATAAGGCGACACTTCTTTGATTTTTCGACATCCAGCTTACAGCTGTTCCAGAAAATTTAAAACAATAGCCCGAAAAAGACTTTCGATCGAGCTTACATGAGCCCCAATCTGCATCTGCCATGCCATATAATTCTTGGTCAGTCTTTCTGAAAATAAGGCCGACGCTCATCGTTCCTTTTAGGTAACGTAGTACTCTTTTTGCGCATTTAAAATGAATGTCTCCATAACAATCATTAAATTGAGAGAGATAGCTAATGGCAAACATTATGTCAGGACGAGTTCCTACTGCCAGGTACATGAGAGTACCAATTAAATTTTTATAGGGAAGATCTTTTCTTTCATCTTTTCCCACTTTTTGTAGTATAAGGCCTGGTTCTATGGGTGTAGACGTAGGCTTACAATCTTCCATTTTGAATTTTTTAAGAGTATCCATAATAAACTTCTCTTGGTTTAGTTTGATTTCATCTTTTGCATATATAACTTCTATTCCAATTAGCCGTTTTGGAGTTCCTAAGTCTTTTAACTCAAATTTAGTATTAAGTAGATCTTTTACTTCTTGAAGTTTTCTTGGACACGAATAGGCAAATAATAAATCATCGACATAGATCACTATTATGACTTTAACTCCTCTTTTCTCTAGTAAGTATACACATGGGTCAGCTCCTGATGCTTTAAAACCTATGTTTTTTAGTTCTGTGTCGAGTTTTTTATACCATTGCCTCCCTGCCTGTTTGAGTCCATATAAAGCTTTTATAAGATGACAGACTTTGTCTTTGGGATTATTTTTTATGTCTTTTAGCATACTTATTATCTTATTATACAAAGTCAAGTGTTCTTGTTTACTTTCTTCGCTCATGATTTCTATTAGATAATCTTCTAAAAAGTCAGGGTATTTCATTACTATTTTTTCTTCTAGTTCACCATTTAGATACGCCGTTGTCACGTCCATCTGGTGTAAATTCAACCCTTCTTCCATGGCGATTCCAATAACAGATCTTATTGAACTCAATTTAGCGACGGGAGCGTATGTTTCATTGTAGTCGACCCCTGGTCGCTGTGTGAAACCTCGTGCCACAAGTCTAGCTTTCTTTGTAATGCTGTTCTCTGGTCCTAGTTTGTTTCTTAGGACCATTTTGTAATCCACTTCTTTCATGTCTTTTGTTTTCTTTCCTATTTTCCAGGTTCCATTTTTGACATGAGCTTTTATTTCGGCTTTTATTGCATCATGCCAGTATTCATTTTCTTCATTTTCATCAGAAAGGTAAGATATATCCGATAAAAAATTTTCTTCAGTTGCATTTAATACAAAATCTTTAGTCCACGTTGGCGGATGCCTTTCTCTTTGTGGCCTCCCACTTTCAGGTATTTCCTCCGATGCATCATCGTAAGACTCTACTGAAGAAACATCTTCTTGATCGTTCTGGTTTTGCAATGTATTTTCATTCTTACTCTGAGTTATTTCAATTTCTATCGGTTGTACATTTTTCGTTTTATTATCTTTACCTTTAATCTTATTTTCTTTTTCAGGCATTTGCGAAAATTTCATTTCATTTATAAGTTTGTCATAGTTCTGATCTTCTTCTTTAAAATACATTTTGTCTGTTACCTTGATGTCTCTGCTTGTCACTACATCATCATCTTCCGGAATATATATTCGATAACTCTTTGAGATCATTGAGTACCCCATGAATACGCCTTCTTTTGCATTTTGGGTCAACTTTCCTCGTTTTTTCTTTTTCAAAACAAACGTCTTTCTACCATAGACTTGAAGATGATGTGCACATGGCTTTCGGCCTACCCATTTTTCAAACGGCGTATCCAATGCTTTAGAAGGGCTACGATTAATAAGGTAGTTTGCGGTCGCTACCGCTTCCGCCCAAAGCTTCTTAGGTGCATTGGCTTCGATCAACAGACATCTGGCTTTTTTCTAATAAGGATCTAGTCTTTCTCTCGCTAATCCCATTTTGTTGGGGTGTATAAACAGTGGTCAACCTTCTTTGGATGCCATGCGATTTGAGGAAATCATCAAACTCCTTATTGCGGTATTCCGTACCATTATACGTCTGTAAATATTTTATTCTTTTATTGTGGGATGTCTTGACTTCATTTTTATATTCTTTGCAGAAATTGAATACGTCACTCTTTCTTATAATAAAATAGACGTAGCAACGTGTATAATCGTCTATAAATGTGACGTAATCTTGAGCCTGCCAGTGTCTCACACTCAAAAGGTCCACAGACCTCACTATGAATTATTTCTAGCTTCTCCGATGAATAGAGATCATCACGGAATGATAATCTTGACAGTTTGCATTAAATACAGGTCTCACAAGTTTCCAACTTTTCATCATTTAAATTTAAACCATACATAAGGCCATATTTTTCATTTATGTGGCCAAGTTTGCGATGCCATTCCGTGATGTCACTATCTCTTCTCGGTGTGTAGTCTGCAGTCTCATTTCTTTTACATTCAAGATAGTAGAGCCCATTTTTCCTTTTCGCTGTCAGTGAGACCTCACCCTCTTTTTCCATGACGTAGGCTTTATTTTGCTCGAAAATAACAAGGAAAATAACTTTAAGTCCTCTGTCCGATATTTTTGCAACAGACAATAGATTGACTGACACATCGGGAACATAAAGGGTATCATTGAAGTTATAGCCTCGTTTGTCTATACTGACTGTAACTTTTCCCTTACCTTGAATTTTAGTTGTATATTTATTTGATGCCAACTTTAGGCTACCAGTTTCAGGAGTCATGGTAGAAAACATCGATTTATCACCGCACATATGAGATGAGCAGCCGCTATCTAAACACCATAATATATTTTCATTAGTGTCTGAATTTTCAGTGGTGCTCAAGCAAACATTAAAGTTTTTATCCTTATTTCCGTTTCCTTTCTCACTTTCTGCGTTTTTCTTTCTATGCCAGCATTTCTCGATTGAATGGCCTTTCTTTTTGCAGCCTTTGCAGAATAATTTTTGCTTGTTCTTCTTTGTGTGATAAGCTTCTGAGCTTTCAGGCTGTTCGCTACCATTTCTGGCCTGGAATTCTTCCAAAATTTTAACTTTTAATTCTTCAGGCCCAGGTAATGTATCTCGAGACTCAATGGCTATTCTGAAATTTTCAAATTTAGTTGGCAAACTATAGAGAAGCATTATGCTTAGTAATTCTGGTGGTATTTTTATTTCCATATCTGCGAGCTTATCTACAATATCCATGAAGTTGTTTAGATGATCACGAATATCTTCTTCTGTGGTCATTCGCTTTAAAACTAGCTGCTTTAATAAGGTTGCTTTTCTTGCAGGCCCAGTGCTTTGATAAGTAGCTTTCAACTTTTCCCATATAGATTTAGATGTCGTGCAAATCTTGATTTGTTTTAATTCAGAAGGCGATATCAAAAGTAGGATTTCAGCTCTTGCCTTCATATCCTCTTTGTTAAACGCCAACCTCGCCGCCGCATCCGCATCTGATGGTAAAGTTTTCTCACCGCTTACGATGTCCCAATAATCATTTTTAATAAGGACTGCTTGCGCTTGCAGGCACCAAGTATCGTAATTTGACTTGGTCAATGGTTCTATGTTGCGAAAAGTTGTACTCGTAGATGCCATTTTCGACGTGATTATGAAAATAAATCAGAGAACCACGCTCTGCTACCAATTTGTGAGAGAATTAATAATTTAAGGCATCTTGGATATGGATAAAAATATATTTTCTATATAGATGTTTACATCAATTGACACACCAACAAACGAAATATAAAATTAATCTACTTATTGACGACGCAGCTGTGTCAACTCTGAACTAGCCAGCTCTATTTAGGTGGCCAGTTCTCACATATTTTCATTACATTTCAAAATTTTTCGTCATAATGGATACTTTAAAAATTCATGTAATTATGGAATATGAGTTCCGTCGTGGCACCAACGCGACAGAAACGACACGTAACATCAAAAACGTTTACGGAGAGAACTGTACAAACGAACGCACAACCCGTTATTGGTTTTTCCGGTTCCGTTCTGGAAATTTTGACTTGAAAAATGAAGCTCGTGGTCGTCCGGAGACTTTAGTCAACAATAATGAATTAAAGGTGATTGTGGAACCTGACGAAACTCAATCTACAGCTGAGCTAGCAGCAGCTTTTGATGTTAGCAGCAAAACAATATTGATCCATTTGCGACAAATTGGCAGCTTGTCGCAAATGGATCAATGCTTGAATGAAATGAAAAGCTTGATAGATGGGTGCCCCATGACCTTAACGATTGCCAGCGCAACGCGTCGAAACCTGCTTTGCGCTGCTCAACAGGCAAAGAAATTAAGGAATTTTGAAACGAATTGTTACGTGTGACGAAAAATGGATTCTGTTCGACAATCGAAAGCGCTCAGCAAGTTGGTCAGATCCTGGTTCAGCACCAAAGCAATGCCCTAAACCAAAAATGACCCCTAAAAAGGTGATGGTCACTGTTTGGTGGTCTAGTGCGGGTGTGATTCACCACAGCTTTTTACAAAACGGCATGAGCATTTGTGTACTGTGAAGAACTAGAGAGAATGATGGAGAAGCTTGCACATCTGCAACCAGCTTTGGTCAATCGGTCGTCCCCACTGCTCCTTTACGACAACGCGCGACCCTATACTGCGCAACAGACAGTCTCTGTAGCGTCGCAAGTACTTACCATGTAGGTACTTACCTCGCTTTACCCAGATACCAGTTACTTACCATCAATCAGAATATACCTTTAGAATAACCTATTACCTTACCCGTCAAATAACCAACCACACATTTACCTGGATTACCTGAATAAACCTCGTTACCAAAGAATACCTGGAGGAAGGATCAAGTGGAAAGGAGAAATAAATACACAGGGATCACTTTAATAACAAGAGGAGATAAATAATGAACACTGAAATCAAGATGCAATTCTTTAATGTCAAAATCCGACACCGTTTTCATCGAGCGACGCTTAGTTAACAGGAAGACGCGAGATTGCCTCGAAAAAGGCAAGAGCTCGCAGCGTCGTTTCGAAGGAAGGTGTTTGCTGTACTTACCACGTTGAGGACGTCTGCACCGAACAGTGAAGATTGTAAACAATCGAGTCAGGCAGTTGCATTGGACGTAAAAAGGAAAAGGTTAGCCTTGAAAAAGGCTGTCCGTACAACCATTGCGCCAGGACTGGAGATGCCGCTGATTGCCCCACTAGACACTAGTTGAAGGAGTCACTAAGAGTTCACTGTCCACAAATACACCAGCCAGTTCATATTAACCACTTCGCGCGTGTTATAAATTGCGTCGCGCGCAGGCGCCGTCTGCCGCGGCCGGCAGCAAACGGGCAAATGCGGGCGCGCGGGCGCGATCGTTCTATTTATAGTTGCACGGTTCCAGACGGAAGAAAATCACGCAATTAGCGAATGTGTTACACCTACCTATATGTATGTACTTATTATTGTTAGTCGTAATTCTTAATTATTATTATTACTTATTTCTGATTGGTGGATTTCTGTAAGGATTTTTATATAAATATGGGCATTTTTCCCAATATATTCATTCTAAACTCAGCGTTTAATCAGAGTTTTATTTCCTCCAAAACCTCCGCTAAAGTCTCCAAGCTGCAAGAGCTGGGGTTGGAAGCTCTCCCTCATCCGCCATACTCACCAGACCTTGCACCTACCGACTATTACTTTTTCCAAAATTTAGACAACTTTTTAGTGGGTAAAAAATTCAATTCCCGAGAGGCAGTACAAAATGCCTTTGAAGAGTTTGTTGCCTCCCGTCCAGCAGATTTTTACAAGTAGGGCATCAATAAACTGCCAATGTGTTGGCAAAGATGCGTCGATTGCATGGGTGATTACTTCGAATAACAAAAATAAAAAAGTTTGAAAAAATAAGTACTTATTCCATACAAAACGGCAATTTCATAGGTAAAGACCTATTAATTAAACCCTTCACTAACATCTTATCACTAACTTGATAATAGTCGTTAAAGCCCAAGCTAACCCACATTGGAGCAGCGTAATGGGTCTATGTTCTAATTTCCTCTGTCCTATGAGAGTCGAGGCCTGTGCGCAGCCGTGGGACGTTAATGAGCTGCAGTGATCAGTGATCAAGTACCTACTTGTAAAAAAAATTTTGTGTCAGCTCCGACGTACGACTGGAGCTTTCTCTTTACGAACGATTATAAAATAAATGAGGGTAAATGAACGCATTTTTTATATTACTGAAAGCATGCTTGGTACATTTATTTATATAAATTATTTAATTTATATTTATCAAAATACATTACATAGTCATGGAAACATAATAAAGTGTTACCATGGATACATGTACATAACGTATCGGTGAAAGTTTGAATTCACTCCTCATACATTTTCATACCCCGGGCTTATTTAAAGAAATCGATTTACAATCGACTAAACCTTTTCTTATCATTCAGTGTGAGTTCTATAGAGAGAACTTTGACTTTGCTTAGACTTAAGACATGATTAAAACGAGACAGGTTTATGTTACTCATATAAGTCCATCTCGTTTTAACTCTGAGTAAAGTCTGAGTCAAGTCAAAGTACGCTCTATAGATCTCAGAATCAGTCCGTAGAAGCGACTGTATGTGGAAATCGACTTCAGAATGTATTCATTCAATCGTTCAGTCACAACTAGTCTGATAATGTTTCCATCACTATATGTCCAATGACAATTATAATCACGTGATCTGACGCCATATTTGTTTACATTTTTTACTTTGCCTCGTCAAATAGACTGTACAGATACAGAATTACACAGATTACATCAAAAATTTATTAACAACGGCCATTAGCCCGTCGACTGCTATATTATTTTATGCACTAGTTACGCACCTAGACTTGCTTGAGAAAAGTCTTTCAGCCTAATGTTATGGCGCGTTTACATCGCCGTTTTCGGTTTTAAAGAAGAGTACGTACCTACTATATTTACTTATCAATATGTTACCTATAGTTACTGTTCGGGTTCTGGTTTCGCATGGATCTAATATTCTTACTCTAAGCGGTTTCGTGAAAACAAATTTTCTGAGATAAAACAGCGTTTGTCCACTCCGGGATGCAAAGCTATTTATGTTCATATCGTTAGCGATGAAAAGTAACTGATATACAGACAGAAACACTTTATCAATAATATCTAAAAAATATGGATTTATTAAAAGGAAAACACACCATTTATTAGTATTAATGACTTTATTCAATACGACAATGAAACTACAAAATTTGCCTGCACTTCAAAGTTCAATTAGCAATTTCATATTACAACTTCACAAACTGAAGCACATTATCGATATCAATATAATAGATACACAAAACATAAAATTAACGTATATCATATCATAACACCGTAGTAAGATAAACAGTGACTAACTTTACTAAAATTAAAGAACACAAAATAAAATTAAATCGTTAATAATTATTACTATCAGAGGCTGGAGTGTCAATTCTCGAGTCAATTTAACACGTCACTAAAGTTGGTGGTGATTTGATTCCAGTAATCATGTAACGTTGTAATGATTTGTAACGTTTCAGTAGTTTTAGTGTAACGAGACTCATTTACAGATTAACACCAAGTCTAGTGACGATTTTGTTCACTCGAAAATCGACTCTCAAATCTCAAAAAACTATAAGTTGGCGTCGCTATACATGATTTGTCTCGATCTTTGAGTCTAAAAGGCTACACAATATCCAAGGCAAATTGGTCAGAGGTTTTCACGTCTTCGCCGCTACGGAATCAAGCTAGTACTTACACCTAGTTCCCTTACGAGTAGCGTTAGTAACATAGTGAAGCAGGCAAGCACGCCCGTCGCCCCGCCAAGCAAGATACAATCATCTCTTATTTAAATACTTTCCCTTCACGTGGTATGTCCGTTGCGGCACTTTTTGCATGTTAAATATTGGTGCGCACTACTGTAGGATTTTTACACAGTGGCAAATATTTTATTGAACTTCAAAAAGGCTCGGAACGGCTGGAACCCGTAGCCGTAAAAACAGTTAATAAAAAATATGAACTTCAAAACCGATTTTTCTTAGGCGTGCGCTTGTTAATAATGGGTCAACTCCTGGGTCAATCATGAGGTCTAGATTGGAGCGCGCTTGCCATATATATTTGATAACAAATTCCCTGATTCTGTGAAAGATCGATTTATTTGATGGATTATATCGAACTGATGAATGTCAATATTGATGAAGTAATAAATCGAATACAACTGATCAACCTACAATAAAAAGCTATAGCAGTACGTATACATTTTACACGAGAAGAATGCCAAAACGGACTTGCCACGTGAAAAAGACATTAACTATATACAATTATTATTATCATATTATATCGTCGACCAAAAATCAGATACTGACATTATTTATTTAATTGGATTGGAAAAAAATGTACTATAAAAATCGAGAAATATATTAACATTACCACAACTCGTCTAACTAATACTTAACCCCTCATTCCACTCAGCTAGCCACTAAGGTCCTAAAATACTGCGATTCGATATTTAAAATCGATTATTAGCCTCCTAGATTATCGAGTTTAATAGAATTTAAACGATTTTGCGACTCGAAAGTCTAGTATAAATCGATAATTCTATTATAGAATCGATCGCAGTATGTCGGACTCGCAGACGCGAATTAACTATTGTCACAGCTTAGCTTTTATACAGTTCAGAAATGGCTATCCATCGGGGTCAACATGTCGTCTTAGAAGCGTCATTAAAAACTCTTTGCATTGCGTTCTTTTTCAGTGTTCATATAAATTCGTTTCTAAACTGTATACTCGCAAAGCGGTGCTTTAATGTATCGATATAATTTGTGCCTAACTGAATAATCAATCGATACGATATCACTAGAGCAAAACATCACAGAAGCAGTTTGTGTCCAACACCATCCCAACCGCGGCCCGGTGCCTCATCCAACGTTGACCAACACCGCACTAGTTACAGTACACACTGTACAGTGTACTGCACTGTTACTACACTGTATAATAGCGTACTAACATTCTATTCGTCATTGAAATGAAGACTTTTAGTAGTGTCTTGTACAATATTTTTTAAAGGCAGTCTAATCGAATATAATTCATGTGTCGTGAATTTTGTACTATGATGTACTTTTTGTCACAACCAAACATTATGACAAGTTTTTCATTGAAATTTGGACCTACAGGTCACGACTTTTAAAGTCCACATTTGAATAACCACTCGTGTAGTACGCAAGCGTTGCGGCGTAAGCCAGCGTTGGCCATCATTTTCCTACGTTTAAAAAAAAAAACGCTATAAAGGCAGTTACACACGTTACATACATTTAGTGATATTGTCCGAGCGCTTTACACGGACCTCGAGGCACTTCTATCGACCTAACTATTGTTTCTTCATTGTGCTTGTTTTTGAGATCATAATGAGTGAAATACGGCTTAAAATTTAAACGTGGACTAGATTTGAAGTAAGGCAAATGCATAGCTTTAACACTACAAACACTTTGTCCGTTATAATTTACTCCTTCCTTTTGTTTCCCTATTATTTTCAATTTAACACAGACGATCATCAGTTAATCATCAATATTGTCGTAACTCAACAACACAGGTAATCAATTTTATCATAGGTAATCAATCTTGTTCCCAATAACAAAATCGGTAATCCATGTTATCGCAGAACAATATTGGTAATCATTGTTATCGCGACACAATAACACAGGTAATCAAACTTGTCCCGACATAACAATAAGGGTAATCAATGCTGCCACAACTTAGGTAATCAAAAGTAAGTCAAGGCTTTTGTAGTGATAAGCCTGCAACAACCGGGCAAAGCAACCATCGACTGAACAATACCGACGCACCACAAACGACTCGCGACAAACCTATACTATCGAAATATTTAAAAAAATCAATCAAAATACATTTACTGACAGTCTATAGCATGTGATGATACCATGAGAGAACTTAAATTTAGATTATACTTCCCTAAAATACTGCTGCGTTATGTTAAACATTAAAAATAATGATATTAGACTATAACTAACGATTAGGAATTAATCAAATCCCTTAACCTTCCCTCCCGTAGTAAAAAAATACACTTCGAACGGGGTCCCGTCGTATTGGAAATGTTAGTATTGAAGCTTTAGTTTTCTTTTCATTATTATTTGCAATAGGGAACCCCAAGCCTTAAACGACCTCCGTCCAACTTTTAGTAATTCATTAAGCCTACTCAAAATTACTGAAAGTGGGAATTCGAAACACCACACCCTAAGATGAATATCATTTCGTCTATCAATAGGCCATGATAAGAACATTTGCAATATTGCCATAAGTTTCAAGTGAAAACAATTATTTATAAAATAACTAGAAAATATAAATGCTTTTTTGAAATTATTTTTAAGCTTGAGGGGAATTTTCGGTGTTTTTCATAACCCAACCGCACATGTGTAACACTAAAACAAAGCGTTACTTTATTTAAAGATGTTGATATTTTTTTTATAATCTGTGTTATTTTTTGGTGTTTTCAACTCCGCCTGACGATCTACGCCGCACATTATAAAGCCAACCGAACTAAAAAAATTGCCTACTTTCATTGCCGCCGTGCAAGAACTAGGTACGCAGTTTATGTACTCCAATGATTATATAATATTTTTTAATGTTGTTTTGATATAAAACAAAACTAAAAATCACTGCTGAAAAGATTTTACAACAAAAACAAAATCAACATTGGTAATCAATGTTGCCATGACACAATAACACTGGTAATCATTGTTGCCATGTCACATTCAAATCGGTAATCAATAACAATGTCCAAGCGTCCCGACATAACCACGCTTCCGCAAAATAAGAAAGGCTGAGATCATTGTTTATAGCATGGCGTCAGTGCGTAGTCGGGTGTAGACCGAGAAACCTATACAACACTGGCTTAAAAACGATGGAACGAGATAGAAAATTATTACAGTTTCATAACAAAATCAACCAGAGCTTAATACACTAGTTTTCGGCATAGTTACTGTAGAATTTCAAACCAGTTGCGAGTCCTGTTCTTATGGTTTGTTATCGCTTGTTGTATAGACTTCTCGGTCTCCTTGTCTCTGCGTGTTCGCGTGTGTTCGGGCGCGTTCGCACGTGTTCGCTAGTGTTCGGCGGAGCGGTGAGGGGCGGGGTATCTAGCCGGAGGTGGGCGCCTCACTTTCGGCGCGCGCGCTCTTGTTCTGTCGCACCATTTCTGCGCGTCGCTCCTGTAAAGAAATACAATAAATACAAATATAAAAATATTTATTTTTTCTAAAAATTTACAAAATTATATTAATGATTGGGGCCATCCCATTAAGTCACTAGTAGCAACTAGTAAAAATATATATAAGCAATTTTTCTTCTAATCTTTATTCGCGAGATAAGCTTTACCTTTCTCCACTTATTTTTTGTTAGTTATAAGACATATTTTGTACAAAAATAATGAAAAATCAATAAATAAATAGTTGAATTAATATTGTATACCTGCAAAGGTATCATGCTGTATCATGCGGTATACAATCTGAAACATGGTAGCCTTAAAAACAACCAGATTTCATTAATAGTTCAGTCTTAAATTGGGCTTATTTACTTAGTTATCATAATAAACACAAATACTAGTACATTAATTACATCGCGAGATCGGGAAGTACGCGTTTTCTGGTCGAGTGTTAGTTAGACGGCCGGCTATATACGAGACCAGAAATGCTCTCCCGGTCCAGGTGTGTATAGTGCTTTTCTAAAAAATGAAACGAGTGACTTTTTTTTAAATATATTTTTTTTGCGCTGTGAGTGCTGAACGCGTAATACGGTAGAGTTCCAAATTTAAACTATTTAGGCCAAAGAACATTATAACAAGTTACAAGATATTCAGGAAGAAAGATTCCAAATTCAAACTTATGATATGTAATGAAAATACATACATTCTTTACTGGCCTAGGCCGGGAAGTTTAACTTTCGAACTCATTTACAGGGTATGAAATGTGCACATTTCATATCATTTTTTAGAAAAAGTTATTTACTTTCGTAGCGTTGACTACTATAACAAAACTATACCTATATTATTTTAAACATGAATGTTTTCGTACTTTCTAGTGCCTACTAATGATAATAAGTAACGCTAAAGTTTCAAAAGATATGTATTATTTGTGTTCTGTTTAACCATGCACCAAAATAACAAACCTCTTTCTTGACGAAATCCAATTTCTTCTGAATCTCCTGTTCTCTCTTCAGCTCCGCTGCAGTCAATTTAGTCTCGATATCTTTGGTGATTTCCTCCATCTTGGCCGTGATGGTCGACCTCGCCTCCAGAAGCTTATTGTTCTGTTATGAGATGGTAAAAAAAAAGAAGAAAATAAACAGATGCAGGATGAAAAAATAAAAGGGGGTGATAACATGCTCATCTATTTGATTAACATGGGTATAAACAATACAGCTCGGCGCTACGAATATTGAACACTAGGTAGCGAAGTATAAAGTTTGGCTTATGCTTCTCTTCACCGACAATCTATGAATTCAAGGGGCCACCTGAGTCCAATTAGGGGACAGTTAGCTACGTAAAAACTGTCACCTGTAGGTCACCTATTGGTTCATTTGTCACCAAAATTTTGGGGTTATCGTTTTAAACAGTTTCGACTGTCGATGCAGCATAAAGCAGTAGGCTCATTGAGTATCTCAGAGAACATGAAAGGTAACTCTATGCTACACACTGCCCAATACTGCGTTATGCCGGCTAAAATTTTGACTATCACAGAAATTGAATGATTATGCGGTCAAGTTATCCAATAACAAAGGAGTTCGGTGATACAACTAAATTCATCCACAGAGATAAGCTAAAGGGAAGCAATTCTATGCTCTTGCTATAGCCCCCGTACGGCATTTCAGATGGTATCTTAAAATTAACTTTCATGTCTAACATAAGATAACCAATAGGTATAACAATATAAACTTTAAAAAATCATAGGATGTTATTAATTACGCACGAAAAAATAAACCAATGAATGAAGATGAATGACATGCGCGACACAACAAACCTTTTTTGACGATTCATTTATTTCGTGGTGTCCATTTGGGTCGATTATAATATAGCTATATTCAATTAACCAGGGACGTCTAAGATGATTATTATTCCTCTAATTTAACTAAACTATAGTTACCAATTACCATACTATTGATAGAAGTATGCAAGTGACTTTAATTAATCGTCATGCCTTGACTTTAACCTTAAATTCATCTTCGTCGAAATTTTCTTACAAGGTCATTTTCCATACCTCAGTGATTCATGGTACATTGTTCACATATTGAAGCAGGTACTACTAATCTAGACAGGCTTTATTCAGAACTAAGAGGTCTAAAGAGAGGCCTACTTTGAGCGAGCAAACAAAGCCTGAGGCCCTGAGCGATGTTTTGTTAAATAATTCAGTGAAAGAGTGGAGATGTTTGACCTTTAGGACGGTTAGCTGCCTGATGTAACAAGGGTAGATTCGGATTTACTTTTACTCGTGTGTGCCTTTCTCATATTAATGTAATCGAATTATGAAAAAACTCATCAAGCGAATGATTGAAGACTGAAACCATCTTTATTATTTTGAATTTTTGAAATAAATTGGGAAAATCGATAGATTGTCTTTAGAATGTCTTCTGGTAACAAAGAAGAACTGAAGTTCTTTAAAAAAGGTTTGTAATGTTATGATTAAATAACTAGTACTGGGTTGTACAGACTAAAGTCACTTGCGGTTTGCGAATGAATATAACCAAAATTTTCCTGACAATCATGAAAAATTACCTCCTTGATAGTGGAAACTTACGAGTAAAATACATGAATGCGTGGGGTTCTTCTCGGTCTGTATTGACCATAACTTGCTGATGGACATAACGAAAATTTTTCCAACTCTCAAAATTTGCATGGTATCTCCTGGAGAATACTGCAACTTGTTAAATAAAATAAATAAATAAAATCTTTATTTGGAATTATCATACACAGTGAAGGTACAAACACAAACTTAGTAGTAAAGAAATAAACAAATAAAATAACTTACGAACTAGACGGTGACAAAATAATTCCAAAAAGGGCAACGGCTCAGCGTGATGCTGTTATGGTGTGTGTTATGGTGTGTGTGTTCTGGATCACGCTCTCCAGCTGTTGGAACTTCTCCTAGAGAATGATGCTACTCACGTGGTTGCGCAGCTTCTCCCACTGCTCGGCCTCGAGCTGCAGGCGGCGGTCGGCGGCCTACTGCATCTTGCCCTGGATCGCGCTCTCCAGCAGTTGGAACTTCTCCTAGAGAATTGCTGCTACTCACGTGGTTGCGCAGCTTCTCCCGCTGTTCGGCCTCGAGCTGCAGGCGGCGGTCGGCGGCCTGCTGCAGCTTGTCCTGGATAGCGCTCTCCAGCTGTTGGAACTTTTCCTAGAGAATGCTGCTACTCACGTGGTTGCCCAGCTTCTTCCGCTGTTCGGCCTCGAGCTGTAAGCGGCGGTCGGCGGCCTACTGCATCTTGTCCTGGATCGCGCTCTCCAGCTGTTGGAACTTCTCCTAGAGAATTCTGCTACTCACGTGGTTGCGCAGCTTCTCCCGCTGTTCGGCCTCGAGCTGCAGGCGGCGGTCGGCGGCCTGCTGCAGCTTGTCCTGGATCGCGCTCTCCAGCTGTTGGAACTTCTCCTGGTTGCCCGCTCGCACTTTGCGGACTTGCTCCTCCTATTAATAACATTTTTTTCTTTAAGAACGGAATCTTCAGTCATTTTTAATTTCTTCTAAAACGAATTATCACTCATAAGCGTACTGATGCATTACTTCTGGGCCATGAGAAAGATGTACATTCGCCGGCTTCATGAATCCCAGAACTTCTACAGAGAAATACGGATGTCAACAATTTTATTAACACTTCATCCGCGATATTGGACTGACGAGTTGTGGATCCCTACGTTTCGGATCACAAATTCGACAGATTACAGATTAAATTTTACAGATTTTACTGAACAGTTTTATTTTGATATTAGTTAATTTGTTCAGCCCAGAAAAATGCTGCGAAACGGTGTCTAAGGATTGTGTGTTAAAATTATTGTGTTGGTTTAGACCAGGACAATAATTCCATAGGTTTCCGTCTATTGGCTCCTATGACAAACATCAATAGTGATAGATGATAAAAGATTTTAGATTAGCTAGCATTGCTCGAATTACCATGACGAATTTCCTTAAGGAAATACATTTCGTGGGGGTTCAATAGGCATGATGACTGATTTTGAAAAATGGTCAGATTATGTTCGGAAGTATCTACTATATCGAAAAAATATCTTATTTCAGCAGAAAAATAAGGTTTAGTAGATAAAATTGGCATTTGAAATTTAAATTTTAAAAATCACGCCAAAACGCTCGCGGGTGTCATGGCGTCGTTTGTGACGTCACTACTGTTTTTACCAATGTACTCTAATGTACTGCGTGCAGTAAACAATAAGTCTTCGTACAACAATTTAGATATTTTGTGTGAATAATATGAATTCTAAAGTGTGTAAGTCGTGTGCGGTCCCCCAGTGTGATAGCACATCAAAATTAACTCCAAACAAGTTATTTATCTAAATTCTGCTATTTATTTCTGCGAAGATCACTTGACGTAAGTTTTTGCTTTATTCTAATACTAGCTGATGCCCGCGACATTCCCGCAGGAACTCCTTAATTTTCCGGGATAAAAAGTCCATATAAATCTTCCTCTTGAATCATTCTATCTATTAAAAAAACCGCATCAAAATCCGATGCGTAGTTTTAAAGATCTAAGCATACATAGGGACAGACAGCGGGAAGCGACTTTGTTTTATACTATGTAGTAATGATGCGATTTACGAGCCTGCGGTGGCAACTGCAGCCTGGTCAAATAATTTGATACTGTAGTATTTTATAAATTAACTAATTACATTAAATCTCTCGTGGTTAGAGTGCAAATATATTAAAAGTGTTTTATTAATACCTACTTCTGGATTGTTCTCCAACACATAGTACTCACATGTTCTCGGAGGCGCTCGAGCATCTTCTTGATGTTTTCGTCGCGCTTGTCGGCAGCTGTGTTCATTTTGTCCTCGATCGCTTTGTATACCTCAGCCGTCTGCTGCTCCAGCGTCAACCTACAGGACAATGCTCCCTTGATTCAAAACTTCAATAAAATCGGTAACGCCATGTCTTCGAAGGTTAATCTTTGTGATTAAGGTATGACTTCCTCATTTCTTTTTCTCGTCTTTAATAATGAGGGTATTAACAATTGAAAGAAATTTTCTAGCCTGAACATATCCGTCCTCAATCAGATCAAAGTGGTCTACTCACCGTTTATATTTTGGCTAAGATTGGCTAAGAATGATGGTGGAAAAGGAATTCGGAAAGCTTTGGTGGGTGGCAGAATGTCTGTTCATTACACGTGGCAAGAAACTCGGACACCGGAATGGCGTCGTTGAAAATGTTTCGTGCGTGTGGAATCAATGTTCGTCACGGATGCCAAATAGCATGGTCTTCATGGCTGTGGAAGTTAATGGGTAGGTAAACTAGGGTAAAACAGCTGATGACTTCGTCCGCATGGATTGAGGGTTTGATTGCAGCGGGAACTCCGGGATAAAAACTAAAAAGTAGCCTATGTGATATTCCAGACTATAATCTATCTCTGTCCCAAATTTCATCCAGATCCGTTCAGCCGTTCTGGCGTGATTAATTAACAAACATCCATGCAAACTTTCGCATCTATAATATTAGTATAGATCTTACCTGGTCTTTTCAACTCCTTCGAGATGGTCCTTGAGACGCGCGCGCAGCTCATTAATATACGCCTCGCGTTTCTCTTCGTGGGAGTCCATCTTGGCATCCAGCGCCTCCTTTGTCGTAGAAATGAAGTTGTTCGTCTGTTCGCTCCTGAAGCGTGAGGCCTCTTCAATCTTCTGCATCTTCTGGGCAATCGCTGCCATTCTGCTGGCTTCCAAACTCTGCGAAGAACATGGCTCTTTTACTGTAACTAGAGAAGCACTGTAGACGTGTTAACTCTTAATTCTAGCTTAATAAGAAGTAAAGATAGCGTTGGTTTCTACACAGCATCATAATGGAACGCTCAATCACTTGACGGGAAGACATTGCAGGTAGCAGATCCAATTTCTGTCAGAACACGGGACATCCCACAAATCTTATTCTTATAAGACTACGGTGCTTACAAATGTGCCAGAGGGATCGTTAACATTTTAAACTAAAAAATGGCTCTCCTCAGAACTTCAGTCAGAAAGAACGGAAGCAGTAGCTTGATAGGATTCCAAGCATCTTTTGAAGTGAGGTCGTTATATTGTTTGCCTTAGTGTAATGAAAATTTTAGGTAGAAATTGCTCGAATCAAGAGAGAAGTGACGAAATTTCTGAGGCTACAGGTCTGAAAGCTGTCCCAAAACGACTCTGAGTGGATTTTTCATTACACCGAATGTCAGGATGTTACATTTTATAAGACCCAAAGAATGCCTCCGTGGGCTAAAGTAGAGGCATTAGTTTTACGAGCGGCCGCGCGGCTCTTTATGACCAGGGCGGCGCATACGTGGTGCCAGAGCCACCAAAGTTACGAGATAGGTCAAGCGCTTATCGATTTTATAGGAACAATAACTCACTGCGGTTAACCTTCAGTCTTACTAGTCAAAATAATGACCCCTGCTATCGATCTATCATGTATGTTGACAATAATTGCGCTGCTAGATCTATAATCCTAGTTATTTACCAATTTATTTATGATCTATCTAATTATTTCGTACTACACCAGTTTGTGTGTGTATTTTTATATTTTTTGTCTCGGATACAAAGTAATAATGATCCAGTTAAATGTCTTGATTGGCTAGGCGTCTCGGGGAATAAGACGTATATGTTTTGATACCTATACTTACAATTGCCTGCTTTTCTAAGGACTGTTTTTCGTCATTTTTGACACTGATAAAAGAATTTAGCTGTAACAAAGACTTCTCTTCTCAGCCGCTAAGAGTTGAGTTTCCCTAGATTTCTTCAACAGACATAACATGCTTTCCTTTTTCTTTAGGGAGCTCACTACCACGAATAGGCAAATGCACCTAAGCAGGAGAAAGATGACACCTGATATGAAACAACCTAATCAAGTCTTCTGTGTGCGAACCAGACTGCTGACCAACAGAAAGAAGTGGTAAATGCTCCTGAGGCGAACCATAAAAATTGCCTCGAAAACGTCGCATCCATAGAGTTAATGAGGTCGTATCATTATGAGTTATGACTACGATTGATGAAAATGATACGTACGCGTCTCCTCTCTTCGGCCGCCTTCAGTTTCTCCTGGATCTCCTCGACGGAAGGCGTCTTCTCGGGCGAGTCAGCGCGTCGCGGCACTGGCACGCCCACTGGCTCCGCGAGGATCACCTCGTACGCCAGACCTCCCTTCGACATCTCTTGGCAGCGGATTTCAGTGGCTGTTGACAAAAGAGGGGTTATTAATCACTGGTTCTGTTGACTGGAATAAGCTTAACGAGCACTGGACACTGTTTTCTTTTTTTATTATTCATTATAGGCTGACGCTTGACCACAACCCCGCCCATCAACCCGCATTGGAGCAGCGTGGTGGGTCTAATCAAGACACGCGGAAGCGTGTCCAGCCAAAGTTCAAAAAAACTGGCGAGCAGCACCGTGTGTAATATTACACGAACCATTTGGAGCCACTTTTGACCCCCTCATAACTCAAAAACTATTTCACATAAACATGTCAAATTTGGCGCATATATTGAGACCCGTGAGATACATATGTGCTCCAAATTTCATAAGCACACCTCAAATGTTTATTTAGATATAAACGTACAAAAATCGTCATTTTTATGATCAAAGGATAGATCAAAACTCTGACACGAGGCATGCTACCATTGCTTAAAGCCGTATTATTTTAATATTGTTGACGTTTATGTTGTAGTGTTATAATCATTATTTTAAGGACGTCAAAGTACGTGACATTCAACCGTTAGTTTGAAACAATACTGCTTTGAGCGGTGGTAGTAACTCCTTAACTATTGAAAATGACACATAATTATTATTTTAATGTAAATAATAATGAATAATAATATAGTTGCATTAAAACCTTACCTTCGTATTCATACATTTTGTGCAACGGAACGTCATTGACAGAAAAGAAGAAGAAACGTATTTGAAGTCGTCAGTTCAAGCTGTCAGTCATTGTGATTTGTATTCATTGTTTATAGTGGTTTTAGTGATATCGACTGTTTACCGTGCTTGTTTTCAACAAAAGAAGTGAGATCTAAATGGGTGCCAAGTTCAATGGTCAGTCCTGAAATTTATTTATAACAACATATAATATTTTATAACAACTTAAAATATCATTTCTTCTTATAACTTAGTATAAAATGTTGAAGACTAAGGCTTTGGCTTGGCTAGTTTCCATATACGAATTATTATTAAGTAGGTACCTAAAAGTACAGTTTCTACCAGCAAGCCAAATTTTCGGAAGAATAAAATAAGAACTTACAGCTTTACAACTTGTGAACGCTATAATTCGTATATGAAAACTAGCCAAGCCAAAGCCTTAAGTCTTCAACATTTTATACTACGTTATAAGAAGAAATGATATTTTAAGTTGTTATAAAATATTATATGTTGTTATAAATAAATTTCAGGACTGACCATTGAACTTGGCACCCATTTAGATCTCACTTCTTTTGTCGCTGAAGTCAACAACCAAGGCATATATATCACAATTTTGAATTTGGCTCTCATTTCACATTTATGTTTTTGATGGGATATATAAATTGCAGGACTGACCATTGAACTTGGCACCCATTTAGATCTCACTCCTTTTGTCGCTGAAGTCAACAACCAAGGCATATATATCACAATTTTGAACTTGGCTCTCATTTTACATTTATGTTTTTGATGGGATAGGCCTATTACACTGCACTTTTCACAGGGACCCTTACACTTGAATCAGTGTAGTGTAATAAAACTTAGGGAGTAAGGGTCCCTAATTTGCTCCTTATTGCCGTGTAATAAGCGACGCTGTAACTAGCGGCCACGCCCACCCTTACCACAGGGCCCTGTGGAAAGTGCAGTGTAATAGGCCTATAAGCTCTAATTCACTCTCTCCTATGAGAGTGGAGACCTGTACCCAGCAGTGGGACGTTAATGGGATGTAGTGGTGGTGGTGGTGGCTTGACCACAATCACACCGGATGGGAAGTGATGATGCGATAGGAGGCGCTTGCCTGGAAGGTGCCTGTTCGCTCTTGATTTAAAGATTGTAATTGATGGGAAAGTTTTTTTTACATTATTCAAGTTGGAATCCAGCGCTGGTTTGGATCGCTGGACTGGTGTGTTATTGGGATTATTTGAACCGGCCAGAACTTAATGTTGATACTTGATAACAATTGCAAGTGCATTATTCATTACACGAAATAATTAAATGTGTTTAAAGTCACGAAATACCCCATTAAGTATCATTAAGGGTAGGCGATAACATAATTAATTTGAACGTGTTTTTGTGAAATATATATTTTCGAACCTCACCAATACACTAAAGTCCATTACGACACCTCAATGTGGTGCGATGCATTAAATTACGATTACAAAGCAATTAACACCCCTTCCGCCGGGAGACATTACAAAAGTCAAAAAGCCACACTAGATGTGAGGTTTCTTAACCCGGTCTCAAGTAGTGGACCATTCGGTCAAAAGATTGATACTGCCATCGTTGTCGAAACACGTAGATCCCAACTATCCAAATCTCATGTACGATTTGCAATAAGTACAAGGAACGCGCGTAGAGTCGTGCTACACATTTTTTTTTAAATTTTTAGGTTATTCTGAAAAACATACAGTAACATAAAATACAATAGGTAAAAGAAATATAGCATTACACTTAAAACATAACAGTTTTCAACGAAAGGAAAGTGGAAAGGCACCCTTAGCCTTTTGTATCAGCGCGCTGATAGACAGGAAACTAAGCAAACTCTTAGGCGTGCAATTTCACGACAGAGCCATTTAATTAAACCTATATTGCGGTTGGGAATTTTAAAAACGTACGGTATTCAGGGTTTCATTCGCCGTCGGTCGCGTCTGGTTATATTAATACATTTTGAAGGTCGCAGGAATGGGCATATCTACTACCTTCTTTCACATTTTGTAATGAGAGTAGTATCTACAGACTTGCCAATTCGAAGTCGATTCGACTTCCACGAGTCAGCATAGGGATTTGGGCGCAGAACGTCCCATTCGCTTCCAGGAGGAGACATGACACAAACTGTTCAGTGTTGGCGCAGCCGACTTATCCTCAGTGGATCAGTGGGACCACCGATATTCAATAATGATATTTAATATCGTTATTATACTGATTGGGTCGTGTAAGCAGCTGATTTGAGTCTGATTTTAGTTTACAGACGCGGAAATATCCTGCCAGCTTGCAAATATCACTTTGGCAGCCTGGCCTGAGTACCGCGAGAACGAAGGTAATGTATACCACAAGATAAGTTTAAGGAACCGGTATATCAAACATAATAAGTAATATTATTTTCTTGGCGGCCATTCATGATAAGGAATTGAATGGATTGTATCGGGAGCCGACTGGTTGACGCGTCTATACATGGCTTATTTTACAAGAGGGTGAGGTGGGTTGAGTCGCCCCGCACGAGTGACTCATACTAATAATGCACTCACATATATACCTAGAATGTATACGTTTTATATTGTACGTGAGTAATTTTTCCGGCGAATCGTATCCCTTCGCGAACTCTACGTACTGTTACTGTATGAAGTATGATGAAACGGAGCCTTTTGTTTGAAACAATGCCAGCGCTAGTATAAAAGATTAAAAGCGCGTTTAAAAATAATTGATACTGAAAAAACTATTTGATAAAAGTTTGTAATAACAACCATATTAAAACGTAAATATAATATGAATCTAGAATTATTATCGGAGTTTCTGGCCTAGATTGTCAATCTTTATTCAGATGGTGATCGAATTTCAATGGAATAACAGTAAAACGTTGTTAACTTTACACTCCCTAACTCTCACTCATCAACGGTGGTAACTCAGAGACCCAATTGTCTAAGTATAGTTGTATTACCCGAGCTGTTTATGGAGTTCATACATGTTTTTTGACGAGCAGGCATCAAACTCCCGAAACAGTTCGAATTATCCGTCTGACGAACGATTACGATAACGATTTCCTTACACAATCGGGGGGCAGATTAAAAAACAAACAACAATTTTCAGTTCACTGGAGCGGAAACAGAGTTCAGCAGACCAAACAGATTGTTGATATAATATTATGATGTGCGTAATACTTTTATTGCATTTTTCCATAATCTGATTCGTCTACAGTACGCGAGGCGTAAGCTCGGCTTTGTTGAGTGAGCGAGCACACTACACTTACAGTTCGACGACCTCCGTGGCGCAGTGTGTAGCGCTGTTGTCTTAAGAGGTCCCGGGTTCGATCCCCGGCAGGGTCAATTTGGGAATTTATAATTTCTGAATATTTCCCTGGTCTGGCCCGGTGGGAGGCTTCGGCCGGGGCTAGTTACCACCCTACCGGCAAAGACGTGCCGCCAAACGATTTAGCGTCCCGGTACGATGCCGTGTAGAAACCGACTAGGGGTATGGGTTTAATATAAGTGCCATGCCCCTAACTGCTAACAGGTTAGCCCGCTACCATCTTAGACTGCATCATCACTTACCATCAGGTGAGATCTGAGTCAAGGGCTAACTTGTAGTGGATAAAAAAAAAAGTGTGTGCGCAAACCGGTTTGTTCTGCTTTCTACTTTGTCACTCACACAAATGCAATGCTGAGCTTACACCTTGCGAACTGTAGGTGTGCATGTCTTCTCTCCGTTTCAGTGGTCAAGCACTCTTTTTCATAGCGGGAACAAGGCATGGTTTTTGGGTAAGTACAACACGTCCTGAACCGATAGGCGTTGGGTCCCAAAGTGCTTGAATGGCGGCCACGCACCGGGAAGCGCAGCGTTGGACGACCCCCCACCAGGTGGACGGACGATCTCAAGCGTGGAGCTGGGAGCCGCTGGGAACAAGCGGCACAAGACCGTGCTCTATGGCGATCCATGCAGGATCGTCGTCCTTCGTCCAGCAGTGGACGTCTATAGGTTTTGACGACGACGACAACACGTCCTGTATATATTCAACTCTTTAAATGACAGATGCTCAGTCAAATTGTTACTTACTGATAAATTTAACTTTCTTGGGCTGTTTAGTCCTCGGTTTCCCCACTGGTTTCTTGGCCGGCGCTGACCGTCGGTGCGCTAAACAACAAGATCGAATGAGAGGGGGGCCCGACTCCGGCGCGCTCCCTCGAGGATATTACACCCACTGGCTTGCTTGTAACTGCCCGAAATGGTGCCTCAAACTGCAGTTACCCTGAATTGTGTCGATAAAACCTCGTCCTAGTGTCAATTCGGGAAGTAGTTACACCAAAATGAGTGTCCGGACACGCGATTTTAGCAGTTTTGGTAGATAATTGCATATCGTATTCGAATCCAATAGTTGTACAAGTTCTAAGCGTATTGGGATTATAAACAGATTTAATTTAAATAAAATCCTATTGTAAGTTGTTCCTGTATGAAGAAATGTTTACAATGTCCTGCTGCATAGTTAAAATTAGAACGTGTGTTTTGTTAAATCTGATAAAATTGTCGATCTTCATTGTTAATCCGCATCTCGCATTTCGCAATTTGAAAAATGGGGAAAACATTGTGGCTGATTCTTATATATGTCACCGTAAGATTGTAAAAACCGTTAGATTATAATCTAAATCGCGAAATTGTAAACTGTCGACCAAAACAAAATATGTTTATAATAAGACTTATATTTGCGAAGTACCTACGAAATTAATTAATGCTGAAGTAATATTTCATATAGGTACATATTTAAAAAATAGCAGGCATGCCTTTTGGTATCTATGGACAACGAATGGCACGCTACAGTTTTCGTATGTGGCTCATAAATTATCTAAACACTGGATGGTTGAACGTGTTTTAAACAAAAGACAGGAACAAAAAACTGGGTCGTCTTTCCGCACAAAGAAATGGGGTAACTTTCTAGTTTTCAACATTCAAACAAGAATATTTAATAGACGGACCTGTAGAATGAATGTAAAAGCAGTAAAGGTCCCTTTGGAGAAATGGCAACTATTTTTTCTATCTATATAAATAAAAATCAATCGCTGAATAAGCGCATCGCCTCAGAACGGCTGCACCTATTTGGCTAATTCAAGTTTATAATTGTCAAGAAAAGGTTAGTATGAAAGAACTGTACGGAAAAGTGAAAAAATATATACAAAAGTAAATAAGACATACGAGACATTAGGGAGATCTTCAAATATATTGACAGATCAGTTGTTCAGTTTTATCAAGACACGCGGAAGCGTGTCCAGCCAAAGTTCAAAAAAACTGGCGAGCAGCACCGTGTGTAATATTACACGAACCATTTGGAGCCACTTTTGACCCCCTCATAACTCAAAAACTATTTCACATAAACATGTCAAATTTGGCGCATATATTGAGACCCGTGAGATACATATGTGCTCCAAATTTCATAAGCACACCTTAAATGGTTATTTAGATATAAACGTACAAAAATCGTCATTTTTATGATCAAGGGATAGATCAAAACTCTGACACGGGGCATACTACCATTGCTTCTTTGTTTAAATTCGTTATTTTGTGTTGTTAACTATTGAAAATGACACATAATTATTATTTTAATATAACTAATAATGAATAATAATATAGTTGCATTAAAACCTTACCTTCGCATTCATGCATTTTGTGCAACGAAACGTCATTGACAGAAAAGAAGAAGAAAAGTATTTGAAGTCGTCAGGTCAAGCTGTCAGTCATTGTGATTTGTATTCATTGTATATAGTGGTTTTAGTTATATCGACTGTTTACCGTGCTTGTTTTCAATGTTTCACTAAAAACTTTTGATTTTGAACTTTTGCAATCAAAATTGATGAGATGTAGAAATGTGCTGTAATACCGCCCCGACTTGGCCAAATTAAGTATAAACAGAAAACGCGTTAAAAAAAATCCGGATACTGAATGGGCCATTCACTCGAATATTTCAAAGGTACAAGAAAATATAGAAAATAACACAAAAAAGACAATTATACCCCGTAAACGTAGGAACATGCAGTAAATTAACAAAACCATTTTGTATAAATTTTATTATGAATAAGTACCTACTAATTTAAAACGTAAACTAAACTAATAGAAAAGTCCTATTACAGTGTAAAGGATTATTTGAATGATAGCAAGGCATGGGTATGAATTGTTACAGCGGCTGATTATGTAATGTTATATTATAAGTACATATATATAATTTCAAATATTTGTGAGATGGTGATAATAAAAAAAACACAGCTGAGTTTATTCCGGGCTCTTCTCAGACCAGGGCACATTTGGAACCCTCGTAGCTTTAGTTTTAAGATACCGTAGTTAATTATCACCATCACGTCTTATGCTCTTTAAGCATGACGTTCAGAAGGTGTACTTTGTAGGTACCTATTTTGAATAAATATGTTTTGAGTTTGAGATTGAGTTCAATAATTTCTGTACAAAAAGTAATGATATCCCATCAAAAACATAAATGTAAAATGAGAGCCAAGTTCAAAATTGTGATATACATAATTATATGCCTTGGTTGTTGACTTCAGCGACAAAAGAAGTGAGATCTAAATGGGTGCCAAGTTCAATGGTCAGTCCTGCAATTTATTTATCCCATCAAAAACGTAAATGTGAAATGAGAGCCAAGTTCAAAATTGTGATATATATGCCTTGGTTGTTGACTTCAGCGACAAAAGAAGTGAGATCTAAATGGGTGCCAAGTTCAATGGTCAGTCCTGAAATTTATTTATAACAATATATAATATTTTATAACAACTTAAAATATCATTTCTTCTTATAACTTAGTATAAAATGTTGAAGACTAAGGCTTTGGCTTGGCTAGTTTTCATATACGAATTAAAGCCTTCACAAGTTGTAAAGTTGTAAGTTCTTATTTTATTCTTCCGAAAATTTGGCTTGCTGGTAGAAACTGTACTTTTAGGTACCTACTTAATAATAATTTGTATATGGAAACTAGCCAAGCCAAAGCCTTAGTCTTCAACATTTTATACTAAGTTATAAGAAGAAATGATATTTTAAGTTGTTATAAAATATTATATATTGTTATAAATAAATTTCAGGACTGACCATTGAACTTGGCACCCATTTAGATCTCACTTCTTTTGTCGCTGAAGTCAACAACCAAGGCATATATATCACAATTTTGAACTTGGCTCTCATTTCACATTTACGTTTTTGATGGGATAAATAAATTGCAGGACTGACCATTGAACTTGGCACCCATTTAGATCTCACTTCTTTTGTCGCTGAAGTCAACAACCAAGGCATATAATTATGTATATCACAATTTTGAACTTGGCTCTCATTTTACATTTATGTTTTTGATGGGATATATTATTACTCAATTCATTTATCCTGAGAAAAAAAACAGTTTCCACGGGACTCAAAAAAATCTAAAATCCACGCGAAGATATAACAAAATCGCGAATTTGCGGAGTTAAGCGAGTTTTAATATTAAGATTTTAAATTTAAAGCATACTCTCAAAAGAAAGCACCAAAAAAACTGTTATAGAAGTAGGAATAGTAAGTAAAGAGAAAACGTTGTAGCCATCAGCAGCAACACCCTCAATCACCATTATCCCCCTACAGCCACGACAATCCAATAGCAATTACGTACAATTCGGTCAACTAATGTTTATTCGAAGAGCATTCCGTTTCGTATTAATGAAAGCCTGAAAGGCAATCGATAACAGTCGCGTGACAAAACTGAAAAGTTCCGATACACGAACGCAGTGCTGAAACTACAGTTCGACATAAAAGCTAACAATAAATGATAATGAAAAAAGTTGTAAACTGTAATATGGAAAGGCATGCACTTATATGGCTGTCAAGCAAGCTCTAAGCATAGCAATGCTTGATATGGTATTGAATCCCCATTCCCCACTTTTTAATTTTCTTGAATTAACTTAAAATCTTTGATAATGTATGTATCGTATCTAGGATATCGCCAAGGATCTAACGACTGGTAAACTGAAAAATATCGATTAGAATAAAAGCAGATCCTAAATATCGGCTCTTATGGTACATATTAACGGAATATCTTCACCAATCTATTTCAGAACCAGGGGTATACTCCGTGGCATAAGTTGTCCTTCATAAAATCCATACTAATATTATAAATTCGACCGTGTGTCTGTCTGTCTGATAAGTCCCTACGCTTTAACGGTCCACCTTTTCAACAGATTTTGATGAAATTTTGTATAGAGATAGGTGCATCTCGGGGAAAAACACAGGCTACTTTTCATCCCGAAAAATAAAGGAGTTTCCTCAGGAATAAAAAACTCATCCTACGCTGGCGAAGTCGCGGACATCAACTTCATCTAGCGGATATATAATTTTTAACCAGGGCCTTTAACAGTCATTTGAAGATTCAAAACTCAACAACTAAAGTTTTCACATAATATAGACACCATAAAAGCTATTTAAGTAATTATTATAAAAACTTATTAAGACCGTAAAGCAATTCTCTGGGTGTTATACAAGGACATAATGTCAGCGTGAGATGAGACGCCTCTACGTGATAGAAATATTTAATAAATAATGTTCGAGAAAATACGCCTTACTTTCAGTTATATTACCGAAGATATCTTGACTTCATAATATGAAAACAAAAAGCTTTCGGAAACTTAGGCATTTGGAGAAACAAAAACTTTAGGTCTTTATAAACAGAAACCTCAATTTTTAAATACACAAAAATGGTAAGTAATAATTATTGTTGTTTGAATAGATGAATATTACTATATTCATGGTTCAAAAAACCCAATCTATCGCGGACGTAGTCTGAACATGGTTAAAGTAGATTAATACTGTGGAGACGTAGTCATTCATATTTTCATCATTCAAAATCGATTACTGGTTAAATTTGTAATCGTGCGTGGACGTACAAACACAGATAATGGTACAAGGCATTAGATAGCTGTTAAAGCTGATGTCCGCGACTGCGTCCGAGTGGAATAACCGCGATAAAAAGTAGCCTATGTCACTCTCCAAGTCCTCAACTAACATGAACATGCAAAAATCAGGTCGATCCATTGCTCCTTTGCATCGTGAGAGAAGGACAAACCAACAAACAAACGCACTTTCGCATGTATAATATTTGTAAGATAGTACAAAATCTACAAACACGAATTCAACAAAGAAACGATAAAATTAACAGTAATACAGCTCAGGGTCGGGGGACAAGACTAAAGGGGTGCTAAAATTAGATACTGAAGTCAATAGCATGTGCGAAAGTGAATCGACTAATATAGAAAAGTGTTAGAATCCCTACTTGGTAATAAAATACATGAGACAGCTTCAAAAGTGGATGTGTATTGGACACCTTATATTTATCATGACATTGAACAGAAATTTAGCATAAAACAATAAATAACAAGGAAGAAGGAAACAAAAAGGAGGAAGAAAGGAGGAGGAAAGCATGTACAGTGTGCAATTGTACATATCCCATAATATGTGACGTGACTAATACAAAATATAGAAACACGTGAAAGACAATGCAGCTGAAAACTTACGTCACACAGGCCACGGCCCCACTAATGCGCACTGGTGCTGCCATATTGCGGTTTTTCGCCGAAGGAACAACTAATCCTAGTTTACATAACCGCTCCAATACCGGCGATCGATGAAAAGTATTTGCTACAAAATTGCTATTTGACCATTATTTCGGTATAAGTACATATTTCAGATGTGTCATTATCTCTCAAGTCTCAACCCATCGCCGATCCACTATAGGGCACGTTAGAAGGTTTTGGCTTTAGTCCATCTCGCTGACCAAGTGTGACATAAAGAACTCTCAAGCAGGTTTCCTCACGATGTATACTTCAAATCATAGCAAGTGCTTTAAACACACCTAACTTAGAAAAATTCAAGTTACGTGCCTGGAAACCAAACCCCGGACCCACAAATGGAAGGCCGAAGACTCAATCAATATGGATTTTGTTATTTGCCATATTTATATTACAAATGTCAGTAAAAACGAGACCAAAAAAGGTAACGAGAGATGTTAGGTTTGCAAGAGTCATTTATGAGATTTAATACTGAAGCTGAACCGAACTAGAGTTAGATTATTCAATTTCACGAAAAGCATAGCAAATAAACATAGAAAAACGATGCTATAAAAATATTCGAATAAGTGAATCAATACCAGCGACATATAAAATGGAGCGGATCGAACAAAAATATTTAATGCAGTAGTTACAAATGAAAGGACACCCGGCCCCCACGGCGCCACACGATAGGACATGAAAACTGATAATATATTTAAAACAGGCTTTCAAACCCGCGAGGGGGAGCGAAAAGCGAATTTACAACCTCTGGGATTACAAGTGTTACTTGGCGGAGGAGTGCGTTTGAAACTTTCAAGGGGCGCGAATGGGATTGCTTTAAATAAGCTAAGAGCTACAAGAGGATGGTTTGAAAAATATTCTAGAACATGAAAGAAGTGAGTTTTGTACTCAATGTGAATTTTATTAATTAGTTTTGATGACCTCTCTGGCTCAGTGGTGATAATTTCTGAATTTTGTCTGGTCTGGCTTGATGGGAGGCTTCAGCCGTGGCTATTTACCACCCTACCGGCAACAGACGTAAATAACTGCCATACCCCTAACACGTTAGCCCGCTACCATCTTAGACTGCATCATCACTTACCATCAGGTGAGATTGCAGTCAAGGGCTAACTTGTAGTGGAGTTAAAAAAGTGAAGGATGAGGATACCTTGGGCGTGCATCTGAGTACCCCAATTGTGTGAAATCTACTAATACGCACTAGGCCAACGTGCCGGGACGGACTATACCTTCGTTCCCATTCTGAGAAGATACACATATTTAATGGGCCGGTGATTTGAGATGACGATGTGATGATGAGAGGCTAGTTAAGTAAAACTACTACGAAATGGTGATGTTTATGATAAGCGATCTTTGGTAATCGTAATAGTAATAGTTTTTAAGTGTAACACTTCGTTGTCATTTAGGAAGTTCGAAGTTAGACTATAATTTCAAGACAAAGTTATAATGACACGCAAGCTTTGAAGGCTGCGCCATGCATCATTGTAACAGTATTACATTTCTTAAACATCGATAACTTCTTTTAACTTTGCATATTTGTTAAGCGTCCTATCGTAAACTTTACAAAGAAACAGAAATCACATAACAATCTACGATCTAGCTCAATACGATTCAACATGCAAAGCCCACTTCTATGAAATTGTGCAAATCATGCTACTTTAGTCGACCTAAAAAACAGGACCTAAGCGCTGACCGGTTTATAGGTCGAGTATATCTCGAGCGACTAGTGATGACACGATTTTTAAAATTCTGAAATACTACATTACAAAAAATTTAATTAAAAAATTTCGTGTAAAAAGATGTTCTGTGAAACTTGAACATACCTACTTAAAATGAACTAGCACGCATTCTGAAAGTGTTCTCTTCAAGAAGGCATAATGTCACCTCTACACCGCATACGCAAATTTAATTGGCAATTTGCAAAGGTGATAAAGCCCGTAACCTCGTGTCACATTAGCTGAACATAAGAAGGGGTGCCGAACTTGTTGAGTCAATTAAACTCAGCTCTAATAATCCCACCCTAAACAATTATATCATCTCCAACCCCGTAACGTCTCTTTACAAAAGGGTACATTAGCAATTTGTGTACAAACAGCTACAAACACACTAGCCTTTTATGCAAATGGAATCATTTGTAGGTAATAGGTGCCGTTGAAGGGACGCCAATTAGGGCTTAGCAAATCAAGAAAAATTTATCAATAAATAACCTTAAGGGCCTGAGTGACGATTATGCGATGTATGCGTGTGCAGCGTTAAGAAGGACTATTATTTGAGAGGACATAATCTTTTAATATACCGGCAACATTAGGGGCGCAAGTTAGATGTGGGGTAAGTTATAACTGGTCACCGAGGTGCCATTTTTGAAATTAATTAAGCAATTAATATGTAGTAATTGGTTATCAACGGATTACCAGTGTTATAGGATTTGTCGGTAAAAAAAAAAACTATTGCGTGAAGTGATGGACGCATGTGGTTGGTTTAGCGAACGGTACAAAATGGTTGACATTATGCAGTAATGTTTAATCAATAGGTCTAGCGAAGTTGATACACAGACAGATACGAATACAAACAAATAATATGTGAAAAAAAAATCGTAGCAGGTGACAAGTTTTGAAAGGCATTTTTCTCAAACACAACGGAATAATTATAGAGGTAAAATATTGCTAGCACTTGTCCGAAAAAATTAAGCTATACTCAGGAAACTTTCCTTCTAAGCGAAATAATTTCCGTTTAAATCTGTAAATAAGACAGATAACAAGTCATAATTAAAAAACTGAAAAAACACGACTGCCCTGCCAAAAAACTAACTAAAAAGTTAAAAATCTAAATTAATTTAATTAAATTAGAATCTTATTCAAATTTTTATGAAATGATATTTTTTGTGAATCACTGGATATTGAACAATAGTGTTATATATTTTTGGAATCTACTCATCATTTTCTAGATGATGATTATATAGTTAATTTTATACCTATTCGAATATTTTTTTTCAACTTTAATCTTTAATGCGGGACCATAGTCACCCCATATTTTTTTTTAATTTTACTAGCCTATGTCACCCGGAATAAGCTAGGGATTCTAACGATACCTCATTTGTCAAAATCGGTTCAGGCGTATAAGAAATTATGGTGAAATATATAAACTCACATACATACATACATACATGAACCCTGATAACAATATACTCCCTTTTTCAGGCAGTCGTATAAAAAATATGATACAGGCATCGGCGCAGACACAAAAGCCGGCCGGCTTCAACTGAGAGGTTATGTGGATTTTAAAACTACTAATACTCTTAAGATAATATTATATTCAATGGAAAAAGAGACCATATCATTTCTTGTAAGGTCTCAATTATCTCAAATCAGTAGTCATTTGACTTCATATAAAAGCAGTAAAACAATATACAAAAAAAAAATTGGTTTCGTAGTCTTTTTTAATGAACCCCTTCAAAATCCTTTACGATCCTTCTTATAAACGACAGAATACACAAGCTTTAGTGGGTGTTTTATCCTCGCAGTGAGCATGCCGGCTCAGCCGGTAAAACAGAAGAATCCAGCGAGAGACGTTCTTCTTCGCAGTCGTTCCAACCTGCTGGCAAAACCGGCGCGCGGCATGAGTGGCAGAAGCACTGCATCACCGAATCCCGAACTAGTCCTATCAGCATGGTGGTAGCTTGAAATTGACTATCTATCTAACGTGTGACGGAGTCACGTCGCGGCGCGGGCGGACTGCGCGACTCTCGTCCGGAAACTGAGCCACGCTGGGGGGAGGGTAGTCGGTCGATAACGCCACCGCACCCGGAGCCCCCGCCCTGCGGACTCACCCCGTCACCACCCCACCCCGCCGCGCTGCCGTCCCTAACTTGATAACCCCGCACAAGAAAATAAGCCTACCGAATGGAAAAATAATGTCACCCGCGATTATATTAGCTTCTTTGAGATTTACGAGACAGCATATCAACTTAATATTCTGACATGTACCTATTTGCTACGATTATATAAATCCAGATTTTTCTAAGTAAATGCCAAATGATATACAGGGTGGATTTTAGAGCTCATGTTGTTTTATTTGAACGAACAGAGTATTTCTTCACGGTTCTTAAATTAAAAGTAGTTATGAGCGTACCTGAGATGAGCCAACTGGAGATAACGCAGTCACACCTAAAAACTAAGGTCCACGGACAGGTGAGACAAACTAACTTAAGAGCCCAGACTCGTTCAGGTCTCGGTGGGCTTCTCGCTCGTAAAAACTCCCGAGTCGAGGGCGGTCGGGCGGCCGTATAGAGTGAGCGAGGGGGCACCATGCGGCGGTTCCGCCGCCGTCTCGGCGCCGTCACCCGCAGCCAATTAACAGCCAGCAACGCAACGTTGAATTTGTTTCACCATTTGGATTGCTTCCGATTGATTTCCCGTTACTTTAAATACTGAATAATCAAGCACTTCATAAGCAAAAACACTTGAGTTACTTTCTTGAGAGGTTAGATCTAAAAAGATTTAAATGAAACAACTGTTTCAATGGTGCTGAACCTGATCAAACGGAGAAACTAGTAAGGCACTTGTGTAGACTGAAGAGGTAGTTTTCAATGGTGGCGAGATCAGTTGCGACGGCATTGTTAACTTTACCTACCTCCAGCACCAAACTTGAACAGCTACAATGTGGTTAATAGCTACAAGCCTTAAAATTCTTCTTCTGTTGCCTTAAATTACACAGATTTGGAAGACTGACCTAAATTCAGACTACACTAGAACTTATGGGATGACGGCAATTCCATCAACACATTAATTTCTGTTGTATGGGAATTTCTTGTGTGAGAAGAGGCGATTAAATGTTTTTGGTTGGTAGTGGTACACGTTTGAAGAAGCGAGGTTACCGCGACTGCATCGTCAGTAGTGTCGTAACCTCGTGCACCGGTAACACCGCCCGGCGGCGATCGATCACGGCCAACAACCCCTGCATCGCGTCCCCTTGCGGTAATAACTGGGAATTCCAAGAGTGAGCTCCGCTCGACCCTTGAATACACCAAGGAACTGTGGAAATACCGCTGCCGGCGTCCGACATCCGTCCGCCCCTCGATATAATTGATACTTATTGTCGATTTCACAAGTTACCATTGCGTGTTTATGAGCTGCTAAAATGTTTCGCGAACTTAAGTAGTTCCCAATTTCTTCTATTATTTTGGTTGCACTTTTTTTCAACAACAATAGGACTAATTATTTCTTTCCCCTATTCGAGTTGAAATTACTTCTAATTCTTCTTTTTTATTAATTTGCTTCTTTCTAATTTTCAAAAGATTCTCAAAAGCATCAGCGCATATTATGGACAAGCTTCCATTTTGACCTTGGCGTTGAAATTTTTACTTTTCTAGTCTACTTTTACGGAATATTGACACGTCAAGTATATCTGTAACCAACGCCTCTACTATATCTGTACAGTAAAACTACTTCGATGATTCAGAAAATACCACAATAAAAATTTAAGTAAAAAAATCACGATAGCAAACATATAAAATCAATACTCGTTATACGAAACAATAATAATAGTTAAAACGATACATAATACTGTTAACTGTAACAATTATATAAGATGAACAATTTCATTAAAGGGAAGGCATGGCGCCCAGCCTGGGGCAACCAAGATTAATAATTCCTATTTAGCCCGCTTATTAAACTTTATACTCGCAAATCGCAATATAACTACAGGCGTCTAACGCAATATACTAGAAGGGCGAAAATATGTTTCCCTTTAGTCAAATTTAAAATGTTGCATTACTTTATATTATTACTAGCGGTCGCCCGCGACTTCGTCCGCGTACAATTTCTGATTTTCTATGAGATTTTTCTGCTGCAAAAGGCCTACTTATAGCGGCTATATTGCATCGGCAGGTTTTTATTATTTAAGACTAATGCTGACTTTAAAAACTTATAACCTTCATGCAACCCCTATTTCACGCCCTTTGGGTAATCGTGAAATTGCTTATGCAGTTTATTATTACTAAAAACTAATAACCATTTTCAAGTATCTATATGCCGATTTTCAAGTATCTAACTTCAAAAACTTAGAACCCTCATATAAGTTTCCAACCCCTATTTCACCCCCTTTGGGGTGAATTTTCGTAAAATTGCTCATGCAGGTTATTATTATTTAAATCGAATAACCTAAATCCCGATTTTCAAGTTTCTAACTTCAAAAACAGGACTTTCATACAAAGTTACAACCCCCATTTCACCCTCTGTGGGGTAGATTTTCCTAAAAATTTTTATACAGTTTATCATAACTTAAAACTAATAACCTAAATCCCGAATTTCAAGTCTCTAAGTTCAAAAACTTGGGAGCCCTTATGTAAGCTTCCAACCCTCATTTCACCCCTATTGGGGTAGATTTTTGTACAATTGCTTATACAGGTTTTTATTATTTATAACTAATAACTTAACTGCCAATTTTCATGTATCTAAATTAAAAAACAAAGGACTTTCATACCAACTTCCAACCCCCATTTCAACCCCTTAGGGGTGAATTTTCTCAAAACCGTTTCTTAACTGATGTCTACACCATAGAAGAAACCTACCTTCCAAATTTCGAGTTTGTATGCTTTATGGGTCCTGAGATATCGTGATGAATCAGTGACCTTTCGCTTTTTATCTATATATGTCACCGTAAGATTGCAAAAGCCGTTAGATTGTAATCTAACTAGCGAAATTGTGAACTGTCGACAGATTGTGAACCGTTCAATGTTCAGAGTGTAAATTTTTGAAATATTCGTTGTATTTCCGTTTTCTTGTCGCTTTCTTGTATGTTAGGTTAGGGTTCGATATAAATAATCAGGTAGTGCCCTTAGGTTTTATCGAGGTAATATACCTAACAGATTACAATCTACCGAAAAATAATGCGTTAAATTGTAATCTGCCGACAGTTTACAATTTCGCTAGTTAGATTACAATCTAACGGTTTTTGCAATCTTACGGTGACATATAGATCATTGTATCAGTTGTATCATATTTAGTAGTAAGTAGTAAAGAAGATTGTTAAAACTTACCTTAACTTTATTTTGTATTATTATTGGAGTATGTAGAGTTGAATCTTAATTTAATGAAGTAGGTTATGCATACCAATAACACACCAAATCAATCACAGCCCTGTACAAGATTATTCTGCTGCGTTCAGGCTGCAGACGGATACAGATATATTGGTTTATTTATGTGTGATGGTCCGTACTGTTAATTTGATAAATAATAGGACACTATAGCATCTTCTGACGGTAATGATGTAATGACCACTCCCATTAGATATGATAGCTTTCTGAGAAAAAGGCATCAATCTGAGTGTAAAAGTTTTCTTGTCAGCGGCATAACAAAAATGACCTTAGTCTTCGACAGCCTATTCCGGCTGATGGTAGTGTAAAACAGTGGGAGGAAAAGTCTAGATAAGAAAGACTCAGAAAGAGCCACATGGGTAAAGATTTTTTACTCTGTGGTAGAGCCGCTTACTGGAAAGGGGTAAATTTTTCAACAGTACATTCTACAGCCTGACACAAATAAAAGCTAACTAGCTATAGCGATAACTGGATTCGTCTGGAAGCCGGGGATGGTGGCACTCATTTGAGAAGGTACTCTATTCATCGGTGGACTTCACAAATTATAATAAATGATGATCCATCCCCAATTCCACACAAATAAAAGGTCGCTTTCGCGGATAATAGGTAATTTGACTGGGATCCTAAATTGAGCAGGTAACTGTATTCGTCTCCGACGCGGCAACAAGTTGAGTCACGTGTTAGCCGGCTTCAGCAAAGAATATTAAGAAGCAGCGGCGCGCGTCCGCCCGCTAGACGGCTTATCGATCTTGCCTTGTTTCAGGAATTTCAGGTTTTGTTTGAAGATCACAATCCGTCTACATATCACGACTCATGAGTGTAATTTAATATAATTTCTCACAGTGTCAATTTTTTAAATATAAGTACATGCTCAATTTTGTTTCGTAAGTTAGCTTAGCATACAAGGATTATGAGACGTTTAATCCACCTTTGAATAATACAGATTTGGCAAATATGATCCCGCTTTTGCAAAATATACTTATTGGAAAGACAGAAGTAACATACAATATAAGAAAACAAAAGCAAAAGCTGTGTTGCATACGCAGAAAATCCTTAATCCGTTATGTCAAACAGTAAGTCCAGTAAAAAAATAAGCTTTTGTCGAAAAGTTGGCCTCGTTGGTGAACAACATAACAAAATTAGCATTTGTCGCTGAATGTAAAGTCACATAAGTTCTAGAGTCTATATTAAATTTGAAAGATTTATTTTGCACGTCCCGTCTTGATGCAGAGAAAATGTCCTCGAAAAGTCTAGAATGCCGCACGAAGAACCTTGAAATTATTTATATTAAAAATATTCTTTGAAATTAGAATACTCAATGCTCAATGCAAAATTTTGGACATGGATGCTGTGAATTATTATAGGTGGTCATTTCGTTTCGTAATAAATTAGGGTAAATTAGCCGAAAACCTTTTCGAAGGGAACAGTTACCTGTTCTATTACGATAAGTGGGAGTCAAAATTACACATGGCCCTACGGGACGTTTGAAATAGAATTAAGTAGGTCAGAATTAATATAAATTGGAACGAATGGATTGTTCTGTGCTACTTATAAGGAATTTCATTTTGATTTTGAACTTAAATAATTATTGGCATAAATTATAAGCTGAAAATACCTAAACAATATTATTGATCCTATTATCAAAATTTGGGCTATCAGTTTATAAGAACTTGCCTGAAATAAAAAGTTTTTATTATTATTATTATTATTATTATTAGAGCTGAGATATTTTGTAATTTAGTCTATACACACTAGAATGTCTAATTTATCCACGATATGAGTCGGTAAATTACACGAAAAGAACTTTATTTGGAAACAATAATTGTCAGTGTTATTTTTTAACACTTAGTAAAATATGCCTTAAGCGATGGGGATACAGGTTGAATTTCCTCGTTCAATGGAGAATTGATGGCAACCAGTACGCACAGTTCATGCCAAGTTCCCAGGGGTTGTTAATTTATTACAATGATTCACATGTTGTGGAAATTCAGCGCCTTTTTAGTCTTTTTGTGAATAGAATCCGTTTCCAAAAGCAATTACCGAGTTGGAGCTTACAGCTTTGGCGACGGCTCTATGGCTGTGACGTCTAGAGTCTAGACTGTGCGTAACTGAAACGGAATATAGTACTGTTTCATGTACCCTTTTACTTATTTTTGAAACACTAATGTATGATATACATAGGACTATGAGATATGTTTGCATTTGTAGGGCTACTGAAATATGTTGATTTATACAATTTGTTTTTGTTATTCATCGGATTTTATGCCGGATGCCTTCGACTTCGTCCGCGTTAAAGTTTTAAAAAATCCTATCCGAAATTGAAAATCCGGAATTAAAAGTACCTACGTGCAGTATTTAATCCATGCAAAAATCACATCGATCCGTTGCTCTGTAGTTATGTGGTAGGTTTGATACTGAAGGACTTGAAGTACAAACAGAAAAAACACACTCAAACACCCAAATTAAAAAAAAACAAAACAATGTCTTAATAATTGGAAATCATGACACATTTTAATGGGATGTGAATAGGGAGGCATTAAATAAAAAATAGAGAAGATCAATTCAAGTAAAAAATAATTTAGGAGCAAGTGTAAGAATAACTTTGAATATAAGAGGGGTATGGCAGTTATATTAAATCCATACCCCTAGTCGGTTTCTACACGGCGTCGTACCGGAGCACTTAATCGCTTGGCGGTACGTCTTTGCCGGTAGGGTGGAAATTAGCCACGGCCGAAGGCTCCCATCAGACCAGATCAGAGAAAATTCAGAAATTATAAATTCTCAAATTGAACCTGCCGAGAATCGAACCCCGCTACAGCTGTGGTATTTCAGGGGATTTGATTTCGATTCTCGACAAAGAAATTTGGGAATGCATAATTCACATATCCCGTGAGATCGCAGTTCCGAAACTCAATTGCCTAAGCAAATCGTAATAATTTGTCAGCTTAAAACGTATTAAGTACTCGAACTGTTTAAGGGAGTTAATACATGCATTTTGAAGTGCAGGCATCCACGAACTCCATAGACAGGTCGAATTATCCGTTTCACAAACAATTACGATTACGATTTCCTTACACAATCGGGGGGCTGGACAATGCCAACGAATCTTAACATAACACTTGACCATTCATAGACAGATCACCACTAAATTCAGACAGTTCAAGACTTTTTATTTTGAAATAAATCGCGTCGATTCAAAATTGGGTAGGTACCTTTCAGTGAACTCTGTTAAAACTTGTTCTTAAAACCCCTCTGGAGTTTTCCGGAAGGGTTTACTGTTCCATTTTTCGTTATAAATGTAAATTCGTGGCACCAAATCCATATTACAGTTAAATTATTCGACATGGAAGGCATGCAAATAATTCGCAAATGAAAATTCTGCCTGAATATCACGTCTCGCTGCGGATGAGCTCAAAAAATGAATGAGATTGACCAACCCTGTCTTCGCTCGGGTGTAATTATAAAAAATGGGTGAGTGAATATGATTTACAAAAAAAAAATTAAAATACTTTTTTTAAATTTGCAACCTCATGTATCAACGCAAATTTTGATGGACATGACTTGAAAAATGACAGACGTTCATAACCATGATGGTTATCCCCTTTTTGACTCTCTAGCCGATAAATTGGTCGAGCTGACGGTTAAGAAGTCTGCTGATTTCATCAGCTTGAATTAGTAGCTTTCACTAAAGCTAAGGTAAGAGAAGGTTTAGATTTAGCTAAGGTAAGATAGATAAGGTTTCGGTAATCACAATCCAAATGTGCTCACTGTCATTCATCCGTCGTTTCCAAGCCATTAGCTTTCTCACATCTTACGTTGTCAGTACTCCCCTCTATTTGATTTCTTATCCTAATAGTATCTTTGAAATGGGGCATCAGCGAACTTCTAACTGTTATTTATTAGGTACAAATATGTTTTTCTTTTTCGCGATCTCTTTTATGGGTTTTAGCATTCTTATAAACTGATTTGGTCTTAAATGCCTATATGCTGTGATCGAAAATCTACTGTATCCGTTCTCAGCTTAAGTTGTTTTTATAGTGGTAGATAAAATGTTTATAATAGCGTTGATAACCTAGGATTTAGGAAATCTGCCTCCTATTGTGAGGTCCAAACACACCGAATCCCGAATAGGCACCTCAACTTGTATGCGTTTGTAGCTATAAGTGATAGCCTGCTACTCGTAATTCACAGTGAAGAAAGACATCGTGATAAAGCATACATGCCTGGGATTTCACCAAGGTGTGAATATTGCCTATCTGCACTAAGCCTCTATCGTTGAATATAGTCCATCTTAGTCTCCGTGAAGATACGTGCCACAGATTCTTTCTAGTGATCCTCACAAGGGTTGAGGCTTTAAAATGGTGAGAATATGTACGACGAATACTACGCACAATGGCCACTATCGTATTAAGTAAGGCAATAATAGGGAACTGTTCAATAAACAACATTCACAAAATCAAAGTATGGATCACAGGGATCATAGATGCTTCATAGACAAACTCGATTACCAAGTCTAATAATTTGTATTGCAGACGAAACATAAATTCGATTCAGTCCGACCGTCATGTCAAGTGGGGTCGAGCAAGGGCGATATTATAATGACCCCAGCTTTGTATAACATCTTCATTTCCTTCCCATCTCCCTTTCGTTTTTTTATGGTTCACTTCATTGGCTTTGATTGATCGCTGCTTTGCGATTATATTATGGTTTTCCCTTAGATTTATGGAGCATCTAGGATTACTTTATAGCCCGTTATTTTGTATTTTTGCACACGTGACTTCACAAGATTTTTCTTTGATAGCTGTTAAGTAATTTCGTTGATTCTTTTCAATTCTGAACATTCTTATTTTTTTACGCATACACTGGTAGCATGAAGAATATCTACAAACACGACTAAATGTCATTACCAAAAAAAAAGTACCAGTACTGTATTTAAATTTTAAATCCATTAACTGATACATGGAAAATTGTGGTTGTTCGTTGATTTGTCCTTCAATCATGCCGCAATGAACCGATGTGTTTTTTGGCATACGTAAAGTGTGTGTGTGTGACATGGCTACATTTTATATAGGCAAATCATAGATAGCTAGATAGCTTCCAAGATATTTGAAAACACCTAAGATTATGAGTAAGAAGTCATGAGTATCATCTAGTAAGACATAAACGGAACTGATATCCGATAATTCGTTGATGAGAATGTAAAGGTCATGACTTTAATAACGTCTAAGGCTAATCGGGAAACCGTTCAATTTCCTTTATCGGATACAAAATCGATTGCTCGACAATTTGTTACTTCGCTTTGCATCCGTCAAACGAATTGGCTATTTATATTCTGCTAGCCGTGTTCCCATAGATGATGATAGCAGACTTCCTCGCTTCTGCCATTTTTTATCAGCCATCGGAACTCCCTTAAATGTTTAACTTTTTGGATCGCCTGTTTAAAAGCTTAGCCCATGCTCGGTACGGCGCGTGAAAGATCTGATTGGCTGACCCAAAAATTGAAGTTTGATACTTTCAAACTTGCATTTCCTTTTCAACCCCATTAGCTGATTTTCAAAAATTCTTTCGTAGTACTTAACATATCTAAAAGAAAATTTCATGCTTCTAAAGCTAAACCAACGGGTATAGGCATTGCTTTGTTTGTAAGTCTGTCGAAGAATTGTATTCAAAATTGAATTGTATCGATACTCGATAGTGAGTGATATATCATGAACACTGAGGGTCAGCATCAGGGTGATCGTATTGTAATGATCCCCGCCCTATAACAACATTTTGATTTATTTGTTGTCTATCTTTGTTTGTGTTACGGTTCACTTCGTTGACTCCACTGATTGATTGCTATTTGCTACCTAGCTTTTGCACTTAGGTATTTGTTTTGCTTTACGATTGCTCATCCCATAAAAGTTGCTAAAAAGGCAAAATAATATGCAAAAATTACATTTTAGGAATATTTACCTAATGAAACGAGATTAATTTCCTTTGAATTTTTTTTTGTATCCTGCAAAAATCAAGCTATAGAGCAATACTACTTATGGGTGGATTTCTCAAATTGTCGACAGATTTTCTGCAGAAAATACTCCATCGTTGCCGGCTCACTAGCCACTACTGATCAAGTCTCATGTCAGATTGAATAGGGTTTTGACCATAATATACCAAGAGCAGAAATTACAGACGTCACATCCTTCGAGAACACTGTTTTTCAGCAAGTGATATTAAATTTCCCGTATTGAACCCGCCGGGGATGGAATTTGGGACCTCTTAATAGTGAGACCACTGTCAGCGCTCACCGCTGCGCTAGGGAGGCGGAGGGATAAGATCCCCTACCTCCTGTAATGAAACCCGAACAAAAATTTAGTCAATACTATCGTTATAATAAAACGGTGGGTTCCCGCGTCCTTGCACAGGCTAAGCAGTAGTAAAAGTATTTCACACGAAATAAATACGAAACACATTTAACCGGTCCCCGATGCAGATGGTGTTAAAGAAAAAGCGCATGCCCGTAAAAGTGTCAGCGTCTGGTTCGTGTCTTAACATTTCGTCGCATAGTAATCCATACTTAAGGGATTGTGTAGCGAAACTACTCGTAATGCCATAAAGGGGCTCAGGGTATTGATACTATTTACCAGGGATACACAATTTGTTCAATATAACAATCTTAACTATTTAACCCAATAACAGCGCCCTCATCATATATAATATTATAAATATGTTTGTTTGTCATTCAATCACGTCGCACGTCGCAACTCGCAACACAGCAACGGATCGACGTGATTTTTGGCATGGGTATAGTTGAGGACCTGGAGTGACATATAAAGCCAATACAAGATCGAACGTCCCAACTTACGCTTGCTTGGTGACTTAAGCTATGCAAGCACTTGTTTTTTGGGGTTATTTAACGGTATATCTAGCTGACTGTAGGTGTATCAATGTACGGGGCAGTATGATACACGCACGGACGGATCGATCAAGGCCAGACGCCTACATTTGCGCGAATGTCTCCCCCACACACCGCATGTGTTCTTTCATTCCACTCCACTCCAGCCCAGCCTAGTTTTGCTTCTACTTAATAAACGTTAAGGAATTGTGGGCGTTTCGTATTTGAAGGACTGCGCTCCCTAATTGTTTTCTTCTATTTATTTACTGGTCACTTGATGATAATTATTGCCAACTATAAAGTGAGATTGACAAAATTATTTTGATAGTCTTGTAACTATTATAATATTATCTACTAGAAGTAGAAACCAATGTCCTGTAACTGTTTGTTATAATTAATAAGTAAAAACGTCGTTAAATAATAAGTGATTATCTATACTTACTAATAATTATTTAATATTATAAATGTGAAAGTTTGGACGGATGGATGGATGGATGTTGGTTACTCAATCACGCCTTTATTTTTTTTTCTATTATTGAGTACGAATTAACAGGGGTGCTCAATATAATTACAATCTAGCCAGACTATTTGACTAATAAGTAATTTTTCTTTAACCTAAGCTTATAATTATCTTATGTGCTAAGAAATTGTCCAATGACGTATCTCAGTCTTTATTGTTGCTAATAGACACTTTGTTCATGTGTTCTTTCATGCAGCACTATCACTACACTATCACTAGTCACTATGCACTAACTCAAAGGGTTTTGTCCTTTTTAGTCTTCTCACTAATTGCGTAACGTCGAGCAACTGGATTGCCTCAACGTTAACGTGATATTGAAGCCGATGATCATGGACTTCAGCAAATTTGGTGATGAATTTGTCGACGTATTCAATTTTCAGGTCCCGATGAATTACGTCATTTGCTACTACTTGCCATTATATAATTACAAACTGTAAATAACACTCCAAATAAAAACAAGACGGACAAAGCTATGAATATTGCAGATAAAACATAAATTGCGAGACCAATTGCATTTCCGCATTAACTTCAAGGCGACCTGAAATCGACGAGTTACAGCCTTCGTCTCAAGGATGGAAACTATACAGAACAAAAGAACTGATAGTTAATGGTGCATGCACATATGTTAGCACCGTTAGAGGGGCACGCAATTTTTGAATTCCTTCCTATGATCCTCGCAAACCCGGATAGGTAAACTACACACTGATCATCCTCGTTATAGTTATAACCGGAACATATTAACTTCCTTGAAAGCATAGAACTCATCTTGGAAGGATCTTTACAGAAAACAGTGTCTGGTTTTACTTGTGTCAGCTAACTAAGATTGACGCGAGTTTGAGATGGTTCTGACTTCTTACCGAGGTAGGTCTACAGACGATGGTTTGATAGTGATGACTCTTGACACTTCTGAATTCTGGTTGACTGACACTCTTTTACTATTGACAAAACGCACTGTATTAACAATAATACCATTAATTCAGCCAATCACAAAAATTGCGTATAAATAACTAATAACTTTATAAACTTCTGATCAAACTGCAAACTGAGTCTCCTTGCGTTTTTCAGTACAAGACGCCTTACTATTTACAAACAGTGCTATATTTCTTGAATCTAAGAGCGAGAAAAATGTGGTGCGGTAAAACACTGGCTGAAATGGGTTGCGACCTGTGACCTTTTTAGCAAGTAAATACAATACGTGCGGAATCTTCGATTCAGATTAATGTACGACCAGTTTTATTGAGCGTTTCTTGTAATAAAAAAATATTGAGAACGAGTCAGGTCAAAGACCCGGCGCACATGATACAATGGGATGCTTACTCATTGCGGAGACAAAAAAGCGTAGACTTGAATAGACTTAAACATAATGAAAAGTTTTGAGTTTCATAAAAGAAGCTCGAAAAATCGACATTCATATTAAATGGACCATTCGGTGTCGAAGCGTCAAGAACTCCTCTAACTAAATTGCTTGTTTTCACCGACAATTCCTGAGATTAATTAGTTGAAACCTAAGCCCAATTAGGTGACAGATAGCTACTTCAAAACTGCCACCTATAAAAGTTATTGCAAGACGTTTCCTAAAATGTAGGGGGTGTCAGAGACCCCCAACAACCTCATCAATAAGGAATACAAAGCAGAATGAGAAAGAGGTACACCCTGACAAGCTTATCTGTGCGTGTGGCGAAATTCGGAACTTACAGAATCTACTCTAATAGACATCTCCTTCGCTACAAGCACAGTTTTGTCAAGCTGTAGGTTTCCTATCAGACATACTTTGTTACAAAACACATGATCACTGATCGCATGATCGCAGGGAGGCACTGTATCCATGAGGCGCAAGACCGCAGCGTGTGGAAATCCTTGCAAGAGGCCATGTCCAGCAGTGGACGTCTATCGGTTGAAAATGATGATGATGACATGTTATCTGAGTTTTCAAAATTACAACGTGAATTTTATATTATAAATTGTTAGAGCAGATTGATAAGTTCAACGTACCTGAAGCGGTGCTGAAGTCATCGCACACTGACAATAGTATAAACGACGATGTGTCATTCGTAATTTTGATAATTGGTAGACTATCACTGCCATGGCACGGCATAATTTTCGTTAAAACTTCCACAATAACTGTCAATGACTGGGTAGGTAGTAGCTACTAGGTATAATATATATTCTGTTTTATTTGATCTTTTACCAAATCCCACCCCCAAAAAATTCTTTGATTTTATTAAGTTTTTGGGAAAGCGCAAAGAATAAGTTATTGCCCGACAAACTTATCTGACCCCGTGACAGCGTCGCTAGTATCTATGAAAAGTAAAACAAAAGTGTGTGTGTGCAATTCACACACGACAGAAGTAAAACCTCATAAAAGTTGCCTACGAGAGAATGAGATAAATATAACTTGTATTCTATCTCATTCTCTCGCAGGCTAAATCGTATTATGAATACTATTGTCTCTTTTAAGTGTCGCTTTTTCGTTTCATAGAATTTTCAAATGATATCAATTCTAAAGAAGTTTCACTTCAAAATAAAAACAAAAACTACACAGGCATACAAATTAGTTACAATTTTGGCCACCGGGTCGGATAATTTTTTGGGACTATATTCGAATATAAGTAATACGAAAGCCTGTCTAAATCGAATCAGCTTAGCTTCCTCGGTTTGGAAGTTTATTGATATTTGGTATAGGTACAAATATCTATCTTCTGGTATCCTTTGGGAGTATTTGAAAGTGAGTATAAGAATATTTAGCCTGATTCCTTTTTTGAAATCAAGACAAGTTTCCCGTTTTTTTAACCAAATCAATGACAAGATATCAAAGTTTTTTCTTTTTCTGTATCCCTCACAAACAAAACACCCTGTATAGACTGAAGACACTGAAGTCTTTCTCCAACTAAGAATATAGATAGACTGAGTATCTTGAGTATCTTCAAAAACATATAATGACGTAAATTGGATCACAGCCCGCAGCCGACATTGAGCCACCGAAAACCGCAGTGTGGGGTTAACTGGCAAACTGAAACTCGATCAGGAAGCCCTACGGAAAAGCAGTGGGAGCGAGTTTCGCGAACAAATGACTGTTTATAAGTTACCGACGATTAATTTTCTCGTAATTTGTTCATTCATTTGATGGTATCACTTTCATTCCTTTGTAACTTGAATACGCTTGTTTAGGTGCTCGGCTGCGGCAGTTCCAGAGGCAGTTCCAGCTCAAGAGCCCATAAGAAATTTTAGAAATGTGTTTTGATCAAAACTTCATGTTGGAATGGTGGTTAGCCTAAAAAGCCTAGAAAGTTAGACCTAGCTTATCATTATTTGATAACATTGAGTAGGATAAAAAATTAACATTCTCATACGAAAGAAAACGTCACCATCCATCTACATCGCAATTCGCAATCTGCTTCCGGAACTTAACCCCCATCTTTATAGACCCTCAATCGATTGAAACAGGACATTGCACATTTCAAGTGCGCTCTACGCCGTAGACAACTATAAAACAGGAAGTTAAAAGGCTTGTTTAGTATTTGTTCCTAAACTGTTACTAGTTTATATCTGTTTCGTTCACTCGCTCCCTCTCTCTCTGTATGGATTCAAGACAATAATTATACAGACGTGTACAAAAGCGCTCTCGAGTTTTAATTTCATTATGTAAAAAACAAGTGATTAAATATTTCAAAAACAATCGAGTACGGAAAGCTGAGTGCCGCGGTTGTAAGGTGTCCCGCCAATCTACATCCTTAACATTGTTAGTCCTTCGAGCCGGATATGCCTCTGAACAACAAAGTTTACAGAGAGTACTCTGGCGAGAAACAAGTACAGAACCTGTCAAATGTTTAGAATTAACCACTATAACATATGGTACTAAATGTGCACCATATTTAGCATGTCGCACTATGCTTGATCTAGCTGAACGATATTCACACACACACCCTCTAGCTGCACAATGTATTAAATACAATAGCTACATGGATGATTACCTGTCTGGGGCTCAATCCATAGAAGAATGCATTAAACTATGCTCGGAATTAATAGACTTGCTAAAAAAAGCTGGGTTTTCACTTCACAAGTGGACCTCTAATAATTCACACATACTACAAAGTATATTCTCTAGTGATACAGCTACACAAAGCTCTGAGAAGCTAGAAATTACAGACACATCAGAAGCTAGTTACAACTTTACTTCAGACACAGTGAAAACACTAGGTTTAAAATGGACACATAAAGATACTCTTCAATTATCTTTACCTACTCAAAATAAAAGGAAAAATACAAAAAGACACATACTTTCACAAATCTCACAAATATTTGACCCTATAGGTATATTAGCACCTACTACTATCATTGCTAAAATACTAATGCAAGACATATGGAAAGAGAATAAAGATTGGGATTCTTTAATCTCTCCTGAATTGGAATCGGTTTGGATGGAATTCATAACTCAATTACACTACTTGCAAGCTATTCAAATACCTAGATGGTATTTCACAGACCTACCTACCAACATATACTTAATTGGTTTCTGTGATGCTTCAAGCAAAGCTTATGGAGCGTGTCTTTACCTTAAAGCTACATATAGTCAAAAGCCATCTACATGCACTCTTATCATGGCAAAATCAAAAGTGGCTCCTATTAAAACAAAATTGTCAGTTCCTAAATTAGAGCTTGCTGGAGCTGTACTGTTGTCAAAAATCTCAAAAAAGTTTGCAGTATCAATTGAAAATAAGATTAGCATTGACAAAGTTTATTTATTCTCTGACTCTAACATTGTTCTGTGTTGGATAAAGTCACCATACAAGCATATGATACCTACACATCACATCGCCTCATGCAAATTATTGACATGACTCAACCAGAGAGTTGGTACTACATAAATACAAAGCAAAATCCTGCTGATCTGATTACTCGTGGAGTCATGCCAAAACACCTTCCTAGTTGCAAATTGTGGTGGGAAGGAACACCATGGCTAGCCCAGGGTCAAGATACCTGGCCTATATCCACATCTATATCTGAGGTTGAAATGCCTAAACAAAGCAAACAAGAAAAAGTAGTTCATACAGTCCACAAAGATTCAAGTATTAGTAACTTGTCTTATTTTTATGAGTCATTCTGCAAACATTCAAACTTCACAAGGTTAGTGAGATCTTTCGCATACATGCTTAGGTTTATTCACCACACAAGGAACAAATCCAATAAAATTACACTTAAATGTGTTAAGTGTGTCTGAGCAAAATAAAGCCCATAACTTGATCATTAGAACAACACAATTACATTCCTTTCATAAAGAGATATCATACTTACGCTTCACTCACACCAACCCGAATGGTACACAACAGCCAAATAGCATCAATCATGTAGACACACCGTCATCTGCATCAAAATCATTAAAGTCGAGTCCTATTCGAAAATTAAATCCTTTCATAGATGAACATCAGCTGATTCGCATAGGGGGTCGTATACAACATGCAGATATACCATACAATCATGCACACCCTATTATACTACCAGCTAAAGACCACATTACAACACTCATAGTACAGCACTATCACCTAAAATTACTTCACTCTGGCATTCAAAGCACATTACACAACATTCGATTGAAATACTGGCCTATAAATGGCAGGAACGAGGTAAAAAAGGTAATTCACTCTTGTGTCAGGTGTATTAGGTTCCGGGGGCAAGTCTGTGGGCAGCAAATGGCAAGCTTGCCTCCTCCCAGAGTCACCTTGACTCGTGCTTTCCAGCATGTGGGTGTAGACTTCAGTGGTGCTATATCTATACGTAGTTCTATGGGTAGAAATTGTAAATACTCAAAGGGATATATATGTTTGTTTATATGTTTGGCCACTCAAGCCATACACTTGGAGCTGGCTGCTGATCTCAGCGCTCAGTCCTTTATTAGTGATTTAAGACGTCTAGTTTTCAGAAGATCTATTCCAATCTGTCTGTACACAGACAATGCTTCTAATTTTCGAGAATCTAAGTCAGAACTGCATGATCTTTATAAAATGTTTAAAAATGATGACTCCTATAGTAAAATTGTGGATTTTTATACTTCAAATTGTATACAACATAAGTTTACTGTACCACTAGCTAGTCACATGGGGGGGGTCTACGAAGCCGGGATAAAATCAGTCAAGATGCTGCTTAAAAGGCATCTTTCTAGCACTAAATTGACTTATGAATTGTTGTACACTGTTCTGGTTCAGATTGAAGGGATACTGAATTCCAGGCCTCTCAGTCCCATAACGGATCTTCCTAATGATGTTACCTGCTTAACTCCGGCTCATTTCCTTGTAGGTGCTCCAATAACTGACATACCTGAACCTAACATGTTAGATTATAAGGAATCAAGGCTAAATGTGTATCAAAGAATTATTCAAATCAAACAAAGATTTTGGAAAGAATTTTATTGTAATTACTTGTCTGAGCTTCAAACTAGAAATAAATGGCTAGATCCTAAGGCTAATTTACAGAAAGGAGATTTAGTAATTGTTAAAGAAGATATAACTCCTCCTACATGTTGGCCTCTTGGCAGAGTTATTTCAGTAAATACAAATAAAATTGATAATTTAGTCAGATCTGTGGTTATACGTTCCTCTGACAAGGAGTATGTCAGACCAATACACAAATTATTTAAGTTATTGTAAAGGTGGCTAAAGAAATAAAACTGCAGAGCAATAAATAACAACACATAATTAGTATATGTTGAAAATTGTTTTCTTTGTTTACTTACCTACTAGAGTTCTATGTAACATTCTATCTGGCTTAGAAATGTGCTTTGCAATTTGCTATAAAAATAATATTAATTTTAACTAAGTAAAAATCTAAAAGTATTTAATCTATGTAAGTTTATGTATTGTTTCAACTTAGCTTCATTTGTGTTCATGCTATAGCAAAATTGTAATTGACATTCCTACTTAATAGTTATTAGTTTTAATGTTAAAATTGAAATATAAAGTTATTGTTTTTTATACCTTTCTTAACAAATAAATAATCATAAATATCTTAATATACATACTTCGTACTACTAACCTTAATAATTTTAATACTTACATGTAATTATAAAGATAAGTTTATACATAGGTAATTAATTAAATGTCTTGTAATAGCCTTCTGCTACCAAGTTGCTACTTACTTAGGGGCGAGAATGTTTAGTATTTGTTCCTAAACTGTTACTAGTATATATCTGTTTCGTTCACTCGCTCCCTCTCTCTCTGTATGGATTCAAGACAATAAAGACGTGTACAAAAGCGCTATCGAGTTTTAATTTCATTATGTAAAAAACAAGTGATTAAATATTTCAAAAACAATCGAGTACGGAAAGCTGAGTGCCGCGGTTGTAAGGTGTCCCGCCAATCTACATCCTTAACAAGGCTCAAGGCACTGTAATATCTATATTTATGTATAGAAATGCTCATAAGGAGAAAATGCTTGTGATTAGCTATTTTTAATGTTTTTATCCCATGTCACAATGTTTTTTTTTTGCAGAAGGACGTAGGTATCGATTGTTTTTACAAGATTAAGAATATTCAACTTTTTATAAGAGGACATTGGAGATTTCCTGAATAGGACTGTTTATTGAAGATCTCTAATGATATTCCACTGTTTTACACAATCAGGAACATTGTTGAGTAATTTTTCATATTTTTAGACTTATTTACATAGTATTTTTCGCGTAGCTACAATACAAGTAACTATATGATTGAAAACAAAAGGAAAATATGTAAGGTACCTATATATAAAAGAAACAAAATAAAATAGCTAGCAAGAAATGCTTAAAAGTCTTAAAATATTCACCCGACTCTCAGTTGGCTTTGGTCAACAAATATGAGTGGTATCCATATTTGAATACAACGGGTTCGTTATAAAAATCCATGCATAAGAAGAGTATATAATATCGAATTTATCATTTATAGAACGAAAGGTCATATCGTTTCTTTTGGCGTATTTAACAAACTGATTTTGTAAGGAAATCGTAATCGTTTGTCAAACGGATAATTCGACCTGTTTAAGGAGTTTATAGATGCCTGTACATCAACAAGATGTATGAACTCCATAAACAGTTCGATTAGTATGTTATTATCAAATGATTACGATTTCCTTAGACATTTGGGACTCTGGTCAGTCAAATTGATTCAAGCGATCTATGCATCCCTAGTAAAAAGCATGTTCGACTAGAAATCTCAGACATTATTACATTTTGATTCAATTCCACGTTATATATGCTTCACTTTATTCTTCCAGACCCCCACGGTTATAAAATCATCTCATAACACTGCATAATAAACAATGAAACCACTAAGCTCCGTTTCAGAGGCTTGTCTTGACAATTTGTCTGGTAATTTGTTTCGAAAACAAATTATTTGCTCCCTCTCCTCGGTTTGCAATTACCGTTCGCTGACACCGCTAGATACTCTGGGCAGACAGTGCGACAGCCACAGTGAGGCAGTATGTTATAGTCTCTGGGTGTACTCTTCATGACACAATTTTTTTTTAATCCACTACAAGTTAGCCTTTGACTGCTATCTCTCCTGATGGTAAGCGATGATGAAGTCTAAGATGCTAGCGGGATAACTTGTTAGGGGAATGATAGTTATGATCGGTTTCTACACGGCATCGTACCGGAACGCTAAATCGCTTGGCGGTACGTCTTTGCCGGTAAGGTGGTAACTAGCCACAACCGAAGCCTCCCACCAGACCAGACCAGAGAAAGTTCAGAAATTATTCCGACATTTATTAATTAATTAATTAATTTTGCAATGCGTTCTTTCTCATTTCAATCATGGTTGCGTATTCATTCTTCTTAATATCATCTATTTTTGCGATAAATACAACTTCTTTGAACTTTTTTGTGATGATATTTCACGCAGGTACCTACTTCACATTTTATACAAAATGGGGCATAGCGTGTGATCAAAGGACTTATCAGAAAAACACTTTCAGGATAATAGCAACATCAAAGCATCTTTCAAGAGTGCACAGGAGATAAAACAAATACACTTTCCTCGATAAGTACGCGATATGCAGTTCTCACAGTGATCGCTCGAGAACCGAGGATTTCTGCCGCGAAATGGAGGATGGCTCTTTGAACGTGACTGTAATGAGGGGGGCGGACAATCATTGTCTAAAAACGTAGGCAGAGCCAGGCAACCGCTTTCATTGTTTTTTTTATTGCGGAATTGTAGCGGATATACAACTATACTTATTTTGGTAGCTTGATAGAACAAGAACAAGAAAAGGTACTCGGAATGAGAATTATAAGTCTTGGCGATTAATTTTTTCGTGACTTGACTTCAGATTAAAGAAGATTAAGAAAAGCTTGCGTCAACGATGCTAGCAATGAAGACCAGCTGGCTGCTTTAGGAGATATTATGGCGCGCACTATGTATTGCAGCCTACACAAGGAAAACGTGAAAAATCTTGCCGAAAAGCAGCCCTCGGTAATGCTCTCAAATGTGTTTCTAAGGTGTAGTCTCACAATCCATACTCGGCAAGCGTTTTGGAGTATATCGATGCTAATTGCTAAGTAGTGGATCGGCGATAGGTTGAGACTTGAGATGAAATTATGTTGAAGTCACTTACAAATGTAAGTTTGTTTGTAAATGAAATTATGTACAGGCATAGGCTTACTATCCCGGGAAATAAAGGAGGTTCCGCGCGAATTAAAAAAAAAATCCACGCGAACGAAGTCGCGGTCATCAATTAGTATTTTATAAACAATGAAACCTGTCAAAAGTACACCTAGCTTATTGTCTGGCCACAGAACACTGAACAAATAAGCGGTTATCATTGTGCTAATTATTATAAGAGCTATATTGATAGCCTTTGACCGGTGAAAAAGCTCTTCTAACCCCAATTTGCTTAACACTAACAATGTTTTTCTACCCATTCTAAGTGACTTGCAAGCTCTAAAATTCAAACCTTTTTTATTCAAATTGACTTTGACAAGCGCTTTTGAATAGTCGAGTGAATCTACCACTCGTTCAGAATGTCATTCTTCCGGGAAAAACCAGCAAGAAACTACCTCTAGTGTAGATTTTTCAATTATTTTTTAAATTCATAGACTACCGGTTGGCTAGATTCTAGCTTGCAGTTGTGTGACAAGTGGTGATGCAGCGTAAGGTGGAGCAAAAAGACCTAGAACCTGACCTTTTCTCACTTTTGATTTGGAGATTAGGAGAAAACTGAATCTGGAACAAGATTCTATATCCTATAGCGGTTTAATACAGAAACGTTTCGAAAATTAGGAGAAAACTAAAGCCGGAAGAATCATACTAATAATATAAAGTGTGTCTGTTTATTGGTTTGTCCTTCAAACACACCGCAACGGAGCAACGGATCGACGTGATTTTTGGTATGGGTATAGTTGAGGACCTGAATAGTGACGTAGGCTACTTTTTATGCCGAAAAAGTAAGGAGAGGCGGGAATCAAAAACTTAACCACGCGGACGAAGTCGCGGTCATCACCTAGTACTCCATATCCTATAGCTGTTTATTTAGTAACAAGGAACAAATCGCTCGTTTGGATGACGGAAATTAACTGAAAAATGTATTGTGGGGAAACTGACTCTGTGTATCTGTGAGATTAGTCGCAAACACTCGACCCCAAAGCTGTAATTTCACCCACAAATTGGATATACAACCATGAAGCTAATAACCATCTAGGGAGGAAACTTTGGTGGATGTACGGCCGCGTCCCCTTATAGTTTGCTCGTAATTTGATTACGGCTTTATGTATGAGACAAAGTTAATAAAATGGAGGGAGTGCTTGTTGTGTGATAAGATTTTATCTGAACGAACTTATTGATATGGAAATTAATGGGATCTAGGATTAGCAGGCTCACGTGGAGGTGGGCGGGTCATAACTGGCGCAGAACCGATGGCCGTTGGGGCAGACGTGTTCTGCAGTGGAGACCGCCTACTGGCAAGCGCAGTGTAGGATGACCTCCAGCTCACTGGTCCAATGACCTAAAGAATGTGGCGGGAAGCGGGTGGATGAGGAAGGCAGAGGACCGTGTTTGGCGGCGCGCTCTCGAAAAGGCCTATTGTCCAGCAGTGGATGCATACAGGCTGATAGACGGATGGAGGATGATTTAGATCTAATATCTCTGTAAAACATTGCAATACGTCGAATCTGAAGGTTATGGCTGCAACAGCGCATATCAGTCGATTGGTAAAAAGCAAATTAATGGCTACCGATTCAGACTGTTAACTTTTCTCCATGCATTCAGTTATATCACAACCTCTGATACCTGCCTTGTTAATAATACCCATAAATACCTAATTATTCGATCCCCGGGAACCTCGTCGGATTAAGAAGTTAAAATACATAAACTTTACCATAAACATAAAATACATAATGATATAATATAAACTTGCTTTCATGGTGAAGGAAAACATCGCGAGGAAACCTGCATACCCGATAGTTCTTCATAATGTCCACAAAGGTGTGTGCAGTCTGCCAATCTTCACACTCCGCACGTCTTCCAATCCGCACTTGTCCAGTGTGGTGGACTATGGCCAGACTCATTCTGAGTCTCCTCTCAGAAGAGTCTGGCTATCGTGCTCAGCAGTGAAAGACCTAATTCTGAGATCTATAGAACGTACTTTGAAATGGCTCAGACTTTACTTAGAGTTAAAACGAAATGGACTTTTAAGAGTAACATAAATCTGTCTCGTTTTAACCATGTCTTAAGTCTTTTCTTACACTTAAGACATGGTTAAAACGAGTCAAAGTTCACTCTAGATCTCATGCTAAGATGCAATCGTGTTGAATCTTATTCGGAAGGATATGGGAGACCTCAACATTTTATGATTAATGGAAGGGGTGTTACGACCCCCAGTTATGAGGAGTGTGACGCTGAGTGAGAGAGTCATCTATACTCCTAAGTAAGACCCCGACCATATCGATTTTACCAGTAATTAGGTATTCCGTCGATCGATCCCGGCGGAACGCGAAATCTGATGTAGGGGTCAACGAACTTGCCTGCAACGGTCTGTTCGCGAGATGCGGTTATATTCGACACGTGAACTATAATTGCAACACGGCCGATGGACTTGCTTAGTGATCTTTAAACCATCTACAGATGTGCGAAGTTGTCGACTCGATAAATTCGGATGATTCACTGATACACTGTACTCCGGCCCCACAAAACCGAAAGTGTGATTCTTCCCATAAAAATTGTCTCTTCTAAGCATTTCCACGAAAAATTAAACAAGATTTAAAAATTTATGCGTCAAAACTTTAAATATAGGTCGTTAAAAGTTTGGACGTTTGCATGTTTTGTTTGAGTCAAAAATATCACTGGTTTGAGTGTTTGACGTTGTTTGTTACTCCACACCACGCGAGATAGCTCATAGGTATTCAGGGTTACTACCTAGTTACCTTGAATTAACAATAGGACTATTTATCAAATATTATCAACATTCGGGTATCGAACTTGGAGGTGGTTGAATTACAAGTTGGCATATCTGTAGAAGCCCTTACTTATTTGTGTATGAGCTGAATCATCGTATAACTAAGTACGTACTTCCTTTGTGTAAAGTAATAAGTTAAGGTTATTCTAGATAAGGCAGTTTAAACAGACTACTGTTTACGCGCATATTTTAATTAGAATAAGTACTCACATACATTTTAGGAAATGTTTTGCACGAGGAAACGACCTAGGATCATATACGTAGGTAACTAGGTACCTTAGATAAGTACTTACCTAAGTTTATTAGTAAATACTATGATTACAAAAAGTAACTGTAATAAGTAATTATTATGAGTACGAAAGAGAATGATCTTAAACAACACAATGCTAGTAGCCTAGAGTTCGTTCAAGTTCACTGTTCAAGATAGAACAAAAGTAGGTACTTCATTCTAGCAGTTATGTCAGTGGAAAAGGGAATTAATCTATGTTTAAAATATCACCATAATTCATTAAAAAATGTTATAGATAATGATCTTGTGATGAGCAGTAGGTATGAGGTATTAAACTCTGATAGCTGTTTACCAATTAATTATATTTAACCTTCGAACTTCACAAAATATCATCTGAATTAGAATCCTGCCTTATCGCAAAAAAGCTTCTAATAAATCTCGAATATTTAAATTAGGAGATGAGGCCATCCATGGTTTACCTAGAATTATCGCCGAAGTAAATCCTTATTCGGTAAGGAATGTCTTTACTTTACGGGTTACCCAATAAATATGCAGAATGCGTCGAGTACCGCCTAAGTCTCGCCGTATTGGGAGTCGCCAGACCAACTTTCCATGCACCGGGAGATCAAGTTAAGACAAACAAGACACAAAACACACAACTCGAGGTCACAATAACGATGTGTCCTGTTGTCTTCCTGTACTGTTCACACAATACCTACTTGCTAAAACGACGCGACAGATACAAAATAATAATTTAATAGCTATAAGAGAAACTTCTTAAACTTGGCTTTACTTACTTTTTAAGGACAGGAGCTACGAAAACGGTTAACTACCTACGCCGTCCAAAATAGACACAGAAAGAAGACTACAATTTCCTATCTATCATCAGAAAACCACCATAATTCGCATCCAAAATAGTTTCAAACTTTATGACCAAGTAAACCGTTAAAAGCCTGAAAGATATTATAAGACCCAGAACTATCAGACCTTGACTACAATAGAGGTCGGAAGACCAATACGGAAACCAGGATGTTTTTTTTTGTTAATCTGAGTTAGGAAATAAAAATAGTGGCCGAAAAGAAGTGACCACACATATCTGATTAATGTAGAAAGCATGTTAGCATCCTACGTCTAGTAACGGCACCATTTATAATTTTAAAAGGTCTACTTTCGTTTGTCTCATTGTAAACCCAAATCATAAATCAATCATCGTCTGAAATTAGGACTTCGATACTTATATCAGGAGCGTTACGTCTTTAGGTAACTTATACGGGATTTAATGGTGAGACCGCAATTCAAGCCGATTTGAATAATAAAAGACCAAATATATAAGTATTTACAAAGCCTACCTGGAAATCGGTATTGTCAATTCATTACAATATTTGGATTCACTTTCGACGCAGCATCAATTTAGCTTCTACATTGATGAATGATGACAGCATGTTCATCATATTTTGTTGACTTTTACTAAAATGTTCTTGATATCAACTGCTTAAAGATATTTATTGGGAACGACAAAGTAATGTTGGCATAAGAGCCTTACTTATCATTACCGTTTTTGAAGCTTCCGCCACAACCAATGCTTACGCAATTATTCTTATATTGTGTATGGTTTGGCAGCTATAACTATGAGAAAACCGGCAAACTAATAGACGGCTAGACACATAAAACCCTCCCGCAGTCGAATAAAACAAATCCGGTTAACTATAGTGTGTAGGAAAGCGATAATTGAATTAAATAGAACTTTCGCAAGTGCTTAAAGTGAGATCGCAGTAAAGCCCGTCTTTCAAATAAAGTTCTACGGTTTTGAAGAAACCTTTGAAGGAATACCGTAGTTACGAAGTTGGTTGGTTGGAAGTACCGTTGAGTTTATACCAAAATCAAACGTCTCGACAATCCTATGATGACCTACCTACTTAGCATCCAAGATACTTACATATAAGTATAAATCATATGGAACTAAAGGAGGATGGCGAAAATGCATGTATTTTGAGACCCACTGAAAAGGTAGCGTTCATCATGGACACTTAGTAATAATTGTAGAACGTAACAAAACTAAGAAAAAAGCTAATAGTAAGTAAGTCTAAAAATGTGGGAGACAAAAGATACACCTAAAAGTAGAATATAACCTAAAAATTATTAATCAAAAACTATTTCTATCAATAATTTGTATAAGTATTAGTATGAATGAGTAGGTAGGTAGGTACTTATGCCTAGTTATAATTAGGTAGGTACTTATGTCTGCGAGAATTCCGCAATAATTCTACTCACACCATATTTCTAAATAACTCTTATCTGCTTAGATCTATCTTATCTATCAATACTATCAAAATAGATCTCTTTTGCACCACTGGTACCTCTATGCGGATTCTGGCCAATGAATTCTTCGACACCTATAGCCCAAGTTGAAGTGATTCGCTGACCAATAATTCAGATTGTTTTCCCATTTTATAGCCTGATCTTCCTTACATTAAGCGTTTTATTCCTCTATATACTTTGATTAACACTTGCATTAAGTACTTATTTACTAAACAGTTTTACCAGGACTATGTAATTAAACACAAAATGCAAGCAGAAGCCGTTCAGGAATGTGTGGCAGCGCACATGGCCAAAAACAAGGAACAGGTAATAGCGAAACGGAACCAGGCAGCAGAGGAGATAACATTCAAGGTAGGTGAAACAGTTTATAAACAGGTAGCCAAAACAGCGAGAAACGACAAAACTAAACCGGTATTTAAAGGACCGTATAAGACCATCCATTTACATCCTAATAATGTAGCAGAGATAGTAGGGAATCACCCTAATTCTAAGTCTATTCGGGTACATTTCAAGCTTCTACGAAGACCCCATCTTGTTCCAGGATAATCATCTTCGGAGCCCTCGTGTTCCAGGCAAGATCCGACATAACATTTCAACCCGTAGACAATACGAACGGAGTTCTATTACTAAGACAAGGGCATATTCTGCAACAAACTGATTCCTTCAACCTTGCTTGTGTTTATAATGTCACTCACTTGAACCTAATATCGATCAAATTAATGGCATTATACTCAAGTGCTAAGACAGCCGAGATTAACACCACCTCAGAACAATTACATAAAACTTATAGGGATCAGATAGAACATAAGTTAGATTTAATTAATAAGAAAATAATTTTTATTGCACCTAGGATTAGATTTAGGCGTGGTATTATAAATGGACTAGGTTCCGTAGTTAAGTTAATAACTGGTAATTTAGATAACGAAGACGCTATTCGATTTGAAAGCGAAATTAATAAAATTCGTAATTCGGTCTCTTAAACTCAAAGCTCTCAGAAGCGGACCCTATCTTTGGCTGAAAATACTATAAAGGAATTCTCGAATCAATTAAGCAAGATAGACGATAACCAAAAGAGATTAACATCTATACTGAATAACATTACGATTAATTCCGATACAGTGAGAAACCAGTTACACTTTTTAGAGATATACGTCCAATTAAGTTTTAGTTAACAGATTATTTTAGATTAGTTAATGCTACTAGAAGATGCTATGGCATTCTTGCAATTAGGTATAATGTACCCTAGTATTATAACCCCTAGAAATTTAGTTTCAGAAGTTAGTAATTTGCAGAATAACTTTTCATTATATCCAGTCGAGGAGATTAGTATTGAGAATATTCATAAGATAGAAAAGTCTATTAGCGTTAAAGCCTATAGTACAGAACATTCTTTAACATTTATATTAGAAATCCCATCCATCCAACCTACAATATATGATTATATACATGTATATTCCCTGCCAAACAACCAAAACCTAACCATTATACCCAAATCCAAATTCCTTGCGCTTGGTAGCGATGAGTACGCCTACCTGGAAGAAGATTGCAAGAAGCTGTCAGAAGACACCTGGCTCTGCAAATTACTGGATACAAGAACCATAGAGAAATCTGAAGACTGCATCATTTCACTCATCAAACATAAAGATGTTAACTGCACTCGCGCACGCATGAATCTGAAGCGAGGAAAATTACAGAAAATTCAAGAAAATACGTGGTTGGCAGTAACAACTGAACCAGAAATCATAAAAACCCAATGCGGACAGAAAACCGAATACAGGAAACTATCAGGAACATATCTCGTCAACCTAACACAAGACTGCCAAATCAACATCATGAACACAACAATAAGAACACACACTAGCAGCATTTCTCTAAACGAAGTCATCCCTCTACCCAGCGAGAACCTAATACACCAAGAAGAAGTCCAGTACGAGATACATCTGGAAGACATCTCACTAGATAGCGTCCACGAACTTATGAACAAGATTGAAGACATCCAAGAATTAGAAACCTGGAACTGGTCTTATATGATGGCGATTCCCAGCTGGTCTACAGTTACAACTGGAATAAGCGCTCAAGTAAAGCAAGTCGCGAGGACGCTCCTGGAAGCTGCAGAACCAGCTTCCATCTTAAGGAGGGAGGAGTTAACACATCGTAACCCTGGATTCGGGCTGACGGAGCAGTAAACAAGAACAATGGGAATATTTGCGTTGCAGAAAGAATCGCGGCGAAACAATAGAACTGCCTCGCAGTCGGTCACCAGCCACGCATAATTAACCACGATTTATCTTTTATATTTTAATAATTTTATTTTGTAACTTCATTTCTTTAATTTAATTAAATTTAAATTTTTTAAAAAGTCTTTCGCTTGCCGCCGTATCATAACTGCCGTAATACTGTTATTAAGGCGAACTAAACGGGTCTGCCCGCCAAATTCGAATTATGTTTTATGTTCATTTTAAATTTTATTATACCTATCTAATGGACGAACAATAAAAATAATCGTAAATTATTTTCATTTTGTGAACAGAACTTGTTGATTTAAATATAGAAGAAGATATTACGATTAGGAATAAAGAGAATATTGCAACTGCGAGTACCTACGTCATGTGATTCTATATTTAATGTGTCTAATGGTAAGATGTAATGTTAAAATATTACATAATTTTATTGAAACTAAAACTGATAATCCTAAATCCCCCTCACAAACAGAAAATACTAAAAAAACCATTAATATATATATATTATATTCAACTATACTTAAATATAACATTATTGAAAAAAAAACTCTTAATACAATAAATTCTAATCTTATTAAAACAATTAATAAATGTTTATGTTTCCCAACAAAAATTATATTACCAAATAAAAATATCACTAACACTATTAACCATATATTTAAAAACATATATTATAATATAAAATTTTATATTATAATATATGTATTTTTCTCCATAATTTAATCTTGTCAGCTCCAAATTACGTATTTATGAATATAACTTTTTAAAACTTGAGATGATAATAATTACTATTTTTATAATAATTATTGTAGTTGAATGTTTTAGGAGCTAAGTAAAATATATATAAGATCATTATGGCACTACATTCCTGCAAATAAAATTATTCTTTTTCCGATATTTTTATATTATGTATTTACTGTCTTTTTTATTTTCAGGCGACGAATTATTTGATTTTAAGAGGACTCTTCGTAACAGAACTCAACCGAATTATTTTGACGAAAATGACGAAGATAAAGATTTCTCAGGTGAAACAATTTCATCTCAGTATATGCCTACTGACACGAGTTTAGCTTCAACAGAAACCTTCAACAGCATGTACTTGTTGTCCGAATGTGGTCTACCTGTAGGTAGGTCTGTTGATACAGAAACATGCAAAAGCATGGAATTCCTGTCTGAATGTGGTTTACCTTCAAGACAAACCTGCAACAACATGCAGCTGCTGTCTTCATCTAAACCTAGTGAAAGTATGCACTCTTTGATTACACCAAGTGATTTAGGTTTTGCTACTGAAACGAATGCTGCAGTTAGTTCTACAAAAAGGCAATATCCGAAGAAGAAAGAACAAGGGGAAAAAAGGCAAAGAAATCCGACTACATGGAAAAGTAACAAATCAAAAAAGCTTAAAAACTCAGGATTACAATTTACAAATAATAAAGGAAAAGTTATCAAAGAAAAGACAGTTAAAAGAGAAAGACAAAGAAGAATCTTTGAACTCAAATACAGTCGCGGCTGCATGTTTCGACTTACAAAAGATTTTAACTACACCACAGTCGGAAGTGTCAGCATTTTATTATAAAAGAAAATTTTTAGTGTATAATTTTACTATATACGATTTAGGAAAAGCACAGGGATACTGTTATGTATGGGACGAAACAGTGGGGAAAAAAGGGCCAAACGAAATAAGCAGTGCAATTTTCGACTATAATATAAGGTTAAAAGCATCCGAAGGTGTGACTGACTTCAGGTTTTATTCTGATTGTTGTGGAGGGCAGAACAGGAATAGGATTATATTCCTAATGTATGTTTACGCAGCCAAAACTTTTGGCGTAAATATTTCTCACAATTTCTTTGAGGTAGGCCACTCGCAGTCGGAGGGGGATTCTATCTATGCACGCCCTGATAGAGCGACGAAAAAAAAACTAAACAATTTATATTCCACAACAGTGGTACACGTTAATTCAATGTGCGAAAACGACAGGAAAACCATAAAAATTGAAGGAAGTTACGCAAAAGGATATTTTCGATTTAAAATCTCTCCTTACCCTAATACCTAATTGGGAAATCGACCAAAACAATAAAAAGTAATGTGGTCAAAAATTCAGCACATTAACATAAATAGTTACTTCCCAATATTTTGAATTTTCAATATAATTTTTACGATGATAGGTACAGTACAATCGATTTGGAGAGTAAGGCATCTGCGAAAACTAGGCGCAAATCTAACACCAAATTCTTAAATTCTCTGTGGGACATTAAACTACCTTTAGCACATAAAAGACCACTTAAAATTTCAAAGGCTAAATTCCAAGATCTCATGTCACTTTGTAATACAGGTGCAATACCTGAACAATATAAAATATTTTATGTCAATTTACCTCATTCGGATGCTGTAGAGTGTAGATGATAATAATATTTCAATCGACAGTGACGAATAAGAGCTCAATAAGAGTTTGATTGTGAATTTGTTTTCTTTATCTTAAGTATTAAAATAATTCTGATTCTTAGGTTAAAAAGAAGTTATGAAGAAAATAATATGATTATTAACACAGCAATGTTATCATATCTTATTAATGTTAGCGTAGGTTTGTTTGAATAAACGATGATAAATATTTTTTGATTTATTTTATTATAATTAATACTAAAATTAATTCGAATAAAAATTAATTAATTCGAAAAAGAACTCTTGTCATTTTTATTATCATAGAATAATGTCTGAAATACACATGTTACGCCATTGTAATTATAATTACATTTTTGTTCACTGTATATAATTCATAAAGCCATGACCCTACATTATTGGAACTGTCGATACAATGTTTTTAAACTAAAACAATCGTATTATTAATCATTGTAACTTGAACGAAAACAGCTTTCCGTTTGATGTATCACAACGTGGTCAAGTTCATACTAGAAAACGCAAAAAAATAATAGTAGAACAATTTACTTCATTACGGATGCGGCTTTATTCAATATCACTAGGCCACTTTTTAAGTGCAACAAAATTGTAAAACGCTCTCCTGAAAACTTAACAAAATCAGATACAATGTTCTTCATATCAGGTGTCGATAATATTAATCAATTAATATCCCTAATTACAAATTTTCATCTCTAAAAATCTACTAGTGTTAACTATTATATCTGAAGAATGAAACGTACGAAATATAATTGATGATTAAACGAACTTACCTGTAAGTGAAGTTCTATCCCAATTATATGAGTACGTTTCATTCGAAGATATTATAAGGTCCCTCCCATCCCATTGCCTATATCATTATGAAAATTTGATTATAGATCCGACTCTAAAGAATGAGGAAGGCGTTATAAGAGCCCGGAGCATCGGATACTGGGGAATTTTTACATCTACCCTAACATTAAAATAGTGCGAGTTGCAGTACCTACAATAAAGTACTACTAGTGTTAACTATTATATCTTCGAATGAAACGTACACATATAATTGGGATAGAACTTCACTTACAGGTAAGTTCGTTTAATCGTCAATTATAATACATACATAAATAGAAATTATTTTATTTTTTTTTGTAAAATTTTGGCTAAATTTGATCCTCCGAAGGGTAGGCAGACTTCTGCAATACAAGTTTTATCTTAGTGCAGAGTCTGCGCATCAATCTGTGTGTATATTTATACAAGCCATTGTATCTAAACTTTGCTGTGCCCTTAGTTACTAAGCCACACCTGTAAGTTTTTTGAAATAGGTAAATAAAAATAAAGATTTATCTCGCTTTCATAGCAATCAAACGAGGGCAGATAGAAAAAGAAAAAACGAATGCTATTAATTATAAGGTAAAACAATTTCGCTTCTTGGAATTTAATGATTTCGCAAACGAACAAAGTTACGCCGCGAACGACCCCATTAAACGGCGGGGAAATTGCATTGCCTGCTTTGATTGTATCTCAATTATTTCAACTTGAGGGTAGTCTTGAAAGGTAAAATAAATATTAAGCACCCAACTCCCGCAGAAAAATGGGGTTTTAATTAACGACTCAACACCAAGTTGGGCGAATTTGGCGTCGACGATTTATTCAATTACTACTTAATGTAGCTGCACAATATTTTTGGAAAACTATGGTGAGTGTATCGGGCTTGGCCTTACTCAAGACCTGTAAAATGATATAGGTTAGGATTTGGTGATAATAGCAAACACCTAATGAGGAAGGTGGTATCTAAGGGCTTTCTCTCTGCGTCGTATTCCTCATAACTGAGGGTCATGACCCCTTTCCATGAATCACATAATAGTAGGAATTTTCTTGGGATAATAATGCGGTGGGTTCCTACGTCCTTCCGCATACGACTCGACTGAAAGTATTTAACTGTTATGTGTCAGCTTTGCGTTTAAAGTTGAAATGAATTGTTACCAAAAGTTAAAAGATTGTTAATTTATTTATTGATGAAGGTTCGATTGTACTGGTATTTGACTCATTCGATGTATTTCACTCAGTCAGTTCGTTCCCAACGCCATATTGGAATAACTTGTATAAATATGAATGTTTTACCATAGGTAGGGCAGTCTCCACCGAGACTCAAACGATTATTGAATACCTTCGGTGTTTACTTCGTTACCTTGTTTACGAGCCTGCGGTAGCAACTGCAGCCTGGTCAAATGATTTGATACTGTAGTATTGTTTAACTGAGTTTTATAAATTAACTAATTACATTAAATCTCTCATGTCTCTCTCTCTGTACTTATTAATACCTACTTCTGGATTGTTCTCCAACATATGTTTCTTGTGACGATTATTATCAGATGTTAGTGATAATAACTGGGACCGACGGCTTAACGTGCTCTCCGAGGCACAGAGAATACGGAAAGGCCAAATTAGAACCTCCAAATTCGGTCACCCATCAGTTATCGACTTGGGTCAACGTTGCTTAACAATCACAATCGACTCATATGCGTTGTCGCAGCTAGGCCACTCGTCCTTCTGTACAATTTTAGCTGTACAATAAATATTATAGGTATAAGGACTTTAGAATTACTTTAGCTGGAAAGAATGGGTAGGAAGCCAGTTAGTAATTTTCGTTTATATCATCAAAAACCGATAACACATTCTATGTATTTACATATTTTATAAAAAACTTGCTATTTAGGTAACCCTTTTCAACTCCAATTAAGCGTGAAGCTTATGCTGGGAGAGGAGTGGGTTCAACAGTAATGTAACGGGTGAATAGTTTCTGAACTCATTAAATTACGTACGTTATAACCAAGATCGTTTCGTTTTAAAAGCGACCAAGTACTTTAAGAAATAAATTGAACAATTGGAAACACTTTTTTTGGAGACATGCTGTGAAGTCTACACAAACTTTTAGTGAAATATTTCGTCGTCGTCGTCGTCGTCTCAACCTATAGACGTCCACTGCTGGATGAAGGTCTCCTGCATATAGTAGAAATATTTGAAGCACTTAAATTATTGATACCTATTTAAAAACCTTCAATAAATTGAATCATGCTTAAAAAACGTTAAAACACGGTCGCTCTATACTTGAAACGGAACAAAAAGAAAAATTAGAACGTTAAGTTTGCGTGGGCGTGAACTGTGAACGGCTAACCGCAGATGAGTCAAGTTAAGTGTGATCCAGTTTTAAGCTTTGTTCGGACTTTCGGAGTATCGTCCTGATTCTCGTGTACTCATACTTTACTGTAATATTTATTGTTTGATATCCAATTGGAGCATTATTTACATTAACTGGTAAGCGTGGGCAAACAAATGTTAATGTGTCAATAATAATAATTACTGAACTATCCACGTAAGCTTTCTTGTTTGACTTGATAATGCCCACGACATCGTCCGCGTAAATAAGTATTTTTGAAAATCTTGTGGGCACTGTTTATTCCTACAAAATTTTAGGAGTTGAACATGTCCTTTACACGGGCATACAAAGTATCTCTGCTACGTCAAAACTCAAAATTGGCGGGCCGTTAAAACGTACCATGCAAATAATACACTTTTATGACTTTACTAGCCTGTGTGTTATTCCAGACTATATTCTCTGTGCCAAATTTCTTGCAGATCCGTTCAGCCGCTCTGGCATGATTGAGTAACAAACATCCATCCATCCAAACCTTTGCATTTATAATATTACCATAGGTAGATTAGTTACCTATACCTACTTAGTTTCGATATCAAACTGGAGCATTAAGAACTTGTACAAATTTGTACTTATATGTGTTCATAATAATAATTATATTTGAAGACGCTAGTAAAGTGTCGTTGAACCGAATTTGAATTTGTTTGAGTCCTGGAGACAATAAAAAAACACAGAAATTATAAAAACCAATTAAAACCGACCCGCGGACTTAGTCAAGGACGTTGTCATTGTGAATAAAAACCACTTTAGTTATCTTGAGTATTTTTATTGCTACTATTCACAATTCTTTACAATTAAGTTAAATAAGTATTACATTGGTACGCTGCTACCACCAGAGGCTACCACCCCAGACCAGATGGCTGCCGCTCCCCGCCCATAGATCTAGTCTAGATTAATATCACTACCATAGATTAAGTATTGCCACATCTTACATCCCCCTTTCTTCCTTTAACAAATTTAAGCAACATAATCTTTAAAGTAAGAAGGCTGTCTTAGTGGTCTACCAAATCTAGATACTTTAACATTTTCACTGCTGACATTTACATTTTCATTATTGACATTTACACCATCGTTTCTTACATTTTCATTACTACTATTGACATTTGGAGATGGTACATCATTAAGCCATTCATCGTTAGAATCATTATTATTATCTACATAAAAATTTTTATGTGGTGAAGCTTTGAATATGTGATACTTATTTCTTAATACTTCCTCTCCATTACTTAACAAAATTCTATAACCTCTATTTCTCTCTTCTTTAATTATTTTACCTTCTATTTTTCCTTTAGAATTTTTATCATGTACATATACATTTTGCCCCTTGTAAAAACTAGCTATTTTCCCTTTATTTCTCTTGTCATGGTAATATTTATAGATATTTCTCTTTTTCTCTATACTTTGCTTTACTTTATTATAATTTATCTTCTTAAATTTACTTTTAGTTGGTAAAAATGATGCTACTTGCCTACCTATCATAAGTTCATTAGGCGACATTAATTCACAATCCATAGGTGTATTCCTGTATTCCAACAGAGCTAAATGTATATCCTTTTGTTCACTTAAACATTTTTTTAACATTCTTTTAACTGTTTGAATATGCCTTTCTACCATCCCATTTGATCTCGCATAATAAGGTGTAGAATGAAAATGCTTAAAATTCCACAATTTACAGAAATCTCTAAATAATTGGCTTCTATATTGAGCTCCATCATCTGTATACAAAATCTCAGGAATTCCCCATGTACTAAACACTGTTTTCAACGCTATAATATGACTTTCAGCTGATTGATCTTTTAGCTCTACTATCTCAATATATTTAGTTAAATAATCAACAACTAACAAATAAATTGTGTTGTTTAAAAAGAACATGTCAGCACCTACGACTGCCCATGGTTTGTTGGACAACTTTCTTAACACCAGAGGTTCATATGAATAATTTTTTCTATATTTGAGACATATATCACAATTTTGTATTAAATCTTCCAATTCTTTATTCATAAAAGGCCAAAATAGCAATCCCCTTATTCTGTTTTTACATTTCTCAATTCCCTGATGATTATAATGAATTTTATTTAACATTTCTTTGCGCAATGCTTTAGGCACTACAACTGCTGTATTTTTAAAAATTAAACCATCGGACACAAACAACTCATCTTTTATAGAATGATAATACCTTAACTTATAAGGAATCTCTTTGACAGAAGGCCATGAATTTTTCAAATAGTTAATTAATTGTTTCAAATCACTATCTTTAGCCGTTTCCTCTTTAAATGACTGTAATTTTTCCTTGCTAATATTAAGATTTTCTTTTATCATACACACATGCAACTCTACAGTTTCATCTAACTCTTTGTTACATATAGTATCATTTACATAAGCCCTAGATAAAGCATCAGCCACTAAAAGTTCTTTACCTGGCCTATATTTGATCTCTAAATCATAACCTTGCAATCTCAATCTTAACCGCTGTAATCTTAAGGGTGTTTCATTCATAGATTTTTTGACAATATGTTCTAAAGGTTTATGATCTGTCTCAACTAATACATGTTTACCGTAAATATATTGGTGAAATTTTTCACAAGCATAGACTATAGCTAATAATTCTTTCTCAATTTGAGCCCACGATTTTTGACATTCTGTGAGTGCTTTAGAAGCATATGCAATTGGTGCATTGTCCTGTAATAATACTGCACCTAAGCCTGTGCTGCTACTGTCTACCGATAAAGTTATAGATTTATTAATATCAAAATATTTAAGAACCGGTTTTGATGACAGTAATTCTTTTAGTTTTATGAAATCTTCCCTCTGTTTTTCACGCCAAATAAAAGCTGAGTCTTTTTTTAGTAGTTCCCTAAGAGAGTATGTCACATCTGACAGGTTAGGTATAAACTTTGAGACATAAGTAACTATACCTAATATTGTTTGCAATTGTTTTTTACTGTTTGGCTCACCCATCTCTATTATTGCTCTTATTTTCTCTGGATCCGGTTTTATACCTTCCGCACTTAAAATATGCCCTACATATTTTACTTCTGTGACCCCAAACTGACATTTATCTTTATTAAATTTAACTCCTGCCTCTTTTGCTCTTTCTAATACTTTCTCTAACCTTTGGTTGTGATCCTCTAATGTCTCACCCCATACTATCAACTCATCAATGTACTGTTCAACACCTGATATATTTTTAAACAAGTCTGAAAAACACTTACTAAAAACTTCTGGAGCTGAATTTAACCCAAAAGGTAACCTTTTGTAACAATACCTACCAAATTCCCCTGCATTAAAAGTAGTATATAACTGACTATTCTCAGACAGTTTTATCATATAAAATCCTTTGGATGCATCTAACACACTAAAATATTTAGCATTGGGCATTTTCGCAACTAATTCCTCAAATGTACTCATTTTATATCTCTCTCTAATAATAAATTTGTTTAGGTTTTGTGGATCTAGACAAATTCTAATTTTATTTTGAGATTTTTTAGTTACTACCATTGAACTTACCCATTCCGTCGGTTCTTCAACCTTCCTAATAACACCTGCCTTTTCCATCCTATCAAGTTCCTGCTTGACTTTACCTTGAAGTTGAAAAGGTATTTTCCTAGGTCTCTCCGCTACTGGTATCGCATTTTCTGTTAACTTAATGTTATACTCATAGTTTTTTACCATTCCCAAACCTAAAAACAAATCCCTATACTTTTCTATTAATATTTGAGAACCATTGACATTTATGCTTTGAGAACCATTGACCTGAATCCTATTTATATTATTAATTATTCCTAACTTAAGAGCTGTGTTATAACTTAATATACCATCTTTACAACAATCAACAATGTAAAAAATTGTTTTAAATTTCTTTTCACCTAAAGTTATAAACTCATTACAGGCTCCGATGACTTTTATCTGTGAACCATCAAAATTTGTGAGTTTGACATTGTGATCCTTATACATATTTAATTTTAACTTTCTACACAACTCTAAGCTTAATATATCTACATGCGACCCTGTATCTATCTTAAAACTTATATATTTATCTTTAATTTGAAGTTTAATTTGCCAGTCTCTATTTATTTTACCAACAGAATTCACTGTACTTATTTTAAATGAGTCCTCGCTCTCATCGCTATTTAGTTGAACTAAACCGCACTTATTATAGCATTGAGCCGCAAAATGATTATATTTATGGCACTTTATACACTTTTTATTAAAGGCTGGACACCTCCCATATGGGTGCTTCCTACCGCACTTTCCACACACATTCGCTTTAGATGCATTACTCGTGCTAGGCTCATTAGGTTTTTGCTGTTTCCTTTGACTCCTCCAATTGGTCTGTGAACCACCCTGGTCCCTAGATTTTGGCTCAAACTTGTTACTCGACCACTTGTTTATCTTTGCAATGACATCAGTGTCGTCTTTTTTCAAATTCTCGATTTGCTTTTTGGCTGTTTCCGCAACCCTACATGAAGATATGCATTTTTCTAATGTCAAATCTGTAATTTTTAATAAATTTTCCTTCAATTTTGTATCTTGTATGCCTATTATAATTTGGTCTCTGATTAAACCATCTTTAAGAGTTTCAAAATTACACTCTGAGCTTAACTTCTTTAAATCTGTTATAAACTCGTCGTACGTTTCTCCATCTTTTTGTTTTCTAGAGAAGAACACGTGTCTGTTGTAAGATTCATTGCTCGGCGGACTGCAATGTAATTCTATTTGCTTTAATAATTTCTCGAAAGTTAAGCTATCTTTGTCTTCGAATGTGTTATATATGTTTAATCCATCATCCCCAATAGTATGTAACAATAGTGCTTTTTTTTGTTCCGGACTAAGTTTTTTATCCGCCCCACTCGCCATAAAATATAATTCGAACTTTTGTTTCCAATCCTTATATGCTTGTTTAATATTGCTCGCTGCCGCTATTTTGAGCGGTGGAGGTGGCTTTAGTAAATCCATTTTATATGAAAATAAACGCAATTTTACCTTTAATTAATGGCGGTCGGTTGGCGGTCGGCGTTCTCTTCCCTATAGTTATTTAAAATTCTTCTTTGTCCTCAGCGCCATGTCATTGTGAATAAAAACCACTTTAGTTATCTTGAGTATTTTTATTGCTACTATTCACAATTCTTTACAATTAAGTTAAATAAGTATTACATTGGTACGCTGCTACCACCAGAGGCTACCACCCCAGACCAGATGGCTGCCGCTCCCCGCCCATAGATCTAGTCTAGATTAATATCACTACCATAGATTAAGTATTGCCACATCTTACAGACGTCCAGGTACCTACCTACTCTAGATTATAAAAAGTCATAACTAGAGGATGACACCATCGCAAAAATAAACGCCTCATGTACCTAGTTGGAACTGATAAATTGGGACCCGTTTTAACGGTCGTTTAGGTGACGAATACTTTAACGAATCTACATTTCAGATTGGTGTTTGCATACCTACCACGTGACGACCCGCCAGAGCCGCAAACAAAAGGCGCCAGCTGAGACTGGTGTGTATGACCAAGAGTCCGCATCCTTCATTCAGCTGCATCGTGAGCATCGAAAACAGGGCTAATGACGTCAGCAAAATTTAACAGTTCGTTGTCTTAACCGATAGAATACGTTTGCTGATCACTGCTGGACGAAGGTCACTTGCAAGGAATGACACAGAACACGATATTTTGACGCATCTGCAAGCCCAGCGGCTTCCGGTGTGACGGCATGTTCAGACCTTAACGTCTATCAGTTTTTGAGACATTCAGATTTCAGTTAAATAAGTAAGAAGGTACACAATTTTAAACCCCACTTATCATTATGCTGCTGGAAAGATTGAAATGAAAAAAGGCAATGCCGAAGCCCTGAAAGGGCAGTATGGCTAGACCCCTCAATAAGTGGATGGAAGACTTCGCGAGTCGCAGAGAGCCGCTGGATTGACGCAAGACTGCCAAAACTTGTGAAAGTAGACAATCGGTTGACAAAGACGACCACTGAAAATAAATGCTGTTAAAACGCGTCCTGTGGGTCAAAAGAACAATTGTGGATGTATATTTTACGTCTGAACCCCTTGACCTTACAAGGTACTGATCCTATTACGATTCTCGGTTTCCTATGGAAAAAATATTATAGGTACCTAAGTAAGCAGTTACCTAGTATCTTATCCAATAGATAATGTGGTAAAAATAAACTTATCTTAAATTTTTTTGGTTCCCGCGGGAAATCTTTAATTTTCCGGGATAAACATAACCCTCTCTCGTATGAGAGTGGAGGCCTGTGCCCAGCAGTGGGACGTTAATGGGCTGTAGGTGGTGTGCGTTCGGCATAGTCGGTTCTGTAATATCCTACGGATTAGTTATTGCTTAAAAGTTTGATCCGTCGACAGGGTCCTGCTTCGATCTCGGTAACACCCAAAATAAGGAACAGGACAGCGTACAATTTTGCTGGTATTTAAAAAAGTAGGTAGGCAGGTGCCTACCTACCTAAGTAAAATATTTTTGCTAAAAATCCTTTTGCAAATGAGCTGATTAGGCAACTTTAACAACGAGAATTGTATTGGTGTGTTCGCAGTGTAAAATAAGGTTTTTAGCGAGCTCTTTGCTCCTGCAGCCTTATTTGTTAACCTGAGATAAAAAGAGGGTGCGCTTGCGCACGATTCGGTCAATCAATCAATTATATAAGTAAGCGTAACTTGTACATGTGTAGTTGGAAATAATTTCATAAAGAATTTCACATAATGTGTAATAAGCCGCAAATCTCGTCAGAAAATTACAAAACGCGTAGTACTTACATTTGGTTTCAATTTCCATTGTTGTTTTGTTGAACGTCACAGGGTGCTCCAACAAAGAGATTTTGAAATCAAGATGCAGCGGTGTGCACTCGCGAGCCGCGTTCACCGTCCGTTTATCACAAATGGCAGAAGGATTATAAAGTGTTTTCAACTCGCACCTACTTTTTAACTCTAGTTTCACCGTTAAAACAGTTACAAATTGAATTTGAACTGAAGAAACGCAGAAGCACGATCTTCGAAATCGAAAACAACAACGATTGACCTTTGACAACAAAGGCACAACAGATTTTTTTAATTGTTTTTTTTATGACACCGATTGACAACCGTAGACATAACGGACAAAGCGAGATTGCTATTGGCTAGAATTGAAATTGCCGCTCTTTTCTTCCAATGAAATCGACTTCTATCGACCCAAGATATATCAGCTGCGTTTAGAAATGTTTTATATTTTTTAATCTGTGTAGTTTAGCAGTTTCACTAGGTTTAATGTAATTGTAGAATTAATATAAATGGGTTCTAAATTAATATAAAAGTAATTTTCTAAAGTTTGAATTAATATATTTATTTCATCCTTTAATCCTCTACAGTTATAATTTTCTTCTGTAGGCCGATTAACATAATATAACGCCATCTCTGAGACTCGCTGCATACTAAAAGATGTCCACTTTTCCATCAGCTCATTTAGCTTATCATTTACTAGCTGATGTCCGCGACTTCGTCCGTGTGGATTACGTTTTTTCGTCTGGTCTATGACACTCTTCAGGACCTCAACTATACCCATGCACTAAATCACGTCAATACGTTGCGGCGTGATTGATGGACAAACGAATGAACCAAGAAACACTTTCGCATTTATATTATTAGTATGACGTTACTCGGATCTAACTGGTTCTCTTTATATAAACTAAAGTTATCTGCATTGGTTAACCAGAGACCACTACAAAAGAATGGAATCAGCATTCTTCCCTAGATTCTTCAATTAAGCCTGAGAGGCTGAGTACCTACTGTACCTACTAATTAAAAAAAATATGAAGTTAAATACTAATAACTATTACCTATTCTGTGGTTATGTATGGGATATGTTAATAATTAACAGTAAAGGATTTTTAAAATAAAACTGAATGAATCTATTTTTTTTATGGATCTCATTGTTTAATAAATTATTATTGATGCTTTGTATAATGTTGTAATGTTTACCTTTACATAATTTATTTGGTAAATAGGTAGTATAAAATAACTACATGTCTAAGAAAATGGTATTATCATAATAACATAGAAATAACACTGAATTCTCACAAATAAATATAACACATATTTTATGTGAATACCAGTCAAATACATTTATGTATTCCAACTTGATAGCATTTAATGCATAAATTGTTTTTCATGGAATGCTTCACTATGATGTTCAATTCAAACTGGTAATATTCATCATAAACAATTCACTTATTAAAAGTACTAAAATCTTTGATAAATATATATTCAATGTATTTTAAACCACACGAGGGGCATATTTATTTTTAAGTCTTATCGGGTAATTTTCTAAAGCATATTGTCACAAAATACAGACCAAAAAAAATATTACAATAGAGTTAAATTATACATACGAAATCCAAATATAAGTACCATAATCTATTATACTTTTTATAAAAAATACAACAAAAATACTAACATTACAACTATAGTTTCTTGGCCGCTTGGTGTATTCGTTGATTTATTTATAGAAAATATCAATAATGTTATTGGTAATAATTTATAACTAAAGTGATGTTTTTAATTAAAACCTAAAGAAAATACTACATGATGTACTAACATTGTCAGGTTATTCTAGCTTGGCTAGAAAAGCAGTAGCTCCTAAACAGATTACAAGAAATATTTAAGCTTTATAATTTGTCAACATCTAAAAATTTAAATGATTTGTAATAAATAAGCCTAAAATTAATTATGTAGAATGTGTTGAGTATTCCAATAACTTAAAAAGAGACAATTATGTAAAAATATGATGACTATCTTGAAAACATCAAGTCGCTGTGATCATTTATAAGGAAATGATAAACAAACTGGGCCTTCTTCTTGTCAATAACTTGCTTATTTATTCGGGACTGGGGCTCTTGCATTATATTGGGGTTGTCTCTTAAAAATATTGCACCAAAGAGTGTTGATAATGTTTTCGAATCCAAGCCGTTCTCTGCACTATGCTGTAGGGCTTCCTGTAAAAACTCACACAAATAAAGGAAAACATTCTTCCTGTATTCCGGCAGTTCCATAACTATCTGTTTGCATTGTAAATAATTACCCGAAGCTCTGAGACATACAGACTGGAGATTGTAAGGAATTATAGGATCAGCTGTGCTCTCCAATAAGAGTAGCAAGGCCTCAGCTACTGAATGTATGCTTCCCGGAATAGGGTCAATAGACCCACTGTCCAACCAATCCCTAATTTGTAAAACTTCTAAATGTAAGCCGGGCTGTTCAAATAAATTTGGTTCTTTAAGGCCATGAAGATAAATATGGTCAACCAAATACCATATCTCCTTTGGTATGGAATAAGTTAATTGATTAGAAATACACTGATCTCTCTTGCTCTCGAGCTCTATCAGTTTCCCAACAGGCACTTCCGCTATTGGCATGTTCAGATTGACTAGAACCTCAATAGAGCATCCAAAACAGCTTCTTTGGTATGTCCCATTTACTGTGATGAAAATGTCTTTACCACCATACAAATGTAACACTAAAATGTCATATAATTTGTCAGTTCCAGCATTCATTTTACAGGCAGAAGTCTTATTAATAAGTACTTTGAGTTGAATTTCGCAAGATTCATCAGCACATATGCATTTCTTGTATGGTTCAACGATGAGCCACTCTTTGCAGAAGTTTGATTCATCAAGTTTCTTTATAAATTCAAATTCAACAGGTAACTTGCCAATGTTTTTAATTGTTATTGTTCTTACTTGTAACTCTAAATACTTAACAATTCCAAAATCTAGTTCTGTAACATCAACTTTTACCTGTGGTATGAGTTCATTTTCTAGCTTGTCCAGTTGTTTTATAACATCCTCATATACTTTTCGGTATTTGTCCTCATCAATTATTTTTATTTCTGACATGAATGTTGCTGAGACAGGTTTATGGTCGCTTATGTTCAATGTTGGATGACTTCTGTAAGCAAGTTGTATAATGCGGTCCCCTTTCCAAAATATCCTGTCGCACCATGCAGGTGCACGATTCTTTTCACTAGAATCCCAGTTATCTGTTCCTGGATCATATTTATAGGTGGGTTTGAAATTTATTACACCTTCATAATACCCAGCAAACACATTATTGCTTTTATGCTGTTGTCTTAACTGATCCCATTCTAATACTGGTGCAAAGTTATTTTCACTAACCATATTCTTGACACCCTGAGGGTCTAATTCTGTGATTCTGTAGTTCAGATCACCAATCCAGTAAATATGATCATGGTCTTTAATAGCTTTGGGTTGTTGATTGGGTTGCACGAATCTTGTTCTATTGCAAATATCTCTAAAGTCTTGATTCCGCCTCTCATACTCTTCGACATGAGCAGCCAAGTGAGAGTTCACGAAGCAAATAGAAGTGTTGTGCAAGTCAAACCTTATGGCTACCCCACCTTTGTTGCCCATCTTACCCATTATTCCAGTTCCAACTGTATCACAGATCACATTTTTTACATGAGAGTAGTGCTTTTCCTTGATAAGTACAATCAGCATCATACCCACCAATCTTACTCTCTCTATCTTAACATACTTTGCCCTTTTATCCACATAATGTACAACAGCATTGTACCACTCCTCTTCTCTAAAAGTTTGATCAAACAGAAAAGTTTCCTTTGACAAGTCCAGTTCCTGGAAACCTACTGCATATATATCAGGGGGCTCTTTGTCCACACACAGCCAGTCCTTGAGAGGAATAATAGGTGATTTGTCATTCACATTCCAAGTACCACAGAATACTGTAAACTTCTTTGTAAATGTGTAGTCATACTCTTTGTCACACATCTTATGCTTAATTAGACTCTCTCTGATGGCCACTGGTGCTGAGTTTTGGGTGAGGGTCACATCACCTCTTGAAACTACCATACTTTGGGCGATAATGTCATCTTCACTCTTGCCATTGTACTTCTTGAGCCAGAGGAACTCTGGCTGAATTTGTAATTTGTTCACAGCTTCTATGCCTCTGAACAGATCGTCAACGAAATTATCTACTCGAGGAGTCATTTGAATTTCAAACTTAAATTTATTATTGCGAGATTGTAAATTCAGGTACAAAATTGCTTCAGGATCGGATGGCTTGTTGTCGATTTCGCATTTAAAACTATCATCGATTGGCAGCACTATTTCTACGGATAAGTCTGTGAAAGACTTCGGTGGGTAACACGACGTAAATAAACAAAAAACAGCTTTCTCATCTCCATATTCCACGATCGCTAGGAGCCTGTCCTTTTTGACCCACTCTGGGTGGAGCACTTTGGCGTCGCACAGAAATGCCGTAACTCTCTCACTCGATAGAAACTTTTCCTGTACCACTAGTTTTATCTCCTCGTGATTCATTATGGGTAAAATTATTTTTAATTAATAGTTTTTTGAAATACAATTTTTCTGATTAAGCTACATCACGAATTCGTTTTTTTTACACTACTATTTTGACGTACCACTTGACATTAAGCTTGACATCTTGGATCTTGAATCTTCGTCGTTTTGTCATTTCATCAAAGGGATTTCTTTATTCATTGTTTTGTCAATGATGGATTTATAGAATCAAAGGGATTTGCGTTTTGTTCACAGGTTTTGGCTTTCGTTTTATCGATTTGTATGCTGAGAATAAATTTTTATGCTGTGCTGACACAAAAAAAAGTCACACATCAAAGAAAGAATAATTGGAAGACTCTCAAAGGACTCTCCGGCCTCCGCATTTTGAATATCTATATTGAGTCTCCGCAGGCGACGGATTTTAGATAAAGTCGTTGAGTAGTGAAAATGGTATCAATATTGCTCAATATGGTTTGTATTTTAACCAGAGTGTAAAAAAATGGCAGTCACAGGGATAGAAGTGAAAACGAATATTATTCAAATATATACCTTAAAACTGAAACTATCTAACTATGAAATAGAATGTATTATATTTATATTTAAGACCTTTTGTCTTCGTAACAACGCGAGGTGTCGGTCACGGTTACCCGTTACACAGCACTTATTCATATAAACCTTATATTATGGCAATAAAGGTTAATTACGAATGTACTCTATTTTACTTAAGACCTTTTGTTTTAAGAAAAATTGAGTCAGTATCGCGTATTCCACATTTTTACCCTCTACCAAAAAGTACTCAAGCTTAGAATTTTAGTATTATTTTAAATTATTTTCAAATCAAACGCCAATATAAATACGAGTATTTAAAATAATTAAATTATAAACGTTAAAACTAACGGTCTTATTCATAAAAAGTTATGGAACACCTAAAGTGATCTATAAATAAGCTCGCTATCGGAAGATTGGCAAAAAAACGAATTCATATTTCATAACAGCAATTTATTACTTATCAGTTCTTTATACCTATCCTATAGGCCAGGACCATAAAACAGTATTTTAAGATACCTACAAGATGGCCGAACTCATACTAACTGATTAATAAGTACTAACTATTAAGTACTACTATTACGGGTGGGCGTAGGTGCTAGTTTTGGCGTCGCTTCTCAAATTAAGGTCATTGATCTGAGCGTCGCTTTTTATACAGCAATAAGGGACTAATTTAGGAACCTAGATTTTACTTTACTTCCTAAATTTTATCCGACTACACTGATTTATATGAAGGGTCCCTTAAAAGTGTAGTGTAATAGACCCATAAATCCTTTCTTTATCTATAAAATTATTAAACCGTTTTGTTAGTGCCATATTGCAACTTATTTCTTTATTCATTGGTGCAACCTTGGTGCAACTTAGAATTAAAAAAAAAAATAACTTCACTCCAGCCCTACCAGCTAAAAATTGTCGCAATATCACATCCAAAAATATCCGGATCGTATTTGTGTTAGTCCTTATAGGCCTATTACACTGCACTTACTACAGGGCCCTGAGGTAAGGGTGAGCGTGGCCGTTACTTAGAGCGTCGCTTATTACACAGCAATAAGGACCAATTTAGGGACCCTTCCTCCCTAAATTTTTTACACTACACTGTTTCTAATTTAAGGGTCCCTGTGATAAGTGCAGTGTAATAGGCCTATTAAAACTGACTTCGCGTAAGCTTTTTCCGTAATGTAGCAATGGGTCGCTAACCACAGATTACTAGTCATGAACGCTGAATATCGACATTTTGGTGGTGCAAACCTTTGTGCAAACCTACATAAAACCGACTAATTTAAATATCTATGGTATTGATGGTAATCATGTGGTAATCTAGCAATTTAAATCGACATCGCAGTCTTCCAAATTTAACTAATATTAAAGTAGATATACTGCCGATGAAAATATTTTACTAGGTTACTAGGTATACATAGGTATAGCCATAGCGTTTCTCGGACACCATATGTCAGCGCAAAAAACACCCTATTGTATCTATGTGTTTATGGATGTGATATGTATCAATGAAAGCCTAGTTTGACGTAACGTTTGTCGTGGCCCATTTAGACGACATTTAAAAGTCATAACAGCAATTATTATCTTTATCGATATTTATTACTGTTGACTAAAAACTTCTTTGACATAATGTTGTAGATCGAAAACTTTAGAAAAATAATGTAACCTAGGTAACGTTGTTGTTATAAAATGGTGTAAAAATGATGTGTACTTAAAAATATACATTCATGCATAAAATATAGAATATGTTTTAATAAAATTAATAATCCACTGTAGACAACCACTTTGTTCAAGAGGTTATGGGCCCAGCGGACGTGAGAAGCGAGAAACATTAAAATCGCATAAAATAAAAAAACTGTAAGTACATTACACATAAAAATTTAAAATGGCGAAAGCTTCGGATGAAACAATCCAAATCGAAAAATTAAATGGACCCGAGAGTTTTCAAATGTGGAAATTCGAAATAAATATTTATTTAAAAGCTCATGGGTTAAGTAATACTTTAAAAAAGGGTGACGATAAGATTGATGAACTTAAAGATGCCAAGTCACAAAAATTAATAATATCATCAATCGATAAGAAATTCAAATATCATTTGTTAACTTGTAATTCAGCATATGAAATGTATAACAAAATCTGTACCATTTTTGAGGAGTGAGAAAATAGAAACAAATCTAATTTACTACAAGAATGTTTTAATTTCAAGTACAATAGCAATCTGCCTATGAACGAAAATTTAGTAAATGTAGAGAATTTGTCATTAAGATTAAAAAATCTTGGTCATGAGATTAGTGAAGACCTAATAATGACAAAGATACTAACATGTCTCCCAGATTCATACAATTTTTTTACAACAGCATGGGAAAGAACCTCAGATAATGAAAAAAAATTTACTTTATCTTAAAAATCGATTGCTGCTCGAAGAAACGCGAGTAAGTACTAAAATGGAAGAATGTGATAATGTAGCGCTAAAGGTAGAAAAATATAAACCAAAACAGTTCAAATGCAGAACATTTAAAATGAATAACCATCTACAAAAGGATTGCTGGTATAAAAATAAAGGCTGTAATATATGTAAGAAAAACAATCACAAAGCAGAAAATTGTTTTTTCCGCAATAACAATAATAAAAATTTTAACAAGAACGTAGCCTTAGTAACGACCAGTAATACTCATTAAGAAAATGAAATATTAAAATTTGTGGTTGATTCTGGAAGTACGTCACACATGACAAATATAATTTAAGAAATTATAAAGAAATTCAGTCGAAAATATCAGTGGCAAATAATGAAACTATTAAATCTCAAAGAATTGGAACAATTCAAGGTATAAACTGTACACTGAATAAAACCTTATGTTCCGGACCTAACACACAATTTAATGTCAGTCACTGCTGTAGCAGATAATAATGGATCTGTTTTGTTTACAAAAGAAAGTGCCAAAATATTTAAAAATAAAAAATTGATACTTAAAGGTGAAAAAGAAAATGGTTTATATTTCATTTATATAAATAAAGAAGAAAATTGTGAAGAGCATACACTATTAGCAAAAGAGAAAGATACAGCTTTGGAGTGCAATAAGAGATTAGGACATCCTGGAAAAGATATTTTGCGATTCCTACCCAATGTAGCTCAAGGTATAAAAATAGAAGGAATTAATAGTAAAGAAGAACCGTGTGAAATATGCATAAAAGCAAAGCAAAGCAGACTACCTTTTAACACAGAAAGGCAGAGAGCAAGAAGAATACTCGAAATAATTCATACATATGTTTGTGGGCCATTAGAAACAGAAACATATGATGGCAAGAGATATTTTGTCACAATTTTAGATGATTATAGTCATTTAATTAAAACTAATCTTATAAAACATAAAAATGAAGTTTCAGAAGTAATTAAGAATCATATAGAAGAAGTAGAACGAGAAAAGAAAGAAAAAGTATCTTGTATGCGATGTGACAACGGAGGAGAATATACAAGTAATGAATTTAAAACATGGTGTTTAAAGAAAGGCATACAATTAGACTATACAATTCCATACACACCTCAGCATAATGGGAAAGCCGAACGATTAAATCGAACAATATTAGAAAAAGTAAGAGCATTGTTATTTGAGTCAAAATTGAATAATGAAATGTGGGGTGAAGCTGTTTACTGTGCTACTTACCTTCTTAACCGATTTCCCAGTCAAACAATTAATAACAAAACACCTCATGAGATATGGAATGGAAAACAACCAAATCTTTCCAACATACATACATTTGGATGTATTGTATATGCTAAACAACTAGGACAAATTAAAAAGCTAGACTCAAGAAGTAAGAAACTAATAATGATAGGATATACTAACAATGGATATAGACTATGGAATGAAGAAAGTCGTAGAGTAGAATACCATAGAGATATAGTAATTCTTAATAAAAAAAAAGTAACATAGAAATTAATGAAGGAAAAAATGAAAGAGATAATATAATACAAATAGAAGAAGATACCATAACAAAAACGGACGAAATAGATAATGCTATACAAACAGAAGAAGGCGTAACTAATATGGAATCAGAAATACATGAAGAAAATGTTCAATATTATGATACAGAAGAAATAGACTCGCCAGTCCTGGGAAGTTCTCAAGGAAGTGAAGAAGTTACAGAGGATTTAAGAAGATCTCAGAGAAAGAAAACTCAACCAATCAAATTCGATGACTATGTACTACTTACATATAATGAAGTCATCACAGGTAAAGAAAAGGAAAATTGGGAGGCCATAAATTTGGAGAAGGAATCTCTGTACAAAAATAATATTTGGAAATTAGTTGACAGACAAGAAGCACAAGGACATAAAATATTAAGTAACAAATGGGTATTTCGTGTAAAGGATGATGGTATGTATAAAGCACGTCTCGTAGTGAGAGGTTCAACGAGATATACAGTCCAGTGGTAAGTCAGTCATCGCTAAAATATTTATTAGCTATAGCTGCTAATTGTGAAATTGTCACATTTGACGTAAAAACTGCATTTTTATATGGAGAGCTTAGTGAAGATATTTATATGAATATCCCAGAAGGTTTTGAAAAAGAACCAAATAAAGTTTGTAAATTAATAAAATCGTTATACGGACTTAAACAAGCTCCAATAACATGGAATAAGAAATTTAATCAAACATTATTAAAACTAGGTTTATTTTCTACAAAAACTGATCGTTGTGTATTTACAAATGTTAATAAAAATATTATAATAGCAATCTATGTAGATGATGGACTTGTAATTGCTAAAAATAAAACTGATTTAGATAGAATTCTGAATTGTTTGCAAAAGGAATTAGAAATAAGAATATTTAAAAATCCAAAAAATTATATCGGTTTAGAAATTCTTAAAGATGGTTCAGGTATAACATTGAAACAAGAACTTTATACAGATATGATTGATTCAAAACCCACTAGCACACCATATAGTGAACAGACAGTTAAAGACGAGACATTGGAAACAAATTTTCCCTACAGAGAGTGTGTGGGTGGATTATTGTATCTATCTACTAGGACTAGACCTGATATAGCTCAAGCGGTTAATTATGTCAGTCGAAAAATAGGAAACCCTAGTAAAAATGATGTCATAGCTATTAAAAAGATTTTGAAATATTTAAAGGGTACAAAAGATAAGGGAATAAAATATTTTAAAAACGAAAATATGTCTGTAATAGTGATAATATAGAGTAATATATTGTGATGCAGATTATGCAAATGACTTAGAAACTAGACGTAGCACAACTGGTTATATAATATTTTTAGCAGGTGGACCCATTGCTTGGTGTTCCAAAAGGCAACCAATTGTTGCTTTATCTTCAACTGAAGCTGAATACATTGCAGCTGCGGATTGTTGTAAGGAAACATTGTACTTAGGATCATTATTGTGTGAACTTGTAGAAATCAGAGTTCAATTCAGTTAATTAAAACAGGTTCATTCAATAAAAGATCAAAGCATATTGATGTTAGATATTATTTTATACATGAACATTATATAAAAGGTAATATTCCTGTAAAATAATGTTCTACAGATGAACAAACAGCTGATATATTAACAAAACCGTTAAGTAAAATTAAATTTGAGAATCACTGTAAGAAAATACTTATGTAAGTAACTTAAAAGATTAGTATTTTTGATGATAAGATTTTATTTGTTTTAGAAAGTTGAATAAGTTTTGTTTTAACGGTATAGATATAAAAATAAAACCGAGATAAGATAATAAAATTTATTTAAAATATATTTTTAAATTCATATACATATAAATTGAAAAATAGGAGAAGGTGTTGAATAAAAACTTCTTTGACATAATGTTGTAGATCGAAAACTTTAGAAAAATAATGTAACTGTAACGTTGTTGCTATAAAATGGTGTAAAAATGATGTGTACTTATAAAAATACATTCATGCATAAAATATAGAATATGTTTCAATAAAATTGATAATCCACTGTAGACAACCACTCTAGTAAATGAACTAGAATTTTAATTCGCTATAATCCGCTACCGTAGACAAATCTGTGTGGTACAGTGCCTGTCTTTCACCTGCAGCATGCGACACCCACCACCCAGCAATTCGCACAGGCACAACACCACACCACACAAATCCTCCAAATCACTCTCAACGTAGAGTCGAAGTCTTCACAATCGTGCATTGTCGAGTCAACATCTCCTGAAGATGCTCCGGTGTCGGAGTGAAACGTACGTTGAGAGTGATTTGGAGGATTTGTGTGGTGTGGTGTTGTGCCTGTGCGAATTGCTGGGTGGTGGGTGTCGCATGCTGCAGGTGAAAGACAGGCACTGTACCACACAGATTTGTCTACGGTAGCGGATTATAGCGAATTAAAATTCTAGTTCATTCACTATCATGGACTTCCGCAAAGTAACGCCTGCTTCTATTCAATAGACAAGTGACAACCACTCTGTTCAAGAATCACTACAAAAATGTTTTTTTGTCCTCAACGATCCTTTACGTACAGTCTCAATGATACGCGAAGCCAAAACCATGTTTTGGCAATAATGAAGAATGATTGATGCAAAAGATACGCAATCGCCTCAGATCAATGTTACAAAGTTCCTGTAAGTTCCTATTTAATCTGAGGCGGTCGCAGTGCTGGTTTCTTTTCTAAACGCTTATCTAAATCTCATTGTCTTTGATTTATTACGTGTCTTTGGTCTTTGCGATTTGTCATTTTTGCAGGGAAATAAATAAATAAACTCAGCACCTCTGCAACAGTAACAAATAGTTTGAAAAGATCCTGAGAGTGCAAATTGCGATAAATCGAAACAAAATGGCAGCTACACCGACAGATTGGCAGCTTGAATGCACCGAACTGAAACAACGTGGGGCTTACCTTTTGCAAACTGGTCAATGGTCCGACTGCAACTTCCTGGTGGGCACCGAGCCCAACCAGGTAGTCCTGGCGGGGCACAAGCTCATCCTGGCCATGGCCTCTCCAGTGTTTGAAGCTATGTTCTACGGCGGGATGGCGGAGCGGAACGAACCAATACCGATTGTTGACGTGCAAATAGATGCTTTCAAAGCTCTTCTCGAGTGAGTAACTTTAAAAATAGGTAACATAGTTTTTTATGTATTCTTTTATTATTGCATTTTATGTATTATTAACTTGCTGATATCCAAAGACCTCTTTACAAAAGTACTTACCTAATCAAAAGTATGTGTAGAATATTTTCCTTCTGTATTATGTGACGGAGAAACTAGGCCATGTCAGAGAGACATTAACGTGATTACACTAGCGGCACGCTATGATGGCCGGTTTGACACATTACAATAGTGATGTGGAATGTCAATTTATTCTCGAACAAAAAACAATTAAGTTTTGTTTTTGTACCTGATTAAATAGGTTTAATAAAACAAAAATGTATATGTTTATTTAATTTATTTGAACGAACTGAATATTTGAACGAAAATGAATATACATACTTTATATGCACACAAGAAACATATGAATACAAAAGATACCAAAAAAGGTGCCACAAAAGGCCATAATTAATCAGATTCGTCCATACTACTATTTTCACTGTCGTCACTGCTATCATCACATACATTAATAATTATATGTTCGTTTTCTATAATATTATCTATTTTCACATCTCTTTCATAATCTTCCCTTATTAATTTAACAGTTCTATTCACAACCTTTTCCCAGTCTCCTTTAGTCACATGTTCACAAGCTTCTTCTAATAATTTTAGCATTTTTTTTGTGGTAAATGGGGGTTCTGTATTGTGTCTTGCAGCATATCCCTTAATTTGAGCCCACACCAACTCAATCGCATTATACTCACAATGGTAAGGCGGTAACCGTATAACTCTGTGCCCATGTTCTAATGCTATTTCGTCAATGACGTATCGGATCTTGGTTGGTTTGTTTTCTTTTAAAAGACGTACTAATTCCGCTTTTAACATATTCATGTTTGCATCTACGCCATTTTTACGAAGCCATGCGACGATATCAGCTTTCTTTTGGGATTGGGCAGGTGGCTTGTCAATTTGCATCGAGTGGTATGGGGCGTTGTCCATAATTATAATAGATGGTTCAGGGAGGCTACACAACATTGAGGTAAACCATTCAGTAAACTTTTCTCCATTCATGTCTTCATGATAGTCTCCAGTGGTTTTTGACGCAAAAGCCATGAGAGAACCTTCGACAAACCCGTTGATGGTTCCGGCGTGACAAATTATAAGTCGCGATCCTTTTCCTACAGGAACTTTGGAAGTAGATGCTGCTGTGTCATCGTTCCAAGAACGGCCTACAGTATGGTTAGCATTAAGCCATGTTTCATCCAAGAACACAACATTTTGCCAATTTTTGATTTCTTTCACTTGCCGTAAAAAAGTATACCTTGCCATCGCTATATCAAATCTTTCCATCAATATTTTGCGTTTGTTACATTTTTTGTATCGAAATCCAATGGTCTTCAAAATCTTCGTTAAAGAACTTTCCCCACCGAAGAATAATCCAGCTTCCTTCAGTGAATGCACCAACTTTTTTCTTGTTGGATACTCCTTCTGTAAATAGTAGCCGTAAACATGTCTTCGGATAGCATCGGCATCAAAGCTATCGATGCCTACGACTGGTTTTGCTCGTTTTCTCTTTTTTGGTGTGTGAAGTTTATTTTCTTCTGTGCCAGTCTCGCCATATTTTTTTTTAGTTATCCGTCTAACAGTTCGTTGTCCAATATTAAGCGCATCAGCTACGCGTTCAACCACTGACGTTATAGGTAAAATTGGCCCTCCATTTTGAGCTTCACGATCGAAATAGTTACGAAGGCGTATTACGAACTCACGTGTCTGACTATTTAGAACAGTTCTCTGCGTACGTTCGGTCATATCGACGAAATCCACAACAAAGGGCTTGAACAGAGTCCAAATTAACGAGCAAGGGTCAACAGTAATGCAGTATCAATATTTGAAATCCAAAGCCAGGTCAAAACTATATCACAATCGCATTGCACTGACAGTTTATACTTTTCGAAGCAACGTCAATTCGAAACTGCTTTGTTTTGCATTGAGCATTGACGCGAGTTTGCCGGAGGTAGTAGTTGTGCTAGCCAGCGATCCTATGTGACGATCGTATTAGATTCCATTTTTAAAAATTTATTGATATTTTTTTGCGATTTCAGAGGTTTGTCCACATAGTGAAAATTGTTCATATTCACAAGTACATTCACCCCTTAAATGGTGCAAACTGATTTTTCTACACTTGTATACATTTAAGAAATCAATTTAATAAATAAATTTTGAGTCCTAAACCTAAAACTACATTCGATAAAATTTATGAATCTCTGCACATCACTATCGTCAATAAAGTAATACAATTATTTCCTTCAAAGTCGTTATCAATTAATACGGAACTTCATGAGAAACTACATTCGATAAAATTTATGAATCTCTGCACATCACTATCGTCAATAAAGTAATACAATTATTTCCTTCAAAGTCGTTATCAATTAATACGGAACTTCATGAGCGGACAAACGTCAAACCGGCCATCATAGCGTGCCGCTAGTTTAAATGTTAGCCCTTATCACAAACAAAAAAAATAAATTAAATGTAGTGTCTGGGATGCAAGCTATCTGTACCATTATTGGTTCAATAGATGGGGGCTGAAAAGTTCAGACAGAGAGGCCTTCTTTATAACAAAAGTGTAAATTTAATTAAGAGTATAAGGCTGCTTTTCCATCAGAGATGTACTATGTTACTGAGCTACAAATGTGGGTAGACCCCAAAAATAGCAGCACTTGATCTAACATCTAGCAATCTAAGCTGTGAAAATCATGCAATGATGGGTTTGACACCCAGCTGTAGGTTAGCAATGTAGCACATCTCTGGTGGAAATGAACCTATAAGTTAACATATATGTTACCTTTGCAGATACATTTACACAGGCAACATCAACATAAGCTCATTTGACAAGGCATGTGAATTGTGCTATGGTGCCAAGAAGTACATGCTGCCACATCTAGTGAAGGAGTGCACCAAATACCTCTGGTCAGATCTCTATCCAAGAAATGCTTGCAGAGCTTATGAGTTTGCTAGACTGTTTGAAGAAAATGTACTAATGGAACAATGCCTTCAGGTACTTTATCTTGCCTTTATATTTCTTATTTTAAGATCTACTTGAACATATCCTAAGTATTATCCTGTAAATGAGTTTGAGTTAAATTTTCTGTCTTCCTTTTTCTTTTCACCAATGAATTAAAAAAAAAATTGATGACTAGATGATGCAAACATGTGCCAAATTTCATCAAATTTTTTATAAAAGATGGGGATAAGTGTAGCAGACAGACAGATAGAAACACTTTTGCATTTATAATATTATTATGGATTATACTGAGTAAAGTCAGGCACAGCAGAAGCCTACGTTCAAGTGTGGAATATAATCCCAAGCACGAGTGAGTAAACTTTATACTCTATGCATTTTACTCAAAGATATTTTATAATGGATATGCCCTTTGTATAAAATAATGTATTTTTTCAGATAATCAGTATGAACACCAAGGAGGTACTGAACGACTGCAGTTTTGAAGATGTGGAGATAAATACAGTGATCACTGTCTTCTCATTAGACCATCTGAATGTGGACAGTGAACTTGATTTATTTGATGCTGCAGTGAGGTGAGAATAGCTGATTCTAAAAAATTTTAGAGAGATAAATCCATACACTAGTAATAATATAAATGCGAAAGTCTGTTGATCTTTTTCACAAACCATCATTTCAATCAATTTTGGTTATATAATAATGTATAGCGAAACTTGCATTCCAAGACAGAATTAGGTCATTTTTTATACTGTTATTTATGTCAAACAGTTCCTTTACTGAGAAAGGGACTTAAAGGGCAAAAATTTTGCTTTTTTTGTTTCCATGCTGCCTAGGAGAGCACATTAAGCTGCCAGTCCTGTCTATTATCATTAATATTTGATAGCAGATAATAAAATTATTCAAAAAGTGTTGAAAATATTCTCTTAGTTAAGCAAATACGGGAATGTAATCTTGCAATCCTGTACCATTATGTGATGAATGGAAAGAGGAACGATTCTTTGTGTTGAAAAATATTAAATCTCACTGTATAAAATTTTTGGCAGATATGCAAAAGCCATAGATAGAAGAAACTCTGTCCTCCCCACCATAGATGACTCATCTCTTTTGGAAGTACGTAAAAGTCCCGCACCCTCTACCTCTCAGGAAAAAGAACAGGTACGTATTCTTAACATAGAATGACGCAGTTATGTAACTGCACATGCATGACCATGGTTTGGTGCACTAACCAATATTGCTGGGTAAATTGATCAAGAGATCAATTGAAATATGTGAAAATAAAAGGATCAGTTAAATGACAAGGAAGCTTGGCAATGATTTGATCTAATGGCTCTGATAGTTCCTTGAAGCTGTGAAAAAATCAAACTTCTAAGCCAACGCAAATCGCAATCAACGATACAGCCGTTTATGCTGCAAATTTTCAACACTCGCAAAGGAATCAAAACCTACAGGGTACTTCCCGTTAACTCTGAATCATAAAATTTGGTACGAAGCAACGTCTTATAGCACAGATAAAGGAAAAATTGCGAAAAGCATGAATTTTTAGTTACATCATATAATAAAAATATTTTTAATAATTTTAAACTTACTACAGATTTGTACGGAACCCTCAGTGCGCAAGTCTGACTCACACTTGGCTGGTTTTTTTTTGAATATGAATAGGTAGTGAACGTGGAGAGCAGTGCTGAGAGCAGCCCGGAAGCTGTAATGGAGACAGGACGTGACACTGAACAGACTGCGACCACCACAGAGCCGCCCAAAAAGCCTGCTGGAGACGGCAGAGGTAAAGAGGGCACTAATCCACACTATCCATACTTAATATTATAAATGCGAAAGTGTGTCTGTCTGTCTACGTTTTAACGTAAAACAAACGCTTAATTTTTTTTTGGTTAATCGTGTTTTTTGGAAATAATATTTAAATACGAATAACACACTGATGAAATATAAATAATATTTTTCGATCTTACTGACATAATAATAAAAAAATATGAACTGGTTAATTAAATAAAAAATCACGAGTGCAATTGGGCTCCCAATAATAGATTTTCTCAAAAAAGAAGGAACTTGAAAAAAGGGGAAAGATATTCGGACTGGAGACATCTGGACTCGAACCAGGGTCTTCTGCTTTCGGGACCGCCCGATTTCCCACCTGAGCTATACTATAACTTTGTAGATGGCGGAAATTTACCTTCGTATTCTAATGATATTGTAGCAGTTTTTCATTGCTTGAAAACAAGGATAAAACAACATTTTCTAAAAATGAATCCTGGCTAGATCGATTTATCGCCCCCGAAACCGCCTGCATACCAAATTTCATGAACATCGTTGGAGCCGTTTCCGGGATTCAGATTATATGAACAAACAGATAGAATTTGCTCGTTCAAAGGTATTAGATACATAGTTGTGACATCATCAAACCCACTTTTTTGTAAAAAAAAACATCACCATTGTTGTACAAATATTTTATTCAGCAATGAAGGCTACGATTGATTGATTGAAGAAATATTTTTTTTAACAATCATCCTATTGTGCAATACATAGTTGTGACATCATCAAATTTCAACTCACTTTTTTGTAAAAAAAAACATCACTATTGTTGTAAAAATAGGTATTTTATTCAGCAAGGCTACTATTGATTGATTGAAGAAATTAAAAAATATTTTTAACAAAGGCTTCATCCTATCATGCACAGATCACAAAGAGAAAGTAACAATCCGGAAAGCAGTAGAGAAGATCCGTTTCCTCACTCTGTCCCCGCAGCAGTTCGCGGCGGGCCCCGCGCGGTCGCCTCTGCTCAGCGAGTCTGAGGCCTTTGCTGTTCTGATGAACATCCTGTCTTCTAACACCGACGTGGCTATGCCCGCCGGCTTCTCTATGTGCAGGGAGCCCAGGAAACAGCTGTTTGGAGGCGGCTCTTCTAGTAATGTATGTGTATCCATTACTAATATTATAAACTAGCTGAAGCCTGCGACTTCGTCCAAGTGGATTGAGGCGTTTCCTCACACTGTCGCCTCTGCTCAGCGAGTCTGAGGCCTTCACTGTTCTGATGAACATCCTGTCTTCTAACACCGACGTGGCGATGCCCGCCGGCTTCTCTATGTGCAAGGAGCCCAGGAAAAAGCTGTTCAGAGGCGACTCTTCTAGTAATGTAAGTGTATCCATTACTAATATTATAAACTAGCTGAAGCCTGCGATTTCGTCCACGTGGATTGAGGCGTTTCCTCACACTGTCGCCTCTGCTCAGCGAGTATGAGGCCTTCGCTGTTCTGATGAACATCCTGTCTTCTAACACCGACGTGGCGATGCCCGCCGTCTTCTCTATGTGCAAGGAGCCCAGGAAACAGCTGTTCGGAGGCGGCTCTTCTAGTAATGTAAGTGTATCCATTACTAATATTATAAACTAGCTGAAGCCTGCGACTTCGTCCACGTGGATTGAGGCGTTTCCTCACACTGTTGCCTCTGATCAGCGAGTCTGAGGCCTTCGCTGTTCTGATGAACATCCTGTCTTCTAACACCGACGTGGCGATGCCCGCCGGCTTCTCTATGTGCAAGGAGCCCAGGAAACAGCTGTGCGGAGGCGGCTCTTCTAGTAATGTAAGTGTATCCATACTAATATTATAAATGCGGAAGTTTGGATGGATGAATGGATGTTTGTTACTCAATCACGTCAGAACGGCATAACGGAACAGCAGCCCTATTCTCTTACTCAGTGTCTATCAAGTAATGAAAGCCACTGACGGAAGGTTTGCTATGAAATATTGGATTTACGGTTTCCTATTTGGCTCATATACACCTGGACAGTAGATGCAGTTCCAGTGCGATATTCCTCAATTAAAAAAAAAAGAAAGACCTGTATGGGCTCTTCTTCATTGCCCGGCCCCGGCCCGGCACTGACACCGACATTAGTGGACACATCATTGTATGAAATTGTATGTCACGCTGACTCACTGGCCCGGCTCGATACCGAAATGTCGTCGGCAGCAAGTCTCCCACTGATGTCGGGCCAGCATCGTTATGCATGTGTTGTATATGTCACCGTAATATTGTAATAACCGTTAGATTATAATCTAACTCGCGAAATTGTAAACTGTAATTTTTTTTAATATTCATTGTATTTACGTTTTCTTGTCTGTTTCTTGTAGGTTAGGTTAGGGTTCGACATAAATAACCAGGTAGTGCCCTTAGGTTCTATCGGGTTAATATACCTAACAGATTACAATTTACCGAAAAATAATACATTAAATTGTAATCTTTAGACAGTTTTGCAATTTCGCGAGTTAGATTATAATCTAACGGTTTTTACAATCTCACGGTGACATATACGCATATAAACGTCCATGTGGGCGTGCGAGTGGCGTGATCAGTGACCCCGCCCCGCGCCCTCGTGGCTCTAGTACACTACATAATTCAATTGCATTTTTCGATTATGTTCATTAGTAAATAATTTCAAAGCTGTCTTTACTCTCACGGATAATTGAAAAGCTTATCCAGGTCATCGGTTAGTTTTTCAAATAAATTGTAATACGCGCCATCTAAATATCTTACTTTTATAATTGGATGCACCCAAAACCGTTTAATGGATAGTTCTTTTTTCTGCGTCTCAAATAAAATGCAAGAAATATAATTTGTTATACGCTGCCATCGCTCTTGCTCACGACCTACTGTAAAATAAAATATTATAATATAGCCACCGTGTCGGTTCGCAGCGTGTCGGTGTCGGTCAATGAAGAATGTTTATTTTTTATTGCGTGATAGGCTTGCGCTTGACGACAATCATGCTTAGTGCAAAGCAATGATGAGGTCTAGGTTGGAACGCGCTTGCCTAGAAGATGCCTATTCACTCTTGCCTTGAAGGTACTTAAGACAAGAGGTAAGGTTAGGTGACACACTTGTTACCACCGACATGTGTGTCTAACATGTCATGTGTCTCTACCTAACCTAACCTAACCGGGCCAGTGAGACAGTGTGACATACAATTTCATACAATTATGTGTCCACTTATGTAAGTGCCGGTGTCGTGTCGTTGAGTACTGCAATAAAGAAGCACCCTATAGGTCCTGATTATTTATTTGAACAAAAAAGATCCAAGTTTTGTATTTGTGGCAGATGCCAACATTCACAGTGGACACCCCTAGCCCGGTGACAGTGGACCAGTGCGAGCTATCGCGTCTGCCGCAGCCATGCGTCTCCACCACCTACCCCCGACCTACGAGACAGGAGGGTGAGTACCACCACCACTACAGCCCATTAACGTCCCACTGCTGGGCACAGGCCTCCACTCTCATAGGAGGGGGAATTAGAGCTTAGACCCACCGCGCTGCTCCAATGCGGGTTGGCGGACTTTTACGAATATTATCATGTTAGTGATAATAACCGGGACCGACAGCTTAACGTGCTTAACTCTCCGAGGCACGGAGGTGAAACACCGCCAACTTCCTAACTCCGGGCTAGTACTAAAAATTTCTAGTCAGAAAAACCCAATACTTAATTATGGCCCGACCCGGGACTCGAACCCGGGACCTCGTCAGCTGCAGTTGAATATGCCAACCACTAGGCCCACGAGACAGAGGAGTGTGTGTGATACTTTACTATAACTTCTGTTAAATAAGTAATTGAACTTTTCTAAATAAATTATAGTCCAGTCCCACCAGTCCAGGCTATTTATAGAGAATAGTTCCAGTTTAGATCTGTCTCAAGTCGATTTGCATGTCTTGTATTTACTAATATCTATATAATGTTCCTAAAAAAAGTAAGGGTCTCCCCAAATCTATCGCAGTGGAAACTGCTTGAACCACTAAGAAAAAAGCATTATGTATGCGCCATTAAAGGAGAAAACGACGTCGCTCGCCTCTATTTTTGCCGGCTACGACAAAAATAAATACTAAACAGTCAAGCTGGTTCGACGATAGAGCTTGCTTGAGCACTTGGGGATCACTGGTGCACGAAGGTATCCAATTAGGCTACATGCAAACGGGCCACCGACCATAGCGACCGGTGGCTAGCTACAAGCAGTTAACATTATTTTTTATACTATTTGAATAGACTCGCCGCATAAGTGTGGTCGGTGGCGCGCTACAGATTACAGTAGAGTATTAGTAGCGTATGAGTAGCGCGATAGCCACAGGTGGCTGTGGTCGAAGACCTGTTTGCGCTGAGCCTTACTGTTGTCGGTCGGCAGGTGTGCGGTTGCCGTCCTCGATCCACAACCCGGTCCCGGGGCTGAGCGTTTGCGTGGACGTAGACCACATGGAGCGGCGTAACGACCAGCACAAGATCTACTGCCAGCGCGCCATAGTGCAGCACACGGACTGCCTCAACACCAGCGGCCTCGACTGCTCCGTCACCTTCATGGTGGACAAGAACATCTGCTTGCTGGGCGTGCAGGTGCGTGTGACGTCACCGCTCGCGTGCCCTACCGACACTAGATCTACTGCCAGCGCGCCATAGTGCAGCACACGGACTGCCTCAACACCAGCTACCGTGTGACCTACTGACAACAACCACGTGCCCTGCTTACAACAGCCACCATGTGCCGTAGCGACACTAACCGCCTTATCTACCCATACGAACCGTGTGGACCTACCGAAATCAACCGCGTGGCCTACTGACATCAACCGCGTGGCCTACCGACATAAACCGCGTGGGCCTACCGACATCAATCGCGTGACCTACCGACATCAACCGCGTGCCCTACAGACTTCTCCTCCTTAATCTTCAGCTACTCGGAGCTACTGTACGCGCATTTGTTAGACGCGGACGGCGCAAGACACGTACACGCTCTATACCAACCGAGTACCGACCTACACTATGTGCCCTACTGACAACCACGTGACATACCGACACCAACTGCTTGACCTACCGACATCAACCGCGTGCCCTACCAACATCAACCGCGTGCTCTACAGACTTCTCACCCGTTATCAGCTTCTTACCCGTCTTCTTCAGGTGCCGACCCAAGCGCCGAGTCTCGAGAACGGGGGTAACACGAGCGGGTCTAGCTACTCGGAGCTACTGTACGCGCATTTGTTAGACGCGGACGGCGCAAGACTCACGTACACACACTACACCAACCGAGTGCCCTACCGACATTTGCTCGACATCTTGTTTAATAGACCCGTTTACATACAGAGGAATAAGGTAAGAAATAAATGTCTTTACTCTTTACTACTAATTAGCACAATGAAATATCTTGGTAATTGACACCCAAATTCTTGAATGTATCGCCGATATCTTGAATTAGAAAATTGATGTAATAAACAACCCAAAGCCCATGATTTACGGCCCCGGGTTACGTTTAACCCATGAATAAACTTGAATTTTTGACACTTAATGCACAAATGTAGCCTCCTATAAGTAAATCATAAATCATTTATTTTGCAAAATTGTGGGTAATAACAGCTGTATAATATAAGTAGAATCTTCCCGTACACAATCTACCATCAGAGACAGTGTGCAAAAATTATATTACATTAAAATTTATATATAATATCAAAATTCAAAATATGTCTAGTTTACAAAATATAATTTAATTAAATATTGGTTCAAGTTAAAATGCTTATTTAGTTACATTTTATACAGTTATTAATAAAAGTTGTTGTAATGTCAAACAATTTAAATGATATTGGCATGTTAGATTAATATTGACTTATTTAGTTTTACAATAATTATGGATAATTGTACTATATTATAAATTTGTCAAACAGCACTAAGTTACAACTTTTCCCTTTCTCTTTTAGAACAAACATGCATTGCACACACATATACACATTACAAATGCATAGTCATAGGAATTTCGCTATCTCCGATATATTCGCTAACACTATAGTAATTTTTTTTGTTGAGAATTGTGAAAATCTCACCTAGGGAAACACCTAGTGCACCCTGAGGAGGCAAAGAATATACAAACTAAGAAGCTGTTGCTGTTCCTTGCAGCAAGTAGTATTGGCCAGGAACTATAGATGGTGGCGATCACAATAGATCGGTTACGTTCAAAGTGATACCGGGACTCTTTACAGAGCCCTGCATAGCCACATCCACAAGAAGATAAGCTAAGATCTCTGGTTTAAAAGGATAACCCGGCGTGTCTGCAAGTGGTATTTAGACGGGATGATAATTTATTTATTTATTTAATGCCTTTAAAAAAAACTAAAATTACATCATAATTTTGCAGAAACACAGACTAGACTAAACATGGACTAAAACACAGGCTGGCGTTTGTAAATTGCAGCCCAAATAGACCTTAGTCTGCGTTAGGGCTGACAAAAAGATCGACGAAGTTATATCACTAAAGTTCACAAAATGTTGCATGATAATTTACTTATTTTAATTAGGTATACCTGTTTAGTAAGAATGACATACAAAAAGTTTTTATTTTAGATTTGAATATAACTCACGTTAGTTTTATATAGTTTACATTATCTATTTAACCAATAAATCTAATAATAATTATTATTTAATACATATATACATATAATACAAACGAGTGGGTTGGTCCCCAGGTGTATAAAGTGGGCATAGTATTCAACAAAGTGGGCTGGTATCCGATGGGCTCTTGCGCGCAGCAGGTCGCGGCAGAGTCTGTGTTCTTCAACTTTGGCATCGGCCACAGCAGCGACTCGGTGCGCGACGGCCTCATACGATCCATCATATTCACATACTAGCATGTAACCCTGATAAACTGATATTATTAATATTATAAACTAGCTGATACCCGCGACTTGGATTGAGTTTTTTTGGCCGCGTACCCGCGGGAACTCTTTAATTTTTCGGCATAAAAAGTTGCCTATCTGCCGAATTTTATGCAGATCATGCCGAGATTTATGCCAATACCATTGTGGATGGTCCAAAAACTTGCATATGATCCAAAGAAACATGCTACTTCTACAGCATTTTGAGGATAGCAGAGGAGGATAAGGGGGAGGGTATTATATGTTCCCTTTTCCACAAACCCTGATCGATTTTAAATGGGCTATGCTAGAAGAGCAGTCGTATCTTTCGTATTTTGTATAGCGCTAAGCCTGAAGCTAGTCTTCTGACGTAGCCCATTTAAAAACATGCGGGGTTTGTGGGAGTGGGATCTAGTATCCTCCACCCTTCTACTACTCTCTTAAATTTGCTGTGGATTGGACCATAATTATGAGGAATGGATCAACTGAGAGTTGGACCAAATGAGAATTGAAATAATCACGAGTAAACAGTTTTTGTTGGATCACAAAATATCTGATTTATCTGTTTATTATTGTCTTAATATTATAATTTTAGAGTATTATGGTGTCTGTGACAAACTTGTGACAGTTATAATATGTGTTAATTTTATACAATTTACTTGTAAGTTATGTAATTTATTTGACAAAGAGCTTATGATTGTCAAACTTTTAAAAGAAAGAAAACGCTTCGAATGGGACACACTTTTGCATATTTTACTATCAGTATGAATACGGATACTATGGATTTTACTCTAAAAATACATGACATGCAATTCAGCCTCTGGCAATCGCGAGCTCTTGTACTATAATGTTTGTATTTAACAAGTACCAACTATGTTGTTTCAGTGTTGACTTATTTTATTGTATTTATATAGAAGAATAAAAATGTGAACTGCCGTAAATGTTTTTTTTTCTGATCTTCTTTAAGAGCCTAAGGATTGTATAGCCCTTGCCTCTAGCCAAATATTTTCCGTCCGAAGAGGGTTTGGCCCCAGTCTACCACGCTGACGAAGTGCGGATTAGTAACTTCGCACACCATTGACGACATTACGAAAAATTTAGGCAAGCGGGATTACTCACGATGCACCTTTGCCGTTAATTATTTTTTTTATAAAAGTTGCGTGCCCTATCGAACCGAGGACTATTAAGAAGTTGGGCGTCTAAACGAAGATTTTTATGGGATCGTCTGAAAAAAATGGTGCTTCTGAGTTCTACACCATAAAGCATTACGCTGAGTCCAAGCACTTTCTTTTGGAATTATTTTTGTCACAGTGTAGCTACATTGTTTTGCTATTAAGATTTGTACAACTGTTTTGTTTTATCTATTTTAACCACTAGGCTATCAACGTTTGCACGTCTGATGGCGCTGGAAAGTCTGGGCGTGCCCGGTATCGAACACGCATCGACGATGAGGCCGAAGTCATAAGCAGAAGGCTCTTACCGCTACAAGAGCTTAATACAAGGGTTAACTTTTATCAGAATATTATATAAAATAAAATTCATAGACCTTTCTATAATAGTGAAGCCAATAATTTTGGTAATATCTATGAGCTTACCACTGTTCCTAAACGAAACTGTCAGCCGTCAGCTTGACTTTGACTTTTGTCATGTTGGAAGTCGAAAATTCCGAGAGATCTAGTTAGTCAGTTAATGTTTAGCTTTGTTTAATATTAGCATATTATTTTAAAATAAGGTGGTTTTAAATTAAGAAATGGACTATTTTTGTTACATTCGGTGTTTAGGTAGTGGTTCCTAATCTGTGTCGACGTGTAAAGTGCGAAAAATAGATGTTATAAGTGAAGATGTCTCCGAACAGATGCGATGGGTTACTTGCGAAGGTCGATTTTCCACTTTACACTCTTCAGACCCTCACGAATCGACACGTTCTCGTCGCCGGAGGCGGAGGAGCATCTAACACGGGCGTAGCGAATGGATTCGTAAGTGTTGACATTGATTTTTTAATCAAAACATGAGTGCGTAAGTTAGCAATTCATATTTCAACACGCGTCAGTAGTTTTGTAATAAACACTTCCTCCAGTATATTTTTTTTTACGTAATATGCTGATGTGTATATGATCGTATATTTTTATAGCAAAGGTCTTTTACTTTTCCCCTGCTGGGCTGAAGGGCTTTTTCATGAGACAGATCTTAAAACCCATTTCTTTGCTCCAATTTGGGCTTCCAATTTTCCCCAAGACATCTTTGTCTTCCTCACTCGCTTTAGTTTTCTTCATTGTATTACACAAACCTACCTTGGGTTTGTATAATTATATAAATATATATATCAATAAGCCTGTTCATATAAAACTTGAAACTGTAACTCTAATGTTGCTACACAGAAATTATTATATGTACTGCCCGATATAAAATGCATTACATTTAGTTAAACAAACATAAAATTACTTGGTTTATTAGCTTGCTATGTCATGATTTGGTAAATTATCACATTTACATGAAATTATTAATTATTAATTACCACATTTTACATGAAATATTAAATGTGTCTAAAGGTGCAAATAATATAAAACTCTATGTCCTGTGACCCCCTTGTAATAATATTTGCAGGAAATATTTGAACTATCTCACAATGGAACCAGATTTGTTGCTGAAGAGGTAATGCGGTATGAAACAGGGCCCAATGTAGTTATGACATGTTCAGTACGGAATGCTCAGAACCGTATCTACTTAGCCGCAGGACAAGAAAGCCACTGTCAGTTATACAAAGTGAATGTGAAGATGGTGGACGAAGCAGAGATGAGACGAGGGAGCTTCAGAGCAGAGAATGGCTTGGTGCGCCGTCGGCGAACAATATCTGAAAATGACAACATTTCAAAGATGGAAAGGGAGAAGCGGAATCATACCACAGATAAGAGGATGTCATTTGAAATACGGCCGTGTGATAGTGTGCAGACAGATTTTGCGTAAGTGCTATTAGTTTTTTTTTTATATCTTATTGGAATTATTTTGTTTAGAAATTGAAGACACAAATGGCTCATAAATATCTATGAACATATTAAAGAGATAAATAACATGTATTTGCATTAAGTTACTTCATTATTAATATTATCTTTTTCTACTTATTTTGTTTTATGGCTTTTAGTAGTGCCACACCAGAGCAATACACTCACATGGATATTAATATTATAAGATTAAAAGAAAATTACACTTATATTGTACTGCCTTTCTCAGTTCACCTACTTTCAGTTTGGTGTCCAAAACAAACTCTAGTCTAGTTATTAGGCTAGGGTAATATAGTCCAATTTTGCACGAAATTGGTATTTTTTTGCATTTAGTCTGCAGATTCTGTGATGCTTCCATAACATTTAGATGAGTCACATTGTGATTGAATTCCTTAAAATTTATCCCTAGCCTTAAATAAAGAATAGAGTACGTCTTGCCAGTATTTGAGTTTTAACTGCTTGTATAGGTATATTGTTGTTCTTTCCAAGATAGAGAAGTACTATTACTGAACAACTGTACAAAAAATTTAAAAACTTTAAATGTTGATGTAGTACTTACTTAGTGGTAAAAACTTGTCTATTTCAGAAAAGACCCATTACAGAGGGTGGTAACAATTAGTCATAATGGTAAAATGATGGCCACTGGCGGAATAGATGGTGTAGTCAGAATATGGTCCTTCCCTAAAATGCAGTTACTCTTCGAATTAGAAGGACACACCAAGGAGGTAAATGTAAAATTTTCTTTATTATACCTATACAAATGTGGTGATAGCCTAGTGGCTAAGACTTTTGCCATCTTGTTGGGCGGAGTGATTTCAATCCTCGGGATGCACCTATAACATTTCTGAGTTGTGTGTTCTAAGAAATTAAGTATCACTAGCGAAGGAAAATATTGTGAATGACATGTTTCAAATATTTTTGTTCATTGGTAAACTGATCTTGATACTTTTTACCACCAAATAGATCAACAGATTGCCTACTTACTACTGTACTATTTAGGGGTGAAACTATTTAATTATTACATCTAACTTTTTATTCTGGGAAATAATAAGTTTCATTTTTGAAAAACTTAAACTATCCACAAGAACAAAAGATCAAATTCTTATTAATATCATACTTATGGATAAGCATGAAATTATGATGCACTGGAAAAACAGATACAACCATTTTAACCTGTATTTAAGACCTTGGCAAAGTTGATTTATGGTACTTAAGACTTTAGCAAAGTGCTTACAAATAACTATGATATGAAAATTATGTTTCTCAAAAAAAATCTCGATCTTTATAATTTTATTGTATTTATCAATTTACTTTTTACTGGGTGATAGGGGTGCTACTAGAAACTCTTGATGGGTATTTTTGAGCAATGAAAAACAAAACAAAATGGTTGTAAAGATTTATTCCAGTGTCTCATGTGATTTAAAATAGATTGAAAGTGGCAATCGTTCTTTGTTTTTTTGCAATATAGCACAAATTTACCCACATGGACAACAATGAGATCAAAGTGGAGCAAAATGCTTTACTTCTCTATCTATGATCCATCCATCCAAACTTTCACAATTTATAATATTAGTAGAGTCAAGTCAATCGATCAATCAATATTTAGTTATTGAAATTAGGTACACTGTACACTTATTGGCATCCAATAACTTATAAAACATGATGATGATAATCAGTTACGGTATCCTAAAACTAAAGTTACGAGGGTTCCAAACGTGCTCTGGTCTGAGAAGAGGCCACAATAAAGCCAGCCGGGTTTTGAGTGTTCAGTGGGGCTGATTCTGTTGTACACAATATCCAAACTGAACTAAAATGACATAATTAAAAATATAGCTAATCCTTTCATAATACCTACTCTCTGCAGAAGGGACAGAGCTAGATTTATAGGTGTCATTTTAGTTTAGAGATTGTATTATACAGGCCACAGTGTACTTTAACCTAATTTGAATTATTAAACCACAGGATCTCCTATGGCCAGAGGATAGTAGAATTAGGCTGCAGAGATCGACCATACATTGTTATTGTACACCTAAGACCTGCTTTTGTAAATTTTGTGAAATAAATTATTATTATTTAATAAATATTTGATCAATATTTAATAATTGATGATTATTTAATAATTGATCGATTGATAAACGTGGTTACAGCTGGACGACCTGGACTTCAGCCCGTGCGATGGGCGGCTGGTGAGCATCGCTAAGGACGGGCAGGCGCTTCTGTGGGGCACCGGTGGCAAGGCGGCGCCGCTGCTCAGCCTTGCGTGCCGCCCCCCCAACGGCACCAAGTATCTGTTCCGCCGGTGCAAGTACGTACCATAGACTAAGTGCTAAGAGATAGCTGCACTTTTGGTAACTGTCGCCAGGAAGGCTGATTCAGTATTATGGCTCTCCACTGATGGCCTATTACACTGCACTTTTTACAGGGCCCACTTGGCAAGGCTGGGCGTGGCCGCTAATTGGAGCGTCGTTTATTATACAGCAATAAGGACCAATTTAGGGACTCTTACTCGCTAAATATTATTACACTACACTGACTCAAGTGTAAGGGTCCCTGTGAAAAGTGCAGTGTAAAAGGCCTATAAGTCTTAAGAGATAGCTGTACTTATGGTAACTATCGCCAGGAAGGCTGATTCAGTATTATGGCTCTCCACTGATGGCCTATTACACTGCACTTTTTACAGGGCCCACTTAGTAAGGGTGGGCGTGGCCGCTAATTGGAGCGTCGCTTATTACACAGCAATAAGGACCAATTTAGGGACTCTTACTCCCTAAATCTTATTACACTACACCAATTCAAGTGTAAGGGTCCCTGTGAAAAGTGCAGTGTAATAGGCCTATAAGTCTTAAGAGATAGCTGTACTGTTGGTAACTATCGCCAGGAGGGCTGATTCAGTATTTGTTGAGTGTATGGCTCTCAACTGATGACGATAGTGAAGGTCTGCCTGCATGCGGATGGGCTCAAAGACGTGTTATGGTTACCAAATGTTTACCAAATGAACCATAACTAGGAAGTCTGATTCCTGTATTAAAGTATGCGCAGTACCTATGTAAACAATATAAAAACTGACGCTATTCATCTGGCCGTTCACTAGATATCACTTTTCAAAGACGTGATAAACTTACGAACTATAAATAATAATTAGCAATTATTAGTCACGTTGATTGCTAGCGATAGTTACTAAAAGTGCAGCTATCTCCTATATTACAATGACAAAGCTCAAATGCGGCGCTTCGGCTGGACAACTCGCTTCCTAGCCAAATTACATAAATTTAGTGTCTAAATATATAATGATTGATCTATCAACGCATAGCTCAAATCACTGGACGGATTGAGCGGAAATTTGACATACAGATAGTTATTATGATGTACTAGGCATCCGCTAAGAAAAGATTTTTGAAAAATTAACCCTTAACGGCGTAAAATAGGGCTTTGAAGTTTGTGTGAAAATCGAACCTAGCTTGAGCGAAGCCGCGGGCAAACTATTTGCAAATATGGGCCATTTATAGTAAATGTATGTTCGCAATTTAAGATTTACTTCAGATTAGATTGCAATTTCCAACGTAAAAGAATATATTTAAAAACAGCCACTTTGGCGGCATCTTTTAACAAACCATCGTGACTCGCTCTGAAACCATATTATAAAGCCTATTTTGTCATAAAGATTAATATGATAGGGAACTAAACGACGTATTTGCTCGTAGGTTCGGTGAAATAGAAGACAGGAAGGGTGAATTCCGTATGTTCACGATCGCGAACCCGCTCGCTCGGTCCGGCAAACAAAAGGGCTTGCTCCAGCTGTGGGCGCCCACCCGTGGGCAATTGCAGCGGACCGTGCTCATCGGGGAGTCCCTGTCCGCGCTGGCCGTGCGCGATGATGGGCGCTTCGTGGGCGTGGGCACGATGTTCAGTGGCTCCGTTGATATCTACATCGCATTTAGCTTGCAGGTGAGTCTTGACGTAACCCGTTGTCCTGGGTGGGCAAACGCGGGATTATCACACTCAAACTCATATTTTTTTATTCAAATAAACTTATTACAAGCGCTTTTGAATTGTCTAGTGAATCTACCACTGGTTCGGAATGGCATTCCTACCGAGAAGAACCAGAAAGAAACTCGGTATCAAACTGTAGCCCTGACCCGTTGTCTTAAGTGAGCGAAAGAAGCGATGCGATGCGATGCCATATAAAATCTACAGACGTATCTACGCGACAATGTAGACGTAACGTCATTTTCTATGGCGTCGAATCGCGTCCTACTGGATCCACCGTCCATAAATGCGAAAGTTTGGATGGATGTTTGTTACTCAATCATGCCAGAACGACTGAATGGATTTGAATGAAATTTGGCACAGAGATAGATTATAGCCTGAAATAACACACAGACTTTTTATTCCGGAAAAGAGTTCCCGAGGCAACCAAAAATCCGTAATCCACGCGGACGAAGTCAGCATTAACTAGTTTTCTATTATATTTTGGTGTGCAATAAAGAACTATCATTCATTTATTTACCCGCCTTTTTTTGAAGTGAAAGTAACACTAAAACACTAAAAAGAGACTTTCATATTCATAATAGGATTTAGCCTGCGAGAGAATGAGATAGATACAAGTTATATTTATCTCATTCTCTCGTTGGCTACTTTTCTGAAGTTTCACTTCTGTCATGTGTGAATTGCCACACACACTTTTTTATTGAAGTTAAACTTCTTTAAGCACGCTTTACTTGGGGAGTAAGCTGGTGAATGCGTGCTGAGAGCGTTACGAAAGGTGTGATCGGGCGAGGCGAACGGACGTTGGGAGGAAGATATAAGTTAGTGAAGATAGAAATAGTTACGTTTCGTATATTATAGGCCTATTACACTGCACTTTTTACAGAGCCCTGTGGTAAAGGTGGGCGTGGCCGCTAGTTAGAACGTCGCTTATTACTCAGCAATAAAGATCAATTTAGGGACCCTTTCTCCCTAAATTTTATTACACTACACTGATTCAAGTGGAAGGGTGTTCCCTGTGAAAAGTGCAGTGTAATAGGCCTATTACTTTAGGGGCTAGAGAGAAAGGTGCGAGCACACATATTTTTTCTCTTTCTCTCATAGCCAGTTACTAAGTTTTACTTCAGTCGACGTGTGGTATAAAGCACGCTCGTTTTTTTTTTTTAATTGTTTTTGTGCAGCGCGTCCTGCACGTGTCTGGCGCTCACGGCATGTTCGTGACGGGGCTCCAGTGGGTGGGCGCCAAGGGTGGCGCGGGCGGAGCCCTGCGGGGCCGCAGTGAAGCCGCGCTGCTCTCCATCTCCGTTGATAACCGCCTCGTCGTGCACACGCTGCCATATCCAAGTCAGTATCTACAAATACATTGAAACTAGATCGCGCTGTGCGGTGTTCGACCGCGCTATCAAGTTTCGTTGGAAGTTATTCACAACACTATAGCGTAAAGGGGAAACAACGGTTGAATGGTAAGACCGCAGTGAAGCCTTGCTGTTCTCCATATCCGTTGATAACCGCCTCTTCGTGCACACGCTGCCATATCCAAGTCAGTATCTACAAATACATTGAAACTAGATGGCGCTGTGCGGTGTTCGACCGCGCTATAAAGTTTCATTGGAAGTTATTCACAACAGCGACTATATAGCGTAAAGGGGCAACAACCAAGTCAGTATCTACAAATCACACACACACACGCACACACACACACTACATCGAAACTAGATAGATAGTGTGGTGTTTCTTTAGAATTTACTAGTGAAATAATTATTTTACGGTAATTATTAAATAAAGGATCTCCCAAAAGTCGTAATATCCACGTCCCCTACCAGTTTTGTGTTGAATAACCATTTTAAACTATCGATGAAAGTAGAAAAGTGCGTCGAACTTTGAAGACGTCACAATTCAAAATTTCATACAAAATCCCATAATAAGCACGCGTTTTGACGTTTGTAAAAAGTCGCTGATTTGACTAGTTGTCAAATACCCAATTGATATTCAACGCCAGACAAAGCGATGATAACAAGTGCGCGCTATATCTCATGTAAGGCTTCGTTTTGCACGCATTAGTTTATGCCCAAGTTACTTTTCGATAAAAAATTTGACTATGTGCAAAGTGCTTTAATTTTTTTTTTCATATTCAAAGGAATGCAATACGTCTATGGACGAATTAAATAGTAAAAGACTATAACAGGTAATTAATATTTCATGTTCCATCCCAGTTACACGAATCTCACACTGCGAGTTTGGTATAACTTAGAATTCCAGATAAATTATATTGTAACAGTGTAAAAAAAACTTAATTATAATATTCTTATATTTAATTTCAGGTACTCTACCCGTCTGGGTTGCCATCCTACTCATTATATTTGTATTATTCTGTACTTTCTGTTTATGTTCATATCTAGGCATATAACAAATATTAAATTTATATAAATACTATCGTAATTTAATTATAATTATTGTTAATATTATATATTTACTTTTAAGAATGTCGGGATGCTATAGGTTAACTAGAAAATTGGTGAACATCAAGAAATAAATATAATTATGTGATTGTTATTCATTGTGTTTGTATAAATAGAAACAATTAAATGAAGGATTTGAAGGTGCTTTTGGATATTTTATTTACCAGCAAGTCTTTAACTAGGTTAAGATTTTGGCGTTCAATTAGGAGGATTCAGAATTCAAATCCTGGCCACACGTCTATGAACTAAGGCCTCAATTACACTTCTATGTCTTTATGTAAGTAGCGTACGGAAGTAACTTAAATAACGAACATTTGCAATCTAGTAACTTCTGTAAGGGTTGCTTCTGTACGTCGCACAAAGCAACTTTTGTTCTACGACTTTTTAAAATTCGAAGGATTTTTTTTTAAATACAATTAAAAAACTTCAATTAGCTATATTAGTTATCACTCGACTACTCCACGAGGTGAGTTTTTTTAAAAGTTGTGAAACAAAAGTTTTTCAGCATTATGTAGAGAAGTTGCTCTTAGAAGTAAGAAAAAACTAATAACCTGTTAAGACCAACTTTAAGAAAATGAACACTGTATATCATACTTAGGTAATTGTACGCGCGCGAGTTGAATGCAGAGCTTTTTTATGTGGCATACATTAGCTCTGCATTCAACTCGCGCGCGAACTGTAGTTGGTACAGTCCCACCAACTTATCTGGTCCGGTGGCCAAAACTGGAACTATGTTTATGTCATAACGACGCTGTCACCGAGTCAGATAAGTTTGTGTGGCCATCTTTATGTCTGCCAGGATGACGACAGCACAGGTTTAAGGAAAAGGCTTCAATGCTCCATAGATTATTTTCGTCACGATCCGTCGTTCGATGTTGCATCATGCAAGGATAGTGTTTTTTTAGCACTTAGCGTTCTTATTGGTACTGTAGAGAATAGGGAAGAGATTTCAATAAAATAAAATAAACATTTTTTTTATAACATTTAATTAATTAGGTACATCAAAACAAATAACATACAGATGATTATCGTAACCCTCGGCAAGTTGCATTGAATAAAGACCGACTAGAGATCTATGCTACGCAGCACACAACAAAATATCTTTCGTAATTCGTCCATGCAAATATAAGCTTTACCATTTTAGTCCGTGAAATAAAAATAGCTTGCACAAGTTTTCAACATTTCACACATTTTAGTCCGCTTGCACACTGAACAATTTCACCGCGACAAATGTTTATCTACAATATGATTCTTTCACTGCCTTAACACATTTACAGTTCTTGTAAAAAATGCATTTTAAACGTGCCTTAATATGTTATATGAAATAATAGAAAAATAAAAAATAAAAAATGGAAGACTGCAGTTACGGTATTACTGTCACGAAAGTTGAGGCACTCTGTGGTTTCTATGATTCTTGTATTACCATGATATTTTAGTAATGTTCTGGGGGGTTACTGCCACTGCTTAAAGCACTATTATTTTGATATTGTTTCGACAAATCCTACCATGACGTCCCCAAAAGTAAGCTTATTAGAACATTGTTTCCTAAGAAATTTTGTGACGCCATTATGCAAATAATTCACTCAATTCGTACCATCAAGTGTTTTTTGAGAGCTAGTTATTGTTTTTCGTAGGATTTACGTCACTGAGCGCCCAACTGGGATGCATTATATAATATAGGACAGAGCTGCATTTTTGGTAACTATCGCTAGAAAGGCTGATTCAGTTTTAGGTGGGTGTAAGGCTCTCCACTGATGACAAAAATGAAAGTCTGCCCGCATGCGGATGGGCCTTTCGCTAGATATATAGGGCCGCTCAAAGACGGTTTATGGTTACCAAAAATTAACCATAACTAGAAAGGCTGATTCTTGTACAGTATTAAAGTATACGTAGTACCTATGTAAACAGTATAAGAACTGACGCTATTATACATATAATAATTCCAATGGTGGCTCAACTTTGGTGACGGTTATGGTAGGTAATGGATTATGGAACTTTATGTAACATTGTTAAAATGTGATGCTTTTGACATTAGCGGCTCGTGTGCTTATTAAATAAAAAAAAGACTTGATTTGGCCACGTGGGAACTGGCGAATTCTATACCAATATTATTATAAATGCGAAAGTGTGTGTGTCTGTCTATCTGCTAGGATTTCCCGGCCCATCTTTTCAACCTATTTTGAAGAAATTTGGTCAGAAGTAGGTTACATCCTGGGGATACATTGGGATACTTTTTATCCCCGAAAATTAAAACCTTAATCCACGCGGACAAAGTCGCGGGCATCATCTAGTAATTTTTTATAATAAAAACTTTATCATAAAATATACATAGAAAAGATTTAATAAGAGTAACTCAATACATTTTATTTTAATAACAATAGGTAATAACAATATTCGTTGCCTTTTTCAAAACATTAAAAGTCGTTCAAAAACAAATAATAGGAGAGTTCAGAGTTATATAACAAAAATATGTTATATAACATCTAGCATTAAGTTTTTTGTTCTTTTACAAAAACAAAATCTTTTAAAATGTTTTCTTTAGGTCTTTTGTTCTTTATATATACTTACCTCGATAAGTATATCATAATAATATGATAAGTAAGTTTTTCCATACTATAAAACTTTATTGAGCTCTGGAACTTTATTTTTAAAGAGAATTGACGCGTGGATATTAAAATGTGAACATTTGCAATTCCCTACTTTTAAATATTAATTAATATAACTTGCCTCACTTATACATGAAATATAGACCCGATTGAAGAGATTCATCGGTTTAGATTTATAATTTTACAGGCAACTTTTCTTACTAGTACCTACTTGGTAAAAATTGGTATATGATATACAAATATAAGATTTCGTAAATAATGTAATTTTATTAGTCTATAAACTATTTTCTTATAGTCTATAAACAGTTGTAAATTAGGTATTTTATATACGTAGATTGTAATCTAGGACTTTTTCGAAATAACTGTTATATACCTGTATAAGATTTGTGTAAGTATTTTATTTGTATAAATGGTATATTGTTCCAGTGGTCCCTACTTCATCAGTGTATAAGTATAAAATTGTAGTACGGGTAACTCTCAAAACTATTCTTCATTGTTTGGCCCACAAAACTAGCGACCGACATCCTTCTACAATGCTAGAGCATTGTAGAAAAATATCATCGAATTTGTTTTTCTTTTATTTTGAAGCTGGAACATACTTTCTTTTAGTAAAATGGAAAAATACTTGTACGCTCAAGTCAGCAAGTGCCAAATTCATGATATCAGGTTTTAATTTGACTTTTTTACATTCGTCATGAAAATATTTCGTATGTAGAATTTGTTAATCTTTTTTCACTTTAAAAATTCCGTGTGGTAGTTTCTTTCCTACTTGAAAGATACAAGGTACTATTTTTTTGTTATATCTTTGTAGAGGCGTGTAATTACATTATATTACTTATAAAATAACGTTACTTTTCACGACGAACCATATGTCTCATAACAGATAGTAAATGTAAACATCGGCCAACACTATCACCCGATAACATCAAATTCGCGACTACACTTACAGTTTACACTATAAATACGCTAAGGTTACATGTAGTAAATGGCACATATAATATGTATCATTCGACTTTATTTATATAACTTCGTAAACATTAAACTAATTATTCTATAATTCATTTATAATATAATCTTTGCTCTATCACATCAGTACTGTAAGTCCTAAGGCTGAGGATACATTACATAACGATTTTCAGTGCGACAGGAAAGATTATCGTCTTCACAATAAATACTATAAAAACGACTTTGAAAGGTAATTCAGAAACGTGTCACTGTTTATGCGCCACAAGTTCCACAAATACAATTACTAAAGGAATACTAATTGACACACTTTCATTTATTTATGTATGTACCGAATAATAATTTTCAATACATATACATATATGTATATTCTGGTCGAAGTTCAAATATTTATAACTTTACAAGCAACAAAATATAGATATGTAGTTATATAAAATTATTTGTATTAGTCATATTTTATAATATTGTAGTATAACGTGCAATTTGGAAACAATAATGATAATAGTTGTGGTATATTTTGTAAAAAAATTGTAACAAATGTTATAAAACATTTTAAACTTCTGTATGTTTTCTGTGTCACTTTTAAATATATCAAAAACAGACGTTTTTGAATTATGACCAAATATTCTAAGTATCCGTCGAAATATTAAATTACAATCTATTTAATTTTGTTTACTTAGTTGATGGTAAAAAGTTTATGCTCTACATCTACTTTCAAATTATTATTTTATATTTCTCGTCATGTAATGTCACCTTGGTCTTACGAATATACAATTATCTAATGTTAAAAATCATACCTTAAGTGGTACCTACTATCCAGTGACATGTTATTTAAAAGTATTCCTACTGTTTTAATAAATATTATTATTTTTTAAATAAAGTACTAATTAATATTTAATTCATTTAAATATTAATTAGTACTGAAATTATAAAAGAATATGATGCACCATAGGAATCAACTTAACTATTTCATACGACAACTCAAGAATATTCCATTTCTTTTATCGTGGAAAAATATAAAATAAAATCTACTTCTGGTAACTGGTAGTGACATCAAACTTCTGGATATCAATAACCTGCCAGTGGCTAATAGGACTACTACATTCACAAAACTTGTGGTCCGCACCGCCATACTTAAATTGTATACTTTTTATTTACATTTTCATTGATAATATAAATGAATATAATATAAATGAATAATTCGGTATCACTAGCACTAAATATATTATTATACTAAATATTTGCCTAAAAATAATGTAGTAATCAAAGTAATAAATACGTAGGTACTTTATATAACTCTGGGAACCTTGTTGTTATAAAAAGTCTGCACCGCCATACTTAAATTGCATATTTTTATATTTGACATTCCATAATAACAAGTAGGTATGTTAATAGTGTTACCAAAAGTCATAGTAAAATTCAACAATATTTTAAATTTAAATATTAATACAAAAATTTAACCAAACGATATAAGTCAGGCGTATGCAGACTCACAAGCATACATAATTAATACAAGCGATGTAACGAAATTCTTAAAAATCACTTTTCATTGTTAAATGTATACTTAACTATTTAGTGGCAGTTGAGTTCTTTAGGTATACTTATTCATAATTATAAAAAGTCATAAATATAAATATTGAAGTAATAGTAAATTTTAACCAACGATATGCGTTAAAATCTGTATTCTGAAATGCAAAATATTATAAAAATACGAGTAAAAAAACATGAAAAGGATTTTCAAGATGACCGCCACGACGCACTTCAACTACATAACAACATAAATACAAAGCTATCCATTATTTACACGATAATTCGAAAATAAAACCTTAAAAGGTCCAAACACATCTCAACAATCAACACTTATATAGATTTAAAGATTAAACTCACAAAAATACATACAGTTATCTGTTTTTAGGACTACTACAACGTTCAAAGCACCAATTAAACTTTCTAGATAGCGGATATATTATTACGGGCGAAATCCTCAGAGTGGTAAAGTTGATAACGTGGGAATTACGCCCATAACAAACTGATAATAATATTACTATAACCTGAAAGTTATATACTTAATTATTTTATATAACTTATTTTATGTTTAAAGATTATGTTATATAAAATAATATGAGATTTACAGTTTACATGCAACATTCTTGAGAATAATGTACAAAAAAATGCAATTTTTTGTAAAATCTCTTTGTTCTAGGTCTATTAGTACGAGAGACCACGACACTTAACGTTGCCTCACGTGTCATAAAAATTTAAAAACTATATTTTCAGCGAATAAAACATTTCTACACAAAAAGTTTGTAAACAAAACTGTAAAATGGGCTTTATCGTTTTAGCGAAGTACCATCAGTCTATAAAAACCTCACGTGTCATTTAACACCATTAATTAGGTATCAAAATATTTTTTAAAAGGTTGTTTTCAAATACCACTTTAATTTATTTTTACATTAATTAGCCCTGATTTTAGTATCAATTTACGTCATAAAATACCTACGTGACGTAAATTTTGAAGCTAATATTTTTGTTACAAGCTTAGTGTCGCAGTCTTTCGGTTTATAATATAAAATCCGCTGGCGGTTTGCGCAAGAGTAAGCCGTATTCCATCAATCATTTGCCCTGTAATACTGTCACATGTATTAATTGACCCAATCGTCAACATTAGATCGGTCACCGAACGCGTTGACCGCATTCGGTTTAACCGGATTGGCCTGTTTATATAAGGTCGGTGACTGAATGCATCGGTCGTATTCGGTTTTCGGCCAACAACGGCAAGTTCACATGATTTGGTTGTGACCGAATACGGCCAACCGTAACAACTTTACATAACCGTAACAGTTGACAGCTAAACCGACCTAATGTAAACTCGCCATAAATTTTTGAGGTAATGTCTTAGACTAGTGCGATATTCCGGTTGGTTTGTTAGTAAATTTTGCATTTTTATAAAATACACTTGCGTTAATTACTCCGAAATTTCTAGAACTACTTAGACATACCAATCGGTATTACCGTTACAATATTCAGTCTATTTTCCAGCCGGAATATCGCATTCGTTTAGAAAATGAAACCGAGCCTATCCGGTCCTATTTCTCTCATAACATTTCGACATCGAGCACCGCAAACACAAACTTATTTAGTCACACATAGAGATTATATTGGCTTATACTAGGTACGCTCTTGACATCTATTCATATAATTAATTCACATAAACTGCTTTGAGCCCGTTACTCGCTAGAAATGCATCAATGCGGCGTCCCTCACACTGTAAAAGATGCGTTGAATTAGTCATTTAAACATAACAAATGGTAAACGTAAGTGTATGTATTTAAGTTCAAAATAGTGACTAGTCAGGTAACTGGTCTAAAAAAATCGTCGGAACAAGTTAATGAATCTTCACAAGAGTTTATTAAAATATTCCACGTTCTCTTAGATAGGTGGAAAACATAATTACAAATAACTACTGAATAATTGCGGTCAATTAAATCAACCTACTAAAAATATTACGTTGCAAGATCCGAAATCGCGAACCGATCCGCCGCCGCCGCTTTTTCAACGGGAGGCGACGATTTGAACCGCGTACTAACTTAAAATAGTTTAATAATATCAGATTTTACCCTACGTTTAAATTATAATCTTAACTTCCAGTAAGTAGCCACAAGTATAAGTTGGCGGTGGCGTTTTGAGGAAATAAAACGGCAATTTTAAAAAGTCGCTTCGAAACTCGAAAGTTCACTGTGGACGATTAAATATCCGTGCCTAATAGTAAAGTAGGAAGTAGTGCTGTCTAGAGATATAGGCCTATTACACTGCACTTTTCACAGGGACCCTTAAACTTGAATCAGTGTAGTGTAATAAGATTTAGGGAGAAAGGGTCCTTATTTGCTGTGTAATAAGCGACGCTCTAACTAGCGGCCACGCCCACCCTTACCATTATAGGGCCCTGTAAAAAGTGCAGTGTAATAGACCTAATAGTTTTGTTCACGGCTGCGCCAAGTTATATACTCGTGGCACTATTGACGTGTCGTCGAGTTAGAGCGGCAGATAGTAGCAGCACTCACCCTGGTCGAAGGTGCTGGGGTTGATGTACGAGAGCAGGTCGCTGTCGCTCATGTCGGTGAGGCCCTGCACGGGCGCCGTCATCTCCTGCGACACGGCCTGCGACACGGCTTGCGACACGGCCTGCGACACGGCCTGCGTCACAGCCTGCGACACGGCCTGCGACATGGCGCCCGCGGGCTCGGCGGGCGGCGCCGCGTCGCCCTCCGTCGTCAGGATGTTCGCCGTGTTGATCGCGGACGTCACCAGCGCGTTCATCGTCGAGTCCGAGGTTAAGATCTCGGCGGCCGCGTTCAGGATCATCGACTTGACGGCGGCGGGCGGCGTCTTGACCGCGCCCGGCAGCTCGGGCATCAGCAGTAGCTCGTCGGGCGCGGGCGGCATGAGCTCGCCGTCGCGCGCGGGCGGCGAGCCCGACGAGCCGGACAGATGGTCCTCGGCGCGCGAGTTCACCAGCGCGTCCAGCTTGGCGGCGTCTGCCGGCAGCATGGCGCCCGTCGCCGCCATGGCGTCCTCCACGAGCGCGTCCATGTGCGCGCTCTGCCGCGCCAGGCGCTGCGAAATGGTCCCCGGCTCCAGTTTGCTCATGGCGCCGAACGGGTTGAAGCCGTCGTCGCGCCCCGCCGCCGCTTCGAAGCCCAGCATCCGTCGTTCGCCCGCCGGCATCAGCAGCTCTGGCCCGAGCGCCTTCATCTCCGCTTCCATGCCGCCCATGGCTGCCTTGGAGGCAACCAGCTGGCGCATGGGGTCCATGGGGTTCATGATGGGCGGGTGTTCGCCGTAGATCTGCGTGGCGGGGTCCGAGTTGAAGATGGCGGCGGTGACGGACTCCACCATCTTGTCGGTCTGCGCCTGGTTCTGGATGGCCTGCAGCTGCTGCGTGAAGGAGGCGAGCGAGGGGGACTCGTGCTGTGGCGCGGCGCCCGGCGACAGCTTGATGGCGTCGTATCCCCCCATGAAGCCCACCTGAACAGCGAAACATGTTGTAGTCGCGCCGAACTAAACCCGCCGACACCTACCGTGGTATGCGAGACGGGGTTGAATACGCAAAGGTGTCGAAAGCCCATAAAACTTCAATGAGTTAAAAGAAATTCAAAATGTGCCACGATTAATATTCATGTAAATTCATTGCACGCTTTGCTCTAGTAAAGTTACGTTTCAAGCAAACCTAGAAAGCTTCCCGAGTGCCGAGAGCGCTCGGTGCGAATTGAGGCAGACAAGCTTATAGAACAGTACTTAGGCGGAATTAAAGCTGGTGGTGACCTGTGGCGGGTCCCGGGAGCAGGCCTCGGACTTGAGGCGCAGGTCCATGCCGAGCTCGTCGGCCAGCGGTTTGTCTTCGCAGCCGTCGGTGCTCTCGATCAGCGAGTGTTGACTCGACTCGTCCGTCACCTACCGATACATCCCTATCGTCGGTAACTTACGAATACCATTTTTCACGAAATGTTCTTCGTTGAATCAAAATTTTAGGCTCCTTTTGAACCAAAATTCAATATTTTAGCCAGAACACGAGTTTTCTTTAAAAGCACACAGTTAAACGCATTAAAAAACCACGGCATAGTTAATAAACCTTAGCTGTAATACAAAATTTGCATCGCATTAGATTTTTCAAAGAATGACACATTCAAATTACTATTTCATGTAACAAAAATATTTGTGTCCATAAGGAATAAAAGTGGTTCAACCTTTTGCAACGCCTTGAATAAATGGAATTTTTGAAAGAATAAAAACCTGTTTTTTAATTATATTTTTAAATTAATATAAAATAGCATTGCCAATGCCAAAAAAAGGGTAGCTCATAATTTGTTTGAATGAAAAATATGTGAGACAAAATCAAACGCTTCTGTCGAATCAAAAATTCCATAAATGTATAAGAAATTTCTTAACGCTGTTAAATAATAAAAAATATTTTTAATAGAGATTTTAGATTATAGATTATATTTGATTAAGTCAAGGTTATATTTGCAGTCGACGCGTAAATTGAAAATTTTGCGGAACGAATTGCATACCTCACTTTTGAGTCCAAGTGGCGAGTGAGGATCGGGTACGATGATGGAGGGACGCCTGGTGGGCGGCTGGGGCGGCGGCATGAGCGCGCCCATGCCGCCCACGCCCCAGCACACGGGCACGGGTCTCTCGTCACCTGTACACACTACATGTTAGTCTCGTATGCAATCTATTGCGACCACCTAGCTGCGTGCCCGACTTCTATATCCATTTCAATCGATACACATCCTACAAGTCACACAATTTGAAAAAAAAAAACATCAGTAAAATCAATCAAAAACATAAAACAGTTTCATATAAATCATCCGAGGCAAAATTGTATGTAACAAACCGACTCTATCATATTAAGCTGTAAAACCATCAATAATTTAGACTTCAAAAACCATTAATAATAAGAAGTCGTTGATAACTTCATCACAATACAGTGAAAGAACTTTCTTGATGTTGGGTTCATCTCAGGCGAAGATAAACCTGCTAGAAATTGTCAAGCAGGTTAATGGATATATACAAAATCTTTCTTTGATAATATCCTGGTAAAAAGTACCATTAATTAGACTGCAGTTATGGTGAATTTCAACGTGAATTCCATTAAATTTTTGGCTGCATTTGTAATGCTAGTTATATCATCTTCATTTTTATCAAACCTTTATGAACAATTTAAAATTAATCGATTTTTAAATTGAAGTCCCGCTGTTAATATTATTTGGCTGATGCGCAATGAACTATTGGCACAATTAAACATCAACATAATTATTTGTCTTCTTAACAGTGTTTACGTCTTTATAGACGCTTTTTAGCTTATTCAAAGGGTTGGTTCTTTTATCCAGTGTTGCGTAGGCTTAATATATCTCAATCTTTTGTTTTTAGTAGTTTTTGGTATACGCATACAAAAATATGAGGTAATAAACTTGTTAGCATAGAACCCCGTTTAGTTTGGTTGATTGAAATGGATATAGGAGTATTGTTTCTTAAATCAAGAAATCTTTTTTCTTTTTGGGCACGGTAGGCAACTAGCTACGTATGGGGAGTGTGGTCCTAGGTAGTGTATTGAATTGTGAGTTTTGTGTTCAGTGGGGCTTAGATATTTTTTATTTAATTAATTTAAAGTGTAATTTGTTCTGTGTTCACATGGGGACTGTATTTTATTTTGGGTCATAATATTATGGGAGTTCGCATTAAAATTACTTATATTTTACTAAACTTTAAAATTAGGGCGCTTTTGGTTCCTGTTCCAAAACTTTAAATGGCATTATTATGAATTAAAAAAAGACAGATACTAAAGAAGAAACAGTACAAAAAAAGAAAAAGCACTTTTAAATCTGTTAATTTTCCGGAAAGTAGCAAGTTTTATTATTTTATTTTACAAAAAGCGGATTTTCGTTGAATTACTGTTATTTTGTTTATAAAGAATTCAATATTGGAACAGAACCAAAGTGTATTGATGTCGTCATTGGAAGTTTAGAAATATCTCCTGATTTTTTTTCAAAAATTTGATAAATGACATAATATGCTGATCTAAACAAAACGATAATATCCTGAATGCTGAAAACAAAAGTTTTTGTTGAAATGTCGGTCCATTTGTCAGTAACTGCAGAAAGTTGTGACTTAAATCAAGGCAAAGGAATGTAGAAGTCGCTGGAAGATTGGTATGGCAACATATAAAAAGGGCACTCCATGTAAAAGCTTTCAAGCGGTTGTGTACTTTTGTTTTGTCACTATCAATATGAAAACATGTCAAAAGATTGTGTATCGTAAGATGTCAAAGATTAGTTTGTTTGTTGTGTATTTTTATGTACACTTATGTAAAGTGTTGGCTTGTGTGATTTCTATTTCAATTGAATTTGTTTCACATTTTGTGAAAATTTAGAAGTGAATTAATTTTGCGTGAATATTTTTGTATTAAATTTATTTTACATGAATAACTTTTGGAAAGCAAAATAGTGGGGGCAAATTGTGATTGAAAGGATTTTTGTGATTTTGTTATATGGATAAGTTTACAAATTGGATTGAAACAGACCCTAAGTTTATTTGTATTAGTGTGGAGGTGCGTGCACGCAATGTGTGTTTCTGTATCAGTTTGTTAAACCCACGTGTGTTTGTGTTAAAGATGTTAAAGATGTGTTCGTTTGTTACCTGTATTTTTATGTACATTTATGTAAGGTATTGGTGTGCAAAAGCACGTGTGTATTTTCTATTTCAATTAAATTTGTGGAATATATTGTGTTGCGAATTTTGTAAAAAACAAGGAATTTTGTTAAACACAGGTGAAACAAAATTGTGACATTGAAGTTGTTTAATATGTTTAGGATTTTGTATGTCTTTGTAAGTATCTTAACATTTACAAATTGTATTGAAACAGAAGTCAAGTTTATTTGTTTCAGAGCATGCGTGCACGCAGTGTATGTGCGTGTGTTGTATTTCACACGTGTGCGCGTGTAGTGTATCGTGTGGCAGTACCATAGACGCGGTTGCAGTGCGGCGGCGTCGCTGCAGCCGAGACCGAGCTCGCTAGACAGACCTAGACAGACCTAGCGTGAACAGAGGGGAAAACAAATTGTACGCATATACGCATCAGTCATTTCTTCCAAACTTACTATCAACTAGACAATAAAAAAGTGACACAAATCATGTGTTAGTATAGGTACATTCACAACAACCCGCATGCCACTAACACTAAGTACGCAATTAATATATATATGTATAACGTGTTAAAAGCTGGGCCCGTGTTCGCTATGGCTATTGCTATACACCTACTACTGTCCTTCACTATTGCTATATACCTCTCATCTGTCAAAAGTATCTTTATATTAGACATTCTTTAATTGTCCAACCATTTATTTGACTTTTGTCATTTTTTTAAATTATTTAATTTAACAAAATAACTTTTACATAGGTATCATAATTAACTTCACGTCCTGAAACTCGCATGAGTTTATGTGCACGTTGCACATTCCTTCTAAACAACTAAGTTAACAGAACAGTGATAATACAATATACCTAGATATCAATCTACACGCATACATATATTCAATTTCATAGGTTAGTAGTTGTTAGCGTAAAATATCTATATATTAGGAGCGCTCGCACACCCTCGAGTAACATCGCATCGAGCATGTATCGAGCAATTATGCCAAGTCGGTTTTGTGCAGTGTGCACTAACGCGTGCATCGTATTATAAAGGCTGATTTAGTTTATATAGTGGATTAGTTACGAAATATAGAAAAAATAGAAGTAAGTATATGTATTATGGTAGGTCTATATAGAAATAATGGTTTTATTATATTTATCATGTTAATTCATCTTTATATTTCTGTACTTCAATCGTTAAAATATTTTTTAAACTCGCTTTATATTTTTAGCTGTGATCGAATCTCTTAATGCTAGTGGTAGATTATTGATTAGCCTTGGTATTACGAAAGTCGGTCGTTCTTTCGCCATATAATTTAGTAGCTCCTACTCTTTTTATTTTTCGAGCTGCTACTTTTCTGGTTAATTTTGTGCTTTCATATAAATCGTGGTTATAAACAAGTAAGTTTTTTATAAGTTAGCGTAATTTAACTTTTTGTTTTATTAGTAGGATGATACATTTTTTATATATAAACTTTGTGTTTCATCATCTTGACATTTAAATTTAATTATAATAGATAATCTTTGTTTTAGTACAAAAATGCAATTTTGTCCGTAGACGCATACCTATAGTTTTATACAATAGTGAAGCGACGTGCCCTTTTATCCGATATTTCGTAACTCGTATACTCGTCTAGTAATTACATGTACGACTTTTCTTTTCAAAATAGTCACGGAGCTTCATCACTAGCTTTCTTGATAGTCCTATAAAGCACCATACATCTTTGGCGATGGATGGTTTCTATGACCTGACGGATTCATGTAGGTACATTTACTGCACTGTTGTATAAAAATGATTTATTTACATATTTACAATTTATATACATACATTAATAAACTTAGTCATTTAAACGCTTGGGTATGTTTATAAAACAATTAAAAAATGTTGAGAAAAGATAAATGATAATGTGTCAAATCGATTAAAACTTCTTCATAAAGAAAGTCGATTGATATCAAAAATCGAATCAGTAACGCGTTGGAACATTAATGAATCGAGCTGCCAAAAGTAAAATAAATGGTTGGACATTATAGATTTGGATTTAATTAGACAACGTATGACATGACAGGATACTTTATACTGTCATGACAGGATACTTTATACTGTCCTTTAATTCTTGAAACTCAATGAGTTTAATTAAAATGAAATAGCAACGACATATAAAATAAAAACAAGAGATATAATTTTTAGATTCGAAATAGCGGTGTCGACGTCACAATTCAGTATTTCATACAAAGTCCAAGTAAGTAGTCAGTTTTTAATAGCCCGCGTTTTGAAGTTTGAAAAAAAAGTACCTGATTTGACTAGTGATCAAATAGCCAATTGAGAACCTCCTCCTATTTCGAAATCGGTTAAAAGTAGCGATGCTAGTCATGCTCAAAAAGCAGTAGCCATTTTGTTTTAGCAATTTAAACTTTAAAGCTAAAGTTAATTATACGTATACTTAAGCTCAAGTTTGCTAAAGCGCGTGTATAGTGTATTTACCCATTTATTTTTATATACACAAGCAAATTCGTATTACTTTGATGTTAGTAGTCATGCGAACATTACATAACATATATTTATTTTCATTCTGTAGGTATTTCTCGCACTATGTTGTCGCATCATATCGCTTTATTCATATTCTATTGACTCAGAGACAACTATATCAAGGTTACGGCAGATCTATATTTCTTATGTACATAATTTTTTTTGAATATAAGTCAAAGTTTTTTTTTGAAACGACCTGTTAGGTCATCAACATCAACCGAAATAGGCACATAGCAAAAACTTATAATATCTTTTCAACGTCTAAACTTAAGTAACCTACATTTTTTTTGTTTAAATAATATAAAAATAGCTTTGGGTTTTTACACCACATTCAAGGCTTACAAATAAACCCAAATCCAAATTAATTATCTTATCACAAATCGTTTTTAACAAAAAAAATTGCAATTGTACTTTAATTTTGTAATTTATATTTAAATTGTGTAATTTGTACTTAAATTTTTAATTCACCAAAAAATTCATCATTTTATTTGATAAATTGAAAACAGACCATAAAATATGAATAAGACTTATAAGGCGTCCATTAGACGATAGGTTTTTGCTGTCGGTTATTGCTATCCGACAGTCACTGTTGCGAATATAGGATAAAAACACTTGACTTACTGCGTATTGAAAAGACCCTCATAAAACAACAGCAGTCTACTCAACGACAAGAGATATTTTTTGCTTCAGTTAAGCTCACCATTGACGGTAAGTGATTTTGATTCGACATACAGCTACAATGAGATTATGAGTGTGAAATCTGTAAGTCAAATTTTGGGGCAATTCCAACCGTGCCCACAATAATCCACAGCGTAAGTCATTTGGCGGCATGATATTTTTGACCGTGAGTGCGAAATCCGTATGCCAATGGCATAAAGCCGCGCGGACACTTAGGATGCGTCGGTCACTTACCTATACGTATTTTTTATTTTATTCCATACAAGTTAACCCTTGACTGCGATCGCACCAGGCAAGTAATTATGCAGTCTAAGATGGTAGCGGGCTAACCTGTCCTGTAACCTGTACTGACACAGTATTTATCCAGCTATATCATTTGTCAGTAATTTGGACTGATGCCGCACAATTTTTTTGACGTTTGTTTATATGAATATGTTTTGTTTTGATTTAGCCACAATGCAATCTAAAGTTCTTAGAAAATAGTTGACTTGTTTAAGTTAAATGACTTATCGTCAATGGGGGGCTTCAGGCGAATTGAAGCAGACGCTATCGTGTAATGGACGGCGTGTAATATCGATAGCAGTATAGTATAAGCAACGGGAAGCTACCTTGGTGGTGGGCGTGGTTGGGATGGGTAGTGCTGTGCAGAGGGCCGGGCGCGGCGACGGGCGTGTAGTAGAACAGGTGCGGCTCAGATGCCTTGCCGCCCGAGCGCACGAAGAGTTGCACGCACACTGCCTCTGTGATGTCCGTGCGTTGGTACGGTGGCACGCAACACACTAGGTGCGTCTGGGGAACAAATGGGAGTATTAGTCAACTGTCAACGAGGTGTGACTGGGAAACAAATGGGGGTATTAGTCAACTGTCAACGAGGTGCGTCTTTGGAACGAAGGGGGGTATTAGTCAACTAGGTGCGTCTGGGGAAAAAGGGGGTATTAGTCAACAAAATGCGTCTGGGGAAAAAAGGGGTATTAGTCAACTAGGTGCATTTGGGAAAAAGGGGGTATTAGTCAACAATGTGCGTCTAGGGAAAAAGGGGGTATTAGTCAACAAGGTGCGTCTGGGGAAAAGGGGGGGTTTGGGTCAACGAGGTGCGTCTGGGGGAGTAAAGATGTTGAGTCAAAAAGTTAAAAGATTTCTGAAAGACGAGATTACACAATATGCCTGTACCGTGCACGCTTGCATATCAGTTCCTTGCACGTGCCGCTAACTAGCATGCAAAGCTATTTTGCTAGCATGTGTGTTCCCTGCTTAAAATTAGCTTTATTACATCCGATTCAAACTTTATGACCTCTCGGCATCGTCTCGGAAGTTAGCCACGAGTGTAGGTTCGCGCAAGTAAGTCAACTAAACCGCCCTGCTGATACCAAATATTGTATTCAGCGCATCCGCACGATGTTCGCTGGTGTTGATAAGAAGTCATAAAGTTTGAATCGGACTTATACTGTTGACTTGTTGACAAATCGTTTTTTGCAGGGAAATATCAGACCGGCTCTTATTTTGAATTGTTCGGTTTGAGGCCATTGGGTTTCTTACTTGTTCTTCTTGGAAAAGCATTCCAAACCCGTGATAGATTCACTTGACCACAATAAAAGCACTCAGAGACCAAGCTTCGTTAGCTAAAATTACCAGGGTTCCATACGCTTGAAGAAGTCACGGTACCCCGAGGATTTGAGCTGGAGGAAATAATGTTCACTGAGACTAATCACTACTTCCAGCAAGCCTGATTGCAGCCAAGCGCTAATCTATTAAAAAATAAAAAAGACTAACTTGCTGCAGGAACTCTTTGTCCGGGGCGACCTCCTCCTCCCACGTGCCCGTGTCCTGCTGCAGGCGGAACACGACGCGCGTCTCCTTGAGGAAGTTCTTGCCCAGGAGGTACAGCTCTAGGCCGCCCGTCGCCGGACACGAGACGAGGGACTTTCGGCACACTTCCGGAACTCCAGGGGGTTGAGCTGTAGACCAATAAGTCAGATCATTCTGAGTGTTTTTTTAAAATATCTAACTATGCATTATCGCTTGCCAAAAATTCTACACACAAACACCACAGAAGATCCGCCTAGAAGATGTCTTCATTGTTGATTTAAAGGAACTTATATGGATAGACAAAACCGCGCTGGCCTGAACTGGGTATGTCAAAACTTATAAACTCATACTCAGAAGTAAAGTTGTAATGCTTGTATTTTTGCAAAGAGGGGACATCATAGGGGGAATTACCTCCTTAGTAAGGCGTGTCATGAGTCCTATCACCTAAGTCAGGACAATTCCATCCAGTAGGTACTAAAATCTAATGTTTTCCTTCCAGTTTGGGCTCCTGCACTGCGTAGCCTGAGGGGATTACAATCCTTCCATGAAGGGTTTTAAGGTTTTTCTAATTTATACGCAAAATAGGCATCATCAGTTTTACCTGTGAACGAAGACATCGTGAAACCTAACCAACCTACCTAACCATGTCTGAGAGGTCTTCATAATGTCCTCAATATGAAGTTTGAAAACCGATACTTGGCCATGGCCAATGGACTATTGGACTTAGACCTTCCTCTTTCTACGAGGAGACTCGAGCTAAGCAGTGTGTTTCGTTGATGGGTTGTGATGGATACTCAGTACTCACTGCAGATGATCTGTGTAGAGCAAACTTGCAGTGTCTCCGGCTGGCCGTTGGCGTCGAGTATCTCTGTGCGGAACACCATCCGGCAGCGCGTGGACTTCTTCTTGCCGCGCGCCGCGTGCGCCGACCCGCCCAGCGTCTCACCGAAACGGTGCTCCACGTCCACGTTGCGCTCCTGAAATAGGGACAAACGGCATTTCATTTTCCCTTCTTCTGCTTTAATATTTTCTTCTTCTGCTTCTTCTTCTGCTAAACGACTTCAAAAAAAGAGAGGAGAACGTATCAATTTGACACGTATGTATGTAACATTATTGGATCTGCAAAATAATCACATATGATATAATCTATAAGGGCTTCCAAACAAATTTTCATAGGTGTACTTATGTATGTATGCTTGTCCGTGGATTCCACCGAAAAATTTAATTGGATCGTGACCATTCTCAGAGAGACTGACAGGCCAAGTCGGTTTTACTATCAATATTTTAGATTATCACTTGCTTCGATTTATATCCTAGCGCTTGGCAATCAGACCTGCTTTCAAAGGTAACGGAGAAACCAGATCGAATAGGTAATTCTTGGGAGCACTCTCCGAAATATATCCTGTAGAATACCAATACGCAGGTAACTTTGCGCTGATGTTCCAAGCTTTGGAGCTTCTGATTTATAGTAAGCTCAGGTATTTAAAGCAGACATTTTTGGGTATTGGGCAGTCAATAACGATTCACACCTTTAGCACTGAAAGACGTATTTCCGCACGCGGTAGCACAAGTGTGATTTTAAGGTAAAGACGTTGGCGTTTCGCTAGATTGCATGCGAAATGCTGCGATGTGCTGAAGGAGTCAGGGAATGAGATTTTGAAGTCGTTGGTAGAATGAAATGAGAGTTTGTAGTCGTTGATAGAATGGACTCGTCGTCATTCTTCCGACGAAAATGTTTTTCGTTACTATGCGTGATTATATGTAGAAAAACCATTCGTTTGTTGAGGATAAGCAATGGAGAAAATTAACAGGAGTCATTTACATATTCATGAGATTATAATATGTCGTCAAAGTAAGATATAGCCTTGATATACCTAATCTAGTTACGTAACAAGTAAACATGTTTACCTGCGAGCTCTTATCTTAAAATTCTAATTATGATTTTAAAAATAATTGTGACAAAGATTATTCATTTTTATATATCTCCGATATAAAAAAACATAGGTTATTATAACTGACCTTACACAGCAGTCCATGTCGTGCACATCGATTTAGAAAATTATGCTTATTAGGTATGTGTGACCCTGATTTATTTTCTTCAATTGCATACTCAAGTGAATTTAAATTCATCGCAATCAGAACTTGTATTTCTGCACTGTGCACAGTCTATATCTACAAGTATGTTACAGGTCAAGAACTAGTTAAGAGTATTTATGGACTTTTTGGCAGGAATCGGAAAGAGACAAGACGCTTGATGCATGTACCTACTGTGGCAAAATCGATGATGTAATTGCCTGTGCAAACTAGGAGAAGAGCGAAGAAATAGTGAACAAAATAGGAAGCATAACAGTAGAAAACATAATTCGTCATAAAATTGCAAAGCAATGATGAGGTCTAGGTTGGAACGCGCTTGCCTAGAAGATGCCTATTCACTCTTGCCTTGAAGGTACTTAAGATATATGTGGCAGGAAACACGTGCGCTGGGAGGGTGTTTCACACCCTAGCGGTTCGTATCAGATACGTTGAGCAAAAACGCTTCGTGCGAGCAGATTGGACGTCAACCACATAAGAGTGCCAACTCTGTTTGTTGCTCACTGTTCTATGGTAGAACGGAACCTACGTACAGACTACGGATGTACCTACGGATGTGCGAAGAACCTACTTATAAAAACCATAAAGTTGACCTTGGTCACGGCGTAAGTATATTATTCGTACACTGCTGGTGGACACCTAGCGGTATTCTCACATATGGTTGAGAGGTGAAGGTAAGCAACTGCATACGATATCCAAATATATTGATATGTCACCGTAAGATTGTAAAAACTGTTAGATTATAAACTAACTTGCGAAATTGTAAACTGTCGAAAGATAGTGAACCGTTCAATGTTCTGAGTGTAAATTTTTGAAATATTCATTGTATTTACGTTTTCTTGTCTGTTTCTTGTAGGTTTAGGTTAGGGCTCGACACAAATAATCAGGTAGTGCGCGGCCGCAGGCCGGGCACTTAGGCTTTATCGGTTTTAAATACCTAACAGATTATAATCTACCGAAAAATAATGCGTTAAATTGTAATCTTTCGACAGTTTGCAATTTCGTGAGTTAGATTATAATCTAACGGTTTTTACAATCTTACGGTGACAGATATATTTGTTTTTATGGCGATGATACAGAAGACAATACAGACAACGTCTGAGTTCACTGAAGAGGAACGAACCAGAGATTTATTAAGCATCTCAATCGGTCGAATACAGCGGTAATTTTCTTAGTAAAATTCTTATAGATACCGCTTCATTATAGCAGCATTGTTTGGAACAGATCTGATGGATATCGGAAAACTTTGTCCCGAGGCAGACACAATGCCCAGACGATGTCAACAGTGCACATCCTAGCCGTCACACGTACATTCCGATGTGTGTATTGTACGATACTTGGCACATTGACCCTAGATACGACAGCGGGGCAGATTGACGGGTCAAAGGGCGGTCTAAAATAGCCCCCCAGATAAACACGTGCTGCAATCGCACCGAAATGTGCCCATTTTATGTTATTGTCATGTTCAATGAGCCCAATTATGTAATTAAGTTACATACTCGTACATGCTATTAAGCTCCAGATTTTGAAGGTTTTTTTGGAGAAGTATGACCCCAAAGCGTTTCATATTTACCCCATTTACAATACCCATTAAATGGACATCTGACCTTGCAATGAGTATTGCAATGCTAATCTAGTGCCCTTTATGTAGCTGAGTTTCAATTCCTTCCTGGACTATACTTATGAGGCTGTTGAAGTCTCGCTCGACCAATCTATACTAATGTTATAAATGCGAAAGTTTGGATGGAAGGATGTTTGTTACTCAATCACGCCAGAACAGCTGAAAGAATCTGTATGAAATCTGGCAAAGAGATTATAGTCTGGAATAACACATAGGCTACTTTTTATACCGGAGATTTAAAGAGTTCCCGCGGGAATCAAAAACCTCAAACCACGCGGTAATTAGCTAGTATAGTATCTGAACCAGGGCCTTTGCACTTAGAACATTTTTCTGTTGTATGGGGATGTTAGTTCCACAACTCCCTAAAGGATGGCGCTCATGGCGCTTATCTTGTACTGAAAGTATGTATACTTAAAAGTCTGTGATCAGGGTCTGTGATGGCGTTGAAATAAGTGTTCGTTCATAAGCTTATGTTTTAGATAAATTAATGATTTTGCCATTTATATAAACACAAAGCTAATAATATATAAAACTTTTTTTTTGAGCAGAATATGAGTTATCTTAGATAATTTATAAAGATTTATCAGTTATAAATTAAGTTTAGTGGAATGAGTTAGAAGTTTAATGAAACATTTGTGTTTCAATTTCCAAACGTGGACAGCCGCCATTTTAAAGTTTGAAATTCGTCATTGACATTGACGATTTCTGGCATGCCGGATGCCGGGTGGACAATATTATTTTTTTGATAAATTCGTTATAATGTGAAACTATAATATTAGAGTGTGTATTAAGTGTGTACGATGTGAAAAATATGAAACTGTGGAATAATTGTTATACTTTATGTATAGTTTTTGTATTTGAGAATATAAGAGAAAATAATTAACATGCGTTTCATTTACTAACATCTGAACATCTTTACAGTTTGTGTTTATCGTATAATAATTTATCTTAATTATTACACGGTCACATAATTCTATAATTGCAGAATTAGGTGATCTTGTAATATAAAGATAAATTATTATACAATACACTTTGTAATATATTATAGTACACAGCATTGTGTTATGGTTATATAGTATATACATATTTTAGTTGGACAACTTCCCGATAGATGTCGCTGTACATGGAAAGTCGAGTAGCAACTCTATACCAGTATATTTAATGTACTCTGTGATCTGAACCATAATCCGTCAAAATGTTTATACGTATAGGTATGTATACTCATAATACTTATCTCAAATTAAAATTAAAAAGTAAAACATAAATTCGAAATTATTTATTTGCAGAAACATTTAAAAAAAATCATTAGTTTATATTATGATTTACCTAATAAATTAAAAAAAAATCATCTATTGTGTCCTGGCACTCCTGGCTAGTCCTCGGTTAAGTCTAATTTTAGGTAAAAATACAAAAGTTGGACAACTTTTTGCCCCATTTTGCAAACATAAGTTTTAACCATAATGTATACATATATTGGTTTGTACGCATATAATATCTTATAAATATACTATCCTATGCCGGGCCAGTCAGTTTTTTAACTATTTAATGAGTTATTTCCATTTTCTCAAATTTGATCGCCAAAGGACTGACGAGGGTGGCAGAGTACTGATTAAAACACATATTCGTTGGAAAAAAATTAGATTTATTATAAGTTGGAGTAATTGCAAATACAAATAGCTTAGAATCTAATAAAGGCACATTTCTAAAGAATTAAATCACATTGAACTTTGGGCATTTTCGTCGACAATTTGTCGTCGAGATATAAATTCTTTCTTTACGGCTGCATGGCGGCTAGCGTCATCTTCTAAAAATTCCTCAACCAATCTTTGCAACTGCATTTTGCGATTCTTGGTTCTTGGTTTTGAGAGGTTGTTTCGAGTTTTTTATAGGTCACTACTTTGTTTTTGAATCTCCATAGTTTATATTCCTCTACTACACTTCCAGATAAAGCTTGTTTAAATTCCCTTTTTTTATGGCTTTTAATTTTTTCGTAGTTTTCTTCTAGTTGAGTTTTCATGACTTCACCAAAAAGAGCTCTCTTTACTAATTCTTTCCTTTTATTTACATCCTCATGACATCCTCACTTATTTCTTCAAGTCTCGTTTTTGGCGTTTATTCAACAGATTTCCAGACCTTCTTTAACTTTCTTCTAATCCGTTTATACTTTTGACGTTCAGAATTTAATTTAGTTTTAAGATTTGTAATAATAGCACTCATTTTCTTTAATTGCTTGTTTCTGTCTTTTCTATGTCTTTGACTTCTCCTTCTAGCTTCTTTTGCTCTTTGATCTTCGTTAATGATGACAGGTCTATTCTCTACAAGGACCACTGGTGGCCCTTCTTCGAACTTCGAACTTCTTCTTCACTGGATGAAGGTGTATTCTGACGTAAAAAGTTGATTTGTGTTTTGGTTCAAAGTTAGCTTTTGCCTATACTGTAATGAATATTGTTTCCAATTTTTTCTAGTTATCCGTTGCTCTCGAGGTGTCATTTGTTTAATGGATTTTCTTTGACCTTTTTCTTTATTTTTAAGTACTGTAACCTTTGTTTCTCTTTGTATTCTGCTAATTCAAATTCAAATGTCTTTTTATTCAAATAAACTTTTACAAGTACTTTTGAATCGTCAAGTGAAGCTACCACTGGTTCGGAATGCCATTCCTACCGAGAAGAACCAGCAAGAAACTCGGTGGTTACTCTTTTTAAATAAATATTTCATTTACAATTATTATATCAATGTATACATAACTAACCGCTGTCATTGTATGTAATGTAATTGGGTCATTTTTAATTCTCAGCAAACGAGCTTTTTTGGCTTCTCTTTTATTTTTTAACACCTCTTCCCTCGATAATTTTTGTTTTTTTTTAGGCGGCGGCGTAATGTATATCGTCTGAAATGAGTAAAATAAATTATTTTATAATTTAATATAGTAGTAAAAAGATCTGAAATATATAGAACATCAGTTCCCTGGAAACAGGTCAGTCCTTTGTCGCAAGTTTAGGCAGCGGACTGACGGCAGCGGACTGATGATTTGGGCATTAATTTGAGGTTATAATTGAAACTAAATTATTTATCTATATGTTTAATTATTAAGATGATATATTTATACAAATCACATGAAATCATGCATAAATGAAAACAAAACATAGCCACTAAAGAAAATAAAGACTCACCAAAGTACTGAAAACTTGAGTGGATCAGCACAAACACACGCGGTAACAACGGCGCTAGCACTGGCGTCGTAGTGGCGGCTGCAGTCAATATGACGCCCTCTGCACCTAACTTCACTACCAACATTCAAACTGTGCACCGAGTTAATGAAAGTTCGCTAATATTTTGCTGGAATTTCAAATTTTAACTTGGCACAAAGGACTGATGGGTAAAAGAAATGACAAAGTTTGTTCATTTTAAAAAAATAGCTTTTTACAGATTCTGTTAATTAATCTGTGAAATATGATTTAAACATATACTAAAGAATATGTAGAAATAATAAGATTAACGATAAATACGGAATATTCTTTTATACAACCACTTCATTATGCGTTTTTGTGATTGTGACACGCCAAAGAACTGACGTTTTCAGTATTTATCGCATTATTTTACAAATTAGCTTTTAGAGTATGTAATTTAAATTGAGTGGATACATAAAAAGGATTTTAGAATTTCATAATATATTGTCACATAGCGAAGTGCATTAATATTTTCGTATTTATTGGCTGATGACAGCGAGTTACCTAACTTTTGTATTTTTACCCATATATCATAATACGGTCTCCGCGATACAGGTTCCCTAGTGCGGAGACCAAAGTTAAAGTAAATTGACTGTGAGCTGTTTATTGGTAATAAATATATTTTTGGAACGGAGTTCCTTATCGCGCGTTGCGAAAGGGGGCTAGACGGAAAAAATTAAGACCAAAAGTTGTAACGACACTTTTTGCTCAAGTTGTAAGCCGTGCGGCGTGCGCGTGTTTCTCTGTCTGTCTCTCTCTCTCTCTCATAGAAAGCAAACCAGTTATTTTCGATTCATCTTTCTATTTCGCATTGAACAATGTGGTGTCGCGACGATTATTTTTGTTGAGTGTATACAGGTTTTTTGTACATGTCACCGTAAGATTGTAAAAACCGTTAGATTATACTCTAACTCGCGAAAATGTAAATTGTCGAAAGATTGTGAACCGTTCAATGTTCTGAGTGCCAATTTTTAAAATATTCATTGTATTTACGTTTTTTTGTCTGTTTAATGTAGGTTTGGTTAGGGTTCAACATAAATAATCAGGTAAGGCACTTAGGTTTTATCGAGTTAATAAACTTAACAGATTACAATCGAACGGAAAATAATGCGTTAAATTGTAATCTTTCGACACTTTGCGATTTCGCGAGTTAGATTATAATCTAACGGTTTTTACAATCTTACGGTGACATACATAATAAATAAAAGATAATAAAAATAATTAATCCTGACAGTGTTTCTGCACAAGTTCGGGATATTGCCGATGAACTTCGTTCCATCCGGGTGTCCCTTGACACCTCTCAAGTTTTTATTTATTTTATTTTAATGTAGTGGCACAAACCTTGAGTATTCCGACGCAATCGCATGTGACCTGCCAATTCTTGCTGGGCTCGAGGTCTATCTCTATGACCACAGTGCCGTCCTCCTTCCGCTCCTTGCAAGGAGTGGAGTTCTTCCCGGACACGCGGCACGCCTGGTAAAACATATGTGGCGCCACGCGACCCGTGTCTGTTCCTATGAACACCTGCAATGAAAAATATGTATCTATACTAATATTATAAATGCGAAAGTTTGGATGGATGTGTGGATGGATGTTTGTTACTCAATCACGCCCGAACGGCTGAACGGATTTGGATGAAATTTGGCACAGAGATTAGTCTGGAATAACACATAGGCTTCTTTTTATCCCGGGATATTTAAGAAGAAAAAACCCTTTCGTCCACGCGGACGAAGTCGCGGGCATCAGCTAGTATGAAAATATGTAAAAAAGTCGCCAACCTAAACCCTTCTAGCTTTTTTTTTTTTTATAGGTTCACTTACAATATACATATTTAACACACAAATTATAACATTAAAAAAGTGACACAATCACTGATATGTACATCGATTAAAAGTGTACACAGCATTTATAAAAGCACATTTAGCTTTAGTTTTTAGATACTTAACGTAATTGATTATCACCATTGTTTTATAAGTTATTGGACGTTAATATGAGTACAGTGTACCTAATTTAAATAAACAAATATTAAATTAAATTGGAAAAAGGCTGAAAGGCCTATGAAGAAGAAAATGAATCATAACCAAAAGGTTATTAAGCTAAATAAAGGAATATTTTTTCACCTCCAACTTTTCCAAGTCATGCACGTTTTAAGAAAAATATCGCTTGCTTCAAACGGTGAAGGAAAACATCGTGAGGAAACTGCACGCCCGAGAGGTCTTCATAATGTTCTCAAAGGTGTGTGAAGTCCAATTTCGAATCGAAGTACCAATCCGCCCTTAGCCAGCGTGGCGGACTATGGTCAAGAGCCTACTCATTCCAAGAGGAGACTCGTGCCGAATCGACTAGTAAGTCGCGATGGGTTGTTAAGAGACAGAGAAATTAAGGTATAATAAACTATAAGCCTATACCTATCTTCACAACTAAGTTAAAAAAAAGCATTATTTATCCTCATATCCATCTATTCCGTATATATTACATTCTAGTAATAAGTAGCTGTATTGATATTTATTTATAATCATATTTTATATCACACTTTCTCAATGTCTATAAGTATCTTACTTATTTTCCTTCTGTAGCTTCAGTTTTCTTTGTAATGTGTTCTGTGCCCTAAGGTTGCCTGGAAGATATCGCTATATAAGCGATAAGGTAGCATGTTGTGCCTTGTCCAGTAGTTTATTGTTTTGTTCACTGTTTTGTTTTGGTGTAAAATAAAGTATATTTTACTTTACTCTACTTTACTTACCTGTAAAACAGCTGGTTTGTCGTAACCGTTTAATTTGACAACTGGGAATCCGTTCCCCGAATTATCTTTGACAGCCCCTCGACTACCTTCAGTCTGATATCTGGAATAGAACAAAATTTGTTTGTAGCTATATCTAATTAGAAATTCCAATCCATTTAATATTAAGAGGTATTCTGTAAAGTATTATTTCAATTAATCATAATACGGAGTCCATTTGTCGCTAGGCAGTAGGCGTAGTTGCTTGGCAACTAAGTAATAAAATTTAAAATGAAATACCGATATTATTAGTTCAGGTTTAAGACATTAATCTCGGAGTTAATAAATCCTGAGGTCTAGATGGTTATTGCTTGTTATGAACAAAAGTTCATTTCTTGTTTAACCCTCAGAGAGCAGCTTTAATTTGTCGATAGAAATGTTATATTGTTTTATACATTATATTATATTATACATTGTATAGTTTTAGTTCAATTTTAATTTTATGTTACTATGACTTTATTTAACTTTTTATTTGTATTTTTTATGGGTCTATTGCCTGAAAATAAACGATTTATTTTTATTATTTAGTACCGTCATAAGGTCACTATCATTACTACACAGAGACTTGCTGAATTTTTTGAAGATACTAGTTAAATAAAAAAGTAATTTTAAAAAAAAACAAAAAACCCGACTGCTTGGACACGAAAAAGTATAAAACAAGATGTGAATTTCATTATTATCAATTTACATAGTATAATACATTTAATGAAATAATGAACAAAATAATATAGCCAATTCAGTATTCTCACAGCTCACGTTTTATAATAATATTTTTCTCTCATAAATAATTTTGTAATTATTACGAATTATCAAGGCGCGTCGCACGTCCATTAGCTAATATTAACGTGCGACTGCGATAAATGACAATATTTATTAGGTACCTATTATGTAACAAAATTAATATGTACCAATTAAACAATTTATGAAAACGCGTCAAAATTTCTTAATTTAAGCTTCACAAGCATAAGCTTGCGAAGGTTAAATTAAGAAATTTTGCGTGCGAGCGTCCTGATGATGCTATCATCAGGACGCACGCACGCAATTGTCGTCAGTCGTGCGCGGTGCGGCTGTAGTTCGTTTTACCACAAGCACCCTAGTGATCAGTCCCCCTTCGACCCCAATAACCAAATCACTACCGACAATGCTCCCTACTTAGGGCTACACAGAAACACTAACCAAACACAGCGACTTCGCCGGCGGAGACGAGGACCCCGATATCTACGATATCCACGTCACCCGGACGTGGTCTTAACTCACGGCCTCGAGGGCATATGGACTAATCTAGTCCAACCGACCTCCCATTCATCCCAACGTCATCCTAAGCCGTGGTCCGAGCCTCACAGGAGGCGCCCTTAGGAGGACGTTGCCCCCCCGATGTCATCGAGCGTTAGAGCTCTTTTCTCGGCGACGCCTAGCGCTCGTCCAACCCCTCGGTGACGCTGTAGCGTCTAGTAGGGCCTATGCAGTATACTCAATCCGAAAAAAAAAAGATCAGTCCCCACCGCACCGCACCGCACTCCTCGCGGACGCGCTTCCCGCGAGTGATATTTGTAAAAGACGTTTATCCGCCTGAAGTGTTCTGTTGCATGATAAACTTTATTTCTATGATATCTCATAAGATATTCATCTAAATTGAATGGTGTAAAGTAAAATTTTTGTCTTAATTAAATACTTGAGATGAGTAAGATATTTTTTTGATAAGGAATTAACGATTATGTTGGTAAAAACACCTTCGCAAGTAAAGCACTGTTTTAGACCAAATTTGAAAATCATAAAAATGGTTATTGTGAGTCAACCTTAAAAGATAGTTATATACTACCGCGGACTTCTTTTTAGCACTTTTTAAGAGGAACGTTTCCACCATACATTGTTGTCGTGTAACTGTAACGATTTAGGCAGCGCACGCCACGTAAGCTCTCAGATGAGATGATTTTTTCCGACTTAACTCACATTATTGCAATTTTCGTAAGGTTCTCCAATTTTTGTGGAAATAAAATAGGCTATCTATTTTACTAGTTAATAATGTAGCTTTCTATAAGTGATATAATTGTTAAAATCAGTTGAGTGGTTTTTGAGATAATCCACCTAGTTTGATCCATATAGATGATATGAGTAGGAACTTTAAACATTTCCTTTGAAAGCTCGTAAATCCTAAATTATCATTTAAACGGAAAAATGGTTTATGGAACCTAGGTGTGATTTTTTACCCCACTTACCTATAACCTATCGAGTATGGACTTTCATTTATTAATTGGCTTCTAGTGGACGCCATTTTGTTTTTCTCAAATTCGGCCTCCGTAGTGACACTCGGAAGATTAAGATAAATCTAGTGGTGCAAGTATTATCAAAATCGGTTCAGCCGTTTTGTCGGTAGTGCGACACAAAGGAATACACTAAAAATGAACCTTTGTAACCTCGTAAATCCTAAATGATCATTAAAATGAGAAAATGATCAAGGGAACCTAACTATGATTTTGCAAGACCTATTCATCGATACCCCACTTGCCATATTCTAGCGACTTTTATTTTTTAATTTGTTACATTATGGCGTCTAGAGGCCGCCATTTTGTTTTTTCTCAAATTCGGCTTCCGTTATGACACTCGGAAGATTAAGATAAAGCTAGTGGTACAAGTATTATCAAAATCGGTTCAGCCGTTTTGTCTGTAGTGCGACACGAAGGAATACACTAAAAATGAGCCTTTGAAACCTCGTAAATCCTAAATGATCGTTAAAATGAGAAAATGATCAAGGAAACCTAACTAAACTCGCCGGCATATTTAGCGGAACATAAAAAAGTGTCCATAATTAAATAAATATGGTTTTATTTTAAAATCTACTTACTACACTTCTTTTGTTATTTAAAGTTTCATTTGTTTTACTTAAAATGAAATCACATTAAGAACAGATTTTGCGAGTAAAGGCTATTTGTGAAAATTTTTTGAACTTTTCATTTCATGTAACCGGGAAAAGTGAAATTTAATATTAAAATAACAATTAATTAAATTAGAAAAATGGTGATTAATATCGCGTATTTCCTCCACGTGCTCTTATTAAAGTTTCTACCCGTCTAGGCATACTGAGAATGATGTTATCGATGGTCTCCTGGGATAGTCTCCGCTATTCCTCGACTACGGCGATTCGCAGTTCTCCCACGTTGGCAGGAGCTGGAATTCTGGACTTAACTTTTCTTTTCAGCAAGTCCCAAACGTGCTCTCTATTGGGTTCATATCCGGTGATCTCGCCGGCCACTCCATAACAGTGATATTCATATCATTAAGATAAGCTTGAGTTACCCGAGCGGTATGCGGCCGAGCATTATCCTGCATAAAAACAAAATGAAAGAATAGAAGCAGTGCGGGGTGTAACCGTAAGTAAGCGTACGGTACGACGAAGGCTCGAAGAAGCTGGTTTGCGTTCATTTGTGCCCGCCAAGGCTCCAAAGCTCGAGGTAAATCATCGTAGAAACAGGTTAACTTTTACTCAGGAACATCGACTTTGGAACGCAGACCAATGGAGTAAGGTATTGTTTAGTGATGAGTGCAGAATTCTCTTAAATTAAATTGACGGCAGGCAAAGAATATACAGACGCAAAGGAGAACGATACATTCAGACAAATTTTGAAACTACAGTTGCATACGGTGGTGGATCAATAATGGTTTGGGCGGGCATTTGTTTGGGAGTTCGCACAGACTTGGTAGTGATTGACAGAGGGAGTCTGACTGCAGACCGCTATATCAGAGAAGTTTTAGAAGAAAATGTCGTACCGTTTACCCCATATATCGGTGAAGATTTTGTTTTTATGCAGGATAATGCTCGGCCGCATACCGCTCGGGTAACTCAAGCTTATCTTAATGATATGAATATCACTGTTATGGAGTGGCCGGCGAGATCACCGGATATGAACCCAATAGAGCACGTTTGGGACTTGCTGAAAAGAAAAGTTAAGTCCAGAATTCCAGCTCTTGCCAACGTGGGAGAACTGCGAATCGCCGTAGTTGAGGAATGGCGGAGACTATCCCAGGAGACCATCGATAACATCATTCTCAGTATGCCTAGACGGATAGAAACTTTAATAAGAGCACGTGGAGGAAATACGCGATATTAATCACTATTTTTCTAAATTAATTAATTGTTATTTTAATATTAAATTTCACTTTTCCCGGTTATATGAAAAGTTCAAAAATGTACCATTTTTCACAAATAGCCTTTACTCGCAAAATCTGTTCTTAATGTGATCTCATTTTAAGTAAAACAAATGAAACTTTAAATAACAAAAGAAGTGTAGTAAGTAGATTTTAAAATAAAACCATATTTTTTTAATTATGGACCTTTTTTTTATGTTCGCTAAATATGTCGGCGAGTTTATGATTTTGCAAGACCTATTCATCGATATCCCACTTGCCATATTCTATCGACTTTTATTTTTTAATTTGTTACATTATGGCTTCTAGAGGGCGCCACTTTGTTTTTTCTCAAATTCGGCTTCCACAGTGACACTCTAATGATATACTCGGCATAATCTGGTGCAAGAATCATCAAAATCGGTCCACGCGTTTAGGCTGTAGCTGTCCTGCAAGGAACAAACAAACATATATAGACTGATGAACACATAACCCTGTGCGTTCCGCAGTCGGGTAATAAATTAATCGTAACGAAATTCAATACATCTGAAATGTCATACAGGAATAATATTTGTGATAGACTCAATATATTTACGAAACTAGATGATCATAAACTTTATCTGACGAATAAATTTTACGGATTTTGTATTGGAATCCTGTAAAAAATTATTTGTCAAGGTTTATTTGACGATTGTGCAACCACGCAGACGGAATCTCATTCTCTCGCAAACTAAATCCTATATAAAAATATGTTTTTCATCATACCTATTCGAAAAACGAATATTGGCTTCAGAGGATAGCGGGAGCAAAATGTAATTTTTAGGCCCATGGGACTTTTCATTTCTCCGTTCTGATTGGTGCTTAAACGTATAGGTAATGTCCATACATAGTACGTTACGTACGAAAAAGCTAGGAGTATCAACTTGATACTCCTAGCTTTTTCTCATACGTAATGATGAAAAATAGTGTGTGTCACTCGGGGCCAAATTTTTGGTTCTCGGGCGGCGTATATTGAATTCCTCGCTACGCTCAGAATTTTACTTTAGAATCCTTCACTTCGCTCTGAATTCAAAATAGGGCCCTCGGGGAACAAAAATTTTCTTGGGCCCCATATAACACAAATAACTATTGTCTCTTTTTGGTGTCGCTTTTTCGTTTCATCGAATTTTCAAATCACAACGATTCTAAAAAAGTTTAACTTCAAAAATTTAAGCGACGAGTTCGAGCGCGTAGTGTGACCATGTGGTCTCGCGTACCTGGCTCTGTGCTGTGACTCCGGCTGGCACAGGATCTGCAGTTCCACGGTGCCGTCCCGGGACTTACAGGACAGCGGGGCGGACAGCCCCGGCGGGCCTGACTGTGACATGGCCGCCAGCGCCCTCCGCCGGGCCAGCGCCTGCGCTAGCTTTCCTCCATACTTCCCCCCGAATTTACCCCCCAATTTTCCCCCTAGTTTTCCCCCCGCAGCGTACTTGCTGGCCAACTTGCCGCTGCTTCCCAGATTGCCGCAGGATCTGTACGCGGGCTCTTGGAATCTTTTGCCCGGCGACTCGGTTGAACTTGGACTAGGTATGCTGCAGCCAGCTCTTATCCTGTTTGAAAAGAAACGTTCACAATAAAAAAAGATTTATAATAAATGCATAACTCGTAAGTTTATGGTACCTTAAAGGCCTGTTTGTTATAACCTTATAGCAAACAATTTGCTTTTTGGACCTTAAATGATACGGAGGCATTTATTATTAGAGGATATAATATTATTTTTTCATTTATTAGAGTATATTATGTCTATTTTATAAGTAATAGTGTCATTTTATGTCAACTAGTACCTGTAATTATAGTGTGTATTTTTATGTTCTTTTATTATATTAATATAATAAATAATAGGTAAGGAACGATTCGAAAATTAAAAGTAATATTAAAATCATTAAAAAAATAGGCACTAAAAAGGTTTGTTTAGTATTTTTAAAATATCGAATTGTTATCAGTTGCATGATAATGATAATATCGCAAAATCACGTAATTCTTATGTGTGGGTTAGTGGGCGCAATACAAAGCACGTGCATTCAATATTATGTTAGGTCAGCTACGTGCTAGGTCTGGCGACATAACATTTGACAAAGTATTCTTCTCTACTGAATAGTAGGCCTACTACTATTTCTGTGAGTAGTATCAGAGATACATAGCTCGTAGCTTTAGTTGTAAGATACCGTGGTTATTTATCACCATCACATCTAATACTTAAACGTGACGTTCAGAAGGTACTGTGTAGGTACCAATTTTGAATAAATATACTTTGAGTTTGAGTTTGATAGATTATCAGAATTTCCACCCGTCCCGAGCACTTTGCTTTAAGAAAGAGCAGGTTTGCTTTAAGAAAGTTTTGCTACTTAATATCTACCTATCTTTTAAATCCAAGTTCACACGATGATCGAGACATGGATTTAGAAAAAAATTCTAGGTCCATGGATCCAGAATTTAGAATTTGTACAGTACAAGTAGTACTTGTTACATTATTACTGTTTGTCATTATACCTATCTCATGAAACAAGAAGTATAATATCTATCATTTGACTCGTCACATGTCATTCGATTTAATCTGCGGATACGGACGCCATATTAGAAAATAGTTAGATAAATACGAGTGTTTGAACGATGGTAATTCTTTTTCTTCTGCCGGCAGACGATTATTGAATACTTTTGTGTTTAGATCGAATTTTGATTTAGAGCTTAACGATAGCAATCGTGGCCGGATCAAATGAATATTATCTTTAAGTTTAGCCAACTTTTATCTAATTACATTAAATCTCTCGTGGAACCTCTATACGTTTAACCATTTATTCGTGCAAGTTCCAACTAAGAGTAGAAATATATTTATTAAAAGTGTCTCATAAAGCCCTACTTGTGGATTGTCTCTAACATACTAGTAATAAGATTGGTTTAAAGACAATGTTATTATACATAAAATCAGACAATTATTTACGCTAAGACATATTTTTGCCAAGCAACAAGTATTATAATGTAATAAAGGAATAATTAATTATTAATAGAAACTGCAAGAATATCACTCGATAATTTTTTATTGATATGATCTGATAACGGAGCGGTGTGACTGCGTCAATCATACGCCTTAAAAAAATCACGTTCGGTTTGTAAGTCAACAATTTATTAATCCATACTATTAATATCATAAAATGCGAAAGGATGTCTGTAGTAAGCCCCCAGGTCAACCCACTACTGTTGTAGTCTTAATTGTTTTGATTGGCTGAATTTATAGTATTTTGGCTACGTCAATGGATTTTGGCCAATAGTGGAAGAATATTAACCAATCAGATGTGATTGCGATCACACTGCACTGTCGCTGTCATTTTTAGCCAATCGCCCTGCAGTATTTTTCATTGCCATTTTTTTCTAACAAAAACAAGGTAGTAGCTACCTATATTACGATAAAAATATGTCTTTTTTTTATTCAATAAAGGCTTGACCACAATCATACATGACGGGAAGTGATGATGCGGCCTAAGATGGGACGCGCTTGCCTAGAAGATGCCTATTCACTCTTGATTTAAAGATACCCGGATTGTAATTGGGAAACAGTTTCTGGTAGGGTATTCCAGGCCCCGTTTCGTACGTGTGGATGGAACGTCGACGACATAGGGGCGGAAACTCGCACGGAGTCTTGCGGTAAGTTGGTAAAAAGGTGGAGGAGGTTTAAGATGTGTATAATGAACGTGTTCGGGCCGCATTTTTCAAAAGTCTACACTGAGTCTTTCGCAATCAATCAATCAAATCGAAAATGTTACAATGTGCGAGAGAGAAGGATGTTTAAGACACTGCACCGCCTCTTCATAATAATTTTATTCTATCCACGCAGGCCTTAATTCTAAATCGATCCGAAAATTGACCAAGTATAAAATCTTACATTGGACATATCACGTTGGACATCACGTGTGGACAGGGCACCTAATCGTTTGTTTGGTAGGTACTAGTTTATACACATTATAGTGGTCGGTGCTATCTATGTATTTTATTATTATATTACTATCAGTTTGCTCCAAATAAATAGCTGTGTTAAACATAAGTAATCCACTTTGACCGATAAACTTCTTGGAATTAAACGGTAGACTGCCCAAAATCGTGGCTAGTTTGTTTGTTATTGTAAACGGGTAATAAAACTTGTGGGTTCTATTAATTGCGTAAATAATATGCCCGTAAATCTATCTCTAGTAAGTACCTATTTATTTAGTTACTAGCTCATGCCCGCGACTCTGTGGATTGAGATTTTTTGGTTCCCGCGGGAACTCTTTAATTTTCCGGGAAAACTTTTTAAAGTTGCCTATGAGTTATTTCAGATTATAATCTTTCTAAGCAGGATAGTACAATCAACATATAAATAAAACGTTTTACAAATTCTATGATATTCATAATATTCTATTAATTTGGTTGGCCTACACGCCGACTTTGAAAATATAATTTTAATATTACGAGCCTGGTATACAAATTATCATTTAACTTTGGAATTGAATTTATTCACGTGAGAGTAATTTGTAACTGTTTCTATTCACTCAGTTAACTTATTGTGTTGTTGCTAAGTTCCGCGATTCTCAGAACATCTATTGTTTTAGGATTTTATACAAAGAATAATTATTGTTTTTCCAATTTCACTAGTTACCTAAATAAAGTAGGAGGAAATAGGTATTGTGAACCATTGTGTTATTTGTAACTATTTTATCTCCCTCCCTCTCCTTATTTACCTTTTTTCAAATAGCCTCACGCTCTCTCGCTATGAAGCGTAAAAATGCGATCGAACGCTCGTTTACGATCAATCGAATTTGCTATGTAAAAACTTAGACTAAGTGTCTTACTTAGACTTGGGTCTAAAATAAACCCAAAAGCTCTTGATCTACCCATGATATGGGTATCAATTAAACGGGAAAATAAAATGACGTCACACTAAATTCAATATGGCGAACAAGAAAAGCTTGTTCTTCAAAATGGTTTTTTATTGATTCAAGACTAAGTCTCTGATATTTTTGAAGATTTAAGATTAATTTTTTCGTGAAAATCTCACATATATTTTAAATTACATATACATTGGTTTTAAAAACAAATACATTTACCTCTTCTATTCTATTATTTAAGAAAACCCAGACTTAAAGATACGAAGTAGGTAAGTATCTGTTATTTAGTCTATGCTCATTATATCTACCATCTGTGGAAGATCTCAGCTCCGGTGTAGTCACGTGACGAGTCGTATCGATCGCGTCCCACAACTAACCCCACGTGGCACCTACCTCAATGCTAAGTGGAGTGTGCTCTCAACTGGCTTTCATTACACCTTGTTGTATAAGCTCGTTTGTTTTTTTATTTAAAATGTTAATCTGAATTTTCTATTGTATTATCTATCTATTATTTTTATATATATAAAAATCAATTGCTGTTCGTTTGTCTCGCTAAAACTCGAGAACGGCTGGGCCGATTTAGTTGATTTTGGTTTTGAAATGTTTGTCGTAGTCCAGGGAAGGTTTAAACGGTGAGAAAATATGAAAAATTGCGAGGAAGATAGGGCAGGACATCGTCTGCCGGGCCCACTAGTTTTCAATAAATGCTTCTGTTTAGAATAAAATGTTTGTATACAGAATGTCATTAATTACAATTTTTCTTGACACAAACAAAAACTTGTATAATAGAATATAATTTGTTACTCAATATATTTGTGTATCAAATTTTTGCACAAAGGATCAGCTTGGCTGCCCAGCGCGGAAATGCCCAGCATTCTTGCCACCAATCCACGCGGGCATAATTAGGTTAGGCTAGCAAGCTTTAAGTTCTATTGTGTTGTTTTCAATAAATGTCATTTATTAATCTGAATATCCATATAAAGAAACTATAATACTGAACACAGCTTTAAATCTAGTTCTGTGCCTTTCCGCAGCCAGTACTATGAAAGGGTTAGCAATATTTATAATGCTGAAATTTAGTTTAGCTTAGACATTCTGCACTACAGAATCAGCCCCAATATCGAACGTTGAGATCTGTAATCGAATATATTGCGAAATTAAAATCTTTGCGACTTTAAATCAAGAGTGGACCCTAATGGACCAAAAGCTTTTGATTTAAAGTCACAAATTCATTACAACCGATTTTAATTTTAAACCTATCGTTTAGAGCGCTGGCTGTGAATGCATACTTACATGAAATTGAGCTCTAACATAATAATTTTAAGGTTCTTTTTACTTTGACGATAACGTGATCGAACGCTCAATACAATCGATCAAGTTTGCAATGTCAACACTTAGACTAAGGTACTAGGGTACAGTCCGTGTATATAAGTGTATAGTCCGTCAAACTTATCTGGCCTTTGTCCAAAATTGGAATGATTTTTTATGCCTTTTTAGTTTTTATTTAATTTTATTTTCCATATCTACTAGCGACACTATCACCGGTCAGATAAGCTTGTGGGATGGGACGTTGTCTTATTCAGATGGTTGGAAGTTCGATCCATACTTTTAACTTTTCAGAGTTATTTGCATTTGGAGCAATCATACCTATATAGTATAATCACTTGCTTTGACGGTGAAGCAAAACATCGCTAGGAAAACTTCATGCCTTAAAGGTCTTCATAGTGTTCTTAGTAGCGCGAAGTTTGCCATTCCGCACTTGGCCAGCGTTGTGAACTAAGGGTTAAAACCTTCTCATACTGTGAGGAGAAAGCTGAACACATGTACATTAGCACTGCAAAGTACAATTGACTAATGTCACTGTTTCGTGTCGAACAGGGGGCATACTACCATCGCTTAAATTCGTATTGTTTTAATATTGTTGACGTTCGTGTTTTAGAATTATAATCCTTATTTTAAGGACGTCAAGGTACGTGACATATAACTTGTATTAATAACCATGTATGTTATATTTATCCAAGCCTTTATCGCGGTTAGTTAAAGTAACTATTAAAATATAAAGACGTTGCGTCCGCAATATTGCCGTCTGGAAAGATTTTGAGTCACATTTTATATTTATCAGCCAATTAGCCCTATTCGGAGGAACCAGAACTAATCTACATTTAAATCTTTCTTTCTATTTGAGTAAGATAACAAGACAAAGCAAAGACGTGCCGCCAAACGATTAAGCATTCCGGTATGGTACCGTGCAGAAACGGGGTAAGGTTGATTGGGGGTAAGTCAGAATGGTTTTTTGATGAGATACATAGTTTTGGTTCCAAACTGTTGTAAATTATAGGGTTTTATGTTAAATGCTTATAATTTTGTTTTGAATGAAAAAGTATTGTAGGTACACATTATTTCCCTAGAGCCCTGACAGAAATCATTTTTGTTTGATTTAAAAAAAGGTTTCACTTCAGAAAAAAAATGCAGGGGAAAGATGGACGTACACAGTACAGTACGTACGTACTACAATGGGGTAAGATTGATATAGTGACTAGAATCGTATTAATATAACTGCAATACTCTTTACAGATTATCCCATCTTAGACTGCATCATCACTTATCAGTCAGGTACGAGATCGCATTGAAGGGCTAACTTGTAGTGGATAAAGTACAAAAAGAGAAACAAAGCACAGCCCCAGGAAGAAGTTATCAAATTTTTGAAAAATTTGTAGATATTAAAACCTCCTTTCCTACTCTCCTAGTAGGTATACAATATATAAATTTATCGTACCTATGAAGAGAGAGAATATTTCTTTAATTTAAAGACTTGACCAAAACAGGCATTTTGGCTAAATATTTCAAAATTGTTTATCCACTCTAATGAGTTAGCAACTCTTTTTTTCGTTAATAACGAAGAAGTCACGCGTACCTTATTCACCGACCAATTTTGTTGTTAATTGCTGTATGTGATAGAGAATAAGCCAGCAGAGCTCGTTTTCTGCACATCGGATAGCCGATAGGTACTAGTAAGTAGAAACACTCGATAACCATTTTAGTCATACTTTATTAGCAATTTACACACAAACACTAATCTTTTGACATTCATCCACCGATCTCCCGCCAAAAACGCCTCCAATCGCCTGTCACGGTCGAGAGCGCTGTAGAGGGGAATCAGACCATAGATGGACCATAGATAGTTCCGTCAATTTCAGTCTAACAGTACCTACTACTTTTTTTTATCCACTACAAGTTAGCCCCTTTATTTGTCCACTTATATAATAAGTACTTATACAAGATACATTAAAGAAGAACGGAAACAAAAGTTAGCGATCTCACCTGATTGTAAGTGATGGTGCAGTCTAAAATGGTAACGGGCTAACCTGTTAGGGGCATGGCAGTTATATTAAACCCATACCTTTATTGGGTTTCTACACGGCACTAGCCAGACCAGATAAAATTCAGAAATTATAAATTGACCCTGCCGGAGATCGAGCCCGGGACCTCCGCACCTTAAGGTAACAGCGCTCAACACTGCGACTACCTACTCTAAAGCGGATAGTAAGAATTAAGAAACAGAGACCTAATTGTCGAAGCAAATCGTAATAATTTGACAGCTTAAAACGTATTACTCGAACTGTTTAAGGAGTTCATTAGTACATGATTTTTGACGTGCAGGCAGGCAACTCCTTAAACAGGTCGAATTATACGTTACGATTACGATTTCCTTACACAATCGGGGGGCATAACTTTTAATGCACTTAGTTTTGGTTCGAAGTATCCAGGTCGAGGTCGAGGACGAATAATTTTGAAAAAAATAAAAGTTCAGAAAAACGTACGCGGGAATGGGTAGCGTGGCGGACGCAGCGTCAAGCGGGGCGGGAGCGGGGGCGGGGGCGGGCGCGGCGGGCGACGCGAACGCGTACGCGTCGTTAGCGTCGTCGCACTCTAGTTTGACGCCCGCATCGACCTCGCGCCGCCGCTTCGAGCCGGGCGCTTCCCACTCGTCGGCTGGCTCGGACAATCTGCGCACACGCGACACTCTGTTCAGATTTCCCACCTTCTGGGAAGGACATGGGAAAGTGAATCAATTAAGAGGCCATAACGAAACAAAAATATGATTAATTAACATTTATTCACTGCGATGTACCTACAGTGAGAAAGACGTAATAATAAAGCGATGGTTTATTATTACGACGTATCTGATACGAACCGCTAGGGTGTGGAACACCCTCCCAGCGCACGTGTTTCCTGCCACTTATAACTTAAGCACCTTCAAGGCAAGAGTGAATAGGCATCTTCTAGGCAAGCGCATACCAACCTTGACCTCATCATTGCTATGCACTAAGCATGATTGTCGTCAAGCGCAAGCCTATCACGCAATAAAAAAATATGGTGGTAGAATCGTGACGCGGAAGCAAATTATCAAATTATATAGTTTTAATATGGGCTCTTAAATTTGATGTGAACCACAGTATTTCCTGCCATGATATTATATACATACTTTTGAATACTATGTAAGCGTATAACAAGAATATATTTTAAGCCTAGCACGCCCCAACTTAAACCATATTGCGTTCTTTAATAAAATAAATATAAGGTGCCAAAACTATATGGATGTCTGAATCTTCTAGGAGGAATGGAAAATGTGTCACATTTTTTAATTGAAGTGAAAACTTCTTTAGCCGCGGTGAGCACTTTTTGGTACGAAGTAAAAATGCGGATTCGCGTCATGCTCGCAAACAGCGATATGCTCGCGAACAGCGACATGCTCGCCTTGTTACGCAGACAAAAGGTCTTAAATATAAATATACTAGTATACTACATTTGAAATTAAACTTTAGTGCCTAAGTGTTAAAGTTTATATTCGTTTTGACTTGTATCGGACCTATGACAGCCAATTTTTTTTGAAGTACAATCGCACTCCCGCCCGCCTTACGAATGTGAACACGCAGTTTTGAATTTCTATATTTTGAAAGTTGAAATTGTTAACTATAGAGCACCGGTGAACGGTATTTATGTACTACTTGTATTATACTCGTATATCCGTGCAATAGGCACAGTCGTAAAAAAGTGAGAAATTAAAAATCAAAGACCATATAAAACTATAGCGGGTCTATCATTATCAGCATCATGATGATGTTATATCAATGAAAATTCAGGCTTTGAAATGGAATGAAATGAAAATGAAAATCTACTTTATTGTACACCCACCATACATAAAACATTTAAACAATTACAAGATATTATGAAAAACTGTACAATAGGCGGCCTTATCGCTGAGAAGCGATCTCTTCCAGGCAACCTAGAAAAGGAAATAAATAAAAGAAACTCTTTTATTATGTAGGAAACTTATAAAATGTTATAGGATTTTTGGCAGTTTCACCAAACAGGGCAAGATCGAGTCAGCTAGTATAGATAATTAATATTTAAATTGATTCAATGCATTCAAATGAAGATCATCATAACAATATGTGAAAATATATAAGTATGAACGTTCAATACGTTCGTTCAACCTCAATCAAGAGATCCAAACGCAATGACGCAAGTTGCAAAGTGATAATAATCCTTTAACTGGAACTCGTTTATCGCGTGACGCGTTGTCTTCACAGTCACACTTCCCCGTCGCATCAAATGCGGCATTTTTGGGCTAACTAAATATTATTTCATAGCCTGCCATCTTAATAAACAACAACCAAATTTTTGAACGAGAGTACGCTCCTTGAAATCCTATCACATCATCACAAAATCTAACAGTATGAAGCTAGACGAAGACGAAGACTGCATTTGAAATGTGGGCCCCAAGAAGGATATTCAAGATTTCGTGGAATCAATTAGGTACGTAGACACAATTTCTATTATCTAATCATTACAAAGGACATGACCAGTAATTGCCCTCCGATTCGGGACAATGCACAGGATTTCCGTTTTTACAGTAAGGTTTAAAAATTCAAAACGAAATTGTTATGGATTTATTATTCCAAATAAGGTCAGGGTTCAAATGACAAAAATAATAGTACGTTTATTGTTTAAATCTTGAGCGTCCGCTTTCCTCTTTAAGCACTACTCCATTTTGACGTTCCATTATATCCATGCCTAATAATAATCTTGTAACCCTACATGAATACCATTTAAGTACCTTAGTCATTATATTATGAATGATTTATTTTTGATCAATTAAATAGTAATGAAAAGGAAATGTATGTTTTGTTTATAATTATTTTTATTTTTTGACAAGTCTCAAACTAATAGATCGAACAAAGCATTTTGAAATACTGCGTTTAAAGGAACGCCCTTTCACATTGCATATGCCGCCATCTGTGGTCGAATAGTTGAACTGGAACGCCCTTTCACATTGTATATGCTGCCATCTGTGGTCGAATAGTTGAACTTGTTAACTAAAAGTAGTGAGCAATACTTAAAAATATTTTCTAGACTCACCACATGTATTGTGGTGAGTCTAGCGCTATCTAGTGTGGGAAAGCAGTTTTTGGTGAAACTTTTTTTATTTATTTTCTCAGTTTTCAGAGCCTTCAGACTCCTGAAACTTTTTTATCTGAAAACTATAAAATATAACAATTACGATAATAAAGAAATAATACTTGAAAATATTTTTTTAGACTCGCTCAACACAATAAATAGCGCCATCTAGTGTGGGAAAGCAGTCTTTTGGTGAAACTTTTTTTGTTCATTTTCGCAGTTTTCCGAGCCTTCAGACTCCTGAAACTTTTTTATCTGAAAACAGTGAAATATTACAATTACAATAATAAAGAAATCATTGCTGAACATTGATTTTTGACACCTAGGCAAGCTGCCATAGTTCCACCGGTCAAGTCCTTTTGCGAGATATTTCACAGCGCACCTGATCTGGTGACAAAAGGGCTGGCTCATTTTTTGCGCAGAGGATCAGCCTGGCTCTCCAGCGCGGAAATGCAGCCATTCTACGCGGGCATTATTTATGAATGTATAAGATAAGGGTCGCTAGCTTAAGTTTTATTGGATTGATTTCAATAATGATTTTGAACGAAAATATACTCCAATGCTGAGGTAAATAGAAAAATGTAACTGAAATCTAATGATAACTGTCGTACAGAGAAAGTTGCATTTTTCGGGCATTATTATCAAAATACTGTCAATTTTCGCCTTTTTACTGTCCGATTTCAGTCAAAACTCCATCCACCCTATATCCAAGGATACCTATTGTACGGGAGCAGGTGATATGGCTCGACCGTAACAAAGGATGATCATCCTCCGAGCGGGTGTTGTGCTCGGGGACCACTGGTCCGACCGTTCATCTTTGGAGGTCATATATATAGCGTAATTCAGAGAACGCTTCGTAATCGTGAGTTGGGCTCTTCGTGGTCGCGTGAATCGTACTAGTAATGCCATCTATTGGATTATGTGCGGACTACGAAGACCGCCACACTATTATATAATAATTATAACTATTACTCAATACTTATAATCGCAAACTCTACCGGAACAAGCAGACATTATAAATGGCACCACTCTTATCGGGAAAGCGTACATAATTTTTGAATGATATCTATAACGCGAAGGTCACGTGTGCGTATATTTAACGCTACGAGTGTAAATATAGCTATAGAATCAGTTGAAACTATACTATTTGAGAGAGATGATTATAAACAAGATAAAGTGAATGGTTGGATTCTAGAGTTCTACGGAGCTTAGTCATAAATATTCAAAACTGAATGAGCAAATCTCCATCAATTAAATAGAGAAACTTCAATTTATAACAAAAAATCACTAGGACTATGGAATAAATCTTCGAAATCTGAATCGAACTTGAATTAACATAGCTCTCCATGATAACAAGCAATCAAACTAGTTGTCCTTATTGGAAATAAAGAAGGGAAGTAATAAACAAAATGTTATAACAGTTGTCGTGATAAATAATTCCATGTTAACAGTTTCTATCACCACAGCAGATAGTATAGAGGTTGCATCTGTTACGAGCGACGACGGTAGCGGATGACTCACGGATGTTACGTGCCGAAAATAGGAATTAGCACGTGCATCGGTACTCGGTACTACAGCCCGCGGCATGTGCCGGCAGATGCGAATCTCGCCTTCTTGTGAACTAGACATTGAATGGATTCTTGCAGAAAACCTCGGGAGCTCCGATGCGAGCAACGATGAATAAATACAGCTTATTATTATAATTAATGTAATTTACCTACTTGACTGTGCAAAGAACGACACAATATAGTACGACATAGCTAGAAAATATGTTTTGTCTCACGATGAATACCAATTTTTTTTAAGTCAAATAAAAATAAAAGGTTTCATAACCATGCATGTTCTAGGCAGGAAAAAAATATTTCGAAATGCTTTTAACCATAAAACTTAATTTTTATAATTTACTATACCGTATTTTTATTAATTTTATCATATTAATTTTCAGTGTTTTTTAACGGACCTTAGCTATGTTTTAAAATTCTCATTATCGTTTTATTTCGTTGTTTTAACTACTAAGTGCTACTTTACTAGCTCAGTGATCTAAAGGGGATCTGGGCATCCGACTCAGAGACTAGAAGTTGCTAGAAATAGCCACTCATCCTTGCTTTGTATGTATTTCCGTGTTCCATCAATCCAATCTTTGCTCTTCTCACATACTATCTCATTATCATTTCGTACCCGTAGTATCTCCTTATTCAGGACTTGAAACTACAATTTTGTAGATATGAGCCATTTTCAGTGTTAAATCCTGTTAACTTAATTGTCACAGAGGCTTGTTAATGTTCGCAATTACACAATGGGTTCAGCAGGTGAACATTTTCACACGTTCCCCATTGGTTAGCGACTTCCGCGTTAAGGTTGATCAACATTGGCATCCGTTTGTCTTCAAGGCATTCATAAAGAGCTGATATTTGTGACACTCGAACTTTAACTCTTATTCATGTAGGACAACTTATGTCGTTTAAGCTCGTTCCGAAAACAAACTACTGAAAAGAGCCGGCTATAAACTCAGTAGGTATTCTGTCCAAAATCCAAAACAAAAGTGTGTTTATGTAACAATTTACTAATAGGAAGTTAGCTGTTTACTTTCACGCCACTTTGGCACTGAGTAATTTATCAAATTTTGTAATAGACTCCGTCGAGTCTGAAAACAATTATGCTTTCAGATTTTGTGTAATGTGCTATCTTTATCAGTGATAAATGTAAAAATTATTTCGGAACTTTGTACGATTGTCAACAACAACAAGAATGTGTATTATGTCACATGTACGGTGGATAAGTCTATTATGCTTCACGAATAAACTAAAGCTAATTTCGGTTAATCTAGATTCTCTCAATTTTTTAATGTTATTTATTTTCAGACTTTGGAAACAGGGTTACTTCTTGAAAACTAGTTAATGTGACACTGTGAATCAACCCCTGCTTAGATTTCGATAGAAATTTCTCTTTGCTTCACAGAAATATATTAATCGATTTACCTTAAAAGCCACGATTTTTTCTTAACTCGGATCATATTTCTTGCTATATTTGTCACTGATATATTTTGCATTTTCGAATCGAACACCACCAATTCACCATTCAAAAATTGTCTTCTTCTTATCATTCTTCCAATATAACTTTAACCGCCAATTATTTGAAATTTATGTCAGGATAATGCTATGTAATTTTTATTACTCAATTGTCGCGACCCTTTAACAACATCAAACACATGACTGATGTGCCAATTCCCCAAATGTGCGAGTTACCTGAGTAGCCAAAGTGTTTCATATCAGTGATGTAATGAGTTTATATTAGCAGTTATGAGTTCAGTCGGTCTGTAGTTTGTCAGATTGGTTAGTTCATCGGCCCGGCCGACTTTATCAACTTCCGTATGGTAATTGTGGTGTTTGGAGATCAAGAACATTTTGATACCAAAGAGTTCTGATTTCGTGCTTCTTTAGACGACCATTAGAGATAAAATCATGAGTGATTGAGTTAGTTAAATGCTCGAAGGTGATTATTTATGGATTGACGGAGCAAAGAATTATCCAAATATTTGTTAGGCAAACATTAATCATCGCAAGACTTTAGACTTGCCGTCTGCTAAGACATGTCAGTAACTATTTTAGCAATACATAATTTTTCTCTGTGGCAATACATAATTTTTTTCTTTTTCAGTACAAGTGAATTTTATTAATATGCGTTATTATAATATTTCCTTAAAGTTTCCTGGGACATCGTTATCTCAAATGAGCCTTTATAGATATGTAGTTTTCCTTTTCATCATGACTTCCGGTGTTTGTTATGATAGTAAATACATAATTAAGTATATCATGACTATAATATGATTGGTTGTTAGATACATTTTATATTTCTTAAATAATAAAACATCAATAATCATTAGAAACATGTCCAACTTCAGAATAGTCCTGACTCCTGACTTATGTATCAAAAATTACAGTTCGCAAGATTTCCTTCGTGAAATAAATTATTTCTTTTAATTTCCTTTAGAAACGGTAACAACAACTATGGGACAAGTTATATAGGTAAACTCCATAGATTAATTATATTTACCTGTCATTAGTAAATATCATTGCTTTATCAGAATTCTGTGCAGTATCAATAATCTATAATTTATTCTCAATATTATAATAAGAACATCTAGCAAATATTTATAAATTTTGAAGTAGGTATTGTCTTATCAAGCACCTGCTTAACCTTGCCTTACGTAATACTTGAACTGTCCACTTAAAATACTTATCTTGATAACTGCTCATTGGAATGAAATTACCTATTACGTCGTTTCGAGGGATCGTATGATACGTAGGTACAATTATCTCCTCTATGCCTTCTACGGTCTCCCTAACATTCTTTTGGTATTATAAATGGAAATCTATTTTCTATTTAATATGTACACTTAGATTAAGTTTTTGATATTGTTAACTGAGCGAATTTTGTGACACCTTAAAGTTATATTTATCCACCAACTAGCGGGAAAAACTTATTTCCCGCGACTTCGTCCGCGTGAAATAAGTTTTTTAATTTTCCGAGATAAAAACTAGCCTATGTCACTCGGTCGTCACTATACCCATGGAAAAAATCACGTCAATCCGTTGATCTATTGCGACGTGATTGAAGGACAAACCAACCAACGAACACACTTTCGCATTTATTACATTAGTATGAGATGTCATCTAGTAAGCAAGCTAAATCAATAAATTTTATCTCTTGTATGCATCTACAGAAACTAATATATGTTTGAAGTGTTGCTGTTTAAGTCTATATAAGTTATGAATTATATCCATTTGAATTCCAAGCGATCGTTTTTTTTGTTAATCATTTGTATTCCATACACATTTAAAGTTATGGTTTAACTTAAAACTAAATTATGATAGACAAAGCAGAAGCAAATTGTGTGACTTAATTTGTGTCAGTACAGGAAAATTAATAGCTTATAGTCTTTATATTAAAGTAATGCTTAAGTATGTAGTACTTGAAATATATTCTATGTTATAGTATACTTTTATTCTATAGGAATAAAGCCGAATTAATAAAATAATGCATTGTATAACAGATATAAAAGTCGTATTAATAAAATATTGCATAATGTATAACCTAAATTAGCACTTGACTTATTTACGACCACGATAACGTATCTATTAATTTTATTTGATAATGGACGCGTAAAAAATAAATACGTACGTAAATAACATAAAATTACATAAATTATTAAATAGATTGATCCGACTGAAGCTAAGGTTTAAGCTAAAAGAGACATATTGAGTTAGACCGAATGTTCGACCAAAATTAGTTGGTTAGCCCATTAGATAAGATGACCTAAAAACTGGCCCGTGATAATAAGCCAACATCAGCTAAGAACAGGATCTCAAGTATCGCTCAATCTATGCTTAGCACAGATCGAAACATACTTCAGAACCTGTTGTCAGCTGACGTCGGTTTATCAATACGGATGTAAGATGCGTATGTTAAGATGCTATAGTGAAGTAGAAACTCGAGTAAGGCCCGCTTGCAGAAACGCCGGGTTATCCTTTTAACCCAGAGTTAGCTGCTACTTTGACAGAATTCGTATTATCGTATGTATTCTTGCAGGCTTAGCATGCGCACAACGAGATATCTCGCGACGAGAAAAAGAGATGTTGTCGTTGCAGGCTAAATTTTCGTTTAGCCTAACATGTACAAAGTGCGGTAAAACTATAATCATAAGAAAGAAATAGATGTAAAGATCGTAGATTAAAATACCACAGATAAGAAATATTACTTTTATCTCTACTTTTGACGTAACGAGATAAGTAATCATGTCAGTTTCGGTAGACAAATAGAGACAACGGGTAGACATAATTTTACTCGTTAATGAAATAACTAGAAGTTTAATTCGCTATAATCCGCCACAGTAGGTAAATCTATGTGGAACGGTGTGTATCTCGCACTTGTAGCTTGCAATATTCACCACATATTCACACAAATCTTCCAAATTATTTTCAACATACGTTACACTCCAACACCGGAGCATCTTCAAGAGATGTTGACTCGACAATTCACGATTGTAAAGTGAGTGACTTTACAATCGTGTATGGTCGTGCATCGTGGCGGATTATAAACTTCGAATTCTTTCATTATCATGAACTTCCGCAAAGTAGTTAACGCCTGCTTCTATCCAATTAAATTTGACTCGTTGTGCTCATGCTATCCCTACTGGGCTTAACCAACGACTATTCTGTGGTTAAACGTAACCCGGCGTCTCTGCAAGCGGGCCTAAGAAAGCGTACACGAGTCAGAACCTCACCTGTGGACGGGATCTGGGCCGAGGCCGCTGTCGTTACTGTTCTCGCAGGCGTCTGGTGGCCGCACGTGGCTGTGCGCGTAGTGGCCCAGTTTACCGAACTTCCCGAGGTGGGCGTTCTTCCCGGGGTGGACCATCTTCCCGGCGTGGAGCATTTTCCCCGGGAGCGCCCGCTTATGCGGCGCGCGCATCACCTTCCTGTGTACCCGGGCGCTCATTGTGGCGGACGTGGACATGGTCATTTTCATGCCTGTCGACAAACATTAAGTGTTAGATCGACCTTGAAGGTTTAATGGTGGGCACAAAGCTGAGCTGTAGATTCTGGGTGGTATCACAGGTAAACATATTCTCATGTACAACTGTATGTTAAATGTTGGTCTGTGTCACCATTGTGGAATAAAGATATTTTCTTTCCTTCTTTCAAGCAGATATACAGTCCCACAAACTTATCTGATCCTGGTGCCCACAACTGGAACTAATTTTTATGACTGTTGACTGTAGTTTTTGTTTTTATATTTATTAGCAACTTTAAATGCGATAACAGCGACGGTGTCACCGGGTCAGAATCAAAAAGTTTGTGGAACTATAAAGCGCGACAAAGACGTCTGTATGGCGTCTGTATTGTACGTGTTCCAGGTTTTTATTCTTTGATGCTTCAACAGTTATATAACAATCACAGATAATATAACAGGGCAGAATTCGGTTAATTGTTAATGACCCTAAATATTAAAAAAAACGACGATATCCCGGGCGAAATGGCCAGCCATGCGGTCTTACGAGTAGGAAGGTCTTTCGATTCTAAGCAGAAAAAAAATGTAATTTGTAATCGTAATAATATTTAAGAAACATGCAGAACGTTTTTTATGAGTATATCTACGTCATTATTTATGCAAAGCATGCTAAATAGATTGGTTTGCTATATTATTTATAATTTATGCCGTTACTATACATATATAACATACAAAACATTACTTTGTTATTAAATTTATGTAATACGTATCATATCATGAACTAAAAATTTTATAAGCCCATGAGACATGTTATTTAAGCATGTTTTATATTACGCGTATAAATTATGTTACACGATCTACATGCACTTTTAGACTCAGGTTAAGTATATAAAAATATAGAGAAAATAGTATAATATATTATGAGAGTAATATGAAACAAAAGTATAACAGCAAGTAACATAATCTGTAAGGCCACTATTAGTATATCCTGCAATATAGTACAGGAGGCGTCTAGTCTGTTATTATCGTTATTGAGTTTTCGAATAATAACTATACGGAGTATATTATGCCTGTGTTTCTTCCCGGTTTTTCTTAGTAGAAAACCCTTAACCCTTAGATTCCGAACTGGTGGTAAAGTCTTGCGACTCATCATAAGTGGCACAAGTTGTCCTACATGAAATAAATAAATCATTTAATTTCATACTTATACTCATTGAAAATTAACATTTCTTTGCAAATATATAAATAAGTACTGCAGGTTGCAATCTATAGAAACACATTTTAATCGTTTATATAGTTCAGATGTTTTATTGACAGGAACTTCGAATTTGGATATGATTTCACCTAGGTATTGCCAAATACTTGAAACTATGCTTATGAAGGCTACAACAAGCATAAAGTGCAACTGAGGCGCGGAAAGACCTCAACTGTACCACTTAACGTCACACTTCAGGATCAGGATTTCAGTCTACAATTCACCATCTTTACTAATAATATAAATGTGAAAGTTTGGATGGATGGATGGATGTATGGATGGATGGATGAATAGATGTTTGTTAATCACGCCAGAACGGCTGATCCGGATCTTTATGAAATTTGGCACAGGTATAGATTATAGTCTGGAATAATACATAAAGTATTTTTTATCCAGGTATATTAAAGAGTTCCCGCGGGAATCAAAAACTTCAATTCACGCGGACGAAGTCGTAGGCATCTGCTAGTCATCATCATCATTTACACTCATGGCTTATGGGCCACGGGTCTCCTATCAGAAGGGCTTAGGCCATTACCGCTGTCAAGTACGGGTCGGCAGACTTCACACATAAAATATTTGAAAAAAAAAATCATCAAAATTATGAACTGCTCTCGGGCATGCAGGTTTCCTTATGACGTTTTCCTTTACCGGTACAAGTTTCCTTTACAAGTGATAGAAACGCACATATCAACAAAAAGATAGAGGAGTTACGATTAACTTTCTTTTACAGGTAGGCAAATCTAGACTGCGAAAAATCATCTGAATGATTGCTTACTTCCAGCCTGGCGACTGGTTTTAATCATCTTAAAAATCTTAATCATCTTAATAGGTTATTACCGCTTTACTATGGTTACTACCGACACAATCACTTTTGAGCCAGGTTTTTTTGAGCAATTAGCATTCAAAGGAGAAATTCGTGTCGCGTTCCTGCATATTTTAAATATGATAATAACTATTGTAATTCGTTACACAAATGACGTACCAATTAAATTCACATCGTTCACCTACAGCTACGTTAAAAAGGATATTCGTAGCTGTATCACGCGTCAGTTACTGTCAAGTTGGTGAATGAACTAGAAGTTCAATTCGCTATAGTCCGCTACAGTAGACAAATCTGTGTGGTACAGTGCGTGTCTTTCACCTGCAGCATGCGACACCCACCACCCAGCAATTCGCACAGGCACAACACCACACCACACAAATCCTCCAAATCACTCTCAAAGTACGTTTCACTCCGACACCGGAGCATCTTCAGGAGATGTTGACTCAACAATGCACGATTGTGAAGTGCAAGTTGCAAGTTCCGGCTTATATACCTTTTTGGCATTGCTCATACTGAAGCCCCGCTCCCTCCCCTATTACTGTATAAATTGAGTAAAGGTGAATTTGATACGTTTATTTGTTCATTTAGCAATTCAAATCCTTTATTATTGTGTTTAATTATTTCTAATTGCTCCCAAACGCACATTCGAAACCCTTTATTACATTTATGCAGGATTTCATATGAATGGTTATTGCCCACCTCATGTCCACTGTCCAAAAGATGTTTAGCGAAGTGGGACCTTTATGGTTGATCGTTCCTATAAGCAGACATATGTTCCTTATAGCGCGTCTCAAAATTGCGTCCAGTTTGACCAACATATGTGGCACCACATTCAGGACACTCAAGCTTATAAACACCCGATTTTTGATGATTCTTTAATTTATCTTTTCCATTGCAAATCCTCCGAAGTGTATTATTTGTCCGGAACGCGACATGCACATCATATGATCTGAGCGTCTTTGCAATGCGCTCAGATATAGGTAGGTCCAAAATACGTCAAACTGGCTTTATATTTACTAATTTTATCCGATGTAGCCATGTAAAGATCTTTTCTAATTTGTATTGACTGCTGTTTTTTAATTATATTATTAACAATATTCTGATTGTATCCATTTGAATGTGCGATTTGGTATATAACCTCTAATTCTTTCCTATAGTCCTCTTTTGACAGTGGAATGGACAATAACCTGTGTACATAGCTATGGAATGCTGCGAGTTTATGTTGCCAAGGATGACAAGACGATGCGGGTATAGTTGTGTCAGTAAATGTAGGCTTGCGATAAATTTTAAACTCATGTTTATTATTAACCCGGGATATAGTCAAGTCAAGGAAATTCAAAGATTTGCTCTGTTCTAATTCTGACTTAAACTTAATTTTTGGGTGCAATCTATTAAGTTTTTTAACGAATACATCCAGTTGTCTCACTGTCCCCGTCCAGCATATGATTATATCATCTACGTATCTGTAGTAGTAGAAAATACTGTTCTCATTCACTATGTGTTTATTCTCAAAGTTATCCATGAACATTTCAGCCATTAGAGGGCTTAGAGGAGAACCCATAGCTAGCCCCTCTTTTTGATGGTAAAAATGATCATTAAATTTAAAATAATTCTGCCCCATACAAATTTGCGTTAACTCAATTAATTCTGATATTTCATTAGGGTGTAACCGTTTAATTTCTAGCAATCCCTTTAAAATTTCTAAAGTTTCACCCACTGGTACATTAGTAAATAAACTTTCTACATCCAATGATAACAGCATACATTGGACAGGTAAAATCAGATCTTTTATATTCGTGACCAAGTGGCTGCTATTTTTAAGAGAAAATTTGGGCATAAATGATGTTTTTGATTTAATTATGTCATTTAACTCCTTTGCCAGTTCATATGCTGGTGCACCAATATACGAAACCACTGGTCGTATTGGAATATTGTCTTTGTGAATTTTAGGCAAGCCGTACAATGTTGGGGCATAGGTATTCATCAAAATTACCCTTTGTTTTGATGCATTTTTTGGAAATATATATTCAGATTTATTAACAGCTAATCTAACCATTCATATGAAATCCTGCATAAATGTAATAAAGTGTTTCGAATGTGCGTTTGGGAGCAATTAGAAATAATTAAACACAATAATAAAGGATTTGAATTGCTAAATGAACAAATAAACGTATCAAATCCAACTTTACTCAATTTATACAGTAATAGGGGAGGGGGCGGGGCTTCAGTATGAGCAATGCCAAAAAGGTATATAAGCCGGAACTTGCGATACGATAGTCACTGACTGAAGGTCAACGTGGCAAAGACTCAGGCGATATCCATCGGGCGGGCAGCCCCGCCACCCCCGGTGTCGCTATTGGGAGAGACCGTCGAATGGTCCCCGACGGCTAAATACCTGGGGGTGACCATCGACAGGAAACTCTCGATGCAACCCCACGTGAAAAACGTGATCGCGCAGACGCGCGCCGCTCGAAGCCTTCTCCGCCCTGTGTTGGCATCCCACCTACCGCTCCGCGCGAAGCTGTGCGTCTACAAGGCGTACATCCGCACGCGACTCACCTACGCAGCCCCAGCCTGGTTCGCACTGGTTAGCGAGTCGGGCCGAAAGTCGCTGCGGGCGCAGCAGTCGCTGGCGTTACGCACCATCTCCGGAGCACCACGCTACGTACGCAATCAGGTCATCTCCAGGGACCTGCGCATGGAGAGCCTCGACAACCACGTCCACCGCCTGAGCACCGCTATGTTCGCGCGCGCCGACGGAGCGCGATGCCAGCATCTGCGAGGTATCGCGCCATACCATCGACGACCGCCGGATGTAAGAGGACTGCCAAGAGACCTTGTCTCACAATGGATATGATCGCTTCCTCGCCGCTGGCTGATGGGCGCCCGTCAGAACCTCACTGATGGGCTCGACCTCGCTGAGCGGCGGGCGCAAGCCCACCATGGATTTACCACTCCGCCATAGTTTCGCTGATCGCTCGCGATAATCACCGCGGGCTCGATCGCACTATGGCGTGACACACGGTTATGACGCCACGGACCAGTGGTCCCACCCAGTGCCCCGTCAGTAGTTGCAGGCGGCGTTGCTACCACTGGAGAGGGCCATCGCCCTGAACAGTAACCCCGAGACCCGAAAGAGTCTGCGAGGACGACCAACGAGACGACGAGACGACGATAGTCACTTCACAATCGTGCATTGTCGAGTCAACATCTGAAGATGCTCCGGTGTCGGAGTGAAACGTACGTTGAGAGTGATTTGGAGGATTTGTGTGGTGCGGTGTTGTGCCTGTGCGAATTGCTGGGTGGTGTGTGTCGCATGCTGCAGGTGAAAGACACGCACTGTACCACACAGATTTGTCTACTGTAGCGGACTATAGCGAATTAAACTTCTAGTTCATTCACTATCATGGACTTCCGCAAAGTAACGCCTGCTTCTATTCAATACTGTCAAGTTGTTTTTAAATAGCCGCTATTAGGTAACTATAATAAAATAAAAATGTCTGCCGGCTGTCAGGCGACAAGCTACCGTTTGCGTATAAAGAGCCTCTTCAGCAATCATTTTTTTCGAAACCGAAGGAACCTTCAAAAGCTCGATGTGCATTCTTTACTCGCAGAGACGTAATCGTTTTTGAAGTTAAAATTTTTAACCGTTAGATAAAGAGTTTACTCAGATGTTTTTTCGAACGGAAGTAACGTTAGCTTTATTAATTCAAAATGGCTACTAACAGAACTGCTGCTTTAAGATTGCCATATTTTATCAAAGTTAACTGAACCAAGTACCTACTTAGTTAGTGTCAAACATAAGTCAAAGATTACAAGCTTAAGGGCCGCTTGTACAAGGACATTTAGACTGATTTAGTTAAATTTTGGCAAATGCATAAAAGGTATTGTGATTGCCAAAAAGGGGCAGCATTAAAATATTAAACTAAATATTAAACTTAAGAGCCCTTGTGCAAGTGGGCCTTAGGTATGTTTAATAATTACCTACTAAATGGCAAGTATTATAGAAAACATTTTGCCCAAAGACATTTCCAATATTATAATAATAATAATACCTTATATTGCCACATACCCTATCATTGAAATTTTTGACAATACGAACACAGAACCAATGCAAAAGAATAATGTATCATTGTAATCATATGACATGAGCGCTGTATAGTTATATTACTTAAGATGTTATTATGGATTTTGTTATATTACAAACGGTTAACATGTACCCAGACTCCTAGCAATGTTTTTTAGCATGCTTTTCTATATTTGACATACTACAATGTTATATAATGTGGACCGGCTCTAACAAAAATAGCGTAACATAAACAGACACGTAAAGTATTTATAGTACGGATATGCAAAGAATAGAAGCAAATAAAAATACACCTTCACTGCCGACAACTAACTAAACAAATCGTTAAAAGTGCACTTTAATGCCAATATTGTATTCATAAACTTTATTTCCGAGAATTCCAGTATGTAGACAAAACAGGAAAGGTGGATCACTCAGCCTTCATACATTTTTGGGCTAATTTTGAAAGTGCCGCCCAACTAAAATAAACTTATAATTAGTGTAATTGAGTACCTTCTTTGCTACGGATTTTTAAATTTTCTTTATTCCCTTTTTTTAATGCACGTGAGACTAAACACTCAAGTGACTGACTATACACCACTTTATTTAACAGTTTTGATAAAACAAAACTTGATCTTCTTTTATACGACCTCCCTTGCGCATCTGGCACGTGCGCAGTACAAATCGCGTCCCGTATCGGTGTTCGTTACCGATATAATATTATAACTAATCACGACCGAACCCTCCTACGAGAAGAAATTTTTTATATTAATTTTGAATTTTATATATTTATTAAGTTAACCCTTTGATCTCACCCGTAGTAAGGTAAGGAGGTATGGTTGTTATATTAAAACCCATACTTAGTACCTACTTACGAAGTTAAATTCTGTCACGTAATTTTTGGAGTTTACCTACCTCCTTTACAATCGATATTCATATATAAGCCCCATAACAATTTATGGGGAGTAAAATCAAACTTTATCCGTAACGTTATTGACTCAATGTTTCCATGGTAACACTTACAATTTCGCGAGTTAGATTATAATCTAACGCAGTGGTTCTCAAACTTTTTTGGTGACGGAACCCTTTTGGGAAGCAAACTACTTGATGGAACTATACAATAAAACAATAGTTTTTAAAAGTGTATTCTTTATTAACAAGCATAATAAAAGTACAATGTTACAGTTAGGTACTAATTATTACTTACTTTACCACATCGCAAATACAATAATAGAATATATTCTATCAAAAAAGAAAAAATCTAACTAATGGGAGGTATGAAACTGTTTTTTATTTTTCATCAATTGGTTGATATCAGGTTTGATAGAAGACCGTTGAAGTCTCATATCATGTTCGGCGTCCAGTCTATTCCGATATTTTGTTTTCGTGGCTGCATAGGTTGAGAATCCTGTTTGGCACAAATATGTTGTTGGGAACGGGAGAAGAATATTCAGAGCCATTTTGCCAAGCATTGGATATTCATCACGGATTTTGCACCAAAAATCGTTGAGAGGCGTCGTTTTGAACAGTGACTCCATACTTGTGTCTGATGACATTTCTAAAAGAGATTCATATATCTCGTTTGACATACTTACTTTCGGGCTTTTGCAAGTTGGGTAAAAAAGGATTATGAATTTCAGCCCCGGATCTAGGGGGGGGGGGGGCAAGCCGGGGCCCATGCCCCGGGCGGCACCCATACTCAGGGCGGCACCCATACCTCGAGCGGCAAATTCAAACTTGTAAGCTCAACACACACACACACAAATCATCATTAACTTTGACCACTGTGACGTCCAGTACTTTAAGGACAATAAGTTAATGAAATAAATTCTTTTTCGCGGGGCTATAAAGAGGAAAGATTTGTCTGTTTGTTTGTAATGGATAAACTCAATAACTACTCGACCGATTTTAAAAATTATTTCACTTATAGATAGCTACTTTATCAGCGAGTGACAGGCTATCTTTTATTTACAAAAAATTACAGAAAAATCATTACGAAAATTGCAATGAAGTGAATGAAGTCGGAAAAAATCCTCTCATCTGAGTGCTTTCGTGGCGTCCGCTGCGTAAATAGTAAAAGTTACACGAAAGCAATGTAATGTGGAATTGTTCCCCTCAAAAAGTTCTAACAAAAAGTCCGCGATAGCTTCTTTTAAAGTTTTCTCACAATAACCATTTTTATGATTTTATAATTTACAAAAAAGCTTTACTTTCGAAAGTGTTTTTACTGACATTGTATTAATCCTTATCAAAATAAAATGGTTGGGCATCTCAAGTATTTAATATAAACCAAATACACTCTTTACACCTTAAATATCTTATATAGATAGATAAATATCTTAGAAGATATCATAGAAATAGGGGCGGCCGGCAGGGTGGAGATACCACAGTGCTAATGTAAAACCTGATGTGCTGACTGTTGCCCAATGTCGACTGGCTATTATTGGGTATGAACTATTATGATGATTAGTGCTACACGTGGCAAGCTGGGGCGGAGCGCTAGATAAAATACAGATAAAGAACAATATTTACTTAAAACTGCGAAATATATAAAACTAAACATTAAATTCAAAAGAATAAAAAAAAAATGATTTAATTTTATTGGCCGCAATTTTTTTTTTATAAAAAAATAAGATGGTAATTAATAGTAAATTACTGCAGCGGCCAGCAAAACAGGCATTGAAGGAAGAACGTGTAAATGTGGGCCGAGGCGACGCTGTTGAATAAAAACTTCTTTGACATAATGTTGTAGACCGAAAACTTTAGAAAAATAATGTAACCTAGGTAACGTTGTTGTTATAAAATGGTGTAAAAATGATGTGTACTTATAAAAATACATTCATGCATAAAATATAGAATATGTTTCAATAAAATTAATAATCCACTGTAGACAACCACTCTGTTCAAGAGACGCCTCGGCCCGCATTTGCACGTTCGTCCATCAATGCCTAGTTGTGGCCAAGGCTTGTATAGTACTTTTCTCAAATAATGCGCGGAAATTAAAACTAAGTAGTACCTAGACAGAACTTTTTATTTAAAAATATTTTTCTTACAATTTTGGCTGTAACAAGTTTTCTATTATGGCTCTTGCCGCCTCTTGAATTTCAGATGGCGTTAAAGTAAGTTCATCTCACTCATTGTCTTCACTTGAACTCATTTTGTCAAATACATTTCAAAATCAATGACAAAGAACAACGAACAACAATAATTTTTCCCGCGTTATAGCGTTCATTTGTTTTTTTTTTTCAATAAACAGCTTTCTATTTGCAAGCTAGTTCGAAATTTAAATAAAACCTTTGATAAGTTACCTCCTCGGTTGCCATGTTTCGGAGTAAAAGATCGTTCCGTTTTTAAATTAAACGACAGATATGAATTTACTATGTAATTTATTTGGCCGCTAAACCACGACAGATATGGATTTTCATACAACTTTTGCCGGCCGCTGCTCGCATGTATTTGGCCAATACGGCAAGTTCTATTTATCTCGAAGAAGGTTGTCAAAATAATGCTCAAATTTCCAAGCATGTTTGAGAAAAATATCTATTGAGAAGTTATGAAATCAAATTAGTATTGTTAGACTGAAATTGGCGGATCTATCTATGGTCCATCTATGGTCTGATTTCCTCTACAGCGCCCTCGACCGTGACGGGCGATTGGAGCGGTGGAGAGGGAGAGCGGGATGTAATGGTGGGATATAATAATCTATATTGGAATGTCCAACGATGGCTGTACAGTGTTTGTGTGTAAATTGCTAATAAAGTATGATTAAAATAGTTATCGAGTGTTTATATCTATTAGTATGTATGTAGACAACCTGAAGCAAACTACAAGTTTCTATCACTAATAGAAACATAAAAAAAATTAAGAAAAGTGCTGACGCGAGCATTTCGGCCGCGCGCTGATAAACAAAAGGCAGCTATAACTCAGCAAAAAATCAATATTTTGATATACCTACGAGGACAAAAATTGTCCGGATAGAAAAAAAAATTGAATTTTAATTAAAAATAAACTGAAAATCAGTTTTTTAAATTAAAAAATAGCACATATAAAAAAATGGTACACATGAGAATCAAAAGTAAAATATAGGCAGGCGGGGGCGGCATTTTTCAGTTTTTGCCCCGCCTCGAAAAAATTGAAGATCCGGGGCTGTTATGAATCCATGAATTCAGTTTCATTTTTGTATTCTGTTCTTCGGGAAAATACTTTTCAAAAGATGCGCGCATCGAACTGAGATATTGGACCAATTCTTCAAACACATCATCTTGAAACATTTCTGAGCCGTTATCGCTAACAAACTCACTGAGTGACTTAAAGCTTTCTATTTCTTTCTTACCAACGCAAATAATCCAAAAATCTAATTTTCTTTTGAAGGCAGTTATTTTGTTATAGGCCTGAAACACTGTTGTCTGTTTACCTTGCAATGATAAATTCAATTCGTTCAGTTTTTGAAAGATATCCGCCATAAAAGACAATCGGAACAACTAAGTTTTATCATACAAACGGTCCTTCAAATTAAAAGAAGTATCTGCTGAAAGAAACATTTGTAACTCGGCTCTAAGTTCAAATAGCCTTGTTAAAGTTTTACCCCGAGACAGCCATCGCACTTCTGTATGGAGCAGCAGTGTTTTATGTTTGCTGCCATAATCTTCATACAATAATGAAAACAATCGGGATTGTAGTGGTCGTGATTTGATAAAATTATTTTGACCGCTTCATCCATAACTTATTTTAGATTTGATGGCATTTGCTTCATCGCAAGTGCTTGTCTATGCAGAATACAATGGCTGGAACTACAATTAGGCGCTTTATTTTTTATTCGTGACACTGTTCCTGCTGTTTTACCTGTCATCGCCTTGGCCCCATCTGTGCAAATGTCAATGCAATTGTCCCAACTGAGATTATTTTCTTCAAAAAATATATTTATTTTATTAAAAATTTCTTCCCCGGTAGTGTTTGTGAGCAGCGGTGAACACATAAGCATGTCTTCTTCAAAAGAACTTTCGGATATCTCACGATAACCAGCAAGATAGCCAAACCAGCGACATCAGTCGACTCGTCCATTTGCAAGGCGAATCGTGTTTTTTGTAGACGTGTAACTAGTTATTGTTTGACGTAGCTTGCCAGATCATGGATTCACCGTGAAACAGTATCGTTTGATAGTGGCACAGTAGAAAGATGCTTTGCAGATTTTTCATCGAGCATACATTTTGTTATGTCTAATACACATGGCTTTATTAAATTCTCAGCGATAGTGTGCGCTTCACCTGCTTGTGTAACGCGATAGCTAACAGGGCCTTTGCACTTAGAACATTTTTCTGTTGTATGGGGATGTTAGTTCCACAACTCCCTAAAGGATGGCGCTCATGGCGCTTATCTTGTACTGAAAGTATGTATACTTAAAAGTCTGTGATCAGGGTCTGTGATGGCGCTGAAATAAGTGTTCGTTCAGAAGCTTATGTTTTAGATAAATTAATGATTTTGCCATTTATATAGACACAAAGCTTATTATATATAGATTATATATAAAACTATTTTTTTGAGCAGAATATGAGTTATCTTAGATAATTTATAAAGATTTATCTGTTATAAATTTAGTTAAGTAGAATGAGTTAGAATTTTAATGAAACATTTGTGTTTTAATTTCCAAACGTGGACAGCCGCCATTTTAAAGTTTGAAATTCGACATTGACATTGACGTTTTTTGGCATGTCGGATGCCGGGTGGACAAAATTATTATTTTTTGATAAATTCGTTACAATGTGAAACTATATTAATAGAGTGTGTATTAAGTGTGTACGATGTGAAAAACATGAAACTGAACTGTGGAATAATTGTTATGCTTTATGTATATTTTTTGTAATTGAGAATATAAGAGAAAATAATCAACATGCGTTTCATTTACTAACATCTGAACATCTTTACAGTTTGTGTTTATCGTATAATAATTTATCTTAATTATTACAAGGTCACATAATTCTACATATAGTTGCAGAATTAGGTGATCTTGTAATAATTAAGATAAATTATTATACAAAATACACTTTGTAATATATAGTACTAAAGCATTGTGTTTTGGTTATATATATACATATTTTAGTTGGACAACTTCCCGATAGATGTCGCTGTACATTGAAAGTCGAGTAGCAACTCTATACCAGTATATATAATGTACTCTGTGATAGCTAACTAAATATGATGCCTCCGTGGCCTTTTCGTTGATAGTTTGTGTTACATGCATCATATTTTTTTGACTGTCCAATAACTGATCTTTTTTACGAACAAACAATTCTTTATTCTTGTCTTTAGACTCGGGATGTACAGTTTCTAAATGTCGGCGCAATTTGGCAGGTGCCATGGAACTATTAGGAAGCAGTTTACTACATAGCATGCAAAGAGGTGAGCCGTTAGAATCAAAAAATCCGAAACTGATATATGATTCATCATACTTCCTTTTTTTCGTCTTTGAAACCGTCGAGCTTGACGTCGTGGCATCATCGTTTGGATCGGTGATTGCTATATTCTCCGCGCGTTTCTTCTTTTGAACATTCAGCGTCATTAGAAGATGTTGTTGCAACACGTTTAACACCTTTAAGCCAACGTTCCATTCTTCTTTATTTATAATGTTACACGTTAGGATGGTGGGGTCTAAATAATGCACAATCGTTACTGACGAGGCGCGACGCGCGATCGCCGCTTTTATACTTAGTCCTAGACTCGATCTCGAATATTCTCGAAAATACTCGAGTCGGCGCCTTTGATACACAAAAAGCAAAAATAAAAAGAGATATAAACAATAAACAATAATAAACAAAAATAAAAATTGCGTTGTAAACAATCTCGACTTTATTTTTTGAAGTTAGAGTCGAAAGTCGCTTGTTGACAACTATAGCGTCTAATTCAGAGGCGGTTTTTATCAAAGGAACTGCGCGCGCCCAAGTATTATACAAGTATACATGTTGATACCAAACTTATGAGATATTGTACCAGGTAACACATGTTTCTACAAATACAAATAGATAAATAAATAAATATACCTACGCGCGGCCGCGGAGTCAAAACGTTCGACCAGAGAGAGGTGTTTTGATTTTTTTTCTAAATTCTTGCGGAACCCCTACAGAGGTATCGCGGAACCCTAGGGTTCCGCGGAACACACTTAGAGTATAGCTGATCTAACGGTTTTTACAATCTTACGGTGACATATATATTCTAAAATCGTTCGTAAAGAGTAAACTCCAGTCGTGCGTCGGGGATGACACACACAATATATTTTTTCCAGACCAGGCTCGAGCGTTTTAACTGCCATAAAGAACTAAAGCAATAAAAATAACATTTTCATTTCCACATCGGATAAGATTATTAAATGAATGCTCTCGTAGCCATACAAATTACAATGTAATACGAGCGTCCTGCGTAATGTGCGTCAAACGTCTTAATTGAAGGCCATTATCACAAATTGCTCTAATAAGTAGGCACTGGTCGTGCTATGAAGCTTTCCTTACACGATCCGGTTTCATTCCGCCACGGTTTCTACACACTGAAATATTCCGATCAAATTCAGTATCCTTATCCTTGTTCTTTTTTTGCTTTGTATCTAACTTTAAGAAATAGTTTTAACTCTCTCAACAATTTGTTGAAAAAAATTCCATACTAATATTATAAATTAGAAAGTGTGTCTGTCTGTCTGTCCGTCTGTAATAGTTGACAACGGTACGTAGCACATAATACTCTTAACTAACGTAAGCTAACTCCGCGCTGTGCTTGGGGAATTGCGATCGTTACACTGTAGCTGCCTCCCTATCTTAATTTTTAAAACTGTTTACTGTATTTTCAATTACTTACAAGTCTTAATAATTATTTCATTAAAATTCCATACTAATATTATAAATTAGAAAGTGTGTCTGTCTGTCTGTCCGTCTGTAATAGTTGACAACGGTACGTAGCACATAATACTCTTAACTAACGTAACCTAACTCCGCGCTGTGCTCATACAGAATGGAGTTGACATGTACTTATACTTAAGATGTTGGAAAATATGCTGACGTATTGAAGTATGGATTTTCGGGGGCGGGGAAAAGAGATAATATTGAGAAATGGCATGACTCTGACTTATCAACGACGCCCACCCTTAGACCCAGCAAGCTGAAATTTTGCTCAGAAGTTCCATAAACAACGCAGATAAGAAATAAAGATGAATTTTCGAAATACTAACGGGAGCGAAGGTGCTGTCGGTCACTAGTTCATAAATAAAATCGACACGCGATTTCTAAAGTTTGTATCCGAATCGGATTGCAACCGAACCGTGCAATCGGAACATAAGTGGTATTGTTTCGAGCAGTCAAGGGAAGAGTTGTGAAGTAGTGATTTCGGAATGACTAACGTTCAACGTTACTCAATTAACGAACATTTACATAGGAATGTCTTTATTTAGTGTATTGGAAGATTTTCTTCCAGGTCATTCACATTGAAATTAAAGTAATTTAAGACGATTTTCATAAATTATTTTAAGATCTTTTAAGACGCAATATCATAATTATTTGAAAGAATGCATAATAGACCGTGTGGCCGAGAAAAAGTAAAAACAGACCAGTAGCCCTATTATACATATAATCGAAATTTGCATGACCTCCATCATCATTCATTTTGAACACTGATGTCTTAACGTGGGAGGGCCCGGGTTCGACCCCCGGCACAGTCATTTTGAGAATTTATAATTTCTGAATTTTCTCTGGCCTGGCCTGGTGGGAGGCTTCGGCCGTGGCTAGTTACCACCCTACCGGCAAAGACGCACCGTCAAGCGATTTAGCGATCCGGTACGATGCCGTGTAGAAACCGACGAGGGGAATGGGTTTAATATTTAAACTGCCATACTCCTAACAGGTTTTTCTTTTTTTTTATCATAATCCTCTGATGTGGCAGTCAGAGACCTTTTAAACTTATTAAGAAAAACAACGGTTATATTTGAAGATATTACATTAATAGTTTTATATTATCATGTATATACCTAAATTCATATTATTTCATATATTCTTATCTACTCCTAACAGGTTAGGCCGCTACCATCTTAAACCGCATCATCACTTACAATGAGGTGAGAACGCAATTCGCAGTCTAGGGCTAAGTTGTAGTGGAATAAAATAAAATAAAAAAAACTCTTTGTTACATCAGTCTCCATGGATGAGATTATGGTGGTTTTACTGCGACAGCCGACAATGAATTTGGCTAATAGCAGAGGAGTGCTATATGTTTATAACCAATCAAAGGTGATTGTGATTTGGGAATTGCGATCGTTACACTGTAGCTGCCTCCCTATCTTAATTTTTAAAACTGTTTACTGTATTTTCAATTACTTACAAGTCTTAATAATTATTTCATTAAAATTCCATATAATTATCGTGTTGCTCATTAAAAAGTATTAATTCTTATAATTAAGAAAGTATTTAGGTTATCATATTTTATTTATCAAAACTATTAGTGAGAAACAAATACATATAAACAGCGGGCACGGGTCATACGCATCGCTTAGAGTTGTCGTACTAATAGATAGAGGCAGCGATGTCCCACGACATCAGAGACTGAAAAACTGATTCATAAGGGCTACAGAAATATAAGTGTTAGAGAATGAAAGTGTAACAGAATCGAAGCTTCCCCTTGTTGGCCCGTATTCAAATTTGAATCTAAGGTGAAAGCACCGATGGTTGCAGTTGTTTTAAGAAAAACATGGCCATGTTGTGTCAGTGTGTGTAAAGTCCAATGAAGTGAGAAGAACGCGTTGTCACACACGTGCAGCTTGTTAGGGCATGTACCTATTAGGGTTACAGATAAAAACACTTATTAACAGAAATAAACGGTTACAGATTGATTGGGTTACAGTATCGTTTCTGTTTCCGTTACAAGTGTTTCTGTTTCATAACAGTTTAAAAAAATAGTGTGTAAACCCCTTATTTCGGTTACTGTTTCAGTCCTTACACGACATGCTTACAGCTAATCAGCTCCCGGCTTTGTAAGATAATCGTAATGCGAATCGTTTGTCAAACGATCACGATAATTCGACCTGTTAAAAGAGTTCGTAGATGCCTGCACGGTTTTTGTAGCTTGATTAGAAGAGATGATTGAGCTCCATCTCCAAATTATATTCAAGGACCCCGAAATATACACATCGCGTTAGGAGAATTCATGGAATAAATTAATGAAAATAAGGCACAAGAATAATTTCTCAGGTTCTAATTGGATGGATAGAGCCTGAGATTTACGCCTCTAATGTTACCATTTCTCTGGGTGACGCACTACTTAAGACGATGTCATACACAAAGTACACAATGGATCGAGTTCGTTACCCTGCACTGGTCTGACGTCTAGACGTACACTCTAGCCAAATAGAAATTCACTTTCCAGTAAACAAACATATATTTAGGGCTTGCTATTTTACCAACGATTTTTTGCTGTTTTATTAATTTTTTTTTTAATGAAATGAAATTTATTTTCTTAATATGGGTGGTTAAGAAAGTTCTTAAAATTTAAGAGAACCTTCATATTTTACTGACACTTCAGCATGCTTGCAGTAGCACTTCAGCATATATTTTTTAATAGAGTTAAATCAAAACCATAATTGAGACACCTGGAGGCTTACTTACAGTACTATACCATCGCTTAAATCAGTATTATTTTAATATGGTTTCGACCATGATGCCCCTAAAATAAATAATAATTTTGAAACAAAAGTGTTTTTTATTATCCAATACAAGTTAGCCCTTGACTGCGATCTCACCCGATGGTAAGTGATGATGCAGTCTAAGGTGGTAGCAGGCTAACCTGTTAGGGTGTTAGGGATGGTAGTAAGTCCCCGGTATATCCTATATATAAAATAAAAATTGAGTATTGGCAACACTTGGCAACAATCATGCCTTATAGAAAGCAATGAAGAGTTCTACGTTGGAACTTGGAGCGTGGTATAGCTGATTCCCGCGACTTTGTCCGCGTGGATTGAGGTTTTTTCGCGGGAGATCTTTAATTTTCTGGGACATTGTAGTAGTATGACCATATGTTTACCAGACTGTAACCTATCTTTGTGCCAAATTTCATCCAGATCCGTTCAGCCGTTCTCGCGTGATTGATTTACAAACATCCATATCCATCAAAACTTTCGCATTTATAATATTAAGTATAGATACTCTTGCCTATTGATAAATTAATTTTGATTCTCTCGCTTTTCATTATGTTTTTCTTCCAGAAGTTTCTTTAAGAGGTCTATGGTCACTTATCGGTCGAACACAACGTCTCAGAATTTAGATAATAATGAAGTAGACGAAAATATTTAGCATATAAACGTATTTTTGATGCTATCTAATCTAAACTTTATTATGTGATCCATGACTATGACCGCGACTTTTTAGGGTTCCTTTAGTAATTTCTCGTTGGAGCGCTATCATCCCAGATGAAAAACAATTTGTTTCATATTAAAATTAAATTGAATCAATATTATAAAGCATAAACAATTGAGCCAAACATGTTTGTTAAATCTAAAATACATATTAAAACATAAAAAAATACAGTGTGCAAGCTTAGTTTTCCTAATATAATTCACAACAATCACATCCACAATAGATGCCTATATCAAAAATAAATTCTTTCTTATTGATTATTAAATAGGGGTCTTCCAAAAGACCTAAAATTCACATCCTCGGTTAGTTTTGAGTTTGATAACTATTGTAAAATATAGATTAAAGAAAAAAGTGCGTTGAAATTTGATGAAGTCACAATTGCGAATTTCATACAACTTCCATACTAGAAGAGCGTTTTTAAGTTTGATAAAGAGTTGCTGATTTGATTGAGTTGTCATCATCCCTTTTTACAATTTAAATTCACAATTAACATCGTGCTGTTAGATCACGAAATTAGGATACAGCATGGACTAAGTATCTAGTATATCAGATCGTTAAAAACCAAGCATGTGCCTTAATTACTTTATTGCAAATAGAATACTTATGTACAAAGGCGAACTGAAAGAGGTATTTTCTTCCAGCCTTAATCAGATAGATAATTAGATAGATAGATTTGCTATTAAACTATAGTTTTTTATACGACTGCCTGAAAAAAGGAGTATATTATTTTCAGGGTTCATGTATGTATGTATGTATGTGAGTTAGTATATTCCACCATAACTTCTATACGCCTGAACCGATTTTGATAAATGAGGTATCGTTAGAATTCCTAGCTTATTCCGGGTGACATAAGCTAGTAAAATTAAAAAAAAAATTGATGGGGTGACCATGGACCCGCATAAAAGACTAAATTTAAAAAAAAATATTCGAAAATAAGATTAAGTATTTAATCATCATCTAGAAAATGATGAGTAGATTCCAAAAATATAAAACACTATAGTTCAATATCCTTTATATCAAGATTAACAAAAAAACATCATGTAATAAAAATGTGAATAAGATTCTAATTTAACTAGATTAATTTAGATTTTTAACTTTTTAGTTCGGTTTTTGGCAGGGCAGTCGTGTTTTTAATTATTTTAATTATGACTCGTTAAGAATCATATTAGCTTGCAGCTACGTAGTTTTTTCCGTGGTGTCACCTGATTCAGGGATCAGGCTGAAAATCAGCGCTGTATGGTTAGTGCTCGCACTGAACATACAGCATTATGCTGAGCCAGGGCCATTTTTCGGATTGTGCCACACGTGATACAGTTCATCCCTGCACCTCAACGTTGTTGTTTAGATTCTAGATCTCGTTGAGGTGCAAGTTTGATCTACCTCTTTGTATGGCACAATTTGGAAATAAATGTTTTTTTCTTTCTATCTTTCCTTATGCCATATGGTGCCTTATGATATTGCAAACCTGGGGCCGTGGGGATGAGAATGCTAGATCCTTTTATAAAGATCAATAAGACTGTCTCACGGATTTCGTATGAGACAGGAAGGCTGAAAATTACCTCGGCCACCAATCTATACCTACCTAGTTTGTTTGAAGTTATTTCCAGGAAATATTTATAGTTAGTTATAGAAGTTTAGCTATTCAGCGGGTTAACACTTTACATAATAAATTAATTATGAATACTAGTTTGTGTAAAAGTAATTATAAAATCTATCCATCCCATTGTTTTCACTCATGGAAATATAAATTAAAATTATTCAAACGAATCGTAGTCCGAAGTTGGGTATCCGAGTTTGTTAATTAAATAATTTGCCAGAAAATCATTAAATGTTTTGGCATTTAATTACAAAAATAATTTGCCAATGAACAAGAAGCTTCCACCGCCACCACCACTACAGCCCATTAACGTCCCACTGCTGGGCACAGGCCTCCACTCTCATAGGAGAGAGGGAATTAGAGCTTAGACCCACCACGCTGCTCCGATGCGGGTTGGCGTGCTTTAACGACTATTATCCTGTTAGTGATAATAACCGGGACCGACAGCTTAACGTGCTCTCCGAGGCACGGGGGTGGAACACCGCCAACTTCCCAACTCCGGGCTAGTACTGAGAATTTCTTGTCGGAAAAACCTACTAATTAAATACTCAATTATGGCCCGGCCCGGGACTCGAACCCGGGACCTCGTCGGCCGCAGTCAACAAGAAGCTTAATTCGCTATAATCCGCCAAAACACACAAATCTATGTGGTACAACGTTCAAGGGGATTACCAACATCACTTTAAAGCAGTATTACTTTAAAATAACAGTTTTATGTCACGTACTTTACCGTCCCTATTATAAGGATTATAATTCTAGAACACCAACGTCAACAAAATTAAAACAATACGGATGTAAGCGGTGATAGTATGCCCCCAGCATGTTGTACCACATAGATTTGTCTGTTTTGGCGGAATATAGCGAATTAAGTTTCTTGTTTCCTAGTTATCATTGACTTCCGCAAAGTAACGCCTGCTTCTATCCAATATTTAAAAGTAATTAAACGTAAAAAAACAACGTTACGCTTACCTGCGTCTCGGTTGGGTTTGATACAATCTGCATTTTAAATATGCATGAACTGACTCTAAAATTTAAATATCATTAATATTTAACAATTGGGAAATTGCGTGAAGTGAATGACCATCGCATGGCCATGCTATGAAAGGTGAAGTAGCCGAGAATATTATGCTCTACTGTGTAATACAGAATCGTAGAATAAAATATAATACTCGTGGAGGATAGTAGTAGGAGGATATACAGAAGCCAACTTTTGCTAAAAAAATATTATAAATGCGAAAGTTTGGATGGATGGATTGATGGATGTTTGTTACTCACGCCCGAAAGGCTGAACGGATCTGCAGGATGAAATTTGGCATAGAGATAGAATAACATAGGCTACTTCTTTTTACGGAAAATTATCGTGATTCCGCAGGAACCAAAAAACCTCAATCGACGCGGACGAAGTTGCGGGCATCAGCCAGTAACTCCTACATAAAAAGCCAGCTAAAAGAGGGAATAGACATCTTCTTAGCATCACTTTTGCTTAGATCAAAATTTTTGTGGTTACGTATAACTGGCTAATGCCCGCGACTTCATCCGCGTGGATAAGGTTCTATGGTTCCTGCGGGTACTCTTTACTTTTCCGGGATAAAAAGTAGCCTATGTGCTATTCCAGACTATAATCTATCTCAGTGCCAAATTTAATCCAGATCCGTTGAGCCGTTCTGGCGTGATTGAGTAACAAACATCCATCCATCCATATATCCATTCATCCAAACTTTGGCATTTATAATATTAGTATAGATATAGATATCTTGCAGCAAAAAAAAAAGAAAGAAGAACCACATCCTCTCCTATGCTGAGATCTATAGAGCGTACTTTGACTTGGCTCAGACTTTAGAGTTAAAGCGATATGGACTTATGTGAGTAACATAAATCTGTCTCGTTTTAACCATGTCTTAAGTCTAAGCAAAGTAAGTTCGCTAAACTAAGTTCGCTCTATACATCTCACACTTAAGAGAGAGAGATCGCAGTCGAGGGCTAACTTGTAATGGTAAATAATAAAAAAAAATAAAAAACGCGACTGCCCTGCCAAAAAACGAACAAAAAAGTTAAAAATCTAAATTAATCTAGTTAAATAGAACATTTTTAATAAATGATATTTTTTTGTGAATCATTGAATATTGAACTATAGTGTTGTATATATTTTTAGAATCTACTCATCATTTTCTGGATGATGATTATATATTATTCTAGATGATGATTATTATATCTTATTTTGGAATTATTTTTTTCAACTTTAGTCTATAATGCGAGACCATGGTCACCCCATCAATTTTTTTTAAATTTGACTAGCCTATGTCACCCGGAATAAGCTAGGGATTCTAACGATACCTCATTTATCAAAATAGGTTCAGGCGTATAGAAGATATGGTGGAATATACAAACTCACATACATACATGAACCCTGAAAACAATATACTTCTTTTTTCAGGCAGTCGCATAAAAAAAGGAAGCCAAGGTCCTATTTGGCAAAGTGTGTGAGCAATATTACAAATGGCGGCAGTCATGTGTCGTACCATGAGTGCACGGCATCGTGGCCTGGCACGTGACGATTACAATTTTAAATCGGCTAGCGAGGGACTTGTACAATCCGCATACATAATATATTACCTATGCCAAGATTTGTTTTTTTTGTAGCAAATGTTATATACTAGCGGAGACCCGGTGTGTGCTAACTGCTACTTCGCTAAACAAGTAATAATTTAAAAAAATTAAAAAACACGACTGCCCTGCCAAAAAACGAACTAAAAAGTTAAAAATCTAAATTAATCTAGTTAAATAGAATCTTATTCACATTTTTATTAAATTATATTTGTTTGTGAATCACTGGATATTGAACTAAAGTGTTATATATTTTTGGAATCTACCTACTCATCATTTTCTAGATGATGATTGAATAGTTAACCTTATTTATGAATATTTATTTTCAACTTTAGTCTTTAATGGTCACCAATTTTTCCATCCATTATTTTGGGTGACATAGGCTATTAAAAGAAATAAAAAAATTGATGGGGTGACCATGGTCCCGCGTTAAAGACTAAAGTTGAAAAAAAAATCGAAAACAAGATTGACTATATAATCATCATCTAGAAAATGATGAGTAGATTCCAAAAACATATAACACTATAGTTCAATATTCAGTGATTCACAAAAAAATATCATTTAATAAAGAATGTGAATAAGATTCTAATTTAACCCGATTAATTTAGATTTTTAACTTTTTACTTCGTGTTTTGGCAGGGCAGTCGTGTTTTTATTTTCTTTAATTATGACTTGATAACTCGATAGATTTCTGTCGACAAATTGTGAACTATTCAATGTTCTGAGTGTCAATTTTTGAAATATTCATTGTATTTACGTTTTCTTGTCTCTTTCTTGTAGGTTAGGTTATGGTTCGACATAAATAATCAGGTAGTGCCCTTAGGTTCTATCAGGTTAATATACCTAACAGGTTTCGTTAAAATCAGTTGAAAAGATCTTTAAATGTTTCCTGAATTCTTTTCCGAAATTCTCACCGAAATTGTATAAAAAGTTCTCTCTTCTAAAACGACGCTTTTGGAAGAAGAAAATGAAAGGGAACGTAAGGTACTTTCTCCCAATAGTCGCTGTACGGACCGTATATTTTGGATTCTGCATAACAATGCAGTCGAATCCGTTCATTAAAACTGCGAGTTCAATGACCCCAGTAGTAAACACTAGAATGGCGAAAACAACGCGAGCTTCCGCATAGGCAGGGGCGTGAATCGCAATGAAGATAACCTTCAATTCACCTGTGTTTACCAGACTGCGGCGAAGCCAAAAGTAAGGGTTATGATTTTCGATTGTCTGTCTGTCTTTCTGCTACGCTTGCACGCTGTTCAACCTATTTTGATGAAATTTGGTACAAGGATAAGTTATATCCCGGGAATATACTTATGTTACTGATAGGACGAAGGCGCGGGCATCACATCTAGTTTTTAACATTAACAGCTCAGTGACGCTGTCACCGGATCAGATAAGTTTGTCTAACATAACCTAATTCTACAGTCCGTGTCACGAAGTAAGTCCCGCGGGAACTTGTGTGCGCAAGGTGCAGAAATCCTTTGTGGGGTCGAGCGTACGCTTTTATAATATGGTTCCCAAAGAGTTTCTGGATTTGCCATTAGGTACATAGATTTAAAGACTGTGTTAAACAGCATTTGTTAAGTCGAGATTACACTATCCATGATTTTATTAATGACAAAGTTGCATGGAAGCAACCAGCCTCGCATCCAGTGACCCACAAGTCAGTGAAATATTTGTAACGTATGTGTTGTGTTGTCTACATATTGTGACCTTTTCTTTTTTTTGAAAAGAGCAACTGCTGAGTTTCTTGCCGGCTCTTCTCAGGAGAACAGCTTTCCGAACCGGTGGTAGAGTCTTAACGTTTCATAAGTGACACAAGTTGTCCTACATGAAATAAATAAATCATTTATCATTTAACTAGTGGAACTTATCCATTTTACATGAAAATACGACTACTAGCCCGCCTCTACGGAATTTCTTTCGTTGCACGGACTATACCTACCTACCTACTATGAGGTATATATATACCTCATAGTAGGTATTGTACGCACTCGAGTTGAATGCAGTCGGGTCCTGAGGTGACGGGCGGGAGCATTTCCCTCCCCCGTCCGCCCTCACCCCCGCGGATAGTGTTGTCAGGTGCTGTCTTTGACATCTCGTAAACACATACGTAAACGGAGTGATTTATATGTTAAAGTGGTTAAAACCGTTTATGTTCACATTAACGCTGTGATGTACGCTGCATTAACGTACGCTGCAGAAACGCTCTTTTATGCGTTATAGTTCGATGTTATAAATTACTTCACTCGAGACGCATTTAAGTTTGACGCGAAATGTATTTGATCATAAAAGTATAGCAACCGTTAAGAGAAGCTAAGCAAACAATTGTCACAATCCGCATGGGGCGGTGGAGTAAACATATTCATTAATGCGCCGTATCTAGGTCAGGGAGCCGGCATTATCATCACAGCCACGATACGGGCGCTGATAGCTCTAAATATTTACTCAAAGATATCTACCTTTCGCGTGCAGTTAGTTATTGATAACACATTGAAAACATGTACAGTCTCGGTCAGAAAATGTTTACCACCATAAGGTTCATAATTGCATGCATGTGTCACCGTAAGATTGTAAAAATCTAAAGATTATCGAACATACCTACGTCTGTATCATCAGATGCTGCAGTAGGTGACGACTAGATAGGAATGATGTAGAAAACCTTTTTTAATCTCACTTATATTATAAATGCGAAAGTTTGGATGGATGTATGGATGTTTGTTACTCAATCACACCCCAACTGCTAAACGGATCTGGCTGAAATTTGGCACAGAGATAGATTCTGGAATAGCACATAGGCTTTTATTCCGGAAAATTAAGGAGTTCCCGCGGGAACCAAAAAAACCTCGATCCACGCAGACGAAGTCGCGGGCATTAGCTAGTATTTGTAATAAATGTGACCCTAGGTAGCTCAGGGTCACTCAGCGGGCGATGGAGAGAGCAATGCTCGGGGTTTCTTTGCGCAATCAAATCAGGAATGAGGAGATAAGCAGAAGAACGAAAGTAACAGACATTGCTCGACGCGTTGCGAAGCTGAAGCTGAAGTGGCAATGAGCGGGGCACTGGGAAGCGCAGCGTTGGCAGACCCCTTACTCGGTGGACAGACGACATCAGACGAGTCGCAGGGAGTCGCGAGACCCAGGCGACGCAAGACCGCGGCGTATGAAAATCCTTGCAAGAGACCTATGTCGAGCAGTGGACGTCTGTCGGTTGATGATGACCCTTGGTAGCGTGAAAGTTTGTAAACGAAGAATAGGTACAACAAATATGAATTATTTTAAGTTAATCTTCAAAATCATTAGCTGTAGGTATGAAATCAGATTGTTTGATGCTATGAATATTGTATGAACGAGATGGAACGAAAATAATAAACAAAGTTTTAAATACAGATTTAAAAGCAAATCAGCAGCAGCTTAACAGGGCCTCTTGAATATCTTTTAGAATATAAAAGAAAATCTGGTTTTGAATACGTATTCTATAAATGTACCATAATACTTAATATTAATGTGTTAAATTAATGAATAAGCTATAACGAAGTTATAAAAAATTGCAGTCAAAATAACGTAAAACCCATTGACGTCAGACATTTTCGCGAACAGCTTTTAAAGTAATGAATTACCTATGGCGCAAGTTGTAAAAAATATGGCCGCAAAAAGGTGACCACATCGATGAAAACAAGATTAATTTATAAATTAACTAGCTGATGCCCGCGACTTCGTCCGCGTGGTGAATGTTTTTTTAATTCCCGCGGGAACTGCTTAATTTTCCGGGATAAAAAGTAGCCTATGTCACTCTCTAGGTCCTCAACTATACCCATGCCAAAAATCACGTCGATCCGTTGCCCCGTTGCGGCGTGATTGAAGGACAAACCAATAAACCAACAAACACACTTTCGCATTTATTATTAATTATGAAAAAGTGTGATTCCTAATACTAAAACTAAGTAGCTCTGAAAAGAACTTTTTAAGTGAAGCATAAAAATGTGTTAAAAAAACTTGAAATATTCAATGTCGCTTGCGTCCACTGCGTAAGGAGCCGCGCGGCTACCTAGTGGCTAGTTCATAATGGTGCACCCCCTTCTCCCGCACTGCCCCTCTCCGAAGAGTTAGTTACTCGATGCGCTGCGTGGCGGCCGCCGCCGGCATGTATTTTTATTTTAATTTCATGATATCTTTTGAATGGAATGTCCGATTTCAATAATTCAAAAAGTAATCATCAGGTTTTGAGACAGTCTTGAATATTAAATTATTTATTTGGATAAAAATTTATAAATGGTATGGATAACACGGTCTGATTTTGATCGGCATTTCTATCAATTTGTTAAATGTAAAAAAGTAGTTATAGTGACGTAACTATAATAGTTAGACACATGGTCTCGCAAAGTTTTTGGTAGATATTGATATATTCTATAATATTGTCGAACATTTTTTTGTCCTATCATTAATACTCTTCGCAGCGTATGCGATGTAAGACATTTTATGGCAAATTTTTTTACACCTTCGGTTGGTTTTAATAGGAGTTTCTAAAGATTTCTATAGTAATCTAGTACTAAATATAGCTTATGTTACTCAGTGATAATGTAGCTTTCTAATGAAAAAAGAATTATTAAAATCGGTCCAGTACTTTTTGAGTTCATTCGTTACATACAAAAATACAAATCTTTCCTCTTTATAATATTAGTGTAGATAATTAGTAGGTACCTAAATACGACTAAGCATTTGTACGTATAACTATAAATTATTAAAACTTTCACATAAAACTTATGGGAATACACTCAATTTTATTAACACTTAATTTTTGTCTCGCAAATCCACCATGTTGGATTGGTTAACAAAGTACGTATCACAAGTGAACATAATTAAAAAACAAGACAATAAGCTACTAGGGAGTATGTAAGGGTTCTCGGCACCCCATTTTCAGGCATTTAAAAGTTATGAAGGAATAAAGAAACTCACATACGTACTTTTATTGAAAACCAGTGGCGTGCAGTTCATAGGGGCATAAAAGCACTGCTTACCCAAGTGGAAATATGTCAATGCTTATTTTTATCAAAACAGTGAGTAAAGAGGTATTCTGACTTACCAATGCCTACCCTAGCTTCAAACCCTGTGCACGCCACTGTTGAAAACAATACAATAGAACTTAAAGCTAGCTAGGCTAACCTATTTACATACACACCTACATACATACATGAACCCTGAATACATTATAACCCTTTTTTTGGACAGTCATGTAATAATAGGGATAGGCAGAGATCGATATAATGTGAGGTCGTTGTAGGCTGAATGTCTTATTATGGGTATGAACCAGTGGTAGATTTACTTGACGTTTCCAAAACAAGTCAATTTTATTTGAATTTTGATATGTAAGTAATGGACGACAATATGTGTACCTACAGTGTACCTGAATTGAATAAATGATTGATCGATTGAAACAGAGCCCTTCAGGGGGCTATGAGGAAGCATATTGATATAATATAAATACTATGATATTTTCCCGAAGCATGTACAAAAGTTGAGAGGTTTATCAAGTCAAAACGAGTTTATGAGTAAATCATTCAGATAATAGAGTCTGGCTAACGAAAGTAGAGACTCGAATTATTTGCAAACTTTTTATATGGCAATACTCAACTACATTTTGCCCTAACAAGATGGCGGTTGTCTGTGGTTGTCGGTGATTTGCAGTGATTAGTTGTGATCTTGTTTACGAGCATTTACGCGTTTAAGAATGAATAAAACAATTAAAAGTGGAGTGCGGAAGATGTTGTTTTGCATGATTTCCAAATTTGAAGAAAAACAACGAGAGAAAGATGCAAAATTCAAACAAAAACAAGATTGTTTACGTGTTGTGTTAGATTTTTTAAGTCAGTATGACGCATTATTTTGATACTTTGTTTGTATATTTCTCTTTTTAAAAAACTATATCTCTATTTTCATCCACATTCATTATACATTTCATTAAACAACTTAATAATACCTACTAAATGCAACTTCCAATTAAATGGTTATTTTTCATTGGTTGTGGTAAGTAAGTAAATGTTACATTTATTAATTTGTAACACAAATTATTTTCTTTGTCAGAAAATCTGGAGGATGTAGCAGGAGTCGATGAAATAGTGAGAACTATTGAAAAACTTACTGATTTAGAGCAGAATGACAGGATGAGAACCCAGAATCAGTACTTGGAAGAAATAGCTTCAATTACTGGTAATTTTTTACTAAGCACAAGATTTATACACAAGAAATATAATGTATAATAATAATATAATTTGCTATTGTCAATACTGTACCTAATCGTTGTTTAATCATTCTTTACAGGAGTAAGTGTTGCAACTTTAAAAAGAATAAAAAAGGAAGGTGCGCTAAATGATAGTGTGTGGAATACCCCAGGAAAAAAACGGCCCCATAAACCCACAGTGTCTAACTTAGATAGTTTCGACATAGATGCTATTCGCAACAAAATCAATGATTTTTATATTGTCAGAAAACAAGTTCCTACATTGAGGACACTGTTAATGGAATTAAAAGAAAGCATAGGATTTAATGGTTGTCGGGAAACTCTTCGCCGCATACTACTAGCTAATGGTTATGAATTTAAGAAAAACAAGAATCAATTAATATTGAACGTTATGACATATCTGCCTGGAGACATCGTTTTTTATGAACCATAGCTTTGAAACGTTCAGAAGGAAAGCCAATTATTTATTTAGATGAGACCTATGTCCACAAAAACTATAAGCCCAAGAAGTCTTGGCAAGGTCCATCTACGAGTGGTGCAATTGAAAATATTTCAACGGGAAAAAGGTACATAATTGTACATGCTGGATCAGAGAAAGGTCCTGTGCCAAACTCATTGTTAGTTTTTAGCACAAAATCGACAATGGCGGACTACCACCATGACATGAATGCTGCAAATTTCAATAAATGGTTACAAGAAAAGCTCATACCCAATTTAAATGAGCAGAGTGTAATAGTAATGGATAATGCAAGTTATCATTCCGTCATTGTTAATAAAGCTCCAACAACACAAAATCTGAAAAATGAGATAAGAGAATGGCTTACTTTCAATGATATCCGGTATGAAGATTACCACACAAAGGCAGAGCTGCTATGTTTTGTAAAGCAGCACACACCAGACCCAGTATACAAAGCTGATGAACTTTTAAAGCAGAATGGTCATGAGGTTTTGAGACTTCCTCCCTACCACTGTGATTTAAATCCTATTGAGCTTGTATGGAGTTTGGCTAAACGTAAAGTGGCAAGTAAAAATGTAGCCTTGACTACAGTAGAGTTAGAAAGAATGATTAAAGAGTCGTTTGAAAGCATTACATCAGAGGATTGGAAGAAAATGTGTGATCATGTCATGCATATTGAAATTAAATACAAAGAAAGAGATAGAATTACTGAAGAAAATTTAGAAAGTTTCATAATCAACGTTGGAAGTAGTGACACCAGTGACTCTGATGAATCTTTGCAGATAGAAGCTTTGGATTCAGATTTTGACTATAGTGACTAAAATAAATTATTATTGAATATTGTTGTTTTTTCATTCAGGCAGGTGGTAGGTTTTTTAGTATGCAATCGGTTTCAACAAAAATAAGAAAAATAATTCTATAGTATCAAATTAGGTTACTCCAGGTCTGTCACACTAATTTTGAGTTTGCCATACTAACAATTTTTAAATTTGCCGCTCTTTTCCAGTCTCTACTTTCGTTAGTCAGACTCTAGCATTTTAATTCATACGAGTTGTGTTGTAATGACGAAGATAAGTCATGATTTAAAAAGAATCTTCATTGATTTTTGCCCCCGGCTAGAACAAATTAATGACATGCGCTGTAAATAAAGTCTGTTTAAGAGAGAGTGTGATTGATTGTAGGAAAAAAAGATAAATGTCTGAGATGGTACAATTTTTAAGGTTTGGCTGCTAATTGAAAAAAAAAATGCTCCTTTTGATCATACAGAAGAAAAAAATACCTAGAAATAGTTTTTGTGTAGACAACGTGCTTAAGACGTAACATAACTAGACCACCATTTACGAACTTCTTATGAAATATGGTTTAAAAAGCAAAAAGAGGACTCCTACCAAGGTTTTCCTAAATAACTATTTAGAAAATTAAAACCTTTGACCCGAACATGTTTTCCCCTTGGACCCCACATGTGGGGCCCAATGAGAAATCTCACGATTCCGGGGCCGAGGTCAATGTGACATACCTATTAAATTACTTTAATCCGTTGGCCACGGAATTTCCATTTGCAATAGAATTGCTATTGGCGAAGGAAGAATTTTTCGGGGCTAAAGAGGGCAGGAATGCGGGTATCCAACGTTTTTTAGTAGATGTAAAGACACAGTAGGTGCCATAAAATTTAAACTGTTACACATTAGGTCTTAAAAAATATTTTTTACTAAACGATGCCCACGACTTCGTCCACGTGGGTTAAGGTTTTTTGCTTCCCGCGAGAAATCTTTAATTCAATTTGGGAATTTATAATTTCTGAATTTTCCCTGGTCTAGCCTGGTGGGTCTAGGCTTCGGCCGTGGCTAGTTACCACCCTACCGGTAAAGACGTGCCGCCAAGCGATTTAGCGTTCCGGTACGATGCCGTGTAGAAACCGAATAGGGGTATAGGTTTCATATAACTGCCATGACCCTAACAGGTTAACCCGCTACCATCTCAGGCTGCATCATCACTTACCATCAGGTGGGATGGCAGTCAAGGGTTAACGGCTAGGGGTGGAACAAAAATTTAAAAAAAAAAGTCGGTATAGGTATTATAACGTGTTAGTATCTATGCCGCAATATCTCATAATCAATTCTCTTTGTAGAATGGGGAGTCGATACGGTAAAGTTAATTGAGTTTCATATGACGTAACTTCGTAACTCGTAAATTGTACGATTTTGTTGTCGTCACGTTTCCCTCATGTTACTTTCTTCATTTTTCGTATACAATAATAATAATTATTTAGTAAATTACGTCCCAGTAAGTTCGCGAAGGTTGCGAGTAAGTAATAAGGTTGCCGACCTTTACTGCGTTGCCTAGTTAAGTTAGTTAGTTTGATGTTTTGTATACCTAACTTGGTCGACTTCGTTTAAGAACAAAAAAGTGTGTGTGTGCAATTCACACGGCAGAAGTGAAACTTCAGAAAAGTAGCCTAAGAGCGAACTTGTAACTATCTTTTTCTCGCAGGCTAAATCCTTTTATGAATAGGTTTGTCTCTTTTTAGTGTCACTTTTTCGTTTCATCGAATTTTCAAATCACAACGATTCTAAAGAAGTTTCACTCCCGGAAAATTGAAGAGTTCCTGCGGGAATAAAAAACAATCCACGCGGACGAAGTCGCGGAGTCATCTCAAAGCAAATATGCTATCTATCCAAAAAAGTACCGTAAAATTAGAGTCGCTGATATAGATGACACACTAGGGATCGTTAGTATAGGACATTAAACGTGCGCACGAAACGTCCGCGCCGGAGAAAAACAACGTTTGGCCAGTCGCGTTAGTGTGTGCGGTTCCATATAAAAGTGAGTTACACGAAATTTCATCTGGCAGCCAGAATGTTTTTGTTCCTAGTGTGTTTGCGCACTTAGTAGTGGATAAATCGTTCGGGTATAGGTGCTACGAGTGCTACGGCCTACGACCGTAGGTATGGTTCTTAGGGCGAATATCCACTACGGACAAAAACATTTGGTCAGTCGTGTAAAAACAGACTATAAAGTCGGCTTATTCCCAGAAAACCAAGGTGTAGGTGTAGTTTCAACTTACGTTGTAAGTTGTAACATTGTACCATGGTTTCACCGAATCTACTAACAGTACTATTTACTAACAGTAATATTGACGACCTCCCTGGCGCAGTGTTGAGCGTTGTTGTCTAAATGTGGGAAGTCCCGAGTTCGATTTCGGGCAGGGACAATTTGGGAATTTAAAATTTCAGAACTTTTACTGGAGGCTTCGGCCATGGCTAGTTACTACTCTACCAAAGCGATTTAACGGTACGAGTGTATAGAAACCGACTAGGGGTATATGACTGCCATACTTCGAACAGGCTAGCCCGCTACCATCATAGACTGCATCGTCACTTACCATCAGGTGAGATCGCAGTCATGTGTTAACTTGTAAAGGAATTGAAAACAAAGTTACTGTGACTATCTAAGACTTACTTAATAACTAAGACTTCCATGTTAGGGCCCTGGTTACGTCAGTAATCTTGGTGATTAGAGATTCAGTGACCGCGTCTATATAGGCTATACTCGTAAATCTAGCACGTGAGGGTCATAGCTGCCGAATCTACATGAAATCACTGGCCATTAGGGTTGTCACATGGTATCCCAATGGAGACAACGACAACGAAATCTTCCAAACCTAAGTGTGAGATCTAAAGAGCGAACTTTGACATGACATATCAGACATGGTTAAAACGACACAGGTTTATGTTACTCACATAAATCCTCATTTTAACTCTGAGTAAAGTCTAAGCCAAGTCAAAGTACGCTCTATAGATCTCAGCATAAGTGCCTTGTACATACTATTTCCTTTTGTTAGAATGTTACCCAAAATGAATAAATTAATTAGGATTTCACGCGGACATCGATGTAGTAAAATATATTCTAAATAAGTCATAAAAAATTAAAAATCATTTTTGAAACAAGCTTTTATATATATAGTCCGCCATATTGAATTTAGTGTGACGTCACTTTAGCTTACGTATTCTTCCCAGCAAAACGTTTTAATTGATACCCATTTCATGGGGGTGCATTAAAAATAACTAGTCCGGCATCTTTAGGAGTCTGCTATATTGGATTTAGAATGAAGTCACTTAGCTAACCATGCTTTGTCATCCAAACTCAACGTGTAAGCAAATAGATAGATAGGGGTTAACTGTTTATGTTGCAGGATTTGCCCTAAACAACCCCATAAACATTCCAAGTTAATTTAAAACTTGTATAGGTGAAAACCTTTTTATTTAAGAAGAATTGGGGTCCCCCATTTCTTGAAAATCTTACTATAGGTAATAGCGCCAGTGTTTTAGGCACCATTCCCATTAACGATCACTTGGACGTGTATTTTTTGTACTAATACTATAAATGCAAAAGTGTGTCTGTCTGTCTGCTTTCACGGCCCAACTACTCAACCGATTTAGAGAAATCTAGTACAGAGATAGTTTACACCCCGGGGAAGGACATAAGCTACTTTTTATCCCGGAAAATCGAAGAGTTCCCGCGGGAACCAAAAGCAACAATACACGCGGACGAAGTCATGAGCATCATCTAGTTAGTAATAGTTTTTTTCTTAATTTATCATTTCTTTATTTAATTCTATATCCTAATAAGTATATAACGCTATATTATTGAAAATGTCAGGGCTCAGGCACTGATTTTCCCGTTCGCGTTAGTTGATAGAGCTGCTTTCTATTTTTCCGCCTGACAACCCTGATCGCAGTCACATCCCGAAGACATTCGATCGGGAATAAAGATAACAGCCGAATAAGTTTTACGCCTATGCGTAATGACTTGATGCATTAAAACTGTCGTTAAAATGGAGGCCTCGTGTTCGTTTATGACTGTACCATTATTCATTATTGTTTAATTCTGACTGAATATCGTGTTGCTAATAAAATTATACTCTTCAGAAATATGAACATTGAATTTTTTATTCCAGTTTTATAAATAATAAATAAAGTAAAACAGTTTAGTGACCTGTGGTGTCACAGACAAAACTAGATACAAAAGTTTTGTCTGTAACACCATTCAGAATGGGTGTACACAGCTCAGCGTTCTGCCCTGCGTCATATGCCCATAAATGCATATGTCACCGTAAGATTGTAAAAACCGTTAGATTATAATCTAACTCGCGAAATTATAAACTGTCGAAAGATTGTGAACCGTTCAATGTTCTGAGTGTCAATTTTGGAAATATTCATTGTATTTACGCTTTCTTGTCTGTTTCATGTAGGTTAGGTTAGGGTTCGACATAAACAATCTAGTAGTGCCCGGCCGCAGGCCGGGCACTTAGGTTTTGTCAGGTTTAAATAACTATCAGATAACAATCTACCGGAAAATAATCCGTTAAATTGTAATCTTTTGACAGTTTGCAATTACGCGAGTTAGATTATTATCTAACGGTTTTAACAATCTTACGGTGACACATACAAATCAAGGCGCTGTCTTCAACTGTGACCCCGGGTGACGTCACAATTACAATAATAAATTTTAAAAAGATCCAAAAGTTTCAAATGAAGCAGTAAGTTATCAAAATTCTGTTGAAAGTTGAAAAGTGAAGAATTCCTTTCCTGCTAAGAAGAGCCAGCAATACGCAGGGGGCGAACCACTTTACGAATTCGGGGATAAACAGGAATTTTATTCCTCTGTCCTCTGGTGACAGACAGCAATCACTTTCACCTTAGAAATCTGTAGTAGCCCTACTGTACTAATCCTACAAACTTATCTGACCCGGTGACAGCGTCGCTAGTAGGTATGCAAAATAAAATAAATATAAAACTTAACAAGCTTAAAAATTAGTTTCAATTTTGCCCACCGGGTCAGATAAGTTTGACAGAGAGAAATTAAATTACCCGATTTATCCATCGCATTTAAAGTAAAATAATTGAGACTAAATAGTTGATCATTGTTAGTCTCAATTATTGTGATTTAACTGTAGCAATAATTTTTACGTAATAAGGCCTCTGTTTTCATCTTTGACTGCAAGTGCATCATAGTCAATCTAGTGAAAATTGAGAGTCGAACTAGAACGCTGGCGTAAACAAAACTGAACACTTTGGGGTTACAGGACCAAAATCTTTTTTATACGACTGCCTGAGAAAAGGAGTATATAGTTTTCAGGGTTCATGTATGTATGTATGCATGTATGTATGTAAGTATGTGAGTTTGTATATTCCACCATAAATTCTATACGCCTGAACCGATTTTGATAAATGTGGTATCGTTAGAATCCCTAGCTTATTCCGGGTGACATAAGCTAGTAAAATTAAAAAAACAAATTGATGGGGTGACCATAGTCCCCTATTAAAGACTAAATTTGAAAAAAAAAATCTCGAAAAGAAGATTACCTATATAATCATCATCTAGAAAATGATGAGTACATTCCAAATAGTAGATTATTAACCAAGGGGATTAAGCAGTGTCTTCTGTCGCGGGTGACGATTTAAATCGCGAGCGTAACGAAGGACCCGAGGTTTACTCCCGAGCGTAGCGAGGCTGTTAAAAAAAGCGAAGCGAGGGATTTAAGACGAGTCCTGAGTGTAGCGAGGGATTTAAGTTCACCCAAGACTAAGACAGCTTTATCACCGAGGAAAATACTCTACTTTTCGAACCATTTGCGAAAAAATTAACACAATAATAATATGAGATAAGCATTTATTAAAAATAATGACAATTAATAGTACATTATTGCAAAGGCTGGGAAATAGGCAATTGCAGGTCGAGTATGAGTTTGAAGGGCGAGCCGTAGGCGAGGACTTCACTAATACGAGACAGGCAATTGCCATTTCCGCCGAGGCATATATAGTGCTTTTCTCAAAAGAATGCAGGGAAATAAGACATACTTTTTATGTTATTCATTAAATTTAATTAATATACCTTTGTCGCTAAATATAATATATCATCTGGGGCTTTAATTAAAAATTGCTTTGTTTTCGCCAGTAAAAATTTTCGATTTCTTGCTTTTGAACCGATTGTCGTTTAAGAAAAGTAGTTAAGTTCCCATAATTTTTCAAGTTAATGCCGTTTTTAACATGAACTGTACATTTCAGCATGGAATAAATTGCTCATAATGTAGATGGCTTTTTAGTTTTAGCAATCTCATTAAAATACGCCAAAAATACTGTTTCGGAGAAAATGTTCACTTTTTCTCGTTTTTCCAACTCATAAAATGTTCATATACTTTCATGTATTTTTCTTTGGACTTCGCTGGAAGCAGGTTTTCCATTGCCAATTTGGCTTCTGATCTTAAATCTGGTGGAGTACAATCAATCTCCATTGCACTCTCTGAACCGTTGGAACTCATTTTACTTATTATTAAATTTATATTTATTAATTAAGTATGTAAATAACAAATCAAAACGAATTTTCAGCTTTGCCGCCAATTTTTTTTTTAATCATCTGTGCCGACAGGCAAACGCATTTATGGCTATACAGCCACCAATTTGTACTAAGCAAAGAGACTATGGTATGCCAAGAATGACAAAAGGGATCCGATCAAAGAGTATTTAATAACCCCAGCACGCCTTTTCATACAACATTGCAGGAGCGTTGTAATGTTCCAAATTCAAAAAACGCTCCTGCAATGGATTTGATTTTCTTTGTCCGAAAATTCGATACATCGCGTGTTCTTTTTTTCGAAAATAATGACAATATTTCCATGCATGTTTGAGAAAAAGTATTGGAAACAAATTATTTATAATTGCGGCAGCATTTGCACTGATGGAATCCGACAATTCACTGTCACTGTCGCTTTGATTTAACATCGTAACTAGTCCATTGAAAAGTTACATTTGGGGTTGCGTTTTTTAGAGGACGCAATTTTATTTTTTTGATGTGTAGGGGGGGTCAGTGTAAAGTTAAAACCAAGTTTGTGGGGTCGCCACTCTAATCCCACGGCCGCCATCCTGAAAATAGGGGTTGAAATGGTTTTTACGATATATCTCTTAAACTATTTACTTGATAAAAAAAAATTGTTAACATTTTTTATTGCAAATTAAATTTTCTACAACTTTGGTCCAGCAACTTTTTGTCGTAGAACTATAAATAAAAAAGTTATTAGCGAAAATCTTCAGAAATTCGAGATAAAAATTTATATTTTTCGATGTAACTTTTTTTTTTCATTTTACGAAAAAATGATATCTGACCATTTTTGTAGATCGTTTTTTGAGGAACAACTTTTATTTAACTTTTATAAAAATAAATTAAAATAAACTCAACGTTTATGTATTTGAAGAAAACAAATCCGCGGCAAATTCCTAGACTAATATTTTTGTGTCGGAAAAGCAAAGGCATCAAGCTCATACGGCCTCGTCGGTTTTCGCAATTTTATTTAATAATCATAACTGCATAATAAATGCGTATTCCTTTTTCAAAAAGATGTATAATGCTGTATATATGTCACCGTAAGATTGTAAAAACCGTTAGATTATAATCTAACTCGCGAAATTGCAAACTGTCGAAAGTTATTTTTCGGTAGATTGTAATATCCTAGGTATATTAACCCGATAAAACCCAAGTGCCTGCACTACCTGGTTATTTATGTCGAACCCTAACCTAACCTACAAGAAACAGACAAGAAAACGTAAATATAATGAATATTTCAAAAATTGACACTCAGAACATTGAACGGGTCACAATCTTTCGACAGTTTACAATTTCGAGAGTTAAATATAGTATAATCTAACGCTTTTTACAATCTTACGGTGACATATACAAACTCAATGGTGTAAACACAGATGTAGTTCAGTGTAAATTTCGGTAAGTTTTCCAAATTTAAATCATATTCTCCCCCTAGAGGTGAATGAAATTCAGTACAATTTTCTTTCCCTGTTTTTAACAGATTAAAAATGACTAGTTATGTTCGCTTTTTGTGGCATAGAATGTCACTTTTTTGAGCAAGTGGTACGCAAAATATATAACACTATAGTTCAATATCCAGTGATTCACAAAAAAAATATCATTTAATAAAAATGTGAATAAGATTTAACTAGATTAATTTAGATTTTAAACTTTTTAGTTCGTTTGTTGTTTCGTGTTTTTAAATTTTTTAATTATTTTCATTTCTCACCAAATTTTTCACCAGGCAGACTCAAGCATTCTATACCACCAGGGACCATTCTGACAACGCATAAGCAATATTGTTTCATTATTGTTGACTTTCGTGTTTTAGAATTTTAATCCTTAGTTTAGGAACGTCAAGATAAGTGACAACAAACTGTCTGAAACTGAAACTGGTTTTTGAGTAATATTGCTTATGTATAGCTCTAAACGTTGGGTGTATGGCCCCAGGTGTTCAAGACACGCGGAAGCGTGTCCAGCCAAAGTTCAAAAAAACTGGCGAGCAGCACCGTGTGTAATATTACACGAACCATTTGGAGCCACTTTTGACCCCCTCATAACTCAAAAACTATTTCATATAAACATGTCAAATTTGGCGCATATATTGAGACCCGTGAGATACATATGTGCTCCAAATTTCATAAGCACACCTCAAATGGTTATTTAGATATAAACGTACAAAAATCGTCTTTTTTATGATCTGCCTAGGTATAGATCAAAACTCTGACACGGGGCATACTACCATTGCTTAAAGCCGTATTATTTTAATACTGTTGACGTTTATGTTGTAGTGTTATAATCATTATTTTAAGGACGTTAAAGTACGTGTCATTCAACCGTTATTTTGAAACAATACTGCTTTAAGCGGTGGTAGTAACTCCTTAACTATTGAAAATGACACATAATTATTATTTTAATGTAAATAATAATGAATAATAATATAGTTGCATTAAAACCTTACCTTCGTATTCATGCATTTTGTGCAACGAAACGTCATTGACAGAAAAGAAGAAACGTATTTGAAGTCGTCAGTTCAAGCTGTCAGTCATTGTGATTTGTATTCATTGTATAGAGTGGTTTTAGTGATATCAACTGTTTACCGTGCTTGTTTTCAATGTTTCACTAAAAACTTTTGATTTTGAACTTTTGCAATCATAATTGATGAGATGTAGAAATGTACTGTAGAGGTAGTCTGACCATAGATGTAATCTGTCATTGTCAGTGTAACTCTAGGTACACTATATATTTTTCTTGAGAATTCTCGTCTTTAATTATCTTGTACAATGAGTCGTACAATAGAATTACTGGTGGGTGACACACTGACCTTAAACCGAATAATAAGTACCTACTAATGTAAAACGTAAACTAAACTAATAGAAAAGTCCTGTTACAGTGTAAAGGATTATTTGAATGATAGCAAGGCATTGGTATGAATTGTTACAGCGGCTGATTATGTAATGTTATATTATAAGTACATATATATAATTTCAAATATTTGTGAGATGGAGATAATAAAAAAAAAGCGGAATTTATTGCGGGCTCTTCTCAGACCAGGGCACGTTTAGAACCCCCGTAGCTTTAGTTTTAAGATACCGTAGTTAATTATCACCATCACCTCTTATGCTCTGTAAGCATGACATTCAGAAGGTGTACTTTGTAGGTACATATTTTGAATAAATATGTTTTGAGTTTGAGATTGAGTTCAATAATTTCTGTACAAAAAGTAATGATATCCCATCAAAAACATAAATGTAAAATGAGAGCCAAGTTCAAAATTGTGATATATATGCCTTGGTTGTTGACTTCAGCGACAAAACAAGTGAGATCTAAATGGGTGCCAAGTTCAATGGTCAGTCCTGCAATTTATTTATCCCATCAAAAACATAAATGTGAAATGAGAGCCAAATTCAAAATTGTGATATATATGCCTTGGTTGTTGACTTCAGCGACAAAAGAAGTGAGATCTAAATGGGTGCCAAGTTCAATGGTCAGTCCTGAAATTTATTTATAACAACATATAATATTTTATAACAACTTAAAATATCATTTCTTCTTATAACTTAGTATAAAATGTTGAAGACTAAGGCTTTGGCTAGGCTAGTTTCCATATACGAATTATTATTAAGTAGGTACCTAAAAGTACAGTTTCTACCAGCTAGCCAAATTTTCGGAAGAATAAAATAAGAACTTACAGCTTTACAACTTGTGAAGGCTATAATTCGTATATGAAAACTAGCCAAGCCAAACCCTTAGTCTTCAACATTTTATACTAAGTTATAAGAAGAAATGATATTTTAAGTTGTTATAAAATATTATATGTTGTTATAAATAAATTTCAGGACTGACCATTGAACTTGGCACCCATTTAGATCTCACTTCTTTTGTCGCTGAAGTCAACAACCAAGGCATATATATCACAATTTTGAATTTGGCTCTCATTTCACATTTATGTTTTTGATGGGATAAATAAATTGCAGGACTGACCATTGAACTTGGCACCCATTTAGATCTCACTTCTTTTGTCGCTGAAGTCAACAACCAAGGCATATATATCACAATTTTGAACTTGGCTCTCATTTTACATTTATGTTTTTGATGGTATAAAAATAACTGAAAGGGTACTAAAGGACATCAGCCTTCGGTCTGATAAAACAAACAACAGGCTGCGGCCGCATTTGGTCAAGCAGTATTCCGATATTTTCATAATAATTAAACTGAAATTACTAAGCTAAAGACAATTATTAAGTACACATTCCAATAAAATGTGTGACACGTACAATTTTTTTCATTCCATTTCTTTGAAGGATAATCTATGTATTTTAACAGGTGGTTCTTTAAATACTGGTTTGTCTTGCATAAGTACTTGTCGCACACCACATATTTGTAGAAATGAGTGGCATTAAAATTATGAATCGCAAAAAACCGACGGAAACTAGTTAAAGTTCAATAACGGGCCTATAATAGTTTAGTTTTTAATGATAAGTCGTTGAATTTTAGAGCCTGTTGAAAATAGCTGTAAAATGTTTGTACATAAATTAAAGTTTGGCCTTTGCATCCCATTCCCACCTCTTTGCAAGAACTTTTTTTAAATTCTTGAGAACTTTTTTAATTCTTATAATAGTGTTTATCCCACACTGTCCGCGGCCTAGCGCTAATCCCAGAGAGACGCAGGTTCAAATCCTGCCGGTTCCGCAATTTACGATATATGTATTTAAGAACTGATAAGAACTTACGCGATATTGAGCCTAAATCTCGTTCTCTTATTTTGAGGGAGATCCTTACGTCCTTACGCTGCCTTTTTTTGAGTTTTGGAGAGTCCCAGCATAAAATGTATTGAATGAGTTATTGACCAAAATCGGGCCCAGGTACAAGTGAAAATAAATGTTTATTTCATGTACGACGACTTATGACATGTCAGGACTCTATCACCGGTTTGGAAAATAGTTTCTACTGAGATGAACCGACAAGAAACACTCTTTATTTAACCTACTTCCAAAAAGCATGTGATGATGAATTGATTGATAATAACCTCGACTTAACACATGCAGATTGACACAGTTTTATCTTCCTCTACTTATCCTTATTCCACGATATGTGGGGTCGCCACAACATGTTTTCTTCTTTCACTTACTTCTGTCATCCGTGAACCTATTATCCACCCATTTAATACGCATATCCTCTTTCACAGAATCCATCCATCTTTTCTTTAGCCTCCCTCGACTCTTTTTTCCTTCCACATGCATGGTCTATCACACAGTATTAATATTTATGCAAGAGCATATCTAGGAACTGTTTTGGAACTTGTTAGATGTAACTTACCTCACTCAGTATGAATCTATTTATTTATTTACAACCAAGTATAAACTCGCAACAATGTTTGCGAACATCGTTTATTGACTGCGTACATCCTGTGCGACACTGGAGCATAAGGAGGCGGTATAATAGATCAATTGTTGAGTTAACACGGTCTCGATCACTTGCGTACTAAGGTATAATATAAGTATATAAAAGGAAAAGGTCACTGACTGACTGACTAATCTCAAAGTATATTCAAAACTAGCTGATGCCCGCGTTTAAGTTTTTTTTATTCCCGCGGGAACTCCTGAATTTTCCGCGATTAAAAGTAGCGTATGTCACTCTCCAGGTCCTCAACTATACCCATGCCAAAAAAACAAATACACTTTCACATTTATAATATTAGTATGATTTAAAATCTATGCGCCTAATTTTATCAAGCTGTTAAAATGTTATGCTACAAAATGTAGAGAAAAGATAATCAGTATCTGATGAGAGAATAATTAAGTTAGGCACCTAACCTATTTATTTTCTGTATTTTTAAGTACGTCACGGCAATCTAAACTCGCCGGCATATTTAGCGGATCATAAAAAAAGGTCCATAATAAAAAAATATGATTTTATTTTAAAATCTACTTACTACACTTCTTTTGTTATTTAAAGTTTCATTTGTTTTACTTAAAATGAGATCACATTAAGAACAGATTTTGCGAGTAAAGGCTATTTGTGTAAAATGGTACATTTTTGAACTTTTCATGTAACCGGGAAAAGTGAAATTTAATATTAAAATAACAATTAATTAAATTAGAAAAATAGTGATTAATATCGCGTATTTCCTCCACGTGCTCTTATTAAAGTTTCTACCCGTCTAGGCATACTGAGAATGATGTTATCGATGGTCTCCTGGGATAGTCTCCGCCATTCCTCAACTACGGCGATTCGCAGTTCTCCCACGTTGGCAGGAGCTGGAATTCTGGACTTAACTTTTCTTTTCAGCAAGTCCCAAACGTGCTCTATTGGGTTCATATCCGGTGATCTCGCCGGCCACTCCATAACAGTGATATTCATATCATTAAGATAAGCTTGAGTTACCCGAGCGGTATGCGGCCGAGCATTATCCTGCATAAAAACAAAATCTTCACCGATATATGGGGCAAACGGTACGACATTTTCTTCTAAAACTTCTCTGATATAGCGTTCTGCAGTCAGACTCCCTCTGTCAATCACTACCAAGTCTGTGCGAACTCCCAAACAAATGCCCGCCCAAACCATTATTGATCCACCACCGTATGCAACCGTATTTGTATTGTATTGTATTTGTATCGTTCTCTTTTGCGTCTGTATATTCTTTGCCTCCGGTCAATTTGATTTAAGAGAATTCTGCACTCATCACTAAACAATACCTTACTCCATTGGTCAGCGTTCCAAAGTCAATGTTCCTGAGCAAAAGTTAACCTGTTGCTACGATGATTTACCTCGAGCCTTGGAGCCTTGGCGGACACAAATGAACCCAAACCAGCTTCTTCGAGCCTTCTTCGTACCGTACGCTCACTTACGGTTACACTCCGCACTGCTTCTAACTCATGTCGGGCTTGGACGGCCGTCAAACGGGGGTTAATACGTACACGAAGCCGAATGAAGCGATCATCCCTACTCGAAGTGCGTCTTTTTCTGCCTTGTCCTGCTCTTCTCACATAAGTACCGGTCTCCCTGAACCGTTGGATACTGCGATGGATCGTTGAAACTGGTCGACGAAGATCTCTGGATATCACTCTGTAGGTTTGACCATTTCTTCGCATTTCGAGTGCCCTGGCAATCTCCGTTGGGGCTAAGTCAGGCATAATTCAGTCATCAACTCCAGAAAGATACGCGATTAAAAAAAACTAACAAAAAACAGTATTTCAATGAAATTTTAAATCAAACTCTGGCAATCTCCGTTGGGGCTAAGTCAGGCATAATTCAGTCATCAACTCCAGAAAGATACGCGATTAAAAAAAACTAACAAAAAACAGTATTTCAATGAAATTTTAAATCAAACTCAGAAGGAAGAAATACTCGAAGTTCGCTCCAGATAAGGTGTATTTGAATAAAATTAAAACAATTGCATAAAATGTGATGTTCAGTTGTTTTCTTAATTTGAAAATATTTCTTTTTAAATTAAATGACGTATAAACCAGCCAGCAACCTTATATGATACTGATATCAAACCTTTTTTTTATGTTCCGCTAAATATGCCGGCGAGTTTATTTTAAAGTATCCAATCCTCTAAACGTGACAGCTCAATGCATTCGCCAAACAAAACCGTCCTAATGTCCGCCTGGCCTATCCAGTAACAAATTAGAGAAGGTTGCTTTTATAAATAAACTAGCTGATGCCTGCGACTTCGTCGGCATGGACTGAAGTTTTTTAGTACTCGAAAACTAAATTTCTAAAACCCCTATACGGTAGAAATTACGGTAGACATGAAATCGCGGGCATCAGCTAGTTAAAAATAAAATTGAAACAAACTAAACAGGCAAAATCCACGGGTCAGTTAGTGGGATAATTTGATTGATAACGCCTAACGCTTTCCTTCTAAAAGAAAAAAAACAACTTGTCAAAAAGATCGGTAAAGTCTACTACGTAACGTACGTGAGAAATTGTTGATAGTAAATTGCTATGTTCCGAATAACTAATACGTTTGATACATCCGCATGGTATTTTATGCTGTATATTTATGTCATATAGAGGTTGTTATTTCTTGATTATGGGTGACCGAGATGGTCAGTGAAAGGAGAATCAAGTTGGAAGCGTTGCATGATGGCATTCGATTGAAATCAGAAATCACGCATAGCGTTGTCATATTAGCTGTGACTATAATGAGTGCTTTATTTATTTAGATAAAGCTCTATTCATTCATAGTGTGTGACTGCCTAGTCACTGACTATGAATAGTGAGTGTCTAGTGGTTAATGTTCGACTGCGACAGATGTTCGTTCGCGAGGTCACGGATTCGAGTCCTGGGTCGGGCCACAACAAGTATTGAGGTTTTCTGACAGTAAATTCTCAGTACTAGCCAGAAGTTAGGAAGTTTGCGGTGTTTCAGCCCGTGCCTCGGAGCAAGTAAAGCCGCGGTCCTGCGCCTTATCTTTCTCCAGTCGTGTCGGATTTACTGCCCTATCGGGCTATGAAGGTAAAGCTGCACTAAAATATCTCCCGCGCAGATGCCTAATCCCTCTGTAGATAGAACGAAATTCGGCCGCCGTGGACGAAATTCGTTCGGTAGGACTGAGGACATAATATTAGCTGTATTTAACGACCTCCCTGGCAGTTGTTTTCTTAATTTGAAAATATTTCTTTTTAAATTAAATGACGTATAAACCAGCCAGCAACCTTATATGATACTGATATCAAACCTTTTTTTTATGTTCCGCTAAATATGCTGGCGCAGTAAATAAATAAATAAATAAATAATGCGCTTTTTCTTACAAGTGCGAAGACTCGGGTTCGATTCTCGAGGGGCAATTGCAATTCGAGAAATGATTCTGGTCTGGTGTAGTGGGAGACTTCGATCGTCTCGTGTAAGTAATAGACGTGCAGGCAAGCGATTTAGCGTTTCGGTACGATGGCGTGTGGAAACCGATCAGGGGTTTGGGGTTTAATATAAATGCCATGGGCTAATCGCAGTCGCGCTTGTTATCGAATAAAAAAAGACCCAGAGGGCAAGACGCTCTGTGAAAAAATTCCCGGGCAAGCCCCGCCCCGCAATAGGTACGATGACAACTCAATCAAATCAGTAACTTTTTATCAAACTTAAAAACGCACTTCTAGTATGGAAGTTGTATGAAATTACAGTTGTGACGTCCTAAAATTTCAACGCACTTTTTTTCTTTAATCTGTATTTTAAATTGGTTATCATACCTAAAACTAACAGAGGATGGTTAATTTTAGGTCTTTTGGAAGACCCTCTATTTAATAATCTAAATAATAAGTTATAAATAATTTATTTTTGATACAGGCATCATCTCTATTGACCTAGGTCAATAGTCTATCGACAAGATCTTTCGTCCACGAATGTAGGTATTTTTATGAAAATAAACAACCTACTCAAAGGCTTTCACTGGAAGATATAAAACGTAGTGATAAGTCCTGAACAGGCGAGACGAGGAGGTGTTGGGAGGTATATCGAGCGACACACCTATGAGAAGAGATTTCTTTTATTCACTACAGCTTAGCCCTTGACTGTGATCTCACCTGATCGTAAGTCATGATGGAGTCTAAGATTGCCTACTTAATTGACTATTTACGGAACACTGGAAAATATAACCTGTCACTACAGCGCTTACCAACAAAAGTTTAATTAATAGTTTTTAAAACAGCTAATGTAATGTAACTGACATGATGATAAAAAGTCCGAATAAAAATAAATTATGTTCGTCAATTACAAATTGAAAAAGTATGAGTAAAGTAAAATAAATGTAAAAAAAAATTTTTGGTTGGGTTTCACTTTCATCGACAAGCAAAAAACTAACCCCTACATTTTCATCCTAGAAGCCTTTGCCCATAAAGTGAGTTTCTTGATTCCTTTCGATTTTTGCCATTAGTGCTTACCGAGCCCATTCTAAACGTCTGTTACATTATATTAATATCATTCATCATTATCTTATAATATATTTCTGGACCAACTGGTCCACTACAAATGGCATTTTTTCAATGCACAGTGCTGCGCCCTCTCAAGGCTAGAACTGCTATGGCCGCATTGGTCTTCCAGGGAGGGTGGTATAAGATACGTGGGTAGTAAGGTGGGTTTGTTTACACCCAGCCCGGCGGGCGCACCTGTTGAGTGGAGGGTGTATATTGTATAATATAAATCTCATTTACTTGAGACTTTTCTGAACGAAATCCCTACAAATTGGCGAAATATATTCTCTGTAAGTTTACCCTCATAATATTTAATGAGGCGAATTATTATTACTTTGGTTATTTCTTGTAAATTTTTTTCAGCGTGTATTAATAATTTCAACGTCAATTTCTTTATTAATTGCAATTCTATAGGTGTACAACATTTAGTCAAAAAAGGCAAGGCAGGTTATGGATACCCAGTCCCCCGATTGTGTAAGCAATTAATCATTTATTCAATTTAGGTACACTTTAGGTTCACATATTCACGTCCATTACTTACATATAAAACATGAGGGCGATAATTAGTTACGGTATGTAAAACAAGCTAAGAGGGTAAGGAAATTGTAATCGTGATCGTTTGTCAAACGGATAATTCAACCTGTTTAAGGAGTTCATAGATGCCCGTCATAAAATATGTAAGAAACAAAGAAAGAAAATACCTTTATTCCACAATGGTGAAACAGACCAACATTCAACATACAATTGTAAATAAGAATAATATGTTTGCCTGTGACACCACCGAGTGGGTGTATTTAGGAACTCCTTAAACAGTCCGAGTAATATGTATGTATGTATGTATATATGTTTGTATGTATGGATGGATGTATTGTATGTACATATATATTACATATTTTAATTTTTAATTGTTGCACTATCCCGCGCTCTTGTTTTATAATCTCCTCTCCCCAAAGGTTGTCTGGAAGAGATTGCTTTAGCAATAAGACCGCCTTTGCACCCTTCTGTCTTATCTTTTAAGCTTTTCGTTATTGTTATTGTTTTTAAGTGTGTGCAATAAAGAGTTCATCTATCTATCTATCTATCTATGTTTTAAGCTGTCACAAAAACGTAGTGAGTGTTCACTACGTTTTTATGACTAACTTATGTAGCACAAGCACAAATTCAAGCACAAGCACTAATTCACTGACACAGCACTAGTACACTTTTTGCACTAATTCGAACGGTTTCATTCTCTCAAGTCTCCTTTTGATGTCCGTGTTAACTAAAAGAAACTTTAAGCTATTCAAGTGAAAAAGTAATATAATTATAAATATTTAAAATACCAATAAAAAATACCATACCTACATACTTAATACTCAAAATTTTATGGAAAACAAGATATACGTGAAGTTAAAGCTGCATAAATCAAAACCAAAAGCCTAATTAGCATTATTATGATTTTGTTTCGTATCAAAATGATAAAACAAAAATTTCGAGATACACAGTTTAGCGTAGAGCGTAAAAACCCGAGCCACTGCAATAACAACTACCCACGTGAATCAAGATTAAAGGACTTGACCGGTGGAACTATGGCAGCTTGCCTAGGTGTCAAAAATCAATGTTCAGCAATGATTTCTTTATTATTGTAATTGTAATCTTTCACTATTTTCCGATAAAAAAGTTTCAGGAGTCTAAAGGCTCGGAAAACTGCGAAAATGAACAAAAAAGTTTCACCAAAAGACTGCTTTCCCACACTAGATGGCGCTATTTATTGTGTTGAGCGAGTCTAAAAAAATATTTTCAAGTATTATTTCTTTATTATTGTAATTTTTATATTTTATAGTTTTCAAATAAAAAAGTTTCAGGAGTCTGCAGGCTCTGAAAACTGAGAAAATAAATACAGTATTTCAAAATGCTTTGTTCGAGTTTGAGGCTTGTCAAAAAATAAAAATAATTATAAACAAAACATACATTTCCTTTTCATTACTATTTAATTGATCAAAAATAAATCATTCATAATATAATGACTATGGTATTCATGTAGGGTTACAAGATTATTATTAGGCATGGATATAATGGAACGTCAAAATGGAGTAGTGCCTACAGAGGAAAGCGGACGCTCAAGATTTAAACAATAAACGTACTGTTTTTTTTTGTCATTTGAACCCTGACCTTATTTGGAATAATAAATCCATAATAATTTCGTTTTGAATTTTTAAACCTTACTGTAAAAACGGAAATCCTGTGCATTGTCCCGAATCGGAGGGCAATTACTGGTCATGTCCTTTGAATGAGTACCTATCTACTACGGTCGGACAGGTACTTAAGTTGACTTGTGTTGTGTGGAGAGCCATGCAGGAGACCTTCGTCCAGCAGTGGAAATCTATTGGTTTCTTAACTCCTTCCATCCTTCTTATTCCAGGAAAAAAACCTGTATATTGCGCCGCGCCCTCTGCCTTATATATGTATGTTTCTTTAAACTATTTATAACTTTATATGCCGCATTGATTGTGCTAAGTGTTAAAAGAATCATTTGAGACACGTGCGGACAAAATAAGAGCTTTACATCAGTAGAGAAAGACATGTTAATTAATGCTTATGATTGACATAAACAAAGTAGTTAACCGAAGCACGAGCGTCAACGGGAAACGCGTCTCTTTTTCCAATCCGGTTCCCATCTGGTGGGCAGCTTTTACCGGATCTCGATAGAGCCGCTACATTTTGAGTAACATGCTCTAAAAACTAGGCTTTTATACGAGGCCAGTTTGCAAAAAATGTATGTTTGCTACTAGCTAGGATGTTTATTTGTAGGTACAAATATTAATGTGTGCGCTTTGAAAGAGCTACTTTCTTCGAGACTTTTAAAAAGCCGATTTTAAAACAGTCTGTCTTGAAATCGTATAATTCATCATAAAACCAAAAAAATAGAAAAGAGTATAAATAAACTAAAAAGATAGATATTTATTAAATAGTAAATCACTATCTAAATAAGTATATGTCACCGTAAGATCGTAATAACCTTTAGATTATAATCTAACTCGCGAAATTGTAAACTGTCGACAGATTGTGAACCGTTCAATGTTCTGAGTGTCAATTTTTAAAATATTAATTGTATTTACGTTTTCTTTTGTCTTTCTTGTAGGTTAGGTTAGGGTTCGACATATATAATCAGGTTCTATCGGGTATAATAACAAACAGATTACAATCTACCGAAAAATAATGCGTTAAATTGTAATCTTTCGACAGTTTGCAACTTCGCGAGTTAGATTATAATCTAACGGTTTTTACAATCTTACGGTGACATATATAAAAGGAAAAGGTCACTGACTGACTGGCTGATCTATCAACGCACAGCTCAAACCAATGGACTGATCGGGCTGAAATTTAGCCCACAGATAGGTATTAGGCATCCGATAAGGAAGGTTTTTGAAAATTAAACCCCTAAGACGGTAAAATAGCGCTTTGAAATGTGTATGAAATTCAAACCTAACGTGAACGAAGCCGCGGGCAAAAGCGAGTCAATAATAAAGAGCAAACCCTTTTTGAATCATAATCATAAAATACAGAAGAATATACAAATTTGTTACCTGTAATACAGGTGACCAACTAGGGCATACATTTTAATTCCGTTTCGGTCACGGCCACATAACAATTTTAAATATTCGGTGGTCACGGACCACGTACGACAGAAGAATAACATCGTAAAAAATAGTTAAAACTAAAAATATGTTTGACTCTCCCGGACCTATGTCAATGCCATGCATGTAGGATCACAACCCACAGGAGCATTGAGAACCACTGCTGCAGCTCTAAATTCACACGAAATAAAAAAGTACTATTAATACGTAATCTTTATTTTCTTCGAGTTTTTTTTTCTCTAAGTTTTAATGATAATATCAGAAAGAGAGGACCATCAAAAATCCTTATCATCAATTCCAAAGCAAAGTAAATATGTATTTATTTGGTAAAATATTTCACTGACTCAATATCATTATCTAAATAGATGTAAATGTTATTAGTGAGATTAATTATTAAAGGTACTTACCATGCAAACATTATATTTTTATCGTACCACGCCAATGATATTACACGTCCAAACAATAATTTCAGAATCCAATAAATCGAATGAGTAAATAAGTCGAAGTATTATCAGCTTTTGACGGCAATAGGGATGATGACAACTCAATCAAATCAGCAAATCTTTATCAAACTTAAAAACGCGTTTCTAGTATGGAAGTTGTATGAAATTCACAATAGTGACGTCATGAAATTTCAACGCACTTTTTTTCTTTAATCTATATTATGAAATGGTTATCAAGCTTAAAACTAACCGAGGATTTAAATATTAGGTCTTTTGGAAGACCCTCTATTTAATAATCAGTTAGAAATAATTTATTTTCGATATAGGCATCATCCCTATTGATCATAACAGAGACCGATAGCCTTTCACAATATGAGTAAACAACATCTACTTATTCAATATCGAAGAATTGGCTAAGACTAAACAACGCCGATGCCAGGTCAAAGAAGGAGGCTAAACAATTATGTGAGACATTATAGGTAGCGTTGTTGACTTAATCGATGAAGTAGGCCCTCGATACGATGCAGTGTTTATTGAATCGATAGTCGATAACGGGGGCGATGACCCGGTGACGTCCGCGCCTCTCACTGCGTCAGATCGCAATTATTTTTGCTGTTTGTTAACTTCTATGACTTCTGTCATAGAGTTATACCGATTCCACGGCGTGAGTATAATATACTAGTAACTAGGTGATTAATTTTTGAAGTGAAAACTTCTTTAGCCGCGTTGAGCACTTTTTGGTAGGGGGTAAACTTGTGGATTCGCGTCACCGACATGCGACATGCTCCGCGTCGACATGCTCGCGTTGTTACGAAGTCAAAAGGTCTTAAATATAAATATACTACATTCGTAATTAAACTTTAATGCCTTAGTTTTAAGGTTTATTATTTTTTTATTATTATTATTTTTTAAACATTCGTTTTCACTTCTATCGGCAGTCCCTATTTTTTATACTTTTTGGTACTCCTTAATTTTCCGGGATAAAGTCTGGGATATAACCTACCTGTACTTAAACCAAATTTCATCAAAATCGGTTGAAAAGATGGGCCATAAAAGATTAGAAGCAGACAAACAGACAGATCGATAGACAGACAGGCAGGTAGGCACAATTTCGCATTTATAATATTAGAAGACACAACCCGTCTTATGGAGAACGCAATACACCACAAACATCACAACAAAGAATGCTTACGCGATTTAAAATACTCCTAGCGCCATCTAGATAAGTACCGCTGTAGGCTGGAGCCAAAGAGGATTTTTGGATCGTATATCGTTGATTATAATTATCGTCAAATATGTATACGAAACAGTTTTTGAAGTCCTAAAACCTAATGGTTTTTCGTACACCATGAGTTAACAATTTACCGTGAACTTAGATAAGGAAACAATTTTAGTTAATTACTTCGACATTGGGAATTTGATTCTTTAAATTAATTATTTATCAGGGCTGCAGAACACTTAGTTATTATTCTATTGGCTATAATAATTGACCTAGTTTGTTAATTAATGGTAGATAATTATAACCGATCATTTGATCATTGATTTTCCATAATTGATAGATTCCAGCCAGGGACAACATTAGTGGAACATCGCACGCGAAATTCAATTCAGCACTGCACAAGTAAAGTAGATACTTACTGGCTGTGAAGAAATATACACTCTAAAATAAAATCACCTCATTTTTAGGGGAATTTCGCAAGCGTTTTTTCTCTCCCTTATGTATGTCCCTTGACTTAATATTATAAATAAACCTACATTTCTTTATTATAATGGCTTGTAACATTATTCTAAGTTTCGTATGTAAATGACTATTTTATTACTTTTATTAAGCAAGGTTTAATAGTTTTAAAGTAGTTTGGTACAGCGAAAACGTGAACGTAACGTTTACGAATGTAAACGAAAACGAACTCTAACCCATCCGCTTATGTCTCATTTTGACAGTTCACGTTAGAAATATTTACATATCAGCGAGTAGTGACTGGTTATGCTAGTTTGCAAGTGTAATTTTTGAAACTAAAAATATCCGCTTCTCATGTGCGTAGATTTCTGCGCTTTCGTAAGCTTGGCATTAACGAGCTTAACATTGCTTAAGGAAAATGAACTTTGTATCTTTGCAGTTAAAGTATGTTTTATTATATCATGGACTTCGTGAATTAAGTTTTAATTTGTAGTTACCGTTAGAAGCATATCTACGATCTGATGATAGTTCCAAAACAACGAGCGAAGGAACGAGTTGTGGAATCAAAATAGAAATTTCTGAATGAAATTCTCGTAAAAAAGCATGTTTCATGGTTGTAGATACGTGTAAACATTTTGCGAAATGGGAGAGAGAATATAAGTAAAATATTTTAACGTCGTAGTCGTCAACCGATAGACGTCAGATAGCTGGACATAGATCTCTTACAAGGATTTCCACAGGAGGCGGTCTTGCGCCGACTGGACCCAGCGGCTCCATGATACTCGTTTGATGTTGTCCATCCACCGAGCCCCCAACGAGTGGACGTCGTTTTCCAGTTCAAGGTCGCCACTCCAGAACTTTGGGATCCAAACGTCTATTATATACAGTTTTGCCACTTCAGCTTCGCAACACGTCGAGTAACGTCGGTTAGTTCAGTTCTTCTGCGGATCTCATTTCTGATTAGATCGCGCAAAGAAACTTCTAGCGAAACTCTCTCCATAGCCAGCTGGGTGACCCTGAGCCTTCTAAAATATTTTAACAAATAGTTTAAATCGCTGGAGAAACAAAAAGATGACTGTGCTCCTTATGGAGAATTTATGTTATTTTTAAGCTATAAGGTAAACAATATAAAACATTATCAAAGTTGAAATTCGTTAGCCTAGGGAATAACACAGTCAAGGTGTACACTCGTACTCGTAGCATTAAATTAAGGACGGACGCCGGAGAAAAGAGCATAGGAGTAAGAACAACAAGGACTTTTCAAAAAACATAAAATTTTTCATTTTTTACTTAAAGCACAAATACCAAGTTTCATGGATTGGTTTCTTGAACCGACTATAATTTACCTCCTTGGGGGTGGAATAAAAAAAAATCTCTCCTTATTAGAAAATAAGGAGAGATTTTTTTATTTCCTGAAATTTTGAGAACAACATTACTAATTTCTGCGTTCAGCCGTTTGTTATGTTGGTTATAATATATCAGTCACTCAGTACAAAGCCTTATAATGAGCTTTTATAGTTATTGATTATGACGGGTCCAGACCTTTATGTCGTCCATTCACTTCCTCCTATCTTCCAGGTGCTTTTTTCTCGGGCAGTATTGATCCACCACTCCATGTAAACTAAAGGATGACGTTGGGGTCTTTTCACCACTTCATGTTAACTATAAGATGTAGTTGGGTTTTTCCAGTCGTTTATTGGACCCGAAAGCACCAACTTTCGCTAATTCAAAGATAACTAATTGTTAGTACTGTAGATACATCGCCGGAAACGCTATACATTTGAAATTATTAACTATAGACGATCCAATTTCACTAATTATATTGTTGACCTTCCACTGGATGTTTACGCGTCTTCTATTTCTATCTAATATTAATTACACACTTACTTGCTACAGTTAATAATAATTGTTTATTGGCATGTTGCAAATTGCAGGAAGTTGTCAAACTCGTTACCTGTTGAATCAGTTTAGAATCATAACCGGTTGGTGACGGCGCATGGTTGGGTGAGGCAGACGTAAGAAAACATTGAGAAACCCCTAAAAAAAATATTCTTATGTATGTAAATTGAGGAATGGAGGAGGTTTTCGACACAACTAGTAACAGATACCTGATAAATACATAAATATATAACTCCAATAAACCTTAATAATTGACAATTGCGTACAGCCGAAACAATCACGTATCTCCTTTCTCCTAAACTCCTTGTTTAACTTGGATATAAAAAGGGCGGAAGATTAAAGTGACAGGAATATATTTGGTTGACCTGAAAGACTTATGACCAAGTCTTCGTTGTAAAGTTTTGTAAGAGAGAAGTGAAGAAGGTTAACGCTACCAATGACGCCAGTTTGCTTGTCACTTACATACGAGTACTTGCGGATACGAGCTTGATCCCGTTGTGCTAGGAGCGACAGAAGCAACGTGACGCGACGCGAATCACGACACTACGCCATAGAAAATGAAAATTTGTCTATGCGACAATGTAGGCCACTTGAAGCCTACATCATACTTGTCAGCTACTGTTTGATACTATCGCGTCGCGTTGTATTTAGTCGCGGTGTCGCGTTTATAGCTCGCGTAGGAAAACGGGTAAGCGACGGTTGCGCGTAACTACTTTTCCCGTTGTCCTAGGTTAGCGAATTATCGCGTTTGTTGCTAACGTAATACATTGCCTTATACTCAACCTGCCGCTATCATGCAGCTTTAATACACTTAAATTACTCATCTTTCTTTCTTTTATTCTTTAATAATTTAATTGTTATAGGCTTACGCTTGACCATAATGACACCTGATGGGAAGTGATGATGTGGCCTAACATGGGACGCGCTTGCATAAAAGATGCCTGTTCACTCTTAATTCAAAGATAGCCCGATTATAATTGGTAGGAAACACAGTTTTAGGGAGAGTGTTCCAGACCCTAGCCATGGGAATGAGGAATGAGGAGTTTTGTACGTGTGGATGGAACATCGACAACATAAGGGTGGAAACTTAAACAACATGCTGCATACCATTTGCAAGGATACTGTATACCTAATAGAACAGCTTGAAGCCTGATTATAAACATTCTATTAACTGGCCGGGTATAAAAAGCGCAGATAATAAATATTAATTTGAGCAACTTTTGAATTCGTTCTGCAAAAACATTTTCATAGAGAAGGCGTCGCACCATTAATGTTGTTTTGCTCGGCGTCACGGACACGGTCGAGGTCACGAGTATTTTTCTAAAAAACCACTCAATTCAGCCACTCCTAGGCTGAATGCTGATATTAATCGGATATTCACCGAGTATTTATAAAGCGCGCGGTCGAGGACGCCGCAAAAAGTTCTATATTGTTGTTGTGAAAACTAGTTTGTAGAATAAGTAAGAAAGAAATATCACTTGCAAAGGAAAGCATCATCTGCATTCACGTGAGTTCTTCGTAATGTTCTCAAAGGTGTGTGAAGCCGATACCCACTAGGAGGACGCTGTTGGAGCTGGACCGAACTCTACGCAACAAGGGTGTGCACTGCTTTCCCATAATAGTGTAAAAACAGTCTACGTGCGCCTCGGTGAACATCCCTAATGCGATGCAGGATCGTAGCAGCCCCATCAGCATCCTGAATGCATTGTTATACTGTGCCTGCAGGGTGCTTTTGTGTGTAATCGAACCACAGGCTGCTGGAATAAAAGGAGAATACTCTGAAAAGAGAGATTTTTACGGGTACGGAAAAGCGAGAATACCTGCGGATGATGATGTTCGCGCTAACAGACAACGCCCTGCGTCCTCTCTCTATATCTGCATCGTCTTTCGGGTCAGAGCCTAAGCCTACCTAACATGCCCGAGATACTTAAACTGTTGCACTTTCGTTGGTAGAGTCCCATACAGCCTTATAGGAAGTTCAGTGAATTGAAGTGTTCCCCAGGCCTGAAAGACCATTTATTCACTTTCTTGACATTATGGGTCAAGCAATGACTGTGAGCATAGTTCTCACGTATATATTATGCCCAACAGTTTCGTTAAGCCACAGATAGAAGCGCTCAGCAGCACCATGTCGTCTGCGTAACTAATACTATTGGACAAGCCGTCAATATGACATCCGACACACGTACTGCTGAGCGCTTCTTTCAGCGCATTGAGGTAGAAAGCTTGGGCGAGGTTTAGCCCCCCTGCCACACGCCACACTCCAACCTGTACGGCCTGAGGGATTTCCGACTATCACATCACATTTACCTGATTTGATACAAAAATTGTAAGATCTTGTCAATCTGATCGGGCATTCCAGTATCTGTATCGTAATTCACCAGGTCAAACGCCTTGGACAGGTCGCGGTTGAATTTGCGGGCGTCATCTAGTTCATAATATTTCTACCTGTCTAATCCGAAACGCTATGAAATGATACATCTACGACCTTGGTCGAGTGAGTCATGGCAATGGAAGGGTGGTTTGACGCATACAGCCCTGTTCACCTTCGTTGCAATCTTGAGGAAAAACCGTTTTACGCCGCAAAATAGCAATTGAACATAGAATGCTGAATACATAATATGGAAGTGGTAAAGGATCGAGAGCTTGATAAAACTTTAAAACAAAAACAAGTTTTTTATTTCATGTAGGTGTCTCATTTAGTGCGTCTTGTTTTGTCTCTACCACAGATTCCTAGACCAGATATATTCTACTGAGAATTGGTGACTACACTCATTTATGTGTAGTGAAATGTCAGTTCACTTTTTCATAAAGAAGTACATATTTGCATTATACACGTTGTTCTGCTGTTTGGATTCTTGAGATAAATAAATAAGAAATCTTTCTAATTCTTTGAGTTTTTAAAAGTCTGCCACATGCAATGCTGATATTATGTATGATTTGGCTATACCGAACAAATAATCGGATTCTATGTAGCTAACAAACTTAATTTGAAACTTGCCATCAAGTAATAATAAGCAAATCCGAGTTGCAGCCAGCAAAAGGTTTTTATTTGGTATAGAATGTTGAATACTATTCATATATTTCTATTAGATTATTTCGAATTCTGTATATGAACCTTATTATAAAACAACTACTTTTCAATTCAGGAACTCAGTTAGACCTCTCAGTTCCTTTGCTCAATAACGGAGAGCTAGTGATGAGTCGGTGTCGATGATAATACAATCGATTACTCGACTGAGTGGTCTTTCTCAGACAGGGCGCGTTTGGAAGTAATTAGTTATCACCATCAATTCCCTACTACTTCTTAAATTCAACAGTTCTTTGTTAACGTTCAAAAAGTATAGGTTCGCCTCATGCTGTGCCTTGAATAAATGACTTTTAAGTTTGATTATTTTAAAATCCGGAGTTAAGGAAGCCCTTTCCTGCAACGAGCTATCTATAACCAGGTAGGTAAGTGACAACCATTGTGACTAGTTTAAAAAAAGTAACGTGCTAACTTGGAGTATGGCAGTAAGTATTTAAAATATTTTATCGGTTTCTACATGTGATGGCACCGATAAAATAATCTTTTAACTCTTATAATTAAAGTATAAGTTTCCGTGTCGATGAAAACATTGGTGACTCATTTATTTTTCATCAGATGCATTAAGTCAATATTCTATTATTCTCATTTGTTATGGACAGTATAACTGTTTTTCACGTAAACAATAGGTGCTATAAATCAGTATAAATCAAAATTGGAAAAAATATTTAAATAAGTATTATGTAAGCTTTAGACAGCCGCCAGCTTCGTCAACAAAGCCGAGTGTCCTTGAATAAAATGAATCCAATCTTAATGCATTATCATAGAGCGAAATATCGATACCAAGAAATAAATCACTACTTCCCCCCTATTCTCTAAATCATTGGCTATCAAAAACTGAACCACTGAAGCCACTCACGTATAATATTAGGCTGTCGAATCAAACAATCCAGAAACAATCAATTGTTTGCTCGACGTTTATTATTCAAAATCACGTAATATCTATGATTATGATTACATATTTATATTATTGTGTATCCTCGAAGGGTTATAAAAATGCGGTAAGCTATCGTAAAGGTTACGAGTGTCAATTTTACGTAGGCCGAGGTCCCCAGGGAAGGCTTGTCACATGGCTTAATACGTTATACTTACCTATGAATTACGATTAATTACGGAAAAGAATATCGTCGCTATATTTATACTCCAGATGAAGATATCGTATTGAATAGTTAATGACTTTATTGTATTTTCTCCGATATGCTAGGTATATAAAAAGGAAAAGGTGACTTACTGACTGACGGATCTATTAATGCACAGCTCAAACCACTGGACGAATAGGGCTGCAATTTGGCAGAAACCTACTTAGCTAATATGAGGTAAAAATCGTCTAAAGATTTTTGAAAATTCAAATTAGGGGTCTGAACTTAGTGTAGTTCACGCAGACGAAGTCGCGGGCAAAAGTTAGTTTAAAAAATACGTAAATAGGCTCTTTGCAGTAGAGGTACGTAAGGAAATACCTATAATATAATACCATAACGACGGTCATGTTTTACTTTTTAAAGGATTTTTATTCAAAATCATTGCGCTTTATATACGTCGGTATTTACTAATTGACTAAGAGCAAGCCAATCTATTGGATGAAAGTATAAATTTTAATGTGAAAGTTTCGACAGTTATGCGATAAGAATTCATTTACAAAGCTTATTCCAAACTGTATGGGTAAGTATTGAGAAAAGAAGTGAACATATTATTATCAAAAAACACTACTGCCCTGCCATATTGGATTTGTTTCAAAAAATTATAGCCTTAGCTAAACCCTAACTAGGCTGATGTCTATTTGATCATAATAATGGGATGTTGCCTGCCTTGGGTATGAAAAAAAAAATTATTATATATGTAATATTTAATAGAGGACCTGCCGAAAGAAGTGATATCTAAGTATCCTGTTAACTTTTTGTTTGTTAACTAATTTAAACTATCGATTAAAATGAAAAAGTGCGTTGATCTTTGACGACGTCACAAGTAATAACACAAAATCACTAAGCGAGCGTTTTGAAGTTTGAAAAAAGTTGGTGATTTGACTAAACTCGCCGGCATATTTAGCGGAACATAAAAAAAAGGTCCATAATTAAAAAAATATGGTTTTATTTTTAAATCTACTTACTAAACTTCTTTTGTTATTTAAAGTTTCATTTGTTTTACTTAAAATGAGATCACATTAAGAACAGATTTTGCGAGTAAAGGCTATTTGTGAAAAATGGTAAATTTTTGAACTTTTCATGTAACCGGGAAAAGTGAAATTTAATATTAAAATAACAAATAATTAAATAGAAAAATGGTGATTAATATCGCGTATTTCCTCCACGTGCTCTTATTAAAGTTTCTACCCGTCTAGGCATACTGAGAATGATGTTATCGATGGTCTCCTGGGATAGTCTCCGCCATTCCTCAACTACGGCGATTCGCAGTTCTCCCACGTTGGCAGGAGCTGGAATTCTGGACTTAACTTTTCTTTTCAGCAAGTCCCAAACGTGCTCTATTGGGTTCATATCCGGTGATCTTGCCGGCCACTCCATAACAGTGATATTCATATCATTAAGATAAGCTTGAGTTACCCGAGCAGTATGCGGCCGAGCATTATCCTGCAACAAAACAAAATCTTCACCGATATATCGGGCAAACGGTACGACATTTTCTTCTAAAACTTCTCTGATATAGCGGTCTGAAGTCAGACTCCCTTTGTCAATCACTACCAAGTCTGTGCGAACTCCCAAACAAATGCCCGCCCAAACCATTATTGATCCACCACCGTATGCAACTGTAGTTTCAAAATTTGTCTGAATCTATCGTTCTCCTTTGCGTCTGTATATTCTTTGCCTGCCGTCAATTTGATTTAAGAGAATTCTGCACTCATCACTAAACAATACCTTACTCCATTGGTCCGCGTTCCAAAGTCGATGTTCCTGAGCAAAAGTTAACCTGTTTCTACGATGATTTACCTCGAGCCTTGGAGCCTTGGCGGGCACAAATGAACCCAAACCAGCTTCTTCGAGCCTTCTTCGTACCGTACGCTCACTTACGGTTACACCCCGCACTGCTTCTATTCTTTCATTTTCTTTTTATGCAGGATAATGCTCGGCCGCATACCGCTCGGGTAACTCAAGCTTATCTTAATGATATGAATATCACTGTTATGGAGTGGCCGGCGAGATCACCGGATATGAACCCAATAGAGCACGTTTGGGACTTGCTGAAAAGAAAAGTTAAGTCCAGAATTCCAGCTCCTGCCAACGTGGGAGAACTACGAATCGCCGAGTTGAGGAATGGCGGAGACTATCCCAGGAGACCATCGATAACATCATTCCCAGTATGCCTAGACGGGTAGAAACTTTAATAAGAGCACGTGGAGGAAATACGCGATATTAATCACCATTTTTCTAATTTAATTAATTGTTATTTTAATATTAAATTTCACTTTTCCCGGTTACATGAAAAGTTCAAAAATGTACCATTTTTCACAAATAGCCTTTACTTGCAAAATCTGTTCTTAATGTGATCACATTTTAAGTAAAACAAATGAAACTTTAAATAACAAAAGAAGTGTAGTAAGTAGATTTTAAAATAAAACCATATTTTTTAATTATGGACCTTTTTTTATGTTCCGCTAAATATGCCGGCGAGTTTAGTTGTCAAATACCCTAATGCGACCCGACTTGACTGGTCTCAAGAGAATACTTCAAATGAATATTTCTTATCTCACTTTATTATTAGTTTGCTGTTACTCAACCGTCTGGTCCCTGAGGGCATGATAAAATAAATAAGCAAAACATATACAGGATGGACACTAAAAGTGAGCGCAGGCCTATGTATGATTATGATTATTATATTTCAAAGGCAATTCTAATATATTAAAGGCAATTATACCTATCCATCCATACTAATATAATAAATGCGAAAGCGCGTCTGTTTGTCTGATACGCTTTCACGGCCTATTTCCTTAAACGATTTTGATAAAATTTGCTACAGGGATAGGTTGTATCTGGAGGAAGGAAATGGGCTACTTTTTAGTAGTAAAAAGTAGCCTATGTGTTATTCCAGACTATAATCTATCTCTGTACCAAATTTCATCCAAATCCGTTCAGCCGTTCGGGCGTGATTGAGTAACAAACATCCATCTATCCATCCAAACTTTCGCATTTATAATATTTTATTATTGTACATATTTATATGTTTATCTATGTAATACAATATTGAATACTTATTTAAAATTTTGAAATTCATTTAAACTTTCCAGGTTTCTGAACATCTTTTTAATCAATATTAAATATACATCTTACCTACATATTTTTTGAGGAAATAATTATATGTAACTAATCGCTTGCGCGTTTCACTACTCTGTGTCTGTAAATTGATCAATACTGGTCTACCTAATTATAGTTATATTATGAATCAGTTACACATAATAATCAAATAAGTAATGACACCACAATATAAACACCTAACCCAAATAACTATGACAAATCTGTAAACCGCGAGGCTTGAGATAACATTACTTGCTGGATTAATAAATAATATAATTATTAATAGTAAAATTACTATATTGAACGTTACAAATTATATGTTTCCTCTAGTTTATAATATTTGTCTGGAATTTCTTATGGCTGACGGCGAAGTATTCCAGCGTTACATCTAGAGTGGATTCAAAGAAATCTGTGTTGAAGTACAAGTAAGCAGCAACCTGGTGATAAGGTTCAAAAATAACAATTTAATACGAACCAACAACCAGTGCAAGCTAATGTAAATATCATTGTACTGCGCTTGTATAAACTGATTGTATTTAATGACTTGATAGTATGATGCTATTATGCAGTTGCAAGCTAAGTATTTGTTTCCGGTGTGAATTGCGCAGGTTGTTAGTAACAGCGGGTAAAAATAAACATATAATGGGCCTGATTCTGCTGTACACAAACTCTAAACTAAATCCAAATGACAGCATTAAAAATATTGCCAACCGTTTCATAATACTCCCTGCGGAAAGGGGCAGAACTAGATTTATAGATGGCATTTTAGTTTAGTTTAGAGATTGTATTATACAGAATTGGCCAAAATATATACTTTATTTGGTAACTTAACTAGACCCTACGATAATATCTTCATTGTTCAATGAAGAGTAGAGGGCACCAGAGCTCATATTAGATCACCCATGAGGTAGACAGAACAAGTGAGGGCTGCGTTGGACGTCCCCTTACACGAGTGCACTCGCAAGGCTGCCATCAGAGAAGAGTGGAGACGGATAGTCAAGCGTGCCACAACACCAAAGTAACGACCGCTCTGACAAGGGTGATACGACGAAGAAGAATACATTGTTTATTGATCCTACAAAGTGCAAGCACTTCATTCACATATTACTATAATCAACCAACTGTATGACTATAATTATAATAAGGGGAATGTTAAAATATTTAGGATTGTATTTGAACCTGTTTAGTAGTTTCAGGGTAATGCTCTCATTTTTTGATAACTTAACTCCCGGGTTGACATGAAAAGTTATTATATTAGAAAAAATTACTTAAACACATAATATGCACAAAGCACAAGTTTTATAATATAAACAATGAGAGTCACTATTCACTACTTGAAAGTGAGAACTTCTGGTTATTCTTCAAGCTAATGTAATAAATCTGCCTCAAGAGCGATTTCAACCCGCTATCAGTGGCTCCCCACCACAATCGTCTAACATAGTGATTCACACGCGTCTTGTTTACCTATAGCTTATAATATTATACAATTACATAATATATCATAGTGGGTTAATTAGGACCATTTTGCTGTATATGGGTACACGTCATATTTCTGGCTAATTCAGTAATCGGGATGTGGGTTATCCCCAGGCCAAGGGGTCTTATTATTTTAAAAAGATTGCTATAGTGTTATGATCGCAATTACCTCTGCGGGATTACTGTCAAGTAGCCTAAAAGCACAGTTTATTATTTTTATCTTGTTGACGCTCTTCGATATCAAAATCCATATTTTAGGGACGTCAAGGTACGTTATACAAAACGTTAAAATAATACCTACTGCTTTAAGCGATGATAACTTAACAAGTAAGCCCCATGATTGGTTAAAACTTTGGCCATTGGCTATACGCTATCGGCCAAACTAGTAAATAAAAGAAAATCGCAGCAGAATACCCTAAATTCAGCCAATAAGAACAATTTGAAATTTTAACAGTGATTGATACAGGTGTAACATATAATAGGCCTACTGTGTTTCCAATGACTTCATGGTCGATGACGATTCTATGGACGTCAGCTCCAAAAGAATAATGTAACGTATCAAAAAAAAAATTATATATATGTATGTATAAAATGTATGTATCTATATCACTATGTCTTAAACCAAGACATGAGTTGTGCCAGAATAATTGCTTATTTGACTACTAGTGAAATAAATTATTTTTTAGTGATTATTAAATAAAGGATCTCCCAAAAGTCGTAATATCCACGTCCCCTGCTACTTTTATTAGTAATAACCATTATAAACTATCGAATAAAGTAAAAAAAGTGCATCAAACTTTGATGACGTCACAATTTAAAATTTCATACAAAATCCATACTAAGCACGCGTTTTGACGTTTAAAAAAAAGTTACTGATTTGACTAGTTGTCAAATACCCAATTATTAAGCTTGTAATTGGGTATTTGACAAGTACCAATTCAAATAAATTATTTTTTAGTGAGTATTAAATAGAGGATTTCCCAAGTCGTAATATCCACGTCCCCTGCTAGTTTTATTAGTAATAACCATTTTAAACTACCGGTTAAAGTAAAAAAAGTGCGTCAAACTTTGATGACATCACAACTTAAAATTTCATACAAAATCCATACTAAGCACGCGTTTTGACGTTTGAAAAAAAATGTTGATTTGACTAGTTGTCAAATACGCAATTATTAAGCTTGTAATTATGTAATAATTTTTTATTTCAATTTTACGCCAACGCGTAGGTAATAGGTAGGTATATCTCGGTTACATGGACCGGTTTTGATAAAACCCGTCAGCATAATTCAAGTCAGCCTTGTGCATTAATTACTATAATTATAGCAGTGAAAACCCCAATGAAATCGGATCACTATTTTTTACAATGTTTTGCTGTTGCGCTCAGAGAAATCAGGCAAGTTTCAATAATTTGCAGAAAAATATTGAGCAACGAGCTGTCGTTTAAGTTTTTTGATTCTAGCTGGAACTCCTTAATTTTCCGAGATACAAGCTAGCCTATGTCCATTCCGGGATACAACCTATCCCTCTACCAAATTTCACGGAAATCTATTGAACAGACGGGCCGTGAAAGCGTAGCAGATAGACAGACAGACACACTTTCACATTTATAATATTAGTATGGAGTTGTGTTGTAAATAGATGTTTAATAAGTAACACGTATTTCAAAGATCCTAAGACACGTACCTAGATCACGTAACAAGGAATCTACGTGGGATACATTGGTACGTTGGAAGCGCCTTAAAACCATATACTCGCCCTTTCACTTCATAATATGCTTTGAAATCTGAATTATACTTCGCATCTCTCCCGAACATGATTACAGTTTACATGCAGCAGTACCCCAGATTATGCTGTCCTAATCACACTTTTAGAGTTATTTTTCCAATAAAATATTAATATTATTTTTTATTTATTTATTTTTAAATTAGTCTCTTTTTTACTTCGGACTACGTCCCACCACTATAATTTCTCCCCGCCACATTGAATCCTGTCTAGTGTCATTACGTATTTTTGTGTCGTCCGAGTCACACGTCGCCCAAAAATAAAATGGGAAAAAGAAGACGTAAAATAGTTGAAAGAGTGTTAAAATAATTAGCTAAAAGAAGGAGGAGAATCAGGTCATCATCATCATCATCTTCGGCATCCAACGATTCATCCGACCATGAACGCCATGGTAATTCATTGTCACGCGATAATCATGAAGACCAAGAAATTGCGAGTGACGGAAAATTACAAGGTAAGTCTAAAATATTTCCCTTACATGAATAAATTAGAAAGGACTTGACCGGTGGAACTATGGCAGCTTGCCTAGGTGTCAAAAATCAATGTTCAGCAATGATTTCTTTATTATTGGAATTGTAATATTTCACTGTTTTCAGATATAAAAGTTTCAGGAGTCTGAAGGCTCGGAAAATTGCGAAAATGAACAAAAAAGTTTCACCAAAAGACTGCTTTCCCACACTAGATGGCGCTATTTATTGTGTTGAGCGAGTCTAAAAAATTATTTTCAAGTATTATTTCTTTATTGTAATTGTTATATTTTATAGTTTTCAAATAAAAAAGTTTTAGGAGTCTGAAGGCTCTGAAAACTGAGAAAATAAATTAAAAAAGTTTCACCAAAAACTGCTTTTCCACACTAGATGGCGCTATCTATTGTGGTGAGTCTAGAAAATATTTTTAAGTATTGCTCACTACTTTTAGTTAACAAGTTCAACTATTCGACCACAGATGGCAGCATATGCAATGTGAAAGGGCGTTCCAGTTTAACTATTCGACCACAGATGTCGGCGTATGCAATGTGAAAGGGCGTTCCTTTAAACGCAGTATTTCAAAATGTTTTGTTCGATCTATTAGTTTGAGACTTGTCAAAAAATAAAAATAATTATAAACAAAACATACATTTCCTTTTCATTACTATTTAATTGATCAAAAATAAATCATTCATAATATAATGACTAAGGTACTTATATGGTATTCATGTAGGGTTACAAGATTATTATTAGGCATGGATATAATGGAACGTCAAAATGGAGTAGTGCTTATAGAGGAAAGCGGACGCTCAAGATTTAAACAATAAACGTACTGTTTTTTTTTGTGATTTGAACCCTGACCTTATTTGGAATAATAAATCCATAATAATTTCGTTTTGAATTTTTAAACCTTACTGTAAAAACGGAAATCCTGTGCATTGTCCCGAATCGGAGGGCAATTACTGGTCATGTCCTTTAAACCCATTCATCATTTTACCCAGTGAATGCTAACAATTGTTATGATTACTCATTCTTCTTATCTGCTTACCCTCTTTTTTTTTAAAAAAAAAAAACATAAATGTGGTTGGCTGAAAATAAGTTTTCTGTATTATTGACTATGTTTTAACATAATATTATATCCCGACGTATATCGTGTGTGGAAACTATTATCCCGGCATATATTGTGTGTGGATTAAATTATACCCACCTACCTAGTTTAAATAGGTCCTCCGACGCATAGCGTGTGTGAGATTTCCCTGTAAGATCAAAAATTAACTAACTACTTACATAAAGATACGCCTTTACAGACGAGATTCCATCTGAGACATTGATAGAAGAACAGATCACTGACGAAAATGACGAATTAGATCCGGAGATTTTACAGCTATTGGGCTCAGACCCAACGCAAGACAAGCCTTTCGGAGGAAACATACACAAGGATTTGGCCACACGCTGGAAACATATTTTGACTAACGGATTGCTTAAAGAAGAAAAGATCGATCTTCTAAAAAAATACTTATTTACCTGCTGAAAATTGTGCATATATGAAAGCACCCATTCTAAATCCCGAGACAAAATCGGCATTATTGGAGATTAACGTCAAGAGGGATTTATATAGCGAACAAAAGCAAAATCAAATATCAAGCTGTCTCTCAGCAATCGGCAAAGCACTTGGCTTGAGTCTGAAACATAAAGATACTGTTCCTCAAGAAATTATAAAAATGCTGAGTGACGCAGGGCGGTTGCTATGCGACACTCATTACAGAGAATCTCTCTCTCGAGGCGATATGCTATCGTTAATTGCATTAGCAAACAAAAGCGAGATATATTCAAAAATACGAAAATAGATACCCATTTGTTTGGTTCTAATCTATCCGAGCACCTAAAATCATCAAAGGCTATTTCAACCTCCGCTTCAGAGTTGAAACCTAACCAGTTCAGGCCACAGGCGAGCACTTCGACTCGAAACCCGGGGGCTTTAAACGCACGGGGTGCACCGCGGGCACCAGCCGCCGAGACGCGAGTGTACCCGGGTCAGTATCGGCAACCGCCGCCGCCGCCTCGAGCATCGGCACAAGTGCCGCGCAATCACCGCCGAGCGCCAGCACCGACGACGAATTATCGCTCGAGGTCGTACGCACAACCGCGACGCCGCTAGCCGCTTCGTCACAGGTACATAACACAGATATGCATTTACCTATCGCTGGCAGACTCCAGTATTTTTTTCACGAGTGGCTTAATATTACCAATGATAAAACTATCTTGTCTTGTATTAAAGGTTATAAAATTCCCTTTACTAGTGCTCCATGTCAAATGGATGTCAAAAGTAGGTCATATTCTCCCAAAGAAAAAGACATAATAAATGAATGCATTACAGAATTATTAGAATCAAATTACATATCGATTTGTATTCCATCCGAAAAACAATTAATATCACCAATCTTTGCAGTCCCTAAGCCTAACGGAAAATATCGTTTTATTTTAAATTTAAAAGAATTAAATAAATTTATTCGTGTCAATCACTTCAAAATGGAAGACCATCGTACCGCATTAAAATTAATTGATGAAGATTGTTTTATGGCCACCTTAGACCTAAAAGATGCATACTTTCTATTACCAGTTGCTGAAAGTGATAGATTATATCTTCGGTTTAAATGGAACAATATTTTTTTTGAATGTAACGTTTTACCGTTTGGACTTTGCACTGCGCCATATGTTTATACAAAATTATTAAAACCGGTCCTTCACTATTTACGTTCATCAGGATATTTATCAGTAAATTTTCTTGACGATTTCTTATGCATCGGAAGTTCGTTTAACAGCTGTTTAGATAATGTAGAAACAACCAAGAACTTACTTTTAAAATTAGGTTTTTTAATCAACGATGAAAAAAGTCAAATTTGCCCACAAACAAGATGTTTATTTCTGGGCTTTCTGTTTGATTCATCTAAAATGTGCTTAACTTTACCAGAAAATAAGAAAAAACGTATAAAGTTATTTACAATCGAATTGCTAAATACAAAAAGATGTACGATCAGGAAATTAGCTAGTTATGTTGGTTTGTTGACATTGGCGTGCCCGGCTGTCGACTACGGATGGGTCTATACGAAAATGTTCGAAAGAGAAAAGTTCTTGGCACTTAACTATTCCGAAAACTACAAGAAATATATGAACTTAAAATCGGTACATTTAAAAAATGATTTCATATGGTGGAGGGATCACATCGATGCTGCAAGTCGTTCATTTCAATATGAAGAATATTCACTAGTAGTGTACAGTGACGCATCGCGTTCGGGCTGGGGTGCAGCTTGTAACGACGAGACAGCTCGCGGCCACTGGGATCATTCGCAACTAGCATTGCACATAAATACTCTTGAACTACTTGCAGCCTTTTTTTGGGCGGAATACAATTCACACATCTAAATAAAATTGCACGTGACATATGGCAATGGTGCGAAAATCGAAATTTACATATTTTTGCGTCATACATCCAATCAAATATGAACGTAGTCGCAGATTTTGAATTTCGTCAAAAGTTCAATACAGACACTGAATGGGAACTGGCTGATTACGCGTATCGGCAGATAAAAGATTTTTTCGGCATACCTGAATTTGATTTATTTGCCAGTAATCAAAATAACAAATGTCAGAGATACGCTTCATGGAAATTAGACCCAAATTCTGAAATTGTTGATGCATTTACGTTCAAATGGAAAACCATATTTTTCTATGCCTTTCCACCGTTTAGTCTTATCTCTAAAGTTTTACACAAAATTAAAAGCGATAAGGCAGAGGGCATTGTGGTACTTCCATACTGGCCCACTCAACCCTGGTATCCGATATGGACCAACCTCCTGTTTTCAGAAATATTATATTTTCAGCCTGATAAAAACCTACTAATCTGTCCTTCCAGGAAGCATCATCCTCTCCATGCGGATCTGACCCTGATGGCAGGGAAATTATCAGGCAGTCGCTCCTGAGACGCGGAGTCCCCAACGCGTCACTTGACATAGTAATGGCCTCTTTCTCTAATAATACTATAAATCAATATAACTTCTCCTTAAAGTCATGGTGGCAATTTTGTAAGAACAAAGGTTATAATTATTTTAATTCAAATAATACACAGCTGATTGAATTTTTGACAGAAAAATTTAATTCAGGTGCTGGTTATAGTACATTAAATACCTATCGTTCTGCAGTATCTATTCTATTAGGCCAGGAAATTACATGTCATGACACCGTAAAAAGGTTTTTTAAAGGCGTTTACCGTACAAAACCCCCGGCGCCGAAATATGATACCACTTGCGACCCAAATTTAGTTTTAAATTATCTACATACCTATTACCCCAATGATCTGATCTCACTAAAAGACCTTTCTCAAAAAACTATAACACTTTTGGCATTAGCATCTGCACAAAGAATGCAGACGCTTAGTCTTATAAAAGTTCAAAATATTGTATTAGAATCCGATAAAATTCAAATTAAAATAGATAATCTCGTAAAAACCTCAAGGCCAAATGTCTTTCAACCAATCATTATTTTACCATATATTCAAGAAAACCCTCAAATTTGTCCAGCCTTGTCTCAAAAATTATTTGGAAAGGACTAATTCGTTACGTGCACAAGGTGATTTTCTGTTCATAAGTTATCAAAAACCACACAAACAGGTAGGGTCCCAGACCTTGTCTCATTGGGTTAAGTCCATCCTAGAAAAAAGTGGAATAGACATATCACTTTTCTGCGCACACAGCACGCGACACGCGTCAACATCAGCTGCTCACAGGGCAGGTGTTAATCTCGAAATTATCCGAAAAACAGCAGGCTGGACTGCATCATCAAATGTATTTCTAAAATATTACAATAAAGAAGTATTAAAACCAGGTCAAATTGAATTTGCAGACACATTATTTCGAAACAGCATTATTGAATAAATATCTACCTAATTGTATTAATTATTAATATGTATAAGTAAAGTTGATTTCTGTTTGATCACAAATGTAAATGTTTATTATAATTTTCTTTTTCCCAGTTATATATAAATTTCATTTATTTTTTTTAATGACTATTGTATACAATAATTCATAACGATCAGATAATAAATAATGATGATCGTGTTGTGTATTATTGTTGTATTTTTTCGATGCTCTAAACTCTAAACATCTGTAAACTGTAATCATCTTCGGGAGAGATGCGAAGTATAATTAAGAATCAAACGAACTTACCTTGTGATGTTTGATATCTAATTATACGAGCGTCTTGACCGAAGATGATTACAAACCCACCCACCCTGTTTTTGTCAAAATCCCTAGACCTATCGAAAAAATAAGGCTCTAAAAAATGACACTAGACAGGATTTAATGGCGGGGAGAAATTATAGTGGTGGGACGTAGTCCGAAGTCAAAAAGAGACTAATTTAAAAATAAATAAATAAATAATAATATTAATATTTTATTGGAAAAATAACTCTAAAAGTGTGATTAGGACAGCATAATCTGGCGTACTGCTGCATGTAAACTGTAATCATCTTCGGTCAAGACGCTCGTATAATTAGATATCAAACATCACAAGGTAAGTTCCTTTGATTCTTAATTGCTTATTGTTACAATCAAATCAAAATTCATATTATATTACGTACTTACTTACTTAGTAATAGTTACTATTCTAAGACAAAATACCAACTCTATCTAATCGTTTTGCTAAACACTGGTCTCACCTGCATCGGTGCGACAACAACACTATCACTTTGATTATTTTTTATTTTTAGCCCGATTTATATATGTCACCGTAAGATTGTAAAAACCGTTAAATTATAATCTAACTCGCGAAATTCTAAACTGTCGAAAGATTGTAAACTGTTCAATGAGTGTCAATTTTTGAAATATTCATTGTATTTACGTTTTCTTGTCTCTTTCTTGTAGGTTAGGTTAGGGTTCGACATAAATAACCAAGTATTAGGTTTTATCGGGTTTAAATACCTATCAGATTACAATCTACCGGAAAGTAATGCGTTAAGTTCTAATCTTTCGACAATTTAGAATTTAGCGAGTTAGATTATAATCTAACGGTTTTTACAATCTTACGGTAACATATACATTTATTTTTAAATAATTTTATTTTATTTTTTAATTTTATAAAAAAATTTTGCGAGATATTTCACCGCGGTTAATTGCCTCATCTGGTGACAGAAGGGCTGGTTCATTTTTTGCGCAAAGGATCAGCCTGCCTGTCCAGCGCGGAAATGCAGCCAGCATTCTTGCCACCATTCCACGTGGGCATGATTTATATAGTAATTAGGTTAGGCTAGCTAGCATTAAGTTCTATTGTATTATTTTCAATAATAAAAAAAAAATCTTGAATATTATTTATTTTTAACCGACTTCCACAAAAGGGGGAGGTTCAAAATAAATTCTCAATTCAATTCAATTCAAAATCAAAATTCAATTCGGTGGGTTTTTTTAAATGTATGTAATGTCGGAGCATATCTCCGTGGGGGTCTGAACCGATTTGAAATTTAAAAAAAACTCAGTCGTTACAGGAACCTCTCGAGATAAGCCCTATAGAAAATTCTGACTCCAAATCCTCAAACTTGACACTAAAAAGTTAAAAATAAACATTCTTATACAAGTTAAGTCGTGCGGGTATAACAAAGGTTAAGCAAAGTTGATGCATCAGGCTCGCCCAACTTATCTTCTTATCGAAAATTATTTTTTACTTTACAGTGGCTTTGGAAGTCGATTTTATGGTAAGAATTTTTTTAAACGTAAATTTTTGTCTCACATTTAATATATCTAAGTTACTGCATTTGTTTCATATTGTCATTCTTTGTCATAATAATTGTTATAACTATGGGTTGTAATTATTGCCTGAAATGAAATTATTATTTATTTATTTATTATTTATTCCATACTGGAGCCATATTGTCAACTCTTAAAGCAATACTTAAGCAATATTACTGAAAATGAAAGTTTGATGTCACGTACCTCGATGTTCCTAAAATAAAGATTATAATTCTCTAACACGAAAGTCAACAATGATGAACCATGGCTTTACCTTGACCTATTTATTCTGTGCTCATATTAATATTATGAATGCGAAAGGTTGTGGATGTTTTGCTTTTACCTTTTCACGACCCATCTTTTCAATTGATTTTGACTAAATAGAGTAAGAACACAATCTTGCATCTTGCATCCCGAAAGGACGGATTCCGCTATTTGTTTTCCGGAAAATCAGGTAGGTCCGTAGATACCTACTTACTTAGTTCTTTAATGAATAAATTATTTGAAATATATGAAGTTTAGAAATTGTTAGCTAATAATAAAACAACTTACATCCCTTAGCGACCTTAGGGGATATCGTTGATATTATATCAATATGCCATAACTATGGGGATTTAAACTATTTAGAGTAATCATGCTTGCAGATTTTTGGTCACTCCATAGGTACTCCCTTACCTCGTTTCTTAGAAGGTAGTTTATCCTCCAAACTATCTTTTAAAAAACTCAGGGTAGGTAGGTACCTACTCAAAGTAAAGATACTTTGCGGCCAAACACAGGCTTCTGCTGTATAAAGCGCAATTTCGGCCCCACATTGGCACTGCACAGCTCAAGCCCCTATTCAATGTCAATAAAAATATTTAAACAGTCTGCCAGACTACATTAGGAACTTCGGAAAAGAAAAATAGTTTAATAACACGCTAAAAATCTGATTGAGAAATGTTACTACAATATTAATGAGTTCTTAAATGATACTGACAAACACTAATAAAATCGGTCTCCCTACCACCATCATGTACTGTTTTGTTGCCACACCCAAACTGGGTATCCATAGCATGCCTTATTTACTAATGACTTATATGTTAATTAAGAAATAATGTAACTATGGAATTACAACTAATAAAGAAACTGAAACACATAGAGTACTCTGCTTTTGCCTTCGGGCTGGAACACCCCAGTACCAGCTCCTTCCATTTGAAAAAAAAACGGGCAGTTCAACTCGTGGGCAATTCCATTATGACTTACACGCTGTGTCCCTAAAACACCGAAGATATGTCCGTTCTCTTTGTCTGTTCTATAGAGTATAGACTCTACAACGGGGAGTGCTCTGAAGAGTTATTCAGTGAACAAGTCATAATCAACAAAATTAAAAAACACGACTGCCCTGCCAAAAAAACGAACAAAAAAGTTAAAATTCTAAATTAATCTAGTTAAATTAGAATCTTATTGACATTTTTATTAAAAGATATTTTTTTGTGAATCACTGGATATTGAACTCTAGTGTTATATATTTTTTGAATCTACTCATCATTTTCTAGATGATGATTATAATATAGTTAATATTATTTTCAAAAAAAAAATTCTACTTTAGTCTTTAATGCGGGACCATGGTCACCCCATATTTTTTTTTAATTTTACTAGTTTGTCACCCGGAATAAGCTAAGAATAAGGGATTCTAACGATACCTCATTTATAAGAATCGGTTCAGGCGTATAGAAGTTATGGTGGAATATACTAACTCACATACATACATACATGAACCCTGAAACAATATACTCCTTTTTTCAGGCAGTCGTATAAAAATCAAAGTATGTCAAGAGGGTACGATTGGCCCCTTGAGCCCCTTCACTATACACTTAAGAAGTATCTAATTGCCAATTTGTACCAAGTAGGTATTAGGTACGTAATATTGCGATTTCCGGCAGAGGAATTTGCTCAAATTCCTATTACACGTTGTTGAGCTTTTAAGCCTCTTAACTAAAGCACCCAGCGCGTGCTTACGATAATATTCTAATTTGTATCGAATTTTTTTCCGTCTTATTTGGAATCTGTATGAAATAATATAGATAAAATTATTGAAATTTCTGGCCGTAACTTTAGTATTCAGTATAGTCCAACAAACTTATCCGCCGGTGACAGCGTTGCTAGTATCCATGACAAATGAAAAAAAAACTAAAAAAGCATAAAAAATTGTTCCAATTTTGGCCACCGGGTTATATATTCACTGTGGGACTTATACGCTCTAAGTAAAGATCAGCCTCAGACTAAGTAGAATGTTAAACACGATAAAGATGAGAAAAACTCAATATGTATGACGAACACCAAGCATCGAACCCGTACTAAACTCATTACTTAGCTATCTATGCCATGTAAATCAACATAAATTACCACGCCCGTCAACATCTACGTAGCTTACATACATACACGAGGAGAATTGACATAGTATTATAATATTACTAGCGAATGCCCGCGACTTCGTCTGCGTGGATCTAGGTTTTTTGGTTCCCGCGGGAACTCCTTCATTTTCCGGGATAAAAAGTAACCTATGTGCAATTTGGCATACAGATAGATTATAGTCTGGAATATATAATCTATCTGTATGCCAAATTTCAGCCAGATCCGTTCAGCCGTTGGGGCGTGATTGAGTAACAAACATCTATACATCCACACATCGATCCAAACTTTCGCATTTATAATATTAGTAAGACTAGTAAGATTACTATATATTTTTTCAGATTATTAGACAATAATATGTCTTAGTCTCCTTATATCTTTGAAGTGAAACCTTTGGTTGCGTTGAGCACTTCTTGGTATGGAGTAAATTGTGGATTCGCGTCACCGACATACTCGCGTAAATATACTACATCCGTAATTAAACTTCAATGGTTTAGTTTTAAGGTTAATATTTTATTTTTTCTTAATAAAAAAAAAATTTCACAAAAAATCACTTATATCGGCAGTCCCTATGACAGCCAATTTTTTTTTATCAACTATAAGTTAGCCCTTGACTGCGATCTTACTGTAGTAATGATGCAGTCTGATGATGCTGTTAGGGGTATGGCAGTTATATTGAACCCATAACCCTATCGGATTATTTAACATAACATCGTACCGGAACGCTGAATCGCTTGGCGGTACGTCTTTGCCGGTAGGGTGGTAACTAGCCACGGCCGAAGTCTCCAACTAGGCCAGACCAGAAAAAGTTCAGAAATTACAAATTCCCAAATATAGGGTATATTCGGGAATCGAGGAATCGAACCCGGGACCTCCCACAATTAGACCACAGCCCATGACTGGAGGTCATCAAAAGATTATATACTAAGATAAGATATTATTACTAGCTGATGCCCGCAACTTCGTCCGCGTGGTTGAAGTTTTTTTGATTCCCGCGGGAACTTCTTAATTTTCCGGGATAAAAAGTAGCCTTTAGCACTCTCCAGGTCCTCAACTATACCAAAAATTATATCGATCCGTTGCTCCGTTGCGGCGTGATTGAAGGACAAACCAACAAGCCAATAAACCGACAAATAAACACACTTTCGCATTTATAATATTAGTATTAGTTTGATTATTATATTTCTTTCTGGTTATTTAATATCATATATATCCCAGTCTCCTTGTAAATAAGAAGCCATTTTCAATTCGTACCTACTCGATAGCCACAGGCAATACAATTTATAAGCAACCCCAATACAGCGGTATTACTTACATACAATAAATAGTTAGACATCAATGATATTACTTTCAGCATCAACACTTCATTAAATTATAACGAGGCAAAGTCTGGATCGATAGTGGCCATAATATTTTATTTTTCTCGAACTTTCCTAAGACATCGGTCTCTAGGATACGGTTGCTAGAGCTTACATGGAACATTCATTATTTTCATATTTTCTCTTTATTTTATATTCACTATACAATAAAATGTCAGGGCCCTTACGCCTACACATCAAAGGATCCATACATCTATAATAATATTATAAAGAGGTAAAGTTTGTGAGTTTGTGACGTTGTAGGGGGCAATTTCTGGATCAACTGAACCGATTTTGAAAATTCTGGTACCAATAGAAAGCCTCATTATCTGTGTGTGACATAGGCTATATATTATCCCGAAAAATAAGGGAGTTCCCGCGGGAATTTAAAAAACTTATTTCACGTGAACGAAGTCGCGGGCAAGTCTGCTAGTACATGATAAACTACGTGATGCCCACGACTTCGTCCGCGCCTATTGATGTTTTTAATTCCCACGGGAACTCTTAAATTTTCCAGAATAAAAAGTAGCCTATGTCCTTTCCCCGGATGTAACCTATCTCTGTACTTACTAAATTTCATTAATATCGGTTGAGTAGTTGAAAGCGTAGCAGACAGACACAATTTCGCTTTTATAATATTAACTAGCTGATACCCGCGACTTCGTCCGCGTAGTTTAATTTTTTTAATTCCCGCGGGAACTCTTTAATTTTCCGGGATAAAAAGTAGTCTATGTCACTCGCCAGGTCCTCAACTATATCCATGGCAAAAATCACGTCAATCCGTTACTCCGTTGCGGCGTGATTGAAGGACAACCCGAAAAACCAACAAAGCAATAAACAAACAAACCAAAAAAAGACATGGATGCAAAAGTGTGTCTATCCGTCTGCGACGCTTTCACGGCCCATCCGTTAAACCGATTTTGATGAAATTTGGCACAGGGATAGGTTGTATCCCGGGGAAGGACATAGACTTTTTATCCCAGGAAATTAAGGAGTTCCCGCGGGAATTGAAAAAAACCTAATACACGCGGACGAAGTCGCGGGTATAAGGGAAAAGCACCGATGGTTGCAATTGTTTTAAGAAAAACATGTCCATGTTGTGTCAGTGTGTTTAAAGTCCAATGAAGTGAGAAGAACGCGTTGTCACACGTTTGCAGTTTGTTAGGGCATTTACCTATTAGGGTTGCAGATAAAAACACATAACGGTTAGAGATTGATTGGGTTACAGTATCGTTTAAGTTTCCGTTATAAGTGTTTCTGTTTTATAACAATTTCAAAAACAGTGTTTAAACCCCTTATTTCGGTTACTGTTTCAGTCCATAAATGTCTCTCTCCAGGTTCTTAATATCACGTCGATCCGTTGCTCTGCTGCGGCGTGATTGAAGACAAACCAACCAACAAACACACTTTCGCATTTATAATTAGTTTGATACTCTAGTCCGTTTGCTAGCCATTGCCGGCTCACTACTGAGCAGCAGTCTCCTATCAGAATGAGAAGGGTATGCTCGTAGTCCACCACGCTGGTGATATTGAATGATTATTTATTATTAAATTTAGTGGCGGTTCAAGAGCTATTCATAAACTAGAATAAACAAGGCTTTTATGCCTCTAAGTCTGTGTTGAGTAAGTGTAGAAATACTTAAGAACTTGCGTGCTCTTAATTAATAAGTGATGCATACTTAATAAATCCAATTACATAAACACGCCTAGTATCCATGACCTTCATTGTGGCAAGAAAAAAAACTCAGGTACCTACTCAATCACTGTACAGAAATGACTTTGTAAAACGCTAAGCAGTAATTACGTTGCAGTACAAAACATACCTAAAAACAATCTAAAAGTGTTTTTTTGTAAAAATGTTGTTTGTGATGACTTGCTTAGTAATTATACTCAATAAAAAATATCTATGTTAAATATGAGAAGATCAGACAACACATCAATAAAATCACAGAAGTACGCAAGGAATGTACCGTTCTTTCATTTAAGAACACGAAGTAAAGGATTTTCTTAGCGAATCGATCAAACACGACGAAAAATATGCAAAAAAAATGCGTAGTTACTTATTGGTAGTTTTTCTTAGTTAAGTATTCATTATTATTTTAAAAAATACGAACCCGTTTGCATTGACGCAGCCGACATCGTTTCCGTACACATTCACTTAACTTCACTGCCACTATCCAACGTTTAATCAGAAAGTGCAACAAGTGTGCGACACTTTATCAACCACTGAAATGTTTTTCAAAAAGTATACAGTGTATCCGCTATACTTCACCAATAAATAAATAATCTTCAAATGTTTAAACTTAAACAGTTACACAGTTAAAGTGTACAGTGTATTGCCCGTTACACTTCACCAATAAATAACAATCGTCATTAAACTTAAAACAGTTACACAGTTAAAGTGTACAGAGTATTGTCCGCAACACTTCACCAATAAATAAATAAACGTCAAATGTTTAAACTAAAAACAGATAAATGTACAGTTTATTTAATCAATAAATTCATAAATATATGCTCCTCAAGGTATGCTACAGCCAACGTCACGAAGCGAACTGAATTAATGGGGATAAAGTAAACATTATTACGTAAATTTAATTGCAAATGATTCCTTGTACGCCGGCGGCCGTGACGGCTCCACGGCCGGGTAAGGGCGCGGCTACAACTGGGCGATCTACATTCACTTTTAGATTAAGAGGGTTTCAATATCACCTCGCTCACATTCACGTTTTTGTTAACATCTTTAAATTACTAATGTTAATAATAGGGATGATAACAACTCAATTAAATCTGCAACTCTTTATCTTACAAACACGCTTTATCTTTTTTCTTAAAAACACGCTTCTATTATGCCACGCATTTATTTCTTTAATCTATAGTTTAAAATGGTTATCAAACTTAAAACTAATCGAGCGAGGGGGTGAAGTCTTTTGGAAGACCTTTATTTTAAATAATCAGTAAGAAATAATTTATTTGTGACATAGGCATCATCCCTATTACGTTTAAAGCATTAAGTATTATAGCCAGAGATATCAGAGATAATAAGCTCACGGCTCAGTGTTACTCAGCGAGCAGTGGAGGAGAGCTATGCTCGGACTTTCATAACGTGATCAAATATAAAATGGAGATCGGTAGAAGAACAAAAGTGACAGTGTCTTTTGTTTGTTCTTCAATTATTATGCAACAGAGCAACGGATCGAAGAGGCTTTTTTTCATTGGTATAGTTGAGAATTTAGATCCTGGAGAGTGATAAAGGCCGCAAAATCAAAGACATTACCTGGGTTTTTGTATAATATTTAATGCGGGAGAAGTAACAGGTATTACCTAGTAAAATATAATATAAGAAGGTTAAAAACAAATAAAATTCACTTATTATTTACGATGTTGCGAAACAGCGGTAAATAATGATAATTCACTTGACGATTCAAAGGCTCTTAAATTCTGTATAAGTGTTCGTCCAAGGAAGTTTTGAATTGAATATGAATTAAATTAATTAAACATTCGCAAGACCATTTTGAATGCTTTGACTAACCAGTTCTTTGATCTCTCAGAAAAACGATTTAAATGATATCGAGTTGAATTCCTACTAAATAAAACAACTATCAATAAAAAAAAAAAAATTATAAAACTACTCCATATTCAGGCCAACAAAACAAAAGTGTGTGGAGTTGTTATTTAGTTAATTTATTATAATTAAATACCTTTCTCTTCTCGCATTTTTAAAAGTGCATTGACCGCATCAGCCAGATATGTAATATTATAGTCTACACTAATATTATAAATGCGAAATTGTCTGTCTGTTTACCTTTTCACGGTTGATTAGTGAAACTAAATTTGCCGATTCGATACAGAGATAGCCTAAAATCGGGTCCCCTGGGATGGTCATAAATTACTTTTTATCCGGAAAAATCAAAAAGTTCTATCACTTGGTCGGCGTGTATTTTTTTGTAAATATAATTAGTAGTAGTTTTTAATTAGATTTTTAAGGTTTTTTGTAGTTTTTTAATCAATTTCAACTCCCAAACTATGTAATTATGACAGATATTAAAAGTTATAATGGGATCTTTTAAAAATCTACGCGGACGAAGTCGCCGACATCATGTAATAAAATAGAATTGTATGTATTTGGGTTTCTGTTGAATGCTTCCTCTAACGCACATGTGTGACTAATTTCGACGTTTAATTCAGTAATTTTATAGTCAACAGCCTACTTTAAAGTCTCTGAATAAGAAAATTACAAAAATTTTGCATTTCTTTAAGATAAAGTAGAAATTAATTATAATATAAAGCATTTTCTATTGTTTTAATCATATTTTTAATATAATAGCAATCTGTAAGCCTTTCAGCCTGATTCATCCAGTTGTTTGAGCTTTGCGTTGATATCTATCTGTCAGTCACCTTTTCGTTTTCAACCGACTTCCAAATAGCAGATTATCAATTTCACACGTATTTCTGAACCGATTTGGATTTAAAAAATTGCTGGTTAGAGGAAGCTCGCGAGATGGTACCATTTTACTCTGAATACAAAGTGTTTCGACGCTCGATTAGGCTCAATGTTAGTTTGATATAAGATGTGGTAAGAATCAGGGACTGAAAAACAGATTCATAAAGGTTACAGAAATATAAGTGTTACAGAATGAAAGTGTAACAGAATCAAAGCTGTAACCCTTTTTAATGTGTTTTTAATTCTGTTAACCCGAAACACTTATATTTCTGTAACAGAAACGAAACTGTACCAGAAATGAAAGTGTTTTAAAGTGTAACCGAAATAGCGACGTTGCCAAATTTACTGTTGACGCGTAACTATTCAAATTTGAACCTAAGGTGAAAACACCGATGGTTGCAATTGTTTTCAGAAAAACATGTCCATGTTGTGTCAGTGTGTGTAAGTCCAATGAAGTGAGAAGAACGCGTTGTCACATCGTGCAGTTTGTTAGGGCATGCACTCATACCTATTACAGATAAAAACACTTATTAACATAAATAAAAGGTTACAGATTGATTGGGTTATAGTATAGTTTCTATTTCCGTTATTATGTGTTTCTGTTTTATAACGGTTTCAAAAAACAGTGATTAAACCCCTTATTATTTCGGTTACTGTTTGCTGATTGCAATTCACGAGTGCGTTGGCACACGATTGTGTTAAATTCCTATCTGTATCACGCCGCACGCATGCATTTACATGTAAGCAAATGTTGCTTACATGTAAATGTGTGCGTGCGCGCGTACGACTGACCGCTCCGAGAGGCACGCACATTGTGGCTTGTGCGCAACTACAAGTAAAGTTTACGCGCGCTCGTGAATTGCAGAAACTATACTTGCCGTTGTTCGTTCGCATTCGCCAACGCGTAACTCAACACGCAAGTAACGCGTAGTGGTTCGCAAGTATAAAGCGTCGAAAATCCAGCTCCTCCGAAAGTCGGTTTCTCAATAGCTGTCAACCAAAAGCGCCCGAAAACTCTAGGAACGTCATATGCGCCATAGACGTGCAGGGCGACCGGCTAAAAATGTCAGCTACAGTGTAACGATCGCAATCACCTCTGATTGGTTAACACTATTCTACTATTGGACAAAATCCATTGACGCAGCAAGAATACCATAAATTCAGCCAATCACAACAATTGATATTTTTTACGGGGGCGACATAATCACGAAGTGATAAAGCCCCGTCACAAAATATGGATTTAAAAAAAAGAACAATTGATACTGTAACAATGATTGATGCAATCGCACTGAAGGATAGCCTGGGGTGACGTTTGCGTTCCGTTGTACAATTTTTACCCGCCTAACACAAGTAACGCGCAGCAGTAAAATGTGTCGATGGCCTAGTAAGGATTTCCTAGAAGCGATCGCAGCGGGCATGGCTTTCCTGGTCGTTCGTCTCAATTACCATTTACCACAATGCGGTTCGATTACTCAGCTCTAAGACGTCTCTATAATGCTAAGAGCAAACTTCTTTCAATTAATTATCAGTATTTACAAGTATACGCAGCCATTAAAAAAAGAAAATTAATCATTATGGGAATTTTTATACTCCTGAATCGGTGACCTTCAATCTTACTTTTCTTTTTAAATCACCTACTAACTATACTAGCACGGTACGTTGGTACGGAACCCTTCATGCGCGAGTCCGGTACTCGCACTTGGCTGGTTTTTGCCTATTTTTATACGACTGCCTGAAAAAAGGAGTAGGTATATTGTTTTCAGGGTTCATGTATGTATGTTTGTATGTATGTGAGTTTGTATATTCCACCATAACTTCTATACGCCTGTACTGATTTTGATAAATGAGGTACCGTTAGAATCCCTCGCTTATTCCGGGTGACATAGGCTAGTAAAATTTTAAAAAAAATATGGGGTGACCATGGTCCCGCATTAAAGACTAAAGTTGTTTTTTTTTTTCGAAAATAAGATTAACTATATAATCATCATCTAGAAAATGATGAGTAGATTCCAAAAATATATAACACTAGAGTTCAATATCCAGTGATTCCCAAAAAATATCATTTAATAAAAATGTGAATAAGATTCTAATTAAATTAGATTAATTTAGATTTTTAACTTTATCGTTAATTTTTTGGCAGTCGTGTTTTTTAATTTTTTTTAATTATGCATCTATTTTTATCCCGGTCCGGGACACCGAGGTTCTAGGGGTCTCACGCTGAGTTCGATGCCCTTTTTGGGATTTTCTACGACACAGATTAGATGGTTTTTATAAGTTTTTTCTGTACCTTGTAATTTTGTTTGTTTTCTGAGATACCTAATTGAAACCCCAAATAAATATTTTATTTATTTAAGTCCAAGTTCGCGGACGAAACGGAATGTGTAGTAGGTACCTGTAGACACCCATTATATTGAATGACTTCCAACTATTCAATGATCGTTGTAACTTATAATATGCAAGTTATTTATTTCAATTTATAGTACGATTTATTATCGATTATAATGCTCACATCTATCTTACCTTTAATGTAGGTACATCCTAATTCCTCTGGGTTGTTCTGAGAAATTTTATTTTATTTTATTTCATTATTTATTAAGTACAGGTTGCGCGCGAGTTGAATGCAAAGTAAATGTATGGTGGCACATACATTTACTCTGCATTCAACTCGCGCGCGAACTGTAGTTATTTATTCGAATAATTAAACTACCAAGTGCGAGTCAAACTCGCACACAGAGGTTTCTGTATAACTTGGAAAGAAACATACGTTTTTATAATAATAATAATTTGGTTTTTATCTTAAATATCTACAAAAACAATTCCGATTTATTTAGGATCGCTTTGTAATTAAACCTAAGTAAGAACTTGAAACAACAACATTAATTATTACATTAATTACTAATATAAAGTTAATTTTGATGAATAGTTTTGGCAAAGGAGATCGGCGAAGTCCGACCCAGCTAATTTAAAAACCGTACAGATTCAGAAAGCATTTAATATTTTTTAATATATTTCAAAGTATTTTTCTGTGTAAACACCAAATTTTTAGAAGATGGGGATCAAAAATAAAAATAATTACGACACAATAAAAAAGTCATTTTAATGGCAATACGGAGTGTAATAGGTTTTTAATCTGAGGTAAAAGTAGAAACTAACGTGTCAAATGTCAATTATTGTCAACTCAATCAAATGTCATTCGTGGACTGTGTAGAGATGTGTCAATCGAGGTCGCGAATCAGTCGCTGGTCTAGAATCTAGATATATCGGACACGTACCTAATTACGATTTTGCATCGGTATTAACGCAATACAGCATTGATACAAAGGCGATGCATTATCGATACAGTCTTGCGGTGTAGTAGGTACCTACCGGCACCCCCGCTCTTCTTTTACCCGATGTGGCCAGAAATAGTAGCGCGCTACTGAATCGATGGAAGAAGCCGCCGTGGGCGACCTCCCTTACCTAAATCTCTTGCATGAATTATAGTTCTTATTATTCCCAATACTTCCAAATAAATAGTTATGGCACCATCAATTTGTATGGCCACGTTATGGATTAAGTAGTATAGTTTTAACGTAGTAGGTAGGTACGCAGAAGCCTGTAGTGTTTTTAATGTACCTACCTACCTACAGTAAAAGAAACCGTGTTCTCTTTGGTATATGGACAGATAATAGGTGATCTGCAGTGCCTAATAGATTTTTATAAGCTAATAAGTGGTCATCTGGCTTAAAAACAATGAAATGAAAACCTAACCTCACATAACTATCACTAAGAATATCTTTTTTCTCCCAGCTTTATTTGATTGACTTTGATAAACTTTTTTGTTGGTCTGGTTTAGTATAAAAAATATGAGAAGTTTGATGCGTGAACGTGACCCTCAAGCCTGGGTCGGAAACTATATGGGAGCTCGCCGATCTCCTTTGGCAAACTTAACAAAGTGATTCTTTTTTTTATTCCACTACAAGATCTCGCCTGATAGTAAGTGATGATGCAGTCTAAGATGGTAGCGGGCTAGACGGTTAGGGACAGCTATATCAAACCCATAGTGGGTTTCTACACGGCATCGTACGGGAACGCTAAATCGCTTGGCTCGTCTTTGCCGGTCGGGTGGTAACATGCCACGGCCGAAGCCACCCACCAGACGGGATAAAATTCAGAAATTAAAAATTCCCGAATTGACCCTGCCGGGAATTGAACCCGAGACCTCCCACGTTAAGGCAACAGTGCTCAACACTGCGCCAGGGAGGTCGTCAGAGTCAAAGTAAACCTTAGTTAGAACTTCAAACAACAACATCAATTATTAGTACATTACTTGAATACATTTTGAGCAAACAAATTTATGAAGAGATTTACGCCTGGCTTGTCTTTAAGTTGACATGGGTCGGCCTTGGGGTTGACAAGCTGTCAACGCCGGCTTATAGTTTCTAAGAGCCACTCACAAATATATCCACCACTACAGCCCATGAACGTCCCACTGCTGGGCACAGGCCTCCACTCTCATAGGAGAGAGGGAATTAGAGCTTAGCTTAACGACTATTATCATGTTAGTGATAGTGATAATAACCGGGACCGACGGCTTAACGTGCTCTCCGAGGCACGGGGGTGAAACGCCGCCAACTTCCTAACTCCGGACCAGTACTGAGATATTCTAGTCAGAAAAACCCAATACTTAATTATGGCCCGACGCGGGACTCGAACCCGGGCCTCGTCGGCCGCAGTCGAACATGCCACAAATATATAACTCATACTAATATTATTAACTTGTGCGCCCGGCAGACGTTGTCCTGCCCTGAATCTAGAACCAATACCGAATCTACCGAATCTACCGGGTAGAATTGAGAATTTAATTTAAAAAAAAGCTAAGTTTGTTGTGGGCTCTTCTCAGACCAACGCGCGTTTGGAACCCTCGTAGCTTTAGTTTTAAGATACCGTAACCGATTATCACCATCATATTCATCATAAGTAATCGACGCCAATAAGTGTACCTAATTTGAAAAAATATATATAGATTTGATTTATTTGATGTAAACCATCCCGAACAAACGCAAGAAATTCTATCAGAATCGGTCCAGCCGTTCTGAGGTGATGCGCTTACATGTGGATGGAAAAATGTGTCCGTCTGTCTGCTTCGCTTTCAGGGCCCATCTGTTCAACCGATTTTGATGAAATTTGTTACAGAAATAGGTTGTATACCGAGGAAAGACGTAGGTTACTTTTTGTCCCGGGAAATTTGTTATCACGAGATTATTCAGAAACCTAAATTTAATGTATAGTTGAGGATCTGGAGAACGATATGGGCTACTTTTTATCCCGGAAAAGGTCGAGTTCTCGGGGGAATTAAAAAAACAAACCACGCGGACGAAGTCGCGGGCAAATGCTAGTACTTAAATTATGGGTAGACTAAAAAACTGTGCGGTAATATTATTATCGCTCTAGGGTGGGAAAAGTCTACTTTATAGTTATTTAATAGCAGTGAAACAAGAGCAACTTTACGTTACGTGGATGTTTTGTAATTTGTAAAGTAATGTAGCTCCTGTCACATTGACATACATCTGTCTTGAGCCTCCCAAGACGTTAACGATAAAATAGATTCTAAATAGAAAATTATGCGTATCTGATAATCCAACATTTTATTTAACGAGGGTCGTATTATTAAATCGTCGATTAGAATGCTGATCGATTTGAATGCAATGCTACTTAAAGTTAGAATAAAATCATCATTTTCATAATAATTACCTATAGTTTCAAGTTTTAACTAGGTAGGTAGGTAAGTAGGTACGTATAGCTTTTCTTGCTTTGAGAACTTTTTGCCCTAGACTGCATTTTCGTCTGAAAAACTGTAAAGAAAACTGCTAACCTGGATGGTGTAATATTTTGAATAATCGATTAAAGTGAAAAAGTGCGTCGAATTATGATAAAGTCACAAAAGTCCCGTATTAAAATTATGTTTTCAATGCACTTGCTCGAAAAATGCACTTACAGAGGCAGTAAACAGGGCTTGTAAGTTAAATTTACTGCCCGCGTGCAGTAAATATTTACTGCCCTCGTGCAGTAAATTTGCAGATTTTTTTAATTTTTGTAAGTCCACGTTACTTACTTCTAAATAAAAAGTTTTCTTGCAAGAAGGTTCATAATGATATTGACTTTGTTGTAGAAAACCTAAAAAATAATGACTTAGATGATTTAGATGTGAATTAATGAAATTAATGCATAAAATAAAAAAATGTATTTAATATAATTAATTAAATTTGTTTTAGGTTTTATAAATCAAAATAGTAAAGGCTGAATAGTCCAGGCTGGAAGCTAAGAACTAGAACCTAGAGCCATGAATCTAATTAAAAAACGCAATTACAACAACGCGCCGTAGCGCGCGCTATTTTTAAAAGAGTCGTTGAATTTTTCATATAAATTATCAATAAATATTTATTTGGCAGAATGGCAGATGTGATGTGGAGTCATAAAATTGAATCAACATTTAGGTATTTCAGATCTGAGAAAAAAACCGCGCTTATAATTGCCGCCAAAAATCTCGAAATAAGTATGGGCGTGAAAAACCATTTTCTAGTGAGTACCTAGTGCCTACCTACTCGACTTTTATTTTCGAGTTTTCTCACAAATGTATTGAAAAATATTGTGTGATACTCGGGCGTTAAGGTTTCTACATCCTCGTGACGACGGTCAGCCCTCGACTGGCGTCATCGGGCTTACATTAGTCAACTCCTATGTAAAAACCTATTTACCACTCTTATATCACAAACTTCTATTGTAAAAAAGTTGCCAATATGACAAGTTGTCAAATATCCAATCCGGAATGCTAATAAAAAATAATAATAAAACTCGTTCTTGGGATACAGATTACAACTATCTACACCGGATTTAACAAAATAGGCAAGCAAGGTACATACATGCTTTACTAATGCACATCTAATCACATTTCTCATTTGAGATTCCAAAGTCCGGCTTTGATAAAGACTTGACATACACGCGTGACGGCAACGGCACACCAGCTGCGGCATGGCAAATGGGGGTCTGGTTGATCTCACGCACAACGGGCACTTATGCTTAAGTGCGGAAAAGCCCAGTGAGAGAAGGAGAAGATGGGGGCTTGACAGATTTCTATGTACTATTTTAAGTACACCAGTCTCCAATCGCACATAAGTTCGAAATGGAGAGGTGCGGACACTGTAGCCTGAATGCCTTCATATTTATAGGCCTATTACACTGCACTTTCTTCAGGGCCCTGTGGTAAGGGTGAGCGTGACCGCTAGTTAGAGCGTCGCTTATTACACAGCAATAAGGATCAAATTAGGGACCCTTTCTCCTTAACTCTTATTACACTACACTGATTCTACTGTAAGGGTCCCTGTGAAAAGTGCAGTGTAATAGGCCTAAAGCCTACGTTTGTCACGTTGCCGTCCCGCGTTTCGTCTGTCCAGGCCTCCAGGTAATCTATGTACTCAATATTTATGCTTGAATTCATAAGTATTACATGACTTGTCTAGACTTTGCACAATTTTTTCTTTGCAGAGCTTCTCTGACTAAAATCGTGTGTTAACAACCGTTTACATTACAATATATTTGTTTGCACTGTGAGACTGCACAATTGTTTCAATAATATAAGAACGCGCTGTGCTTGTCCAGGTCTTAAGACTTAAAACACAGCGTCTTAGGGCCAGCGCATACATATGGAGTGAGGTATCTATGATAACAACTTTGAATCGTCTTTTCCACGAGGTGACACAGAGGGGCGTAGGGGAAGTAAATAAAAGTTAGTTTGACTTGTTCACTCCACTCTGACGATGTGCGTAGCGCCTTACCAGCAATCTATGTAAATTAATCGACTAAATATTTATGTAGTTAGGTATACGTGTTATCAGTAAACCGATGGCCGAAGCCATTTGTTATGAGTGATGAATGATCAATATTTGTTTGAACACAGGATACACAGTCAACTGTACAGTACGAACTGTATCCGGTCAGTATTTACAGTTCAGGTATTAGATATCACACTTCCACCTACCTAGATTAAATAATATTTACCCACTACTATACTATACTACTATCTACTACCTATACACATACAAAAGTGCTAATGCACTACAGGTATAGCACTGTTTTTAGATTTTAAAATTCTACTAGAGCTCTATAATGACTGGGGTAATAGTCTAGGCAATATAGCTAGTAGACCCCAAAAATAATTACTCAGGCGACGAAACTTTATAGTATGAAAAAGTATCATGAGTTAATTAATATATATTAAAAATATCCAACAAAAATCAGAAAGGAAGTAAGGTTTTTCTATGTTATACCTACCCAATTGTTAAAGCAGGAAGGTACATTATCGCGTAAACGCAGTTTAGATTACTTCTTAAAATCGGTTTAAATATATGTAGATGTTCTGCATGATTATTTCATTTGATATTTCGGTTTTGATTATAAATATACTACCTACCTGCTATTATTTTAAAAGAAATCGAGACAATATTCAGTCGTCAGTTTTAGGTATAAATACCTAACTTCCGGATGTTTTTTTTTTTTTGGATATTTTTGTGTAAGTTTTGGATCATCCAATACTAAAACCCCGATAAGTTTCATCGACTGAGGATTTAATGCGGCGGTCTCCATACAACGGACTGCTCTATTGCCTAATATAAGTGATGAATAATGAATGATGATGCAGTCAAAGATGGTAGCGGTGGTAGCGGCTCAACTGTTAGGGATATGGGATAATATATAACTTATACCGGTTTCTACTTGTCATCTTAGCAGTGGCAACTTAATCCATGGCCCCGCCGAAGCTTCCCACAATATCAGACCCAAATTGCCCTATCTGGCAATCGAACCCGAGAACTCTTACTTGTAAGACCACAACGCTTACCACTGTCCGACAGAGGTTGTTAATGTGTAAATTAAGCTCAGTTTATTTTTAATGACACGGCTGTGACAGACTTTAAAGTTTTAAGTTAAGCTGAAAAGAAAAAACTAACTTATAGAACATATTATTATACCTAATACTAACGCGCATTTTTAGTTTTTTTTTACATGCCGAAATACCTAGATACGTTCCCAGTACCAGAAAACGTGCGTCATGCGTGCAAATATTGGGTATTACAATAGGTACGTAGTACGTACCAATTTAATCCGAAATATTCCCCCATTTTACATCATACGTGCAAAGAAAGTGCATACCTGAAACAAAGTAAAAAGATTATTAATATTTTTAGCTCGTTCTGGCGTTATTGAGTAACAAAAATCCATCCATCCAAACTTTCGCTTTTATTTAATATCAGTATAGTTAGATATATCGAAGATGATGCCCGCGACTTCAGAATTATAATTCTATTTCAGAATTATAATCCTTTATTAGGGGACATCAAAGTACGTCATGACTTATGGTCTAAAAATATTAACATAATACTGCTTTAAGCGATGGTATTAAGCCTCCTTAAGTATGTATTTTTATAAGGTACTAGATGATGCCCGCGACTTCGTCCGCGTGGACTAAGTTTTTTCGATTCCCGCGGGAACTCCTTAATTTTCTGGGATAAAAGGTCTATGTCCTTCCCCGAGAAACAACCTATCCCTGTACCAAGTTTAATCAAAATCGGTTCAACAGGTGGGCCGTGAAAGCGTAGCAGACAGACAGGCGGACAGACAGACAGACACACTTTGCCATTTATAATATAAGTATGGATGAAGGTCATTCATAACACAAATCATAGCGTACATCCACCTTTTTACAAATAAAAAACTTGACTTGCGTAAAAAATACCTAAAAAAAATCACACACGATAACATAATGTAAACAACTGAAACTACTTTAATTTAATGTTCTTAAAACATAAGTTACATCATTCTTATCACAATATGTAAATTAGCGAGATAGGTTAAGGAAATAAAATATTGGAACCGCGAAAAACTACATAATATTATAATATGTATGATACGTCATAGGACCGTCGCCGTACAAACACCTTCGACGCTTGGCCCTACCAGTATTTCAATCACGTAAACCATACGTATTACGTAATGTATATGTCACCGTAAACTTGAAAAACCGTTAGATTGTAATCTAACTAGCGAAATTGTAAACTGTCGACAGATTACAATTTAACGCATTATTATTCGGTAGATTGTAATCTGTTAGGTATATTAACCCGATAGAACCTACACTACCTGATTATTTATGTCGAACCCTAACCTAAACTTCAAAAAAAGAGTCAAGAAAACGTAAATACAACGAATATTTAAAAAATTGACACTCAGAACATTGAACGTTTCACAAATTTTACAGTGACATACCTATACATAGTAATCAATATACCTACTTACATTATAAAAAGGCTATTTCAATACATTTTCTCCTAAAGTTGCTTTTACTTCTCCGCTGTTATTAAGACTATCTCATACAAAACTTCTCATACACCCTTAGGCAATAAAATATTACCGCACAGTTTTATGCCTACAAAGGAGTGCGGGAAAATATTCATTTTCGCACTAGAGCGGTAAGCGGTTGTAATTATTTTTTATATGACTTCTGAGAAATGCAATAGTGGTGCCTCTGAAGTCTGAACAGGTTTTAAATTTTTCTAGTCAAGTTATATCGTGTACATGAAATTGACATGGCAATTTACCTAATGAAGGGCCACATACAGAATTACAGACTCGTTTAAACGTATGCTAATGATCATCTAGCGTGTATAGTAACGAGAATATTCGTAGCAAGGTAATTGCTTGTAATATGCCTATGTTTGTTTTTTCCTTTCAAAACCTCAGTTTGTTACGCTCTGGTTATTACTTCGTAGTTAGAATGTGTGTTTAGTAGATGGAGGATCTATCATAATTTTTATTCTTTCTTCAAAGGCCTTTTATATAAATATGCTCATTCCTGAAGAAATTATCTTATTGTAAATCTCTTCACATTTTGTCTTTTTAACAATATATTTTATTTTATTAGATTAGATTAACATTATTTTTTGTATCCTAAGGGCCGGTTTTTTGAGACAACGTCAACAGAGAGTTGACAATTAGTTAAGTTTACTATAGTTAAGACGCTAACAAATGGTTAAACAATTTTTTCGTTTTTTGATCGTGATTTTAACTATAGTTAGCATTAACTAATATCCATAGTATTGCCATTGCTATGAACACTTTATTTCCGTAAATCGAGATCATTTCTCGTAGGGAGTCATTATTTTTACGGCAACACTTGAAGAGTCCAATGTAATATGACTTTGACAGATGAAATTATCGTGACATCGTTTTGTTTGTGACTTGTGTGGTGATTTAATAGGTTAATTCGTTGTATTTTTTGAGGGTGTGTTCTTTGTGAAGGGTCCACTAAGAAAGAGTTTTTCGAAATTCAACCCCCAAAGGGGTAAAATAGGGGTTGAAAGTTTGTATGAAAGTCCGTCGTTCTGCAAGTTATAGCCATGAAACTTGGAATTTGAGCTTTCATTTAAATATGAAAACGTGAAAGAGGTTTCACCATTTTTGAAAATTCGAACCCCAAAGGGTTGAAATAGGGGGTGAAAGTTTGTATGAGTCATTCATTTTTTAAGTTTAAGGTCAAGTTAAAGCCATGAAACTTGATATTTGGTATATTGAAGAAATAAGTAATTCACAGTTTTGGAAACTTTTATACCCAAGGACGTTAAATAGAGTTTGTCCTTCAATCACGTCGCAGCAGAGCAACGGATCAACGCGATTTTTTTCATGGGTATAGTTGAAGACCTGAAGACAAGGACACTATAAACTTTTTCCCGGAAAATTAAGGGGTGCCTGTGGGAATTTCAATTCGTTCGCGTGGCAACTGTTACTATTATATATAATACTACCTGTATTTTTTATATGGATTAACTGCTGGACTGATCCTAATTAGAGAGACATAGGTACTCGAGAGCCCTTCAACCATAATTCATTAATGTCTGCTTTCTGCACTACTTTTATGAGCTTAAAATTTCACAATCCTCTGTGCACACAATTTGCCTATCAGGAGTACAAAGTTTTTCCTTCATGTATTAATTTAAATGCTTTTCAAATAATATATATCAATATATGTACATATACGGACCTACAAAATATGTATTGTTAATAATATTTTTCCTAAACTACTTTCTTTTTGCTCATTCAGCAAAAACACAAATTTTTCTACTGAATATAATCTCACTTCAACGAATAATGTTCACAAAATGTTCTATAAAGCAAAAAACAGTTGAAAAGAACAGATGTTCTAACAAAAGTTAACTATCCACCATCTGCATAACCCTCGGCATTGCTGTAGTTAACTATTTTAACAAATGGTCAGGTTTATTGACCATTAGTTAGCCTAACTTTGTCTCAAAAAACGTTTTTTTTCGAAATTTAACAATTTGTTACAAATTTTAACTATTGGTTGCCTTAACTACGTCTCAAAAAACCGGCCCTTAACTAGCAGACTTGCCCGGAACTTAGTCCGCGTGAAATAAGTTTTTTCAATTCCCACGGGAACTCCCTAATTTCTCGGGATAATATAAAGCCTATAACACTCACAAATTATGTGGCTTTCTATTGGTACCAGAATTTTCAAAATCGGTTGAGTAGATCCAGAAATTACCCCCTACAACGTCACAAGCTCACAATCTTTACCTCTTTATAATATTAGTATAGTCATGGTTTTTTTATTCAAGTAATTTAAAACGAGGAGGCGCGTGTTTTTATAATACATATTTATATATACCTATGTACACAGATTTATCCAAGATTTCTGGATCGATTTGCCTAATAAATTATTATAGTTTACCGTTTGTTTACTTTAAAAACTCTACGTTTTATGTATTTTTTTACGTTTTACGAAAAAAACAGAGTATTAATTACCTTATAATAGGTATGCCAGTTCAGGAATCATTGCAACTTGCAAGCTATAGTACCTATGCCTTTGATAAACGCGAAGTTGGGTTTAGCGGTTGGGACTTTAAAATTAAACAGTCGTACGTCTGTGAATAAGTTTTTAGAAACAAACCGCTAAAGCAGACAAATCTATGTGGTTTGGAGAATAATTTGGAAGATTTGTGTGGTGTGGTATTGTGGCGGTGCGAATTACTGCGCGGTGAATATCTTTTTTAGTTTTGGCGGATTTTCTTGTTCCTTGATAATCATGGACATCCGCACAGTAACGCCTGCTTCTATCCACGTTCTTAATAGGTATTTAGGGAACAAACACAACTCAAATAGTTTACGACAATGTTGTAATGAAGTGAGGTTTTTCAACATATTCATCACAAAACAACATCATCTCTACGTCGCATGTATTAATAGCAGTCTGGCTATAAATACATGGTCATCCTCGGTCATGGTACATCCCGGAGAAGGATATATGCTACTTTTTATCCCGGAAAATTGAAGAGTTCCCGCGGAAATTAAAAAACATCAATCCACACTGACGAAGTCGCGGGCATCATCTAATATTATAATAATTTATGAGAAAGAATATCTGTCTGTCTGCTACGCTTTCACGGCCCATCTTTTCAACCGATTTTAATGAGATTGGGTATAGAGATAGGTCGTGTCCCGGGGAAAGACGTACTTTTTGTCCCGGAAAATGAAGTTTCTGTGGGAATCAATCCTTACTAAACCTTATTCCACGCGGACGAAGTCGCGGACATCATCTAGTAAAACCAATAAAGGTCCGGATTACCGCATACTCGCCGCCTGAGGAGCACCGGTAGTTATGAGATAACATAATAGTATATTATAATCATAATATATGTATAAGTGGGCAATAATAGAGTAACGACCTCTCGCCTCACTCTGATAATGGGCGCCATTTTATGTTGAACTACACACAGCTGATTCTAGGCGATGTAAATGTTTGCAAGCATCATACCTGTACAAAAATTGTAAATGCGAAAGTGTGTTTGTTTGTTGGTGTACCCTTCAAATTTCAATCATGACGCAACAGAGCGTCGTATCGACGTGTAAATGACACCGAAATTGTAAAAACCGTTAGATTGTAGTCTAACGCTTTTTATTTCGATAGATTGTAAACTGTCGAAAGATTGTAAACCGTTCAATGTCCTGAGCGTCAATTTTTGAAATATTCATTGTATTTACGTTTTCTTGTCTCTTTCTTGTAGGTTAGGTTAGGGTTCAACATACAATACAAATAACCAGGTAGTGCCCTTAGTGGCACTTAGGTTTTATATTTTTATATTTTAGGGTTAATATACATAAACAGATTACAATCTACCGAAAAATAATGCGTTAAATTGTAATCTTTTGACAGTTTACAATCTCGCGAGATAGACTATAATCTAACGGTTTTTACAAATTTACGGTGACATACCTATATGTATAATTATAAATCCCCCGACGTGTATATTATACTAATGGTATGGTTATTGGGGGAATACCATATACTATACCTCCAACAGGCTAGATCGCTACCATACTACTATCAGCTACTAGACTGCATCATCACTTACCATCAGGTGAGATTGTAGTCAAGGGTTCACTTGAATTGGCGCAAAAAAACAATTGAAACAGGACCGCATCATCCGTAGTCGAGAACATGCTATTTTTTTTTATCCACTACAAGTTAGCCCTTGACTACGATCTCACCTGATGGTAAGTGATGACACAGTCTAAGTTGGTAGCGGGCTAACCTGTTTGGGGCATGGCAGTTAAATTTAACCCATACCCCTAATCGGTTTCTTCTTGGCATCGTAACGGAGCGCTAAATCGCTTTGCGGCACGTCTTTGCCGGTAGGGTGGTAACTAGCCACGGCTGAAGCCTCCCACCAGGCCAGAACAGGGAAAATTCAGAATTCAAATTCAAATGCTGCTAACCACAAGACCAAGACGTGTGTTACGTTACTATTGCTAATTTAAGGATGCGTGACAAAATCACTAATAATAGGAGCGCTTGATTTTCATCATGATCAATCACTTAGGTAATTGGGATGAAGAAAACTCAATCAAATCAGCAACTTTTTACCAAACTTATAAAAACGTGCTTCTAGTATGGAAGTTGTATGAAGTTCACAGTTCATACAACGCACTTCACGTCAACGTGATCAAATTTCAACGCACTTAATTCTTTAAAAAAAAAGTGCGTTAAGTGCGTAATCTATAGGTATTTAAAAATGGTTATCAAACTAAAAACTAACCGAGGATGTGAATTTTAGGTCTTTGGGAAGACCCTCTATTTATTTCTTTATTTAATAATCAGTTAAATCAATCATATAATTTATTTTTGATAGCATCATTCCCTATTGGTGGGTTTGACACACATCCATAGCTTAGCAAGGTAACGTAGCATTTCTGGTGGGAACGCACCTAACACCCACTCCAAGGATTCCAATGGAGAAGTTTCATGATGTTGTGAAAATCATATTTAACACAACGGAAGTAAAATACCTATAGATTAAAATTAATAAATCTGTGGTTTTCAAAAAAAAACATTAATAAATGACTGAGAAATGATGATTAAACTTTTAGTTTAGTTATTTAATGTACCTACACCGATTGCTGTATCCTACTCGAGTGAGAAATTTTGTGAATGAGTTTTAATGCCGAGATTTAATACTTCAAAATTATCTTCACACACAGATTAAGTGCTTTTAATTCAATTAAGTCACGTTAAGTCCATTTATTTATTTTGTTCGGCTTTATATAGTCGGTTGATACCTACTCCTAGTTGTCTTGCAAGCGCAACTTTAAGTTCCATAATCTTTTTCATTTGTTGAGATATTGTAATGATTCTTTCATGTTTTTGTTTTATTTTGTATTAATTTTCATAATAAACTAGCTGATGCCCGCGACTTCGTCCGCGTGGATTGACTTGTTTTTTATTATACGGGATAAAAAGTAGCCTATATGTTATTGGCTGTTGCAGACTATAATCTATCTCTGTGCAAAGTACATCTTGGTCCATTTAGCCGTAATGGCGTGATTGAGTAACAAACATCCATTTGAGATTTTTTGGTTCCCACAGGAACTCTTTAATTTTCCGGGATAAAAAGTAGCCTATGTGTTATTCCAGATTATAATCTATCTCTGTATCAAAGTTCATCCAGATCCGTTCAGCCGTTCTGGCGTGATTGAGTAACAAACATTCATTTGAGGTTTTTTTGGTTCCCGCGGGACTTCTTAAATTTTTCGGGATAAAAAGAAGCCTACGTGTTATTTCAGACTACGATCTATCTATGTGCCAAATTTCATCAAATCAATCCGTTCAGCCGTTCAGGTGTGATTGAGCGAGACTCGTTCGTGTGGCATAAGTTTTACTCACTGCACTTCATTATTTTCCGAGATGAAAATTAGCCTATGCCACTATCGAGATCCTCAACTATACCCATGCAAAAAAATTACGTTTATCTGTTGCGGCGTGATTGGAGGACTAACTATCTATAACACGTCCTTGGGGATAAAATTTACAAAAAAATGTGAATCAGGCATTTCTCCATTTCGAATCAAAATTCCAAAAAACCCAACCAAGTTACCAAAAAATACCTAGTTTAATGGCTCTAACTTAAATATTAATGACAGACTTTCTTACAAACTTTCAACCCCTATTTTACCCTTTTGGGAGTTGAATTTTGAAGAACTGTGAGACACGTGCTTCTTTATTTTTTACGTCAAAGTCAAAACAGTAAGCTTCGTTGATATAACTTGCGCAATATTTTGAGAAATGAAGGACTTTCATATACAAACTTTCGACCCCTATTTTACACGTTTGCGGATTGAATTTAGAAAAATTGTGATACATGTATTTCTTAATTTTTAACTCGCAGTTTATATACCAAGTTTCATGGCTATTACTTGAAATGAAGGACTTTCATAAAAAACTTTCAACCCCTATTTTACCCTTTTGGGGGTTGAATTTTGAAAAACTATGACACACCTATTTCTATATTTTTTACTAAAAGCCGAAGAACTAAGCTTCTTTGATTTATCTTGAGCAATATCTTGAGAAATGAAGGCCCTACATACCAACTTTCATCCCCTATTTCACCCCTTTAGGGATCGAATTTTCAAAAACTGTGAAACATGTATTTCTCCATTTTTAATTCGCAATTTATATACCAAGTTTCATGGCTATAACTTGAGAAATGAAGGACCTTCATACAAACTTTCAACCCCTATTTAACCCTTTTGGGGTTGAATTTTGAAAAACTGTGACATACGTACTTCTTGATTTTTTACCAAAAGTCGAAACACTAAGCTTCGTAGATGTAATTTGAGCAATATCTTGAGAAATGAAGGACATTCATACAAAATTTCAACCCCTATTTTAACCCATCGGGGGTAAAATTTTGAAAAACTGTGACACACATACTTCTTTATTTTTTACCGTAAGCCAAAATACCAAGTTTCGTTGATATAACTTGTAAAATATCTTTAGAAATGAAGGCATTTCATACCAACTTTCATCCCCTATTTCACCCCTTTGAGGGTCGAATTTTCAAAAACTGTGAAATATGTATTTCTTGATTTTTAACCCACAGCTCATATACCAAGGTGTATGGCTATAGCTGTCATAAAAAAATTCAACCCCTATTTTACCACCTTAGGGGTTAAATTTTGAAAAACACACGTAATTCTTTAATTTTTATTGATAGCCGAAATACCAAGTTTCGTTTATATAACTTTAGAATATCTTGAGAAATGAAGGACTTTCATGCAAACTCTCATCCCCTATTTCAACAATTCGGGGTTAGAATTTTTAAAAACTGTGAAACACGTATTTCTTCATTTTCAACCAGTAGCTCGTATACCAAGTTTTATGGATATAACTTTAGAAATGACGGACTTTCATACAAACTTTCACCCCCTATTTCACCCCTTAGGGGTGGAATTTTGAAAAATCATTCCTTAGTGAGCGCCTACGTCACAAAAGGAACCTACTGTAAAAATTTCAAGTTACTAACCCCAGCGGTTTAGGCTGTGCGTTGATCCCTTAACGATTTTAAATATAAATATTAGATTAGATTAGATTAGATTTAAAAAGAAATGGTAAACTTTTCCATTGTATCTGCCGAGCACATACATCGCTCCCGTTTAACATTAACTACTTTACAATAGTAACTATATACGCTGTCACGGATTGCATGCTATAAATATTTTTGCGCGTCTTATCAAGCCCTCTCAGGTTGTTGCCTGGTTATCTTATCTAACGTAGATACTGCAGTATCTGGGACCTTGAGACGCTTCTTTCTGCTAGTAACGTCTTATGTAAAACACTGTCAAAGTATTTTCAAATTCTGTATTACAGTTATAAATTAAGACGTAGGCTGATTCTGTAGGCTGATCTATATACTAAACTCGCCAACTGCGTGCTGCAAATTACTGGGTGGTGAATATCGCAACCAACCCGCATTGGAGCAGCGTGGTGGGTCTAAGCTCTATTTCCTACTCTCATATGAGAGTCAATTCGCACTGCTGTATGCTACAAATTACTGTTTGGTAGTGAAACACTGTGGCCAATTCTGTATCAGTGGCGATTCCTGGTGGTCAATTTTGGGTTTGCGGTAGCTGATGGTTAGGTATTTTCTCAATAAAATACATTTATCTAAATAATAAAATATTTCACTGATTAGGTGTATAGGTTTAATATAGGTCGAAATTCCAATGGCTCGTACGAAGCGATTTGCTTCCTCGTTTCTAATTACACCGCTAGGATATGGAATGCCCTTCCGGCTTCCGTTTTCCCCTCCTCTCTTAATATAGGTACCTTCAAATCAAGAGTGAATAGGCATCTTCTAGGCAAGCGCGCTCCACCTTAGGCTGCATCACCACATGCAAGCAAGTCTGATTGCAGCCAAGCGCTGGCCTATATAATTTAAAAAAAATATATAGATATATATAACTGCCATATTCCTAAAAAATATATAGATATATATAACTGCCATATTCCTAACAGTTCTCTAATTTTTTTTGAAAATAAAATATAGCCTATGTCACTCGTTGGTAAAGTAGCTATCTATAAATGTAGGAATTTTTAAAATCGGTTGAGTAGTTTTTGAGTTAATCCATTACAAACAAATCTTCTCTTTTTATAATATTATTACTTTAGACAACAGTACAGCAAATGTACATGAATCCGTCAGATCATTGAAACCATTCATCGTCAAAGATGTATGATGCTTAAAAAACTATCAAGAAAGCTAGTGTTGAAGCTACGTGATAAAAGACCATCGCAATGAAGAATCTAGAAGTTTAATTCGCTATAATCCGCTGCAGGAGGCAAATCTATGTGGTGCGGTGAATATCGAGGGCATCAAGTTCAAGATACGCACTGTACCACACAGATTTGCCTTCTGTGGCGGATTATAGCGAATTAAACTTCTAGTTTCTTCATTGCCATGGACTTCCGCAGAGTATCTATTGAATAAAAGGTTGTAAAAACGCGTCGCTCAGTAGTAAACTATTCACATCTGTTCAAACAAAAACCGCTAAAACTGACGTAAGTGAAGCCACGAGAGCAGCACGTGCCCCCCTTATCACTTATCACTAGCCCCATACACTATCAGTGTTTGGATTGCGTCGAGTCTCGACGTGTAACTTGTTAGCCATTGCCGAGATAACGTTATTCTAGTTAAAATAGATATTTTTCACCTCTTATGCTATAAAAAGGTCGCCGTACTATCCTCATATCGGTATGCGTGATATCCTCATTCGGTTATCCAAAATTTTTAATCTATGGTTACTATCAACAGCCAAAAAATTTATGTCACGAAGGGTATGTTCCGATATACACTGCGAGCACTGTTCAGTGCTCTTACTGGGGAGAAATTCGTTCCGTTATGGACTGACAGTATACTGCCGCAGTATCCTAGACATCATAAATCGTCGCCATTTGTGTACTGTGAGTACTGGCGTTTTCGAGGTAAGGTACGCTCAGTGCTGATTGCGTTCCGTTTTAAACAGTAACCAGTATACCCTAACTATAAAGGAACGGCTTCGTAGTATACTAAATTGACGTCACGCCTTACAGTGCTCGCAGTGTATATCGGAACATACCCTTAGTTGAATGTCAATGTTACCCATCGTATCCTACCATTATCCTACTGATCTATGTCTATGGTACGACTGTATTTTTTTAAATTCCTTTTTGATAACGATATATAGAAAAATAAAGTTGGTATTGCGGTTTGCCGCGAAGTCATAGATTTTTTGTTGTAATTATTACATTTATTGATGTTTTATGGATGATAATTATTAATTCATTTCAAATTTCGATAGACAATACGTAATACAAGGTGAAGGCAGGTAAAGTGAATGTGACTATTTATTTGTTAATATTATCATAAAGTAAAAATAAAGAACGATCTTCCTCCTAATATGAAAATTTAACAGAAAGTCAAAGAAATAATTAAAAATCGTTATTTATTTTATTTTCTCGCAATCGAAGTGAAAAGTGGAGTGTTAACCACGGGACTAAAAGTCATTCTACTCGATTCTATAGCAATACCTCGCTACGCTCCGCAAGCTAAACATCTCGTATTATATGGCTCATTTTAGTCCCTTGATGAACAATCTACTATTCGGCACTTATCAAACCTAGTCCCACAAAATGATCTGACCCGGTGACAACATAAAGATCGCATAAAGATATGAAAGAGAGAGAGAGAGAGAGAGAGAGAGAGAGAGAGAGAGAGAGAAACACGCGCACGCCGCATGGCTTGGAATTATAGAGGTTTATGTAGAAAAGGTGGCACCCCAAATTCGTTTAAGTATTCAGTTCCGTTTTTTTTATATTTTTCTTTGGAATAATATTAGAAACCACGTTGTCCATTGTCAGACACTTAAGTACGATTGCAACCCCCTGCCGGGCATGTTATAATTTAAAAGTGTCTACTATCCAAGATGTTGGACCATAATGCCTATGTCAAAATAAATTAATTCTTGCTGATTATTCAATAGTGGATCTTCCAAAATACCTAAAATTCACATCTTCTGCTAGTTTTAGGTTTGATAACAATTTTAAACTATCTCGCGTCTAATTTGTTGACGTCACGTCACACTATTCATACAAACTTCCATACTAAATTATTAGAATTATTATTGTTTTAATTTATGTAAATAATTATATCTTTCTCCTACAATCCAACTATTCAACCGACTGTAAAATGTCGTTTCATTTTGCCACACATACCGGTTGCAAAGGCTTCAAAGATGAAATCAACATAATACCTCTATTTGAATAGATTTTTTATCCTACGGTCAGGGCTATTGACCATAGGTATGTAGTTGTGTAACTCGTCAAACTATTATGCAATACCTGGCATCTAAGCAACAATTTTCAGAATTTGGTAGGTAGGTATTGGGTCTATAAGAACAACAACAACAACAAACACCATAAACAACAACACAACAACGGGTTAAACAACGCGCGGTCCAAACCGATGCAAAGTGCGCGAGAATATTTTAAGAACCCGTATCCCCGTAAACCGATTTTTTATGAACTTTTCATGAGCTTTGTGCTTGAGATATTAGAATTATTACAAAACGAAAATTAAAAATTTAAAGATTAATCCCTCCTTAATAGACAATTGCAAAAATAATATTAATTTTATTGAAATATAATAGTGAAATTCTCATTCTTGCAGAAGACGTTTACCATTTTTACTTACATTTTACTTACACGTTTGGGTGACACTTTTGACCCATATAAATCCACGAAAAATTATAATAAACGACTTATAAAAATACGAATGTGATAAACACACTCAGAATTGGACTGTACGTGTCGGCTGAAGACTTTAGGGTAGCGGGAAAGAGATGGCAATAAAGTAATGTTGGCTCATGGCTGTGCAACAGTAGGAAAAGAGCAAGTTACCAGTCCTTATTTATTATAAACACAGAATATATTAACATTTTATTTGAAACTATTGATGTCACTTAGTAAAAAACACTAGATACCACCTACCTATGATAAAGCAAGAAACCTAATAAAATTTAAAATCGTTGTTAAGATGGTACGAAAACCATTTTGATTCTGTGCAAGTCCACTAAACTAAAATTCATATTAGGAAATATGAAGTCGTTGACTCATCACGCAACAAATTCCAAAATGCGTCCACTAGTAGTGGACTACTACTAATAGTATCAAATGTAGTGGACCACTTATTTTGATTAAGTTAGTAGTTTGGCATTTTTTAATTAATGAAAAATTCATTAGCTAAAACAGCTATCGAGGTTTAATAATTAAATTAAGAAAGCCGACGGCCCTCTTCAGGATGTAACTGACCAGTTCAACTGGGTCCAACAATAAGGCCTACATAAATAAGAGCGTCGGCGACCGCTTACAAAAAATTTGAATAACAGCCTCGAAGCTAATTTGAACTGGTTATATAACACGTCGGTGGCCCGTGACTTGGCTGCTTGAGTGTTGTTTTTGCTCGTACGAACGATGTCTTGCGGCCTTAGCCATACAGCAAGCGCACCGGCAGTTCTAAAGCGACACCCAAATGTATTTTAGAAGTGAAATTTCTTTCGAATCGTTATGATTTGAGAATTCGATGAAACGAAAAGCGACACTAAAAAGAGACAAACTGAAGATTCACTTCTGCCGTGTGTAAATGTACACACACACTTTAAATTAAAGTAAAGCTTTAAAAACCTTTAGGCGCAACTTTCTTAAGAGAAACTCTGGTTTTTACGGTCGGAAGCATTTCCACTAAAATGGCCGCCAAACAGAACAAGGTGGTGGTGTTTAAGGTGCAACTAAAGGTTAGATGCACATTTTTTTTAGATTAATTAGGCAAACACACTCGCTTGGCCTTGATCACAAATAGTATCACGTCACAGCTGATGGAATGCGATGACCGATGAGGCGGGGTGATCCGTGAGGAGTCAGGAATGCACCTGTATTTGCGTATCCACGTTTAAGTGTGCGATACGATATCTCTTGTTGGCTTGTATTCGTTGAGACTGGCCCAAATCGGTCAGGAAAAAATCGAATGTCGCTGCGTTTTTGCGACGCGACGTCCTCAAGGCTACCGTGGTAATTGGGAAGCTATCTACAGTACGACCATCGCAAAGTAGCTGCCAAACTACCTCGTATTGGCGGACACTCTCTTCCCTAATGGTTGAAATGTATTTTCGCAGCAAAATTACAATAAATTCAACTAATTACAAAAAATGCAGATTTTTCGGAATCCAGCTATCCCGAGGCAGCCGGCTGTCGTCAGTCGTCGTCTCGCATGTTGTCTAACCAAATCTTTAGTTGGTAACCAATTTTTTTTAAAGAGTAATTGTAATAATATTTAGCTTGAAATAAACATACCTATATAAGTGAGGTAAAAATAAGTTTTTTATCGTGGTTCCATGAGGAAAATCGTTAGTTTTGCCCAAGTTTTTACTATACAGATGCTAGGTCACTAATATATTCGTAGACCTTTGCAAATTGATGGCATGAATTTTAATTTATTTAATGAAGACTTATAAAGTTATAAGTGAGTGATATAAAATCATTTTGAACTCGATTTTTATGAGGCCTTTAGGATATGAAGGAATTTAGCATAATATTAATTATTATACTGCCTTATTTAGCAATTTAACTGTGTTCAATAGTCGTTAAACGAAACAAGGTTGGCTTAAGAATCGGATTGAGAAAAGAAAAATTAAAAAAATATATAAATCGTTATACCAACGCAACCCATTGGCATTTGGCAGTTCCTTTTTTTATCCGCTACAAGTTAGCCCTTGACTGCGATCTCACCTGATGGTAAGTGATGATGCAATCTAATATGGTAGCGGGCTAACCTGTTAGGGGCATGGCAGTTATATTAAACCCATACCCCATTCGGTTTCTACACGGCATCGTACCGGAACGCTAAATCGCATGGCGGCACGTCTTTGCCGGTAGGGTGGTAACTAGCCACGGCCGAAGCCTCCCACCAGGCCAGACCAGGGAAAATTCAGAAATTACATCAATTAGTTCCTCTGGTGCTGCAAATGTTCCTGGGCGGCGGTAATCTTCTTCTAATTACCTATTTCACAATATAAAAAAATATTGTGAAATAGGTAAATAGAAGAAGAAAAATTGAGTCTCCAACAAAAGCCATGAAACAATTCAGCAATTACCTACCACTGAAAAATCATCTTAGCAGTTTTCAAACCTCGACTGGCTCTTTGCACTACATTGTCGTAAATAACATGGTGTCAACTTAACATGGTCTTATGAACATATGGTGTTTATTAAATACCTAACAAGAAATATATTGAGATCCCTAGAATTAAACATAGATTGTCGCTTCATAATCACAATGAAGTTTACTTAACTACTTATCACTCCGAAATATTCTATTTTGAGCCTAATATTTTAAAACGATAATCCATATATTAATATTATAGTTTTGTCATCCATCGTCGGTCAGTGACATTTTTAAAGCCCTATTTTAACCGATTTTGACGTAATTTGGTACAGTTATATAATTTGTATCACGGACAGGCTACTTTTTATCCTACAAAATTCAACAGTTTCCATTTGATTTAGGAAACCTAAATCCACGCGGACAAAGCCATAATTAAAAGAAGATAAATAGGAATTTCCAAAAAATACTTCCTTCAATTCATGGGCATGGTGCCAAAGACGCTGTCTGTTGTATTCCATCTCGCTTAAATGGTAGCTCTATTTATATTGCTATCCCTTTCATAATACTTCCTGCGTAAAGGGGCAGCACTATATTTCGAGCTGTCATTTTAATTTAGAGATTGTGTTATGTCTAGTAACATGTCTAGTTCTGTTAGTCTATGAAAACAACATTCCAACAGGAGTCTGTTTCTCGGTATCAGTATTGTCAACGTACGCTTAATTGCCATATCAGCCATCTGCTGCGGCCTGTCTGTATGTGGATCTGTCACCGTAAGATTGTAAAAACCGTTAGATAATAATCTAACTCGCGTAATTGCAAACTGTCGAAAGATTACAATTTAACGAATAATTTTCCGGTAGATTGTAATCTGATAGTTATTTAAATCTGAGCTACTAGTTATTCAAGCACTACTTGATTATTTATGTCGAACCCTAACCTAACCTACATGAAACAGACAAGAAAACGTAAATACAATGAATATTTCCAAAATTGACACTCAGAACATTGAACGGTTCACAATCTTTCGACAGTTTATAAATTCGCGAGTTAGATTATAATGTAACGGTTTTTACAATCTTACGGTGACAGATCTAAAACAAGTTTCAATTCCTTGACAGGCAAAGACTATAATAATAAAAATGTACCTAGTAAAGTAGGTAAGCGAGTTACTCGCGAATTTTCGCGGTTCCTACGCACATTTAGGTTTTCCTATTGGGGTTTTTCTTACGAGGTCTGAGTTTGAGAGAAACTCATTCTTCTGTGTTTCTATTGTGGCTATTTCTATTAGGTACCTGTACATAGTATGTACCTAGACGATATCTAAACTAAAACTCACTAAATCTAGTTCTGTATTTTTTCGCGTGGATAATTATTAATAAAAATATTTTTTTAAATGACAATTATCAACTTTTTCAAATGACAATGAATATCGCAAGCTATACAAGTGTAATATACGCACTGTACATAGATAGATTAATTGCCTTCTGTGGCGGATTATAGAGAATTAAACTTCTAGTTCTTTCAGTATGATGGACTTCCGCAAAGTAATGTCTGCTTCTATTCAATACCACTGATTTCAGTTGTATCAGGCTAATTTCTGTTAAAGAGTTTATATTTTTCATAGTAAAAAAACCGGCCAAGTGCGAATCGGACTCGCGCGTCGAGGGTTCCGTACAAACCTGTAGTAAGTTTAAATTTATTAAAAAATATTTTTACTATATGATGTAACAAAAAATTTATGCTTTTCGCAATTTTTCTTTATCTGTGCTATATGACGTTGCTTCGTACCAAATTTCAAAATTCTGAGTTCACGAGAAGTACCCTGTAGATTTTGATTCCCTCGCGAGTGTCGAAAATTTGCAGCATAAACGACTGTATCTTTTGATCGCGTTGGCTTAGAAGTTTGATTTTTTCACAGCTCCAAGAGACAGTAGACCTGAGTATTTAATATGAATTTCAGCTTCCATACGTTCCTGAGAAAAAGGGTCTTGGCAGACAGACGGACGGACAACAAAGTGATCCTATAAGGGTTCCGTTATTTCCTTTAGAGGTAGTACGTCTCCAAACATATAAAAGATATCTACTTTTTAAATATTTAGAGAGACACAGTCGTATTTTCTACTTCGGTCAAGCAGATTTATGAACAGATATAAAATAATACAGAGAGGTAAGGAAGGAAAAGAAGAAGGTAATCAAGCAAATTAATTAACTCCCAATAATTTCATCAAAGTTATTCATAATTAATAGTTATTCCTAATTAATATTTAGACATATTATATTAGTTATCACTTATCACAACCGACTTGTCAGGCTTGATACATCGCCGTACAAAATTTATTGATAATGATTTATTTTCAGAGCGAGAATGCGGCCGGAGCTGAAGTCTTATGATTGATCAGATTCTTAACTCTGCTAGACAGTTCGTATACCACCATCTGTTTCATTCCAACCAACGTTATTGCTATAAGTGCGACGGAGATACTTATAAATCGGTTGTTTTGACAATCTGTAATTTTGTAGTCCACTGCGCCGACGCAGTTTCAAATCGACCTTGGCCTTGTAAATCGAGCTGCTAAGTACCAACTACCACTTAGCATTAGTTCTGTAGTAATTTGCAATGTTGATACAGATTTGTATTGAACAGTTATAACGATAAGTAAATGAATTCGCTGATTTTATATTTAAACTAGCTGATGCCCGCGACTGCGTCCGCGTGGATTGAGGTGTTTTAGGTTTAGAGGTATGAAAAATAGATAGTAGCTGATTCTCAGACCTACTGAATATGCATATAAAATTTTAAAAAAATCGGTCAAGCCGTTTCGGAGGAGTATGGTAACTAACATTGATTTGTGACACGAGAATTTTATAATAAGAAGATACAGTATGAGTACAGTTTGATTGATGATCAATCAAATTCTGTAAATCCTATCTAAAATCTGATTTAAGGCGCTCTCAGTTCACGAGACCAAACAAAGGGGATTGAAACTTTCTGGCATAGCGACCTGCCGCCATTTTGATATTTTTTCAAAATCGCGGCGCACGATGAAAGTGGTATGTATGGATAGAGGACACATAGACGAACAAATAATGTCAAGTAACATAGTACCCCAAAGTGTCACGTTCCCAAGATAATTGGAGGTAAAGATAGACATATGAGGACAACGACAATCATTAAAAATAGACTTATTACGTGTCTACAGGCGTCAAATTGTATCCAAATAATCGTTCCCAGGTTGATTATTATTATAACTGTTTATTAGAAGAAAGTAGGTACATTACTTACTACTAGGAGTACGAGAAAACTACTACTATAATAAATTATTTATCTACTAAGGCGCATCATAATGAAACGCAGTCGACATGTCGCGTTGGTCGCATGTCACTTAGCTTGATAACATTTTATTTTTTAAGTGGGTAAGTATTGCAGCTAGTTAGATATGTAGTACCTACTTGTACCAAAAAATAACAACTATAGTAAAAATAATTGTACTGCCTAACTACTGGTTAAAAATAAAACAAAAGGCATGTGATTGATGTTAAAAATCATTTATTTATTGCTGTAAGTACAATCACGGAATAAGGAATAATACTAACGTACAGAAACTGCACTAAAAAGAATTATAATATATCTAACACGTATCATGCGTATTTGCATCGAGTGGGCTATCAGATTGCTTCAAATCAAAATGTTGTTTGTTGAAATCACGATAAAACAAATGTCATCACGATAAAGATCATGTCAATCACGATATAGAATATATGTGCTTGTTTTAATTCACCTAATACAAGATTGATTATCATCATCTGCATCCCTAATTACATAATCCAAAAACTCGGCAGAAGGTCGAATATGGGTTTCTTGATGCCGAGCCCAAGCCATGTATCATATAATGCACATAACATGGGCACAGCATCCGAGGGTTCGCATTCCCACAAGACAGTTACAGTAGTGTCCAATGATTTTATTTCTGCCTTGTAAACTATTATCCAGCAAGATGTAAACGAAATACATGCGGGTGGTTTGATGTCGCGAATGTATTTTAGCTCCTGCGAGCCAAGGATTGAGAGCTACAATGCCGAATTGGGTAAGATTTTAATCTTGAATAGAAGCAGGCGTTACTTTGCGGAAGTCCATGATAGTGAATGAACTAGAACTCTGACACGACTCGACAATGCACGATTGTGAATTCACAATCATGCATTGTCGAGTCAACATCTCCTGAAGATGCTCCGTGTCGGAGTGAAACGTACGTTGAGAGTGATTTGGAGGATTTGTGTGGTATGGTGTTGTGCCTGTGCGAATTGCTTGGTGGTGGGTGTCGCATGCTGCAGGTGAAAGACAGGCACTGTACCACACAGATTTGTCTACTGAAGCGGATTATAACGAATTAAAATTCTAGTTCATTCAAGATTATAATCAATTTCTAAATCTTCATTGTAGTAATTAATTGTAGTAGTAGTTTTCTCGTGCTCCGAGTAGTATGTAATGTACCTACTCTCTTCTAATAAACAGTAATAATAATAATCAATCTGGGAGCGATTATTTGGATACAATCTAACACCTGTAGACACGTAATAAGTCTATTTTTAATGATTGTCGTTGTCCTCATATGTCTATCTTTACCTCCAAATATCTCGGTAACGTGACACTTTGGGGTACTATGTTACTTGACATTATTTGTTCGTCTATGTGTCCTCTATCCATACATACCACTTTCATCGTGCGCCGCGATTTTGAAAAAAAATCAAAATGGCGGCAGGTCGCCAAACCCCTTTGATAGATTTGGAATGGTACATTACTACCCAGGCCGGAAAAATAGCAATTTACGGCTGAGTAATATTTAAGACCTTTTTAAGTAAGTAAACCCATGAATTGCTCTATTCTATTTCGGTCGAGACTTGTTTAGTACTTTTCTCTAATTTGCGAGGATACAAATTAAGTACGTACAATAAACAGAATTTGTAAATTTTCTAAATTGTCGATGGATGGCGTTGACTTCCCTTAACTCACGCGAAAACATTGTGTTGCATGGATTACATATTGAAAAAATAATTAACGTATTGTTTTTTTATTTTTAGTGAAATTGTGTAACTTAGTTATTATCACGGAGTAAATAGGTAATGTAAGCATATTGGGCAAAGTAAACCGTCTACAACTAAATCATATTAATTATGACTAGGAAGTTCTGTAATAATCTTACTTTCACACACGTACCTATGGTAAAAAGTGAAACAAAGGTTTCACTATTGAAAGTTTCTTTGAATAGTCTTTTGAATATGCCAGTCGGAATTATTAGCTTCATAAAATGTGTAGCATACAATCGTGAATTACTATCTGCTGGCGCCTGGCGCCAATCTGATCGAGTTACCAAGTAGAAGGTAACTATTCATAGGTACAATACAAGATTACAGTGGCAGTTATTATCATAGAACAGTTAATGTTATCGTAACATCGGGGTTTATTACACTAAACATTATGTCACGTTCTAAACGTACGGAATGTTCAACGTTTTATTAGTATGCGGCCTAATTAAGTTAATTAAGTTATTAAGTGAAATCTTACCTATTTGGAAATATATATCGATTAAATATAAAATGTTAATGATAAAGTCGGAAGTCTCAGTAGAATCAGCTTTCCGAAGCGAAGTAGGGTAAAGTTAGATAAAGAAGATGAAGAAAACTAGAAGTTTAATTCGCTATAATCCGCCACAGAAAGCAAATTTATGTAGGTATTACATTACGTATCTTGAACTTCACCACACGGTAAAGAGTCTTTATAATCGTGCATTGTAGAGTCAACATCTCCTGAAGATGCTCCGATATCGGAGTGAAACGTACGTTGAGGGTATTTTTGAGGGTTTATGTCGTGTGGTGAATATCGCGGGCAAGCTCAAGATACGCACTGTACCACATAGATTTGCCTTCTGTGGCGGATTATAGCGAATTAAACTTCCAGTTTTTTCATTGTCATGGACTTCCGCAAAACAACGCCTGCTTATATCCAATAGATAAAGATGAATTTAAAATATACTAGCTGTCGCCCGCGACTCTCTTCCGCGTGGATTGAGGTTTATTGGTTGTTGCGGGACCTCTTAAATTTTCTGGGACAAAAAGTAGCTTTTAAAAAAATTATAATAAAAAAACAGTGCAGATGCTCGCTACTCATAAAAAGTGCAAAAGTGCACCTCAGCCGGGGATGTACAAAAGTAAAACCTGTAGCCTGTAGTTTGTTGAGCGAGACCCCAGACGACGAATTTCCGTATTCATGTCTTTGTATTCTGTAAGACAGATATGCCACGGCCCTATTATAGGAGGACACTTGTTGCGTTTTCTAGGAACCTACATAACACGCGCATACTACGTCACCGGCCTCTTGCCAAGGTCGATTATTATCAGTTGCATTTTCCAACTTCCTCTATAAATAAATAATGAATGCAAATTCAATATCAATGCACAATATTATACCTAACCCTAATATTACCTAGCAACTACGAGCAAAGCAAATCCATAGTTTCTTTTCACGCCATTATACCTACAAAACCGCACGGTTTAAGATCCACTCAAATATAATAAATATTCTGCTTTACGGCAAGTCGAATTTGTAGAAGAACGCGGATATCTTCTGAATCAATGTCGCGGACGTTAGTTGCCGTAAACACTCAAGCTAACTGACCCGCAGTTGCCGTTTTGTGCAATGGCCAGCCATTATGAAATATGCCGAATTCTCCTACTTGCCTACGACGTTAGACTATAGAAATTAAAAAGCTTTGTTAAAATAGGTATAAAAGATAAGAACACATATAATTAAGAACTGAAACAGTTACCGAAACACTGTTTTTAAACTGTTATAAAGCAGAAACACTTTTATCGGAAACAGAAACCGAAACACCGTTTATTTCTGTTAAGGGTCCTTATACGGATTTCATACTTTTTCAAGTACCATTTATAGATAAATGGAATAACAGCTGTTGGGATATTATGGTATTAAATTAAAGGTAATGTATTCATCTCTAGTTAGACTTCATAAAAAATGCACACTCCCATACAAATTTTCGGAATAAATACGTTTCTACGAACGCAAGAACTACTGAAAATGACGAAAAATGGGGTCTGGATAGGAACCCACAAAGCTAGATCGGCTACATATTTTAACTTGAAAATCACAAAAGAGTGGGGCTTATATAGTCCTCTACCCAAATGCTGGAACATTAAAGATACAAATAAATACTTCGTCATTTATGTGTCACACAAAAAATTCTTCATACATTTTTCTATGGAAAGAAGCCGGCCGCTTGGCGTTTGGCGCTCAGTACGCGCTCAGATGCGCTCGTGAACGGGTGGGTGTATCGCTTTTTTGCATGAAATTTATTACGACAAATTTAACACCGTGTTGTATACTGCGCTTGATAAAACTTGATATTGTTATCCGACACAAAGAAGATAGTTCTCAATTACCCTTTTTTTTTTACCCGATTACGGCAAAGCCAAAAGGAAAGGGTACGAGATTAGGAGTCTATGTATGTATATGTGTGTGTGCGTGCGTGCGTGTTTGTGTGTGTGTGGGTGAGTGTGTATGTATGTTGGATGTATGTATGAATGGATTAATTGGAGTCTATGACACTCCAGAGCCCATAACTACACTCAATTATTATTATAGCCAACTATACCTATGCAAAAAAATTTGGTCAATACGTTAGTCTGTTACGGCGTGATTGAAGAACAATCCTACTAACCAAACTTTTTCACAATAATTTTAGTACGGTAAGCGCCATTTTGAAATTCTTTTTTATCGTCCTGATTTCGTTCAAAATCGATATCTGGGGTTCCCTGGGATCACAAAATAGGAAACTTTTACCAGAATTTCAAAAAAGTCAGCGCCATGTTGAAATTCTCTGTTATTGTACCGATTTCGTTCAAAATCGATATCTGACGATCCCTGGGATCGCAAAACAGGAAACTGTTACCAAAATTTTAAAAAATCTGCGCCATTTTGAAATTCTTTGTTATTGTACCGATTTCGTTCAAAATCGATATCTGACGATCCCTGGGATCACAAAACAGGAAACTGTTACCAAAATTTAAAAAAATCAGCGCCATCTTGAAATTCTTTGTTATTGCACCGATTTCGCTCAAAATCGATATCTGACGATCCCTGGTATCACAAAACAGGAAACTGTTACCAAATTTTTAAAAAATCAGCGCCATCTTGAAATTCTTTGTTATTGTACCGATTTCGTTCAAAATCGATATCTGGGGTTCCCTGGGATCACAAAATAGGAAACTTTTACCAGAATTTTAAAAAGTCAGCGCCATGTTGAAATTCTCTGTTCTTGTACCGATTTCGTTCAAAATCGATATCTGACGATCCCTGGGATCGCAAAACAGGAAACTGTAACCAAAATTTTAAAAAATCAGCGCCATTTTGAAATTCTTTGTTATTGCACCAATTTCGTTCAAAATCGATATCTGACGATCCCTGGGATCACAAAACAGGAAACTGTTACCAAAATTTAAAAAGTCAGCGCCATGTTGAAATTCTCTGTTATTGTACCGATTTCGTTCAAAATCGATATCTGACGATCCCTGGGATCGCAAAACAGGAAACTGTTACCAAAATTTTAAAAAATCTGCGCCATTTTGAAATTCTTTGTTATTGTACCGATTTCGTTCAAAATCGATATCTGACGATCCCTGGGATCACAAAACAGGAAACTGTTACCAAAATTTAAAAAAATCAGCGCCATCTTGAAATTCTTTGTTATTGCACCGATTTCGCTCAAAATCGATATCTGACGATCCCTGGTATCACAAAACAGGAAACTGTTACCAAATTTTTAAAAAATCAGCGCCATCTTGAAATTCTTTGTTATTGTACCGATTTCGTTCAAAATCGATATCTGGGGTTCCCTGGGATCACAAAATAGGAAACTTTTACCAGAATTTTAAAAAGTCAGCGCCATGTTGAAATTCTCTGTTCTTGTACCGATTTCGTTCAAAATCGATATCTGACGATCCCTGGGATCGCAAAACAGGAAACTGTAACCAAAATTTTAAAAAATCAGCGCCATTTTGAAATTCTTTGTTATTGCACCAATTTCGTTCAAAATCGATATCTGACGATCCCTGGGATCACAAAACAGGAAACTGTTACCAAAATTTAAAAAATCAGCGCCATCTTGAAATTCTTTGTTATTGCACCGATTTCGTTCAAAATCGATATCTGACGATCCCTGGGATCACAAAACAGGAAACTGTTACCAAAATTTTAAAAAATCAGCGCCATCTTGAAATTCTTTGTCATTGTACCGATTTCGTTCAAAATCGATATCTGGGGTTCCCTGGGATCACAAAATAGGAAACTTTTACCAGAATTTTAAAAAAGTCAGCGCCATGTTAAAATTCTCTGTTATTGTACCGATTTCGTTCAAAATCGATATCTGACGATCCCTGGAATCGCAAAACAGGAAACTGTTACCAAAATTTTAAAAAATCAGCGCCATTTTGAAATTCTTTGTTATTGCACCAATTTCGTTCAAAATCGATATCTGACGATCCCTGGGATCACAAAACAGGAAACTGTAACCAAAATTTTAAAAAATCAGCGCCATCTTGAAATTCTTTGTTATTGCACCGATTTCGTTCAAAATTGATATCTGACGATCCCTGGGATCACAAAACAGGAAACTGTTACCAAAATTAAAAAAAAACAGCGCAATTTTGAAATTCTTTTGTTATTGAACCGATTTCGTTTAAAATCGATATCTGACGATCCTGGGATCACAAAACAGCGAACTGGTACCAAAATTTAAAAAAAGCAGCGCCATTTTGAAATTCTTTGTTATCGTACCGATTTCGTTCAAAATCGATATCTGACGATCCCTGGGATCACAAAACAGGAAACTGTTACCAAAATTTAAAAAAATTAGCTTCATCTTGAAATTCTTTGTTATTGCACCGATTTCGTTCAAAATTGATATCTGACGATCCCTGGGATCACAAAACAGGAAACTGTTACCAAAATTTAAAAAAATCAGCGCCATCTTGAAATTCTTTGTAATTGCACCGATTTCGTTCAAAATCGATATCTGACGATCCCTGGGATCACAAAACAGGAAACTGTTGCCAAAATTTAAAAAAATCAGCGCCATCTTGAAATTCTTTGTTATTGCACCGATTTCGTTCAAAATCGATATCTGACGATCCCTGGGATCACAAAACAGGAAACTGTTGCCAAAATTTAAAAAAATCAGCGCCATCTTGAAATTATTTGTTATTGCACCGATTTCGTTCAAAATCGATATTTGGGGTTCCCTAGGACCACAAAACAGGCAACTGGTATTAAAATTAACAAAAATCAGCGCCATTTTGAAATTATTTGTAATTGAACCGATACCGGTTTTATGATTCTAGGGATCGTCAGAACGAAAAATTTTAAACGAAATCGGTTCAATAACAAAGAATTTAAAAATGGGGCTGATTTTTTTAATTATGGTAAAAGTTTTCTGTTTTGTGATCCAAGGGATCCCCAGATATCGATTAGGAATGAAATCGGTATGATAACAAAGAATTTCAAAATGGCGTTGACTTTTTTATATGCTGGTAAAAGTTTCCTATTTTGTGATCCCAAGGAACCCCAGATATCGATTTTGAACAAAATCGGTACGATAACAAAGAATTTCAAAAAGGCACTAATTTTTTTCAAATTTTGGCACCAGTTTCCTGTTTTGTGATCCTAGGGATCGTCAGATATCGATTTTGAACGAAATCAGTTCAATAACAAAGAATTTCAAAATGGCGCTGATTTTTTTAAATTTTGGTAACAGTTTCGTGTCTTGTGATCTTAGGGATCGTCAGATATCGATTTTGAACGAAATCGGTTCAATAGCAAAGAATTTCAAAATGGCGCTGATTTTTTAAAATGTTGGTAACAGTTTCCTGTTTTGTGATCCTAGGAATCCTCAGATATCGATTTTGAACGAAATCGGTTCAATAACAAAGAATTTCAAAATGGCGCTGATTTTTTTAAATTTTGGTAACAGTTTCGTGTCTTGTGATCTTAGGGATCGTCAGATATCGATTTTGAACGAAATCGGTTCAATAACAAAGAATTTCAAAATGGCGCTGATTTTTAAAAATGTTGGTAACAGTTTCCTGTTTTGTGATCCTAGGAATCCTCAGATATCGATTTTGAACGAAATCGGTTCAATAAGAAAGAATTTCAAAATGGCGCTGATTTTTTTAAATTTTGGTAACAGTTTCGTGTCTTGTGATCTTAGGGATCGTCAGATATCGATTTTGAACGAAATCGGTTCAATAACAAAGAATTTCAAAATGGCGCTGATTTTTTAAAATGTTGGTAACAGTTTCCTGTTTTGTGATCCTAGGAATCCTTAGATATCGATTTTGAACGAAATCGGTTCAATAACAAAGAATTTCAAAATGGCGCTGATTTTTTTAAATTTTTGTACCAGTTTCCTGTTTTGTAATCCCAGGGATCGTCAGATATCGATTTTGAACGAAATCGGTGCAATAACAAAGAATTTCAAGATGGCGCTGATTTTTTAAAATTTTGGTAACAGTTTCCTGTTTTGTGATCCCAGGGATCGTCAGATATCGATTTTGAACGAAATCGGTGCAATAACAAAAAAATTCAAGATGGCGCTGATTTTTTTAAATTTCGGGTAAAGTTTTCAGTTCAGTGATCCCAGGGAACCTCAGATATCGATTTTGAACGAAATCGGTACGATAACAAAGAATTTCAAAATGGCGCTGCTTTTTTTAAATTTTGGTACCAGTTCGCTGTTTTGTGATCCCAGGATCGTCAGATATCGATTTTAAACGAAATCGGTTCAATAACAAAAGAATTTCAAAATTGCGCTGTTTTTTTTTTAATTTTGGTACCAGTTTCCTGTTTTGTGATCCCAGGGATCGTCAGATATCGAATTTGAACGAAATCGGTGCAATAAAAAAGAATTTCAAGATGGCGCTGATTTTTTTAAATTTTGGTAACAGTTTCGTGTCTTGTGATCTTAGGGATCGTCAGATATCGATTTTGAACGAAATCGGTTCAATAGCAAAGAATTTCAAAATGGCGCTGATTTTTTAAAATGTTGGTAACAGTTTCCTGTTTTGTGATCCTAGGAATCCTCAGATATCGATTTTGAACGAAATCGGTTCAATAACAAAGAATTTCAAAATGGCGCTGATTTTTTAAAATTTTGGTAACAGTTTCCTGTTTTGTGTTCCTCGGGATCGTCAGATATCGATTTTGAACGAAATCGGTTCAATAACAAAGAATTTCAAAATGGCGCTGATTTTTTTAAATTTTGGTAACAGTTTCCTGTCTTGTGATCTTAGGGATCCTCATATATCGATTTTGAACGAAATCGGTTCAATAGCAAAGAATTTCAAAATGGCGCTGATTTTTTAAAATGTTGGTAACAGTTTCCTGTTTTGTGATCCTAGGAATCCTCAGATATCGATTTTGAACGAAATCGGTTCAATAACAAAGAATTTCAAAATGGCGCTGATTTTTTAAAATTTTGGTAACAGTTTCCTGTTTTGTGTTCCTCGGGATCGTCAGATATCGATTTTGAACGAAATCGGTTCAATAACAAAGAATTTCAAAATGGCGCTGATTTTTTTAAAGTTTGGTAACAGTTTCGTGTCTTGTGATCTTAGGGATCGTCAGATATCGATTTTGAACGAAATCGGTTCAATAGCAAAGAATTTCAAAATGGCGCTGATTTTTTAAAATGTTGGTAACAGTTTCCTGTTTTGTGATCCTAGGAATCCTCAGATATAGATTTTGAACGAAATCGGTTCAATAACAAAGAATTTCAAAATGGCGCTGATTTTTTAAAATTTTGGTAACATTTTCCTGTTTTGTGTTCCTCGGGATCCTCAGATATCGATTTTGAACGAAATCGGTACAATAACAAAGAATTTCAAAATGGCGGTGACTTTTTAAAGTTTGGTAACAGTTTCCTATTTTGTGATCCTAAGATATCGATTTTGAACGAAATCGGTACAATAACAGAGAATTTCAAAATGGCGCTGACTTTTGAAAGTTTGGTACCAGTTTCCTGTTTTGTGATCCCAGGGATCCTCAGATATCGATTTTGAACGAAATCGGTTCAATAACAAAGAATTTCATAATGGCGCTGATTTTTTTAAATTTTGGTAACAGTTTCCTGTCTTGTGATCTTAGGGATCCTCATATATCGATTTTGAACGAAATCGGTACAATAACAGAGAATTTCAAAATGGCGCTAGCTTTTTAAAATTTGTTACCAGATTTTTACTATAGGGAATTAAGAAACACGTATTTCAGGATTTTTGGAAATTCCACCCCCAAGGAATTTTTTAAAATTTCACCCAAGCGAAGCAGGGGTGCGTCTGCTAGTATTTACTATAATAATGTGGCGCGGAGGCATAGATATTATGTAGTAAATAAATAATCAAATATTTCAAGTTACAAAATTGATTAGTTGGCTATAAAATCGAGCGTAGAGCGTAGTGCTATATATGCGTACAGATATATGCTGTAGTGTGGCGAGTTATATACCTAAAGTTGGCTGCGGCCTGATTGTATAAGGCCCCTTAATAAGTGTTTTTATATGTAATCCTTAATAGGTACATGCTCTAACAAACTGCACGGTGTGACAACGTGTTCTTCTCACTTCATTGGACTTTACACACACTTGACAAAATATGGCCATGTTTTTCTTAAAACAATTGAAACCATCGGTGCTTTCGCCTTAGGTTCAAATTTGAATACGCGTCAACAGTAAATTTGGCAACGTCGCTATTTGGATTACGCTTTAAAAACCCTGGTACAGATTCGTTTCTGTTACAGAAATATAAGTGTTTCGGGTTAACAGAATTAAAAACACATTCAAAATGGTTACAGCTTCAATTCTGTTACACTTTCATTCTGTAACACTTATATAAATTTCTGTAACCTTAATGAATCTGTTTTTCAGTATAATATGCAGGGGAATATACCTATGTAATATTATTTTGAGCATCTAAAGCATCTTGTTTGGCTATATATTCCGTATAGTATAGTTATTGAGCAAACGATATATAAAAGCTCTTAAACTCCAACATACCTACACATCAACTTCATAAACACATAAACTTCATCTAAGTACATAAACATCAACTTCTGCAAGATTTGTATAAATAATGACATACAACAAACATATATTAATACATAACGAGTTCGATTGTCAATCTGAATCGTATCTGAATTCTGAACCAAATATTTAAATAAATAAATAAAAGCTTTATTGTTTTCTTACTATTAGATATACACAAAACATTATTATAATTATTCTACGTCTAAATTAAAATTGTGTCTGTCTATCTGTCTGTCAGTCTGCTACGCTTTCCTGGTCCATCTGTTCAACCGATTTGAATGAAATTTAGTATGGGGATAGTTTGTATCCCGGAGAAGGGCATAGGCTCCTTTTTATCCCGGAAAACTGAAGAGTTCCCACGGGAATCAAAAAATCTTAATCCCCGCGGATGATGTCGCGGGCATCATCTAGTTAGTAATAATTAAACAATAGAAGGCAAACTCTGCATTACTGAGCATTGAGAACAATGCCCAGCGCTGATTTTCAGTTTGCTCCAGTTCTATACACATTATTACTATTTATTTATTTACTATATACAGTAATAAACGTAGTAAATACTAAAGCTATGGGTCCCACTCCCACCATCGGTCATCGACACATTTTCATTCATTCATGGCACCTAAATTGCCTATCTTATCATTATCAATTACAGTGTTGCGGCTTCCCTCGTAATTAGATACGAGTAAGGCCCTGGTATACCAACCTACTAGTAACAGACAGCGAGGGACTTCGGGCACAAAGTTTAGTATAACCCGTGGTATAACGGTATTTCTCCGGTGTCAATTTTTTTATAAGGAAATCCCCAGCGAAAAGACGCTTCGCTCTCTTCATTCAGGTTCACCTGCTCGACCTACGACGTTTGGCTTCGGATGCAGCTTCACGCTTCAATTTACACGCTTCAACTGCGGCATCCATACTACCAATCCATATTGCAGATGCGAAACTGTGTCTGTCACCTTTTCATGGCTCAATCTCTGAACCGATGACACATTAGCATCCTGGAGTCATCGACAAGTAGCACCAGAAATGTTATAACTTTAGCTCGGTCTCACATCCTCGCATTCTTACTCATGCATGGTCGGCCGGCGGCCGGGAGATAAATCGTGTTATCGGGCCCGCGCTATCGAGGGTCAGGCACTCCGGCCTGTTTATAGACAATATGCGCATGCGTGCAACATATGACTGGGCTTTTGGAGCCACGTACCACCAGACTTACCTGCGCCTCGGTTTTGTGGTCTTTGGCAAGTGGTAACTGTAGGCCTAGCCTGCGATATTTCACGCCTCTCACATCTTGGTAAGATTGACTAGCATATTATAATTCTTGCAAACTTTAAGTCTGCACTATTTAAAATGACGTGTATTTTCTTTAATTTCGAGTCGGAATGTTGGGTTCGCTGTCTTATAGACTTAGCCTCATTGCTGCCAGTGTTAAATTCTTGCGACTTATCATAAGTGCCACAAGTTGTCCTACGTGAAATAAATCATTTTATTTTCATTATACCGTCGGATTACTTGGTTGTTGGTATTCCAGGTGCCCTTTTCCCGGCTATATTCTGCCTTTTTGGACTAGTAGGGGTATATATTCTACCGTAAAAAGCGATCCTGCTTACATGGTTTTCATCAGCATCCGTTTACGAGCTTTTTTACAAAGATTTTAAGTAAAGCTATTAAAGTAGTGATAAAGTTTAAGAAGAGTAGGTATTTTCCATCGTCATCGTCTCGACCGATAAACGTTCACTGCTGGACAAAGGTCTCCTGCCTGGATCTCCAGAGGGCTCGCATCGCTTACTTCCAGCGGCTCATGTAAGATGTGGCAATACTTAATCTATGGACGGTCTATTCATCTATACTAGTTCTATGTTCTTGGGACGGGCAGCCATCTTGTCTCGTGGAATGTCCTTTGTAACTATAGTCCGCGCACGAGCTCCGAGGAATCGGGGTCTGAAGAAACGATGGCTGCACGCCACCCCCGATAGTCGCTCCATATCCAGCTCGCTCCCAGCACTATTTTCGAGCTTGACGCGTGTAATTTTGCGATAGCAGTATTGTTTTGTACTTTAAACAACTCTAGGTCATTACTCTAATATTCCATAGGATTCCTCGGACATCGCGCGCGGTAGCTGCGGTACAAAAGTTCTAATTAAATAACTTGTGTGAATTTTGAACTGAAGTAATAAATACTCAAGATAACTAATGTGTTTTTATTCACAATGACAGCTCACAGTTTCTCAACTAAATAGTATGGAGTCGTCCAACATTGAACTTGGCTGTGCGTGGTCGCCATTCGATCACCCAGGGACGCTATTGCAACGCCTCGGTTCTTCGAACTATATGTGCCCCGCCCATTGTCAATTCAGCTAAGCAACTTCTCGAGTCATGTCGGTTACTCCGGTTCTCCAATAGATCTCCTCATTTCTGAATATTAGTAATCTAAAATATCTGAGACCATCAACCAAACCAAATCAAAGAGAATTTCGGGTATGCAGAAGTTGTGGTATCACACCACCTATTTACTTATAAGCGTTTAACGACTTGCTTCATAAATAGATTTTATTGCTCGTATAAATATGTGTTATGGTTTGTTTAGTTTACACATTAGCAAGGAGTCAATGTCACATGCCAAGTGCCAACTCTTCGCACCTGAAGGTTAAGGCAACTTACAGACATACAAACTTGCTGCATGATGCATCCAACACAAGAACTGTGTTGTGTGTGAGTTGTGTTGTGAGCTGAGACTTGTGTTGATGAGCCCTCCTGGGCCCCTATTCTCTAACTCACTGGCTATTAAAAAATGAAAGCCACTGACATTAAATTTTTTATCGATTGAAGGGTTGCTATGAAGTAATGTTATTCTTATTGCATTTTTATAGAGAACTAGATGATGCCCGCTGCTTCGTCCGCGTGGATTAAGATTTTTGATTCCCGTGTAGTTTTCCGGGATAAAAAGTACCTAGCCTGTCCTTCTCAGGATACAACCTATCCCTGTACCCAATTTCATCAAAATCGGTTGAACAGATGGGCCGTGAAAGCGTAGCAGACCGATAGACAGACACACTTTCGCATTAATAATATTAGTATGGATAGGGGTGCAGTGCCGTGGACGTTTACTGGTAGAGTAGACGACGACTACAACATAATTACTATCTGACATGGGAAAAGCAATTTTTATCTCCAACAAAATTAGCAATGCATCACTTTCACTAACTATATAATATTATAAATACGAAAGTGTGTTTGCTTGCTGGTGCATGCGATGTAATTTTTGTATGGATAATGAATAAGACCCATAGGGCATCTTTTTATTTCGGCAAATTAACGCCAATCGACCGGATTTTAGAAAATAACATTGTGGTTTTATTCTCTCGTCTGGAGCAACAGATCAACGTGATTTTTGGCAACTATACCAGTTGAGGACCTGGAGTGACATAGATTATTTTTATCCCAGAAATTAAAAAACTTAAACCACGTGGTCGATGTCGCGAGCGCTAGCTAGTATTTTAATAAAAACTAATAGAAATATGCTACGTAAACAGCCAATATGGCTCACTTGAACAAGTTGGCAAGTCTGCAGAAGGCTTTTCAGCCGGAACCAGCTAATCTGGGGCTTCTTTGATCTAAAACCAATAATATTGAGCGATATAATATGAGCCCACTGTATAAATAAATACGCCTTTATATATTTGAAACCTGGCTATCAGTTATAATTAATCTGTTTGTTGGTTTACTGATGTGGAACGGGGCAAAGTTTTTATTTATGATAGGAGCCGGTACCTGCGTCTTTTTAGGGTTCCGTACCCAAAGAGCGCCAAGTATTACAAAGCTTCCGCTGTCCGTCCGTCCGTCATGAGACGACAGAGTTTTCGAATAAAAAAAGTGTATAAACACTCGTGTTTTTGTATTCAAATAAACTTCAAAAAGTGCTTTTGTATCGTCGAATGATCAGTGAATCTATCATTCGTTCGGAATGCCATTCCTACCGAAAAGAACCAGCAAGAAACTCGGTGGTTACTCTTAAATTTGAAAAAAAGAATTTACAATAATTACATCAATCTGTATATATGTCACCGTAAGATTGTAAAACCCGTTAGATTATAATCTAACTCGCGAAGTTCTAAACTGTCGATAGATTGTAAACTGTTCAATGTTCTGAGTTTCAATTTTTGAAATATTCATTTTATTTACGTTTTCTTGTCTCTTTCTTGTAGGTTAGGTTAGGGTTCGACATAAGTAATCAAGTAGTGCACTTAGGTTTTATCGGGTTTAAATACCTATCAGATTACAATCTACCCGAAAATAATGCGTTAAATTGTAATCTTTCGACAGTTTAGAATTTCGCGAGTTAGATTATAATCTCTCGGTTTTTACAATCTTCGGTGACATATACATGTTATGTAACCGCAGTTCTCGGCATAGCTGGAGCGATTCAATTCCATGCTCTTTTATCATTCAGGTACTTTATCTTCATCGTCTGTCAACAGGTTGTATCTCATAAGTCATGAACCGTAAAAGGTAGACAATAAAAAATTTCAGTGTGTATTTCTTTTGCCGCTATTTAAAACGATTTAATATGATTTTTGAGGGCCTCTTTTGTTTCTTTAACAAAAGTAATTAAAAAGTACATAATGTAATTAAACCCTGTACGAGGGTACGAAACCCTTCGTGTGCGAGTCCGACTCGCACTTGGCCTGCTTTATATTTTTTCTGCTACAAGTAAGCCTATAACTGCGATCTTACCTGAATGGTGAGCGATGATGATATCAAGCTGCCCTGGGAGCATATCATATCGCTTATATCAGTACTTTTTTAATATTGTTAACGTTCGTGTTGCAGAATTTTTATCCTTAGCCGAACAATATAACGAAGTTTCTATACAGGATAATTCTTGAGAAATCAGCCATAAACCTTTACAAACAAACTTAGTCTTGCGATTCGAAATAAAATGGATCTTTTCAGATATTTTTGTAAACTTTACAGGAAAAGTAAAAAAGGCTTCCTTTTCATAAATAGTTTTTAAATTCATTAATTGTAAATAGCACCGTCTTCATTATGTAGAGGTCTAATTTAAACCAAATCCTTCCAAGGTACGCAACGGTGCGCGAGTTCAACTCACACTTGGCCGGTTTAAAAAAAAATATTGCTCCTATATCGCTTAATTCAGAAATTATTGATACTTAGGTAAATAGGAACACGTTAATAAAACCTTGTTAACTACTTGTTGTTACTTGTGTTTTAATATGTGTATTGTGTATTTATTACTCCTATTCCCTACTTTGTAAGCTTGCTTATGTAATGCATGTCAATTTACACACCTTGGTCGATTAATCGATTTCCTCATCGCATGCTATGTATTTAGGGTGCTAGCATTATTTCTATATCAAACACTTGAAGTCTAATAACAAACACACTAAATACATAATAAAGTATTGATAAATGATTGATAAGTCATAAGTATTGATAAGTAGTTCACTCCAAGCATACAGATCCAAACTATCTTTAAAGTAAGTAATTGGGAAGTCGCTTCGGTAAGCTTCGCTTCGCAAAGGACAAAAAACGACAAAGGAGCGAATTGTTAGAATCGTGTTATTAAAAATATTACTTACTTATTTATTAGGTAGGTAAGTTAATAGTGAAATTCGAAGGAAGGTATTTCCTCCCGACCGAATTTCAGCCATTCCGATTTGCGGCTTATCTCCAGAGAGATTAGGCATCTGCACAAAATTGTGCGCATACACAGGTGCACTCTCTGTTCTTTTACTCATAGCTCGAATAGGGCGGAAAATCCGACACGACCGGAGAGAGATCAGATGCAGAACTGACGGCACGGGGGTGAAACATCGCCAACTTTCTAACTCCGGGCTAGTAACTACTGAGAATTTCTTGTCTGATAAACCCAATACTTGTTACGGACCCGGGACCTGAACCCGGAACTCGTCGGGCGCAGTCAAACATGTTATAACCACTAGACCAACGAAGCAGTAATTTAGTCATTATTCATTAGGTAAATAGTAAATACTAGTAACTAGCCTTTATTATAACGCCGTTATATTAATTACGACGGATCAACGTGCTTCCGTCGTGCATTTTGTGTCTTGTATAATGTATGTACTATGTAGGCTGTAGCCTGTAGGGTTGTGTATTTTCATTAACATAATATTATTCACTTTCGAAGCTTCTAATCCCTAGCACGTGAAAATGTGGCGGCCGACGGGTAAAAGATAAACACAAATATTATGCCGAGTGCTTGTAGGTTATTTCATTTTAAAGATAACAAACACACTTAGGTGTCATTGTACGCTTTGAAGGAAAACAAATAAATAACTACGTAGGTACTTAAAATAAAAAGTAAAGTAAATCATTTTAAGCCCGATCTGTCGCGAGTCGTGCGCGTCACGGCTGTAAAGTAAGGCTATGTTCGCACTGCGAAAAATATTCGCGCAGGGTGTTTTCGCAATTCTGTAACACTAGAAATCATAATATGGAGGTGTACGCACTTAGATTCGCGCGAAAGTAAAATTGCTGGTTTGATATAATTTCACGCGGTGCCGTATTAGAATTATGTATATTCGCACGAATATTTTGTGCGGTATGGACTTACGGAGTGGTATGACGCTGCATGTGAACCGAGAAGGCTAAATTTTGGATATTATATGGGGGACTAGAAAAGCTTAACTTCAACTTGCCAACCAATGTGCATTTTCCGCCATCTTGAAAAAGGGTTAAATTCAGTTTTTTCACAATAACTCGGTTCTCCGTTGAGATACGAAAATTTTGATACAATACTTTTTTTCTGCTTTTTTTACAATCTTCTATTAAGGTGAATGAAATGAAAGGAGGGTTACTCCTTGTCAACTAGTATCTTTCCCAATGTATGGCGCTCAGCATTTGTTATACCCGTCCCTAAAACTGCTAATCCTTCGTCTTCTTCTCACTTTCGTCCTATTTCCATATTACCCTTTTTCCAATCCAAAGTCGCTGAACGAATAGTATCCTCTCAACTTTGCATCTACCTATCTTATAATAACCTCCTTAATCCTCTTCAGTCAGGTTTTCGACCAGGACATAGCACTGTCACTGCGCTCACAAAGATCTGCGACGACATTCGATATGGGCTTGATAACCAGCTCGTTACAATTATTGTTCTGTTGGACTTCAGTAACGCCTTCAACACCATTGACTTTGATTTAATGTTAGCCATTCTGAAGTCTAATAATATATCGCAGGAAGTAGTCAGCTGGTTTCATTCATACTTATGGAATCGTAGGCAATGTGTCCGCGTTGGTAATGAGTCCTCTTCCTTTTAGTGAATGAACTAGAAGTTTAATTCGCTATAATTCGCTACAGTAGACAAATCTGCGTGTCTTTCATCTGCAACATGAAGGATTGGGAAGGTTCTTCACAATCGTGAATTGTCGAGTCAACATCTCCTGAAGATGCTCCGGTGTCGGAGTGAAACGTACGTTGAGAGTGATTTGGAGGATTTGTGTGGTGTGGTGTTGTGCCTGTGCGAATTGCTGGGTGGTGGGTGTCGCATGTTGCAGGTGAAAGACACGCACTGTACCACACAGATTTGTCTACTGTAGCGGATTATAGCGAATTAAACTTCTAGTTCATTCACTATCATGGACTTCCGCAAAGTAACGCCTGCTTCTATTCAATATTCCTCTTCCTTTTCTTATGTTCAGGCTGGTGTGGGCAAGGGGGTGTCCTGTCACCTTTACTCTTCGCTATTTTCATTAATACGATTTCCAATTTCCTCTCCTCTTCCTTCCACCTTTACGCCGATGATCTGCAAATATATACTTCTGTACCTGTAGATCAAATTACTGCTGGAATAAGTAAAATTAATTCAGATTTATGTAAAATAAGCTCTTGGAGTAAGTCGTATGGCCTTAATATTAACGCCAGTAAATCACAGGTCATCATTATAGGCAACCCAGCACAAACCCGTAAGGTTGATGTTAATTCCATAGAACCAATTGTGCTGGATAACACGATTTTGCCCTTTAGTGACACCGTTAAAAACCTAGGCTTGATTATTGACTCCTCCTTCTCCTGGAGACCGCTAGTTAACCACGTCAGCCGACGCCTCTTTGCTGCTATCGGCTCCCTGAAACGCTGGAAGAATCTCTTTCCAGTCAAAACTAAGATATCCTTAGCTGAAACACTCCTTTTACCTATACTGGATTATGCTGATAGCAGTTACACGGATCTCACTGAGGAGTTACTAAACAAGCTTGAGCGTTTACAAAACAAGTGTATTCGATTCATCTATGGATTGAGGAAATTTGATCACATTAGTGCGTATCGATCTCGTCTCAAGTGGCTTCCAATTAGGTTGCGTCGAAATTTTCATGTTCTATCTTTACTATTCTCGATCCTATATGCTCCTCATACTCCCAGCTATCTTAAAGAACGTTTAAACTTTCTCGGTGCTGTTGATCGTCATATGCAGCAGCGTTCTACCATGGATAATAAACTCAAAACTCTTAGTCATCGTACAAAATTTTACAGCAAATCGTACACGGTGTATGCTGTGCAATTATGGAATTCTCTACCCAAAAATATTAGAGACTCCAAATCCTTACCTATTTTTAAAAATAGTCTCAAAGAATATTTCCTTAGCCAAGTCATGCCATAATACATAAATCATACTTTTATCTTAATTCGTTATTATGCGTATTTAATTTTTATATTTAAATGTGTAATTTGTGTATGTTTATGCATAATATTTTTATTGTTATATTTATGTATTTTATTTACATGTAATGTATATATACAATACGTTTATTATGTTTTATATTTTGTACTTACTTACTTAATAATAACGTGTATTCTATTGTGCCACACTACCCTACACATCTTATTCGATCCTCTCACCAAAGGTCGCCTGGTAGAGATTGCTCAGTAAGCAATAAGGCCGCCTTTGCATACCTAGTTTATAGTTAACTTTACCTTGTATTTTTCATGTGTGCAATAAAGTATTTATCTATCTATCTATCTATCTATTGATTACTGGGTTCAAATTAATATCTCTTTATACTTGAGAGCAGATTAAAACAACGGACACTTGCTAAGAAATTACTACGAATCTTGTGTTATCTACATTCTGTTTACAGTAGTTCATCAAAAATATTACAGATGGCGTTATAAATAAAGATGCAAGTACCCTCATAGTTCATCGAGAACTTCACAGATGGCGTTAGAAATATTAAATTATTGTTTTTTCAATATATGGAGTTGTGAGATTCAGAATACTAGCGCACTTAGCACTTTAAGCTGCTTTTATCTTGTCTCTTACGATACGAATCTAGCGCTCAAGCAGTGATATTGTATATTATTTTAACCTGTAAGTTATTGATCTGTAGTTAATAACCGAGAGACGGAAACGTTTAGTAATCATAATAGAATTTTTAAATTAATTTGAAGTGTCCGTTGAATTCTAATATTTGGAATAAAGGTTATAAAATAAGCTAAGAATTACCGTATATTTAAAACGTTTGTTGATTCTTAGGCGAATTTGGTCAACGTCGCTATTTCTAGCGACGTTGCTAAATTTCAATTCTAAACGAATCTGTACCAGATATGAAAGTCTTTTAACGTGTAACCGAAAAGTTACACTTTAAAAGAATTTCATTTCTGGTACAGATTCGTTTCTGTTACAGAAATATAAGTGTTTCGGGTTCACAGAATTAAAAACACATTCAAAATGGTTACAGCTTCGATTCTGTTACACTTTCATTCGTAACACTTAAATTTCTGTAACCTTTATGAATCTGTTTTTCAGTTCCTGTCGCGGACATCTATACAAGAAGAACAAACCTAACCTACAGGTTATAGATACAAGAGGTTTTGTGTTATGGGACTTTAAATTAATAAATTTAACATCCCAATTGTAATAGGCCTGTGTACCGGATATCTACGACTACGTTAATAAGTTGGGTAATATATAAAATGGCTGCGATACACAGACGAAAATACTAGATGAAACTGTACAGGCTCCTTGTTTTATTATGGAACCCTAATAAAACATTCTAAAGAAACGGAAACGTGTTACGTCCTCTCATATAAACCTCCACTTCAAGGTAAAGTCCGATTTCCCTGAGGGCACAGCGGGGTTGATTTAGACGCCTTAAGCTGCCCGACGGAAATACCTAGTGGCAATTTGCTTAATTTGAAAATGTGGAACTGCCTCTCTGGTCTAGTGGTTAGCATGTTCGACTGCAGCCGAGGAGGTTCCGGGTTCGAGACCCGGGTAGGGCCATAATTAAGTATTGGGTTATTCAGACTAGAAATTCTCAGTAGGTACTAGCCTGGAGTTAGGAAGTTGGCGGTGAATCACCCCCGTGCCTCGGAGAGCACGTTAAGCCGTCGGTCCCGGTTATTATCATGCATGATAATAGTCGTTAAAGCCCGCCAACCCAGCAGTGGGACGTTAATGGGCTGTAGTAGGGGTGGTGGTGGTGGTCAGGCTTGCAAGGTGACTTAGGCCCGTTTTAATAACTCGACATCATCTAAGAACAGGTTCTCAAGTATCGGTAAGCAGTGGATATGTACATTAATGCCTCTTTATCTCTACCACAAACAATCAACTAATGTTATCTGCTGCACGGTAAGTTAGTAAACAATCGATTTGCGTAATTATACGTGATAAGTAAACGTGAAATATTTGATTTCTACCTACCTACTTACTATCAAATATTATACTTACTACATAACAGAAAAACGATCGTACAGAACCTAGTACCTACGTACATACATTCATACTATAAACCCACGAGTAGTAAACCATAGCGGGCGATAAGTTGATAGGTAGCCTAGTGCCTCAATAGATTTAGAAGGTAAGTACCTACTAAATACAGAGTTTGAATCCAATGCGTGCTGACGTGAAGGCAAACATGGTGAGCAAAACTGCTTGACATTCCTCCACAATGTTCTTCGAGGTGTGTGAAGTCTACTATCTTTATCATTATCATCATCATCATCAACCGACAGACGTCCACAGCTGGACATAGGTCTCATGCAAGGATTTCCACACGCCGCGGTCTTGCGTCGCCTGGATCCAGCGACTCCCTGCGACTCGTCTTATGTCGTCCTTTCACCGAGTAAGGGGTCTGCCAACGCTGCGCTTCCTAGTGCGAGGTCGCCATTCCAGCACTTTGGAACCCCAACGTCTGTCGGTTCTTCGAACTACGTGCCTTGCCCGTTGCCACTTCACCTCCGCAACGCGTCGAGCAATGTCGGTTACTTTCTATCTATTATGGGGTCAACACGTCAGTTCGCCGACCACCCCCTGTTCACGACCATTTTTCCGAAAACAACCAAAAACAGTTAAATATCAACGCAACGATCACTCTTTTTTATCTATATATCCCTCTATCTATCCCCTACTCTCGGGTCAAATTTGGCCAAACCAATATATTTCAGTGTAATTCTGTGAGCCGATGAATCTGAGCCACAACACACACAAATTGATTTTGGAGCAAAATGCTAGTAAAAAAATAGTGAGGAGGCCAAACTTGAACCGTGAGTAAAACATGTTTTATTAAATTTTTTGCATACATTTTGTGCCTAAGGTGTCAGAATATGACTAAATTATATCTTAGAATCCATATTTTGTCCAAAAAATGCATATTTATTTAAATAAATGGTGGTCGCTAATGGGCCGACTAAAACTTAGCTTCATCCCGTTTACGAACACATGGTCGTAAACTAACGTTTTCTAACGAATCTTTTTTGAGCTTTTGTAACGTGCTGCATAATATTAGCGCAAATTTTATTGTTTCTTGACATCCTATTAAGTATGGTTTATTTAAACGTCAGATTGCGACCGGCAAAATATAGAGATGTCACCGTAAGATTGTAAAAACCGTTAGATTATAATCTAACTCGCGAAATTCTAAACTGTCGAAAGATTGTAAACTGTTCAATGTTCTGAGTGTCAATTTTTGAAATATTCATTTTATTTACGTTTTCTTGTCTCTTTCTTGTAGGTTAGGTTAGGATTCGACATAAACAATCAAGTAGTGCCAGGCCTGAGGCCGGGCACTACTTGATTAGGTTTTATCGGGTTTAGATACCTATCAGATTACAATCTACCGGAAAATAAAGCGTTAAGTTGTAATCTTTCGACAGTTTAGCATTTCGCGAGATTATAATCCAACAGTTTTTACAATCTTACGGTGACAGAGAAAACCTAAAAATCTAAACGTATTCTTATGATGTAAAACAAAGTGGTCGGCAACGGATCATTTCTCGACCATCGATTTAGTTACATACAAAAGTAATAATAAATACAATATTTTTGTGTTCGTATACGGAGTAGATAACGACCATGTGGTTATTTACATTAGTTTGACTATATAGTAGTGGTCGTATACTGATTAGCTAGCGAACATTGAAGACGGTTTTAAATTTTTGTCTATATTTTGGCGGTCGAGTCTTGACTACTTATTTTATTTTGCTTTTTAAAATAATCTGGTAGGGTGATATGAGCACTAATTTTTTTTTTATGATTCCAGAAAACTGGACCGAGTAGCAGGAGCTTGTGGACCGCCTACTTCAGGCTACTAACTAAACTAAGCTAAAAAATTCTCGAATATCTGTACAATACTATGTTAGACTTGGGAGCTTTCGTCCTCGATTTGTAACTGCAATTTTCAAGACGCCTTGGTGTACAGCAAGAAGCAGTTTATTCTAGATTAGGATGCGTTTGGATATTGCAATAATCTTTGACTCATTTTGTATAATCCACAGTGTCTCGTTTAAGAGATATAATGCACACTTTCAGAATCCATTTCGGATTACCGTATATCTTCAGATTATGCTTCAGCGATCACACTCATATCAGTTGATCGAAGCAAGTGTCTTGCATTTGCCGGTATGATTGTTATAACAATAATTTTCCTCTTGGCTTTCTAAAGTTCGCTTAAAGAGAACTTTTAAGTCATATGAGGCTTAGTGCTTGCCTATAAACTGAAAAATTGGCTTTGTTATATAATTTTGGGTTAAATAACCATTAAAATTATCGTTAATGGATTCATAAAATACGTTACTCATCATCCAGGACCTCAGGGGTTCTTAGCTCTCGTAATATTCCCTAATGTCAGACTCCCTAAAGCTATCGTTGATAATATGCCAGAATCAGGGGTACTTGACGTTTAGAAAGTGGATGGATGAAGAGCGAAGTCTTTTATGAATATGTAAGCAATGCTTGGATATTGCAATAATCTTTGACTCATTTTGTATAATCCACAGTGTCTCGTTTAAGAGATATAATGCACACTTTCAGAATCCATTTCGGATTACCGTATATCTTCAGATTATACTTCAGCGATCACACTCATATCAGTTGATCGAAGCAAGTGTCTTGCATTTGCCGGTATGATTGTTATAACAATAATTTTCCTCTTGGCTTTCTAAAATTCGCTTAAAGAGAACTTTTAAGTCATATGAGGCTTAGTGCTTGCCTATAAACTGAAAAATTGGCTTTGTTATATAATTTTGGGTTAAATAACCATTAAAATTATCGTTAATGGATTCATAAAATACGTTACTCATCATCCAGGACCTCAGGGGTTCTTAGCTCTCGTAATATTCCCTAATGTCAGACTCCCTAAAGCTATCGTTGATAATATGCCAGAATCAGGGGTACTTGACGTTTAGAAAGTGGATGGATGAAGAGCGAAGTCTTTTATGAATATGTAAGCAATGCTTTCAATGATTGGGTAACCAAAAATTTTATAAAAAAGCGCGTAATCCTATTCATAGATGGGTACAAGTCTCACATGACTTACTCTGATACTCTAAGTGAGTTTTGTGATAGGAATGGTTAACCAGCTAATACAACACAATATCATTCAGCTGGCTGACGTCAGCGTGTTTAGGCAATTGAAGCTGGAACGCACAGTCAAGAACTGACAGACTCGTATTGAAAATATAAACAAAACAGTTTCAAATATTTTTTGTAGAAACTCTGGTTCAAATAAAAAACACAGTGCAGGCCAACTTCGAAGTTTATATCTCCTTGTTGCAACCCAATTATTGACATCATTCACCGACAAGCCCCTGCTTATTCACATTCCAGCTCGAACTTTGATATTTCGACAATATAACTAATTAGGACCGATGCTACAATTAATATCATATACACAAAATGAGATGTCTTTTGATGAGCGCCAAATGACAAAAGCGAAACTAAGACTTAGCTACCAAGTGCAACTTCCTCATAAGCTTGAAGAAATAATATTTTTAGAAAAGCGATAAAGAAAATTTAGAATTGGAAGAACACGCAAGCAGTCATTAAAAGCAAAGGGAAAACATAGGAAAGCAAAAGAAAAAGAGAAGAGATGTAGAAAAAGAAGACTAATAAAAGAGAACGCTTTGGTAGAACGAGTCAAGTTGACCTTGAAGGAGATGTCCGACTGGGGTGACGCCAATCTCATCAAGTTTAACGCTACCAAAATGCAAGCGTGTCTATTCACCGCGAAACGGAGTTCATTCCCACTCACTCCGACTTTCCCAAATATATCCGATCCAATCACCGACAGTGTCGAGCATCGGTATCAACACATCGTCCAACCTCAACTTTGGACAATGCATCGAATCCAAAGCAAAAAGAGCTGGCATGAAATTTGGCATCCTCAAAAAAGTCAAGCGGTACTTCACGCCGGAACAGCTTCTAATCCTGTACCAAGCACAAGTTCGATCGTGCATGGAGTACTGCAGCCATTTATTAGATGGCTCTGTGGCTCTGCCAAGTACCAGCTTAATGCATTGGATTCGGTGTATCGTCGCGCCAGGAGACTTATTGGTAACAAAGCGCTGGTCAGTTCGAAGCTGCAAAGCTTAGAACATCGGCGCAAAGTTGACTGTCTGTCGGTTTTCTACAGGATATATTTCGGAGTGTGCTCAAGAACTATTCAATCTGGTTCTTCCGTCACCGTTTTATTATCGAACCGCAAGGCATCGACAAGGTCTATGCACCCTTATGCAGTCGAAATTCCGCGGGCTCGTACGAAGCGATTTACTTCTTCGTTTCTAATTAGAACCGCTAGGATATGGAATGCCCTTCCGGCTTCTGTTATCCCCTCCTCTTTATAGGTACCTTCAAATCTATTGATTTGAAGGTACCTATAAAGAGGAGGGGATATAGGCATCTTCTAGGCAAGCGCGCTCACCTTAAGCTGCATCACCACTTGCAAGTAAGTCTGATTGCAGCCAAGCGCTGGCCTATATAATTTAAAAAAAAAGGAAATGTAAGAAAAGAAGACTATTACAAAAAATTTAAGTTCGATAAAAAATAAATTACTTTTTGCCTATTTTTTAAAATAAATATTGACTAATAATTCATAGAAAAATAAATAAACGTGTTTTTAGAACAATTAATTGTTATTTTTTATTTTCGACCTTAACTTAATATATCAAGAGATCTTTTTTCAGTGGCTGTTGAATGGTCGTAAACTGACTACTGTGTGGTCGTAAATTAACGAAAGTTGGTCGTAAACTGAAAAAACGCACTTTTTGACAAATCGGAATATTGCAAAAAAATAGGGAAACAGAAATATTTAAAACATGGTAATTATGTTTCTTCATGTTTCTTGGCTCAGCTATAGTATACTGGCCGCAGAGATGGACGTTCATATTTTTTTTACAGAAAGACCTTGATGTGATAAGCCTTGCACTAAAATATTTAACTCCGAAATCTAATACTTTTCGAGAAATAATTTTTTGAAAATTCGCAAATGTTTACTACTTTTCACTATTTCTTTCGACATTTGTCATAGATTGCAGACTCATTGACGTTTATTGGCGTACTAAAGTTTCGTTTTACGTAATAAAATCCGTTCCAAACGTAGAAAGTATCACAAAATGCTAATTATCGTATTCAAACCTTAAACAATGTCTATATCGATATTCGATTATTGGAAAAACGGAACGCGTGCGTTGGCGGCTGGCGCCAAAGTGTCCAAATGACATTATTGAATTCAAATTTTTATGAGTCATCGTTTTACGCCCTTTTCAGTTGAGAACATATAATTTTTATTTTTTGTACTCCTGACGCAAGAGCGAGCGAAGCGAGCTCGGGACTTGGGGCACTCCGACTCGGATAGGTTAGGTGACGAAGAGGATAGCGGGGTCTAAAAGACCCCGCCATCCTCTTCGTGGTTATTTCCTTTTTATAACACCCAGAATAAGGAGCCCCGCGAAGAGGGGCTCCGTCGACCGGGCCTTGGAGGGGGTGAGTGGGAGAGGGTGAAGTCTGAGGAGTTTTACTAGCGTCGCCACTTCCTCCCCATCTAAAGTACCTATGTATGTTAGCCATTATCACGATAAAAGTAACTTCATAATTTCAAAACTTTAAAAAATTATTTCTTGAAAACTATTTGAGTTTCGCACTTTTTCCCTTGGAGGGGTTCGCCACCACCACCCCCCTCCTCGCCCTTCCACTGTAACCAGCTAAAGGAAACCTGAACCAATTTTGAGAACCTAACCTCAAAATTTAAAAAAGTTAATATCTCGGAAACTAATAAAATTCGGAACGTCTTACTTGCAGGGGGGTTATATCCCCTCCCCCCCCCTCCCTTCTTTCATACATATAAATTGTTATTTCATCAAAAAAGGTAAATTTAGAGAGCTATGTAACTTTAAAGACGGCAAGTCGACTAACTGGTCGTCAACTGACGTGTTGACCCTGTATCTTAATAATATTTAGGTACTTAGGTAAGTTCGGTGTCAAAGAAATTAATTATCAGTAACGATGAACGAAAACATCGTGAGGAAGCCTGAAACCTGCATGCCCGAGTTCATAATGTCATTACAGGTGTGTGACGTCTTGATATCCGCACTTGGGCAGCGTGATGAATAATGGTCTAATATAATAACATTAGTGTGAATGTTTGCTGCCTCATGTCGCGGTTAAAATAATGTTTATGATTTTTATCCCACATGTGAGGTCGGTCTTGATAAACTTCTATAATTCGCGTCCAAACTTCGTGTTCGTTGTCGGCCGCCATTTTGATTGTACGCTATGTATACGTGCACTCCGTGTGACAGATACTGACAAACTGACTGATAAATTGCCCCAATCGCGCTACACACGCAGCGACGGCAGGGACGACTTAGGGATCAAGGATGGTCTCGCGCCCCTGCCGCCCTGCCGCAGGGCCCATCCTCCAAATTGCCCCTGCATGCCTACATACATCACAATTAAGGATGCAATTAAGGGTCATCCCCACTCCTACATCCTAGATTGCCCCTGCGGCAGATGTGTGAGTAGAGCCCTTAAGCCTTCTCATTCTGAGAAGTGACGATGAACCCGGCAATGGGTGAAGTGATTGAATTGATATTAACACGAACGATCATAACTAATAATTAACATTCGTAACCTATTAAACCTTAAATAAACATTAGTGATACACAATAAACATTATTAGATTAAAACGATAATTAAATAATAATTAAGTTTATTTACTGTAGGTATTCAAAATGAAGTAAACAAGGACAAGAAATTTAAGTTTTAAAAACAATATTTATGTTATTTTTTAAAAGAAAGAAGAGCGCAACGGCGGCCCTTATTTTTAACATTATTTTGGTAATTAATTTCAAAAATTAATATTGTCAATTAATTCTTGATTTTATGGCTTGCTATGATTTTCTAATTTGACAAGCATGAAAGAAGGGAAGGGTCAACTGAACTTTGAGAACTCGTCAAATCGATTATGTAATCGATAATAGGTAATTAGGTAATAATTATTAGGTAAATAAAATAAATCGCTAGTTAACTTTTAATATAATTTTTAGAATAAATAAATTATCGGATTTATTTATTGTGTATTAGACAGTACAGAATAGTAAAGTACAATTTTTGTAATAAGTATTTATCAAAATATATTTCTATAAACCAAACCAGTTTAGTGATTGACCTAGTTGCTAGGATGCAAAGCAATGTGATATATAATTTTTTGTAGTTTTTGAAACGAGTCAAGGGCAGTGAGTCTTCATTCGAGTGAATATACACTGTATTTAATTAAAAAATCGCATACCTCTCGCCACATTGCCTTGATTTATCGGCGCCCCGTTGACTTTGATGCGTCTTCCATCTGCGGTACATTTTAAAAGCATAATTGCAGCTCACGTGGTCCCCATTCAATATGTGATTTCACCAGCAGTTGTTGACAAAATTAAAAACATTCAAACACGTATTTACTACATAATCTTTGGCGCCAACCGATTGGTCGCCTCTAGTGACGTCAAAGTCAATTTGAAACCACTCAAATCGACACAAAAACTTGTTATCTTGCAGTCATTTAGTAATTAAACTCAATTTAGTTCACTCAACTTTCACAAAACACTGAAATTTGTAACTGTTGTTTATTTTTATTGAAATGCACAAAAACAAACAAAAATATGCGAATGTGAAATTACGATTCACTTGTCACACTCTCTGTAGTTCGAGCAAAACACTGCTGGATCAACTTCAACTCTCCGAGACTACAAAAATCCTAATCAGTCAGTCAACAGAGTGAAACTGCAGCGGATTGCGGATGAGAATTTGCTTGCTCTGTCTAGGACAGAGGAAGTGAATGTTTTGACATCACAAGAGGAGCTGACCATAGATTAAATACTCAGTAACGATATGTTTGGGAATTAATTTTAAAATATTTACTAACTCGATTCCTTTGAAATTTTTGTTTATACGAATAGGATAGACAAGGATAGAGTATGAATTTTTTGGAGACCCTAATCTATGACATGAATTTATGAGTAGAAATTTCGTGCGAGTGAAACACGAAATGTAAGGTGATACCCTTTATTTTTTATTTTTGGTTTTTGTTCTTGAAATAGACAAATGGAACAGAATCTTTGGTTCTTGTTGTTTTACTCTGGAATGACTAATCATAGAGTCAAAAAACCTTTTTAAACAAAGATACAGGTTATATTGTTTATTTTTTTGAGCGTTTACGTAGCTCGTACAAGTGATACGATATGATTTAAATAGCGATAAGTTTGGGAATTAATTTCAAAATATTTACTAACTCGATTCCTTTGAAATTTTTTTCTATGCCAATAGGTTAGACAAGGACAGAGCATGAATTTTTTGGAGAACCTAATCTATGACATGAATTTATGGGTAGAAATTTCGTGCGAGTGAAACACGAAATGTAAGGTGATACCCTCTATTTTTTATTTTTGGTTTTTGTTCTTGAAATAGACAAATGGAACAGAATCTTTGGTTCTTGTTGTTTTACTCTGGAATGACTAATCATAGACCATAGTGTCAATAAACCTTTTTAAACATAGAGGTTATATTGTTTATTTTGTTGATGTTTTTATTTCAAAAACGGGGTCATTTTTTGTTGTTGTTTTTGTTATTTTTTTGTGTAAACTCTATTAGAAGTGCGATAACCTTTTTAACTGTAATCTATAGCTATGTTTCGTAACGATTTGAATGACGTACTGTGTGTTTACGTAGCTCGTACAAGTGATACGATATGATTTAAATAAACACGCCCGGCCGGCGAAATTCGATACCGCCACTTGAGATCTTGAGATTGCACTTGAGATTGGCGCAGATCCTCGGTAACCTAATAAAATTGCGCGCCAGACGAAGGGTTAGGTTGATGTCCAATCATGAATAGTTCTTTAATTATTTCTAAGACAGCATTGAATTAGATCAAAAGTACCTACCTAAATATGTATAATATTATCTTATTATTAATAGTATTTATGTAAATATTAATTTATGTATAATATGATTTTAAGTATGTTAAAATCATATTATACATAAATTAGAAAATATGTCAGATCTCATAATACCAATAATTATTACCATTAAATTTAACGGTTTCCTCTAATTTTATTATTTGTCAAATAATTAGTCATAAGAAACAGGCAGGAAAACAAAAATATTGCATTTTAATATATTTATTTTTCAAGTTGCACACTAATTAATCGATTAATCAATAATAATAAAGAATTTTAATCGATCAAACTGTACCTTCAAGATAGAGACAAAAATTCTGTCTTGCCTTGTTGCTCGTCATAATAAATAATATTAAGTATTATTACTTTTCTCCTGCGCTAATCTTGTTCAGAGAGCTCCTGAGGGCTCTTGGTTTAAATCTGTGGTTTAAATATAGACATTACTTCCTTCGATGATTGTTCTTTAAAGTTCAATAATTTACTGATGACTATTTTCATGTCTAGTATTTTCTGTTATTTCATATATTATTGGGGGATGGATGATCAAGAGATCTTCAAGTGATTATACTAGACTGGACTAGACATAATTTATATAATAGAGTAATAGTCTGCCTTATTTAATGAAATTGCCCCTAATATTAAGATTCTTGATAAACATTCACTTTGTCTTCTTGGTGCTCCTCTTTTTAACGAAGCCATACAACCAATCTTGGACAAAAAAGTCAGAACATTTTCGGCACATTCTGACAAATTGGGCGCTCTAAATTCTCACATTGCATTTTCGATCCTAAAATATTGCCTTTTTGTACCTAAATTAATTTATATTCTCCGTGCGAGCCCAATTTGGAAATTTCCTGGACTACTCGATATCATGGATGCCACCTTAAGAGATACGCTAGAAAAAATTCTAAATTTATCTTTTGATGATCAGTCTTGGAATCAAGCTACTTTAAAGAGGTCGATAAATTTGGAATTCACGGACTCTCTTGCCAAAGGAGCGCTGGTAGGCTTTTTCGGCATGGCTCTCTCAATGATACGATCAAAAGGGCTCTTGCCACCATAGATATTCCTGCGCTCATTGAGCCGGCAGGGATTAGTCGGGATGATGGCAAGAGACCTGATGGATTGACGCTGGTTCAAAAGGCTGAAACCGGCAAGCGGCGGAAGTATGCCTCTCTCATAGAGAGTTACATATTTGTTCCGTTTGCCGTGGAGACCCTTGGGCCGTGGAGTCTTAGTGCCAAAAATTTTTTGCGAGATATTTCACCGCGGTTATTTGCCTCATCTGGTGACAGAAGGGCTGGCTCATTTTTTGCGCAAAGGATCAGCCTGGCTGTCCAGCGCGGAAATGCAGCCAGCATTCTTGCCACCATTCCACGTGGGCATGATTTATATAGTAATTAGGTTAGGCTAGCTACCATTAAGTTCTATTGTATTATTTTCAATAAAAAAAAAAAAAGTCTGCCAAGAAACAAGTCAAGTGTCATAGACATTTGACATGTTACTTGTCTGATTTGACAAGCAAACTTGTCTCTGGTTCTCTTGTCCTGTTGACAAGTATCCTTTAAGTTACTTCTCTTTATTCAGAGACAAGTTAATGCTCTATAATTAAGTTCCTTGCTTCTCTCTGTTGACAAGCGTGAAGAAGCCTTGAAGAAGCCGCGCGCCATTTTATTTCAATTCTCGAGAATATTTTAATTAATTATAGTGATTTCTTGTGTTTGTTTCCAACTTTCGACGTTCATTTGCTTAAATAAATTGAAATATGGGAAAAGATAAAAAAAATGAAACCACTGATGGCTCTAGCGAGGAGGAATACGTGGTTGAAAAAGTGTTGAATAAAAGAATTGTCAAGGGGAAGGTTAGTTTGTTTCAATGAAATTATTGCTTTGTAATCGATTTATCTGACCTTTTTTATTGTTTGTGCACTTCTGTTAACGAAAAGGAACATCTAATTAGTTCAACTAGTGAATGTATTCAGTAGTAACAATGGATATTCATAAAAAGCTGTCACATTGGCGGTAAAGTACCGGTTACCATATTTCTCTATTTCAAGCCGTATTTAAATTATATACTGTTATGGTTTCTTTATATGTTTTGAATGTGCTGTTTATAATAATTTGCCGGTCGAGATGGTTACAAATTTTCATGCTAGCTTACCTATAATTCGTCATCAACCGACAGACGTCTTCATCCAGTGGCGTCCTTAGGGGGTGGCAAGCTGGGCAACCGCCCGGGGCCTCGCTATTGCAGGGCGCGCTTAACGGCGCTACATCTCAAGTAGAAATAGTCATTAGGTACCTACTAAGGTCTATTTGAATCCCGCGACTCCTTGTCTTCACCTTCTTGTGAGGCCTTCAACAGGTTGCTGTCTTGCGCAAGCGTTTGTAGCCAGCGACTCCTTAACCCCTGCGACTATTAGCTGTTTTATTGTACTGTTATAATGACATTGTCACCTTTTCACAGTCCATCTGATTAGCCTATTGTGTTGAAATTTGGTACAGAGGTAGCTAGCAGCCTAGAAAATCTACAAATGCCCTTCCTTATATCCTTATCCACACGGATATATGTCAGCGACTTTCCATATGGATAAGGGTTTTTTGGCAACCATTGGTGATAGGAATAATGTAAATGTGTAGAATGATGTATGCAATTTTACACTATATAATCTTATTAAGTAGTTTTAATGGTTCCCTGTATGTATGGTAATAGTTATTGTTGTAGTTTGGTGTCGGTAATATTTAAATATGCACTTAATTTACTTATAATAAGTTGTACATACTAGTGTAGGCACTGACAGGGCATGGTGGGCCTAACAGACATGTTCAACCTTAAGCTCCGAGACACAGATATGTGTAGGCTCTGCTGTGAGGCTGAGGCATTACACATTATCTGCTACTGCCCTGCATTAATGCACAAATGGAGACTTCTAGGGAAGCACTTAGTGCACCCTGAGGAGGCAAAGAATATCCTGGCCAAGAAGCTGTTGCTGTTCCTAACAGCAAGTAATATTGGCCAGGAACCATAGATGGTGGCGATCACAATAGATCGGCAATGGTCAATGTGATATAGGGTCTCAAACAAGAGCCATGCATAGCCACATCCCCAAGAAGAAAGAAAGAAAGATTTAATTATGGTCTTGCCTTTGCAATTCATTTAAAAAAAAAACCGGCTGAGTTTGTTGTGGGCTCTTCTCAGACCAGGGTGCGTTTGGAACCCTCGAAGCTTTAGTTTTAAGATACCATAACCAATTATCACCATCATGTTTTATGAGTAAGTAGTTTTTAACGTCAATAAGTGTACCTACAGTGTACCTATATTGAATAAATGATATTGAGTATTGAGTATTGAGTAAAAGATCCAATCATTGTACTAACATTAGAATTAATCACATATATACCATATCTTTGCAGGTGGAGATAGCCTATTGATTAAAACCTTTTCTATTATCATCTAGTAGAAAAATAAGCCTTTTTTTAAAAATGATCTTTAAAGTCCTCTATCATAAAAAGGTTAGCTGTTTGATGCAACTTAGGGCTTGCAACATAATTATTGCAGTCTCTTGAAAGCTATATTTATTTGTTTTGTGAGAGCTCTGGTCTTAATGTAGGAGGTTCCAGGTTTGATTCCCAGCAGGATCAATATGGGAATTTCTAATTCCTGAATATTCTCTGGTCTGGCCTGGTAGGAGGCTTCGGCCGTGGCTAGTTACCACCCTACTGGCAAAGACGTACCACCAAGCGATTTAGCATTCTGGAATGCATCATGGATTGTAGAAATCGATAGAGGTAGGGGTGATTAAGTGTACTCATACGGGTTTAGTACAACTGCAATACCTCTAACAGGTTAGCCCACTACCATCTTAGACTGCATCATCATTACCATCAGGTGAGATTGCAGTCAAGTGCCAACTTGTAGTGGAATAAAAATGCTGCTGTAACAAGGTTTAACAGTAGTTTATTTTATCATCCAGGTCCAATACTTGCTGAAATGGAAAGGGTACAAGGAGGAGGAGAGCACCTGGGAGCCCGAGGAGAACCTCGACTGTGAGGAGCTGATAAAGACCTTTGAGGACAGCCGGAAGGAGAAGGAGGTTAGAGTCCACATTATACTATATTATATATTTATTTGTATGCTTCTAATTTATCTCCTCCATCCTACAACATATCTTCTCATAGTCCACCGACTGATCTCATGATAAAAATTTTGAAAGTTTGGATGGATATTTGTTACTTAATCATACCAGAACCGCGGAACACATCTGTATGAAATTTGGCATAGAGAAAGATTATAGCCTAGAATAATAAATGAAATCAAAGAGTTCCAGCTGGAACCAAAAAACCCCAATCCACACAGTCAAAGTCGCAGGCATCAGCTTGTATGTGATACATATATATTGAAAATCCTAAAATTCAGTTATGTAAGCTACATAAAATGTGCAGGTGTGTGTATTTGAGACAGTAGTGTAACCTATCTCTTATGAAAGCGTATGACTACTTCAAGTCAATCACTAACGGTTTAGTTTGCATTGACAGGATGGACTGCAGTTGACGAAGTCCCGGGTCATTTTCCAACCAGAATTTCTCAGTACTAGCCCGGAGTGAGGCATTTGGCAGTGTTCCACACCCGTGCCTCGGAGAGCACGTAAAGCCGTCGGTCCTATGCCTGATGTGTCTCCGATCGTGTCGCATTTTCCGTTCCATCGGGCTTTGAGAGTTAAGGAACACAAAGTGCATCTGTGTATGCAATATGCAAACACACTTGTGCACTATCATATCTCCCGTGCAGTTGGCTAATCTGTCTAGAGATTGGCTGTCGTGGCCGAAATTCGGTTCGGACATATTCTTTACTATCTAACATATTTTTTATCTATACTAATATTATAAATGCGAAAGTTTGGATGGTTGTATGGATAATGATTTGTTACTCAATCACGCCCGAACGGCTGAACGTATTTGGATGAAATTTGGCACAGAGATAGATTATAGTCTGGAATAACACGCTACTTTTTATCCCGGAAAATTAAGGAGTTCCCGCGGGAACCAACAAACCTCAATCCATGCGGACGTAGTCGCGGGCATTAGCTAGCCATACTATATTTTATTAGGCAGAATATATAGACGCTCCCTTAAAAAATTGCAGGCCAAAGCGAAGAAATCTGACGAGAATCAAAGCCGCACCAAGAAACGGCGGCGCGACAGCGACGATACGAGCACAAGCGGTCGCAAGGGGCGCCGCACCAGCGTCTCCTCCGCTGACGACCAACGAGACTCCAAGAAGAAGGAGGACAAGACCAAGTCTGGCTTCGAGAAAGGGCTAAAGGCTGAGAAGATCATAGGCGAGTCGTATTCCTGGGTGATTTAACCAGGGGACGCGTGATATCGGCCATATTCGCATTACCCCTAGGGCTAGCCGCGTGGGCAGTTTTGCCATTAAATAGTCAAAGTCAAATAATGTTTATTCAATTTAGGTAGGTATACTACACTTATTGACGTCTCGTTATTTATGAAATATAATGGTGATAATCAGTAACGGTATCTTAAAACTAAAGCTACGAGGGTTCCAAACGCGCCCTGGTCTCAGCGAAGAAGAAGAGCCCACAACAAACTCAGCCGGGTTTTTTTTTCATTATCACCATTTCACAAATAATCATCTTAACTAAGCAACTATCAGAGCCATTAGATCAAGTCATTGCCAAGCTTCCTTGCCAATTATGATATTGTGTTGTCATAGTGATCGACTTTTTCATGCACTTAAGCGCAATACTCACGGAGCGGGTCGGGCTCAGATGCGCGGCGGGTTGAATTCTTTTCGCCTATATTTATTTTATTTATTTAAGGACATCCAACAGGTTACAATAGAATAACAGGAAAAATAAAGCTAGTTAAAAGAATAATATGCATTATTGTAAACCCACTTAGAGGCTGCCACAGCTTGCAATATTATATTAAAACCACACTATGGGTCGGAGAAAAAAGAAATAAAAGGGGAAAAGATAAAGAATAAAATAAAAAATAATATATGGACGACATCACGACGTCATTACGTGTGATATCGTCCATATAAATACAAGGAATTCAACCCGTCGCACACTCGACCCGGCCCGCGCCCGCTGCCTGTGTGTTTTGCTTTAGTTAAATGCGATTTCGTACATTTTTCTTGTTTCCTATCCCCTGTATATTTCATCTAAGCTTGTGTCACACAAACAATAGACACTAGTGAAATTGATAATCATACTCATATTATGAATGCAAAATTGTTTTTGTCCTTCAATCAGTCCGCAACAGAGCAATGGATTGACATGATTTTTTCCATGGGTATAGTTGAAAAACTGGAGAGTAACAGTATTTTTTTTTTTTTTTTTTTTCTTTTCTTTTCTTCGGACGGCGCCGTGACACGGTACTGTGCTACGTGATCTAATTTGCCTAAAAATATTATAATATCAGCGTATAAGTATATCTAGTGATTGTGTAACGGTAGTTAATAACAGTGTGGAGTGTTTAGAGTAATAAGCGTTAGATAAATCTGTGATTTGTGCTCTAAAATCCGTTTTCTAAAGTGAGAAATTGTGTTTGCAAGCATAAAAAAGAGGGTACGTTATCATCATTACCCTGCTATTTGAATGTATTAAAGCGCCATCAGTGGGGCTTCCCGGAAATCACGTATCTAAGACAAGGTTCGGATCGGAACGAGAGAAATCGGGGGCACACATTCGCCATCTATTGGATAACGATTATACTGCCATACTACTTAGTTCGATCGGGTAAGCGATGATGCGTTGCGGTGCCTGTGGAAAATTCCTGTCGGCGGTAGGTGGCGCTAAATGTAGCAACTGCCCAGGCTTATATCACAAAGCGTGAATAGGTTTTCCAGAAGCAGCATTGGTCACGCCGGGATGGATGTGCCCGGAGTGCAAAATGAAAATACCTAAAGCTGGCAATACAGCGACACCCGTTAAGCATGCTAGTAGCGACTACCACCTAGATACATCGGTTACATCGGGAGGCTCTACACAATCAACTACGGAAGACTCTGCAAGAGCTACCTGTGATGATGGTGAAGCTGCCCTCAATGATACAGCGTTTGACACTACCCAGCAGCTTGACCTATGCATGGAAATGCGCCTCTTTCGCGAGGAACTCAGAGAGGTCAGGAAGGAGCTCAAAGAGTTTCGTATAGAGCTTTCCGACATGCGGAGTGCCATTACAGGTTGCAATCGGCGCATCGATGGTATCGAGTCAAGGTTGGAGATAATCGAGAGAGGTACTCTTGCTTCTGGTCAGAGTGGGCCGGATCGAGCCGCGGAACTGCGTGGCCTGGAGGAAACAGTGGCTCAACTGCAAGTGGACCTCAATTATCGCGATCAGGAGCTCCTGCAGGCCGACATTGAGATCACAAACCTGCCAGAAGTGAAAGGAGAAAACCCCATCCATACGGTAACGATCCTAGCTACGAAGCTTGGTGTAGACCTGGACAGCAAAGATATTATATTCGCAGAGAGGGCCGGCCGATCTTATGACGACGACGAGCAGTTGGGCGGAGCGGGCAGGAGCAGACGGCTGGTGGTACGGCTGGCGCGACGAAGCCAGCGTGACGAGCTGCTGCGCAACGCGCGCGTCCGGCGCGGCGCTACAACGCAAGATATGAACCTCGACACACCGCCCCGGCGTTTCTATGTCAATGAGCGGCTGACTAAAAAGAACCGGCACCTCTTCTATCTGGCACGAGAAGCAGCGCGGAAGATGCAGTGGCAATACCCCTGGACTAAACGCGGACGCATCTTTGCGCGCAAGAGAGCAGTTCAGCCGGTTCACAACATAAAGGTTGAGGCAGATATCACTCGTGTTTTTGGTGTTGTCTAGGTTGGTAGAGACTAAAAGTTCAGGTGTTTCGTTTAATAAAGAAGTTAACTCTAGCAAGCGCAATCGATGTTTGAGTCTGCTATGTAATCTGAAAACTATTAGGATAATTATTAATCTAAAAGAATGTTATGATTTCAATATTTACATAAATAGGGAACTGAAAATATCATGCAAAAGAATTTTAAGAATATGTATAGTAATACTTTATATTATTTTAAAACAGAAGGGTTGCATTCCCTATTGTACTGTTTTTATTGGTATGTGTGTTTACACGTTGTGTAATAAGTTTTATGAACTGATAGCTTTTAGTTATCTTTTTTTATACGCGAGTAAAAGTTTCTTCGTTCAATTTTGTACATTCTTTATAGATATTGTATATTTAAATGTTTTTCTCAAAGTTATATGGGATGTGATCGCCAACTGGGTTCTGCTGGACTGTGCTGTAAGTATGTATATTATTACATCAAATATATCTATACCTATAATATTTTTGCAAATATATCATACATTAGTATCTATAATATTTTTTTATGTTTGTTTCTTTGAATTAATCAAATTACTATATTTTTGTATTGGCCTAACTAACGTATTGCTTAACTTGCCTGACTTTGCCTACTATTATAAACACTGTACATATAATATTGTAGTCCTGTCTAATCTGACTTGCCGATACCTACCTAACTTTTTCAAATAAAAGAGTTACATAAAAATGAAAAATTATTAGTCGGACTTTTGAATGCCGGTTCACTGGGCACAGCACATGATGAATTTATTGCAGCTATGCAGCTTTACTCTGTTGACGTTATGGCAATAAATGAAACTTGGCTAAGGGAGGGGGAGGACGGGCGTGCCCCAAAGGTTGTAGGCTATAAGTTGCGACATATCCCGCGTCCGTCTAGCATACGCGCGCGCGGTGGCGGCGTGGGATTTTATATACGTCGCGGAATGAAGGTAAAAACTATATCTCACCCTGAAACTCCTTCCGTTGAACAGATGTGGCTCGCCTATCACGCTAGAGGTATAAAGTTGGCTATAGGGACAGCATATAAACCACTTTTATTAAATCTTATTATTATTATATTAGTAAATTTTATTCCTGAACTAAGTAGTCATGCTTTCATCAGTTTTCAGGTTAATATCCCAAAGAAAAGGCTCGTTCCTAAAATAATAACTTACAGACCCTTAAAGGATATAGATATGGATATTTTTCTGGAACATGTTAACTCCATCGATTGGTCAGAGGTGACTACTATGCAAGATGTCGACGGCATGATCACAGCTTTTAATGCTTACATTCTTTTATTATTTGATGTACATGCCCCACTGAAATCAGTTCGCATTAAGGAACAGCCATCCCCCTGGATCACACCAACAATTACTGAAATGATGAAAATCCGGAATCAGGCTCATAATAAATACTTGCAAACTATAAAAATTAGTAATTTATCGCATAATACAAACTTAGATAAGACATTGGAGTCCCAAAAACAATACTACAAAGATCTAAAACATATTGTCTCTTTAGCACTGCATAGTGAAAAAATAGCCTTTCATAATCAAAACATAAATAGATACATAAATGACTCAAAGGAGCTGTGGAATAATTTAAAAAAATATTTAGTTGCCGACTCTAATGCAAAAGACTATCAGGTTGCCGAAGTTTTCAGAGACCCGGATCTCATTAATGATCATTTCCTCAATGTGCCCGCCAGTGATGATGTGCCTGAATCTTTACTTTCATACTATAACGAGCACCGCTCTGAATTTACATTCGAGCTTAAACCTGTTCCGGAAAATGAAATCGCCAAGATGCTTAAATCTATAAAAAGTAATTCAGCGGGTGTTGATGGTATTTCCTTGGATATGATTTTAATGACGCTTCCAGCCACCCTCAGTGTGATAACTGAAATCATTAATAGATCTATTGTCACCGGCACGTTCCCACAAATATGGAAGTCAGCAGTTGTAAAACCAATACCTAAGAAACCAAACATACAAGAATTAAAAGACCTCCGACCGATAAGTATTCTGCCGTGTCTGTCTAAGGTTCTGGAAAAGGTAGTTTGTGCTCAACTTTCACTTTATCTCGAAAGTAATAACATTTTACCCAATAAGCAGTCTGGTTTCAGGAAATTTCGAAGCACCACTACCGCTCTCATAGACGTAGTTGATAACATGCTTGCCTCACAGGACTCTGGTGAGGTGACAGTTTTGACCCTTTTGGACTTTACACGTGCATTTGACACTATAAATATTCCCTTGCTTATAGCAAAACTTTCATACTATGGATTGTGCTCAAATTCAATCAAGTGGTTTAAGAGCTATCTGCATGAGCGTACCCAATATGTCGAGCTTCGTGATTCCACAGGCTGGACTGCTACATCTGTACCTAAACATCTGTCTAGAGGAGTGCCGCAAGGCTCAATTCTTGGTCCTATTTTATTTATTATTTATACTGCTGATATAACGAATAACATTAGTAATTGTAATTATCACATTTATGCCGATGATATACAATTATATATCTCTTTTAAGCCTTATGCTCATAATGATGCAGTCTATAAATTGAATAATGACTTAGACAGTATAGCGGATTGGGCTCATGATAACCAGCTAGTCCTAAATCCCGCCAAATCAAAATTCATGTTGCTTGGTTCCCGCCAAGCTCTATCAAAGGTCTCTGCTAACGACTTCACTGTGCGAATTAAGGATGATGCGTTGGAGAGCACTCATGAGGCTAGAAATCTGGGAGTACTAATCGATAGTGAACTGCGTTTTGAACACCATATTCTAGAAGTGGTACGTAGTTGCTTCTATCGATTAAAAACATTATACCGGGTGCGACAGTATTTAAGTGTCGATGTGCGTATTAAAGTGTGTGAAACCTTAATACTGTCAAAGCTGAACTATGGTGATGCTTTGTATGGACCGCGTCTTTTGGTTCGCACTCAGCGGCTGGTTCAGCGCGTTCAGAATGCTTGTGCTCGCTTTTGTTTTCATATTCCTCCCAGAACACACGTAACACCATTTATAAATTAAGCTAACTTGCTGAATATGAAAACAAGGCGGGAATTTCACTTAGCATCACTTCTTTTCGGGGTATTAAAGTCGCAGCAGCCTACCTATTTGTATGACAAATTAGAGTGGTTAAGAACAACCGACACAAGGGCAAATAGAGCATGGACCCTAAAAATGCCGCGACATTTTAAGGCTGCCTTCCGGGGCAGTTTTAAATTTGCGGCTACGAAATGTTGGAATGATTTGCCACCACCGTACCGGGACATTTCGAAGTCAAAAATAACTTTTAAAAGAAAGTTAAAGCAATATTTATTAAAAAAAACAAAAATCTTAAAGGGGTCTCTTGTTGCCTCTCTTTATAACTACCTATACACTTCGCACTCTATTTGCTGCCGTGACAGTACGCTTAGTTTTACAAAAAATATTGTACCTTAAATTATTTACATATTCTAATATATATATAATATATTGTATCATGGGCTATAACAACAACAGATTTTATATATTTTATCATTATTATTATTATCATTATTTATCGATATGTACCTACACCTATATTATATATATATATATATATATATATTTGGCGCCGTCCAAGCATACTGGCTTTACGGAAGATCAGCGCTGTATCCTAACAGGTATGGCACATGCTGAGTGAAGACCATTTTGGGGATCAAGTCTCATTTTGCCTTTTTTTTTTCTTATTAGCCTGTTTTATTGTCTTGTATCCCTGAATAAAGATTTCTTTCTTTCTTTCTTTCTTTCTTTCTTCTATATTACTTATTGGATATTTTTTATCGAAAAATGACACGGACTAACTTGTAGTAGAATAAAAAAAAGATTGACTACACAGTTAGATACCTCAACTATCTTATCAGACATCAACTGTGACATCGACCCTCAGTGCGTTTTTGGTTGATAGGATTCTTGTTATTTATTAAAATAATTGTGGTACAGAAGTCAGAACCCTTTGTGCGCGAATCCGACTCACGCGCAACCGGTTTTTTATTTTTTGAGTTATCACAGTTTACCTGTGTGTGTTCAGGCGCATCGGACGCGACGGGCGAGCTGATGTTCCTGGTGAAGTGGGCAGACTCGGACGAGGCGGAGCTGGTGCCGGCCAAGGTCGCTAATGTCAAGTGTCCCCAGCAGGTCAGTGTGCGCGTGTTAACTGTGTGTGTTCAGGCGCATCGGACGCGACGATACTTACTGCGACGAATTTGATAAGGAGTAAGAGATTTTTCGAAATTCCCACTAAAGCGAAGCAGCAGCCGATCGCTACAAATGAAATACATCAGTTTAAGTCTTGTTTCTATTACGTTACAGTATCCAAGCAGTCGGGTTTGAGTTTTTTAAAATAAAGGAACATGAAGTCAAATTTGATAATCCGCCAAAGCAGACAAATCTATGTGGTACAGCGTGTAGCTTGCGATATTCACCACCCTATAAGTCAGCAATTCCACCGGCACACCACCACACAACACAAATCTTCCAAATTATTCTCAACGCATGTTTCACTCCGACACCGGAGCATCCTCAGATGTTGAATTGACAATGCATGATTTTAAAGATTCTTTACAACTCATAGATTCTGTACTACATAGATTTGTCTGCTTTGGACGATTATAGCGAATTAAGCTCTTGTTCCTTGAAAGCCGAAACTATAGCTGTTGTCAAATAGATCGATTCTCCTGACGAGAAATCACCTATTTCATTAGCTTGCCCATTTTGTACAGGTATAATTGGAAATCTGTTAGTCAATTTTGTCCTTTATTGCAGGTAATTGCGTTTTACGAAGAGAGGTTGACATGGCACACCCCAGCTGAGTCGGAGTGATTTTATTCAACTAGTGTATAAAGACATTTTGTGATGATGATGTGGGGGGTTTCTGGTATTGTGCGACGTGCGGCATTGACACAAGTTCATTTGAATGTGTTTAATTAAAATTAAACTCAAAATTAATACGTAATTTCTAATTTTGGACTTATAAGGATCAATACACATTGACGCACAGTCTAAGCGAAGCGTAACGGAGGGGTGGTACTCTAGAATTTTACTTGCCATGTTCAACTAACGCCACTTCGTGATGTATTAATTCATTTCAGGCTATTTTTTAAAACTTATGTTATGTAGAAATACTTAAATTATATACTATACGCGGGAACTCCTTAATTTTCAGCGATGAAAATTAGCCTATTTGCTATTCCAGACTATAATCTATCTCTGTGCCAAATTTCAGCCAGATCCATTCAGCCGTTGGGGCGTGATTGAGAAACAAACATCCATACATCCACACATCCATACATCCATCCAAACTTTCGCATTTATAATATTAGTATGATTGGAGACTTGAAAGGCGCGAGAACCTGTTCGGCAACTGTGATTTTATCATATTTCATGGAATTGTTCAAAACAAGGCAAAAATCTACATTTTGGATTATTTACTCCATGCTAAAAGCTACAGCTACTAACTATCCCAATGATATAGTATAATGAAGAAAAAGACACAAGGAAACATTGCAAATTTTTTTTAATGAGTTTTTTGTATGATCAAAATAATTATGTGATTTAGTATGTAATGTAAACATTAAATCTTCGCCGCTTCATGATGTTGAATAATGTTAATAAGTGAAGAGATGTTAATACTTAATATGCTACGTAAAATTTTAAAGCGCTGCACCCCCGTACGCTTCGCTTCAATTCTGCGTCAATGTGATTGAACCCTAAAGACCTCTTAGATACTAAAAAAACTGGTCAATATTAAGAGTCAAGACAGACTTATGAAATTCCAGTTTATAATTTAATTTAAGTTTATTGAATTTTCATAATTTATTTACCCAAGCTGAAAAAATCTTTGATAATGATTAATATTGTCCTGTGGCTTTAATTTCTTTGAAATCAAAAGTTACATGTTCCGATGGATAATTTACTTTCCGCTATGCCTATGGAGCTTAGTCAGTTCAGTTCTTTATTATCTGCTTCGAATATTATTCATAAAGTGAATACTTATACAGTTTCTTAGATTTTCCATTCACATTTCTCCGTTTGGTCTGAACTGACCTTAATAGGCCTATTACACTGCACTTTTTACAGGCCCCTGTGGAAAGGGTGGGCGTGGCCGCTAGTTAGAGTGACGCTTATTACACAGTAATAAGGATCAAATTAGGGACCCTTTCTCCCTAAATTTTATTACACTACACTGATTTAAATGTAAAGGTCCCTGAGGAAAGTGCAGTGAAATAGGACTTAGTGTAATAGGGGTTCTATACTGCACGTCGATAATTAAAACGAAGCGGTGTATATTATCATGATGTATTTAGTTTCTATTGAGTAATGGATGTCCAGTTTCATGGTAAACATTTAAAGTCTACAGTCAACTTTAACCACTACTTAATAGTATCAAAGTGGGTTGTAAAATCCATGATGAAACTTTAGTCAGAGTTGTATGTATGTATGTACTTATTGAGGGGACGCCCGCCGTCTTTAGTCAGAGTTAAAAAAAAAAAACCTGCTTAATTTCGGGGGATTTCTGTGGTGTGGTGAGAACCACTGTACCACATAGATTTTCCTGTTGTCGCGGATTATAGCGAATTAAATTTCTGGTTCCTTCATTATGATGGACTTCCGCAAAGTAACGTCTGCTTCTATCCAATATCTGCTTAATTTCGTTGATGGTTAAAGTATAACACCAGAGGCCCAATTGTCTAAGCAAATCGTAATCATTTGACACCGTAAAACGTATTATTCGAACTGTTTAATGAGCTCATACATGCTTTTAGACGTGCAGGCATCTATGAACTCCTCAAACAGGTCGAATTATCCGTTTGACAAACGATTACGATTTCTTACACAATCGGGGGACCAATTTGCAAGTTTGGACCAACGTTCGCCATGATCAGTGGAGTGCAGTTCATAGAGGCATAAAAGCACCGCTTGCCCGAAACATTTTTCATCAAAACAGATAGGTATTCTCACTAACTAATGCCTACCCTAGCTCTATAACCTGTGCACGCCACTGGCCATGATGCTGCTTGTCCAACGTGAGAGAGAAATTTGCATTGGCCCCAACATTGGCATGAGCATTGGGGCACCTTTTTTTTTTGCAATCTGCTACAAGTTAGCCCTTGACTGCGATCTCACCTGATGGTAAGTGATGATGCAGTCTAAGATGGTAGCGGGCTAACCTGTTATGGGCATGGCAGTTATATTATATCCATATCCCTATTCGGTTTCTACACGGCATCGTAACGGAACGCTAAATCGCTTGGCGGTCTTTGTCTCGATTCACTTGTAGCACGAGTAACATTCGGGCCAACGTTGGTGCCAACGTGTGTAGCTGATGATGCCTTGCAACTGGACCTCCGTTTATAATATTGAAATGACTTCTTTGCCCTTTTACCACGTTATGTGGGGTCGGCACAACATGTTTTCTTCTTCCACTCACTTCCGTTATCCGTCAACCTCTTATTCACCCCTTTTATACGCATATTATCCTCTTTCACACAATCCATTCATCTTTTCTTTGGTCTCCCTCTACTCTTTTTTTCCTTCCACATGCATATCTATCAGTCTTCTCTTGATATTATATTGCAATGGCGCATATTTGTTTGTTTTGCTGATACGCTACTTTATTTTAAAGATACTATTGTATTAATACTTAAATATAATGATTATTATAAGTATAATATTGGTTTTATTCATCTTACTTTTATTATTCTTTCGACGACCTCCGGTGCGCAGTGTTGAGCGCTGTTGCCTTAACGTGCGGAGGTCCCGGGTTCGATTTCCAGCAGGGTTTGGAAATTTATTTATAATTCATATAAATCTGAATTTTCCCTGGTCTGACCTGGTGCGAGTCTTCGGCCGTGGCTAGTTACCACCGACAAAGACGTGACGCCGGTACGATGCCGAGTAGAAGCAGAATAGGGGTATGGGTTTAATATAACTTCCATGCCCCTAACAGGTTAGCCCGCTACCATCTTAGACTGCATCATCACTTACCATCAGGTGAGAGGTCAAGGGCTAACTTGTAGTGGATAAAAAAAACAAACAAAAGTTTGGATGGATGTATGGATGGTTGTTACTCAATCACGCCCCAACAGCTGAACGGATCTGGCTGAAATTTGGCACAGAGACAGATTATAGTCCGGAATAGCACATTGGCTACTTTTTATCCCGGAAAATTAGAGTTCCCGCGGGAACCAAAAACCTCAAACCAAGCAGACGAAGTCGCCGGCATTCGCTTTAAAGTAAGTAGGAGGAATTTTTAATAAAAAGAAAACTTATTACTAAAAAATAATTTATTGATAAAACTTATCTAGGGTGAATAAAATTAGCACCTTAAATTTTTTGAGTGCTTATTATAAAATAACTTTGGTCACTGTTAGGATTTGAGATACCAGTAAAATGTTTTGAAGATTAGAAATAACATTATGTTTATAATTACATAAGTATTCAAAATTATTCCACTTTTGATGCAATTATTTTGTAATTATTGCTAAAAAGTCTAACGTTTCTATTTTTGAGTATTACCATCCACTTAAAAAATTAGATACTTATTCAATTAATATAAAAGGTACAAGTATCATACATTTCAATTACCTTATAATTACAATTATAGTAAAATATTTAAGGAAACATCTATCCTATGTGTGCAGTGATTAAAATTTTACTCATTGCTTTGTCAAATTTATGCCAGAAATCTCAACTTATTAGCTATGCGTAAAATCCATACTAATATTATAAATGTGTCTGTCTGCCAAAGTTTTAACGGACCATCTTTGCAACCGATTTTGATGAAATTTGGTATAAGGGGAGGTTACATCCCAGTGAAGGACATAGGCTATCCCGGAAAATTAAGAAGTTCCCGCGGGAATCAAAAACTCAATCCACCCGGACGAAGTTGCGGGCATCATCTAGTTTTATTAATAAAAGCTTATGTAGGCAAGGAGTCTTGTATTTCATTTTAATATATTTTTTATTTTATATAAATTAAGTACTTACACAATAAATGGAATAATATTAATAGATTATTAACCAAGGGGATAAAGCAGTGTCTTCAGTCGCGGGTGACGATTTAATTCGCGAGTGTAGCGAGGGATTTAAGTTCACCCAAGACTAAGACAGCTTTATCACCGAGGAAAATACTCTACTTTTCGTACCATTTGCGAAAAAATTTACACAATAATAATATGAGATAAGCATTTATTAAAAATAATGACAATTAAAAGCAAAAGTTAACATTCGAAACATTGGTCCAATTATTGATAGAGAGAGTTACATTTTTGTTAATATTTTTTTGTCGGAAAAGCAAAGGCATCAAGCTCATACGGCCTCGTCGGTTTTCGTAATTTTATTTAATTATCTTATCTGCATAATAAATGCGGGTTCCTTTTTCAAAAAGATGTATAATGCTTTATATTAAAACTCAATGGTGTAAACACAGATGTAGTTCAGTATAAATTTCGGTAAGTATTCACAATTTAAATCACATTCTCCCCCTAGAGAATGAATGAAATTCAGTACAATTTTCTTTCCCCGTTTTTAACAGATTAAAAATGACAATTGTTATGTTCGCTTTTTGTGGCATAGAATGTCACTTTTTTGAGCAAGTGGTACGAAAAATATATTCTGATATTACATTAAAACATAAACATACTATTTTCTTGTTTCTTTGTCATGGAGTATTCTTGCGTCTTCAATGATTTTGACTAAGCTTGTAATTTGTAGTCGACTTTGCTCAAGCCGTTTCTGTAAGTAAAATATAAGGTTGAACTAAAAAGGATAAATAAATATTCATACTAATTAAGTGTGTCTGTCTGTCTATTGCTTTTTAACGGTTCGTCTGTTTAACCGATTTTGACGAAAAAAGCTTGAGCAAATACTCTTTTATAGATGGCCCTTCGAGAAAATACCCTTTGAGATATATATGTCACCGTAAGATTGTAATCTAACTAGCGAAATTGTAAACTGTCACAGATTACAATTTAACGCATTATTTTTCGGTAGATTGTAATCTGATAGGCATATTAACCCGATAGAACATAAGTGCCCGGCCTATTTCTCAAATTGACACTCAGAACATTGAACGGTTCACGATCTGTCGACAGTTTACAATTTCGCTACTTAGATTACAATCTAACGGTTTTCACAAACGGTACGGTGACATATATAAATAAATATCGAGTATAGTAAAAATATTCGATACTCTTGCGATTCTATTATAGAATCTTTCGCTCGCACGGGATTCAAACTATGCAAGCACTCGCAATAAAAACGATCTTTACTATCTTGTTGAACAAATACCCTTTTCCTAGATTCCCCCTGGGCATAGTATAATCGACTGTATGTAAGTTGACCCGAAATGGCGGTCGTCTGCGCAGGTACATTGTACTACAGAGCCGAGCGGAGCATGCGCGGGGAGCGGGGGGTATGGTAACGCGCGGCCCCTCGCGGCGCACCTCAAACCGCATTTCGTTTGACACCCGAAATGTGTTTCTGCGCAGAGTTCAACTTACGCCGCGGCTCTTATAGTCTAGACCAGTGGTCGGCAAAGTGCGGCTCCAGAGCCGCATGTGGATCTTTGACACCTTAAGTGCGGCGTTTGCTGTTCATTCCCTTTTCGGTTCTACATATATATGGGAACAATATTTTTCAAGCATGAACATTATCAAGAGTAAACTGAGAAGTCGTCTTATTCATGAGAACTTGGAATCATGCCTAAAATTAAAAACAACAACATATAAACCTAACTTACTCAAACTTTCCAAGGAGATGCAAGCACATTGTTCGCATTAATAAATATTTATTATGTATGAAATTTAGTTTTATTTAGTATACTACTTATTTAGTGTAATAAAAGTTTACTAAATAAGCAGATTTGACTCCCGATTTTTTTTTAAATTGTTGTAATGTTCATATTTGGCTCTTTGGCTAATAAGTTTGCCGACTACTAGTCTAGGCAATGACGCTAGTTGACCCCAACAATAATTTTATTCCTCAGGCGACGAAACTTTATAGTATGATAGAGTATCATGAGTTAAACGTATATTATAAATATCCAAAAAAAAAATCAGAAAGGAAGTAAGATTTCTTTATGCTTTACCCAATTGTTAAAGCAGGTGGGTACATTATCGCGTAAACGCAGTATAGATTTTATAATGAAATCGGTTTAAATATCGATGCTCTGCATGATTATTAATTCATTTGATATTTCGGTTTTGAGTATAAATATACTATCTACTATTATTTTAAAAGGAAATCACGAAAATATTCAGTCATAAATATTAAGTTTCAGGTATAAATACCTAACTTCCGAATGTTATTTTTGTTGGATATTTTTGTGTAAGTTTTGGGATCATCCAATACTAAAACCCAGCCAAGTTTCATCGACTGAGGATTTAATGCGGGGGTCTCCATTCAACGGACCGCCCCATTGCTTAGACTAATTATACTCACGCGAGATGCGCGAAGTGCGACAATGTGGCGTGTATGAGCGGCGCGAGTTGAGGGAACTTGTGTTCCAACTCATTACTTACCCTCGAGAAAATACCTTTTCCTTGATGTTCCCCGCGAGAAAATACCTATTCCTCGATGTCCCCACGGGAAAATACCTTTTTCTAGATACGCTATGGAAAAAATAGCTTTTTCTAGATACGCTATAGAAAAACACACCATGGAAAAAGATAGCTTTTCCCAGACGACCCCTCGGCATAGCACTCACGTGAGATGAGCGACGTGCGACGGCGTGGCGTGTATGAGCGGCGCGAGGCGCTCCGTGAAGCGTTGGAAGTTGCACTCTAGTTCATGGCTTCAGATTTACCCTCGAGAAAATACCTTTTCCTAGATGTTCCTCCCGAGAAAACACTTATTACTTGACGTCCTCTCGGGAAAATACCTTTTTCTAGATACGCTATGGAAAAAATTGCTTTTCCCAGATGTCCCCTCGACATAGTACTCACGTGAGATGCGCGACGTGCGACGGCGTGGCGTGTATGAGCGGCGCGAGGCGCTCCGTGAAGCGTTGGAAATTGCGCTCCAGCTCACGCTGGTACTCACGCTGCTCGCTGCTTATCAGGTTCTTGTTCTTCCTTAACGCGTCGTGACACCTGCGTGGATGGAAACAAACTATTGGTAACCAGAACTTGTTCTTTCTTATCGTGTCGTGATACCTGCGTCAACGGAAACAAACTATTAGTAACCAAGGAATAAGAAGATATGTATCTGTGATTGCTCATTACCTAAAATATGTTCTAATTGTTAGTGCTCATATTATGTTGTATGTTTATAGATGTGAGTTAACCTGAACAACATTCTACCTCAATGATGTTAGCAATAAGTTACCTAACTATTGTATAACTTTTTTGTAATTTTTCATGCCATAATAAAGACATTTAAAAATCAATCAAATCAATCAATTGAACAGACGTTAATTAACCTTAAAGTGCTTTATAATATACATAAAAATTGTTAGTTGTTCTAATTGTTAGTGTTCATATTATGTTGTATGTTTATAGATGTGAGTTAACCTGAACAACATTGTACCTCACTGTTTTTTTTTATTAGCAATAAGTTACCTAACTATTGTATAACTTTTTGTAATTTTTCATGCCATAATAAAGACATTTAAAAATCAATCAAATCAATCAATTGAACAGACGGGCCGTGAAAACGAAGCAGACAGACTGACAGCCACACTTTCGTATTATTAGAATGGATAGAATAGTAAATTATTGCAAAGGCTGGGAAATAAGCAATTGCAGGTCGAGTATGAGTTTGAAGGCCGAGCCGTAGGCGAGGACTTCACTAATACGAGACAGGCAATTGCCATTTCCGCCGAGGCATATATAGTGCTTTTCTCAAAAGAATGCAGGGAAATAAAACATACTTTTTTACCTTTGTCGCTAAATATCATCTGGGGCTTTAATTAAAAATTGCTTTAGGTTTCGCCAGTAAAATTTTTCGATTTCTTGCTTTTGAATCCGGTCGATTGTCGTTTAAGAAAAGTAGTTCCCATATTTTTTCAAGTTAATGCTGTTTTTAACATGAACTGTAAATTTCAGGATGGAATAAATTGCCCATAATGTAGATGGCTTTTTAGTTTTAGCAATCTCATTAAAATACGCCAAACATACTGTTTCGGAGAAAATGTTCACTTTTTTCTTGTTTTTCCAACTCATAAAATTTTCATATACTTTCATGTATTTTTCTTTGGACTTCGCTGGAAGCAGGTTTTCCATTGCCAATTTGGCTTCTGATCTTAAATCTGGTGGAGTACAATCAATCTCCATTTTAATCTCTGAACCGTTGGAACTCATTTTAATTATTATTAAATTTATATTTATTAAGTATGTAAATAACAAATCAAAACGAATTTTCAGCTTTGCCGCCAATTTTTTTTTATCATCTGTGCCGACAGGCAAACGCATTTATGGCTATACAGCCACCAATTTGTACTAAGCAAAGAGACTATGGTATGCCAAGAATGACAAAAGAGATCCGATCAAAGAGTATTTAATAACCTCAGCACGCCGTTTCATACAACATTGCAGGAGCGTTGTAATGTTCCAAATTCAAAAAACGCTCCTGCAATGGATTTGATTTTCTTTGTACGAAAATTCGATACTTCGCGTGTTCTTTTTTCGAAAATAATGACAATATTTCCATGCATGTTTGAGAAAAGATACTTACTTCTTGGAGAAATCTTTAAACGCGAGCCTGAGCTTGTTGGTGAGTCGCGTGGGAGGCTGCGTTCCTTCCACCACAGGCGCCAGGAATACCTGCGACGTTTTGATTGGAATATAGTGTAAAAGCTAAATAATATCTAACCGTAACATTGATTTGCTACCGCTACCAACATATTTACAACCCGGAAAGAGGATTTTTTTTAAAAATTAAAAACAGTTCCCTTACTTTTAAGTTTAATTTATAATATTAAACCTTAAAACTAAGACATTAAAGTTTAACTACGAATGTACTATATTTATATTTAAGACCTTTTGTCTTCCCAACAACGCGAGGTGTCGGTCACGGTTCCATAGCACTTATTAATATATACCTTAAAACTAAGAATTTAAAGTTTAATTACGAATGTACTATATTTTATTCTTAGTTGTCTTAAGAAGAACGGTGTCGCGCGTTTTCACATTTTTACCCCCTACCAAAAAATGCTCAACGCGCCTAAAGTTTTCACTTCAAAAAGGGATAGAAGCAGACGTTACTTTGCGAAAGTCTATTATAATCAAGAAATCCGCCAAAGTATTTACAATCGTCCATTGTCGAGTTAACATCTTCTGAGAATGCTCCGGTGTCAGAGTGAAACGTGAGTTGAGAATAATTTGACGTCGCGTCGCGTCGTATCGGGTCGCGGTGTCGCGTTTGACGCTCACGTAGGACAACGGGTTACGGTTTATGAAATTTTTCTTTGTTTTTGATAGATAAATAAATAAATTTTAGAAGATTTAATTAAAGAAGTTTTATTTATGGTTGTAACGGAACCTCGACTCCGCCTCCGTAAGTGCGGAACTTCCGCCGTTTTTTTGCGGAGTTGTAACGGAGGTTTATTTACGTTGACTTACAATGCGAGAGGTACAAATCGATGCAGGTGACGTCAGTTACACCATTACAACAAGCAACAAGGTAACTGTTCTTAGAATAATCCTCAAAAAAAGAACAAATGTGGGAATCCCAAATTTGTTTTTTTCCATTCTCTCGCATCCTTAACCACAGAAAATGGACGACGTGATGGAAAAAAATCCACCTCCGCCTCCGCTTACCTCCGCAACCGCGGAGGCAAAGCACCTCCGCATCCGCCTCTGCTTCCACTAAGAACGCCTCCGTTACAACCCTAGAATTATTAATTGTGTATGGCCACGAAACGAGTCGAACCTGTGCCAATTCCAAGGGTCCCTGGTTAACAGTAGTGCCGATACACCCTTGAAGAACCATTTGTAGCATCTTAGGATCTGGCGGTTCCTGACTTGTCGCTGCGGCCAGCTCGTGGATCTGAAAAATATTTTATATCATTCAGTGAAAATTATTTTATATCATTCAGTGAAATTTATTTTATATCATTCAGTGAAAATTATTTAATATCATTCAGTGAACATTATTTTATGTCATTCAGTGAAAATTATTTAATATCATTCAAAGAAAATTATTTAATATCATTCAGTGAAAAGAAGTTAATATCATTCAGTGAAAATTATCTTACATCATTCCGTGAAAATTATTTTATATCATTCAATGAAAATTATTAAAATTAGGAATGAATTTGAATTGTCGACTTAAATCTTGATTGAAAGTATCTGCAGCGTCCGCGCTGTATCAATAAAAAGTAAAACTGATAATTAATGAATTATTCACGCGAGAATAATGCAATGAAATGAATACGTCAAACCTTCTTCTGTATGTCTTCGATGGCTACTTCGATGGGTGTCAGTATTATTTGTGTTCGCTGCACTACCTGGGGATAAAATCAAAGAAACATTTTACCGCAGCACGTATATATATATATAAATATATATATATATATATATTCATCCTGTCCATTCTTGCCCTGTGTGAGTATCCATTTAACGAAAATGTTCGCACAGGTGTATATTGCAACCTGAAGATGGTAAAGAATGGAGTACGAGATTTCATACGATACTTTCATATCGAAATATCAATATCCCACGGTATTAAAATACCTTATATCACTGCAGCTACAATCCACAAGCCATCCATTACCAGCCTTAACAATAGTGCATTGTCGAGTCAACATCTCCTGAAGATGCTCCGGTGTCGGAGAGAAACGTACATTGAGAATAATTTGGAAGATTTGTGTAGTGTGGTGAATATCGCAAGCTACAAGTGCAAGATACACACTGTACCACATAGATTTACCTACTGTGGCGGATTAAAGAGAAATAAACTTCTGGGTCTTTCATGGCCAAAATGGGACCTAATTTTTATGCCTGTTTAGTTTTGTTTTTGTTTTATTTTTCAGTACCTGGATAGACCGAGCTTTGCTCGGTATACTTTTTTGGTAAATCGTGTTTTTTAGAAATAATATTCAAATACTGATGAAATATGAATAATTTTTTTCGATCTTACGATCGACAAAATAATAAAAAGATATAAACTGGTTACTTAAATAAAAAATCACGAGTGCAATTGGGCTCCCAATAATAGATTTTCTCAAAAATCGCCCGATTTCTCACCTGAGCTATTATAACTTTGTAGGTGATGGCGAAATTTACCTTCGTATTCTAATGATTTTGGAGCAGTTTTTCATTGCCTGAAAACACGGATAAAACGACATTTTATAAAAATGAATCCTAGCTAGATAGATTTATCGTCCCCGAAACCCCCTGCATATTAAATTTCATGAAAATCGTTTGAGCCGTTTCCGAGATTCATATTATATATATGTCACCGTAAGATTGTAAAAACCGTTAGATTATAATCTAACTCGCGAAATTGTACTCTGTCGACAGATTGTGAACCGTTCAATGTTCTGAGTGTCAATTTTTGAAATATTCATTGTATTTACGTTTTCTTGTGTCTTTCTTGTAGTTTAGGTTAGGGTTCGACATAAACAATCAGGTATTATAACGCTATACTAGCGGCCACGCTCACCCTTACCTCAGGGCCTCAGCTGAACAAGTGCAGTATAATAGGCCTATTAGAGTGGACCATGGGTGAGATTTGATGTGTATTAGGCCTAATACACTGCACGTTTCACAGGGACCCTTACACTTGAATCAGTGTAGTGTAATAAGATTTAGGAAGAAAGGGTTCTTATTGCTGTGTAATAAGCGACGCTCTAACTAGCGGCCATGGCCACCCTTACCACAGGGCCCTATACAAAGTGCAGTGTAATAGGCCTATTAGAGTGGACAATGGGTGAGATTTGATGTATACCTGTATCCTAGTCTTGACGTAGGGGAAGTGGTGCGCAGTGGTGAGCAGAGTCTTGCACTTGCACTGCTCGCCCAGCTGTCCGTGCGCGCGCCCGCCCGCCGTGAACGGGGTCGCGTACATGAACCGCTCTGTTACAACAATGACACTAATTATCGCCCATAAACAAATTATCGCCCATTTTCGCGTACATAAACCGCTCTGTTACAAAAATCAAACTTATTATAGAAAGATGGAAAAGGAATATTTAAATCATTTTTTTTCTAATTAAAAAAAAAATTAAATATATATTTTCTAATAAAAATTATATATATATATATATAAAAACCAAGGCATCAAAGTTAAATTACGAATGTACTATATTTATATTTATGACTCCGCCCGCCGTGAACGGGGTCGCGTACATGAAACGCTCTGTTACAAAAATTAAATCAATTATTATAGAAAGAAAGAAAACTAAGCTATACTGTAAGAATAAGAATAATATTTATTTTCATAAATGATTGACATGATTAAATAACGGTTCCTACCCTCTACGCTAGGATAACCTGTATTGCAGAGGGTAGTTCTTTCCAGTGATACATGTGAAAATATAACTAAAAACCAATTACTTATTTACGTGTGGAAAACTGAGCGTATCTGCGTGTGTATGTGTGTCTGTTTGTGCGTGTTTGTGCGTGTGTGTGTGTGTGTATGTAAGTGCATGTGTAAGTGCGCGCAATGCTATTTTGTTATTTTAAAATATTTTCAGTTGCATCGTAGCCCTTAGGTGCTAGCCAGCTTCTAAGAGATTTAGCCAGGTTAAATTTATTAATTTCTTCTTCGAGTATTTCTTCCTTCTGAGTTTGATTTAAAATTTCATTGAAATACCGTTTTTTGTTAGTTTTTTTAATCGCGTATCTTTCTGGAGTTGATGACTGAATTATGCCTGACTTAGCCCCAACGGAGATTGCCAGGGCACTCGAAATGCGAAGAAATGGTCAAACCTACAGAGTGATATCCAGAGATCTTCGTTAACCAGTTTCAACGATCCATCGCAGTATCCAACGGTTCAGGGAGACCGGTACTTATGTGATAAGAGCAGGACAAGGCAGAAAAAGACGCACTTCGAGTGGGGATGATCGTTTCATTCGGCTTCGTGTACGTAGGAACCCCCGTTTGACGGCCGTCCAAGCCCGACATGAGTTAGAAGCAGTGCGGGGTGTAACCGTAAGTGAGCGTACGGTACGAAGAAGGCTCGAAGAAGCTGGTTTGGGTTCATTTGTGTCCGCCAAGGCTCCAAGGCTTGAGGTAAATCATCGTAGAAACAGGTTAACTTTTGCTCAGGAACATCGACTTTGGAACGCGGACCAATGGAGTAAGGTATTGTTTAGTGATGAGTGCAGAATTCTCTTAAATCAAATTGACGGCAGGCAAAGAATATACAGACGCAAAGGAGAACGTTACATTTAGACAAATTTTGAAACTACAGTTGCATATGGTGGTGGATCAATAATGGTTTGGGCGGGCATTTGTTTGGGAGTTCGCACAGACTTGGTAGTGATTGACAGAGGGAGTCTGACTGCAGACCGCTATATCAGAGAAGTTTTAGAAGAAAAGGTCGTACCGTTTGCCCCATATATTGGTGAAGATTTTGTTTTTATGCAGGATAATGCTCGGCCGCATACCGCTCGGGTAACTCAAGCTTATCTTAATGTATTAGTATCACTGTTATGGAGTGGCCGGCGAGATCACCGGATATGAACCCAATAGAGCACGTTTGGGACTTGCTGAAAAGAAAAGTTAAGTCCAGGATTCCAGCTCCTGCCAACGTGGGAGAACTGCGAATCGCCGTAGTTGAGGAATGGCGGAGACTATGCCAGGAGACCATCGATAACATCATTCTCAGTATGCCTAGACGGGTAGAAACTTTAATAAGAGCACGTGGAGGAAATACGCGATATTAATCGCCATTTTTCTAATTTAATTAATTGTTATTTTAATATTAAATTTCACTTTTCCCGGTTACATGAAAAGTTCAAAAATGTACAATTTTTCACAAATAGCCTTTACTCGCAAAATCTGTTCTTAATGTGATCTCATTTTAAGAAAAAGAAATGAAACTTGAAATAACAAAAGAAGTGTAGTAAGTAGATTTTAAAATAAAACCATATTTTTTTAATTATGGACCTTTTTTTTATGTTCCGCTAAATATGCCGGCGAGTTTATATACTATACTATAATTACTATATACTATAATATTATGAATGCGAAAGTTTGGATGGATGTATGGATGTTTGTTACTCAATCACGCCGGAAGGGCTCTGGCACAGAGATAGATTATAGTCTGGAATAGCACATAGGCTACTTTTTATCACGGAAAATTAAAGAGTTCCCGCGGGAACCGAAAAACCTCAAACCACGCAGATGAAGTCGCGTGTAGTATTTAAAAATATATTTTTCTTATTAAAAAAAAATTATATATATATATTAGCCCTAAAACCAAGGCATCAAAGTTTAATTACGAATGTACTATATTTATGACCTTTTGTCTTCGTAACAAAGAGAGGTGTCGGTCACGGCTACACAGCACTTATTAAAATACTCTTAAACCTTAAAACTAAGGCATTAAAGTTTAATTAAGAATGTACTATATTTTACTTAAGAATTTTTGTCTTAAGAAGAATGGTGTTGGTCTCGCGTATTCACACATTTTTACCCCCTACCAAAAAGTGCTCAACGCGCCTAAAGAAACCAAGGCATCAAAATTCACTTCAAAAATCTTTATTTGAGCACTCTTGCATGTTACTTTAGAAATTAAAATTAAACTTAAATAAAACACTTAGATACATGCGATATCAACACTGTATTGTACGGGTGGTCCATTTCTACGCAGTGAGTCAGTCATCGGGACGCTGAGCTAAGTTCCCGACGCCCTGTTTCTGCCAACACTCTTTCTTTCTGTATGTGTTCGAAAACCATCGAAATTGAAAAAAAAATACTTGTACAGCAGTGCATCATACAGGTAAGCCAATGTTGTTGGGACTCCGGGCCTCTCAGATACGAAGCCACTATAAAGGCGCACATCTGAGGTACCAGGCGCCCTAAGGCTGATTTTCAGTGGCCGCCTTTTTGCAAACGTCACTAGCATAGAAGTATATAATATAAACTATTAAAGGCAGATTAATAAAGGTGGAAATAAAAGTAAATTATCGCCCATTTTCGCGTACGTGAACTGCTCTGTTACAAAATGAAATAAAAAAAATATCGCCCATTTTTGCGTACATGAACCGCTTTGTTACAAAAAGATAAAAATATAATTGGAAATACTAAATAAAATTGGAGTTTACCTCCTTTAGAATCGATTATCATACAATAGCGGGGTGTAAAAATGTACGGGGAGTAAAATCAAACTTTCTCCGTTACGTTATTGGCTTACCCTTAAAATAGCGCTCGCAACAAAAATGAGTGCTATCTGGTTGAACAAGTAACTATTTTTGATTATTAGGTAAAAACGCTCACTGATGTTATAGTTGCGTTCGAAGTGAGTGATCCTGGTGCGTAGCTCGTGCGGCTCGAAGTACGGCTCCACGTATGTGATCTGTATGTACGCTTTGTCCGGGTCTAGCGCGCTGATGTCCACCACGTTGGAGTCTTTAATGATCACCACGTTTTCCGCGCCAAAACGCTGCCCGTAGAAATTCTACAGGGAGAAATGACTTTTCAGGCGAGGAAATCTTTTGAATTGAATTCCAAAAGAACTTAGATTTGCCGTTACACAAATTTACAAAAAGCGGTAAAGGAACACTTGTTGAGTCGAGGCTATTATACAATTATTGACGAGTTTCTTAATGACAAAGTTTTATGGAAGCAATCGACTTTAGGTCCAAAGCCCTACAGCATAGTATAATAACTTTAACTACTGTATATTAAATTATTATCTTGTTTAAAAAAAGCAACTGTTGAGTTTCTTAATGGCACTTCTCAGTAAAACCTGCTTACCGAACGCGTAAAAAGGCGTGTTTTTTCGTTCCTGGTCTAGAGGCCCAATGGGGTCTACCGCGTTTAAATTCACCGCCAGAGGCGCTAGTGTATAGAGTGAATTCTCCGAAATGTCAAATAGGTATTATCACTGGGCCTTTATCGCGGGTCTAATTATTTCATTAATGTATTTAGTAATACCGGATTAATTAATGAAGATTTTAGATACGTGTCAATGAATGTCAGTGCTCTGCGCTTTGAAAGCGGAGCTAAGAAAAAAAAGTGCAAAATTAAGCGGATTGAAAGAAGAAGAATTCAGAAGTTGGAACATTATATCCCTGGTTCCTGTGTGCTTACTATTTAAAAAAGTATTTTTTGTCAAAAGTATGCTTGTTTATCGAATTTACAGCTATACTACGGGCCTTACTCGCCAGTGGCGCCAACTAGTGAGCATAAAAACGGTAGCCCTCATTGTCTAAGCAAATCGTAATCATTTGACATCTCGAAACGTATTACTCAAATTGTTTGAGGAGTTCATACATGCTTTTTGATGTGCAGGCATCTATGAACTCTTAAACAGGTCGAATTATCCAGTTGACAAACGATTACGATTATGCTCCCCCCGATTATGCTTACACAATCCGGGGACAGATCTCCCAGCCGTGGGTTGATTCATGATTGATCTGACTGACAAATCGAGGACTAACGTGTAGTAAATAAAAAAAAATTGGCAGTCATAGGGACTGATAGAAGGGAAAACGAATATTTAATTTTATATTTATTTAATTTTTTCTAAAATAAAAATAAATAAAATATAAGCATTAACACTAAGGCACTAAAGTTTAATTTCGAATGTAGTATATTTATATTTAAGACCTTTTGTCTTCGTAACAAGGCGAGCATGTCGCTGTTCGCGCGCATGTCGGTCACGCGAATCCACATTTTTACCCCCTACCAAAAAGTGCTCAACGTGGCTAAAGAAGTTTTCACTTCAAAAAAAAAAGAAAACTCTAGTCCTATAAACCACTTAAGGTGCCATCGGAGGTTGAAATGCCCATACAAACGTTATACCAAAATAATTTTTAATTCGAGAATATTTCCACCATATTATGCGATTATTAAAGATTGATCTTGTATTTATCTAGGTCCATGGATAATTATGTTTTCAAAATACTTTCCCAAAATTAAATGTAAGCGCATTGCGTTTTGCATGTTTTTACGACATAAATGACATGTTTTCTCCTTATTTGTTTCATATTAAAACCAACGATATCTTACGTACTAATTGATCAGGAACATAGCCTATATTGTCAAGTTACAGAATAACAACACGAAGTAAAAAACAACAAGTTTTCATTCATCATTTTTGGTACTTACGGAACAAAACTAAATGTATAACAAATTCTGTACGCTCATATTGCTATCGCGCTTGCACGCGATCATGTGTCATCAGCCAAATAGAGATAGCAATATACCGGCAAATTTATATGTACGGGTTGAATAGAAATTGCGAGCGGTAATCGCCGGCCTCTTAAGTCAGAATATTTCCTTACACCCACCTCAAGCCTGCTGAAGATCTCGGGCAGTTTGGTGAGCGCGTGCTCCTTGTATACAAACTCCTCGCCGTCCAGGTCGCCAAACCTGGCGCCATAGAACGACACGCGGAAGTATGTGCCGAATATGCGCTTGCCCGACAATTGCTCTACACGGGTGAAAGCCTCGTTTAGTTTGCTGCGACAAAAAAAATTTGGGTAAAAAAGTAGTATACATGGAATTCAAATTCAAATGTTTTTTTATTCAAATAAACTGGTTCTACCACTGGTTCGGAATGCCATTCCTATGGTGGTGGTTGGTGGTGGAATGGTGCGGCTACGCCCCGCCAAAAATTACTCTTCATTGTCTTTATCCTGGCAGGGTCGCCGTGTAAGGTGCGATATTGGAGAGTTGAATTAAACACGAGTGATGGAGCAATACTGACTATATTGTAATAAAAGCATGCCTTAAATATTATAATACTCTAAGACTCTCATAGCACATTAAATAATTAAAAAAACATTTTGTTAATATACATAGAGCAAAATCCTGACTAAAATGTGACCAAAGAAAAATAACAACCGAAACTCCTATCTGAATATATAAAAATAAAAAAGCTCATGACTCACTAACTGACTCACTCATCAACGCCCAGCCCAAGCCTTAGGACCCACAAAGCTGAAAAGCACTGAGGTTCTCTTTATAATGTAGACAAGGAATAAAAAGGGCTTTGTCAGCATTAGAAGATTAGATTGATTAGACATTACAACATACAAGATCACTAGTAATTGCAAAAGGGACCGAAATGGTGTGGGCGAATTTAAAGTGGAACTATTGATCAAAAGTATGGAGAAGAGGAAACAAAAGTATTTTTTGGCAAAGCGTGTTTCAACCTCATCATTGCTTGCCATAATAAGCGTGATTGTGGTCAAGCGTAAGAATCTCTTCTTTACAAATAAAAATAATGCTGTTCATATTGGTTAAGCGATCATCACTTGAGAACTGTTGGGCCAATTTGGTTATTTTTTATAAAAACTGACGCTATTCATCGGGTCGTTCACTAGATATCACCTCTTAAAGACTTGATAAACTTACAAACTATAAATAATTATTAGCAATTATTATGTTGTCACGTTGATTGCTAATAAATATTATGAAGGCGTAAGAATAGGACTGTGCGTTTACATAGTACTGCGCATACTGTCATACTGTACAAGAATCAGCATTCCTGGCTATAGTTACCAAAAGTGCAGCTATCTCCTATAATACTACAGGACGTTTGTCGGGTCTGCTAGTCTTGTTATTACAAGATATTAAGATTTGACTTATTTTATTAATCTTTAAAAATCATTTTTAAAACAAACAAATTTTCAAAACAAAATCGTCCGCCATGTTGAATTTAGTGTGACGTCATTTTATTTATCGTATTCTTCTCTTAATTGATACCTACATCATGGGGATGCGTAAAAAATAACTATCATCCATCGATGGGTGACCGCTATATTGGATTAAGAATGACATCACTTAGCTAACCATGCATCATCCAAATTTCAGAACAATCGGTTGCAAGAGTTGCAAGATTTGACCACAAACAGTGCAAGTTAAATAGAAGCTTGTAATAGATGCATACCCGTGTATATTGGCCAGCTTCTTGTAGTCGCGGTTGTCTTCAGCGATGGGTATGAGCACTTTGTACACCTCGTTCACAGTCTCGTACATGCCGGCCGTCATCAGCTCGCCCGCCGCGTGCTCCAGTAACGCCTGATTGTAATACATTTTAAGTTTTATCCAAATACGGCCAAGCCAAAAAATAGCATAATTGAAATAGATTTTTGTTTTTTGCAAGTGTTAATTTATTATTACTATTCTAATTCATTATATTTTTAATAAAATCTCCGTATTTTACTCTATCCATGAAAAACTGTACAACACTACACCCAAAATGAACTTTCTCCTTTCATCCAGATCCGTTCAGCCGATCTAGCGTGATTGAGTAAGGACCATACATCCATCTAAACTTTCGCTTTTTTAAAATTTATATAGTACAGGATGCAGCGGGTCTGCGCAGCTCTCGTTCAGATTGTTACTAGATGATGCCCGCGACTTTGTCTTTTGCATAAGTTTTTTGATTCCTAGGGAACTCCTTAATTTTCTTCGTCCACTTCGTTAGCGGTGAGGTGGTGGTGCAGCTCTCGTCCAGCGCGTTGTGCGTCACGCGCCGCGCGCAGCTGCTCCGCCACTAGCGCGGCGCCGTGTAGCATCAGTGTATGTATGTGACCTGCAGCTCGTTGGCGGTGAGGTGGTGGTGCAGCTCTCGTCCAGCGCGTTGTGCGTCACGCGCCGCGCGCAGCTGCTCCGCCACTAGCGCGGCGCCCTGTAGCATCAGTGTATGTATGTGACCTGCAGCTCGTTGGCGGTGAGGTGGTGGTGCAGCTCTCGTCCAGCGCGTTGTGCGTCACGCGCCGCGCGCAGCTGCTCCGCCACTAGCGCGGCGCCGTGTAGCATCAGTGTATGTATGTGACCTGCAGCTCGTTGGCGGTGAGGTGGTGGTGCAGCTCTCGTCCAGCGCGTTGTGCGTCACGCGCCGCGCGCAGCTGCTCCGCCACTAGCGCGACGCCGTGTAGCATCAGTGTATGTATGTGACCTGCAGCTCGTTGGCGGTGAGGTGGTGGTGCAGCTCTCGTCCAGCGCGTTGTGCGTCACGCGCCGCGCGCAGCTGCTCCGCCACTAGCGCGGCGCCGTGTAGCATCAGTGTATGTATGTGACCTGCAGCTCGTTGGCGGTGAGGTGGTGGTGCAGCTCTCGTCCAGCGCGTTGTGCGTCACGCGCCGCGCGCAGCTGCTCCGCCACTAGCGCGGCGCCCTGTAGCATCAGTGTATGTATGTGACCTGCAGCTCGTTGGCGGTGAGGTGGTGGTGCAGCTCTCGTCCAGCGCGTTGTGCGTCACGCGCCGCGCGCAGCTGCTCCGCCACTAGCGCGGCGCCGTGTAGCATCAGTGTATGTATGTGACCTGCAGCTCGTTGGCGGTGAGGTGGTGGTGCAGCTCTCGTCCAGCGCGTTGTGCGTCACGCGCCGCGCGCAGCTGCTCCGCCACTAGCGCGGCGCCATGTAGCATCAGTGTATGTATGTGACCTGCAGCTCGTTGGCGGTGAGGTGGTGGTGCAGCTCTCGTCCAGCGCGTTGTGCGTCACGCACCGCGCGCAGCTGCTCCGCCACTAGCGCGGCGCCGTGTAGCATCAGTGTATGTATGTGACCTGCAGCTCGTTGGCGGTGAGGTGGTGGTGCAGCTCTCGTCCAGCGCGTTGTGCGTCACGCGCCGCGCGCAGCTGCTCCGCCACTAGCGCGGCGCCGTGTAGCATCAGTGTATGTATGTGACCTGCAGCTCGTTGGCGGTGAGGTGGTGGTGCAGCGGGTCCGCGCAGCTCTCGTCCAGCGCGTTGTGCGTCACGCGCCGCGCGCAGCTGCTCCGCCACTAGCGCGGCGCCCTGTAGCATCAGTGTATGTATGTGACCTGCAGCTCGTTGGCGGTGAGGTGGTGGTGCAGCTCTCGTCCAGCGCGTTGTGCGTCACGCGCCGCGCGCAGCTGCTCCGCCACTAGCGCGGCGCCGTGTAGCATCAGTGTATGTATGTGACCTGCAGCTCGTTGGCGGTGAGGTGGTGGTGCAGCTCTCGTCCAGCGCGTTGTGCGTCACGCGCCGCGCGCAGCTGCTCCGCCACTAGCGCGACGCCGTGTAGCATCAGTGTATGTATGTGACCTGCAGCTCGTTGGCGGTGAGGTGGTGGTGCAGCTCTCGTCCAGCGCGTTGTGCGTCACGCGCCGCGCGCAGCTGCTCCGCCACTAGCGCGACGCCGTGTAGCATCAGTGTATGTATGTGACCTGCAGCTCGTTGGCGGTGAGGTGGTGGTGCAGCTCTCGTCCAGCGCGTTGTGCGTCACGCGCCGCGCGCAGCTGCTCCGCCACTAGCGCGGCGCCGTGTAGCATCAGTGTATGTATGTGACCTGCAGCTCGTTGGCGGTGAGGTGGTGGTGCAGCTCTCGTCCAGCGCGTTGTGCGTCACGCGCCGCGCGCAGCTGCTCCGCCACTAGCGCGGCGCCGTGTAGCATCAGTGTATGTATGTGACCTGCAGCTCGTTGGCGGTGAGGTGGTGGTGCAGCTCTCGTCCAGCGCGTTGTGCGTCACGCGCCGCGCGCAGCTGCTCCGCCACTAGCGCGACGCCGTGTAGCATCAGTGTATGTATGTGACCTGCAGCTCGTTGGCGGTGAGGTGGTGGTGCAGCTCTCGTCCAGCGCGTTGTGCGTCACGCGCCGCGCGCAGCTGCTCCGCCACTAGCGCGGCGCCATGTAGCATCAGTGTATGTATGTGACCTGCAGCTCGTTGGCGGTGAGGTGGTGGTGCAGCTCTCGTCCAGCGCGTTGTGCGTCACGCACCGCGCGCAGCTGCTCCGCCACTAGCGCGGCGCCGTGTAGCATCAGTGTATGTATGTGACCTGCAGCTCGTTGGCGGTGAGGTGGTGGTGCAGCTCTCGTCCAGCGCGTTGTGCGTCACGCGCCGCGCGCAGCTGCTCCGCCACTAGCGCGACGCCGTGTAGCATCAGTGTATGTATGTGACCTGCAGCTCGTTGGCGGTGAGGTGGTGGTGCAGCTCTCGTCCAGCGCGTTGTGCGTCACGCGCCGCGCGCAGCTGCTCCGCCACTAGCGCGGCGCCGTGTAGCATCAGTGTATGTATGTGACCTGCAGCTCGTTGGCGGTGAGGTGGTGGTGCAGCTCTCGTCCAGCGCGTTGTGCGTCACGCGCCGCGCGCAGCTGCTCCGCCACTAGCGCGACGCCGTGTAGCATCAGTGTATGTATGTGACCTGCAGCTCGTTGGCGGTGAGGTGGTGGTGCAGCTCTCGTCCAGCGCGTTGTGCGTCACGCGCCGCGCGCAGCTGCTCCGCCACTAGCGCGGCGCCATGTAGCATCAGTGTATGTATGTGACCTGCAGCTCGTTGGCGGTGAGGTGGTGGTGCAGCTCTCGTCCAGCGCGTTGTGCGTCACGCACCGCGCGCAGCTGCTCCGCCACTAGCGCGGCGCCGTGTAGCATCAGTGTATGTATGTGACCTGCAGCTCGTTGGCGGTGAGGTGGTGGTGCAGCTCTCGTCCAGCGCGTTGTGCGTCACGCGCCGCGCGCAGCTGCTCCGCCACTAGCGCGACGCCGTGTAGCATCAGTGTATGTATGTGACCTGCAGCTCGTTGGCGGTGAGGTGGTGGTGCAGCTCTCGTCCAGCGCGTTGTGCGTCACGCGCCGCGCGCAGCTGCTCCGCCACTAGCGCGGCGCCGTGTAGCATCAGTGTATGTATGTGACCTGCAGCTCGTTGGCGGTGAGGTGGTGGTGCAGCTCTCGTCCAGCGCGTTGTGCGTCACGCGCCGCGCGCAGCTGCTCCGCCACTAGCGCGACGCCGTGTAGCATCAGTGTATGTATGTGACCTGCAGCTCGTTGGCGGTGAGGTGGTGGTGCAGCTCTCGTCCAGCGCGTTGTGCGTCACGCGCCGCGCGCAGCTGCTCCGCCACTAGCGCGGCGCCGTGTAGCATCAGTGTATGTATGTGACCTGCAGCTCGTTGGCGGTGAGGTGGTGGTGCAGCTCTCGTCCAGCGCGTTGTGCGTCACGCGCCGCGCGCAGCTGCTCCGCCACTAGCGCGGCGCCGTGTAGCATCAGTGTATGTATGTGACCTGCAGCTCGTTGGCGGTGAGGTGGTGGTGCAGCTCTCGTCCAGCGCGTTGTGCGTCACGCGCCGCGCGCAGCTGCTCCGCCACTAGCGCGGCGCCGTGTAGCATCAGTGTATGTATGTGACCTGCAGCTCGTTGGCGGTGAGGTGGTGGTGCAGCGGGTCCGCGCAGCTTTCGTCCAGCGCGTTGTGCGTCACGCGCTGCAGCAGCGCGGCGCCGCGACCGCCGGTGCGCAATTGCTCCGCCACTAACGCAGCGCCGTGCACTAGGCACATGCCCGCTTCCAGGTGGTTCGACCGCTGGAATTTTGAAGTGAAAACTTCTTTAGGCGCATTGAGCACTTTTTGGTAGGGGGTAAAAATGTGGAAACGCTAGACCGACACCGTTCTTCTTAAGACAAAATGCCTTAAGTTTAAATATTATATTCGTAATTAAACTTTAATGCCTTAGTTTTAAGGTTTATATTTGAAAAAAAATTATAATATTTTTTTATTATACTATATATTTAAATATTCGTTTTCACTTCTATCGGCAGTCCCTATGACTGCTAATATTTTTTTTTATTGAGGCCCTAACATTTTACAAAATATAACATTAAAATAGCATGAAAAACATATACACCAGCGAAGAAGTCACAGGAAAAAAGCAGTACTGAGTTATGCACTGTTCAAACGCTAGCCTCCAAAATAACGCAATAGTGTCCGACTGAACATCCTGGTATCCGCGTGCTATGCGGTGCATCAGGTCTAGCATTGTGAGCTCCTACCTCCATATGCTTCTGCGCCATATTGCTGAGCCACGTAAGCCGCAGGTCAGGACTGTGCTGGTATCCGCGCGCTATGCGGTGCATCAGGTCGAGCAGCATTTCCGGGTCCTCCTGGAACTCCTTCATCTTGACCGTGTCGCTCAGGATCATATGCAGGTTGAACACCAAGTCTTTCACCTGGAGGGAGACATTCAGACTATTAGGCTACGTTCGCACTGAGACTATTTTCACACTAATTTTCTTCACAATTCTGTAGCACTAGAAATCATACGGGGGTGTAAGCATATTGTGAATAAAATTTGCGAATCATCGCTGGTTTGATACAAATTAGGTAGTAGTTGAAACCTTTACGCGAACGAAATATAAATCGCGAAAATATTTTTGTAAGTTTGTAAAGGTCTTCCTTGATTTTGTCAAATTCCATAATTCTAGGTCATCGGGAAGTACCCTATAGGCTTTGATTCATTTGCGAGTATTGGATAGAATCAGGCGTTACTTTGCGGAAGTTCATGATTTAGCAAGAAAAATTTTGCTAAATCATTGGTGAGTGTCAAAATATGTGGCATAAACGCCCGTATGATTGCGTGGACTTAGAAGCTTGAATTTTTTTACAGCTGCAAGGGACTGTAGACTTTAGTATTTAACTCCTTACTCCACGCGTTCCCGAGAAACAGAGGTTGACAGATAGACGGACGGACAACGAAGTGATCCGATAACAACGACCTCAATTTACATAGACAGGCTGTCAAACAAAGAATATGGACCTATTTACTAACGCCTAGTCTGAAAAGCGAGACAGCGCTATGGTGGGGACAAGGACAGGCTTATACAGGTGACGGGCATGCCCTACAAGTCGGACGCCCAACTTTTTTCTATGAAAGGACCCATCTAGTACCAACATATATATATATATATATATATATATATATATATATATATCGATGTCCGATAAGGGTTCCATTTTTCCTCTCGAGAATCGGAACCTTAAAAAAGGGAAATGGAAGGGAACCTTTCGAGAGATTCCTACTAAAATAAAATATTTCTGAAAATGTGTCCAAACCTCCGACGACCTCCGTGGCGCAGGGTGTAGCGCTGTTGTCTTAACGAGCGTAGGTCCCAGGTTCGATACCCGGCAGGGTGAATTTGGGAATTTATAATTTCTGAATTTTCCCTGGTCTGGCCTGGTGGGAGGCTTCGGCCGTGGCTAGTTACCACCCTACCAGCAAAACCGTGCCGCCAAGCGATTTAGCGTTCCGGTACGATGCCGTGTAGAAACCGAATAGGGGTATGGGTTTAATATAACTGCTGTGCCTTTAAGAGGTTAGCCCGCTACCATCTTAGACTGTATCATCACTTACCATCAGGTGAGATCGCAGTCAAGGGCTAACTTGTAGCGGATAAAAAAAAGAAAACATGACCTGTTCAGGGAAGTTCGTGTCCTGCAGATCCTGGTCGTGCTCAGCGTACATCAGCACAGTCTTGAGCGCGCGCCGCAAAGACTCCTCGCTGAACGTGGTGGACGTGCCCACCAGGGATGACAGCGACATTGTCACTTGCATCTTTACGCGACTGAAGTTCTGCAAACACGATGAAAATTGAAGGAGTATGGTTTGTCTAAAGGGTAAAACACACAGGGAACGGGCGCGGGTCGGGCGTGGGCGTGCGGGGCAGGTTGAATTATTTGTATTTATATTGACGGCATCACACATAACGCGACCGTGGGTCGGGTGACGCTGTGTGATATCGTCCATATAAATACATATGGTTTCCTGTACGTATGGTACGCGCCCGTTCCCCGTGTGTTTTGCGGTTAATTTAGGATGATAATTTTGGCAGATGAGGGGTTTAGAGCAATAGATTCTTTTTTAATTGCGAGATAGGCTTACGCTTGACGACAATCATGCTTATTGCAAAACAATGATGTCTAGGTTGGAACGTGCTAGCCTAGAATATGCCTATTCACTCTTGACTTGAAGGTACCTAAGTTATACGAAACACGTGCGCTGGGAGGGTGTTTCACACACCGTGAATGTCGCAAGCTGCAAGTGCAAGATACACACTGTACCACATAGACTTGTCTACTTTGATGGATTATAGCAAATTAAACCTAGTTCCTTCATTACTTTGACTTTAGTATGTATAGTCCGCACGCGAGCTCTGAGGAATCGGAGGCTGAGGTAGCGGGAGGGTGCGCACCGAGCCCGACCGTCGCTTCATACTCCGCACACTCCCAATACTAGTGCCGACTGTGACGCGGGAGTACGATTTACTGAGTCCTGTATTTAATTTTGCAATAGTATTAAATTGCACTATAAGGAGTACCAAACTAACTTCTTTCTGTGTGCAAATAGCTGTTTAATTTTTAAATTCCTTAAAGTACTTATTATTCTGTTTGCGACAGTGATATGAGGCCGGCGATCGCCGCTAGTAATTTCTATTCAACCCGCAAATATAAATTTGCCGGTATATTGCTATCTCTATTTGGTTGATGACACATGATCGCGTGCAAGCGCGATAGGAATATGAGCGTACAGAATTTGTCATACATTTAGTCTTGTTCCGAAAATACCAAAAGTTATGAATGAAAACTTTTTGTGTTTTTAACTTCGTGTTGTTATTCTGTAACTTGACAATATAGGCTATGTTCCTGATTAATTAGTACGTAAGATATCATTAGTTTTAATATGAAACAAATAAGGAGAAAACATGTCATTATGTCGCAAAACGTGCAAAACGCAATGCGCTTACATTTAATTTTGGGAAAGTATTTTGAAAATATAATTATTCAGGAACCTAGACAAATACATGTTCTATCTTAATAATCGCATAATATGGTGGAAATATTCTCGAATTACAAATTATTTTGGTATTACGTTTGTATGGGCAATTCACCCTCCGCTAGCAGCTTAATTAGATTTTACTTTCATTTTGTACAGTTCATTGTAATTAAATTTTATAATACAATGTTTTTTCTTCCATAATGTACGTAATATCTATATAGAATTATTATTTCATAATTGATTCAATCAGATGCTAAAAATGTGTTAGAATCGATAACGTAATATCGACTAAATCACAACTCTATCTCATTACGTCAACATTCCTTAAGCTTCCTCGGAGTTCGCGCGCACTGTATGTGTACTCACGTTGCCGAGATGGTAGTGGTGTCGCATGAGCGCGTAGAGCGCGGCGGCGGCGTGCGCGCGCGTCGTGCCGCACAGCGCGCCGCAGTGCCGCAGCAGCACGCGGCACGTGCCTCCTCCGAGCACCGCGACCAGCCCAGCTAGTACTCACGTTGCCGAGATGGTAGTGGTGTCGCATGAGCGCGTAGAGCGCGGCGGCGGCGTGCGCGCGCGTCGTGCCGCACAGCGCGCCGCAGTGCCGCAGCAGCACGCGGCACGTGCCTCCTCCGAGCACCGCGACCAGCCCAGCTAGTACTCACGTTGCCGAGATGGTAGTGGTGTCGCATGAGCGCGTAGAGCGCGGCGGCGGCGTGCGCGCGCGTCGTGCCGCACAGCGCGCCGCAGTGCCGCAGCAGCACGCGGCACGTGCCCGGCCCGCCCTCCTCCGAGCACCACGACCAGCCGAGCTGCGGGGATTAAGTAATACTATGAGATATTACTCGCGTTACTATGATCAAATAATGTAAGGCGCGGCGATATATTATACGAGTCGTGGCGACGGTGCGGCGTGGGCGCGGCGCCGGTGTAGCCTTGAAAATATGAAAGCGGTGTCCCCGCCTCGCCGCCTCTGTATACCTGGCGTCCCATCGCTTACCTTCAATATCAACGCTCGCACCGTAGCGAACATGTGCTGTAGCACCGTAGCGCTTTGGTTCCGCTGTAGCGCGCGCAACAACACCGCTAGAGCGCCGCTACACGCCTGCTGACCCCCCTCTAGACCGCTGCAGGACTGAAAAAGAACTGATGATTATCTTCTATACTTCTATATCTATACTATCTATACTGTTAGACTGAAATTTACGGATCTATGTATGGTCCATCTATGGTCTGATTCCCTCTACAGCGCTCTCGACCGTGACGGGCGATTGGAGGCGTTTAGAGGGAGATCGGGATGTACCTAATGGTGGTACATATTAATCCATGATGGAAGGTCAAAAAGATGGCTGTAAGGTGGTTATACTGATATTATAAATGCGAAAGTTTGGATGGGTTTGGATGTTTGTTACTCAATTACACCAGAACGGCTGAACGGATCTGAATGAAATTTGGCACAGAGATAAATTACAGTCTGGAATAACACTTAAGCAACTAATTAAAGAGTTCCCACGAGATCAAAGTAACCTCAGTCCACCCGAAGTCGCGGGCATAAGCTAATAAATATATGTAAGAAAGCAAACGTTTTTATTCGATCACAATATTTGGTTTAAGAAACTATCAAATTAGACATAGCAACAAAGTTGTGTGACCAAATACGGATTACCAGCTCAGCTTCATGCTACAGCAGGCTGCAGCGCTGGTTTTCAGTGGAAACCTTAAAATTGGTGAAGTCACGGACGAACTATGAATGCAATATCTATTTTAATATAAAAGAGGTATGTTTAAAATAAGTAACTCATCATACGACCTACGCCGCCGCGCCCGCTCGACCCGCCTAACAATCATTAGATAAATGTTACCTGCACGATGGTCTCAATGGCGTGCAGTAAGGTGAGCGCGACCTCAGACGACAGCGCAGCGGATAGTGCGGGCTGCGGGCGCGCGGGCGACGCGGGTCGGGACCGCGACGCGCCGCGCACCCACTCTTTCCGCCAGCGCTCGCGACCCGCACCGCCACGCCCGCTCGACCCGCCTGACAATCATTAAATAAATAACTCTTGAACAATAGCCTTCCTGATAGTATTAAAGACTAAGGCCCGCTTGCGTAACGTTTGATAAAAATGTCTTCTGATCTAAATAAGTATAAGGACGCATAAAGTCTACTTAGATCAAAAGGAAATGACCAGTGGAACTATCGGAGCTTGCCTGGAGATCAAAAATCAATTTGCAGCAATGGTTTCTTTATTATTGCAATTTTTATATTTTATAGTTTTTAGATAAAAAAGTTTCAGTAGTCTGAAGGCTCTGAAAACTGAGAAAATAAATTAAAAATATTTCATCAAATAACTGCTTTCCGAGACTAGACGGCGCTAGTTGTTGTGGTTAGCGAGTCTAAAAAAATATTTTGAAGTATTGCCAACCACGTGTCTCAGGAAAATAATTAAGCTTTGCATTATTTGGGCTTGAATGAGGATAATATTGGAATAATAAAACTATATTTGCAGGAATTATGTAATTTCTTTAAAAAATCACGCTTCATTGTACTGCTGGCACACTAAATGGCGCTAAACGCTTTGGTTAGCGAGTCTTTTTAACTATTCGACAACAGATGGCGCTAAACGTTTTGGTTAGCGAGTTTTTTCAACTATTCGACCACAGATAGCAGACAGATGCAATGCCAGAGGGCATTACGTTCCTTTAAACGCAGTGGTTTTTTGAAACGCAATGTTTTGTTCGATGAATTACACGTTTCATTGAGGCTTGTCACCTAACAAAAATAATTATAAACAAAATTATATTATCATTACTATTTTTTTAATCAAAAATAAATCACTCATAATATAGTGACTAAGGTACTCAAATGGTACTCATGTAGGGTTACAAGATTATTAATTGGCATAGATAAAACGGAACGCCAAAATGGAGTAGTGCTTAAAGAGGAAACCGGACGCTTAAGATTTATTGTCCCGAATCGGAGGGCAGTTAATGGTCATGTCATTTGATATTTTTTAGGTTTGAGATATCGGTTGTACTTTGAATTTGGGGCGATATCAAACAAGTATAAAAGTAGAATCTTACAGAGAAAACCTTATAATATAAAAAGGACATTATAAAAACAGACCTTTTCGTCGCATGATAAAGTCTGATCTGGCGGAGCCTTGCCCAAGGATGACGTCTTCCAATTTAGCCTTGATGTCGGTCGTTTTGCGTACATTCTGTTGCGCACACTTCAGTATCTCTTTACGGCCCTGCGAATATAGCAAAATATTAAGAGTGTAATTTAAACGTGGTAGTAGATGGCAGGTAATATTTCGCATTTAGGCTAAATTTCCGATACACAAGGCCACGCAAAAAGGCGTCCAAGATCATTTGGAGACCTAATCTTAAGGAAAGACAGAGTTCTCAACTGCTATAAACAAATTTTATTATGGGAACAACCGCGTAAACATCTAAAATCTATTCTAAGACACAAAATCCATACTAATTGACCGAGCGAAGCGAAGGTCTCTGAGTCTACTTGAGTGAATTTGTACTTGTCCGTCCGTCCGTCCGTCCGTCTGTCAGAGCCTTATATTATAAGAGATAACTTCTGAATTACTGAAAGTAATTACTTCCAATTTAAATATAATGTGTAAACCGATGGCCTCCAGCCGAATATGGCTTAAAAAGTTATAAAAATCTTTATTTCAGGGGGGCTCTCATAGAAGCGAATGCGAAGTAAAATATTTTTTATAGCGTTACATAAAATTTACGAAATGGGGGGCTTTCAAAGTGAAGATTTTCTAACGTCCAAAGTTGACCTCAGAACTCTCAATTTTCTGAAAGGTTGAGCCTGAAACTTGATCATTTATTTGAATTATATCCTGTACTTGAACAACAAATACTAAAATTTGATAAATATTATAAGGAAACGAAATTATTCAATTTTAGTGAGCCTAAGTTTTTTTAACAAAACTTCACAATGATGTCAATAGATGGCGCTCTGTAAAAGTTTTTATCTACTCCCATGCTATAAATCCTCTATAACAGGTTCTGAAACAGTTAGCTTATTGCCAACATTAAAACACCCAATGTCCTAATAACCATAACATCATCCAAACGGGTGATGTAATGTTGTACTGAATTTCATAACAACACTCCTTTGTTTTTTTTTCGATCCCCTCTGCGCAAAGGGTTTACTCAACAGCCAGCCACATCTGCTCGATGCGTGGTATCTGTATGAATTACAAAAAAAGAACATCTATGCGAATTTCAAAAAAAGAACATTGTCATACACGCGCGTTTTACTACCAGAACGCCGCGCGCTGTATGGTTTCGTAATTCCATAGAAAATAAAAATAGTGAAGTGGTAAATATAAATATTCCGCCGAGGACCTCGGGATCAGGACCTTCCAACATTAAAGAACATCAAGTGAATATTAATAATTGCACTGTACAAAATGTTAATTACTACTACAATAAATAATTCTTTCATTAATACTTAGTTTATTTGTATATACTCAGTAATGGATGATATTAGGTTACTAGGACTGGATGTTTTAATGTTAGCAGTAAGCTAACTATTTCAGAATCTGTTATAGAGGATTCATAGCATGAGAGTAGATAAAGTCTTGTATGCAACTGTTGATAATTAGGTATTAAAACACTCATATGATACTATTATCACACTCCGCTTCGCGTCGTGTGATAAACCCATATTCGTGTTTTAATACCCCTTATTACACAACTGTTGCATAAATAACTAATTCGTTTCTCCAATAACTCTTTAGCTCTTTTGCGTCTAATGTTAAAAGTTAACTTTACAATGGGGCTGATTCTGTAGTGCACAATTTCTAAACTAAACTAAAATTAGAGCATTATAAATATTGCTAACCCTTTCATAATACTCCCTACGGAAAGGGACAGAACTAGGTTTAAAGCTGCCATTTTAGTTTAGTTTAGAGATGTTACATTACAGAATCGGCACCAATATATAGTTAAAACTATCTTATGTATACCGCGAGGTCTCAGTTCGGGGCGAACCACTAGTAAATTAATAGTCGATCTGTGAATAATTGAAGGGCGTACCTTCAATATCAACGCTCGCACCGTAGCGAACATGTGCTGTAGCAAAAAGTTTATTCGTTTGTGCCTACAAATAATAGACGTTAGCACCATCTTATGTGGAATAAAATATTAGTCTACTGATGGTACTGATGTATATGAACGATTGACGTCATCAGATTCGGCGCGTTTTAATGCGTACGGTGCAGTGAATGGATACCGCGCGGTTTCAGTTCGGGGTGAACCACTAGTATTATAAATGCGAAAGTGTGTCTGTCTGTCTACTTCGCTGTCTGCTACGCTTTCACGGCCCATCTGTTAAACTGATGGTATAGGGATAGTTTGTATCCCGAGGAAGGACAAAGGGCACTTTTATCCCGGAAAATTAAAGAGTTCCTACGGGAATAAAAACCTTAAAAGTGCCATATGTCCAGCAGTGGACAGCTATAGGTTGAGCCGTTGAGTAGTTCACCATATACTCCTGACAGTTGAAGCAAAGGTCAATAAGTGCTAGCAATCCGTGTAATCTCTCGGGCATTTCATAGCAGATTTCGACTAATTTCGCTGATCACGGCTATTGTTCTTTGAGACGAGAACCTTATTGGTTGACACAAGGACCTCATTGGTCGAGACGAGGACCTCATTGGTTGACACGAGGACCTCATTGGTTGACACGAGGACCTCATTGGTTGAGACGAGGACCTCATTTGTTGAGACGAGAACCTCATTGGCTGAGACGAGAACCTTATTGGCTGAGATGAGGACTTCATTTGTTGAGATGAGGACCTCATTGGTTGAGACGAGGCCCTCATTAGTTGAGATGAGGACCTCATTTGTTGAGACGAGGACCTCATTTGTTGAGAAGAGAACTTCATTGGTTGAGACCTCACCTTGTACTCCTGGCACTTGAAGCAAAGGTCGATAAGCGCCAGCAAGCAGTGCAGCCTGGCTGGGGGCAGTTCCGCCACGGCTGCCGCTAGCGCGCCGCGATCGCTCCACTTCAGCAGCCACACTAAGCACATGAGTAAATTCCGGCTGGTCTCACTGTTGAATGGGGGGCGGCCGTTCTGTTGACATATACAAGTTACAAGTACCTCAATTTTGTGTTAAAAACTAACGAATAGTAAAAGGAGTACTCTAGCTCAAGAAACTCTAGCCCCCGTTGCGATCTAAGATGTCGGTGGTATACAATCAGTGGCGTGCAGGTCATACAGGTATAAAAGCACTGCTTATCTTTGTAAATTATACCCCTTTCAAAATATTGGAAATGAAACTAATTCTAAGCCCACTTCTTCAAATAACTACATTGTTCCCGAACGGCGTAACTCGCCGGCGTAACGGCGTAACAGGTAAGCGACAACCGATGAACGCCATCTATCGCTAGAAGAGATCGCGCGAAGCCGAAAAGCTTGCGAAATATCTGCTTCTTTTGCGCGTCATCGTAGGCAGATATCTTTACTCTACTCGCGTCATTCATTCATGATTCCGAGTAGAATCATGAATGAGTGACGCGCAAAAGAAGCAGAGCTTATTATCTTGTGATTGGTCGAACACCAGTGTGAACCCTGCCGATCGACGATGACCAATCACAAGCCGCCTACGGGTATATTCCGATGCGCTCGAAAGTAAAAACAAACGAAGGTTTTATTTTCTAAAATCCAAATAAGTAGCTTGATTTCTTATAACTATAAACTCATTTATATTAAATTTAATTTATTCAGATTGTTTTCTTAAATTTAAGTACGTTTTTATATCTTTAAAAAATATTCAGGCCGAAAAATGTACGTAATGTTTTCGTAACTGAATTTAATAAAATGAACAAAAACTAGTCCGATTAAAAAAAATAAACATTTAATAGCTCTAGGCTATACATAGGAAATGAGGATATTGGGGCTGATTCTGTAGTGTACAATCTCTAAACTAAACTAAAATTAGAGCATTATAAATTTCCCTTTCATAATACTCCCTACGGAAAGGGACAGAACTAGATTTAAAGCTGCCATTTTAGTTTAGTTTAGAGATGTTACATTACAGAATCGGCACCATTATTTGTTAATTTAATTAGTAAAACTCGTAAGGAAAATTAAAGATTCTTTCTTTGTTAACATTTAATTACAAGTGATTTTTGACTTAATTATTTATAGACAGTTACTTTTTTACACCATACATGTATTCTAGTAATTGTTTCCTTTCGTACCGGTGTACAGTGTTTTGATTTAATGTGAATTATAAAGTTTTTGCCGAAATAATTAAGTGAAGTAATTAAAAAGCAATCGGATTTGTGACTTACAAAGTTTGTGTAAAGGTTTATTCATAGAACGTACTAAATTATTATTTCGAAAATGAAAAATTATTCGTGTGATTATTAAGCAATAATGCATCGGCCTTTTTAAAGACCACTTCGGATATCATTTATGTGATTTGTTACGTAATTATCAGTCACTTATTTAGATGTCTGAGGCGGTTCTTGCGGCATGCGGCATGGCGAGCTGTCTTTAATATCGTACGTCGTCGGTTAGGTACTTGTGTTACTGAGAGACAGGTATGTGCTTTTATTTTATTTCATAATGAAAAGAAATGTCTTGACTCACGCTCTGACTCGTCAACGCCTAGCCCAAACCTTGGATCTAGAAATGTGAATAATGTAGACTAGGAATACCGAATAAGGCTACTTACCATTTTCAATTCACACTTAGTGTGTGGTCGTATTCTATAATATAGTTAACCGCCGAAACTTGGCAACCTAATGTATGACGCAGATAGGTATACGAGCACTGCGTGCCCTAGTGCTTACCCTAAGCCAAAACCCTGTGCACGCCACTGTATACAATAGTCAGTAGTGGTCTTATATCGGATAAATCCATACTATTATTATAAAGTGTGTCTGTCTGCCTGTATGTCTGCTACGCCTTAATGTCCCATCTTTTCAATCGATTTAGATGAAATTTGGTATAGAGGTAGGTTACTTGCCGGACTTTACTTAAGAGTTAAAACGAGATGGACTTATGTGAGTAACATAAATCTATCTCGTTTTAACAATGTCTTAAGCCTAAGCAAAGTCAAAGTTCGCTGTATAGATCTCACCCTTAATCTAAGCGGACAAAGTCGCGGGCATCAAGTAGTAGTAATACATATATAGTTAAAAATGAATCGATAGTTTGAAATTGTTTTCCAACATAAAACTAACAGGGGACTGTATATTACAACTCCTGGGAGATCTTCAATTTTTTTCAATACTTGTTAAATACCCAATAGGTGCCAAGGAGTGCCAAATTGGACAATGAGTTTAATATCAAAAAAGTTACAGACCTGTTTGAAGTCTTCGGGCGAGGGCGGCGCGTACATACTTCCGAATTGAGTCATTTCGCCGTCCAGTTGTAGTATTTCTGTAAACAATTTAAACTTTTGAATATTTTATGCTAAAAACTCTAATTCCCTCCCTACTATGGGTGGAGGCCTGTGCCACGCAGTGGGACGTTAACGGGCTGTAGAGGTGGAATATTTTATATGAATTTGCGAATTCTCCTATTAAAAGCAAGTATCGTTTACGTCATAAAAGCCTAGGCAAGTATCACTAACTTGGGAAGCTTAAGATAGGTTAAGTCATAATTTAGACAGGCATTAGTTTCATTAATAGAAATTGATCGACTGTTGTCCGGCAGAAAAATTAAGTCTCGCGTCGGAATGCAAGGAATTCGGAAACTCGTTTCTGTCGATTTCTGATAATGTCTTTGGTGCAAGTACAAGAGAACATAATTTAAAAAACACATGACTGCACGATTGATCACTCGAGGATGTAAGTATTCTAACGATATCCACCATCCACATATATTATGGTGGCATAATGAAACTCATATACATCTATACTTATATATCGGGGCGCGGGGCGCACCCGCCCGCTACCTCAGCCCCCGATTCCTGAGAGCTGGCGCGCGGACTATACCTTTCCCACTGTCGAACCCTCGGTGCAGCTGGGGCTGGGCGTCCATCACGATGCCAAGAAGCGGCATGTACAGTGCGGCCACTCGGGCCTTCACGTCCGGCTGCGAGAGGCGAGGGTCCGTGGGACGTCAATGGGCTGTATTGGTGGTGGTAGTGGAGACATACCTTTCCCTCTGTCGAGCCCTCGGTACAGCTGCGGCTGGGCGTCCATCACGATGCCAAGTAGCGGCATGTACAGTGCGGCCCCTCGGGCCTTCACGTCCGGCCCCGAGAGACGAGGGTCCGTGGGTCGTCAGTGGGCTGTAGTGGTGGTGGTAGTGGAGACATACCTTTCCCACTGTCGAACCCTCGGTACAGCTGCGACTGGACGTCCATCACGATGCCAAGTAGCGGCATGTACAGTGGCGCCACTCGGGCCTTCACGTCCGGCTGCGAGAGACGAGGGGTCCGTGGGACGTCAATGGGCTGTAGTGGTGGTGGTAGTGGAGACATACCTTTCCCACTGTCGAACCCTCGGTACAGCTGCGGCTGGGCGTCCATCACCATGCCAAGTAGCGGCATGTACAGTGCGGCCACTCGGGCCTTCACCTCCGGCTGCGAGAGACGAGGGTCCGCGTCGTGCGCCGTCAGCAGCGACAATACCGCGTTCACTGCCGCGCATTGTAGCACCGGACTCCTGGATGAACAAGGGAATACAAATACAAATATTTTTTATTATACGACTGCCTGAAAAAAGGAGTATATTGTAATAAGTAGAAACACTCGTTAACCATTTTATTCATACTTTATTAGCAACACCGCACAGCCATTTTGACACTAAGCACCGATCTCCCTCCAAGCGCTTCCAATCGCGCCATCACTGTCGAGAGCGCTGTAGAGCAGTCAGACCATAGATAGACCATAGATGGATCTGTCAATGTCAGTCTAACAACTGTTTTCAGGGTTCATGTATGTATGTATGTATGTATGTATGTATGTATGTATGTATGTATGTATGTATGTATGTATGTATGTATGTATGTATGTATGTATGTATATATGTATGTATGTACGTATGTATGAGTGTGTATATTCCACCATAACTTCTATACGCCTGAACCCATTTTGATAAATGAGGTATCGTTAGAATCCCTAGCTTACTCCGGGTGACATAGGCTAGTAAGATTTAAAAAAAAATGATGGGGTGACCATAGCCCCGCATTTAAGAAAAAAGTTTAAAAAAAATATTCAAAATTAAGATTCAACTATATATTCATCATCTAGAAAATGATGAGTAGATTCCAAAAATATATAACACTATAGTTCAATATCCAGTGATTCACAAAAAAAATATAATTTAATAAAAATGTGAATAAGATTCTAATGTAACTAGATTAATTTAGATTTTTAATTTTTAGTTAGTTTTTTGGCATGGCAGTCGTGTTTTTAATTTTTTTTAATTATGACTGGTAATCCATTTATTCGCTCAGATTGTGTACAAAAAAATAGTAATTTATGATATAAGAGCGTTAAACAGGTTTTTACATACGAGTTGACTACTGTCAGCCTGATGACGCCAGTCGAAGGCTGACCATCTTCACAAGTATGTAGAAACCTTAACGCCCGTTTATCACACAATATTTTTCAATACATTTGTGAGAAAACTTAGGTCGAGTAGGTAGGCACTAGGTACTCACTAGAAAATGGTTTTTCACGCCCATACTTATTTCGAGATTTTTGGCGGCTATTATAAGCGCGGTTTTTTCTCAGATCTAAAATACCTAATAGTTGATGTAATTTTATAATTCCACATCACATCTACCACTCATATTTATTGGTAATTTATAAGAAAAATTCAATGACTATTTTAAAAATAATCATTGAACGCGCACAGACTAAAGTTGGTGGTTGGTGGTTGGATATTAAATACAATTTTAATTAATTATATTAAATACAAAAATAGTTAATCGTTTTCCTGGGCGAGTTTTGGCGACGCGTCTTTCGGTCCAGCTGTAATACTGCTGACCTGCCAGACTTGATAAATACCTATTTACTGACTGCCTTGATAAAAAGCATTGACGTATTTCCACTTGGGTAAGCAGTGCTTTTATGCCTCTATGAACTGCACGTCAGCGGTAAAAACTTATGGGCCTATTACACTGCACATTTTACAGGGCCCCTTACACTTGAATCAGTGTAGTGTAATAACAATTAGGGAGAAAGGGTCCCTAATTTGGTCCTTATTACTGTGTATTAAACGACTATTAGCGCTCTAACTACCAGCCACGCCTACCCTTACCTCAAGGCCCTTGGAAAAGTGCAGTGTAGTATGTATGACTGCTTCGTCGACGTTAGCGACGCAAGTGAGATGGTGGCGCCATCGTAGCACGCACCAGTACGTTGACTTATACATAGATATGTACAACCATTTTCTTATAGCCTACCGATTATATATAGGCAAAAGATCGAACAGGCCCAATACTCTTCAAAACTGCTAAAATTACAACAAATCCTCATTCACTCTCTTTACAGCATTACAAATGGATGCTGAATCAGTTCATTGATGCAGTATCAATAGACTTATAATATATCTTGCTGATTGTTTTTGTTTTTGTAATTTTGTTTGTGTTTTTTAAGTTTAACGCTATTTGTTAACTGGTAACCCCGCACTTGCGAGATCAGCTAAATGCATGCCGGTTTGCCAGTAATTGGGTGTACACTCTCAAATGTTTTCTATGTGTTTTGTTATTTTCATGTTGTTTTTGTGTATTACCTGTTGGCGAACCATTAAATAAAAAATAAAATAAAAAACTTAAGAGGTGTCAAGGGACCCGGATGGAATGAAGTTCCTTTCGATTAATTAGTGAAGGAATTGTAATAATTTTATTTTTTAGGTTATAACATTTTTTTTAAATTATTAACAAATATACACAATATTTAATAAAAAATTATCGTCGCGACACCACACTGTTCAATGCGAAATAGAAAGACGAAACGAAAATAACTGGCTTGCTTTCTATGAGAGTATATGAGAGAGAGAGAGAGAGAGAGAGAGAGAGAGAGAGAGAGAGAGAGAGAAACACGAGCGCGCCACACGGCTTACAACTATAGCAAAAAGTGTCGTTACAACTTTTGGTCTTAATTTTTTCCGTCTAGCCCCCTATAAAACAACTCTGCCAGTGTTTATAACGTCAAAATTGCATGGGTAGCCGCCGGTATGTTATACCCATTTACCTTACACCTTATATAGGCAAAAGATCGAACAGGCCTAATACTCACTGTAGTTCTAATGCCGCGGTGAGATCGGCGAGCAGCAGCCCGGCGAGGTAGTGCCGCGTGCGGAACTCGCCGGACAGCGACACGGCCTTGCGCCGCCCGTCCTCCGAGCCGCCCGAGCGCGCGGACGGCGCGGGGGACACCGCGCCGCACGTGCCCGCGGGCAGGCACAGAGACACGTAGTGCTCGTGCGAACACACTATACGGAGGAACGATAGCTGGAACAAAACATTAATGTATTTGTCTGTGTGAAACAAGGTGCAACATACCCCTGGCCTGATGGCCAAAATTGGGACAAATTTTACGACTGTTTAGTTCTTGTTTTTTATTATGATTATGATTTATTTATTTCACAAAACTACAAATGTGGCTTAGTAACTTATTAACAACACTAAAGAAATAGATTCCTATACTGCATGTCATACGCAAAAGATCATAAACCAAAATAGCGGTGTTGTAGTATACATAAGGGAAACTTGGAATGCTACAGTTTCGGAACCAAACCTTACAGATGCCAATTGCTTGCAAATACAAATTTCAAACTCGATAACGGTATTGGAAATATATCGTCCTCCTTCCTTCAAAAATAAAACTAATTTCTTGTGCTCTCCCAACACAATACTGAGTTATCATTCAAACTCTAATACTACCCTAATTTTAGCCGGTGACTTAAATATAGACAACATTTTCAACAACGACATTTTGATTAACAATATTCATTGTTAATATTAGAAATTATGTTATTTTTTAAAAAAATGCAACAAAAATGCTGTTAAAATACCGAGCGACAATTAACTTCTGTAAATCTTTACTTGTTAATGCGACATAGGTACCCACGATACAGGATTACCTAGTGTGGATACCATTGGATATAAGCAAAAATTGTCATAGGTTGTTTTTGGAAAATAAAAATTTTCATTTTCATTTTCATTTTTCAAAGCGCGAAGACACGCGTGAGACGCGCAAGGAATTACCGTTCTCTGTGTGTTTTGCCCTTGAATGTGATAACAAAGACGCTGTCACCGGGTCAAATAAGTTTGTGGGACTGTTAATTTTTAACGTTCGTAACGTAACGTAACTTTTCAAGTTTCCTTAGAAATTCCAACCCAGAAAGTATAAAGGGGATGAAAATTTCTGTATTTTAGAAAATTTCATTATAAATGGGCTTCAATTGGAGATGAGAGCCTAAAATCCAGATACATTCATGTTACGTTATATTTTAACATTTATATAGCCCCCTTGGGGATTTTTCATTCGGGGATTGGTTACCAAAGTTTTATATTTTATTTAACCAATCCCCAAATAAGAGTTTGAAATTCTGTCATCTCATACAGTACAAAGAAATTCGACTCACTTATTCATTTTCTTTTTTTTATTTATGATTCATCAACACCCAACCCCAAACCTAAAAAGCTGAAGTTTTGCACAGAAGTTCTCTTTAGATAAGCAATAAGACCGGATTTTTCAAAGTCGCTAGTTTATTATATAAGGATATGTTAATAAATTAACAGTAAATGTATGAAGTTGAACACGTAATCTCGCCTGACGATATTCAACAAGTTGCTGTTATTAATCTTAGGGCCAATTGGCTAAGCAAATCGGAACCATTTGACAGTATTAAACGTATTATTCGAACTGTTAAAGAGTTCATACATGCTTTTAGACGTGCAGGCATCTATGAACTCCTTAAACTGGTCGAATTATGTTTTTGACGATTATGATTACGATTTCCTTACACAACAGGGGGGCTAAATCCAAATGCCTCTATTCTCACACAAGCTACCTTATAATTCAACCGCGGCACGGCGTCTTGTATGAAGTTGAACGTGTAGCTTCGGCCCACGATACTCAACAAGAACAACAGGAAGAACTCTAAGCTTATATTCCCACACAAGTTACCTTATAGTGCACCAGCGGCACAGCGTCAGGCAGGGAGGCAACCTTAGCGCACATCTGTTTGTGGTAGCCTCGTATGAGGTTGAGCACGTAGCCTCGGCCCACGATACTCAACAAGTCCAACAGGAAGAACTCTACGCTTATATTATCAGACAAGTTACCTTATAGTGCACCAGCGGCACGGCGTCCTTCAGGGAGGCAATCTTAGCGCACATCTGTTTGTCTCGTATGAGGTTGAACACGTAGCCTCGGCCCACGATACTCAACAAGTCCAACAGGAAGAACTAAGCTTATATTGTCACACAAGTTACCTTATAGTGCACCAGCGGTACGGCGTCGGGCAGGGAGGCAATCTTAGCGCACATCTGTTTGTGGTAGCCTCGTATGAGGTTGAACACGTAGCCTCGATCCACGATACTCAACAAGTCAAACAGGAAGAACGCTAAGCTGTTGTTGAGGCTTTGGGTTAGGCGACTGTTTTTGCCGTATCTGAAAATTAATATACGTTTTTAAAAAAACAGGTCAAGTGCGAGTCAGGCTCACGCACAAAGGGTTCCGTACCACAACACAATCGAAATTATTTTAGTAAATAACAAGAAAGATGTAGCGCCTGACAAACAATTCGACACCCTATGAGTACGGAACCCTAATTATCGATTTTCTGTTTTTTTTCTTATACTTGTGCTGTGAGACCTTATTTCTTGCAAAATTTCATGATTCTAGGTAAACGGGAAGTGCCCTATGCCCTGTTTTGATTTATTGGCGAGTGTCAAAATATGTAAATTATACGGCTTAAACGGCCATATCTTTTGATTGCGTTCACTTAAAAGCTTGATTTTTTACAAGGGACTGTAGATCTTAATATTTGATATTAATTTCAACTTGATGCCCAAGCGTTCTTGAGAAAAAGGTAGTAGACAGATCCTACAAGGGTTTTTTCTTTTAAGGTCTTCTTCTCGGTCGCATTGCGGACACAAGTCCGCATTTGAAATAAATAAAAAATAATTTGACCTTTGAAGTGACCTCGTGACGCTCGACACTATAGCCCTCCACTCTGTTCTGTCCTCAGCTTTTCGCATTGCAGTAGTAAGAGGGAGGCCCGTGAGCGACTTGACCTGATCAGACCTTCGTCTAGGTGATCGGCCGCGCGGTCTTTTGCCCTCCACCTTTCCTACGACTATGAGTTTATCTACATTACTAGGTTGGCATCGGGCAATGTGACTTTTTGAGGTACGAAACCCTAAAAAACTAGTATAATAAGCTAAAGGCGGTGTACTGTACTTTGAAATTATCTCGGCGGTGACATTGTTGACTAAGGTGCTGAGGTCATCGGTGAACTGATCGGGGAAGCGCGCCTTGCGGGGCGCCTCGTGAGCGCCCCTCCAGTTCAGGTATTCCACCATTAACTTTATCATCAGCTCTAATAGTACCTTGAAGGAGGTATACTGTACTTGGAAATGATCTCGGCGGTGACATTGTTGACTAAGGTGCTGAGGTCATCGGTGAACTGATCGGGGAAGCGCGCCTTGCGGGGCGCCTCGTGAGCGCCGCTCCAGTACAGATATTCCACCATTGACTTTATCATTAGCTCGAATAGCGCCCTGACGACAATATAAATAAAATAAAATGAACAATGACATTCCTGCCACGTATAATTTAGGTACCTTCAAGGCAATTGAATATGCATCTTCTAGGCAAGCGCGTTCCAACCTAGATCTCATCATTCCTTTGCACTAAGCATGATTGTCGTTAAGGCCCCTTATACAGATATCATACTTTTTCAAGTACCATTTATAGATAAATGGAATAACAGCTGTTGGGATATTATGGTATTAAATTAAAGGTAATGTATTCATCTCTAGTTAGACCCCATAAAAAATGCACACTCCCATACAAATTTTCGGAATAAATACGTTTCTACGAACGCAAGAACTGCTGAAAATGACGAAAAATGGGGTCTGGATAGGAACCCATAAAGCTAGATCAGCTACATATTTTAACTTGAAAATAACAAAAGAGTGGGGCTTATATAGTCCTCTACCCAAATGCTGGAACATTATGCATACAAATAAATACTTTGTCATTTATGCGTCAACACAAAAAATTCTTCATACATTTTCTATGGAAAGAAGCCGGCCGCTTGGCGTTTGGCGCTCAGTACGCGCTGAGATGCGCTCGTGAACGGGTGGGTGTATCGCTTTTTTGCATGAAATTTATTACGACAAAATTAACACCGTGTTGTATACTGCGCTTGATAAAACTTGATATTGTTTACGACACAAAGAAGAAAGTTCTCAAATACCCTTTTTTTTACCCGATTACAGCAAAGCCAAAAGGAAAGGGTACGAGATTAGGAGTCTATGTATGCCTATGCGTGTGTGTGTGAGTGTGTATGTATGTTGGATGTATGTAAGAATGTATTAATTGAAGTCTATGACACTCCAGAGCCCTTAACTACACTCAATTATTATTATAGCCAACTATACCTATGCAAAAAATTAGGTCAATACGTTAGTCTGTTACGGCGTGATTGAAGAACAATCCTACTAACAAACTTTTTCTCAATAATTTTAGTACGGTAAGCGCTATTTTGAAATTCTTTTTTATCGTCCTGATTTCGTTCAAAATCGATATCTGGTGTTCCCTGGGATCACTGAACAGAAAACTTTACCCAAAATTAAAAAAAAAGTCAGCGCCATTTTGAAATTCTTTGTTATCGTACCGATTTCGTTCAAAATCGATATCTGGGGTTCCCTGGGATCACAAAATAGGAAACTTACCAGAATTAAAAAAAAGTCAGCGCCATTTTGAAATTCTCTGTTATTGTACCGATTTCATTCAAAATCGATATCTGAGGATCCCTACCACAAAACAGGAAACTGTTACCAAAATTTTAAAAACTCAGCGCCATTTTGAAATTCTTTGTTATTGTACCGATTTCGTTCAAAAGCGATATCTGACGATCCCTGGGATCACAAAGCAGGAAACTGGTACCAAAATTTAAAAAAAGTCAGCGCCATTTTGAAATTCTTTGTTATCGTACCGATTTCGTTCAAAATCGATATCTGGGGTTCTCTGGGATCACAAAACAGGAAACTTTTACCAGAATTTTAAAAAAGTGAGCGCCATTTTGAAATTCTCTGTTATTGTACCGATTTCGTTCAAAATCGATATCTGGGGTTCCCTAGGATCACAAATTATGAAACTTTTACCAGAATTAAAAAAAAGTCAGCGCCATTTTGAAATTCTCTGTTATTGTACCGATTTCGTTCAAAATCGATATCTGAGGATCCCTAAGACCACAAAACAGAAAACTGTTACCAAAATTTTAAAAAATCAGCGCCATTTTGAAATTCTTTGTTATTGTACCAATTTCGTTCAAAAGCGATATCTGACGGTCCCTGGGATCACAAAGCAGGAAACTGGTACCAAAATTTAAAAAAAGTCAGCGCCATTTTGAAATTCTTTGTTATCGTACCGATTTCGTTCAAAATCGATATCTGAGGATCCCTAAGACCACAAAACAGAAAACTGTTACCAAAATTTTAAAAAATCAGCGCCATTTTGAAATTCTTTGTTATTGTACCGATTTCGTTCAAAAGCGATATCTGACGATCCCTGGGATCACAAAGCAGGAAACTGGTACCAAAATTTTAAAAAAGTCAGCGCCATTTTGAAATTCTTTGTTATCGTACCGATTTCGTTCAAAATCGATATCTGGGGTTCTCTGGGATCACAAAACAGGAAACTTTTACCAGAATTTTAAAAAAGTGAGCGCCATTTTGAAATTCTCTGTTATTGTACCGATTTCGTTCAAAATCGATATCTGGGGTTCCCTAGGATCACAAATTATGAAACTTTTACCAGAATTATAAAAAAGTCAGCGCCATTTTGAAATTCTCTGTTATTGTACCGATTTCGTTCAAAATCGATATCTTAGGATCCCTTAGACCACAAAACAGGAAACTGTTACCAAAATTTTAAAAACTCAGCGCCATTTCGAAATGCTTTGTTATTGTACCGATTTCGTTCAAAAGCGATATCTGACGGTCCCTGGGATCACAAAGCAGGAAACCAGTGGTACCAAAATTTAAAAAAAGTCAGCTCCATTTTGAAATTCTCTGTTATTATACCGATTTCGTTCAAAATCGATATCTGAGGATCCCTTAGACCACAAAACAGGAAACTGTTACCAAAATTTTAAAAACTCAGCGCCATTTTGAAATTCTTTGTTATTGTACCGATTTCGTTCAAAAGCGATATCTGACGGTCCCTGGGATCACAAAACACAAATTCAAAATGGCGCTGATTTTTTTAAATTTAAATACCAGTTGCCTGTTTTGTGGTCCTAGGGAACCCCAGATATCGATTTGGAACAAAGTCGGTACAATAACAAAGAATTTCAAAATGGCGCTAATTTTTTAAAATTTTGGTACCAGTTTCCTGTTTTGTGATCTTAGGGATCCTCAGATATCGATTTTGAACGAAATCGGTACAATAACAGAGAATTTCAAAATGGCGCTTACTTTTTTTAATTCTGGTAAAATTTTCATATTTTGTGATCCTAGGGAACCCCAGATATCGATTTTGAACGAAATCGGTACAGTAACAGAGAATTTCAAAATGGCGCTGACTTTTTTAAAATTCTGGTAAAAGTTTCCTATTTTGTGATCCCAGGGAACCCCAGATATCGATTTTGAACGAAATCGGTACGATAACAAAGAATTTCAAAATGGCGCTGACTTTTTTAAAGTTTGGTACCAGTTTCCGGTTTTGTGATCCCAGAGAACCCCAGATATCGATTTTGAACGAAATCGGTACGATAATAAAGAATTTCAAAATGGCGCTGACTTTTTTTTAATTTTGGTACCAGTTTCCTGTTTTGTGATCCCAGGGATCGACAGATATCGATTTTGAACGAAATCAGTACGATAATAAAGAATTTCAAAATGGCGCTGACTTTTTTTAAATTTTGGTACCAGTTTCCTGTTTTGTGATCCCAGGGATCGTCAGATATCGATTTTGAACGAAATCGGTACAATAACAGAGAATTTCAAAACGGCGCTGACTGAAATCGGTCCAATAACAAACATTTCAAAATGGCGCTGATTTTTTTAAATTTTGGTAACAGTTTCCTGTCTTGTGATCTTAGGGATCCTCATATATCGATTTTGTACGAAATCGGTACAATAACAGAGATTTTTTTTAAATTTGTTACCAGTTTCCTGTTTTTTGTTCCCAGGGAGCCCCAAATATCGATTTAGAATGAATTTAAAAAACGATAGTTCCGGTTTTGTTGAAGCAGAGTTCAAACAGCCGTATACTACGCAATACACTCCTTGCATTTTTAAAAAGATCGCGGAAATAGATTTATACGTGACCACTCGTCATGACGCGGCAATCACTACTGACGGCAATGTCGATGCGCATGTTTGTGTGAGTGAGCTGTTTCGAACGTTTCTAGGTAGTTTCATCCGTTTACTGTGGTCTAGCGTAGAGTATACGTGCTTGCAGAAATATTTTGTATTGTGGCGAGTTAAATACCTACAGATTTTTACTATAGGGATTTAAGAAACACGTGTTTCAGGATTTTTGGAAATTCGACCTCCAAGGAATTTTTAAAAATTTCACCCGAGCGAAGCAGGGGTGCGTCTGCTAGTATTTACTATAATAATGTGGCGCGGAGGCATAGATAATAATATGTAGTAAATAAATAATCAAATATTTCAAGTTACAAAATTGATTAGTTGGCTATAAAATCGAGCGTAGAGCGTAGTGCTATATATGCGTACAGATATATGCTGTAGTGTGGCGAGTTATATACCTAAAGTTGGCTGCGGTCTGATTGTATAAGGACCCTTAAGCGCAAGCCTATCTAAATAAAAAAAAACAAAAAGCATAGACATTTTCAATGGCAAATCTGCTTTTTTTAGGGAATCAGAGCGTAGGCTCTACGCCGCAAGGTTAAATATTAAAATGTTGGTTAATTTTTATTTTAAGCTTTTTTTTTTTGTAAACCACAATATCTGTGTAGTAGTAGGAAATAGCGTTAAGCTTAGGGCCGGTTTTTTGAGACAAAGTCAACAGAGAGTTGACAATTAGTTAAGTTTACTATAGTTAAGACGCTAACAAATGGTTAAACAACTTTTTCGTTTTTTGATCGTGATTTTAACTATAGTTAGCATTAACTAATATCCATAGTATTGCCGTTGCTATGAACACTTTATTTCCGTAAATCGAGATCATTTCTCGTAGGGAGTTATTGTTTTTACGGCAACACTTGAAGAGTCCAATGTAATATGACTTTGACAGATGAAATTAACGTGACATCGTTTTGTTTGTGACTTGTGTGGTGATTTATAGGTTAATTCGTTGTATTTTTGGAGGGTGTGTTCTTTGTGAAGGGTCCACTAAGAAAGGGTTTTTCGAAATTCCACTCCCAAAGGCGCAAAATAGGGGTTGAAAGTTTGTATGAAAGTCCGTCGTTTTGCAAGTTATAGCCATGAAACTTGGTATTTGAGCTTTCATTTAAATATGAAAATGTACCTCTTTCACCATTTTTGAAAATTCGAGTCTCAAAGGTTTGAAATAGGGGATGAAAGTTTGTATGAGTCATTCATTTTTTAAGTTCAAGGTCAAGTTAAAGCCATGAAACTTGATATTTGGTATATTGAAGAAATAAGTAATTCATAGTTTTGGAAAATTTTATACCCAAGGACGTTAAATAGAGAGTTTGTCCTTCAATCACGTCGCAGCAGAGCAAAGGATCAACGCGATTTTTTTCATGGGTGTAGTTGAAGACCTGGAGAGTGACATAGGACACTATAGACTTTTTCCCGGAAAATTAAGGGGTGCCTGTGGGAATTTAAAAACTTATGCCACGCGAACGAAGTCGCATGGCAACTGTTACTATTAATATATAATAGTAACAGTTGCCATGCGACTTGCGAAAATGCTACCTGTAATTTTTACATGGATTAACTGCTGGACTGATCCTAATTAGAGAGACATAGGTACTCGAGAGCCCTTCAATCATAATTCATTAATTTCTGCTTTCTGCACTACTTTTATGAACTTGAAATTTCACAATCCTCTGTGCACATAATTTGAATAACAGAAGTACAAAGTTTTCTCTTCATGTATTAATTTAAATACTTTTCAAATAATATATATCAATATATGTACATATACGGACCCACAAAATATTATGTATTGTTAATAATATTTTTCTTAAACTACTTTCTTTTTGCTCATTATAAAATCAGCAAAAACACAAATTTTTCTAGTGAATATAATCTCACTTCAACGAATAATGTTCACAAAATGTTCTATAAAGCAATAAACAGTTGAAAAGAACAGATGTTCTAACAAAAGTTAACTATCCACCATCTGCATAACCCTCGGGATTGCTGTAGTTAAATATTTTAACGAATGGTCAGGTTTGTTGACCATTAGTTAGCCTAACTTTGTCTCAAAAAACGTTTTTTTCCGAAAGTTAACTATTTGTTACAAATTTTAACTATTGGTTGCCTTAACTACGTCTCAAAAAACCGGCCCTTAGTTTCGTTCGTTAGTTTGTAATTTCTATTGTGAGACGGCTTAATTTTGACCGCTTTTGTGCACACTTTTATTGGAGAGTGACTAGATTGTATCTCATGGCTGTATCATTTTTATTTTGTATGCCATAACCTGTGCTATTATCCATTATATTGTGTATCCAATAAATAAAATAATAAATAAAAAATCCGAGTCAAGCCAGCAAACAAATTTTCAAGCTCATATTTGTATGTGGACGATATTGGTGACCAATAAAGTATAAATAAAGTATGTGAAAAGGAATGTTTTACGGTAGATATAATGTGTTACCAAGAATTCTGCATAGCCAAGTCCCGCGTGGCGCCACTCGCTACAACCCACTGTAGCGCTAGTTCTTCATGTAGGATCTTGCACGAGCCGTCCGTTAGAACTGTTGAAAGTTTTGATTTAGAATGAGTCTTAAATCATCAGAAACATTTTTAAAAACAAGCTTTTATTGTCCAAATTTAATTTAGTGTGACGTCATTTAAGTTTTCGTATTCTTCTTAGAAAACCCTTTTATATGATACCCATATTATGATGGTGCATAAACAATAACCAGTTCACCATTTTTTGACGTCCGCCATATTGGGTTTAGATAGACGTCACTTGCAGTAAACTATGCATTGTCCATCCAAACTAAACGTGTACGCCAAATTCAGCTCAATCGGTTGGATATAGCTGTTTTAAAATCTATTGCAAGATTTGACCCAAACAAACATAAACATTGCAAATTATAGTCCCACTTATCTGACCCGGTGACAGCGTCACTGGTATGCATGAAAAATAAAATAAAAACAAAAACTAAATATGCATAAAAATTTGTTCCAATTTTGGCCACCGGGCCAAATAAGTAGGAGGGACTATAAATAAAAGCTTGTAAAAACCTTTGCTAATGACTCACCGGACGGCGGCAGCGGTAGTCCGATGTCCCTATCGGAGAGCGAGGGTCGTGGGATACGGCACTGGTACTGGATGTAGCTGGTAATAAGGCTGCTGCGCCCGTGAGCGTCGCAAGTGGCGCCCTCGTTCATGTTCTATGACGCATACAAGTTATTTGTAGAGTGGACCGTACTGTAAGGTAGCCTTCAAGGCAGAAAGATCGTCAGGGGCTAATATGTAGTGTTAAAAAAAAAAGAAGAAAAAAAGGCAAGCCCTTGCCAAACACACGGCATTGGATAGAAGCAGGCGTTACTTCGGCAGTCGATGATATGTATATATGTATGTATATACTTTATTGTACACCACAAATACAAAACATGTTACAAACAAGAATACAACTATAAGTAGGTACAATAAGGCGGTCTTATCGCTAAGCAGCGATCTCTTCCAGACAACCTTAACGTTAGGGAGAAAATGAAAAAGAAGATAAAGGTAAACGATAATATAAAGGTAAAGGAGAAGATAAAGGTAAAGGTAAAGGATAGTGATAGAACTGGAAGTTTAATTCGCTATAATCCACCACAATAGGTAAATCTATGTGGTACAGTGTGTATCTTGCGATATTCACCACACCGCACAAATCGCAACGCCCGTTTCACTCCGACACCGGAGCATCTTCAGGAGATGTTGAATCGACAATACAACGAGTGTTTACAATTAAATTGAAAGAGGTAAGTCTATGTGGTACAGTGCGTATTTACGTATTGTGGCGGATTATAGCGGATTAAACTTCCAGTTCTTTCATTAACACGGCTAAAAGATATTTATCGGGGTACAGTATTACCCCGCGCCCCACCCGAGTAAGAAGGCTAGACCTCGAAATCCGTACCCCCTCTATGTCCTCACCCATTGTCCTAGGTGATACGCGATAGGACGCTGTAGTGAATGACTGACGTATCTACGCGACAATGTAGGCCACGTGAAGGGTCAGCTCCTGCTTGTTTGATATTATCGCCTCGCGTCGCGTTGCCGCGTTTGTCGCTCACCTAGGATAACGGGTCAAAGACCAACCGGAGAAGGTCTTCTCCGGTAATGTAAGGATTACTCAAGGACAAGGGAGCTTGGCAATAATTTGCTACAGCAATCTACGGCCCTGATAGTTCTGAGATAGTGATAATGAAACAAAAAAGGGGCAAGTATAGAAAGTCATAAATAAGAGCAACTCACAGTGATATCGGTGAAGAGATGCGCGAGACACGTGAACACATCTTGCGCGATGTTAAGCGTGACCCCCGCAAGTGACGGCGGCGCGACCAATAGCTGAAGTAGTTTACCCGCTACCACGGGCAAATATCTTGCGAGGGCCTCCACGTTAGCTGTCGGTAGTTCTGATATACTGTTAAAAAAAATGATTTTTTTAACAGTTTTTTTAATTTGAGAGATACGCTTGCGCTTGACGACAATCGTGCTTACAGCAAAGCGATGATGACGTCTAAGTTAGAACGCGCTTGCCTAGAAGTTTTTTTATCCACTACAAGTTAGCCCTTGACTGCGATCGCACCTGATGGTAAGTGATGATGCAGACTAAGATGGTAGCGGGCTAACCTGTTAGGGGCATGGCAGTTATATTAAACCCATACCCCTATTTGGTTTCTACACGGCATCGTACCGGAACGCGTAATCGCTTGGCGGCACGTCTTTGCCGGTAGGGTGGTAACTAGCCACGGCCGAAGCCTCCCACCAGGCCAGACCAGGGAAAATTGAGAAATTAATTCTCAAATTGACCCTGCCGGGGAACAAACGCGGGGCCTCCGCACGTTAAGACAACAGCGCTACACACTGCGCCATGGAGGTCGTCCAAATTGTTTATTCACTCTTGCCTTGAAGGTACTTAAGTTATATGTAGCAGGAAAAGCGTGCGCTGGGAGGGCGTTCCACACCCTTGCGGTTCGTATCAGAAAAGTCGAGCATTTATTAGCTTCTTTGCCATTGGAAGAGGATTGTTCCAGAAAATGGAGGTCCAAGAGCAGTTCCAACCAAATATCAGCCCTTTATATTACACATATTTCTTTTAACCTTGATCCCACCACCAAAGGTTAACTAGAAGAGAACACCTCTAGGTATTAAGTTCGCCTTTGTACATATACCACACAAAACACACAATGTTTTTCTGATGATGCTGACAAATGTGACAGCGCAATCAAACCACGATATGTCTGCACGTCTTCGAGGATAATGTTGCCATAGCCAAAAATATAGCCTGTTTTAGTAGTAATTTGTAAAAATCGTAATTAGTAATTACCCCATTTCCTTAATTACCACAATACATTTGATTTTCAGGCCAATAAAGAAGTTGATCAAGATTAATCCTTCCTATGAAATCTTGTTATGACACTCACCTGGCCCTTAGTTCGGTTTCCATGTTAGCGAGGCCGATCCGCGGGGGTATGTTCCCTTCTTGTACCGCTTCGCAGGCCATTACAAACCGTTCGATATAGCCATCCTGAACAAACCGAATATTGTATTACTCTTTTTATTAAGGTTAGTAATTTTGAACACCGTTAGATTGAGACTTTTTTGTACACACACAGGATTGTTTTTTTTTTACAAAGAAACGTAAAATGGAATCATGACATTAAAGTATAGAGTATTCTAAACATAAATCCTGAAAAAAACTTTTGACGGTTTGCACACTTTTATCGTCATTAAGAATATCATTATCAAATTTTACAGAAATTTGATAATGATATTCTTAATGACGATATTGTTTCAAAACTGTCTTTATAAAGACAGTTTTGAAACAACCTAACTGAATTTTTAAGCGGCTGAGAGATCCCCTGTGTACCTACACGTATTTCGTTGTGTCTATATTTAGAGACAAAAGCGTAATTTAGCAAGCGGAAAATAACGCGGAATTTCCGCTCTGCTACTTCATGTAGAAAGGTTAACAGAAATCCGCGTATCTTCCTGCGCTTCCGCAAATTTGTCTGAGTGCGGAATTTCCGCATTTTACACTTACCAACGCGGTTGAAAGTTTCGAAGCAAAATTACTCAGATTTGTCGGGTGGCGATTGCAGCGGAATTCCGCATGCCGGTTTTCCGCCCCATTTATTGCTAACCTACGTTACAACACACTTACTTGCGGATGAACAGTGGTATACGCGTCCAGGCTGATAGTGAATATAGGCTTGTGGTTGTCGATCCACCTGGTCCCGGGCAACAGCACATCCGGGAAGATATACGAGTAGTTAGCCGGTGGCTCCTCTTGCATCACGGGCAAGTTGAACTCGCCACACGTCAGCTTGCCGTTGCGGCATAGAGGGAGCCACTGGGAAGAGAGATTTTAATGTATCAAATTACCAGCCCGCAGCTTTGCTCTGGTTAAGTGCGATTTTCATACAACAGTCTACCCACAGAGTACATTATATATACTGGTATAGAGTTGCTACTCGACTTTCCATGTACAGCGACATCTATCGGGAAGTTGTCCAACTAAAATATGTATATATATAACCATAACACAATGCTATAGTACTATAATATATAACAAAGTGTATTGTATAATAATTTATCTTAATTATTACAAGATCACCTAATTCTGCAAATATAGAATTATGTGACCGTGTAATAAAATTACAAAAACTATACATAAAGTATAACAATTATTCCACAGTTTCATGTTTTTCACATCGTACACATTTAATACACACTCTATTAATATAGTTCCACATTGTAACGAATTTATCAAAAAAATATTAATTTTGTCCACCCGGCATTTGGCATGCCAGAAAATCAGACCAGAAAACGTCAATGTCAATGTCGAATTTCAAACTTTAAAATGGCGGCTGTCCGCCTTTAGAAATTAAAACACAAATGTTTCATTAAACTACTAACTCATTCCACTAAACTTAATTTATAACTGATAAATCTTTATAAATTATCTAAGATAACTCTACTTTGTGTTTATATAAATGGCAAAATCATTAATTTATCTAAAACATAAGCTTCTGAACGAACACTTAGTTCAGCGCCATCACAGACCCTGATCACAGACTTTTAGGTATACATACTTTCAGTACAAGATAAGCGCCATGAGCGCCATCCTTTAGAGAGTTGTGGAACTAACATCCCCATACAACAGAAAAATGTTCTAAGTGCAAAGGCCCTGAGTCTACCTAAAGGGTTTGAATTTTCAAAAAAAAAATCTTAGCAGATGCCTACGTCATAAGAGCTGTTTTAGCTGTTTGCGTTGATATATCAGACGCTTTTCTTTTATATTTTTAGAAGACGTATTCTTTTTCTATTTTCTTACATGATAAGTTTAAAATCTATCAAGTTGTTAAGTTCTTTAAAGGACATGACCAGTAATTGCCCTCCGATTCGGGACAATGCACAGGATTTCCGTTTTTACAGTAAGGTTTAAAAATTCAAAACGAAATTATTATGGATTTATTATTCCAAATAAGGTCAGGGTTCAAATGACAAAAAAAACAGTACTTTTATTGTTGAAATCTTGAGCGTCCGCTTTCCTCTTTAAGCACTACTCCATTTTGACGTTCCATTATATCCATGCCTAATAATAATCTTGTAACCCTACATGAATATCATTTAAGTACCTTAGTCATTATATTATGAATGATTTATTTTTGATCAATTAAATAGTAATGAAAAGGAAATGTATGTTTTGTTTATAATTATTTTTATTTATTGACAAGTCTCAAACTAATAGATCGAACAAAGCATTTTGAAATACTGCGTTTAAAGGAACGCCCTTTCACATTGCATATGCTGCCATCTGTGGTCGAATAGTTGAACTTGTTAACCAAAAGTAGTAACCAATACTTAAAAATATTTTCTAGACTCACCACAATAACTAGCGCCATCTAGTGTGGGAAAGCAGTTTTTGGTGAAACTTTTTTTATTTATTTTCTCAGTTTTAAGACTCCTGAAACTTTTTTATTTGAAAACTAAAATATAACAATTACAATAATAAAGAAATAATACTTGAAAATATTTTTTTAAACTCGCTCAACACAATAAATAACGCCATCTAGTGTGGGAAAGCAGTCTTTTGGTGAAACTTTTTTGTTCATTTTCGCAGTTTTCCGAGCCTTCAGACTCCTGAAACTTTTATCTGAAAACAGTGAAATATTTCAATTACAATAATAAAGATATCATTGCTGAATATTGATTTTTGACACCTAGGCAAGCTGCCATAGTTCCACCGGTCAAGTCCTTTATATAAATACTTGTCCTGACTCATCTATTATCGCTAAGCAAAAACCGTTGGGGTTAAAAACTTGAAATTTTGATAATACTTTTATGACGAAGGCACCCCCAGGAATTTTGGAAATTCCATCCCTAAGAGGTCAGTGTATTACAACAAACGATTAACAAAGAAGTTAATATGAAAAACGACGCCGTTGTTCTTGAAGGTACACAACAAAGATCGTATCGTTTTGAGTTAGAAAACGTGATATTTTTACTTGATAGTAATAACGACATCTAGTGTCGATTTTTGGATTCGCTCGTGTAATGTATGTAAAGAAAAATGTATTTAAATTTGAATGTTTGAATTTTGCCGCGCTCCACTTCGGTTATTAACTAAGGCCGCCATTTTAGGTTAGGAGTATGGAAGTGAAAACGTCAAACGAATTATTGTGCACATTAATTGAAGAAATAATAAGTTCGTTAGAAAACAACATAAATTAGAATATTGCTTTGGAAGTAATAAACTTTAATGTCGTTTCTTTTACTTACAGCTTGGTTTTGTTTGTTCTGTTAATGAGTGTTATTAAAACAAGTGTAAAATTTTAAAGAAATAAATCTTTTACTTACAGAGAAACACATCGAGTTTGATTCCAATAAACTAAAATCATCCTATATGTATATTCACCGAGTATCCCAGTACAGTCTCGACGCTCTTCTCCTGTTCTGGAGCGACGGGCTTACGTTGGCACGACACGTGGAGGAACGTGAATAGCAAATGATGCTGGTCGCCGAGATCCGCAGGCAGTTTCAGTTTTATCTCGTCGTATAGTGATGGATTCCTGCGAAAAATATTTTTGTAACACGACGACGTGTTTTTTGTGCCCATGTCCCTAACAGGTTAGCCCGCTACCACCTTAGACTGCATCTTTACTAACTTGTAGTGGATAAAAAAAAAAAATATTACGTTCGAGTTGCCCCTCGTGGTCCTAATGAACCCCAAACTCCTCCTTCCCTTCTGTTCCGACTGACTTACCCCGCCATCGCCTGCGCCGGCGGCGGGTAAGTTGGTCTCGAGTCTCCACACACAAAACCCGCAACTAAGCGCGCTACGCAGTGAGATCTATGTACCTACTGCCTATGCTCCGCGTAATGTGTCGTTCTAACAAAATTCAAAAATTCAAAATTCAAATGTTTTTTTATTCAAATAAACTTTTACAAGTACTTTTGAATCATCGAGTGAATCTACCACTGGTTTGGAATGCCATTCCTACCGAGAAGAACCAGCAAGAAACTTGGCGGTTGCTCTTTTGAATAAAAATAATAACCAATTTCATTAATTTGTACAATACAGTAACAGCTGTCCTTAGCATTGCTGGAGCGAGTGAAATCCATGCTCCTTTGTTATTTACGTTTGTGTCTTATAGTTTGTGTAGTAAGCTTTAATGCAACCGTATAACTTTCATTTCTCTAGTAAGGCCCCCACTTTCAAAGTAGACCCCATTTTGTTTTTCTAGTAGTTCACAAACTACGAATACTACTTCTGTCAATTCCCTACGAAACTAGAATCCAAAAAGTTCTATTCTATATTTCGATCATCTTAAAATAAAATTAGCCTAAACTCCCGCGAATGTAATCATGTTTAAAGTAAGAAAAAAACGGACATGATTTTTTTTGATCTAAATTTCTTTTTTCGTTTATTCCAACAACTACATCATTTAAAACATGGATCAGCGACTTTACAATTTAATACTATGTACTCAGACGAAATAATTAGCCCCTTTTAGATAAATACCGCGTGTACTATATTTTTATTAATAAGGTTCGGTAGCGATTTTTACATAGGATAATCATAAGTTCAACATTAAGTAAATTCATAGATACATGTCAATATAATGTAAAATCATATGAAAGCACATGCATGCATATAAGTATCTCATAAATAACGGTTAAATATAAAATAATTTATATAAAAAGTGATACAATTACACAAAATCAACCATGCTTTCAAATTAAAAAAAACTAAATCTTAACTAAAATTAAATATATGTTAGTGGCAAAAGTCTCACTTATTGTGGTACAGCACAGTGGTGTAGGCCTCCGTACTGAACTCCGGGCAGGAGCTCCGGCCGAATATCGCCGGCAGCGCGGCCGATTGCTCTTCACCCGACATCAGTTGCACTCGCACCTACAAATGCAGTGAAGTATTGTAAAAAAAACTTCAAAATCAAACTTCAATATTTTTAACCGACTTCAAAAAATATAAGTTATTAATTCGACATGTACGTATGGCATATTATTATTATTATTGGAACTACAAAATATTTACATAATATGATAATCTATAAGGGCATCCAAACAAATTTACAACACTAGATGAAGAACGCATCAACTAGTCCACATACAACTCGACTAAGAGAACTACTTCAACACAAGGTTTCTAATGATAAGTTATAATGATGTTTTTGATAAGACACCTTGACGTGCTCTCCGAGGAACAGAGGAAACGAAAAGGCCAAATTCGGACTTCCAAATTCGATTCTCCACTCGTTGTCTATTTGATACAAGTCATAAATTATAACATATACAATAAATTTTAAGACTGTGTTAAACAGCATTCGTTAAGTCGAGGCTATTACACTTTTGATAATTTTCTTATTTACAAAGTTGCATGGAAGCAACCGGCCTCGCATCCAGTAGTTCCCACAAGTCAGTGTTATACTTGGAACGTAATGTATGTGTACAGTATTGTTTACTTATTGGAACATCATTTTAAGAAAAGAGCAACTGCTGAGTTTCTTGCCGGCTCAGTAGAATTAGTAGAATCAGCTTTCTGAATCTGTGATAGTCTTGACGTATGATGAGTGACACAAGTGAAAAAAATTGGCAGTCACAGGGACTGCCGATAGAAGTGAAAACGAATAATTAAAAAATAAAAAATTTCAAAAATATTTCAAATATGAACCTTAAAACTAAGGCATTAAAGTTGAATTACGAATGTACTATATTTAATATTTAAGACCTTTTGTCTTCGCAACAACGCGAGGTGTCGGTCACGATTTTCGACAATTTTTACCCCCTACCAAAAAGTGCTACGGCTAAAGAAGTTTTCACTACAATTAATATTATAAATGCGAAAGTTTGTATGGTTGGATGTATGGATGGGTGTTTGTTACTCAATCACACCCCAACGGCTGAACGAATCTGGATGAAACTTGGCACAGAGATAGATTATTTTTATTTTATTTTATTTAGTACAGAATAACTTACAGCTACAACAGAAATGGATACATAAATAAAGAATAAGTATAACGCCAATTACAAGTTTTCACAGAGCTCGCAAAGGTGGAAAAATAAATATTAATATATACTACATAGGAAGTAATTAAAAAAATAAATAAAAAACTTACTATAGTTAGGAAGATGAATTAATACAAGAGAAGAACCAGAGTAAACTAGTAGTAGGAAAAAATTTAGACATTATTGATTATTAAGATTAAGATTACCAGCCAGCAAACTACTTCAACTCAGGCTGTGGGAGTCAAAGAATTCATTGGCTAGAATTCTACGCATAGATATGACCGTGGTGCAAAAGAGATCTGGGTTACTATTCGTCTTTAATAGTTTATTGAATGATAAAGAAGATCTTGGCAAATAGGAGTTCTGACGAAATCTGGTATGCGCAGATGGTGGGCGGAGAATAGAATGGGCACGGGGATGGGTATTGGTAGGCACTTTGAGTGATAACTTTTCAATTAATTAACTAATTATAGTCTGGAATAACACATAGGCTACTTTTTATCCCGGAAAATTGAAGAGTTCCCGCAGAACCGAAAAACCTCAATCCACGCGAACGAAGTCGCGGGCATTAGCTAGTAAATCATTTATCATTTCCCGTCCTCACAAATACTCACCGTGATGTTCCTAGCGGACGCGGTCCGGGACGCGTACGCAGATAGGTTAAGTTCGCGCACGTTCAGGAACAGCAGATTGCGATACTGCACGTGAGGCAGAGCGGGCGCCGTTAGGGGGAACGGCAGGATTTCCTTGCACGGACGCACGTTCTCCTCTACAACGACAGAACAGGTTTTGACAACCTGCTTGGCACATTTCTGCAGGCTTGTTGGAACGACGCATGGGCAGCTACGCATAAGCAATGGTCCTTCGAACCGGAACTTTACTGGTTCATTATTGAAACACAACTATTATGAGCGAGTACCGCTCTGCAACCCGGGCGCCTGCGCAGCCCGCTGAAGCCCCGCAACCCGCGCATCCTCCGCTCTGGCCCGTGCGTTGTTCCAACAAGTTACCTTTTTAGCTTCGGTAGACAAATAGAGATAACGGGTAGACATAATTTTACTCATTGTACGCATGCTAGCCCTAATAGTGGTCTTAAAAGTGTAGCGGTCCCAGAAAGATTTTCAAGGAACAAGAAGCTTAATTCGCTATAATCGGTCAATGCAGACCATTTTATGTAGTACAGCATATAGCTTGCGATATTAACCACCCAATAAGCCAGCAATTTTTCAAACTCAAACTGAGGGTTGTGAGTTGTGACCCCTTTCCATTAATCAAATAATGGTAGGAGTTTTCTTGGGATACAAAACATTGGATAAGTAAATATAAAGAAGAGGTATAACGCCAATTACAAGTTTTCACAGGTAGAAATAGCTCGCATGGGTGGAAAAAGTAAATAGTATAAAAATTCTTTCCAAAAAACCGACTTCAAAGCCATTGTAAAGTAAAAAATAATTTTGATTTCTACACACTATGTTGAAGTCGGGCGAGCCAGATGCGTCAACTTTGCTTACCTTCATTTTACCCGCCCGACTTGAACATAGTGTGCAGAAATCAAAATTATTTTTTGCTTACAGTGGCTTTGAAGTCGGTTTTTGGAAAGAATTTTTACAAATTTACCTGGCCCGTTGGCCAAAAATGGAGCAAAATTTTAAGCCTTTTCAGTTTTCGTTTTAATTTTATTTTTTATAGATACTAGCAACGCTGTCACCAGGGCCTTTGCACTTAGAACATTTTTTTGTTGTATGGGGATGTTAGTTCCACAACTCCCTAAAGGATGGCGCTCATGGCGCTTATCTTGTACTGAAAGTATGTATACTTAAAAGTCTGTGATCAGGGTCTGTGATGGCGCTGAAATAAGTGTTCGTTCAGAAGCTTATGTTTTAGATAAATTAATGATTTTGCCATTTATTTAAACACAAAGCTAATAATATATAAAACTTTTTTTTGAGCAGAATACGAGTTATCTTAGATAATTTATAAAGATTTATTAGTTATAAATTTAGTTTAGTGGAATGAGTTAGAAGTTTAATGAAACATTTGTGTTTTAATTTCCAAACGTGGACAGCCGCCATTTTAAAGTTTGAAATTCGACATTGACATTGACGTTTTCTGGTCTGGTTTTCTGGCATGCCGGATGCCGGGTGGACAAAATTATTATTTTTTTGATAAATTCGTTACAATGTGAAACTATATTAATAGAGTGTGTATTAAGTGTGTACGATGTGAAAAACATGAAACTGTGGAATAATTGTTATACTTTATGTATATTTTTTGTAATTGAGAATATAAGAGAAAATAATCAACATGCGTTTCATTTACTAACATCTGAACATCTTTACAGTTTGTGTTTATCGTATAATAATTTATCTTAATTATTACAAGGTCACATAATTCTATAGTTGCAGAATTAGGTGATCTTGTAATAATTAAGATAAATTATTATACAATACACTTTTTAATATATATAGTACTATAGCATTGTGTGGGTATATATATATATATATACATATTTTAGTTGGACAACTTCCCGATAGATGTCGCTGTACATGGATAGTCGAGTAGCAACTCTATACCAGTATATATATTGTACTCTGTGGCTGTCACCAGGTCAGACAAGTTTGTGGGAATGTACTTAGCACAGAGTACATTATATATACTGGTATAGAGTTGCTACTCGACTTTCCATGTACAGCGACATCTATCGGGAAGTTGTCCAACTAAAATATGTATATACATAACCTTAACACAATGCTATAGTACTTACTATATATTACAAAGTGTTTTGTATAATAATTTATCTTAATTATTACAAAATCACCTAATGCTGCAATAAGATAAATTATTATACAATAAACACAAACTGTAAAGATGTTCAGATATCAGTAAATGAAACGCATGCTGATTATTTTCTCTTATATTCTCAATTACAAAAAATATACATAAAGTATAACAATTATTCCACAGTTTCATGTTTTTCACATCGTACACACTTAATACACACTCTATTAATATAGTTTCAGATTTTAACTAATTTATCAAAAAAATATTAATTTTTGTCCACCCGGCATTCGGCATGCCAGAAAACGTCAATGTCAATGTCGAATTTTAAACTTTAAAATGGCGGCTGTCCACGTTTGGAAATTAAAACACAAATGTTTCATTAAACTTCCAACTCATTCCACTAAACTAAATTTATAACAGATAAATCTTTATAAATTATCTAAGATAACTCATATTCTGCTCAAAAAAAAAAATTTAATATTATTAGCTTTGTGTTTACATAAATGGCAAAATCATTAATTTATAAAATCAAAATCAAAATCATTTATTTATAAGCTTCTGAACGAACACTTATTTCAGCGCCTTCACAAACCCTGATCACAGACTTTTAAGTATACATACTTTCAGTACAAGATAAGCGCCATGAGCGCCATCCTTTAGGGAGTTGTGGAACTAACATCTCCATACAATAGAAAAATGTTCTAAGTGCAAAGGCCCTGGTACTTAGGAAGTAATTAAAATATAAAGAAAGCATATAGTTAGGAAGATGAGTGAATATGAATATTTATACGAATTCTGTCAAAGTAGCAGCTAGCTCTGGGTTAAAAAGAAGGAAAGGGTTATTATGCCTGTTAAAATTTTATTTTAATTTTATTTATCATATATAGTAGCGACGCTGAGTCCGGGTCAGATAAGTTTGATGAGCTATGCAAGTATCTTACCACTGAAGGGCGCAAGTTTAGCTAACTCCGGCGTGAGTCCATTCTTGATCTCTTCAGGACAAGGGGAGACTTCAATTTTGAGTGTTCCAGGGATGCATTTGAGCTTTTTGGGCGCTGAGCTCGGCCGCTTGATCTCCGCTAAGAACTTGTATAGGTCTTCATCACGTAGTTTGTCTGTTTCCTGTTTTTAGAAAAACAATATGTACGTAAAATGACATAGAAGCTTACATACTTTAAGCACATTAAAACTTACACCGGACGCGACGTTTAAAATAAACTTTTCACCTCCCTAACTCAAAAAGGGCACTTCTGCTGCTAAACACCAGTGAGGAAGTTGTTTTTACTCTCATGGTGAGAAAAAGTGTTTCGTATTTAGCCATTTGGTTAGAGTAAATAAATCGTAGATGGAATCGTTATCAAAATAGACGAAACGCTTCTGCTCTGCCAGTATGCGTTGCGGTTTATTCGCTCGCATCAACTAACCTGTTTAAAAAAGCTGGTGACAGTGATGACGATCGGCTTGAACGTGTCCAGATGGGCCACGAGATCGTCCGCGTGCGGCGCGGCCGTGGCGCGGCGCTCGATGGAGCCCTTGCGAGTGAGGGAGCCGCCCACCTCGCCCGCGCGACGACGCAGCTGCTCCAGACTACTGGACGACGCTTTGCGATCTAGGGGAGAGGTTTATCATTTATATTGTCGCACTGTTGCCCGAACTATGGCACCTATACCGCTTTCATTGGCGTCGTTCAATCTGCTCTTGGACAATAATGCTCAATGGGACCCATTCAATGACAAGTGGAGAACCCTGATTTTTGAATTATTAAGGTACTCTGAGAGCATAGAATAAACTTGTTTATAATAACATTATTGTCGATGTTCTTCTTCTTCTTCTCTATTTTAACTTTATTTGTATTACCTTGTTAATAATCATCTAGTTAGTGTAAGTGGCATTGCCGTTCTGATTAGATGTAAAAAAAAAACTAATAATAAGAATAAATTAATTATAACGTGTCTTGTTGGCTGTGACTTCTGAGGCTGCGCGTCTCTCTCCAGACTATTGGAGCCGCTGAGGATGTTCAGCAGCGATACGGCGCTCCCCGCTACGGGCATCCCATACCGGCTCAGTTGGAAACAAGTCCTCACCCAGTCAGACTCACCCAAGCTGTTGGAGTTGTTGGCTGGTGACTCCTGAGGCTGCGCGTCTCTTTCCAGACTGTTGGAGCAGTTGAGGATGTTCAGCAGCGATACGGCACTCCACGACAGCGGTATCCTATACTGGCTCAGTTGGAAACAAGTCCTATAGGTCAGACTCACCCAGACTGTTGGTGTTGGAGTTGTTGGCTGTGACTTCTGAGGCTGCGCGTCTCTCTCCAGACTATCGCTGAGGATGTTCAGCAGCGATACGGCGCTCCCCGCTACGGGCATCCCATACCGGCTCAGTTGGAAACAAGTCCTATAGGTCAGACTCACCCAAGCTGTTGGAGTTGTTGGCTGGTGACTCCTGAGGCTGCGCGTCTCTCTTCAGACTGTTGGAGCAGTTGAGGATGTTCAGCAGCGATACGGCACTCCACGACAGCGGTATCCTATACTGGCTCAGTTGGAAACAAGTCCTATAGGTCAGACTCACCCAAGCTGTTGGAGTTGTTGGCTGGTCACTCCTGAGGCTGCGCGTCTCTCTCCAGACTGTTGGAGCAGTTGAGGATGTTCAGCAGCGATACGGCACTCCACGACAGCGGTATCCCAACTGGCACAGTTGGAAACAAGTCCTATAGGTCAGACTCACCCAGACTGTTGGTGTTGGAGTTGTTGGCTGGTGACTCCTGAGGCTGCGCGTCTCTCTCCAGACTGTTGGAGCCGCTGAGGATGTTCAGCAGCGATACGGCGCTCCCCGCTACGGGCATCCGATACCGGCTCAGTTGGAAACAAGTCCTATAGGTCAGACTCACCCAATCTGTTGGGGTTGTTGGCTGGTGACTCCTGAGGCTGCGCGTCTCTCTCCAGACTGTTGGAGCAGTTGAGGATGTTCAGCAGCGATACGGCACTCCACAACAGCGGTATCCCATACTGGCACAGTTGGAAACAAGTTCTATAGGTCAGACTCACCCAGACTGTTGGTGTTGGAGTTGTTGGCCGGTGACTCCTGAGGCTGCGCGTCTCTCTCCAGACTGTTTGAGCCGCTGAGAATGTTCAGCAGCGATACGGCGCTCCACGCCAGCGGCATCCGGTAGCGCCCCAGGCGGGAGCAGGCCGCCTGCGCTCCCGCGCGGACTTTCTCACGGTTCTACAAAGAACAATACAACATTGTTTGACCACGATTACACTATAATATATAGTATGTTTTACTCACGTACTCACGAAAACAAAAAACAAAAACAAAAAAAAATTATCCGATGAAATATCCAATACCTCGAAAAACGAAAAACGTGCAGAACTTCCGCACTTGCGGAAGCAGAAGCAGAGGTCTGTTGCATCACTACTTATAAATGGCGACTCAGCGTCGATGGATCCGCGTGATGGATTTGAGTTGATAGCATTTGTCGAGTGCACTCATAGATGAACGTGAAAATAGTTGCTTGAATTTCAAATCTAATACTTTCTACACGGAGGGGTTGTCATCTTACCTCCACATCACAACATCACAAGGGCGATCTTTGTTGAAGGCCGACCCGTATTTACAAATCGTGACTATTGTATTTTTTTAAAACTGGTAAGTAATAGATATTACGAGGTAGAGGAAAACAAACCTTATCATCCTTAATATAAGGTTCGACGCACTCATTCACGTCGCCCTGTAAAACCTTCTCGACTCTTACAACCAGGAATATATCTGGGGAAGGGTTCAGTATATCGAACACGGCACTCCGACTCAGCGTCGATAGATCCGCGTGAGGGATGTGAGTTGATAGCATCTGTCGAGTGCACTCGGAGTTTAGATTGAAGTAGAAGTTCTCTGACAGTTTCTTCTTTTCTTTGGCGTCGTAGAGGGCCATTGAGGCGAAGAGTGGTTCCACATCCAGTTCCAATCTACAACAAAGACCCAAATCAGTTAAAATGATCTATCTAATCTAAATATTCGTTTTCACTTCTATTGGCAGTCTCTATGACTGGCATTTTTTTGATAAGGCTCCAGGGTTGTCAGTATCTAAAATGTTAAATAATCTAGATAGATAGATAGATAAACGCTACGTTGCTTACGGATGCACTTACGGATGCGTGTCAAACACATCTAAGCTATGGAAATCAAGCACGCCTATTGGTGGGTTTGACACACATCCGTAGCTTAGTACCGTAGCAAATACCGTAGTTCCTCTGAAAGGAACCCTAAGACTTACTTGAGCTGATGACATTGCACCAGAATCCTGTGCCCCATCAGCTCGCACGGCATTTCAGCCGCCAACCGCCTCTCCACCGCCTCTTCTTCATCCAAGTACGGTGCATATAGCCCTAGCAGATCTGCCTGACGATTCTCTAGCCTGCAAACGTTTTTGATGTTTGTACTTTGAACGAATGGGGTAGAACTGACTATAAATAGTCTAAAACTGACGATAACTGGGGTAACACTGATGAAAAATGGGGTAAAACTGACGATAAATAGGGTAATGTTGACGATAAAAGGGTTCGCACTATGAAAACGCTTGATATTTTATGTCAAAAACTTGGATGGGAATATCTTTCTCGGAACTAGCATTGGGGAAGAAAATTTATGTGCGTTTTAAAAAAAACGACGAAGACTTGTTTATGTTTCGCTTGTCTTTCAATTTCCTAGCTTATATTTATTATATATTAGGTGAGCGGCGTAAGGGACACGCCGCAACGCGTCGCGATACGGCTCCATCATCATCACGAAACGTGACGTCAGCAACTGATTCTGTTGCGTCGCGTCGTATCGAGTCGCGTTGACGCGTTTTGTCGCTCACGTGCGACACTGGCACAATAAATGGCGACAACTACGACGTGACAAAATTTATCAGTGACGTTACAAAGATTTTGCTATTTAAAGAACATGTTAAATTGTAATAAGGGTCTGCAAATATAGTGCTATTTGTATAAATTTGAAGTTTGGTCAAAAGCTTGTTCAGGATATTTTCTTCAGTGGTAAATTTGTGCTTGGTTAAAACGAAACGAAGACAACTGAAGGGCTTAGGGTATCATTTCACTGTGGATGAGCAAATATTTTGCTATCATGGAGGATATACAATAAAGTATTTGATCTAAGGGGACGCTTAACGAGGGGGACGTGCATACTACTAGTCCGGGATAAAGCATCACTTCGCTGTCATAGCCGTGGTGGAAAAATTTAAGGGTTTATTTTGGTGTTTCCAAAATAAACATATAACTTGTTAAAAGAGGGACAGACAATGCAATGAGGTAGAAACTTATGATCTTACAGCGAAAGATCGGTTGCTCCAAATAAACTGTTATAATTTCTGGAAACAGAAAGACAATTTGAACAGTAAAAAAGTGAACATCATAATTTAGTTTAAAAAATCTATTTCACCAATGCTTATGAAGTAAAATAGTCAAATAAAAACAAATGTTGGACTGAGAACCACTAGAGGCAACTATTTAGGTCCACTTGCGTAAATGCGTTGAGCGTGTTTAAGTTAAATTTTCTATATCTGTGCTTTTCATGTCAACCCCTTGGTAAAATCTACCTTGCCCCTAACAGGTTAGCCCGCTACCATCTTAGCATTATCATCACTGACCATCAGATGAGAACTTGTAGTCTATCAAAAAGCGACAGCATAAGTTAATCAGTTTATACTAAAGCCAAATTCGATGTGGAATGTGAACCTGTGTAGCCCATAGGTACAATTGTAATAGGGATGATGACACCTCAATCAAATCAGCAACTCTTTTACAACTTCCATACAAGGAGCGCGCTCCTAGTATGGAAGTTTATATGAAATACATAGTTGTGACGTTATCAAATATAAACACTTTTTCTTTAAGCAATAGTTTGAAATGATTATCAAACTTAAAACTAACCAAGGATGTGAATTTTCGGTCTTTTGGAAGACCCTCTATTTTCAGTAAGAATATTTTATTTTAACATAGGCATCATGCCTATTTTCGTTTTGAGTTATAGGCCTATTAATCTGCACTTTTCACAGGGACCCTTACACTTGAATCAGTGTAGTGTAATAAGATTTAGGGAGAAAGGGTCCCTAATTTGATCCTTATTGCAATGTAATAGGCGACGCTCCACCACAGGGCCCTGTGGAAAGTGCAGTGTAATAGGCCTATTAGGAATTATTTTGCAATTACCTTTTAGCTTCATTAATGGCGTCGACCTGGTCTGGAGGTTTCTTCTCGAAGACATCAGGGAGGAGAGGATCCGAGGAGGAGCTGCGAAGGTCGAGGCTGGCCCACGAGCCGCGGGGAGTGAGCGTCTCGTTGCATGATGATGAAGAGGATATCGAGGCGACTGACTGGCGACCGCTTGATGGCTGAGATTCACTGAACTAGATACAAAAAATTTTTTTTTTAAATATTTTCATTTTCATAAATATCACAGAACTTTAGAATAGCCAGCGTATTCTGAAGACCTAATTTTTAAAGAGACTCCACATATTTTTCGCCATTTCTATCCCTTATTCTAGGTACTAAAAGATACAAGATAAAACAAAAATTAGACACCTACTTGATTGGGACTCCATTTAATAGTTTTTTTCACTAGTGCGTGACTTTATAGATATACACTTGTTCAGTTGTTGATGGAAACATGTAGTATATTAAAAAACATATAACAGTTCTTTATAAACCAAGGGTTGTATTATGTAAAAATTAAATTAGAATCTTATTCACATTTTTATTAAATGATATATTTTTGTGAATCACTGGATATTTAACTATAGTGTTATATATTTTTGGAATCTACTCATCATTTTCTAGATGATTATTATATAGTTACTATTTTTTCGTTTTTTTTTTCAAATTTAGTCTTTAATGCGGGAACATGGTCAATCCGTCAATTTTTTTTAATTTTACTAGCCTATGTCACATGGAATAAGCTAGGGATTCTAACGATACCTCATTTATCAAAATCGGTTCAGGTGTATACAAGTTCTGGTGGAATATACAAACTCACATACATACATGAACCCTGAAAATAATATACTCCTTTTTTCAGGCAGTCGTATAAAAAGGGACAAGAAAAAGATATCAACACTCACTTGTGCCTGAGAAGCCAGCTCCTCCATAGACGTGGAATGTTCAGCGTCGATCTCATAGTGCTGCAGCGGCGCGGCGAGCAGCTTCTCGAGCCGCTCGGCGAGCCGCTCGCGCCCGTACGCCGACCCGGAGTGCGCGCGGTACTTGTACTCCACCACTGTATAGTCTGACGTATAGCAGCTGATGCAGTCGCGCACAAACATCGGCGCTTTCATCCTGACGGTATTAGTAAGCACAAACCTGTTTATAGTCGAGGGACTGATCGCAGATGGAGCAAAGAGAGAGAAAAAAAAACCTGACGGTAAACGGGGTAAAACGAACGATAAATGGGCTAAATCTAACAATAAATGGGGTAAAACTAACGCAACGTTCGATAATTGGTAAATGGGGTAATGAGTACTCCATTCACCGTCAGTTTTATCCCAATTTTAAATTGTATTGTATTGATGTGATCTTTCAATTTTTCTCAAATATCGTGATCGTGACCTTAAGCCGAGCAGGAGTTCACGCGGTATTTCTACTACACAACATAGATGTTGTGTAGTTTGACGTGTAGCAGCTAAAGTTGGGTAAAAGTTTGGGATAAGGCACAACCTTCAGTCTGATAGCTGATCACATCAGATGTCTATATCTAGACTCTTACAGATCCTCTTGGGGCAGCACGTGCGTTCGCGTGCGGATCCGGCGCGGCACGGTCAGCAGCTCGATATCGCTGGCGGGGTACGCGAGCGGGTCCCGCTCCCCCATCAGCCGGTCGCATACCTCCTCGTAGTCCGGTGGCTCGATCATATCGGACAGAGATATCTACAAGAAAATCATAAAATAGTGTAAGGGACAATCCAGAAGTGGCTGTTAATAAACACTTTTAATATATTTGTACTCTCATTTGGAACTTGCACGAGCGAATGGTCACAATGTGTAGCGGTTCCACGGGATTTAATGTAATAAGATAAAAGTTAGGTAAACTTAAAGACAATATTCATTTGGTCTGGCCACGATTGCTATCGTTAAGCTCTAAACCAAATTCCGATCTAAACACAACAGTATTCAATAATCGCTGAGTCTGCCTGCAGGAGACTGAAGTACCATCGTCAAAACACTCGTATTTACTAACTATTTTCAATATGGCGTCGGCTTCCGCAGATTAAATCGAATGACATGAAACGCGTCAAATTGACTGATACTAAACTTCCTGTTTCATGAGATACAATGACAAACAGTAATAATGCTAACAATAGAATGAAAAAATATGAATTCTCTGTTTATTACAGTGACATTGGAATTCCCAGTTTTGTGAACGAGTGTGGAAAAAAAGATGTGAAATTTAAAAAAATCTACTTTAAAAGCCACTGCAAAGTAAAAGAAAAGGCTCAACACTATGTTGAAGTCGGGTGCAATGACCACGATCAATTTACTTTTGTCTTGGTGTACTTGTTTGTTTGTTTTCTTTTTTTTTGACCTGTCTATTTTCTACTAACTATTGACCCACACAATATTGTGTTGAATACAACGTTCTTAGATACAAACAGGCAGATACTTAGACAAGCCCAATTTTTTCACCTAAAAATAATGTTAAACTACAGAACTAATTTCTTGCTTTTATTTTTGGAAATCAATCCATACTAATATTATAAATGCGAAAGTGTTTCTGTCTGTCTGCTACGCTTTCGCGGCCCAGCTGTTCAACCGATTTTGATGAAATTTGGTACAGGGTTAGTTTGTATCCAGAGGAAGGACATAGGCTACTTTTTATCCCGGAAATTAAGGAGTTTCTGTGGGAATTCAAAAAACTTAATCCACGCGTACGAAGTCGCGGACATCATCTAGTTTAACATAATTTATCAATTATTTTTTCACTAGATGATGCCCGTGACTTCATCCACGTGGATTAAGGTATTTTGATTCCCGAACATTGAATTTTCCGGGATAAAAAGGGGCCTATGTCCTTCCCCGGGATACAATCTATTTCTGTACCAAATGTCATCAAAATTGGTTGAACAGGCTATGAAAGTGTAGCAGACAGTCATACACACTTTCGCATTTATAATATTAAATATGGATTCTTATGATGGATAATACAAGCCAGCAAAATATAAGCAGATGAATAATATCCCTGTTGTTTATTGAATTTATTTTCATGCAACCAATTAAATGTGTAGTTTGGTAAGTTTTATTAGTGTTTTAAGTTTTTCTATTTTACATAAATTACACTTTCAACAGTGTTGTGCAACCTATGATCAAATATACTTGTTCTATCTGGACCAATCTGTATTGCATTATATTATAATGTTAAATTACATAAGTAATAGATGCTAACCTATCACAGCTTTGCACAAGTGGAATTTCTGAAGAACCTTTTTATTATAAGCTACAAGTAAACCCTTGATTGAAGCAGGAGTTACTTTGCGGAAGTCCATGATCATCAAGGAACAAGAGGTTTATTTCTTTATGATCTGCATAGATTTTTCTGCTTTGGTGCATTATGGCCAATTAAGCTACCTGTTCCTTGATTTCGCTTCTTGCACTTCTGCAAGGAACAAGTGCTTCTATCTTGCAATCAGAATCACAGTAATGACTATAATTGTCCACTCTATTCTTGAATACATTTATTAAACTTTTCATCACAACATCCTCAGACAGTATTTTGCTTTAAATGTGACAACTCCATTGGTCAAAAAGTATGGGGTTTAATGATGTGTTTTGTCTTTTAGCCTCCTCATTATTTAATCCAAATTTAGGGAGTTGAAAGTGCTTTCAACTATAATAGTTTTTATATTCTGTTAGTTTAGTTAAAAACATACCTTCTTACCTACATCCTATATAATGGCACTACCCAGAATCCTATTAGAATATCAAGGCATACAAATTATCACGCAATCTTTTCGCATTACAATAAGGAAAACCACGACATATGAAGCTTACTCTACACACACAACACAAGTGAAGTGAATCATGAATATTCATGCAAAACGGTTAGCTATCACCACTTACTAAAGAGGAGCAACCAGACAGAGTCCCGGTCTTCGACTGGCTAGCATATGCTTTACGAGCGTCCCCCGCATTCCTATAAATAGTTAAAAATCAATCTTCCAGCTTATAATTACGTCCACCCATCGATCATGCATGGTTAAACAAATGTTAGTCCTGAGGATTATAGATTCATTTACCCGGAACAATTGAGGTATTTTCGTCCAAGAGTCATCTAAAATTAGATGAAAAGGGCACCGCTGCTTATAAATGGTAGGGTATTGTAACTTTTAACACAGTTTTATTTAGAACAACGGTCGATTTGTTTTAACAGAACAACAAACACAAGCAAACAAGCGAAAGTTTATGAAAATTGATTTTGACATTGACTGTTGACAACTTCAGTGACATTTGGCAGTTATCACTTTTTTTATTGTCTCTATGGTGGACAAAGGAATTTTTTATTCAGCCTACAGCTCTACATGACATTTTTGAATTAAAATTTTTATATTCAGCCTTACTTTTGTTAAAAAGTACAAGCTCAGAGCTGAAAAAAGCCTTTGATTTTATATAAAGGAGAGGATATGTTGCATTTTACTCAATAGGCATGATGACAGTATCCAAGAATCAATGAAATTATGAATTTATGTAATGAAATAGGATTCATGGATTATAAAAAACTTATTTATTTTTCTATTTCGAGTGAGATTGTTATTTATTTTGATAAAATAAAAGTATAAAATACAGCAATCGGCCATATTGTATAAAACACCACTGAAGCGAATGACGTCACAATTGTTTTCGAGCTTTGACAATCGGCAAACATTCTATAAGTACAGGTGTTTTAAATGTTTATCAAGTATTTTCGTGTTTCTTTGTTTCCTTAAGATCATTTCCATAATCTAGCTTTGTTATACCGAATCCAAAATCAAGAAATTAAACATCCTTAGCCAGGGATCAAGGATTTACCAAAGCTACTAGCTCTAATTTGCCCAGGCCCCCGATTCTGTAACTCAGTGGCTATCGAAAAATGAAAGCCACTGACATATATATTTTGTCCATTGAAGGTTTGCTATGAAAAAATGAAAGAACATTTCATAGTAAACCTTCAATGGACAAAATATATATGTCAGTGGCTTTCATTTTTCGATAGCCACTGAGTTACAGAATCGGGGGGCAGGATTGATTTGTTGATGTTAGTTGAGTATCTTGCATCAAATAAAGACTTTTTTTTAGCAGAATTTCGCAACGTCAAAACTTACATGTAAGTACAATAATAACATAATAATTTATAGGTCCTAAACCCGTAAAATCTGCTATTTTATATAGATTAAGCACTTCATGGTACCTACTTAGTTATTAGAGGTTATGTTAATGAAATGTTGTTTTTTTAAACTATACCGTATAACTTAATATGAGCGGTGATTGCCTCGTAAATATGACGTCTGCCTCCTATTCGGGGCGTCTGGGGTTCGATTCTTGGCACGCATCTAACTTTTTGCAGTTATTTGTGCTATAAGCAAAACAGCATCACTACATAGTATAAAACAAAGTCGCTTCCCGGTCTGTTCCTATGTATGCTTAGATCTCTAAAACTACGCCGGATTTTGATGCGGTTTTTTTAATAGATAGAATGATTCAAGAGGAAGATTTATATGGACTTTATATTCCGGAAAATTAAGGAGTTCCTGCGGGAACGTCGCGGGCATCAGCTAGTATAAGAATAAAGCAAAAACTTACGTCAAGTGATCTTCGCAGAAATAAATAGCAGAATTTAGATAAATAACTTGTTTGGAGTTAATTTTGATGTGTTATCACACTGGGGGACCGCACACTACTTACATACACACTTTAGAATTCATATTATGATGAGTAACAAAGTCGCATAGTTTTTCTTTTTGTGACTATTATTTTAAGTTATTTCGACTAATTATAGTTTAGTTTCTTCTTTACTGAATCCATTACACGTAAATTTTTGCACTGTCCCCAAAAATTTGGATTATTTAATTAGTTTTTGTTTGAGTGTATATATAGTGCGGGGATTGTATTGTTTACAAATAAATAGGATATCGATAAAATTAAAATTTCATATAACTCTTACTGTTTCTCACTCTGAGGGTTAGAGAGATGAAATTGAACAGTCAGATTCTACTTATAATTTGCCAAACTCATTTTAGACTGTAGCGATGATAATCTAGTGATTAAGACACCCAATCTCCGAAATAGTGTCGCGTGTTCGAAAATTGCAGTGTCTATTTAAGTAGTTTTTGGTCTCTTCATTGTAGTTATTGTGTATCGTTTTAACTAATGTTTTACAATTGTTTCAGTTTCCCAAAAAGTCTTGAATTAAGGCTGAGATGGCTAAATGCCATTATCAACCCAACAATTTCAAACCCGCAAATGCAAGCAAATTATGTAGTCATGTCATTTTACGGAGAACGATATTAATTATTATTCAATAAATTTCAAAATCAGTCTACATTTATTATTCATATCATCACATTCAGTCACATTTTTTCCATAATATCTAGGAATTCCAACTTATATTATGAAACAGTATTGTTTGTAAGGTTGACATGAACTAATAATGTAAATCTATACTAACACGTAGGAGCACGCAATACCTACATGATGACGTAAACATGACGCGGCAACGTTAGCCAATCACCTACACGATGACGTAAACATAACGCGGCTACGTTAACCAATCACGTGCCGCCGCCTGAATCATGCTAACGAAGTTCTTTCGGAATTGTACAATATATGGAAATATCAACCTACAATAGTTGGCCCAGCTGGGATCCCCGAGCATGACACCAGCTCGGAGGAAGATCTTCCTATTGCATCGGTCGAGCACAACATACGCTCACGAGACATATTATAAACGCGAAGTTGGGATGTATGGATGATGTTGTATAAATAAATGTATAAATAAATCGTTTATTTTCAATCATTTTGTGTTACATTGTAATTGATCTTGGAACTATTTGACGCTAACAATTTTTGTGCTTATAACAAAATATTTACATTAATTGTTGCAAGATCAAGAACTGGCTATCCTAGCTAGATTTTTTAAAACCTGTGTTAAGGATAGTCAGCCCTCTCCCTCGTTAACCAAAATGTGTGCACAAGCACAAGTTTATATGTAGAAATTTAAGCATTCACTAAAAATACTATAAACTATAATAAACATTAAAAATAAATATTGTTGAAGTGAAGTTAACTTAGCAATGGTAACTGGTGAGTAGTGTGTATGTATGTTGCATGGTGTGTGTGTGTGTGTGTGTGTGTGTGTGTGTGTGTGTGTGTGAGTGTGTTTATGTTTAGCTTGTGAGTTCTTGTAAATAACAGCATGAGAGAGTAAATGGGACTGTATTTATATTTATAGGTAAAAACAAAAAATAAAAATAGTTATATATCAAATTGTATTAAATCTTCTGTTTCTTCATAAGATTTACCCAGCAAAAAAGATGTAACTAGTTTTTTACATTGATTAAGTGGCAGATTAAAAATGGGTAATTCTGCATTAAGCTTATTGTATAAGAATGGACCCAGATAATAGAAGAAACGTTTTGTAAAGGCTAGTTTAGGCGCACGCAGAGTACAAATTTTGTCTTTGCGACGTTTTGCAATAGGTCGAAACGGAGTAATTTTGTGCTGTTGTACAATAACATTTAGAATAAACAGCTTTCTAACACTAAGGACGCCACAGTCTTTGTACAACAAAGTGGTTGGGAAGAGTATAGGCCTAAACGTTGCCACCTTTAGTATAGCCCGCTGAGCAATTTCAAGGGGCTGTAGTGTAGTTTTAGCGGTGCCACCCCAACATGTGATGCAGTATAGGATAATGGATTGGCACAAGGCATAATAAACATTACGGATTACATGGGGATTAGCAACGCTTCGTAGATTTTTAAAGATAAAGATTAATTTACGGACCCTGATTGTAAGCAGATCTATATGGTCTTTAAAATTCAAATTTTGATCCAAAACAATGCCTAGATATTTAATTTTATCAGTAGAAACTATGGACTCACAGTTACAATTTGAAGTAGGCCTATCAGTGCAGGAATGAAATTTAAGGGATATTGGAGTCTCAGGTTGAGCAGCTTTTCGTATTGAATAGGTCATGAGTTTAGTTTTGGAGATGTTTAAACTTAAAAAGTGAGAGCGTAGCCAGTCGTTGATAGTGTTAAATCCAAGTTGAGCAGATGCTTCCAGTTCAGACCAAGATTTAGCGTAGAAGGTGATGGCGGTATCATCGGCGAAGGAGACTATTTGGGCGTTTTTAATACGAACGTTGCAAAGGTCGTTTATGAAGACGAGAAAAAGAATCGGGCCAAGAATGCTACCTTGTGGGACGCCATATGAGATTGGTAGCTCCTCACTCAAGTTGTTATCAATTTTGGTAATTTGTGTTCGACCAGTAAGGTAGCTGCGGAAGAAATTTAGTTGATTACCACGTACACCAACTCCTTCTAGCTTATCTAAGAGAGTGGGAATAGATACTGTGTCGAACGCTTTTGCAAGATCTAAAAATACTGTCATGACTTTATTACCATTATTCAGGTTGTGAATGATATTATCAGTTAGTTCCAAAACAGCATCACTAGTACTTTTTGTTTTCCTAAAGCCAAATTGTTGTGAGGAAAGTAATTTAAAGTGTTCAAGGTATTGAACAAGTCGTCTGCAAATCAATCGCTCAAGAACTTTTGACAGGGCTGGGAGTATAGCAATCGGTCGGTAGTTATTAATTAATTTTTCGTCACCACTTTTGAAAATTGGAATAATTATCGCCTTTTTAAGTGCCGTTGGGAACAATCCTAGTGTAAAACTTAGATTGCAAATATGACACAGAATAGGTGCCAATATTTGGGAATACCTTTTTAATATTATTGGAGAAATCCCATCCCAACCATTAGCGGCATTAGGTTTTAAAGATCTAATAATAGTAGCAATTTCTTCAGTGTCAGTAGGTTCTAAAACAAATGAGGACATACAATTAGTTGAAATACATTCTGTAGAAAAGGTGAAACTCGGTAAATTCAGTCTAATCTTGTCAGCGAGCTCTTTACCTATATTCACAAAAAAATTATTAGCCTTGTTACAAGATTGTAGTGCAGAGCAATCATTTGACAGCAATTGAGTACTATTTTGTTTCGGTTTTGAGGTGAAACATATTTTTTTAAGCGCATCCCACAACTGTTTTATATTATTTCCTGCTTTATTTATTTCTTGAGTATCATATAGCTGTTTCGCTTTTTTTAATACTTTAGAACAAAAATTTCTGTACCGTTTATAAGTAAGTTTAAGGACTTCATTATCTGGAGACTTTTTGACTTGTTTGTGCATCGAGTCTCTGTTTCGCATACATCTTAATAAGCCTTGGGTGATCCAGGGTTTTAAGATTCTCTTTTTGCTTGGAAGCCTAAAAACAGTTGTATTTTTATCGACAGCTTGAGTCAGAGACCTAATAAGACAATCAGTTGCTATGTCAGGATTTACTATTTCATAAATATAAGACAAATCCAATCTTTCCATGGCATTATCTAAAGTTTCATAGTTAACTTTTGTGATTGTATGGAATGTTGGAGGTGAATGAATTTTTTTAGGAAGACTAATTAGCGTTGAGTAATGGTCAGTTATAGTGGTTTCTAGAATAAGTGTTATTGATGGTAATTTAGAGCGTATTAAGACATGGTCTAAACAGTTGTTCCCACGAGTTGGTGTTGTGTGGGCTGGTAGGTAGCCATAAAAAGCAAGGGTATTAAGATAGTCCTGAGAGCGAGAATCCTGAGAACCGGGCTTTATATCTAAATTTAGATCACCTGTGATCACTACTGTTTTAAATCTACTCAGAGAGGAAAGAATATTACCAAGAGCAAGAATAAACGTATCAATATTTTCATTAGAGGGAGATCGATATATACTAAGAATAGCTGTATCGCAACTCAGTTTTATGATTAATCCTGAGGCTGAAAATTTGAAATCTGGCATGTTAGGCATGATTAACTGATCTGTATGAAATTTGGGACAAGGGTAGGTTATAGTCTGGAATGACATGCCGGCTAGTTTTTATTCCGGAAAATTCAAGAGTTACCGCGGGAACCAAAAAACCTCAATTCACGCGGACGTAGTCGCGGGCATCAGCTAGTTCATTAGAAAATACGAATCTAGTATTCGTAATTTATGTATACTAGTGTTTTTTCAAAATATCATGTTTAATTATTTATTAATTTTATTTGTTATAATTTTATATCGATTAGGTATATAAGTATCGATAATTCCAGCCCTAGCCCCCAGCTTAAGCTCCGCCCATACGCCATTTTTACTTACCGGAAGCTTCAATTTAAATATGATATTTCATATCCTCTCCTATATATTAAATCAAAGAAAAAGCTATCGTATAAGGTTTCTTATTACGAATTATTAAAGACCGTTGTCACGAAATAATATTTTGCAAAGTAAATAGCATGAATACCTACTATGAACCTCAGCAGTAAATGAACCTTACTGCAGCGTTCTCAAGCGCACTTGACCAATAAATAATAAAATATTGGAACGTGACATAATTAATTTTTATAATAATTCATACCTTTTATTGTCTATTTGGTGCATTTCATATCCCTCTCGCTATGCATATTCGCATATTATTATCGTTCTTTCGTTCGACCTTTGTGGAAAGGAAAACCCTGAGCGATCGAAAACCATTACAGCTACTAGTGAAAAATTCTAGGACATTTTCACAATTTACGTACTGCGTAAACCTTTTATAAATAATTTATTATGTGTAACTAATGAGTAATGAGATTTTGTAAAAAAAAATTGTTCTCGTGCGAACGAAGCCTCTACCACGCGACACCGGCACACACCGGTCTCTAATCCAATTATTCGGAACGTCCTGTATACCTATGGCAATAATGGTCCACGCAAATAAACCCTTTAATACCATAGGTATAAAAGCTACAGCTAAAGTTTAAAATATCTAAACATAGAAACGGATTACTGCAATAGGTACGCAAGCTTGGTTCGTGATTCGCAAAGTAGGTATTCGCACGGTTGGGCGTAATGTGGATTACAGATTAAGTAGTACACGTGATTACTTTAGAAGTCGAGACGTGACCTTTTTTAATCCATTATCCGATAACGTCCGAATCGTTAATTATTATTATTGTACTTAGCTCTATTAATTTACTGCATATCTAAAGCTCAGAATCCATATCCATACTAATTTTCTCTTTCATCTCGAGACTATGGGGTACCGGGCCTATGGAAGGCGTACGAGGGGCCGAAACCAACTCGCAGAGGCCCGTTACATAATATAATTTTACTCTTTAGGAAATGTGACACCAACCGGCGAATATCCCTATATGCATTATGCGAGTGCACCCAAGGACAATCCCCGGTTAGTTTTTCTTTTATCAATTACAAGTTAGCCCTTGACTGCGATCACACCTGATAGTAAGTGATGATACAGTCTAAGATGGTAGCGGACTAACCTATTAGTATTAGGTTATATTAAACCCGGCAGTGTGATAACTAGCCACGGCCGAAGCCTCCCACCAGGCCAGACAAGACCAGAGAAAATTCAGAAATTATAAATAACCAAATTTACTTCATATTTTTTTCGAAGTTGTGTGAAGTCCTCCACGCACTTTGCCAGCGTGGTGGACTACGGCCAAAACCTTCTCATTTCGAAAAGAAACTCGTGCTCATTTAGTGAGCCCACAATGGGTACATACTAACTAAATAGTAACATTTTTCTTTTCATGAAAAGAGCAACTGCTGAGTTCCTTGCCGGTTGTTCTCAGTACAATTCTTTACGAACCGTTGGTGGCCAAACCCTTCTCATTCCGAGAAGAGAGTCTTGCTCATTAGTGAACCCGCAATGGGTTGATAAGAGAGAGTTTCTTGCTGGTTCTTGCTGGTGGCATTCCGAACCAGTGGCAGATTCACTCGAAGATTAAAAAGCACTTTTAATAAGTTTATTTGAATAAAAAATATGAGTTTGTGAGTTGGAGTTTGAAAGAGAGAGAGAATGCTAACTGAATTAATACAGCCACAGCCCCGCCCGAGCCTGGCCTCGGTCACCTAGCCTAGTCACCCCGGTATATCTTACCCTTAGTACCATTCGCACACTGGTTGCATACACCCGTCTTAAATCGAAACGAAACATCAGTCGATTTTTATTTGAATTAAAACAAAATTAGCAATATTCCACTGTTAATTTTTCGTCATAGAAATAGTTACATAAATATTTTTCGTTTTAAAACTATCAATGTTACAGTGCTATTAAAAGACAAAACGTGTCTTGTTTATTACAATTTTTTTATAAAGAATGACTTTAATTATTTTTTAAGAAACAGTTGATATTATAATACTAGTGATCTCATACGTTAGAATAAAATAATTAATATGAGTTGATTTTTTTGATTTTTTTATCGCGTGGGGACATTTAGCTTTTAGTGCAACAAGTGACGCCGCCATCCAACATGATTTTGTATGATGTAAGTACTATATTTCTATTTGATAGGTACTTAACTGAATTATTTACGATTTTAACTAAAAGTGAAAGAATTGATAAGTATTTAAAACAATATTTCAAAGATATAGAAAATTATTTTATACTTCTACCATACCTATACTACTGTTTTAATCATACTTTTGCGGGTCTAAAGTCACTCTTCATGCCCTAGGGCCGTAATCTAGTCGATCGATCGCCCAACTAGTTGACCAACCCCATACTGTAAATATGCACAACAGAGTCTAGGCTCCAGACTGGTCGACCAAACGATTGTACCATTTGACATAAAAGTTTTTAAACCAAGGAGTATGTGTACCTGCATAAACACTGGCAGCATGAAAAACAAAAAGTTTGAAATAAAAAGTTTAATTTGTCTTTTCTTTTTATTATTTACTAGACCTATGTATCCTACTTACTATGATTTGCAATAAATATCTAACCGTTACAGTTTGTTTTACTGTTATGGTAGAAGTATAAAGTAGAGTATACACCACCGGGATACAGCAGTTTTTTTCTTGGGCGCTTGAATCCCTCACTGCACTCAGGACTCAATCTTAATTCCCTCCCTTTGGTCGGGAATTAACATAAAACACCCTCGCTGCGCTCAGGAGTTAAATTTGGAGTAATAAGCGAGTAAATGTAGCGCCCGTGACATAAAACAGTGCTTTATCCCCTTGGTGTATAATCTACTATAGTTTATACACTTAATTATTATATCATTGATACCGAGTATGTAAGGTCTGAAAGGTGCGTTATAAAAAACCTAATTAATTATGTACCTATATTTTATAACGACGTCATGCTGGTAAAAAAATACATTTATAAACTAACATAAGAAAAAAATGTAATTTGTAAGCAATCCCCTAGCAAATAACATATGAATACGTAGAGCTGCTACGAAAATCTCGAAATTTCGTAGCAGCTCTACGTATAGGTATATAATATGTATAGCTCTATAGAGATGTGCGTTGAGATAAAGAGTTGCTGATATGATTGAGTTGCCATCATCCCTGTTTGGGAATCACCCTGGGAAAAGTCAGCACGCTCAATCCAATTTGTTTCCCGTCTACTAACTGATTACGATGATGTAATTTGCACCCCGGAGACAAACACAGGTCGGTTTTTAACACAGAACATCAAAGGGAGATATTATTTACAAGATGATGTCCGCGAATTCAACTGCGTGGATTAAGTGTAATGATTTCATGAAAAGTTTTTTTTTAACATTTTTTGAAAATAATACAATAGAACTTTCTTTATTTTCACGTAGGACAAATTGTGCCACTTATGAAATGTCGCGACTCTACCACCGGTTCGGAAAGAGATTCTGCTGAGAAAAACATAGCACGAAAGTTTTTAAAATACCCACGGGGATATATATTTTCCGGGATAAAAAGTTTATGCTTATGTCCTTCCAGGGGTGCAACTACTATTACCTATTCTGTGATGCAACCTACTCTCTGTACCAAAATTCCTCAAAGTTGGTCGAATTGAATATAAGAAAGGCCATGAAATCGCGTAGCATACAGACACAATTTCGAATATTTCCTAGAACCAGTGACTGAAACAGTGAAATCAGCTGTCGAATCTGCTCAGTTGCTTAAGCGTCGCAAATACTCAGCCATTACTAAGGACTATGTTTTTGCGGCACTTGCTTTTGAGACTCTGGGCCCATGGTCATGGGACACGAAGAATTTTATAAATGTTGTGTCCCAAAAACTGATCCACGCCTCTGGTGACCATTCAACGAGGTAATGTTGGGCACCACGCCGATCACTTGGACGGCGTGTATTTTTTGTAAATATAAATAAATTGAAATGAATAGGTAGGTACTTAATTGGATAAGGATTAATGTTGTATTGCATAAAAACGCTTCGTAAATATGTGTCTGAAATAAAAAAACCGATTTTGATGATCAGTAAGGTTCTATACCAACTATCTATTGTAATTATCTACCTAGTTTATAGTAAGTACACCTACTCAATAATTCGTCTTCGTAAGGTTTCAGCACCAACGTGAGTCAATGTCAAGCCTGAGCAAAGGTCAAGTTCAGTGGATTAGGTACCTAATTGTAAGCTCATGACACATGGCCGCAATTTTTCTACGTACGAGTACAGTACTAGTAGGTATACTTATAAGTCGCATCGGCAAAATTCGTTTGCGCAGAAAAACGCAACCCGACGCAGATTAAAACCAAATGTGAACCAACGAAATACAGACTGTATTGCCTGACGTTAAGATTTTAAACACAAGAACAACAGAGACTCGAGTGATATCTATCTATCGTGCTCGGACTCCAAACATGGCGCTTAGGCAACAACCAATAGCGAGCGGACGCGCTGAGATATTCTCGCGCCATTCAAAAATAAGATTTCTACGCAGGTATATCAGTGTATAACTTATAAAAGCATATAAATATATCTCTATAGAGTGAGTGATTAGCAAAATAAAATTTAGTACTTATCATAATATAAAAAATACGAATGTAGGTTAATATGTAATTATGTAGGTACCTAAGCAAGGTAAGGTAATATACCTATTCAATATTTTAAGCAATAAACTGCACCGAATTCGTGGGTAAAAGGACATGACCAGTAATTGCCCTCCGATTCGGGACAATGCACAGGATTTCCGTTTTTACAGTAAAGTTTAAAAATTCAAAACGAAATTATTATGGATTTATAAATAAGGTCAGGGTTCAAATGACAAAAAAAAAGAGTACGTTTATTGTTTAAATCTTGAGCGTCCGCTTTCCTCTTTAAGCATTACTCCATTTTGACGTTCCATTATATCCATGCCTAATAATAATCTTGTAACCCTACCTGAATACTATTTAAGTACCTTAGTCATTATATTATGAATTATTTATTTTTGATCAATTAAATAGTAATGAAAAGGAAATGTATGTTTTGCTTATAATTATTTTTATTTTTTGACAAGTCTCAAACTAATTGATCGAACAAAGCATTTTGAAATACTGCGTTTAAAGGAACGCCCTTTCACATTGCATATGCCGCCATCTGTGGTCGAATAGTTAAACTGGAACGCCCTTTCACATTGCATATGCTGCCATCTGTGGTCGAATAGTTGAACTTGTTAACAAAAAATATTTTCTAGACTCACCACAATACATAGCGCCATCTAGTGCGGGAAAGCAGTTTTTGGTGAAACTTTTAATTTATTTTCTCAGTTTTCAGAGCCTTCAGACTCCTGAAACTTTTTTATCTGAAAACTATAAAATATAACAATTACAATAATAATGAAATAATACTTGAAAATATTTTTTTGGACACGCTCAACACAATAAATAGCGCCATCTAGTGTGGGAAAGCAATCTTTTAGTGAAACTTTTTTTGTTCATTTTCGCAGTTTTCCGAGCCTTCAGACTCCTGAAACTTTTTTATCTGAAAACAGTGAAATATTACAATTACAATAATAAAGAAATCATTGCTGAACATTGATTTTTGACACCTAGGCAAGCTGCCATAGTTCCACCGGTCAAGTCCTTTCAGCTCTCTTCGTCCTCGGTACCTTTTTCTAATGAGAGGAAAGGTCGTTGCGGCATTTCCGTAACATTTTAAATATTCATTTTTGCTGTAGGCGGGTTATAAATTCAAGCTTCTAAGGGCGGCCATTCACTGGCAGTTTGAGCAGTTTAACGATGAACAAACGAGCAGTCATTGTCAACTGCTCGAGCAGATAATTCAATAGTTGTAAAATGGAAATTGGAGAGATACTTAAATGCAGACGTATTGAATAAGCAATTATGTGACAATCGTGAGTTGAGATGCATGCCTGAGAGTTCTCCATAGACCTTATACTGAATTGTGAAGTTTGTCAATCTGCACATGGCCAGCATGGAGAGCTATGCCACTTAAAACGCTTCTTATTCGGAGAGAAGACTTATGTGTTCCGTAGCGGGCCGACGATCGCTTGCGATGGTGAAATGTTGACTGGAGCAGTTGACAGCTCGACTCTATCAACTTACTTCATGACTGTTTGAAGCTACACGTGTGTGGCCGCTCTAATACCTACCCTCTATTCTGAATTCCCTCTCGTCTAGCCATAAAAATAGTCAGTGAGCTGAGAGTTGATCTCTGACTGTCGGTGACGTCACCACTTGACGTGCCGCCATTATACAAGCATACCATGGAACAGCTATTAGTGCTTATGTACGGGAATGTTTTCACCCCTCTCTACACCGCCCTCAAAGACGGGCTTAAGTCATGAGCGGCTTGCGTTTGCCTTACAGCTCGCCTGTATTTCTGTTTAGATAATCAATACTATTTTATTACGGAATACCTATAAACTATTATAAATTCGAAAGTGTGTCGGTCTGTGTGTTTGCCTGTTATATTGCTTTTGACTTAAATTCCGGAGATGGGTGACTTCAATTCCTTGTTAAACCAACCTGTATAACGTGTATTATGCATATAAATATTCTTATTCTTATGGTCATTGGACACTGTATTATTAACAAAGAGTTCCCCGGGGATAGTAAAAACCTGTGTACATATGCAAAAATGACGCTGGCATTATCTATCTATAGTCCCTGTTACGATAGAAGTCCCGTAGAGGCGGCGCTAAAGTCGCATGTTTATGCAATTATTGTGAGAGGTCTGCCAACGTTGCGCTTTTGTTGCAGGGTCACAATTCCAGTGCCTTGGGACCCTAACGCTTGTTCCATAAGTCCATCGATCGACACTAGATACAACTTACATTAACGTGAATAGCTTTATTTTTATAACGATAAACTTGCCAGTCAAGAGTGCTCTAACTACGTGAATAAGCCTGATAATGAATAGCTGACCTTTAAGATCAACTTGACATTTATAACGAAGCGTGAAACCAGTAAAGCGTTTGCAACTTGGGGCATACACCCGAAATGAAGGGCAGACGGTGAATTAGGCAGATGATACTCTGTGATTGAGGGGTTAAGGTCGCAAATGCATTGCGTTGGCGGGATGAAGGTGTGAGGCTGTGCGGAGCGGTGGCGGCGCGCGCAGCATAAGAGTTGTAGTGATGTCGAGAAAAAAGTTATGTATCGATAAACATTTTAACGAGTAAACATTTATCTATGCTAGGATGAATTCGTCCGACTTTTTTGAAAGTCCCTTTCGCGAAAAAAGCTCTTTTAGTTTCATTTTATTTTCACTGAGCGAGGGGCTATTGTACAGGTAAAAGACACGGTTAGACAGGCAAGAACACTTTATCATTTACATAAAGAAAATAATAATACCCATTAAGACCATGTTATTACATAATAGGTGCATATTCTCTCGTAATACCTAGAGTCCTTCCCTTAATTGTACGTGAGGTTAACCCCCTCACGAAAAGTTATAAAGAAGAAGAAGAAGTCTAAAAAGAAAAAAGTTTTGTTGGAAATTTCCTGTTACTAAAAGTTAGCGTGCTGCATGAGCTTACTACCACTGCACTGCTCCGAACTGAAGGTCGATGCTTACAAAAAAAGACACTAAGAAATTCTAAAGAGTTATGTCTCCCTATTCTTTTTTTTAAAACTTCCATTTAGTCCTAGTACTTTCCGAGGCAGACGTTGGAAACGTCTGCCTCGGAAAGGACGACATTTTGTCCTATAGAGCCAGTGTATCCGCTCCATATAACATTGCATTAGGAGGAATTTTTGTTCTCCAGACACCTTTTATTTTGTTTGCGCAGTATAACGTCTATAAAAGGTTAGGTAAAGGTAAAGGTAAAGGCAAAGGCGCCCGTGACAAAGTGACCAAGAACTACTGCAGATTGGCACCCCCATAAGTCTTAACAGCTGTTCTATAACTCGACCATTTTAAATACGGGCAGAAGTAATATGATACTCAGAATATTTTACATTCGTCCTTTATAAGATGCGAATAACTTTCTAGTTGCGTCTGAGGCCTGACGAAGTTTAAGTAAAGAAAAATAACCGGCATCTCATTCAACAGAGTCAATAGTCCATGATTACGATAAAACAAGTCATAATTAAAAAGCACGACTCCCCTGCCAAAAAACGAACCAAAAAGTTAAAAATCTAAATTAATCTAGTTATAGAATTTTATTCACATTTTTATTAAATGATATTTTTTTGTGAATCACTGGATATTGAACTAAAGTGTTATATATTTTTGGAATCTACTCATCATTTTCTAGATGATGATTATATAGTTAATCTTATTTTAGAATTTTTTTAATGCGGGCCCATGGGTCTCCCCATCAATTATTTTTTAAATTTTACTGGCCTATGCCACCCGGAATAAGCTAATCGGTTCTGGCGATAGATGGTGAAATATACAAACTGACATACATACATATTACATACATACATGAACCCTGAAAACAATATACTCCTTTTTTCAGGCAGTCGTATAAAAAAATCGACACCTGCCCCTCACTATCACATTTTCAGCATTCAGTAACCCGAGGATGGGTGACAATTAACGGGCGGCCGCAGTCTCGCGGCTGAAAAAAAAAATCAAGCACCCATGACAAACCCAGTGATGTTAAGTGGATAGTGCTAGTGGTTGGTGCTCACTGATCAGTGTTGGGTGTTGGGACTTGGAGCAATGGGTGTAGACACAGCCCCGCCACCGAGGCCTGCTGTGAGTGCAACGCGATATTCTGAAGATGTTTTATTATATAGTGCGGTTGTAGATAGGACAATGCACGAGTTTAAAACTGAAAATCAATTAATTGATTCGCCTTTTTTTCTATTATTGAGTTCCAATGTACCTAAAGGTGCTCAGTATAATTACAATCTAGCCAGACTATTTGGTTAATAAGTAATTTTACTTTAAACTAAGCTTCTTAATCACTACATAGTATAAAATAAAGTCACTTCCCGCCGTCTGTCCCTATGAATGCTTAGATCTTTAAAACTACGCAACGGATTTTGATACAGTTTTTTAAATAGGTAGATTAATGCAAGAGGAAAGTTTATATGTATAATAATATAGTAAAGAAACACTGAATATTTTAAAGGTTTCTAATGTGATGTCGTAAATAAACTAATTTTTTGCGCTTACATTGCAAACGCTGGCTGAACCCTGATAGATCAAAATAATGTACTACAGTATTGACAATACATACACCCTAAAAAGGTTTACAAAAAAGTCCGCGATAGTGTGTTTATCTCTTAGGGATAACCGACAATAACCATTTTTTATCCTTTACTTTTTACGATAAATGATGACTTATTTACGAAGCGACTTTAAGCAATACAGGATTAATCCTATGGGTGGATGCACAAATCTATTCACAGGTCATCAGACCAGACTTTCGTAAAATCCTACCAGTTGTGACTCGCGGAACACGTCCTGATGAAATAAATGCTTCCCTAGAAAGATCCAACCTTTGGCCACACGTCAATAAATTAGAGCTTAAAACTAACATGAGGGTGTCATTGTCTTCACATGAGAACAGACTCTTTTCAGAGATGCAGCTAAAAGTTGACAATGGATAGTTAAAACAAAGTGATGGAAGGATTAACCTAGAAAATCTTTGTGTTTTGATAGACAACATACAAGAGTTGGTCAAAAATGTCTATCCCGACATTGATAACATAAGTTATAAGACTATATCTTGGTTTAAAGAAAGGATGATTCTGTCACCAACTAACGAACAAGTAGATAAATGACTTGATTCTTTCAAAGATTGATGCGCCAACGAAAATACTTAAAACACTACTTAAACACACATTTTCCTACATAATTTCTTAATTCTTTGAACCCGTCTGGACTCCTTGCTCGTAAAATGGTATTGAAAGTAGGCTGTCCTGTTATTTTAAGGAATTAAGTTAATTTTAAGGAACCTGAATCCAAAGCAAGCAATCCAAGCAAAACTATGCAATGGCACGCGTTTGCTGGTAAAATCACTAAAAACTTTCATAATAGAGTGCACAATACTCAACGGATGCGGTACCGAAGAAGATGTATTGGTTCTTTATTGGTTTGACGGAATTTGGTAAGTACAAAAGATGATAGCTTGTATGATCAGGGCCCTGGCTAGGTTCTACTCTCGAACTGATTGTTCGTTTCCAGCAACTTCTGTTGGTGTGGTGGACATTCTTACGACATTGTAGAATTGGGACGTGTTGTAATCCCTTACTTGGTCCCGGCCTCTCGCTCCTTTGCCTTCAGTCCTCACACACTCTCACACTCTCAAGGTCCCCATGCCGTATCAAAACCGCTACTAATACAAAAACGATCTCAGTACAAGTGATCATTCCTCGGCATGGTATTATTGCCTGGATTGACAGACTTAGATCTAGCCGTCCACGTCGGATTGATTTTTATAGTTTTTATCATATTTAACCGGCTTACAATCTATACTTACTAATAATATAAATGCGAAAATTTGTATGTATGGATGGATGTTTGTTACTAAATCAGGCCAGAATGGCTGAACGATAGATTATAGTCTGGAATAGCACATAGTAGGGATCTGTTACATATTAGATTTTTTAAGAATTCGTTTGATACTTACTAGCTGATGCCCGCGGCTTTGTCCGCGTTAATTAAGTTTTTTATTCCCACGGGAACTGCTTAATTTTCCGAGATATAAAGTAGCATATATATCCTTCCCCGGAAACCTATATCAACAGCTAATTTCATCAAAATCGGTTGGAAAGATGGGCCGTTAAAGCGTAGCAGACAGACAGACAGATAGACAGACAGAAACACTTTCGCATTTATAATTTTAGTATGGATGAAAGTGGCAATAGTATATAATTTTCACATCCAACGATATAGTTTGAATGTATTATGCTATTAATTAAACTAAGTACATACTAAGTTTAACCCTCCCTGTTCACCCTCACTCAGTTACTAAGCAAGCGCTATTGTATCGCTAATTCGTTCACTAGCCCATTACCAGACCAAACGGCTGACACTAATTAGGGCTAAGGCGTCAGGATCAAGTTGTAATAATGATTAATTAATGTACGCATGTTGGACGTATTTACTATACCGTGTTGTTTGCATCCGTTTATCCTAACTAATATTATAAATGCGAATGTGAGTTTGTTTATTACTTGTTGGTCTGTTGGTTTGTCCTTCAATCACGCCGCAACAGTGCAACGGATCGACGTGATTTTTTGCATGGGTTTAGTTGAGGACCTGGAGAGTGACATAAGTTACTTTTTATCCCGGAAAATTAAACAGTTCCCGTGGAAATTAAAAAACTTATTTCACGTGGAACTAGTCACGGGCATTAAGCTAGTTAGCCATACTTAGGTACCTACTAGGCTTATGAAACGAGTTTAATCCTCAGTTAATTAGTGCTAAACGAGTATAATAATAATTTCCCTTTCTATTTGTGTGAGGCCCGCTTGCAGAAACGCCGGGTTATCCTTTTAACCCAGAGTGAATATACACATGAAAAAATTATAGCTCACCAAAGGTGCTACATTATAATTAGTAAGGGATGGTACAACATAATTCGTAAAAAACTTCGGGTACAATTTTAAACTTATTCCTGTATTAAACGTAACCCGGCGTGTTGCAAGCGGGCTTTCTCTGCGTCGTATTCCTCATTACTAAGAGTCGTGATCCCTTTCCATTAATCGAAATAATGGTAAGAGTTTTCTTGGGATAATAATGCGGTGGACTCCGAGTTCCCACGTCCTTCCGCTTACGACTTACTTAGGTAGGTACTTATTAAAGTCGTAGGTTTTTGTAACGATTATTAACAGATGTTAGTGATAATCACCGGGACCGACGGCTTAACGTGCTATCGGAGGCACGGAGGGAACGAAAAGGCCAAATTTGAACCTCCAAATTCGGTCACCCATCCAAATCAAATCAATCATTTATTTGCATAGATTGCGTAGGAAAATTGGTGTTACATTATTAATATTAGCATGAACTACAATCTGCCATATGTTGGCATGTAAAAATTATATAATAATAATAAATACTTATTCTAAACATCATTTAAATCTTAAGCCAGTTACCGACTTGGGTCAACGTTGTTTAACAATCGCAGTCGACTGATATGCGTTGTCACAACTAGGCCACTCGTCCCTCAAGCGGGCCTTAGAATGTTCTTAATATCCGCTCTGCTGAGATATTCTCCTCGCATGCTGCCGTAGTACCCCTGCAATGCTTGACGGACGGCCTCTATTTTTAAAAGGCGGTTCTCAATTCGGCGCGTATATTTTTTTTTTGTCGTTAGAGGAAGCTCCAAATTCTTTCCGTTAGAGGAAATTCTGACTCCAAAAATTATAAATAAAAATTATTTCCAAAAATCCGACTTCCAAAGTCACTGTAAAGTAAAAAATTATTTTGATTTCTACATACTGTTAAAGTTAGGAGGGTGTAACAAAGTTGCCGCGGCTTGCCCGACTTCAACATAGTTTAATGCTTAAGTGCTGGAGGCGCCATGGTAGCATTTACCTTAAGGTATTGTAATATGTGGACAATGGTGGGAATAAATAGATTTTCTTTCTTTTCTTTCTTCTTTCTTTCTTTATTTTTTACCCGCGAATCGTTACAAAGAACCGGACGAGGCATCTTCACGTAAAGAAAACGTTGTTTTCTCTTTTGAGATTGTTTTGATACAGTGGAGAATGTTTTATAGAGATTAAGTAGTTCTGAACGTATTAAACATGTAACTAGACCATATTTTATGAGATTAGTTACATTAACAAGTCGTAATTAAAAAACACGACTGCCCGGCCAAAAAACGAACTAAAAAAAAAAAATTACCTAATCTAGTTCAATTAGAATCTTATTCACATTATTATTAAATGATATTTTTTGTGAATCACTGGATATTGAACTATAGTGTTAGGTACATATGTTTGGAATCTACTCATCATTTTCTAGATGCTGATTATAATATAGTAAATCTTATTTTCGACTTTTTTTTCAAATTTAGTGTTTAATGCGGGACCATGGTTACCCCATCATTTTTTTAAAATTGTACTAGCCTATGTCGCCCGGAATAAGCTAGGGATTCAGGGAAAATTGGGTCAGGCGTATAGAAGCTATGGTGGATATACAAACTCACATACATACATACATACATGAACCCTGAAAACAATATACTCCTTTATTCAGGCATGTCGTATAAAAATGATGTTACAAGTAAATAAATAGTGCAAAATGTCTGAAAACCTGCCTATGTTTTACGGCCCATCTGTACAATCTATTTCGACGAAAATATTGTACAGATATAGGTATTTACGTTGCATCACGGTTAAGGTATGTATATGTCACCGTAAGATAGTAAAAACCGTTAGATTATAACTTAGGTTTTATCGGGTTTAAATACCTATCAGATTACAATCTACTGGAAAATAATGCGTTAAATTGTAATCTTTCGACAGTTTAGAATTTCGCGAGTTAGATTATAATCTAACGGTTTTTACAATCTTACTAATAAATACCTATCAGATTACAATCTACTGGAAAATAATGCGTTAAATTGTAATCTTTCGACAGTTTAGAATTTCGCGAGTTAGATTATAATCTAACGGTTTTTACAATCTTACGGTGACATATATGTATTTATCCCGTATTAATAAACCAACATCAGCACGTCTCAATATAAACATAGCAAGAACACGCTTGTAAGTAGGTAAATATCCGTCGATTCAAAGCATAGTCTACTTTTTATTCCTCAAATTCAAAAATGTTACACAGGGTTTAAAAAAACTACAAAGTTTTCGCTATATTTTTCACGACAGACACATAAATTAATTTAATGTTTAACCACGCTGAGCTAAATTAAAAGAGTTTTAAAACACCACGCTTTGTTACTGCAAACTCGTAGAGCGTAGTACTATACTGGGACTACGTTTAGTTTGCACCTACGCTGATTAGAAAGACGAGGAATGTACATAAATAATAAATTCAGTAAACAAAACAATTAAAGCGAAATGTGGGTATAGTATCTCTGTCGGCTCTCCCAGAAAGAAGAAGTAAGGATAATTATTATCCGAGCTCTTTTTTATACGACTGCCTGAAAAAAGGAGTAAGTATATTGTTTACAGGGTTCATATATGTATGTTTGTATGTATGTATGTATGTATGTATGTATGTATTTATGTATGTATGTATGTATGTATGTGAGTTTGTATATTCCACCATAACTTCTATACGCCTGAACCGATTTTGATAATTGAGATATCGTTAGAATCCCTAGCTTGTTCCTGGTGACATAGGGTAGTAAAATTTTTAAAAAAAATTATGGGGTGACCATGGTCCCGCATTAAAGACTAAAGTTGAAAAAAATAATCGAAAATAAGATTAACTATTTAATCATCATCAAGAAAATGAGGAGTAGATTCCAAAAATATATAACACTATAGTTAAATAAGCAGTGATTCACAAAAAAATATCATTTAATAAAAATGTGGATAAGATTCTATATAACTAGATTATTATAAATTTTTAACTTTTTAGTTCGTTATTTGGCAGAGCAGTCGTGTTTTTTTATTTTTTTAAATTATTAAGCTAATATACCTACTAGCTAGATGATGCCTGTGATGTTATCCGCGTAGATTTAGGCTTTTTCTAAAGTCCGTAAGATTATCCGGGATAAAAACTGTCCAGGTTTTCGTGCAAAAAACATCGATCCTTTGCTTAGTTGCAGCGTGAATCGTGATCGAATGACAAATCAACACACCAACCAACCTACACACACTTTTAAAAGAAATATATTTTTAAAGTAAAAGTAATAATATATTTTCTCATTTTTTTTAAAGTAATATAATATATCTATTGTTTAAATTCAAACATTGGAGAGTCATCATAGCATACATGGTACGTATAGGTACCTACTGTAGGTGCATAGATTTATTGGGTGTTGTACCTTTACCTCTGACGTCACGTCAAAGGTTCGTCCTTTACACATAAATGAACTTTGCAGGCCTCAAGGGTGGAGTTTATAAATAGATTGATCTGCGCTTAATCCTGACCTTTGAGGTACCTATTCCTAATTGCTCTACATCTGTGAAAACAAGCCCACTAGACAAGTGGATGCGTAGAAGACTAAAGTAACTAAACCTAGACTTGCATATTGTCGTCAGTTGGTGCAAGCTGTTGGACATAGGTTTCGTGTAGATAAATCTTCGCCGCGGTCTTCCACCGCCGCCGCCTGGATTCAGCGGCTCCCAGCGGCTCCTAATACACCAATAACTTAACTCAACTCAAACAATGTTTATTCAATTTAGGTAGGTACACTACACTTATTGACGTCCAGTTATTTACAAAATATAATGGTGATAATCAGTAACGGTATCTTAAAACTAAAGCTACGAGGGTTCCAAACGCACCCTGGTCTGAGAAGAGCCCACAACAAACTCAGTCGGGATTATTTTTTCATTATCACCATTTCACAAATCTTAACTAAGGAACGATCCTGGAGTCATTAGATCAAATCATTGCCAAGCTTCCTAGTCATTTAAGTTATCCTTTATAATATGGTAATAGGATTTTTTAATGAGTTTACGTTTTACATTAACTTTGAACTTATTCAGAGACATCTTCAGCATGTCTTCTGAGAGCTTATTGTAGAAGCGGACACTGTTTCCAACACATGAATTGCTAGTTTTACTAAGCCTAGCAGGCATTACAAGTTTATTTTTATTTCTAGTACCTATTGACAATATGTATGATACTTATAGATGTCTTACTTACAGATGTCTATGTCAAAAATTAATTATTTCAAACTTATTATTAAACAGAGGGTCTTCCAAAACACCTTAAATTCATATCTTCAATTAGTTTTAATAAGACGTATGACAAAAAGTTTTGAAATCGTGAAATCGTCACAACTATGTATTTCATACAAACTTCCATCCTAGAAACGCGTTTTTAAGTTTGATAAGGAGTTGCTGATTAGAATGGGGTGTCGTCATTCCTACTGGAAAAATGAAACTTGTTTCAAATATCAGTCATTTACTTGAAAAGTATGGAGGAATAACTGAAATAGTGATATATAGTAGCCGCGCGCCGTTGCGCATTTTCTTTTTAGGGTGCCGTACCTCAAAGGGAAAAAACGGAACCCTTATACCCCTGTTGTCCGTCCGTCTGTCTGTCAAGACCCTTCTTCTCAGAAACGCATTTAAGTATCAAGCTGAAATTCATATCAAATACTCATGTCTACTGTCCCTTGGAGCAGTGAAAAAATCTAACTTCTAAGCCAACGCAATCAAAAGATACAGCCGTTTATGTTGCAAATTTTCGACACTCGCAAGGGAATCAAAACCTACAGGGTACTTCCCGTGAACTCAGAATCTTGAAATTTGGTACGAAGCAACGTCTTATAGCACAGATAAAGGAAAAATTGCGAAAAGCATATAATGATTTTTAATAATTTTAAACTTACCACAGGTTTGTACGGAACCCTCGGTGCGCGAGTCCGACTCGCACTTAGCCGGTTTTTTCAGTTTTATGTTGATTCCATTTGACTTTTTCTATTCAGAATTCTTGTCATTTCCGGGCCACATTCGTTAGGCAGGAACTTTATTGGTATTGATATCGTAAACCGAGTTTATGGTAAAGACGGGACCTATTATTTGGTCTTGCTTCCCCCTGGCGTTGAGGTACCTAATTAGAGGTATATAGGGACTAGGGAGGCTATTCGTGCAACCTTTACGATGCAATTCGTGGACAAAAGAATTTATTGTACCTACTAGACGATGCCCGTCACTTTGTCCGCGTGGTTTAAGTAGCTTACTTAGTGTCCTTCCCCGCGAGATCCGACCTATCTCTATGGCTAAATTAAGATTTGATTTTTTATTTCAGATATAATTCTATATACCTAATAAAAAAAATTGCCGTGCATTAAAACTCAAACGTGGCTGCATTGCTTTTGTGTGTGTTTGAGTTGGTCTTGTTTTAGATTTGGACTCGGTAGGAGACGCTGCAATCGGGTTCTAGATTCAGATTTCCTATTCTGTGGTTAAGGACAGGGCAACGTCTGCCGGACCCACTAGTTTCATTTAAATAATATATTATATATTCACTAGTTTCCTGACTTTCATGTGCACTTTCCAATTTTTTTTTTCATACAAGCCTTGTTGTGACAAAATCACGAACACCACGAAAAATCAATCAGCTAGATCGGTCTAGCCGTTCTCACGTGGTGCTCCCTCATATAACTAGATATTCGGGTACATAAAGAGGAAAATTACAATTTCTTTCATTAGCGGCATGGACGCAACTGAAATGAAAAGAAAATATCAACTGTTTTTGTTGAATATACGTACTGCTGGAATATTATTATAGGTAGGTACCTACCTAGTTACTCCGATATTAAGGCGCAAAACGTATGCTCTCATATGAATGAGAGCTTCGAACTCGAGGAAAATTATAAGAAATAATAATTATTATTATTATTGTATTCTTTATTGCACACAAGAAATAAATAGAAATATATAATTACAAAAAGAGAAGCTTAATCGTAGTGAAGCGTGCAAAGGCGGTCTTATCGCTAAAGCGATCTCTCCCAGACAACCTTTGGTGATTGGATTGGAGAAATCATGGGTTGCGTGGCAAGCAATTTAGTTTTCCTAGAATAAGATAGACTACATAAACACTACATACTAATAATACACATATAAATATCTATCATAAATAACTATTTATACATAACATATAATATACTACATTCTACTCCATTACATAGATAGATAGTAGTTTTTCAGACAACGTTTGAAGATATGTAGGGATTTTGCCTGACGTATGTCAGCGGGGAGACAATTCCACAACCTGACACAATTCCTCGTGAAAGAGTTATCATAGAATTAAATTAGAATGTTATTTTTGTTTTGTCGTGATATCTAAGATGTTGGATTTATATTATAATTTTAACGAACCTACAAATAAACAAACGATATAGGTAGTTATGATTGTTTATAGGTACGAGTTTAGCTTTCTATTCCTAATTTAGCTAATAAAGGATGCTTGTTTCAGCTGCAGCTAGAAGCAGGCTCCGGTGCGGGACCCGGCCCTCCGGTCAACAACAACACAGACGGTGCTGTGGCGAGTCCGCCGCGAGACGACAACCACAACGCGCAGCTCACCTCCCCACGCGTCACGGCGCTTACTCCCTCAGGTAAGTTATACGATAGAGACAGGCTCCTGCTAACAACAGTCAACAACAACACAGACGGTGCTGTGGCGAGTCCGCCGCGAGACGACAACCACAACGCGCAGCTCACCTCCCCACGCGTCACGGCGCTTACCCCCTCAGCAGGGCGAGCATGGGCAGGGGACAAAAATTATATCCCCCGATTATGTCCACTGACGAGAGATAAAATTATTTTGTCCCTTTGCTAGAGCATGGCAACAGGGGAAAGGAGAAGTTTATCCCTGTTTGACATTAAAAGTGGATAAACTTCCCCCGGCTAGAGCATGGGGGCAAGGGAAAGAGATAAAATTGTCCTTTTTTGACATTTGAAAGGGACAATTTTATCCTCGGTCATTGGAGGTGGGTATAAGCTTATTTTCATACCATTAAATTACAAAAAAGATGTCTCGAGCCTACTGGAACCTCATTTTTGCATCAGAAATAGAAAAACAAGAAAGAAAATTACATCGGCGATCAATACGTCTAATAACTATCAATAATAAATGGTCTACAATAAATGTTGAACTGGTAAGGCCAAACAACTTCTTAGGTTAATCAAAAAACCTTAATAATCAAGTTTTGTATTTAAAAAAAAATGTGCTATAATCATATACTTCCTTTTCCGCTCGAAATAAGCGTAAAGCTTGTTCTAGAAATAGGTACGACAATAGTCTACTGTGACCTGCAAGACTATTGTCATTCTGATTATAAAGCCTACAATCATTAACCTACCACCTACGCCTAAAGCCTACACCATTGAGCTATTGTTGGTTACTTCATGATTGAATGTTACAGGCTGTGGATGTTGACTGCCTCATCATTAACATCAATGCAAGATACCCAGGACAAGTCAGTTCATCTTTAAGCTAAAGAGTTAAAACTCCAAAGTTAAAGCTGAATTGAAATGCCTGTATGTAAATCGGGCAATACTATCTTTTAGGTATGATATTTCAATTTAATTTTTAAACTTAGATTTCTTTAGCAAACCTAGTTATTGAGGCCAGTTCTGTTTTATACCATATCTAAATTTAAATGACAGTTCTATTTAAGTGGCTATCACTTTCATCTTATATTTATTTTCCCTGCGAAATTGTGCAGCAATAGATTTAATGCTGTCATTTTAATTCAGAGGTTGTGTTAAGCAGAATTGGCCACAATATCTAGCGGGCTAATTTACATAACTTAAGGAATACAAAAAAACACACTGATAATCATAAAATTGTTTATTGGAAACCTACACATAGTTTGCCTGTTGTGCAGATTACAATTTTTTGGTAAAAATGTGCTGTTTGCCAAACATTATTAATTAATTTTGAATATTGCAGAATTCCAATGGAACAGCCTATGGATAACAGCTATGATGTAACATGTGAAGTGAACAATCCTCTCATCACATCTTCTGCGGATCAAACCAGGCTGCTGATAATTGCCCGACAAAAAAGAGACAAATTAATCAATTCATATTTCAACTAAAATACATTTGTACCTTTTCAACCTTTGCAATTTATTTTTCAAACACAACACAATATTAAAACAAAATGAGTAGGTACACACATTAGCCTGGCTAATCATTGATTTTTCTGGCCTAATGCTGATGTACTATGGGTATTATGGAGGACTCGTTCTTAGATTAAGCACTTTGGTGTTAATTTCTGAAACAGTGGGGACATTCCCTGCATTGTCTTTCCAAGTCTGCAAATAAAAATATAATAATTACTTTCTCGCCGATAAAATTAGTATATATCATTTTATTTTGTGCACCTACTGACTAAAAGTATAAAATTGTAATATTTTGTGATCTTACCTGCTTCCACTGTTCGACAGTCCTGTCTGGCCCATGATCTTTTATGATATCTTTAAGTTTTTGCCACTGGGAGTCCGCCCTTTTTGCCCCTTACAGTTCTGTAACTCAACACAGTGGCTAGGTGGTCGTATATCGACATGAATTCGACCAACATATTTATTTGTTTTTTGTTGCTTCTTGATCTGAATGAAAAGAATAAAAGTTGAATAAGGCGATAAAAATAGACGAACACGTTTTAAAATAGTATCAATAATAGGTAAACAGAAAGATTTGTCAAGTTAATTAGTTCACTTTACATTTCGCTTTCATATGGAAAACAATAGTTACTTTATAACATTTTAAGGGGTACGGATAGTATCTATTTACTTTTTGGCGGCACTTATGTTCGCTTTCGCTCCTTTTAAGTACATTATATTAAAAATATAAACCAAGTAAAACCGAGTGAATCCGAATACCTTGTTTTGCCGAAACGAAAATAATTAATTGTCAAAATCACAAGTGACAAGCAAAGACAAAAACACAGACTTATGATAAAATAATGACTTTGACATAGACTTGAGATGAATTTTGAAATATTGTGACATTTTAGATCTTACTTCCATGATTTTCTTAAAATGGCAACAAGTGCAGGGACAAGTCTTTCCCCTATTTTATCCACCGTGGATATTATTTCCACCGCTATGCCCATGCTCTACGGGTGGATGAAACTGAGTGAGGAGATAAAAAATTTATCCTTTCCCCGTGGATAAAATCTCCCCGCCCATGCTCGCCCTGCAGGTAAGTTATACGACACTGATAGAGACAGGCTCCTGCTAACAACAGTCATCAATAACACAGACGGTGCTGTGGCGAGTCCGCCGCGAGACGACAACCACAACGCGCGGCTCACCTCCCCACGCGTCACGGCGCTTACCCCCTCAGGTAAGTTATACGATACTGATAGAGACAGGCTCCTGCTAACAACAGTCAACAACAACACAGACGGTGCTGTGGCGAGTCTGCCGCGAGATGACAACCACAACGCGCGGCTTACCTCCCCACGCGTCACGGCGCTTACCCCCTCAGGTAAGTTATACGATACTGATAGAGACAGGCTCCTGCTAACAACAGTCAACAACAACACAGACGGTGCTGTGGCGAGTCCGCCGCGAGACGACAACCACAACGCGCGGCTCACCTCCCCACGCGTCACGGCGCTTACTCCCTCAGGTCAGTTATACGATACTGATAGAGACAGGCTCCTGATAACAACAGTCAACAACAACACAGACGGTGCTGTGGCGAGTCCGCCGCGAGACGACAACCTCAGGTAAGTTCTACGATAGAGACGGAGCGCCGCCTCGACCCAGTTGGTCGAGGCGGCGCAAGACCACGGAGTATCGGAGACTCTGCAAGAGTGGCCCCCTATGAGAGTGACTCTCCAAGTGTGTCCAGTATGGTTAGCATGCGCACTACGTGTAAAATTACGTCTACCCGTTATCTCTATATGTCTACCGAAGCTAACATGGTTACTTGTCTCGTTATGTCAAAAGTAGAGATAAAAGTAATATTTCTTATCTGAGGTATTTATCTCTACTAACCTTTACATGTCGACTATATTTTTTTTGTATACCGCGTTATGTGTGTTGTTTTATGCCGGAAAATATAGGAAATATATGTTTTCCCGTGTTTATAAAAACTTATTCTACGCAGATGAAGTCGCGGGCATCAACTAGTTCCCAATAATTCTCCTTTTCGATGATCGCTATTTAATTAGTTTACTGAAGAACTTTGTTCGATAAAGTGGCTCTTTATTGGAAAAGCAAAATTTCAAAATTTCTACATCGCCTTTGTGTTGTACCTAAGCCCTACGTTTGTCTTAGCAACAACACCGTCAACTCGGCTCATAGGTACGTATTTAATTTAATTAATGATTTAATATGAACTACCCAACTTATACCCATGCAAAGGTCACGTCAATTCGTTTCTCTGTTGCGACGTGATTGGGGGACAAACCAACAAACAAACACACTTTCACTTTTATATAATATTAGTATGTTTCACATTTGTATAATATTAATATGAACAGCTGTTTGTTGGTGGTGCGAATTTGACTTCTCTGGCACACAAAAATTCCGCGTAATTATGGAGCTGCAGCTGCAAAGATTAGCGCAACAGGATAAAACACGATTCCCTTTTGACACCTCACGCGGAGGCTTCATAAGGAGTTAAAAAAACTTATTCCACGCGGACGAAGTCGAAGACAGCTAGTTTAAAACGAAAATAGTCGGCTTTTAGTTTCCAACATCCCAGGACAAAAGAAAAGGAAAAAAATGTGCCTACTCACGCCTTCTTTCGCAGTAGAATGAATAGATCGCACTTAGCGGCATCGACTCTTTTGTAAGGATTCGTGAACCGCGGGCCGGACTGTCCGGACATTATATCACTTGCCCGGGGTATTTGTTAGAATTGCTTAATCGAATGCTTTCTTCGAAATTTTTAGAGAGGTCCGGTAGGTTCTTTCATTACTTTGGAACATTATTCGTCTGATGGGAGGCTTCGGCCGTGGCTAGTTACCTCCCTACCGACAAAGGCTTACCGCCAAGCGATTTAGCGTGCTGGTACCATAACGTTTAGAAACCGACTAGGGGTATGGGTTTTTAATATATGTAACTTCCATACTCATAACAGGTTAATCCGCTACCATCTTAGATTCCATCGTCACTTACTCTATCTCACTCACTAACTCCATCTCACCATCAGGTGAGATCGCAGTCAAAGGCTAATAGGCCTATTACACTGCACTTTTCACAGGGACCCTTACTCTTGAATCAGTGTTGTGTAATAAGATTTAGGGAGTAAGGGTCCCTATATTGGTCCTAATTACTGTGTAATAAGCGACGCTCTAGCTAGCGGCCACGCCCACCCTTACCTCAGGGCCCTGTAAAAAGTGCAGTGTAATAGGCCTATTACTTGTAGTGGAATAAAAAATCCTTAGTAATATTATAAATGCGAAAGTGTGTCCGTCTGTCTATCTATCTGTCTGTCTGCTACGCTTTCACGGGCCATCTGTTCAACCGATGAGATTCGGTAGGTTACATCCCAGAGAAGGACATAGGCTACATTTTATCCCGAAAAACTAAAGAGCTCCCGCGGGAATTAAAAAACCTTAATCCACGCGGACGAAAACACGGGCATCATCTAGTAAAAAATAAAACAGCGGTAGTTTACTAGCGATGACTGTTACGCTTTCACTGTCCATCTATTAAACCGTTTTTGAAGAACTTTTGTAAGTAAAAGATAATGCATCCCGAAATCTTGCATTCCGGGGAAGGAAATAGGCTACTTTTTATCCCGGAAAATGAAAGAGTTCCCTCGGGATTAAAAAACATAAATCCACGCGGACGAAGTTGCGGGCATCAGGTTGTAAGGATAATAATAAATATACTCACTCTGTGGCCATACTAAGGAAGGTTTTTCAGAAGTTCCAGTGAGTAGCGATGCCGGGGCGGGGCAGCTAGTAAATCATAAAACCTATAAATCTGCAAGCCAAGCAGGGGGATAGTGTTGCGATCTTCGTTTTAACTCGAACGATAGATCGTTTTTCTAGAAAAGAGGTACACTGTAAAAAGTCCCTGACCTTATGCCTCTAAAAGGGGTTCACATTACGTTCTATTTACTTTCAATACCTACATATTTTGCATTACAATCAGCGCTATGGCTGGGTATACTTTAATTTCGTGCACCAGTTTAATATAAGGATGAACGCACATTGGTCTGTCGTCCGTGCGGTCGCTACTCAAACTCAAACTCAAAAGATCTTTTTGTAGGTACACTTTACAATTTTTGAAAGTGGATAAAATATAATGGTAATAATTAATTACAGTAGGTATCTTAAAACTAGAGCTACGAGGGTTCCAAAACCGCGTCTGAAAAGAGCGGACAAAACTCAGCCGCTCTTTTATACTAACTTTACAGCAACTGAGCGATTTTTTTCTGAGCGAGCAAGGCGGTGACACGCGACACAAGTGAAGCGCAGTCGATTGGTATATGATATATTATAGATAAGAGTTGTGAAAATGCTCTCCAATCTTCACATATCTATATACATAGTGAGAGTAGAGATAATTGTTTTGCTAGAATAAATATTATATGCACTGTAAAACGCCCTGAGGTGCGATTATGTAAGAATTGTCCATCCAATCGTCAAAGTTCGGCGTCAAAGTAAAATAAACCATAACAAGATTGAATTAGAGCTCAATTTCGTGTATCCATTCTTATACGTTTATGGTATCGTACATACCTAAACGTATGAGAATAGTCAAAACAACCAATGGTCAACCTCAAAATATTATGATTTCCAATCTTCATACTTTTTTATTCAAAAGAGAGAACATGATATTCTACTATGGACGTTTGAGCTGCTAGAGATGCCCTAAAGTAGCCAGTATGCGCCCAGCCTAAGTTTTATCCACGTTAATAGCCGCTGTGATAATAACTTTCTAAAGCCTTTCTGAATTTCATAAAATTTTAAAATTAAATTCCCTTTCATATTATTCGTTTTGTTTTCGTCTATAAATATTTTTTACAAGCCTCTATTTAGCATCATACGTACTCGTATTTTTTTTCTTAAGTCTGTACCATAGACTTATAATTTTGAGTAATTTTGATAGAGAGTGTACTAATGAAGGTACCTACTAATCTACTACCTCCATTAATATTGACTTCTATATTATATTTTATGATCTTGTAGGTACATCAAGGGTACATCTGTGTTTTGTTTGCCTTTGACATTGCCATATAAGTTTTCTTCTTTCTTTCCGTTTCTCTTTCTTTCGACTATAACTATGTCAAGAGAACTAGATCTTTCACATCATATTAATTGATTACCTTAGATCATCTTAATATATAAAACAAAGTCGGATCTGTTCGAACATGACATGATCTATAACTATAACGGCTGGACGGATATGGAGGAAATTTAGGGTGTATCCTAGCTCTATGAGTAAAGGAACAGAGAGTGCACCTGTGTTTGCGCACATATTTCATATTGCACTATAATACTATCTCCCGCGCAGATGCTTAATCTCTCTGGAGATTGGCCGCCGTGGGCGAAATTCGTTCGGGAGAACATTAATATTAATTATTATTGTTTTAAGCTCAATGACTTAGACTTAAACACTCACAGTAATCTGACCTTTATATAAATGATTGCAGACGTGAACCTGTAGGTAAAGATATTAAAAAGAATACTAGACTTAAAGCTTATGTAAGACCTTTGCCTTTCCGTTAAATTACTGAGGTAAACATATTAAGGTAGTAGACCTGAACTGAAATATAAAGGTAGGTACTCGATGTAATTAATAAACGAAGCACGTTACACGTATACACATTACCTGCGATGCGCCAGATCCCAGATTTGGGTCAACATCAGCTTAATTGGCACCGCGATAAATGGCACGTTTGTAACTTTATTAATTTATCAGTCTTAGGCCCGTTTAATAAGCTGACATCAGCTTAAGAACAGGTTCTCAGGTATCGGTCAATTTATATGCTTAAAACCGGTCTGAACTATTACTTTCACTGATAAATCAAATAATATATATTAAATTTCTTAAAACGCACATTCCTCCATAGAAATAGAATTGTTTATCTCCGAAAAGTTAAACGTACATGCCCGGGAATGGAAGCCCCTACCACTCGTATCGGAAGCCAGGCGACTAAACCGCTAAGTTATCACCAATTTTTTTTATCCACTACAAGTTAGCCCTTGACTGCGATCTCACCTGATGGTAAGTGATGATGCAGTGTAAGATGGTAGCGGGCTAACTTGTTAGGGGCATGGCAGTTATATTAAACCCATACCCCTATTTGGTTTCTACACGGTATCGTACCGGAACGCGCAATCGCTTGGCGGCACGTCTTTGCCGGTACCTATGCAAATAAAAATAACTAAGTAGGTACTTACATAAGCAAATAAAAATTATTTTTGAGCTGGCTTTGGCTCATTTGCTTTGCTTACTCTAGATCGTAACCTTAGAAGAGTACTAACTGTTGTTAGTTACTTTATGATATTAAAAAAACAATTGGGCTGACATTGAGATCTCACGCAAAATACAATGTCAACTCTGATTATTATGAACTCTGTTTCATTCAGGGGTTTTACTACCATCGCTTAAAGCATTATTATTTTAAAATGACAGCTTTATGTCACGTACTTTGACGTTCGTAAAATAAGGATTAATAAATATTAATTAATAAGGATAAAACACAAACGCCAACAATATTAAAGCAATATTATAGCTAGAGATGGTAGTAGGTATGACTGTATGTTTTTAGTTCCAGTAACTTTGCTTTAATAAACGCCTGAATTGTTAATGAATCAGAGTCACATAATTAAGAGAGATTGACTTCATGACCCACGGGACAGCTTCTATCCGTCTCCCAGTGGGTTAAGGGCGGGGTTTAATCTGGGTAGTCTATCAGTCACCTGAATTATTTTTTAATTCTTAACACGGGCGTGAAAATCAAGTTTGACATTTTAAAAAAATGAATAGGTATGCTTTTTTATTAAATGATATATTAAGTGAACACTGACATTCTACCTATTCTATAACAAAATTCCACAACCTATTATAAACTTGCCTTTACACAAGTTTAAAAGAAATCCAATAAAAGTATGCTCCTCAAAAAAGCTTATTAAATACTGTTGAAGATTATTTAAATGATAAAGCAGCATGGATTACAAGCAATGCTAAGGAAATACAACAAATAAGTAACCGTACTTATTTGTAGATTCTACACATCTTTTTTCAAAACGACAGCCACCGAGTTTTTTGCTCGTTCTTCTCGGTTGGAATTAATTCCGAACCAGTGGTAGATTCAATCGACGACTCAAAAGCACTTGTCAAAGTCTACTTGAATAATAAAAGTTTGAGTTTGACATTGCCCGGTGGTATAATACCATTCATTTCGTGCTACACTCAGGGAGATTGAGGGCGCAGACTATTCTTGTATTTTGCAGGACGCCTAAATAAATAAAATAGCAAATTTATGTCGCTTTAACTTTGCTCTTAGAGATTCATGCGGGTGATAGGGTGATGGAGGGAGGTGCCGTCGATAGCCTCAACTATTTACAGACCAATATATGTATATACACACACACACACACCTACCTAACTGTACTGACTTAGATACGCATTGGTGAGTGCTGTGTGAAACATACCTATTAAAAATTGTAAGACACCTGAGGCGAACTATTATGCTCCGTGATGGCCTTTGTCTCTTAGACTGAATAATTTTATTAAAATACCTTTGTAATATGCGGCCCAGAAATTTTACAGGAAACATTTTTTTAAACACGGCTGTAGATCTCCCTTGTGACAAAGTCACAGAAGTAATACGTTCAAGAAGTACTTAATGCTAAAAAGCGCATTAAATTATTAATAGCCCAGCACTACACACTACAAATAAGTATTATCCATTGAAGGATTGCTATGAATTATTGTTATTCATCTTTCATAGTAAACATTCAATGGATACAAAATATATGTCAGTTGTTTTTATTTTTTGATAGCCACACATAGTCAAAGAATAGGGGGCAGATATTTTCAGGAAAATGCTTAGAAAAACGTTAGCACAAAACACAACCTAAATGGAAACACAATATATTATACTTCCACAAACTTATCTAACCCGGTGATAGAAACTAAATAAAAACTAAATAGGCATAAAAATTAGTTCCAATTTTGGCCACCGGGCCAGATAAGTTTGAACTTTGACGGACCTACCGTCTCAACTCTCCGTTCAAGTATGGGTAAAAATAGTTAAATCTGTATTTCTCGCGATAAAACGGAAAATGCCTGCATTTTTTCCATGAAATAGGTAATTTTTCTTAAAAATTAACAATGGATGTTGAAATAAAGTTCGAGATGGGCCGCCGGGCGGCGGAGGGCCCAATCTGAGGCGGGTCAAGGACGTGTTCGCCATGGCAACCTGCCGCCTGCTCTTCAGGCTACATCCGCACTGCGAAAACAAGTCATAATTATAAAAATTAAAAAACACGACTGCCTCGCTTTGGCATGACGAAAGTTAAAAATCTGTATAATTTTGGAATCTACTCATCATTATCTAGATAATGATTATATAGTTAATCTTATTTTCGAATATTTTTTTTCAACTTTAGTCTTTAATGCCATGTGCCATGGTCACCCCATAATTTTTTTTTTAAATTTTGTAGCCTGTGTCACCCGGAATAAGCTAGGGATTCTAAGCTAGGGAGTGTTTTATCACCTTTCTTAAAGAATAAAACAACTATGCTCCTATTCCACGCTCTTGGAGTTCTCCCGTTCTGAATAACAGAGTCAAAAAGCCTCTGTAGCTCTCTAAGTAGGGGCATACCCGCTGCCTTCAAGAGCTCAGAGGTAACTCCATCTTCTACCGGGGCTTTTCCATTTTTCTGCTGTTTCAGGGCCAACACAATCTCGTCCACACTAATTTCCGGAAGGTCATCGGTGTAGTGGCGAGTTAACTTGGCTCTGGGATCCTGGTCACAGGCGTCAGGCTGTGGAACTTGGGTGTCATACAGCTTGCCGTAGAAGTCTTCTATCTCAGCGAGAATCTCTGGTTTGGCGCAAACGGTTCTACCACTAGAGGTTCTAAGTTTGGTCATTTGGCATCTACCAAGACTTTGGGTAAACACCTTGGATCCCCGGTTTTGCTCTATCGCTTGTAGTATGTTTTGAGTATTGAAGCTCCGGAGGTCTCGTCTTATTGATGTTTTGACCTTTTTATTGAGGGCTAGGTGTTCCGCCTGAGTAGCTTGCACATTTTCGCGCCTCTCTTTCATGAGATTCAGAGTCTTATCTGAGAGTTTAGACTTCTTAAGCACACTCCTTGTTCCACAGAACCTGTTGCCTTCTTCCCGGATGATATTAGCCACAGTTTCGTAATCCTCATCAATATCGACAGTAGGTCCCAAAGCTTCAAACCTATTCTAAAGTTCCATCTGGAACCGTTTTGAGCCAGCCTGGGTCTGGAGAACAGTAGGCCTGAGCGTAGACTTCATCATACGACATCTTTCTAGCTTGTAGTTGATATTTAGAGTGCCTCGGACCAGTCGGTGATCGCTCCCTGTATTAAACCTGCTAACCACAGAAACATCTCTAAATATATAGCGTCTGTCCGTAATGATAAAGTCTATCTCATTTCTAGTCACATTATCGGGGCTCCTCCAGGTCCACTTCCTGTGAGGCCGTTTCTAAATCCGAAATATAAATCGCGAGAATAAAGTTCGCACGAATATTTTTCGCAGCGCGAACGTAGCCTTATAGACGAGTAGGTTACTGCGGAAACCGGAGGGAAAAATCTATTGTTGGGACTTGAAGCGATTTTCCTAGGTAAGAAAAGTCACGAAGCCATATAATATATTAAAGTCATGGCACAAAATAAATAAGTAAATACCTATGTAGGTAGTTATTATTAGTCCTATAAGTACGCACTAGGTCTAGTTAGTTACATAGGAAACTACGTATTGTAATATATGATGAGATTTTCTTTTGAGTTTTACAACAAATTAGAGTTGTATTGAAAATAATTTTAGTGTTAGGTATCCTAGGTGAGCGACAGAAGCGACGCGACGGGAACGACGCCGTAGAAAATAACAAAATTACGCGACCACGTAGGACACGTGAAGGGTAAGCTACTGTTTGAAAAATATGTATTAATGTTTGTCGCGATGTCGCGTTTGTCGCACATATAAACAACGTGTAAAACTATCAGGTTTTTAGCTAAAAAGAAAATTAAAAAAACCGGACGTATGTGCAAGCTGGTATCGCTCACAGATGATTTCCATACCAGCACATAATATTATGACTTCTTCAAGCTAACATAAATAAAAACAAACTTGGCTCTCTTATAGGTACAGTAACCCTGGCCTTTAAAACCTAGTATAAGTTTTAAGGCCACGACTGGCGGCTCGTCCTTTTAAAATCACTTGGGAAGTCCTCCGCCTCTCCTCGTCCTTCCAATATTACTCAGCCGTGAATTTCTTTATTTTCGGCCGCAGCCTGGGCAGTAGAAATCAAGTTTTAATTAAAAGTAGAAGAACAGTAACTTTTGTACCTCAAAGAGTAGGTATTTTTTTTGCTGATCAAATTGATCATAATCATAATAATAAGAGATGATGCCAAATAATATAGTGCATCATCGTATTGTAATTGACCCTTAAGTATTAAGAAGCTCTAGAGACTATTATATTATGATTCGTGTATTCTCGACTACACAAGACTGCATGATCCTGCCAGGATCCTTTCGCACTATAGAATTGCTTAATTTGCTGAGATATCGTTCCTTCCAGAAATCCTGAAGGTGTACAGCGACAGACTGACGGAGTGGGAGAGGACGGAGGTGCGCAAGTACCCCGAGGTGTGGTTCCTGGGTTTAGAGGCTAACAAAGTGCAGGCGCGCTCCAACCTGCCCAACAACTGTGGCTTCGACGACGAAAACGGCAGCTACAATAAAGTGAGAATTAATTCCAAATTTCCTTTTCCTATACTTAACTGTACGGTGTACAGTTTACACAGTTCACAAGTTACAGATGTACATCGAATGTTACTGTACGATGCCTGTTTCGGCATCACAGTACTACTGTGATGCCGAACTCACTACTGAACGGATTTGGATAATGGGATTAGCATATAGGATATTTTTTTATCCCGAATGAGTTGCTTCGGGAAAAGGCTTCGGCTGTCTCAAAAGGGTTCTTAGGAAAGGGCATGAAAGTTTTGAAAATTCTCTGCACAGAGTTTCTCCTTGCAGAGGTTGGTCGGGTACCATATATAAATTTCGTGAAACTCATGATAGTTCGGACTGGAGATAAAGTACTGCGGTACTCAAAATACAAAACAATCGAGATAGGTGAAATAGCTTAATTAGGAGTATGTATATTTAAACACGCAGAATTTCTTTAGTCATTCAACTATTCTCGGTAAACACAAGAGATAAAAATTATGATTACAATTTTGAATTATAAAGGTTCACTATCGAATGAGGAAATTAGATGAGCAATATACTTTTTCTGACAACCTTCGTGGCAGCGTCTATGGCCACAGACGGAAAGCGGTGTTACAAGTATTTTTTTGACCATTTAACACGTTTGCTGCGTTAGTAAGTTTTCAATACTTTCCATTCCTTCGGAACAAGGCCTATAAACCTGGTAATAAAACTTCCATTGTGGCGGCACAAGGCTTATAGACCCTGTAAAATTTAAGAAACTTAAATCCTTTTTTTGGCTTCATGTAAATATATATTTGTTTTTTTTGCTTTGAATATTAATAATAATGAATTAATTGACATACACCTGAAGGCGTTCGTTAACAACTTGTTTAGTTTAAAAATTATAGCTATATTCAAAATACAGGGCTTAATCATCCTGTGCCGCACTGAATAAGGGAAGTCTGGTGCGTATTTTAAGGATGTGAAATAAAAATATCGATAGCTGTAATTAAGTTTTAATATAATGAAAAAAAAAACAAACATGAATCAATCTTTTTCAATAAAACATGGGTAGCAAAAGTTTTTTTTGCACTGAACACATTTAGTTAAATTTTTTTTAACTTTTTTGTCAGCTTGGCGACTGGTTAAAAAAGGTTCGGAGTTTTGCGTAAAATCTGACACAATTCCTCTTCTTATCACCTTTTACCAAAGTGTGTTTGTCAAGTTTTTGTGCGGGTTCTGAAAAGATAAATTTATTAATTTATTATTATTTATTTGTATGTGTATGTGTGTGCACGTGTGAGCGTGGATTGGATGTGGATGTGTATATGTATGTGTATGTGTAAGTGTGTGGACTCATTTACGTCTGCGTTGAAATTACCTATATCATTGTCAAAGTCCTTTTTTGTAAAATCTTTGATAATTTCCTCCACAAATTGTAGTTTTGGTATTTTATTCCCATCATTAAAATAAATAGTAATGATGACTCACCTGTCTCTGATAAATCAATCTATAATTAGATTTAACTTTCACTGCTTCACTGTCCTCGCAAACATTATATAATATATTTTTTCGGCACCGTTTTGTTGGTCTTGACGCCATGTCGACACGTGCGTTTCTCACGATTGCAAGCCAACACTAGTCGTGCGAAGCTAACGCGGGGTGCGGTACCAGGTGAGCGGGGTACAAGGTGCTTCGACTTGGTTTCGCATTATGATGAAATTTTATTTCTTCCGTGCGGTGCCAGGTCTAAAAACCTGGTATTAAGGTAGATACACCATTGGATTCTATTTAAATAATACATCTTAGATATATATTCATCTCTGTCATACACCGAACCAAGTTAAAGTTAGGCCTTCCGCGCGACAAGGAAGTCTATACATTTCTTAGCCGCACTGTAAGCGTAGACGTGTACAAGGTTTTAGAACCTGGTTTCGCACTCAACGTGTTAAGTACAAATAATATTTAAGGTAATCCGTTCTTACCATAAGTATTATGGCAAATTAATTAATTAATTACGGCAATTATTCAATAATAAAATCTTCTACAATCCCCAGCAAATCCACGACCACATAGCGTACAGGTACGAGATCCTCGAAGTGATCGGCAAAGGCTCGTTCGGCCAAGTGATCAGAGCGTTAGACCACCGCTCCGGAAACCAGGTCGCCATCAAGATCATCCGGAACAAGAAGCGGTTCCACCACCAGGCGCTGGTGGAAGTGAGGGTGCTGGACCACCTGCGGCTGAAGGACAAGGACCAAACGCACAACGTCATCCATATGCTGGACTACTTTTACTTTAGGAATCATTTATGTATCAGCTTTGAGCTTATGAGGTGAGTAATCACAGAACTTTACCTGTTAACTTTACTTTATTGTGCTGCAAGTTAGCCCTTGACTGCGATCTTACCTGGACTCAGTGGCATGCATTTCTTTAAAAGGGTATTGCAATCAATCACGGTATGACATCGTACCGGAACGCTATTTATTTCTTGGTGGCACGTCTTTGCCGATGATACCCACGCTCAGAATTTCCCATCAAACAATATTTTAACCTATGCAAATAATTATAAAACGAAGTATATTCCATATTAAGATAATATGGAATGACTTTCTAGTGGTTAGCATCGACATCGCTTCAACAAACAGACCGTTTAGAAATTTAAAAAAATATTCTGAATATCGATAGAAAACTCGAGTCCGTTGGAAAAACCTTCAATAAAAAAATTATCCTACAACATGCAAAGCTTGCTTGATTAACTGCAAGCAAAGGCATGTCTTGTCATTTTCTTTGATTGAAAATTATCCTTCAATTCAAAATTCCCCTAATAGCAGTAAAGACAACCCTTCAATTAAAAATTTGCTAACATGCAGCAAAACTTTGCAAAATTTCTACTACAAAAAGACAGGTTAAGCAACATCGAATCGAGGTACCGCTTTGGAAATACCTAATACTGCAGCCTGCAAAGCCATGAATGGCTCAGTTGACGTACCTGTATCATGCCGTACCAGGAAGAATGAGCTATTATGATTAATTTCGCAAGGAGCCGCATTAGCCGATTTCATTAGGACTTGGAAAGTTATGACGCGACGAGACAGGACTTCAAATTGAACGCTGTCTAGTCCCACTACAGAAGCGCGGCATAAATTTACGGTTATAAAATATGATAGAATAGATCTACTTGAAAACTCGGTGGCCGGGATGACGGCGCTCGGATGACGGACTTGTAAATGTATTATCGCTACTTGGGCGCCGTCATCTCGTGATGGTGGTGGTGGACAAATGGCCTAATTATTCACACAATTCGAATTAAGTTAGAACCGTGAGAAGCACTCAGTGCACTGAGTACACGAATGTCGAAAACGCCTGAGTTCATTCGTCACGTTGTTTGACCAAGCCTGAATTTCAGAGTTGCATTAGCCGTTTCTATTAACCTTTATTGCACGAATTATTATTCAATGTAAACAATAAATACAATCATCCTTTTAGCCGACAGCGGTTAAGGTCACAATGTTATGTATTTTGTCATGTCTTGCAATTATCATAAGCAGTAATGATAAGTTCTTTTTCTTCTAAGTCGATCTAAATATGGCTTTAAGCAGTAGGTACATAAAGAAGTTATTTCAAGATCTATTTAAATCATGGTCTTTGTATTGATTGTTTTGTTTGTAGAAATCGGAAGAGGTTATCAAAACCTGGATCAATCATTCATTTGTTGTGATTGGTCGAATTAATGGTATTTTGCTGCAACAATGGATTTTGGCCAATAGCGGAAGATGGATTTAACTAATCACATGTGATTGCAATCGTAAAACTGCAGCATTCGCAATCATTTTTATGTTTTAAGACATGTTACAAAGCTCTTATATACGTGCTCCCATCGACCACAGACCTCAGTTAGAACCACAGAACAATAATACTTACCCTAGGTTAGAACAGTTCCTCCCACTTCTTCCAAACTTTCTTCTTTCTTTTTTAAGCGGGCCGATCGGTCTTTAAATCAAAATGACTTATAAAGTAGATACAATAAGAGACTTATACAGTTAGAACAGTTACTCTCACGTCTTCTAAGTATCTTCTTCCCTTTCACGTGGGTCGATTGGTCTTTAGATCAAAGGTATTCATATGTTTTCTCTAATGATAGCACTCTGTGTGATAATGAATGATAGATCCCATCAAAAACATAAATGTAAAACGAGAGCCAAGTTCAATGGTCAGTCCTGCAATTTATTTATCCCATCAAAAACATAAATGTGAAATGAGAGCCAAATTCAAAATTGTGATATATATGCCTTGGTTGTTGACTTCAGCGACAAAAGAAGTGAGATCTAAATGGGTGCCAAGTTCAATGGTCAGTCCTGAAATTTATTTATAACAACATATAATATTTTATAACAACTTAAAATATCATTTCTTCATAAAACTTAGTATAAAATGTTGAAGACTAAGGCTGTGGCTTGGCTAGTTTTCATATACGAATTATAGCCTTCACAAGTTGTAAAGCTGTAAGTTCTTATTTTATTCTTCCGAAAATTTGGCTAGCTGGTAGAAACTGTACTTTTAACTGTAACTGTACTTAATAATAATTCGTATATGGAAACTAGCCAAGCCAAAGCCTTAGTCTTCAACATTTTATACTAAGTTATAAGAAGAAATGATATTTTAAGTTGTTATAAAATATTATATGTTGTTATAAATAAATTTCAGGACTGACCATTGAACTTGGCACCCATTTAGATCTCACTTCTTTTGTCGCTGAAGTCAACAACCAAGGCATATATATCACAATTTTGAATTTGGCTCTCATTTCACATTTATGTTTTTGATGGGATATCATTACTTTTTGTACAGAAATTATTGAACTCAATCTCAAACTCAAAACATATTTATTCAAAATATGTACCTACAAAGTACACCTTCTGAACGTCATGCTTACAGAGCATAAGAGGTGATGGTGATAATTAACTACGGTATCATAAAACTAAAGCTACGAGGGTTCCAAACGTGCCCTGGTCTGAGAAGAGCCCGCAATAAACTCCGCTTTTTTTTATTATCACCATCTCACAAATATTTGAAATTATATATATGTACTTATAATATAACATTACATAATCAGCCGCTGTAATAATTCATACCAATGCCTTGCTATCATTCAAATAATCCTTTACACTGTAATAGGACTTTCCTATTAGTTTAGTTTACGTTTTACATTAGTAGGTACTTATTATTCGGTTTAAGATCAGTGTGTCACCCACCAGTAATTCTATTGTACGACTCATTGTACAAGATAATTAAAGACGAGAATTCTCAAGAAAAATATATAGTGTAGGTACCTAGAGTTACACTGACATTGACAGATTACATCTATGGTCAGACTACCTCTACAGCACATTTCTACATCTCATCAATTATGATTGCAAAAGTTCAAAATCAAAAGTTTTTAGTGAAACATTGAAAACAAGCACGGTAAACAGTCGATATCACTAAAACCACTCTATACAATGAATATGTCACCGTAAGATTGTAAAAAACGTTAGATTATAAACTGTCGAAAGATTCTAAACTGTTCAATGTTCAGAGTGTCAATTTTTGAAATATTCATTGTATTTACGTTTTCTTGTCTCTTTCTTGTAGGTTAGGTTAGGGTTCGACATAAATAATCAAGTAGTGCCCGGCCGCAGGCCGGTCATTTAGGTTTTATCGGGTTTAAATACCTATCAGATTACAATCTACCGGAAAATAATGCGTTAAATTCTAATCTTTCAACAATTTAGAATTTAGCGAGTTAGATTATAATCTAACGGTTTTTACAATCTTACGGTGACAAATACAAATCACAATGACTGACAGCTTGAACTGACGACTTCAAATACGTTTCTTCTTTTCTGTCAATGACGTTTCGTTGCACAAAATGCATGAATACGAAGGTAAGGTTTTAATGCAACTATATTATTATTCCTTATTATTTACATTAAAATAATAATTGTGTCATTTTCAATAGTTAAGGAGTTACTACCACCGCTTAAAGCAGTATTGTTTCAAAATAACGGTTGAATGTCACGTACTTTGACGTCCTTAAAATAATGATTATACCACTACAACATAAACGTCAACAGTATTAAAATAATACGGCTTTAAGCAATGGTAGTATGTCCCGTGTCAGAGTTTTGATCTATACCTAGGTAGATCATAAAAATGACGATTTTTGTACGTTTATATCTAAATAACCATTTGAGGTGTGCTTATGAAATTTGGAGCACATATGTATCTCACGGGTCTCAATATATGCGCCAAATTTGACATGTTTATGTGAAATAGTTTTTGAGTTATGAGGGGGTCAAAAGTGGCTCCAAATGGTTTGTGTAATATTACACACGGTGCTGCTCGCCAGTTTTTTTGAACTTTGGCTGGACACGCTTCCGCATGTCTTGATCTCTCGTATGTTGTAAACTAATTGTTAATGTCTTTCTATGGCAGCATCAACCTGTACGAGCTGATCAAGAAAAACAACTACCAGGGGTTCAGCCTGAGCCTCATCAGGCGGTTCGCGAGCTCGCTTCTGCGCTGTCTGAGGCTACTGGAGGGGGAGAACATCATCCATTGCGACCTCAAACCAGTAGGTTAATCCTTTTTATACTGTTTTTAGGATTCCATACCTCAAGAGGAAAAAAGGAACCCTTACAGGATCACTTCATTGTCTGTCTGTTCATTCATCTTGTGAACGCGTTGAAGTTAATATCAAACACTTAGGTCTACACCTCTACGGTCCCTTAGAGATGTAAAACAATGAAGCTTCTAAGTCAACGCAATCAAAAGATTCGGCCGTTTATGCCGCATATTTTGCATAATTTGGCACTCACCAATAAATCAAAACCAAAACCTATAGATAGGGTATCTATTTCCCGTTGACCTATAAAAATAATCATGAAATTTGGCAAGAAGTGAGATCTCATAGCACAAGTATAGGAAAAAATCCGAAAGCCGTAAATAAGGGTTCTGTACTCATGTCGAATTGTTTGTCAGGCGCTACCAGTTTAGCACCATATATATCTACCTAAGTCAATTATTTCACTGCTGATTAGGTATTGTTATGACATCTTTCTTGTTATTTACTTTTTAAAAAAGTATTGTGTGGTGGTACGGAACCCTTTGTGCGCGAGTCTGACTCGCATTTGAGCGGTTTTTATACTTTTTTTTATCAATACAGTTTTGTCAAGAGGAAAAATATACCACAAATGACGCGACAACGTGAACTTGGATATAGCTAACTAATATCATGAGTAATGCCTTCAGTTTCTAACGATGAACCATGGGTTAGAAATACTTACATGTTCTTGTTTTTCCAGGAAAACATCCTCCTGAAAGCGCGGGGCAGTTCATCAATCAAGGTGATAGACTTCGGCAGCTCATGTTACACGCACGCACGAGTCTATACCTACATCCAGTCGCGGTTCTACCGGAGCCCTGAGGTCATACTTGGCTTGCAATACGGCACGGCCATCGACATGTGGAGTATGGGTCAGTATATGGATGATGCCGATATCAAAAAGAAATTATTTCTAAATGAAGATTATTAATAATCTTCATTTAGAAATAATTTATTTCATATAGAGGGTCTTTCAAAAGACCTAAAATTCACATCCGCTAGTTGAATAAATTTATTAATCTTCATTTAGAAATAATTTATTTCATATAGAAGGTCTTTCAAAAGACCTTCTATATGAAATTCACACCATCCATTAGTTTTAAGTTTGTTATCCATTTAAAACCATAGATTAAAGAAAAAAATTAAAGAAATTTCATGACGTCACAAATATTTATTTAAATCTTTATTGCAGACAAGTACACGGACATAAATAACTACCGTAATTATGTATTTTATACAAACTTTCGTTTTTAAGTTTTATAAATAGCTGCTGATTTGATTGAGTTATCATCATCCCTATTGCATGACTATTGAATTCCCATTAGAAATTCCACAGCGTAACGAATTAGTAGGAAAGCTGAAGCTTTCCAGTTTTCACTGCGTAGTCCGTATTATCCACATCCATACTAATAGTATAAATGCTAAAGTGTGTTTGTCTGTCTGCTAATCTTTCACGGCCCATTTGACACGGAATTTTGACGGAGAACGGAACGGACGGACATAGGCTAATTTTTATCCCAGAGATTAAAGTGTTCCCGTGGGAATCAGGAAACCTTAGAGTCATGATAAGTATACACCTTTACAGGCATCACGTTGAGGCGATGCCCTTTTTGGGATTATTCATAATTCAGACTAAGTACATCGCGAAACTAAATTTTTAATTTTTGTTTTTGTAATTGAATCTTTTTTCTGTATCTCAAATAAAGATTTATTTAATTATCATCGAGTACTTAATAAACTGTGAATCATTTTTCTTGCATGTATTATTTCATTCATCATATTATTATCATTATAAAGCAGTTTCTTTTTTTGTAGTTTTTGTAGTCTTTAATATTTCACAGAAGGCTTTGCATTTAACATTGTACATGAGAGACTATACGTGACTGAGACTGCGACTGCGACTATACCACCCACCAAAAAACTTTGAGGCAATGCATAATATATTGAAATTCTCCGACAGGAAATTAGCAACTTGTATGGTAAAATTACTCCCATAACCAACAAACCTGTTGGCGAATCTTTGAACTGACTCCTAAAATATGTTAAAGCGACTGTGAGCTTACCTGAACTGTAATAGTGGTTATAATCGTTTGAACAATATTGCAATTTTTAAGGCATTTGAGCGGTAGCGGGTATTATGTAAGCGACGAGTTTGTAGAAAGCTGAGAGAAAGGCACCAGACCACGTGCGATCCGTAAACACCGACATACCGAAAAGCCTGCCTCATTTACGCAATAGGACACGGATTCACGTATTCTGAATAATATAATATCAGTGTTAACTGTTATGACATATTATGTGCCACATATACTTACGTATTACGTAATGCAGCGTCTGCATCTCGATATTAAGAACTGGGGTATGAAATACAGGAAACGATTATCGCTTTTGTTTGATTGACACCAACTGGTTAACAAATTGTCAGCAAATAACATATTGCAGAAGAATATCGTCATTAACAACAATTCATCATGGCGCAGAGCCTTATGTTATATTGCGATGGCATTAGAACCACACAAGAAATAGACAATAGTAAAAAGACAGCTGGCGCTTTTTTAGTCCAATGGCTTAGCCTGGCAATTCAGAATAGTGCCAGTGTCTTGGGTTATGGGTACTATGCCCATAAACGATCATTTGGACGGTGTATATTTTTTGTAAATATTTTAATTTTTCTAAAATATCATTATAATAATCACAAGCAAAATCAACGTCATCTCACGCCTGGACACTAAAACTAGATAAATTAGACGCCCAAAATCTAAATGAATTCTGAAATAGAGTTTTTATCTCTGGTCAAATGTTTGTCTGGTAAATGCTTTTGTAGTTTTAGTTTTATTATACTATAACCTTCAAAGATCTTCTTGCGCTGGTAATCCTGATAGTACTGATGTAAAACTGAAAGTAATAATGTACCTAGTTATCCTGAGAGTAATTAATGCTTTTAATATGTTAACCATATCGTTAACTCTACAAACACTGTGAAAACGTCATTCTTGAATACTCAAACCCGTCAATACAAAATTTATTTTAAAATATTTACAATAAGTACAATTTTAATTATATTTACAAAAACATTTTTTAATATAATCACCATCTTAGCAACATGTCTTCATGTCCTATATTGGTCTAACAGCAATTACTTACATACCTACCAATATTACATATAAATTACTTGCTGATGCCCGCGACTTCGTCCGCGTAGATTGAGTTTTTTTGGTTCGTGCGAACTCTTTAATTTTCCGGGATAAAAAGTAGCCTTTGTGTTATTCCAGAGTATAATCTATCCCTGTGCCCATTTCATCCAGATCCGTTCAGCCGTTCCAGCGTGATTGAGTAACAAACATCCATCCATCCATCCAAACTTTCGCATTTATAATATGAAGTATAGATATCTAATTATTAATTTAATAAGCTTTAATGCAAATTAAATAAATATACAGTGAAAAATTGGGTTAAACCAGGGCCAGAGGTGTTCTGTTATATAATTCAAAAAATGTGATAAACTTATATAGAAATTTCTAGAGTAGTGCTATCAGTTAAAGTTGACATTTTGATCCCAGGCTGCATTCTCGCGGAACTCCACACGGGATACCCCTTGTTTCCGGGAGAGAACGAAGCGGAACAGCTCGCATGCATCATGGAGCTGATGGGACCACCACCCCCCGATCTGTTGCTGCATGCAACAAGAAAAAGGCTGTTTTTTGGTGAGTTCATCAGCGAGTTTTATAACTTTTGGTTCCAAGATACATTCTCGTGGAACTCCACAAGGGATGTCCTTTGTTTCCAGAGGATAACGATTAACGAGGAGGAACGTGGTGCACCGTACAAAGAAAATAATGTGTTTTCTCAAGGAATTTTTTGAGGAGTTTGGAAGATATTTTATTAGGAATTCATGGTGTTTCATGATAAGCTTTTGATAGAGTTAAGTATAGTTTTTATTTAAAATAAATTGAAGAAACCGAGTTTAAGTTCTGCTATTTCTCCTGATATATTTGAACCAATCAAGCGTTATCTATCCTTACGAAATCTATAATAACATCATAGATACCGACCGGGTCACAGCCGAAAACCGGCGCCCTGCTATGTATGCAATTTATTGGCATACAATATGGGGCTTAATGCTGAGCTGTACACCCATTCTGGGTGGTGTCACAGACAACATTTTTACATCTGTAATCCGTGTTTTGTCTGTGACACCATTGTCGAATAAACTGTTTTTCTTTCTTTCTTTAGATAAGTATACTTGTACATGATTTTTTTTTATTGCGAACATTACAATAAAACTTAAAGCTAGCGCGGAAAAAGATACTTTCCGCGGTGGGAATAATGCTGGTTGCATTTTCGTACTGGACAGCCTGGCTGATCCTTTGTGAGAAAAATTTGCCAGTCCTTCTATCTATCATTATATGAATATACATGAACTTGTCTTTGAATTTAATATTAATGTGTATAAAATAAGTATTAGTTTTCGGTATTAAATTATTTTGATTACTTTGGTACAGACTCCAAGGGATCACCGCGAACGGTGACGAACTCCAAAGGTCGGAAGCGAAGGCCCGGCTCACGGACGCTTTCAACGGCCGTGCGGAGCGACGACCCGGCTTTCCTGCATTTCTTACATCGATGTTTAGAGTAAGTATTGCCTGGTGGGAGGCTTCGGCCGTGGCTAGTTACCACCCTACCGCTGAGACGTGCCGCCAAGCGATTTAGCGTTCCGGTACGATGTAGAAACCGAATTGGGGTGTGGGTTTAATATAACTGCCATACCCCTAACAGCCTAGCCCGCTACCATCTTAGACTGCATCTTCACTTACCATCTGGTGAGATCGCAGTCAAGGGCTAACTTGTAGTGGATAAAACAAAAAAAAAGTATTTCAGGGGCTACAAGGCTTAAAGCAATACTTAAGCAATCTTACTCAAAATGAGTTTTGTATCACGTATTGATAGAATTACAATAAAATTAATTGATCATGATAAGAATAAAGCAAAATATTCACACTACCTGGTTTTGTCATCGGTCTTATGTATTTATCTTATTTTTCCCGACTCAGGTATAATGATTTTCTCACTAGGTACCTCCTTACTACCATTTACGAGTATCTTCACATTAACATCAGAGAAACATAATTTAGCATTCATATAAAAAATGTTAATTATATCAGTAGAAAAAAAAAAAAAAAACTTGTGAACCAATAGAGTAAAATCTGTGCAATAATACGCTCATTATTCAAATGAGCGCGTAATGTAGATAATACTCCACGATAATATTTGCATATCAAGACGTTTGGTTGCGTTGCATACCTATATGCAAAAAGTATATAATGACGAGGAATTAAATAGTATAGTTTCAACATCATCATGATGATGATGTCATGATGTATAAGCTTCTTAAATAGTGCAGGCAGCTTTCGTGATACCTAGTGTTCGAGCGAAACTAGTTTTTACGGCCGAGACTCAAACAGAAACTTCCATATGAGATCTTGTTTTCGTGGGAAAAATAAAAAGTATCAAGACATGAGAAGTTAAAAGACATGACACGACTCACGACTATGACTATGACCCTTCGTCACTAGGAGCTCAGTGCACCGAACATATAATGCGATCGCAGCGCGAAATCCGCCGAATTTGGTTTTGGTGACGGCCGTGGCTTTAGTAGCCGAAACCGAAACTAAGACAAAACCCTTTTTTTACCGATACTAGGCCGAAACCGAAACCGAAATTTCGGTTGGGCACTACTTGATACAATTATATTTGTTTTAACTCATTTTAAAGGAGATAAATTACCTACTTTTATTTATTCATCAATTCGTTCCTATCGTCCAATCCGACAGGATTCAAATAATGATTTTTTTTTTCTTTAGTGAAGACTTCTTTATTCTGTGGTGTCTTAGTATCTACTCTTTACTAACTAACAGAAAGCACAATGAAACCTTACTTGCTATTGTTATAATATTATTTCCTAATCTAACCTAATTTCATTTTCAATGCACCTTTCTGCCTACATCAATTTATTGAGGAGTTGCATCTTTATGTTTAACTGAGTACATAATACATACCTATTACACTAATATCATAAACAATCTGATGCCCGCGACATCGCGTGGTTTAAGTTTATTTCAATTCCAATTCGGGAACTTCCTAATTTTTCGGTACAAAAATGCCTAAATTTCGACCTATGTCAGTCTCCAGATCCACAACTATACCATGCAAAAAATCACGTTGATCCGTTGTTCTGTTGCGGCGTGATTGATGGACAAATCATCAAACAAATTCACTTTCGAATTTTTATGGCAAAAGCAGACAACTCCACCTAATAAGCAAGAATTCCTAGTAGCATCAAAACCACGACAAAATAATGTTTGCTTTACGCAATAGAGTAGGCAGCACTTTCTTACAAGTTCACACTTTTTTGTTATGTCAGGGCACGGAAGGTGTTTGAAATAAGGATGTGGGACTTCCAATGTTTTTAGAATTAACGAATTTTCGATAAGTAGAGCAGAGTCGATTATTGATGAGTAATCAGAGATATTATTGATACTGTCAATGCGGATTTAAATAAAATTAGTGCTTGGTGTCGTTCTTATGGTCTTTTGATAAATCCAAATAAGTCTCAGGTAACTATTATTGGCAGCAATTATTACCTCTGCTTACTTTCCCATAATAGTGTACCACCTGTTCTCTTAGACGGCAAAGTCATACCCTTAAGTAGTGTGGTTAAGGATCTTGGCCTTTTCCTAGACAAGTCTTTGTCTTGGGTTCAACAAGTAACAGAGCTAAGTCGAAAGATATTTGCTGCTCTTGGGTATTGCTGCTTTGGGTAAGACGGTGGAAACATTTCTTGCCCATAAAGACTAAAATACTTTTAGCAAATACTCTTCTTTTACCCATTTTGGACTACGCTGATGTTAGTTATTTGGATTTATCAGAGACCATGCTTAACAAATTGGATAGATTGCTGAATGTATGTATTCGCTTCATCTATGGCCTGCGCAAATATGATCATGTCTGAGTTTCGGGCTCAGTTGAAGTGGCTGCCAATTCGATTCCGTAGAAACTTACACGCTCTTTCGCTCCTATACACTATTTTATATCATCCTCAAACGCCACCCTATTTGAAAGACCGATTCACCTTTCTTGGCAGCAATGACATACATATTTATTTGCGGTCTAGGGATGACAACAAGTTGGAAATACCTTTGAGTCGGACTGAGGTGTATGCAAATTCCTTTACAGTAAAGACTGTTATGCTATGGAATGCATTGCCAAGTGACATTAGACAATCAAAATCTTTGAGTATTTTTAAGGATCGTTTGTAGGAATTTTATCTTGCTAATAATATGCTGTAAATTATTTATGTTTGTTTACTTTTTGTTGTGTAGGTCTAAAATATTTATATATACATATATTATATTTAATTGTATTGGTATGTATTTTAGTATTTTTATATTCGTGTAATTGTTTATGTATTATTAGAATGTATAGTTTATGTAGTATATTGTATGTATTGTTGTTGCACTATCCCGCTTTGTTACATTTGTTTCTTCATTTAAAGGTTGTCTGGAGGAGATCACTTTTAGTGATAAGACCGCCTTTGCGCACTTATTTTTGTTTGTTTGTTCACTGTTTTGTTTCTTTTTTAATGTTTTGTGTGGCAATAAAGTATTTATCTATCTATCTATCTATCTATAAAGAATAGGTAAGCAAGCTGGTTTATTTGTCTTGTGTCTTAAACTTGTTTATGGTTAAGATCATTAAGTTTACCTAAAGCTTGGTTTCTGGATTATTTTATTTCTGTTATGTAACGCCATTTTCAGAAGAATTAATGATCATGGTGCAACATTTTTTTTTGTTTTTATTAAGTATACCTCAAGACATAGACACAGATAACATCATATCAAATGAAATGATTTATTTAACGTAGAACAACTTGTATACCTTATGACATGTCAAGACTCAAGACTCTATCACTCTTCATACAAAGTAAAGTTTCGTTATTAAAACCCTATACGGAAATCAGAACGGGATCTTTTATTTAACTCTCAAATCTCACATTTTCCAAACGAGTTTGTCGACTGATTTGAAACACCGTTACATCACTAGTAGAATGAGGAGATGAATGAGTGATAACCGGTCGAATACTGTGTACGATAATAAAAGTAAAAGTTAATTCTCACGATATTAAAGATAGAGCTATTTTGAGAAAAACATACTTGTTTCTTTCCCAGCTGGTATTTGTGTTTGGTATTAGGAACTAATTTACTATACTCGTTATTATTTACGTTTGCTTGAAGCTTTGATTACAATCACAAATGTTGAAAAGCGATATCGATTTCCAAGTAATTATGTTATACGCTCCTCTTTTAGATGTCTTAAAATGTCTAGAGGTTGCAACTATATGTACACGTAGAATGAACACGTTTACCACTCCTTCAACCGCCCTTACTATAGACATAGTAGCATTGTAAGGAAACATCGCCATCGGCCCTGTCCGCCCGCGACTTCGTCCGCGATGAATGTTTTCACAAACTACATAATTTTCCGAGATAAAAAGTCACCCTATGTCACTCTCCGTCATCGATCTATTGCGATGTTGCCGCGTGATTGAAGTACAAACCGACGAACTCACTTTCGCATTTATAATAGTTCAATAATTTAGATCCTAGTCAAATCCTAAAGATCAGAGCGACTTTATGATGGAGTTTTTGGAATATGTCAAGAAGCGGTCAAGAACATGACTACAATCCTCGAGAAATATTCATTGTATACTTTTGATATGCATATTAACAAAAATGACGACCTCCCTGGCGCAGTGTGGAGCGCTGTTGCCTTAACTTGTGGAGGTCCTGGGTTACATTCCCGGCTTTTATAATTTCTGAATTCTCCCTGGTCTGGCCTGGTAGGAGGCTTCGGCCGTGATTAGTTACTGGCAAAGACGTGCCGCCACACGATTAAGCATCCCGGTACGATGCTGTTATGAAACCGATTAGTGGTATGGGTATAATATAACTGCCATGCCTTACAGGTACTATCTCTACTATCTTAGACTGCTTTATCACTTACCATCAAGTGAGATCGCAGTCCAGGGCTAACTTGTAGTGGATAAAAAAAAACTAATAAAGAAACACAAATTCGCAGTGTAAGTATGCAAACAAGTGAAAACAACATGAATATGAATATGCAGAAGAGGTTAAACAAATTTGACCCTCTCATTATAAGCTATAAAATTACAATAATAGACGACAATACATGTGGAATGGACGACCAGTCTATCAATCACCTCACACGCTTTGCAATTTTCAAGTGGCGTTTGCATTGTTCGTGTAGAAGTGGGTCTTTTATGACTTAAGTAAGCGTATACGAAATTGCGATTAAATTAAGTTTTCTGTAGTTACTTATAATATGAAATTACGATGTCGTCTGCAAATCGAAGGTGTGAGCTAAATTCGCCGCTTACGTTAATGCCTCTACCTTTCCAGTCCAGTATCTTAAAAACATCTTCGAGAGCGCAAGTGAACAGTTTCGGAGATATAACACGTCCCTGTCTTCGAATTCGGATCGGATTTGATTTTTCGTCTTGGACTTGAACGGCCATTGAGGCAGCGCGATAAAGAGAACTCAACACCTGGATATAGTGCCAATCGATTTGGCGTCGATGCAGTGATTCCAAAACAGCCCAGGTTTCGATGGAGTCGAAGGCTTTTTCGTAGTTCACAAACGCTAGACAGAGGGGAGATTATACTCCCGAGTCTTCTTTATAATCTGCCTCAAAGTGTAAATGTGGTCCACGGTGCTGTAGCCTTTACGGAACCCGGCCTGCTCTGGAGGCTGAAATTCATCAAGTCTTTGGGTTCTTTAAAATTTTATTTTAATTGGAGTTATTTGTGACATTCAATACTGCAAATATAAATTATGTATTACTTGTTCTAGTTAATACTTAGAAAGAACTAATCTGAGGTGTGAGCGATCGTCATTATGTAGCTACTAAGCTTTGGTGACTACCTAGCCTTCACAATATGGATAAATGACACCAAAGTTACGTTTTCAATTTTAAATGGCCCTACCAAAAATAGCAACGGAACGCAATCTGTAATTCTAACTCTAGAATCCAGATTAATATTAATGTTATACCGTCCGCCTTTCTATATAGGGCTCATAGTGAAAATTTTGCAACATTTGGAAGCATCCATTTTGTAAGCTTTAACTAAGTTATTATTGTAAATAATTACATAGCTGTCGATACAATTTCTTCAAAAGAATTCTAACATCAACAAAGACATCAACGACCGTAATAAAAACTGGCGTAAGGGACATTTTACTCAAAATTAACTTTGAAAGAAAGAAAGAAATTTATTTGCTAAATATGAGTATGTACAGATGATTCTAAGGAGTCCTTCATATTCAGAATTGCAGATTGAATGAAGTCCCCGACACAGTTTTTTGAGCTCTTTCGAATGGTATAGATAACATTTACGTAGCTTACAAAAAGTCCGATGCGTCACATGATGATATTTTAAATCCAGCATCGCTTTATTGACATCTTTTTTTTGGTACTCTAAAATCTACATAGTGAACTCAATACTCAATTTGATTTATAATCAAATTGAGTATTATATTAGATTTATAATCAAATTGAGTAATTATTATTAGAATATTATCATCAATATGTCCTCACAATTTTGATTCATTATGGCCTCTTAAATATAAATGAAATCCTCGAGACTTGTAAAATGGCGACACTACACTATGCCATAGACTACGAGTTTCACAAATTCTCATACCCCACTTGACCTTTGGTCGCGAGAGCGGTGAAAGTATTATAGGGATAGGGAGTTCGTGATCCGCGTGGAATTATTATCTTGCGTCTCCTCTTATCTTTGATAATATTCAAGATGGACTCCTAATTGCGTCTTCAAGGCAACAATTTATTTATCGAGCTGGGTATTTTAATGTAGTAATATTTTACGACAGGTTACGGGCTTACAGACCTGTTACATAATCAAGACACGCGGAAGCGTGTCCAGCCAAAGTTCAAAAAAACTGGCGAGCAGCACCGTGTGTAATATTACACGAAACATTTGGAGCCACTTTTGACCCCCTCATAACTCAAAAACTATTTCACATAAACATGTCAAATTTGGCGCATATATTGAGACCCGTGAGATACATATGTGCTCCAAATTTCATAAGCACACCTTAAATGGTTATTTAGATATAAACGTACAAAAATCGTCATTTTTATGCTCTACCTAGGTATAGATCAAAACTGACACAGGGCATACTACCATTGCTTAAAGCCGTATTATTTTAATATTGTTGACGTTTATGTTGTAGTGTTATAATCATTATTTTAAGGACGTCAAAGTACGTGACATTCAACCGTTATTTTGAAACAATACTGCTTTAAGCGGTGGTAGTAACTCCTTAACTATTGAAAATGACACATAATTACTATTTTAATGTAAATAATAATGAATAATAATATAGTTGCATTAAAACCTTACCTTCGTATTCATGCATTTTGTGCAACGAAACGTCATTGACAGAAAAGAAGAAGAAACGTATTTGAAGTCGTCAGTTCAATCTGTCAGTCATTGTGATTTGTATTCATTCATTGTTTATAGTGGTTTTAGTGATATCGACTGTTTACCGTGCTTGTTTTCAATGTTTCACTAAAAACTTTTGATTTTGAACTTTTGCAATCAAAATTGATGAGATGTAGAAATGTGCTGTAGAGGTAGTCTGACCATAGATGTAATCTGTCAATGTCAGTGTAACTCTAGGTACACTATATATTTTTCTTGAGAATTCTCGGCTTTAATTATCTTGTACAATGAGTCGTACAATAGAATTACTGGTGGGTGACACACTGACCTTACACCGAATAATAAGTACCTACTAATGTAAAACGTAAACTAAACTAATAGAAAAGTCCTATTACAGTGTAAAGGATTATTTGAATGATAGCAAGGCATGGGTATGAATTGTTACAGCGGCTGATTATGTAATGTTAATAAGTACATATATATAATTTCAAATATTTGTGAGATGGTGATAATAAAAAAAAACGGAGTTTATTGCGGGCTCTTCTCAGACCAGGGCACGTTTGGAACCCTCGTGGCTTTAGTTTTAAGATACCGTAGTTAATTATCACCATCACGTCTTACGCTCTGTAAGCATGACGTTCAGAAGGTGTACTTTGTAGGTACATATTTTGAATAAATATGTTTTGAGTTTGAGATTGAGTTCAATAATTTCTGTACAAAAAGTAATGATATCCCATCAAAAACATAAATGTAAAATGAAAGCCAAGTTCAAAATTGTGATATATATGCCTTGGTTGTCGACTTCAGCGACAAAAGAAGTGAGATCTAAATGGGTGCCAGGTTCAATGGTCAGTCCTGCAATTTATTTATCCCATCAAAAACATAAATGTAAAATGAGAGCCAAATTCAAAATTGTGATATATATGCCTTGGTTGTTGACTTCAGTGACAAAAGAAGTGAGATCTAAATGGGTGCCAAGTTCAATGGTCAGTCCTGAAATTTATTTATAACAACATATAATATTTTATAACAACTTAAAATATCATTTCTTCTTATAACTTAATATAAAATGTTGAAGACTAAGGCTTTGACTTGGCTAGTTTCCATATACGAAGCCAAAGCCTTAGTCTTCAACATTTTATATTAAGTTATAAGAAGAAATGATATTTTAAGTTGTTATAAAATATTATATGTTTTTGAGGGGATAAATAAATTTCAGGACTGACCATTGAACTTGGCACCCATTTAGATCTCACTTCTTTTTTCGCTGAAGTCAACAACCAAGGCATATATATCACAATTTTGAACTTGGCTCTCATTTTACATTTATGTTTTTGATGGGATATTATTTTACTCGATTGCATTTCGAATTCAAGTCAAAGTTCGAATTGATTCTCTGTACTGGTGGTTAGATTTATGCCTGGACTAACAATTAATACATCTTTGAGGTTTTAATAAAAAATCATATGTTACAAACGCATATCCGCGGCTCCCGTTATTACTTATCTATCTCTGTACGTAAGCAAGTTTAAAGTGAAAATATACCTAAAACCTCTCCTTTTTTTCTTTCTTCTCTATCTCGTAGGTATTTCGGAAAATGCCTAAGTGTCTTAAATCTATAGTTACGAAAATATGGCTACTTGAAAACAAAAAAAGCAAAAAGATAAGGTAATCCGTTTTATTCTCGATCCCGTGGAATTTTCGAAAATATTTATTCCTTGTCTACACCATACAAGCAGCCTCCGTGCAAAATTTCAGCTTACTAGGTAAGTACAACAGGTTTTACTTATTAGGCCGGCTGATGCCATTCGGACGTATACTAGAAGTTGTACTGTAGGGTTGCCAACTTTTTTTTTCAGCCTCAAGGGACAAACGGTTAAGAATCTTAAAAAATACGGGATTTATAATTTTTACCCGGGACAGAAAAAAAAGCATTGCATTTTCAGTTAGGTATTTTATTTAGACTTAAAACTATACTTTGTTACAGACTTTACTGCACACAACAAATCTTTTTGTGATTTGATTTGTTTATAAAAAGAGACACAATCAAAATCGTAATTAAACATGGTAAGCAGTTCGGCTCTAATTAAATTTGGTGTGCATTTGTTACGAACATCAGTCCATTTTAGGCCCATTTGCGAAAATACCCTTTCGACGTAACAATTTGAGCTAGGAATGCTAAAAATAAAATAAATTATTGTGAGCTACCACAGACCATGGTTAATGCTTGCTACACACCGAACTGAACGTGCTAGTCACGCGCGACCGCGGGTGATTAGCGTAGGTTTCACTTCTCTGGTTAACTGGTCTGTGCGCACTACGCACTACCTACCTACTGTATGCCTAATTACCAAAATACGGGACATGAGCTGTCCCGCCGGGATATTGAAATTTATGCATGAAATACGTGACGGTTGGCAACACTATTGTACTGTATAATTAAATAGACTACTTGACCCAATTCGATATAATTAATTTACGTCTATTAGCATGAGTTGTACGTATCTTAAGTATTTTTCCCACCATTTTTCACCAAGTAACGAACGATGCGCGTGCGCAGTGAAAGGCTAGTGTAGTGACGCAATCTGACACCACATACTGCATAGTGGAACAACTCTATCTGAATTGTATGCAATTTGTAAGATGATATGAGATTACTTAAATAATTACTATCTTGCTGCTACACTGGTCACCGGTGGCATTATTTTCAGGGTTCCCCAAAAATACAAGGAACCCTTATTCAGCTCATGCAGCCATTTTGAATAGTTGAAATTTAGTTATAAAATTCGATTACTTCTACTTACCAAAAAATATAATTTTTCACCTAGTTTTAGAAAATACAAATTGAGAGCCGATACAAAAAATTTGCTTTACACCCTAGGGCCTAGAGCGATAACTTGTTAGTTATGTGTTAGGTGGGTATTTTAAAATCATTAATGGAACACTTCGATTTGATTAGATAATTTTTGGAAATTTTAGTTACTACTAGCGGTATTTCGTGCCGGCTCACCCAGTAGGTGGTAGAGTCTTGACTTATCATAAGTGACACAAGTATTGTCCTACGTGAAATTAATAAATCATTCAATTCATGAGTACGGTACGGAACCCTACCTTTTGAGTGCACTTGCCCTGTTAGTTTTGTCAGATGTACTTAATTTCACGTTCATATACCTAGTCATTGATGTATAATTTTAGTATTTTTGAGTGTTAGAGGTCCATGGTAGGGTAATGTCACGTAATGTAAGATGTATCATTATGTTGTTTGTAGTAGGTATCTTAGTAGCAAAGTAAAATAACCAAGTAGGTTACGTTACTAAGACTAAAACAATTACTGCAAGTAAAAATTTGCGTAAGTCGTACTTGCTTAGTGCTTAAATGTAGTTAAATTTAAGAACTGTGTAGTTCTCACAATCATTTTTTTTAATTCTCAGCCTAGTGTTATAATTTTATTATACCAATTTGATGAAACGTTTCATCATAATCAGGGGGTATTATGGCTACACAAGTTTAGTTGTTACAATTAATGGACAAAAACGCCATAAAATAATGAATAAAGATTTCATCTGCCACTAACTCACAAAGTCATAGTTAAGCAACCGCGAAAAACGAATACTGTTTGATTTGGTTCGTTGTTTCTACTTCGTTTTTATGGATACTAGCCGATGCCCGCGACTCCCTATGTGTTATTCCACACTGAAATCTACCTCTGTCAGTCTGTCTGAGTATCTAGATAGATTCCACTTCAGTCTGCATTTATTTATAGTTTTTTTTAATAAAAGATTTACTTGTTGGCTTTTCACGGTAGGAAATGGCATTCCGAACTAGAGGTTTATGAACACTTAACGAAATGAATTCCTAATACCCTTGTAAAAGTTTATATAAATAAGAAACATTTTAAGATAAGTAACCTCCCTACATTATCTTTATATTTAGTGCTTAAGGGTAATCTTTAATTTGATACATATGTAGTTTCCATTCTGAACTCTAGGAATTAGATACAGACCGAATTTTCGGTTTCGGCCTAGTTTCGGCTTAGTTTCAGTTTCGGTTGCCATCCGGCCGAAACTACGTCCGAAGCAGAAACTAAATTCCGAGAGTTTCGCGCTGCAATTGGATATTATATACTCATATGTTCGGTGCACTGAGCTGCGAGCGACGAAGCGAATAAATGTTTTGAAGTGAAAACTTCATAGGGCGCGTTGAGCACTTTTTGGTAGGGGGTAAAAATGTGAATACGCTTGATCGACACCATTCTTCTTAAGACAAAAGGTCTTAAGTATATTGATATAGTACATTCGTAATTAAACTTTAATGCCTTAGTTTTAAGGTTTATATTAATAAGTGCTGTGTAACCGTGGGCGATACCTCACGTTGCTACGAAGACAAAAGGTCTTAAACATAAATATAGTGCATTCATAATTAAACTTTAATGCTTTAGTTTTAAGGTTTATATTTGAAATATTTTTATCATTATTATTTTATATTTCTTTTTTTTTAATGTAAAAAAACAAAAATCATTCGTTTTCACTTCTATCGGCCGTCCCTATTACTGCCAATTTTTTTTATTTATTTATCTGCTAAGTACTAATTAAACTGAAACATTCAAGAAATAAAACGTTGACAAACTTAAATGCTTTCGCGACATGAACATTAACTTTTCCCTTTCTAGGTATGTAAATTTATGTTTGCCCTCACAATTACAAGGCAGGTTAATACGCGATTGGAAAGTCTAATTTATTAACTAATTGCAGTCAGATGTAAATTAAGTACTCTTACACGAGTAATAAATAGTTTGTATTCTCAAGCCGTTTGGAGTAGATACTCGAAAATCATTTTTAAATGGACCATTCTCTACTTATTCATCACCGGAGTAGTATAACACTGCAAACAAATGAACGTGTACATGCACTAGTTACGACAAAACGCTTATTTCAAGTTAGGACTTGGTAACAGGGCTTTTTAATAATGAATGTGCATTAAATGAGCTTAGACCAGGCGAACAGTTTACCACCTTGCTCTAGATATGAACTGGTAGCGGTCGACGAACCACCAGTCACTTTTGTATCTACCGACGAGCTTTGAGGTTTTAGACAGGGCATGTGTTTTGAGGGACTTTTTGATTTATTTCTATCAAAAATCCCATATCCTAGGAAATAAAGAAAAATATTAGATAATAGATGATTCCCGTGACTTCGTCCGGGTGGACTAAATTTTTTCGATTCCCACGGGAACTCCTTAATTAATGTCTTTATATCTATAACCTATCCCTGTACCAAATTTCATCAAAATTAGTATGGATAAAAGTCTACTGTGCATTAATAAATTTCGTCGATTCGAATCAAAAACTGTTTTAGTTTAAACTTCATAAAGTAATGCGACCAATAACATTATCGCTGCCTGCAGTACCACTGTCCACTACGCAGTGCTTAGTAATCTGAGCCTAAGTTCTAAAATTGGACTTTAATTTTATCCACTACCAGAATTTAGGTAATATCAGCTTCTAGCACAGTTATGCAAAAGCTAGGAGCAGCTAGGAGCATAGAGCAAAGATGAATTTCAATTTATCATCGTAGTTATTGAACAGAAGCAGGTGCAAGAAGAAGCTTAATCTCTTTAATCCGCCACAGCAGACAAATCTATGTGGTACAGCTTGTATCTTACACGTGTTGCTTGCATTATTCACCGCCCAATAAGCCAGCAGTTTGCACCGGCACCAGCTGTACTATCACTTACTCTGTGCCGGTACAAATCCTCACCAAACTAATCTTCCAAATTATTCTCAACATACGTTTCACTCCGACACCGGAGCATCCATAAGAGATGTTAACTCGACAATGCACGATTTTAAAATGCATTTACAATGCTGCAATTATCGCTGTTATATATTATTATGATTGTAATATTTTAATGAAAAGCTTACAATCTACAAAGCTCTATATCACTGCCTAACATACGCTCCGTACTAACATGGTAACGCTCAATATATTACCCCACTTTGTGGACGATATGGACGCAAAAACACAAGTGGGTCGATAATAATTATCGAGATATCATTTTACAATTAAAATTATTTTATTATTAATCGTTTGCAAAATAACCTTCACGAATAAACTGTAACAGCATTCTATATTGCACAATTAAATTCCTGAATTTGCATAAATAGGTATATGAACTTCCTTTGGAGCTAGAACTATTCTGATTCTAATTTGGATATACCGACTAATTTGTAATTTAATTCCTTATCTATTCAGATTGTTTTCATAGATTACCATAGATTTAAATATTTTCATTAACACGTCAATATTTTTATTTTGTTATTGATTTTCACATCATATACTAAGCTAACTGATGACCTGAAGACGATTATAATTATAGGCATTATATTCTTTGCTGATGAACTTATTTATAAGGACTGAATTAATTGAACAGACAGATCGAGTCGTTCTGTTACTTATCTCTGACTAGCTGATACCCGCAACTAAGTCCGCGTGGATTGAGGTTTTCTGGGATAAAAAGTAGCCTACTTGTTACTCCAGACAAATCTATCATCTATCTCAGTGCCAAATTTCATTCAGATCCGTTCAGCCGTTCTGGCGTGATTGAGTAACAAACATTATCCGTCCATAAGTTCATCCATCCATCCATCAAAAGTTTCGCATTTATTTTAGTAGTATAGATATAGATTATGCCTACATTATCAATAAAGACGAAGATTCCAACTTATCACCTCAACAGGTTTAGTGTACCAACCTCACTTCCAAAGTTTACAATATTTGCTCCATTAAATTAAGCCTAATTCTTTTGACGGCATATTAAGATACAGATACCTGTTTGATTCATAAGAGTTCTCAAGGGATTACAAGGCAAATAGTGGGCTTTAAAATGATTACGCCAAAAGTATCTAGTCAATTAACGGTCAATTTCTTTTCAGATGGGACCCAAAAAGGCGAATCACACCAACAGAAGCCACGCGCCACGAGTTCGTAATAGGATGTGCTCTCGGATCGACGCCATCTGGAGTCCTCGCGTTACCTCGCCTGCCGCCCCCGAGACCAGCGAGAACTGCCCTGCTCCACTCCCAGTCAGCTGGGGACGTCGCCGCCATGTTGGGCAGAGCGTGACCTAAGGACAGCTGAGCTAGACTCGGTTCCGGTGGCCTTCCGTAGTCTTCGTTTTAGTTTTGGTCACCCTTAGTTCTTCCATGACTTTAAGATTCTCAGATATAATTGCGAAATTCTGGTTACAATACCCTCAAGTATAATTGCATTGTTAGAAAACCGGAGTGCGATTAAAAATTCCTTTATACTTACTTATGTTGGCACTCTAAGATTACTATGAACAGTTCTACCGTCACCATAATTTATCGGGGATGACCCTGTACATTGTAATAGTGTCGTCGCATGCCCAGCTGAGCCAGAATCGGTTCTCGTACTATTCCATTTAGTTTCGGTCACCCAGTGGTGGCCTTAAGGGGTGGCAAGCAGGGCAACCGCCCGTTTCCTCGCTCTTGCAGGGCCTCGCGCTCTTGCGTCAAAAAAGTCATTAGGTATATGGCTAACTAATGTTTATTTGAATCTCGCGCCTCGCAAATATTTACCGCCCAGAGCCTCGCAATGGCTAAGGCCGCCCCTGCGGTCACCCTTAGTTCTTCGATGATGTTACTGCACGAAATAATTGCGAAATTCTGGCCACAATATTCTCGATTGTGGATTCGATCAAAAATCTCTATCCTGCCGATTCGTTAGCAGTCTTTTATTTACGAATTTTGCAGATCAAGGTTGAATTTACTTACTTTTGTTTCTAAAAAGCTTGTAATTATTTGTTGCAATCGATAATTGGCGAAAGGTGCTCGATTTCAAAACAACGCAGGATCAAAAAATTAATGTATCGTGTTATCATTGCGGCATATCATGGTATATTACGATAAATTTGGCTAATAAGGATAATATTGAATGACTGCACGTTGTCACCGTATAGATGCATTGCTAATCGAACTTGAGCTAGAGATATGGATGCAGTATGAATTTATTAAAGTTGCAAAGTTTCGGAATTTTCATGCTTGCTTTATAGAAGTTTGAGATTCGTCTTTGAGCCGCTAAAGAGACTGGAGGCTGAGGCAATAGCATTAGATCTCTGGTGCGTGCAAGACTTATTATTGGTTTAGTAATAGTAAAATGTAATGGCAAATCTGATTGTATAATAGTAAACAAATAAAAAGTTAATGTAGTTAAATTACATCAACTGAAATCAGACCTGGTTATGCCTCATATAGTCGAAGTAACTTAAGATACTACGGTATTACATAAAGGCATATCTATTTTATTTTTATTAATCTCACCTTGGACACAATACATAAAATGTGACTATATTTTATTTGACATCACTATATGCACTACCCAGCAATATAATAGGGATGATGCCTATATCAAAAATAAATTATTTCTAATTGATTATTAAATAGAGGGTCTTCAAAAAGACCTAAATTTCACTTTCATTTTGCGTTGAAATTTGATGACGTCACAATTGCGAATTTCATACAACTTCCATACTAGAAGAGCGTTTTTAATTTTAATAAGGAGTTGCTGATTTGATTGAGTTGTCATCCCTATTAGACGTGTCATTTTAGTTTATATATGTCACCGTAAGATTGTACAAACCGTTAGATTATAATCTAACTCACGAAATTCTAAACTGTCGAAAGATTAGAATTTAACGCATTATTTTCCGGTAGATTGTAATCTGATAAGTTTTTAAACCCGATAAAACCTAAGTGCCCGGCCGCACTAATTACAGTGTTACTTATAGGCCTAGGTAAAATTTGTACTGTGCCCAATACCTTTGTCTAGACCGAGGGAACGTTAGCAGTAAAATAGACCTGGAAAAATTGAGCAAGCAAGCTTTTTGCTTTCTCTTCCTATTGTAACATCAGATACTATGTTCTACGAGCTATTAGATAGGACATCAGTTCTGTCGTACTTATTACCATCTTGAATGTACTCATATCATCTGCAGTTAGGGTTACCAGACATCCAGTTATTGCCTGATATAATATTAAGAAGTTGGCATGAAACGTGAGGAATTTGGTTTACTGGATAATTTTCTTGTTCCTCAGAGTAATTTAGGTAAGGCTTTATTGTTAGTTAGAGGACCCTAATAAAAACTCAGAATGTTTTCTGGCAAAATCAGTATTATTTTGTAATTTTTTGTAATAGTAGCTAGGTGTCGGTCGCACCCTGCCATCACAATAAAAACTCTTGTGTTTTGACTTGGCTGAGGGCAGCGCGAAATCGAAATAAATTAGAATCCTAAGACATAACCAAATCTCTGATGGTTGATTAGGATGTTAGTAGTACTAATTAATAGTAAGTGGATATTCATGAGAAATATTTGGATCTGGTAACCCTGCGTCCAGTAAGTAGTATTGCGTAATCTATCAGACCAGTTTTGAAACTATCGACCTAAATTGTGGTAGTCCAATTTTATTACAATTACTAGACGGTAAGTGCTATTCATTTTAAGAATAGAAGAAATGTTTACAGTAAAATGTGCCAAATAGCAAACCTAATTTTCTTTTCTTTGTTATGATCATTTTTGATTGACGAGCCATGACAGGTTACTTTACATAAGATCCTAAACGAATTAGGTTGCAATCCAGCTGCAGCGAATTCGCATAATACGATTTTGTTCTTACTAATCGAGATATTATAATTTCCATAGTCTGATTCTAGGGCGGATGAAAAAGCGGCCGATTGTTTTGCTGTTTGTTTTTGATTGTTATAATAACTCGGTTAGCTCTTCTAAGAATATAATTAAGTCAATGTAATATATTCAACTTTAAAAGAATTTGAGTTGCTGTCAATTATATTATCTACAATCATCTACAATCTTTATGGTGACTGCCTCGTTGGTCAAGTGGTTCGACTGCGGCCGACGAGGTCCCGCGTTCGAGTCCCCGGTCGGGCAATAATTAAGTGTTGGATTTTTCTGATTAGAAGTTCTCAGGTAGTCAGCCCGGAGCTAGGAAGATGGTGGTGTTTCACCCCCATGCCTCGGAGAGCACGTTAAGCCGTCGGTCCCGGTTATTATCACTAACACGATGGTAGTCGTTATAGCCCGACAACCCACATTGGAGCAGCGTGGTGGGTCTTAGCTCTAATTCCCTCACTCCTGTGTGAGTGGAGACCTGTGCCCAGGGATTTAGGTAGGACTTTATGCAATTTTAAGGTATTCTTTGCAATGAGGTACACGAGCATACACGAGAATATTTTAATTAGTAGTTATTTTGAATTCTTGCATCAAATTAAAGTTCAAATTAAATATCATAGAAATAACATATGCCAGTTTTTGCTTTGGAAATCTGTAAAGTACATTTCAAAGATTACTGTTACGGACCTACCCTTGGTGTGTGTGTACAATGTTTGGGCGTTTATCAAGTTAATCATCTACATAAATGAAGAATAGCAACGCTAGAAATTTTGACATGACGAAATCGAACGATGCTATTGATATTCAAAGGTTACTTTGGATGTCTAAATTTTAATTAAATGTTAAGTAATTTTTAGATTAGATATGGATATTGGATTGGCAGATTTACTAATAACGTAACATCATGTTAACGTTACATTGATTTCGCAGTAGGGGGCGGGCGATTAATTCAAAATTTGCCTATGACTGAAAACATCTTTGGTGAAAGATCACAATGTCAAGGCTCGTCACTTATGTTTTGGTCCGACATTTTTAGACGGTTAATATGATTAAGATAGACGTCAATTATTTATTTTGTTTAATTCGATTTTGCAATAATGTGACGGGATACGAATGACGCATATGACATTTATCCCGCGAACTGACAATGAACGGACAACCAGATTAGAATGCAGACAGCACGTACGGGAGTCGGGACATTATAATATACATACGTCGCTTACATAACTAACTTACGTAAGTTAGATAAGACAAATAGATTGTAGACAGTTATTACGGGAACTCCCAGTTCCCGTAATAAAAATCCCCCCAAATTTGCCAAAGGTTTGCCTGTAAGTAATGACATTAGGTATGAACTCAAAGCCAGACCAACAGGAACTGATTTCCTGGGCCTTGTTAAGTAACAAAGGAATTAAATATTTAATTATTGTCTTTGATTGCTGCCTATTATTTAGGTAAAAGTCGACTGAATATTAGTACAACATTGGCATACGCCATTTGTTCATATCTCAATCATCCTTTCGAATTTAAGAAATCGGTCAAATTCTTATTACAACGAAAAGTTTTATAAATTGGCCGATTTTTATTGGTGATGTACTAACAATGGTTCAAAACATTACGTAATGTCTAGAATTTATTAAGTCTAGGACCTAAAAATATCACTATATAACATTATTGTAATTCTCAAAATTTGAAGAGGTCTCGAGCTAGGATGAACATGCAACGACCTCAATTTACATAGACGGGCCCTGTCAAACAAAGAATGTGGGCGTATTTTTAGCAACGCCATCAACGCCATCTAGTCTGAAAAGCGGGAACTTGCTTGCAACATATGCGCTATCTTGAAAACGTATGACTCGGTCATAGATTAGTACAGATGCGCTTGTCGAAAATAATACCTACATCAGTGTACTCTCTGAGGTAAACGATAAACGTTAGTATGATGTTGTTATTTTTACCAAAAGATCAAAGTCAACACAATGGAAATTAAATGATTGTGTAATGGATAGAAATATTAAATAGGAAGATTATATAACGTTTTTTATGAAATTTATAATTGTGAATTGAAACACTTACCTTAAAATAAAAATTATACAGTGCCAAACTAATAAAACTTTAGATGATAACTTAATAACAAATTATCTACACGATGAGCGACCGTGACAGCGCTACGACGGGGACAAAGACAGGCTTATGACAGGTTATAGGAACGCGCTCTCATAGTTGGTCGCCCGCCATTTTTGTATGAAAGGGCCCATCTAGTACCTACATATATATCGATGTGAACATGTTACTATTTTTTTTAATGTAGGTAAGTACATAAAGTATATTGTTTTTTTTAAATCTTACCTAATCTTTCTTGTCTACACTGCAAGCGTTTGATATATTATTGCAAATTATTCTATAACTTTTAAGCTTCGCGTCCACCAGTTTATATCTAAAGAAAGACTATTGACGTGTAGCTTTACGATATGTACCTTCACTTAAATTCTAGTCAGTTTAATAGTTATTCTTCCCTAGATTTTGGACTTACCTATACATAATATACATGTTTATAGGAGATGTGATTGTGTAGTTTTTTTAAGCATATGTTATTAGATAGACAATACTAAGCAAGTTCACTAAGTGTCGTTCTAAGATTCTCAAAATGTAGATTTGATAAATGTTAGTATTATTATGAAATAGGTATCAATTTTAATTGATAATTATACTCAGTTGCCAAAAAATCTTAAGTGCGTGCTAAATCTTAATTAAGAAACTGTTAACTATTTTGCTGAAGAAAAATTCTTGAATTAAAAGGAAAAAAACATCAGATATATCCTCTATCGATATAATTATTCTCTATGAATCAATTTTTTTTAAATAAGACAGCAGAATAGGTACCAATATAATATAGAGCTGTATGTTTTAAATTATTTTAGAAATCTCGCTGGTTAAAAACTATGATACTTAAAATTAATTAATCAAATGTTAACAACTCAAAGTAATAAGACTATTACTTACTTAATTTTCATTGATGATAAAAAACTGTCTATTTGATTGGTATGGTTTTACTCAAGTGTGCATTTTGAATTATTGACAAAATATGAGTTTTAACTCATATTTTGTCATTAAACAGTTATAATGATTACGAAAAACCTCTTATTAGGGGTCAGTTGCACCAATGAAAGTTCGTTAAATACGTTATAGTTCACTGAATAGATTTTTTTTCGTTTTCATTAACTAAAACCATATGTAGCGCAACTGACCCATAATACTATTTACAAATTGTAATTTGTGAATTCAACTTCTTAAGAAGTCGTCGTACGTCGACGTAGATGTAATTGACATCACCGAAAACATTTTCCATATTTCTAGTCAAATCAAGTAAATATTATAAATGCGAAAGTTTGGATGGATGTTTGTTACTCAATCATGCCCGAACGGCTGCACGGATCTAGATTAAAGTTGGCACAGAGGTAGAATATAGTCTGAAATAACACATAGGCTACTTTTTATCCCGGAAAACTAAGGAGTTACCGCGGGAACCAAAAACCTCAATCCACGCGGACGTAGTCGCGGGCATCAGCTAGTATCGTAATAAATTGATGCAGGTTTTTCATAATATGGCTAACGGTTTTAAATAACGGCAGTTATCTTCTAATTCTGTGGTTGCACTGATATTGATTGCAATTCAAGCTTTTTACGCTTTCATAAAATTATTGCCAAATCATTTTAAGTAGGTACTAAGTAAGTATAAGCCTTGAGTAGTGTTTATGATATACTTAGGTGTCTATAATTCCCTAGGCGTGTAAATATTCTGAGCGTGGTAGACTGTATCTAACTGAATTGTAATAATAACTATGATACTTTAAAATGTTAGGGTCCGTTTCACTACAACGTATCCATAAATTGGAAGTATCAATAACATTTTGTTCGTAAATATCATCATCGTCAGCCAATATGCATCCACTGTTCGACATAGGCCTCTTTAAGATTGCGCCAACTTTGCCTATCCCTGGCTGTTAGCATCCACTTGATGCCAGCCACTCTCCGGATGTCGTCGCTCCACCTAGCCGGGGGGCGCCCCACACTCCGTTTGCCGAGACGCGGTCTCCATGCTATGTTCGTAAATATACAGAATTAGAACTAAGTCGCACCATATAGTGCTCAAATAAATCTGTTGGGTGGCCTAAATCAATATTGTATTTATCTTACCTATCAAAAGATATATCTATTAATAATTCAGTGAGTGCACTGTGGACCTTAGTATGCGTGGTGTTGACGCTACTCGCGATACTGTGGTGGTAGTATATCAGAAACCTTTTCGCAACAACAACTGTTCAAAGTTTCAACTCAAACGGATTTATTATCCGCGATCTTATATGCAAGAAACCAGCTAACACGTCATTTAAGTAAATTATTTTACTTATAATATATTTTATCGTATATAATAAGAAAAGCATTACAAGCTGCATTTATAATACGCTTACAAAAGTCGACAGCCACTCTACTGTAGTGAAAACGGACCTTAGGAGGTGAGCGCAAAACATTACTGAAACTGGACAGGGTACTTTCAATCCGCAGGTATTGCTTGAAATGAACACACATCCACTCTCTATTCTACCTCTTAAACCATGGGCATAGAGTTCATGATGCTTTAAAATCGTCTGTGACAGTTCACAGATGATTCGTACTAGAACTTTGTGAAAGGACTTGATTTGTTTGCTAACGTAGGGTCATACATGTACGTGTGAAGTAACTACACATTTCTTCATTTTGCTCATATATTGTTTGTTTCTTGCATTAACCATGTAGAGTTTCAGAGTGTTGCAAAAATTTGCACTCTGAAGATAACAATGCGAAATTTCTGTACTTATACAGAAACACAATATGCAAAGTAGGTTATTTTGATCAAGGTGTTTATATTATGCTATGTTTCGTGATATTATGAGTGTTATGATTTAAATTATTGTCTCTGCGCGAGGCTTCCTACTGGTCTAAGATCACTCTTATTTAACTTAGGGTAGACTTGAACTATTTTTTGGCTACACATTCATAGTATTTATTTTATGTATTAAGAACCATAGTTTTCTTAATTTAAGTTTCAATTTTCATTAACTTATACCTAAAACTGCGTGAGCTAAAGCGATTCCTGATATTAATGGTTTTCCTTAACGTAATAGATATTGATTTTATTTTTATGAATTTTGGTGTCAATGATTCTTTGTCAAATATTTTATTTTTTTATTTACGAATGTTCTACATTTTGATTTCTAGATAATATTTTTATAAGGGATTTTTACGCAATGTGACTATGCGGCCACGGGCTAGTTACTGCGTGACTAGTTACTGGTTATTTTAGAGTTGACACTAATTACTTATGCAACTATTTTCGACTTGGTGTTATTTATCGAGTTGATCTGTAGCTACCTAGTTTCCGACCGGAAATAAATTTAAACAGATTGTTTGGTGGATTTTTATAATCAACCAAACTATCTGTTTAAATTTATACGGACTGTTCTAAAGAGTAGTTAAAACTACAATTCCTACGTGCACATTGAAAATGTAATAACCGAAAAAGTTATAAACTATCTTATTTATCTACACTCCATTACTTAATGGGAAATAATTAAAGAGTCAAAGTCGAAGATACCTGTATAATAAGGAATCATTTATTTTATCTAGATAGGTAGATACTGAAAGGCTGAAAAATTAACAAACAACAGCAAGAACAAGAGACACCTTCTTTAATTTTTGAACTGGTCGCTTTCACCCCTGTCTCCCCAATTCTATTTTTTTGATAGCTATACATTTATGTATTTCTTGTAATGTGATCTCGACGTTGTAAATAATATTACTTTTAACTAGTACCTACCTACCAAATTTTAAATGTGATGGATGGATGGATGTTTGTTACTCAATCACGCCAGAACGGCTTAACGATTCTGGATGAAATTCGGCACAGAGATAGATTATACTCTGGAATAACACATAGGCTACTTTTTATCCCGGAAACAAAGAGTTCCTTTGGCAACCAAAAAACCTCAATCCACGCGGACGAAGTTGCGGGCATCAGCTAGTAGGTACTTAAATAAATTTATCATTCTCATTTTTACTAAAAGCTGTTAGAGTAAAAATCTGAATATTAAATACTAAACTTCACAATTTCAGTAATGTTTAGTGCACGTCAATATTATAAGAGTACCTAGAGTTTGTATTGATTTTTCAGTAAGTAGTAAAACACTAAGTAGATTTAGAAAAAGGGTTGTTATATCGAATGTATATCATTAAATTAATAAATTATGTACTTACATTGTAAATGAGTATCGTTTTGTTTAAATGTAATGGCTATTAAAATTCTTTCAAATGGCAATTTTTTTTACTAGGTATTCCTGAACTAAACACCTACTAAATACTGATGTATTATTTCTTAGGCCCGCTTGCAGAAACGCCGGGTTATCCTTTTAGCTAAGTTAGCTGCTACTTTGACAGAATTCGTCGAAAGCTTCTGTCAAAATTTCTAATTTATCCCTGGGTTAGGTAAACGAAACCTGGCGTTTCTGCAAAAGGGGCCTTATAGTCTAGGCATTAAAGCTAGTAGACCCCAACAATAATTCCTCAAGCGACGAAACTTTATAGTATGATAAAGTATCATGCGATAAACGTATTTTATAAATATCCAATAAAAAATCAGAAAGGAAGTAAGGTTTTTTTATGCTATACCCAATTGTTAAAGCAGGAAGGTATGTTATCGCGTAAACGCAGTTTAGATTTGTTGATAAAATCGTTTTAAATATGGACGTTCTGCAATCTGCATGATTATTTCATTTCATATTTCGATTTTGAGTGTAAATATACTACCTACTATTATTTTAAAAAGAAATCGAGAAAATATTCAGTCATAAATATTAAGTTTTAGGTATAAATACATTACTTCCGGATAGTTTTTTTGTTGGATATTTTTGTGTAACTTTTGGATCATCCAATACTAAAACCTTGCCAAGTTTCATCAACTGAGGATCCGTTGTATGGAGGGTCTCCATACAACGGATCGCCCCATTGCCTAGACTATTAGTAGCCTAGTCCGACGCCGAATTGGCAAAACGGAGTAGAGATTGGCCTGAAAATTCGTTGGGCAAAGGCCGCTTCGTATTTCTGAGGATTGCCCAGGCCAATTACAATGACTGCTGCGTTACATTACTCAACCGGCACAATAATGAAGGGATTTTAAATCGAATTATTACCTGTGATGAAAAGTGGATCCTGTACGATAATCGGAAACGCTAATCGCAATGACTGAACCCTGGCGAACCAGCCAAATCCTGCCCCAAGCGAAAATTGACTCAAAAAAAATTACTTGTGAGCGTTTGGTGGACTAGTGCCGGTGTCGTTCACTACAGCTTTCTTAAATCTGGCCAGACGATTACGGCGGATGTCTATTGTCAGCAAGTGCAAACCATGATGGAAAAGCTAGCTGCTAAACAACCGAGGCTCGTCAATCGCTCTAGGCCACTGCTGCTTCAGGACAACGCTAGACCACACACTGAACAACAGACGGCTACCAAATAAGAGGAGCTTCAATTGGAATGTCTAAGACATCCACCGTACTCCCCGGACTTTGCTTCAACAGATTACCATTTTTTTCGAAAGTATAACTTCTTGCAAGGGAAAAATTCAACTCCGATGGGGCAATCCAAAGCGCCTTCAAAGATTTAATTGATTCCCGTCCGAATGGTTTTTTTAGTAAAGGGATCAATGAACTACCTATGAGATGGCAAAAGTACATAGATAGCAATGGTACATACTTTGATTAAATAAATATATTATCGTAGAAAAATATTAACATAAGATACTTGTTTCAGGATAAAGAAATGAAATTCAAAAATGGAATTCATTCCCTGCGATTAAGAAAAATAACGATGGTGTCAGAGACGAGGTTATAAAAGGTTGCGTGCGCATCTGCTGGGGGCGCTCTTGCTTGTCACCCGTCGTTGCGTATCGTTCTTGTGTGATTTTATTTTCTCGCTGTTAATATTTTTATTGTTCATGTTAATAAATGAGTCAGGAGAGATTTTACGTCTTTCTTCTTCAAGTATCCTCTAGAAATTTGCAAGATCAGAAGTGGGATTCGGTATCAACGTGATGCCTAATCCTACCGGCTATTCTGATTCTATAATTCTATACTTGAGGAAGGAAGGCAAGAATGCCTGATTGTGATCGCGTAAATGTCGTAGAACTCGTCATAATGGTTGTTTGAAGCATGAGGTGGACGCGATACTAGTTCGCGTCAGGTGCTTTGAAAAGTCAGACAGGCGCGCGGGGCTGCGCGCTTGCCTGCTGCGCCGAGCTGCGCGTCTATACGTCGCGCAGGGCTGCGTGCTTGCCTGCTGCTGAGCGTCTGCTAGTCGCGCAGGGCTGCGCGCTTGCCTGCTAAGCCAAGCTGTGCGTCTACATGTCGGGCGGGGCTGCGCGCTTGCCTGCTGCGCCGAGCTGCGCGTCTATACGTCGCGCAGGGCTGCGCGCTTGCCTGCTGCTGCGCGTCTGCTAGTCGCGCAGGGTTGCGCGCTCGCCTAGTGTGCGACACTTCACGCTCGCCTGACACTGCGTGTTCGCTAGTCACACTGGGAGGTGTGACGCTACGCGACTAACTGCGTGCAGGGATGCGGTGACTGATGTCGTTTCAGGTTTGGCCGGGTGCACTATTTGTTTGGGCTAAGTTATGCTAACGTCGCGCATATGTCTTATACCATGAAGTTGTTCTTTATACTTCTCTCAACGATACCGTAACGAGACAAGCTAACGTCGCGCCTCTGTCTAACCAGGCTAAGTCATGCTAACGTCGGGCTTAATGACTTAGGCCTGTGCTGTCTGTACACTCTGGGCAGAAAAGCTAACGTCGGGCCTTGCCGTACTAAGTTATTGCGAACGTCGTGCCTATGACTTAGATATGTACTCTTCATCGTATCGTAGTCGTGCGACTGTCTTGCCGGGCTAAGTCATGCTAACGTCGTGCTTAATGACTTAGGCCCAAGTTGTTCTAACACTGCTTACCAGATAGGGTAAAACGTTGTGCCACTGTCTTGTCGTGATAGGTCATGCTAACGTCGCGCTTAATGACTTAACCAGTGGCAGTAACGTTTCGAATTTTATTTGTACGCCTAACGTGTCTTCGGAAATTTGAAGCGTTGTATTCGGTAATGGCCGTAAAAAGATATGTGAAGTTTGTTGTTTTATGTGCGCAGGTGCAGACAAGGAGATGAGATGATCTTCCGGGCTGCCAGCAAACAACAACGTTCTGTGGTGCCGAGGCAGGTGCTTCTGTTACGCCTGCCATTTAAGAGCTTCAAGATCCTGACCTGTGTCCAACGGAGTCTAAGCAATGCCACTGCTGGACTAAAGAAGCTGAAATGAAGGAGCCCGGGGACGGCCTTGGGTCAGTCTGGCCGTATTGTATAAAAATATTAACATAAGATACTTCTTTCAGGATAAAGAAATGAAATTCAAAAATGGAATTCATTCCCTGCGATTAAGAAAAATAACGATGGTGTCAGAGACGAGGTTATAAAAGGATGCATGCGCATCTGCTGGGGGTGCTCTTGCTTGTCACCCATCGTTGCGTATCGTTCTTGTGTGATTTTATTTTCTCGCTGTAATATTTTTATTGTTCATGTTAATAAATGAGTCAGGAGAGCTTTTACATCTTTCTTCTTCAAGTATCCTCTAGAAATTTGCAAGAATATTATATTTTAAAAAAATCGACTTTAAGTCCCTCCCTTACAAAACGGCAATTTCATAGGTAAAGACCTAGTATAAGAATATGCAATAAAGAAATATATAATTATAGTAGTCTTTAAAACACATTTACATACATTAGTACATATTATAGTACATTTTATTCAAATCAAAAACTTAAAATTTCTTGCAGCATTTTTTTAAATTTATTAATTCCACTACAAATCAGCCTTTGACTGCGATCTCAACTGATGATAAGTGACGATGCAGTCTAAGACGATAACGGGCTAAGCTGTTTTACATTAAATTTACATGAAATTCAAAAACTTAAAGGGCATAAAATTCAAAAATCTGTATTAGTAGGTCGAATTACATAAGTATTTATTAACCTCAGGAAACTTATTTAATAGTTAAGGTAATAAAAGGTGCTAACTCCAAACTGCCGTAAGAAACCGCGAAAGTAATTGTGCGTATCGGTGTGATTATCCCACAATAAAGCTATAGATAATAATATTATCACCGTTACTTAACCGACGCGTAGGCGCTGTAACGTTCGCCTTAGTATAAGATTTTACGTTTCATCTGCAACGTCAATAGAAGAATTCGAGCACTGAAACATAATAAATTCAGCGTAAATTGAACCTAAATACAATCGGTTTAAGATTGAGAAGTCAGTACCACCCATTATAGTTTAATGACCTCCTCACCGAATTTCGGCCACGGCGGCCACACAATCTCCAGAGAGACTAGGCATTCTGCGCGGGACATTTTCTAGTACACATAATAGTGTGAGGTGAGGTGCACTCTCAATACTCTTATAGCCCGATAAGACGGATAATCCGACAAGACTAAAACGCATCGCGCAAAGGCACACGAAAAGGTCAGGCAGGACTGACGGATTTAAATGCTCTCCGAGACACCACCGCCATTACCACTAGAACCCATTACGCATTCATGCTCCAATGTGGGTTGGCGGGCTTCTACGACTATTATGATGTTAGTAATAATATCCGGGGCCGACAGCTTAACGTGCTCACCGAGGCACGGATGGAATGGCAACTCCAGAAACTCTTTTGGTACCATGTTATAAAAGCGTACTCGACCCCACAAAGGATTTCTGCACCTTTAACGCACGAGCTCTATCAACTTAAAAACGAAAAATCTTACGCTAACCCTACTGTTGCCTAATAAGTGAAGTTTTCACAAGGAAGTGTCGTTTCGGCCTTCGTAGCGTTTTTCCGACCGACTGTAAGCTCAAAGCAGGCTTCGGCAAACTCCCTGGCGTAGTTCTAAGCGCTGCTGTCTTATCAACAGCTGGGCGACCGCGTATCTCTGACAGCTACAGTGTAACGATCGCAATCACCTCTGATTGGATAACACTCTTCCACTATTGGTCAAAATCCATTGACGCAGCAAGAATACCATAAATTCAGCCAATCACAACAATTGATACTGTAACAATGATTGTTGCAGAAGATACGCGGTCGCCCTGCTGGTCTCGCATTCTATCCCCGGCAGGGTCAATTTGGGAATTTACAATTTCTGGATTTTCTCAGGTCTGGTCTGGTGGAGGGCTGCGGCCGTGGCTAGTTACCACTTACCATGCTACCGGCAAAGAAGTGCCGCCAAGCAATTTAGCGCTCCGATACGATGCCGTGTAGAAACCGATTACCTATATAAGGGTCTGTAGGTTTATGTTTATCAGTTTGCTCTTCATTAACGCAGCAACGGATCGGCTTGATAGTATTTAAATCAATAATTACTTACCTGAACCTGGAGAATAGTGGAGAGTGTCGTTTTGTCCCGAAAAATTAAATAGTTCCCACGAGATTAAAAAAAAAATCCCACGAAATTATATTCTAGCAGACGTTGTCGGGGGCATATCTACGTATATGGATCTATACTCTATACTAATATTATTAATGCGAAAGTTTGGATGGATGGATGGATGTATGGATGGATAGATGGATTGATGTTTGTTACTTAATCATGCCAGAACGGCTGGACGGATCTGGATGAAATTTGGCACAGAGTTATATAAGAGTCTGGAATAACACATAGGCTACTTTTTATCCCGGGAAATGAAAGAGTTCCCGCGGGAACCAAAAACCTTATCCATGCGGACGAAGTCGCGGGCATCAGCTAGTGCAATATGAAAGATGGTTTGATGTAACATTAATTATTTATTAATGAAAATACTATTACTATGCCCCTATCTAGATAACCTCTACATTATGTCTGTTATGACGTAACTAATTGGAAAGCCTATTAATAATAATATTCATATTAATTTGCATATAAAAACATTATATTTACATATAGGTATATGTATGATATAAGCGACAAAACCTCCTATGCTTTTGAATTATATTATAGTATAGATATAAATAAAAGTAAAATATTATTATCTGCTGTGAATTGGACATGGACATAATATTTTATAGTTACGAGTAAGTAAATTAGATAAATTTTAGCATTCAGAGTATTTTCGGAACATATAGAAAGTTCATTAATTAATATTGATAATAATTTATTAATGTTTTTTTTATTGTGTTCATTAATTATTATTTTTAACTATAGATGATGCTCGCGACTTCGTCCACGTGGATTGAGGTTTTGAAGTTCCCGTAGGAACTCTTTTATTTTCTTGGATAAAATGTTACCTATGCGTTATAGCTAAGCTAAGCTGAGCTATCTAAATTCGAAATTTCAGCCGAATCGATTCAATCGTTGCGGCATGAAGGCGCGGCATCCAAATTTATAAACTTACAAACTTACACATTTATTAGGTATACTAGTAGTATTTCCAGATATCGCTGAACTATATGGGCAGAAACCGACTAGGGGTATGGGTTTAATATAACTGCCGCTAACAGGTTAGCCCGCTATCATCTTAGACTGCATCATCACTTCACTGAGATTCCAGTCAAGGTTATACGATTTTATAGACTCGAAGTCGAGCTTTCTGACAACGGTCAACCTTCACGCAACAAAATCTTATTACAAACATCTAAGAATATTACTATTTCGATTTAAGTAGCAGTAGATACTTAAGTAGTAACGTTTCCAAATTATTTTACCTTCGCCGACGCTATTGCTGATTCACATTACACCAGTAACATACCAGTTGTTCCTTACATCTACATTATCATCAGTAGAGACAATGTGGCCAATTCTGTTTAATAGTATCTCTTAACTAAACAGCTCCAAACCAAGTCCTGCCCATTTCCACAAGTAGTATTCTGAAATGGATAGCAATATAAATAGAGCTGTCATTTTGGTTTAGTTTAGAGATAGTGTACAACAGAATTGGCCTCGGGTGGGACTAAAAGGGCAGTCCACAAGATCACTGAACTTGAGGGATCTCAAAACCTTGAGAAATCCCATCCACTACCATCCACTACCGGCAAAGACGTGCCACCAAGCGATTCGACGTTCCACCGATGCCATATAGGGTTTGATATAACTGCCATACCCGTTACGAGTTAACCCGCTACTATCACTGCATTCATCCATATCACTCTCCAGGTGAGATCGATCGATCTGGCACTTGTAGTGGATAAAAATAAAAGAATTAACAAATTCCCATTAGTCGAGTCCAGTTTTAGGGAGATCCAGCTTGTAATTTATTAAATAAATAATAGTTTGTGTACAATTGAAGTATAATTTCAGCGCTCGGTCCGCTCGGTCTATTGACCTTGAGTAAAACATGACGGTTTACTCAAGGATAAACCACCAAACAAACTCACTTTGACATAAATTATAAGTAAGGAGTAAAGGGTAAAACGCAGAGAAAGAATGACGACGACGTTGGAACAAACTCACTGGCTTCAGTGACTGTTGTAATGTGAACCAGGCATTAGTAACTCACCATTATGGTAGAGGTATGTAACTAATAAATTCTTTGCCACATAATGTCGGCGCTAAGAATAGTAATTTTGTGCTATTGGCATCTGTGTGGCTTACTTTTTTCACAATGCATCCCATCTTGCATTGTGGTAACTAATTATATTAGCATGTTAGTTTCTAAATAGGAGTTGTGATGAAAGTACTTACATCGTATCGAGTTGGTATGTCAGCGAAACACCTACGAGGCCACGAGCAACGTATAATTGAGATGCTTATATTTCAGAACATAGCGGTGATAGCTCACTATAGTTAGTGATTCAAACCTTCGACGTCTTGGGGGTCGGGGATTTAATCCTCGGGCACGCACTTCTAACTTTTCTACTTTAGGTAGGTCACTTGCTTTAACATTAAAGAAAAACATCGCGAGGAAACCTGCACGCCTGAGTTCTTCATAACGATTTCAAAGGTATGTGAAGTCTGCCGAGCCGCACTTGGCCAGCGTACACTATGGCTTAACACTTCTCAGTCGTACAGGAGACTTGTCCTCAGTAGTGAGCTGGTTGAAATTATGAAGACGATGGTTTGAGTGAGTTTAATTATATAAGTGTAGACAAGTGTAGATTGGCAGACTTTACACACCTTCGAACGACTCCATCGAGCGGCTCGTCGTCCAGCGCAAGGTGGAGGGCACCAAAGCAGCAGGAAGGTCACCCATGCGATGGACCGAAAAAAAGTTGGCTGTTGGCGGTTCATTCCACGAGTGCACCAGGCTGGCGGATAGTCGTGAGGCGCATTACATCTCCCTCTAAAGCCGTCACCTCGTGATGACCACGACCACTCTGTCAAGAGTGTAATGACGAAGAAAAACACACCTTCGAGAATATTATGAAGAACTCACGGGCATGCAGGTTTCCTCACGATGTTTTCCTTCGCCGTTTGAAGCAAGATATACTCATTTAAAATTGTCTTTAAACGCAGATAACTTACTAAAGTCGGAGGCACATAGTGAAAACCCCGGGGTCGAATACAGAAGGTCGGGTGTTTTAACTACTAGGCTATCTCCACTTCAACAAACTTAGAAAAAAAGACAGTCATTCGTTTAAATAACGAAAACATTGTGTTATAAATACAAGTACATACAATAGTAATTGTATTTATAGTGGGATTTCAATTTTCTAACATTATTGCAATCGCACAATTAAATTAATTCTACTGTGTTATAGAAAGAACATTTTTACAACAACATAATATTTCTGATTTCTGTGTTTGCCTATCTACAGCGTGCTATTTTTCTTTTTCCTTAAAATGTTTCAGCATGAAAAACATCCTGCTCAACTTCAAAGATTCAGAGTTTCTTGCCGGTTCTTCTCAGTAGAATCTATTTTCCGAAGCTGTGGCGGTACGGTCAAAACAAGACGATCTATCGGCTATCATAAGAGCCACTTGTATAATATCCTACATGAAATACCTAAACATAATATTTGAGTTTAAGTTGCAAATGTTCTCAAATCCCGAGAAACTTTTATCTCGGTAAGTATGTAAACTGCGTGCCTTATATCTACTTGATACGTAGGATATGCATCCCGATCTCTCTCCAGTCGTGTCGGATTTGCCGTCCTATCGGTCTATGAGAGTGAAGGAAAAGAGAGTGCCTGTGTTTGCTCACACACTTGTGCACTATAATAATTGATTATTTCCCGCGCAGATGGCTAATCTCTCTGGAGATTGACACCGCCGTGGCTGAAATTTGGTCGGGAGGACATTATTTTACAGTAGGGATACTAGTTGATGCCCGCGACTCCGTCCGCTTTGATTAAGTTTTCTTAATTTACCGAGATAAAAAGTATCATATGTCCTTCCCGGGTATGCAACCTATCTCTATAATAATTTCATCAAAATCGGTTGAAAAGATGGTGCGATAAAGCGTAGCAGACAGACAGACACACATTCGCATTTATAATATTTGTATGGATATGATAGTTGGCTAACTAGTTACAGGTGAAGCTAGAAAAACATGTTCAAAAGCCAATCACTCTGTACACGAGGCATTGCAGATGCTGCGTGTTGGCCGTGACCGATGATTTCATGCGTGTTGCGATCCGTCAAGTGGCGAGATGGTTGTGAAGAGGCACTTTTGTTGCCGCCTTCTGATTTGGCAACCGGCGACATGGGTATTTCAAGACCGTACCATTTGGACAAATGGCGTATTTGGACATGTGGATATGTCACCGTAAGATTGTGAAAACCGTTAGATTATAATCTAATTCGCGAAATTGTAAACTGTTGAAAGATTGTGAACCGTTCAATATTCTGAGTGTGTGTGAAATATTCATTGTATTTACGTTTTCTTGTCAGTTTCTTGTAGGTTAGGTTAGGGTTCGACATAAACAACCAGGTAGTGCCCGGCCGCACTTAGGCACTTAGGTTATATCGTGTTAATTATAACTAACAGATTACAATCTACCGAAAAATAATGCGTTAAATTGTAATCTTTCGACAGTTTTCAATTTCGCGAGTTAGATTATAATCTAAAGGTTTTTACAAACTTACGGTGACAGATACAGCCTGTTTTGTACACAACTGTCCATGAAAAGGAGTGTACCTAATGTTTTGAAACTCCAACTCAAACTCATATTATTTTATTTAAATAAACGTATTAAAAGTGCTTTTGAATCATCGAGTGAATCTACCACTGGTTCCGATTGCCATTCCTACCGAGAAGACCCGCGAGAAACTCAGTGGTTGCTCTTTTTGAAAAATTCATTTACAATAATTATGTATATAATTGTGTAGCTATACATATAAGTAACCGCTGTCCTTACTTAGCATTTGCTGGAGCGAGTCTAATTCATGATCAGGGTATGTGTGTACCTTTAAGTGAGTTTCTTTATTCCACCATACCTTCTAAATGCCTGAACAGATTTGGATCTCGAGTGACACTATAATTTTTTTGTACGTAAGTTACTTACAAAGCTTACATTTGCGAATCGTATGATTCGCGACTTACAAAAGACCATTAACATTTGGTAATTTACTCATTTAAGCGACTTACGTGAGTACAGATTACTAGTGTAATCATGACCATACAACCATCAGAGTTTATAGTTATTTGGAAGACTATATCATATCTAGCTATTTTGTTACAGCTGTTAGTTTGTTGTTAACTATTGCTAAGTTACATGACGATCGGCGCAGATGGCTGGTGTTACACAAGATCTCGTTAACATAGTGACAGGCTGGGTAGGTATGTTAAACTATTTATATAATAATTTATTTAAAGTTTTACTACTCATAAATTTGTGATGAATAAATTATCAAAACGAAAGTAGTTTCCGCATTAAACTAGATAATTCTGGCTTATTTATATCAGTTGTTGCTGTGAATGACCTGCATCATTTGCTTAAACTGATTTTCTACATCTACATAATGAATAATATTCGAAATCATTTGTTTATTTGCTAAAACATGTTTTAGGGTAGGTCCCATGCCTCAAAAGAAAAATGGAACCCTTGCAGGATCGCCGCAGGATCACTTTGTTAACCGTCTGTTATCTGTCTATCAAGACCCTTTTTTCTCAGGAACGCATGAATGTATCATGTTGAAATTAATACCAAATATTGAAGTCTACGTTCCCTTTGAGCAGCAAAAAATTCAAGCTTCTAAGTCAACGCAATCAAACATTATAATCATGTATGCTGTTTAATTAGACACTCGCCATTGCTAAATCAAAACCTATTTAAAGGTACTTTTACCGTTGACCTAAAATGGCAAGAACATAGCACAAGTAAAGGAAAAAATCCGAAAAACATTAGGAGTTATACTTATCACATAAAATCCTTTAATGCGGCTCAGCTTTTCGTTCAATGTTCGGTGCTTTCTTAGTTTATGAACTCATTACTTAGTTCAGCTGAAATGTTAATTAGGTACATACCTACAAGGCTATAAGAAACCCTCGGTGCGTGAGTCAGACTCGCACTTGTCCCGGTTTTTATTTTTAATATTATATATAAATGATAATATTTAAAAACAGTAGGTATACATAATACTTCAAAATAATAGATGGGTACTTAATCTCAAAATAGATGGATATCTATTTTGAAACATAATTTAGGTAGGTAGGTATGTGGATCATGAATCATTTCAACTTTTCAACTACGTAAGTAGTTTGTACCTACCGCAGTTTCATCGAAACTTTTTGAAGGAAAAGCCTGGACTGCAGTCTTACAGAATTTCACTACGACTATGTCCTTATTGAGTTTGAATCTATACTAATTATATAAATGCGAAAGTTTGCTACTTAATCACGCCAGAACAACTGAACGGATCTGTAAGAAAGGACATGACCAGTAATTGCCCTCCGATTCGGGACAATGCACAGGATTTCCGTTTTTACAGTAAGGTTTAAAAATTCAAAACGAAATTATTATGGATTTATTATTCCAAATAAGGTCGGGGTTCAAATGACAAAAAAAAAACAGTACGTTTATTGTTTAAATCTTGAGCGTCCGCTTTCCTCTTTAAGCACTACTCCATTTTGACGTTCCATTATATCCATGCCTAATAATAATCTTGTAACCCTACATGAATACCATTTAAGTACCTTAGTTATTATATTAGGAATGATTTATTTTTGATCAATTAAATAGTAATGAAAAGGAAATGTATGTTTTGTTTATAATTATTTTTATTTTTTGACAAGTCTCAAACTAATCGATCGAACAAAGCATTTTGAAATACTACGTTTAAAGGAACGCCCTGTCACATTGCGTATGCTGCCATCTGTGGTCGAATAGTTGAACTTGTTAACGAAAAGTAGCGAGCAATACTTAAAAATATTTTCTAGACTCACCACAATAACTAGCGCCATCTAGTGTGAGAAAGCAGTTTTTGGTGAAACTTTTTTTATCTATTTTCTCAGTTTTCAGAGCCTTCAGACTCCTGAAACTTTTTTATTTGAAAACTATAAAATATAACAATTACAATAATAAAGAAATAATACTTGAAAATATTTTTTTAGACTCGCTTAACACAATAAATAGCGCCATCTAGTGTGGGAAAGCAGTCTTTTGGTGAAACTTTTTTGTTCATTTTCGCAGTTTTCCGAGCCTTCAGACTCCTGAAACTTTTTTATCTGAAAACAGTGAAATATTACAATTACAATAATAAAGAAATCATTGCTGAACATTGATTTTTGACACCTAGGCAAGCTGCCATAGTTCCACCGGTCAAGTCCTTTGGCACAGAGTTAAATTATATAGCCTGGAATAACACATAGGCTACTTTTTATCCCGGAAAATTAAAGAGTTCTCGCAAGAACCAAAAACCCTCGATCCCCACAGATGAAGTCCCGGGCATCAGCCAGTCTATAATATATTAATGTACTTACTATAGTACTTGCACTAAGTAATCATAAGTATCATATTGAACTTTATAAATACTTACTGTCCTACTCCTACGCCTCCCTTGGTAGATAGCAATCTAAATAGATTCGTAAAGTTTCAACATAGGTAGTGTGAACTGGCAACTTAAAAAACTTACTAGATTAATCATTTCGCTATAATTCATAAGTATTCGTGCCATCATCAGCTGTAAAGTTGGGTAAGAGCAATCATGGTAGAACTCTGGGTAGATGACGCAACGCAAGACTCTTCCACAAGTAGTTTAAATTCCACATATGAAAATGGTTCACCGTTTAGTCCATTGAAATGTTACATTTTTTAGGCCTTACCTTGCGTTTTTTAGAGGACGCAATTTTATTTTTTTGATGTGTAGGGGGGGTCAGTGTGAAGCTAAAAACAAGTTTGCGGGGTCGCAACCCTTGTCCCACGGCCGCCATCTTGAAAATAGGGGTTGAAATGGTTTTTACGATATATCTCTTAAACTATTTATTTGATAAAAAAAAATTGTTAACATTTTTTGTTGCAAATTAAATTTTCTACAACTTTGGTCTAGCAACTTTTTGTCGTAGAACTATAAATAAAAAAGTTATATGCGAAAACCTTCAGAAATTCGAGAAATAAATTTATATTTTGCGATGTAACTTATTTTTTTAACATTTTACAAAAAAATGATATCTGACCATTTTTGTAGATCGTTTTTTGAGGAACAACTTTTATTGGCATCATTTTTTCATTAAGTCAATAGCTAAGGTTTTACAGCGCTCCGAAGTGAGTACTATTTTTAAGTACTCTTAACTATACGTATATTATACGTGTGTACTAATAATATGTCATCAGTTATTGTTTTTTTTTTGAAACTGAAACTGTCTCTGAATGCTCTGGAAGATGTCTTTAAAACGCTCGACTGGAATGGGAAAAGTCATCAACGGACGGAGAGCACATTTCACACAGAAAAACAGAGTTTGCTTTGCAAGTTCGCTGCAGAAGATGCTTGATGTCTCCTGGCGTGTCGGTCTGCGGATGACAATACCAATGTCATGTTCAATGAATTGGTCGTTCCGGAGCCGAAAACTGTTAACAGATCTAAGTATTCTGTCCAAGAATATACATAGGTTGGCCAAATTTTGCAAGTAGGAAGCAGCAGTTTCGAGAAAGAGATAGAACGGAGAATACAGCTTGGGTGGGTAGCATATTATGGCCAACTGCGCCGTGTCTTTTCGTCGCCTATGCCTGAAGACAAAAGTGTTCAATCAGTGCGTCCTACCGGTTATGACTTACAGTGCCGAAACGTGGACACGGACATCGAGGCCAGTCCACAAATTTCAAAGTCAAACAAAGTCGCTAAGCGCGCTAAGGAAAGAGCTATGCTCGGAATTTCTTTAAAGGATAAAATCCGAAACTAAATAATTCGCCAAAGAACTAAAATAATAGTCATAGCTCCCAAGCTAGCATATTTGAAGTGGCAGTGGGCTAGTCACGTTTGCCGCAGGACCGACAGCTGCTGGAGTCGTAAGGTCCTAGAATAGAGACCACGTCTCGGCAGACGGAGTATATAGGGCGCCCCTCGGCTAGGTGGGGCGACGACATCCGGAGAGTGGCTGGCATCAAATGGATGAAAACAACCAAGGATAGGCAACGTTGGCGCAAAAGGTCTATATCCAGTAGTGGATGCCTATTGCTGCTTATTAACCTCAGATAATATTTGTTGATTTTCTTTTATTATGTTAACGGGATTGGCAGTTTTTTACCTACTAAATGGTTAGATTTTTAATCCGTTTCGTTATATTTGAGTTCACTGGATCTCAAGACTAATTTTGATGACTGTTTTTTTTTTATTTTTATTAATGGATCCCAAAAAATATTTTATTTATATCAAGGTTTTGATTAGGTGTATGGTGTAATATTTTACTTCAATATAAACGTGTTAAGATTCGAAAATTATGGTATTTTATTGATTCCCATAAAAAGGTAGTTTTTCCAAGGCCACGCCGCCGACACCGCCGCCACCGACCTCCAAAAGTCGGCGCGCCGCCGCCGACTCATTCTCAAAGGGCGCTCATATCTAATTAGTACACTTAAATAATATATGTATAGTTATGAGTACTTCAAAATAGTACTCACTTCGGAGCGCTGTGAAACCTTAGCTATTGATTTAATGAAAAAATGATGCGAATAAAAGTTGTTCCTCAAAAAACGATCTACAAAAATGGTCAGATATCATTTTTTCGTAAAATGAAAAAAAAAAGTTACATCGAAAAATATAAATTTTTTTCTCGAATTTCTGAAGATTTTCGCTTATAACTTTTTTATTTATAGTTCTACGACAAAAAGTTGCTGGACCAAAGTTGTAGAAAATTTAATTTGCAATAAAAAATGTTAAATTTTTTTTTTATCAAATAAATAGTTTAAGAGATATATCGTAAAAAGCATTTCAACCCCTATTTTCAAGATGGCGGCCGTGGGACAAGAGTGGCGACCCCACAAACTTGGTTTTAACTTTACACTGACCCCCCCTACACATCAAAAAAATAAAATTGCGTCCTCTAAAAAACGCAACCCCAAATGTAACTTTTCAATGGACTAGTTATAAAACTGTGAAATTTATTTACCTTTTATCCACCACAAGTTAGCCCTTTGACTGCAATTTCACCTGATGGTAAGTGAAGATGCAGTCTAAGATGGTAGCGGGCGAACCTGTTAGGGGCATGACAGTTATATTAAACTCATACCCCTAATCGATTTCTACACGGCATCGTACCGGAACGCTAAATCTCTTGGCGGCACGTCTTTGCCGGTAGGGTTGTAACTAGCCTCCCGCCAGGCTAGACCAGAGAAAATTCTGAAATTACAAATTCCTAAATTGACCCTGCCGGGTATCGAACCCGGGACCTCGGAACGCTAAAACCACAACGCTCAACACTGTGCCAGGGAGGTCGTCACAACACAATTTTATAGAATCTTTGTATACAATTATATAGAATGAAGACACTTAATTAACCACGCATTGCTAACAATGCCTGTTGACAATGGCAGCAAACAAAAGTTAAATAAAAAATTCTTAACGGGTGGTAGAGTCAGGACTACCACACATTCAGAAAGTAGATTCTACTGAGAAGAGCAGCCAAGAAACTCAGGTCTTGTAAGACAAAGTTAAAGGTCGAATTTATATTGGATCCATCACAGTACAGAAAAACCCCACAGCAAGGAGTTCTGAGGCAATTGTTTCCAATTAAGCTATAGCCCATAGCTTAATTAACAAAAACATGAACGATGCAATATCGCAAAAATAATTAATTCAGATTTAATTAAATAAAAAGGGCTATCAAAACAAATTGCCTAAGTAATCATAAAATCGATTAATTAATAAATATTTTTTCACCTCATACGCTTTAGAAAGGTGTCATTATAGCTTAGCATTTTTTAGGCTATAGGGATTGAAGTAATTTTTTTTTTAATTTTTCCCATATTATCATTCGTGATACCGGTAGTCCAAATTTTTAGTCTATGGTTACTACCAACAGCCAAAATATCACTTATTTAAATGTAAATATCAATGTTACCCATCGCATTCCAGATCCTACAGATCCTACAGATCTGTGTCTATGGTACTTACAGTATTTTTTGAAATTACTTCTTGATAGGCGCAAATATGAAGTTATAGAAAATAATTTCATTTTTGTGCCTTTTGGTCTTGAAACCATGGGGTCGTGGGGCGAAGATGCTAGATCCTTTCTTAAGGATCCATCTTCTCGTCTCACAGAGTCCACAGGTGACCGGAGGGCTGGCAGTTACCTCGGCTAACATATAAGTTTGGGGCTATTCAGCGGGGTAACGCAGCCAGTGTTCTGGGCACATTGGCTTATTGCAGCGGCATAGATAATTTTTTAATGTTTAGTTTTTAATTTAGATTTAAATTTGTTAGATTATTGATTACTTTTCATATTTGAATAAACAAACTTTTAACTTCTTGATACCGATACGGAGAAAAATAAAGTTGGTAGGTATTGCGGTTTGCCGCGAAATCATAGATTTTTTGTTGTAATTAATAAATTTATATAAATGGATATTTAATTAATCCATTTCGAATTTCGATGCACAATACGTACCTTATACAAGATGAAAGCAAATTCAGTGATTACTATTTCTTTCTTAATATTATCAAGTGAAAATAAAGATATCACTCCTAATATGAAAATGTAACAGAAAGACAAAGAAATAATTAAAAATCGTTATTTATTTTATTTTCTCGCAATCGAAGTGAAAAGTAGAGTGTTAACCACGGGACTAAAGGCCATTCTACTTGATTCTATAGCATTCCGAGCATAGTATGAAATGGCTCAATTTAGTCCCTTGACGAACAATCTACTAAAACCTACTTAAATGTATCTTTTTTAACACTTTCAAAAGTACAAATTTGTTATGAATTGTTAACGTTTTTAAGTTTTTAACGTCACAAATTCTGAGGTACCTGTTGATGGTCTTATCGCGTCGGACCGTTACTCGGGTGGTCCAGAGTTCGATTGCGGGCCTGCACCTCTAATTTTGCAGGGTTAATGTGCGTTCAGATTCTTCGTTTCGTAGTTTTAAGAAATTGCAATATATCGCTTGTTTTAAGGTTGACGGAAAATACCGTGAGGAAACCTGCATGGTTGAGAGTACATGCATGTTCTTAAAAGGGTGTGTAATCCGCCGATCCGCGCTTGGCCAGCGTGGTGCACTATAGCCTAAGGCCATCACATTCCGAAAAGGGACTTTTATTCAATAGTGGGTTACATTAGTGCAGGACTGTAGAACATTTGGATTAGAAATTCACATTTTTGATTAAAAAAATCACAAATTCTTAATTGCAAAATGATTCTTTACAATGAGATGTTTTTTTGTAAAACTCGTAGCTATGCACATGGTATGCCGTATTCACAATGCAATGTGGTGATGAATACCTAAGATATGGCTTGCAACACCGTTTACACTTTTAAATGCTGTAAAACGACCGTTGCACTGCTATTAGACATTGTGAGTAAGGTCACCATTATAGTAGGCTTAGATCCGTATTAATAAGACTTCAGACTAAGAACACGTTCTCAAATAGAGAAACGCGCTTTCAAGAAATTTGTTTATTGGCCCTTCGAAGAGCCCCATATTATAATCATGAAGACAGAAGAAGAAGATGAGAGCTGGTTCCATAATTTGCAGGTACGCATGTAAACTTTCAATCATGCATTTAATACACTTGTCTTCCATTTTTTTTAATTTAACTGGTTTTACCAGACTATTTTGAGCCTTTGTCTTCCACATCGACATCTGCCCCACCAGACCAATTACATATTACGTGACTATTCTCTTTCTACAATCGTCTAACGCTTTAGTCTATACCGCGGAGAGAAAAAGAAGTGAATAATCTCTGGTTATCGTTTTTAATCGCTTTCGCTAAAGCGTTAATGATTATAGAAAAATGAAGGAACTAGAAATTTTATTCGCTATAATCCGCCACAGTAGGTATTTAACAATTACAATCGTGCATTGTAGAGTCAACATCACCTGAAGATGCTCCAGGTTCAGTGTCGGTTTGAAACGTACGTTGAGAATAATTTGGAAGATTTGTGTGGTGTGGTGAATATCGCAAGTTACAAGGCAAAGATACACACTGTACCACATACATTTACCTACTATGGGGGATTATAGCGAATTAAATTTCTAATTCCTTCATTAACATGGACTTCCGCAATGTAACGCCTGCTTCTATCTAATATTATAGAAAAATAATAGACACATCGATATAAATGTAGGTACTAAATGGGCCCTTTCATAGAAAAGTGTTGGGCGTCTTGGGCGTCCGACTTGTAGGGCGTGCCCCTCACCTGTATGTCACACATCCTTACATCATATGCCCTTGTCCCGCTTTTCAGACTAGATGGCGTTAGAAAAATAAGTCCATATTGTTTGTTTGACAGGGCCCGTCTATGTAAATTGAGGTCGTTGAATAGACATGAAACGTAAGTAAGTGACTTGGCTAGGATGGCTGGTCACCCTACTAGTAGGCCACGCATGTTCCTCCATTCATTCCGCCATGGGCTAACATCCTAGACCATTGTTCGCGCTACGATTCAGGAGATATTTGAGTTTGATTAACGATTTTACCATAAGATTTGCATTTATTGAAATGAGGCCAGTGCGAGCTTGCGCAAGGACTACGAAAAATGAATCCGACGCCTGCCACGATTCGATTCCCAGATGAATTAACACCTTGTTTACTTGAAACACTTCCTATGTAATCGCCTTTACAGACTTCACAGGTGCCGTTTTATTTTGTGTCGACTGTCGACAATGAAAAAAAGAGTCCTTTATCGGTTCATTTTTCTTCTTGATGTACGGAAAAGAGCAACTGTTGAGTTTCTTGCCAGTTTTTCTCAGTAGAAACAGTTTTCCAAACCGGTGTTAGATTCCTACGCCTTATCATAAGTGGCAAATAAATCATTTCATTTCATTTCGAACCCTAAAAATGCAATATGCCTCAAAACATAGGAATAGTTTGTTAAAAGAAGTGGTATTCCATAAGCACCATACGTCCCGCATTATATATATTTTTTCTACTCAAGAGATTTCAGATTAAAAAACAAACAATATGACCCGCAGGGCACATACAAGAAAATCAATAATATCAGAAGTGGGATAAGAAACACACTTGACGCTATATTAATATCTATCATGTATATTGATATAGTATGAAAATGTGTAGCAATAAGAGGGTCACGATATATTTTGTTAGATGATGATGTCAGAAGTGGAATGTAATCGAACAGAACCAGTTTTTTTTTTCAAATAATATTTCCCTTAATTCAAATGAGGCTGCGCTTGCACAACGGCTTTGCGAAAGGGAATACGACCCGCCACGGTTCGTTTCCCAGATGCTGTTGCCAATATTGTAACTAAATTTGCTTTATGTAATTTAAATAATACTTCCTGCACAGTCTGATTTAACAGTACCGGAACACTAAATCGCTTTGCGGAGCTTCTAGTATTCGGTGGTAACTAAGCCACGGCCGAAGCCTGCCACCAAATCAGACCAGAGAAAATTTAGATATTATAATGAATTTTCAAATCGTCCCTACTGGGGATCGAACCTGGGACCACCCGCTTATAAACCCACTGCGCCAGAGAGGTCGTCGAAGGAATTAATTATCGATGACTACGTGATATCGATTTTACAGCGGCTCTTAAAACCATATAGACCTTAATTATTTCACGTAACATTCACCTAACATCATACAAATAAACTGTACCTTTTAGGATTCTGAACGAATCTCGATATCTTTCGAAACATTGAGAAGGGGCGGCCGGAGTAGGGGTGGTAAAACGAAGCGACGTTCACTGACGATTGTAATGCCGCTGGGTCTGCCGCCGCGTGAAGCCATTGCCCGATAACACACATTCGTGAAAAAAAAGTTGATCGTTACATGCGCGCTAAGCTTTACAAGAATTGTTTTTTGATATCCGGAGATATCAAAAAAATTGTCTATTGTTTTATGAACTTGTCAAATATTCGCGTGTAAATTATCGCGCTGAAATTTTAAAAAATAATTAAGGGATTGTTTTTTAAATCTGTAATAGTGCAGTGGACCCTTGTTAATTGGGATTCAGTGCGTGGAAGAAGGTTGTGCTGTGACAGATAGTGTTGTGTGATGGTACTCTGCCGCTCTGTCGTTTGAGAGTGCAGCATGAGGGGTGGCATTTACGCTTTTCTGCTATTGGCGCATACCGTCGCCGCTATAACTGGACCCAGGGTTAGTATTTTTTTATTACATAAATAAAGTTTACTACTACTACGATTACTCTACTAACTACTTCCAATATTTCAGCTCAGTAAGGAATAAGGATTGGGTATTTTTTAGAGATCGAAATGCACTACATAAAATGAAGATAATATTTGAGTTTGACTTAACAGTTAAATGCTGATTGCTGAGGTAGAAAGAGTCATCTCGGTCGGAACGGCATACCGAACCAGTGGTAGATTCACTCGACTATTCAAAAGAACTTGTCTAAGTCTACTTGAATTAAAAAGATTTGAATTTAGATTTTAATTTGATATCATGTAAAAACGATTAGAATTACATTTGAGCCTAAAAAAATATGCGAATACCTACGTATCGCCTCAGATCAAGTAGGTAGTAGATATTTAGTTAAAGTTTTCTGTTATAGCCAGTGGCGTGCACAGGTTTTGAAGCTAGGGTAGACATTAGTTAGTCAGAATCCCTATTTACTAGCTGGTTTGATGAAAAATGAGCCCATTTGGGTAAGCAGTGCTTTTACGCCTCTATGAACTGCACGCCACTGGTTGTAGCCCACCAGGTCGCAGGGATAAAGCCTATAGGTTTTGTTTTCTACATGTGTCTTAAGATAGCAAGGTACAGTCCCACAAACTTATCTGACCCGGTGGCCAAAATTAGAACTAATTGTTATGCCTATTTAGTTTTTGTTTTTATTTTATTTTTTTATATAAACTAGCAACACTGACATCGGGTCATAAGTTTGTGGGACTATAATAAAGTAAGATAAAAAAAGATAGAAAGTTTCTTAGTGAGATAAGAGAAAAACAAACTGACATCTAAGAAAATATGTTGCGGCATCATAATCACGACTTTGAAGAATTTAGATGTTGTTACGTAAGTAGGTATTCGTTATGAATGATAAAGAGTCGATAGAGTCAAAAGTTATATAATAATTAAGTATAAGTTTCTAAGTTTAGTTCAGAATAGATAATAGTACTTACTGACTTAATAACCTTTTGACCTGACACAATAGGCAATAAGGTCAAAAGGTTTCGGAAATTTTCAATCAGTACCATATTACTCCTCACTTGTAAAAATCATGTCAAAATTAATTAAGTTTTTAAAAAGTGCAAGCGCCTAGATATTTAATCTTACACTCAATAAAGTTTAATAACTAAAACCCCCCGAGGTACAGAGCAATTAGCAATTTAAAAGCTGTTAGTTGTTACTCAGTTACCCGTTCCGAGAGTTCAGACTTCTAGTCAATTTAAATGCAGTAAATACTAAGTCCCTCAAACTTATCTGACTCGATGACAGCGTCGCATAAAATCTTTCCAAAAACCGACTTCCAAAGTCGCTGTAAAGGCCAGTCTGAGGCGTCAACTTTGCTCATCCTTGTTATACCCGCCCCACTTCAACATAGTGTGTAGAAATCAAAATTATTTTTTACTTTACAGTGGCTTTGGAAGTCGGTTTTTGGGAAGAATTTTTATTTTTAACTTTTTTGGAGTCAGAATTTTTTATGGGACCATCTCGAGAGCTTCCTCTAAACGAATTTTTTTTTCAAAACGGTTCAGAAACCACGGCGATATGCACCAACATACATTTAAATAAAAAACGCGCCGAATTGAGAACTTCTTCCTTTTTTAGGAAGTCGGTTAAAAAATCATATATTCCATTAAGTATAATTAGTTTCAATTTTGGCCACCGGGCCAGATAAGTTTGTGGGACTGTACCACCTTGGATCAACTTTGCTGATACAGCGCAAGCGACTAATACTCAATAATGCTCATCATCATCGGGTGCCATCTTCAAATTGAAGTTTGGCGGTCAGCAGGTGAAATGCCTTCCGATTTTGAGCTATCTTCTTTAATTCTGTGTAATTATGACGGGTTATTATCCTTTACGTCATCCATCCACTTCCTCCTGTCTTCCAGGTGCTCTTTTCCCGGCAACCTTGCCTTCCAGGATAAACCTTAAGACCGCGTACTGGAATCCTATTTGAAGGTGGCCGACAAATGCCACCTTTCTCTGCACGACGGTTGTCATTAGAATTTGGTTACAATGCTGATATATAGATTCATTATAGGTAGTTGTTACAAATATGTTGTTAAATAATATGTAGATCAGGGCTCAGGCGTGCGATGCATATGCATGCGTAACGATCATAATTCGCCTTGAAAACGTGACGCCTTGAACTTGGCAGAATATTTGCGAGAAGAAAGTACTTAAACGTTTTACATACAGACACGGTTGGGGAGATCTAAGCGCATACACGCGTGATAATAATTTACAATTCTGGTTGTTTCCATGTATAGAATTTTCTCAATTTTTTTCATAGTTTTCATTTATAGGCCGATCTGACTCCGAGAAATCATGATCTAACTGGTGGACGAAGTGATCCTTTCCCGAAAGTTGGCTTCGGCCTCCCTTTATTATAATATGCTAAAAGTTCCCATTTATTAAAGGTTGCGCATATTATCAATCTTTTCCATTTCTCCATCTGACAACCCTACTTTTGACCCATTTTAATGGAGAAGTTTCACGATGTTGTGGATATCATTTTTAACGCAGCGGTTTTTTTAAATGTATCGATAATTAATGAGTGAGGAATTAATTGTTTAATACACCGATTTCTGTACATCTAACTCGAGTGAGAAATTTTGTGAGTGAGTTTTTACCTAGCCGAGATTTAATACTTCTAAGGGCTAATTTTTCAATCGTCAGATAAAGGACATGACCAGTAATTGCCCTCCGATTCGGGATAATGCACAGGATTTCCGTTTTTACAGTAAGGTTTAAAAATTCAAAACGAAATTATTATGGATTTATTATTCCAAATAAGGTCAGGGTTCAAATGACAAAAAAAAACAGTACGTTTATTGTTTAAATGTTGAGCGTCCGCTTTCCTCTTTAAGCACTACTTCATTTTGACGTTCCATTATATCCATGCCTAATAATAATCTTGTAACCCTACATGAATACCATTTAAGTACCTTAGTCATTATATTATGAATGATTTATTTTTGATCAATTAAATAGTAATGAAATTTAATAGAATGAATGAAGTATCAATTAATTTTTTGACAAGTCTCAAACTAATAGATCGAACAAAGCATTTTGAAATACTGCGTTTAAAGGAACGCCCTTTCACATTGCATATACCGCCATCTGTGGTCGAATAGTTGAACTGGAACGCCCTTTCACATTGCATATGCTGCCATCTGTGGTCGAATAGTTGAACTTGTTAACCAAAAGTAGTGAGCAACTTAAAAATATTTTCTAGACTCACCACAATACATAGCGCCATCTAGTGTGGGAAAGCAGTTTTTGGTGAAACTTTTTATTATTTATTTTCTCAGTTTTCAGAGCCTTCAGACTCCTGAAACTTTTTTATCTGAAAACTATAAAATATAACAATTACAATAATAAAGAAATAATACTTGAAAATATTTTTTTAGACTCGCTCAACACACTCAATAGCGCCATCTAGTGTGGGAAAGCAGTCTTTTGGTGAAACTTTTTTTGTCCATTTTCGCAGTTTTCCGAGCCTTCAGACTCCTGAAACTTTTTTATCTGAAAACAGTGAAATATTACAATTACAATAATAAAGAAATCATTGCTGAACATTGATTTTTGACACCTAGGCAAGCTGCCATAGTTCCACCGGTCAAGTCCTTTGTCGGAGGAATAAATTTGACGTTTTGACAGGTTTTGTATTGAAAATCCGTCAAAGCATCAAATTTATTCCTCCAATAAACTTTATCTGACAATTGAAAAATCGGCCCTAAATTATCTTCACACACAAATTAAGTGCTTTTAATACAATTAAGTCACGTTAAGTCATCGATATATATGTAGGTACTAGATGGGCCCTTTCATACAAAAATGGCGGGCGACCAACTATGAGAGCGCGTTCCTATAACCTGTCATAAGCCTGTCTTTGTCCCCGTCGTAGCGCTGTCACGGTCGCTCATCGTGTAGATAATTTGTTATTAAGTTATCATCTAAAGTTTTATTAGTTTGGCACTGTATAATTTTTATTTTAAGGTAAGTGTTTCAATTCACAATTATAAATTTCATAAAAAACGTTATACTCACTGGCCTAACGGCAAGATTAGTTAATGCATAGATGGGCAGAACGGACAGTAGGCAATAATACCTTCCGAGACGCAATATTATGCTATTATAATAATATGATAAAATTAGTTATTGACGTGAGTTTAATGTTTAAACCAACATCAATAAATAAAGAGTTTTCATTTATTAAAGTTGGTAATTTTTATTTTGTACTAGCGAATGCCCGCGACTTCGTCTGTGTGGTTTGAGGATTTTTGGTTCCCGCGCGAACTCCTTAATTTTAAACTGTTTTAGCTGTTATTATTTTAAATTTCAAGTTTTTTGCATTAGTAGTTACCGAATTATGCTAAGTGTGACGGACAGTCATGTCGCACCACAAGGGTTGTTTTCTTATCATTTTGGTACGCAACCCTAAAAATGACTTTATTTCTGTCAATTTTTCGACAAAACTTATCAACAATTAACAAATAATTAAATTTAAAAAAAACCCACGAGGAACTGCAGCGCCCCATTGTGTTGACTTTGATCTTTAAATATATCTAAGAACCTTCTCACAAGCTATATATATCTAATGCAAAAAACCGCATAATAATCGGTCCAATGGTTTTCCAGGAAACTGGTAACAAAAAAGTGGTAAAAATAACAACATCATACTAACGTTTATCGTTTACCTCAGAGAGTACACTGATGTAGGTATTATTTTCGACAAGCGCATCTGTACTAATCTATGACCGAGTCATACGTTTTCAAGATGGCGCATATGTTGCAAGCAAGTTCCCGCTTTTCAGACTAGATGGCGTTGATGGCGTTGCTAAAAATACGCCCACATTCTTTGTTTGACAGGGCCCGTCTATGTAAATTGAGGTCGTTGCGTTAAGTCCATTTCTTTTCTTTCATTAATTCGGCTTTTTAAAGTCATTTTTAAGCTTGTGTGACGTCACACGACCGTAATGCAAGCGCAAATTTAAAGTTCCATAACTTTTTCATTTGTTGAGATATTTCAATGACTCTTTCATTTTTTTGTCTTAATTTTCATAGTAAATTTAAAAAAATGGAAACTTCTCCTTTATTAAGCGTAGTGCGTATCGTGGCCGAAATGAGTAATTAGTAGAAGATTTTAATGACCAAAAAGCGCAAGAATCTTCAATTCTATAGGTAGCAGAAGTCCATTTAAGTATGAACTAACACATCTATACTTACCCTAGTTGTAATGAATCAATGTGGTATAAGGCGCCAGGGTAAGTAGTGCTTTCACGCCTTTATAACTCGCACACCACTAGACTACGATACCTCACGGCATCATAAAGATGCCGACCGACTTCCAAAGAAAGAGGAGGTTCGCAATTCGGCGCGTATCTTTTTTTTTCTTGCACAGTAATATTACACAATTTATAATGTTTTATTTTATAATGCTCAAAGAACAAGCACTTTGTTTTATATAATAACTTCTCAGTCGCTTTCACCGGCGATGCGGGCACAATTAACGAAAATTAATAAGCATTAATTGTGTGAAATACAAGCCTCGCAGCGTATTGTGACTTACAGCACACGAACACGAAATCTATTAAGGGGAATTTGTCACTGCATTGGTGGCTATGTATAATATGTTAATTAGACCAGCGCAGCCAGCTTCTTGCTACCATTTCTCACGGGCGGGTTAATTTAAGAATACTAATAGATTACCTCCTTTTTTCAGCAGTCATGTGAATCGCTGTACCAAATTTCGTCAAAATTGGAATGTAATAGGTCATAAATTGGTCACTGGACAGGGAGACATTTGCACAATTATTAGGTATAACACCAGAAAGTATACATTATGCATTTGGATTTCAATTCAGTCTAAGATTGGTACGTCCGTCGAGGAAAATCTTCATTCAGAAATAATCAAACATTCCACAAATGTCTATCGTTTCTTACAATCAAATATTAGCAATATATGCCACATACTTGCCACCTATTACAATAAAACACAGGTATAAAGAGTCAATTAAAAATAATACATTATCAACAATAGTTACATGGAGACATGGAATACTTCATACAGCACGCAATGTAGGTACCTTCTATATCCGGCTACTTTCACACATGGGTATACACATGCTATTAATTACATGGGATTCTTAATTTTAATTTCTATTATGCAGTGCTAGCGTGCGGCTTGGCAGTAGGTGTGGCCCTTTTTTTCTTAAGATACCCCATCTCCTAGGGGGGAGACCAGGTTATGTGGGATTGTACCCAATAAAACCCCCGCGGTGACCATCCTCAGCGTGTGATGAAAGGCTCCGGGAACTCTTAAGAACTAGCACCGGAGCTAGTAGTTATGGCCCTAGGTCCATATTATATTCAGGTTTAATCTTATCTCAAGGAAGCATTAAGAACATTGTACCTAAATATATAAAAAATCGTAAAGTTGCGTAAGTCGGAGGATCGTCAGTCGTCACCCCACAGTTGCACAACTCGTGTCAAGGAATCCTGCGCTATGCGACACTTCCTCAAGCGTTGCGGTCTAGACATCTATTGCGTAACTGTACATAATATATTTACTACACTAAGTACAGCAAGCCCTGGAATCACAGCTGTTACTGTATATAAACGGGTCTGGGAAAAATTGGTTTTGTTTAAAAATAAATATAAAGGCAAAATCTTTTTTTTTAATTCATTAGTAGATGATACCCGCGACTGTATCCACGTGGATTAAGTTATTTTTATTTCCTTAATTTTCCGGGATAATTAGCATATTATGTCCTTCCCCAGAGATGTGACTTACCTCTAAACCAAACTGCATCAAAATCGGATGAAAAGATGAGACGCTAAAGCGTAGCAGACAGACAGATAGACAAATTATTATTACACAATTAAGCATACTTATACTTAAGCATACTTAATAAAGCTGAGAAAAGTTTTTAATCACTTTTTTTTTAATTTACTGTTTGTTAGACAGTTTTTGGAAAAAGTTTACCGTTTACGAAATATAATATCTGTAAAGTTTTTGGCAAATAACTTTGCTACGGAACTCTACCTTACGAGCATGCGTACCCTACGCACACATTCAATTCATAATTTACTTTCATCGATCGCCAAAATGATCCTAGCGAATAGACGAAATGTTGGAAAGTTATGCTGCCACCACAGCCATTCATGGTGGATAAATCAAAATTCTAAGTGTTAATTTACTGTATACTAAAAATGCTGCTATGGTGTTATAAAATATTTTAAAAAAAAGTAACAATAAAAGAGCTATTAAACATAATTATTATCACGAATAACTATTAAACTCGATATAAAAATTTACATAAGTAGGTACCTAATAAACTGCGAGCATACTCGTAATATCAGCTGTTAATTAAATTATATTCATCTAGAGCTCAGTTTGAATTGAAAAATCTCTTTTCTAAGCTTTGCTTGTGAATCCAACAGTTTTGAACGGACGAAGTCGCGGGCATTATCTAACATCACATATTTTGCACTACGGTGACCGTATTACGCAAAACTTGCATCAATCATAGTTACAGTCTAATAACAGCTGTTGTCATTGGCTTTCTTCTCTATTTTGTGATGGTATTCATGCTGCGACAGTGGATTTTGATCAATATTGGACGAGTGTTACACTGTAGCAATCATTTTACTGGTTGGATCTGGTTATTTATTGAGGCATCTTAATTGGAACATAAATACTTACTCTGAGAATAAATACGAATAACGATACGAAAGCATTCATTCATTAATTATACGTAGGTACGGGATGCCTACTTACTAGAATTGCATATTTCTGAGAATAATCGAAAATTAATTATCTAGGTATATTCTATGTCAAGTATTGCGTGTCTAATCCGCAAAATGGTTCATTGATTTGATCATTTATATACCTACATCATTCCTAATCCCAATTAGTGTCGATCTTAGTATCATGTACCTCTTAATATTACTGCTATTTGAATTGCAAATGCCTTTTCATGAATGTGATATCATCTAAGTATCATAAATCTCAATTTGTTTTGATGCTTAAGCGTAGTCTTCGGGCATATTCCGTTATACACTGTGAGCACTATAAGGTGTGACGTCAATTTAGTATACTGCGACGCCGTTCCTCTATAGTTAGCTATACTGGTTACTGTTTAAAACGGAATGCAGCTCAGCGCTGAGAGCACCTTCCCTCGAAAACGCCAGTGCTCACAGTACAAAAATGGCGTCGATTTTTGACGTCATGTATTAAGGATACTGCGGCAGTATACTGTCAGTCCATAACGGCACGAATTTCTCCCCAGTAAGAGCACTGAACAGTGCTCGCAGTGTATATCGGAACATACCCTTCAATTACGTAGAACATGCATAAATCACTGGTTGTGATTGGCTGAATTGTTGCTGCGACAACGGATTTTGGCCAATAACAAAAAGTGTTAAAAATCATAGGTGATTTATGTCGGTACACTGTAGTTACTACTTATTTAATCGTAATACATATAAGAGGCCAAGCCTTCTTCGTGTTGACATGAAGTGCTCTAACGATATATACTAATGATGATGACGATGAATGACATGCTCATCTCATCTATACCCATCAATAAACCACTTTAAGGGCTAGCATAAGCACGAGTAAAATTTATGTCTACCCGTTATCTCTATTTGTCTAACGAAACTAACACGGCTACTTGTCTCGTTACGTCAAAAGTAGAGATAAAAGTAATATTTCTTATCTATAGCACTTTTTTCTACGAACCCTTGCCTGCCGACTATTTTTTTCTTGTAATATACCGCATTTCGTTATAAGAAATACTTAAGGAATATTACTCAAAATTTTATTTTGATATCACATTCCTTGACATTCCTAAATTAAGGATTACAAAATTTTAAAACACGAAAGTCAACGATAATGAAACATATGGCTTTATGCGTTAGCAGTATGGTCCCTAAAGTTTAGAAATAATAGCATATTTCTAAACGCAAGCCCGAGCGTTTTCTAATCGTTCGAAAACTAAACAAAGATGATCCGTCAAGACGCGCGGCGAATCAGAATAATGTCCGTCCGGTTTCCACAAAACGAAGAAAGCAGACGCTCTCGCTCATTATTATACTTGGGCAATGTTGCTACGCTGTTACGTGTTTACTGATGTCTTGAGGACTGATGCTTATGACGAATGTTAATTAATGTACCTACTAACTCACTATTGCGCTTTCCAGTAGGGCTAACGGTAAGGACTAGCATGTCCACAACGTGTAAAATTATGTCTACCCCTTATCTCATACGTATTGGCTTCGGTAGACAAATAGACATGTCTCGTTACGTTAAAAGTAGAGATAAAAGTAATATTTCTTATCTGTGGTATTAATCTCTATGAACCCAAACATGCCGACTATTTTTTTCTCGTAATATACCGAATATAGTGCATGTAAACGAGAAATTAGCCGGCATCAGCAACATATCTCTCTCTCCCGTCGCGAGATATCTCGTTCTGTGCATGCTAAGCCTACAGAGAGGAGTCGCGATATAATCTAACCCAATTCTTTGGGTCGCCAACGTCTAGTATTTTTTCGAACTATTTGCCTTGCCGAAACACGTGGAACTCCGAAGCAGGTAGTTAATATAGCACTAATCAAATAGTCGTCTCTGAGCTGAGTACACTTGCGAACTCAGCTCAGAGACGACTATTTGATTGTTTGCGCAGCTCTCACACAAACTGTCGAAGCTATTGCGACGCGTGTTGCGGTCAACTTCAGATGCGACCAAATGATTGGCGCCAGCTGTAAGTCCTTGCAAGAGACCTATTCCATGCAGACGACGACTATTATGCTCTGTATTTTACACATTTTATTACACACTCGAATTTCAGTCTGAAATTCCATCTAAGCCAATTTGCACTCTGACATGACATTGAAGCGAATTACCTATTGTCAATAGGCGAAATGTAAGTGTTATATATAGCAAAAATAACTTCTTAGACTGTCACTTGCCATCAGGTGAGATCGCTGTCAAGGGCTAACTTGTAGTGGATAAAAAAAAACTGTGTCTATGATACTTTTTTAGCTAAGTAATAAGCAATGCAATAGAGACAGCTAATCGGAGGAAATGCTAGTTCAATTCAGAACCGCAGACGTGGTCAAAAATTTCAGGATCTCATTTTACACGGAAGCTACGCTAAAGGAGACGGTTCAGATTTGTATGGGGCGTAGGGCAAGTCTTGTACAAGCAGAGAAATGAAGGAAAATAAAATACTAGACCAGTTTTTATTGGTCAAATCTACGAATTCGTCGTAATTTCAGTGGTAAAATTATTGAATCTTTCCAAGTTATGGAACACTAAACATGAGTGGGTAACAATGGCGGATTCATATTTTTTGATGTTTTCAAAAGAAAACACGTTATTTTGACAGTAACCTTCAGAAATGATATTTTATACATTTCGCGCCTGCTGCCTTCTCTATGGCTGAAGGTTGCCATCTTGGAAACGTATCGAAAACTTGAAATACATTTTTATTTTTTTGCTTGTTATTTACAACTGTTCTAAATTATTGTATTTTTTAATACAATCTATGTATTTCCCTCTCTTCATAGCAGAGTGTACAAGAGTAGGCCCAAAATGTACCTTTTCCTTTCCAAAACTTAACTTTGTACGGATTACGGAAGCTATCCAAAATCTATTTGGTTAAACTAGGTTTCTTAGGACGTTATATGGTACTAGCTGATGCCCCCATGCCAAAAATCACGTCGATCCGTTGCTCCGTTGGGTCGTGATTGAAGGACAGACCAACAAATAAACCCACTAGGTAAATACCAAATCATAGATTTTGGTAGGTATTGGGTTCGTAAGTAAAAGGGGTTTTCCCAGGTCTAATTTTGCACAGGCAACGGAATATCACAGACATTGGTCAAATAGGTGTTCCAACACCTCAATTTGTAAGGAAGTTATCAACCAGCGCTAAACGCGAATCACCATTACGAGTCTTGCGAAACGTCGTTGACCTCTACGACCTTTGAAACCAAAAGTAACGCTCAAACGAAACCGAAAGCAGGCCACGCCCACACCACCACACGTCATAGTGAAAGTGCCACCATAAGATCGGCATTCTGCAGTGTTAGCGAAAGAACACACTAGCAACTTATTGTTTTTAGCTTTGGAATCTTTTTGCACACCTGCTTTTAGGCAAGCGAATTTGGGAATTTAGGCTAGTTACCAGTTCCCACCTACCGGCAAACACGTGCCGCCAAGCGATTTAGCGTTTCGGTACGATGTCGTGTAGAAATTAGGGGTGTGGGTTAATTATAACTGTCATGCCCCCAAAGAGGTTAACTAGTCCGCTACCATCTTAGAGATTATCACTTACCAGCAGATGAGATCGCAGTCAAGGGCTAACTAGTAGTAGATTAAAAAACCATCGCGGGTGCCATGTCCAGCTTCGTGATTTTCCTCACAAAATACTTTTTGTCGGGCGACAAATCGCAAATGTGTCCAGTCTCTCATTAGGTGCAATACGTACATCCTGTAATGTGCGTTTTAACCGGTTAGAGAGTGTATCACCGCATAAAGGTGTTGCGTCATTTGTATAGGAATAGGAAGGAATGTGAATGAAGGAAAAAGTTGTAAGTTGTCCGTCTGGTCGGTTATCTAAGTCAAATAAAAAATATTGTGCGACTAGTTTTAACTGACCAATACCATACTTACGTAATAAAAAATTTCCTTAGGCTTAATTAAAAAAATCTACTACATACCATTAGTTGAATACCAGAACTCAGAAGACCGACAAACTTATCTGTCCCGGTGACAGCATCGCTAGTAGGTAGGTATGTATGAATTAGAAAAACAAAACTAACGCATACAAATTAGTTCTAATTTTGGCCACCGAATCAGTCAAGTTTGTGAGACTATACCATAATTACATGTGTAAAATTTCCCCCCACTCATTGTGATATATATTAGTTTACCTTTAATAAATCCACAGAATACCTAACCAGAATAAATCTATCATCGTGTTACCCACCTCCTTTCTGCTCTTACAATAGATGGAATTGATTTTGTCTGCCATCTAGTCGAGACAAATCCAACGTACCTACAAATACAAACTTGGTACACATATCTATGTTTAGTAAAAGTGACCTCAGACTATTATCTTCCTGCCAGGAAGGCACTCTAGTAAACACTCTCTGGACATACAGGAACCAGGGAAAGAAAGAAAACATCGTTTTCACAGCTTTTCAAAATTCTATAGTTACCTAAATAACTACACAATGGTTGCGAAACGCTAAATTTCTTGTAGAGTGGTTTAAATAGCGGTTGAATCCTTTCAGCAGACAAGATTAAAGCTGTCTTTGCCTTTGAAAATCACCGAAACGATCATCATCATTAAATTCATGAGCAGTTTCTAAGTAATATAATTATTGTTAGCCGCGATAGCTGAAATCGAAAATAAAAATAGCAATTCAAAGATCTAACCGCTAGTTCTAAGCACAGAGTAGAACATCCTAGACTAAGATAGGGTTTTCACAAATTTTTGAACAAAGCCTCTTGTAGCCTATTACTCAAATTAGTATTGAATTAAAAATACTCTGCTCTGATTTGAATATGATGAAAGTTTAGCTACCGGACCATCGCTGTATTCCGTGAGGCAGATGCGTTTTTCTCACAATCCACGTACGAGCGTCGGTGACTCCGTGACGCATCAGTAGCACGAAAGTGCATTCTTTACCACGTGCCTCGACCGATGAGATCTTACATGATACATCTAACATACTTTTGTGTTTAATCGTGTGTTTTTGATATCTATTCCATTATTTTGTTTTCTGTTTATAATCATACTAATATTATAAATGCGAAAATGTGTTTGTTTGTTGGTTTGTCCATCAAACACGTCGCAACGGAGCAACGGATCTACGTGATTTTTTGCATGGTTTTTGCATAAGTAGCCTAAGTCACTCTCCAGCTCCTCAACTATATGAGGAGCTAGAGAGTGACTTAGGCTACTTATCCCGGAAAACTAATGAATTCCCGTGGGAATTAAAAAAAGTTATTCCACGCGAACCAAGTCGCGGGCATCAGCTAGTATATAATAAATTATATTGTATTTCTTGCACAAAAACTTCTTGCCAATTTAAAACCTGCCTGATTAATGGGGACATATTTTATTCAGCTCCATTTTTAGAGTTGCTTACCTAAAAAGTAGGTTTGCAACCCATGGTGCGACTATAGGTAATACGTTCTAGTATTTTAATGAGACTCAGTAATGATTTTAGCAGTTTTGGCTAAATATTTTTAAACTTTTTTATCAAATAGAATTCTCGTGATAACTCTTCAGATTTCTAAAGAATTTCCGAAGTTAAAAATATCCTATGTCCGTTCCGGGGATGCATATGCATCCTATCTCCATACTTTTGGTCAAAACCGATTAAGCAGACGGGCCCCGAAAGAGTAACAGGCAAACATAAAATGGATTATCTCTGAGGACGTTTATTGCCTATTTTTTTAAATATTGATACAATATAACAACCAATATAAACTGTCAGTTGTCGTTTATTTGTGCCATAGACCTAATATATTGTGAAGCCTTTTTTACACGATGCTAGTAGCCCACTCGGGTAGGAACTGGATGGTCAGTGCTTATGTTACCGCTTAATGTTTATCTGCGAGTGCCTTACCTTGGGCTGGTTGCTTGCGAGCTACATAAAACATAGTATTGTTTATTTTAGTTTTTAATTTTGTTTAAAAATGGCCGGACGAACTATTGTTGTGTAACAATTTTTTTTTTCTATTATTCTAATGTAGCTTTTAAATTAAAGGTGCTGTTTTGTTTGTTTTATTTAGGTCTTTGACAATTATTGTGATTTACTTTTTTTATATTCTGCTTTTCACTTTCATTTTGCTGGTGGATTTGTAATAGCACAGGTATATTTGGTTTTAAGTTTTATTTAATATTTTTTGTTTATTATTAGTCTGTATTATATAATTATACATATTTATTTATTTAATTAAATACTTATGGTATCCTCAAATATTAGTGTTGACAGTGACTTATTTATGTCTCTCTCTTCTAGTGATGTGACAATAAGTGATGCAAGTTACCACAGTACAAGCGCTTCCCTTCCACTCAATGCAACTCTTGATTCTTACTTCTCCGATTGCGTGAAAAACTTTAATGCTATTCACATTAACGCACGAAGCATTCCGGCACATTACTCAGATATGCTTGCGTCTTTTGAGTCCCAGAATATTCATGCCATCTTAGTGTCTCAGTCTTGGCTTAAGCCCTGTCTGCCTTCTACTTCATATTCTTTGCCTGGGTTCCATCTTATAAGAAATGATCGCATCAACAAGGGTGGTGGTGGCGTGGCGATCTATCTTAGATCTTACATTCCTTTCAGTATTGTTAGTTCGTCGTGTCAACCGCCTCCCGTTGATGCCGCTGAGCATTTACTGATTGAGGTCTCCCTATCTCAGACAACTAAAATCCTACTTGGAGTTTTCTATAGCCCCTCTCTTACTATTAATTATTTTCCCTCATTCGAATCACTTTTAGAATCACTTCTCCCTACTTACACTCATTCAATATTAATGGGTGACTTTAATACTTGTTTACTTAAAGGCGACAATAGGGCTACCAAACTTGAATCTATCATTGACTCTTGTAATTTGCAAATCCTTCCCCTTTCGGCTACCCACAAACTTCCTAACTGTACTCCTTCACTTCTTGACTTGATAATAGTATCATCGCCAGAACTTGTTTCTAAGCACGGTCAGTGCAAGGCCGATGCCTTTTCTCATCATGATTTAATTTTTCTTTCGTATAAATTGCGCCCTCCTAAAATCAAACCTAAAATTCTTCTGCGGCGTAATTTTGCTGGAATGGATTTAGATCGATTGCGTGACGACGCTTGCAAAATTGACTGGTCTGTTATTGAAACTGCATCTGGTGTGGACCATAAAGTTGATATTTTCAATTCCTTACTAACTCAACTTTTTTAATATCCATGCGCCTGTTAAACCGGTTAAACTAAAGCATTTACCTGCGCCTTGGCTCTCACTAGAGTTAAAGAATAGAATTGTTAAGAAAGGTATAGCGAAGTCCAAGCTTAAGTGCAATCCATCTGTTGAGAATCAGAGGAAATACAACAAAATTAGGAATCACTGCAATACATTGTGTAGAGATGCACAGCGACGTCATATTCATTCATCAGTCGAGAACGGCGACTCTTCTCGTGTCTGGAAGTTTCTTGAAACTGTTGGAGTTGGTAAAAAATCTCATCATTCATCACCTCTTAGTATTGACGTTAATCTTCTGAATCAATATTTCACTTCTCCTCAGAACTCTATTAATAGTTTAAATAAATCACAAACCATTCATTCTATTTGACAACTCCAACTGCTACTTATCCTCCGTTCAATTTTAGTCAGTTTTCTGCATGTGATGTTAAGAAGACCATTTTGTCCATTTCTTCTAATGCTGTCGGTTGTGACAATGTTAGCCGTAATATGATCATTCCTCTCCTTGATATTATTACTCCTATTATTACACTTATTTTAAATGAATTCATTCTGACTTCCAAATTTCCTGATGCCTGGAAAAGTGCAAATGTTGTACCTCTTCCAAAAAAGGCTAATCCCACCTATTTTTCAGATTTTCGCCCCATCTCAATCCTACCATTTCTTTCCAAAGTCCTTGAAAAATTAATTCACCATCAGTTTAACCTTTTCCTAAACAAAAATTGCTTATTTAACCCTTTCCAGTCTGGCTTTCGCTCTGGGCATAGTACGGCCACTGCTCTGATTAAAGTTACCGATGACATTCGTAGGGGCATGGATAATCAGCAGCTCACAGTATTAACCTTGCTGGATTCCTTTAACACGGTGGATCATGATATACTTGTGAGTATGCTGCGTTCTCTTAACATATCTCCATCAGCAACTGACTGGTTTCATAGTTACTTTAGTGGTCGTCGGCAGCGTATTCGTATCGAAGAAACTCTTTCGTCTTGGTGCGATATTACTGCTGGTGTACCTCAAGGCGGCGTGCTGTCACCATTACTCTTTTCTATTTTCATTAATTCTATAACTCAAAACCTATCTTCTCTCTACCACATGTATGCAGATGATCTCCAAATTTACACCCAGGTAACTCTTGAGAATCTTCCTGTAGCTATTGAGCAAATAAATAAAGATCTTGACTCAATTTTGGAGTGGTGTAGATTCTATGGCCTTAATGTAAAACCAAAAAAATCTCAAGCCATAATTATAGGTAGTCGGTACCTAATCTCTAGAGTTGACTGGTTTGTGCTTCCTCCCATTGAATACAATGGTATAGTTATCCCGTTCTGTGATACTGTCAAAAACTTGGGATTACATATGGATTGCACTTTAGGTTGGACGAATCATCTGAATCAGGTTAGCAGGAGAACTTTTGCATCTCTTAGCTCTCCTCTTGACATCAGAGAGGCTCAATCGATAAATATCTTTAAAAGACTTGTAAAGAAATACTATTTGTCACAATAATATTATTGACCTTGTAGTTTATTTTTATATATTTTGATATCTATTTTTTCTTTCTTTTTTTTGTTTTGAGGTTAACGTTTATTTATTTATATTTTTGTTTATTTGTGAGTATATATAAGTATGTATGTTTATTTATATATTATATGTGTAGTATTTATGGTTTTTATTTAGTATATTATATTTTATTTATTTTGTTATACTTAGTATATATATATATATATATATATATATATATATATATATATACACACATATTATAATTTGTAGCTTTATATCAATATTTCATTTTATTTTATTTTATTATTTCTGCACCATCTACCGGTTGTTTCTGTAGCTATGTTCTTTTAAACCATTGGTTGCTAAAAGTATATTCATTCATTCACTCATTCAATAATTAAAAAAAACCCTTTCTTTTGATTCCAGATTGAAAATGAGTTCGACCGAAGTCGCCAGCCGGCGCTGGGACAATCAGGCTTCAACGAACACCAGACGAGATTTGGACCATCTCCTTCACTACAGAATTTCCAATCCCAACAAGCTGTATTGAGTAGTCCTCCACCGACCATTCAATACCCTCAACCGATCTTCCAACAGCAACCATATGTTCCCCAGTTCAACAATCTGTTGCCAGCCCAGAATATTCCTGTCCAAAACATTCCCATCCAAAGTAATAATGGTTTCCACTTCAACCAACCTTCCAATATCAACCCTTCGATAAATAACTTCCAAAATATTCCACAACACAACCAAAACATACCCCAACCAATTCCAACGTTGGCCACTTTCCAAAATAACCCGATCCCACAGGCACCTCAAACTTTCAACCAAAATTTAAACATTGCTCAGCAGAGGCCGACTCAACAAGCTTTCCTACCAACTGTGGCTTCGGCACAGAACCAACATCAGGCTTTTACAAGACCGAACCCAATTACGATCCAAGCAGCCCCAAACCTATCTCCTCAAACTTTGAACAACGCCCAAATACAATTCCAATCATCCGTAAACCAGTCACCATTACTCTCTAACGGACAATCAGTAGCGCAACTACAGGATTATTATGAACAGCAGTCGAAAGAAAATCTTGAAAAATTAAGAGAGCTTCAGGAGAGGCAGCGAATCATTCAGAAGCATCAAGAGTTTGTCCAGAAACAGCAACAAAAACAACAGGAAAAGGTGGAGAAGTTACACGAGGAATTCGTTAGCAAACAGGCAACAAAATCCATACCCACCTACACAACGACAGAAAGCTATGAAGATTATTATAAACGAAACCAAGAGAAGCGTAGACCGCTACAACCGCATGAGACGGACTTGTTTAGAAAAGCCATTGAACAGTACGAGAAGGAACATCCTACTACCACTACAACAACGACTACAACAACTACTACAACACCTCGTCCCAGACCTACCACAAGGCAAAGGACAAGAGCGCCTACTAGAACTAGGGCACCCCCACAAGACAGAAATAAACAAAAACTTTATAACGAAATAAAAGACCTATTGGAAGAAAGTGATATCAAAGGTTTTGATGACAATTTGAGAGCTAAAAGCGTTGCTTTACTCCAAAAACCCGACATCTTAAAACAATTGAAAGTAGCACTAGCCGAAAACCCTGAAGATTTCAACGAGAAAAATTTCACATCACGGGAGATATCTTTGAACGGGCAGAAATATGAAGTAATAAGAACCAATAATCCTAATTTAATACCGAAAGGCGCAATAGCTGCTGACAGCCCAGATTTGGGTAAATTCATACAAGCTACACAAGAGCCACAAAAGGAAAGCCGCATATCTTTCGAAGAATTAACAAAAGGTGTTTTACCACCTGGCTCTAACTTTGAACTTATAAAGCAGTCGGATAATGGTAAACTGGAGGAAGTGTCTCAGTTACCAAACTCACTTCAGAACAAAAAGAAAGTGACATTCGTGTTTCTCGAAGAGCAGGATGACGGTTCGTACAAAGTAAAAGGAGTAAAGGCAAATGGTCAACAGACTGAAGAAGGTCCTGAAGTAGAGGAAATTTTAAACAAAATAAAGAAAGGAGAAATACAGCTTCCCGGACCTACCAAAATCTCCAACACTGCGTACACATCAACAACTTCAAGCCCAACTACCCAATCGACTGATTACATTGCGGACACATCTTACCACCCTTCGAGTTACACCAGTTATGTCACAACATCGAACTACGGTACCTCAGGACATACCAATCCAATACAAACAACGCCACCGCCTACTTACGCGTCTTACCGTCACTCCGTTGCTCCTTCAACAAAGGCTAGTTCTCATGCACAGACTTTTGCTTCATCCACTCGAAGCACTACAACCGAGGCACCTCAACCTAGATATGTGCCCAAATCTTCTACTCCAACCTACAATATTAACAGGAACAGTTATAGCCCAAGAAATCCATTCCACACCACAACAGTCACAAACACTACTCCGGCGTACACTAGATCAACTCCTCAAGATGTTGTTGTCATTGGATCATCTAGCACAGTTTCATCAAACTATGAAGAACCTACCTTCAATTCTAATTACGAAAGAACAGGTTCACCAGATCTAATAGATATTCTGAAAGAGAATGGTCTCTTTGCAACAGCAAAATACTTGAAGCAATCTGGTTTGGATGCAATTTTGAATGAGACAGGACCGTACACAATTTTCGCTCCAACCGACAAAGCTTTCAGGACTTTATTGGTGCAACTCGGTGGACCTGATAGGGCTGAGGAGAAATTCCGCGACAACCCAAGGCTGCTTAGTGGGGTAAGTAAACGACATACTAAATTCTTGCAATATACATGAAATAAGTATCTACTCCATTGAAATGAGTAAAACAATTGTATTTCAATACATAGCAGCTGATGACCCTTTTCGTGGCATAATGACCTTCGAATACTGTTGACAGATTCCTATAAAAGAAATTAAAGCCCAGCCTAGCTTATTTTTGCAATATGATAAAATTTTCATGGATCACCAAAAATCCCCAAAATGAATGGGAAAGAAAGGTCCTATTCGAAGGTAATCTACGAATTTTCCATATTAATCCCCAGTTGCTGCTCCATCATGTCATCCCCGGTGCCTTCGACGTCGGCTCCCTCCAAGACGAGATGACGGGAGTCTCGTTAGCTGGCACGCAGCTGAGAGTCAACCAGTATGATATGCATGACGTCGAGTGGAACGAGGTCCGCGTAACCACCATCAACGGCGCTAGAGTACTCGATGATAAGAAGGACATCCATATTCCTCAGGTAAGGGTTGTAAAATTTTCCTTCCGGAACTTCCATCCTTTTGCCATCCAAGATTCCTTTCAATAAAAGATAACGAATTTAGAATTCAAGACATACCTATCGATAATACCAAATAGGCCAACATTTTTGAGGTGGTGGTAGAGTCAAAACATGACGTAATATTAGAGACACCTGTATGTCCCACAACTCCTACATATCTCTTAATAGGTATATATAAATCACGTGTCACGTTGTTTGTCCGCGATGGACTCCTAAACTACTTAACCGATTTTAAATTAAATTTGCACACCATGTGCAGTTTAGTTTGATCCAACTTGAAAGATAGGATAGCTTACATCTTAATTTATAGCCGCAATATTATTAGGTACCTACAAATGTTTGCGAGTCAATGGTCACTGAGGGTCGCCATATTGATTTTGAAAAGACAAGGCGACAACGTCAGGTGTGTAACGTTTAAATGGATATGTATAATAATAAGTTATAAAGATTAATAATATCGCAGTGCTCAATGTAAAACCTGATTTTCTGCCCAGTGCCCACTGCCTACATTGGGTATGGATTAATAATTATGATTATTAGTGCTACCCGTGCGAAGCCGGGGCGGGTCGCTAGTAATAAATAAATTGAGTAACTATAAGAGTTTCAATAAAATTATTTACTTAATATACTATTTGTAATACATTGAGGGGCAAAGTCGCGGTCTCAGGTCTCAAGGTGTTTTAGTACCTACTGTCAGATCTCAGAATTTTTCCAATAATCGCAGTAGGTAACACTAACGATGTATACTGGATCTAGGATTACTGAGGCGACGCCTAAGGATCCCTTAATTTCATCAAGGAAAGTGGGGAATCCGCAATCTGTTATACTAGTTTAACAATGACTTCCAGGGTATAGCGCACGCAGTGGACCGGGTGATGTTCCCACTGCCAGTGGGCGACATAGTGCAGACGCTGCAGGCGGACAGAGACCGAAGATTCACTACCTTCCTCAAGGCGATCATCGCGAGTGGCATGGCCGACACGTTATCAGGTACAAGCTTATGTTCAATGCAAACGGAATTTGTCTGTTTCCTAAAATGTTTTAGACCAAGAAGGTTTCAGTTTTCACCCTAATGAAATTGTACCCATAAAACCACAGATCGCATCGTTCTGTGGCATTATAGGTACTTTATTCTTGAGGAAAGACCTCCCCCCAATTTTCTAAGCGGTAATATGCTTATAATTGTGAATAGAAGCCATTCGCAGACCATCCCATTGCGGTACTGATTTATTACAACGGACTCACATTTATATAATAGAGCCTTCCGAAAATGAATAGCACTTTTGTTCAAGGCAGCTTTATCAAACGTAAGGTCAGGTCAAACCACTGAGTGGGTTAAACCCCTGCTTTTAAAAATTCAATCAGACAAGAGACTGCGCGTCCAGTCTTCAAAAAAATCTGAAAAGTATTTCATGCAGCTTAGTAGGTACTCTTAAAGAGTCTTTGTTTACTGAGAAGAGCCGGAAAGTCTTATTATGTATTCCAGAAAGCAAAACCTACACAGTATTCGCCCCAACGGACGCCGCTTTCGCTCGTCTCCCGCCCGCAGAACTATCAAAATACTCCGAGAAGGCAGCTGCGAAGGCGTTAGTAGCGAGACATGTGCTGCCAGGGACACTGTACAGTGCGGGCATGAGGTACTACCAGCTGAGGAACTCAATGGAGGACTCGAAACCCTTAACTTTGCAGAAGAGTTCTGGTAAGTTATGACGCCCTGGTACATTTAGCTTTTGGCCAGAGAAAATCTACCGAGATTACCTCATCGGGAAGAATAACATTGTCCTGTGTTTAACATAAATTAAGGGTTTTGTGGGAATAAATGACTTTGTAATCAATTTCAATTATTTACAATATTAAGGTTTGACCTGCTTTGAGAAAAGGTCTTCTAATTTAGGTTTTTATTTAAAACTGCCATACCTTCTCTATTGCTCTGAAATGGAGTCAACAGAATTTTAAAAATTTTAAAAATTGGCTATTTGACAACTAGTCAAATCTGCAACTTTTTTTTCAAACATCAAAACTTGCTTAGTATGGATTTTGTATGAAATTTTAAGTGGCGACGTCATCAAAGTTCGACGCACTTTTTTACATTAATCGATAGTTTAAAAATGGTTATTCAAAATAAAACTAGCAAGGGATGTGGATATTACGACTTCTGGGAGATCCTTTATTTAATAATCACTAAAATATAATTTATTTCACTAGTAGTGAAATACCAGATTTTGGATTTGCGTCACGGTCTACATCGCGACTTCAGAGGTTTTAAATCTTTTAGCCTAAGGTGCCGCATCGATAGATTTGGGGTGACCCCCATTTGTAGTTTCTGTGCATTAATGTAAAACTACCCTCACTCCTCAGGTCGCATCAAAGTGAACAACGCGCAAGTGGTGACGCACAACATCCCGGCAACCAACGGCGTCATTCACGCCGTAGACAACCTTCTCTAACTCCGCCCTAACTACAGCCCGCCAAATTAGAACATATACACTTCCCGGAGTTACACTTACCAAGCATTGAAAATCAAAATTTGAAAATTTTGTTTTGAGTTGTAGATCTTAAAATCCTACGAAACGTCATATTTCTTCAGTTAATTTGAGAATTTGCACACGAGTTGCACGAATATTTAGAATCTGGAATCAAAATATAAGCTTAGACAATCTGAAAAAAAAGAAGTAACACGAAATCGTTTGCCTGCGTAACTTTTTAATATTTAACGTTTTTGTTTTTAATAATTCCGTTCCCACAATATTGATTTATCCGGTTAATTCTGTCTCATATATTTGCCATTTCTTATTAAATAATTTATCCGAATTAAATAAAAAATATGGCTCCTTGTATTTACTAAACATTTGAATTACTGTCCCCATATCTATTTATTAAGACTGTCGAATAATAGAACAGTACTACATATTCAATTCATAAGCTAGATTCAGACGCGCATGCAATTTTCATATAATCTAAGCTTTGTAAATATAAATTATTTACAATGCTCCTATGGTCTATAATTATTCAATCCATTTAATAATCAACTACATTTTGAACATTCACAAAAGGGTTTTGTCAATTTCTATTTTTTTTAAATTACTGAATACTCATAGTATTCTCTGGAAAATATTATTGTATCGAGAAAATTGTAGCCGATGGTGTTTCTATTACAAAAATAAATTTAGATTAAAGACAAAAAGCATATATATTGAAATATTAAAGGTATTGATATTTATAGTTCTCAAATAAAAAGCTTTCGAACGAAGTAGCGTCCACACAATCGAATTTACTAGATGTGCTTTTGTTTATCATGCATGCTCGCGTAGGTCTAACAATAGACAAGTCTCTTTTTTTATGGTAAGAACTAATCAAAAAGTTTTCGCTCAAACTATACTTTTTCAGAGTTTAGCTACAGAGCCAATTAAAAGTTATAATTAAGTCTGTAAATATAATTTAGATATAAGATGTTAATTTATGCAGTTAACTTTTTTTTGTAAATAAATCTTTTAACATTGTCCGTGGGTTTTATTTGAAGAAAAAAACATGAAAAAATTTAGTACCCTATATTTAAATTAGCATACGCACACACACACACGCACAAAATACTTATTCTTAAGTACATTTGAACAATAAGATGCCTCATCAAAATATGGAATCATTATAATAAAAATTGATGAGACGCTTAAGATAATCGCACATATAACAGAAAGCGCCCGTACATACCGTACGCGAAACAGCAGTCTTTTTTCAGTACATTGAATTGGAATGACGACATCTGTACATTTCGACCACACCAAAGAACTAATCCTGTCAAATGTAAATCTTTGGAATGGACTGGCAAGGTATTTTATATTCTATATATTAAGGTATATGTCCTCTAGGACGTAGATTAGGTATCAATCATAAACAAGGTATTAAAAAAAATTATGGTTGCTAAGTGACAGCGATTACAGAATAATTTCGGTCGTACCTAAGTGATATAGACAAAGCATGCTAAACGTAAAATTCAATGACCTCAAGTTACATAGACGGGCCCTGTCAAACAAAGAATGTGAACTTATTTTACTAACACCATCTAGTCTGAAAAGCAGGACAGCGCTATGCCGGGGCAAGGACAGGGTTATACAGGTGAGGGGCACGCCCTACAAGTCGGACGCCCAAATTTTCTATGAAAAGGCCCATCTAATACGTACCTACAATGTACATATTTATCGATGTCAAAATGTATTAAAACATCCGCTCCAGATACGTCATCCAAATTTTTCGGCGCCCTGCTAGATGTGCAATCAGCATAAGTCAGATCAAATGAATTAAAAAGTTCTTAATAACATTCCATAAATTATCCAATTCCAATAAAAATGGAATATTGTGGTCAAAATAATATAAAATGCCCATTTTCACAGACACCGCCTAAATTTTAGGGAACACCTATGCCCAGTATTTGTCAGTTTTGTCTGTCTGTCACCTAATTGGGGTTTAGTAAACCCTCAAAAAGGATTGTCGGTGAAAATGGGCATAAGTCACTTCTTGTACTATTTTAATCTCATTGATCACAAAAATATTATTAAAAATATTTGGAATTGATTAGATATGTTAATGGACACTAAATCATAAGCTGCATCAAAACTAAGAATGCCTGACTCTTGAAAATGTATGTAATGTATAACATATTGGCTCTGGATATATTGTATTTCCAGCAACGAAATCCAATATGGCGAAAATTCAGTACCATTCTTAGTTGAAACACATAGTACACATAGTACGATAAATTGGCAGACTGACAAGTTGAACTGCAGGGTCTACCAAGTTGGGATTTCGCATCTACGGTATTTTCGACACAACCGTTACGCTTATGCCTCATGCAGTGGCGCGCAGTTCATACAGGCATAAAAGCGCTGCTTCTAGGTCAATGCTCATTTTTCATTAAAACAGCTAGTAAATAGGTATTCTGAGTTCTGACTAATTTATGCCTACCCTAGCTTCAAAATCTATGCACGCCACTGACCTCATGTCTTAGTTTCACTTTTAACATTGCAGTTTCGATGATCTACTCGAACTTCCGAACACATTGACTTCAAAGTAAAATGGACCCAAATTGACCCTCGATTTAAAGTCATTTTTAAAACTGGGACTAAGTGAAATACGATTCGAGACAACGAGTCAGCGCAGTGAGTCGAGTTACTCGATTCAAATTGCCCAATACTATCAAAAATAGCGTACCGTACAAGAAACAAGCGTCCAAAAATAAAGGATTTTTAGTAAGTAAGTAATTAAAACCTATTGATACCAGGACAAGTCCCCTAATTGATTTATACACAGCTAAAACACAGATTAATTTCCTAATATAATGTTCTAACACTAACTAAGGTCACGATTACACTAACTAGTAAGTTTTTCTCATGTATAGTCCCACAAACTTATCTACTAGTTCCACAAACTAACAAATTTTTATACTTGTTTAGTTTTTTTTTTAATTTTATTTTTCATAGATACTAGCGACGCTGACACCGGGTCTAATAAGTTTGTGGGACTATAATAAAGTAAGATAAAAAAGATAGAAAGTTTCTTTGTGAGATAAGAGAAAAACAAACTGACATCTAAGTAAATATGTTACGGCATCATAATCACGACTTTGTAGAATTTAGATGTTGTTACGTAAGTAGGTATTCGTTATGAATGATAAAAGAGTCGATAGAGTCAAGAGTTATCTAATATTTTTTTTTTTTTTAAATTTAAGTCGCTTAAAGTTATGTGTAACTCACGAAATGTAAGCAGTCTTGCAAGTCGAGAATCGTGCAAATGTTAGTATTGTAACTAACTTATGTAAAAACTAACACGTGTAATCGCGGCCTCAAGTCTATTAATCTGCAATATCATAAGGCACAGAAATCATTTATTCGACACAAATTACAAATCATTCATCAATATTGAAATTAATTGAAAACCAATTTTTTTTTAAGGCGGCTAGGTAACCTAAGTAATAAAATAATCTGTCTCCAATTCACAATTTTCAATGGTTCTCAGTATAATTTCCACATATGTTACCCAACAAAAATTTTGCCAACGAAATTACGGACATATCTTTTCCATCAAATACAGTTTTGATAAAACAACAGAGAGAGAAAAATGGCGAAAGCAACTAGTAATTTAAGTAAAATTTAAGTAAAGTAGACTCTACAAAAAACTAGGTTTCATACTAATATTATAAACGGGAGAAGTGTGTTTATTTGTTGGTTTATCTTTCGAAAGGATCGACGTGATTTTGCATCGAATTTTTTGCATACCCAGGGAGTGTCATAGGTTTTTTGTGGCTCGTTATCCCGGAAAATTTAGATGTTCCCGTGGGAATAAAATAAATTTATTTCACGTGGACAGAGTCGCGGGCATTAGCTAGCTAAATTACCACAAAAATATGTCTAAATGTCCGTATTTTTAGAGTCAAGAACTTAGTTTGGCCACATTAGTCAAAAGTATACCACGTCTACAGCGAGTGCTATATAATATTAGACACAACCTCAGTTTTAAAAATAATTAAAATTGTTCAAATCCGTCCAAACTGCAAAGCTACTTAAAATAAATTTAATATTAATACATTTGTTCCTTGGCTTTAATAAATCACGAGTTTAAGGTCTACGTTCGATTTCGAAAGTTACATTAGCTTAAGGCGCGTTTACATTAGGTCAGTTTGGTTATATTCGACTGCAGCTGTTTTCGGTCAACTAAAATAATCGATAATTCGGTTGGCCGCATTCGATGGCAACCCTTATGCGGTGACCGTTATTATGGTTGGCCGTATTCGGTCATAACCAACTGGTAACTGGTAACTGGTTGTTGATGGAAAATCGAAAGCGGCCGACACATTCGGTCACCGACTTAATGTAAAGAGGCCGATTCGGTGCATGAATCCGGTTAAACCGAACCAATGTAAACGTGCCATTACACACGGAAATTCAAATTTGCGAGCATCATTTTCAACTTGGCAATTTCATCCTCTTTTGCAGCTAATTCCTCTTTCAACTGTCTTATAGTGTCATCTTTGTTTTCCGACAGCGTTTTAAGTTCTTCCAGTAATTTATTGGTGTCTAGTCTCCTACTGGGCCGCCTTTGGACCAGTTTGCCGATGATGTGGGCTATTTTTGGGTAGTTTGCGGTGAGGTGGGCGGGGATCTGCCCTTTGCGTAGGTCTGTGATGGTCTTTACGCGTTCCATGTCTGTACTGAAGGGTTCTACCATCTCTAAGAGGATTATGCCAAGGGAATACATATCACTCTGGAATAAAGAAAGACTATTTTTATTAATAGGGATGATGCCTATATCGAAAATAAATTATTAATAACTGATTATTAAATAGAGGGTCTTCCAAAAGACAAAATTCACTTCGTCAGTTAGTTTTAAGTTTGATAACTATTTTATATTATACATGAAAGAAAAAAAGAGCGTTGAAATTCGATGACGTCACAATTGTGAATTTCATACAACTTCCATACTGGAAGTGCGTTTTTAAGTTTGATAAAGAATTGCTGATTTGATTGAGTTGTCATTATCCCTATTGCAGCTTAGAAAATACAAACTTCCATACTAATACTATAAATGCGAAAGTGTGTCTGTCAGACATCTGCCCGTCTGTCGGTCTGTGTGCTACGTCTTCACGGCCCAACTATTCAATCGATTTTGACGAAATTTGGTACAGATATAAGTTGCATCGCGGGGACGGACACAGACTGAGTATTTTTATTTCGGATATTAAATATTTCCTGCATGAATCAAAAAATCTCAATACACACAGACGATGTCCCGTCACACGGGCATCACCAATATTATTGGATGAATCCTGGATATTATTTTTTATTTTTTTAATTGATAATACATACCCACAAAGACATAACAGCTAGATATATGCCAAAATGAGGGTTAGATGGTGCATGTGATAGCCAAATGAAATGCCATTACATTAACTTACACACAAATGAGTTGCTGCGCCTTTTACGATGGATTTGGTATGTTGCGTTTGTCAAAAATAAATTCTTTTTTAGTGATTTTTAAATAGATGATCTGCTAAAAAACATAATTTCCAACTCCCCTTTAAATTTTTAAGATTGATAACCATTTTAAACTATCGATTAAAGTTAAAAAGTGCATTGACTTTTGATGACATCACAAATAAGTATTTCACATAAAATCCCATACAAAACGCGCGTTTTAGAAAAAAAGTTGCTGATTTGACTATTTGTTAACAATCAATCAAGAGTGAATAGACATCTACTAGGCAAGCGTACTCCACCCTTAGGCTGCATCAATACTTCCAGCTAGTCTGATTGCAGACGAGTACTAGAATATGAATTTAAAAAAAATTACCTTAGGATTGCATTGTCCATCAAGTTGTTCAGGCGCCGCATACAAATGTGTTCCAAGCGCTAACCCACTGTGAGACTGTTGCAACGGGCACGCCAAACCAAAGTCACCCAACTGTACCAGCATTCCACTCTCGCTTTGCTCCACAAACACATTACTAGGCTTCACGTCATGGTGGATGATACCGCGAGAGTGTATATAGTGCAAACCCCTCACTAGCTGAGTGAACATGTCCACTATAACGTCAATACGAGTCCAAGCGATAGGGTAGTTAGGATAAGCATTCTCGAGCGTAGCAGAATCAGTGGAGTCATTTGAATCACTATGATGTAACGTTATATCGTCAGAATTCTTTCTAATCAGTAACATGTGGTTGTTTCGCTCGTCTAACCACTGTTTTAAAGTCTGTTGGCAGAACGTCATCTGGATATATAAAGTCGCCCATTTCAGGTTAACCCGGGAACAGTTCTCATATTCCTTGCCGGATAACAATTTGCACACAGCATTTTGGTCCTCAAAATCGGAATCTTCCTCGCTCTCTGAATCTATTTCATCCGAACTGACAGTGTTGTCGAAACTATTCGAGTTTTTAAACGATATTATGAAGTCCGATTGGCTGTGGTTCGTTGTTAAATCTTTGGGGTTGTATGTTTTGAAGGATTTCATAATGTTTTGGTACACTGAGGAGTGATGGTTGGAATTTAGGGAAAAATCATCATCGTCCGTATCCATTTTAAACCTTTTCTTCTTTTTAACCGTAGATTCTACCATCGGTTCTAACCAGGCTGCTTTGTAATTGACAATGTTCGGGTGATTCAAACTCGCTATAGTTTTCACCTCCGCTAAATGCGACATGATCGAGTTTACGTCCGAGGATTTGATGTAAACCTTTTTGACAGCGTATTCCACTCCATCGAGCCTATGTCGCGCTTTGAAAACGCTTCCAAAACCACCTCCAGCTATAAAGAATAGCTCTTCAAATTCTTTGTGGTACCTTGACCATTCCAACCCAGACCTGGTAATAGGCCAGGTGACTGGTAATGTTATAGGTATTTCTGCCCCACTAGCTACAGTCACTAGCTGATATAAGGCCCGTTGGTATTGACTCCTCATAACCTCGAATTCTCCCATCGCATATGAATCGTCTATTAAGTTCATGCTGTGTAGCTTTTCGCAGATTGTATTGTACAACAGGTTCGCTCTGGAGTTGTCTTTTTCTAGCAGAGCGCACAACTGCTTGACTAGCGACTGGACCAGTAGGCTGATCGGTGTGGTGGCTTGTGATTGAACGAGTTCTATCTGCTGGGTGCTCTGATGTAAGACGGATTCATGGTGACTGTTTGCTATACCTACGGACAAAGTACGAGAAACATTGTTTCATAATGAATTCTCTGCATGTTGCATAATGAAGACATAAAAGCACAATGTAAAGGATTATTTAAATTATAAAAATAGCATGGGAATTAATTGTTCCAGCGGCTAATTAATCTAAATTCAAATTCAAATGTTTTTGACGTGATAAATTTTTTTTGTGCGTCACTGGATATTGAACTAAATTATATTGTTGTATTATATTTTTGGAATCTACTCATCATTTTCAAGATAATGATTATATAGTTAATCTTATTTTCGATTTTTTTTTTCAACTTTAGTCTTTAACGCGTCACCATAGTCACACCCCATCAATTTTTTTTTAAATTTTACTAGCCTATGTCACCCGGAATAAGCTAGAGATTCTAACGATACCTCATTTATCAAAATCGGTTCAGGTTCAGAAGTTATGCTGTAATATACAAACTCACATACATATATATATACATAAACCCTGAAAACAATATACTGCTTTTTTCAGGCAGTCTTATAAAAAACGATGTAAAACTAAAAGTTTTATAAATATATGTATGACTTGTACTCACGACACATTTTAAGATGGTTAAGATTTCGTAAAGGAACTTCTTTTTTGACCATTATTTTGTTAATTTATTTCAAGTTAGAATACAATGCTGTTGTATCATGTATGGCAACCCAATGTAACTAACTGCCTACTATGGCATTGATTTGCAATCTTTGGTGATAAGTACTAAAACCAAGGGCCGCCAACAAATCAATCAATTAATTACCAACCTAAATACTTATTATTTATATATTATATAAAAATATAAAATATCACTTAACTAAGTAAAAAGATTTTAATACTTTATTATAAAACCAAATTATGTCTTTAGGTTCCTATTTTCCATGGGAGCTCTCCGATTTTCTGGCACAAAGGGTATCAGAAAGCACCAGAGAGTATTGTCAGTACAGATGTACCATGTTTCTGCTACGCAAGGCAAGGCAGTGGCTTACATTAGTATGGCTATGTATTTTGAGAGTACTCACAAAAGTGTCCAGATTTTATTCAAAGTTCTAAGTAAATAGTATCAAAATTGTTTTATTTTAGTAGTCTTTGTAACTACATCACATTTCAACATCAAGGTCCTTCCTTGGTAATAGAATTTACATGTTGATGAAATCAACCTTCCACCAATCAGGAAGATTATTTCTGCGGAAAAGGAACCATATAGGTATTATCCTACATCAATAATTACCCAAATGTTAGTTTACCAGTATGTGTTTAGTAGTTTATTTTCTTTAAAGTGAAATCGGCCAGTCCACACTTGGGAAGTGTGGTGAATCACCATCCTTCACATTCTCAGAAGAGAACCATGCTCAGTAAAAGGTCGGCAGTGTTTTGCGATTTGTGATGCAAATATGCCAAGATAAAATACAATTAAAACCTCATAGCAAAATTAGTCCTCAATAATATAGGAATGTAAGATAATTTAAGTTTATGATACTTGCTTCCAAAAACCTAAATAACAGGATGTTACCCCATAAGAATATAAGAATTAAAGACAATTCAATTTATAATTCATGCAAATTTCTTATTCAAAAATGGTATGCCATAAACATTCTACTATATATAAGTATCTCATTAGGAAATGCAAATGAGCCAACCATTGAAAAAATGGTTAGCATAATTAATGACAAAAACATTTTCACTGTTTATTCAAATACTTTAATGTGATAGCCCTGCCTATGAGTGATAGAAATTTCTGGTAAATTGTGGTAGCTGTGGTTTTTGATATCACTATTTTATGTGAACAAACATAATGGTAACTAGTTAGTATTAATTTTAATGAGAGCATCTAGCGAAGTGTGTGTGGACAGACAATCACACAGGAGTTACTGAAAGCTGCTAGATAAGAATAGCACAAGAATGCCCTGTGGAATTCCTAACTAGAGAACCATATCCAGCTGTGGAAGTAGTAGATGTTTTACACTAACAACTACATACTTAAGTAATTGACTATACTTAAGTATACTGTATAGGTAATCACTCTTCATTTGTATAAAAGTTCTGTTAACTTAGTTATTTAAGAGGAATGTGCAACATCTACATAAACTCTAGTTTCATTTCAATTTCATTTTATCTAACTACTAACCATATAGTATTATTATTGGAAAAAGAATCCTACCATTTATACATTATTTAAATTAAAAACAGGATACTTAGAATCTCCGAGCTATTACCTGTCAACCTTTCATATAATCAGCTTTTCAAACCTATAGTACATAGAATCCTGACTTAGTATGATCAACAGTTGATGGTGATGCTCCTGGAATGTAACCTACCTCAATAATGAATTTCATCAAGATCAGTTGAAAAGATGGGCGTTTAAAGGGTAGCAGACAGACAGACAGACAGACACACTATTGCATTTATGATATTAGTATGGATGGATTATAGCAATATTACTGAAATAAGTACTTAATTCTATTTGTGAGCGAAGTTTTCCTTTTGCTATATTTTTGTGACTAAAAGATGTCAAACTAAGATGCCTGACTATTATTGTTAAAAGCCTGCTCTATATCACTTATCAGCGTAATTTTCGCTGACGCATTAACACACAGTGCTTACTGATACCATTCTTAATACTGAAACATTGTTCCTGAACGTTCAAGGTTATGGACTAATATTTAATAATTAAACCTTTAAATAATTAAACAACATATAATTACCTAAATCAAATGATTTAATAGTAGCGAGGGCATCCCATTTATCCTCTTGATTATCCATTGATTTGCAGTTGAACACGTAACTCGTTAGGTTTTCTTCAGTGGCCTAGATGTTGTATCCACGATTTTTCTTCAATAAAGTCTCTGGAAACCATTATCACGCTGAAGCCATCTTTCCACGGGACAGTATTGATTGGAGATACATTTTAAAAGATTCCAAACAAAAGGTACACCACAATTTTAGTAAATATTGACGAAAACCAATTCTCAATCAATGCAAATGACGAAATACAGAATACTGTTCAGTTTCAAAACATCGTACTGGTGTTGTCTATGACAAATCACAATAATAAGAATTATCGATTTGACTCGCTCCAGCCAGCTCCAGCATTGCATATCTATGACATGCCTACTACCTACACATTGATGAAAACTTCGTCTGGCGAGCCTACGCCTTGAGCACTTTTTGGTAGGGGGTAAAAATGTGGAAACGCGAGACCGACACCGTTCTTCTTAAGACAAAAGGTCTTATGTATAAATAGTACATTCGTAATTATTTGTTTTAAGGTTTATATTTTAAAAGAGCTGTGATCTTATTTTAAATTATTTAAAAAGTATTCACTTCTATTTTTTTTTTCATAAGAGGAGCAGCCATTGATTTTCTTGCTGGCTCTTCTCGGTAGGACGGCATTCCGAAACAGTGGTAGAATACTTCGACAATAATTCAAAAGCCCCTTAAAAGTTTATTTGAATAAAATGCATTATTTATTTAGTGATGACTGTTTCTTACAAAAAACTTGTTAAATAGAATTTTATAAAATATGTGGTGTCCCAAAAACTGGTTCACACCTCCGGTGATTCAAGGGCTAGCGCTTATTTAGCCCAACAATTTAGCCTCGCCATTCAACAAGGTAACAGCGCCAGTGTTTTCAATGTCCAATACATAGAAAGTTGAACAAAGAACTTTTGAAAACAAGAAGGTTTCGACAGGGTGTTGATGAATAATTGAGTGAGTGATTGAAGGGCTTTTATTTTTATGCTATTTGAATTTTGAAGATAGTATATTAATGAAGTCGCAAGTCACACGTTATAATCTCATAGACTATATCGACATTAATGAATCAAATAGATAATGAATCTTGTACATTCCTAGCCATAATATGACAGCAGATCTACAGTTATCAAAACCCTTTATGATACAGGATGAGTAACTACAGACTATGGTACAGCACCATAGAAGAAATCAAAAAGAATCAATGGCTACAACAGCACTGGGCGACCGGCTAAAAATGACAACTACAGTGTTATGATCGCAATTACCTCTGATTGGATAACCACTACAGCCCATTAACGTCCCACTGCTGGGCACAGGCCTCCACTCTCATAGGAGAGAGGGAATTAGAGCTTAGACCCACCACGCTGCTCCAATGCGGGTTGGCGGGCTTTAACGACTATTATCATGTTAGTGATAATAACCGGGACCAACGGCTTAACGTGCTCTCCGAGGCACGGGGGTGAAACACCGCCAACTTCTAGGCTAGTACCAGGAATTTCTAATCAGAAAAACCCGATACTTAATTATGGCCCGACCCGGGACTCGAACGCGGGACCTCGTCGGCCGCAGTCAAACATGCCGACCACTAGACCAACGAGGCAGAGATTGGATAACACTCCTCCACTATTGGACAAAATCCATTGAAGAAGCAAGAAAACCATAAATTCAGCCAATCACAACAATTGATACTGTAACAATGATTGATGCAAAAGTTACGCAATCGCACTGCTGATCAATACAACTTGCCGTCGTAATCCAAAATTGTCATTTTATTGATTTGACAAGTGACAGATTTTAATTTTACTTTGACTTTGAGATATGACCGTTTGACGTTCATACTTCAACAAACAAAACAAATGCACATGCCTTTCAAAAAACTTTGTCTTTTCCATAAAAATATTAAGTAAACATGAATCTTCTTCCCAAATCCCACAAAGAGTTCAGTGAGAAAGACTATTGGAATAAGTTTTTCAAGAAAAGAGGGAATAAAGCTTTCGAATGGTAACAACTTCGTTTTACCATCCCAACACAATAATTTTGTTTTGTTTGCGTTGTAATAAATGCTTGGTTTGTTTTACAGGTACGGCGAATATCTAGAGTTATGCACGCATCTACACAAATACATCAAAAGAACAGATGCAATTCTAATACCGGGTTGTGGTAACTCGACTTTGAGTGCCGATCTTTACGACATAGGTTACCCAAACATAACCAACATAGACGTATCAGAAGTCGTTATAAGGCAGATGAAAGCCTCAAACACGCACCGAACAAGTATGAAGTTCCTTTATATGGATGCATTGAATATGTCTTTTGATAATGAAGAGTTTAATGTAGTACTTGACAAAGGTACGTTAGATGCATTAATGCCAGATGATAGTAAGGAAACTATTGAAAGAATAGATAAATACTTTAATGAAATTAAAAGAGTTTTGAAAATAGGTGGTCGTTTTGTATGTATAACGTTGTTACAAAGTCATATATTGAGTAAGTTGGTGCAGTTTTTCTGTGATAAGTCATGGATGTTCCGAGTAGTGAGATGCCATGAGGCAGAAGAGAAGAATGCTGAGAACGGTGATGGCATGACTCTGCCAGTGTTTGTGGTGGTGGCTACCAGGTTCAAGGAAATGTGTAAAATAGTAAGTTGTATCTTAAAAAATCCATACTAATCCATATTACCTACTTAATATTTAAATGCGACTTTCGTATTCATAATATTAGTATGAATATGGGTCAAGGGAGGGTTTCAAATGTAGTAAAAATATTTTTTACAAATTGTGAAAATAAACTCGCGGGCATATTTAGCAGATCATAAAAAAAAGGTCCATAATTTAAAAAATATGGTTTTATTTTAAATCTACTTACACACTTCTTTTGTTATTTTCAGTTTCAGTTGTTTTACTTAAAATGAGATCACATTAAGAACAGATTTTGCGAGTAAAGGCTATTTGTGAAAAATTGTACATTTTTGAACTTTTCATGTAATCGGGAAAAGTGAAATTGAATATTAAAATAACAATTAATTAAATTAGAAAAATGGTGATTAATATCGCGTATTTCCTCCACATGCTCTTATTAAAGTTTCTACCCATCTAGGCATACTGAGAATGATGTTATCGATGGTCTCCTGGGATAGTCTCCGCCATTCTTCAACTACGGCGATTCGCAGTTCTCCCACGTTGGCAGGAGCTGGAATTCTGGACTTAACTTTTCTTTTCAGCAAGTCCCAAACGTACTCTATTGGGTTCATATCCGGTGATCTCGCCGGCCACTCCATAACAGTGATATTCATATCATTAAGATAAGCTTGAGTTACCCGAGCGGTATGTGGCCGAGCATTATCCTGCATAAAAACAAAATCTTCACCGATATATGGGGCAAACGGTACATTTTCTTCTAAAACTTCTCTGATATAGCGGTCTGCAGTCAGACTCCCTCTGTCAATCACTACCAAGTCTGTGCAAACTCCCAAACAAATGCCCGCCCAAACCATTATTGATCCATCACCGTATGCAACTGTAGTTTCAAAATTTGTCTGAATGTATCGTTCTCCTTTGCGTCTGTATATTCTTTGCCTGCCGTCAATTTGATTTAAGAGACTTCTGCTCTCATCACTAAACAATACCTTACTCCATTGGTCCGCGTTCCAAAGTCGATGTTCCTGAGCAAAAGTTAACCTGTTTCTACGATGATTTACCTCGAGCCTTGGAGCCTTGGCGGGCACAAATGAACCCAAACCAGCTTCTTCGAGCCTTCTTCGTACCGTACGCTCACTTACGGTTACACCCCGCACTGTTTCTAACTCATGTCGGGCTTGGACGGCCGTCAAACGGGGGTTCCTACGTACACGAAGCCGAATGAAATGATCATCCCTACTCGAAGTGCATCTTTTTCTGCCTTGTTCTGCTCTTCTAACATAAGTACCGGTCTCCCTGAACCGTTGGATACTGCGATGGATCGTTGAAACTGGTCGACGAAGATCTCTGGATATCACTCTGTAGGTTTGACCATTTCGTCGCATTTCGAGTGCCCTGTCAATCTCCGTTGGGGCTAAGTTAGGCATAATTCAGTCATCTAACAAAAAACAGTATTTCAATGAAATTTTAAATCAAACTCAGAAGGAAGAAATACTCGAAGTTAGCTCCAGATAAGGTGTATTTGAATAAAATTAAAACAATTGCATAAAATGTGATGTTCAGTGGTTTTCTTAATTTGAAAATATTTCTTTTTAAATTAAATGACGTATAAACCAGCCAGCAACCTTATATGATACTGATATCAAACCTTTTATGTTCCGCTAAATATGCCGGCGAGTTTATTTCAGATAGTAGAAGTATGCATGGCAGGGGAAAAGATGCAGCGGTTGGAAACAGCTGACCAGCTAAAGTCCTGTGTGAAGTCGGCACAGGATGCAGCATTCATCACCAACGGGCTCGCCAAAACATCGCTAGATGGTGATGATGAGGTAATATTGTCTTCTATTTAAAACAAAAGCCAGTCATAGGGACTGCCGATAGAAGTGAAAAGTAGTTAATATATATTTTTTCATTTTACTTAAAATTGTTCAATTATAAACCTTAACGCTAAGGCATTAAAGTTTAATTTCGAATGTAGTATATTTATATGTTCGCGGTCAAGAGAGCATGTAGGTCACGGTCACGCGAATCTACATTTTTACCCCATATCAAAAAGTCCTCAACGTGCTTACAGAAGTTTAACACTTCAATATAAATTACCAAAAAGTGCTCAACACACCTAAAAAGTTTTCACTTCAAAAATAGGCATATTGCCTGTGTCAAAAAGAACATTGAGTAAGAGTAAAATCAGTAACACTTTTGCAATAATTAATCATCATTTCAACCCACTACTGAGCACAAGTACCCTCTGAAGTGAAGGAATTAAATTATTTGTTACTCATTAAATTAGCTGATGCCAGCGACCTTGTCCGCATAGACTGTGGTTAAAAAGTCTTTTTAACCTCAGTCCATTAGTTCCTCAGTTCCTCAGTTAATGGAGGATAAAAAGTAGCCAATGTGTTATTCCAGACTGTCTTTGTGTCAAATTCCAGCCAGATCCATTCAGCCGTTCTGGCGTGATTGAGTAACAAACATCCATCCATCCATGCATCCAAACTTTTATATTAGTATAGATAGAGGGTCTTCCAAAACACCTAAAATCCACATCCTCTGTTAATTTTAAGTTTGATAAGCATTTTAAACTGTAGATTAAAGAAAAAAGTGTGTTGAAATTTGATATCTTCACAACTAGGTTTCACGCAAACTACCATACTAGAAGCGCGTTTTTAAGTTTCATCATCCCTATTGTAATTTGGTTTGAATACAGGTATCCCTAGATCTGATGCTGCCGGGAGAGGAAATCCCTCGCTACACCCTGTATGTAGTGGACCATAAGAAATCCCAAGCCATCAACAAATACGCAGTGTTCATTGTTCCACAAGGGAGGTAAAGAAATAATTTCACAAAATTAATCTAATTTTTGAAAACCGTAATTCTAGGTCTTTAATTTTCAGAGACTAGGTCTCTAAAATACTCTAGCATTTATTTTCCAAAGTGATTCTAAGGAGATGAGGCACCAGCCGTGCCCATTTAAAGTAAATTAGGCCGTGAATTGCTATTTTAGTCGAGACATGTGTAGTACTTTTGTCTAACTTGCGAAACATATAAATATACTACATTCGAAACTAAACTTTAATGAATTAGTGTTAAGGTAAATATTTTAATAATTTTAAGTAAAATAAAAAAAAATTACAATTATTCGTTTTCCCTTCTACCGCCAGTCCCTATGACTGGCAATTTTTTTTTTGTTTATTATGTCTTAATTTTCATGCTAAATTAAAAAAAAAAGAAACGGTAATCTTTTTCCCTCACTGACGGCTCCCAAAATAGCATTATACCATAATGCATGTAAATTTAGCTTCCCATTGTTTACGCTGAGGTGTTGATCGCGCGGCGTATTAATAGCTTGTTTTGCGCGTGAAAGGTGTATAGACGTGGACTGCGCCTGTGCTGGAGATTTAGAACATACCTAGTCAACATGTTTTTCTTTCGATCAAAATCGCGAGCCTAAGAGTACATACTCCTAGGTTCTTTGTAAGATAAATAAGCCATATGGTTTCCGTCATGATAACAATACTTAATCTACTTTAAAAAATGATATGTTTTTTTTAATACTTACAAACTTGCGAATTTGAAGTCTTCTAGACAAGCGCGACCCTATTAGACCCCATCACTGCTTAGTATCAAGCATGATTGTCGTCGAGCGCATGCCTATCCTGATATTTAAAAAAAACGTGAATAGGATTCGACCCTGCGACGTCTTACTTACGACGAAGCTCTTTTCTCGCTGAGCTACTGAGACCTACTCAGCAGTGCTCAAAATCTTCAACACTATAGTCCCAAAAAATTATCTGGCCGGTGGCCTAAATTGGAACTAATTTTTGCCTGTTTTTTGTTTTTATTTTACTTTTCATATTATATACTAGCGACGCCGTCACCGGGTCAGATAAGTTTGTGGGGCTAAAACTAAGATTATCATCTCAATCAGGTTCCTCACGACGTTTTCTTTCATTGTTCAGACATATTAAATTTCTTAATTTTTTAACGAACAAAATCCGATTGAGAATTTCAAATTGCCTTTTGGGGATCGAACCTGGGACCTACCAATTAGGTCGCGTTGACTTATCGTCAAAGCGACAATAAAAGATTGCTTAAAGCGCTTCATAATAACTCCAAAAAGTTAGAGGTGCGTGTTCGCATAGTACCTATTATATTCTGTGGCCCGGGATCGAATCTTGAATCTCTGGAAAAGGAGGCCGTAGTTTTAACCACTAAGCTATCACCGCCAAAAGACAAAAATACCCAAAATACCATAGAAATAAAAGGCTTTATTATTTAAGAATAGTACGTTTGGACTTTGGAATGACGCTAACTGCAATAGCAAAACAAACCACGCCCACACATTTCGATACGTAAACAGATTGCGTTCCGCGTTGAACCTGACCCGTCTTGGATATTACAAAGTCAGAGTGCTGTTGAGAAGGCTACTGGACAAACGCGTTTCGTAAAATTTATATTTATTTGTCCCTTAAATAATTTTTAGTGAATATTTGCAAGTAATCATTTATTTTGCCACAGACAGGTTTAAAAAAATTTTTTAGTTTGTAATTTCAGTCGGATTTATAAGAACTGAGGATTTTAAGTGTGTTAAAAAATATATCTGAAAGTAAAATATTTGACGTTACTTTCTTGGATATTATTTTACGATTCTAAGGTAAATATAGTCAATATAACAAAATTAGTGATGGTTACATACTTTAATTATTTATTATAACATGTGCTTATTTAGCGGAATATTAAATTCCTCACAATTTCAAATGTTCAATAGCTGGATCTGTTATATAATAATTAATATTTAAAATTTAAAAAATACTAATTTACTTTGAGTAAATGTATCATTTACATGCCATCTTTGGTTGGAAAGCGAAGCAAATTAAAAAAATATTAAATAAATGATGTAATTTAACTTTTTAACTTGCCATTATTTCAGTTTAGAGATGTTTTTTTACACTTTTTTTTAAATTCATATACGAAGTAGAAATAAAATAATCTATACTATTAATATTATAAATGCAAAATTTTATATGGACGGATTTTTGTTACTCAATCACGCCAGAACGGCACAACGGATATGTATGAAATTTTGCACAGAGATAGATTATAGACTGGAATAACACAAAGGCTACTTTTTATCCCGAAAAATGAAACAGTCCGCGCGGGAATCAAACAACCTTCACGAAGTCGCGGACTACATCTAGTCATGCAGTTGGACATCAAATAGACGTCATAAATCTCGGACGTCGTCGCGCGCCGCGTCCGTCACTAGTCACGACTCATTGCATCACACTTGTTTACTTTACGTCGCGAGCTAACTTACGCGGAACGCGGATCATTTCCGTCTCTATCTGTCACCGTAAGATTGTGAAAACCGTTAGATTGTATTGATCTGTCTAGCTATATTGTAAACTGTCGACAGATTGTGAACCGATTAGAACAGTGTAACGATCGCAATTACCTCTGATTGGATAACACTCTTCCACTATTGGACAAAATCCATTGATAGTAAGAATACCATACATTCAGCCAATCACAACAATTGATACTGTAACAATGATTGATGCAGAAGATACGCGGTCGCCCTGCAGATCAATGTTCTGAGTGTCAATTTTTGAAATATTCATTGTATTTACGTTTTCTTGTCTCTTTCTTGTAGGTTAGGTTAGGGTTCGACATAAATGATCATCTATTGTAGTGAATATTTGCATTACGTTATATCGGGTTAATATACCTAACAGATTACAATCTACCGAAAAATAATGCGTTAAATTGTAATTTTTCGACAGTTTACAATTTCGCTAGATATATTACAATCTAACGGTTTTTACAATCTTACGGTGACATATCCACAATTCCACACCTTATTATACTCGCATCTGCAGTCTTATTACCATCGACCATACATTAGGTTATATGGTCGATGCTTATTACTGATAATATGTATAAACTAGCTGATGCCCGCGACTTAATCTGCGTGGATTGAGGATTTTTTGGTTCCCGCGGGAACTCTTTAATTTTCCACTCCATCCGCGTGTTTTTTTTAAATTCCCGCTGTAACTCGTTAATTTTCCGGGATAAAAAGCATCCTATGTCACTCCAGGTTCTCAACTATACCCATGCAACAAATCACGTCAATTTGTTTACTCTCTTGTGACGTGACTGAAGGACAAACCAACAAACAATCACACTTTCTCATTTATAATATTAGTATGATGTGAAAGTTTGGATGTTTGTTACTCCTTCAAGCCAGAATGACTGAACCCATTTGGCTGAAATTTGGAATAACACAAGCTATACTAAAATTAAAAAGATCCCATAGAAGTAACTATAACCGAATTCTGAAATTATAAATTCCCAAATTGACCCTGCAGGGGATAGAACCCGGGATCTCCCACGTTAAGACAGTGCTCAACACTGCTCAGGGAGGCCGCCAAAACCTAACCTTTCCGTGTCGAGCGAAACTGTCATAAGTAAATTATATGACATGTGCCGCTTCACTGCCAATTATATATCTTTCTCCGTGGGCAGTAAAACAGCTAAATATAATAACTGGCCAAGTTCGTGTCACAGCACACATTTCGTTGGGTTCCGTAAGCCGTATGCTTATAACTTTGGTGGTCATTATTTCTCAAATGATAATTTATTTCCAAAGGCTCTTTAATTATTATATCATCGAATAAATAAATTAAATAGAATAAAAAAATACTAAACTCGCCGGCATATTTAGCGGAACATAAAAAAAGGTCCATAATAAAAAAAATATGGTTTTATTTTAAAATCTACTTCACTTCTTTTGTTATTTAAAGTTTCAGTTGTTTTACTTAAAATGAGATCACATTAAGAACAGATTTTGCGAGTAAAGGCTATTTGTGAAAAATTGTATATTTTTGAACTTTTCATGTAACCGGGAAAAGTGAAATTTAATATTAAAATAACAATTAATTAAATTAGAAAAATGGTCATTAATATCGCGTATTTCCTCCACGTGCTCTTATTAAAGTTTCTACCCGTCTAGGCATACTGAGAATGATGATATCAGTATCATATAAGGTTGCTGGCGGGTTTATACGTCATTTAATTTAAAAAGAAATATTTTCAAATTAAGAAAACAACTGAACATCACATGTTATGCAATTGTTTTAATTTTATTCAAATACACCTTATCTGGAGCGAACTTCGAGTAATTCTTCCTTCTGAGTTTGATTTAAAATTTCATTGAAATACTGTTTTTTGTTAGTTTTTTTTAATCGCGTATCTTTCTGGAGTTGTTGACTGAATTATGCCTGACTTAGCCCCAACGGAGATTGCCAGGGCACTCGAAATGCGAAGAAATGGTCAAACCTACAGAGTGATATCCAGAGATCTTCGTCCACCAGTTTCAACGATCCATCGCAGTATCCAACGGTTCAGGGAGACCGGTACTTATGTGAGAAGAGCAGGACAAGACAGAAAAAGACGCACTTCGAGTAGGGATGATCGTTTCATTCGGCTTCGTGTACGTAGGAACCCCCGTTTGACGGCCGTCCAAGCCCGACATGAGTTAGAAACAGTGCGGGGTGTAACCGTAAGTGAGCGTACGGTACGAAGAAGGCTCGAAGAAGCTGGTTTGGGTTCATTTGTGCCCGCCAAGGCTCCAAGGCTCGAGGTAAATCATCGTAGAAACAGGTTAACTTTTGCTCAGGAACATCGACTTTGGAACGCGGACCAATGGAGTAAGGTATTGTTTAGTGATGAGAGCAGAATTCTCTTAAATCAAATTGACGGCAGGCAAAAAATATACAGACGGAAAGGAGAACGATACATTCAGACAAATTTTGAAACTACAGTCGCATACGGTGGTGGATCAATAATGGTTTGGGCGGGCATTTGTTTGGGAGTTCGCACAGACTTGGTAGTGATTGACAGAGGGAGTCAGACTGCAGACCGCTATATCAGAGAGGTTTTACAAGAAAATGTCGTACCGTTTGCCCCATATATCGGTGAAGATTTTGTTTTTATGCAGGATAATGCTCGGCCGCATACCGCTCGGGTAACTCAAGCTTATCTTAATGATATGAATATCACTGTTATGGAGTGGCCGACGAGATCACCGGATATGAACCCAATAGAGCACGTTTGGGACTTGCTGAAAAGAAAAGTTAAGTCCAGAATTCCAGCTCCTGCCAACGTGGGAGAACTGCGAATCGCCGTAGTTGAGGAATGGCGGAGACTATCCCAGGAGACCATCGATAACATCATTCTCAGTATGCCTAGACGGGTAGAAACTTTAATAAGAGCTCGTGGAGGAAATACGCGATATTAATCACCATTTTTCTAATTTAATTAATAGTTATTTTAATATTAAATTTCACTTTTCCCGGTTACATGAAAAGTTCAAAAATGTAAAATTTTTCACAAATAGCCTTTACTCGCAAAATCTGTTCTTAATGTGATCTCATTTTAAGTAAAACAACTGAAACTTTAAATAACAAAAGAAGTGTAGTAAGTAGATTTTAAAATAAAACTATATTTTTTTAATTATGGACCTTTTTTTATGTTCCGCTAAATATGCCGGCGAGTTTATTATAAAATATTATCTACTTTTTCAAACTTCTACGAGGTATCGAAGAGGTAAACTATTATTTTATAATTCTTGATTTTCGTATTCAGACGTAAAAAAACATTCAGCGTTACAACATACAAAGCGTTAAAAATAAACTAGGTATTATAGCTATTAATATTTTTGGCACTTTAATTAAATAATATCAAATATCAAATAAATATTATAAATGCGAAAGTTTGGATGTATGGATGAATGTTTGTTACTCAATCACGCCCGAGCGGCTGAACGGATCTGGATGAAATTTGGCACAGAGATAGATTATAGTCTGGAATAACACATAGGCTATTCCCGGAAAACTAAGGAGTTCCCGCAGGAACTAAAACCCTCAATCCAAGCGGACGTAGTCGCGGGCATCAGCTAGTAATAAATAAAAATACAAAAAAAAACCTACAGTTTCCGAATAACAAAAGTAAAAATATCTAAAAAAACAATACGTTTATTGTTTAAATCTTGAGCATCCGCTTTCCTCTTTTAGGCACTACCTACTCCATTTTGAAGTTCCAGTTTATCCATGTCATTAGGCATTAGGCATGTAGGATTACCTACATTAATACCATTTAAGTACCTCTGTCACTATATTGCGAAAAGGAAATGTTTATTTTGTTAATAATTATTTTTATTTGTTGACAAGCCTCAATGAAACGTGTAATTGATCGAACAATGCACAGAGTACATTAAATATACTGGTATAGAGTTGCTACTCGACTTTCCATGTACAGCGACATCTATCGGGAAGTTGTCCAACTAAAATATGTATATATATATATATATATATATAACCATAGCACAATGCTAAAGTACTATATATTACAAAGTGTATTGTATAATAATTTATATTAATTATTACAAGATCACCTAATTCTGCAACTATAGAATTAAGTGACCTTGTAATAATTAAGATAAATTATTATACGATAAACACAAGCTGTAAAGATGTTCAGATGTTAGTAAATGAAACGAATGTTGATTATTTTCTCTTATATTCTCAATTACAAAAATATACATAAAGTATAACAATTATTCCACAGTTTCATGTTTTACACATCGTACACACTTAATACACACTCTATTAATATAGTTTCACATTGTAACGAATTTATCAAAAAAATAATAATTTTGTCCACCCGGCATCCGGCATGCCAGAAAACGTCAATGTCAATGTCGAATTTCAAACTTTAAAATGGTGGCTGTCCACGTTTGGAAATTAAAACACAAATGTTTCATTAAACTTCTAACTCATTCCACTAAACTTAATTTATAACAGATAAATTATCTAAGATAACTCATATTCTGCTCAAAAAAAAATGTTTTATATATTATTAGCTGTGTGTTTATATAAATGGCAAAATCATTAATTTATCTAAAACATAAGCTTCTGAACGAACACTTAGTTCAGCGCCATCACAGACCCTGATCACAGACTTTTAAGTATACATACTTTCAGTATAAGATAAGCGCCATGAGCGCCATCTTTTAGGGAGTTGTGGAACTAACATCCCCATACAACAGAAAAATGTTCTAACTGCAAAGGCCCTGGAACAATGCATTAATAAAAAACTACAGCGTTTAAAGGAACACCCTATGACATTACATCAGCCTGCCATCTGTGATCGAATAGTTGAAAATGGCAAACGAACTCGTATGATACTCAAGCTTCCTTGTTTTACTACGGAAGCCTAAAACGGTTCTAAAGTCTAAACTCATCATAATTAGACAGGCTCCAATGCCAAAACACTTGTTATTGCGACCGCGCTGTTATGAATTGCATTCAAAACTGGATTCTTGGATGCAAAGCTGTGTTTATTTTAGAGCCAATGTAATTCATGAGAACTATTTATGGGACAGATAGATATTGTTGTTTTAGAGGGGATATAAATAAATTGTTTACCAAAAGTATACCTTTTTATAATCAACTCCCATAATTGAGATGTCCCTCAACACGTCCAAGTTTTGTAAAACGTAAACAAATTGAATAATCCTGTTACACAGTAGAGGATTATTTGAATGAATAAAAAGCATGGGTATGAATTGTTCCAGCGAATTATAAATCTAATTAATTTACGATATTTGTGAGATGGTGATAATAAAAGAAAACCTGGCTGAGTTTGTTGTGGGCTCTTCTCAAACCAGGGCGCGTTTGGAACCCTCGTAGCTTTAGTTTTGAAATACCGTGGTTAATTATCACCCTGGTCTTATAATTTGTAAACGTGACGTTCAGAGGGTATAGGTACCAATACTTGTGTACTTGTGTAGGTACCAATTTTGAATAAAATATATACTTTGAGTTTCAGAATTTGAGTTTGTTTGGTTTACCAAAGGCGAATTTATATTTTAAAAAAATAGCAATGCTCACATAATTTAGTACACATTGAAAACAGCGGTTTGACTTCAATGCATGAGAAACAATACACTCCAACAAACCCATCTGACCCGTGTTATAAACTGTTTCTTAACTTTCTTCTTAACTATCACTATTTAAAATAAATTTTTTGTTACATTAATGTCCTCCCGACCGAATTACGGCCACGGCGGCCTATCTCCAGAGAGATTAGCCATTTGCGTGAGATATGCTATAGTGCACAAGTGTGTGCGCATACATAAGTGCACTCTCTGTTCCTTTACTCTCATAGCCTGAAGGGACGGGAAATCCGACACGATCGGAGATAGATCAGGCGCAGGACCGACGATAAAGGATTGATTGATTGATTGATTGATGGCTTTACGTGCTCTCTGTGACCTGAGGGTGAAACACCGCCAACTTCCTTTGGGTTAGTCTAAAATATAACCTAAAGTTAAAGTCTAAATATAAGTACACTCCAACACTCCGTGAAACACACATGACTCACGCATGTGTATTACTATATCGTATACCATATTTATATAGTTGTGCAGTGAATAAACCCTTTGTCGTGATATCCGGAGTTTCATTCAGGGCAAACCTACCAATAACCCTAAATCTTAATTGTGGCCCGACTCGGAATTCGAACCCGGAATCTCGTCAGCCGCAGTCGAACATGGTAACCACCTCCTTTTTGACGACCTCCGTGGCGCAGTGTGTAGCGCTGTTGTCTTAACTTGCGGAGGTCCCGGGTTCGATCCCCGGCAGGATCAATATGCGAATTTACAATTTCTCTATTTTCCCTGGTCTGGCCTGGTGGGAGGCTTCGGCCGTGGCTAGTTACAACCCTACCGGCAAAGACGTGCCGCCAAGCGATTACGCGTTCCGGTACGATGCCGTGCAGAAACCAAATAGGGGTATGGGTTTAATATAACTGCCATGCCCCTAACACGTTAGCCCGCTACCATCTTAGACTGCATCATCACTTACCATCAGGTGAGATCGCAATCAAGGGGTAACTTGTAGAGGATTAAAAAAAAAACACTAGACCAACGAGGCAGTTGTAACATTACAGAGAGTCAGAGTGGCTATTCGGAACCCCGGCGGGCAGGCGACAGTTACAGGACTCTGCCCGCTTCGGCCGACTGGTGGTAGCGGTACTGCGGCGAGGGCACGAGTTCCAAACCCTGGACGCGGTCAAGGACGAGTTGGCTCATTCTGCTAAGATGCTGGCACCCAATGGGTTCAGTGGACAGGTGGGTGCGACGGTACTAATGATCTAGGTTTTTTAGCTGTTGGGACAAATGTGCAACATTCCTCCAAGCAGTAATTTTTTTTAAAATCTCTGTTTTGTGACGGGGCTTTATCAATTCGTGATTATGTCGCCCCCCGTAAAAAAATCGCTTTTAATGCAGAGTTAAACTTAATATAAACTAAAACCATCTCCTCCAAGAGAAAAAAAAACATCTATAAATAATAACTTCTTCTTAATAATATAGCTAAACTAGACTAAATCTAAGCTAGATATAGAATATAGAATCAAATATTATAATATACAATTATGAGATTTCAAATAATAATGTGCACAGCATCCTTGCTTGCTCCGATAAGGAGGAAGCCAAGATGCTGTTACACAACCCTCATTCCAAATGTCGAGGAAATACATGTCGACGCTGAGCGGCGTTGGACGACGAGTAAAAGATGAACTGGAGAGGTAAAAAATCGATAAAGCCTAACCTGACAGCCTCCTTCCTGAAGACATGCTGATTGCGATACCAGTATGGCTAGCATGCGCACAATCAGTAAAATTATATCTACCCGTTATCTCTATTTCTCTACCGAAGCTAACATGGTTACTTTTCTCGTTACGTCAAAAGTAGAGATAAAAGTAATATTTCTTATCTGTAATATTTTTCTCTCTAAACCTTTACATGTCAACTATTTTTTTCTAGTAATATACCGCGTTTTGTGCATGTTAGGGCAAATGAAAAATTTGCCGGCAATGACAACATCTCTCTCTCTCGTCGCGAGATAATCTCGTTGTGCGCATGCTAAGCACACAGGACGTACGGCCGGTGATGGGAGGAGGTTTTAGTCCGTAGGGCACTATTTCGGTGCATTCGGACATGCCACCAACTGGCTGGCATCCTATGAGGATTTCCTCCTCCCCAAGGAAAAAAAAAGTTTTGAGCTGTGTAAGATGGTGCTATATGAAAAATGAATGAATTAATTCCATATTGTACTCTTTGTGTGGAGTGCTGTTCTTTGTGGTGATAGAATGATAGGTATTATATGTTTTAGTGGACTGTATTTGCTGATGATGATAAATGATACAAATTGATATTGATTAGGAGTACCATCCGCGCGGGCGATCGAACCATACTGATTTTACCGCACTGTTCTCCTTAACGTAAGGCATTTGCGTAAAGTGCTGACTGCACGGTGTTCGGTTACACGCAGTGTCCCGAACACTTTGCGTCGTATTCCTCATTGCTGAGGGTGACCCCTTTCCACCACTACAGCCCATTAACGTCCCACTGCTGGGCACAGGCCTCCACTCTCATGAGAGAGAGGGAGTTAGAACTTAGACCCACCACGCTGCTCCAATGCGGGTTGGCGGGCTTTAACCACTATTATCATGTTAGTAATAATAACCGGGACCGACTCCTAACTCCAGACTAGAACTGAGAATTTCTAGTCAGAAAAACCCAATACTTGCTATGGCCCGACCCAGGACTCGAACCCGGGACCTCGTCGTCGGCCGCAGTCGAACATGCCAACAAAACCCCTCCCCCCCCTTTCCGCTACATAATGGTAGGCGTTTTCTTGGGATAATAATGTGGGTTACCAGGTCCTTCCGCATACGACTCATCTGAGTACTATTTCAACTCTTAACGATTATTATTAGATGTTAGTGATAATAACCGGGACCTACGGCTTAACGTTTTCTCCGAGGCACGGAGGAATCGAAAAGGCCAAATTCGGACTACCAATATTCTTTTTTGTACACCAAAACATAAATAATCACAAACAATAAAACTAAAATTCTTTTCAGATACCGTTCCTATCAATAGGAAGCGACGTGGGTCGGCGCGTCAAAGTCTATGAAGGCTCCAGCAAAGTATCGGGGGACTTTGTAGTGGAAGACGTGGACGTAGAGGGCGCCACACACCGCCGCCTCGTGTTCCTGGACAACCAGTTCCTGGTGCAGTCTGAGGCTATACTGAAGACAGGTAACCATACTGACAATAGTGCGGCAAAGTATATGAAGGCTACTGCAAAGTGTCGGGGACTATGGGTAGAAGTCGTGGATGTAGAGGGCGCCACACACAGTCGCCTCGTGTTCCTGGACAACCAGTTCCTGGTGCAGTCTGAATCTATACTGAAGACAGGTAACTATACTGACTACAGTGCGGCAAAGTATATGAAGGCTCCAGCAATGTGTCGGGGGACTTCGTGGTGGAAGATGTGGACGTAGAGGGCGCCACACACCTCATATTAAATGTCTCGTATCCATTACAATATAGTCCCACAAACTCATCTGACCCGGTGACAGGGTCGCTAGTATATATGAAAAATAAAACAAAACAAAATCTAAACATGCATCAATTTTGGCCTCGTGGCCAAAATTTGAACTAATTTATCCTTAAAAAAAGTTACTCGTAAATATCAGCCACTGCGTTAACAAACTTTGTAATAATAAAAAGCTGTTCAAAAATACCGTGAAAATATTTTTTTAGTAAAACTTCCTTTACGCACCCTTGACTTGGGGAGTAAGCTGGTGAATGCGTGACGAGAGAGTTACGAAAAGTGTGATCGGGCGAGGTGAACGGAAGTTTAGAGGAAGATATAAGTTAGTGAAGATAGAAAGTGAGAGAGTTACGTTACATATATTACTGTAGGAGCAAGAGAGAGAGATGCGAGCAAACATTTTCTTTCTTTCTGTCTCTCATAGCTAGTTACTAAGTTCTTCAGTCGTGTGGTCTAAATCGCACTCGTTTTTAGGGTTCCGTACCTAAAAAGGAAAAAACGGAACCCAAAGATCACTTTGTTGTCCGTCCGTCTGTCTGTCAAGACCCTTTTTCTCAGGAACGTATAGAGGTATCAAGCTGAAATTCATATCAAATACTCATGTCTACTGTCCCTTGGAGCTGTGAAAAAATCAAACTTCTAAGCCAACGCAGTCAAAAGTTACAGACGTTTATGCTGCAAATTTTCGACACTCGCAAGGGAATCAAACCCGTGAACTCAGAATCTTGAAATTTGGTACGCAGCAAGGTCATATAGCACAGATAAAGGAAAAATTGTGAAAAGTATACATTTTTAGTTGCATCATATAATAAAAATATTTTTAATAATTTTAAACTTACCACAGGTTTCTACGGAACCCTCGGTACGCGAGTTCGACTCGCACTTGGCCGGTTTTAAATTATTAAAAAAACATTGTTGCAGTGAAAAGGAAGAGCAAGTCGAAGCTCGTGGTGGACTTCGGCAACATATCACTGTACCACTCGTTCATGTGCGTGGGCGTCCAGTTGTCCAGCAGTGGGCGAGTGGCCGTTCTGGGGCTGGGCGGCGGCGGCCTTTGTATGTTCCTCAAGAGGTGCTACGAGGACCTGGAGGTGAATAACACACTGGCACACACACGAACACACACACACACACACACACACACACACACACACACACACACACACACACACACACACACACACACACACGTACTTTTACTTATAAAAATATATATCTATTTTTTTTTAAAGTTCTACCTACATGTGCACTACTTATCGACTCTGTTAAAATATTTTTCATATTATGGACCTACTGCACACAGGAACCAATCCACACACATGCTAAAAATGAGATAAGTAGAAAGCTTTTAAAATGCACCTTCTACCACCTTCTTCTACTGTCTTCACCACAGCGCCTATACAGATTTCGCACGAATACTATTCCATTTTCAGAATAATAAACTTTGCAAGCACAAATCCGATTGGTTTTTTATTTACTTCACTTACTTATTCCGAGTTTTTGCTGTTTTTTGTAGATTCAGTCGACGCGAATAAAAAATTTTTTTAAAAAAATTATATATCATAAAGTATTAACAACAGTTAATACCCTACTAAAGTTACGATCTAGCCTATGAGTAAATAAAGCTAACGAGTAACATTATTTTAACCTAAGCTTATACTATAAAATTATATCTAAGAATTGGTCCATTGACTTATCTTAGTTTACGCTATATTATATTGTGTTATTGTGTTCTTTGTATTGCACTTAGCACTACACTTTCACTTCACTACACTAACTCGAAGGGCTTAGTCCTTTAATAAAAGATATTTGATTTAGTTTTTTTTTTCTTCAAGGTAACAGCGGTGGATCTGGACCCCGCGATGCTCGAGGTCGCGAAGAATCACTTCGAATGCGAGCTCGACGAGCGGCTCGCCGTGCAAATCAAAGATGGCGTTGACTTCCTACGGGACGAGGCCAACGCTGGTACAGTACTAGTTTATGACGACCTCCGTGGCGCAGTGTGTAGCACTGCTGTCTTAACGTGCGGAGGTCCCGCGTTCGATCCCCGGCAGGGTTTGGAAATTTATAATTTCTGAATTGTAGGACAACTTGTGTCACTTAAGAGTACTTATTTACTTTAGTACTTTACAGCATTACGCTGAAACTACTGGGCGCATTTGAATGCAACTTGACCAAGTTATAGCTACCACTCCCAACGACCTCAATTTAAATAGACGGGCCCTGTAAAACAAGGAACGTGGACTTATTTTACTAACGCCATCTAGTCTGAAAAGCGGGACAGCGCTATGGCGGGGACAAGGACAGGCTTACGCAGGTGAGGGGCATGCGCCACAAGTCGGACGCCCGACTTTTTTCTATTGGCCAACTTATAGTCAACACTCCCAATTTAAATAGACGGGGCCCTGTAATAACAAGGAATGTGGACTTTACTAACGCCATCTAGTCTGAAAAGCGGGACAGCGCTATGGCGGGGACAAGGACAGGCTTACACAGGTATGCGCCACAAGTCGGACGCCCAACTTTTTTCTATGAAAGGGCCCATCCTTCAAAGCGTAGTGGATGACAGCTTTAGTTTGTAAGTTTATTAATTATATTAACTAACATAGAATAAGTCATACTAGCAGTGGCGAAACCTCTATAAATGTTAAAAAGCCTGGCTTGCCCAAAACAAAAACCCAAACTCAATATTAACTCAGTAATTAATCGATCCCTTTAAATTACGTGTTTAAATTTCACCCGTTCTACAATCCGTCATTTCAATTACTGCTAAGCCGACCGGTGGGCGCCGAGCGCTTGCGAACGTTTTACGAACGACCTAGTTAAGTGAGTGGAGGGGCTGTGGCTTTTGATTTTCTTATTCATGTCCATATATATTATCTGTACCATCCGTTATAAATTCCTTTTGATAGTATAGCGCTGTCTATTGCTGATAATATATGCTTGGATTAATAATACGTCTGATTTAAGAAGTCCAACGCTGCCTCTAGGGGAATCGTGATACGGACTATCCGGACCTTCATAATTTAGTCGATGTACTTCGTAGTGTTTAATGAAAAAATATTAATCGTGAATTAATAGTTAATTTTGTACAAAATGAGTTCAGATTTAATTTATATTGTTCCTTGTGACTATTTGAAGTGTGTGCAAATTTTAATTGGCGAAAATAAAGTAAAATGTTACTTTTGAACAGAAAAATAATTCTTGTAAATTCACCAAAATCTACTTCAGACCTGTGTATTGCACAAACTTGTTAGAGTCGAAAAAGGTAATTTAAAGCAGATCCGCGTATAAAACTAAATGGATTTTTGGGTGTTCTCATACTAATAAGCTAATTGTTAGTATTGCATACTTTTTTATTCGTACAGTAAGTCAATGTAGAGTCGTATTCCAAGCTTCTTTTCGTTAGAAATGATGATATAAATAATTTAACTGGTGTTATACAAATGCATCAAATTTCCCAAAAACTTATGATTTTCGTTATTTCTTCTTGTAATTTCGAAAAACAACGCATAGAAACTTCTTTGTCCTGCCAATTATTGAAAAATGAAATATGAAATCATATAATTCGCACGTACCTAGATCACAATGGTAGTGTACCATTGCTAACACATCTTAATTTCGTCTAGTAGTAGGACTTATGCCTTCTGTGTGCTTTGTTGAGCTCGCCAAGACTACATAAGTAAAAGTAGACGGAGGAATACGTTGGGCAGCGGCTAGCTTGCCTACGTTTGAACCCTACGGCAGGCCACTGCATACTAGTATACACATATTGTCTACTAGCTAATGCCCGCGACTTCGTCCGCGTGGGTTGAGGTTCTTCGGTTCCTGTGGTAACTCTTTAATTTTCCAGGATAACAAGTAGCCTATGTCTTATTCTAGACTATAATATATCTCTGTGCCAAATTTAATCCAGATCCGTTCAGCCGATTGAGTAACAAACATCCATCCATACATCCATCCATCCAAACTTTCGCATTTATAATATTAGTATGGATTATTATTATTATTGTTTTATATTATTATTTATGTTACATAATAGTTACTGACATGGGATAAGTCTTTTACTGACCATTACAGACCTCTGTTGTCTAAAGAGCAACTGCTGAGTTGAGAGACATAAGAGACGCCTTATCCCCTACATGTTTAAAATAAATTGAATTGAATTGAATAATATTCATTCATTCATTAATTCTCTTCGGTGTGCAGGACGTGTGTGTAACACAAGAGACACCTGTATGTCCTACAAAAAATAAAATAAATTGAACTGAATTGAATAATAAACGATTTATTCGTTCATTCATTCATACTCTTCTGTGTGTAGGACGTGTGTCTAACACAAGAGACACCTGTATGTCCTACATGTTTAAAATAAATTGAATTGAATTGAATTGAATAATAAACTATTCATTCATTCATTCATTCAAATGTCTTCGGTGTGCAGGTCGTGTGTATGGCGCGGTTCTATTCGATATGGACAGCAAAGACCGCACGTTAGGGCTCTCGTGTCCGCCGCGACAGTTCCTCACCGATGAGGTGTTGCAACAAGTCAGCCAGATACTGACCAATGACGGTGAGCTATCCATTGTTACATTGGGTATGTTCCGATATACACTGCGAGCACTATTCAGCGCTCTTACTGGGGAGAAATTCGTTAGGGACTGACAGTATACTGCCGCAGTATCCTAGGGAAATATATGACGTCGTAAATCGTTGCCATTTTTATGCTGTGAGCACTGGCGTTTTCGAGGTAAGGTGCTCTCAGTGCTGACTGCGTTCCGTTTTAAATAGTAACCGGTATAGCTAACTATAAAGGAGCGGTTTTGCAGTATACTAAATTGACGTCACACCTTACAGTGCTCGCAGTGTATATCGGAACATACCCGAAAATTCATAATTAATTCCAGGCAACCAACAAAAAAATGCAATACTCTATAGACGCATATCTTTTCTTACAATTCCCGCTACTTCGTCCGCGTGGTTTAAGATTTCCCTGAACTGCTTAATTTTCCGGGATAAAATGTAGCCTATGTCACTATCCAGGTGCTTAACTATACTCATGCCTAAAATCACGTCGATCCGTTGCTCCATTGCGGCGTGATTAAAGGACAAACCAATAAACCAACAAACAAACTCACTTTCGCCTTTGTAATCGCCTTAGTATGATTTACCATAGTTTCGAACTTATAATAAGTTTAAAAAAAACTCTGTACCCAATCAGTGTTATTCCTTTTTTTATGTAAATGTAAGTTATAAAATCGAGGGTACTTTGACAAAAAATCTAAAATACTGAACCAATTTGGACGATACTTCAACTTAACCATACAACTTAACCAAATGAATACTCACACTATGTACTTACTCTTTCCAGGCCAATTCATCCTCAATCTAGTCTGCAGAGACACGGATTTACAGGAAACCATAATGTTGACCCTAAAGAAGCATTTCAAGCATATAGTGACCGTCAAACTGTATGAAGAGGTGAACGAAATAGTGTTTGCGACCAACTCCCATAGACCATACTCTATGGAAAGCTTGGAGGAAGCGACGAAAGCTATCAACACTATGGCAAGAGATAAGAATTTAGTGAGAGTGAAGTGCGTGGACTTGAAGGACTTTTTGCAATCGGTTACTATTGTTTCGTAGTGTTAATAAATAACCAAATTATTGTGGGTAGAATGTTATCTAAAAAAGTGGTAATAGTTGCAAAATTTGTTATATTCTACTAGACTATAACAGCATTAAACTAGCAAATTCGTAACATGCGCTGTAATGCGTTCGTTGATAGTAATCAGAAACCTTTACGCAAGTGTCAACAACAACTGTTCAATATTTCAACTCATTAGAATGGCCGATGCATGAACAGACAAACATTCAAGCAATTATTGATTGCTGACTGTCAAACGATATGAAGAAGTGAACGAAATTGTGTTCACAGCCAACTCCCATAGACAATACTGTATGGAAAGCTTGGAGGAAGCGACTAAAGCTATCAACACTATGGCGAGAGATAAGAATTTAGTGAGAGTGAAGTGCGTGGACTTGAAGGACTTTTTGCAATCCTATTGTTTATAAATAGTGTTGTGTTAAACAATATCTTAAATTTTTGGTAGATCTACAAAAATTGTTGTAGTGGTAAATATTGTAATAAAGTCCCACAAACTTATCTGAGCAGGTGACAGCGTCAACATTAATAAATATTTAAAAAAATTACTTGGATTCTATCTCATTCTCTCGCAGACCAAATCATATTATGAATATGTTTGTCTCTTTTTGGTGTCGCTTTCTCGTTTCATCGAATTTTCAAATCACAACAATTCTAAAGAAGCTTTACTTCAAAACTTAAAAAGTCTGCCAATCCGCACTAGGACAGAGTGGTGGACTATGGCCTAAACCATTTAAAATCTGAGAGGATACCAGTAACGGTGGTATGGGATCACCATGATAACGATATTATGTACATGCTATATAGTCAAACCAACTTATCTGGTCCGGGGGCAAAAAAAGGAACTTAAATTTTTTGAATGTGTAGTATTTGTTTTTATTTTATTTTTAATAGATAACAGCGACGCGCTGTCACCGGGTCAGATAGGTTTGAGGGACTAACTTCTTGTCCTAGGTGAGCGATGAAAGCGACGCGACGCGATACGACTGCATAGCAAATGACAAACTTATCTGCTATTTGATCCTGTCGTGTCGCGACGTATATTTGCGTTGTCGCGTTTTTCGCTCACGTAGTACAGGGTCTAACGTTTGACACCCGTTGCATATGCAATGCGGACGGATTGCAAAGTAACTATGCCGTCAATGGTACTATGCCAAGCAACCTTCACGCAAGTGCCAGCAGCAACTGTATAAAATTTTCATCATTAGATGAAATATATTAATTGATGTATTAAGTGTATTTAAAATAGGATAATATTAAGATTGTAATTTATGAAAATTAAAAGGATTATTACTAAATGAAATAACAAAATAAATAAAATTATGCATTTAATGCCATTTCTTTGTTTCCCTGGACTAGCGTCCACTGTATCGTACTGGCGTTCTAGCGAAATAAAAAAACGTCAAGCGCGAGCCGCGCTCCCATTCGAAGGATTCCGTAGCCGCATTCATACAATAAAATTTACATGATAGGTACTTGTGCATACAGTTTATGAAAATGTATTTCTCAGGAAAATTGAAATCTAAAATCTTAAGTAAGTCATCTTTGTACTTTTATAATGAATCATAATATCACTCACGGAGACAGTCATTTGCTAATAATATATTTTTGTTCATGATTAATAGAAAAATCTTTACAAACATTGTCTAGACATACAGTGTAGTAGAAAATATAGAGAATCAAGTGTTGAAAAGAAATAGTATTTAACATTGGACATTGGTGTTGGATAATAAGTATTAAAAAAAAGTAGTAATCTACATGAGTTCTGATTCATTTGTGATAATTGAACAAAAAATACCAATCGATTATATTTCTAATTGGGAACAAACTACATAAACAGTATTTATTTTAAAATTGCAGTTTTATATGACACCCCTTGATGGCCCTAAAATAAAGTCTATAATTTTAAAACAAGAGCATCAACTATTAAAATAATACTGCTTTATGGTAGTAAGCCCCTACTCATAAAGAGAAAATATCTTTGTATTAATGAAAAAAGAAGTTTTAATGAAGATAAATCTTGAGAAGCAGTCACATCGCAACGTAAATTTAAACTTACATTAGTACACACTAGGAACTTTGTTGCAGTGCCAGAAGGCTGTTGTAATATCAGAACTCATGAAAACTGTCCAATATTTGAGATGTGCCAAAGTATAACGGGTTCTAAGCATTTGGCTACGGATCCCTAAAAAACTAAATAGCATTAGGCATCCTAATTTATCACAATTTGTATATCTATAGACCACTATAGACAATTACTAACAACAACATAGTATTATACATTATACAATAATTTAAATATATTTAGACATGATTTCGATACACATACAATAGTTACATAATTCATTAATTAATAATTAATTAAGCACATTGACATTTATATAAAACACAAATAGTCAAGGGCCCTTAGGCTAGGGTCAGATGTAGAAGAATGCCGCGAGCGGAAAATTCGCGCGAGGTTTTCTTAGACGTCTTATCCGCGCCAATATGGCGCTTTTCTCACATTTTTTAAAATTTTATGGTAAGTTAGCCTATAGCCACATCGATATATATGTAGGTACTAGATGGGCGCTTTCATAGAAAAAAATTGGGCGTCCAACCTTTAGAGCACGCTCCTAACCTGTATAGCCCTGTCCTTGTCCCCACCATAGCGCTGTCCCGCTTTGCAGACTAGATGGCATTAGCAAAATAGGTCCACATTCTTTGTTTGACAGGGCCCGTCTATGTAAATTGAGGTCGTTGTATAGCCATGATTTTACGTGGTGGTTAGTGATGAAGCAGGCTAAAATGGTAGCGGGCTAACTTGAAAAGGGTAGTTTTCAATAAACTCATACACCCCTTATCTGTTCCTTTTTCTACATGGATTCGTAATTATAAGTTAAATCGCTCGGCAGTACAGCTTTGCCGATAAGGTAACTAGCCGAGCTAGCCAAAGCTTCCCACGAGATTAGACCAGAGACAATTAAGAAATCCTAATTCCTAAATAGCCCTAACCAGAATCGAACCCGGGATTTTTCTACTCAAAAGAGCACAGCGCTTACCACCGCGCCAAGGATGTCGCCAAATACGACACATTGGAGCGTATTTCCGCGCGCGAAATTCCGCTTAATTTAGTCCTAGCCTTAAACTCTTCGCCCATCAAGTCATAATTACGTTCTTGATGAATTTAAGAAATTCACTACTTGCACTTGTAGTGAAGAACTACTTCGTGATGTCTGTTTGACAGGTTTTTTATGGAGTGTCAATTTTGACATAAGACGCGCGTAGTTTAAATTTCATGTTCATAAATATTAAAACAATCCTTAAAATTTAATGCGTCTTTAAATTAAAACCTGCTTCATATGTTTTCTGTATTTGTAAATGTAAGACAGCATTACTGAAAATTTATAGTGCATTTAAATGTTGTGAAGTGTTTCAGTATTTGTACGCAGGGCCAAGTTCCTAAAAAACTTTCCTCAGCATATTTTTAAAACTTTTCTTTTTTTTGCCACCACTTTCACTTTCTGGGAGTCCGTTTTGGGAAATATCTGTGGATTCTGACCATAAACTTCCCGTGGGAGATTCTGAGGCAGCCTTTTTACTCAGCTTCCCATTAAAAATTGGCTCCAAAGTCCTCACTACTGGACTCGGGTTACTCCTGCTGCTTTGACGGTTAAATGTTCTAAGAAAAGCTGGCGACGATAACCGTCTCGTTTTCATGGTCTTTGTCTTCAAATTATTGAAGAATGACCCATTTGTTTTTGGTAACTCTTTTGCTTTATTCTCGGTAAATTCTTTTGGCTCCGACACTGGGGCGAAAAATTCTGCCTCATCTAAAGGTATTGGGTTTTCTTGCAACTCTCTCATACAATCTTGAACTGCATTTTGTTTGACTTCAGAGTCGATATTCCTGTGAATCATCATGGAAGGTTTTCTTCTTCTATTCTTTTTGGCAACTTGCCACTCTCCAGCATCTAGATCTTTTTCAATTTCATCTGAATGCCTTACAATTTGGAAAGCTTCCTCACTTGGTCTTCTTTTCTTGGCTGAAGGAGTAGCATGCCCGCTAACACCTTCCACGGATTTTCTTCTTATCTTATCCTGTTTCTTTTTTATCTTCTTTGGAATTGGTACTAGAATAGTTTCAGGTTTTCTTCTCTTCAATATATAATACAATGCTATAACGATTATAGCCTGGTAAATAAAAAATTTAAGGAACGTTAAATTCCCAAACCAGCTGTCTCTTGCTTCCATCAACATTTCTATTGCTATAGTCATTTGTGCAAGTCTGTCCTGTAGTAGCGTCATTTGGTCTATGTATTTCTGCTCTCTTTCATTGCTTTTCCTTCTTTCTTCCGACATTTGCAGCACTGTCTTTTCAAATGACTTTTGCATTTCTTCCACTTGCTTCTTGTATCTTCTACTCAACTCTTCAAGGTATTGGCCCGACAGAGACATGTTCCTTTCTAGCGTCTGAAATTAAGAGAAACGTAAGTGTTAGTTACAGTTACAGCTTTTTGTCCAATAAATAAGGTTGAGAACTATATTTACTAACTTTTATAAATCTACTGTATAACAGTAATCGTAATAAAGTTAAGAACCTTTACAATCAATCATAGATTTCTATATCTTAATAACATCTTAGTGTACACTCAACAGTTTAGAGATAGAATGTAAAAGGTATATGACAGAGAGATCCATAGGTACCTTGTATTATGCTTAGATTAATTGGATACATGTCTGAATGAAGAACTATAATCTTATATAAATAAATAACAAAAACACTAACCTTAACTCTGTTTGAAAGCCTCAAAAATACAGACTCCTTCTGTAAAGACGCCTGTGCCTGATTTTGATTCAGCGCGGCGTGAGCGCCGGCAGGTGTTGGATCGACAGCCATCTGATCCAGATCTGATATAAAGTTATCAGATTCGATCATCACTTGATCGCTTATTTCATCGCCTACAATTATGATTTCTTTTGGTCTGTCAGTGTTTACATCTTTTCCATTTTTAATATCAATCTTTGGATTGTCTTGGTTTTCTCTATCTATTTCGTTTTTCTCTTCTGATTGTTTTTCTTGAGGCGTAAGAACTACTTGCGGTACTGCCACAGGCAGTTGTTCTTCAGAACTTGCTTTAGAATCCTCCTTGCACATATCTTTGTCATCTTTCGGTAACTCTATGGGGACATGATCAGGTTTTTGTTCAGGTACAACAGTTCTATCATCGGGTTGAGCAGTTTCATTAATTTTATCATCCGTATCATTGTCTTTAATCGGCACTAACTTCAATTCTTGTTCGGAATTAGTTTCACTATTAAGCTTCTGTGGGGACTCATCTACAGTTATATTAGAGGTAACGTTCATTTCTGTTTCGAAGCTAGTGTTTAATACTACTTTTTTCTCTTTAATCGCGAGAATGTTGCACAATGCTGCAATATATTTAGGCGGGAAGAAAGAGTTTACATATGCCGCACGTTCCTCACCAAACTCTATAGTCTTTGTACTTTTAAAATCTAAACCATAGTTCTGACACACACTAGTGCACTTTAAAGTGTCTCTTAGAAAAACTTGACGCACTAAACTAGTCAATCTGTCCGAGCTACAACTGAGTAGTTCATACACATCATTGTAAAGCGTTTCACTACAATTATCACACACTATTATATGGCTGGGTGAGCAACACTTTTTGTACATATTGTCTGTTGATGTATCGTTGTGTTCACTAGAAACGTTATTAGGAACTTCTGTCTTAACTAATGCTTGAGCGGCTTTCTTCATAATAGACATCACGGCATCTCGCGCGGAACCGAACAGATTCTTTGACGGTTCCGCTTCAGCAGCGGGTACATCAGGGACATCTATTATCTCGTCCTCTTCGTCTTCATCTATATGAGCGGAGTGTTGAGAACTTTCTTTTTCTAGGACTTCGAATTCTGAAGTGCCATAAACTTTGAATAAAGAGATGGGGCAGTAGTGTTCCGAACCGTGATGCGATAACAGTTCAACCCTGATAAATTTTCCAAATATATGCGGGTACAAATCGAAACTTTGTACGTCTCTAATGTCTTGCGCGGTGAACTGACCCACGCTGGCCCATTCCCGTACGGGAAATCGATCGCTGAAACCCACAGCGATGTCTTTGGGCGTTGAGGAAAAAAGCTCAAAGTTCGCTATCTCGATCTTTTGCGCTTGCACAGCTTCGCAGAGCTCTACAACGAACCAAATGCGACTGTTGCAGGTATTGAGCATGTACTCATCTCTGTTGGGGGATAAGATGGAGCTCGGTGATCCCGCCTCAGGGTTGACGGCGACGATCTTAGCGCCACATGCGGGAGAAGCATAATTTTTTGATCTTAATTTAGTGTTTTTGCTGCTGAAATTTGTATTACTATGACTAGGTTGACTTGAATGGTTCAGCACGGTGTCCTTCTTTTCGGCCTCGGCTAACTGTTTCTGCGCCCACTCCGAGAAGGAGGGTATGTCTTCTTGCGGCGTTTCTGGTTTGATTGGAATGTTTTCTTCGAATTTTTCTTCCGGTTGAGATTCTTCTACGATTTCTGCGTCTTGCGGAGCTGTGGTAGTAGTTTGAGATACGTCCTCTGGCTGGCCTTCTTGGAAAGGTTTCGCTTTTACCACTAGCCGAGGTTCCGTACTAGGTTTTTCGGTAACCTTTTCTGCCTTTTCCTCATCGTCGTCCTCACCGTCGGCGATGGCAAAACTTGTTGTTTCATTGTGCTTTTCTGATTCGTTCGCGTACAACAGCTCTTCAGGAGTTCTTAGATCCAATTTTGCATTTTCTGCTAGCGAGATGAGTATCGGAGGCTGCCCCGTGTCAGGTAACCTAAAAATAAAAAAAGAACATTATGACTTTTTGTAACAATGATATCTGGATGATTAAAATACGAGATTTTACGCACAAAAGTTTCAAGAGAAAGTGCAAGTATCTAAATATCTCGTACAAGTTAACAAAATAGCTGATAAAATCAATCTGACAGAGAAATCCGTAATTTTATCATTGCCTAACGTTACCGCTTAGCATAGCCGATGTCGATTAAATTCCAATTACGCGCCGATAATAAATCGCTTGAACGGAAACAAGCAACAAACTAACAAATAAGGGTAAATTGAAATATCTACAAATTAAGTGAAACATAGACATGGTAAACTAAATGGATAAAGATGCCTGTCCATTGAAGCGGACAAATCGGATTCTAGACAGGTGACTATACAATTATCGCATCACCTGACAGGAATCGGATTGGTCTGCATCTCCGCTCCGCTTCAGTAGACAGACAGTGTAATTAATGTGTTACCACCGCGAGGCTCATCATCTAAACCCACCAATTGGAGCGCTTCATTGTCATAGCTTCAAGCGCTCCTATTGAGTTTGACACACATCCGTAGCTAAGCAACGTAGCACATATCTGGTAGAAACGCACCCTAATCAGTCAGTTAGTCAGTCAATATTGAGTTGCTAGCGCGAGGCTTGAAGAATTTCAATTAAAAAAAACCCTTTTCAAGGCCCATCCGTTCGTCAACGTTAGTAACTATAGGTAACTGACTTGAGATAGCTTGTATCCCGGAGACTTTTTATCCCGTGAAATCAAAGAATTATTAAAACAAAATCAACTTCTCCCACGTGCACTAAATTTATATACCTATCCAAATTCAATAACATCATATTTCTATATTTTCCTTGCTAAAGAGAATTTATTCACTACATAAATTTCGATTGAAATGTCGACATGTTTATATCCTGATTTAGTGGATATTTTCTTCAGAACAGCTAAATATAACTCATGTTTAGCGGCAAAATTACTATTAAAGTTGCAATAATCGTATATTTCGATTAAACTAGGTGTACCTATTGGAATGCGAGCAAGCCGGTTTGCTTCCCGCCTCTGCTACAACATTGGTCTGAACCTACTTTATATTCGCCGGAATGTAAGGTTACTTTTGCATATAATAGGCACTAGTGTAAAGTTTAAAAAAAAAGTGACGAGTCGAAGCATACTTTTAACTTTTTTTTTTATCCACTACATGTTAGCCCTTGACTGCGATCTCGCCTGATGGTAAGTGATGATGCAGTCTAAGATGGTAGCGGGCTAATCTGTTAGGGGCATGGCAGTTATATTAAACCCATACCCCTATTTGGTTTCTGCACGGCATCGTACCGGAACGCGTAATCGCTTGGCGGCACGTCTTTGCCGGTAGGGTGGTAACTAGCCACGGCCGAGGCCTCCCACCAGGCCAGACCAGGGAAAATTCAAAAATTATAAATACCCAAATTGACCCTGCCGGGGATCGAACCCGGGATCTCCCACGTTAAGACAACAGTGCTCAACATTGCGCCACGGAGGTCGTCAAACTAGTGATGTCCCGGATCGTTAAAAATATAAATCCGCGGATACGGATATTTGGTGTCAAGATCCGTGGATACGGCTACGAATTGTATCTTTTTTACTCAATAGATGTCGGTGGGCGTGACCTTGAAACTCACAACGATAAATGCTTGCCATATAAATGTGTCAAATATTTGATTTTACGAAATAAACAAATAATCTGAGTGGATATTAATAATTTTTCATTGCTACCTAATCACCTATATATAGAATTTCATCTTTGTATTGAAAATTAATAAGGTAAAAGATCCGTCAAAAAAGTAACAGATACGGATACGGATCTTCACCCGCGGATACGGATACGGATATGGATATCCGGCACAACAATACTTTTAACACACAGCGCCGAACGCCTGTGTCGAGCGTTTGTACAGTGATACTGGGCAGAAAATGCTATTTTTTTGCATAGAAAGTGTATTTAATTTCATACCATCTATCACAGCTACAGTGGATCGACGCCCATACAAACAGCAGACCACAGGGCCCACCTTCCTATATACGTCTCCAAGCCGCAAACTAATTTTGTGCTAGAATTACTGGATTTTTAGTTCGAGTTATACGTTTGACAAACGTTTACGATTTTCTTACGCAATCGGGGGGCAGATCAAATCAATGAGTCAATTTCAACGCCTAGGTCGTCAAAATAATTAAGTTCTCGCATCTTTAATTATTTTGATGACTGCGATGTTTTATTATGAATTATTATGTGAGAGTAAGAGTCCTATTCAATCTAAAATATGTGACCAATTGTTGTATATATAACGTGACCAATTGAGACAATCATTGTATCAATTGTGGTGATTGAATTTGAGCTCATGCGGGAACTGGGATTTGGGAATGTGGGCATATAACGCATTTCTTGCGTATTGACAAAATATAGTTACTTAACGAATTCTGGTAGCTAGGGACTAGGAACCCAGATTTCTTGGCCATCATTGATCATGATTACTTCGAATAACAGAAATAAAAAAGTTTGAAAAAATTAGTACTTTCACTTATTCCATACAAAACGGCAATTTCATAGGTAAAGACCTATTATTAGCGTGTGGGTTTTTATGCCTTCTGTAGTTAACTGACATTGTTACGGTCTATTAAAATATCGTGTGAAATGTTTGTGCGTGTTAAAGCTATCGATGCCTAGTTAATTGTTCAAATTATTTTCCACATTACGAACATACCAGTGCATTCATTAATCAATAATTTTAATTGACAACGAGTTGTTAGGTTGAAAACATACTTAGAACACGCTACTAAAACTAAGTATAATGCAACGCAGCGTTTATACGCGAACATTCATTAGCGTTTGTATCCAAATTAGACACAATATTAAGACAAACTGAGGTAGTTCTAAAATCGAATAAATACAGGATTCTGTTTGGGGCTAGAGTTAAACAAAAAACCATCGAAATTCTTTAAGGCTTAGAGAAATGAGCTTTATGCCTCAGGCTGAACCAGCGTCTTCACTTGGGCCACCTCTATAGTGACTCTACGTAGGATATGAAGCTGTATAAGTATATTTAAGGGGTTAAGAAGGCCGAATGACCTTGACGAAACGCAGACCAGCGGGACTTTTGCCGACGGTAATGCCGTATAGCGGCCACGCCCGGAACTACGCAAACTAGGCCAAAGACTATAGACTGCAGAGGGAACAAGTGCTATTTTATGGGATAATGCCTATATTTATGTTTGCGCATAAATATCATAGGTCACAAATACGTAAACTTTCTTTAATACCTACCTTTAGCTTTACCTTGAGACCTTGCCATGAAATGTTCTATATCGTATCCGATACTAAATATTGTTTGCGCTTGTAGTAGGCACAGATTTAGGTATAGGTACAAGTAATATTTCGTATTGGATCAATGCTAAAATGTAGGTAGTTCAAGTTAGTGTTGCAGAACTATCGATAGTTGACATCAAGCTAAAAGTTTTGAAACGTGCTACCTCCACCGAGGGATGAGTGGGGTACAGGGAGAGGAGATAGAGAATCAGGTACTAACTGCTCACAATAAACCCCACTTGCCGGAGCTGCGTAGTTTTTTTGTGAGTTTACTCCTTTAGAATCAATTTTCATATGTATGAGCCTGTGGTATGAAAATTTATGTGCAGTACTACGTCATGCGCAGCTCTGAGCAGAGAGTCACTTAAAAAAAAGTCAGCGCCATTTTGAAATTCTTTGTTAAATAACCGATTTCGTTCAAAATTGATATTTACGGCTTTCTGGGATCACAAAACAGGAAACTGTTACCAAAATTTAAAAAAGTCGGTGCCATTTTGAAATTCTTTGTTAATTGACCGATTTCGTTCAAAATAGCATACGCACTACGAGTAAAATTATGTCTACCCGTTATCTCTCTCTGTCTACCGAAGCTAACATGGTTACTTGTCTCGTTACGTCAAAAGTAGAGATAAAAGTAATATTTCTAATCTGTGGTATTTTTCTCTACGAGCCTTTACATGTCGACTACTTTTTTCTTGTAATATACTGCATTTTGTGCATGTTAGGGTAAATGAAAAATTTGCCGGCAACGACAATATCTCTCTCTCTCGTCGCGAGATAATCTCGTTGTGCACATCCTAGACCTACTGGGATCACAAAACAGGAAACTGTTACCAAAATTTAACAAAGTTAGCGCCATTTTGAAATTCATGTTGTTATTATGTTTCCATGACTATGTAATGTATTTTGATGAATATAAAATATATAGTAATTAATATATGATGATAGCCACGGAGTTAGAGAATAGGAGTGCAGGTGTTCCCAGCTTGTCATCACGAATTTCGATTCCATATTATGATATTATCGATAAGGTTGTCTGGAAGAGATCGCTGGTTAGCGATAAGACCGCCTTATTGTACCTACATTTTAAGTTTTCATGTTTGTTCTTTTTCATACATACATACATACATACATACATACATACATACATACATACATACATACATACATACATACATACATACATACATACATACATACATACATACATACATACATACATACATACATACATACATACATGCTTGCTTTTCCGCAGTCTCTCAGTCGCAGACAAAATGATTTTGTCTCGGTAGCATAATCGATTTACTAAAACAAAAGTTGTTAGAATTCAAAAATGGCACATTTACATCTGAGAAAGACAGACAGAAAGACACACTTACGCATACATTATAATTATTATTAGTATGTATTTTAGTTATTAGTAGCATTAATATTATTGGTAAGTAATTTTGCATTAAAGATATTATAATCTATTCCGTCGGGTCGGAGGAAAAAAAATCAAATTAAAGCTTATAAGCTTTAAAAACAATCAAAATATGTAGCGAGTGCAGGTAGGTTGTTCCTCATCAAAATCATCTTGATTTGAATTTTTACAATCACTTGTCACTACAGAACCTTATTTAGTCTTTGCACCTACTTTGCACACTTAAAAAGTTAAATTCTTAAAATAAATATATTTACACCTACTAATTTACAGATAAATACTGAACTAAGTATTTCTAAAATTTTAAATATGTACAAATGAGTATAAACCCTTCAGGATCGAAAATTAACTTTGAAAAATTCGCTCCGACACCGACGTGGGGTCCACCTTCGACAATGTCCCGAAACGGACTGCCGAAGGGCTCGCGGGTGTTTACAGGGCGACGGAGCAGCCACGTTCTCACTAATATACTTAAATTTCGGGGGAAAATTACTTTACACGAATGTTATAGGGAGTAAAAATAAAACTCTCCGTTAAAAATATTGTAATTTTTAAGACCTATTTTTGTGTGCAAGAACTAATTAAAAAGCTTGTGCCGTTTTGCAGAACATTTTCAAAGTATCACAAAAGTAGATACTCTTTGGGGATTTTTTTCTGAAAGAGGGTTTGAAAAAAGTAATTTTTTTTTACAGTAGAAATGTTTATTAAGCCTATATCTTCCGTTATATATTTTTTATTTACGGATTCAACTATCAGTTATTAAGACAATTTGACTTAAACATCCTAATACTGAGGCAGTTTGTCATCTCTTAAAGCCTTAAGGTGCAACGCTCTTTTCTTCTCACGCCGATCGCCCGTCTATGATAAGTTGCCTTAGTTTGTGATTTCTATCACAAACTTAAGTATATGTACTTATATCATAAAGATGACAAAAATCTGTATCGAAAGTACCTAATGCTGGTCCATTGACGGTAGGTAAGCCATATTTAACTTGCGCGATGTATCTAAATCAAAAATTTGGGCGCGATGTTGGTACCACGGAAATCCCGTGCTTACCATGATCCACAATGTAAGTCATATGGCGTCATAAAATTTTGACCGTGAGCGTGTGGAACTCTCGTATTAGAGGGGGGGCCTCTATTACGAGAGTTCGACACGTTCGAGAAATCTATTACGAGAGTTCCAATCGATCGAGAAATGGAGTCATTTGGACTGACGCCGTGGTAGGCAAACATTTTTGGCGAGCTAAAGTATACGCATCTTACGTGTAGAATATCTTGGTGAGTCCTTGGTGACTACCGTACCAAAACAGTTGGCAGATCAGTACCTGTCAGAGTTATTTAGGAACGCCTCGTAGATAGGAATAGTTTACCTGTCAGCGCCGACGATGAGAAGAAAACTAGACCGACCAAGATTCAATTGCTATCATCAAGGATATCAATACTAATATTATAAATGCGAAAGTGTGTTTGTCTGTCTATCCGTCTTTCTGACTGTCTATCTACCACGCTTTCACGGCCCATCTGTTCAACCGATTTTGATGAAATTTGGTATACACGAAGACAATTGCTATCATCAAGGATATATTTTATAAATAGTGTCACCCGTGCATGGGCGTATCTTACGTGTAGAATGTCTTGGTGAGTCCTTGGTGGCCACCGTACGACAGCAGTTGGCAGAGCAGCATCTGTCAGAGTTATTCAGGAACACTTTGTAGGAAGACATAAATTTACCTGTCAGCGCCGACGATAAGAAGAAAAATAGCGTAACCAAGATTCAATTGCTATCATCAAGGATATTTGTTATTAATAGTGTCACCCGTGCATGGGCGTATCTTACGTGTAGAATGTCTTGGTGAGTCCTTGGTGGCCACCGTACGACAGCAGTTGGCAGAGCAGCATCTGTCAGAGTTATTCAGGAACACTTTGTAGGAAGACATATAAATTTACCTTTCAGCGCCGACTATGAGAAGAAAAATAGCGCAACCAGATTCAATTGCTATCATCAAGGATATATTTTATTACTGGTGTCACCCGTGCATTGGCGTATCTTACGTGTAGAATATCTTGGTGAGTCCTTGGTGGTCACCGTACGACAGCAGTTGGCAGAGCAGCACCTGTCAGAGTTATTCAGGAATGCCTAGTAGATAGGAATAGAAATTTACCTGTCAGCGCCGACGATGAGAAGAAAAATAGCGCAACCATGATTCAATTGCTATCATCAAGGATATTTGTTATTAAGTGTTACCCGTGCATGGGCGTATCTTACGTGTAGAATATCTTGGTGAGTCCTTGGTGGCCACCGTACGACAGCAGTTGGCAGAGCAGCACCTGTCAGAGTTATTCAGGAACACTTTGTAGGAAGACATAAATTTACCTGTCAGCGCCGACGATAAGAAGAAAAATAGCGTAACCAAGATTCAATTGCTATCATCAAGGATATTTGTTATTAATAGTGTCACCCGTGCATGGGCGTATCTTACGTGTAGAATGTCTTGGTGAGTCCTTGGTGGCCACCGTACGACAGCAGTTGGCAGAGCAGCATCTGTCAGAGTTATTCAGGAACACTTTGTAGGAAGACATATAAATTTACCTTTCAGCGCCGACTATGAGAAGAAAAATAGCGCAACCATGATTCAATTCCTATCATCAAGGATATATTTTATTAAAGGTGTCACCCGTGCATTGGCGTATCTTACGTGTAGAATATCTTGGTGAGTCCTTGGTGGTCACCGTACGACAGCAGTTGGCAGAGCAGCACCTGTCAGAGTTATTCAGGAAGCCTCGTAGATAGGAATAGAAATTTACCTGTCAGCGCCGACGATGAAAAGAAAATAGCGCAACCATGATACAATTGCTATCATCAAGGATATATTTTATAAATAGTGTCACCCGTGCATGGGCGTATCTTACGTGTAGAATATCTTGGTGAGTCCTTGGTGGCCACCGTACGACAGCAGTTGGCAGAGAAGCAGCGCCGCCAGCAGCGCCCGCGGCGGCGACATCGCGCAACCGCCGCCGCCGCATTGGCGACGTCGCGCGGTCACGACACACAACAACCCACCGCACCCGCCGCACCAGTGTGGACACACCTTTACTGCTATTCCTTCGACACTATGAACGATGCTTTACAATCGACGCAGTAGGTTTCAATACTATCTCAAATTTATAGCACATGTAGAGACATTTTTATTGCAATTGTTTCGAAGCTTCAAACGAAGTTTTACAATCGTTGCAGTAGGTTCACTATCTCAAATCTGAAGCACATGTAGTCATGCCTTTATTGCAACTTTTTTTCAAGAGCTAGGTGTTACAATAATAATCATAATAGCAATTCATTTATGGAGACACTGCTTTTTAAAACTTTAAGTTTAACGACCAAGGTGCTGCAATATTTGCAGTCGTAAGAAGCACTTGCGGACAGACCTTTATTTCATTACTTTTTTAATAGTATTCTCGCTTTATAATATTTCGCACTTTATTTATCTGTGGTCGGTCGTGTTGGCGGGAAATCAATGCGTCAATCTTTGTAACGGCATTTTAATAAACCACTATCTGTAACTTCAATATCGCCGGGCTATGTTTACTTGAATAGGCTGTATTGTGGTAGATCTTTGCCTGACCTTAAAGGGATCGCACGAATTAAAAACAAACGTCTCTATGATGGCTACTTATTCAACCGAATTTAACTCTTTTACTTAACCTGATATTTCAATCTATATATATAGAAATCAATTGCTGTTCGTTTGTCTTGTTTGTCGTGTTTATCAAAACTCGAGAACGACTGGGCCGATTTAGCTGATTTTGGTTTTGAAATGTTTGTCGTAGTCCAGGGAAGGTTAAAACGGTGAGAAAATGTGGAAAAATTAAAGAGTTCCCGCGGGAACCAAAAAACCTCAATCCACGCGGACGAAGTCGCGGGCATCAGCTAGTATTACTTAAAAATTGCATGTGATTGGTCGCGTTGGCGGGAAAGCGTTGCATCTATCTTTGAAACATAATTTTTTAGGCAACCATCTCTAAAGTCCCTTATCTAGGCAGTAGGTATATTATTTAATCTGTGGTAAAGATCTGGAACTTGACTTATTGTCTTGAACTTATTGTCTGCCCAAATAAATAACTTAATTGAATTAATATAAAAACAATACTTACATGATTTGATTACATGATTCCATATAGGTACCTACTTGAAAGGACATCTAACCTAACCACACGTCTGTTGCTCTATTTAAAAATCAAATCATTATTGCCTATGCAATACGCAGTTTCGATTAGTCGCCATGGACTGAAAAACAGATTCAAGGTTACAGAAATATAAGTGTTACAGAATCGAAGCTATTCTAATTCTGTTCAACTTGAAACACTTATACTTCTTTATCAGAAATGAATCTGTACCAGAAATAAAGGGTTTTATAGTGTTTTAAAGTGTGACCGAAAAGGCGACGTTACCAAATTTACTGTTGACGCGTATTCAAATTTGAACCAAAGGTGAAAGCACCGATGGCTGCAATTGTTTTAAGAAAAACATGACCATGTTGTGTCAGTGTGTTAAAGTCCAATGAAGTGAGAAGAATGCGATGTCACACCGTGCCGTTTGTTGGGGCATACAGTACGTATTAGGGTTACAGACAAAAACCCAGAAATAAAAGGTTACAGATTGATCGGGTTACAGTATCGTTTCTGTGTCCGTTATAAGTGTTTCTGTTTTATAATAGTTTCAAAAAACAATGTTTAAACCCTTTATTTCGGTTACGGTTTCAGTCCTTATCAGTCCCAATAAGTTACTGATAAAGTAAGAAATTTTATGTAACAACAAAGACGCACAGATGTTTAACATGTTATATCCACAGAGCTCTATATCAAAGAAAACGTTTGTTTAGTCGCTTTATCCAGCCAGAGAGTAGAACAAATAAAGGTGGATGGAAGGACTGTATGTAGCAGACCTTTACAGACGACGTAAAGTTGATCTCGAGTCTTATTCAAGTTATTAGCCAGCTCATTGCTAAACTCAGCTGTATGATTGATCAACTTTAACATCTAGATGAAATTGATTTACTAAAATCGGCGTGGGCGCAACCGACAGCTATGAAACTGGGCTATTAAAGCGGCTTTTACAAAAAAAAGTACAAGGCGAGAACCGTACCATACTAAGTAGATATAACATAATAATAATAATAATGTCCTCCCTACCGAATTTCGGCCACGGCGGCCTATCTCCAGAGAGATTAGCAAACTGCGTGGGAGATATTATAGTTCACAAGTGTGTGCGCATACACAGGTGTACTCTCTGTTCCTTTACTCTCATAGCCCGATGGGACGGAAAATCCGACATTACTGTAGAGAGATCAGAGATAGATATTAAATAATAACATAGTGAGTAATTGCAACAAACATCGAAATTACCAACAAAATAGGTCACGGACAATGGTCTACAATTGGATGATTTAATGATCTCAACTCAACAACGGCACTGGAATGCAAAGATCCATTAAACTGATGCAAATATCCACTGAAAATCGCTGCAGTTCTTCGGCGAGCTCAGAGAAAGACGACTTTAGCGCATACTCAAGTCAAAGGACTCCTGGAACCATACTGCCAACGCTTAAAGCAATACCTACGCAATAAGTATTACTCAAAATGTCAGTTTGATGTCAGGTACCTTGACGTTCTTAAAATAAGGATTATAATTCTAAAACACGAAAGTCAACAATAATTAAACAATATGGCTTTAAACGATGGCAGTATGGCCCTAGTCGCCCTACACTATCAAAAATACGGTGAATGGCATCGCTGTGCAAAATTATAAAAGCACCCATTAGTGATAGAAATTGCTCGATAAAGTAAATACGTAATGCAGTAGCCCACGATAGAAAAGAAAGCTTTCACCTCCGTTATCTAATAATGCTAATGAAGATAGAAAAGTTCAATCCTCTCTAGTCTCAATAAAAAGTTTATAGCCCGCAATCTCTACCAGGCACTATTTATCTAAACCCAACACTAATAGAAATAAAACGTAAACAATAAAAAAAGATAAGTAGGAGTTTTTGGTATGTGAAAATCGATAAAGCAAGTAGCATAAGCTCAGTAAATCAAACTAATAAATAATTTGTGAAATAAAGACGCTACAAAAAAATTGGAATCGAATTTTGTGTCATCAAAAACCAAAAAAGTGTCCGCAATGCACAATCTAATGTTAAAGTATCTACAGATCAATGTAATTTCTTTTAGAAATAAATTTACATAAAAAATCGTACAGAACTACAGAAACCATTTAAAGAACTAAACGAGTCGTTCGTATTGCCTCATTTACGTAACAAAGCGTAATTTTACGCGACGCCGGTTCTCATAATTGCGGAGCTAATAAGCCCGCGACGTCCGATGATGCACGTGCAAATCATTGACCATTAATTAGCAGTAGGCATTTAGTTAATTGCTTCAAAGCTAGATGTAGTTAATATAACATGTAGCGCAATATAACAGCGTGCTATTGTTCCATAGCGCGCATAACGTGCTATGTGAGGAGCCGCAACGACGTTACGGCGCGGTTATGAATATCGCGCACGGCTCCTCGTAGCACTTGTAGCGGCGCCCGCCTGCCGGTAGCGCGCTGCCGCTGGCCGATGGTTAGTCTCGCATAACGCGCTATTGTTAGTGAACGTCATCATTGCGTGTTGCGTGTTTGCGTGTTCTTATAACAAGCGTGTTTTAACGTAGCGTATTTAAAAGCATGGTTAAAATTTATAGTATATAGTCTGTAGCGTGTTTTGAACAACTCTACTTCAAACGCACATAACTCCGGAGGTCCGTGAAACATCGCGAAGAAAACTGCATGCTTGAAAGTTCTCCATAATGTTCCCAAACGTGTGTGACGTCTGCCGATCCAAACTTGGAAGACGTGGATCATCATCTAAGGTTCTGAGCGCTGTCTCCTCCTACCTAAGCCTCATTTTTATAGGGGGCCCGTGCTAAGTAGTTGGCCGCCAACCTATTGAGGTTAATGATAATAGTGATGATTTAGGCAATAAATTATTATTACCCATTTATTAACAAGATATTTAAATCAAAACTTTTTTTACTGCCGAAAATGAACGATTCACTATTGATGTAATTTATGATGCCGAATCAGATTAAGCGCTTAATATTTCAATCAACTTTAGGAATTCAGAAATTACGCTCATTTTTCTATTCTGTGAAATTCTCATTGAGGATAATATTGTTGCTCCTAGACGTTACTATTTACAGTTGACACCATCATTACACCATCTCACTCTTCCAGTAGCATGCTAATGACAATCACCACACGTGTTTACATTTCACCTTTATCTCTAGACATTAAATTATCTAAGCTAGACTTACAAAACCATTTGCATTTCGAAATACTTTAATCACTCTATGCTGACTAGTTAGCTGACTGCTGATTAGTTAACTCCAAGTATTAACGTACACCGCCTCTTACATGTTTAAACTATAAGATCTGAGATCAAATTCATAGATTTTACAATTATTTTACTACCGAATAACGTCCCTTTATTTAAGACGAATGGTGACTATGTACTGTACTACTACTGTACAAAAACTTAATCTATAGAAAATGCCTTATAAGGCCTAAAATTGTTATATAAAATCTAAAAACAACTTTACTATATAAATAATATGTAACGCGAGTTGAGATCCTGTTTATCTACAACAGAAAAATGATGATTTTATCGACTAATCGTTAGTTGTTTTTCTTTAACACGCCTGGTGAAAACTGAAGCGATAATTTGCCGCTGCCTAAAAGAGACATAACTACTCACTGTGACAGGAAACTAAAACCGGTGTGGCGTTCCACTTCGGTCACACTTTGTAACAGTTATAAAGAAAACCTTGTACTTTTATACAATGATAAGCAACGATACAATGAACTCGGTTTTTCATACAAACAATACTTTGGGTTACAATAGACCAGCCTAATTTTCCTAAGTTTAAATCAGTTTTACACTTTAAGAGATTGTCACGAGACAGATTTCAGTAGGAATGTGAAGAAACTACTTAGGTACCTAATATCTATAATATTAGTTTTTTTGAATCCATAATAATATTATGTCCATAATACGAAAGTGTGTCTGTTTGTCTGTCTGTTACGCTTTCACGGTCCATCTGTTCAACCGATTTTGATGTTTTTTACATGGATAGGTTGTATCCTGGGGAAGGACATAGGCTTCTTTTAATCCTGGAAAATTAAAGAGCTCCCGCGGGAATCGAAAAAACTTAATCCACGCGGACGAATTCACGAGCATCATCTAGTATTCTGTACATAAACGATAACCTATCTGATGAAATAAAATAAAGCGGAGTTTTAGAATAATAGCAATCAATAGGAATCGGACCAATTTACGACGATACCACTCACCTTAACACCGAACAATGTTTGCATCAAATATTATCACCATTAAAATAAGAATATTATGTTTCCTCAATTCTGTGCTACTGTAGCGTATTGATTTGCTATTCGATTGCGCAACTTTGATGATACAAATTGATGTTGTTATGATCAATATGATAGGGTATTGGGTTGGTGACCCTTGTCCTTATAGGCACTTGGTCTCCGCTAGAACACATCTGCCCCATCAGGTGTCGGTTCTGAGACACTTATGACCTGCCTAATGCCACTTCAGCTTGAGCTCACTCGTTTGAGCTCAGTCGACCACTTTCGTTCTACCATGAATTTCCTAGCTCCGTAAGTTACAGCTACAGCAAATAAGCGTCAGTCAAGACTGCAACCCGTGCAAATAAAGCGCACTCATCACATAGACAAATGTTTAACAGTGATAACAAGTTCATACTGGCTGGCTCTTCGTTCAAACGAGTGCACAAAACTGGTTTCTAGGAGTTTTTATTTTTTAATCTTAATTTTGCCAGCCCCATCGTAACCAAAATTATTAGACAATTGATCAGGTATTACTCCCTATACAGAACTATTTCGATTACCGATCTAAAGCCTTCTGTCGATGGTACCTTGAGATGGCTTGTAAAACTACCTACATCATATTAATTCAAATTATATTTCTGCATAAGAACCTCCCTCTGTACGTTATACTTGCTACATTCGACTAGTACGTGCTGGACATCTTCTATCTTTAAACAATTATCGCAATAAGCAGAATCCCCTTTTTTCATTATTATGAGTTTTTCAAAGATAAAGAAAGTGTTATAAGCGGCAGTAAAATTGTAAGTTTTTCTAATACCATCACCATCAAAATAAATAGACATTTACAGACGCATTGTAGAGACTGTTTCCTCAATACCACACTACAATAGCATATTGATTCGCATTTCGATTGCGCAATGGATAGGTTGCGGTTTTGAAGTTGGAACACTATCCCTAATGCTAATACTGGGCACGGCAACATTCCAACCGCAGATCGAGATAGATATGTATCTGTTTTGAGAACTAGTTTGTATTGATCTGTGTGACAAAGCGACTTTATCTCCCCAATCGGAATCTAATAGCGAAGATCTTATACCAATTAGTTTGAGTGAACTATTAATTCTCAATACATTTCAAAGTTTCAACTCTTTCGTTGCAGTTTTTAATATTTTTGGTAATTTGAGTAAACTTTAAGTTCTTAATTTTGGCTATTCACGATTTTTTAAATATTTACTGACGTTTAAAAATACTTATATGTATTATTAATATTTAGCATCCAGCATCTGCACCGCTTTGGATCTAATTATACTGATATAAATCTTAGTGTCTGCTTTTTCACTAGCACGTTCAATCCAGAATTGTTGGACTACTATTCTGAATTTGTAACATATCCTTGTCTGTTGAATATGCTCCTCTTCACTATATAATATGTAAAATCCGGGTCATGAACGCGCTTCTCTGTTATCGCCATTTCTACTATCAAAGACACTTAACAAACCACTATTTGTGTCGGAATTTTGGGGCACCAAGTACAAATATATCATATTTGGATTGGATGCTTCTTATTTAAAACTACAGTTGAACTGAGTCTTAGTTAAGTAAGAATCTGAGTATCGACGAAAAAGGATAGCAATACAGATCAAATTGGAACAACAGTAGACAATCAAAAAAGAAGAAATAACAATCATACCAGTAAGAGGAAAAGAAAAAATATATATATTCAAAAAAATGATCTTATTTAGAATATACTAAAATAATTAGGTTTAAATAGTTCATGTGGGCAAATATAGGAAAGTTCATTCAGACATTCTTTATCTAACCGGACAAGTATAAACACGTGACTGTCCTTATAACTACAGTAAAAAGATAAAAACGTAAACAAGAGTGACTGTGGGCTTGAGCATGTGTGTAAAATAATGTAGACGAATGTCAGTGCAGCGAAAGTAACGCTCAAAACAAAAACAAAGAATCAACGGACGAAGCTATTTTTGAGATACGAACACAAACAAACACTGCGGCACAAAGCGGGCTTCGACCTTGCGCTCTAATTAAAACATATAACGGCTAACTAATGTGCGAAAAACTATTCTACACGTTGATGCTCGTACACATAAACATTTCATCTTTTAAGCGAAACACTGACAGTCATCTGTGACAGTGGCAGCCTTTTCAAAACCAAATACCTTCCTTCCTTCCTTCACTTTCAGCTCTACTGGCAACGCTTATAGCAATACTTATGCAATATTGCTCAAAATGACAATTTGATGTCACATACCTTGAATTTCCTAAAATAAGGATTATAATTCTAAAACACGAAAGTCAACCAGAATGAAACTATATGGCTTTAAGCGTTGGCAGTATGGCCCCTTCTCATTATTAGATCTGGCAGAATAGGGTTCAATGAACTAGATGATTTTATGTGAGATCGCCAACTGAGAAGTTAGACATCCTAGCTTATGCCTTGTGGAAAAACAACCTGAAACTTGTATAATGTAAATGTGTGAACCTGTTTTAAGAAACCTATAATTCAAAATTGTATAAATCGATGTATTTAGCAATTCAGACTTGTTTTTGGAATCCTATTAGTGCTAGTTCCTTTACGGATTTTGTTGCTATCATGAGAGAAGTTTTTTAAAGTTTGTCAAACTCTATACGCAATATTTTGTAGTTATTTATCCAGCGTTTACTTACGTCTTAATCTCTTAGCTCTATCGTTTATATTTTTAATTTTTCCTCCTTTCGAGCAAAAGCTATGTACAGTTCCACAAACTTATCTGACCCGGTGACAGCGTCGCTAGTAGTTATGAAAAATAAAATAAAAACCAAAACTGAACAGGCATAAAAATTAGTTCCAATTTTGGCCACCGGAACAGATAAGTTTGACGGACTATACACAATGTCTTAACTAAATTGTCAGGTATAACTCTGATGCTATCATTTTCCGCAAATATACCTATAATATAATATTTTTGACGACCTCCGTGGCGCAGTGTTGAGCGCTGTTGCCTTAACGTGCGGAGGGCCCGAGTTCGATCCCCGGCAGGGTTTGGAAATTTATAATTTCTGAATTTTCCCTGGTCTGACCTGATGGGAGGCTTCGGCCGTGGCTAGTTACCACCCTACCGGTAAAAGCCGCCAAGCGATTTAGCGTTCCGGTACGATGCCGTGTAGAAACCAAATAGGGAGGTTTAATGTAACTGCCATGCCTCTAACAGGTTATCCCGCTGCCATCTTAGACTGCATCTTCACTTACCATCAGGTGAGATCGCAGTCAAGGACTAACCTGTAGTGGATAAAAAAAAGCATTATCAAATAGATAATGTAAAAATTGCGGAAAATAATAATTTTAGTTTAGTTTATAAATTGTGTACAACAACAGGATTAGCGAAATTGGCAAACTATGCGTTATTTTATTATGCTACGCCTACACCCACCTCTACTTCGCACTTTGATCTATCTGGGGAAAGCTGTTTAGACTTTTGCAATTTTGATCCAGAAAGGGACATTTAAAGGACCGATTGTTTCATAATTTATTTAAAAGTACTTAATTCGGATATCCTCTGGTTCAATCTCATTTAAGGATTATTATGGGCTAGTATACGAACAATTCAAATTCAAATTCAAATGCTTTTTATTCAAATAAACTTTTACAAGTACTTTTGAATCGTCAAGTGAATCTACCACTGGTTCGGAATGACAATAATTAAGTAAGAGATCATTCGTTAGGTTCCGTGTATTGAGCAAATACCTTTGAATATGTAGTAAAGTATTAAGATACTTTCTAAACACATATATCATAACAAGTACCCACACTAACTTATTGGCATTATGAATATTCAATGAAATGGAATTGTATAACAGTTGCTTCACATCAAATATAATAATTTTAAAAGCCTACTTAACTGGATTACATGGAAAGAGGTTGTTAAGTAAGCTTTATTTATCCATTGTTCTAATTAAAGATTTAAGGAAGACCAAACACATTATTGGCATGAGAAATCTGTGTAAAGGTAGGTTTAAAAATGGTTGTGGAATTTTGTTATAGAATATAATGCTTACTCTATTTCTAAATTGCTCCAAAAAATTGCGTGAATGCTAATTATTGGTAATACCGGTAATAATTACAGGTGGTGGAAATTATAATACAAAGAAAAAAGAAAAAGGTTGTCACTGCTCTCTAATAGTAAAGATCAAAGAATCTGCATGTGAAATGGATAAATCTATACTGCCGCCTGCCTCCAAATTAGAAACCGCGCCGCCTACTGCAACAAGTTCGAGTACCGTGCCCTTAGTCTCAGCTTTATCATTGCAATTTCGATTGATCGTATTCGAGTGTCCGATCACATTGGCGTCAAAGTAAAATGGACCCAACAGCCCTTGACTTAAGTCACAATTAAGTATAACCGATTTTACAGAAATAAAATATTGCATAGGTACACAATTAAAAAAAATTCGTAAAACTTGAGTCGAAGCTATTGAATAGACAAAGTTGTATGTATGGAAGCAAACGACTTTGCGTCAATGGATGAATAGTATCTATATAATAATCTACACCTGTATAATGTGTACAGTATACACCTACATATTTCATGTAACTTTTTGCTTTTTGAAAAGAGCAAAGGCTGAGTTTCTAGCCGGCTCTTCTCAGTACGAGCATTTTACGAACCGGTGGTAGAGTCAAACAAGACGTATCTTAAGTGACACCTGTATGTCAACACCTGTATTTTACCTATGCACAATGCATTTTACCTAGATGCCAATGTATTCGGACGCTCGAATACATGAATCGAAATTGCAATGTCAAAACTGACACTAAGAGCACCGATAGGGGCACCCGTGGGCGAGATTTAATGAAGCTGGGTTTGCGGAGACAGCCGCATAATCTAATATTTACTGGCCATTGTCTCGCGCTGTCTCGCAGCTCTGTGCTGGTGTCGCAACAGACGCCCGCGGGTGGCGGCGTCTCTTTGACTCGGATACAGAGCTAGTGGCAATTTTTGATACAGACAACGCATAACAGCAACACGTTTAACTCTGCTCCTAACAACGTGATAATTATCAGGAGGCATGCTACCATCGCTTAAAGCAGTATTGTTTTAATATTGTAGTTGTTTGTGTTTTTGAATTACAGCCGTTATAAGGACATCAAGGTACGTGACATAAAACTAATTTTTCAGTAAAATTGTTTTAAACGATGGTAGTTGTTTGTTTTTTTGAAGTCTTTATTGCAAATAAAATACAATGAACATAGACGAACTTAATACCTACAGGTATTCTCTTCGAGTTAACTTTTGGTAGCGGGACCAGCGTTTGAAAGACAGTGCGCATAATATTAAGAGAAAAGTTGAGGAATGAAGAAACATATTCAGGTAGTAGGTAGTAGATATGAGCGCCGTTTGAGAATGAGCCGGCGGCGGCGCGCCGACTTTTGGAGGTCGGTGGCGGCGGTGTCGGCGGCGTGGCCTTGGAAAAACTACCTTTTTATGGGAATCAATAAAATACCATAATTTTCGAATCTTAACACGTTTATATTGAGGTAAAATATTATATAAATAAATTTTTTTTTTTGATCCATTAATAAAAATTAAAAAAACAGTCAACAAAATTAGTCTTGAGATCCAGTGAATTCAAATATAACGAAACGGATTAAAAATCTAACCATTTAGTAGGTAAAAAACTGCCAATCCCGTTAACATAATAAAAGAAAATCAACAAATATAATCTGAGGTTCATAGGCATCCACTACAGGATATAGACCTTTTGCGCCAACGTTGCCTATCTTGGCTGTATTCATCCATTTGATGCCAGCCACTCTCCGGATGTCGTCGCCCCACCTAGCCGAAGGGCGCCCTATACTCCGTCTGCCGAGATGCGGTCTCTATTCTAGGACCTTACGACTCCAGCAGTTGCTGGTCCTGTGGCAAACGTGACCAGTCCACTGCCACTTCAAACATGCTAGCTTGGGAGCTATGACTATTACTTTAGTTCTTTGGCGAATTACTTAGTTTCGGATTTTATCCCTTAAAGAAATTCCGAGCATAGCTCTTTCCTTAGCGCGCTTAGCGACTTAAAGTTAGTGGACTGGCTTCGAGTTCCGTGTCCACGTATCGGCACTGTAAGTCATAACCGGTAGGACGCACAGATTGAAGACTTTTATCTTCAGGCATAGGCGACGAAAAGACTCGACGCAGTTTGCCATAATATGCTACCCACCCTAGCTGTATTCTCCGTTCTATCTCTTTCTCGAAACTGCTGCTTCCTACTTGCAAAATTTGGCCAAGCTATGCATACTCTTGGACAGAATAGATCTGTTCACAGTAATCGGCCCCGGAACGATCAATTAATTGAACATGACATTGGTATTGTCATCCGGAGACCGACACGCCATCAGGAGACATCGTGAAGGCATTCAAGCATCTTCTGCAGCGAACTTGCGATGATGACGATATCATAGGCAAACTCTGTTTTTCTGTGTGAAATGTGCTCTCCGTCCTCGTTGATACCTTTTCCATTCCAGTCGCGCGTTTTAAAGACATTTTTCAGAGCATTCAGAGACAGTTTCAGGGACAAAACGTCCTCCTGTCTCACTCCACGATGCAATTGGATAGGTCTTCCAGACGCACGCTCAACATATCATTTACCGAGCATAGAGCCAACGTCTCAATATTAAATAAGCTGAAAATAAAAATGAGGCTTTCCAAATTCTGTCTGTAGAGGACCCTTGATTACTTCGGCCACATTGCACGAAAGAAAGCCAGTAAATCGAAAAAATTATGCTCACTGGTAAGATCGGAGGAAAGAGGCTCCGCAGACGAAGCCCGAGACGTTGGTCAAAACTAATAAAGGAAGCAGTTGACACACCGATCTGCTAGGGGAAATAGAGGGAAAAATGGAAGAACATCGTGAGAAGAGCGTTATCGAAGGGGTGTCACGATCCTAAAATTTGAGGGAACGACGCATGAAGAATTAGACGCATGCTGAGCTATATAGGCATTTCAAAACATCAATGTATAGCCAATCAACTTGGGAGCGCCGCAAGGATTCCAGAACAGTCCAGGTCTCAATAGAGACAAAGGCCTTCTCATAATCCACGAAAGGGATACACAGAGGCTGGTTGTACTCATAAGACTTCTGCAGAATCTGCCTCACTGTGTATATGTGGTATATGGTACCATAGCCACTCCGAATCCTAGCCTGCTCTGGTGTATGGAAGTCGTCGAGTCTTCGTGAGAGACGATTGACGATGACCTTGGAAAACAGCTCATACATATTATATGTGGCTTAGGAGCGAGATATGACGGTAGTGCTTTGGGAGTATTCTGACACCCTTTTTTGGAACAAACCAACAATGCTCGTGTGCTGTGTTCCGTCCTGACATTTTGTCATTTTTTGTCTGCGGACATTTTTCTTAAATCTCCTATTTCGAAGTAACCTAAATGGCGACCAGTCGCCGATCACAATTTTTGGCTTCCTGACACCCTTTGAGATAGCCTAAAAGGCGAAAAAGCGCCTAACCGACTCGCGGGAGTCGGTTAGGCGCGTAGTATAATGAAGTACGATAAGAGTGAAATTCATCATGATATGATGTGAAAACAAGCTCTTCACCTACAATGGAGGTGTCGCAAAATTGTTCGCGTGTGGCGGGCTCTTTGACCGCTGCATGTTATTAATCCACGGCCTTTCCATTACGATCACAGATACACCATCAATTCAATATTTCACACCACGCTTCCTGTAGCCTGCCCAAATACGCGCAATTGTCGATTGAAACTTCAATAGAGTCTGGATAATCTAGGGTCAGCGGTCTCGTCAGATCTGACTTTAGGCTGCTATTGTGCTGTCTAGAAATAATTGGCTCCTACAGAGAATAGGGCGTAATTTTTGTTGCATAATTTTAAACGTTTTTGGATTGTATGTACCTATGTCGTAAGACAGCTAAGCGCAACAATGTATTGATTTATTTTGTACATTTAGTTGATCTCAAATTTCCATAAAGTATTAAGTAAGTAATAAGAAATTTTATCTGGGATTAAACACTATTATATTTAATACTAGTAAAAAAGAGGTTAAATCCCTTTCATCAAAACACTGTATTTTACAAAATTCCAATTTCCAATCAACTAGTTTGATGCACTCGTTCCAGTTCTGACTTTTGAGGCGCCAGCACTATAAACTTGTTATCACTTTGGATACATTGACCTCGATGACGAAAGCGTCTAATTTGCACAAATTTCGGCTCAATTGGCTGACCCATGTTTGTTTAGAAAATCTGAATCTACATGTACGACTGCTAGCGAAACAGTCAAGGACGACGTAAATCGTAACAAAGAATTTCGTAGGAATACCAAAGTATTAGTAAAGTTAATACCGCATGTACCGAAAATACAAAATAAACTACATGTATAAAGTACCAAAGTTAGACAATCAGATAAGGACAATGCGATTTGATATCTTCCAATCCAACGGAACGACAATCGTCGAGGGACTGAAGTGACCAATATATTCGGTAGGCTGTAGCTCAAACAAGTAGCAAGAACTGAAATGACGGTGGACACTTTCTTTACGTCCACCGATGAAGCAGATTGTTATAAATTGAAAACCGAGTACTCATAAGTATTAAGTCAAGTGGAAGATGTGGACCCGCTGGACCGTTGGTCTGAACTCTGAAAATGGTAACATTTTGAGATTGGCGAAGAACCCTATTTGGTGGTGCGCTTTTGAAATGTGTGTAGCAGTGGAAAATGCATGCTGATATGACGCTGATAAATATCTTTGGTGGAGCTTCCAAGTCACAAAGCAGCTTTGCTTTATAAACTTTACATTGATGTCTCATCGACCTGAATTTGCCGATTTTGGCTTTTGCAACCAATAGACGCCAGTTTTCACCGTTTTGATCGTTTGCCAAATGTTAACTTTGGGAGTATTAACTTGAAACTTACAATGTGCGTAAGAAATTTAAGTGCGCCTTAAAATTTGCGTATTCATATGAGTTTTTAAAATATTTACTTACTTTAAAACAAAAATCATGCGATAATTAATTGGGATAAGCCATTACAATCGAATCAAAACATTTGCAGTTGTTTTTGTGTTTTTTAAATGGTCAGTATCATAATACTATTTTTACCACGACTTCTGCTTGACATATATCTGTTCTAGACATTTAATTTTAACGAGCTTTTAACATTAAAGAGCCAGATTATGACTGTTTTGAACCTATCGTAGTTTTTTAAACATTTCGTAATTATAAATCGGGTGTATTTGTTTCCGGTAAGTTGGTAGTTGGTGGATATGGTAAAAAATGTAATTAGCTTTTATGATTATCACTTAAAAACTAGTTTCTAGAAAATTAGGTTTCTAACAAGCCTCGCCTTTATAGCTTGGCAATCTAAAATATGACCCCTGTACACGCTAGCGCCGCAAAATATATGGAATTCGCTATACAGATCTCAAACAGACTAAATAAGCATTCCGCTTAGCACCAGCTAGGGATGCGATAAAATAAACTATTTCACCAAAAAAAAATGCTTATCGATTTTAATAACAATAAAATATTTATACAGCCAAATATTGATAAGATAACGTCTACTAATAATAATCAGTTTAATGTTAGAAATTTTGTAATGAGAATGACCGATGGTTTATTAATTTTAATAAACATGTATTTTGTGATTATATAAAACTAGCTGAAGCCCGCGACTTGGTCCACGTGGATTGAGGGCTTTTAATTCCCTCGGAAACTCTTTAATTTGCTGACTATAATCTATCTCTGTGCGAAATTTCATCCGGATCCGTTCAGCTGTTCTGACGTTGAGTCACAAACATCCATCCATCCAAACTTTCGAATGTATAATATTAGTATAGATGATGATTTTTGATTTCGTTTCGTTCAGCACTAAAAAGATAGTCTACTTAGTATATCATTATAACCATCATCCCATGGAGGTATTTATTAATTGAAGTTTTAGACATAGATCAGGCGGAGTTTGTTACGGTCTTAAGTTTCCAATATTCTAGTAACTTCTAGTATTTAATCCAATATTCTCGACAAAATATATTGATCCATCAAATTTAGATGAGAATTTTATCCAACTAGGTAACCCTTTACAAGTGTTTTTGGATCATCTATGGTGAAATAAGGACCAGCAAGAAACTCGGCGGTTGCTATTTAAAAAGATAAAAACGATAATTATTTATTTAGAAATAAATAAGTAACTCTTCTCAGTTACATCCCCTAAAGTCGAGTTTAAACTTCTATAAATAGAAGCCTAGTCTCCAAATGGCCAGCAAGGCCTTCGAGGTACTCGACCTGGATATTGACGCGGGCGTGGAATTTATGTTCTTGTTAAAATTGTTCCAATGACAACGTGGCTCATTATGCTCTTTAAAATTGGGATAGCTAGAATGGGAACAAGATTCTCGTGAACATATTATTCAGATTTTAACCTATTTCCTTTCACGGTTGAATAGTTCTTTGGAATGAGAGGCACTGCAGCTCGTATACGAAACTACACCCGTTAGACTATTGTAGTAACTCGTATGTACTAATAGCACAAAGTTTAGGCTGAATTTGCTTTTCATTTGAGTCTATATATAGTCACCTACATTGCAAACTTACGAATTTGCAATTTTAGTGAAATCAATTTTTCGATGAAAAATCGTAACCGTAACCAAATGTACACCGTAGTAAACTTACGTATTTCTGGCACTGATAGTTAAAGAATTCAAATTCAGTGGTAAAGAGTTCAATTCATACGGTTTTTCATGGAAATATTGATTTCACTAAAACTGCAGATTCGCAAGTTTGCCATGGAGGTGGCGATATGTTGCGTGCCCAATTAAGCGGAGATGAGGTATTCAACAGGCCAATAATTTTTACATGTTATTTTATCAATTATGCTCAACTTAAGTATCAAGCGGCCTCAGTAGTGAATCGTGATCATTAGTTTGTGAAGCAAAATATGTATTACTCCCATGCATTCTAGTAATAACGATACACTATACATAACAACGATAACAAGTCATAATTAAAAAAATTAAAAAGCACGTACTCTGCCCTCCTAAAAACGAACTAAAAAATTAAAATTCTAAATTACCTAATCTAAATAAATCTTATTCACATGTTTATTAAATGATATTTTTTGTGAATCACTGGATATTGAACTATAATGTTATATATTATTGGAATCTACTCATCATTTTCTAGATGATTAAACTTTAGTCTTTAATGCGGGACCATGGTCACCCCATCATTTTTTTTTAATTTTACTAGCCTATGTCACTAATAATAAGCTAGGGATTCTAACGATATCTCAATTATCAAAATCGGTTCAGGCGTATAGAAGTTATGGTGGAATATATAAACTCACATACATACATACATGAACCCTGAAACAATATACTCCTTTTTTCAGGCAGTCGTATAAAAATGAGGGCACAGCCACATAGCCTTGATCAGCCCAGAAATAAGACATTAGTGAAAAATATAGCTAAAATTCTTCATTCATCGAGATACAACGATAATAGAACTAAGTAGAAGAAAAAAACAAGGCTACAGGCTACAGCCCACAACATATTAAATTTCACGGAAGAAACAATCAGGAACACATATACACATATCATATAACATATCATAAATTAATAGTAGTAAAAGGTATGAAATCAAACATTAGATTAATTTAGAACCATACAAAAATAACTGCCTCGTTGTTCAAGTGGTTGGCAATTTGGCATGTTCGACTGCGGCCGACGAAGTCCCGGGTTCGAGTCCCGGGTCGGGCCATTATTAAGTATTGGGTTTTTCTGACTAGAAATTCTAAATACTAGCCCGGAGTTAGGAAGTTGGCGGTGTTTCGACCCCGTGCCTAAGCCCCGAGCACGTTAAGCCGTCGGTCCCGGTTATTGTCACTAGCATGATAAGTCGTTAAAGCCCGCCAACCCGCATTGGAGCAGCGTGGTGGGTCTAAGCTCTAATTCCCTCTCTCTTATGAGAGTGGAGGCCTGTGCCCAGTAGTGGTAATAGTTAATGGGCTGTGGTGGTGGTCGTGTCGATGGATACAGAAATAAACATTGTGATTTTGCAAATGTTCCTGAATCAATTATGCATATTTATTGCAGACTGTAGTCTACAACTGCGGTTGGTGTGTTGATTGTATCTAACGTTACAAGAAATAACTTTTAACGTATGTGTTTTTCTATATTTTGTAAGAATTAGGTATTTTTAATCTAATTTGTCCCGAAAATCCGCATTGGAGCAGCGTGGTGGGCTGTGGGCCTAAGATCTAATTCACTCTCTACTATGAGAGTGAAGGTTTGTGCCCACCAGTGGGACGTTAATGGGCTGTAGTGGCTGTGGGAAGTACCTATATCTATTTTCAAAATTATAACATCATCATCCAAAACATAGTTTAAAAAGTATAACCCATACAAATTGCAACAAAATAAGTTAAAGAATACGTGCGCATACGGTACAAGGTTAATAATTATAAATTGATTAACATGGTGCCTAAAGTATTTGAAAACATCGTGATATTTATAAAACATACTGCACATGTTATACTTAAATGAGTCATGCTTGTACTTAGATTTGATGATTCAATGTCGATAATATTAAGTTACAAGTAACTTAAATTATAAGTAATATTATCAGTAACTGGAAGTGATAATACATATAATCAGTCTAAGAGACTATAAACCTACTGTGTGTTTGAAATATATCTATGAATTTCCAAAGAGTATATTGAAACTAAAAGTGAAAGAAATGTTACATCGTCGTTAACTTGTTGTAGTTAAAGAGTAATAGGAAAGTTATGTTCATAATTATAAAACTAGTCACAGATAATGTTTCCATGAAATCTGTCGCTGTTCTAGTTAAAGTCGCTTATCCAATTACAAACAATATGATCTTTGTGTAATTAAGCACCTTGATAGAAGCCATCAAAGACTAATCTGAGGCCAAAAATACGAGGCAGTTAGTGAAGCCAGACAGGGGATTGAAGTTAGCAGTCGTTATTTAATTGCTAAGTGAATTAACACATTAGTAAATTATAGTCAGTTAAAATGTACTTTTCCATCAAAATTAAAATCTCTTTTACCGAATATAACCAAGTTTGGTACAATTATAGGTTGCATCCCGGGGAAGGACATTTAACGCAGAAAATCAAAGAATTCTTAAAGGGTTTTCAAAATTATCGATATAACAGAATTAATTTGTCGTGGATACAAGTGAAGCTTTGGCATGTAGGACCTAAATTACCGATTTTTGTTAATGCAACCCAAAAACCGACTTTATCACCATGGTTCATGATAATTAAGCAACTTACAGTTAATACTTAATACAAAACAATAGTTATTATCAATTAAACCTAATTACGCCATAAGACAAACGAGTCATTTAAAAATAACATTATGGGAAAAAAGTAGTTGTACGGGTAATTTTAAACTCATTAAACATGAATTAAAATGTATCGAGGCTACGGTATCACTTAAGAACGATTAATTTTTGTTATCTGCTGTTAATTCACATGACAGTCGAAGCGTAAACATTGTCCGGTTTATTTGAATTCACAATTATAAAGAGTTTCATCTATTTTTATTTAAATAAATTATCCATCATTGACATAATGATATTAATTTCAGCATCTGCATCTAATTTTATAAATGCGAAAGTTTGGATGGATGTATAGATGTTTGTTACTCAATCATTTCCCAACGGCTGAACGGATTTGGCTGAAATTTGGCACAGGGATAGATTATACGGTTTTACAATTACGGACTACACTTTTTATCCCGGAAAATTAGAGTTCCTGCGGGAACCAAAAACCTCAAACCACGCAGACGAAGTCGCGGGCATCCGCTAGTAATTTATATGATTTCCAAGTTTTACTGGTTAATTTCAATAGAGTAAAAGATAGGCTTGCCTGATGGAAAGCGATGATGAGATATTATGTTATTGCTTAGAAAATGCATATTCCCTTTTGGGTGAAGGTACGCAAGATTTACGAGCTATTGTTATGTTTGTGAAGGCAAGAAGTTTTATTGCGTTTGGTCGAAATCTTTTAAAAGTGCTATATCCATCCAGGCGTTAAGTAAATGAAGAAGGAGTTGCTTATATTATTAGCAATGCATCGAGTAAAAACCGCAGGCAATCAATCTGTCAACAGACGTTTTTTATCCATGACAGAATTTGCGCTTGACCGCGTTCTCAGATCATCGGTGGATGGCAAATCATGATGCAGGCTAAGTACCAATTTTACACCTACTTGTGTTTATGCTATTACAAAATGAACCGACATGCGGGAATAAGGTAATTGGCGATCTTGAACCAGATATAGTCATGGAATATTTTCTGGACTAGATATTAGAATAATTTGAAGGTCAGTCACGAGAGTATATCGAAATGGAATAATTACATTTAATATTATGACGTGACGACACACTATTTGCTTTGCATGAGAATAAGATTTTCAAGCTACCAAATAATGGCTAAATACTCGAATACTGTATGCAGAAACAGAATAGGGGTATGGGTTTAATATAACTGCCAAGCCCCTAACAGGTTAGCCCGCTACCATCTTAGACTGCATCATCACTTACCATCAGGTGAGATCAAAGACAAGGGCTAACTTATAGTGCATAAAAAAAGACTAATATAGTTTCCGTGTAAAAAAAGAGTGATGCCCTAGCTCTAGAATACAAGAAATGACAATGTCAAAACTTTAATGTTTATTTTCGTTTAAGATCTGCAGTTAAGGCCCCTTATACAGATATCATACTTTTTCAAGTACCATTTATAGATAAATGGAATAACAGCTGTTGGGATATTATGGTATTAAATTAAAGGTAATGTATTCATCTCTAGTTAGACCCCATAAAAAATGCACACTCCCATACAAATTTTCGGAATAAATACGTTTCTACGAACGCAAGAACTGCTGAAAATGACGAAAAATGGGGTCTGGATAGGAACCCATAAAGCTAGATCAGCTACATATTTTAACTTGAAAATAACAAAAGAGTGGGGCTTATATAGTCCTCTACCCAAATGCTGGAACATTATGCATACAAATAAATACTTTGTCATTTAAGTGTCAACACAAAAAATTCTTCATACATTTTCTATGGAAAGAAGCCGGCCGCTTGGCGTTTGGCGCTCAGTACGCGCTGAGATGCGCTCGTGAACGGGTGGGTGTATCGCTTTTTTGCATGAAATTTATTACGACAAAATTAACACCGTGTTGTATACTGCGCTTGATAAAACTTGATATTGTTATCCGACACAAAGAAGAAAGTTCTCAATTACCCTTTTTTTTACCCGATTACAGCAAAGCCAAAAGGAAAGGGTACGAGATTAGGAGTCTATGTATGCCTATGCGTGTGTGTGTGAGTGTGTATGTTGGATGTATGTATGAATGTATTAATTGAAGTCTATGACACTCCAGAGCCCTTAACTACACTCAATTATTATTATAGCCAACTATACCTATGCAAAAAATTAGGTCAATACGTTAGTCTGTTACGGCGTGATTGAAGAACAATCCTACTAACAAACTTTTTTCCAATAATTTTAGTACGGTAAGCGCCATTTTGAAATTCTTTTTTATCGTCCTGATTTCGTTCAAAATCGATATCTGGTGTTCCCTGGGATCACTGAACAGAAAACTTTACCCAAAATTAAAAAAAAGTCAGCGCCATTTTGAAATTCTTTGTTATCGTACCGATTTCGTTCAAAATCGATATCTGGGGTTCCCTGGGATCACAAAATAGGAAACTTACCAGAATTAAAAAAAAGTCAGCGCCATTTTGAAATTCTCTGTTATTGTACCGATTTCGTTCAAAATCGATATCTGAGGATCCCTTAGACCACAAAACAGGAAACTGTTACCAAAATTTAAAAAAATCAGCGCCATTTTGAAATTCTTTGTTATTGTACCGATTTCGTTCAAAATCGATATCTGACGATCCCTGGGATCACAAAACAGGAAACTGGTACCAAAATTTAAAAAAAGTCAGCGCCATTTTGAAATTCTTTGTTATCGTACCGATTTCGTTCAAAATCGATGTCTGGGGTTCCCTGGGATCACAAAATAGGAAACTTTTACCAGAATTTTAAAAAAGTCAGCGCCATTTTGAAATTCTCTGTTACTGTACCGATTTCGTTCAAAATCGATATCTGAGGATCCCTAAGACCACAAAACAGAAAACTGTTACCAAAATTTTAAAAAATCAGCGCCATTTTGAAATTCTTTGTTATTATACCAAAATTTAAAAAAAGTCAGCGCCATTTTGAAATTCTTTGTTATCGTACCGATTTCGTTCAAAATCGATATCTGGGGTTCTCTGGGATCACAAAACAGGAAACTTTTACCAGAATTTTAAAAAAGTGAGCGCCATTTTGAAATTCTCTGTTATTGTCCGATTTCGTTCAAAATCGATATCTGGGGTTCCCTAGGATCACAAATTATGAAACTTTTACCAGAATTAAAAAAAGTCAGCGCCATTTTGAAATTCTCTGTTATTGTACCGATTTCGTTCAAAATCGATATCTGAGGATCCCTTAGACCACAAAACAGGAAACTGTTACCAAAATTTTAAAAAATCAGCGCCATTTTGATATTCTTTGTTATTGTACCGATTTCGTTCAAAATCGATATCTGACGATCCCTGGGATCATAAAACAGGAAACTGGTACCAAAATTTAAAAAAAGTCAGCGCCATTTTGAAATTCTTTGTTATCGTACCGATTTCGTTCAAAATCGATGTCTGGGGTTCCCTGGGATCACAAAATAGGAAACTTTTACCAGAATTTTAAAAAAGTCAGCGCCATTTTGAAATTCTCTGTTACTGTACCGATTTCGTTCAAAATCGATATCTGAGGATCCCTAAGACCACAAAACAGAAAACTGTTACCAAAATTTTAAAAAATCAGCGCCATTTTGAAATTCTTTGTTATTATACCGATTTCGTTCAAAAGCGATATCTGACGATCCCAGGGATCACAAAGCAGGAAACTGGTACCAAAATTTAAAAAAAGTCAGCGCCATTTTGAAATTCTTTGTTATCGTACCGATTTCGTTCAAAATCGATATCTGGGGTTCTCTGGGATCACAAAACAGGAAACTTTTACCAGAATTTTAAAAAAGTGAGCGCCATTTTGAAATTCTCTGTTATTGTCCGATTTCGTTCAAAATCGATATCTGGGGTTCCCTAGGATCACAAATTATGAAACTTTTACCAGAATTAAAAAAAGTCAGCGCCATTTTGAAATTCTCTGTTATTGTACCGATTTCGTTCAAAATCGATATCTGAGGATCCCTTAGACCACAAAACAGGAAACTGTTACCAAAATTTTAAAAACTCAGCGCCATTTTGAAATTCTTTGTTATTGTACCGATTTCGTTCAAAAGCGATATCTGACGGTCCCTGGGATCGCAAAGCAGGAAACTGGTACCAAAATTTAAAAAAAGTCAGCGCCATTTTGAAATTCTCTGTTATTGTACCGATTTCGTTCAAAATCGATATCTGAGGATCCCTAAGACCACAAAACAGAAAACTGTTACCAACATTTTAAAAAATCAGCGCCATTTTGAAATTCTTTGTTATTGTACCGATTTCGTTCAAAAGCGATATCTGACGATCCCTGGGATCACAAAGCAGGAAACTGGTACCAAAATTTAAAAAAAGTCAGCGCCATTTTGAAAATCTTTGTTATCGTACCGATTTCATTCAAAATCGATATCTGGGGTTCTCTGGGATCACAAAACAGGAAACTTTTACCAGAATTTTAAAAAAGTGAGCGCCATTTTGCAGTTCTCTGTTATTGTACCGATTTCGTTCAAAATCGATATCTGGGGTTCCCTAGGATCACAAATTATGAAACTTTTACCAGAATTAAAAAAAGTCAGCGCCATTTTGAAATTCTCTGTTATTGTACCGATTTCGTTCAAAATCGATATCTGAGGATCCCTTAGACCACAAAACAGGAAACTGTTACCAAAATTTTAAAAACTCAGCGCCATTTTGAAATTCTTTGTTATTGTACCGATTTCGTTCAAAAGCGATATCTGACGGTCCCTGGGATCACAAAGCAGGAAACTGGTACCAAAATTTAAAAAAAATCAGCGCCATTTTGAAATTCTTTGTTATTGTACCGATTTCGTTCAAAAGCGATATCTGACGATCCCTGGGATCACAAAGCAGGAAACTGGTACCAAAATTTAAAAAAAGTCAGCGCCATTTTGAAAATCTTTGTTATCGTACCGATTTCGTTCAAAATCGATATCTGGGGTTCTCTGGGATCACAAAACAGTTAACTTTTACCAGAATTTTAAAAAAGTGAGCGCCATTTTGAAATTCTCTGTTATTGTACCGATTTCGTTCAAAATCGATATCTGGGGTTCCCTAGGATCACAAAATAGGAAACTTTTACCAGAATTTTAAAAAAGTCAGCGCCATTTTGAAATTCTCTGTTACTGTACCGATTTCGTTCAAAATCGATATCTGAGGATCCCTAAGACCACAAAACAGAAAACTGTTACCAAAATTTTAAAAAATCAGCGCCATTTTGAAATTCTTTGTTATTATACCAAAATTTAAAAAAAGTCAGCGCCATTTTGAAATTCTTTGTTATCGTACCGATTTCGTTCAAAAGCGATATCTGACGGTCCCTGGGATCACAAAGCAGGAAACTGGTACCAAAATTTAAAAAAAGTCAGCGCCATTTTGAAATTCTCTGTTATTGTACCGATTTCGTTCAAAATCGATATCTGGGGTTCCCTAGGATCACAAATTATGAAACTTTTACCAGAATTAAAAAAAAGTCAGCTCCATTTTGAAATTCTCTGTTATTGTACCGATTTCGTTCAAAATCGATATCTGAGGATCCGTTAGACCACAAAACAGGAAACTGTCACCAAAATTTTAAAAACTCAGCGCCATTTTGAAATTCTTTGTTATTGTACCGATTTCGTTCAAAAGCGATATCTGACGGTCCCTGGGATCACAAAGCAGGAAACTGGTACCAAAATTTAAAAAAAGTCAGCGCCATTTTGAAATTCTCTGTTATTGTACCGATTTCGTTCAAAATCGATATCTGAGGATCCCTCAGACCACAAAACAGGAAACTGTTACCAAAATTTTAAAAACTCAGCGCCATTTTGAAATTCTTTGTTATTGTACCGATTTCGTTCAAAAGCGATATCTGACGGTCCCTGGGATCACAAAACACAAATTCAAAATGGCGCTGATTTTTTAAAATTTAAATACCAGTTGCCTGTTTTGTGGTCCTAGGGAACCCCAGATATCGATTTGGAACAAAGTCGGTACAATAACAAAGAATTTCAAAATGGCGCTAATTTTTTAAAATTTTGGTACCAGTTTCCTGTTTTGTGATCTTAGCGATCCACTGATATCGATTTTGAACGAAATCGGTACAATAACAGAGAATTTCAAAATGGCACTGACTTTTTTAAAATTTAAATACCAGTTTCCTGTTGTGTGATCTTAGGGATCCTCAGATATCGATTTTGAACGAAATCGGTACAATAACAGAGAATTTCAAAATGGCGCTGACTTTTTTTTAATTCTGGTAAAATTTTCATATTTTGTGATCCTAGGGAACCCCAGATATCGATTTTGAACGAAATCGGTACAGTAACAGAGAATTTCAAAATGGCGCTGACTTTTTTAAAATTCTGGTAAAAGTTTCCTATTTTGTGATCCCAGGGAACCCCAGATATCGATTTTGAACGAAATCGGTACGATAACAAAGAATTTCAAAATGGCGCTGACTTTTTTAAAGTTTGGTACCAGTTTCCGGTTTTGTGATCCCAGAGAACCCCAGATATCGAATTTGAACGAAATCGGTACGATAATAAAGAATTTCAAAATGGCGCTGACTTTTTTTAAATTTTGGTACCAGTTTCCTGTTTTGTGATCCCAGGGATCGACAGATATCGATTTTGAACGAAATCAGTACGATAATAAAGAATTTCAAAATGGCGCAGACTTTTTTTAAATTTTGGTACCAGTTTCCTGTTTTGTGATCCCAGGGATCGTCAGATATCGATTTTGAACGAAATCGGTACAATAACAGAGAATTTCAAAACGGCGCTGACTGAAATCGGTCCAATAACAAACATTTCAAAATGGCGCTGATTTTTTTAAATTTTGGTAACAGTTTCCTGTCTTGTGATCTTAGGGATCCTCATATATCGATTTTGTACGAAATCGGTACAATAACAGAGATTTTTTTTTAAATTTGTTACCAGTTTCCTGTTTTTTGTTCCCAGGGAGCCCCAAATATCGATTTAGAATGAATTTAAAAAACGATAGTTCCGGTTTTGTTGAAGCAGAGTTCAAACAGCCGTATACTACGCAATACACTCCTTGCATTTTAAAAAAGATCGCGGAAATAGATTTATACGTGACCACTCGTCATGACGCGGCAATCACTACTGACGGCAATGTCGATGCGCATGTTTGTGTGAGTGAGCTGTTTCGAACGTTTCTAGGTAGTTTCATCCGTTTACTGTGGTAGAGCGTAGAGTATACGTACTTGCAGAAATATTTTGTATTGTGGCGAGTTAAATACCTACAGATTTTTACTATAGGGATTTAAGAAACACGTGTTTCAGGATTTTTGGAAATTCGACCTCCAAGGAATTTTTAAAAATTTCACCCGAGCGAAGCAGGGGTGCGTCTGCTAGTATTTACTATAATAATGTGGCGCGGAGGCATAGATAATAATATGTAGTAAATAAATAATCAAATATTTCAAGTTACAAAATTGATTAGTTGGCTATAAAATCGAGCGTAGAGCGTAGTGCTATATATGCGTACAGATATATGCTGTAGTGTGGCGAGTTATATACCTAAAGTTGGCTGCGGCCTGATTGTATAAGGACCCTTAAGTTTTTAAAGTTATCAAAAAACTGATAGATCATAGATCATCCATTTTTATTATAATAGTGATGCGGTGAATTAATTATTGCAGTAACTGTTGGAACTGGCCGTAAACTAAATTGTTTATATTTAAATATATTCTTATTCTTTTTTTTTAAATCTATTGTTTTTTTACGTTTGATGACTTTCTCTTACTTTAAATATATATCTCAAACAGGACGTCCAAGTTTTTCTCTTTACTGATATTTTTCTTATAAATTAAAATATCCCAACACGTTATCAGCACGAAGGATCTTGGGAAAAATATAAGTGAAAAGTGGTGTTAATTGTCCATTGTTGCTTTATTTGTTGCGAATAAGAAAATTCATTTTTCTTTTGATATTATTTTTTTTTCTTTCAAAAATGTCGCAAGCAAGCGGAGATATAAGTGGTAATAAGATGTTACATTCGTCGTCAGTTCCTCCTTTTAGTCTCAAAAATAGAGAAGGATATCCTACTTGGAAATTTAAAATGCGAAATTATTTGCAACATGAGGACCTATGGTTTCCTATTGATGGATATCCAGAAGGAGATACGACCACTGCATCTATTAAGGTAAGGAATGACGCTAAGGCTCTGGCAAAGATATGCTTAACACTAGACGGTGTAGCAATTACACATGTTAGACGTGCAAAAACTGCAGCCGAAGCCTGGGAGGCCCTGAAGGCAGCTTTTGAAGATAAAGGTTTGGGCCGAAGGCTAGCCTTGGAGCGAAAGCTTTATAGATTAAGTCTTTCAGACTTTGAAAATATTGAACAATATATAGATGCAGTTCTGTCTACGTCACAAGACCTAGCTGACATAGGAAAAGTTATCGAAGATAAATCAATTGCAGCTATATTACTGGGAGGGCTAACAACTAAATATGAGCCATTGATCATGGCACTGGAAAACTGCAATATAGAAATCACTTCCGATTTGGTTAAGACAAAACTATTAAATGAAATGTCTAAAAATGACATCACACCAACAAATGCAGTTTTCCAGGCCAAAGGAATGAAATCCAAATTAAATAAAATGATTATTTGCTATGAATGTAACGTGCCAGGGCATAAACGCCCGGATTGCCCTCAACGACGTAATAAAGGCATAATAAATGTAGCAAATGAGGTCACAGCTTCGGTCACAGCACTTACTGCTAACTGTTCCAATAAGGATGTTTGGTACGTAGATTCTGGGGCTACAAAACATATGACTTTCAGAGAAGATTGGTTTCGGGACTTTAGGTCAATAAATACTGGAAATATAACTGTTGCAAATGGTGAGAGCGTTAAATGTTGTGGAATAGGAAATATTTCTATTAAGACACCTGGTGATGTAGTAAAAACAATAAGTGATGTTGCCCTAGTACCAGATTTAAAGGCTAATTTACTATCAGTACATAAAGTTATTGATAAAGGTTTTGTATGTGTTTTTGACAAAAGCGGATGTAGTTTTTATAAAAATGATACCTTTTGTGTTTCAGGTGATTCTGTTCTTCATGCTTCGCCCTGTGGTGGACTGTACATAGTTGATGGTACTGTTAATATTCCACCTAAGATAAATAGTGAAAATATTGCGTACGAGGTGCACTCTGACTGTCTGAGCAAGTATCAGCTCTGGCATAAACGGTTAGGACACTTATGTCGCATAGGCATGAATCAATTGAAGAATCATCAGGTAGGAGTAGATTTTACTAAGGTTGATAAAAATAGTTGCATCGCTTGTGTAAAAGGTAAACAAGCTAGAAAACCGTTTAAAAATGTAGCGTATAATAAGGCGTCATCACCTTTAGAACTAATCCATAGTGATTTATGCGGACCAATGTCCACGACATCTTTTCAAGGAAACGTTTATGTTTTAACTTTTGTAGATGATTATACTCGCAAGATTTTTGCTTATTTTATATCTTCTAAAACTGAGGTAAAGAATAAATTTTTATTATTTCGAGCTCTAGTTGAAAAACAAGTAGGTTTTCAAATAAAGGCTCTTAGAACCGATGGAGGAAAAGAATATATAAATAAAGAGTTTTCTGATTATCTTTCTTCGAATGGAATTGAGCACCAAGTAATAACGCCTTATAGCCCACAGCAAAATGGAGTTGCTGAACGTACTAATCGTACAATAACAGAGAAGGCGAGATCAATGTTGGCCGAAAGCTCACTACCTAAATCATACTGGCAAGATGCTTTCCAAGTCGCAGTTTATTTGAAAAATAGGTCCCCTCATCGAACTTTGAATGGCAAAATACCTTATGATAAGTGGAGTGGTCGGAAGAGTGATCTAAGTCACTTAAGGGTATTTGGATGTAGAGCTCTAGTTCATGTACCTTCATGTCAAAGAAGGAAACTAGATTTAAAAGCAGAGGAAGCAATTTTCGTAGGTTACTCAGAAGATCCTAATACTTATGTTTTTCGGGATCCTGCAAATCCAAGACGCATTATTAAGTCAAGAGATGCAAGTTTTTTTGAGAATTGTTTTACACCTTTAAAGGAAAATGCATCAGAGCCTATAGTTCAAAATATGGAGTCAGTATTACTATTCGAAGAACATATTGAAACTGGTGATGATAAATTTTATGATTGTGTTGATTGTTGTAGTCCAGAAGGAGAATCATCTGTTCCTGTGAACATGGATAAAGAGTCTTCTTGTACTGAACAAACGCAAGTAAGTAATGAACCCAGATACCCATCTAGAAATAGAAAGCCACCTGAATATTTAACTTATCAGGCCTCTACTGATGTTGATTCAGGTGAACCAACAAACTATTCTGAAGCTATACATTCAGAAGATGGTAAAAAATGGGTTTTAGCAATGACTGATGAATACAATTCACTAATGAAGTTAAATACCTGGGAGTTAGTAGACAGATCAAATAAAAAAGTTATTCCCTGTAAATGGGTTTATAAGCATAAGAAGGATGCTTATGGTAATATAATCAAGTATAAGGCAAGGCTAGTGGTCAAAGGTTTTCATCAAACAAGAGATATAGATTATCATGAGACGTTTGCGCCTGTGATTCGTCATTCTTCCCTGCGTACTTTGTTTGCATTGGCAGCAGAAGAAGATCTCAAAATGAGACATCTGGATGTTGACACAGCATTTCTTTATGGAGATTTGGAAGAAGAAGTATTTATGGAACAACCTCTTGGTTTTTCAGTGAAAGGCCAAGAAGACAGGGTTTGCAGACTTCGAAAATCTCTATATGGTCTCAAACAGGCACCTCGTGCTTGGAACAAAAAAATGAATGAAGTCCTTTCAAAAATAGGTTTTATAGGAACTTCTTCTGAGCCTTGTGTATATACAAAACTTTTTGGTGATGAACTTGTTATTCTGGGTGTCTACGTGGATGACATAATTGTCTTTTATAATTCTGACGTGACGTTTGACATTGTTAAAAATGATTTGTCAAAATATTTTAGTTTGAAAGATCTTGGCAATTTGAAGTCATATTTAGGTTTACAAATAGATAGAAATCAAGATTACATAAAAATTAGTCAATCGAATTATATATTGTCCATATTGGACGAATTTAATATGAGTGAATGTAAGTCGGCTAGTACTCCTTTAGCTCACAGCAAATTAGAACGAAACTTTAGTGGTGAGTCATTGCTGCTGCCTTACAGAAATCTAATAGGATGCCTTATGTTCTTGGCAGTCAATACACGTCCTGATATAGCATTTGCAACGAGCTACTTAAGCCAATTTAATACGTGTTTTTCAACGGAACATTGGAAAGCAGCAAAAAGGATTCTTCAATACCTAAAGGGTACACTAGAGTATTCCTTAATATACAGGAAAACTGGAAAGCCGTTAACAGGGTATGCAGATGCTGATTGGGCAAATTGTCCAATTAACAGAAAGTCTTACACGGGCTATGTCTTTAAGTTAGCTGGTGGACCAGTGTCTTGGGAATCAAAGAAACAACCAACTGTTGCTCTGTCATCCACTGAAGCTGAGTACATGGCTCTTACTGCAGCAACTAAAGAAGCCTGTTACTTACGTAAATTTATAGAGGATATTACTGGTAAGATATATACAATTAAGATATTGTCAGATAGTCAGAGTGCTCTAAACTTAGCTCACAATCCTGTGCACCATAGCAGGACGAAGCATATTGACACTCGTTTTCATTTTATACGAGAAAAAGTTAGTAATAATACAATTATTTTAGACTATATGAAAAGTTGTGATACACCCGCAGATATTCTTACCAAACCACTTGGGCCTATCGCAACTAGTAGAATTATAGGTAGTTTAGGTCTTAGTTAGGTTTTTTTTTTGTTCCTGTGTCTTAATACGTTATGTTAATATTTTTTTTTGTAAGACAATTTAGTTTAAAGGGGGATGTTGGAACTGGCCGTAAACTAAATTGTTTATATTTAAATATATTCTTATTCTTTTTTTTAAATCTATTGTTTTTTTACGTTTGATGACTTTCTCTTACTTTAAATATATATCTCAAACAGGACGTCCAAGTTTTTCTCTTTACTGATATTTTTCTTATAAATTAAAATATCCCAACAGTAACAATATTATTTAAGCTTTAGACGAAAAAACTGTCCAAATTTGATCTGAAACCCAAAGCCTACCTTTACAATTTCAGCTCGCTATTTCAAAATCAGGTTAACTCCGCCATGCTGACGAGAGCGAAATGATTGACCTGATTCTGAAATTGAAAATGTTTCTCATATGTCAGCGCGACCTGAAAATTTCAGCCGCAAAAGGTTTAAATTACAAACTACCACTCAATATAAGTGGAGTGGCAAGAATTGGCTCCTTGAATCACTCTAAGGCACTTCTGAACAGTGGAGGCAAGAAAGCCGATTTAGGCAAGATAAGCAAGATATAGAAATAAGATTGGCAAGAAAATAAGGTTTACATTGAGTTCTTGTTTATGAAATTTTTAAATAAGATTAGGCAAAGACCGAGGTGGGGAATATCAAAAATTATATGCTTTTATATAAAGCCAAAAACATAATAAAGAAATATATTACTAAAATACTGATCTTGTGACAAAGAATATTAAAATTGTCTTCGTACGGAAGAAAGTCAAGTGAGAGCGGATTTATAACAAGTATAATATATCACAGTAGCAAGATTGGCAAATATTCTGATCCCGTTATGAATAGAGGTTTGTACCTAGTTAAAGCTATATCAAACGCGGACAAATATGTTAATGGCCTTATTACTTAATAATCATTAAGATCATATTGTTTCTAATGCTCTAGACCAGTTCATTGATTATGCTAATGTGTTTTACGAGTACAGCGCAGAGTACGTTGCGCTAATCAATCAACCTATCGAAGGTCATGTATATAGCCTTGTCGAAAATAAAAATAAAACTAGTGCTTCGGATTTTGTTGTTGCATAAAAACTAGATTTTGGTGTCAAAGCTACTATAGTAGGATTCATCAAGATTTGGAATAGTAATTCATTGCAGTATTTCACTACAAAGTTGTAATAACCAAGAGGAAATTAAATGGTATAATTCGGATTTTATTTAGGCTTATTTCAATAGATTGGAGTAACAAATAATAATATACGAAAAAATTGTTTTGGATGAAATTATTAATCGAAATTAACCTTCGATTTTATGGCTAGATTTCGCAATCGCAATTTCACAAGTTTGCTCTTAACTAATACCATTTTAAATTAGATTATACTACGCCTACATTATTGACGATTCGATTTCAAAATTATTCATGTCTCACGTTATCAGAGAAATCTGAAACGTCTAGAATTTGAGGATTTAAATATTTACTACTTATCTATAAATTATCTTATGAGAATGCTTATTAATATAGTTCGTTTAGTACACACCAAATATGGTAACGGAAAAACCATATTTGTCGTAGGTTACCATAGTTAAACGGTAGATGCAACTGCAATAAGAAGTAAGTAGGTTTGACTAGGATTTCCCGGCAATGCAACCGAATCACGTTTACTAAACACACACTTTGTTTTAAAAACTACGAGTATCACAGCTTTGCGAGTGGCTTTACCATTTCCGTGAATTGTAAGTAAAGAGTAAAGAAAGCACGATTGGAGTGTTCGTATTTTTGGATGGAGCAAAACGCACGACCGCTCCGTACGCGGTCACGCGCGAAACTGAATTATTGACGGTGCAACCGCGGCATTACCGTCTGATTTAGGGCTGGTGCCACTTGATAGAAAGAATCAAGTTGCACTTTCTGCGATGGGGGGTGAAATTTCGCTGACTCCCAAAGCCTATTCGAACAAACATATCGAAATGACAGCGCTCTTGCCAATAGGTGTCTACAGAAGTGCCCTTAAATAAACTCTGCCAGCGATAAAGATTTTGACATAACGGAAGGTTTTGGTCGTACTAGTAAAATACTTTATTTGCCATAATTTTTGCTGAGATCTTTAAGTGTTTTCAAAAATTACCATTAGTTTTAAATTGTCCCCATTACCTTCGACTAATTGAATTTGGCTTTCTCCCTAAATAACGTTACCCATAAAGTTCTCGGATGAGTTTTGTTTTAAATTTTTAGAAAGTTGTTTGTTACCTACTGTTCATGGGCTTTTTATTATTTACTACCTGATGCCCGCGACTTCGTCCGCGTGGTTTAAGACTTTTTCTTTTTGATTCCCGCGGGAACTCCCAAATTTTCCGGGATAAAATGAAGCCTATGTCACTCTCCAGGTCCTCAACTATACCCTTGCTAAACATCGCGTCGATCTGTTGCTCCTTTGCAGCGTGATTTGAAGAACAAACTAACACACTATCGCATTAATTATAATATTTGTATGATTGTGTATATTATGATTTAGACCATTTATTTTGGTGTGAAAACGATAAAATTATATTTTTTATTTATTTATCGTTTTCGCATCGATATAGATTCATTGTAACAATTTCTGACCTGACCAATTTGTGATCTAGAGGTCTCAATGATAAAGAAGGGAAAATTTATGTAACAAAATTAACTTTAGACAAGACTAATTAACAACTGTTTAAACTAAAAATAGTAAAGTATTTTTAGTAAGCTAACCACCAACCCTGGTAGAGAGTGAAATTAGTTTGCTGTCGCACGAGCGCGGCAGTCTGAACAGTTAATATTAAACTTTTTGCGGCCATAGTTATAATGTTGAACTCGTAGAGGTTAGGCCAAGGTTTTTATGAAGCACACGGTGTAGGAACGAGCCTCGGATATCTAGGTATACAGACAAGCACTAGGAACTGATTAAATTTTTATGCGTTATCAACTTGTTTTGCAGTAAAAATTAGCATCGACCTTAACAATGTGGGACTAGACGACGTTGATGCTGATGATGATATAGTTGAGGGCTACATGAATAGAAAAGCTTGTGATTTGATTTCACATGAAAGCTGACAAATCTAATCTAATCTAATCTAATCTAATCTATCTATCTAATATATATATAAAATCGTTAAGGGATCAACGCACAGCCTAAACCGCTGGGGTTATTAACTTGAAATTTTGACAGTAGGTTCCTTTTGTGACGTAGGCGCTCACTAAGGAAGGATTTTTCAAAATTCCACCCCTAAGGGGGTGAAATAGGGGGTGAAAGTTTGTATGAAAGTCCGTCATTTCTCAAGTTATGTCCATGAAACTTGGTATACGAGCTACTGCTTGAAAATAAAGAAATACGTGTTTCACAGTTTTTAAAAATTCCAACCCCGAAGGGTTGAAATAGGGGATGAGAGTTTGCATGGAAGTCCTTCATTTCTCAAGATATTCTCAAGTTATATAAACGAAACTTGGTATTTCGGCTTTCGATAAAAATTAAAGAATTACGTGTGTCGCTGTTTTTCAAAATTCAACCCCTAAAGTGGTAAAATAGGGGTTGAATTTTTTTATGACAGCTATAACCATGAAACTTGGTATATGAGCTGCGAGTTAAAAATAATGAAATACGTATTTCACAGCTTTTGAAAATTCGACCCCCAAAGGGCTGAAATGGGGGATGAAAGTTGGTATGAAATGTCTTCATTTCTCAAGATATTTTACAAGTTATATCAACGAAACTTGGTATTTTGGCTTACGGTAAAAAATAAAGAAATACATGTATCACAATTTTTCAAAATTCAACCCGCCAAAGGGTAAAATAGGGGTTGAAAGTTTGTAAGAAAGTATGTCATTAATTTTTAAGTTAGAGCCATTAAACTAGGTATTTTTTGGTAACTTGGTTGGGTTTTTTTAAATTTTGGTTTGAAATGGAGAAATACCTGATTCACATTTTTTTGTAAATTTTATCCCCAAGGACGTGTAATAGATAGTCCTCCAATCACGCCGCAACAGATTAACATAATTTTTTGCATGTTGTATAGTATGTGGTATAGTTGAGGATCTGGACAGTGGCATAGGCTACTTTGCATCCCGGAAAATAATGAAGTGCTGTGGGAATTGAAAAAAAACTTATGCCACACGAACGAGTGACGCTCAATCACACCTGAACGGCTGAACGGATTAATTTGATGAAATTTGGCACAGAGATAGATCGTAGTCTGAAATAACACGTAGGCTTCTTTTTATCCCAAAAAATTTAAGAAGTCCCGCGGGAACCAAAAAAAATCATGCCAGAACGGCTGAACGGATCTGGATAAACTTTGATACAGAGATAGATTATAGTCTGGAATAACATGGATGTTTGTTACTCAATCACGCCATTACGGCTAAATGGACCTAGATGAACTTTGCACAGAGATAGATTATAGTCTGCAATAGCCAATAACACATAGGCTACTTTTTATCCCGTATAATTAAAAACAATTCAATCCACGCGGACGACGTCGCGGGTATCAGCTAGTACTTCATAAAAATACGACCCTGAGTACCAACTCCCAACAAAAGCTAATCAGTACCCAACCTAATATATAGGTAGTAGATGTTTTTCTTTCTTAATCAGTAGCTACCAGCTAGTGCCAATCAGCAACATAAACATAGTTCCGCTAATGGCAGCTGGGCAGCCTAAGACTGATCATTTCAACTAAAGGTTGGCGATTATCATCAAATGCTAGTCAACATAGGAATAACTATGGGTTCCCCGTCGATGTACCGTGACTTATCAATGGCCGACTTCATACGCCAACAGTCAATAGTCAATACATGTTAATGTAGTCGATTATTCAAATAACCTGGCATTTGATCCGACGTCGAATACATGTCTGAGTAGGGAAAACGCACATTTGCTATGTACACCAAATGCTAGAGATTTGACTATCGGTTGATCAGGCCGATGACATTTTAGATTTTAGGCGTAGATTTTCCAATGATGTATGGTGACAGGAGGGATATATTCAATGTACAGTCGCGGTCTGAAAATACCAGTTTTTAAATTAGATAACACTGCGTGCTTTAATTTCGACGCTTATGCAATATATTTATTATGTTTCAAAGTTTTCAAACAACGAATTCGACGAAAGGAGTATTAATGATTTTTTAGGAGTATAGCATCATCGAATTTGTTATAGTGACATTTACTGAATTATGAACCTTAAGGTGGTAAACATTTTCTGACCACGACTATATAATACGTATAAGACAGTAATACTGTCTATTCATGGAACGGATACGATCTGACGGCTCTCTCACAGCAGACAGCCTTCTATCTTGTGATAAAACTGGTTGGGAAGAGGACACGGTAAATACTCCTCGTTTTGACGACTTTCCTGAAGGCTGAAGCAATGGTGAGCACTGTGGTGTCATAAGCAGCACATCAAAGTCAAAGTGAAAGTCAAAAGTATATTTATTCAATTTAGGTACACTGTACACTTATTGACGTATAGACGTCCAGTCCAGTAAAATATGATGGTTATAATCAGTTACGGTTTCTTAAAACTAAAACTACGAGGTTTCCAAACGCGCCCTGGTCTGAGAAGAGCCCACAAAAAACTCAGCCGGGTTTTTTTTCATCACCCATTTTCTCGAACTAGGGATAGAATGGATCACCTAGATCTTTTTTACCTCCCTGTCCCGTTTATCACTTGGTTGTGATTTGGGAACCAAGTACCAACATACAATACAGTAAGGCCCAGCGAATAATCTCGTTATAGAGATCTAGGTATAGATTTAAAATCTACGTTTGTTCTTTAAGTTGAACTGTGTGTTGTTTACAAATTGATATAAGTGCAGAGAACATTTGTGTATATAAAACAGTACTTGAATACATTCGCAGTAACTGTGACGTATAATATTTGCGATCTAATTTCTGTAGTATTTTCAAATTTCTACAATTCAATACCGTAATGCGATTATTGTGCATTGTGGCGGCCTCCATATGCGCTCATAGATGGCGCTTCTTCAACCAAATGATATAATCTGAATCGCGCTATCGAAGTTCCGACAACAGAAACCTATAGTTAATACTATACGACTTCTAAGGTTTAATGGTTTGACCACCGTTTTATCTTTACTATATTTGTTCACAGGTACCAATCCATATACTCTTTAACAAAAATAGTCAACCTATAACTATGAATTTCGTTAAAAGTGCTTACTCAAATGTCCAAATAAAAGGGTAAGCCATGCCTTATTGCCTCCAAGCGCATAGTGCACGCTCTAATAGAAAAATCTAATACCTAGAAATCGCAAGTCACTCGCATGTTATCTAACTGATTATTTTATTCTTCTAAATTGAATGATCCAAATCGAAAATACAATTGACATAAATTGCGAAATTCTACTTCCCATGGCTATATCCATAGTTGAACAATCACACAGTTGGGCAATTAATCTGTGGCTAGCGAGTAGCCGACTCGACGAAAGAAATAATGCGTAGTGAGCGCGGCGTTGTGGGCCGCCAAAGCGCACACTATGTCTGGGTCTTCTCCTCCTCATGATGGCGAGAGTGGGAGCGATTCATAGAATTAATATTTTATTATGTGCAATAATTAATGAAGCATTTCGAACGCATTACATCGTTGGATGCTGTCTGATGTAGGGAACCTTGGTACTATGTGCCTCGTGAACCTGGCTTGGAGAGTATCCGACGATACTTGATCTGCCTATGGTGGATCTATATACATACTTAAAATACAACATACTTACACGTATTATGATCGTATATTACTATCGCAGGTTGAGTTGGGCACTGTGGAATATAAGTTAATCGCTTCGGCGATGCCTCAGCACGGCTGGTTCTGCCTTATGTCTACCTAGTTGGACGTTAAGAAGGGATTGGTTTGTTGTTGTACCAGAGAGCTTGCTTTCTGTGCGCAGTGCACTTCGTGTGCACTTCTATGTTCCACAGTATGTCTGATTTTACCTTGCGATCTACTTAAAGACGACTTATGCTTACCATATTATGTAAATTTACGACGTTCGCTACGTTCGAACAATAACCAATCATGGTTGATAGGACGCTGTTTATTAATATCACTACCTATCTTTTTTATTCTATCCCTCTAACATGATTAGAGATTGTCTTTGCTCTCTAATTTTTCGACTCGATCATACTAGTTCTCGCTCATATGCTTCTCGTACTTTCATTCTTCATACTAAATCTTTCATTCATGCATCATCTTTCACAATATGGGTGGGTTCCCTTCCTATTTACTTACTATCTTATTGGCTTTCTTTATTTTTATTCAACACTTTAACATATACTTCAAAAAAAAACAGTGATACATAGTGCTTAAATCTAATTACATTAACAATTTTTTTTTATTCACAAGATTAATAACTATACAATATATTATTGCTAATTATTATCTATTTATTTACTACAACGCCTATCCTAATAACATACTTATTTTTCTATGCTGGTTAACAATATAAAAACTATATCTATCCAACATATCTTATTTGCTATTTCTTTTATTTGCTTCTATACATCAAGACACGCGGAAGCGTGTCCAGCCAAAGTTCAAAAAAACTGGCGAGCAGCACCGTGTGTAATATTACACGAACCATTTGGAGCCACTTTTGACCCGCTCATAACTCAAAAACTATTTCACATAAACATGTCAAATTTGGCGCATATATTGAGACCCGTGAGATACATATGTGCTCCAAATTTCATAAGCACACCTCAAATGGTTATTTAGATATAAACGTACAAAAATCGTAATTTTTATGCTCTACCTAGGTATAGATCAAAACTCTGACACGGGGCATACTACCATTGCTTAAAGCCGTATTATTTTAATATTGTTGACGTTCATGTTGTAGTGTTATAATCATTATTTTAAGGACGTCAAAGTACGTGACATTCAACCGTTATTTTGAAACAATACTGCTTTAAGCGGTGGTAGTAACTCCGTCGTCCACTTCCTGCGGCAACTTGCATTACATTCTACGCATAGTGCATGCACAACTAAATAAAACAAGAGTTGTTAAGTAAAAAAAAACTCCGATTACATAAATCATACTGCAGGTCTATGTTTAAATTCGTTATTTTGTGTTGTTAACTATTGAAAATGACACATAATTATTATTTTAATGTAAATAATAATGAATAATAATATAGTTGCATTAAAACCTTACCTTCGTATTCATGCATTTTGTGCAACGAAACGTCATTGACAGAAAAGAAGAAGAAAAGTATTTGAAGCCGTCAGTTCAAGCTGTCAGTCATTGTGATTTGTATTCATTGTTTAAAGTGGTTTTTGTGATATCGACTGTTTACCGTGCTTGTTTTCAATGTTTCACTAAAAACTTTTGATTTTGAACTTTTGCAATCAAAATTGATGAGATGTAGAAGTGTGCTGTAATACCGCCCCGACTTGGTCAAATTAAGTATAAACAGAAAACGCGTTAAAAAAATTCCGGATACTGAATATTCACTCGAATATTTCAAAGGTACAAGAAAATATAGAAAATAACACAAAAAAAGACAATTATTCCCCGTAAACGTAGGAAAATGCAGTAAATTAACAAAACCATTTTGTATTAATTTTATTATGAATAAGTACCTACTAATGTAAAACGTAAACTAAACTAATAGAAAAGTCCTATTACAGTGTAAAGGATTATTTGAATGATAGCAAGGCATGGGTATGAATTGTTACAGCGGCTGATTATGTAATGTTATATTATAAGTACATATATATAATTTCAAATATTTGTGAGATGGTGATAATAAAAAAAAAGCGGAGTTTATTGCGGGCTCTTCTCAGACCAGGGCACGTTTGGAACCCTCGTAGCTTTAGTTTTAAGATACCGTAGTTAATTATCACCATCACGTCTTATGCTCTGTAAGCATGACGTTCAGAAGGTGTACTTTGTAGGTACATATTTTGAATAAATATGTTTTGAGTTTGAGATTGAGTTCAATAATTTCTGTACAAAAAGTAATGATATCCCATCAAAAACATAAATGTAAAATGAGAGCCACGTTCAAAATTGTGATATATATGCCTTGGTTGTCGACTTCAGCGACAAAAGAAGTGAGATCTAAATGGGTGCCAAGTTCAATGGTCAGTCCTGCAATTTATTTATCCCATCAAAACATAAATGTGAAATGAGAGCCAAGTTCAAAATTGTGATATATATGCCTTGGTTGTTGACTTCAGCGACAAAAGAAGTGAGATCTAAATGGGTGCCAAGTTCAATGGTCAGTCCTGAAATTTATTTATAACAACATATAATATTTTATAACAACTTAAAATATCATTTCTTCTTAAAACTTAGTATAAAATGTTGAAGACTAAGGCTTTGGCTTGGCTAGTTTTCATATACGAATTATAGCCCTCACAAGTTGTAAAGCTGTAAGTTCTTATTTTATTCTTCCGAAAATTTGGCTTGCTGGTAGAAACTGTACTTTTAGGTACCTACTTAATAATAATTCGTATATGGAAACTAGCCAAGCCAAAGCCTTAGTCTTCAACATTTTATACTAAGTTTTAAGAAGAAATGATATTTTAAGTTGTTATAAAATATTATATGTTGTTATAAATAAATTTCAGGACTGACCATTGAACTTGGCACCCATTTAGATCTCACTTCTTTTGTCGCTGAAGTCAACAACCAAGGCATATATATCACAATTTTGAACTTGGCTCTCATTTCACATTTATGTTTTTGATGGGATAAATAAATTGCAGGACTGACCATTGAACTTGGCACCCATTTAGATCTCACTTCTTTTGTCGCTGAAGTCAACAACCAAGGCATATATATCACAATTTTGAACTTGGCTCTCATTTTACATTTATGTTTTTGATGGGATATATATTTACAAAATTCTAGGAATACGGCTCTATTTTTCTTATCACTTATTAATTCGGCTATGTTTTGCATTGATAGCCTGGTACCCAGTTCATGCTCCAGTTTTAGTCGATCGTACAGGTGGACAGGACAGGAACTAACAGGTGGAAAACAGATTCAGACTCCCCGGGGTCGCAGATGCATGACGGACTCTCCTTGCACTTGCACTCCTTACTCAGAGAATCCGTCATGCCCCGTCAACACCTGGGTGACGAATCTGTCCACCTCCATTTTGCCGATGATACGGTAGGTCGCCACCGCATCAGGAAAAAAATTCCTGTTGACGCCTACCGTTTCCGCAGTTCGGTACCGATCGCTCCACTCGTCAAGCGAACGCATACGAATGTTCCGCTTGACGAATGAAACGGGACAGCTGTCGTAGTCGAATTTGCGTTTCAGCTTTAGCGCAGCCTCCTTGGCCAGATGGTCTGCACGTTCGTTCCCCTCCAGTCCCGCGTGGGCTTTGATCCAGAACAAACTTATACGTTTGTTACGGAGCAAAGCGTCACGCAGGAACCCTCGCGCCTCTACGGCCAGTGGGTGGAGAGCCTTGAGATTTTGCAACGTCTGCAGTGCCGACAATGAGTCGGAATAAATTCCGACTGTTCCGACCAATTTTTCTGCGGCCATCCGCGCCGCCCGGCATATCGCCAGGAGTTCCGCCTGGTAGACGGTGCAATAGGACGGCAGAGCAAGCTTAAGGGTTTTGGTTTCGGCGTCGCCACTCCATATGGATAGCGCCGCACCCACTTTGCCCTCAATCTTGTTGCCGTCCGTGTAGATGTTGAAATCATGGTCGTTATTGGCCGTGAGTTGCTCCTGGTCCACCAGACACTTGAACTCGAGGTCGACATGACAGGCGGGATGCGGACACCGTAGAGCTGAGGACACCCGCTCCACCTCCCGATCTCCTATCTCTCGCTGGGGAACCCCTCTCCTCGCCTCATATAGTGCCGCGGCTTCGCGCACTCGGAGGTCGAGAGGGAGTATCCCAGCGAGCAACAGAGCCGAGTTCAGAGAGACGGTGCGGTATGCCCTACAAAGCTTCTGTGCGAAGCCTCGCTGGACCACATTCAGCTGTTTCCGGATCCCGAGCTTATCCACGACAGGCGCCCATACGCTGGCGGCGTACAAGATCACCGGTTCGACCACCACTCTGTATATGGTGCGGATCACCTCGGGGTGGAGACCCCAGCTGATCTTGGCTGCTCGTGCCAACTGGTGGTAAAAGGCAACCGCGCGTCTACAGACACTCGCGACGTGGGCGTTGAATGTCAGTTTCCGGTCTATGATGACCCCCAACAGCTTAATTTCGCGCGACAGGACAATGTCGACCCCGCCCATGCGAAGACGTGGGTCGTCATACTTCAGTTTGCGCGTCACAACAATTGCATTTGTCTTATTGACATTGCCTTTATTGAGGCGCAAAACTGAAGTTTATTAGACGCACCCCACGCACTCACGCGTTCGAGGGCGGCATTGGCTCGTCGTTCGATCTCGAGGGCTGTCTCGCCCTCAAACACCAACACCACATCGTCGGCGAAGGCCTGTGCATAATCACCGCTGGTCTCCAAATCCCTAAGCAGTGGATCTAAGAGTAGGTTCCACAGTATTGGCCCACCGATAGATCCCTGCACGCACCCCTTCCCAGTGCCTATCCCGTGCTCCTCCCCACAGTATCTGACTCTGACGCTCCTGTCGCTCAGATAGCTGCCCAAAAGCCGTCGGATGTTAATGGGGCATTTCTCCTCAGCCAGTCTAACCCTAATTTTAGGCCACCAGGCGTTATCGAAGGCGCCCTCTATATCCAGTGATACCAAGACGACAATCCTCTTCCTCTCCAGATGGTGTCTGATGTGTTTCACTAGGGTGTAGAGGGCGTCCTCGGTGCTGCGTTGGGGCATAAAGCCAAACTGGCGAGTACTAAGCCTGGGCACAAGATGAAATTGCAGCCTGGCGACGAGCATCTTTTCCAAGACCTTCCCGAGTACCGGAAGGAGGCCGATAGGATGATACGACTTTGGAGCCGTATAGGTGGCCTTCCCCGGCTTCCGAAGGAAGATCACCGTGGCCTCCTTCCAGGCACGGGGAAAGTGGTGGATTGCCAGGCACTGGTTGAAAAGGCACAGGAAGAGATCCGGGTCCAGGTTTATTGCGTGCAGGCATATATCGGCGGTGAAACCGTCCGCACCTGGAGCCTTCTTCGGGTCAAAGGAACGACTCGCCAACTTCAACTCCAAAAGGGTGAAAGGGGGGTCCCACTCACCCGAGGAAGTCTCGCTGTCCGAGAGCTCTGCCAGGACCCTCACCCGTTGGTGCTCCTCAGTATCATGCACTTCGGAGTCCTCGGGATAAAAGGTCTCGGCCATAAGTCGGGCCGAGCTCTTCGCATCGAGTTCCATGTTGTTTACCATCGGCGGTGGATCCTTCTCACGTTTGGCTGTCCTGCCTAGCACCCTGTAAATTCCCCCCCAGAAAGACTCCCGGTCTTGTTTCCCACAAAATTCCTTCCAGGATCTGGTCTGTGCCTCCTTTTCCTCGGTCTCGTATCTGGTCTTGGCTTCCAGATACTCCTCGACTACCTTTGAACGTCGGATCGGTGCCGCGCACCGAATTCTCCTCTTTCTGGTGGCCACCTCGCGCTTCAGCGCCGCCAACTCCTCGGACCACCACGACACCGCGAGTGTGTCTTTCCTCTTGATTTTAGGAATTGCATATTCGCTCGCTTCGGTCAATGACTGTATGAGTTTGTGTATAGTGTCATCTAATTGTGTAGCTGTGATTGTGTTTGTGATGTTTGTGACTGTAATGTTTTTGGATTGCAAAATTTGACCTAGTTTCTTACGAAACTGGGTCCAATTGGCTTTCCGTGTGTTGTATGATCAAGTGTTGTGTGCTTGATATGGTTGTGTCTGACCTGTTTTAGCTGCAATTTAAAGGAGATGCCGTTGTGGTCCGAGGTAGTTAGATCCTCGCGCACGCGCCAGCCGTCCACCAGACCGAGGAGGTCGGGCGACGCAGTTGTGATGTCGACGTAACTAGTGTACCTTAGCCCGCCTCTTATTACATCAAAGGTAGGAATTTCCCCTTTATTGAGGATTACCAGACCGAGGTCCTCCAGGGTCCCGCGCAGTTCCTCGCCTCGGCGATCTGTCACGGGACTTCCCCACCAAATGTTCTTGGCGTTACAGTCACCTGTAACTATTTCTGGGTTCCCAGCTCTAGTCGGATCTTGAGAAGGTGCGCCAGGTACAGGTCCATCGCCAGGTCGGGCTCGAAGTAGAGCGAAACCAGGGCGATCTCCCAGGCACTGGTTCGGATCCCCACCACAGTAATGTTGTTCGTGGTGAGTTTTGGGTACTGTATGAGGTGAAGGTCCACATTAAAGACAATTATTGCGGCCTTAACAGTACTACCACCGTTGTCAACGCTTTGGAAGACCCTGATCCCGCTCCGACCCGACACCCTGCCCTCTCTGCCGACATAAGGTTCCTGCACTAGCGCCACATGGACTCCGCATCTCTCAGACTCGAGAAGAAGCTCGGTGAGTGCCAGCTTCTTTCTTTGGAGGTTTGCCTGGAAGAAATGGAGTGCCACTGCGTCTACAGGCGCAACCTTAGCAGTACGCCACTGTGGAGCGCACCAGTTCATCCCATCTCCGTCTTATCGGGCAGTCACTACTGAAGGCTATTCAACCTATCTTACGTTCAAACAATGTTCTACTACCCATGGAGGTTGACTTTTGGTATTCTATGAGACTTATTAGTCCACGCATTAATATGCCTCTTGGGATACCAAGGGAGGGAAGAAGCCTACCGTTGGTGGCGGGGCGGAGCCAGCCAAACATCACTTATTTTTTAGAAAAGTAAATGATGCCATTCATAGCATCTTCCTTATCTCATAAAAGGAAGATGCTACCACTAGGATTAGTTCGTTTCACGGTGAAATTATGCAACAACATTTATGTTGTTAGATAAGATAGAAATCTTAACCCTGGGTTAAAACTTATAGTATTAATACAAGGTCTTACACTCGTAGTCAAAGCACAAATGTCTCGAAGTATGATATGATCCTATACATAATGACTGGCTCACTTAGAGTATGTGCTAAAGAAGTAAGGTTCTTATAACGAGCAAAGCGCCGTATACTTGCACTGAGAGCATGGCAGTATTGAATCAATACAACACGCGTGTAAAACGCGTGTCATTGTTTAGAGGTGAATCAATACTCGAACACGCGGGTAAACCGCGTGTCATTATTTAGAGATGAATCAATACTCGATCACGCATATTATTATAATTCATATAACCTCGAACTGAATTTAAGCATTGACATTAATCAATGCTTGAACGCGTTTTATAGATTTTCTATAACTCGAACGCGCTTCTAAAGCCAGTCATATGTAAGCTAAATTTCATCTAAATTGGTACATAATCAAGTCGTTGGGTTGATTGGACTCGAAGCTTCCGAAACTCTAAAAGATCGTGGTTTATTATGGACGCAACAATATATGGGGGTCTTACTGCTAGATGATTCACGTGCCATTCTAAAGAAATATTGAATTTTATTGGTAGAGTAAGGTGTAGATTCTTAAGGACCCCGTCAGGTTAGTTACAAACCCGCCTCTAAAAACTATTGTAAAGGCATGACGATACCGGATACTCGATTGTTGTATAAAACAAGCGAGTCTGCTTGCGCAGTCGATTACCTATTGCGATCTGTTTACGCGCTTCTCCTGCGCCTTGTAGGAACCAAGTTAGCGCTACATGCATTCAAGAAGCAACCTTATAACAGGAGGATATAAAGAGAGCAAACTGTAATACGTGTAAGTATTTCAGTTTGCTCCCTTTTTACGAGCCTTGCGTTTGAGGCGCACCAACAGGTGCAGTAAAACTGCGCATGTAACGCATGTGCAGCGCCTTCCCCAGATGTGTACGCACTCTAAGATACTAGTTAGCAACACTGGGCCATACAAAACAAGGCTAAATCAAAAAAAAAAGAGCATTTAGGGATACCCGACCTAATTTTTTCAACATTTTCCGCCATTTTTCACACTCAGCTTTCCAGAATAGCTTTTTTACCTGACCGACACTTTCTTTTTCATCAGTACCACGTACATATTAGAACGTAGTGTAACTGTAGAGTGCTAAGCAATGACTTCGGTACATTTCATGGCGGGTATAAAAATTATTTAGTCCGGCACAACCTGCGTTGCCTGGAATTGAAGCGGACCACTTTTTTTTATTTTTTTTAACCACTACAAATTAGCCCTTGGCTGCGTTCTCACCAATTGGTAAGTGATGATGCAGTCTAAGATGGTAGTGGGCTAACCTGTACCACTCCCATATCCCGCTGTACTTACACGTAGCGTAACTGTAGATCGCTAAACTTCGTCTTCGGCAGAGTCATGGCGGGTATACAAATGATTTATTATCACAGTTGTCCGGCACAACCTGTCCGGAATCGAAGCGGACCACTCCTATTTCCAGCTGGACTTACGTAACGCAGGGTTACCGAGTGTCGGAAGTCGTCACTACTCAGTCGTCAGCTTTGATTAATTAATCGAAGCCCGTCGGACGTTTTAATGAAATATTGCAATAAAGTTGACCATTTTCTGTCCTACCAAGATGTTGATAGACTTTTACACATCGCCCAATCTTCTCGGTCAATGCACTAGGGCCTGGGTTAGAGGTGTATATTATTACCATTTGCCACAAATTCAAATGTTTTTATACGACTGCCTGAAACAAGGAGTATATTGTTTTCAGGGTTCATATATGTATGTATGTATGTGAGTTTGCATATTCCACCATAACTTCTATACGCCTGAACCGATTTTGATAAATGAGGTATCGTTAGAATTCCTAGCTTATACCGGGTGACATAGACTAGTAAAATAAACTCGCCGGCCTATTTAGCGGAACATAAAAAAAAGGTTTGATATCAGTATCATATAAGGTTGCTGGCTGGTTTATACGTCATTTAATTTAAAAAGAAATATTTTCAAATTAAGAAAACAACTGAACATCACATTTTATGCAATTGTTTTAATTTTATTCAAATACACCTTGTCTGGAGCGAACTTCGAGTATTTCTTCCTTCTGAGTTTGATTTAAAATTTCATTGAAATACTGTTTTTTTGTTAGTTTTTTTTAATCGCGTATCTTCCTGGAGTTGATGACTGAATTATGCCTGACTTAGCCCCAACGGAGATTGCCAGGGCACTTGAAATGCGAAGAAATGGTCAAACCTACAGAGTGATATCCAGAGATCTTCGTCGACCAGTTTCAACGATCCATCGCAGTATCCAACGGTTCAGGGAGACCGGTACTTATGTGAGAAGAGCAGGACAAGGCAGAAAAAGACCCACTTCGAGTAGGGATGATCGTTTCATTCGGCTTCGTGTACGTAGGAACCCCCGTTTGACGGCCGTCCAAGCCCGACATGAGTTAGAAGCAGTGCGGGGTGTAACCGTAAGTGAGCGTACGGTACGAAGAACGCTCGAAGAAGCTGGTTTGGGTTCATTTGTGCCCGCCAAGGCTCCAAGGCTCGAGGTAAATCATCGTAGAAACAGGTTAACTTTTGCTCAGGAACATGGACTTTGGAACGCGGACCAATGGAGTAAGGTATTGTTTAGTGATGAGTGCAGAATTCTCTTAAATCAAATTGACGGCAGGCAAAGAATATACAGACGCAAAGGAGAACGATACATTCAGACAAATTTTGAAACTACAGTTGCATACGGTGGTGGATCAATAATGGTTTGGGCGGGCATTTGTTTGGGAGTTCGCACAGACTTGGTAGTGATTGACAGAGGGAGTCTGACTGCAGACCGCGATATCAGAGAAGTTTTAGAAGAAAATGTCGTACCGTTTGCCCCATATATCGGAGAAGATTTTGTTTTTATGCAGGATAATGCTCGGCCGCATACCGCTCGGGTAACTCAAGCTTATCTTAATGATATGAATATCACTGTTATGGAGTGGCCCGCGAGATCACCGGATATGAACCCAATAGAGCACGTTTGGGACTTGCTGAAAAGAAAAGTTAAGTCCAGAATTCCAGCTCCTGCCAACGTGGGAGAACTGCGAATCGCCGTAGATGAGGAATGGCGGAGACTATCCCAGGAGATCATCGATAACATCATTCTCAGTATGCCTAGACGGGTAGAAACTTTAATAAGAGCACGTGGAGGAAATACGCGATATTAATCACCATTTTTCTAATTTAATTAATTGTTATTTTAATATTAAATTTCACTTTTCCCGGTTACATGAAAAGTTCAAAAATGTACCATTTTTCACAAATAACCTTTACTCGCAAAATCTGTTCTTAATGTGATCTCATTTTAAGTAAAACAAATGAAACTTTAAATAACAAAAGAAGTGTAGTAAGTAGATTTTAAAATAAAACCATATTTTTTTAATTATGGACCTTTTTTTTTATGTTCCGCTAAATATGCCGGCGAGTTTATTTAAAAAATTTGATGGTGTGATCCCGATCCCGATCCCCCATGGTCCCGCATTAAAGACTAAAGTTGAAAAAAAAACGAAAATAAGATTAACTATATATAATCATCATCTAGAAAATGATGAGTTGATTCCAACAATAAACATTTAATAAAAATGTGAATAAGATTCTATTTAACTAGAATATTTTTTTTTGGCAGGGCAGTCGTGTTTTTTAATATTGTTAATTATGACTTGTTAGTCAAATAAACTTTTGTCTGCTTTTAAATCGTCAAATGAATCTTTCACTAGTTCGGAATGACATTCCTACCGAAAAGAACTAGACACTCTGCAGTTGCTCTATTTCTCTCTCCAATGTATTTCTGATTGCTGAGGGTCGTGACTCGGGACCACATTCCATTAATCACATAATGGTAGTGGTTTTCTTGGGATAATAATGCGGTGGGTTCCCAAGTTGCTCTATTTAAAATATCAAAAATTACAATTTTTTTTTTTGAGATAGTTACTTAAGTAACTGCAGCCCCTCTTCCAAGCATAGATAAAGCGAGTCAAATCTACGCTCTTTTATCTTACTAATATTATAAATGCGAAAGTTTGGATGGATGTATGGATGTATGGATGTTTTTTACTCAATCGCGCCCTGATCTGGCTGAAATTTGGCACAGAGGTATTTTTTATCCCGGAAAATTAAAGAGTTCCTGCGGTAACCAAAAACCTCAAATCACGCAGACGAAGTCGCGGGCATTAGCTAGTCATATATATTAAAAGTATTTGCGATTATCATGGCAGCCCTGATTACGTAGTCACGTAAACGACCACGCCACGGCGTGTTAATGCAGACTATAGCGTACAGTGCAAGGCGTAATTTTTAGCAGTTCAATAGTTCCGCATCTTTTCCGTGGGCGGTGTGTGGCGAGCGTGCAAACAGCGGGGTAGCAACGACACGCGAATTATTATGCGACTCTCAAGTGTGCGAGTATTACCTCAGAACTCAAGAGATTTACACGATCAATATATCTCTGTTTTAGATCCAGTTGCATGACAGGCGGTTAAGGGCCATGTATATGTAAATACGGAAAAGGACATATTAATTCACTTAAGTATCATCGGTATCATCATCATCATCATCGGCGCTACAGCGCTGGGCCCGGGCCTGCTCCAGAAGATTTTTTCATCTATCTGTATCGTTCGCACTCGTTCTCCAGCTTCTTATACCAATCCGCTTTGCATCTTGGCTAACCCCATCCAACCATCGAAGCTTTGGTCGACCGATACTCCTAAGCCCATCTGAGTGTGGCTACATCAGTTTCTTTGGTGGCCGCTGTTCGTCCATGCATTGCACGTGTCCAGTCCATTGTAATATGCGATTTTAATGTTCTAAATCGGTATACCAAGAAAATATCAAGGCGTGAAGAAAATACCCAAAAATATCAAATGTATTAACAATGAACCAAAAATGTTACATGTAAACTTCAAATAAAAAGCTTCCGAAAAAATTCATATGCTGCCAAAGCCGTCGGTGACCCCAAATAAAAGCAAAGTGCGCTGTACCAGTCAGTATTCATACTTCAAAGTATACCTAACTTTGGTCGATACTGAATAAACCTGGACTTGTGGTCGATGCAAAAAAGTAAGCTTCTAGTTAAAGTTTAACTATAACCTTAACATAACTTTGACCGCCTATCATGCTACTAGAACCTAGTGGACATAACGCTTTCTTAGTTGACATATAACGCTTTCATCTTAAGGAAAAAGTTCTAGCACTTCGCACGGTGGAATAAAACAATGCAACGATTTTACACTTTCGACGTACGGCTGTTTTTGGGTTCCCTTCCTGAAATCTCTAAAGGTCTATCCCCTTTCTGAAAGAACCGTGCACCACTGCAGCAAGCAGGTATTTATTACATCTATGCCAGATAAATAGTGAAAAGTAGAATTATAGCAAGTAATTGTATTTAAAATATATATTTACTGAGTATATATTTTACATCATAGCACAGTTCTCAACGTAACAACGGCATAGCTCAGTCTAGTCTGTAGCCTAGATATTCCGTGAGGCGCGGAATGGGACGTCGCGTGTGTCGCGTCGTCTGTGACATTTAGCAGGCCCTGCTTGTTGCCTACCTCTTTAAATAGAAATGATGCTTATTGTCAAAAATAAGTTAGGTCTAGGTATAATTAGGTCTTCTAAAAGTTACGTCTTTCGATCCGTAATCTTTCGTAAACCACGTCCTCTGTTAGTTTTAAGTATGATAACTACTTTAAACTATCGACTGAAAATAAGCTAAATTCTATGAGGTCACAACTATATATTCTATACAAACTCCCATTACTGATAAATAAAGAATCCTAAAAGTGCATTTTGACGTTTGATGAAGAGTTCCTAATTTGAGTAGGTAAGTTGGCATCATCCATTCAAATTCCGGAAAAGCTGTATCTATGAATGTTACAATCTCGTAATTGCAATCGTTACAGTGTAGCAATCATAAACACGTAATAAGGATCCAGGTATTTGCCATTAGGCAAATGTCATTTCAATTAATCAGTCATGTCTCCATGGTGTCATTGTTCTGTTGCCAAATATGAAATAGGTACCTATTCCAGTTTGGTATTGTCACATGGATATCACACGAATAATTTGTAAAAACCGTTACATCATAATCTTACGGTTTCTATCGCACGAGATTGTGAACCGTTCAATGTTCTGCGTATTAATTTTTGAAATATTTATTGTATTTACGTTTTCTTATCTCTTTCTTGTACAGCTCGCGCGCGGGTGGAACGCAGAGTAAGTGTATATGTCACCCTACATTTACTCTGCATTCAAATCGCGCGTCTCAAATCTATAGGTTAGGTTAGGAGTTAGGACTTAGGGTTTGACATAAGTATCCAGGTAGTTCCCGGCCGCAGGCCATGGCACTTAGTTTCTGTCGGGTTATTAATATACTTAACAGATTACAATAGGCATGATGACAGTATCCAAGAATCAATGAAATTATGAATTTATGTAATGAAATAGGATTCATGGATTATAAAAAACTTATTTATTTTTCTATTTCGAGTGAGATTGTTATTTATTTTGATAAAATAAAACTATAAAATACAGCAATCCGCCATATTGTATAAAACAACACTGAAGCGAATGACGTCACAATTTATTTCGAGCTTTGACAATCGGCAAAGAATCTCTATAAGTACAGGTGTTTTAAATGTTTATCAAGTATTTTTGTATGTTTTTTTGTTTCCTTAAGATCATTTCCACAATCTAGCTTTGTTTTACCGAATCCAAAATCAAGAAATTAAAAATCGTTAGCCACGGATCAAGGATTTACCAAAGCTACTAGCTCTAATTTGCCCAGGATTGATTTGTTGATGTTGGTTGAGTATCTTGCATCAAACAAAGACTTTTGTTTAGCAGAATTTCGCAACGTCAAAACTTCCATGTAATTACAATAATAACATATAATAATATATAGGTCCTAAACCCGTAAAATCTGCTATTTTATATATTAAGCACTTCATGGTACTTAGTTATTAGAGGTTATGTTAATTAAATGTTGTTTTTTAAAACTATACCGTATAACTTAATATGAGCGGTGATTGCCTAGTAAATATGACGTCTGCCTCCTATTCGGTGCGTCTGGGGTTCGATTCTTGGCATGCATCTAACTTTTTGCAGTTATTTGTGCTATGAGCAAAACATCATCACTACATAGTATAAAACAAAGTCGCTTCCCGCTGTCTGTCCCTATGTATGCTTAGATCTTTAAAACTACGCATCGGATTTTGATGCGGTTTTTTTAATAGATAGAATGATTCAAGAGGAAGATTTATATGGACTTTTTATCCCGGAAAATTAAGGAGTTCCTGCGGGAATGTCGCGGGCATCAGCTAGTATTAGAATAAAGCAAAAACTTACGTCAAGTGATCTTCGCAGAAATAAATAGCAGAATTTAGATAAATAACTTGTTTGGAGTTAATTTTGATGTGCTATCACACTGGGGGACCGCACACGACTTACACACTTTAGAATTCATATTATTCACACAAAATATCTAAATTGTTGTACGAAGACTTATTGTTTACTGCACGCAGTACATTAGAGTACATTGGTAAAAACAGTAGTGACGTCACAAACGACGCCATGACACCCGCGAGCGTTTTGGCGTGATTTTTAAAATTTAAATTTCAAATGCCAATTTTATCTACTAAACCTTATTTTTCTGCTGAAATAAGATATTTTTCGATATAGTAGATACTTCCGAACATAATCTGACCATTTTTCAAAATCAGTCATCATGCCTATTAATTGAAAAATAATGCGTTAAATTGTAAGCAGTATGTTACGGTTCACAATATGTCGACAGTTTACAATTTTACGGTGTATTAGGGTATCGTACCTACATACCTAAACGTATGAGAATGGATACACGAAATTGAGCTCTAATTGAATGGTGTTATGGTTTATTTTACTTTGACGCCGAACTTTGAAGTTTTTTTTTCCCCCCCTCCGACATGGCGATCGGAGACTGTTCTAGGTCGGTACTATGAATGGCATTTTTTTTAGCCTTTATTTTTGAGCTAAAATGTAAAATGTTACTTACTGCACAAGTGCGGACAGTTCGTCTAGGACACTTAACTACACATACATTACATGAATGAAAGCTACATCTTAAGCATCTTCTTACATAAATTTCTTTCAATTTTTCTTATTTTTTTCTAATTAACTCATGCTCTCCTTGTTTTTTTCTTATTACAGTTGTAATTACATAGTATTATATAATTTAGTAGTAGTAGATTATATAATTTACAAATTATATACTTATTTATTTATTAGTATTAAGTGTTACATGAACTGCTGTATTTTTTATTATTTTTTTTTTATTCATTTGTATTAAAGGTAGGATGTTCACCATCCTATTATTAACGTCTATGTATTCTAACTAGTATTAAAGCAATGCTATATTCTAAAAAATATTTCTTAAATCTATCTTACATTCTTTTTCTAACTTGTTTGTTTGCTGACCTTTGACAAGCGAATGTTCATTATATTATGAACAGTTGCTATCCTGAAACTGCTTTTTTCATTAGTCTTTCATTTTTATGTGTTTTCCACATAAAAATTAGAGCCATTTCTTAGCCAATTTTCACTGAGAGAACTTTATTACAACTGCACAATAACTTAGTATTGTGTATTCTTATTTATTTTTAGCATTACTATTATGACTATTTTTTTATTTAAAATACAATTTTATAATTAAACTTATCACTATTTATTTTCTTTTATTATTATCTTTGCTATGTGTGTACTATACTTTACGAATTTAGGTCTATTTTTTGTTTCGCTTATAAGTTTGTTCAGACTTTCAATTTGTACATTAATTCCTAGTTCTATTTCTAAATCATTTCTTATTTTTTCAAATCGGGGACATTCAGTTAATAGATGTGCTATATCCTCTACTACTTCTGGGTCACATTTACACGCTGGGCTATCCTTGATTTTAAACCTATGTAGGTAGTAAGAAAATCCACCATGTCCCGTCAGAACTTGCACCATTATATGATCGAATTTTGCCTTCCTAGTAATTTTATATGCTTGTCGTACGTCTGGCATAAACATTTTTGTTGTACTAGCGGTTATGCCATTTGTATATCTTTCTTGCCACTGTTGTATTGAGTCTGTCCTTAGTATATTTTTAATGTAGGATAATGGGCATGCCTTATAATCTGCTGCTGTTCTCTTGTAAAGCGCTGCTTGTTTGGCAAGGTAGTCAGCTCTCTCATTTCCTTCAACTCCTATGTGGGCTTTAATCCAGTATAATTTTATTTGTTTTCCTTGATCCTGCAGTGTAGCCAGATTTTTCCTTATTTCATGAATAAGTGGATGGGTAGAATTAAAGTTCCGCAACAGGTCTAATGAGGATCTGGAATCACTTAATACGCAAATTTCCTTCCCCCCTCTTCTTGCTACCAGTCCCACCGCTCTTTCCAGAGCATACAGTTCGGCTTGAAAAACTGTGCAGTATGATTCTAGTTTAAGTTTTATTGTTTGTACCTCTACACCGTCTTTCCATACTGTTATCGCAGCACCTACCTTCCCATTGATTTTGCTGCCATCGCTGAACAGAAGCAAACCTTTAACCTGGTGATCTTCTATTGTTTTGGGTTCTAAATTATCGAGGCAGGTGTACTCGACATTTAATCTACGTGCAGGGTGTTCTGCTTCCAAGAATCTGACTTTCCATTGTATTTCCCGGTCATCGGGAAGGAATATGAAGGGCTTACCTCTTTTGGTTTCGTACAATATGGCCTGTTCTCTAACTCTGAGATCCAATGGAACGAGACCTGCTAATAGGATTGCAGAGTGTAATGAGACCGTTCTATACGATCTGCAGATTTTTTGTGCAAATCCTCTCTGTATTGCGCTAAGCTGCTTCGTAACGCTCGCTTTGTTGGCTACTTTTGCCCACACGCTTGCCGCATATAAGACGATGGGTTCTATGACTGCAAGGTATATCGTCCTCGTCACCTCAGGGTTCAGACCCCAATTTACTTTTGCAGCTCTAGCTAATTGTTTATAAATATTAAGCGCTTTTTTGCGTCATTAGAAATATGATTTTTAAAACTCAATTTAGAATCTACAGTAAGTCCTAAAATTTTAATTTCGTCTACAAGTGCTATATCTAGTCCATTCATATTTATCCGGGGAATGTCGTATTTAATTTTTTTGGTTAATACCATTACGTTAGTTTTGTGGGCCGCAAATTTTAATTTATTTTTGAATCCCCAAGTGCTAATATAGGCGAGGCTACTATTTGCACTACTTGGAATTTCGAAAAGATTTAGTCGGCAATTCTTGCACAATCGCACCTCTGCTGTCTTTCTTGCCAGCTCTTTCTCTATTGAACCTACTCTCCAAGCCGGTGGTAGTTTTAGTTTCGACTTATATCATAAATTAGCTACTCATAACTCATAAAAGACAAGACATATATTATTGAAAAAAAAACAACCTGTATGTTTTTGACCTACATGAATTAAAGACACATATATCTGAAATTTCATAATTAGCTTATGTATATGTACTTTTTTTATGCCTGCGGGAACTTTCCGGAATAAAAAAGACCCTATGTCACTCTCCAGGTCCTCAACTAGGTAGTTACACCCATGCCAAGAAACACGTCGATTCGTTGCTCCGTTGCGGCGTGAATGAAGGACAAACCAACAAAAATGTTTGTTTGTTGGTTTGTCTTTCGCATTTATAATATTAGTATATGTTGGTATATGAGCTCGCAGGGAAAAGAAAAGACGTACTGTACGACTGTCTGTTTAATAATAATGAAATATTGTACAGGCTACAGCAAAGAGCAAATGAATGGTGAATGATTGTTTAAGTGAGTGAAAAGAATGTATGAGAGTGACTGAAGGAATGAACTATGAACTACGTCCATAGACAACTATTATATTGTGTCATTACAGACTTTTATATCATAGACTAGTATTTTTGCTATATTCCAACAGTCCCCCTCAAAAATACAAGTAATCAAACATGATTCTAGTTAACTATAATTAAGTGCATTATTTTTTATTTAATTAACATAAATTTAGATTATCTCTTAAATCTATAAATTTCTGAACAACTATCGCTTTTGTTAAACATGTCAGCAAGTTGGTTTCCTCACAAAACTTTATCTCGAATTTTATATAAATACGAGTACTTTCACTTTATTGATTTTAAACGAATCTACCACTGGTTCGGAATGCCACAGTCCTAGCGAGAAGAACCAGCAAGAAACTCGGTGGCGTCTAACATTCAAAGTTACTTTTTCACAGCCACCGACCAATCAAAAAAACTATCACAAATTGATATTAAAGTTTCTAATGTCGGTACATTCAAAATGTAAATTTCAAATTATTCACTAATTTGTTTTTGTAAAACTGTATAACTTCTGTATTCTTAGTTGCAATAATTAAATCATCGACTTACAAAACTATATACACATTTTTATCCTTGCATTTTTTATCTAAAACATATAAACATGGATCAACTTCAGAGTTTTTAAAACCCATATCCTTAAGAGCAAGATCGAAGAGCTCGTACCAGCATCTGTTTTAAACCATATAATGTTTTATTTAATTTACATACTTGGTTATCTTTAGCGATAATCCCTTCTGGTACTTTCATGTAAATATTTACTTTTAATGTACCATTGAGAAACGCAGTTTTTACATCCATGTGATGTAAAAGTAAGTCAAATTGATATGCTAAAGCTAAAATAAATCTGAACGTATTCATCCGAGCTACTGGTGCGAACGTTTCGTCATAATCCTGTAAATACTCTTGGGTAAAACCTCGAGCTACTAAGCGGGCCTTATACCGCGTGGGTTCACATAACTCATTGTTTTGAATTGTAAATACCCACTTACAACTAACGATATTTACATCTTTTGGGATTTCAACAAGATCCCATGTTTTATTACTTCGAAGTGAATCAATTTCACTCTGTATGGCTTTTAACCATTTATCTGTGTCGGGTCTGTTAAAAATATCTTTGAACGATGATGGTATTGATTTTACAGATAAGAGCGATAAAAATAAATCAGGGTCGTCCATTTTCATATAATCTATAGGCATTAGTTCCTTAATTCTTTCGCTACGCCTTAGATTACTGTTTGATGAACTATCTATTGACGAGTTTTCAGAATTTTTGTTCAAAGAATCTTTATGTTGACTTTCTATTAGCTTTACCGATTCAAAGTCAGGTTTACTAATTTTTGTGGGAACTTCAATGTTTTCACTAATGCTACGTACAGGACGCGTTTGACCGAAATTTAATTCATCAAATGTAACATCGCGAGCTATAAAAACTTCGTTTTTATCAACATCAAATAATTTTAATCCGTTTGGATGGTAACCAACTAATATTGATTTAAATGATTTTTCGTCAAATTTAGTTTTACGCGTTTTGTTATGTACGTATGCAGTAGCACCAAACATTTTTAAACGATTAATTTTCGGCCTTTTACCATGCCACATTTCGTATGGTGTTTTATTTGCCACGAGCTTTAGTGGGTAGCAAATTTGCTGTTAAGGTAACAAAATAATTTTTATCATCGAAGGTAGTTGGCGTTATTGGGCCACAAACATCGGAATGAACAATAGGGATCTATTTCGAATTGATTTATCTTTTGACTTTGCAAAGGGACTGTTTACTAAGTACACAAGGTTCACACAGTTCGTTATTTGGAATAATATTCTCAATTATATGATAGTGATCAATAAATTTTTCAAGAATATAAAATTTTTGTTTGTTTATATGTCCAAGACGTTCATGCCATAACTTATAAGAAATGGAGCTCTTAGTTACATTTAATAAGGATTGAGATTGATCAACTTGAAACCACAGTTTAAAAAGATTATTATCACGTATACCCGTTAGTAAGATTTTGTTATTTTTAGATATATGAGTTTGATCATTTTCAAAAATTACCGTCATACCTGCTTCTTGAGTACGACTTACCGGTAACAAGTTATATGGAACATCTGATGAATACAAAATATTTTGGATTGTACCTTGCAAACCTGAATTAGTAGTAACATTTATTTTTCCTTTACCAAATGCAGTAATGTTAGTACTGTTTTTAGCCACGCCAACTTTTAATGGGGTTGTAAATTCGGAATATGATGAAAAATAATCCTTGGTATTCACTATATGGTCAGTTGCTCCCGAATCTAAAAGAGATCTTATGCGAAACTTCCACGTGCTATAACAATCTCCGTTGAACGGTTGAATATTCCTTTTACTTCGCGACTCCATCTCGTATTTTATTTTAATTTTTTATTTTAAATTTTACGGTTGACTGTTTTTCCACGAATTTTTATTTTATTTTAAAAGTGACCTGGCCCCATAACCTGTTGGTATACGAGCTCGCAGGGAAAAGAAAAGACGTCTGCACTGTACGACTGTCTGTTTAATAATAATGAAATATTGTACAGGCTACAGCAAAGAGCAAAGGAATGGTGAATGATTGTTTAAGTGAGTGAAAAGAATGTATGAGAGTGACTGAAGGAATGAACTATGAACTACGTCCATAGACAACTATTATATTGTGTCATTACAGACTAGTATTTTTGCTATATTCCAACAGTATACAGGAATGCTACATAAATATTGTTTTTCTTTTTGTTATTCCCAAGACTCAATAGGTTTATTGTAGGTATGTACGGTTTCGTATTTTGAATCTAGATCGCAATTCGCAGCCCGTTGGAATCAAATCAATTTTAATATTAAAATCGATTTATAATCGACAGGAAAATTATTCATTGAAACTCTTAAGTTTATTAGGTACTAAATTCTGGATACAGCATAACCTGAAAGGCTAAGGACATAATCTATGTTTTGAAATACAGTTACGTGTGTTTCTAGTAAGCCTAATATCGTAAAACGGATGAAATATATGCAGTCCGATGCACATTTCATACATTTTACGTGCATCGATATCTAAATCGAATTTTGTACCTATTTGGAAACACGGTTATACTGAAATTTCACTATTTATTTGGCGGAAATTCTACATTTACATTTCTTATAGTAATGAAATACTTGGGTAATGTTCTTATCAGAGCTCCTTTAAGGCTTTAAGAGATGACAAACTGCCTTAGTATTAGGATGTTTAAGTCAAATTGTCTTAATAACTGATAGTTGAATCCGTAAAGAAAAAATATGTAACGGAAGATAAAGGCTTAATAAACATTTCTACTGTAAAAAATGTTTACTTTTTTCAAACCCTCTTTCAGAAAAAAATCCCCAAAGAGTATCTACTTTTGTCATACTTTGAAAATGTTCTGCAAAACGGCACAAGCTTTTTAATTAGTTCTTGCACACAAAAATAGGTCTTAAAAATTACAATATTTTTAACGGCGAGTTTTATTTTTACTCCCTATAACATTCGTGTAAAGTAATTTTGCCCCGAAATTTAAGTATATTAGTGAGAACGTGGCTGCTCCGTCGCCCTGTAAACACCCGCGAGCCCTTCGGCAGTCCGTTTCGGGACATTGTCGAAGGTGGACTGCACGTCGGTGTCGGAGCGAATTTTTTAAAGTTAATTTTCGATTTTGAAGGGTTTATATTCATTTTTACATATTTAAAATTTTAGAAATACTTAGTTCAGTATTTATCTGTAAATTAGTAGGTGTAAATATATTGTTTTTAAGAATTTAATTTTTTAAGTGTGCAAAGTAGGCGCAAAGACTAAATAAGGTTCTGTAGTGACAAGTGATTGTAAAAATTCAAATCAAGATGATTTTGATGAGGAACAACCTACCTGCACTCGCTACTTAAATTTTGATTGTTTTTAAAGCTAATAAGCTTTAACTTGAATAAATAACTTTGTTTTGATTTTTTTCCTCCGACCCGACGGAATAGATTTTAATATTTTTAATGCAAAATTACTTACTAATAATATTAATGCTACTAATAACTAAAATACATACTAATAATAATTATAATGTATGCGTAAGTGTGTCTTTCTGTCTGTCTTTCTCAGATGTAAATGTGCCATTTTTGAATTCTAACAACTTTTGTTTTAGTAAATCGATTATGCTACCGAGACAAAATCATTTTGTCTGCGACTGAGAGACTGCGGAAAAGCAAGCATTATAATTTCAGCGTGTATAATATGTATGTATGTATGTATGTATATTCTTTATTGTACACCACAAAAAACACAAAAGAAAAAGAACAAACATGAAAACTTAAAATGTAGGTACAATAAGGCGGTCTTATCGCTAACCAGCGATCTCTTCCAGACAACCTTATCGATAATATCATAATATAAAATCGAAATTCGTGATGACAAGCTGGGAACACCTGCACTCCTATTCTCTAACTCCGTGGCTATCATCATATATTAATTACCATATATTTTATATTCATCAAAATACATTACATAGTCATGGAAACATAATAACAACATGAATTTCAAAATGGCGCTAACTTTGTTAAATTTTGGTAACAGTTTCCTGTTTTGTGATCCCAGTAGGTCTAGGATGCGCACAACGAGATTATCTCGCGACGAGAGAGAGAGATATTGTCGTTGCCGGAAAATTTTTCATTTACCCTAACATGCACAAAATGCAGTATATTACAAGAAAAAAGTAGTCGACATGTAAAGGCTCGTAGAGAAAAATACCACAGATTACAAATATTACTTTTATCTCTACTTTTGACGTAACGAGACAAGTAACCATGTTAGCTTCGGTAGACAGAGAGAGATAACGGGTAGACATAATTTTACTCGTAGTGCGCATGCTAGCCGTGCTGAAAGCCGTAAATATCGATTTTGAACGAAATCGGTCAATTAACAAAGAATTTCAAAATGGCACCGAATTTTTTAAATTTTGGTAACAGTTTCCCGTTTTGTGATCCCAGAAAGCCGTAAATATCAATTTTGAACGAAATCGGTTATTTAACAAAGAATTTCAAAATGGCGCTGACTTTTTTTTAAGTGACTCTGTGCTGAGAGCTGCGCATGACGTAGTATTGCACATAAATTTTCATACCACAGGCTCATACATATGAAAATTGATTCTAAAGGAGTAAACTCACAAAAAAACTACGCAGCTCCGGCAACTGGGGTTTATTGTGATCAGTTAGTACCTGATTCGCTATCTCCTCTCCCTGTACCCCACTCATCCCTCGGTGGAGGTAGCACGTTTCAAAACTTTTAGCTTGATGTCAACTATCAATAGTTCTGTAACACTAACTTGAACTACCTACATTTTAGCATTGATCCAATACGAAATATTACTTGTACCTATACCTAAATCTGTGCCTACTACAAGCGCAAACAATATTTAGTATCGGATACGATATCGAACATTTCATGGCAAGGTTTCAAGGTAAAGCTAAAGGTAGGTATTAAAGAAAGTTTACGTATTTGTGACCTATGATATTTATGCGCAAACATAAATATAGGCATTATCCCATAAAATAGCACTTGTTCCCTCTGCAGTCTATAGTCTTTGGCCTAGTTTGCGTAGTTCCGGGCGTGGCCGCTATACGGCATTACCGTCGGCAAAAGTCCCGCTGGTCTGCGTTTCGTCAAGGTCATTCGGCCTTCTTAACCCCTTAACTATAAACACATAAAAATGGTAATAAATCGCTAAATCAGAAAATGACAATTGAACTATCTGGGCAATAAACGTAAGCCCATAATAAAAAGGAAATAAAAGGTATTATACGAGTAGTTGATTCTAAAATATTAATTTCCGACTCTTATATAGCTTTTCGATTTCGAAACACTGGCCGAATATAATCAATGCGGTAATCAGAATCATCGGTACGTTTTGGTCAAATGCACTTGGCCAACGCCACTTGCCGACATTTATGGGTTTTCAATTATTATCTATACTAATATTATAAAGAGGTAAAGTTTGTGAGTTTGTGACGTTGTAGGGGATAATCTCTGTATCTACTGAACCCATTTTGAAAATTCTGCTACCAATAGAAAGCTACATTATTTGTGAGTGGCATAGGCTATATATTAATTAACCCGTAAAATTAGAGTTTCCGTGTGAATTTAAAAAACTTATTTCACGCGGACGAAGTTGCGAATATCTGCTAGTTCTAAATAAACATTTACAATTCAAAGGAACTTGCCACAATTCGTAAACAGTGATTAAGCATTGGCCGAAATATGCTAATGGGTGTTGGAGCCATGAAATATGCAAGTGTCAGTCGATTTACAATAATTATCGCAATACTTTCAGAATAGTGACAATGGTTTGCTAATTCGATTGTATACAGCACTTTACGTTAAATCTGATAGATATTTCTTGATACTTTCATAGCACACACAGATTAAAACATCTAGATTCTAACTTATCGGCTCTCGCTGACGAAATTCCAGGTTACAATACAAGTAACAGCTCGTTGTAAAGTGAATTTGTGAAATTTAGTAACCGCAGTAGGCGTCCAACGGGCCAGCGATAAATTTATAACATCCGAGTCCTTCTAAGGGCTTCCATAAATGACTCAGCGACGGCGACTTCCGACGCTTATGAGGGCTTTCAACTATGTTACTATTTAGGAACCGTATCGACTAAACTGTCTTGAACATCAAATACAAGCTTCAATAGTTTAACGGTATTGTTAGTCTAGTTAGAGCTGAGAGAAGATTAACATACTGGAACCAATGAGCATACAAAACTCAAGGCAACACCCAAACAAAATAAAACTAGTAAGTAGGTACATTAAGTAACGAAAAAAACTTTCGGGGATACGGATTTTTAATTTTCCGCCATTTTGCTGCTCTGAAGTCAGATCTATTACTAGACAGTAGAGAGACTCTATCTCTATTATTTATTTTAAAAACTACATAGTTTATTAATAAAGTTAGCTTCATTAGATAAAGTTTAGCTAGTTAACTAACAAAGTTAGCTAATTTCGTTTTATCTATTATCAATTATTCATAATTGTTTGTTTCCACTAGAGACGTTTATTCAAGAACAGGCAATTATTTTGTCTAAAAACGGAAGAAAAGAGGACAAAGCCAAACATCTCGAAACTGACTTTACATATGAAAAGAACTAGGAAGATAAATGTTAGGCAAAGATACACCTAATTTAAATGAAATACTTTAACTAAGCTAGTTATACGCTGTACATACATAGAACGTAAACATGTTTATGAAACACAAGCGAACAAAAGTGAATAACTCCATTACTCCACACAAAAATAATATTATGCTCTTAATCATCATCCTGAAATCCTCTGAGTACCTAACTACTCACTACGTGTTACTACGTTGTACAATGAAATGACTCACTTAAGTTATCCAGTCCAACTACATTGCACAAAAACAAAACATGCAATTAACTATATGTAAAACCAGGAATACAACGCAAATAACTCATTTAGGTATATATATCATCTGTATTTTTAACAGACAATAGGCATGATGACAGTATCCAAGAATCAATGAAATTATGAATTTATCTAATGAAATAGGATTCATGGAATATAAAAAACGTATTTATTTTTCTATTTCGAGTAAGATTGTTATTTATTTTGATAAAATAAAACTATGAAATACAGCAATCCGCCATATTGTATAAAACACCACTGAAGCGAATGACGTCACTATTGTTTACGAGCTTTGACAATCCACCAACAATCTCTGTATGTACAGGTATTTTAAATGTTTATCAAGTATTTTCGTGTTTTTTTGTTTCCCAAAGATCATTTCCGTAATCTAGTTTTCTTTTACCGAATCCAAAAATATGAAATAAAAAATCGTTAGCCATGGATCAAGGATTTACCAAAGCTACTAGCTCTAATTTGCCCAGGATTGATTTGTTGATCCAGCATCAAACAAAGACTTTTGTTCAGCAGAATTTCGCAACGTCAAAACTTCCATCCAATAATAACATAATTTATAGGTTCTAAACCCGTAAAATCTGCTATTTTATATATTAAGCACGTCATGATAGGTATTAGAGGTATGAAATGTTGTTTTTTAAAACTATACCGTATAACTTAATATGAGCGGTGATTGCCTTCTATGACGTCTGCCTCGTATTCGAGGCGTATGGGGTTCGATTCTTGGTACGCATCTCTCAACTTTTTGCAGTTATTTGTGTTATAAGCAAAACAGCATCACTACATAGTATAAAACAAAGTCGCTTCCCGCTGTCTGTCCCTATGTATGCTTAGATCTTTAAAACTACGCATCGGATTTTGATGCGGTTTTTTTAATAGATAGAGTGATTCAAGAGGATGATTTATATGTACTTTTTATCCAGGAAAATTAAGGAGTTCCCGCGGGACCCAAAAAACTCAATACACGCGGACAAAGTCGCGGGCACCGGCTAGTATTAGAATTAAGCAAAAACTTACGTCAAAATGATCTTCGAAGAAATAAATAGTAGAATTTAGCCCTATAGCTGTAGGATCTCGCCGTAAAAGATTAAGCCACTTAGATCGCATTGTTTTATAAAGTGGCGCCGAATAAATAACATGCTTGGAGTTCATTTTGATGTGTTATCACACTGGGGGACCGCACACGACTTACAACACTTTGGAATTCATATTATTCACACAAAATATCTAAATTGCTGTACGAAGACTTAGTGTTTACTGCACACAGTATATTAGAGTACATTGGTAAAAGCAATAGTGACGTCACAAACGACGCCATGACACCCGCGAGCGTTTTGGCGTTATTTTTAAAATTGAAATTTCAAATGCCAATTTTATCTACCAAACCTTTTTTTTCTGCTGAAATAAGATATTTTTCCGAAATAGTAGATACTTCCGAACATAATCTGACCATTTTTCAAAATCAGTCATCATGCCTATTTCTTCTTGGTGCCAGTAGTGTACCTACCAATACTTGTGTACAAATTAAAAAATAGTATTGTATATGTCACCGTAAGATTGTAAAAACCGTTAGATTATAATCTAACTCGCGAAATTCTAAACTGTCGAAGGATTACAATTTAACGCATTATTTTCCGGTAGATTGTAATCTGATAGGTATTTAAACCCGATAAAACCTAAGTGCACTACTTGATTATTTATGTCGAACCCTAACCTAACCTACAAGAAAGAGACAAGAAAACGTAAATAAAATGAATACTTCAAAAATTGACACACAGAACATTAAACAGTTTACAATCTTTCGACAGTTTAGAATTTCGCGAGTTAGATTATAATCTAACGGTTTTTACAATCTTACAGTGACATATATGAAGCTCTCCAATAAGGAACGAAACATCAAACTTTCGAGGAAACATCATAAATAAAATAGGTTATTGGGACATGTAACGTGTTTTAGAAACCATAACCGCTCGAAATTTTCGACCATCAATTACTAATCTTTGATATATTTACTGGTTTACAAACTATAAACAGTTCACGTGCTGAAGCAATATAATACAGAAAAATAGTACTAACTACGAAATATAATAGACACAAAAAATTAATACATAAATATCAATATATTTAGTTATGCCACGTTAAGACTTCAATGTTCTTCAACTACCGATGTTTATCTATCTAATTTGTGTTTCGTTCTCAAAATCATTGGCTCGCATTCAAAAAGTGAAATTAAAAGTTGCAAATATTAGAAACGGGTTCCTATACAGAAACAAAAAAGATAAGAGTTCAAAAATGGGGTAAGAATAAGCTGAATAGTATAACTAATAATAGTAGAACTGATTCAGGACGATAAATGATAAATGATTTATTTATTTCATGTATTACAACTTGTGTCACTTATGATTCGTTATGACTACCACCGGTTCGGAAAACTGATTCTACTGAGAAGAGCCGGCAAGAAACTCAGCAGTTGCTCTATTCTTAAAAAAGAAAACGATTACAATATGTAAACAATACAGCACATACATAACGTTGCAAGAATTACACTGAATTGTGTGTCACTGGGTGCGAGGCCGATTGCTTCCATGCAACTTTGCCATTTAGAAAATCATCGATAGTATAATGACCTCGACTTAACAGATGCTGTTTAACACAGTCTTCAAATTAATGTAATGGCAAATCTAGAAACTCTTTGGAAACCTTGTTATAGAAGCGTACACTCGATCCCACAAAGGATATCTGCACCTTGCGCACACGATATGACGCCGTTACAAGCGTATGATGGTTCACATCGATTGCATCACTTCTTCGCTTTTAGAGTTTATTGTTCCGCCTGACAAAAACTATATTATTGTGAAGGCACCGTAAGTATACCAATCTCTTAAAATTTTTTACAAAGTGATTCGCGTGATCCGAGCTCATAAATAGAACGGATGGCTCTTTTCTGCAATATAAAAATTGTTTGGATATCAGCTGCTCTACCCCACAATAAAATGCCGTACGACATGACACTGTAGAAGTAGGGAAAGTAGACAAGCCTAGCCGTTTCAATATCGGTAAACTGTCTAATTTTCCTGACAGCAAAAGCAGCTGAGCTAAGTTTTCCCGCTAGTGTCTTTATATGAGCGCCCCATTTATACGAAATATAAAGCACTAGATTATGCCCGCGACTTAGTCCGCGTGGATTAAGGTTTTTGGTACCGGTAACGAGAAGCGGGAACTCTTTAATTTTACGGGATAAAAAGTAGCCTATGTGCTATTCCAGACTATAATTTATCTCTGTGCCAAATTTCATCTAGATCCGTTCAGCCGTTTTGGCGTGGTGAAGTAACAAACATACATCCATACATATATCCATCCATCTATCCAAACTTTCGCATTTGTAATATTAGTATAGATAAGGATATGCTATATGATTATGTACTTGAAAGCAATATCAATAAAGTTGCTTTAGAATCTTACGCAAAATAATATAGAAATGAGCAAATAACTATGGATTCGGATTAACCATCAGACCCTGATTAAATAGTCAGGTCGAAAAAGAAAGTATATAAAAAGCATAGCACTTGATATGGTAAGATCATTAAAGATTCTTTAGAATCGTAATCCAAATACAAGACATGAGACATGATAAGAAGAAGTTTAGTAACCTGTCAATTATCGGTTGATAACAAGCCACTGGTTAAATATATGAAATCTACTAGGATAGAGCAAAAATAATCAATTAACTAGAGTGTCATATTCGATATGGTATCAGAAGTTCAGAACACGGAACAAGAAAGAAGCCAAAGAAGCGATCAATGACTTCGAATAAATGCTATTTGGAGACATTGACACATCGGGCAAGTGACACAGATTTCCTTGCGCACTTCTAATTATACACTGTATGAACAAAGGCTGTTGACCTTTCCGCTAGTGTTCGCATTGGTAACAATGATAAGGAACTGAGCTTCCCCGTAAATATCTGGAACACACAAATAATGAATGAATGAATATACTTTTATTGTACAAATCAATAATAACAGTCAAGTTAGCTAATAACAAAGGAAGTTTACAATTTGGCAGCCTCATCGCTTCACAGCGATCTCTTCCAGGCAACCAAACGGTTTAAAAGGACATAACCACAGAAACAACCGGTAGCTGGTGCAGAAATCACAAAGTAAATAAAAATATTTATATAAAGCAACAAATTATATATATATGTATATATATGTCACCGTAAGATTGTAAAAGCCGTTAGATTATAATCTAACTCGCGAAATTGCAAACCCGATACAACCTAAGTGCTATTTTTGAAATATTCATTGTATTTACGTTTTCTTGTCCCTTTCTTGTAGGTTAGGTTAGGGTTCGACATTTAAAATAGTCAGGTAGTGCCCAGCCTGCGGCTAGGTTTTATCGGGTTTATATACCTAGCAGATTACAATATACCGAAAAATAATGCGTTAAATTGTAATCTGTTGACAGTTTACAATTTCGCTAGTTAGATTACAATCTAACGGTTTTTGCAATCTTACGGTGACAGATATAAAAAACCATACCATTTGCCAACAACAATATAAGTAATATTCACATATCTAAGATCCAGATTACCACCCAAACACTTCTCATTCCTATCATGGGTGATATTTTCTCAATTCAATAAGACAATTCTGTGTCAAAAGTGCCAACTTTCTGTCAACAAGCCACTTAATATCTGACACTTGGACATAATACTACATGTATTTGGTGTTTAGATTTGTCTCGGAAGCATTTGCCGATATAGCGGGGTTCACATAGTACAATAAGCCCAATCCATCGCTTGACTGCTAATAATGAACGACGTTTTTATTCTAGCACAGAGAAGGTAACAAGTCATAATTTAAAAAATCAAAAAACACGACTGCCCTGCCAAAAAACTAACTAAAAAGTTAAAAATCTAAATTAATCTAGTTAAATAGAATCTTATACACATTTTTATTAAATAATATTTTTTTGTGAATCACTGGATATTGAACTACTAAATATATATAACACTATAGTGTTATATATATTTTTCGAATGTACTCATCATTTTCTAGATGATGATTATATAGTTAATCTTATTTTCGAATTATTCTTTTTCAACTTTACACTTTCATGCGGGACCATGGTCACCCCATCATGTTTTTTTAAATTTTACTAGCCTATGTCACCCGGAATAAGCTAAGGATTCTAACGATACCTCATTTATCAAAATCGGTTCAGGCGTATAGAAGTTATGGTGGAATATACAAACTCACATATATACATACATACGAGTACATATGTACGGGAGCAGGTGAAATGGCTCGACCGTAACAAAGGATGATCATCCTCAGAGCGGGTGATGTGCTCGGGGACCACTGGTCCAACCGTTCATCTTTGGAGGTCGTATATATAGCGTAATTCAGAGAACGCTTCGTAATCGTGAGTTGGGCTCTTCGTGGTCGCGTGAATCGTACTAGTAATGCCATCTATTGGATTATGTGCGGACTGCGAAGACCGCCACACATACATGAACCCTGAAAACAATACTCATTTTTTCAGGCAGTCGTATACTAAAATCCAGAGACCAATGGAATTCAATAACGGTCTTCGTTATTCTTCTTTGTGTCCAACGGCTTTAGACCATCCAAGCACCGGCTCAAAGGTTCTGGCCAAGGGCTTCCAGGAGGTCGGTGGTTTTCCGATGTTGGGACCACAATTCTAGTAAAGCTAGCGTGCTTATCTCTATTTGTCTACCGAAGCTAACATGGTTACATATATGACTTGTGTCGTTAGTCGTTACATCAAAAGTAGAGATAAAAGTAATATTTTTTACCTATCTGTGGTATTTTTCTCTAGGAACCTTTACATGCCGACTATTTTTTTCTTGTAATATACCGTATTTTGTGCATGTTAGGGTAAACTTAAAATTAGCCGGCAACGACAACATCTCTCTCTCTTTCTCTCGTCGCGAGATATCTCGTTGAGGGCATGCTTGCCCTACAGGACTACCTAAAAGTAATAATATGTATTATGAGCTACGTTATGCTGCACCCATTATACGAGTTAAGCTTTGCTGGACCGAATTGAATATTCATACAATTGTACATTCATACTTACATTCATATTTCATACCACTCAGTTTCTTTCTTTATTTCGATAACATCTGTGTTGTAATGCAAATCAATTTTGTAATTGATCATTATCGCACCGTAAGAACCATAGACTTATATAGGTAAGAACACATGTGCTGTACGTTGTAACATTATGTGACATGACAATACAATATTATTGTTTGATGTTATCGACTTCAATAACATTTCACTGTTAGAGCGGCCATACACGGGCAGCTCGAGCAGTCGTTATCAATAACTGCTTGAGCAATGTTTTGCAACCGCTGGAGCAGTTGGCAACCAAACTGCAGTTACAATATTATTATAGTCTATTCTGAATGTGATAGCTGATAGACAGGACAGCGCTTTCAAAGCGCACTGTATGTCAGATTTAGTTCGTAAGTGTAATATGTAACTAACATAGAATAAGTCATACGAACACATATTATTGTTTATTATTTATGTAATTAGGTAGGTATAACACTAACATAGGATAAGTCTGGTACTATCACATAAAGACCTCTGTAGTTTGAGAAATAAAATATTTATTCATTCATTCGATATATAAGTTAGAAGGAAACAACTGTGCCAAACTGCACTGATTGCAATGCAACTCTATACTTGCATGCAATACGGTTCGGAGCTGTCGCGACTGCTCATGCGGAATCGTGTAATGGCTTCAAGCTGCCAGTGTATGGCCACTCTAATATTAAATTAAATAGGTATAATCTATTATTCGCATTATCAGTTGGTTATGTGCTTTGGCAGAGACACGGATACAAGACTCCTTATGTAACTAAGTGCCAACGGATCACTTCAGGAGTCATCAAACTCAACTAGTGTTACTTACTGTGGCAGTGGGCCGACGAACTATACCGGTACAGGTTGAAAATAGACGTGCTAATTATTCTCTTCCTAAAGTTCAGTATGTTTTCAGTAGCCGACAGAATCCATACTAATATTTAAATGCGAAATTATATCTGTTTTTTTTTTATTCACTACAAGTTAGCCCTTGACAGCGATGTCACCTGATGGTAAGTGATACAGGCATGGCAGTTATATTAACCCCATTCGGTTTCTACATGGCATCGTACCGGAACGCTAAATCGCTTGGCGACGCGTCTTTGTTGGTAGGGTGGTGACTAACCACGGACGAAGCCTCCCACCAGGTTAGACCAGTGAAAATTCAGAAATTATAAATTTCCAAATTGACCCTGCCAGCGATTGAACCCGCACGTTAAAGCAACAGCGCTCAACACTGCGCCAGAGAGGTCTGCCAGTCTGCTACGCTTTCACGGCCCATCTGTTCAACCAATTTTGATGAAATTTAGTACAGATGTAGTGGTGCGTAAGACGTCTGAATACTTGACGCTTATGATAAATGAACACTATACTATTGGCTCTAAAAGCAGTTTCTATTGCAATGGACCAGCGAGAAACGATGCAATTACTCTTTTTAAAACTCAAAAAATACATTTGAACAAGAACATAGCAAGCGATTCAGAAGAATTTCGTATAATTTGAAGTACTATAAATCCATAACCGGAGCCCTGAATCATGTCTATCATACAAGTCATAATTAAAAAAAATTAAAAACACGACTGCCCTGACAAAAAACGAACTAAAAAGAAATCTAAATTAATCTAGTTAATAACTTATTCACATTTTTTTTGTTAATCACTGGATATTGAACTACAGTGTTATATATTTTTGGAACCTACTCATCATGTTAATCACTAGATATTGAACTAGTGTTATATATTTTTGGAACCTACTCATCATTTTCTAGACGATGATAATATAGTTAATCTTATTTTCGATTATTTTTTTCAAATTATTCTTTAATGCGGAACCATGGTCACCCCATCGTTTTTTTTTAAATTTTGCCTATGTCACCCGGAATAAGCTAGGGATTCTAACGATACCTCATTTATCAAAATCGGTTCAGGTGTATAAAAGTTATGGTGGAATATACAAACTCACATACATACATACATACATACATACATGAACCCTGAAAACAATATACTCCTTTTTTCAGGCAGTCGTATAATAATAAATGTAATACTTACTATAGCGCAGTAAATTTGGCAATGGCATCAATGCGCACGGCCGCTGAAAAGGAAGGAATTCAATGCCGATAACCATCGCCACGTGCTTTGGATGATTGCCCTGTGTTGCGATTTGAATTATGGACCTTGTTGTATAAGAAATCTTTAATGCTGATCTATGCTATCCATATCCATGCAAGGTGGAGGGCACCAGGAAGGTCACCCATGCGATGGACCGACCAGATTAGTCGGCTGTTGGCATCGATATATACTATATGTAGTTACTAGATGGGACCTTTCATAGAAAAAAAAATTGCCAGTCATAGGGACTGCCGATAGAAATGAAAACAATTTTTTTTAATAAATATTTTTTTTAAATAAATAAATAATGAATTTTTATATTTATTTAAAATAAATTAAAATAATCCATACTTCCATACCTAATATAAATGCGAAAGTGTGTCTGTCTGTCTACGCTACGCTTTCAGGGCCAATCTATTCAACCGATTTTGATGAAATTTGGTAGAGGTATAGGTTGTGTCCTGGGGAAGGACATAGGCCTTTTATTGGAAAATTCAAGAGTTCCCGCGGGGATAAAAAACACCTTTATCCACGCGGACGAAGTCGTGGACATAATCTAGTAATATTATAAATGAGAAAGTTTGAATGGATGGATGTTTGTTACTCAATCACGCCAGAACGGCTGAACGGGTCTGGATTAAATTAAAATCTGGAATAACACATAGGTTACTTTTTTCCCGGAAAATTAAAGAGTACCGCGTGGGCCAAAGAACCTCAATCCACGCGGACAAAATCACGGGCATCAGCTAGTTTTGTAATTTGTATACTATAAACGTTGCTAAATTGACCTTCTTAGACTTAAGATAACTGATAAGTGATAACGGAATCGAGCAAGTATATCTTATATGTTGCATTGGTATAAAATATAACTACAAGTGGACGTAATGAAGCATGTTAATTTTTTTATTCAATAAAACACTTTCACTCGAACACGCGGTAGGTATGCTGTTTACACCCAATACGCAGCTTAGGTGTGGTTCAATTGGTTTGAACCACAGCCAGTAGGCTTAATACAAGCTTGCACATCTCGACAACGTTGATAGAATGCGAGTATCGTAATACTATACGGTTGAATTTGAAAGTGACCTTAAACTAGATGTAAAGGTGAAGTAATCCATACATGTCGATTTTATTTACAGCCAGACAAGAAAAATCTTCCTGTCATGATCAATACCGCTCTTCGTCTGAAAAGGAATCCTTGCTAGAGATTAAGAATGACAATCATACTTTAATATTATAAATGCGAAAGCGTGTTTGTTAGTTTTACTGTTTGTTGGTTTGTCCTCCAATCACGCCGCAACGGATCGACGTGATTTTTGGCATGGGCATAGTTGAGGACCTGGAGAGTGGCATAAGCTACTTTTTATTGAAATTAAAATTGAGGTGTTCCCGCCGGAATAAAAAAAACTTAAACCACGCGGTTGAAGTCGCGGGCATCAGCTAGGTAGTGAATATACGCATACAAAGCCTACGTAACAAGGAATCTTCTTATGCAAAACAAGTGAGCCATTATAGTGTTTCAATGCTAGAAATCTATCAACGTTTTCGAGGTATCGAAACTCGTACTAAGGTTACAGTTAAAGATTGTTTTATGTAACACAAATGGTAACAGATAATAAATAACTGAATGAAATAGTTATTGAATAAAACACAATTAATAACAATTATATTGCCGTGACTCGTGAGTGAAGTATTACATAATTACCATTTACACTAGACAGACAGTCGCCAGACATTATTAACCGACTTTAAAATACTTGTCTGTGGACTCATATAATGTTATGGAAAACTGAGCGACGCGTCATCTATCGATCTATGGGTCCGACAAACATTTCTAATAAATAAAATAGAACAAGTCATAATACAAATAATAAAAAAAACGACTGCCCTGCCAAAAAACGAACAAAAAAGTTAAAAATCTAAATTAATCTAGTTAAATTAGAATCTTATTCACAATTTTATTAAATGATATTTGTGAATCACTGTATATTGAACTATAGGTAGTGTTACATATTTTTGGAATCTACTCATCATTTTCTAGATGATGATTATATAGTTAATCTTATTTTAGTTTTTTTTTTCATCTTTAGTCCTTAATGCGGGACCATGGTCACCCCATCAATTTGTTTTTAAATTTTACTAGCCTATGTCCCGGAATAATCTAGGGATTCTAACGATACCTCATTTATCAAAATCGGTTCAGTCGTATAGAAGTTATGGTGGAATATACAAACTCACATACATGAACCCTGAAAACAATATACTCCTTTTTTCAGGCAGTCGTATAAAAATAAAATAGTTCCAATTTTGGCCACCGGGTCAGATAAGTTTGTGGGGCTATAATTCCGAGCTGCCGCATTCTCGTTATGAGGAAAGACTAGTGAAGCGAAAACTGAAACTGTTCGAGATAGTAAAAGGGATTTGAATTTTTTTTTCATTTTTATTGGTTGTCATTATATCTCATGAAACAGGAAGTATAGTATCAGTCAATTTGACTCGTTTCATGTCATTCGATTTAATCTGCGGCACCGACGCCATATTGAAAATAGTTAGTATAAATACGAGTGTTTTGACGATGGTAATACAGTCTCCTGCCGGCAGACTCAGCGATTATTGAATACTTTTGTGTTTAGATCGCAATTTGCTTTAGAGCTTAACGATAGCAACCGTGGCCGGATCAAATGAATATTGTTTTAATGTATAACTTTTATCTAATTAAATTAAATCTCTCGTGAAACCTCTACATGTTTAACCAATTATTCGTGCAAGTTTCAAATGAGAGGTCAAATATATTAAAAGTGTTTATTAATACCTACTTCCGGATTGTCCCTTACAGAAGGCTGCCGCCATTTTATTTTTCATCGCGTCGCCGGTCGCACTTTGTATTTGGAACTTATATTAACTTTTGTGCTGTTCAGAAGTAAAGCCAAAACAGCACATAATAAGTAAGTATATTATGAAATATAAAAGTTATTGTTTTTATAGATTTCAAATAAAAACTTCTTAAAATAGTTTTCAATGTGAAGTGTGTGTAGTGCAGCGAAAACTAAAGCTGTTCAATCTCGAAATAACAATATCGAATGTGCTACAGCTCTATCAATTAATTATTAAATATTGCAATAAAATAAACTACCAAGAATTAATTTAGGTACTAAGCTGAACACCCAGATCTATATGAAATGCTTAGTGCTCGCTCATTATCGAGCAAAATATTATAAATAAAACTTAGCCATTAGAAAGAGAAAGGTCTCGGAGTTACTTTGGTCGCATAAAACCTACCTACATTCTTGCTTCCATATAATCACATCTTCGACGTATAAACTATTAAGAGGTTTAATATTATGAACTAACGAAAGTAGACGTGATAATTGATGGTGTTCGCCAACGTAGACTCACTTAGCGGTAACTCTAGATTTTCGACTTTCGTTTACTATTTTTGTTTACGCGCGTATAATATGTTTCTGATCTCAGTAACATAAAGTGCAGTGGATTAGCGTTAAAAGAAACAATCTAGAAACAGGACAGATTAACATATTTTTTTTACTTTTATGAACAATTAATGGACATGTGTAACGTGATTTTATTTATCTTATCTGATCGCGATAAAAAATACTGTAGCGTATCTATATTGTGATATGTTTTGCTACGTATCAATAGCATATTGGGTTCTTCTAGACATAGTTTCGCTATCATCGTAAGCAAGAACGGAAGCCTAGTTTATTGGGATACAAACAGTAACCTTAAGCACCATCTACTTTTACTCGCCAAGAGAAGGCAGATTCGCTACGTAGCGTTCGTGTCCTAGCTTGTAAGCTAGGACACGAGCGCTACGTAGCATAATCTGTAGCGAGTGGTGCTCCACTCTTGATCACGTCGTTAGCGAAAGAAAGGCCTACTTTAATGCGCTCTTGCAGATGTCGGGGGCAGTGAGTGATATTTAGTCTCTCATATAGGGACCACCATAACCAAGGAATCCTTAACGTTTAGCCTATCTACGATTCTTGGTCAGTGACAGATTCGCTACGTAGCGTTCGTATCCTGACTAGCACCACTCGTGATCGCGCCGTTAGCGAAAGAAAGCCCTTTATTGCGCTCTCGCAGATGCCGGGGGCAGTGAGTGATATTTAGTCTCTCATATAGGGACTACCCTAGTCACGGAATCCTTAACATTTAGATTTTAGCCTATCTACGATTCTTGGTCAGCGATAGATTCGCTACGTAGCGTTCGTGTCCTGGCTAGCGCCACTCGTGATCGCGCCGTTAGCCAAAGAAAGCCCTTCTTTATTGCGCTCTCGCAGATGTTGGGGGCAGTGATATTTAGTCTCTCATATAGGGACCACCCTAACCAAGGAATCCTTAACATTTAGCCTATCTACGATTCTTGGTCAGTGACAGATTTGCTACGTAGCGTTCGTGTCCTGGCTAGCACCACTCGTGATCGCACCGTTAGCGAAAGAAAGCCTTTCTTTATTGCGCTCTCGCAGATCTCCGGGGCAGCGATATTTAGTCTCAGATACAGTAAGCACCCGGCCGACGCAAATAAGGAGTTAATAATGGAATAATTGGCTCATTAATAACCTAGAGCCAGCTCGTGGCAGCGCGATTACGGGAAAAGTCGCCCGAGAGTATTCCGATCACGTTAATAAGACTGATGTAACTTATTAGACTGCCTTCGTGGCTATAATTAATGACTTTACTTAGATTTTACATAACTGCGGGCCACGATATCGTAATGAGCGAAAATATTGTGGAGCACGTCGCAAAGTGGCATCTGCAGAATTCCATTTGCCATTCTTCATAGGGTTTCAATTATTGTAGTAATTAGAGAAGGAGTGCTAGCCAATCAGACGTGATTTCGATCATCATACTAGAGCTGTCAAACTGCTGGTTTTATTTTACTGTGATCCCTAAGGCGCTACTCGCTGTTTTTTCAAATATCTTGATATAATATGACGCGATTAAATTATCTTATATCAGCGACAAACGCGTCAACGCGACTCGATAGGTAGCTGACCCTTTAAGTGGCCTACGTTGTTGCGTAGATGAGTTTGTCATTTTTCGTAGATTCGTATCGCGTAACGTTAGTTTTCTCGCTCACCTAGGACTAGGTACGGGCCTCGTGTTTAGATCTAAGGCTGCCAGTCCACTGAAGCAGGGCGGAGGGGAGATATCCACCACCACCACCACCACTACAGCCTATTAACGTCCCACTGCTGGACACAGGCCTCCACTCTCATAGGAGAGAGGGAATTAGAAGCTTAGACCCACCACGCTGCTCCAATGCGGGTTGGCAGGCTTTAACGACTTCATGTTAGTGATAATAACCGGGACCGACGGCTTAACGTGCTCTCCGAGGCACGGGGGTGAGACACCGCCAACTTCCAACTCCGGGCTGGCACTGAGAATTTCTTAATTGAAAAACCCAATACCTAACAATTTTTATGCCCGACCAGGAATCGAACCCAGGACCTCGTGATCCGCAGTCGACTACGCTAACCGCTAGACCAACGAGGTAGTCGAGGGGAGATATCGCGGTGGACCAATTCAGGATTCCTAACAGGTGACTCAATAAAATTTTCGCGTCAACAGCTAGGAATCTGATTGGTCTGCTTGGCACATCTCCGCTGCGCTCCGCGTATAAAACCTTATAGATAGGCAGCCTTAAAACTACATTTATTGCGTCTCCTACGATTCGCTTGCAGTCTCCTCAAATGCATACCATCTGCATCCGCTGAGCTGTCCGCTTGACAAAATCACGTGGAAATTAAACAAAACAAAAAGCACGACAGCCATATTGATTTTTTTTCACAAAATTTATAGCCAGTGTCAGTTGCGATCATGTAAAAATTCTAACGATACCCCATACATCCAAATCTGAGCCCAGATTGTGTAAGGAAATCGTAATCGTAATCGTGTATCAAACGTATAATTCGACCTGTTTAAGGTCATAAATGCTTGCATGTCAAAATGCATGTATGTACACCTTAAACAGTTCGAGTAATACGTTATGAGCTGTCAAATGAATACGATTACGAGGCTTAGACAATTGGGTCTCTGTTCAGGCATTGAGAAGTTATGGTGGAATAAAGAAACTCGCATACATACATAAGTATAATTATGAACCCTGAAAACACTACACCTCTTTTTTTTGGAGCAGTCGTGTAATTAGTTTATCAAATTTCTTAACACTTATATTTTGAAGTTGTTTTGGACAACCCAGCGATAATCTGAATTCGAATATTCCAATTAGTTGACGTTAAGAACTTTAAAGGTTACAGGTTTTGGTTGACGTGTATCGAAATGTATCGTCCGTTATCTATCTTGTTTGGTTGACGTGTATCGAAATGTATCGACTATCGACTGTTATCGATAAACTCTATATCTATGACGATGCAATTTAATCTGAACCACGTATTATTTAACGACATAGGTATTTCCACATGATAATTATTTAAAACCAAAACAGTATAATGTAAACTTATAATAATCATACGATGATACAAAAAGATTAATAGAATCGTGTTGTAATTCTGTAATTAATTGAATAGAAATTATCAGTTGTATTTACCTACGCAGTTTTGTATGACACTTGGCAGCATTGGTTACTCGTAGGTATAAGCAAGTGAATAGCGAAAATATTTATTTGCTATTTTCTATTCATCAGATAGAGTATAATAATAATTATTTACTGTTAATAAACATTATTTATTACGCAATAAATTATATTGTATTACAGTCATTAGTAAGTTTTATCATAAAGTAGCTGATGCCCGCGTCTAAGTTCGCGTGGATTGAGGTTTTTTGGTTCACGCGGGAACTTCTAAATTTTCCGGGATAAGACGTCCATGAGTTATTCCAGGCTATAATGTATCTCTGTTTCAAATTTCATCCAAATCCGTTCAACCATTCGGGCGTGATTGAGTAACAAACATCAATCCATACATCCATCCAAAATTTCGGATTTATAATATTAAGTATAGATTCATTTTATTTAACACTTTTTTTTACTAATTAAAACTAATCAGAAACCTTTGGATATAAAAACTTAACGTTGATTAATTTCACAATATTTGTATACCAATGTCAGAATGACGTAGGTTCAATTATAAATACATACTTTTAAAATAAATATACGATAACAATCCAAATAAATGAACATACGATATTATCATCTATCAATACATAAAATATGGCGTATAGCACGTAAACAGTGGCTGACGTCAAAAATGATGACGAGATTATACGCGTTTTACGTATTGTATATGTACCGTAAAATTGTAAAAACCGCCAGATTGCAATCTAACGCTTTTATCTCGTTAGATTGTAAACTTTCGACAGATTGTGAACCGTTCAATGTTCTGAGTGTCAATTTTAGAAATATTCATTGTATTTACGTTTTCTAGTCTCTTTCTCGTAGGCTAGATAAGGGTTCGACATAAATAATCAAGAAGTTCTATCGGGTTAATATACCTACCTAACCGATTACAATCTACCGAAAAATAATGCGTTAATTTGTAATCTTTCGAGAGTTTACAATCTCGCTAGATAGATTACAATCTAACGATTTTCGAAATCTTACGGTGACACATAATATAAGTTTTCAAGTTCAAATAAATGTTTACGCAGCTGTATCTTTTCGGTGTGTTTAGCAATTAAATGTCAATTGTTTTGTGTGAGACCTGCATACCTCAGCGTTTTCTATTAAATATAATATGAGTGTTAGCTAATGCCCGCAACTTCGTCCGCGTGGATAGTTTTTTTTGGTTCTCGCGGGAAATGTTTACGCAGCTGTATCTTTTCGGTGTGTTTAGCAATTAAATGTCAATTGTTTTGTGTGAGACCTGCATACCTCAGCGTTTTCTATTAAATATAATATGAGTGTTAGCTAATGCCCGCAACTTCGTCCGCGTGGATAGTTTTTTTTGGTTCTCGCGGGAACTCTTTTAATTTCCGGGATAAAAAGTAGCCTATGTGTTATTATTTTATCCAGTTCCGTTGAGCCGTTATGGCGTGCTTAATTAACATTCATTAAAAAAAACGCATTTATAATATTAGTAGGTATTGATAGAGATAGATGAAATCAGTCCACACTTAACCAGCGTGGTGGACTCAATACTCAATATCATTTATTCAATATAGGTACACTTACAGAAGTTAAAAATTACTTATTTATAAAACATGATGGTGATAATTGGTGACGGTATCTTAAAACTACGAGGGTTCCAAACGCGTCAGGACTGAGAAGAGCCCACAACAAACTCAGCCGGGATTTTTTTTTATTATCACATTTCACGAATCATTTTAACTAAGGAACTATCAGAGTCATAGAGCAAATTATTGCCAAGCCTCCTTGACGTTTAAGTAGTCCTTTATATGGTAATAAGATTTTTCAATGAGTTTACGTTTTACATTAACTTTGAATTTATTCAGAGACATCTTTAACATGTGTTCTGGGGGCTTATTGTAAAAGCGGACTATGGCTTAAACCTTCTAATTCTGATAGGAGACCCGAGCCGTCGGTTACTAAAGAACTCCGATAGTTATATTGCATGTAGCACTAATAAGTGCTAAGTAACTAAGAATCGGCTAGGTAATAAAAATGAGTAGAAAACATATTAAGTTGGTAATCACGATCAATGTTCCGAGAAATTACTCAATCCTATTGTTAATTAAGAAAAATGAAACCCAATGGGTTATGTTCTTAATTAAGCCGGTAATTAAGTGAGCATAGAATTATTGAGACAATATCTTCTCTTATCTTACTAATATTATAATGCGAAAGTTTGGATGGATGTATGGATGTTTGGATGTTTGTTACTCAATCACGCCCCAACGGCTGAACGGATCTGGCTGAAATTTGGCACAGAAATAGATTACTGTCTGGAATAGCACGTAGGCTACTTTTTATCCCGGAAAATTAAAGAGTTCCCGCGGTAACCAAAAAAACCTCAAACCACGCAGACGAAGTCGCGGGCATTCGCTAGTTATTGCATAATTATTACAGATATGGCAGGCATCAATCCCAAGCAAATGGGGAGTGAAAGTGTTGACCATATACCTACCTACTTAAGTATATTATTGTTAAGACATAGATTAATGAAGGCGGCAAGAAGCCTATTTCCTAACGGTGAAGATGATTGCAACACTCGACAATCATTTATATGGGATACCTACTGTGCGCGTAAAATATGTAAGCACATGTAAGTAACGTAACTTTTGGAATGGATTTACAAATACAAGTAGAGAGAGTTAATAGACCCGTAAAATACAATTATTGTTAAATTCAAACACATGATGGAAAACCAGGAAGTTTAAAAACAGAGAATAACTTAACATATGCTTTGACACCTAGAGACAATCGTAAAGGTTTTTTTTTAATTTTAGAAGAAAAACCAGATAGTTTAAAACTAGTAGTCAAATTCTATGGAGAGAAAAGCCAAACCTATGTTTGAACACATAGAGAGAATAGCAGAGGACTTTTTTTTAAAATATGCATTGCAGGACAGGGTTTAGCCTGACGAAAATCATGTGAGGCATCTTATGCCTATTCACTCTTGCCTTGAATAGAGCATTAGTATGATGAAAGAAGGGTCGCTGCGTTCTTTATGAAAACGTCCTATTTGACGTACTAGGTGATAGAGTCTAGAGAGCCTATCGTCGTCGCCGTCGTCATCCGATGGACGTCCACTGTTGGACGTACTTCCACAAGCCACAGTCTTGCGTTGCCTCGATGCCAGTCATCCTATAATGTACATAAATAAGATGTTATTCGTCAATTATTTTCATAAGGCTTTACTGACAATTCAATTGATAGATAACTTATTTATTTCAAAGGTTGGTAGCCATAAATTCCGCTCAATCAGAGAGTGAACACGTTCAGGGACGTGGATGAATTAAGGGAGCAACGAGACTGTATGGCTGGCTGTGAATGTGATTGTCATTTATCTGAAAACTATCTTAATCCATACTCCTGACATTGGATTGTTTATCATTGTTAGTTATTGAAGCCCGTTGTGTGATATTAGGAAAGGATGTCTATGGGTTCAGTAAAATAACATAATAATGATTTAGACATCGTAACTACTTACCCATTATTATTCCTTGTCGTTGAGGGAGTAATAGACACGAGTAACCATTCTTATTATATATGGCCGTACTGGTATCGCCTATCGGCGGACAGGATGCTATTGATTATCTAAATTTATAAAAGGAAAAGGTGACTGACTGACTGATTGATCTATAAACGCACAGTTCCAACCACTGGACGAATCAGGCTGAAATATGGTACACAGATAGCTATTATGATCTGCTGTGACACAGATAGCTATTGTCATCTGCTGAGAAAGGGTTTTAAAAATTCATAACCTGAGGGGGTAAAATAGTGGTTTAAAATTTGTGCAGTTCACGCGGACAAAGTTGCGGGCAAAAGCTAATTATAAAAAGATGCCAATTCACTAAATCCCAAAAAGGTACACTTTTACAGGACCCAAGTGACAGGTAGTCAAATAAGGTGAATACATACAGTAGCCAAAAGCTATGCGAATGCCCAATGAAAATGCAGATCTTTCAGGACACGACATTGACAGGAACAAAGGGGGTTAATCCCATTATTTAGAAGATTTATTTAGCCCATACCATAAGTTACAATCAATAAAATCCAGTATTAGCTAGCCATTAGTATAGTTTAATATTGATCCATAAAAGACAAATTAATTTCCTTCTTTACAAACTATATCTAATTCTAATATAATTCAGCGTTAAAATAGCTGTGTAGGCGAGTCATAAATATGACAATTCAAGAATTAAAACAAATAACGCTCAGAACGCACTTTCTCAACAATAATGATCTAGGTTGGTCAGTGAGGCTGAGTTTACACTCCGACTTAACATAGTCCCACAAACTTATCTTGCCCGGTTGTTAAAATTGGAACAAATTTTTATGCCTGTTTCTTTTTTTTTTCATAGATACTAACCGGGTCAGTTATGTCCATACTTAATTGTACTCGTGGTGAAATTCGGAACTTACAGAATCTACTTGGTCCTATTTTTTAATAGACAGTGGCGCCTCCGCCTCGCACACGAATGAATAGTGTATAAGTCACCGCAAAATTGCAAAAACCGTTAGAATAGAATAGAATAGAATAGAATAGAATAGAATAGAATAGAATAGAAAAATCTTTATTGGCATCAATAAACACAGATGCACAAAATAAATCAAAATTAAAAATGAGTAACATACATATTATAAAATGTAAGTTTGTACAGCAGTGTAACGCTACCAACAGGTGAGTCACTCAGCTTGTGTTGGGGCTCCTGGCCTCTCAGACTTAAAACTGGCGATGCCGTCAGGACTCGCGTCTGAGGTGCCAGGTGTCCCAACGCTGATTTTCAGTGACCGCCTTTCGATGCGAACGTCAATGATATAGCCTTTATATTTTTGGCAGAGTATGTATTATCTTATGTTGGTGTAAAAGGAAAATTCGAAATTCTGAGAAAACTGAATCGAAAATAGGTTTTGTAAATACTAGTAAATTGTGAATAATAAATTAAACTTATGACTTGAGTATAACTAAACTAGAAAAAAATTATAATAATGATTATGTTTAGATTGTAATCTAACTAGCGAAATTGTAAACTGTCGACAGATACCTTCAATGTTCTGGGTGTCAATTTTTTAAATATTTATTGTATTTACGTTTTCTTGTCTCTTGTTCGTAGGTTAGGTTAGGGTTCGACATAAATAACCAGGTAGTGCCCAGGTATTTTGAAGGTACCTAAATTAACAACTAAAGGAAACCTAGGGCCAGCACTAAGGTGTTCGTTGTTAAAATCACTTTGGCATAATCGATTTTTGGCCAAGCGTGAGTTGTCTATAAAAAAAAAACGTACTAATATTTCTGCTGATCGACTGAGGTCCATTTATTTTCATTGTACTAAAGTAAGATTTAGGCAACAGATTTTTGTCAAAAGAGTTTTTAACATTTACGATCGCTGTGTAATCTAAGCCTAAGTGGAAACCGCCTGAAAGCTTCCTCCGTGAAAGTTTATAGCACTTTCTTTGATCACCGACGGCACCGCGTAGGATATGACCATGTGACGCGGTGACAGACCTGCTTCGGGGCGATTCTGATTGGACTTTGGAATCGGCCGGCGTTGCTTGACTTCATAGCACTTTCTATAAATCTACACCGTGGTGAGAACAAAGAATATAGGAATTTCATTTATTTTCATTGAATTGGGAGGATAAAAACTCAGTCAGCAGAAGACGCTCATAAATATAACGATTTTTAATATTTTATCATCGCTGTGTAGCCTAGGCCCAAGTGCAAACCGCCTGAAAGCTTCCTCCGTGAAAGTCAATGGCACTTTCTTTGATCACCGACCGCACTATGTAGGATATGGAGGCGAGTGACGCGGTGACAGACCCGCTGCGGGGTGGAACATCGGGATCGGTCGGCGTTGATTGATTTCAAAGCACTTTTTATAAATCTACACCGTGGTGAGATCAATGAATATAGGAAAAAATAAAGAAAGAAGTTCGTTTATTCATTCGTTCGTTTGTTCATTGGATTGGGAGAGCCAACAATGAGACACCAGGAATTGTTAAGAAATGGTTTAGGCAAGAGGAGTTACCGTGCTGTTGATTTCGTTCCGATTTATTTTAAGTTTTTTTAAATTAATTTTGTACCAAAAACTTGTAAAATAAACTCGCCGGCATATTTAGCGGAACATAAAAAAAAGGTTTGATATCAGTATCATATATGGTTGCTGGCTGGTTTATACGTCATTTAATTTAAAAAGAAATATTTTCAAATTAAGAAAACAACTGAACATCACATTTTATGCAATTGTTTTAATTTTATTCAAATACACCTTATCTGGAGCGAACTTCTAGTATTTCTTCCTTCTGAGTTTGATTTAAAATTTCATTGAAATACTGTTTTTTGTTAGTTTTTTTAAATCGCGTATCCTTCTGGAGTTGATGACTGAATTATGTCTGACTTAGCCCCAACGGAGATTGCCAGGGCACTCGAAATGCGAAGAAATGGTCAAACCTACAGAGTGATATCCAGAGATCTTCGTCGACCAGTTTCAACGATCCATCGCAGTATCCAACGGTTCAGGGAGACCGGTACTTATGTGAGAAGAGCAGGACAAGGCAGAAAAAGACGCACTTCGAGTAGGGATGATCGTTTCATTCGGCTTCGTGTACGTAGGAACCCCCGTTTGACAGCCGTCCAAGCCCGACATGAGTTAGAAGCAGTGCGGGGTGTAACTGTAAGTGAGCGTACGGTACGAAGAAGGCTCGAAGAAGCTGGTTTGGGTTCATTTGTGCCCGCCAAGGCTCCAAGACTCGAGGTAAATCATCGTAGAAACAGGTTAACTTTTGCTCAGGAACATCGACTTTGGAACGCGGACCAATGGAGTAAGGTATTGTTTAGTGATGAGTGCAGAATTCTCTTAAATCAAATTGACGGCAGACAAAGAATATACAGACGCAAAGGAGAACGATACATTCAGACAAATTTTGAAACTACAGTTGCATACGGTGGTGGATCAATAATGGTTTGGGCGGGCATTTGTTTGGGAGTTCGCACAGACTTGGTAGTGATTGACAGAGGGAGTCTGACTGCAGACCGCGATATCAGAGAAGTTTTAGAAGAAAATGTCGTACCGTTTGCCCCATATATCGGTGAAGATTTTGTTTTTATGCAGGATAATGCTCGGCCGCATACCGCTCGGATAACTCAAGCTTATCTTAATGATATGAATATCACTGTTATGGAGTGGCCGGCGAGATCACCGGATATGAACCCAATAGAGCACGTTTGGGACTTGCTAAAAAGAAAAGTTAAGTCCAGAATTCCAGCTCCTGCCAACGTGGGAGAACTGCGAATCGCCGTAGTTGAGGAATGGCGGAGACTATCCCAGGAGACCATCGATAACATCATTCTCAGTATGCCTAGACGGGTAGAAACTTTAATAAGAGCACGTGGAGGAAATACGCGATATTAATCACCATTTTTATAATTTAATTAATTGTTATTTTAATATTAAATTTCACTTTTCCCGGTTACATGAAAAGTTCAAAAATGTACCATTTTTCACAAATAGCCTTTACTCGCAAAATCTGTTCTTAATGTGATCTCATTTTAAGTAAAACAAATGAAACTTTAAATAACAAAAGAAGTGTAGTAAGTAGATTTTAAAATAAAACCATATTTTTTTAATTATGGACCTTTTTTTTATGTTCCGCTAAATATGCCGGCGAGGTTACTTAGATAAACAGAAGCATAGTCAAGAAAGCACTTATTAAGAGATCTCTACCAGTGACCTTAGGCAGTGCAGAAGCTACCTCAAATAATGATTTTTATTTATTTCTTTCAGATGTTCTACGTTGCTAAGCCTTTCCAGTGTACCCTTTCCAGTGGAAAACTTACGTGGATGTGCAAAATAGCATGGATACCAAATTTCAGTACTACGATGTCGAAACAAATATCATAAACAAAGTCATCGTAAACTGGTAAAGCTCACTTAGTTAGCACCGCCATTACAGTATATTGGTAACTATTGGCTTAACTCAAGATGTACCCTGATTGGACGCAGTTTTCGCGACTTGGGAATACAATCAATAAAGTTAGAAAGCTTTGATGTAAAATTGACAGAAGATCTCACCAATAGAAAATAGTATAAATGCGAAAGTGTGTGTGTTTGTTTGTTAGCCTTGGTTTATTCTACAATCACACAACGGAGCCACAGATAGACGTGACTTTATGCATAGATATTAGATAAGTTAGGGCAACTAAGTAAGCTAGCGTAGGGTAAGTTTACCTAGCCTGATATAAAGGTTGCGGAGAGCTCAAAGAGCTCTCATGGGATTTCAAAAACTTAAATCCACACAACTATAGTCAAAATGACAAAAAAAAAACTTGTATGAAAGTTTGGCAATGAGCAATGAGTGAAATAGTTTGAAATACTTAATACCATGACAGTTTAAAAATAATAGGCTTCAACGTATCCCGATTTTTTAAACTATCCTGCGATTTCGTGAACTGACAGGGATCTTGATTCCCGCGAGAATTCTAATTTTCCGGGACAAAAAGTAGCCGCTGTCCTTACAGTCCGGGATACAACCTATATCTATCCCAAACATAAAAATCGGTTCAAAAGATGGGTCGTTAAAGCGTAGCAAACAGACTTAGAATTAGTATGCATATAAGGAACCAAATCATAACTTAATACGCGTAGGACTACCAAGTAAAAACATCAGAAAAACCAAGCACTATTCAACGCACAATCCGTAGTCTATGGGTAATCAAATCAAAATTTACGTCTTCCAATTTAGAATCTCGAAAACTAACTGTGCCATCACACGCTTCGCTAACCTCGAGACTGGTGCCATAAAATAACTATTAAAGTTTATCGCATCGCAAAATTACGTGCTGTCAGCGAAAATTATTTTACAGCTCCGAAACAATCGATAACGCGGAACCGTGACCAGCGTTTCCCCACACTAGTAAAGACTCAATCAGTGTCGTTAGGAAAACAATAAAGGCATTGTAAAACCGACATTACGGTTGCCCATAAAGTGCCTAACAAGCAATAGATGTAGGATAGTCTCGTTCCGCCGCAACCAAGCTAACTCGAATGGGTATTCCTGAGAACCAATTGTCTAAGCCAATCGTATTCTTTTGACAGCTCATAACATATAACTCGAACTTTTTAAGGAGTACATACATGCGTTTTGACGTGCAAACATCTATGACCTCCTTAAACAAGTCGAATTATACGTTTGACAGACGATTACGATTTCCTTACATTATTTGGGGGCTGATACTTGGATATGTTAGAGATTTTTTAAAGTGGTGTTTAATGTAAGTACGTTGCCAGGAACCTCAATCAAACTACCCACAAAAAAGACAAAAAAAAGTTTTGACTATATTATTTACTAGCTGATGCAACTTCATCCGCGTGGATTGGTGTTTTTTTGATTCCCGCGGGAAATATTAAATTTTCCGGGATAAAAAGGATAGCTCATGTCTTTCCTCGGGATGTAACCCATCGATTTCATCAAAAATGTGTTGATCAGTAGGGCCGTGAAAGCGTAGCAGACAGATAGACAGACAGACAGACACACTATCGCATTTATTATATTAGTATGGATTGCTACATTAAAATTGTCCAATGATTCATTATTATTTGATTTACTTATTAGCAGTATTTCTTGGACAAATTAAACTCACTTATTAACTTACGCACCATGAAGTGAAGTGAAATCGTATTGTCAAACGATGTCAAAAAACTAAAAGTGAATGTTAAATTAAACGGCAAGCAGGCGATTATTATCACAAAATAATATTAATTTCTAAGAATTGATTAAGTGATGGGTCACTTTATTTCCGGTTTATGAATCTTCGATCATGTAACTGCGCCTCAAGTACCTAAATAGAGTAGCTTACGGGTCTGGACACCCATTTTAGTTAAAAGTATGAAAATGATGTAGGAAAAATTACAAGATTACAAGACTGCGTTAAAAGTTTGTTCACAAGACTGAGTCAAACAGCTAACCTAGCTCTTTCATTAAACTCAATTTTTTTAACATGTAGGACATACAGGTGTCTCTTATGTTTTGACTCTACCATTACCATGGACTACCGTAAAGTAACGCCTGCTTCTATCAAAACAGCAAACCGTTCATAGAACTATGATTAATATTGAATGAACTAGAATTTTAATTCGCTATAATCCGCTACAGTAGACAAATCTGTGTGGTACAGTGCCTGTCTTTCACCTGCAGCATGCGACACCCACCACCCAGCAATTCGCACAATCGTGCATTGTCGAGTCAACATCTCCTGAAGATGCTCCGGTGTCGGAGTGAAACGTACGTTGAGAGTGATTTGGAGGATTTGTGTGGTGTGGTGTTGTGCCTGTGCGAATTGCTGGGTGGTGGGTGTCGCATGCTGCAGGTGAAAGACAGGCACTGTACCACACAGATTTGTCTACTGTAGCGGATTATAGCGAATTAAAATTCTAGTTCATTCACTATCATGGACTTCCGCAAAGTAACGCCTGCTTCTATTCAATATATGATTAATATTGTTACTTGAACAAAAATAAACTCGCCGGCATATTTAGCTTAACATAAAAAAAGGTCCATAATTAAAAAAATATGGTTTAATTTTAAAATCTACTTACTACACTTCTTTTGTTATTTAAAGTTTCATTTGTTTTACTTAAAATGAGATCACATTAAGAACAGATTTTGCGAGTAAAGGCTATTTGTGAAAAATGGTACATTTTTGAACTTTTCATGTAACCGGGAAAAGTGAAATTTAATATTAAAATAACAATTAATTAAATTAGAAAAATGGTGATTAATATCGCGTATTTCCCTCCACGTGCTCTTATTAAAGTTTCTACCCGTCTAGGCATACTGAGAATGATGTTATCGATGGTCTCCTGGGATAGTCTCCGCCATTCCTCAATTACGGCGATTCGCAGTTCTCCCACGTTGGCAGGAGCTGGAATTCTGGACTTAACTTTTCTTTTCAGCAAGTCCCAAACGTGCTCTATTGGGTTCATATCCGGTGATCTCGCCGGCCACTCCATAACAGTGATATTCATATCATTAAGATAAGCTTGAGTTACCCGAGCGGTATGCGGCCGAGCATTATCCTGCATAAAAACAAAATCTTCACCGATGTATGGGGCAAACGGTACGACATTTTCTTCTAATAGGTACTTCTCTGATATAGCGGTCTGCAGTCAGACTCCCTCTGTCAATCACTACCAAGTCTGTGCGAACTCCCAAACAAATGCCCGCCCAAACCATTATTGATCCACCACCGTATGCAACTGTAGTTTCAAAATTTGTCTGAATGTATCGTTCTCCTTTGCGTCTGTATATTCTTTGTCTGCCGTCAATTTGATTTAAGAGAATTCTGCACTCATCACTAAACAATACCTTACTCCATTGGTCCGCGTTCCAAAGTCGATGTTCCTGAGCAAAAGTTAACCTGTTTCTACGATGATTTACCTCGAGTCTTGGAGCCTTGGCGGGCACAAATGAACCCAAACCAGCTTCTTCGAGCCTTCTTCGTACCGTACGCTCACTTACGGTTACACCCCGCACTGCTTCTAACTCATGTCGGGCTTGGACGGCCGTCAAACGGGGGTTCCTACGTACACGAAGCCGAATGAAACGATCATCCCTACTCGAAGTGCGTCTTTTTCTGTCCTGTCCTGCTCTTCTCACATAAGTACCGGTCTCCCTGAACCGTTGGATACTGCGATGGATCGTTGAAACTGGTCGACGAAGATCTCTGGATATCACTCTGTAGGTTTGACCATTTCTTCGCATTTCGAGTGCCCTGGCAATCTCCGTTGGGGCTAAGTCAGACATAATTCAGTCATCAACTCCAGAAGGATAGGCGATTAAAAAAAACTAACAAAAAACAGTATTTCAATGAAATTTTAAATCAAACTCAGAAGGAAGAAATACTAGAAGTTCGCTCCAGATAAGGTGTATTTGAATAAAATTAAAACAATTGCATAAAATGTGATGTTCAGTTGTTTTCTTAATTTGAAAATATTTCTTTTTAAATTAAATGACGTATACACCAGCCAGCAACCTTATACGATACTGGTATCAAACCTTTTTTTTATGTTCCGTTAAATATGCCGGCGAGTTTATATATAACATTTCATCGTTATTTTGGTCATAAACATTTTTTACGGCTAAAATAATAAAGTAATTTCATATATATTAGTATAGTAGTAGTATATTTATTGATGAATTAACAGCTTTTATACGGTTAATTAAAATTAATACCTAACCATAAGTTAACGCTTGACGAGATAATGCATTTAAATTTATTCCCTCGTTCATGAATAGGTTATCATTAGAAGCATTAGCACGAAATGTGAATTCCATTTTCCAATTTCAAATAGATTTCTTATACCTAAGTAATAAATACTATTTATTACCTATTTATTAAATAGGTATTTAGTTATATTATGCTAAGCACTTATATAGGTATCCACTTAAGTACCCAATAATAGCCTTTATTTCAGACATTACAATTTACAATATTGTTACACATAACATAATTTTATAAGTAACTAAATTAAATTTTTCAACAAAAAAATTATTAACTCGCAATTAACAACATCAATTCCCGAAAACGTCATTTGTTTCCACCTGGTCGGTGTCTCCTTGCCCTCTGGCAAAGGACTGCTCTAACTCTTTCCAAACATGTCTATCCCTTGCTTTTCTTGTCCAAGTTTTGTCTGCTATCTTGAGTATTTCATCGTCCCATCTGGTTCTTTGTCTTAAGTACCTACATCTAAACAAATAAATGAATAGATGTCGCAGCCATCAGCTAGTTTAATAATAAAAACCAAACCCGTGCATTACCATTAGCGCTTTCAGTCACCTGTTGATTTTCGCATTATCTCGGAAAATTCTACACAAGCGGCATAAAGCTCTATAGCCAAGAAAACAGGGGCGATAGTCGCGTGACCTACAACTATAAACAGCGCGTGCATAGCAAGATTTATTATAGCGATTCAGTTTATCATTTCACTTTCAGAATCGTGTTGAATACCTATGCACCGTCCATTACTAGTGGTTACCTACTATTTTCTATTTTGAAGTCTAATTATTTATTTTAGTTTTCATAACGATGTTCCCAGTAGAACTCCTTTCCGAATCGGTGATAGAGTCTGTGACATATCGTAAGTAGCACAAGTGGTCAGTCATCTATCGGTAATCGGCCAGGGAGATTTTTATAATGCACAAACTGTGTGAGTAAAAACTAATGGGCTTTCTGTGTACTATTCCTTTACTCTCGTAGCTCCCAGGGACAGAAAATCACATCCGTAGAAAGATCAGGCGCAGGAGATGGCTTTACGTGCTATGCACGGCTCTCCGAGGCATGGGGATGATACACCGCAAACTTTCTGACTCCTGGCTATACAGGAATTTCTTGCCGGAAAATCTCGATTCTTCACTAAGGCCCGGAAATTAAAACTATAATAGGACCTCGCTGTCATAGTATAGAATACAGTGTACCAATAAAGCAATTAAATATCACGTCTCGCTTTAACGCTGAAGGAAAACATCGCAAGCAAATCGCACATTCTTAAAATGAATTGAAAGAATTTCTCTCAAAAATGGGTAGTCTACCAATCCATACTTGCTCAGGCTGGTGAACTATTCTCATTCTGGGAGGAGACCCATGCGTAGTGGACTAACAGTAGGGCTTTCGAATAACGATTTTTTCAATCCACAACCACCACTATAGCCCATTAACGTCCCACAGCTGGGCACAGACTTCCACTCTCATAGAAGAGTGGGAATTGGAGCTTAGATCCACTACGCTGCTCCAATGCGGATTGACGGGCTATTTTATTCAACACTGGGGAATATTTTTCCAATAGCGGGATCCCGTATTGGCAGACATTGGTTGAGCTAACCTAACCTGTAAGGCAAAGGGCGGACGCTCTCTCATTTAATTTGACGATCGTCTAATGCAGGTACTAATAGTATACGGGTGGCGACTATTTAAATCGGTACTCGATATGAAGCGATTCGGACATCACTAAACGAATATGTCAAATAGAGAAAACTGTTTTTGGGCGGACTATTCGCAATAGTACTTGAGTAATAGAAATTGCGTGGGAGACGGTCGTAGGGTCTCAAGGCAGATTGGCCGGCTTTCCCCGAGATTGTCGTAAATAACTTCGGCTATAGGTACATTTCACAAACAGATATAACATAACCGTCGGATTGTTTATGCCACCGTATTTAGATTTAAGATTGGTTGTAAAATTTTAATAGGCTCGCTATGAGATTTACTGGAACAATTATTGGTACAGTGATAATGTGATTGAGTTATCGGTGGAAACTGGGAAAGTCAAGTGTACCAGAGGACGTTAACTAGTTATAAATTCCGCCCACGGCTATTGTATTTGTATAGAAATCTTAGGAACTTAAAACTAATAAACTTGGCCTATGTTAGAACAGATTATAGTAGTAAATTATGCTTAATTTCGTGTAATTAATTTTATTGTGAGTGTGTAGGTATTAACTATTAGGTGCTTATTGGAACGGCCTATTACGGTAAAATTCATAGCTACAGGCTACCGCATGATCGCAATCAACTCTGATTGGCTGCCGTCCTCTCACTATTGGCTACAAATTGTAATAGGGATCGTAAGCCCACTTATCATTTTAGGCATATTTTAGGTATATAGATTAAATCGTCTAAGTCGGCGTTTGTGATTTCTAATATTATTTTACTAAATAGAACCTCTTTGTGATTAAACTGGCTTCTAGCGCAATCTAGTGAATGTTCAATGAGGTTACTTATTTCTAGTTTAACCATATTTTTACCTATTAAATACGGCAAGTAATACCTACTTTGCTTACTACCTATGCTTAATACCTACGTTGCTATTGTTCAGATTTATTTAAATTGTTTTTTTTTAAATAAATCTTTATCTAAAGAGCTTGGTTGTAGTTTACTAACTACTGAGCGTAGCGACTACGACGTTCTTTTAAAGACATTAAAGTTCATAAGTGGTCATTAATAATATTTTATTATCATAAAGTTCCTGTATTTGAATTTGGCGCCATCAAGTTACTGATAAAAGGATATGTGAATATCGACCAATCCGAGGCGACAGATCGCCTTTTTTTATGGCATCGTGTTCGCGTGGATTAATTTTTTTTGATTCCCGCAGGAACTCTTTAATTTTCTAGGATAAAAAGTTCTGTCTGCTACGCTTTCAGGGCCCATCTTTTCAACTGATTTTGATGGAATTTGGTACATAGATAGACTGCATCCCGGGAAAGGACATAAAATTCTATGCCGGAAAATTAAGTGTTCGCGTGGGAATAAGAAAACTTAATCCACGCCGACCAAGTCCCGGGCATCGTCTAGTAGGTAAGCATATATAAGACATTTTCTTCTACGTATTTTGAATGCAAGACATTTTTGTAAGGTTTATTAATTACTTTATACTTATTATATAGATTATCAGCCGACAGTGGAATGTGGCATGATTACCCATGCATGACCCAACCTCGAGGTCGCAACTCGCGTGATTACATATCCACACTATGAAAGGAGATCAGATAAGATGACAATTAATACAATATATTACATACCGCAATACATACGTATGACGTAACAACTGAGTATCTGTCCCCTGCTAGTTTTATATTGAATAATCGACTAAAGTTACAAAAAGTGCGTTGCACCTTGATGACGTCAATATTCAGTATTTCGTACGAAATCCCATACTATGCACGCGTTTTGACGTTTGAAAAAAGTGGCTGATTTGACTAGTTGTCAAATACCCAATAGTGCATTGTAAAGACTACATTTTAGGGCCAACATCTGAGGATGCTCCGGTGTCTGAGTGCAACGTACGTTTAGAGTACTTCGGCTTATGCCTTGTTTATTTATATAATGAGTTTCTCAGGTGTTTCTGTTGACTCACGGTCGGTTCCGCGCGATGTCACCACTAAGCCTTCACGGCCTCATCGAGTTTACAGCATGTAAACAATACGCAATGGTTAGCACACTCATATAATGTATGGGAAACCGTATGCGCTTGCGCAGCTTTCTTACACACAATCGCACAATATGAAAGCTCCCAGTATGCGCGGTGTACACTCACGCAACGGCGTACAACCATTATGTTCAATCGCAACCATTGTTAGATCGCTTTCATTTGTTACAGACAACCGGCCTGTCTGTTTGTGACATAAATGAGTGCCCGTTTAAGCTGTAGCTGTAGGCTAAGAGCCGGTACATCCAATGGCCACAGTGGTTATACACGCTGTGAGCACTCTTCTAGCGCCCCTGGAGTATTACCTACTAGTTCTAGTGCTAATGTAGTCACATTTTGCTTACGTAGAAACGAGTATCTACATACGAGAATCTACATAAAGCCAGAAAATCAACTCGGAGTATAACATATTTCTGGTTTTATGTAGATCAGATGCTTTAAAAGCCGACAAAACCAAACACAATTCGTAATTTGCCTTTGGTAAATCCAAGGCGAACCTAACCTAAGCATTGGTTTGCTTAACGGGTCTAAACGGTATCTAAGGTACAAAATATGAAAGAAACCTTCTTGGAGAAACGCTAAAGCAACGCGCCTAATATCAAGCGCTATTCATTTTTTATAACAAAGCATTTTAGCGAGAAACTTGCTTGTATCCTTTGGTTAAGTTAAGAAAAAATAAGAATGAGTGATCGTTTTTTGGTGTTACTGTACTATTCGTTCTCTGTTGTTAACTTTACCTGAAAATTTACAACTACAACCGTTTAAACTCTACGACCACCACCTCTCAGACTACAACAGCCTATTTATGGCTATCTAGTATCATACGCGTTTACACTCCCGCCTCCCTATCTATCAGGGAAAGTTGATTTTCCATATCGAGTGCATTATTACGAATGGTTCCTTTATACTGACAGTTAAATGGTAAGAATACTGACCCCGAAACATGGGTTTGCTTGTTCTGTAGCTCGGGATAATTGATAACGAATTTATCGCGAACAACGATCGGGGAATAAACAATTCCTTATCTAGGTACAATGTAGGTATTATTTTTGGAATAATAAAACGTAAGTTCCAACTTCCATACATAGAGTCGAAGTTAGAACCTACCTTAAATGGCTTTTCAAGTGTTTTAGAAGAGTAAATTTTTATTATTTATAACAACTTTGCTATAAATAAAGAAAATGACTCAAATAAAATAAATAGGAAGCTACAAGCTGGTAAGAATACGAAGCCACCTACCCACGACACTTAATCCTTTTTTAAAGTAACATGTAATACAATGTGTGGCACATATTACATAGGCAAATATAACAAGTTATTACACTGACTTATGGACTACTGAATATGAAGCCGATTGCTTGAATCGAACCATGAGATTTCTATTTTATGTCCCGTACCATAATCTCACGAAAATGGCCACCCGTGCAATACAAATTCAGTACCAATAGTAAAACCTATTGCCCTATATGGGCGATATGTTAATCACTCGTATTTATTTTGTTGTTGCATGAATAAATCCAAACGGCAAGAATAATGTGGAGATATCGGGCTTATTGAAACTGCAGCTTTCTGCTGAAGCTGTTAGTTTCCTATTATATGTTAATACCATGCTAGAAACAACTCTAGATGCATTTCTAGATTTATTTTGCATGTCTAGATGGAACTTATCATTAGAGTTTGACGACCTCCGTGGCGCAGTGTTGAGCGTTGCCACGGTACGATGCCGTGTAGAAACCGAATAGGGGTATGGGTTTAATATGACTGCCATGCCCCTAACAGGTTAGCCCGCTACCATCTTAGACTGCATCATCGTGATTGCAGTCATGGGCTAGCTTGTAGTGGACAAAAAAAAAGTTCCCAGCGAAAACGACTTTTATAAAATTTTACCAAAAGCCGTAGACTGAGACCTCTAGAGCGTACTTTAGCTTTGCTTTTACATGACTAAGACTTAAGGAAATACCAGAGGCCCAATAGGCATGCTGACTGATTTTGAAAAATGGTCAGATTATGTTCGGAAGTAACTACTATTTCGAAAAAATATCTTATTTCAGCAGAAAAATAAGGTTTAGTAGATAAAATTGGCATTTGAAATTTAAATTTTAAAAATCACGCCAAAACGTTCGCGCGTGTCATGGCGTCGTTTGTGACGTCACTATAGTTTTTACCAATGTACTCTAATGTACTGTGTGCAGTAAACAATAAGTCTTCGTACAGCAATTTAGATATTTTGTGTGAATAACATGAATTCTAAAGTGTGTAAGTCGTGTGCGGTCCCCCAGTGTGATAACACATCAAAATTAACTCCAAACAAGTTATTTATTCACGCCCCACTTAAAAAAACAATGCGATCTAAGTGGCTTCATCTTGCACGGCGAGATCCTACAGCTATAGGGCTAAATTCTACTATTTATTTCTGCGAAGATCACATTGACGTAAGTTTTTGCTTTATTCTAATACTAGCTGGTGCCCGCGACTTTCTCCGCGTGGATTGAGGTTCTATGGTTCCCGCGGGAACTCCTTAATTTTCCTGGATAAAAAGTACATTTAAATCTTCCTCTTGAATCACTCTATCTATTAAAAAAACCGCATCAAAATCCGATGCGTAGTTTTAAAGATCTAAGCATACATAGCGACAGACAGCGGGAAGCGACTTTGTTTTATACTATGTAGTGATGCTGTTTTGCTTAACAAATAACTGCAAAAAGTTAGAGATGCGTACCAAGAATCGAACCCCATACGCCGAATAGGATCCGAATAAGAGGCAAACGTCATAGAAGGCAATCACCGCTCATATTAAGTTATACGGTATAGTTTTAAAAAACAACATTTCATACCTCTAATACCTATCATGAAGTGCTTAATAAATAAAATAGCAGATTTTACGGGTTTAGAACCTATAAATTATTATGCTATTATTGTACTTACATAGAAGTTTTGACGTTGCGAAATTCTGCTGAACAAAAGTCTTTGTTTGATGTAAGATACCCAGCATCAACAAATCAATCCTGGGCAAATTAGAGCTAGTAGCTTTGGTAAATCCTTGATCCATGGCTAACGATTTTTAATTTCTTAACTTTGGATTCGGTAAAACAAAACTAGATTAAGGAAATGATCTTTGGGAAACAAAAAAACACGAAAATAATTGATAAACATTTAAAACGCCTGTACTTATAGAGATTGTTAGTCGATTGTCAAAGCTCGAAAACGATAGTGACGTCATTCGCTTCAATGGTGTTTTATACAATATGGCGGATTGCTGTATTTCATACTTTTATTTTATCAAAATAAATAACAATCTCACTCGAGATAGAAAAATAAATATGTTTTTTATATTCCATGAATCCTATTTCATTAGATAAATTCATAATTTCATTGATTCTTGGATACTGTCATCATGCCTATTGTCTAAGCAAATCGTAATCATTTATCACCTTAAAACGTATCACTCGAACCGTTTATGGAGTTCATACATGCTTTTAGAAGTGCAGGCATCTATGAACTCCTTAAACAGGTCTTATTATAAGTTTGACAAACGATTACGATTACAAGTTACTTTCATTCATCAATTCTTTTTTAAAGACACAACTATTCGCTATTCGATAAAATCGCAGAGTATTTTCGAATAATCAAAAGCTAGTGAGATAAGTTCATGATTACATACTCACAATAGGAGCGTAAATAATATATAATAGCGTAATAGCTTGAAAAAGATTTTGTTTGCGAGTGAATTCTCACTTTCCCTTTAACGGACACCTGGTATTCCGAGTTAAGCTTAACTATTCGCTAGCCCCTACCATCTGTTCTCGAAATTAAAAATATGTATAGTAGAAGATTTAAATTATTTTCGTCTGATTCTGTTTTTATGATTCTAATTTAGTTTCAATACAATCTCCAACAACAACCACCGTACAAAATAATTAAACTCCCGGTCTTGCTCCCGGAGAAAGGAAAGAAAACCAATTTAAGTTGTTTGGACCTTAAACTAACCATGAGCCCTTTTTGAAAATTGGGTATTTAAATAATCAGTCAATCAGTAAATACACACAATGCTCACGCTTTAAGTCTAAATAAGTAGTAGGAGTCGAAAAGAAGTCTATCGTAACTCGATTTACAAATCCGCAACAATGGTAGGAGTTAACACCTAAAGCTTATAAGCAGACAGTGAATGACCGATTGCCACAACCTCGAGCGATACCTTTAAAGCGCGCGACTACAGGCTTTCTTACACAGCCTTATGGAAAACTTAGGCAGTCTTTCCATGGGAGACTTGCCTCTTTTTTTTCTTTTTTTATAGATGATGCCCGCGACTTCGGCGCGTGGATAGTTTTTTTTATTCCCGGGGGAACTCCTTAGTTTTCCGGGACAAAAATTAATAAAACAATTAATGCGAAAATGATAAGCTTCTGTCTCTTCATGGTTAATTATTTAACTTTAACATTGAACGGCAACCGTCTTCTTAAAATATGAAGCCTTAATAAGGAAAACTTAGGCTGCCTATCCATGGGAGACTTAAACTTTATTTCTTTTTTTATATATGATGCCCGCTACTTCGGCGCGTGGATAGTTTTTTTTATTCCCAGGGGAAGTCCTTAATTTTCCGGGATAAAAATTAATAAAACAATTAATGCGAAAATGATAAACTTTTGTCTCTTCATGGTTAATTATTAAACTTTAACATTGAACGGCAACCGTGTTCTTAAAATATGAAGCCTTAATAAGGAAAACTTAGGCTGGCTATCTATGCGACTTCTTCTTTTTTGAGTTTGATTTATTTAGACTTTCTATTATAGTGCTTGGCTGCTATCAAACCTGCTGGTGCAGCCTGAAGCAAAGCCTAGCTGTTTTTTCACTTTTGAATTGAAGGTAGGTAGGAATATTAAAAGTGGAGGGGAAAACGGCAGCCGGAAGTTCATTCCGGATTCGAGGAAATTGGCGAATATTTCCTTTTTCCTATTTGCATGATGTTTTGAACTTGAGGTCATGGACCTTATACAAATTACCTAAAGATAGAGATCGCAGAATTTGTTGTAACCCTAGGTACGTCTGTTCGTTGATTTTAAAGTAAATTCAGGAAGATTCATATACTTACCTAAGTAGTCCCATATGACATGTTGATCATAAGTTTATATTATGTATTCATAATATTATGAACAAAAAAAAATCAACCCTCACACATATTTCTTTAAAAATACTAGACAAGCAGATTTATTTACGGTTTTTTTTAATCATGGCAAATCGCATGATATTCGAATCAGAACGCGAAGTGCTAATCTAGAATTCTAAACGATTTCACGCTATACTGTATCTTAGATATTGTCTATTGATAGACTTAAAAATAGAGAAAATACTAAAAGTAGACGATTTATTTATAAGAACACTTATCGATGTGTCACTAACGTTTCTTGCTTACATAAAAGAACAATTATTATTATATGCTCTTATTATAGCACGTAGATGTCTTATTAGAAATTGCTTTCATATTTTTAATCTATTTAACTTTCTATCCTTTCAAATTGAGTCCTGGGGCTAGAACGCTACAATTTATAGTAGACATTCCGTTAATTAAGGGTCTTTCAAGTCATCCTACGCTTTTCGTTTCGCTACTTTACCCGTGCTTATACAAGGCCCTAACTCTTACCTCTTGATTTGATTACCTTTCAATCATTTTGAATAGTCATTGGACAGTTTCCTTATTTAATTCTATAGATACACGATCTGCGACAGTTCTGCTCAGTTTACGATACGACTACGAATTACGATCATCCTACAAACTGAGACCCGTTGACTTAAGTGAGCAACGATAGCGACGCACCACGATACGACTCCATAGAAAATGACAAACTTATCTGCATCCGACAAACTTATCTGACCCGGTGACAGCGTCGCTAGTATGATATCCAAAAAAACTTAACAGGCATAAAATTTAGTTTCATAGTATATTTTGGCCACCGGGTATAAGTTTGTGGGAACATAACACAGCACAGTAAACATGCCGTGAGGAGTAAGCTCAGCTTTGCATTTGTATGAACGTGCAGACATAATGTAATGTAAGAGTGACAGACCTGCGTGTCCCATGCACTTTGTAAGTATGTTCTGCTTTTTTTTGACATACACAAAGATCGTGATAAATTCAATAATTCAGCATCGTTGGCAACCCTACGGAACAAAGCAAATAAATCAGCGTCCGCAATCCCAGTAAATATCCACCTAAAAGTGAAAAGCAAATTAAATTGGAAATGCGATCGTTTAACTATCGCGGAAAAGTGGCTCGACCTGGATCTGGGCCCCACGGAAGCGTGGTCGGTTCGTTATACGCAACATTTAAAGTTCTCACCGTCAGAGGTTATCGACGGATCACCCGGGCGTGTTATAACGAGACGCCTTGGGCTACAGCCGGATTACAGGAGCGTGGGCTCCGTTGGGCTAACCAATTAATGAAAATTTAAAAATACTTTGTATCTACTTAAATTATGAAATACATTAAAATGCTAAAATCTTAATATTAAACTAACTATAAAATAAATTTAAAACTAATCCCTAGATAGGTACCTACTAACAAAAAATAAAAATATAAGCCTAATCAAAAAGACCACCCCTGGTTGCCCCTGGGCCAAAGTATCCATCAAACTTGCAGCATTGCCACGCTGGATGGCGATGTATAACCTTTGAACCAAGTAGGAACCAGAACGTGGGTCGCAGCCTCTTTCCCTCTAACGACGGCCGATCTCTTTTATAACATTTTTAGCTTCCCCACCCCAGCATCCCATCGTCTCCACCGCCAGTGACTTATTAATTATTAGTTTAAAATACTTAGCAAATTTTAATTTTGAGAGGACAGGAGTCTGTGACATGCAAAAATTTGAGCACCTGACCCACAGTGTACATTGGATATATTATGACTTTACCACTTCAAAGGAAGATCTATGATCTGGGAATTAGTTGCAACATCATCATGTTGGTCGCCAATGAAAACTTGTCTAGCTTCACTCAACTCCTTGCAGCGGCATCTAGTTTTTAATTTGGCAGTTTATACGAGACCGTTTTAAAGATAATCGGGTTATGAAATCATCCAGCCCACTACAGATTTTATGGGTCTTATTAAGAAGGGTTTAGGAATAGGATAATTTAGCGATGAAGGTGATATCATAGTGTTACAATAAAGTAAAAATAGGTACATATCATATCACTTGCGCGTAACTATGAAAGAGTAATCAGTCAACCTATCAGGTTAATTCGACTATTTTAGATTTAATACTTGCAAAATTTCCCCAATTTTATTTCAATACGAGAAATCCCTCATGGCACGTGTTTTACATGTCAGTTTTACAACAGGTGCAACATAAATTCACTGCGTACCTGAACACACGCGGCGAAGGGCCGCAGTCATATTTTGCGTTACTAGTAAGTACCTACTATGAATTTATGACTTTGGCACCGTATGCGAGGCGGTAATCAATATACAATGTATGTTGATGTGTGCCTCTAATTTGTTGGCGGACAAAGTCCATGGGTAGTAAACATGTCGACGTGGCGCTAAATGGTTTCGATTCGATTTAAATTGACAAACACGAGTTCGTTGCTGCAATAGCTAGGGTAGTAGTTACATTATTACATCACCCGTGTTGATTTAAGTTTTCAAATTCCCGTGAGAAATCTTCAGTTTTCCGGGATGAAGATTCATGTCTGTCTCCTAACTCCAGGTTCTCAACTAATGATTTCTGGTGGGAGGCTTCGGCCGTGGCTAGTTACCACCCTACCTGCCGGGATGTACCGCTAAGCGATTTAGCGTTCCAGTACGATGCCGTGTAGAAACCGACTAGGGGTATCGGTTTAATATAACTGCCATACCCTTAACAGGTTAGCCCGCTACCATCTTAGACTGCATCGTCACTTACCATCAGTGAGAACGCAGTCAAGGGCTAACTTTTAGTGGAATAAAATAAAATGCTCCGCTGCAGCATGAATCGTGACTGAAGGACAAACAAACACACTTTTGGTGCTTAAAACACGTGCGACTAGGCAACTTTTGAACATCAGCGTATTAACTAGTGACTAATCTACAGACTACACCAAGTATTACCTAAAGTTCTCTTAAACCTGAAGGTATACCTTTCTAAACCAATTGTCAACTTATGTGATATTTCTTTGCATAAGAGTGGATCAACCGGCAATCAATTAAGGAGTAATATAATAACGATTGATGCTGAGCAAAAGATCTTTTATAATTTTAATACCACTTGGCGTCCTCGATGATATTTAAAGGGTAACAAAATAAGTGCACAGTACAACTTATGTTGCCTCATAAAACGCTGATGACACGTGTGAATTAAATCATATAGTAATCACGCACCAATACGATTTTGTCGTAAAAAAATAACGTAGATTTTAGTAGAATTTTTTTGAAGCTAATCAGGAGCTTCTTGGAAAATGGATCAAGAATTTTTATAGTAAGTTAGAGACTAAACTTTTAAAGTCAAACTAAAACTCAAATGGTGTTTTTATTCCAATAAACTTTTCTAAAAAATAAATAAACTTTAAAAAATAAACTTCCGGAATTTAGAAAAAGATTCAAAACAATTCTTTCTAAATTCTAGATTAGCGATTATTTTCCCACATCTCTATAAATATGTCAATGGAGCTTCTGGTGGAAGGAAAACGAGCCAGAGAGAGGACGTTCATCTTCTCGATGGACAGATCTAATAGAAACAGTGATCCAGACAACTGTGGAGTGCTGCCGCAACGGTACCAGAGTCGCTCTCCACTCATTCCGGTACGAGAACCATTAGCTCCCGGAATAATTGGAGGAAAATCGCGCGGGAGGCGGTGTGACCAAAATTAAAGAAGTCCGATGCATAAAGCGTATCTGTATCACCTCAGCAGCTACGCCCACTCTGTCAAGAGTGCACGACCGAGAAGAAGACCTCTAATCTCGCTTCTAGGAGTCTTGAGCGGCACGGCAATATGCTTCGGGTACTTGACTTTTACACACGGGTACAGAGTACGAATAAAATATGGATTTTCTTTAAGGAAAAGAGATAACACTAACAATCGCTTACAGAGGCATTATAATCAGCAAAAGCGGCGTCGAATTCAACAATCAACAGCACCACCTGTTCGCGCCTCTATATTTAGACAACTGACTTTCGATTTCTATAAGTTTTTGCGCTATTAAAGTTTTACTTTTAGAGGCCGTCTCTTTTTTTTTGCATAACTTTTTTCATTGACCAGTAGATTAGCTAGAGTCTACGTAGATCACCGAGTGCCGAATCATAACTTGTAGAGGCGGGGTACGTAGTTCAATGAACCGATAGACGTTGGGGTAAAACTCGCAAGGTGCTGCAATTTTATAGCACTGGAACCTCACACTGGAAGACGGAAAAGGCAGTATTAATAGATCTGATAGACTGACTCTAGCGGTAGGTACACATTAGGTCTCTCGTAAGGACTTCCATCATCTACACTGAAAGGACGATGCAAACAATTTACTTTTTGTTCTGAAACAAAGACTGAATACCTACATGAATAGCGTTAGCGACGGGTAATTGAATACTTGAAGGTTATATTTTGAAAGTGTTGTATAGAATGTATAGTTGTATTTAAGTACTATGTAAATAGCACAGCGGTGACAAACGGTTTTAACTATGATAGTAAAGGACAATTATTTAAAAAATAATAATGTAGTAAGCATTAGAGTGGAATCACACTAGGGACTGGCCAGGACACGTCTACGCGAAACGACTGCGTCGAAAGGGAACGACATTTTTTCCTGTCGCGCTGGTATGTGCACTGTGCAGATCCATATTAAAGTGAGTTACGCAGACTATTATATTTGTCCTTAGAGGGTTTTCGATGTCAAAATCGCCATCGGACAGGTTGATCATTGAAAAAAGATACGCGCCGAATTGAGAACTCCCTCCTTTTTTGGAAGTATTTTTAAAACTGCTGGAACAGTCGGCGTCTACTGCTCCAACAGTCCTAGTCCTTGTAAACTACTGACCATGACAATGACGCGACGATTGTACGTAGGTACATAAATAGCTGGTTCGATATGCAGTCGAAGCTTTAGGGCTCGGCATGACTGCTCCAAGCAGTGGAGATTCGTCTATTCGTTTGATATGAAATATAAAGTAAAACATCTTCATTATTGAAAGGGATTATCAGATAGATGTGCGCCGTAACTCGTAAACTACTTTGTTCTTAGGGCTGCCACTGCTTCTTTTTAACGCACTTAACTAAACCTGTTTAGATATGATTATGTTGAGTTTGTGTAAACTGGGTTTCAGTGTTCATCATCCGTATGACTAGATATTTTTCCGCTGTAAATCAACAGGCGAGTGATTACGATAAAATGCAAATACAGTTTCACAATCACCGTGGATTAGTACACTCTCTCGCTATTTCCCAAAACCCATTGTGGCGTGAAAATAACAGATTGAAGTATCACAGATGTAGCATGTTTGTAATCGAACAGCAGTTAGTTACGTCGATTGTACAGAATCGAGAATGTTGTTTTCGGATTGTTGTCACCGTAAGATTGTAAAAACCGTTAGATTATAATCTAACTTGCGAAATTGCAAACTGTCGACAGATTGCATCCCTGATTAGGATTCGTGCAATGCCAATGTTATCTTTCATCACACGCGCGACCTCAGCAAGGCTGAATCGAAATCTTTGTTACGGACGCTCTATAAACTTAAGATCACGCGATAGTCTTATATTACTTCTTGCCGGCTCTTCTCAGTAGAACTTCTTTTCGAAGTGGTGGTAGAGTCAGACCAAGACCGTTTTAACACAAGTAGGTATGTTCTACATAAAGAAAATTGAGTTTATTTGGTACAGCACTTAATTAAAAGAACCTTACTTAAGAAGAACTTAAGAGTGAGCGACCTTTGATTTTCCGGAAAAATTAAGTATACTTTGTCGGTCTACAGATTGCATTGTTAGTGTTTCAAATTTAAAAGAAAAAGTTACAGACCCAACCACTTATTTATTATTGGTAAGTAGTTAAGTACTATGTAGTTAACTTAAGGATTTATATTAAGTACCTACCACTTACATGAGTTAGCTCATAGTTGTTAAATAACGTTTTAAATATTAGGTATTTCTCTGTATTAAATTTCTTATTCTACCTATAATAATTATAGCTCTTTTAACCAGGCATCTAGTTACGATTCATAACAGCTAACGACGACATAATTACGCAATTTGATTACAGTTTTAATGGCAATCCAAATACTTAATTCGATTGTCGCCTACGCCCACCATTTCGTGACGTCACGAAATTAACGCGATCACTGACTTTTAGGCAACCTTCTAAGTTTTAACTACAACGCTGACATACCCAGGTAGGGTCAACACGTCAGTTCGCCGACCACCCCCTGTTCACGACCGTTTTTCAGAAAACAACCAAAAACAGTTGCAATATCAACGCAACGATCACTCTTTTTTCTTGAAGATCATGCTCTATCTATCCCTTACTCTCGGGTCAAATTTGGCTAACCCAATATATTTCAGTGTAATTCTGTGAGCCGATGAATCTGAGCCACAGCACACAAATTGATTTTGGAGCAAAATGCTATTAAAAAAATAGTGAGGAGGCCAAACTTAAACCGTGAGTAAAACATGCTTTATAAATTTTTTTGCATACATTTTGTGCTTAAAGTGTCAGAATATGACTAAATTATATCTTAGAATCCATATTTTGTCCAAAAAATGCGTATTTATTTAAATAAATGGTGGTCGCTAATGGGCCGACTAAAACTTAGCTTCCTCCCGTTTACGACATGGTCGTAAACTAATGGTTTCTAATGAATAATTTTTGAGCTTTTCTAACGTGCTGCATAATATTAGCGCAAATTTTATTATTTCTTGACATCCTATTATGTATGGTTTATTTAAACGTCAGATTGCGACCGGCAAAATACAGAGAAAACCTAAAAATCTAAACGTATTCTTATGATGTAAAACAAAGTGGTCGGCAATGGATCATTTCTCAACCATCGATTTAATTATATACAAAAGTAATAAAAATACAATATTTTTGTGTTCGTATACGGACTAGATAACGACCATGTGGTTATTTACATTAGTTTGACTACATAGTAGTGGTCGTATACTGATTAGCTAGCGACCGTTGAAGACGGTTTTAAATTTTTGTCTATCTTTTGGCCGTCGAGTCTTGACTAATTATTTTATTTTGCTTTTTAAAATAATCTGGTAGGATGATATGAGCACCAATAACTTTTTACATGATTCCAGACAACTGGACCGAGTAGCAGGAGCTTGTGGAGCGTCTACTTCAGGCTACTAACTAAACTAAGCTAAAAAATTCTTGAATATCTGTACAATACTATGTTAGACTTGGAGCTTTCTTCCTCGATTTGTGCCTGCAATCTTCAAGAAGCCTTGGTGTACAGCAAGAAGCAGTTTATTCTAGATTAGGATGCGTTTGGACGTTGCAATAATCTTTGACTCATTTTGGATAATCCACAGTGTCTCGTTTAAGAGATATAATGCACACTTTCAGAATCCATTTCGGAGTACTGTATATCTTCAGATTATGCTACATCGATCACACTCGTATCAGTTGATCGAAGCAAGTGTCTTGCATTTGCCGGTATGATTGTTATAACAATAATTTTCCTCTTGGCTTTCTAAAATTCGCTTAAAGAGAACTTTTAAGTCATATGAGGCTTAGTGCTTGTTTATAAACTGAAAAACTGGGTTTGTTATATAATTTTGGGTTAAATAACCATTGGAATTATCGTGAATGGATTTATAAAATACGTTACTCATCATCCAGGACCTTAGGGGTTCTTAGCTCTAGTAATATTCCCTAATGTCAGACTCCCTAAAGCCATCGTTGATATGCCAGAATCATGGGTACTTGAACGTTTAGAAAGTGGATGGATGAAGAGCGAAGTCTTTTATGAATATGTAAGCAATGCTTTCAATGATTGGGTAACCAAAAATTTTATAAAAAAAGCCCGTAAACCTATTCATAGATGGGTACAAGTCTCACATGACTTACTCTGATACTCTAAGTGAGTTTTGTGATAGGAATGGTTAACCAGCTAATACAACACAATATCATTCAGCTGGCTGACGTCAGCGTGTTTAGGCAATTGAAGCTGGAACGCACAGTCAAGAACTGGCAGTCTCGTACCGAAAATATAAACAAAACAGTTTCAAATATTTTTTTTGTAGAAATTCTGGTTCAAATAAAAAAAAATGCAGGCCAGAGATTTTCATGTAACTTCGAAGTTTATATCTCCTTGTTGCAACCCAATTATTGACAGCATTCACCCACAAGCCCCTGCTTATTCACATTCCAGCTCGAACTTTGATATTTTGACAATATAACTAATTAGGACCGATGCTACAATTAATATCATATACACAAAATGAGATGTCTTTTGATGAGCGCCAAATGACAAAAGCGAAACTAAGACTTAGCTACCAAGTGCAACTTCCTCATAAGCTTGAAGAAATAATATTTTCAGAAAAGCGATAAAGTAAGTTTAGAATTGGAAGAACACGCAAGCAGTCATTAAAAGCAAAGGAAAAACATAGGAAAGCAAAAGAAAAAGAGAAGAGATGTAGAAAAAGTAGACTAATAAAAGAGAAGGCTTTGGTAGAACGAGTCAACTTGATCTTGAAGAAGATGTCCGACTGGGGTGACGCCAATCTCATCAAGTTTAACGCTACCAAAACGCAAGCGTGTCTATTCACCGCGAAACGGAGTTCATTCCCACTCACTTTCCGAAATATATCCGATCCAATTACCGACAGTGTTGAGCTCCTCGGATCATCATATCATCCAACCTCAACTTTGGACAATGCATCGAATCCAAAGCAAAAAGAGCAGGCAAGAAACTTGGCATCCTCAAAAAAGTCAAGCGGTACTTCACACCGGAACAGCTTCTAATCCTGTACCAAGCACAAGTTCTATTGTGCATGGAGTACTGTAGCCATTTATGGGATGGCTCTGCCAAGTACCAGCTTAATGCATTGGATTCGGTGGATCGTCGCGCCATGAGACTTATTGGTAACAAAGCGCTGGTCAGTTCGAAGCTGCAAAGCTTAGAACATTGGCACAAAGTTGCCTGTCTGTCGGTTTTCTACAGGATATATTTTGGAGAGTGTACTCAAGAACTATTCAATCTGGTTCTTCCGTCACCTTTTTACTATCGAACCGCAAGGCATCGACAAGGTCTATGCCCCCTTACGCAGTCGAATATCCGCGGGCTCGTACGAAGCGATTTGCTTCCTCGTTTCTAATTAGAACCGCTAGGATATGGAATGCCCTTCCGGCTTCTGTTATCCCCTCCTCTTTTAATATAGGTACCTTCAAATCAAGAGTGAATAGGCATCTTCTAGGCAAGCACGCTCCACCTTAGGCTGCATCACCACTTGCAAGCAAGTCTGATTGCAGCCAAGCGCTGGCCTTTATAATTTAAAAAAAGAAATGTAGGAAAAGAAGACTAATAAAAAAAATTAAAGTTCGAAAAATAAAAAATACTTTTTTGCCATTTTTTAAAATAAATATTGACTAATAATTCATAGAAAAAATAAATAAACGTGTTTTTAGAACAATTAATTGTTATTTTTATTTTCGACTTAACTTAATATATTAAGAGATCCTTTTTCAGTGGCTGTTGAATGTCGTAAACTGACTACTGTGTGGTCGTAAATTAACGAAAGTTGGTCGTGAACTGAAAAAAACGCACTTTTTGACAAATCAGAATATTGCAAAAAATAGGGAAACAGAAATATTTAAATCATATGGTAATTATGTTTCTTCATGTTTCTTTCATACATATAAATTGTTATTTCGTCAAAAAAGGTAAAATTCAGAGAGATAAGTAACTTTAAAGACGGCAAGTCGACTAACTAGTCGTCAACTGACGTGTTGACCCTACTTAGTTGGTATGTAATTGGTTTTGCATGATAAGGAACTAAAATAAAATGTATAGAGGGAACGTGGATATTATTGTCATTTTACATTATTGATACGTAATATTATGGCCACGGAATTCAAAAGTAGGTAGGTATATGTAGAAGTGGTGAAGAGCTTATGTCATTCAGATCGAACATTAGTTGTGCACGTTATATAAAAAAACAGATGTGTTAAGTACTTAGCGCAATTGCTATGGATAGCTAGAGATAATATATGAATTACTAGCTGATGCCATCGACATCGTCCGCGTTGTTTAAGTATTTTTGAATTCCCGCGGCCTTAATTTTCCGGAATAAAAGTAGCCTATGACACTCTCCAGGTCTTCAACTATACCCATGCAAAAAAAATACGTCGATCAGTTGCTTTGTTGCGACGTGATTGAAGGACAACCAAACACATCCGCTCTCCTGGTAGGTATTAAAATATTGAGGCATAGGTACATACCTGCCTGCAATTTTCAATTTCTATTACCTATATTTAATTAAGTAGAACAAGATGATTCCAAGGGAACTTTGACTTATTGGGTTAAAAAAATTGTCCCTAACTATGTCCTTGGTTTAAAAGTTATTTTTTTAAGTGTTTACAGAACAGGCAACTATTGCTTACTCTTAAAAATTTGGTAAGTAATTCATCATACACATTCTAAGTCACATTGCATAAAATATGAAATAGTTAATTGCTTCAAACAAGATCCATGCTGTATTACTTACTTACTCTTAATGTTACACTAAAAATGGAATATGAATATAATATGTAGTTATTTTAGTATTATTTGATGATAAACCATAATTTACATTCAATGATAATTGGAGAACCCTGATTTTTGAATTGTTAAGGTACTCTGAGAGCATAGAATAACCTTTTTTATAATAACATTATTGTCGATGTTCTTCTTCTTCTCTATTTTAACTTTATTTACATTACCTTGTTAATTGTTAATAATCATCTAGTTAGTGTAAGTGGCACTGCCGTTCTGATTAGATGTAAAAAAATAAATAAAATAATACAGCATTTTACTGTATAATCAACTAGTACAGAAATTTGCTTTTTCCCATTATTTTAGTAAGCTCCAATGGTATCACACTCATATTTTAAGGTGAAAAATTTTATATTGTGTGTATTTTTGTACCTCTTTCACGCAAAAGCTACTGGACGGATTTGGCTGAAATTTAATGAAGGTAGATTATACCCTGGATTAACACAAAGCCTAACCAAAAAACGTCAATCCACACGGACGAAGTTGTGGACATCCTCTTGTATAGTATAAGTATAAACTGTATATGTCAACTAGTCAGTTCTTTTTATATGTACAGTTTACAGTATAATGTATCCACAATCTATTGACCTTTGCTGGAAGTACATAATTATAGCCTTCCCAAAAATATGATGCTTATGTTTTTGCATTGATAATGCAATCAGAATTAGGGCAAGCAAATTAAAGTATATATACCTAATTATATAGAGTGCCAATATGAGTGAGTAATTCTGTTGCACACAATCTCTAAAGTGAACTAAAATAGCAGGTATAAAATGTGCTGTGACTATTATAATTAATTAGTAAGTATGTATTTTGGCTAGTTTTCCTGTACACAATTGGGTATTTGATAACCAGTCAAATCAGCAATTTTTTTTTCAAACATCAAAATGGGTGCTTAGTAGGTATGTTATGTTGTTTGAAATACTGAACAGTGACAATATCAAAATTTGGTGCACATTTACACTTCAATCGATAGTTTAAAATGGTTTTCGAACATAAAACTTACATAGGATGTGGATATTACAACTTTTGGGAGATTCTATATTTACTTATTAATAATCACTAAAAATAATTTATTTGCATAGTTGTTATATACAAAATTTCTGAATTAAACTAAAATGCAAATGTCAAGAATGTTATCTTTTTCTACAGACACTATGAAGGGGATAGTTTCTGTAGATAGAGATAATAGTCTTGACCTGTCATTTTAGTTTAATTCAGAAATTGTATACAGTAGAACTAACCACAATACATACCTACTAATTAATTATAATAGTCAGAAGATATTTCTATACTTTTGAGTAGGATTTGTGAATTTGGAATTTCTTTTTACAATAAAGTGTAATTTATACACCCTGATCATTTGTAATATATGGAAGTGTTTTACCCTTCAGTAATGAGGAGTATGTAGCAGATAAACACTTAGTATTATAGCTTTAATCTTAATATCAATGCAAAGAAATATTGTATCATGCAAATTGCATACATCAAGTTACAAATCGAAGAATAATTAACATATATTATGAATAATAACTATTAGCTGCGGTAAGAAACAATACACTGAGATAATTGCACTTTCTTATTTGCCCGGAACCATTCTGACAAACAAGTACCAGATTACAAGCTAGAATTAATTGTTGTAATCAAATTGAAACATTGTTGAAACCACATGTAAGACATGCATTTAGGATCCTATTGTATAGATACCTAAAATCAGCAGAGTATATAAACTGCCCATTCAGAAAACTAAATCACACTTTCACTGACCACTTGATGAAAGTTAGCTGTCTGATTATGTGCCTTTGAAAATAATATAAAAATCAACAGCTGAGTGCTGACACAGAATTGATGGTTTTAACCTTTGCCTCCCAGCTGTGTAATTAAAAAAACAAAATAAGGTTGTTTATAGTGTAAAAAACACTTACCCATCAGTTGTTACAGAGTTTACAGACAATGTATCTGGGAATGTCATCTGGTGATCGGTATCCTCTGTTTTCTTTTCTTTGGGCAAGTCTTCGATTTCTGACGAGGTGTCAGGTTTAGGAGGCTTTTCTCCAGCAGTTGAGGATTTTTTGGAAACATTATGAAGTCCCGAAAGATCGACATTGGTGTTAACCTCGTCTACTTGAAGAGCTTCAGACAGCACAAGAATAAAGAGGGCACAACTGAAAAGTACAATTTTTAGAATTATTTGCCAGGTCTTTGTCAAGGGAATTTGCTTAATTTAGTGGAATTTACTCACCTTGAAAGCACTGAGATAGTCAGTAACGACGTGTAAATAATACACAGTCCACCCTTCATCGTAATATAAGAGCAATATCCACAGTATAGTTCATTTTGTGAGTAAAATTAAAACATTATTCACAGTGCTTTCGAATAAATATTTAAATAACACCAATACATTAAACCACGCTGCACACAGACACAGGTAACTTATTTTTATTCATGATTTTCACGATTGAAAGAGGAAACAGCTTATAACTCGAGAAATTAAAAATCGAGAACACGAAAAAAACCTACGAACATTTTTTCTTTAAATATGTCAAAAATTGACAGTTACGAAATTCCCTTGTTTTCACGGATGAATGATCTATGATGAATAGCATCTTATTGGCCGAAATTAAACGATTTAATTGATTATCCAATACCCACCAATGACAATAAAACATTTAACACGTTTGCTTTTTTTTCATTGGCTCATATCATGAACATATTTAATGACACTTCTAAACGTTCCTACTTATGCATGGGTTGCTCGACAATCGTTTATGTTTTTTTTTCATTTGACGGACATTAATTAATCATTAATAATTTTCATCAGATTACATTTAAAATTTAGTTTTGATAACTCTAAATAATGAATAAAATATCTAGATTTAAATTACCTATTAATGTTCCGAATTCCGATTTACGATAGATGTCAGCGCCCAGAAGTCGGTGCAGCCTGTAGGTGAAATTTTAAAAAAAAGTTGATTATGCGGCACTCATAATAAGGTCATTGATCTGAGGTGCGGCATATCTTGTCTAGGGTTATATTATTCTATGATCTTGTCTCTGGCAGAGTATTCTATGATCTTGTCTCTGGCAGAGTATTCTATGATCTTGTCTCTGGCAGAATATTCAATGATCTCTGGCAGACAAGTAACTTTTACGATCACTGATCCTATACGTTACTTGTCTCTAGTATAGGATCTTTGGCGGCATCCACATCAACAGTCACTTGCGGTTTTAAATTTTATCGAAAAAGTAAAAATGGAAGCTTTATACGCAATTCCTTTCAATGTTCTGGAAATACCAAATATTAAAATAAAAAAGCCATCATGGTTGCAAGCTCCGTCGGCGATGACAACATTTTCCTTGGTGTTATTTTCATACTTTTTAGTGACTGGAGGTTAGTTTTGTATTAGATTCTAATTAGGTTCCTAGTAAAATATAAATTTACGTTCTTATGACATGCAGCAGTGCGTGGTGAGCTTGAAAAGAGTTCAAAACTTCTGCTCAACTGAGCGGAACTGAGTAACTACTCATGAATTATGTCTGAATTGACTGTGGTCCGGTCTAGTACTTAAAAGTTCCTTACCAGCAATGCTATACCGCTACGACCACGCAATTCGGTATTAAGCTGTACAGGCACAACCTAGGGGTCTATTAACTGCCTTAACTAGTTCTGGAAAGCAGGTTCTAATCTGAGACTGCATCATAATATTCACAACAGGAGCACATCTTTTCAAACATGTCAGTGAAAAATCATGAGTGTAAATTAAAGACGTTTGTGTTTCAGGTATAATATATGATGTTATTGTTGAGCCTCCAAGTGTGGGGTCCACCACAGATGAACACGGTCACAGCAGGCCAGTAGCATTCATGCCAAACAGAGTGAATGGCCAATACATAATGGAAGGGTTAGCGTCAAGCTTTCTATTCTCCCTTGGAGGCCTTGGCTTTATCATCCTAGATCGCACTCACAACCCGACTACACCAAAGCTGAACAGAATTCTACTGATATCTGTAGCTTATCTATGTATTTTGGTGTCTTTCTTCACAACTTGGATATTCATGAGAATGAAATTGCCTGGCTATTTGCAGAACTGATTTTACACAGAATATCTTCCATTTGGGATATTATATTTAGATGTAATCCCATTTTTGTATGTAATTTTAAGTTGAAATAGTTTTTTAATATACCTACACAATAATTATTATATACATTTATGATTTTCATGTTATGATTTCAAGTTTTAATTACAAGAAAGTCTATCTATCTATTATATACTTTTTAGTTTGCTAGGTGTGTGTCAAGTACATTCTATTTCTTATCATACATATATATGGCTCTTACACCATTTTGATTAAGCATTCCCTCATAATATTGTATCAATTGGTAATATACATTAAAAAGTTCATAACAGTTTTGATACACTAGAGGTACATATTTAAAAAAATAAAACTCTGGAAGATACCTTTTATTAATTACAACTAAGTTTTACTAGGTATGTAAACATTATAAGAATCCTATCAAATATTTGGCATTTTCATTGAGTACAATACAATCTAATATTTGAGAAATAATGTAAAGTTTTTTTATAGAATATAAAAAGATCACAACACATACCTAAAGATGATTAAACATTCATAGATTTGACTAAACAAAAATTCAACTAAGGAAGACACTACATACAGTTTTCATAAGAACATTGTCTTAATTATTAAATAGTGAGATACATTGAGATTTGAAGGAATTTGTCATAGATGGCATGGCACTTATGACAAAGTAATACACTTATTTAAAAATTAGACTATTCACTGATTTTCCTCACAGTCTTATTCTGAAGGAGCTGGAAAAAATAAAATTCATCTTATTTATTGGCCAATAATAAAGAAATACTAGGTTATGACTGCTGTAATAAAATAATACAAAATATCATAATGTAAATGATGAATTAAAGGTATCATACCAAAAAACTAATTTGTCAATGATATTGAAATTAAAGTTTTAGGGGTTCTTCTCTGAAAAAATTAAATAAGGACTATTTTAATTTAAAACAATTATTTTATAAATCGTACATTATAGTATTCATTAGATTTTAATTTCTGACCATTCAACTACTTCCTAAATTGAAGTTTTTTTTTTTTTTGTATTAAATAAATTATAATAGTCACTACTAGCTAATGTCTACTTACTGACAAAAATCTGAGCTTTTATCAATGATATGTTCAAACTCTGCAAAGGACAGTGCACCATCATCATCTAGATCGGCTTCTTCTAGAACATTCTGCACCAGTTGCTGTATTTCAGAGTCGCTGAGCTTAAGCTCGGGACCACACAGCCGTTCTATCACCTCACGCAAGTCTGATACCCCTATCATGTCATCACCATCAAAATCTGTAAAATCATGCATAGTCTTAAATTGTATCCAGATGTAGAGAGTACAAAGATGAGTCATTAAAGATTATTGTAAGTCTTAGCTTGTACACTTAAACTCGCACAAGTCCACAGTGCCACCCCCTCTCCTATGGAACCCCTAAAAGTAAGGGTCAATATGTAGGAAAATCATGCATAGAATTCCACTTAAGATTCCCTTAAAACATATGATACATATAAAAGATGCACCATCTCTATCCTAACATTGAAGAGAATTTAATTTCATAAATGATTTTCTACTATATTTGACCTGACCATAGATAGAATCAGTAACACTGTGCCCTTAGACAATAATCTGTCACTGATTTGCAATCTTATGGAAGCAGCAGGATGACTAAAATTGAGCTGTCATATGCTCTCAAAAAGGCCTGTGGAAGCAAGCACACTAGCATCACAATAAATCGGATTTGCAAACAGTCAAAGTGATACCAGGTCTCTAACCAGAGCCCTGCATAGCCACATCCCCAAGAAGCACACAAGAATAGTGGATAACAATTATATTCAATATTGAACTTGCCAAAAATCCTAAATGCATGTTCAGCTTTCACAGCCTTAGGAGCATTTTCACTGAACACAGACATCATGTCAAGAAAGTCTTCAAACGTGATGTCTCCGTCATTACTGGAGCTAAAAACCTTGCATATTCTGTCCCTGAAGGGATTCACTCGCAATTCAGGGTACTGGAGGATCTTGGCCATTGGCAGCTTAGCATTTTTGTTGTGGCCCACTTTTTCTGGGGCCAGAGCTTTGAATTTTTGATGAGCACTGAACAAAACAATAAATTGATAAACACAGTAAAAATTATTATACCCATAATACTTGGAATAGCTGGGAAAAGACATCTATAATTTGGTCACAAAAGGTGGTTGCAATAACTTGTGTTAACTCTTTAAGCTACAACATAGGATAATATTACTTACTATGAAATAAAAAATATGTTTTAAATTACTTTTGAACAGTGAACTGAGAATTTTCAAGAGGGTAAGTAATTATTTTCTGAAATTTAGAGTTTAAGTTTCCAATAACTATGCAAATATACTTATTATGAAATAATTTTATGATGAACTTACTATAGCACTTCCTTCTTAGTAAAATACGTGAGATCCTGAAACACAAAGAGTTCAGAATTTGTCACTGATTGAATTTACTGCTGTTCTAAATAATAATAGTAAGTCCGGGCTAAGGAGCAGGGACCTAGAACTTACCTCATAATCTTGAAGTTCTTCCTCGGTGAATTGGCTTTTGCCCTGGCCCATATTATACTAGTTGGCAGCAAATTATTGACTCCAAAATCTCAATAGGTAAATATTTTATCTACAAAAAGTAAACATTAAAACAAAGCGAAGAACGCAATCAGAGACAAGTAACTTCTTTTTCTAGTCGGTGCAAGTATAATTATTAATTTGACATTTGACACACGATAGTCAAACTATGACCGCTAATGTAACGATTATTATGTTACATTTGCGGCGCGAGTGTTGATTGCTCAGATCAGCTACAGTGTAACGATCGCAATCACCTCTGATTGGTTAACACTCTTCCACTATTGGACAAAATCCATTGACCCAGCAAGAATACCATTTTAGCCAATCACAACAATTGATACTGTAATAATGATTGATGCAAAGTTACGCGGTCGCCATGCGGGGCATAATCGATAAACCAACTCACGTCACTGTCATTTTGAAGTCATGGCGTTTTGTTTTTGCCGGCTGGTTGTTAGCAGAGACAAGGTTGTTAGGTTAGGTTAGGTTAAAACATTAAAAAAATATTATTAAAAAAAAAATTATTAATTATAACAAAATCATGTTTATATAAATTAATGACTTTCAAAAGATTTACATATTTACTTAGATGAATAACATAGATTAATCATTATTGTATAATATAGCTGTTGCTGCTTGCGTAGGTACCTGAAAAAAAAGCAATCCTCATGGACAAGTCTACGACAAAGGTAAAACGTATAGATGCACTAAATCATAGATTTACCGCTGGACTAATTTTAAATCTATGCACTAAATAGGTAGGTGAAACGACCGAGAAAAAAAGGTAAATTATTTTGGATGATAGCAGATTTCTTGTTCGGTGGTTGGATTATCAACAATTATTAAATGAAAAGTTTTAAATTTTGAATAGCAAGCATATAAAAATGGACTCCTAAGAGAAAAATCGCCTGAATAAAAAACTAAAGCAATTAGCAATAGGTACATAATATCCCTAACCGTTTTGTGATCTGGATGGAAATATGGAACCTCTTTTGTAGGGGCCTCCCGGTATAAGCTCGCAAAGCGCTTGGAATTTAGCTTTGCAAGAAATTGTCCTCCACATACGGGACCGAGTGAGAACAACGCAGGTCATATTGGTGCTTCTGCGTGGATACCCAGGCGCCCAGGCCCGATAGGTCGTGCAATCTAATGACTCGCCTGAAAAATAAATCCTGCAATTGAACTACCAATTATTGCAATTAAAATAATAATTTCTAAAATTCTAACCTCAGTGATGTTTTGTGTTTTATTGACATTTCAATTATACTTGAAAATAATTAAAAAAGTGCAAAAGTAAAAAAATAACAATGTTACGATAGGGTTGACATGTTCTGCAGAATAAAACCCCTCAAAAAAAGATTAGAAATAATCTTTGCAAAGTCAATTAATCAAAGTTCGAATCTAAAATAGCTGAGAGTTAATTTCCCCGCTTATCACAACTGGCCCATTAGCTCAGTTGGTTAGAGCGTCGTGCTAATAACGCGAAGGTCGCGGGTTCGATCCCCTCATGGGCCACTAAAATACTTTTGATATTATTTTCAAAATATTTTCCTTTGATAACAAAAATTATAGCGATATTATTATTTTTTTTTGTTCAAGAGTATTTTTCTATAATTGCATCATCTTGATATGGACGAATTGTGTATTCCTACCACTGAAATGAAAATAAAAAAATACTACAGACTACAAAGCTTGAAATCGATTTATTTATGAGTTTTAAATCAGGCACTAAGTACAATCTGGCTCCGACCTACAACGGTATGGAGCGTACAACGCCCACAAAATCAAGAGTGTTTCAGAAAGTGAAGCTGAAATTGACAGCTTCGTTTCACTTCCTGAAACTGTAAATAAACTAACAGCTCGAAACTTTTACATTTTATAGAAAATATCGCAGACTAAGAGATATTTTTAACTGACTAAAAAAGGAGGATGTTCTCAATACGGCGCGTATTTTTTTTGTCTGAATAAAAAGTTGTTATCAAAACCACTCACTGTTGTCACTGTCACACTGCGACAGAGCGTCGGACCCCTGCTCGCTGCTCACATCCGCCAGAACAGTGCTGATGGTACTGCACCTATATAGCATGTATAGTTGTGACACTCACTGTTGGTGTAAAAGTCACTGCTGTACCTGCTCCACATGGCCACATAGGCCGCGTCAACGCCCGCGCTGGCCAGCACCTGCGACAGAGCGTCGGTCCTCTGCTCGCTGCTCACATCCGCCAGAACAGCGCTGATGGTACTGCACTTATAGCATGTATAGTTGTGACACTCACTGTTGGTGTAAAAGTCACTGCTGTTCCTGCTCCACATGGCCACATATGCCGCGTCAACACCAGCGCTGGCCAGCCCCTGCGACAGAGCGTCGGTCCTCTGCTCGCTGCTCACATCCGCCAGAACAGCGCTGATGGCTCTGCATCTAGCCTGCGCCTGTGTGAAGTTCCGCTTTTTGGGCAGTTGGACGAACATGCCTGTAGCTGGGACGCAGGTGGAATTCACGCTAGCTGAAATAAGAGGACAACAGTTGGACAGTAGGTTGCTGGGTTAGTTTAAACTAGATGATGCCCGCGACTTCATCCGCGTGAATTCAATTTTTTAGAATCCCGCGGGAACTCTTATTATTTTCCTCGGGAAGCAAGCTGTCAATGTTCCAAATTTCACCAAAATTTGTTGAATAGATAATCCGTTAAAGCGTAGCAGACAGATAAGCAAACTTTAGCATTTTTAATATTAGTATCTGAATTTGCTATTCTTATCCTTCACATTGAATCCGTAGGTAGGTACACTTATTCTACTTCACTTAAAAAAAAATCTAATATTCTTGGGCTGATTTATTTGCCATTTTTGGCAAAACAATTTGACTTTAAAAGGTCGATATTTTTAGTTGTAGATAAGCAAGCAAGCAATTGATAAAATTTACAAAAGTGAAGGAGCTTGAGGAGTGCTGGTACTGGTCTCTAGTCCAGGCTCCAGAGCAATTCTGCCTTCATCGTTAATAACTAGTTACTTACGTAAAGGTTTCCCATAAATGCTGTAGTAATCATACCTAGTATCATTAGTCAATGACAACCCACCATCCGCTTCAGCACATTTCAGCACTTCACAAGTATATTCCAAAGGTTTACCATTACCACCCTTGAAGCTCACTTCAGGGCTAAAGTTCAGTGCCAGAGCCTTCTTCTCTATACCAAGTCTTTTGCAGCTGGCTAAAGAAGTAAAATTCGCCTTGGCAGCTATGCCAAGGGTGGACCGATGGCATTTCTCGATTAAATTGTATTTGCGTACGGATGGCGTTGATTCGATGGCGCATTTGCTATTGGCGGAAGTTTTTGTTACAATAAATGCCGTGATTATGAACTTTAAAAACATCACCTCCTGCTCATAAACACGTTTCTACTTCGTAGCTATCAAAATCAAAACTTTAGGTATTTTATATTCTTTCGTTCACACATAATTTTAATACAGTTACTCTGAAATATACTGGCCTTACGATCAGTAAATTACTCCCGTTTGGTTCGTCTATTGCAAGGTTTTTGTGTTAAATGGAGATTATAGAATGAACCTTCCCACAGAATTTATTTAACTATCATGTCACACGTAAACGTGACATAATAATTATTATATCATTACCTATGACATAATAATTTGCCGGTTCCTCTTCCCCATGTCATACTATCAACTGACTATTGTTGAAAATTGTTCGAATCAACGTTCAAGGCTGTTTGGTCGAAAGCAGCTGTCTACGTACCTACTGCCTTTATAAAATCTCATCTGGATATAAATATAATAGAAACAATTGACCGCAGTGCCTGCAAAAATCGTTTTTTTTCCGCCCCAGGTGCCTTTGACTGCGATCTCACCTGAAACCGTTAAGAAGCTGTTGGAAACCCGCCGTATCATAAGGCAAATGGAATAGCGCTCATGTAGCGGGAAGATGCTGGGACCGGCGAAGTGAAATAATGCTCATTAGAAATAAGGCCTATTATTAGCAGATGACATCCACAAGCTAATGATGGTGAATATGTAACCTTGGATTCGTCTAAGCCCTATAAGCCTTAAACCTACTGATTCAAAAATTATTTTTATTCAACTTTTAATAATACTGGCCGAATTAAAATACATTCTCATTTGCCACAATTCGAAAACCGTCAAAAATCTAGACAGTTCATTTTGAAAAACTGTCAAATAATATTCAGAAAACATGTCGTTTTATTCCAAAAATATTTATTGAGAAATACTTATTTAATTTATACAATCGTGAAAATATAGTGATTAATTTTTTTATAGACAGAATGGGTTGCTTTTATTCAAGATATCCTGTCGATGATGTAAGTGAAATAACAAGGCTGCGAAGTATGTACCTACCTTGCCGATGGCCTCCTTAATGAAACTTGTGTATTAAACAGTCCTTTCAATCCAGGTGCACCTAATGTACGACATGACCCCTATAAGGCACTTGCCAGTGATCTTCGTAAACGGAGTGCCAGGTGCGGGCAACCAGACGGTTGCGCAAACGATATCCAACATTACCGGATACACGATGATCAGACCAGGAGAGCTGGTCAGGGCTGAAGCGGAGAAGGATACGGCGAGAGGACGTCTGATTGCTGATAAGTTGCAAGCACAGGAAGACGTTCCAGAGGTAAGTTTATTGCGGACAGCCTTTGGTAGTTTAGCAGCAACTATCTGACTCAGCTTTGCTTGGAGTGTCCGGGGTAGGCAACGATACGGTCGTACGAACGATATCCAACATCACCGGATATACGATGATCAGACCAGGGGTCAGGGCTGAAGCGGAGAAGGATACGGCGAGAGGACGTTTGATTGCTGACAAATTGCAAGCCCAGGAAGACGTGCCAGAGGTAAGTTTATTGCGGCCAATCTTTGGTAGTTTAGCAGCAACTGTCTGATTCAGCTTGGCTTGGAGCGCTCGCGGCGGAAAACCAGATGGTCGTATTCGACCTTTTGCCCGCGGTTCCTCTTTCGTTGTCGTCATTGCCAAAACAATCAACACACAGACATTAGACATCCATCCCTGGACATAGGTCTCTTATGTAGATATATCCAGAGTCTTCAAGACTACATATGTCCTAAAAGGAGTCTGCCTACGCTGGAGCAGCTAGCTGGGAGCTCGTAACGTCCATCTCTTTTATAAACCTTACGTTAATTTTGTTTCAGCAATTAACAGTGGATATAATCAAAGAGGCGATGCTCCAGCACCAGAACTCGAAGGGCTTCATTCTGGTGGGGTTCCCGAAGAGCCCTCGCATGTCCAATATGTTCAACAGGCAGGTCAAGTGGCCAGAGAAGGTGGTCGCACTGGAGGTGGACAATGAGGTAAGTGCAGGCCGCGAGGCGTAATCTGAGCTTTGTTAGAAACCCTCTCGAACAGTGCGTGTTGTGTGTGATTAGCGTTAACTATATATTTAACACTAGTATTTCGCTCTGTGCGCGAGCTGCTAAAGCAGCTCACGGGATGTGGTTAGACTTACAAGTAGTACAGACGTTACTGTATCGAATTTGAACAATTAACAAAGAATTTCAAAATGGCGCTAATCTACACTTCTACACTAATATTATAAAGAGGAAAGATTTGTATTTTTGTATTTTTGTATGTAACGAATAAACTCAAAAAGTACTGGACCGATTTTAATAATTCTTTTTTCATTAGAAAGCTACATTATCACTGAGTAACATAGGCTATATTTAGTACTAGATTACTATAGAAATCTTTAGAAATTCCTATTAAAACCAACCGAAGGTGTAAAAAAATTAGCCATAAAATGTCTTTCATCGCATACGCTGCGAAGAGTATTAATGATAGGACAAAAAAATGTTCGACAATATTATAGAATATATCAATATCTACAAAAAACTTCGCGAGACCATGTGTCTTAACTATTGTAGTTACGTCACTATAACTACTTTTTTACATTTAACAAATTGATAGAAATGCCGATCAAAATCAGACCGTGTTATCCATACCATTTATAAATTTTTATCCAAATAAATAATTTAATATTCAAGACTGTCTCAATACCTGATGATTACTTTTTGAATTATTGAAATCGGACATTCCATTCAAAAGATATCACGAAATAAAAATAAAAATACTTAGTTTTAGTATTAGGAATCACACTTTTTCATAATTAATAATAAATGCGAAAGTGTGTTTGTTGGTTTATTGGTTTGTCCTTCAATCACGCCGCAACGGGGCAACGGATCGACGTGATTTTTGGCATGGGTATAGTTGAGGACCTGGAGAGTGACATAGGCTACTTTTTATCCCGGAAAATTAAGCAGTTCCCGCGGGAATTAAAAAAACATTCACCACGCGGACGAAGTCGCGGGCATCAGCTAGTTTTTTATAACATTGGTACCAGTTTCCTGTTTTGTAATCCCAGGGAACTCCAGATATCGATTTTGAACGAAATCGGTAAATTAACAAATAATTTCAAAATAGTGCTGATTTTTTAAAACTTTGGTATCAGTTTCTTGTTATGTAATCTCAGGGAGCCCGAAATATCGATTTTGAACTAAATCGGTCAATTAACAAAAAATATCAAAATGGCGCTGATTTTTTGAAATTTTGGTACCCGTTTCCTGTTTTGTAATCTCAAGAAGTCCTTAAATATCGGTTTTGAACGAGATCGGTCAATTAACAAATAATTTCTAAATAGCGCTGTTTTTTTTTATTTTGGTAACAGTTTCCTGTTTTGTAACCCCAGGGAGTTCTAAATATCGGTTTTGAAAGAAATCGGTCAATTAACAAAGAATTTCAAAATGGCGCTGATTATTTAAAACTTTGGTATCAGTTTCCTGTTTTGTAATCCCAAGAAGTCCTTAAATATCGGTTTTGAACGAAATCAGTCAATTAACAAGTAATTTCAAAATGGCGCTGATTTTTTTACAACTTGGGTACCAGTTTCCTGTTTTCATTAACAAGTAATTTCAAAATGGCGCTGATTTTTTTACAACTTGGGTACCAGTTTCCTGTTTTCTGATCCCAGGGAGTCCTAAATATCGATTTTGACAAAATAAGTCAATTAACAAAGAATTTCAAAATGGCGCTGGTTTTTTAAAATTTTGGTACCAGTTTCCTGTTTTGTAATCCCAGGGAGCCCTAAATATTGATTTTTAACGTAATCGCTACAATAACAAAGAATTTCAAAATGGCGCTGATTTTTTAAAACTTTGGTATCAGTTTCCTGTTTAGTGATCCCAGGGAGCCCAGTCGTGAGAAAAACGGAATCGTATCAAAATCTTGCATAGTTCTACACTTATAAGTCTCTTCAATATTCGCCATATAATTTGGTATGAAAAAAAAATCCGCCATCTTGATTTTCTTTTATTTCGCTTAAAAGATCTCCTCGTTCTGATCATCTCTTGCTAAGAAACCACACTTCCATCTTTTATACTCCCCGAGATAGACACTGACGAAATTTGTATGGCAGCCAACTCATCGCCAATTGGATGAGGTTCCGAGTAACATTTGTTCGAGCACCCCAACTATCTTCAATACCTTGGCAGTGCTCTTTACCCGTCTCCAAAATCCTCAATCATCAGCTGTCTCCATATTTTTCTTCAAGTTATATTTTCTGACTTCTATACGAAGCCTTCAGTGAAAAAAAAATATCATACAAAATTTTACAGTAGGACATTTTTGGGGAAAATCTCGAAAACTACCCCAAATGTGGCAACACTCTTTAGATATCTCAATACTGCCGGTCGAGTTACACAATCGATCCATACATGTCAATTTTCCCAAATGTTGCCCACTGCCTCAAAATCGTTATCGAAATTTTCAAAAACACAAAAAGAATACAAAATGGCCGCAACCTCATGTCAAAATACAGGATAATTGTAGGCGGACAAAGAAAAAAATATTATGTTCGACCACGCCGTTTCGGATCTGTAGCGCAGCGGTTCGGGGTCTAAAAATCTAAAATTGGAAAACATTACAGCTCAGCCGCCATCTTGTTTTTCCAATTTGTTCCACTTTTTCTATTAATCGTTTTCTAATATCTTCAATAATAGCGAGTTGTAACGAAATCGGTTTTAAAACAAAAGAGTTGCAAGAATCACGTCGGCCGCCATCTTGTTTTTCCGAAATTTCATAATTTTTCCCTACTCCTATCCCGCACGCGTCTCCTATACATAATTGTATCGTTTTCTGTTTCTTTCTAGGATAACAATTATGTCAATTACTACACTTGTAGGCTCTTCAATATTCGCCATATAATTTGGTATGAAAAAAAATATTCCGCCACCTTGAATTTTTTTCATTTCGCTAAATAGACCTCCTCGTCCTGATCATCTCTTGCCAAGAAACCACACTTCCATCTCTCATACTCTCCGAGATAGACACAAACGAATTTTGTATGGCAACCATCTTGAATCCACCATTTTTGAGTTTTTTTTAAACTCATCGCCAATTGGATGAGGTTTCAAGTGACATTTGTTCGAGCACCCTCCACCTATCTTCAATACCCTGGCCGTGCTCTTTACCCGTCTCCGAAATCTTCAATCATCAGCTGTCTCCATATTTTTCTTCAAGCTATATTTTCTGACTTCCATACGAAGCCAGCAGTGAAAAAAAATTTTTTCATACAAAATTTTACAAGAGGAAGTTTTTAGGGAAAATCTCGAAAACTACCCCGAATGTGGCAACACTGTTTTGATTTCTCGATACTGCCCGTCGAGTTACACAATCGATCCATACATGTCAACTTTCCCAAATGTTGCCAACCGCCTCTAAGACGTGATTGAAATTTTCAAAAACACAAAAAGAATACAAAATGGCTGCCACCTCGTTTCACAGAATCATTTGACATAGTTTTATAATTTTCCCGTGAACTACAGGATACACCGCTCCTGATGACGTTTCAATTTTTCATCTCGCTCGCACCCAGCTGAAATGATAGCCCCTGAAAAAAGACCATGTCGAAAATCACTTTTACTTTGATAAATTCCAGTGTTGCCAGACCTCAGCGACGAAAATACCCAAATGTCATTCGTACAAGTGACACACGTGGTTGCTCGTACTCGAATTTTTAAAAAAATACGTATTTTGATATTTTTATTTTTGGGGTAAATCTTGAAATTTTCCCGAGAAATGGGGTAATTTTTTTCCCCAATCCATACCGCGAGTCTGTACACACAATCTTCCCGTAGAAGTCGAAACGGTCCGACGTTGCCAACTGCGAGAAATTTGAATTTTAAAATTGCGTTTTTTCGTAGCTCAAACCGAACGGCCGCCGTGACAGCCGCTATCTTGAATTTCTAAAAACCACTCCCATTCTGTCAAAATACAGGATAATTGTAGGCGGAAATAGAAAAAAAAATTATGCTCGACCACGCCGTTTCGGATCTGTGGCGCCGCGGTTCGAGATCGAAATATCAAAAATTTTAAAACACTACAGCTCAGCCGCCATCTTGTTTTTCCAATTTTTTTAACTTTTTCTGATGACCGTTTCCTAATTTCTTCAATCACTGCGAGTTGTAACGAAATCGGTTGGAAAACAAAGGAGTTGCAAGAATCACGTCGGCCGCCATCTTGTTTTTCCGAAATATCATAATTTTTCCTTACTCCCATCCCGCACTCGAACACATCTCCCCTACATCATTGTATCGTTTTCTCTCTCTTTCTAGGAGAAGAATTATGTCAATGAGTGAGTCAGTTAGTCAGTGAGTGGTAATTGAGCTATGTATAGTATAACTAGCTGACCTGGATCCTCAACTAAACGTTGCGGTGTGATTGAATATCCTTCAATCACACCGCAACGGATGCACGGCACATCACAACCAATAAAGCTACAAACCATCAAACAAACACACTTTCGCATTTATAATATTAGTATGATACGGATCCGAGATAATAATATGGTGGCTAACTATTTGCCTCATAAAAAAGGTCAGAGTCACTTTAGTGATTTCGTTCACCAGACAGCACGTCATTTTAAATATCTTTTCTTGGCAGACTTCCTGGCGTAGTGGTAAGTGTGGTCTTATAGGCAGGGGACGGGTTCGATCCCGGCAGGGTTAATTTGGAAAATTGTACAATTTCTGAATTTACAAGTATTTTTATTCTGCTACAAGTTTGATTCCTCTTCTAGAGTACCTAGCTCTAAGTTTTGACCTAACGATTCTCCTAACGTCTATATTATTAATGCGAAAGTTTGGATGGATGGATGTTCGCCACTCAACCACTTCCGAACCGCTGAACTGATATGGATTAAATTTTATATGGAGATAGATTCTAGTCTAGATTATTGGCTACTTTTCATCCCGCAAAATTAAACAGTTCTTGCGGCAACCAAAAAACCTCGATCCACGCGGACGTAGGGCTAGTACCTACACTAGCGGCACGCTATGATGGCCGGTTTGACACATTACAATAGTGATGTGGAATGTCAATTTATTCTCGAACAAAAAACAATTAAGTTTTGTTTTTGTACCTGATTAAATAGGTTTAATAAAACAAAAATGTATATGTTTATTTAATTTATTTGAACGAACTGAATATTTGAACGAAAATGAATATACATACTTTATATGCACACAAGAAACATATGAACTGCTATCAAACAGTTCTAAGCGATCCTAACATTCACCCCTTAAATGGTGCAAACTGATTTTTCTACACTTGTATACATTTAAGAAATCAATTTAATAAATAAATTTTGAGTCCTAAACCTAAAACTACATTCGATAAAATTTATGAATCTCTGCACATCACTATCGTCAATAAAGTAATACAATTATTTCCTTCAAAGTCGTTATCAATTAATACGGAACTTCATGAGCGGACAAACGTCAAACCGGCCATCATAGCGTGCCGCTAGTTTAATAACTTTAACACTTAAAAATCCAACACTCTTTCCTTCCAGTTAGCAGCAACGAGATTACAAACCAAGCTGTCGGAACTAGGCCGACCGGAGTCTGAGATCAACTCGGCGCGGCAGATCGTGCGCGAGGCGGCACACAAAGTCAAGAACGTTCACAAGCGGTTCCGTGGGCAAGTCATAACGGTAAGTTGACAATAGTGTTACAGTACAAACTGTCGGAGCTAGGCCGACCGGAGTCTGAGATCAACTCGGCGCGGCAGATCGTGCGCGAGGCGGCACACAAAGTCAAGAACGTTCACAAGCGGTTCCGTGGTCATGTCATAACGGTTAGTTGACAATAGTGTTATCGAATAAGCTGTCGGAGCTAGGACGACCGGAGTCTGAGATCAACTCGGCGCGGCAGATCGTGCCCGAGGCGGCACACAAAGTCAAGAACGTTCACAAGCGGTTCCGTGGTCATGTCATAACGGTTAGTTGGCACTAGTGTTTTAGAACAAACTGTCGGAGCTAGGCTGACCGGAGTCTGAGATCAACTCGGCACGGCAGATCGTGCCCGAGGCGGCACACAAAGTCAAGAACGTTCACTAGCGGTCCCGTGGGCATGTCATAACGGTTAGTTGACAATAGTGTTACAGTACAAACTGTCGGAGCTAGGCCAACCGGAGTCTGAGATCAACTCGGCGCGACAGATCGTGCGCGAGGCGGCACACAAAGTCAAGAACGTTCACAAGCGGTTCCGTGGGCATGTCATAACGGTTAGTTGACAATAGTGTTACAGTACAAACTGTCGGAGCTAGGCCGACCGGAGTCTGAGATCAACTCGGCGCGGCAGATCGTGCGAGAGGCGGCACACAAAGTCAAGAACGTTCTCAAGCGGTTCCGTGGGCATGTCATAACGGTTAGTTGACAATAGTGTTACAGTACAAACTGTCGGAGTTAGGCCGACGGGCGACCGATGTCTCAGATCAACTCGGCGAGCGGTTAATCGGAAAATCGGCTAAGCGCACGAATGGAAACGTAATATTTGTACTTTTCTGCTACTTATACTACCTATTCTGTGGTAATATACTAAAGACAGAGTAAATGAAAACACAAATTTTAAAAGTGTACTTTATTTTTCTACTATAGTGCGCAGATCTGATCATTGATAGACGACTGAGAATTTTTGAAAAATTAAAATAATTAAAAAAATAACAATTCATTTTCACTTCTATCGGCATTCCTTATGACTGCCAATTTTCACTTTATCCATTCGTAATCTGATTGATATGCGGTTCACACTGCGCTTCTTTGCGCAATTAATCGCATAATGGACAGGCAACCAAACCTTCTTACGTTGTTCACAGTTGGACAGCAGTGGCAATCCGAAAGCGCTGGCAACCACACTTAAAGAAATCCTCTCAGACACCATAGAGAAGAGTCAAAGATCGCAAGCACAGGAAAACATGCCGCTTGTAGCAGCGTCAGCGCCTGCTGTCGTCAGAACTCCTACAACTCCCGTTCCCCCTGAACCCCCTACTGAAGTGCCCCCTTCTGACGTACCCCCTTCTATTTCACCTCCGTCACCCCCTTCTGAAGTTGTACACACGTCTATTATACCTGTAGATTTGCTTGCGCAGGACGCGTAGTGGTTTGTACTGATAGTTAAAAATTTTGCTAAAATACATGTTACTTTTTATTGTATTAAGGTGTTTTATTTATTGACTGTCCGCTCCAGGATAGTTCTGAAATTATATTAAAATCTTCTCTTTTTATACGACTGCCTGAAAAAAGGTGTATGTTGTTTTCAGGGTTCATGTATGTATGTATGTATGTATGTATGTATGTATGTATGTATGTATGTGAGTTTGTATATTCCACCATAACTTCTATATGCCTGAACCGATTTTGATAAATGAGGTATCGTTAGAATCCCTAGCTTATTCTTAGTTTGGCTAGTAAAATTTAAAAACAAAATGATGTGGTGACCATGGTCCCGCATTAAAGACTAAAGTTGAAAAAAATAAATCGAAATTAAGATTAACTATATAATCATCATCTAGAAAATGAGTAGATTCCAAAAATATATAACACTATAGTTCAATATCCAATGATTCCCAAAAAAATATCTTTTAATAAAAAGGTGAATAAGATTTTATTTAATTAACTAGATTAATTTAGATTTTTAACTTTTAAGTTCGTTTTTTGGCAGGGCAGCCGTGATTTTTAATTTTTTAAATTATTCTTTAAATTATTTAGTTACGCAAAGAAGAGTCTAGCAGAGTATAATAATATAATAAAGATTTTACTTTTTTCTATGAAATCCTGAGGAATTGCCAAATGTGATATCAATCTGAACAGATAAACAGGCGGAAAAATTGGTTACAATTTTTGCCACTGGGCCAGATAAGTATGTGGGGCAAGGCTAAAAGTAAAACTTCAATTTTTTCAACTTATTTCTGAAGTTTATCAAAATCGGTTCAATATTAGTTTGCCAGAAGTGCGTAATTTACTGAAGATTTGAACCTTTTTGGAATAGGTACCTACCCTGTGTACCTACCACATCACAGAAACAAGGACCTCCCCTCAGAGTAAGAATACTCTATAATATATGTACCTACTTTATTTCGTTTGTACTCAAACCTCTGTTCGATACAACCTTTTTTGTTTCAGAGTGAAATCATGGCCAAAACTTTTTCTTCTTTTTTTTCAAATTTCAAATTAAGCTTCACTGCGACAAATGACATGCGTCGTTGTGAATTGTCGTAGAACGCGCACCGATTTCGAAAACAAATTTTTTTAACAGCAATAAAAGTTCAGTACATTTTTAGCGAGCGCACGTTACAGGTCACCGAGATTTTAGACTTTTTCTTAACATTTTTCAATAAATCTGGAACCCTGGAAGCTATCGCCACGCTGCGTAAATCGGTCATTAAAGTCATGAAGATCAAATTGCGTAAGTTATTTTATCTTCTAACTTTTATATTCAAAACTAAAGTAGTAGGTAGCTACTTACCTCGAATCTTGAATCTATTGACAAGATTTCAATCTTTGATTGACACAGCTTTGATAAGGCGCAAAGTCTGTACAAAACTTTAAAATGACTAAATTGACAACCCTATAAGCTATGCTGTCCTTGTCTTACAGTTCTTGGTAGCAAAGGTCAACTTTACTTCCTTTCTATCAATTTAGCAAGTTTTGTATAGGTACCTACCTTACAGAATAGGAAGGGTGAGGTAAGGGTCAGGTGAGGAAGGTTATTATGGAGATTAGACTTTTGCACCTATACAATAAGACGAAGTATCTCTCTGCATTGCGTATTCCTCATTACTAAGGGTCGTGACACCATTCCATGATATTCATATAGGAGGATGGTAGTGAATTTTCTTTCGCTAAAAGTCGACTAACGAGACTTTAACTCTGGTGTAACTGTTAAATAGTTTTTAGTGATGATAACTGGAGTAAATAAAAAGCTCAGAGCAAAAAAGAAGTTGGTCAGTGTTAACGTTGCTTAACCAGCGCGATCTTGCGCTGTCATGGGTGAGTTGGCCATAATCACATATTTTACTAGAATTTCAGTTTTTACTAAAAGAAAATGGCGCTATCCATTCCGCATAGTTTTATCTGCGATGTGCCCACGCCCATTAAAATTTCGTGGGCTTGCATCGAACCTTATTTGGGGAGGAAAGGGGTAGGTATCCCTTTCACGTATGAATCTGATCCTTTTTGGTCCGTATATTGTATTATAGTGGATAAGTTAGGCCCAATTCAACGGTTCAAAAGTTGATTGACATGGCAAGTATTCTTTAATAAATTGCGTCATTTTATAATTGCAGCGCGAGATCGTTTTATATCGACCTCTTCAACGGAGGAAAATGAAATCATCCACGATTGGGAAAACGATGTTCGCCCCATGACCATGCTCCAGCCTCGCCTGCCCCCACCGCAGGCCATCATCGTGGGCTCGGTGAGGAAGCGGCGTGGGAACCTGCCCAAGAACTCTGTGAGGATCCTGAAGAGATGGCTATACGACCATCGGTATAACGCGTATCCCAGTGACGCTGAGAAGTTGGCTTTGAGCCAGGAAGCTAATTTGACTGTCCTACAGGTAGGTTTTTTTAAAAATTTATAGACTAGCGCTTGGCTGCAATTAGACTTGCTGGCAAGTAGTGATGCAGAATACGGTGGAGCGTGCTGGCCTAGAAGAATGCCAATTCACTCTTGATAATATGATTAAGGCGGACGGGCGGAAGGGTAGCCCTATTATGTAAAACCTGCATCAATCATTATTACTAGTTGAATTTATGTTATTCCTGCTGCGACACTAGGTTTTGAACAGTAATAAAAGAGTGGTTAATTTTTACATTTATAATGCACAAGGATCGGCTTTTTATCGACTACGACTGTGTTATAGCCTAGCGAGTGTTCGATGACGTCGATAACGTCCACTCCTAGACGCAGGTCTCTTATAGAGGCTGCCTGTGGTCTTGCGCCACCTGGGTCCATCATCCAGCGGCTTCCGACGACTCGCTTGATGTCAGTACGTCTAGTGGGCGGTCTGCAAGCGCTGCGCTTTCCACTTCGAAGTCGCCCTTCTAGCACCTTGGGACGCCGACGTCGATAATTTGTTCTAACTTTATCATACCAGCTGATGTCCGCTTTTTCGTCCGGTGGGTCAAGCTTTTTTCATTACCGCGCGAACTATTTAATTTTATGGGATAGAAAATAGCCTATGTCTTTCCCCGGGATGCAAGCCTACCTCTGTCCCATGTTTCATCAAAATCAATTGAAAAGATAGGTCGTGAAGCGTTGGAGACAGATTACTTACTTTCACATTTATAGTGTACAAGTGTGTGCGCAAACACAGTTGTGTGCACTCTCTGTTCCTTTGCTCTCATAGCCCAATGGGATGGAAAATCCGGCCGGAGAGAGATCAGTCGCAGGTTGACAAGCTTTACGTGCTCTCCGAAGCACGGGTGTGAATATTAGTATGGTATTAATATTGAAAATATAAATGGCAGGTATGCAACTGGTTCATAAACGCCCGTCGACGCATCCTGCCGGACATGATTCGTCGAGAGGGCAACGATCCACTGCAGTATACGATCTCGCGCCGCGGCCGGAAGCAGCCCGGCATGGGCATGGTGAACATGGGCGTTGGCGTCAACATGGGCATGGTCAACATGGGCACAAACATGGGCATGAACATGAACATGAGCATGGGCGTGGGCCCCATGGTCGGCATGCCTTCGGCCTCGACCTCAAACATGAACTACATGCCCAGTAATGTGACCGTTGGTGGATGGGAGCACGTCGACGTTCAGGTGAGATTTTGAACTTCAGATTTCGATTTCGGCTTATTTTATCTGTACTTGTGTGTGTCTATGAAGTCTAGTAGTCTGAAGTCTTTAGTGTCTAGAAATGATGCCTTGCTTTGCTTTACAAGTTTTAAGGTACCTATGCAGATTGCAGATGTATATTCTATCTCATAACTATTAGTTTGCAGTCAACATAAAAACTATTACCTTTCTCGGTTTTTAGTCAAATAGAAATTTAAATTCCTAGCAAGTTACAAGTTTAGTTTAGTATTAAAACTTTCGTAATAAGCAAATTCTATTAGTGTCTGTCAATTTCACTTTTGGTACAGACTTACAGAGATGGCTTGACGGACATGTCACTCTCCAGGTCCTCAACTATACCCATGCCAAAAATCACGTCGATCCGTTGCTCCGTAACGGCGTGATTGAAGGACAAACTAACAAACCAATAAACCAACAAACAAACACACTTTCGCATTTATAATATTAGTATGGATTTGTACAGACTGTATCTGACCACGGGCGCGGTCACGACTACGGCGATGGTCTACTGGTGTACCGGAGCGAAGGGGACGAACTTGGAGAGGAGGGCTATTCTAGTGCGATCAGTGAGGAGGAGGTGAAGTACGATCCGTCGGTGTGGCAGTCCGTCATCCGCTACGGACCCGACCAGGACCTGCACTCGGAGCATGGACGGTTAGTTATTTGTCATTGATGTAACGTTGCAATCACAGAGTGCTATTCAAGCCAGCCAATCATAGCTAAGCCTGCCAACCAGAGCCAAACCAAGCCATCACTTTGGGGGTAGGGGGTCTTCTGGTGTACCGGAGCGAAGGGGACGAGCTCGGGGAGGAGGGCTATTCCAGCGCGATCAGCGAGGAGGAGTACGATCCGTCGGTGTGACAGTCCGTCATCCGCTACGGACCCGTCCAGGACCTGCACTCGGAGCATGGAGGGTTAGTTATTGTGTCTCGATCTTAGAGATCCTTGACAGATTGTCTGACCACATCATCTGTTACTGCCTTGCAATGATGCACAAACATAGTCTTCATCTAATGGAACATCTAAGGAAAAGTCCACACGGAGGAGGCTAAGAATATCCCGGCCAAGAAGCTGCCACGCTGATCCTGAGAGCAATTGGTTATTGGTCAGGAACTAGGTATTGGTAGAGTTCGGTCTCGTGTGCGGGTGTTCGGGAGTTCGATCCTCGAGCACGCATTTCTAACTTTTCTTAGTTATGTGCGTTTTAAGCAATTAAATATCACTTGCTATAACGCCAATTGTGTAGGAAAACATCGTGAGGAAACCGTGTAGGTTTCCCGCAACCAGCCCGCATGATGATCTCATTCTTAGAGCAGACTCGTGTTCAGTAGTGGAATGTTTGTTTTTATGCGTTACAAGTTAGCTCTTGACCGTGATCTTACCTGGAGATGATGTAGTGGGATAACTAACCTGTTTGGGATATGGCAGTTATATTAAACCCATAACAGTAATCGGTTTCTACAGGACATCGTATCGGAACGTTAGATTGCTTAGCGGATATGTCTTTGCTGGTAGGCTGGTAACTAGCCATGGCCGATGCCTCTCACCAGACGATTATAATGAAGTAAACTTTAAGGCTATTCGTAAAAAAAAATCGCGCGATATATTTTTAACACTAGAAATCATATTAGATACAGTTTTCGAATATAATTCGCGCGAAAATAAAATCTTTTGATATAATTTGACGCTCACCGCATTCGCAGTGCGGAGTAGGTGAAATCCGTACGCGATATATAAATCGTGGGAATAAAATTCGCGTGAATATTTTTCGCAGTGCGAGCCAACGCTACGGTAAGATAAGATAAGATAAGATAAGATATTTATATCTTGCAAAATACACGTATAGAGCTCTTACAATATTTTTGGAAACAGTGTACTACCAAATATGGCGTGCAATTATTATAGCATTTTACATCAATATTTCCTACATATTTAAATTAAACAATACTTAAACACAGCATAGTACTCCAAATCATCATTAATTATAGTAAAAAAAAAACACGACTGCCCTGCCAAAAAACGAACTAAAAAGTTAAGTTAAATTAGAATTTTATTCATATTTTTATTAATAGTACATTATTGCAAAGGCTGGGAAATAGGCAATTGCAGGTCGAGTATGAGTTTGAAGGCCGAGCCGTAGGCGAGGACTTCACTAATACGAGACAGGCAATTGCCATTTCCGTCGAGGCATATATAGTGCTTTTCTCAAAAGAATGCAGGGAAATAAAACATACTTTAAATTACCTTTGTCGCTAAATATATATCATCTGGGGCTTTAATTAAAAATTGCTTTATGTTTTCGTCAGTGAAAAGTTTCGATTTCTTGCTTTTGAATCCGGTCGGTCGATTGTCGTTTAACAAAAGTTGTTAAGTTCCCATAATTTTTCAAGTTAATGCCGTTTTTACCATGAACTGTACATTTCAGCATGGAATAAATTGCCCATAATGTAGATGGCTTTTTAGTTTTAGCGATCTCATTAAAATACGCCAAAAATACTGTTTCGGAGAAAATGTTCACTTTTTTCTCGTTTTTCCAACTCATAATCATTTTCATATACTTTCATGTATTTTTCTTTGGAGTTGGCTGGAAGCAGGTTTTCCATTGCCAATTTGGCTTCTGATCTTAAATCTGGTGGAGTACAATCAATCTCCATTTCACTCTCTGAACCGTTGGAACTCATTTTACTTATTATTAAATTTATATTTATGAAGTATGTAAATAACAAATCAAGACGAATTTTCAGCTTTGCCGTCATTTTTTTTTCTCATCTGTGCCGACAGGCAAACGCATTTATGGCTATACAGCCACCAATTTGTACTAAGCAAAGAGACTATGGTATGCCAAGAATGACAAAAGAGATCCGATCAAAGAGTATTTAATAACCCCAGCACGCCATTTCATAGAACATTGCAGGAGCGTTGTAATGTTCCAAATTCAAGAAACGCTCCTGCAATGGATTTGATTTTCTTTGTCCGAAAATTCGATACTTCGCGTGTTCTTTTTTCGAAAATAATGACAATATTTCCATGCATGTTTGAGAAAATGATATTTTTTTGTGAATCACTGGATATTGAAGTATAGTGTTATATATTTTTGGAATCTACTCATTTTCTAGATGATGATTATATAGTTGTTAATCTTATTTTCGATTTTTTTTCAAATTTAGTCTTTAATGCGGGACCGTAGTCCCCCATCAATTTTTTTAAAAAAATTTACTAGGCTATATCACCCGGAATAAGCTAGGGATTCTAACGATACCTCATTTATCAAAATCGGTTCAGGCATATAGAAGTTATGGTGGAATATACAAACTCACATACATACATACATAAATACATGAACCTTGAAAACAATATACTCCTTTTTTCAGGCAGTCGTATAATAAGAACAAATCACATCCCTGATATGTATCGTTTGATTGCAGCGCAACAGTGGTAACAATGACAGAAGACGGTGGTGAGATGGTAACGGGGGACATAGGTGGTTGGCAGCCACCGGCGCCGGCCGCTCAGCCCGCGCCCCGCAGGCAGGTGAGTCCGCCGCCACAGCCCTCGGTGGGCGTTGCTCCTCCGCCGGTTGCCGTGGAGCTTGAGGTCGCCACGTCGGAGATGTGGTCCCACGCTTAAGCGCGGGATATACACAAGAGGCGACGGTCGCGGGCGAGGTGCAGGCGACGCTTTTTTCATTTAATATTCATACAAAATGTACATGTCACCGTAAGATTGTAAAAACCTAAGATTATAATCTAACTCGCGAATTGCAAACTATCGAAAGATTACAATTTAACGCATTCTTTTTGGGTAAATTGTAATCTGTTAGGTATATTAACCCGATAGAACCTAAGTGCCCGGCCTGCGGCCGGCCACTACCTGATTATTTATGTCAAACCCTAACCTAACCTACAAGACACGGACAAGAAAACCGTCTGATTGCAGTCAATCTAACGCTTTTTATCTCGATAGACTGTAAACTGTTGACAGATTGTGAACCTTTCAATGTTCTAAGTGTAAATTTTTGTAATATTCATTGTATTTACGTTTTCTTCTCTTGTAGGTTAGGTTAGGGTTCAACATAAACAATCGGGTTATTACAAATTACCGAAAAATAATGCGTTAATTTGTAATCTTTCGACAATTTACAATCTCGCTGGATAGATTACAATCTAACGGTTTTCACAATCTTACAGTGACATATACAAGCGACGGAACGCCTGCAGGGCGACCGCGTATCTTCTGCATCAATCATTGTTACAGTATCAGTTGTGATTTGGTGAATTTATGGTATTCTTGCTGCGTCAATGGATTTTGTCCAATAGTGGAAGAGTGTAATCAGAGGTGATTGCGATCGTTACACTGTAGCTGTCAGAGATACGCGGTCGCCCAGCCGGTATACAGAGGCGGCGAGGCTCGGACGCCGCTTTTATACACTTCCAAGGCCACACCGCTGCAGCACCGCCGCCGCGCCTCTCGTATATATCCCCCGCCTTAGGTCCAACTCGCAGAGGAATGGAGTCTTTTATTTTTAAATTTATAGACTAGCGCTTGGCTGCAATCACACTTGCTGGCAAGGGGTGATGCAACCATAGAATAAAGTAATTATTATACTCGAAACAGGCTGGGCACTCTTAAAATTTCTAACATGACGATATTACCGTGGACGTTGACGCTAACGGTAAAATAGAAGACTTGAAGGAGCATTCACGCATTTTTAAATATACTGCCAACTCTTAAAGCAATACTTAAGCAATATTACCTACTAAAAACGACAGTATGAAGTCACGTACCTTAAAACTAACGCCGTCGCTTTAAATAACTTGATGGCCGTTGTGTTTGATATTTTGACTGCTTGTAAAATATTTTTGATCGGAATAGCTGCTCATTACCGTTTAATTTGAACCGTATATCAAAACTCTTAAAGCTGAGTTTATGTTGTTTTCAAAACACTTGGCTCCATTCCATTCAGTCTGCATTTGCAAATGTACGTTAGGTCAGCTCAGGCTTAGAAATTTGACATTATAATATAGTAAAAATGATAATAATTCTTAGTAAGTTACATATTTAGCGTTTCAACAGACAACTATTTTCAAAATTATATTAATTTCTTTGTGTGTTGAAATAACTTATAAAGTTATCCACTATCATGGACTTCCGCAAAGTAATGCCTGCTTCTATACAATATTATAAAGTTGGAAAAATGTTTCGAATTTTTACCTGTTCGAAGTTTCTTTCTGAGACAGTGTCTGTTTTGAGCGATGAACAAGTTATTCTATTTGCCTAAATCCGTGTATATATGTCACCGTAAGATTGTAAAAACCGTTAGATTATAATCTAACTCGCGAAATTCCAAACTGTCGAACGATTGTAAACTGTTCAATGTTCTGAGTGTCAATTTTTGAAATATTCATTTTATTTAAGTTTTCTTGTCCCTTTCTTGTAGGTTAGGTTAGGGTTCGACATAAATAATCAAGTTGTGCCCGGCCGCAGGCCGGGCACTTAGGTTTTGTCGGGTTTTGTCGGGTTTAAATACCTATCAGATTACAATCTACCGGAAAATAATGCGTTAAATTCTAATCTTTCGACAGTTTAGAATTTCGCGAGTTAGATTATAATCTAACGGTTTTTACAATCTTACGGTGACATATATAAATAGTTATTCAAGCAATACTTAATATTAGTAGGAGATTGTAATTTTACTAGTGTGTTTCTCTCTCCGTCTATTACCTTTTCTTCGAGATCTTTAACCGGTTTTTACGGGATTTAGAGATAATTTTGCATCCCGGAGCCATATTATTATTGTCTGTATGTGTCTGATTTTATCCCGGAATATGAGGATTTAGAATCAGGTTTTTAGGTATCCTAAATCAAAGCGGAATTCCGATGAATTCCGGTTCAAGTAGCAAAATTTTAATCTTTAATTACATATTTGAGTTTTGCCAATTACCTAGCACGTGGAAATTTTCATCTTTATACTCATCGTTTTATTTGATGAGAAACATTTTTCTTTCTTCTTTCTTGTTTCTTTTTCATGAATTTATTAATTCATTCATATTTATATTTGTCATAAAAAAGGGCGACGTCGGTGTTAAAGCATGTCTCTTTGCAGACGTCGGTAAACGTTGTAAAGACATAAATCAAGTATAAACATTATATACAACAACTACACTTAGGGAAATAGTGATTTTGTATTAATCGGAGCGATTGTGTTGAGTTTGGTATCATAATAAATGATTTGTGACTTGAAATGCTTTTTTTTACTTTGATTAGTTAATTTTATAATGTTTTAACGCCGGCATCACCTGAACTTTCCAAAAAAACCATATTTTTGTGCAAATTTCTTGATACTCCATTTGTCAATCATCTAATATTTGATGTGTACTTAAATCATCATCATAATATTAAAGTCTTACGCGTTAAATATTGGTATAATTACAAGAAATATGCACGATTTAAGGAAAATTTTAATCTCAAACTGCGGGTAGTTCAGTAAAAGTTTGGGTCACTTCAGGTGGTGCCGCCGGAGGGGGAGGACAAGTTCAAATGCTTGTATTTGCTTGTGGAGACCGCGGTGGCTGTGAGGCAACGCGAAAAGGAGCAAGAGGAAATTCTGCCGTTTTAGCTGAAGATTAAAAATAATAAGCCGATTGGCATTACAAACTCGAGTTAAATCATAAGAGTAGAATACCTATGAGTCTATAGTCCTATGAGTGTATACCTGAGAGTGTAGTCACCTTTGAGCTAAATTGGCTGTGCCGAGAAATTAATTCGATAAATGATCGTAATAATAAGCGTAATTTGATGTAAGCATTAGGATTAAATCGTTTAAGTTGACATTTATAATAATAAAAGTAATGATTAGCTTATAAGCATGTCGGTTTTGTAGTCTTAAGCCAACAAATTTTTATTAAAATCCTATACTTTCCATTGAAACTTTCAGTCTTTTTTTAAACCAAATTCAAAAACCAATAAAAAAATAGTTTATTTTGAATAAAAATAAAAATGTAATTAATCAACAGGCCATTAGATTTAAGTTAAGGAAATGGTATGGTATTGTATATACAATTGGCAAACAAGGCGGCTCCTCACTTCGCGACCAGCGGGTCTAGGATCTGTTCTACTTGGCTGAAGATGGCTTCGACGGTGTCCTCTGCATTTATCTGTAAATATTCAAGTGATATTATTCTACTGACATTATTTATTAATATTACCGAGTTATCAAAGTCAAAATCACCCACCAGAGAGGATGCTTTGGTGACTTCAGTATTTTTTATTCAAATAACCTTTTGAATTGTCGAGTGAATCTACCATTGGAATACCATCAAGACATATTAGATGATATTTTAGTCAATTACTTTACTAAACTAGCGGCACGCTATGATGGCCGGTTTGACGTTTGTCCGCTCATGAAGTTCCGTATTAATTGATAACGACTTTGAAGGAAATAATTGTATTACTTTATTGACGATAGTGATGTGCAGAGATTCATAAATTTTATCGAATGTAGTTTTAGGTTTAGGACTCAAAATTTATTTATTAAATTGATTTCTTAAATGTATACAAGTGTAGAAAAATCAGTTTGCACCATTTAAGGGGTGAATGTACTTGTGAATATGAACAATTTTCACTATGTGGACAAACCTCTGAAATCGCAAAAAAATATCAATAAATTTTTAAAAATGGAATCTAATACGATCGTCACATAGGATCGCTGGCTAGCACAACTACTACCTCCGGCAAACTCGCGTATTGGACAACGAACTGTTAGACGGATAACTAAAAAAAAATATGGCGAGACTGGCACAGAAGAAAATAAACTTCACACACCAAAAAAGGAAGATTTTGAAGACCATTGGATTTCGATACAAAAAATGTAACAAACGCAAAATATTGATGGAAATATTTGATATAGCGATGGCAAGGTCTTGTGAACATGTGACTAAAGGAGACTGGGAAAAGGTTGTGAATAGAACTGTTAAATTAATAAGGGAAGATTATGAAAGAGATGTGAAAATAGATAATATTATAGAAAACGAACATATAATTATTAATGTATGTGATGATAGCAGTGACGACAGTGAAAATAGTAGTATGGACGAATCTGATTAATTATGGCCTTTTGTGGCACCTTTTTTGGTATCTTTTGTATTCATATGTTTCTTGTGTGCATATAAAGTATGTATATTCATTTTCGTTCAAATATTCAGTTCGTTCAAATAAATTAAATAAACATATACATTTTTGTTTTATTAAACCTATTTAATCAGGTACAAAAACAAAACTTAATTGTTTTTTGTTCGAGAATAAATTGACATTCCACATCACTATTGTAATGTGTCAAACCGGCCATCATAGCGTGCCGCTAGAGTAACCTCAGAATAAAATCTATAGTTATCTACAGAAAATAATAATGGTTATTAAATCGCTTTATTCGTAAAGATTTCATACTTCATCCTCTTTTAGGTTTGTCGGGGTAATGCGCGTGCACCTGCTCTTGAGGCACAGATAGCCTTCAGTTAAACCCTCAACGTAGATAACGGCCTCAGTGTACGATGGTATAACAGTTGAACTAAATAGATCCGAGGCCCAATTGTTTATGCAAATCGTAATCATTTAACTTTTTTTTATCCACTACAAGTTAGCCCTTGACTGCGATCTCATCTGATGGTAAGTGATGATGCAGTCTAAGATGGTAGCGGACTAACCTGTTAGAGGCATGGCATTTATACCCTATTCGGTTTTTACACGGCATCGTACCGGAATGCTAAATCGCTTGACGGCACGTCTTTGCCGGTAGGGTGGTAACTAGCCACGGCCGGAACCTTCCACCAGGCCAGACCAGGGAAAATTCAGAAATTGTAAATTCCCAAATTGACCCTGCCCGGGATCGAACCCGGGACCTCCACACGTTAAGATCAGCGCCACACGCTGCGCCACGGAGTTCGTCAAAAAATGACTTAAAATATTAAGGTAATATTAAGGGAAGGGAAGTTTAGGGAGTTCATACAGGATTCTTAACATGCAGGCATCTATCAACAGTTCGATCGAACGATCTATACGTTTGACAAACGTTGACGATAACGATATCCTTACACATTCGGGGGGTCCGGTATGAAAAGCCTCCTCAACTCAACTGCTTCGTTGGCCAGTGGTTAGTATGTTTGACTGCGGCCAACGACGTGTAGGGTTCGAGCCCTAAAGCTGATTGGGTTGGGACTGTATTGGGTTTTTCTGACTAGAAATTCTTAGTACTAGCCCGGAGTTATGAGTTGGCGGTGTTTCACTCCCGTGCCTCCGAGAGCACGTTAAGCCGTCGGTCCCGGTTATTATCACTAACATGATAATAGTTGTTAAAGCCCGCCAACCCGCATTGGAGCAGCGTAGTGGGTCTAAGCTCTAATTCCCTCTTTCCTATGAGAGTGGAGGCCTGTGCCCAGCGGTGGGACGTTAATGGGCTGTAGTGGTGGTGGTGGTGGTGGTATGAAAAACACTGACATTGGTTAGGACAGAGACTGACATTGGTTAGGACAGAGACAACTACCAGTGGCGTGCACAGGGTTTGAAGCTAGGGTAGGCATTAGTTAGTCAGAATACCAATTTATTGACTGTCATGATGAAAAATGAGCATTGATGTATTTACATTTTGGTGAACAGTGCTTTTGTGCCTCTATGAACTTCACGGCACTGAGAACAACCTAGGTCTTGAACGCTACTCACTCTCTTGAGCTTCTCCGGGTACTGCGCTAGCACCTGGTCGTTGTTGTCGAGGAAGGTCTTGAGACGCAGCTTGATGGTCTCTTCGTTGTCGTCTGCGCGCCCCGAGCTGGCGGCGCGGCCCAACAACCTCTTTGTTAGGGTCTCTGATGACGCCTCGAAGTAGATTATCACCTGACAAGAGAAATTACCACTTCAGTTAATCCTTAGTAGTCTAGGCAATGGGGCGGTCCGTTGTATGGAGACCCCCGCATTAAATCCTCAGTCGATGAAACTTGGCTGGGTTTTAGTATTGGATGATCCAAAACTTACCTAAAAATATCCAACAAAAAAAACATCCGGAAGTTAGGTATTTATACCTAAAACTTAATATTTGACTGAATATTTTCTCGATTTCTTTTTGTAGGTAGTATATTTACACAAAACCGAAACATAAAATGAAATAATTATACATAACATCGATATTTAAATCTGTTTACTGTGTTTAAACTGATTTTATGATGAAATCTAAACTGCTTTTACGTGATAATGTATACCTACTTGCTTTAACATTTGGGAATAGCATAAAACACCTTACTTCCTTTCTGATTTTTTGTTGGATATTTATAATATACGTTTAACTCATGATACTTTATCATACTATAAACTTTCGTCGCCTGAGGAATTATTGTTGGTTTCTACTAGCTTTATTGCCTAGCTGATGCCCACGTATTTGTCATTTAGGTATTTTTTAAATTTAGGTATTATACATGCTATAGGTATCTGTGTGGTTTAGTGGTTGAGCCATATTATTAATTGTTACAACCTACAAACTATCGTCCGAACAGCTAGATGTTTTTGACAGGATATGGTCGCGAAAAATGACCTTGAGGAAGGAGTACTTAAGGTTCTTTCCGCCCTGTATCCAAAGTAGCCCTAGGCCCTAGTACTATTTGAATGAAGGTTTACGCACTAGTAATTTCGTTTTCCAAATCCGAATCCGATCAGAAGCAGTGCGAAAAGAGCCTAAGCATCGCAATGAAATGAAAAATACGACATCACGTCTACAGATTTTCCATTTGCAATCCAAAATATTAACTTATGATCGTGCGTTACGTGTCCATCTTAGAAAACAATAAGCACAAGATTCTGTTGTAGCATGGCCCAGCCAAAAACAAAAAACTTCAACTCACAGTAACTGGCGCGATGTTTTTCTCAAAAGCGATTCCTTGTGACTTCTCGCGCGGATATCCGTCGATCAGGAAACCTTTGGCTTCCTCCGCCTTCGCGATCATCGCTTCCTTCAGCAGGTCCAATACCAAGTCGTTGGGGACCAGCTCACCTGAAATGTAATAGAATTATGATAATTTCTTAAATGGAGCTTTGACTTGACTAAGTCAGGAATCAGTTGGCGTAGCGAAAAATAACTTCCGATCTTGAACCAGCGCACTAGCGCAGCGAGTGATTATGCGACTTTGGCAATGGTGTGTAATTCCATACTATACCTAGAAATACATATTATAGTTCATGAGTCGTTTGTACTTCTATATAGCTGTTTCAACTGATGAATCTCCATCTCGGAGAGCACTGATTCTTGGCTGGTCTTAGGGTTTGTCTCTAAGTTTAAAGGTGATAACTTGAAAAGTACATAATTGTGATAGCGGTAGTTAAGCTAACTACAACACCAGATCTGAGCTAATTCAAACTAGCGAGAGGGAATGGATACGGTCTTAACAGGAATTTTGAGCGTTTACTCGTAGTCCCACTGGTTTGACCCTTTGATGGGACCATCAATGCATTATTGCACTAGGGATTACATTTCGATTAACACTTTAGAATCTTGGCCATATCGATAAAATGAAACGGTAAAAAAGAATTTGAGAAATTCTTTTTGGACGGGAATCCGAGATGGCCGCCGCATTGAAGGTTTAAAGATACTGTTATATAGCGACTCACCTCGTTCCATAATAGCAGTGAGGCACTTGGCTCTCTCCGAGCCGCTCTTCACCTCAGCTCGTAGCAAGTCGCCGGTGGAGAGGTGTGTGAATCCATACTTCGCGATGATTTTTTCACATTGCGTGCCTTTGCCCGAGCCTGGCCCACCGAGAACCCACACGATGGGGATCTTACTCGAGTCGATGGGAGCCTGAAATATATTATATTAATGCAATGAGAAAAGAGTTTACCAGGATCGCTGGCATCCTGCTCCTATTAATTTGTCCTATTAGTGGGAGCACGAGGAATAGTTGGAAATAGATCGTCCTCGTAATCCTACTACTGTAGACCTATTTCAATTGTCTAGTATCTACATATGTAAAAGTACCTTCGCGATAAAGAGTATGTGCTAAGGTTATGGATTTAATATTTAACTGTCATACCCTTCAGTGGCGAAACGTGATTATCATTCTTGGGTTGGCATAAGCCGAACCTGAAGTAGCAGTGAGCAGGTGAAGGGTATATTGGACATTTTTAAATACCTAGGTACCTACCCACCAGGCTTGGCTTGTGTTTTATGAGAAATGGCGTTTGCGACCTTAGTTTAATCATAAAGACTGCGTGTATACTTTAGAAAGATGGATTGTTGACACAATCACAGTAATATTATAAATGCGTAAGTGTGTTTGTTTGTTGTTTTGTGGGTTTGTCCATCAATCACGTAGACGTGATCGACGTAATTTTATGTATGAGACCTGGAGAAGTGGAGAGTGACATAGGCTTTTTATCCCGGAAAATTGAGGAGTTCGCGTGGGATTTATAAACATTCCACGTGGATGAATTCGCGGGCATCAGTTAGTTACATAATAGTTATATGATGACGATATAAAGGGCGGGAAGAGGTTGGAAGCGGAATAGTGAGGAACGGGGACGATGGCGTTCTTAGGCAAATGCTTATGTTCAGCAGTAGTAGAGTAGGCCTATGTCTGCTGGCGTATATGGCTCATGTAGGTACCTTAGTAAATGCCTTGCATTTAGGTGACATACACTGCAAAGGGCACGGCGGGATTTTGTCGACTATAGGCTCCTCGCAAGGGTAGCATGTTTTATCTTCCATTATATAAGCGTACAGTCAGATCGATGTTTATTCCTTTTATTTTACTGTGGTAGGTATATTAACATATCAGTTCAGCACTTAATTTATAAATTAACTTTTCATAAATAAAACTCGGAAAATGAAAATAAAAAAAGTTTGATTTCTATGTCACGAGCAGACGTGCGGAGAGTTTGCAAGTTTGCATCATTTAAGCATTGTCATTGATTTTGTCAAATTTTGTCAGGTGAAAAGTTTGAATTAATCCATACATATACCTACTCCTTACTTATAGGCCTATTACACCGCACTTTACACCGGGCCCTGTGGAAAGGGTTCGCTTGGGCGTTAGTTTTGGCGTCGCTATTAAACTGCACTTACCACCGGGCCCTAACTCAGTCTGAAGAGAAAGTCAAGAGAAGAGAGTTCACTGATTATGGCACCCATGCTATCGAAGCAAAAAAGTAGTATCCATACTAATATTATAAACTAGATGATTCCCGCGCCTTTGTCCGCGTGGATCGCGTTTATAATATAAGTATGGATGCGAAAGTGTGTCTGTCTATCTGCTACGATTTCAAGTCCCATCTATTCTAACAATTTTGATGAAATTTGGTACAGCGGTAGGTTACGTCCCGGAGAAGGACATAGGCTACTTTTTATTCCGGAAAATTAAAGAGTTCCCGCGGGATTCAAAAAACCTCAATACACGCGGGCGAAGTCACGGGCAGTAGTTCATATAGTATATAAAATTATTATACTCTTCTATAGCATAGTTCATATAGTCTTTATGCTATTTTCTCCTTAAATAAGGCATTTCTTTGTACATGTCTATCAGAACAACAAAACTTCTTTTTCTTTAGCACACAATATATTGACAAAATGCACGCGCGAGCCATAGAGACAACTACTCTCTAAGCTGGTCGTGCGACGACTGAGGTCCCTAACCGCCCTGGATGTTATTACACTACCCGGTCTGCAGAGCGATCAGGCAATTAGACTGACCGGGATCACCCGTTCTCCCTATTCAGGGACCCTTCCTCTCTGAACCTTATTACACTACACTGTTTCTGCTATAGGGTCCCTGTGAAAAGTGCGGTGTAATAGGCATATTAGGACTGGGAGCAAAAAACTTGATTCCAGTCTAATGAAGGAGTATTTAATAAATTCCTATACCTAACGACGACCTCCCTGGCGCAGTGATGAACGCTGTGGTCCTATAGTGGTAGGGTCCAGGGTTCGATCCCCGTCAGGGTCAATTGGGGAAATTATTATTTCTTAATAAAGATCTAGCTTGTAGTGGAATCAAAATAAAAAAATAAAATCTCAATGCGGTTTTTAAACAATCAATACACACACACACACACACACACACGTACATATCCACATAAAATAAATTCAAGAAGAATTTTATTTTATGTGTAAAATTCGTATGAGTACATACCAAAGATACAACAAAAAATTAATTCAGAGTTAAGTAGGTACTTAAAGAGGAAGCAAGATATCAGCTTTTCCGTCATAATAGGGATAATGACAGCCCAATGAAATCAGCAACTCCTTAACAAACTTAAAAACGCTCTTCTAGTATGGAATTTGTATGAAATACATAGTTATGACTCATCAAATTTCAACGCACTTTTTTATTTAATCTATGGTTTAAAATGGTTATCAAACTTAAAACTAATCGAGGATGTGAATCTTAGGTCTTTTGAAAGACCCTTCATTCAATAATCAGTAAGAAATAATTTATTTTTGATTTAAGCATCATCCCTATTCCGCCTCCTCTAACATGCGATACCTCTAACATGCGATACCTCTAACATGCGATGCCTTTATGAAGCTTAGAGCATAAAGTCTGAATAATTAATATTAGATTGAAAAACCATTATGAATAGGTACAACAGAATATTCAGTAAGAACATGATAGATAGACCGCCCAGATTAAGTATATTAATTATTATTAAATGTCAGAATCAGTTTTTATCCAAGTTAAAATTAGTTTTGTCACGAGTGTACCCTAAAAGTTTATTAAAGTACAAATTATTTTGACGTTTTCCGGTAGCTTCTAGGTAGAATTATAAAATCACTAGATGATGCCTGCGACTTCGTCGCGTAAATTAATGTTTCTCTAGCCTATGTCATTCCCCGGGATGTAACCTACCTCTATACCAAATTTCATTAAAATCGGTTGAACTGATGGGCCGCGAAACCGTAGCAGACAGACAGACACACTTTCGCATTCATAATATAATAGAAAACATTGAATTATTATCAAGAGAATTGAATGTCTTTAATATACTGCGTCTGCGGAGTGCGGACAATAACGCCGAGGTTGTTTATTTCGGTGATCAACTGATCATTCCGCATTAACAATGACCGCTGTCCGTCCCTTTCAAGAGATCTTTACAAACACAAGAACGAATCTACACTAGCTGATGCCCGCAACTTCTCAAATTAGTTTTTTAATTCCCCCGAGAACTCCTTAATTTTCCGGGATAAAAAGTAGCCTATGTCACTCTCCACGAAAAAAAATCACGTCGATTCTTTGCTTTGTTGTGGTGTGATTGAAGGACAAAACAACAAACCAATAAACCAACACACAAACACGCTTTCGTATTTATAATTTTAGTATGATTTCTTAAAACGAGCATAGCTATAAGGTGCGTGACCGGGGATCGATGAAAATCTGTCGATTATGACGACTTCTTCCTCTCCGAAATACAAGCTAGGTGTATACGAAATTTTGTCAAAATCGGTTAAGTAAAAACAGGCATTCAGACAGACAATCTTTATAATGGATTTTACTCGCAATTCAGTTTGACTATGACAAATTAGTAATAATTAATGTGCAAGTACAACGTGTTTTAAAATTGAAACTAATGAGCGGAACCAAGGTCTTAAGTCAATCAAGTTGATGTTCCGACGTCGATGCTATTAAGAGTTTATTTTATAATTTTCAGTAGATACGTGTCTATGTCACTTTCACTTTTAGTGATAGAACCGCCCTTGCGCACTTTGTTTTGTTTTCTTTTCTTTTCTATGTATTTTTATGTCTTGTGTAGCAATAAAGAGTTTATCTATCTATCTACCTGTCTATGTCCTATGTCCCTCCAGTGGGGCAGAGGGCGTTTACAGTGTTGCGCCATCTCGAGTGGTTAGAAGCTACACCCTTGACCTCATCTCACGACATCCCTATCCTCCTCTGCCAGAACCGTATGCCGTCAAGTTTGTTTGGGTCGACCACGCTTTCTTTTACCCTAAGGATTCCAGTAGAGATTGCCTCGCGATATTGCCTGGTTCTATAAGTAGAGTTACGTAGAGTCATAGAGTAGTAGAATGTGGCCAATCCAGTACCATTTTCAGTAGATACGTAGTACCTACGTACAAACCACAGATCAAAACTAAAAAGCGGATTTTCGATTCTTCATACACTTACAAAATTAAAAATAATAATTGTAAGTATTTTTTAATGGTGATTAAAGTTTGAATTAAATTTTGTCATTTTCAAGTTATACCTATCTAATTATCCATGAAAATTAATATTAATTGGGCTTTTGGTTGAAGAAATACGTTTTGTGATGTAGCCTTCCAGCGTACGTATTTCCTGTCAAGTATTTAACTTAGGCATCTTCTAGGCAAGCGCGTTCCAACGTTCAAGCGCAAGCTTATCTCGCAATTAAAAAAAATATTTTTGGGAAGTTTGAAAGTTAGAACGAAAGTCCACCATTATTCAACATCCTTTTTCCAAGAAATCAGTGTTTGAGCTTTCGAGTGTTTTCGTTTAATAATGAAGGAATTACACGTTTCAGTATTATTGGAAATCCCACCTCCCGACTCCTAAGGAATTCTCAGAAAACTCAGAACTCAAACTCAAACTTTTTTATTAAAGTAGACTTTGACAAGTGTTTTTGAATCGTCAAGTGAATCTACCACTGGCTAGAAGTTATATTTTAATGTGTAGTCTGTGTGAAATGCTGTGTAAAAGTCTCGGGCAATGATAACAATTGTATTTTTTTAAATCTACATACCTTACCAATATCAAAAATAACAAGTCTCTCTGTTCTCTCCCAGCAAACGCCGCTGTTGAGTTTCAGCCACGTAGCGAATGTAAACACGAATACATACGACCATGTACACTTCACTAATATCTCCTCAATAGCTGAGGTTTTCATTAAACTAGATGTATGTGACCGAACAAAAATATATAAGTAATATATAAAGCAAATTTCACGAAGATTTGTCCACTACAATCTTAGATTTTTCAATTTTAGCATTTTTAATTGAAAATTTTGCTTTCATTTACACACACATTTTCTTTTATTTACACACGTAAATTTCGTGCCAGTTGGCAAACACGATGTACCGATCACAACTGGATGGTTTTGGAGAAAAGCTCGGCTATATCTGCGAACTACGTCAAACAACGCCTGAAGTGTTACAGTTTATTACTATCAATATTTGGAAGGTGTACAAAGATTTTTGGGTGCAATAAACTTTGGATGTTTCACCTAAAATATATTATAGTTGACTAGCTGATGCCTGCGACTTCATCCGCGTGGTTTTAGTTTTTTATTCCCGCGGGAACTCCGTCCGTCCCTATGAGAGTTTTGGAACAGAGAGTGCACCTGTGTATGCGCACACTTTTGTGCACTATAATATCTCCCGCGCAGATAGCTAATCTCTCTGGAGTTGAACCGCCGTAGTGGCCGAAATTCGGTCGGAAGGACATTATTAGTTAAAAGTATGATTGTTGAATGACGGGGAACACTTGAGAACACTTTAACACTCGAGATGTTGGTAAGCACGAGCGAAGCATGAGCATACCTAATTTGAGTGTAAATGGGTATTTTTTCCCAATCATACTAACTTTTCATTTTTAATATACACATATAGTTTGTTAGTGCTAGTGACTATAATCTATCTCTGTGCCGAATTTCATGCAGATACGTTCAGTCGTCCTTCCGTGATTGAGTAACAAACATACATTCATCCATCCAAACTTTCGCATTTAAAATATTTGTATAGATAGTTTTCAGTAGGTCACCTAGGTATACGTCATTTGTATCGTTAATCGATTGTTCGGAAAGTACCTACAGCTACAATTGCATGCCGATGTTAGATTTGATAACAGTACGTCGACCTTCATGATGGAGAAACATGATAATTCTTTTTCTAATAACAATAAAAACACGATTAACATTTGCATTTCCCCTTGGACGTATTAAACACATTTTCGCCAAGGAAACGAAATCTTTTTATTTTTATTTTTAAAGCTTTTATTGTGTTACACTATTGTTCTCGTATGTACATTAATTATGTTAGACATCTTGTGCTTACTCTCATGGAAGTGTAACTTATTTTTTATCCATCGACTGAGCTTACGAGTCTCGTCTCAGTTTTTTTTAATATTCGGGGGGTATAGCAGTTATATTAAACTTATACCCCTAACTGGTTTCTACACGGCATTGTTCCGGAACGCTAAATAGACCTCTCTGCCACAGTGGTGAGCGCTGTTGTCTTAGAGAGTGGGAGGCCCCGGGTTCAATTCCTGGTCAATTTGGGAATTTATCATTTCTGAAGTTTCAGTGGTCTGGTCTTGTGAGAGGCTTCGGCCATACTTAGTTACCACCCTACCGGTAAAGGACGTACTTACCGCCAAGCGATTTAGCCTTCCGGGACGATGCCCTGTAGAAACCGATTAGGGGTATGGATTTAATATAACTGCGGTATAGCAGGTTAGCCAGGTTAGCCCGCTACTATCTTAAGACTGCATCATGAGTTACCATCAACTGAGATCGCAGTCAAGGGCTTTATCGGCCTATTACACTGCACTTTTCACAGGGACCCTTACACTTGAATCAGTGTAGTGTAATAAGATTTAGGGAGAAAGGGTCCGTAAATTTGTCCTTATTCCTGTGTTATAAGCGACGCTCTAAGTAGCGGCCACGCCCACCCTTAACACAGGGCCCTGTAAAAAGTGCAGTGTAATAGGCCTTTTTTTTGTTGACAGGGGGGAAATCTTCGTAAGATACCCGATCTCCTAGGGGGGAGACCGGGTTATGTGGGATTGTAGTGTAATAGGCCTATACTTGTGGTGGAATAATAAACTAAAAATTTGAGAATAGTCCTACTATAGGTTTAAAAGGTATAGTAGGTAGTACTATTATAATATTATATATGCGCTTTAGATAGCTACATACCGCCCGCATCTGCCCTAAAGAGTTGTAAATACTTAATGATATAGGATTGGATAACTAGTCAGCAGTGGACTCATTCCGCAGCGTTCCCCAGTATCTAATATCGATAGGATAACGGGGTCAGGGGTCAGAACACCAGGATTTATTGTTTGTATGTATAAATAAAATAAATACAGATAAACAAAAATAAACAAGGACGTAGTACGTACACAGATAAAAAAATATGTTTTTGTGATTAAGTACTGCACTCCCACCAACTTATCTGGCCCGGCGTCCAAAATTTGATCTATTTTTTACATAATTTTATTTTATGACTGTTTAGTTTTTGTTTTCAGCGACGTTGTCACCGGGTCAGTTAAGTTTGTGGGACTGTACCTAATCAATTCTTACTTCCACGTAGATCTTTTAAATCCAAATAGCAGCGGTGTTAACATTTATTTCGGGAACAAAGCACTATAAAACTGTACCTACTGTGAGATATAAGAAGCTTACGTACCCCTCTCTAATCGTAGATAATAGGGGAACTCTATTTTCATATGCCAGTGACGTAACGCTACGTGAAAAATTTCAAACTTCCTCATAATTTTCAATGAAAACATGTTTTAAAACTGATCAATGAGACAAAGCACTGATTATTTAATATTCTCAAATAAATTCCTGTAATTAAATCTTATAAACTTACCATTTTTTATTTAATATTAATCGACCGCGTATCTCGGTACTGAAAAACACCCGGCACGTCACCTCTATGTGAGCTCTGCGGAGCGACTGCGGTTTCAGCGGTCAAGGTCGTGAAAACTGTGCCAAAGGCTGACAGCGCGGGAAAAGTTCATGTCTTCAGCAATATGGCGCGCGCGGGAAATGTGACAGGTTAAACCATGGCCGCAGATAATAATCGATGTATTTACTAGATAAGATATTGCAGTTTTATGTATTATAATTATTTCAACGCTAGAGTATTATTTTGATAAGATTATTATTTCACTGCAGAGAAATATATACTTACCTAGTTTTTTGTGCTAAAAAGTCTTTTATTTTGTTAATTGTTAACAATTAAGATTAGTTAGTTAGATTAGTTAGACAACAGTGCCCGAAGATTTTTCTTCAGTATATTTGTATCGTTATGTCTCTAATCCAATAAAAAGGAGATTTAAACATATTTTAAATTTCATCATTTTAGAATATTAAAACCCGAGAGATATAGGTATTTAAGAGAAAACATACCTATTTCATGTTTTTATTTTATTTCAATAAAGTTTATTGAAGGAACGGTGCCTGGTACGCATTCAATTTTAAATTGTAATATAATCAATAGCATTTTGTGCCCTATTAAGTGAAGCTTTGTTAATAATTCACCCCAAATGGCTTTTATGGTAAGGGTATTGAAGTACCTGCTATAAGCCCATCAATTCTTTAGGGCTTAGACTACAGGAGTATTTTAACTGTTAGTTTTGTAACGATGGTAACGATTTTTATGAGTTATAAAGGATTAGCTTTTGCCCGCGGCTTTGCTCGCGTAAGGTTCGATTTTTCATGCAAATTTCAAATTGCTATTTTCTACCCCCGCAGGAGATGAATTTTCAAAAATCCTGTCTTAGCGGACGCCTACGTCACAAAAAATATCTGTATGCCAAATTTCAGCCCGATCCGTCCATGGTTTTAGCTGTGCAGGGACCGATCAGTCAGTCTGTCAGTCACCTTTTCCTTTTATAAATTTAAAGTGCTCTCGAAAGCACGAAGGAAAAAAGCCAAATTAAATCCTCCAAAGTTTACTCGTCCAGTTGCTGACTTGGGTCATCGACTCGTCTCTCAACCTTTCATAAATCTAGAACCTACGAAAATGAGAACTAGCTAGAGCTCGGAAGCTTAGAAATATTTAAAATAAAACCAAATGCATAGAAAAAGTGCCGATTTATTTTAATTTCGTAAACAAATTATTTCACGCATGTACATAAGTGTTTATTTCTTAACTCCTAACTTCCTATTGTATCGATTTGCTAATTCATAAAAAAGCATGTTTCAAAATTCTTACCAGGTAGACAGTATAGATACCTGGTTTTCTACCTAACGTTTTCTAAAATGTCTTCCGTCTTTGAAAGTAATTAATTGAAAATATATGTATAGTGATGCCATTTCTATCAAGTTGAATGTCACTGAGCTAATCTCTATTTTTTTTTAACTTTTAATAAGAAGCATGTAATTCTATTTCCGTTATTTAGCTATGCAGTGTTAATTTTTACAGTTATGAGATATTTGAATACAGAACAACTTTTGATAAGCGATGCTTTAAAATTCTCAAAAAAAAATTTTTTTTTTAATTTATTTATTAAGGACATCCAACAGGGTACAAAGAATAACAGGAAAAATAAAGCTAGTTAAAAGAATAATATGCATTATTACATTTTTCAAACAATAGTAAAAATAATTAAAATGGCAGCTCTAAGTTGAAGAACGTACTATGGAAAATTTTTTTTTTCGTGAATTTGTTTTCTGAAAAAGTTGTAGACGAGAAGTTTTTCAGTATTATATGTAGAGAGGTTATTAGTATTATTTAATTAACACTGTATTAAATTTTTGTCAAGTTCTGGATTTTAAAAAAATACAAAAAGTAGGATAAGCCTTTTTTGTAACTATAAAGTAGATAAATAAAGTACTTACTTATGGCAATACCTTTCTAATAATTCACAATAACAAAAGTTCAAGAAAGGCTTACTTTAGTGTATGTGATTATAAATTAATTATCTACAAATTGAGTTTGTTCTTAGTTTACATAAAAAAAATTTAGTGCCCTGTAAAACTATATTTTGGTGCTATTAGTTTTCTTCATATTGACTAAATCTAATTCTAAGTTGGCCCCAATTTTGTGATTCTAATCTACGTGAATTCTACAATTATTTGAATTTAAACGCTAAAATTATTATCAAAGTATTATTTAACGTTTATCATATGTACTTAATCTAGGAAAAATAAGCTTAATTTGCCACAATCAGCCAAAGTATTGTAATTTGCTTTGGGCGAATTATAGAAAATTAAGTTAGTTCCTTAATTATTATCCAACATTATGTATTTATAGTCCGTCAAACTTATCTAACCCGGTGGGCAAAATTGGAACTATTTTTATGTGTTTTTATTTTTTATTTTTTTTCATATCTACTAGCGACGCTGTCACCGATAGGGTTAGTTAGCATTCGCACGAGTAAATAGTACATTATTGCAAAGGCTGGGAAATAGGAAATTGCAGGTCGAGTATGAGTTTGAAGGCCGAGCCGTAGGCGAGGACTTCACTAATACGAGACAGGCAATTGCCATTTCCGCCGAGGCATATATAGTGCTTTTCTCAAAATAATGCAGGGAAATAAAACATACTTTTTTACCTTTGTCGCTAAATATATGTCACCGTAAGATTGTAAAAACCGTTAGATTATAATCTAACTCGCGAAATTCTAAACTGTCGAAAGATTGTAAACTGTTCAATGTTCTGGGTTTCAATTTTTGAAATATTCATTTTATTTACGTTTTCTTGTCTCTTTCTTGTAGGTTAGGTTAGGGTTCGACATATTATATAATATATAAGTACTTAAGTTTTACTTAGGTTTTATCGGGTTTTAATACCTATCAGATTACAATCTACCGGAAAATAATGCGTTAAATTGTAATCTTTCGACAGTGTAGAATTTCGCGAGTTAGATTATAATCTAACGGTTTTTACAATCTTACGGTGACATATATATCATCTGGGGCTTTAATTAAAAATTGCTTTATTTTTTCGCCAATAAAAATTTTCGATTTCTTGCTTTTGAATCCGGTCGATTGTCGTTTAAGAAAAGTAGTTAAGTTCCCATAATTTTTCAAGTTAATGCCGTTTTTAACATGAACTGTACATTTCAGCATGGAATAAATTGCCCATAATGTAGATGGCTTTTTATTTTTAGCAATCTCATTAAAATACGCCAAAAATACTGTTTCGGAGAAAATGTTCTCGTTTTTCCAACTCATCAAATTTTCATCCTACTTTACATTTATGGCTATACAGCCACCAATTTGTACTAAGCAAAGAGACTATGGTATGCCAAGAATGGTAAAAGAGATCCGATCAAAGAGTATTTAATAACCCCAGCACGCCGTTTCATACAACATTGCAGGCGCGTTTTAATTTTCCAAATTCAAAAAACGCTCCTGCAATGGTTTTGATTTTCTTTGTCCGAAAATTCGATATTTTTTCGCGTGTTCTTTTTTCAAAAATAATGACAATATTTCCATGCATGTTTGAGAAAATTATATTCTCTACCCGTTATCTCTGCTTGTCTACCGAAGCTAACATACAGGTTACTTGTCTCGTTAAAAGTAGAGATAAAAGCAATATTTCTTATCTGTGGTATTTTTCATGTGCACAACGAGTTAACTCTCTCTCTCGTTGTGCACATGATAAGCCTGCGGGTCGGATAAGTTTGTGGGACTGTAGTTATTTAAAGTCCATGTTGCATACACAGATAATAGGAAAAAGTTAGATTAACCCTCGTGAGCAAAACTCATACTAATATTATAAATGCGAAAGTGTGTTTGTTTGTTCTTAAATCACGCCGCAACGGATCGACGTGATTTTTGGCATGGGTATAGCTGAGGACCTGGAGAATGACATAGGCTACATTTTATCCCGGAAAATTAACGAGTTCCCTCGGGAATCAAACAAACTTAAACCACGCGGCCTAAGTCGCGGGCATCAGCTAGTATTCAGATAAGTTTAGGAGTGTTGCATCGAATTTTGAATTTCACAAGCGTCAAATCGCTTAATTTCATCAATGCGATAGTCATTCTCCTTCTTATTGGCTATATTTCTAATAATAGATATGTAATTAATATTTTGTGATACACTACAGGCTAATCAATCTAATGAAAGCCTGAGAGTGCAAAATGTTAGCAAATTTATAAAAACACTAACTTAAACTAACTTAATTAAAACTTGTGCACTATGTTTCTGATTTTGTACATATTTTTAGCTTTTTGGTACAAAAAAAAATAACTCGGTCGGATTTCTCCGAATGTACTTACTATTTTTTTGTGTTTTGCCTTGAGTTTTATATTGCTCCAGTGGATGTTGCTAATAAACTAATAAATCTATAAACGTTCAATTATCTACATTCTAGTCTCGGCTTTTACTAGACAGACTATAAAATATATTATTTTTGATATTGATAATCATGATCGAATGTGACAATATTTGCAATTCAACATTATCAAAAATCTAACAGCATCCAAATATTTAACTAAATCAGTTTTGTGCAAGATGACCTTAGATTCGGGATCTTAGCGTTTTTCAAGTCTACCTTTTTCCTAGTCTGTGAATTTATAATGCTCCAAAACTTTATAATCTAGGTATATAATCTAAATATATAGTATAACTAGACAATTGTATTGTTATTTTAATTAAAAATGGTCCACATCAGCCGGATTTGGTCTTTGAAAATATTGATTTATTTTTATTTTCAAAATAAATAACTACAATAATATTCACTATAAATAAAAATATATGTTATAGTATAAAAATATTTATCTACATTAACTAGATTTTATATGTACCTATGGTGTTGTTGTGCACTTAATTTTATTAGCATTTAGCATTTATTGAAATCGCTCGTTTCTGAAATTAGGCACATATATAATAATATTAATATAAAATTAAAATATTGATATAAATACGTTATACAATTTCTAAATTATTATTAATAGGTATCTTAATATAATATATAAATTCGACAAATCATGACATCTTAAATACAAATTTTCTTATACTAGGTACTAAAATAAGTAATTATTATTATACACTTTACCTAAATATTTCTACAATGCGAGCATAAAACTTTTATTTAATTTTTAGTGTGAGACCTATAGAGCGAACTTTGACTTTGCTTAGACTTAAGACATGGTAAAATCAAGACAGATTTATGTTACTCTCATAAATCCATCTCGTTTTAACTCTAAGTAAAATCTGAGCCAAGTCAAAGTACGCTCTATAGATCTCAGCATTAGTGTCGCGCGTTCTGGTCTGGATTTGGCGATATTTTCCGTGTATCTATTCCTCTTAGTCTGAGGTATTTTAGTACATGAAGTTATATCCTGTGTGTTTATTTGATTAAAAATCATTTGAAACATCACGAATAGGTACAGAAAACTTGAGGAGTTATCCATTCGGGAATTTTCGTCAGCTTGCGTCATTCAGAACTTTTCATGAACTTTTGGCTTCGCGCTTGACGAAAGCGCTCTAGACGAAAGTCAGACCAGACTGTGTGATACCTCTATAGTGTGAAGTAAGGTTGCCTTGATAACATTATGATTTCATTACAAACCGCTCGTATATTCGTGAATACCAGACGCGTTATTACGACTCGTCTGGTGTTTTTGAAACTATTTCGGGCGGTTGACGTGTCTGGTATTTAAGAAACTATTTCAGGCAGATAACGCGTCTGGTATTTACGAAGCTATTTGGGGCGGATAACGCGTCTGGTATTTACGAAGCTATTTGAGGCAGATAATGCGGCTGGTATTTACGAAGCTATTTCGGCCGGGTAACGCGTCTGGTACTTACGAAGCTATTTGAGGCAGATAACGCGGCTGGTATTTACGAAGCCATTTCGACCGGGTAACGTGTCTGGTATTTACGAAGCTATTTGAGGCGGATAACGCGTCTTGTATTTACGAAGCTATTTCGGGCGGATAACGCTTCTGGTATTTATGAAGCTATTTGAGGCGGATAACGCGTCTGGTATTTATGAAGCTATTTTAGGCGGATAACGCGTCTATTTATGAAGCTATTTGAGGCGGATAACGCGTCTGGTATTTACGAAGCTATTGCTGTCTTTACTCTAAGTAACATAATTATACTACATAATACTATTTACGTATAATATGTTTTGAACCGTTCAATGTTCTGAGTGTAAATTTTTGAAATATTCATTGTATTTACGTTTTCTTGTCTCTTTCTTGTAGGTTAGGTTAGGGTTCGACATATTATATAATCAGGCACTTAGGTTCTATCGGGTTATTATACTTAACAGATTACAATCTACCGAAAAATAATGCGTTAAATTGTAATCTGTCGACAGTTTACAATTTCGCTAAGTAGATTACAATGTAACGGTTTTTGCAATTTTACGGTGACATATACCTTTACCTTTACCTTTACAGCCCATCAACGTCCCACTGCTGGGCACAGGCCTCCACTCTCATAGGAGAGAGGGAATAAGAGCTTAGACCCACCACGCTGCTCCAATGCGGGTTGGCGGGACGACTATTATCATGAAAGTGATTAAAACCGGGACCGACGGCTTAACGTGTTCTCCCAGGCACGGGGGTGAAGCACCGCCAATTTCCTAACTTCGAGCTAGTTCTGAGAATTTCTAATCAGAAAAACCCAACACTTATTATGGCCCGATCCGGGACTCGAACCCGGGACCTCGTCAGCCGCAGTCAAACATGCTAACCACTAGACCAACGGGGCAGTTTTGACATATACACTACAGCTAAATCACTAGCGCCACCGTATTACACATCTTTAAGTTATAAGTAAGTAGGTGATATTTTTGTATTATTTTCTTTTTCAGTTTTAATAGGATGTTAGGTTTTGCACATTTGTATTTAAAGCTAAACTAGATATAAATATTGTAACTCCACCATCGTATTAGGAATTCCTGTAAAGATGATGTAAGAAGCGAATAAAAAAAATAAAAAAAAAATAAAAAAAATCTAAATGTGAGTGTTCATGGTGATTTCCCCGGAGCTCTGTTCGTACAGCCTCCGCACTTGGTCATGTGTCATTTGCGACACCGTCGGCACTTTGATGACGCTGTTCAGCATTGGCTTCACCTGGAAACGAAATTTCAGTAACTTACCGTCCCACAAACTTATCTGACCCGGTGGCCAAAATTGGAACAATTTTTTTGTAATGTAAGGAATTTCGATAGTTTCATATTCATATTCATTTACTTGCATTTTTAGCCCTGTTAGAGCGAAGCAAGTACATACATTAATAAAATTACAGTAAGTAATTAAAATACGTTACATTAGGTTACCTTATACTATTTATTACATTTATATTGAAATTAAAATTTAAACATAAAAATCTGATTTCATTAAATAAAATTATGTCAAAATCCAAATTAATTATAAAATATCACATAAATAGATTAAATAATTAAATAAAATTATGTCAAATACTATAAATTATTACATTATGTCAAAGCAGGTTTTTCGTCAGATTGTTTAATTGGCTAAAAATTCCTCAACCTCATAGTTATTGTTTTATGAGGAAATAAACGTGTCACTTAAGGATTTTCCAATTTTTTTAAACTATCGGTTTTTTTAACTATCGTACCCCTAACACTTGAACCAATTAAACACTGTCTCATCCAGACCCAGGTTAGCCCGCTATCATCTTAGACTGCATCATAACTTGACACCAGTTGAGATCACAGTCAAGGGATAACTTGTAGTGGATAAAAAAAAAGTTAGCCCTTGACTGCGATCTCAACTGGTGTTAAGTTATGATGCAGTTAAGATGATAGCGGGCTAACCTGGGTCTGGATGAGACAGTGTTTAATTGGTTCAAGTGTTAGGGCTAAGATGGTAGCGGGCTAACCTGTTAGGGGCATAGCAGTTATATTAAACCCATACCCCTATTCGGTTTCTACACGCCATCGTACCGGAACGCTAAATCGCTTGGCGGCATGTCTTTGCCGGTAGGGTGGTAACTAGCCACGGCCGAAGCCTCCCACCAGGCCAGACCAGGAAAAATTCAGAAGTTACAAATTCCCAAATTGACCCCGCCGGGGATCGAACCGGGGACTTCCGCACGTTAAGACAACAGCGTTACACACTGCGCCACGGAGGTCGTCAAAACTTGTAGAGGATAAAAAAAAACCAACCCTATTGTTAGCCATGCCTATGAATCCGTTGCCGACGTTTCCGTTGGGCAGCGCTCCGTTGGGCATGGCGCCGTTTGGCAGGGAGCCGTTGGGCAGCACGCCATTCCGCGTGACGCCACCGTTGGCTATCCCAACACCAACGCGGGACACGGTATGTGCGAATTGCTGTACTGCTGTCCCATCTGAAAATAAGAGTAACATGGTTCTTAAAATAAATATAGAGAAGCTTTTTGTTAAAATCCTTACTAATATTATAAATGGGACAGTCTGTCTGTTTGTCTGTCTTCTACGCTTTCACGCAGATCAACCAATTGTGATGAAATTTGGTACGGAGATAGTCACATCCTGGGGAACGACATAGTCATAGAATGGCATCATCTATACCAGGGATTCCCAAAGGGGTCGATATCATTGTCCCAAGGGTCGACATAAACGAAAACTGATTTTAGGGGTCGACGAGATCTAAAAATCTACCCCTATTTCAATGTTTTTTCAAAAAACTACTAGGTTATTATTTTTTAATTATAATTTTTAATTTTTTTAAGTATTTTGACGTAATTTGTATTAATAATTATTAATTACACATGATATTTACTGAATTTTATGTCTATTTATTTCGTTAAGTAAATTTTGATGAGAAAATGACGTCAGGTTTAAACCAACCGACCAAAATTTTTTAAATTGGTAAGTATTTATTTTGTATCAATAGGAAAAAAAATAGAGATAGGTTTTTTAAAGGTTTTTTGGCTATGGGGGTCTGAGGTATCAGTTCATTTTGGGCAAGAGACCCTCTTGCCCAAAATAGTTTGGGAATCCCTGATCTATACTTATATAATAAATGCGAAAGTTTGATTTATGAATATGGATAGGATATAGCCTGCGAGAGAACGAGATGGAATACAAGTTATATTTATCTCATTATCTAGTAGGCTACTTTTCGGAAGTTTCAGTTCTGCCGTGTGTGAATTGAATACACACACACACACACTTTCTTTTTTATTTAACACTAGCTAATGCCCGCGACTTCGTCTGCGTGGATCGAGGTTTTTTGGTCCCCGCGGGACCTCCTCAATTTTCCGAGATAAAAAGCCTATGTGCTATTTCTGACTATAATCTCTCTCTGTGCCAAATTTCAGCCAGATCCGTTCAGCGGTTGGGGCGTGATTGAGTAACAAAAATCCATACATCCATACATCCATACATCCAGATATCCATCCAAACTTTTGCATTTATAATATTATTATTTAAAATATAGCCAACTTCCAATGGATAAAAAATATATGTCAGAGTCAGAGAATAGGGGTCATTTAATATATCACCTCTATTATTATAGTGTGTGTCCGTCATTCGTGTCTGTGTATCAGAGTGAACGGACTCCGGGCGCGGTATCGAAGCGATGATCTCTGCTTTCTCCATCTCTTCTAGAAGGACCCGCGTGAACTCCGACTGCACGTCTGAGGAGTCCGTGTCTCCGTCCACCTGGTTACAGGATTTCATATATTCATCAAATTTAAGCATGTTAGAAGAGATTAAATAAAAAAATAAGCCATTTATTCCCAATAGTCTAGGCAATAAAGCTAGTTGACCCCAACAATAATTCCTCAGGCGACGAAACTTTACAGTAGGTATGATACAGTATCATGAGTTAAACGTATATTATAAATATCCAATAAAAATCACACAGGAATTAAGGGGTTTTTATGCTATACCCAATTGTTAAAGCAGGAAGGTACATTATCGCGTAAACGCAGTTTAGATTTGATAATAAAATCGGTTTAAATATCGATGTTCTGCATGATTGTTTCGTTTGATATTTCGGTTTTGAGTATAAATAATCTACGTACTATTATTTTAAAAGAAATCGAGACTTATTATCAGTTAGAGATTTCCACACTAGGATTCCCTGGATCGTAGAAACCACTTCTTTACATTTTTAGGGTTCCGTACCTCAAAGGGAAAAAACGGGACCCTTATAGGATCACTTTGATGTCCGTCCCTCTGTCTGTCAAGACCCTTCTTTTCAGGAACGCATGGAGGTATCAAGCTATAATTCATATCAAATACCCAGGTGTCCCTTGGAGCTGTGAAAAAATCAAACTCCTAAGCCAACGCAATCAAAAGATACATCCGTTTATGCTGCAAATTTACGACACTCGCAAGGGAAACAAAACCTACAGGGTACTTCCCGTGAACTCAGAATCTTGAAATTTGGTAACCACGAAGCAACGTCTTTTAACACAGATAAAGGAAAAATTGCGAAAGGCATACATTTTTAGTTACCTACATTGTGGCGGTATTCGCAGTCCGCACATAATCCAATAGATGGCATTACTAGTATGATTCACGCGACCACGAAGAGCCCAACTCACGATTACGAAGCGTTCTATGAATTACGCTATATATACGACCTCCAAAGATGAACGGTCGGACCAGTGGTCCCCTACCACAACACCCGCTCGGAGGATGATCATCCTTTTTTACGGTCGAGCCATATCACCTGCTCCCGTACAACATCATATAATTAAAATATTTATATTAATAATTTTAAACTTACAGGTTTGTACAGAACCCTCAGTGCGCGAGTCCGACTCGCATTTGGCCGGTTTTTTCGGTAGGTACTTTGTCCAATAGTAGGTGAACACTCACAATAACCAGTCGATGTTGCTGGTCTAAACTCTTCAGCATGGGCAGGCTCAGCTCTCGGAACACTTCGAGGCGTCTCCTGAAAGCCGCCACCGAGTCATCTCTGCGACCTCTTCCGAGTTGCAGCTTAGAACAGTCCAGGAGGACCATGCGGGGCGTGACTTTGAACTGAAATAAACATTTTCTCTGTTACCATTACCACCACTACAGCCCACTCTCATAGGAGAGAGGGAATTAGAGCTCAGATCCACCACACTGCTCCTATTGCCATGCTATAGGTCTATTAAACTACAAGCAAGGGACCCTTACACTTGAATCAGTGTAGTGTAATTAGATTTAAGGAGAAAGGGTCCCTAATTTGGTCCTTATAGGCCTATTACACTGCATTTTGCATAGGGACCCTTACACTTGAATCAGTGTAGTGTAATAAGTTTTAGGAAGTAAGGGTCCCTAAATTGATCCTTATTGCTGTGTAATAAGCGTAGCTATAATTAACGGCCACGCCCACCCTTGGCGCAGGGCCCTGTAAAAAGTGCAGTGTAATAGGCCTATTATTGCTGTGTAATAAATGACACTCTAATTAGCGGCCACGCCCACCCTTACTTCAGGGCCCTGTGAAAAGTGCAGTGTAATAGGCCCATTAGTGATAATAACCGGGACCGACGGCTTAACGTGCTCGGCACGGAGGTGAAATACCGCCAAATTCCTCGATCCGGGCTAGTACTGAGAATTTCTAATCAGAAAACTACTAAAACCCATAGTCGTCCAGCGTCTTACCTCATTCTCGAACTCCTCCATCTGCTCCAAGTCTCTGGGGTATCCGTCCAGCACGATGCCGTGGCCGCTCCTGGCCGCGTCGCTGACCGCAGTGGTGACCATCTTGGCGACCAGGTCCCTAGGCACCAGCTCCCCCCCACTGACCGCTGTGCGAGCGAGGGCGCCATCCGAGGCCGGCCCGCCGCCTGCGTCCGCCAGCGCCCGGAGCCGTTGCCCCAAGCTGCAAAGAATTCAATTCAATTGGGTATTTGACAACTAGTCAAATCAGGATCTTTGTTTCAAACATCAAAACGCGTGCTTAGTATGGGTTTTTGTATGAATTACTAGTGGGCCCGGCAGACGTTGTCCTGCCCTGAACCTAGAACCCGATTGTAGCGCCCCCTACCGGGTCCAATTATGAGTATAAACCAGCCCTGGACCCACTCAAACACACACAATAAATTCTATCTATAGATATTATATATCTATAGATTGCATAGTGACGTCATTAAAGTTCGACGCACTTTTGTACTTTGGTCGATAGTTTAAAATAGTTATTCAACATAAAAATAATAGGGGACGTGGATATTAGGACTTTTGGAAGATTCTCTATTTAATAATCACTAAAAAAAATAATTTTTCAATAGTATGATCCGTTATAGACTGCATACACTGCACTGCATGCATGCTGCACTGAGAGCGCCTTGCCTCGAAAACGCTAGCGCTCACAGTACAAAAATGGCGACGATTTATGACGTCATATATTTCCCCAGGATACTGCGGCAGTATACTGTTAGTCCATAACGAATTTCTCCCCAGTAAGAGCACTGAACAGGGCTCGCAATGTATATCGGAACATATGTATAAGGAGTATATTGTATGGCTATCTATATTGTTGCCTTAAGTGAACTAAGAAGTTGTGTGTCAATTTTACCTCGAGGCGCAAAACTGCACATCTTTACTGATTTACAAGGAAAAGTAGCAGCGGCAATGCCTTATGACCAAAGACAATAAGATCAAAATAGAAACTTTTTAATTCCAGTGAAATCTCTTCGTCGTATTCCTCATTACTGAGAGTCATCTTTCCATTATTCACCTAATGGTCCCTACCATTGTTTACTTGGGATAATAATGCGGTGGGTTCCCACTTCCTTTCGCATACGACTCGAAAAAGAGTATTTAAACTCTTAAGTTTTTGTAACGATTATTATCAGTTATGAGTGATAATAACTGGGACCGTCGGCTTAATGTGTTCCCCGAGGCACGGAGGAAACAAAAAGGCCAAGTTCGGACTTCCAAATTCGGTCACCCATGCAGTTACCGACTTGGGTCAACGTTACAATCACAATCGACAGATATGCGTTGTCACAACTAGCCACTCGTTCCTTATTGCGAAACTAGCTGATGCTCGCGACTTGGTCCGCGTGGATTGAAGTTTTTTGGTTCCCGCGGGATCTTTTTAACATTCCGTGGTAAAAAGTAGCCTATGTGTTATTCCAGACAATCTGTCTCTGTGCCAAATTTCATTCAAATCCGATGAGCCGTTCTGGCGTTATTGAGTAACAAACATCCATCCATACATCCAATAAATCATTTTATTGACCGAGCGCAGCGAAGGTTTCTGAGTCTACTTGAGTGAATTTGCACTTGTCCGTCCGTTCGTCCGTCTCTCAGAGCCTTATAACTTCTGAATTGCTGAATGTAACTACTTCAAAAACAAAATCCCCTAAAATTGACGAAATGGGGGGCATTCAAAGTGGAGATTTTCTAACGTCCAAAGTTGACCTCAGAATTCTCAATTTTCTGGAAGGCTGAGCCTGAAACTTGATCAATTATTTGAATTATATCCTGCACTTGAACAACAAATATTAAAATTAGATAAATATTATAAGGAAACGAAATTATTTAATTTTTAATGAGATTCAGTATTTTTAACAGAACTTCACAATGATGTCAATAGATGGCGCTCTGTAAAAGTTAATTGGTTTCTCCAATAATTCATTAGCTCTTTTGCGTCTAATGTTATTTAAGTTAACTATTACAATATACAGTTAAAACTATCTTATGGATACCGCGAAGTCTCAGTTCGGGGCTAACCACTATCATAATATAAGTATCATCTCTACAGACCATTAACGTCTCACTGCTGGGCGCAGGCCTCCACTCTCATAAGAGAGAGAGAATTAGAGCTTAGACCCACCACGCTGCTCCAATGCGGGTTGACGGGCTTTAACGACTATTATCATGTTAGTGATAATAACCGGGATCGACGGCTTAACGTGCTCTCCGAGGCACGGGGGTGAAACACCGCCAACTTCCTAACTCCGGGCTAGTACTGAGAATTTCTAGTCAGAAAAGCCCAATACTTGTACAATACTCGAACCCGGGACCTCGTCGGCCGCAGTCGAACATGCCAACCACTAGACCAACGAGGCATTTATATAAGTATAGATACTCGTTAATATCCAGTGATATAACGAACCTGAAATGTGTCCAGCCATCTCTTTGCAGCACGGATCTCTCGCACAGCGCGGCCTTGTTGCTTCCAGGGCCGCCCACCACCCACAGCGTTGGTGGAATGGTGGTCGATCCTCGAACTCTTATGACTGCAGTCTGCAAGTCAAATAATCATTGAAATACAACACTCCTTGGGAGGTTGATTTTAGGATCAAAAAAGCTTAATCCTTATTTGGAACTAGACGAACTTCGTCCGCGTGGATTAAGGTTTGTTGGTTCCCGCGGGAACTCTTTAATTTTCCGGGTCAAAAAGTAGCCTACGTCCTTCCCCGGGATACAAACTATCCCTATACCAAATTTCATCAAAATCGGTTGATCAGATGGGCCGTGAAAGCGTAGCAGGCAGACAGACAGACAGACACACTTTCGCATTTATAATATTAGTATGGACTATCAAGGACACAGATCAAGTACAATACGGAACAAAAAAAACAAATTACTAGGACACAAATAACACTGTGACAAAAATAATTCCAAAAAGGGCATCGCCTCAGCGTGATGCTGTTGTGGTGTAGATGTCACTGTAAGATTGTAAAAACCGTTCGATAATAATCTAACTCGCGAAATTGCAAACTGTCGAAAGATTACAATTTAACGTATTATTTTCCGGTAGATTGTAATCTGATAGGTAGGTCTGATATAAACCCGATAAAACCTCGTTATTTATGTCGAACCCTAACCTAACCTACAAGAAAGAGACAAGAAAACGTAAATACAATGAATATTTCAAAAATTGACACTCAGAACATTGAACAGTTCACAATCTTTCGACAGTTTACAATTTCGCGAGTTAGATTATAATCTAACGGTTTTTACAATCTTACGGTGACATAGATACACCATAGCAGCGCTGATTTTCAGGCGTCCCCTAAGAAGTTTTCGACGCCCCAGGCCCGCCCGGGCCGCCCGTTAACCCGGCATCGCAGGTAAAATATTGCAACTAAGACTTAAACTCTGCTTACTAATCTATCTTCTACATTAAATTAATTACTTTACTACTAAACTACAGTTTTCTAAACTTCCAATTATATTTTAAAATAATTTCTATACTATAAAAACCAATTGATGGTATAAAAAGTTTGCGCCACTATTGTGTGGTGGCACTGTACCATAGAGTAAGAATAAATAATAGATTTATGTATGGTACAAGTTAACCAGTTCACTAAACTGTATGTCTGACCCTGTGGTCTGACCACGTAGGTAGTAAATATTATTAAATCGATGTTTCTCACAGACCATTAAGAAATTCGTCTGTGATCCGCCATAACAAACAAATCTATGTGGTACAACGCGAGGATGTTGGGGTGAAATACGTTGAGAGTAATTTGGAATATTTGTATGGTGGTGGTGACATAGATCTGTCTGTTTTGGCGGATTATAGAGGATTATACCTGCTTCTATCCAATTACGGATCTTATGTCTAAAAGATCTAAATGCATCTATTCTTCTTCTAAATAATAATTATAACCTCAATTCTTTGGGTGTTTAGTTTCAGGTTGGGTTATTTTGGATTTTATGTAGTTCCGAGTATAGATCTGTACTATCAAGCCATTGTCGGTACGATACTAAACTAACGATTGTTACGAACTACTCGTACTATGGGTACAATCAAAAGTTCAACGATGTCGGTTAGACTTAGAGCCATTGAGATAGTTGAATTCGTAAATATACAGTACAGGCCCACCAACTTATTTGGCCCAGTGGCCAAATTTGGAACAGAACAGAAAAAAAAATCACTTTAGTGATAAGGCCGCCTTTGCGCATTACCACATTTTCCTGTCTTCTGTATTGTATGCATAATTTTGTACCTATGTGTTAAGATGCAATAATAGTACATTATTGCAAAGGCTGGGAAATAGGCAATTGCAGGTCGAGTACGAGTTTGAAGGCCGAGCCGTACTTTTTTACCTTTGTCGCTAAATATATATCATCTGGGGCTTTAATTAAAAAATTGCTTTATGTTTTCGCCAGTAAAAATTTTCGATTTCTTGCTTTTGAATCCCGTCGATTGTCGTTTAAGAAAAGTAGTTAAGTTCCCATAATTTTTCAAGTTAATGCCGTTTTTAACATTTCAGCATGGAATAAATTGCCCATAATGTAGATGGCTTTTTAGTTTTAGCAATCTCATTAAAATACGCCAAAAATACTGTTTCGGAGAAAATGTTCACTTTTTTCTCGTTTTTCCAACTCATAAAATTTTCATATACTTTCATGTATTTTTCTTTGGACTTCGCTGGAAGCAGGTTTTCCATTGCCAATTTGGCTTCTGATCTTAAATCTGGTGGAGTACAATCAATCTCCATTTCACTCTCTGAACCGTTGGAACTCATTTTACTCATTATTAAATTTATATTTATTAAGTATGTAAATAACAAATCAAGACGAATTTTCAGCTTTGCCGCCAATTTTTTATCATCTGTGCCGACAGGCAAACGCGTTTATGGCTATACAGCCACCAATTTGTACTAAGCAAAGAGACTATGGTATGCCAAGAATGACAAAAGAGATCCGATCAGAGAGTATTTAATAACCCCAGCACGCCGTTTCATACAACATTGCAGGAGCGTTGTAATGTTCCAAATTCAAAAAACGCTCCTGCAATGGATTTGATTTTCTTTGTCCGAAAATTCGATACTTCGCGTGTTCTTTTTTCGAAAATATTGACAATATTTCCATGCATGTTGGAGAAAAGACTTATATTAATACTACTACTACTATTGTCTTTGTTCTATGGAATTTGTTTATCCGCCCCAGGAATAGCCCCATATTGCATATATAAGTAACCTCATATAGAAATTTAACAAATTACCTTAGGATTGACGACCCTGTCAACATTGCCATTCACTGGCATCACTTGTGGCAACTGGCTAACTTTTGGCAACGAGGCCACTCTCGGTACAGTTGGTCTGGTGGGTTCCACGGTGGACGGTAGAGGGTCGTCTTCTATCTCCACATCTTGCTCCAGTGGCATCATTGGTGCGTTGTGATTTCTCGCTGGCACCGGTTCCACGCCGACTATCTCACCCGGTATTACTGTGTACGGAAAAAAAATCATACAATAAGTAATTGGAACGGAGTTCCTTATCGCGCGTTGCGAAAGGGGGCTAGACGGAAAAAATGAAGACCAAAAGTTGTAACGACACTTTTTGCTGTAGTTGTAAGCCGTGCGGCGTGCGCGCGTTTCTCTGTCTATCTCTCTCTCTCTCTCATAGAAAGCAAGGCAGTTATTTTCGTTTCGTCTTTCTATTTCGAGACAGACAGACAGACACACAGACAGACAGACAGACAGACAGACAGACAGACAGACAGACAGACAGACAGACAGACAGACAGACAGACAGACAGGCAGACAGACAGACAGACAGACAGACAGGCAGTTACACTTTCGCATTTATATTATTAGTATGGATTCATTGTGTTAGTAAATAATAAATAAATAACTTTTATTTCAGGCAATAATTACAACCCATAAACCAATTATTATGACCAAGAATGACAAATGAAACAGAGCAGTGCTAACGTTAAATGTGAGAAGAAATATTAACTTTAAAAATAAATTATATTAAAAAATATGTAAAAAAAAATAATATGTGATTATTTTTGTCGCGCGTTGCGAAATTGTTGAGTGTATACAGGTTCTTGACACCTGTCAGGTATTTTTTTTAATTCTTTCATTTGCAATGAAACCTGACGACCTGACGACCTACGTGGCGCAGCGTGTAGCGCTGTTGCCTTAACGTGCGGAGGTCCCGGGTTCGATCCCCGGCAGGGTTTGGAAATTTATAATTTCTGAATTTTCCCTGGTCTGGCCTGGTGGGAGGCTTCGGCCGTGGCTAGTTACCATCCTACCGGTAAAAGACGTGCCGCCAAGCGAATTAACGTTCCGGTACGATGCCGTGTAGAAACCGAATAGGGGTATGGGTTTAATATAACTGCCATGCCCCTAACAGGTTAGCCCGCTATCATCTTAGACTGCATCTTCACTTACCATCAGGTGAGATCGCAGTCAAGGGCTAACTTGTAGTGGATTAAAAAAAACAATAAGATTGGATAAGGACAAATATGGTGAGCGCACTAGCGCATACAAGATCCCTCGCTTAATAAATAGTCTCGATACTAATTTTGATGGAATTAACTAAGATTATTTTAAAATATAAGTTAATCGTATTTTTAAGCAAATTGTAGGTAGGTAGTTTAGTTTTAGTTTTCTACATGTATTTTTAGTAATTTAGCTACCTATAAATAGTTTAAAATTCTGATATGTTGACGAAAGAGCATGCAATTTAAACATATGTGGTTTTTCGCAGTGCCCACCAAAGCTGTATCGATTTTTATGTTGATAATAATTTAAAAAAAGCATTATTTAAAACTCTTTCGAGCTGATCGTTACTAAAATATGCAAATCTAGTTCTGTTTCTTTCCGTAGGGAGTATTATGAAAGGGTTAGCAATATTTTTAAAGCTGTCATTTTAGTTTAGATATTACGCACTACCTGAGTGCACAACAGAATCAGCCCCATAGTCGCAGGGGTTGCAAACCTGATTGGTATGTAACCCTAATAAGAAATCTTAACTCTCACTCACTGACTTATCGACTCCCAGCTCTTAGGCCTGGAAAGCTGACATTCGGCACAGATGTTTCCTTTATGGTGTAGACAAGGAGTAATATGTGTCGAAATTCATATACATTCATGAAATATCCCGTTTGAAGCTGTGCGTCACATGCTCGTTTGCACCAAAAAACGCAATTCTATTAATACTCTATTAATATTTTTTACTTACGGGGTGTCCCACGACAACACACGGCTTCTTAATCAATCAATAATAAAAGTAGTTTTTCTCACCGTGATCTTTGCATGATAATGTGATGTGTTAGATGAATATTATGATAGTTTCATTACATAGATACATACCGTGAGCCCCGACTCCGACGCCGTTCATGTTCTGGTCTTCAACTGCTCCTAATATCTGCAGGATCGCCGCCCGGAAGTCTTTGTACACTTCTTCAGGATTTCGTTCGCCATTCACCTGTCAACAAAAGGAACAAACTAGTTTGAAGTGAGTTATGACACTGGAATTAATTATGTCAGTAACATCAGAAATAGTACATTATTTCCCAGGCCGGAAATAAAGCAATTTACGGCTGAGTAATATTGGAAGTACGAGGCGAAGCCGAGAACTTTACAAGTGATTTTATAAGGACGATAGGCGCTAGCCAGCGAAGCCTTATTAAGTAAACGAGGCCGTGAATTGATATAATATACTCGGCTGATAATTGATATTATCAACCGACTCGATATTTGAATACGTTTGGACTCGGACTGTGTACCTAAAATGCATATAAAATACCGAAATAAAGTTAAAACCTGATTGCAGCGGCTTGGATGATATTTTTATGATTAGTTTTTAATTTGGTTGCAATTCAGATTTTAATTTATTTCATAGCTTTAATTTGAATAAAGATTAAATATAGGTATTTTAGAAAAGATAACAAAATAAGTTATATCTAAGTATTTAATCTACTTATATGTTTAAATAATAAAGGCTATGATGAATTGGGTATTTGACAACTATTCAAATAAATTAGTTTTTAGTGATTATCAAATAGAGTAATAGTAAAGTCGTAATATGCACACCCTCTATTAGTTTTATTTTCGAAAACTATTTTTAAGCTATCGATTGATGTAAAAAAGTGCGTCGCATTTTGATGACGTCACTCTTTTGTATTTCATACAACATCTCATACCAACGTTTTGACGCGTGTTTTGACGTTTGAAAAAATGTTGCTGATATTATGTCTTGTTGTCAATTACCCAATTGGAACATGGATTTTCCACATAGACTGTTTCTTGGATAGCTACAATCTGTTAAAATCTGTGAATTATCAAAACCTATTCGAAACGTGTTCGAAATTAATTTTTAAAGGCAAAGTTAACGCGCGTTATTGAATTCTTGTTCTGATTCTTCGTATAAATTGCTGGTAGGTGCCTGCGACTACGTCCGCGTGGATTTAGCTTTCGTATATCCTGGGGAACTGACATAGCCCAAACCAGTGGTCGGCAAACTTATTAGCCATAGAGCCAAATATGAACATAACAACAATTGAAAAAAAATTGGGAGCCAAATCTGCTTATTTAGTAAACTTTTATTACACAAAATAAGTAGTACACTAAATAAAACGAAATTTCATACTTAATAAATATTAGGTCTTTACCTATGAAATTGCCTTTCTTCAGTACTGGTCATTTCAAATAAAAAAAAGTTTGTAATGGCTCTGTATTCTAAATTCAAATTAATTTTGTTTTATAACCATGACATTCTTTTTACAAACTCAGTCTTTTATTTTTGATTAGCGTTGTATTTTCATTACATTTCAACATTTTTCGTCATAAGGGATACTTTAAAAATCCGTGTAATTATGGAATATGAGTTCCGTCGTGGCACCAACGTGACACAAACGGCACGTAATATCAAAAACGTTTACGGAGAGAACTGTACAAACGAACGCACAACCCGTTATTGGTTTTCCCGGTTCCGTTCTGGAAATTTTGACTTGAAAAGTGAAGCTCGTGGTCGTCCGGAGACTTTGGTCAACAATAATGAATTAAAGGCGATTGTGGAAGCTAACGAAACTCAATCTACAGCTGAGCTAGCAGCAGCTTTTGATGTAAGCTTCAAAACAATATTGATCCATTTGCGACAAATTGGCAAGGTAAAAAAGCTTGATAGATGGGTGCCCCACGACCTTAACGATCGCCAGCGCAACGTACGCGTCGAGACCTGCCTTGCGTTGCTCAGCAGGCAAAGAAATGAATGAATTTTGAAACGAATTGTTACATGCGACGAAAAATGGATTCTGTTCGAAAATCGAAAGCGTTCAGCAAGTTGGTTAGATCCTGGGTCAGCACCAAAGCAATGCCCTAAACCAAAAATAACCCCTAAAAAGGTGATGGTCACTGTTTGGTGGTCTAGTGCGGGTGTGATTCACGACAGCTTTTTACAAAACGGCATCAGCATTACTGCAGATGTGTACTGTGAAGAACTGGAGAGAATGATGGAGAAGCTTGCACATCTGCAACCAGCTTTGGTCAATCGGTCGTCCCCACTGCTCCTTCACGACAACGCGCGACCCCATACTGCGCTACAGACAGTCTCCAAGCTGCAAGCGCTGGGGTTGGAAGCTCTTCCTCATCCGCCATACTCACCAGACCTTGCACCTACCGACTATTACTTTTTTCAAAATTTAGACAACTTTTTAGTGGGTAAAAAATTCAATTCCCGAGAGCCAGTACAAAATGCCTTTGAAGAGTTTGTGGCCTCCCGTCCAGCTGATTTTTACAAGAAGGGCATCAATGGCATGCCATGCCTCTCGAAGGAGCGTTGGCCGCTGGAGCCGGAGAGTTTTAAAGTGGAGACCGCGTACAAGTGAGCGTATAATGTGGGGTGCCCTCCAGCTCGATGGACCGACGATATTAAAAGAGGGTGGCGGGAAGTGGCTGGATGAGGAAGTCTGAGCACCAGGTGTGGTGGCGCTCTTTGGGAAAGGCCTATGTTCTGCAGTGGACGTCCGTAGACTGAGATGATGATGATGACAACAGACCTCCAACTGGAGTTTTAAGTGCGGAAACCTGCCCAGTAGAAAAAAAGGTCCACCACACTTAGCCAGCGTGGTGGACAATGACCAAACACTTTTCATTCTGAAAGACATTAATGCAATAGTTTTTTTTTTATCCACTACAAGTTAGCCCTTGACTGCGATCTCACCTGATGATAAGTGATGATGCAGTCTAAGATGGTAGCGGGCTAACCTGTTAGGGGCATGGCAGTTATAATAAACCCATACCCCTATTCGGTTTCTACACGGCATCGTACCGGAACTCTAAATCGCTTGGCGGCTCGTCTTTGCCGGTAGGGTGGTAACTAGCCACGGCCGAATTACAACAGACCTTCAACTGGAGTTTTAAGTGCGGAAACCTGCCCAGTAGAAAGAAAGGTCCACCACGCTGGCCAAGCGTGGTGGACCTTTCTTTCAATGACCAAACCCTTTTCATTCTGAGAGACATTCATGCAGTAGTTGACCGGTGATGAGTTGAAATAATGAAAAAATATTCGTTTTTTCCCGCGGGTTTCAATGATTATTACTTTACAGTCCCCCCCTCTAGCATAGGCCATGGTGTTTTCACGTGAACCGTAGTAAAATTAATTTTTAACGATTCAAATCATAAATTCACCTCGACTCGAATGCAGGTCTTGGAACACGCCCCCGTCTCGTGTCAAGAAACAAACTTATCTATTATGTACCACGGCCTTATAGCCTATGGGCAGATACTACAGAATTTAAAATAAGAATAGAAATGGAAGAGGTGCGAGCGCTAGTCTCCGCACAGTTGTCTATAGAGCCTGTATTAATAAACCGACATCAGCTAGGAGCACAGCTTTCTCAAGTATCAGACCTTAGATTTTAGGACTGGGAGCATACTATCATCGCTCAAAGCTGTATTGTTTTAATATTGTTAACGTTTAGAACTATAGAATTTTATTTTATAATTTTTTTTTTGGGGGCATCATGGTACGTGATGTAAAACTGACATTTTGAAACAATACTTTAAGCGATGGTAGTAACCCCCCAGGTCTTAAGCATAGATTGATCGATAGGTACTTGAGCACCTGTTTTAGATGATGTTGGTTTATAAATACAGCCCTATAAAACCATCAGAGCGCATCATTATAAAAACTGCGTCGCGGCACTGGTCAAATGCGGATTCGCAGACTTTACACACCACTGCATATTGTGAGCTTCCTTGCACTTACGGACCTGTACAAGTGTGAGAAAGCGAGCAATAATCACTAATTCTTCTCACGTTTTATGAGTCCGCGTGCAAGGATTGATCGCGAAGAGTATAGTGCGTTAGTAGGTAGGTATGTAATATTTTCGCTGTTTTTATACGACTGCCTGAAAAAAGGAGTATATTGTTTTCAGGGTTCATGTATGTATGTATGTATGTGAGTTTGTATATTCCACCATAACTTCTTGTTTAGTGCAATGATGTTGGCGTATCCCGCGTCTATCAAAATCTATATAATTATAAAGATAAAAGATTTGGTTGTTTGTAATGGATGGACTCAAAAACTACTCCACCGATTTTAAAAATTCTTTCACTTGTAGCAAACTATATTATAACATATATAGTACAACAACAACAAGTAGGCTATAATTTACTTTAAAAATAATTAGAGAACCTTTCGAAAAATACAATAATGTGAGTTAAGTCGGAAAAAATCGTCTCATCTGAGAGCTTACGTGGCGTGCGCTGCGTAAATAGTAGTTACGCGAAAACAATGTGTGGTGGGAAAGTACCTCTCAAAAAGTTGTCTTTATTATGATTATTAGTACTACCCGTGCGATGCCGCGGCGGGTCTTCATTTGTAATAAGTGGTTGGCCGGATTTCGGCCGGAAGGTCTAAACCACCGCAATACCATTTCTAAAACTTTAGAATTCCGTGGGCCTTACAGTTAAGTCCAGAATATGGAAAGCATTAAATTTTCACCGGCCTACCTCGCAGCTGGTCTGTCGCACGTCCTCGACACTAGCCGTGGTAATACCTTCTTATAGATAAGAAGTATAAGTATTTGTGTGATTTGACCGCCAAACGATAAAGTCACAAGTTCGACGGAACTTTATTGAGCTTTTTATAACAAATCAGCCAGTCTGTGGATCTCCTCATTATCCTTTGAGTTGAGTAAAATGTAAAATCCGCCGTATGACTTCATCAATTGATCGCTTGATCACTTGTCACTTGATCACTTGTCAATTGTCACTTGTCATTTGATATAATAATAATGCGAAAGTGTGTTTGTTTGTTGAATCACGTCGCAACGGATCGACGTGATTTTTGGCATGGGTACAGCTGAGGACCTGGAGAGCGACATAGGATATTTTTTATCCCGGAAAATTTAGGAGTTCCCGCGGGAAAAAGAATTTAAACCACGCGGACGAACTCATTTCTGTACATAAAGTATATGGCCCATGAGGGGATCGAACCCGCGACCTTCGCGTTATTCGCACGACGCTCTAACCAACTGAGCTAATGGGCCGGTTGTGTGGATCTGTGAAAAAGTAAAACATGGGAATGCAAAGTGTGTTTGATTGTCCATCAATCACGCCGCAACAGAGCAACGGATCGACGGTTTTTTACATGGGCATACTTGAGGACCTACAGAGTGACATAGGTTATCTCGAAAAATTAAGGAGTTCCCGTAGGAATCAAAACGCTATAAGGTGTGTTTGAATTTTTCCTATTTTTTGGGCTTTAGCCCTCGCCTTCGCTCAGGTTATGGTGTTCTCAGTTCACGAGATCAAAATAAAGGCGCGCGGGGGTGAAATCGAGTACGCACATGTCGCAAAAAATGGAAGAAATAATTTGTAAAAAAATTAATATTGACTGTTCAATACAAATTAATCCGATAATGTGTCTGATTTTGATAAATTTTATCTTATTATATTTCTAGAGCAAATTCTTAGTTTCAATATAGAGAAAAATTGCTTTAAAAGCTAAACTACGAGTTATGTTTAAAAAAAATTCAATGCAGAGATTTTTTTAAATTGTATTTTGAGATTCGTCAACGGCTTCTTCAAGGTTTTGAAAACAGAAAATTATTTTTACAAGCATACATTAAGTCCATTATTAACGCTGATATTGGTGGTTTGTGGTTTCTGGTGGTTGGACGCGTCACGCGTGATTGTTTGGTTCAAATGCGTTTCTGGTAATTTGAGTCGAAACGCGTTTAGTGCCGTCGAATGGAGGGGCGTTTTATAAGTGTGATTCCGGCATTAAACAGACTTTGGCAATGTACCTGACCGACCGTACTTACAATGATAAGGTATTAAGCGGTCGATAATAGTCGTGGCGATGTTTTATTGATGCATATCGATTTCGTTGCGCGTTACGTATCCGTGGCGTCACAAGGGCTTAATGTAGTAGCGCTGTCACAATCAGCATGATTATGACAAGACGATTAACTTGACGACTGTCTGTAGGACCCAGTGTGTCCGTTCATTATAAATATATTGAATAGAAGCAGGCGTTACTTTGCGGAAGTCATGGTTATGATTTTTTTTTCTATTATTCAGTAGTGTACCAATTAACAGGGGTGCTCAATATAATTACAATCTAGTCAGACTATTTGACTAATAAGTAATTTTTCCTTAACCTAAGCTCATAATTATCTTATGTGATAAGAAATTGTCCAATGACGTATCTTAGTTCTAATAGACACTTTGTTCATGTGTTCTTTCATGGATATGAATGAACAAGAAGTTTAATTCGCTATAATCCACCACTGCAGACAAATCTATGAGGTACAGTGCGTGTCTTTCACCCAGTAATTCGGCACAACACCACACCACACAAATCCTCCAAATCACTCTCAACGTACGTTTCTCTCCGACACTAGAGCATCTTCAGTATGGCTAGCATGCGCACAACGAGTAAAATTATGTCTACCCGTTATCTCTATTTGTCTACCGAAGCTAACATGGTTACGTATCTCATTACGTCAAAAGTTTATTTTTATTTTTTTTATTTTACTACAAGTTAATCCTTGACTGCGATCTCACCTGATGGTAAGTGATGATGCAATCTAAGATGGTAGCTGGCTAACCTGTTAGGGGCATGGCAGTTATATTAAACCCATACCCCTATTAGGTTTCTACACGGCATCGTACCGCAACGCTAAATCGCTTGGCGGCACGTCTTTGCCGGTAGGGTGGTAACTAGCCACGGCCGAAGCCTCCCACCAGGCACAAGTAGAGATAAATGTAATATTTCTTATCCGTGGTATTTTTATCTACGAATCTTTACATGCCGACTATTTTTTTCTTGTAATAGACCGCATTTTGTGCGTGTAGGGTAAACGAAAACTTTGCCGGCAACGACATCATCTCTCTCTCGTCGCGAGATAATCTCGTTGTGCGCATGCTAAGCACACAGGAGATGTTGGCTCGACAATGCACGATTGTAAAGATAAGATACGTTCATTATGCCCGGAGGACGAAGTCGACTAAAACAGAATCGCGTGCAGTCGAATCGAGTCGCATTTGTACCGTATGCGTGAAAACTCGACTTGGCGTAGAGTTCCGTAGTCGTGCTAGGAATTTATAATTTCTGAATTTTGTCTGGTCTGGTGGGAATCTTCGGCCGTGGCTAGTTACCAGTCATCACCTTACCGACAAAGACGTGCCGCCAAACAATTAAGCGTTACGATTCCGTGTAGAACTAGAAACCAATTAGGTTTAAATATAACTGCCATGCCCCTAACAGGTTAGCTCGCTACCATCTTAGACGTAGTCTCACTCATCATCACTTAAACTTGTAGTGAATTAAAAAAAAGATAGAAACGAGATTCCTTGTTACATAAATATTCATTTCAAGTTCTATATGTACGATTTTAAAAAAAACATTTAAGTTGAATTTGGAATGTAGTATATTTATCTATATTTAAGACCTTTTGTCTTCTTAAAAAAATCTTACTCATTTTAGTTACGGACGTTTTTGCCGGCTAGGCTTTTCTTCCGCATCGTCCCTTATGGAACTTCGTTTGAAAAAAAATTAAGTATATCTACTTCTCGCGTTGATAAATTACGCCACTTAAATAACGTACTTATCTAGCTTACGAAAGGAAAGCGTCACAATAATTTTACATAAAAAATTAATGCATAATCGGTTTAACCGACGATTTTCTTATAAAATATGCAAGCCAGCTGCCGACAACGGACGTTTTCTTTATTACACCCTTGGTGTGTTATGAAAATTGTTTTTAAGCATTTATTGCTTTCATTATGAGTAGTTTTCTTTTATAAATTGTTAGCGACTTTAAACGGCTCAAAAGCCTTAACGACCCTTTCGAAACACTATCGGTAATAATGCGTATCAATTTTGTTGCAATTTTCACCTTTGTAGTCAGTTTTTTTATAAAAATAACTAAATGATGCCCGTGACTTCGTCCGCGTGGATTAAGTATTTTTATTCTCGCGGAAACTCCTTGATTTTCGGGAATAAAAAGTAGCATATGTTCTTCCCTGAGATGCAACCTATCTCTATACCACATTTCATCAAAATCGGTCGAAAAGATGGGTCACGAAAGCGTAGCAGACAGACCGGAGACACTTTCGCATTTATAATATTAAGTATGGATTAGTATACTGTATAGCAAAACATAAGATATTCCTTAGAATTTCTCCGCGTCACACTTATCTTACTAATACTTAATATTATAAATGCGAAATTTTGTATGGATGTATGGATGTTTGTTACTCAATCACGCCCCAACGGATGAAAGGATCTGGCTGAAAATTGGCACAGAGATAGATTATAGTCTGGAATAGCACACCCGCTAATTTTTATCCAGGAAAATTAAGAAGTTCCCGCGGGAACCAAAAAACCTCGATCCACGCAGACGAAGTGGCGAGCATTAGCTAGTTTTTCATATACTTAACTTGCCTTAAAAGTGCGAGTTTTATTGAAATTATATTTCTTATTAATTTTAGTTCCTTGGTTGTTGTTTACAAATATGACATCTGTCAGTTTAGTTGATGGTTAAAATGACAAATAGAAAGGTTTGATTATACAAAAGGTACTCTGACATAATTGAAAGGAGGGCTAAATCATCCAGCGGGTTTCGTTTCGTTTTTATACAACTGCCTGAAAAAAGGAGTATATGGTTTTCAGTGTGCATGTAGGTATGTATGTTAGTTTGTATATTCCACCATAACTTCTATACGCCGGAACCGATTTTGATGAATGAGGTATCGTTAGAATCCCTAGCTTATTCCGGGTGACATAGGCTAGTAAAATTTCAAAAAAAATTGATGGGTTGACCATGGTCCCGCATTAAAAACTAAAGTTGAAAAAAAATATTCGAAAATAAGATTAACAATATATAATCATCATCTGGAAAATGAGTACTTAGATTCCAAAAATATATAACACTAGCTGATGCCCGCGACTTCGTCCGCGTGGTGAATGTTTTTTTAATTCCCGCGGGAACTGCTTAATTTTCCGGGATAAAAAGTAGCCTATGTCACTCTCCAGGTCCTCAACTATACCCATGCCAAAAATCACGTCGATCCGTTGCCCCGTTGCGGCGTGATTGAAGGACAAACCAATAAACCAACAAACACACTTTCGCATTTATTATTAATTATGTGATTGTGATTCCTAATACTAAAACTAAGTATTTTTATTTTTATTTCATGATATCTTTTGAATGTCCGATTTCAATAATTCAAAAAGTAATCATCAGGTATTGAGACAGTCTTCAATATTAAATTATTTATTTGGATAAAAATTTATAAATGGTATGGATAACACGGTCTGATTTTGATCGGCATTTCTATCAATTTGTTAAATGTAAAAAAGTAGTTATAGTGACGTAACTACAATAGTTAGACACATGGTCTCGCGAAGTTTTTTTGTAGATATTGATATATTCTATAATATTGTCGAACATTTTTTTGTCCTATCATTAATACTCTTCGCAGCGTATGCGATGAAAGACATTTTATGGCTAATTTTTTTACACCTTCGGTTGGTTTTAATAGGAATTTCTAAAGATTTCTATAGTAATCTAGTACTAAATATAGCCTATGTTACTCAGTGATAATGTAGCTTTCTAATGAAAAAAGAATTATTAAAATCGGTCCAGTACTTTTTGAGTTTATTCGTTACATACAAAAATACAAAAATACAAATCTTTCCTCTTTATAATATTAGTGTAGACTAGAGTTCAATATCCAGTGATTTACAAAAAAAAATATCATTTAATTAAAATGTGAATAAGATTCTAATTTAACTAGGTTAATTGAGATTTTTTAAACTTTTTAGTTCGTTTTTTGGCAGGGCAGTTGTTAATTTTTTTTAATTATGACTTGTTCTACCCGCTGTATGACGTATTCGTCTTCAAACACGCACTTGCAATGCAGGTAATATAAAAAGGCCATTACGACTTTGTCGAGTTTATTATTCAAATAGTTTCAACAAGCAATAATTTACGAATTATGTTTTGTGAATTTTAAAGTAAATAAATAAATAGGTTGACGAGTATTACGTATCTATATGGCATGCAGGTAATTTTTTGTCAATTACCTACACTGACCGTGACTGATTTAACCTTGCTTTTAATGTCATTGCTTGTTTCAGATTGTTAGTAAATTAATTACTTTACTAATATTATTAAGAGGAAAGATCTGTTTGTAATCGATAAACTCAAAAACTACACAAACGATTTTTCACCATTCTTCATTTCAAAATTCTTTCACCTATAGAAAGCTACATTATCAGCGAGTAACATAGGCTATATTTTATTTTCATAAAAATTAGAGATCCGTACGAAAATTGCAATAATGTGAACAAAGTCGGAAAAAATCGTATCTTCTGTGAGCTTTACGTGGCGTGCGCTGCGTAAATTGTTCAAGTTACACGAAAACAAGGTATAGTGGAATTGTACCTCTCAAAAAGATCTAAAAAAAGTCCGCGATAGCATGTGCCTATACTTTAAGGTTGATTGCCTCGTTGGTCTAGTGATTAGCAATAGCATGTTCGACTGCGACCGTCGAGGTCCCGGGTTCCTTAACAAGTAACAAGCCTTAACAAGTATTGGGGTTTTCTGGCAAGAAATTTTTAATACTAGCCCGAAAGAAAGAAGAAGAGAAATAAATTTTTATACGAGGTGTTTCACCCCCAGGCCACAGAGAGCACGTAAAGCCGTCGGTCCTTCGCCTGATCTCTCTCCGGTCGTGTCAGACTTCCGTCCCATCGGGCTATGGAGTAAAGGAACAGAGAGTGCACCTGTGTTTGCGCACACACTTGTGCACTATAATATCTCCCGCGCAGATGGCTAATCTCTCTGGAGATTGGCCGCCGTGGCCGTAACTCGGTCGGGAGGACATTATTATTATTTTAAGGTTGACTCACAATAACCATTTATTTATATGATTTTCAAATTTGGTCCAAACCAATGTTTTACTTGCAAAGGTGTTATTACCGACATAGTATTAATCCTTAACAAAATAAATATATTACTCATCACAAGTATTTAACTAAGATAAAAATTGTCCTTTGCACCATTTAATTAAGATGATTATCTTATGAGATATCATAGAAGTAATGTTACGTGCAAGACATAATTTAAAAAATTAAAAAACACGACTGCCCTGTCAAAAAACGAACTAAAAAGTTAAAAATCTAAATTAATCTAGTTAAATTAGAATTTTATTCACATTTTTATTAAACGATATTTTTTTGTGAATCACTGGTTATTGAACTATAGTGTTATGTATATGTACATATTTTTGGAATCTACTCATCATTTTCTAGATGATTATTATTATAGTTAATCTTATTTTCGATTTTTTTTTCAAATTTAATCTTTAATGCGGGACCATGGTCACCCCATATTTTTTTTATAAAATTTTACTAGCCTATGTCACCCGGAATAAGCTAGGGATTCTAACGATACCTCATGTATCAAAATCGGTTCAGGCGTATACAAGTTATGGTGGAATATACAAACTCAAATACATACATACATACATGAACCCTGAAAACAATATCTTCATTTTTTCAGGCAGTCGTATAAAAAGGCGCGACTTCGGCCGGCGCTCAGATTAAATACCTATAATAACTGTAAAACCAGCCCACTGCCCACTTGTTAGGTAGGTTGGGTATAGACTATTAGGATTATTAGTGCTACCCGTGCGAAGCCGGGGCGGACTGCTAGTTAATCATATTTTTAAAATTATATTGTGTTATTATGTTAGGTGCATAAGTATGTTTACTAAAATAGGGTTCTTTTCAGATAAATCGATAAAAAAATCAGTTTTATTGAGTTCACAACATACCATAATATACAAAACATGACGTTACTAAAATACCTAAAATAATGAACTTTCAATAGTAATGCATACTGCAGGAATCCTTATTAAAATGATTGACTAACATAATACCTATTAATTATTACTGCATAATGCATATACATGTCATAAGTTGATAGTATTATTTTTAGGGTTCCGTACCTCTTAAAGAAAAAGGAACCCTCATAGGATCACGACGTTGTCTGTCTGTCTGTCTGTTGGTCGGTCTGTCAACCATCTATTTCTCGTGCACGCGTAGAGATATCACGTTGAAATTAATATCACATACCTACTAAAGTCTACGGTCCCTTGGAGCTTTAAAAAATCAAGCTTTTAAGTCAACGCAATCAAAAGATACGACCGTTTATTACGAATATTTTGATACTCGCCAATAAATCAAAACTTATAGAGTACTTCCCGTTGACCTAGAATCATGAAATTTGGAAAGAAGCAAGGTCTTAAATACTATACTTGTGTTATAGGAAAAATTCCGAAAATCGTTAATGAGGGTTCCGCACTAATAGGGTGTCGAATATTTCACAGCCGATTACGTGTTGTTATAACACCACTTCTTTTAATATAGGTGCCTTCAAATCAAAAGTGAATAGACATCTAACTATAGGGCTAACTTGTAGTGCATTAAAAAAATCTAGGCAAGTGCGCTCCACCTTAGGCTGCATCACCACTTACTAGCTTATTGCAGCCAAGCGCTAGCCTATATATATATATTTTAAATTAAGAACCTTTCTTGTTATTTACTAAAATAAGTAAATAAAAGTGTGGTGGTACGGAACCCTTTGTGCACGAGTCTGGCTCGCACTTGACCGTTTTTTAAAATCATAGATGCTATATGTTTAAGTATATTTTTATCGTAATTAAATTATTTATGCAACTCTTACTTATATTTTAATGTCGGACTAGATTTCTACTTTAGACCAACCACAAAACCAGCCCATTAGTTCAGCTGGTTCTCTAACCATCGTCGTGCTAATAACGCGAAGGTCGCGGGTTCGATCCCCTCATGGGCCACATTGTATTTTTAGCCACAAAAAATATACTAAAAATTACTTTTCGGATTGTTAATAATCATTTCTATATATTTGTTATAAAAGCTGATTCCAAAAACATACAACTTTTACAGATAGGAATGTTATAGCAAACGGAATGAAGATGAGTTTGGTGGCTTCATTGTAGGTAGGTACTAGTATTTTGTTTCGACCAAAATTTTCGAAATTGACCGAGTCAAAAGGTCATGTACTAACTTCACTCGATTACCTACGATTCGATTTTTTGTGAGTGATAGCGGAAGTTTTGGGGACCTCTCAGACTCGAAAGCCGCTTGTGCCAATAATTGGGTGGCCCCGGGTTCGATCCCCGTCAGGGGAAATGTTGGATATTTTTAAGTTCAAAATTCAGGTCAGGCCGAATTGACCGTTAGATTTCATTGCCTTCAAAGTAATTGTAAGATTCAATTATATATTTTATTCGAGATATTTAATCTTTGCTTGTCTCTGTCACCGTAAGATTGTAAAAACCGTTAGATTATAATCTAACTCGCGAAATTCTAAACTGTCATAAGATTGTAAACTGTTCAATGTTCTGAGTGTCAATTTTTGAAATATTCATTTTATTTACGTTTTCTTGTCTCTTTCTTGTAGGTTAGGTTAGGGTTCGACATAAATAATCAAGTAGGTAGTACCCGGCCGCATGCCGGGCACTTAAGTTTTATCGGGTTTAAATACCTATCAGATTACAATCTACCGGAAAATAATGCGTTAAATTCTAACCTGTATTATAATCTAACGGTTTTTACAATCTTGCGGTGACATCTCTATAAAATAGTCTTAGTGTTGTCTTTTTAGTGCCTTCGATTCCCGGCCTATTTTTAAGACTAAAATAATTTTTTAATATTTTAATTTTATTATAAATATTATATTAAGTATATGTGTAACTGTTTATGTATTAGTATGTAGGTATTTGTTTGTATGATTATATTAATACACAACCCGCGAGTTAATCTCCTAACTTCTCCTAATCCTAAGGTTGCTTGGCAGAGATCGCTACTAAGGGATAAGGCCGCCTTTTTGTATTCTACTTCGTTCTTTGTTTTCTATGTATTTTTTGTGTCCTTTACACGTGTGTTGTGGTGTACAAATAAAGAGTAATAATAATAATAATAATGTTTTCTTAGTCTAAAGCTATCAAAACTTCAATATTCTACGTACTTTTCCTGCAAGTTCCGTTCCTTTTCCCATCCTGTATTTAATGAAGATGTTTATAAAACAAACATAGGTAACTTACCGCAACGAGCATGTTGCTCTGGTCAAAGTAGTCAGCTACTGGTATCACGTTCTTGTAGAAGTTGTTGAGCTCCATACGTGCCAGACTGAGCACGACGTGCCCCAGCCGTGCTCCGTACTCGATCTGGCGCTCGAGGACCCGTTGACGCCAACTCACCAGCACAACGCCGCTTATTGTCTGGATCTACGGACAAATAAAAACATCAATCCCAACCGTACCTAGATGGCGCTGTATGTTATTAAGTCGCAGTGCAGTTTAATCTGTCGAAGATTTCTATGCTCCCCCGTGTCTCGTTAATATTAAGCGAGTGCTTATACTTAATTATTGGGTTTTTCTGTTTGGTCAGTATTGGGTCAGTACTAGCCCGGAGTCAGGAAGTTGGCGGTGTTTCACCGTCGTCAAAGACCGCCAACCGGCATTGGAGCAGCGTAGTGGGTCTAAGCTCTGATTCCTTCTCTCCTATGAGAGTGGAGGAGCAGTAGGACGTTAATGGGCTGTACCCAGTGGTGGTGATGGATACTTATATTTGTAATAAACTCTAAAATTAAAATTAATTAAAATTAAATGTAACCTGCAATTGCATATGCAACATTACAGTGCCCTGACGGGACCTCATGTAATGATTATCAAATAAAGAAATAATATAAGTACTCCATTGGATGTGTGGTGGGTGCCCAAAGTCGTAGTTCACACACCAGCTAGGTGAAGAATGGCTGCAAACACCCGCTAGACTAATGCCGCTCTTTACTAGTTTTTGCTATTGCGTAACATTAGTACACGAGTGAATTTTCCCGCAACCATAACAATATTATGATTCATTACAACCCCATACAATTTCCATGATTCATTACCCCACGAGCGCGGGCAGCGCCTCACATCGTCGCGTGTATATGTATTTAATCTATTTATCTACGTACCTATAGACAGATATTATCGGTAACGCCACTTTCATTGTCATGGCCGGCCCCTGGTCGATTATTTTATACCTACAACATCCTTTATGCCCTTTAGTTATAAATGTTTTAACTGTGTGGTGTTTTTACACCTTTAAAATTTATTAATCATTGTAGCTTATTCTATACAAAAACATAATCTCTATACATAATAATAGCATAATCCATTAAATGTATGCTCCTGAAAAAAGCTTATTAACTATACTGTTGAAGATTATGTAAATGATAAAAGGGCATGGATTTTGACTCTAACACCGGTTAGGAAAACGCAGTTCTGCAGAGAAGAGCCGGCAAGAAACTCAATCCCTATATCTACCGACTTTCACGGCCTAGCTGAACTGATCTTGACAAAAATGCATCCCAAAAACCCAGACCAGTGACATTTTTTGGACAAAAATAAAATAAATACTTAACAATGGTGCAATAAAAACTCTTGTTTCCACCATAGCATTATGGGCCCAATCTATATAGCCTGGTTGGCAATATCCATTACTTCTCAGTCCCCACAGAGCTATTAGTAGTTAATTCCATTTTGTAATCCTGTGCCATCGACATTATTTACTAGGTCCATGCCCTGTTCTAATTTTTGAAGTTATACTTCTTTTGGCGCGTTAGGGAAATTTTTTATCATAGTGAATTTTTACGATGCGTGACACCCAAATTCAACATAGAAGTCAATATAGAAGTCTTGCAGCAAATGGCCTACAAAAATAAATACATTTACTGCATGTGTGGTGAGAACTGATAACAATATTCAAGATATTTATTATTTGGTATCAAAAAGTATAACTTCTTGCGTGCGTACATAAGTACACACGCACTTTTTTTCTACAGCTCCGTTTTAAGCTAACAGCTAATTGTCCTGACTGCGACAGACGTGAATATGTACACCATATAATCATTAGAATGTATGTGTTCCGTAACGAGGCAGAGAGACATGGTATTTTCACCAAATTCCCCATACTGTGCGGCTGTAACAGTGCTCTGGCCCAGTCTCTATCAGAGGAAGCTAGGGCTCTGTTACAGCTGTACAAGAAAGCCGTACGCAAGGTTTAGGTAATTATAAAAAAATTGTATCTAAAAGTTTTGAAGCCCTGCAGAGTGGCGTACTAAAGGAAGTCTTTAATAACGACTCCTTCACTGAGTAACTACAGTTACTGTAGTGGATTAGGTGAGTAGATGTTTAGTGTAATTAGCTTAATTTTAATTATATTATATTATATTTATGTTCTCTCAACTGCCTCGTTGGTCTAGTGGTTAGCATGTTTGATTGCGGCCGACGAGGTCCCGGGTTCGAGTCCCGGGTCGGGCCATAATTAAGTATCGGGTTTTTCGGATTAGAAATTCCCAGTACTAGCCCGGAGTTAGGAAGTTGGCGGTGTTTCACCCCCGTGCTTCGGAGAGCACGTTAAGCCGTCGGCCCCGGTTATTAAAACTAACATGATAATAGTCGTTATAGCCCGCCAACCCGCATTGAGCAGCGTGGTGGGTCTAAGCTCTAATTCCCTCTCTCCTATGAGAGTGGAGGCCTGTGCCCAGCTGTGGGACGTTAGTGGGCTGTAGTGATGATACTTATGTTAATATTAGGTATAACAGTTGTTGTGGGTAAATAATAAGTGCACGGCATAATATAAGCTGTTGAGCGCCAACTCGTCAACAAACTGCGTGTGTAGTTTGGCGAGAAACATAATTTTTGTACGTGTTTGTGCAAGTAATAAAATAAATAAATTAAAAAAAATAGATTTCCTTGTTTATTTCTCAAACCTACTCTAATAGTATTTAACACTTCCTTTTAAATTTACCCTGATGCTAATGTGGCGCCCCCGATTTAATGCATTTCGACGGACTTTTTTTATATACAGATATGTTACTCCTCTACTCTACCCTCCATAGCTGTGGCCCAAAGAAATCCAGTAATGTCAAAATCAGTATTGTATACAGTAATATATGGAATTCTCCAAAAATCATGGGGTACCCAAGATTCACACGAGCGTCAAAATAATATAATCGATACCCCGAATAGGTATTATTCACATTCGGCTTTTTAGACATCCGGTCTTTATTGTTCTCGTAGGTCATCGAAAATTCGCTCAATAATTGAATTCCATTGTCATGATTATTTGGAGTTTTATGAGTAGCAAAGTTTTATAGAGACATTAATTATTAACATGAATGAATTTTAACAATAAAATCTAACAGGCACAACAATTTGTTTCAATTTTGGCCTCCGGGCCCGATAAGTTTGTGGGATTGTATCAGTAATAGACGGAAACATAGATAAAGTCGCACCGTTAGGGTTCTTTTTACCATTTTAGCACGGAACTCTAAAATGGTTGAACAGAGACTAACGATAACAATAGGATAGTTACTTTGGTAGAAATCCAAATTGCCTCACACGTCTATAACGAGGTTACTCTCTTTGTCTATGCCCTTGACACACTACGTGGATTTTTGTCAGTCTGTCCTTAAACAAATCGATTCAATGTCATCAGCATTAACTACTTACAAAATCTGTACTAATATTATAAATGCGATGCAGACAGACATACACACTTATCGCACTTCTCTAGTAATACATTATAATACGCTTTCACGGCTCATCTTTTCAAAAGATTTTGATTAGATTTTGTACAGAAGTAAGTTGTATTAAATCTCCGGGAAAGACTTGGCTTTCTATACCGGAAAATTAAGAAGTTCCCGCGGGAAAAAACTTCAACCCACGCGGACAAAGTCGCGGGCATCATTTAGTACCCAATTAATATACGTCTATGCTTTCAATCAACTAATGTTTTTAGGTAATTGTACCATATTGGGAATTAAGCGTTTTATCTATTACAACGGGGTAAGCGCTGCTTTTATGCCTCGATGACCTGCACATAGTCACCTATTGAAAGCTAAACTAGTTTTGCGTATGAAAAGATAGGGTCTCGGTTAGAACTCCTACATATATTGTTGTTAAGTTAATTTTCTAGAATTATGTACTATTCACAAACGATGATTTTCTTTGAATTCAGCCAGCTTTTTCTATGAATTTTTCTTCATATTAGGTACCATACACGAGGAATAATAATTAATCAAAATGAACCAACACAATACAGCTCATGTTTTACCCAAGTGCAACAGATAAAGAAAAAAATATATTTGAAAATGTGCTGTCATCCATATTATGAGTAAAATGTAGTAAGTATCTATATTATAAACGCGAAAGTTTGTAAGAATATCTTACTAACATTATAAACGCGAAAGTTTGTAAGTATGGAAGTATGGATGTTTGTTACTCTTTCACGCCAGAACGGCTGAACGGATCTGGATGAAATGTTATGATGGTAGGTCACAGTTTTTCAAAATTTCACACCAGAAGGGGTAAAATAGGGGTTGGAAATTTGTATGAAAGTCCTTCATTTCTCAAATTATAGCCATGAAACTTGGTATGTGAGCTACCGGTTAAAAACAAAGAAATATGTGTTTCACAGTTCTTGAAAATTCTACCCCCAAAGGGGTGAAATAGAGAGTTGGTCCTTCAATCACGCCGCAACAAAGCAACGGGTGTTTCGCACGGGTAGTTGAGGACCTGGAGAGTGGTACAAGATACTTTTTATCCCGGAAAAAAGTTATACAATGCGAACGAAGTCGCTACCGCTGGTACGACTATACGAGTACTTTGAGGCACGTGGATGTTACACCACCAACTTCAAGCAACGCGAAGTTGCGACCAACAACTACAAAGAATTTCTTGACAGATGAATCATTGGATGTACATGATAATGACCTATGATGACGACCTCCGTGGCGCAGTCTGTAGCGCTGTTGTCTTAACGTGCGGAGGTCCCGGGTTCGATCCCCAGCAGGGTAAATTTGGGAATATATAAATTCTGAATTTTCCCTGGTCTGACCTGGTGGGAGGCTTCGGCCGTGGCTAGTTACCACCCTACCGGCATAGACGTGCCGCCAAGCGATTACGCGTTCCGGTACGATGCCGTGTAGAAACCGAATAGGGGTATGGGTTTAATATAACTGCCATGCCCCTGAAAGGTTAGCCCGCTACCATCTTAGACTGCATCATCACTTACCATCAGGTGAGATCGTTAGTCAAGGGCTAACTTGTAGTGGATAAAAAAAACCTTTTTAGCCCTACCTAACTTTCGCGCTCGTGAATTGCAAGAACTAAGGTTAGACTTACTTTGTCAGAATATTCAGCGACGTCCCTCATGGAGCGAGGGTAGCCGGAGACAAGGTACGTCTTGGCCGTGGGCGCCATCTTCATCTCCAGCATCAGTACCTCGGTCACCGTCTTACTGGACAGCGTTCCGAAGTCTTGCATATCTGGTGAATGCAGACCTATTTTATACGTTTATAAACTTCTATGGTGCATCTATTATCTATCTATCTACTTAAAAACAAACATAATGTGTATTTTATTTAGTTTTGGCATAGTTTATTCTATATTAATTTAACCTATCATCGGAAGTCAGAACTAGAAGGTGTGAGTAAGTAATATTTTTTCTAAAGAAGGCCGCATGTGACACAACCGATTTATTCATGAATGAGTTCAGATTTAATTAAGAAAGTAGAGGAAAATGAAGTAGGTGAGTAAATAGTACATTATAATAATGTTACTTTAGTTCTAACTAAAATAAGTAAGTACACTCAAACACACTCATCACATCCATTTTTATGAAAAAATTGAGGTAATGATTTTGCGTTTCAAGGAAAAACAACAATCTTGCTTGACAAGAAAATTATAAAATCAATTTAAAGACATTTGAAAAGCTCCTCTTTTTTGGAGTTTTGGTGAAAAATACAACAGTAATGACTAAACCATTACGGTAAGACATTTCTAGAAAAAGCTGGGTAGGTATTTTAATATTAGAAGAGGGGAGGTAGACCGTAGAGGTAATTAGCCGTAGAGACATAAGGAGCGACGTCGGGCCCACGTGGGCTCTTCTCACGGTCACGTATCTACCTCTTACTGTAATTACAGAATTAGCTAAATTATTGACAAGTGTCTAGCCGTTATTACTTCCACCACGGTTGGGTTTTTAAGTTAATTTTCTTATTGATTTAGGATTTAAATGGAATAAGTATTCCATAAATTTTTGACGACATCCATGACCCTCTTTTGATGAGTAAGGTGACGATTAAACTTGTACGTTTTTACGCAAGTAACGTACGTAAGTAACTTACATACCTAATTAATAATTGCATACAATACGCAACTTACTTATCGAATCTTAAGAATCAGATTTGAACTAAGGCGGACTAAGGATGAGGCGGAAGGGGCTCGGTTATACTGGGCCTCCAATCCATGCCAAATCAACGAAATATTCAGTATTTTTTTAAAATGAGCAATGATTTATTTACATCACGTAGGACATATGTATTTAATTACTTAAAACGCACATAAGTCAGTGCGTGCTCGAGGATCGAGCCCCCAACAACCTGAAAAGGGGACTGAATATCTAAACCACTAGACTATTAGCGCTTTTCCGCTTGCGAAAGTACTTACTAGGTACCACACATGGACACAGATAAACAATTCTTATTATTACGTCGGTACGTCAAGGTGTGTTTACACTGGGCTTCAATAGTGCAACAAATCGATCGCAACTGCTACGACATCGCTATTGACTTGACTGTGATCGCTGCTGGTCACTTAAACACAAATAGTTTTAAGTTCAATTTAATGAGGTACAACAAGGGCGTATCCAAGCCTACAGACGTCGTCGTCGTCGTCGTGTCAACCAACAGACTTCCTCTGCAGGATGGAAGATCTCATGTATTCTTGCTTCCAGTAGCTCCCAGCTCCTCCACTCGTCCAACACTGCGCTTTCTGACCCGAGGCCGCCATTGAAGCACTTTTGGGACTGATTGGGGCAGCCATTGAAATTAATTGATGTTGTTGCGTCTCGGACAATTGAGGAGGATAAAAACTAACGGCCTGAACTTGATGTCGTATTTGCAAGACCCTATATTTTCAAATAAAAATTCGTATTATACCTATACTTAGCCACATCGTTTCGTTCTTAATCTAAAACTAATCAAATCGTGGTAAAACCAAAAGTGCACGTCCATGCAATAATCTAGTAGGTATGCATGCAAATGGAATGACTGAATTAAGGGTACTTATCGCAATGTATTTAATTTTCTAACTTATTATTATAACGCATCCATACTAATAGTATAAATGCGAAAGTGTGTCTGTCTGTCCGTTTCTCTGTCTGCTATGCTTTCACGGCTCATCTGTTCAATCGATTTTGATAAAATTTGGTACAGGGATAGGTGGTCCCAGAGAAGGGCATATAAGGACATATCCGTCCGTAATCCGGGCTCTTTATCCCCGAAAATTGAAGTCCCGGAACCAAAAAACTTCAATCCACGCGGACGAAGTCGCGGGCATCATCTAGTAAGTATATTATACGCAGTGTGTATGTAACTGTATCAGCTGCCAATTGTTCACGCCAATTATTTGGCAAAATGTGTCAGATATAACAACCCAATTTCCATCCTACTGTGTATTTGAAGTTTGAACTCACATTTGGCAAAATAAAAGCATTTGTATTTGTATTTATATTGAGTTGCCTGGCCCCTCGCCCGAGGCCCCTTCACGAGGCCTCGGGCGAGGGGCCCCTTCGTCCACGCCTAGTAACGCCACTGCCCACTGTCCTCAAACGTAGCACTGTCCGAGAATCTCATAAAAGCTTTACAGTAACAAGTTATAATTTAAAAAAAAAAACACGACTGCCCTGCCAAGAAACGAACTAAAAAGTTAAAAATCTAAATTAATCTAGTTAAATTAGAATATTATTCACATTTTTATTAAATTATATTTTCTTGTGAATCACTGGATATTGAACTATAGTGTTATATGTATATTTTTGGAATCTACTCATCACTTTCTAGATGATGATTGTACAGTTAATCTTATTTTCAAATATTTTTTTTCATGTTTAGTCTTTGGTCACCCACCACCACCACCACTACAGCCTATTAACGTCCCACTGCTGGGCACAGGCCTCCACTCTCATAGGAGAGAGGGAATTAGAGCTTAGACCCACCACGCTGCTCCAATGCGGGTTGGCGGGCTTTAACGACTATTATCATGTTAGTGATAATAACCGGGACCGACGGCTTAACGTGCTCTCCGAGGCACGGGGGTGAAACACCGCCAACTTCCAACTCCGGGCTAGTACGGAGAATTTCTAATCAGAAAAACCCAACACTTAATTATGGCCCGACCTGGGATTCGAACCCAGGACCTCGTCAGCCGCAGTCGAACATGATAACCACTAGACCAACGAGGCAGTCACTAGACCAACGAGGCAATCAATTTTTTTTTTTAAATTTTACTAGCCTATGTGACAAGCTAGGGATTTTAACGATACATCATGTATCAAAATCGGTTCAGGCGTATAGAAGTTATACATACATACATGCATACATGAACCCTGAAAACAATATACTCCTTTTTTCAGGCAGTCGTATAATAAGGTTTGTGCTCACCGTTCCCGATGGCGTACTGCTGCAGCAGATCCGTCATGTTGACGTGCGTCACTCCGCGCCGCTCCTGCGCCAGCGTGTCGCAGTGCGTCACCTTCCCGCTGCCCGGCCCGCCTGCGAACGCGCCTGCGCGGTCAACCCTAAGCACTGCTCTCTGCTATCACGTTTAGCGTCAAGCAACAAGCTCACTACCACTGCAGCCCATTAACGTCCGACTGCTGGGCACAGGCCTCCACTATCATTGGAGAGAGGGAATTAGGAGCTTACACCCACCACGCTGCTCCAATGCGGGTTGGCGGGCTTGCTCGAACAAGCTCAATAGGGATGATGACAACTCAATCAAACCACCAACTCTTTATCAAACTTAAAAACGCACTTCTAGTATGGAAGTTGTATGAAAATCACAATAGTGACGTCATTGAACTTGAACGCACTTTTTTTCTTTAATCTATATTTCAAAATGGTTGTCGAACTTAAAACTAACTGAGGATGTGAATTCTAGGTCTTTTGGAAGACCCTCTGTTTAAAAATCAGTTAGAAATAATTTATTTTTAATATAGGCATCATACCTATTCACTATAATCCGCTAAAACAGACAACTCTATGTTACCACATAGAGTTGTCTGTTTAAGCGCACGCCATGTCGCTTCTAAACTTTTTTATCCTCTACAAGTTAGCCCTTGACTGCGATCTCACCTGATGGGAAGTGATGATGCTGTCTAAGATGGTAGCGGACTAACCTGTTAGGGGCATGGCAGTTATATTAAACCCATACCCCTATTTGGTTTCTACACGGCGTCGTACCGGAACGCGTAATCGGTTGGCGGTACGTCTTTGCCGGTAGGGTGGTAACTAGCCATGACCGAAGCCTCCCACCAGGCCAGACCAGGGAAAAGTCAGAAATTATAAATTGGCAAATTGACCCTGCTGGGGATCGAACCCGGGACCTCCACACGTTAAGACAACAGCGCTACACACTGCGCTACTCAGCCGTCAGTCGCTTTATTTCTGGCCTGGCCAGTAATGTACTATTCATAATGTCATTTTTCTGTTCATAAAAAGAGCAACTGCTGGGTTTCTTGCCGGTTCTTCTCAGTAGAACAGTTTTCCAAACCGGTGGTACTTACGTATAAAATAGGTGGCACAAGTTGTCCTATGTGAAATCAATCAATTCATTTCATAGTAGAAGGTCTGTTTTTTATGCCTTCATATCAGCTGGACATTAATGGACATTTCTCTGTTGTTTTAAGATGCAACGTCGTGGGCCGTGGCGAAGCAAGGCGAACTCTCACAATAACAACTGGCTATAAGTTGTTCAGCTACGTTGAATGAGCATAGCCTATTGACTATTCGATAGCAATGCATTTTACTATATACATATAGTTGGTAATTAAATTACATATGTTGAGCCACCGTAAGATTGTGAAAACCGTTAGATTGTAATCTATATAGCGAGATTGTAAACTGTCGAAAGATTACAATTTAACGCATTATTTTCCGGTAGATTGTAATCTGTTAGGTATATTAGGTGTTACCTGATAGAACCTGATTATTTATGACGAACCCTAACCTAACCTACAAGATAACACAATCTGTCGATAGTTTATAATCTATCGAGAAAAAAAGCGTTAGATTGCAATCTGACGGTTTTTGCAATTTTACGGTGACACTAATACCTTGAAAGTTTCGAAACAAAATAATACATATACAACATTAGAAGAAACATGAGCAAGACAAAAGTCCTGACACCCACTCGCTGGCTGACTTAATCACGCCCCTTTTAAACCCTTGGATCAAGAAAGCTGACTTGTTTTGCACAGAGGTTCCCTTTATGAATTATGAAATTGCCTCTATGAATTTTGGAAAAATCTGGCCTTTTCCTTGTGTTGTGGTCCTTGTCTATAACAAGGAATAATGCAAGATTTTTGAACTCTTGTTTTGTTTTGGCGACTGTGCTAGCCCCCGTCTCACACTGATCTAGAATAGGCGAGTTACCCAAGACGAAGATGACGGGAACAGACGAACTTGACGTGGCTGGAGTTCTGCATGGGGAACGCGACGCCGGACGGAGTGGCTGGCCATGCGCTCTCTTGGCGACTATGCTAGGCCCCGTCTCACACTGTTATAGAGAAGGCGAGTTACCCAAGACGAAGATGACGGGAACAGAGGGCGGCTCGAACTTGACGTGGCTGGAGTTCTGCATGGGGAACGCGACGCCGGACGGAGTGGCTGGCCATGCGCTCTCTCGGCGACTGTGCTCGCCTCCCGTCTCAAATTCTTCATTGTTTTGTTCTGGGGAAAATGATTTTTCAGTCAAACCTCAGCTGATTGCAATGCTAATTTAGACAATACAGATAGTAAAATTATAGCAGAGTATTTAAATTTTGTAAGTCTTGCCTCAGATATTTTAAGAGCGAGAGCAATGGCCATCGGCGTGTCGAAGGTACCTTCGATAAAAATACATTTTTGTTAATTGCAGATATAATTTGGTACTGGTAATAATAATTAAAAATAAACCGACTTCAAGTCCTCATCAAAAATTTTGCTACAAACAAACCAAAACATTATCTGGGTTTATATTTTGTTTTTTGTTGATTTTCTCGAAAAGCGCTAAATCAATTTCTATAAAATTTATATGGGACCACCTCTGAAATATGATCTACCAAACAAGGATCAAGGAAAAAAGGATCATCAAAATTAATTCATAATTATTGGCGGAATGATCGCGTAACATACATACAAAAAAAAACAGTCGAATTGAGAATCTCCTCCTTTTCTGAAGTCGGTTAAAAATGCAAACGAATTCTAAATAAAAATTCTTTGCAAAAAACCGACTTCCAAAACCACTGTAAAGTAAAAAAGTAAAAAAATAATTTTGATTTCTACACTCTATGTAGAAGTCGGGCGAGCTTGATGCGGCAACTTTGCCTATCCTTGCTATAGCCGCCCGACTTCAACATAGTGTGTATGTCACCGTATGATTGTAAAAACCGTTAGATTATAATCTAACTCGCGAAATTCTAAACTATCGAAAGATTAGAATTTAACACATTATTTTCCGGTAGATTGTAATCTGAAAGGTATTTAAACCCGATAAAACCTAAGTGCCTAAGGCACTACTTGATTATTTATGTCGAACCCTAACCTAATCTACAAGAAAGAGACAAGAAAACGTAAATAAAATGAATATTTCAAAATTTGACACTCAGAACATTGAATAGTTTACAATCTTTCGACAGTTTAGAATTTCGCGAGTTAGATTATAAACTAACGGTTTTTACAATCTTACGGTGACATGTAGAAATGGAAGTCGGTTTTTTGGAAAGAATTTTTATTTTTAACTTTTTTGTGTCAGGGTTGAAGATTTGGAGTCAGAATTTTTTATGGGACCACCTCGAGCTTCCTCTAACGACTGAAAAAAAATGTTTCAAATCGGTTCAGCAACCACAGAGATATGCACCGACATAAATAAAAAAAATACGCGCCGAATTGAGAACCTCCTCATTTTTTGGAAGTCGGTTAAAAAAACTAATGAGCAACCATCTTGTTAACAGTTAGCTATGGCCGTTATGAGCAATAAAACACGGAAAAAGCGGACTTTACAGGTTGTCCACTTCGAAGGCGTTACACGTTTTACCCGGTTACCTGGTGTGCGCGCTTCTTAAAAAGTTAATAACGAAGACTTTTTATTTAATTATTGTTTAAATGGTACATGCAAAACAGGTATTAACTACAACATTTCAGGTAAGTATGAAGTGAAAGGGTTTTCACCATAGTAAAACGGCCAACATGTCACAAGAGGTGTGATCCATTACACGTTAGCACGAATCACGATTCATGGGGCAGGAAATTAAATTTGAGCGTGCGTTTCTTGCTATGGTTAATTAAGGTAAACAGACGTAGGCCTGGCTAGTAATAATATTAATATAAGCAAAGAAATCAATGACCTCTATGTGCCGCGCACTTTGGCTTCGACCAAACTATTCTAGTAATAGTTCTGGCGCCCAACAAGGGACTACGTTAAATACTAATATTTATCGAAAAATCTTTAATATCTCTGCACATTTATCCACGCTCAGCCTCTGGGTCTAGAGACTTGAAATTTGGCAGCTAGGCTTTCGTTATAACGTAAACCTTCACTAAGAATGGATTTCCAGAAATTCTACTAAAAGCCAGGTTGGGTCAGCTGTTATTGAATATAAGATATTATTTCATTTATATTAATAGGAACCATTTACTTGATTTAATTGGTTATAGGTACTTACCAAAGTAGCACCATTAAAATAAAATAAAATACAATTGGCGCCCACCTTGGGTCTACGTCTAAACATAGGTTTATTCCATGGCTCCAAAAAAAGATTCGATATAGACAATTATAAAGGTGAATGGTTTCTTTCATCGAAATCGCGTGCTATAGCATATCTAAATAAATTATAATGAACTTTTATAGAGAACTCTGAGGTGCCTGCTCGGGACACAACCCCCGCTCATTGATGAGAATCAATTTACTAACTGTAACCGAAGCTTATTTTTAAATTGGCACCTAACAACATTGTCTTACCAGTGTCTAAACAGATGCCCATATTCCATGAAGGTGAATAGTTTATACAAAATTTCCTCCAAACAAACTTGAATGTCCTTGTAAGCTTAACGCTATGTTGGCACTTATGATAAAAACATATCAAAAACGGTCCATCCGTGGACAGTGGTCGCACGTGTTAAATTGTTCATCGATTGAAGGCCGTGACCTTCGTTACGGCCATCAAAAACTAAACACAAAAGTCGTTACGTACGAAATAAAAGAACAAAAAAAGAATTAACTCATCCTCGTCTCTTTTAATTAACTGATCAACTTTGCTTTGGTTATTCGGAAGTTGTGTCTGCGGGAGAGCATTTCTGCCGGCGATCTGAATCGGGCGAGCATCGCGGGCTTCCGCTTCGGAGCAAGGTTGACGCGCGACTGATCAGTTTCTACTAGCCTCCTGATTGTGGGCGTCTCTTCATGAGCATTCCATCTCTCTCACACACACCCTTGATGGGACGTTTGAAGGGGACGGAGGATGCATTGAATAATTAACTCTACGCCTCCCTGAATGAATGCGTGTACAGGGAAAATGCAAGGTTCTTGCAAGAAAATAAATAAACCTTGATGGTTTAAACTTCCCCACCGCAAAAAGATGGCTATACGTATACGTATAATACGTATGACAGCTATTGTATGTCCGTATGCCGGCTACGGCTACGAAACGGGTGGATCAATTTGAACTTCGTTTGTTTTTGATATTTGAAAGCGTATTTTATCGAAATGGCTCTAAACCATGTTTAATGAAAATTTGTCAGCTGTTTGAGGATTAAGCCGGTGTAGTGATTTCATTCGTAGACTTGCTATTTATAATTCTAACTGTGAAATCGACTCCAAAGGTGGACTAAGGTAGGGACTCCTAACGAAACTGCAATAAGATTATGGTAATTCTGTGCAATTAGAAATGGTAATTCTGTGGTACTTAATAAGAAAGGAATTTCTGTCTTAATACCGTTACACATTAGCCCTAATTTATAAAACTTGCACCAATCATTTCTACCGTCTCAGTTGTCGTGATTGGCTGAATTTGTGGTGTTCCTGTTGCGTCAATGAATTGAATAAGTAAATGAAATAAATAAATGAGTCGCGTCAATAAGTAGCAATCGTTTATACGTGAACTAGCTGATACCCGCGACTTCGTCCTCGTGGAATAAGTTTTTTCTTTTCTTTGATCTTTTAGCAGGTAAATAAGTCAGCATGAGCAATGCAAATTAAACTGTAAAGGTATAGAAAAACGTCTGTTTTACGTAAGATTAAGAAGGGTGAACTGATTTTTCTATACACATCTCTGAAGCGACTATCTAAAGCAAGTTTATCCTTTTTTCACTTCCATGTATATTCGTTTTTCGGTGGCCCGATAAGAAAAATGCATACGAGTGTGTATGTACCCAAGGTAGATTAGGGTGTGTAATACATAGTGTAAAAGTTTACGGGCTATGGATTGTTTGCTTAAAAGTTAAGCCATAAAACGATTAGGGTCACATAGGCCTTCTGAATCTTTCAGCAACTTCCAACTGTTTGTGAAGTGGCTTACTCATGGTCAGTATTATTTATTCAGGCATAAGGGTCGACGCTGACTTACATAGAGTTAGTTGTAGCAGATAATAGGTAATAGTGCGTTGTAGTCGAGCATTATCCTGCATAAAAACAAAATGAAAGAATAGAAGCAGTGCGGGGTGTAACCGTAAGTGAGCGTACGGTACGAAGAAGGCTCGAAGAAGCTGGTTTGGGTTCATTTGTGCCCGCCAAGGCTCCAAGACTCGAGGTAAATCATCGTAGAAACAGGTTAACTTTTGCTCAGGGACATCGACTTTGGAACGCGGACCAATGGAGTAAGGTATTGTTTAGTGATGAGTGCAGAATTCTCTTAAATCAAATTGACGGCATGCAAAGAATATACAGACGCAAAGGAGAACGATACATTCAGACAAATTTTGAAACTACAGTTGCATACGGTGGTGGAATGGTTTGGGCGGGCATTTGTTTGGGAGTTCGCACAGACTTGGTAGTGATTGACAGAGGGAGTCTGACTGCAGACTGCTATATCAGAGAAGTTTTAGAAGAAAATGTCGTACCGTTTGTACCATATATCGGTGAAGATTTTGTTTTTATGCAGGATAATGCACGGCCGCATACCGCTCGGGTAACTCAAGCTTATCTTAATGATATGAATATCACTGTTATGGAGTGGCCGGCGAGATCACCGGATATGAACCCAATAGAGCACGCTTGGGACTTGCTGAAAAGAAAAGTTAAGTCCAGAATTCCAGCTCCTGCCAACGTGGGAGAACTGCGAATCGCCGTAGTTGAGGAATGGCGGAGACTATCCCAGGAGACCATCGATAACATCATTCTCAGTATGCCTAGACGGGTAGAAACTTTAATAAGAGCACGTGGAGGAAATACGCGATATTAATCACCATTTTTCTAATTTAATTAATTGTTATTTTAATATTAAATTTCACTTTTCCCGGTTACATGAAAAGTTCAAAAATGTACCATTTTTCACAAATAGCCTTTACTCGCAAAATCTGTTCTTAATGTGATCTCATTTTAAGTAAATCAAATGAAACTTTAAATAACAAAAGAAGTGTAGTAAGTAGATTTTAAAATAAAACCATATTCTTTTAATTATGGACCTTTTTTTTATGTTCCGCTAAATATACCGGCGAATTTAGTTAATTTATAAAAAAAAAATTGAACTTTCAAAAAATGCTCTTAAACGATACCCACAAGCATGTGTACCTATGTAAGTGTTTCGACACTTGAATACACTCAACGTCGGATATGATTTAAATCTTTGGTAAGCATACAGAAACTCCTAACCATGCGGCACTGTAGGTCAGCGATAACCATTACAATAATTGAAATGTTTAAAGAACTTTGGAATTAATTCTGAGAATCATATGACCTCATATCACTAGCACTTCTTAAGTATGAGTAATAGGTACATATGAAACTGTATAATTAAGGGCTTCGACCAGCTGTAGCTGTATTACCTTTTCTGTGTTACAACTAACCGATACTTAGTTATAAAGTAGGTGAGTACTTAATACTGGTGTTTAAAGTATAATTATTATAGATAATAATTAATAGCTTCAAATAAATAGGTTTTTCTCAAACATGCGTTTGCCTGTCGGCACAGATGATAAAAAAAAATTGGCGGCAAAGCTGAAAATTCGTCTTGATTTGTTATTTACATACCTAGTAAATATAAATTTCATAATAAGTAAAATGAGTTCCAACGGTTCAGAGAGTGAAATGGAGATTGATTGTACTCCACCAGATTCAAGATCAGAAGCCAAATTGGCAATGGAAAACCTGCTTCCAGCGAAGTCCAAAGAAAAATACCTACTTACAGGAAAATATATGAAAATTTTATGAGTTGGTTAAAAGTGAACATTTTCTCCAAAACAGTATTTTTGGCGTATTTTAATGAGATTGCTAAAACTAAAAAGCCATGTACATTATGGGCAATTTATTTTATGCTGAAATGTACAGTTCATGTTAAAAACGGCATTAACTTGAAAAGTTATGGGAACTTAACTACTTTTCTTAAACGACAATCGACCGGATTCAAAAGCAAGAAATCGAAAAATTTTACTGGCGAAAACAAAGCAATTTTTAATTAAAGCCCCAGATGATATATATTTAGCGATAAAGGTAAATTAAATTTAATATATAACATAAAAAGTATGTTTTATTTCCCTGCATTCTTTTGAGAAAAGCACTACATATGCCTCGGTATTAGTGAAGTCCTCGCCGACCTGCGGTTCAGTTGGGATTTCTCAGCGAGGCCAAAATTTACTAAAATACCCATAGGTAACTAATTACTTGATATGCGATTAGAGGATACGAGTCATATAATAACATTTCGTTGATGAATCACGTCCATACTTAGCTCTGTTGCGGCGTGAATGAAGGACAAACCAACAAACAAACACACTCTCGCATTATTCCTTTTCCCGTTTGTTTTTTCCACCTATAATGAAAAAGCTGAATTTAAGTGTGTGGGTAGTTAATTAAAAATCCACTGTAAATAAAAAGTATTTGATTTATTCTTTGCCTTACAACCGGTGCTTACTGAGATTCCAATATATTTTCTCCATAAAATTTGTCTTAACAAATAACTAAGTACATAGAGGCATATAGAATAATAATTAATATAAAAACAATTCGTAAGGCTCGGACTACACTTTTTAGATTTTTCCAATCCAGTAAAAAATCGTAGAGCTGACTATATTAGCTAGCGCAAAATATATTGTCCATACAAAATTGGTATTTTCTATGGAGATTCATACTCATTAGTTTAATAGGGCTGATGCCTATGTCAAAAAATAAATTATTTCTTCAGTAAGTTTTAAGTTTGATTACTATTTTAAACTATAGATCAAAGAAAAAAAGTGCGTTGAGATTTGATGACGTCACAACTACGTATTTCAAACAAACTACCATAATAAAAGCGCGTTTTCAAGTTTGATAAAGAGTTGCTGATTTGATTGAGTTGTCATTATCCCTATTACCTACAGCTAAATGGATCTCCGCATCGTGAGTCTTGAAAAGACAAAAGCTGAATCGAGCCGAATATAGGTGTCATTAGTAGTCCCTCCTCTACGCGGATCTCCCTCTCATATATCGGTCGCAGTTCTGAATACATATAGCATGCTATTTTTTAGGGTTCCGTACGTCAAAAGGATAAAACGGAATCCTTATAGGATCACTTTGTTGTCCGTCCGTCTGTGTGTCAAGAGCTTTTTCTCAGGAACGCATGGAGGTATCAAGGTGAAATTCATATCAAATACTCAGGTCTACTATCCCTTGGAGCTGTGAAAAAATCAAACTTCTAAGCCAACACAATCAAAAGATACAGCCGTTTATGCTGCAAATTTTCGACACTCGCAAGGGAATCAAAACCTACAGGGTACTTCCCGTGAACTCAGAATCTTGAAATTTGGTACGAAGCAATGCCTTATAGCACAGATAAAGGAAACATTGCGAAAAGCATAAATTTTTAGTTACATCATATAATAAAAATATTTTTAATAATTTTAAACTTACTACAGGTTTGTACGGAACCCTCTGTGCGCGAGTCCGACTCGCACTTGGCCGGTTTTTGTTTAATTTATAGACTAGCGCTTGGCTGCATTCAGACTTGCTAGAAGTAGTGATGCAGCCTAAGGTGGAGCATGCTTGCCTAGAAGATGTCTTATCTCTCTCTTGATATGAAGATATAAATTATTTAAACACATTGTGTCCCTGAGAAGTATTTAATTTTGTATTTAAAGCTAACAGCAGTTCGAATATTACCCGCAACCGAAATCAGGTCGTAGTGTAGTTCGAGCCTAAATTACTTTTAAGAACGAAACATACAACACGCTACCCGACAAGAATCCGTATAAGATTTAACATTTCACAAACGTTTAATACGAATTGAATTCGAGCGTTAAAACCGCTTTGTGAAAAAGTAAAACGGGCCTAAACAGCCTTGTTTTAAAGCTCTATATCGTCTATACATTTACAACTAGCGGTAGCATTCCAAGCAGAAACTTTGGGAAATTAAAAGCGGTACTGAATTTTTTACTTCAAATCAAGGCTTTGTGTTTCTACGCTCGTATTCTATGAAACATGAATCTCGTAAATTCGAAGACAACTCTATAAGACCAGAATCACACCAGTACAATCAGATCGCGTCCGGTCGCGTGTTTAGTATGCCTCCAACCAGACAATTGGGTTAAGTAAGTACATCGAGTCAATTCACTAGGTGTTAGTAACAAAAAATATAAAAACAATTCTCATAATAACAAATAAGTAGGACGTATTAAGTTTAGCTCAAAAAACCATATACACACAAACACACAATGCGGGACGGCGAAGTGTTTTCAACGAATTTGCTAGTAAAAGCATATTCGCAGATCTTCGTGTTGGTTCCTTTAGATAGGAAGTAGGTATATTCCGAACTAGGAAAATTACTATCACATTTCACTTCTCACAAACGTTAAAAGAATACGAGCTTCGAAGTTCAATAAAGCCATAGAAAAATGGACGATAAGATGCTTGATTTAAAGTCATGATTTTAATTCATAGCCATCGAAAATTATGCTGGGAATGTTGGCTGTAAAGATAAATTTAAACTTTAAAATAAATAGGTCAAGGCCCATTTTACTTTGAAGTAAGTTTTGCAATGCTGGAAATCTATCAACGTTGGCGAGATGTCAAATCTTATACTTACTCCTTTAAATAAATATAAACCCTTTGCTAAAGTTTATGTATATTAAAAAATCTGTTCCTGTGACACTGTAAGAAATATATTTGTAAGCCGGTTCTAATATGATAAACTCTGTAATTAAATTAACCTTAAGTATGTCACCGTAAGATTGTAAAAACCGTTAGATTATAATGTAACTCGCGAAATTGTAAACTGTCAACAGATTGTGAACTGTTCAATGTTCTGAGTGTCAATTTTTGAAATATTCATTGTATTTACGTTTTTATTGTAGGTTAGGTTAGGGCTCGACATAAATAAGCGGGCGGGCACTTAGGTTTTATCGGGTTTATATACCTATCAGATCACAATCTACCGGAAAATAATGCGTTAAATTGTAATCTTTCGACCGTTTGCAATTTCGCGAGTTAGATTTTAATCTAACGATTTTTAAAATCTTACGGTGACATGTACACATATTATGCAAATAAGTATCTGAATCTGAAGCGTTTCATTCGTTGTTCCTTATATAGCAAAAAAAATCTTGCATTCCATGCGCGTTGTGTGTGTACAGGCTTTATATTAGGCCATTGCAGTAGGCAAACGGTAGTCGGGACTTGCTGTACGAAATGAGACGCTTCGCACAAGCCGTAAGAGCTAAACGCAACGCATCTTACTAATATTATAAATGCAAAAGTTTGGATGGCTTTATGGATGTTTGTTACTCAGTCACGCCCCAACGGCTGAACGGATCTGGTTGAAATTTGGCACAGATAGATTATAGTCTGGAATAGCACATAGGCTACTTTTTATCCCGGAAAATTAAAGAGTTTCCGCGGGAACCAAAAACCTCAAACCACACAGATGTAGTCGCCGGCATTCGCTAGTTTTTTTAATATTTTCTAGAAACGTAACGTTTGGCTGTGAATGCATACACGAAATTGAGCTCTAAAGCTATGCATTTAAGGTTCATTTTACTTTAAAGCTGTGTTCATTTTACTATTTGATCGAACGCTGGATTACGTTCGATCGAATTTTCAAGGTAAAAACTTAAACTAAGAGTACTGAAAAATGCATTGGTTTAGTACGAGCGTCTCATTCGAAATTTACGAAAACAAACAACAACGAAGCCTTCAAAAGATAAATTTTAACAAGATATAATAGAATAAAAGGCAATTATTACGCAATATATAAATACTTAGCAAAATTACATACAACTCAGATTCATAAAATATATTTAAAAATATCAAAATGGAAGAACATCGTGTGTCTTATCGATCTAATAAATGCGTACAAATAATATACAAATCAATGTACTTAACCAGTTCACTAGTAAAGTTAGTACAAATACTTAGGTATTGTATAATATGTATAGTTATACCACTTTTATAACTTACGCCTGCGCAAAAATCTTATTTTCAAATATCTCAGCCAATCATAGCGCGCGTACGTGTGCTATTGGTTGTTGCCTACGCGCCATGTTCGGAGTCCGCGCACGGTAGATAGCACGAGTCTCTGTTGTTCTTGTGTTTAAAATCTTAACGTAAAGCGATAAGGTCTGTATTTCATTGGTGTTCACATTCGGTTGTATATGCGACTTATAAAAGTGGTAACGCTGTACATATTTATTTATGTAATTGAAATTATAGTTTATTCTATTAAAGCATAGATGATTAGTTCAACATATTATAATTATATAGGCCATTATTTAGTTACGTTTTAAAACTATGAGCGAAAAACGAAATTACTGCCGTGCAACTCAGTTCCAAGGAGTATTATCCTAATATCATCTGGATATGATAGTATATATGTTCAACACGACATTAGGTCATATCATCAATAATTGATAATGTGTAAGATTTACACTTTAAAACCGTGCGTAGAAATTCAATTTTGACTCAATCAAAATAGAAACGAATCATTATTTAGTATTTTTTTAAATAAAATGGTACAAATTGGGTATTTGACAACTATTCAAATAACTCATAATTTTAGTGATTATTAAATAGGGGATCTCCCAAAAGTCGCAATATTTTTGAAATAAAACGGTACATATTAACGGCATTACTCTCCGATAACCTTATATTCGGTCCATAAATATGTCTTTTAATAAATAATTTATTTGCATATAAGCAATATTATTATATTAGCGGCACGCTATGATGGCCGGTTTGACGTTTGTCCGCTCATGAAGTTCCGTATTAATTGATAACGACTTTGAAGGAAATAATTGTATTACTTTATTGACGATAGTGATGTGCAGAGATTCATAAATTTTATCGAATGTAGTTTTAGGTTTAGGACTCAAAATTTATTTATTAAATTGATTTCTTAAATGTATACAAGTGTAGAAAAATCAGTTTGCACCATTTAAGGGGTGAATGTACTTGTGAATATGAACAATTTTCACTATGTGGACAAACCTCTGAAATCGCAAAAAAATATCAATAAATTTTTAAAAATGGAATCTAATACGATCGTCAAACCATCAACGGGTTTGTCGAAGGTTCTCTCATGGCTTTTGCGTCAAAAACCACTGGAGACTATCATGAAGACATGAATGGAGAAAAGTTTACTGAATGGTTTACCTCAATGTTGCGTAGCCTCCCTGAACCATCTATTATAATTATGGACAACGCCCCATACCACTCGATGCAAATTGACAAGCCACCTGCCCAATCCCAAAAGAAAGCTGATATCGTCGCATAACATATAATTATTAATGTATGTGATGATAGCAGTGACGACAGTGAAAATAGTAGTATGGACGAATCTGATTAATTATGGCCTTTTGTGGCACCTTTTTTGGTATCTTTTGTATTCATATGTTTCTTGTGTGCATATAAAGTATGTATATTCATTTTCGTTCAAATATTCAGTTCGTTCAAATAAATTAAATAAACATATACATTTTTGTTTTATTAAACCTATTTAATCAGGTACAAAAACAAAACTTAATTGTTTTTTGTTCGAGAATAAATTGACATTCCACATCACTATTGTAATGTGTCAAACCGGCCATCATAGCGTGCCGCTAATATAATACACAACACAAACACTTGTTTGGTCTTCTCTTAAGATTACTCTGGGACCGATGCATTTATATATATTTATATTTATTTTGACATTTATGAAGATGCACCATTATAACCTATAGATGTCAAAACAAAGTCATGGGTTTATTTTGTATACCTATACATCTTAATAACACCTTATATAAATAAATAATATAAAGATAATTATTTTGTGTAACTTATAAAATAAATGGAATGTTTAGCTACCACATACAAATACTACATACACTAACTGTACAATCATACTAATATTATAAACGCGAAAGTGTGATTGTTTGTTGGTTTGTCCTTCAATCACGCCGCAACGGAGAAAAGGATCGACGTGATTTTTGGCATGGGTAAAACTGAGGACCTGTATGGCTAACATGCGCACTACGAGTAAAATTATGTCTACCCGTTATCTCTATCTGTCTACCGAAGCTAACATGGTTACTTGTCTCGTTACGTCAAAAGTAGAGATAAAAGTAATATTTCTTATATTATGTGGTATTTTTCTCTACGAACCTTTACACGCCGACTATTTTTTTCGACAACGTCAACATATCTCTCTCTCGTCACGAGATAATCTCATTGTGCGCATGCTAAGCACACTGGAGAGTGACATTATGACAAAGGTTTTTATCCCAGAAAATTTAGGAGTTTCCGCGAGAATCAAAAAAAATTTTACAACGCGGACGAAGTCGCGGGTATCAGCTACTATACTATATTTTGGTCAAATAGAGACTTCTACTCGGTCGATGCATTCGTATTTTCATTGGGACTTTTTTTAGTGCGTTTTATTGTATAACGCCATCTATCGGCAATTCTATGAGTGTGTTGACTGTAGAGTGAAAACATTACGCAAATGGCAATGGAGCGGCCCGTTGTATAGAGACCCTCGCATTAAATCCTCAGCCGATGAAACCTGGCTGGGTTTTAGTACTGGATGATCCAAAACTTACACAAAAATATCCAACAAAAAAAACATCCGGAATTATTTATACCTAAAACATTTATAAATTTATGTCTGAATATTTTTTTGATTTATTTTTAAAATAATAGTAGGTAGTATATTTTCTCTCAAATACTAAATAATCATGCAGAACATCGACATTTAAACCGATTTTATTATCAAATCTAAACTGCGTTTACGCGATAATGTACATTCCTGCTTTAACAATTGGGTATAGCATAAAAAACCTTACTTGCTTTCTGATTTTTTATTGGAAATTTATAATATACGTTTAACTCGTGATACTTTATCATACTATAAAGTTTCGTCGCCTGAGGAATTATTGTTGGGGTCAACTAGCTTTATTGCCTAGACTAGCAATTGACTTTTTAATCTAGCGAACTGCAATTTCCACAAACGAACTTTCATTTCGAATGAAGTCGCAATAACTGCTCCAACGATATACAAATTAGACCACTATTCGAGTTGGATAAGGTCGTTTTTTTAATGACTTGCGAATTATGAAAAGTCCTTGTCGCCTTTACAGTGCTGTCTGCGCTGGTCTTAATAACATTTGTATTGGAAAGTAAATGTTACATCTAAGGCAACTAAATCGAATACATTGAAAACAAAAACTAAATAAACTAAATAAATTCACTCACGGCAGAAGTGAAACTTCAAATAAGTACACACAAACACAAACTTAGTTATATTTGTCTCATTCTTTCGTAGGCGAGAAAATGAGAAAAATGAAAATGAATGAAAAAAATTAGATAGAACCGAAATATAACTTGTGTTCTATCTCATTCTCTTACAGGCTCTCGCATTCTCTTAAATCCTGTTATGAATATGTTTGTCTCTTTTTAGCGTCACTTTTCGTTTGATCGAATTTTCAAATCACAACGATTCTAAAGAAGTTTCACTTCAAAAACATATATGTAAGCACATATAGTACTTGATATTGAAATGTTCATAAATGAGTTGCAAACCTTTAAAAAACTCTATTGACGAATAGAAACTTCTATTCAACCAAGTAAATTAAACTATATTACCTAGTAAATAAGATCTCATTTCGGTCGTATCTTCTCATAGAAATACACTTGGGCAACACTGTTCGCTTCTCTTAGCAAAATTTTTCTTTTGACAAATTTAAAGTGTTCTAAAGCGAATTCGTACAGTTCGTTCTCCATTTTCCATACATTTGACTGTTGTATGGTCTCTATGGTTCGTTGTGAGGGGTCTATCTTCGAGCTGGTTTGTCTCAGATGGGATTTATTGCTGCTAAGGTAATGCTCGGTTGCTCCTTTGAAGAAGCGTGGTAGCACTTGTTCTAGGACAGAGATAAAGTCTAGCATTTCCTCGGTAACTCCCACCAGAAGGTAGTTGTTTACGAGGTTGTATTTAGCTTGTTGCAACGCCCAGGGGCTGCCGGGTTTCCTGGAATGGAAATATGAAAGCTATATTATACTAAGTTTTCTTTACTAAAGGAATTGTATGGGGGTATTCTGTATGGGGCCTGGCCTACCTACTGTTTTTTAGTATAAAAATAACGACCACTCTTTAAACCTGTATTAATCAATCGGTGACATAAATACAAGCAATATTTTATGAGACAAAATCTTCTAAAGCGTCAAGCTTCCGAGATAAAAGCTATCAAAGCTGTGCTAGTGACGCCATCATGGAGTTGACTAAACTCGCCGGCATATTTAGCGGAACATAAAAAAAGGTCCATAATTAAAAAAATATGGTTTTATTTTAAAATCTACCTACTACACTTCTTTTGTTATTTAAAGTTTCATTTGTTTTACTTAAAATGAGATCACATTAAGAACAGATTTTGCGAGTAAAGGCTATTTGTGAAAAATGGTACATTTTTGAACTTTCCATGTAACCGGGAAAAGTGAAATTTAATATTAAAATAACAATTAATTAAATTAGAAAAATGGTGATTAATGTCGCGTATTTCCTCCACGTGCTCTTATTAAAGTTTCTACCCGTCTAGGCATACTGAGAATGATGTTATCGATGGTCTCCTGGGATAGTCTCCGCCATTCCTCAACTAGGGCGATTCGCAGTTCTCCCACGTTGGCAGGAGCTGGAATTCTGGACTTAACTTTTCTTTTCAGCAAGTCCCAAACGTGCTCTATTGGGTTCATATCCGGTGATCTCGCCGGCCACTCCATAACAGTGATATTCATATCATTAAGATAAGCTTGAGTTACCCGAGCGGTATGCGGCCGAGCATTATCCTGCATAAAAACAAAATCTTCACCGATATATGGGGCAAACGGTACGATATTTTCTTCTAAAACTTCTCTGATATAGCGGTCTGCAGTCAGACTCCCTCTGTCAATCACTACCAAGTCTGTGCGAACTCCCAAACAAATGCCCGCCCAAACCATTATTGATCCACCACCGTATGCAACTGTAGTTTCAAAATTTGTCTGAATGTATCGTTCTCCTTTGCGTCTGTATATTCTTTGCCTGCCGTCAATTTGATTTAAGAGAATTCTACACTCATCACTAAACAATACCTTACTCCATTGGTCCGCGTTCCAAAGTCGATGTTCCTGAGCAAAAGTTAACCTGTTTCTACGATGATTTACCTCGAGCCTTGGAGCCTTGGCGGGCACAAATGAACCCAAACCAGCTTCTTCGAGCCTTCTTCGTACCGTACGCTCACTTACGGTTACACCCCGCACTGCTTCTAACTCATGTCGGGCTTGGACGGCCGTCAAACGGGGGTTCCTACGTACACGAAGCCGAATGAAACGATCATCCCTACTCGAAGTGGGTCTTTTTCTGCCTTGTCCTGCTCTTCTCACATAAGTACCGGTCTCCCTGAACCGTTGGATACTGCGATGGATCGTTGAAACTGGTCGACGAAGATCTCTGGATATCACTCTGTAGGTTTGACCATTTCTTCGCATTTCGAGTGCCCTGGCAATCTCCGTTGGGGCTAAGTCAGGCATAATTCAGTCATCAACTCCAGAAAGATAGGCGATTAAAAAAAGCTAACAAAAACAGTATTTCAATGAAATTTTAAATCAAACTCAGAAGGAAGAAATACTCGAAGTTCGCTATAAGGTGTATTTGAATAAAATTAAAACAATTGCATAAAATGTGATGTTCAGTTGTTTTCTTAATTTGAAAATATTTCTATTTAAATTTAATGACGTATTTAAACCAGCCAGCAACCTTATATGATACTGATATCAAACCTTTTTTTATGTTCCGCTAAATATGCCGGTAAGTTTATAAATTTGATAACTTTATGGGAAACTGACGCTTTAGAAGATTTTGTCTCAAATAAGTTTGCGCGTATTAATGCCAGCTATTGTTTAATGCAGGTTTTTTCGAGCAGCCGCTATTTTGAAAAAAAAAATAAAGATGGCGGAACTGTAGATAGCCCAAAATATTCAAACCCCGTTAATCGTTGCTGAATCATCATTCAAAAAAACACTGCGACAAAAAGTCAAAGCCTACAATTTTCAAAGCGCAGGAATATTGTATAATTGCCACCAAACAGCTGTTTTTTTTATCCACTACACGTTAGCCCTTGACTGCGAAGTTTGTTTTGAAGTCGCCATCTGCTATCTTCATTTTTTTTGAAATCAACATGCAAATATAATTAGCTTTTAAAAGCTAAATGATGTAGATTCAAAATGCGATCAACCGAAAATTTAATAAGCGAGACGTACTACTTATTAAGTTTTGCGTAAGAGAGAGCAATAATTAATTCTATTGGCATGTCGCCTTGACCGAATTTCGGCCACGGCGGCCTATCCCAACAAAGGTTAGTGCGTGCGAGATATTGTAGTGCACAAGTATGTGCAAAAATACAGGTGCCCTCTCTATTCACTTTTACAGTCCGATATGACCGAAATCGGAATATTCAACACGACTGGAAAGATCAGGCGCAGGATTTACATGCTCTCCTAGGCACGGGGGTGGATTCCTAACTCCGGGCTAGTACTAAGAATTTATACTGGAACTAGCTTTAGCCCGCGTCTTCGCTCACGTTAGGTTTGATTTTCATACAGATTTCAAACTCTTATTTTACCCCCTTAGGGGTTGAATTTTAAAAAATCCTTTCTTAGCATCGTCATAAAGGTTACCTGTACGCCAAATTTCAGTCTAATTTGTCCAGTAGTTAGAGCTGTGCATTGATAGATCAGCCAGTCATCTTTTTCTTTTATATATCTAGATACCGAGCTATGGCGAAGTAATAAAATGTTCAGAGTACAATATTAATAATAATGTACTCCCAATCGAATTTCGGCCACGGCATCCAATCTCCAGAGAGATAAGCCATCTGCGCGGCAGATATTATAGTGCACACGTGTGTATACGCATACACAGGTGCACTCTCTGTTCCTTTATTCACATAGCCCGATGGGACGGAAAATCCGACATGATCGGTAAGAGATCTAGGCGCAGGGCCGTCGGCTTTACGTGCTCTCCGAGGCACGGGGGTGAAACACCGCAAACTTCCTAATACCAGGAGAGACTTCAAATTCCATTCCTGAGAATTTCTAGTCAGAAAAATGCAATACTTATGGTTCGACCCGGGACTCGAACCCGCTACCTCCTCGGCCGCAATCGAACATGCTAACCACTAAAGCAACCAGCATATTACAGTCTCACCAGCACTCAGCAGCATGCCCGCAGAAGAATGGCACCTGAAGCCACATGTTGTCAGGATCGCAGTCCGGCTGAGACTGCTCTACGCACTCGTCAAATGTCTGCAGATTTAAAAAAAGGACGCTTTAATAACAGGAAAGACGCAATAACATAGGTGGTTAATAAAGCACGTAGCGCAAAATCATAGCACGCTTTTTTTCCATAGCACGGACAGCATGCTATCCGAGGAGCCTCTGTGTTGCTACGGTGCTATAACGCGCGATCACGTGCGGTGCTTCGTAGTTCGTACGTAGCACTAGTAGCGCCCGTAGCGGCGCCCGCCTACCCGTAGCGCGCTGGCCGACCGTTAGTCTCGCTTATCGCACTGCTGTGAGCGTACGTCCTGTGCTTTCATGCGTGCTATAGTATAGCATATTTAAAAGCATGCTAAAAAATTTCAAAGAATTTAACTTTTTAAGCCATATTCGGCTGGAGGCCATCGGTTTACATATTATATTTAATTAAATTTGAAGTATTCAGAAGTTATAGGCTCGACAGACGGACGGACGGACAAGTGCAAATTCACTCAAGTAAACTCAGACACCTACACTTCACTCAGTCAACTAAACTAACAAGGGTTTAAAAAAAGTTAAATATCTGTAGTGGGATTACTGATAAATAACAAGACAAAACTGTGACAAAAAAAATTTAGATACAATATACACTCTGAAATTCTAGTGGTTGTTTTCCCTAATCTAATCTCTTCTTTGATATTAATACTATTTACTTACTTCTCATTAAAAAATAGGAAATTAATTAATCAAAATATAATACACACCAAAAAAATATTGTTAAGATACAAATAGTTAACATTTTTATTCATACTCATATTCATTTATTTTGCATTCCTTATTTTGCATTTAAATTAATGATGACTCAAAAAAGTATAATATTTTAATGATTTCATTCGCAAGTTTAAAAAAACATACCATTTTGTCGCCGTGCTTTTTTCTCACTAAGTGTGGTCGAAAGTTATCCCCATGTCGTAGAAAATAATAGTACGACACAAGCCTGTCCAACGGTTTCCTTATTATGTTAATAAAAATAGGCTTGGAGGTTGTACCTAATCTGCAAAAAAAAATATTCCATTAATGTTAAAGGATTAGATTTTGTGAAAAAAGTGAGTTAGAGTAGTAAAGTGAGATTTAGGCACTATAATCAAATCGATCAAATAGATAGGCCGTGAAATGTAACTGACAGAAAGACACCCTTTTGCATTCACAATATTAATATGGATTAGTAAAGACTAATACGCAAGCAAGATCCCGTTACGCTGGTAAATTAAAGTAGTCTGGTAAAGTTAAATCAAAGTTTAGTACTCTTGTCATTTTCCTCATACAACATAAGTATTAGTAACATCCAGTATATGTTCAAATCAAATTAGTAAGTCACATGTACATTTATGGTATTGCATAACTATCTGCAATATGTATGCGCCTATTTGATTGTTAGGAGTGCTGTGTCTATATAAATATAAAAAAATCAATAGCTCAATGTATGTAAGTGCATCATCACTTCAGAATGGCTGCACGAGTTTAGCTAATTGTTTTTTGTATTGTGTTTTAATTGTCAGGACATGGTTTTGCATGAATGAAAATGTTTGAAAAATTGTACAGAAAAGTTAAAATTTGGTTAATAAAAAAATCTCCATATACAAAAGTAAATGAGATTAAACTGACAGATTGACATCATATGTTCAGTTTCATATATGTATTAAGTAATTTATCCTCAGAAAAAAACTAGTTCTGTGGGAACTGGTTTTTTTCCCTCGACTTGAAAATACATAAAATTCAATGCATCAGCTAGTTGAAAATAAAATCTATCACTAGTAATATCACTAGTTATTACTGCTTCTAGGAGACATTTAAAATATTATCTTGGAATAATTAACAGAATAAAATATAAGTACCTACTATAATATTTTCAACAGCCACCACCTGCAAGGAGAACACTCTATCTCATATTTTGGCAATATTTATACTGGAGTTTTGTGATCATTAAAATAAAATCTAAAATCTCCAAATACTGAGATACAACGTTTTTCCTTGGAGGTGACATTGGGGCTGATTCTGTAGTGCACAATCTCTAAACTATGGAGGGTAGAGGTAAGGAGGATCATCTCTTATGGGAGAAAAGTTGAAACAGTGTCCAGTGGTTGCTATAACAGTTCAAAAACCTTCCAAAGTGGCGCTGGTGTGGGCAAAGAGTATGGTATGAATGTAGTAATGGTAGATGAAGTGAAGTATGCGGAGTTAAAAAATTTAATATAATTATCGTTAGTAAAGTAGTTATTTATTAAAAATTTCAACAATTTATGTTGTACAAAATAATGATGAATGTTTTCTTTCCTTGTTTATTTCTCAATCCTACTCTAATAATATTTGGCGCTTCCTTTTCAATTTGACGGACACATTTCATACACACAGATGATCCTCCTTATATCTACCCTCCATACTCTAAACTAAACTAAGTAAAATGACAGCTTTAAATCTAGTTCTGTCCCTTTTGGCAGGGAGTATTATGAAAGGGTTAGCAATATTTTTAATGCTAATCTTTTAGTTTAGTTTAGAGATTGTGAACTACAAAATCAGTCCCAATATAGGACTATAATGCTTAGACAGCTGGTGTATTTTGGGAATAAAATTTCAAAGTGGACGAAGTCGTGGCCCTAATCTTGTACAAATATAAGGTTTAAATATACTAACACAGAACCATTTGATATTCATAACTTAAAATAAACACACAACGCTAAACCAGCCAGTGCAGTAAAAACTATACCACTTGAGTGTATTTATAGACTCACCTATCAAAGTTCAGAAATGCCATATGCCCATGATATAGAGCTGGCTTCACCTCCTGCCATCTGGTCACGTTTTGAGCAAACTTATATTGATTATTCAGGGACATAACATGCATGTTTGCAGTTATGTTGATATGCAGTACTTTGAAGTGGTTCTTCTTACATAAATCGTAAGCTACACCTACAAAACTTGTAGACCCAGTCTTGGGCACTCTATTGTATATTACTACTAAGTCTTCGTCATCTTTTTGTAGATCTTTTGTGAAAAATTGCCGGGAGTCGGAGCGGGACTGGGCTACTCTGAACTCTATAAAAAAAAGAAAACAATTTACTTGCTTTAAATATCCAACAAAACTGAAAAGTATTTGCCCAGAAAGTATGCAATTAAGTCCAACTATTACTTTTGGCCTGATAGTACCTATTTCAATTGAGATAAGATTCTTCAAGATTAAAAAAAAAATTAACTTTATCTGAGCCCTACTTTTAACAATATAAAACATACCTCTGGCAAACACAGGAAAGCTCAGTCTACATGCGATGACTGATGATGCACGACTAAATAGTTGATGGAAAAGTTAATATGCTAGTTACTTTTACACCAGGTAAATTGTTGTATCAATTTTGAAGAATATTGGTACAGAGATTTTGCTTATACTGCAGACAGACATAAGCTACACTTCATTGTCATGTAGTGAGTTTTAAGTTGATTGCCTCGTTTGTCTAGTGGTTGGCATGTTCGACTGCGGCCGACAACTCCAGTCCCAGATCGGGTCATACTTGAGTATTGGGTTTTTCTGACTAGAAATTCTCAGTACTAGCCCGGAGTTAGACGTACTGCGACGGAGAGCACGTTAAGCCGTCGGTTTTGGTTATTATCACTAACATGATAATAGTTGTTGTAGCCCGCGAACCCGCACTGGAGCAGCGTGGTGGATCTAAGATCTAATTCCCACTCTCCTATGAGAGTGGAGGTCTGTGCCCTGCAGTGGGACGTTAATGGGTTGTAGTGGAGTTTTAAATAAATGAAAATAAAACAATTACTTACATTTGGTAAATACATAGAAGATATTAAAGTATTAAAATAAACTAGGTGCGTTATCTGGTATTTTCTGAGCATCTTTCATTAAAAAAAATTGCAAGAATCTAACCATGACTAGAATAATCTGTGCACTATGAGCCTATGATGAAAAAATCTATTTTAGAGCGATTTCTCTTACGACATTATAGCGAAGTTTTCACGTCAAATACCAACCCAATTTGCGGTAACTGTCCTCCAAACGTGCTATTTCTGACTGGAAATGTAGAACAACGGTCACAATCACACAGAGGCTGGTTAAAACCCATAGCCTGTGCACGTTCAACATGATACACTATATACACGTTTTACAAACGAAACCGCAGCCCTATACTACACATATATGGGTACTGAGATAATATATTATACATGAGTACATTATAAATATAAACAATCCCACCACTTGGGACACCCACACTAGAAAATATTCTCGTAGAAAATCACAAAATCGGTCGCTATCAACTGTCTACAGCCATCAACAATAAATGACATTTGTCAATGTCAAATTCGACTCAGCGTGACTCTAGTAGTGATTTAAGTAGGGAGTCATTGAATCATTAGTGAAAAAAATTATCGAAAGATATTTTAAGTAAATAATCAGTTATTAGTAGTAATTTTTAGTTAAGCTTATTTTAACGCATTCCTGTATGTTAGAGGTAGGCCGTCTCTACTCCCTAAATAAAACTAATTTAAAATCTTTATAAAAAGAGATAAGCGCAAACTTATTAACAATCCTATTAATGTAAAGAATTTTGTTAAAAAAACATGGAAATGAAATGGTTCTAGCGGCTCCTGATCTAACTAGTTTAAGATGTTTTGTGAGATGGTGATAATAAAAAACCCGGCTGAGTATTTTGTGAGCTCTTCTTAGACCATAGCACGTTTGGAACCCTCGTAGCTTTAGTTTTATGATACCATAGTTAATTATCACCATCACCTTTTATACTTACTTTATATTTTGAACTACAAAAAGTTTACTTACTGTGTAACTATGTACCATATTTGAATAAACATACGTTTAACTTTGAAATAAATAAATAATCAATCATTTAATATTTTTACTGATAGGTAATAATCGATACATAAACTGTACAACTCTAAGTGTTTCGACGGTGACATTAAGACTTTTTAGTATTTTGACACATATTAATATTATAAATTACGTTTCGTTTTTACACTGAACAAAAGTTATTTATCCAACAAATTAAAACAGTAATTTTTTTATAACAGTGTACGAAGTATGGTAGGTATACTAGATTAAACTATTATTTAATTAAATACAAGTATTCATTCATAATAATTCAAGCTTCGATAGCATAAAAAAAGACCACATTGTGTCGCTCCTATGATTTTTTAATAGCAACCATCAATCTCGATAAATTAACATAATTGTTTTTCAGGCATCAAACAAAATATCTAGAATTCGTAACTCCATCGAGTGCCGAGTTGATTGGCTTTTTTGGAAAATCAAGGCTTTAATTTTAAAAAACCTTATGCGGACGAAATCACGGACTTCGCTGAGTAATCAATTAATTCATACTATTATTGTAAATGCGAAAGTGTTTATTATTGTACCTAAATGCTGCCCTTTCCTGACCCATCTGTTCAACCGATTTTGATGAATTTTTGCATTCCTGAGGCATGCTATAAAACTATTTTTTTATGCCGATAAATAAAAAAGTTACCGCGGGGATCATAACTTAATCTAGTAAAATACATATAATATAAATGTTTTGATCGCGTGCAATGTTCAAGGGTTGGTAGGCTTTAGCCTGTAGGTATAGTAGGGTTTGTATCTACCAAATTTGGGCTAAATCACAGACGAAATCAAGTCTTAAAGTCTTAGGTAGGCACCACCACCAAAACTACAGCCCATTAATGTCCCACTGCTGGGCACAGGCCTCCATCTCATGGGAGAGAGGGAATTAGAGCTTAGACCTACCACGCTGCTCCAATGCGGGTTTGCGGGCTATAACGACTATTATCATGATAGTGATAATAACCGGGACCGACGGCTTAACGTGCTCTCCGAGGCACGGGGGGGTGAAACACCGCCAACTTTCTGACTCCGGGCTAGTACTGAGAATTTCTTGTCATAAAAACACAATACTTAATTATGGCCCGACCCGAGAATCGAACCCGGGACCTCGTCGGCCGCAGTCAAACATGCTAACCACTGGACCAACGAAGCTAAAATTAAACGTTAAATTAAAATTAAATCTACCTAACTATGAATCGCCCACCGAAAGTTTCCTTCACGGTCTGCCCGTAAAATGTGAATGAAAACTAAAACGTTACAAATCCAAGGTAATTTTATTAGCTGAACATTTCTCGTTCTAACATTTAAAAAATATACGATACGTTAGTTTTCGCGTGTCCTCAGTCGAACGTAACGCGTAATCGTGTAATCGTGAAACGGGCGCAGCGTAAAATAGCTTGACATTAGTTTTCGCGCCATCTGGGTCAAACCGCCAACGCGCTCTATATAATATCGTTCGGAAATCGGTTCGGAAGTTCGGAAACGGACATTTTGACGTGATGTTTACGTGATGTCGTTGATTTGGTACTTTTTTTATTTCACAACGAATAATTAACTTCCATTGTTTATTTATTTTATTTCCGATGTTTTCGATAGATTTTGAATATTTTTAGCTCAGATTTAGAATATATCTACTTTAGTACTAATATTAGGTACTATCAGCTGAAGCTTGAACTAAGGAACATATATCCTGTAACTGTGACTGTGTCCTGTGATAGGTCAGATCAATGATCTTTTATATTATCTATTGGTGGGCCCGGCAGACGTTGTCTTGCCCTATTTTCCTCGCAATTTTTCCATATCTTCTCACCGTTTAAACCTTCCGGACTACGACAGACATTTCAAAACCAAAATCAGCTAGAACGGCCCAGCCGTTCTCGAGTTTTAGCGAGACAAACGAACAGCAATTGATTTTTATTATAGATTTGCCAATACAGTTGCTCGAAAAATGCACTTACTGAGGGCAGTGAACAGGGCTTGTAAGTTTTTACTGCCCTCGTGCTATTTTTATTGCAGTTTTTCACATTATTGTTCAAATTTGTGCCCTGTGCACGAGTGAAGCCATTCATTTATGAATTGAAGCGAAGTGATTCTCGCGATTTCGCGATCCCGTCCGCTTGGACTAAGTTTATTCAATTCTCGCTGGAACTCCTTAATTTTTCAGAATAAAAAGTAGCCTATGTCCTTCCCCGGGGATATAAACTATATCTATACCAAATTTCATCAAAATCGGTTGAATGGGTGGGCCGTGAAAGCGTAGCAGGCAGACAGACACACTTTCGCATTTATAATATTAGTATGGATGAATAAATCTATTATGTCGGAAATCTACCACTGGTCCGGAATACAAATCCTGCTGAAAAGAACCGCCAAGGAACTCAACAGTTGCTCTTTTCATAAAAAAGCCTAAATGTTAACCCATACTGTTAACTGCAAGTGCGCCAAGTTACTTTTAAATTCGTCCAGTAGATATAGTGTAATGCGCGAACAGACAAACAGACAGAAATACAAAAAAAAAACCTGTATCTATGGTAAAGCTTCCTCCAATTATGATTTTCAAAAAATATTCGATATGCAGAAATTGTCCAGTTACAGATTTTCATTAGAGGTTTTTATTTTTCTGTAAGCTCCCAACAGGTGGCGCTGCATAAAGTTAGATCGCGATGTCTCTTCTCATTTGGCGGAACGTATTAGGCGTTAGGAGTGTTCTAACAAGAGCTTAACCGAGGACGGTAAAGATATTCCATTCCTGAATTTCAAATTTTTGAAATTCACACATTTCTGTGTGAATAGGAATGATGCTTATACCCTAAGAAATATGAATAGAATAAATAATTTCTTACTGATTATTATACAGAGCGTCTTCCGAAAGACCTTTTCGGGTTCACAATCTTTTAAATAAAAAGTTTTCTTGCAAGCAGATTCTTAATGGTTTTGACTTTGTAAGGAGAAAACTAAAAGTAGTAACATTTACATTTTTATGGGTTATAAATGCGAAGTGTGTTTGTTTGTTGGTTTATTGGTTTGTTGGTTTGTCCTTCAATCACGCTTGAACGGAGCAACGGATCGACGTAATTTTCGGCATGGGTATATAGTTGAGGACCTGGAGAGTGACATAAGCTACTTTTTATCCCGGAAATTTAAGGGTTTCCCGTGGCAATCAAAAAACTTTAACCACGCGGACGAAGTCGCGGGCATCAGCTAGTTAATATTAATTGTATTTAATTATGATTAGATTTCAAACGTACTTTCCTTCAAAAAATCATAAACGTCGAGACTGTCGAGACTCGAAGTTAAGAGCTACATAGAACCATGAAGCCAATCAAAAATCCGTCTGGGGATTGAATCCTGGACTTCAGAATTGAATTCTACCACCTATAAACCGTTAAGCTACTCCCGCTTCAAATTATCGAGTATCAAACCGGAAAGCTTGCCAACTTAGTAGCTCTACTGAATACTAAGTAGCACGTGTGTATTGCCCCCTAAGTTAGAACATGAGAAATTACGCGAGGGTGACCAAAATAGAGTTATAAAGACTTAGTCGATGGAAACGCGCGACGGAAATATTATAACCAAAATCCAATAATAACAAGGTAGAGCCTACCTTGTTGAAGGTGGCTCGTAGTTGCTAGGTACTTGCTTAAAATAAACTTTAATTAGGCGTTCCCACTTCAAAACGCGCGTAGCAGTCGCGCTGCGAATAAATAAATAAGCGTGCTTCTTTTTATGCGAATTTTCTTTATGACAAGTTTGGTGTTAGCCCATGGCCCTACCAGGTTAGCCCGTTATCCCCTTTTGAGATCACAGTAAAGGACTTTAACTTGTAGTAGAGTAAAAAGAACTACTTATTTTCCTTAGTTGTAAATAAGTCATTCTTCCGCAGAATTTTATGGCTTTTTAGTATTTTACCCCGTGTTTTAGTCGTGCTACTGCCGCCACGCGTTTTAAATGTCCAAGTCTTGTTATTCAGGAATATGCATCCCTCAAATGTGGGGAAATTGATTGTGACTGTGTCACAGGGTATTAGTTGCCGTCATCCGTCAGACTTGGACAAATATATTATTTCTGAAAATTAATAATTACCTAACTTAAACTCAAATAATTATTTTTTATTCAAATAAACTTTTACAAGTGCTTTTGAATCGTCGAGTGAATCTACCACTGGTTCGAAATAATATTCCTACCGAGAAGAACCAGCAAGAAACTCGGTAACTCCCTGGCGCAGTGGTCAGCGCTGTGGTTTTGTAAGAGGGAGGTCCCGGGTTGGATGCTCGGCACGGTCAATTTGTGAATTTATAATTTCTGAATTTTCGGTGGTAGGTATTTTCGCGCGTAGCGAAAATAATATGCTATTGCGACGCGTCTTATGGTTAACAGACGCGACTAAATGATCCGCGCCAGCTATAAATTAAAATAAAGCAATTAGCAGTATTATGTACCCTATAGTTTAAAAAAGGATTTCTATTTTAAAACTCTTGTAAAACTCCATATAGTAGCGCATGTAACCTAAATTTCAATTCTACAGCATTTTATTTTTCATCCCTCGCACTGACATAAATACAAGGGATAATAAAACTGAAAGATCAACATCCATCGAGATGTCAGTCCGCGATAGAATGGCGTTACGACAACACGTTTATTATTACACCGTGATATATAAACTCGCGAACGTGAATCAAATTCTCAAATAGCTACAAATTAGATAAAATATAGAACTGTATACAAAATTTCTGGCATCATGTAATCCTAATTACCTTAATAATTAAAATAGAGGAAACATAAGTTTTAAAAAAGAAAATTTTGTGAAAATCTGTTTTCATCCTTACAAGGAATAGGTAATATTAATTTATTTTTGTTCGTCGGGAATATAAATAAAAAATAAAAATGGAAGTCGATCGTATCCTCTACATTTTCGGAAGCTTCTCACGCAAGAAACAAGAACGTAGAAAATCATTGGAACCTTCATCCATCAGTGCTGGGAACAGTCCACTGAAATTGGCGAAGAACTCCCGACCGACGAGCCAAAACAATATTTCTATAGCTCCAAGGACGTCTGCGTATGGGGAGAGGCAGAGAGCCAGAGTGAAGGATTGGGAGTGTGGAATCTGTAGGAAAGAGCTGGTGGAGCCAAGACTCTTGAGCTGCCTTCACAGCTTCTGCACGAGGTGTCTTCAAGGATTGCACCAGGATGGAGAGGCTGCTGCGTGGGAAGACGGTGAAGCAGGTAAAGTACCTAGGTATAATGATTTCTTAAGAGCTGGAAATGCAGTGGTAATATACAGGATGTCCCGTAAATAATGGACCAAACTTAAGTGGAAGATACATCACCTAATTATGTGTATCCATTTTGATCAGTTTAAAAAAAACCATAGGGTGACCAAGTTTTTCTGTTCTATTTAGTTTGTCCATTTTTTCTACTCTAAATCAGTTTTTTTAACGCTGTAGCTGTAATAAATAATATATTATGAAAACCATTTTAGTAAATAATGTTTTATTTGATTCGGAAAAAAGGTTCGAATCGAATAATAAATTTTCTTTGATTAATACAATCCAAATTAAAAACAATCTCCTGTAAAAAAATTGTATGACACCGAAGTGTACCATTATTTTAAAAACTTTTAGCTCTATAATTGACATCAATATTTAAAAAAAACAATATTCAAATGGTTTTAATTCAGATAAGCTGGGACCTTATTACGTAAAATTATTGTTGTTGCATCTATTGCAATCACCTGTGATTGGATAAAGGTATTGAATGAAAAACATTTGAATCTCAAACGTCAAATGAACGTGATAAATGATGTTGATAATTTTCTTTTTAAAAGAGCAAGAATCTAACTGGCTCATTCCGGCAGCAACGGCACTTAATTTATTCGACGATTCAATGGAACTTGTATAAGTTTTTTAGTAGGTATATACTTACTTTAATTTAATATTTACTAGATGATGCCCCGGACTTCGTCTGCGTGGATTGATGTTTTTTGATTCCCGCGGGAACTCTTCAATTTTCCGGGATAAGTAGCCCATGTCCTTCTCCGGGATGTAAACTATCTCTGTACCAAATTTCATGAAAATCGGTTGAGAAGTGTAAAGCGTAGCAGACAGAGATACTTTCGCATTTATAATATTAGTATGGATTCAATATGCCAATATATCAGTGGGGAGTGGAAGCCATAAATAAGAAATTAAAAGTAAGAAACTAAGTACGTATTATGAAATATGAATGCACCATTGTTTAATAGCAATAAAATATCAGTTAAACCGTTTAAAAACTTTAATAGAGTGGCCTGTTTATTCGGCATCTGGTAGAGCTATTAACCTCTCTAAGCAGCTGTTAATAGATCGAAAAGAGTGTGTGGTAATAAGTGGTCTCCACAGTAAGGCCAACATATTAAAACATCATTATCATCAGGTGGTCTCTAGTCTCTAGTAAGGCAAAGATATCATCATCACCAACATTGGCCCACTAATCTGAGCACAGTTACCCCATACCACACATCACGCTGGTCAAGTGCGATTTGGCAGACTTTGAAATAAAATCAAATCAAATATTTTTTATAGACTTTTATCAACTGCTTTTGAATAGTCGAATGAACTACTGATGCCGCAATGCCGTTCGCCTACCGAGAAGAACCAGCAAGAAACTCGGTGGTTGCTCTTTTGAAAAATTTTGTTTTTGGTTGGCACGAAAGTAATGCGACCCTAGTTTTTTTTAAAATATTCTACTTATTATCTTTATCGTAAAAGAAGCTCAGTCAATTATCTATTCTCCATGAGCGTCTAAGACCTTTTGCCAACGACCGGACAATGTTTGGATGCCTTTCGCCCAGAACTTTTTCGATTCGCGGCCACCCGGGCCGCGAATCGAAAAAGTTGTCTAGCTGCGATTCCTCATCAGGTATATCATGAAATTGTTTATCCATCAAATAGTTCTTCAAGGCTCTAAATAAATAGTAGTCTGATGGGGCGATGTCTGGGGATTATGGTGGGTGAGGTACCGTCTCCCAGCCCAGGTGTTCCAGCTGTTAGCGATTGGTAGATGCGACGTGAGCCGCAGTGGCATCACAAATACTCGCATAGATAACTATAGAGTTCGAATTTTCCGCTCGTCCATTTTTACGAAACACTAAGCTGTTAAATCGCGGTAGCGCTCATATATATAATCATAAAGCCAAAGCGTCTAGAATGTTCACCGTGGTTAATTGCCTCATCTGGTGACAGAAGGGCTGGCTCATTTTTTGCGCAAAGGATCAGCCTGGCTGTCCAGCGCGGAAATGCAGCCAGCATTCTTGCCACCATTCCACGCGGGCATGATTTATATAGTACCTGATTAGGTTAGGCTAGCTAGCATTAGGTTCTATTGTATTATTTTCAATAAAAAAAATTATACTCAGAATGTTCTACAATATACCAGAATAGGTATGTTGGAAAACAGTCAGTTTTAGAAAAAGGACATGTGGCGAGTTTTTCGGAGTGTCTCATTATTTTTGTGCCAACCTATTATAGGTAAGTACTTAGAACCTATGCTTAGAACTCTCAGACATACACGTTTCCTCACGATGTTTTTCTACATCGATAGTCATAATAATGCTCAAAACTCTGTGGTCACACGATAAATGATTTAGTAGCATTGTACCGTACATATTTATATTATAAATGCGAAAGTGTGTTTGTTTGTTGGTATATTGGTTTGTCCTTCAATCAAGCCGCAACGGAGCAACAGATCGACGTGATTTTGGGCATGAATATAGTTGAGGACCTGGAGAGTGACATAGGCTTTTTATCCCGGAAAATTATAGAGTTCCCGCGGGGATCAAAATAACTTAAACCACACGGGCATCAGCTAGTTGTTCATAAATGCATCATCGATAAAAAAAGTACTTGCTTCAAGTATACAAAAATGATCGATGCTTTTAAAAACATCTGCCAATAATCATCAGGATGTGTCAAGATGGACAACCGACGAGAAACAAGAGCATATTTTTGGCAACGCATTACACGTTGTTGTTACGTGAAATTATTTTAGCTCAGTTGAATCACTGTCTATTGACCTTCTGAAAACAGACCTAGACCTAAAAAGTTCACATGTAGTAAGTACTTATCTATTTAACAAAATCTATGAACATTTTTTCCCCAAGGCGGCTTCGAAGTTCGATTCAGCAGTATTTTAATAGTTGCGCATTTTGAGATCAAATTTATAGGATAAAGCCTTTCTACACGAGAACTTAGGATGTATTATTTTCAAATTGGAGCATTCAAAAATTAATCATCCTAAATTGCCCCTGCCGGTAATTAACGTCACAACCTCATAGCCATCATTGCGCAGGAGAGGTCGGCAGAACCGCCAGATTTTTGATGGTTTGAATACCTGACCAAACAAATAATGATTATTTATTAATCTTACTAAAACCAAATTAATAATTTAAAATTATTAAGTGCAGCAGATAAATAAATGCCTATAAATTTCAGGACCTAAATCCTAATACAGCCACAGAATAATTATAAATACCTATTACTACTAACGTATGACAAGTCCATTTTTTAAAATGGGCTGAATGGTCTATCAATAGACAAAAATGGGAAAGATGAAGGAGGCTTTTACCCGCAGGGGACCACGCGCCAAAACAAATCAAACTGTTTCATGAACTCAGAATAGCTAACTAAAAAGTTGAAATTGTGTGGGAAATAAAGCTATTATTAAGTATGTCAAGTGTGAAATTTAAATCTACGTAAACGAAATAGGTTACGAAGCCGCACAGTCGCAAGGCTATGTCATTTTGCGCTAATTGAATTATTTACGATCCACTATCGACAGCTGATTTCTGATATACCTGCAGTGCCTACCAACTACCTACTATAATTAACAAAATAACTAACTACTCGTATATAAGCTTATCCCCCAATCAATCTAGAATTCATCTCTACATAACTGAGTCAGCCTGCAATGAAAAAAAAGAAAATTACTGCAAAATTGGTCCTTGAAGCTGGATAAAAAATTAATAAGTATTGTCCCACAAACTTATCTGACCCGGTGACAGCGTCGCTACGTATACATGAAAAATAAATTAAAAACGAAAACTAAACAACATAAAAGTTTGTTCCAGTTTTGGCCCAACCAACCGGGCCAGATAAGCTGGTGGGACTATCTATGCTAGAAATAAATTCAAATTTAAATTTATTTTACAAAATATGGTGAGGCAGGGTCAGTGATCTATAAATCTAAAGCCAACGCTTTGAGGGTTACAAACGCGCCCTCGCCTGAGAAGAAGCACACAAGAAACTTAGCCAGCTCATTATACAGCAAATAATAATATAAAATATGATTTATTTACTTCATGGAGGACCACTTATGTCACTTTATGATTGGTCAAGACTACCATCGCTTTGGCAAAATTGTTTGCGGAAACAGTAATAATGCTGTACTGTAAGTAATCATAAAAATGTAGCTAGCTGATGCCCGCGACTTCGTAACACATAGGCCAAAAAAACAGACCCCGTGGACTGTTTTTTTGGCCTATGTGTTATTCCAGACTATAATCTACGCTAATTTCATCAAGATCCGTTCAGCCGTTCTGGCTTGATTGGGTAACAAACATCTATCCATCCATCCAAACGTTCGCATTTATAATTTTATATGTAGGTACCTATATAAAATTCTCGTGTCACAATGTTAGGTACCATACTCCTCCGAAACGGCTTGACCGATTTTTATGAAATTTTATATGCATATTCAGTAGGTCTGAGAATCGGCTACTATCTATTTTTCATACCCCTAAAACACCTCAATACACGCGGAGTCGCGGGCATCAGCTGGTATTAGTATAGATAACAATACGTAATATGTTACATATCGTGTGATTCGTGATCGTCGGTGTCGATCCATCGTTTGTTTGTGTACTGCGGCGCGCCGGGTGGCGAGCCTATATTTAGAATACATTAGCTTAGTTCCGGACATCAATGAGATGCTAAATAGTATATTTAGTACAGCATTAGAAAAGGACAAGGTAAACAAATCGGGCAAGTGCGAGTCAGACTCGCCCACCAAGGACTCAAATTATATTTATTTAATTTAGGTAGACCGTAGACCGTAGACCGAGTGTACAGTGACACTTAATTGACGTCTAATCCATACGAAAAAAAACAGCCATAAAACCTCAAACCACGCAAAAGAAGTCGCGGGCGTCATCTAGTTTAAAAAACTGTGCTAGATTGTGATTAATTTATGACTATGAATACAACTACAAAATCACAGACAGATTGACATGGATATTGAACAGACTTACCCTGAGTTGCTCGAAACAAATTTAAAAATTTGATTGATGGTTAAACTCGTTTAATGACAGACTTCGTACAATTCTTGCGATTAAATGAGTTAAATCTCTACTTTTATTTTTGGACTTGTTTCGTGCAACTCAGCGTAGGTACTTACCTACCTAATATTCGTATTGCTGTATCTGCCTACTACTGAAGCAATATAATGTTTATTTAGATGAGAACAATAATTATTTATTCAGGGAAACGTTCAAAGAAAATTTTGATTCATTCAACAGAGCAGCGCGATATTCTGTTTGGATAAGACTTCTTTGATAAATAAATAAGTGTATAAATTGTTTATTAAGTCTTCACATCTGGTCTGAAGCAGAGATAAGGTTACGTTTACACTTTGATTGCTAATCACTCGACGTCGCGTGATCGCGTTATTTTTCATGGTCCATCACGCGACGTCGAGTGGCGAGCTCAAACTTTTTTGTGTCGCCGTAGCGTAAACGCAGATAGTTTTATTAGAGGCGTCTAGGGAAAGGATTGACTTGATGGGAAGGGGGCATGGCTATATGTCACGCATTTCTTTTTGCGTAACGGGGATCTGGCAATGCTGCGCTTCCTAGTGCGAGGTCGCCATTCCAGTACTTAAGGACCCCAACCTTTGTCGGTTCTTCGAACTATGTGCCCCGCTCATTGCCACTTCAGTTTCGCAACGAGTCGAGCATTACTATATATTGGGGTCCCAAAGTGCTGAAATGGCGACCTCGCACTGGGAAGCACAGCGTCGGTAGACCCCTTACTTGGTGGACGGACGACATCAGTCGCAGAGAGCCGCTGTTTCCAGGCGGCGCAAGACCGCAACGTGTGGAAATCCCTGCAAGAAACTTAGCAGTGGACGACTGTCGTTTCATAATAATAATGATGATGAATTAAAAAATCATATGGCTCACCCGTAAAAGTCTTGTCATTTTTGCATGTCAATCAACGTGTTAAGCTGTAAGCACGCCATAGCATCTAATAAAAGCTAAGAAGCTAGGTAATAGGTACGAAGTATACTTTCTTAGTATGAATCATAACCTTCCCGAGGTCGGTCTGTATTTCAGTTTCAGTATTCGCCTCTAATATGTTTAATCTATATATAGGATGTAGTAATGAGTAAGAAGTAAGAACACACGACGTTTCCGCTAGCGGAAATAGTGCTCTGCGATATAAGTAGGGTTGTCTACTTATCTAAAATAGTGTTTTGTTGGTTGTTTGTTTGATACCTAAAAGCTGGTATTATGAAGGAAGAAAATAGAATTGACATTATTGTTACTGTTAAGCTAATATGGACAAAAAATTAAACCTAACTTTCGAATTCAACTCTGCATCAATAAAAATTATCTACTTTCACCGCGATAGTATTTACCTAGTTGTTTAAAAAATATCGTAATAATTTAAGAGCTGTTTAATCAGTTCATATTCGTACATGCTTTTTAACATGCAATCATTTCAAATTATCCGATTGACAAACTTTACGATTAATATTAGTAGGATTTTCTTACAGGACCTTTCTTGTCCCACCAACAAATTTGGCCCGGTGACCTAAATTGGAACTAATTTTTATGACTGTTTAGTTCTTTTTTTTATTTTTTTTAAATGGATAGCAGCGACGCTTTCACCAGGTCAGATAAGTTTGTGGCACTATGCCAGTTTCGGCAATTTCTTACAGACACAATCATATTATGATGCTCCGTGACCTTAACACACCATGCAAAGCGAAAAGAAATAAAAAATGTGTGATCACTTGTTTCAAAACGTCTCTTTATTCCAGGATCCTTGCAGCATGACCCAGGTGGTTTGGCCTCCGGAGGTGGATCGGCAGGGTCTGGTTACGAGAGCGATTTACGCAAGTCAGGCTCTGATACCAGTCTGGATAAGCTCAAATTGTATGGACTCATCACTAGAAAGGTATTCTTCAGATATTTACAATGAACATGTAAATAGCTTCAGCGTTCGAAAAGCATTCGTGAAACTTTACACGGAGTTCCCACGGGAACTCCTTAATTTTCCGCGATAAAAAGTAGCTTATGTCACTCTCCAGATCCTCAACAATGCCCATGCTGAAAATCACGTCGATCCGTTGCGGCGTGATTGAAGGACAAATCAACAAACAAACATACTTTCGCATTTATAATATTAAGTATGATTATTAGCCAAGCTAGGTTTTGGAGGTTACAAGCTCCCCTCCCAAACTGTATACCTTCTTATGAGCGGACCGAACGGATGGAACAATGTTCGGAACTAGTCAAAATATTCTGGATACCTACTCTACAGATTATCCAGGAGTGAATAAAGATATCATCAGTACTTATGTACTGTACTTATGTACAAAAAAGACTGAACTAGTACTGTTCACAAACAAAAGGAAAACAGATGTACCAAGAATGCCAACACTCTTCGGTACAAATCTAACACTATCAACAGAAGTCAAATACCTGGGGGTAACTTTAGATAACAAGCTTAACTGGAAGAAACATGTAGACATGAAAATACAAAAAACAACAATAATCCTAAATCAATGCAAACGCATGATTGGGAAAACGTGGGGTTTAAAACCAAAAATAATGCTTTGGCTGTACCTGACAGTGGTAAGAATAATTAACTTCTCTTCTTTAATTAATTAATTAAATAAGAAGGCTTATTAACATACGCGTCACTAGTATGGTGGCCCAGAACGCTTCAGACGACAACTCAACAGGAACTACAAAAATTCCAAAGACAAGCATGCCTAGCGATTACTAGCTGCATGAGCACCACCCCAACAGATGCTTTAGAGATAATATTGGGAATTCCCCCCCTACATCTTCACATAAGAGAAGAAGCTACCCTCGCAGCGCTAAGAATTAAAGCCTATGGGCTGTGGAAAGGCACAAACACATCACACACCCGGATACTGTCGGGTGAAAACAAGAAGTGTCCAATGCTAGGATGGCTTTGTGACAAAACACAGAAACAACACATAATCGAGAGAGATTATAAGATCAACATCATAGAGACCGACACACACAAGACTACTATGGATACGATAGACGCCTACACAGACGGGTCAAAATCCAACCAGGGAACCCGTGCAGGAGTGTACTGTCCCGAGTTGAACATGCATATCGCCCGCGCGCTCGGTAAGAACAACTCTGTTTTTCAAGCGGAGTGCGTCGGCATTACTGCGGCGGCCATGGCTATGGCTGACAGACAGGTAACAAACTTTCATATTAACATTTATAGTGATAGTCAGGCAGTCCTACGAGCATTGGTCAAAAACACGATCTCATCTAAGCTCGTATTGGATTGCCACAACGCACTGCAAACATTAACAAAATCGAACCTGGTCTCACTTGGCTGGGTTAAAGCTCACAGCGGCAACATAGGTAATGACGCAGCCGACGAACTAGCTCGACGAGCCTCAAACCTGAAGGTAATGGGACCCGAACCGATTGTTCCAATACCTTTCAGTGAGTACAAAACTTGGTTAAAGTAACAAACAGTAGGTACACATGCCGAATTATGGGCAAACATCACCAACTGTAGGCAAACAAAAGAGGCAATACCCAGCCCAAACCAACGCCTAACTAAGAAACTACTGCAATTAAACAGAGTTAAACTCAGGACGGTTATAGGCATGATAACAGGACACTGTCCACTTAACAAACACCTATATGTTCTAGGTATAACTGACAGCCCTCTGTGCAGAGCCTGCATGGAAAGCGAAGAAACACCAAGACACGTACTACTCGAGTGTAGTGCTGTATCCACTCAACGAGAAGCCTACATTGGCTCCCCAGCAACACTCCCGGAAGTCCTAGCCGACCTGGGCGGCCTGCTTGGATTCTGGAGTGAGCTCGGCTGGCTGGAGTGATCCAGCGGGGAGACGCACCAGAGGTCTCACGCACAACGGGCATTTATGCTTAAGTGCGGAAAAGCCCTGTGAGAGAAGAAGAAGAAGAAGAAGAAGTACTTATGTATAAGTAATGATGATGAGGATGATAGATACCATATTAATTATACTCTCCCAAGCAAACTAAGTTTTAGGCTATGACCTTCCTAGTAGGCATTTTCGCGCATGCTTGATCCATCCGGGAAGCTAGTTAGAAGAATATGTAAATTGATGTAGATATTCTGGCACCTAGTTCGTACACTTGTTTTTTCCATATTCTTATATGGTGCCGAGACGCGTAACGCGTACGAGACCCTTAAATCAGCCGACCGAAAACGGATTGATGCATTTGAAATGTGGTGCTGGAGGCGGATGCTCAACATTTCTTGGACAGAACACAAGACCAATGTCTCGATCTTAAACAAATTAAAAATAAAGATGCGGCTATCCAACATCTGTCTGCGGCGGATGCTCGACTACTTCGGTCACATTGCCAGGAAAAATTCAAACAGCATTGAAAAGCTCATTATCACTGGCAAGATCGAAGGAAAGAGACCCCGCGGACGAACTCCGAGACGTTGGTCTGACCAAATTAAAGAAGCGGTCGACACTCCGGTCTGCACTGCCTTTCGTACGGCCTCCAACAGGGAGAGATGGCGAAACACCGTTAAGGCTGTAATATCACGAGGGAGCCACGATCCTCAAAGTTGAGGAAACGACGCGAGAAGAAGAATTCTGGCAACTAAATAAATAAAAGGATACGGTGATAGACTGACTGATCTATTAACCCACAGCTCAAACTACCTACTGGACGAATCGGGCTGTTTGGCATACAGATGCTATTATGACGTAGATATCCGTTAAGAAAGGATTTTTGAAAATTCAACCCCCGAGGGCGTAAAATAGGGGTTTGAAATTTGTACGAAAATCTAAACTAACGTGAGCGTATAATGATGAAATAAAAAAATATAAATAAACACTAATAATGAAACCATTATATAAAGATTAATCCACTTTATTTATAACTAAACAACCCGGTACAATACAATCCACATCTTAGAATAATCACCCCCAGTCCCACACAAGATCCCCCGAACACAGACCAGCCCTCTAGGGCTGTCACTAAATGAGTCTTAAGTTTATGGTAGCTATGTCTTTACCACACTAACTAAATTACTTCTACTATAACAGGAGCCGCGGGCAAAATCTAGTTGCTAATAAAGTGTTTTGTTGTCAGATATCAGGGAAGAACTACCACTTCATCTTATGTCCTACATGTGGCTCGGAGACGCAGCTACCGCTGGGCGGCATTGCAGCGTTGCCGCTCAACTATGTGCTGCTGCGGCGAATGGCCAATCGAGACAGCGGCAATGCTGTGCTGTGTGACCTTTGCTGCACTGACAGTAAGGTACATATTCGACATGCAGCGTTGCCGCTATAATGTGCATTGCTCCAAGTTTCCCAGGAAAAGTCATATAACGTGGGAAACTTGGAATCTTTTGTCACAAAGTCGTTATTTTTTATATTGTATTGACTTAAAAATAAATAAAAATACATAAATCAATCTTTATTTGGAATTACCAAGGACACAAAACACAAAATTATTAGGACACAACTAAGGAACTAGACTGTGACACAAAATTAATTCGAAAAAGGGTTTCGCCTCAGCATAAAAGTATTAGGTATATCTGTCAACGTAAGATTGCAAAAACCGTTAGATTGAAATCTAACTAGCGAAATTGCAAACTGTCGACAGATTACAATTTAACGCAATATTTTTCAGTAAATTGTAATATGTTAGGTATATTAAACCGATAAAACCTAAGTACTTGTTTATGTCGAACCCTAACCTAACCTACAAGAAAGAGCAAAAAAACGTAAGTAGGTACAATGAAGATTTCAAAAATTGACACTCAGAACATTGAACGGTTCACAATCTGTCGACAGTTTACAGTTTCGCTAGTTAGATTACAATCTGACGGTTTTTGCAATCTTACGGTGACATATCCATTACGAAATACTTATTAGTAGTAATATTTCCAGAAGAAAAACCTTCGGCCCTTGGCCTTAATAGGACAAGGGCCATTTCGACTTACTCATTATGTTTGGACCTACAGCTGACTAGTGGTAGTGGATGAGTAGAAATGTAAGGGTGTTGTGATACTTATTTTTATTACTGTCTAGTGTTTTTAACCTTTTTATTTATAAACCAAAACGTGACTACCACAAATGGTAATAAAAGATCGTCATTTGAAGCACACGTGCAAAGAGCGATAGATGCCAGTCGTCTGCAAGTCATTGGTTTCCGAACGCACGGCTCAATGCATGATTTCAGAAAAATGTCATTTACAATGTTGCGCTACATTATCGGTTTACAATTCCTGTTATTTTTATTTTAAATAGGTACCACAGTTTATTTTAGACATGCAAGCACGTATTACTTTAAAGTTTTAAACTCTTTAAAGTCATTGGCATTTTCCATGTTGGTCTTATGACCGTATTTGGCTAGTTTCTATTCGAAAAAATAACCAATTACTTTAAAAATGTGAATTGCATTATAAATGAACTCTCATATAATCAGCATATAATTGTAACATAAAAGTGCCACAAATATCTAAATTGTAACATAAAAGATTATTAAAAGAATCACGATTTTCATATCTAAAACTCACCACCTTCAGGGGGGAAAACAAGCGTCTTAGGATAGGTACATCATTATGATTTTCCAAGATACCAATTTTAAACGAGCTTAACTTTTTCACACATTATAACTTACACTAAGAGGAGTAATATAACTGCATATTCACACGTACGAATCCCTTTATTCATTTATAAAAAAATAACAAGAGTTTGTCACGGATAAAAACTAATTACCTTCGGCTGAGATTGTTATTCCAAAATATCCTTGCAGTGTACTTATTGCACTTCTTTCCCCTCTGCCCCATGCTAAGTGCTAACTTCAATCTATCTAGGCACGTCCCAGACAGTGGCCGTGCGCTTGTTGAAACAAATTTATTTTCGTGTTTAAATGTCCGAGGATGGTGTTTTCACGATTAATCACTCTTTACCGTCGTAATCATTTTAGGGTAAGTAACTAGTTTATCTTAATAATTTTATCTTCTTTATTGAACTATAAACGATGTGAGTATGTATTTTATTATTTATATTTATTGCTTTTTAAAATACGCTGATAAATTGGTAAAAATGCCAAAATCTCACTTCCCTCACTGTCATTACCTTCATTTACCTTCAGTTTTAAAATTGAAGGTAATGATGCTGAACTGAAGGAAATGATGAATTTTTCAGTAAATATTGCTGTACTATTTTTGACGGCCAAATCGTATAATACAAACTGTACCAACTAACCTAATTACTATTTAAAATCGTTGTGCTTCGTATTTGAATATGAATATAACACCATATTGATTTTAGGTACTATAAAAGACAAAAATACGAAGAATTAAAGAAGGATCCGGAAAAATATGCGAGAAAGAAAGAAAAAGAAAGACTAAGATATTTAAAACGCAAATAAGAAAAGAAAATTGAATCTATTAAAGACATGACTCCAAGACAATAAAGACTAGAAAGGAAAAATAGGCATGAAAATTTAAAAAAGCAGCAAAAATAAGAAAGAGTGACCTTTAGTGGACCATCGACAATGAAAGAAAAAGAACAAGAGCGAAACATTTTATGTACCGATTGACAAGAATATAGAAGAAAAAGTTGAGAAGAATACGTAACACATAAACAAAAAGGATGTTTAAAAAAATGAACTTGAAAAAGCGCTAATGGAAACTAATCAAATACAGAGAAGGCTGTATAAATTACTGGAAAAAAAAGTCTCAAAAAGAGAACCAAGCAACAAAAAGTAAGGTGGACGCTTTATAGGTCTATTACACTGCACCTTTCACAGGGACCCTTACACTTGAATCAGTGTAGTGTAATTGGTCCTTATTGCTGTGTAATAAGCGATGCTCTATCTAGCGTCCACCCTTACCACAGGGCCCTGTAAAGAGTGCAGGGTAATAGGATAGGCCTAATAGACAATAATATAAATGAGGGTAAAAAAGAAAAGTTAAAAAGAGATTAATATATGAAAAAAATCTTACAAAACAATTAAAAGAGGGTTTTAAAGCATTAAATAAGAAAGATGAGAGTCCCTTTAGCAATATTATTGGTTGTTGTATTAAAATTTTCGAAGCATTGCGAATTTGCGACAGTATTTTCGGTTATTGCTTATATATGTATCAAATTATGTATGTATTTGATTAATAAAAATGGGTTTATTGTTGGAGGTGAAGTTTCATTTCATTAACATGACATTAATATCAACGCTTTCCTCACCAAAATCATTACTAGCACAGCAGATCTCATTACCTTCAGTGACATAAAGTTTCAAATGCATTTATCTTGGAAATCCTTTGGTGCAATTCATTATAACTTGGTGACTATGTCTAATTTAACCTATATTTTGGTTTGGATCAGCAATTTCAACATTTTAAAAATTCTCTCATTTTCGTCCGATTTGCACGAAATCTGAAAATTAGCCATTTACCAATATATTATATACTTCTATACTAATATTATAAATGCGAAAATTTGGATGGATGTATGGATGCATGGATGTATGGATGTCTGGATGTATGGATTTCTGGATGTATGGATGTATAGATGTTTGTTACTCAATCACGCCCCAAAAGCTGAACGGATCTGGCTGAAATTTGGCACAGAGATAGATTATAGTCTGGAATAGCACATAGGCTACTTTTGATTCTGGAAAATTAAGGAGTTCCAGCGGGAACCACAAAACCTCAACCCACGCGTACGAAGTCGCGGGCATCAGCTAGTAAGTAATAATTATGGAACACGTAAGCCCATATGACAGTTATTGTGCATGAGGACTGTCACTAAATAGTTGGTTTTAGATGTTCCATATTGAAATGAAATCGTGCATCGTTTTTCCAACACATTATAAGTATACCTATTCATATTTCTTCGACGTCACTTTATTTTTATGTTGATTCTACTGTCATACTACCAAGTACCATATCGCAGGGTGCAAGCTTTAAGCGAGCTCTTGGCATAGCTGACACCCGTTGTTGTTTCTATGCACATACAGCCACATTCTACGCAGGCATACATTGTACTTTTGGTAACTACCTATCACTAGGAAGGCTGACTCAATATTTGGTTGGGTGGTTAAAATAGTGACGGTCTGCCCGCATGCGGCTAAGGATCTGACTATTTATTGCCGCTCAAAGTAGTGTTATGATTACCAAAATATGTTTTGATAAATTAATAATGTTTGTTACTGTGACGTCACAGCTGAAAACCAGCGCCTTGCTTTGTATGCAATTTATTGGCATAAAACGCAAGGCTTAACGCTGAGCTGTACACGTACAGATAGAGACAGATGGCAGATGATGATACCCCAATACCAATACCCCCCCTTTTACCTAACTCCTCGCCTGCAGGCAGCCAGTCGGTGCGGCGCGTGCCTCGTGAGCGTGTGTGCTGCGTGCGGCGAGGCGCACACGCGTCAGCGAGGCCACGCCACACACCTGCTGCAGCCGCTCGAGCCGGTGCTGCGCTTCTGTGTGCAGCATCCCAAGCTCGAGCTCACTGTGTACTGCGCCACTTGCCAACAGGTGAGTGTTGCTCCTTATGCCACTCGTCATCAGTATAGCAATACGCGCGGCAGCGAGGCCACGCCACACACCTGCTGCAGCCGCTCGAGCCGGTGCTGCGCTTCTGTGTGCAGCATCCCAAGCTCGAGCTCACTCTGTACTGCGCCACTTGCTAACAGGTGAGTGTTGCTCCTTATGCCACTCGTCATCAGTACAGCAACACACGCGGCAGTGAGTCCACGCCACACACCTGCTGCAGCCGCTCGAGCCGGTGCTGCGCTTCTGTGTGCAGCATCCCAAGCTCGAGCTCACTGTGTACTGCGCCACTTGCTAACAGGTGAGTGTTGCTCCTTATGTCACTCGTCATCAGTACAGCAACACACGCGGCAGCGAGTCCACGCCACACACCTGCTGCAGCCGCTCGAGCCGGTGCTGCGCTTCTGTGTGCAGCATCCCAAGCTCGAGCTCACTGTGTACTGCGCCACTTGCTAACAGGTGAGTGTTGCTCCTTATGCCACTCGTCATCAGTACAGCAACACACGCGGCAGTGAGTCCACGCCACACACCTGCTGCAGCCGCTCGAGCCGATGCTGCGCTTCTGTGTGCAGCATCCCAAGCTCGAGCTCACTGTGTACTGCGCCACTTGCTAACAGGTGAGTGTTGCTCCTTATGTCACTCGTCATCAGTACAGCAACACACGCGGCAGCGAGTCCACGCCACACACCTGCTGCAGCCGCTCGAGCCGGTGCTGCGCTTCTGTGTGCAGCATCCCAAGCTCGAGCTCACTGTGTACTGCGCCACTTGCTAACAGGTGAGTGTTGCTCCTTATGCCACTCGTCATCAGTACAGCAACACACGCGGCAGCGAGTCCACGCCACACACCTGCTGCAGCCGCTCGAGCCGGTGCTGCGCTTCTGTGTGCAGCATCCCAAGCTCGAGCTCACTCTGTACTGCGCCACTTGCTAACAGGTGAGTGTTGCTCCTTATGCCACTCGTCATCAGTACAGCAACACACGCGGCAGTGAGTCCACGCCACACACCTGCTGCAGCCGCTCGAGCCGGTGCTGCGCTTCTGTGTGCAGCATCCCAAGCTCGAGCTCACTGTGTACTGCGCCACTTGCCAACAGGTGAGTGTTGCTCCTTATGCCACTCGTCATCAGTATAGCAATACGCGCGGCAGCGAGTCCACGCCACACACCTGCTGCAGCCGCTCGAGCCGGTGCTGCGCTTCTGTGTGCAGCATCCCAAGCTCGAGCTCACTGTGTACTGCGCCACTTGCTAACAGGTGAGTGTTGCTCCTTATGCCACTCGTCATCAGTACAGCAACACACGCGGCAGCGAGTCCGCGCCACACACCTGCTGCAGCCGCTCGAGCCGGTGCTGCGCTTCTGTGTGCAGCATCCCAAGCTCGAGCTCGCTGTGTACTGCGCCACATGCCAACAGGTGAGATTTACTGTCTAAGGAAAGAGAAGGAAGGTTTTCTCTGATGACTGGTTTCGAGCACACCCACAACACGCCTTTTAAAGGTCGACTAGGAGATATAAGGTTCTCGAGCTTCGTCAAGTCCGTCAAGCGTAAAGCCATACTATAAACATGCCTGTCGTACATAGCAGCTAGCTCTGGTTGTGCAATAAAGTTTAATACAAAAAGTTATGGTTCTTTCCTAGTCGTTTGACGGTTGACAAATCAAAGCTGCGGTTTATCAGGGACCGGACGTGACGAAGGGTCTTCAATATGTCACTTAATATCTAGGTTTAATATCTAGGTACTCAATGGTAGTATTTCGTAACCATTTGATAAACAAGGAACTTCAAATCAAGAATGAATAGGCATCTTATTAAGCCGCATAACTACTTGAAAGCAGGTCTGATTGCAGCCAAGTGCTAGCCTATAAAGAAAACATATACAAACTGTAAATCTGATGACGTTGTCTTCCAGGTAATATGCAGAGATTGCTGCTTGATCTCACATTCCGGGCACGCAGTAGCGAACGCGTCGCGTGCGGCGAACGAGCGCGCGAATGCGTTGCGCGACGCGTGCGAGCGAACCAAACACGTGCCCGGTAACGTGGAGAGGGCCAACCGGATCTTAGAAGTACATGCTTCGGACGTTGAGGTAGGTTTTTATTTTTTTGTTCCAGTACAAGTTAGCCCTTCACTGCAGTCACACGTTAGCTACGGTAGACAAATAGAGATAACGCGAGAAAATGGGTAGATAAGTTTCTCATTGTGCGCAACTGCGCATGCTAAGCCAGCTGGTGGTAATAAATTATGATGCAGTCTAAGATGTTAGCGGGCTGATCTGTTAGGGGCATGGCCCTTAATCCTAATCGGTTTCTACTCGGCATCACGGATCTCTAACTGTAAAGTTAATATTTTTCCCCAGCATAGTGTTTAGCAATTTACGATAACCGATAACGATTAGCGATGATGACCCAATACAGAAATGGCTAAATATCCGCACCAAACCACGAGGAAAAGAGGTAGACTGCCAGCCACATGGTGGCCCAGTGTCGAGAAGGACGTTAAAGCCCTTAACATCACGCCAAAGTCCTGGAGATTACGTACAAGGAGATCATCTAGGCAAGCGCGTTCCAACTTAGACCTCATCATTGCTTTGCACTAAGCATGATTGTCGTCAAGCGCAAGCCTATCACGCAATAAAAATAAAAACGGGGGCCCGACCCCAAATGAAATGGGATGAGGTAAAGGAAAAGGAGAAGAAGAAGAAGATAATGTTATTTGCGTTATCAATAAAGAAAGTAAAGTGAAGTTATTTAGTTGATAACTAAGTAAGTAGTAAGTAAAGCCAACCACTTTCTCCCCCATTCTTGTTACAATCCTTTAGCCAAGATATTCTAAGTATGAGCCAAGATGTCGCCATAAAATGTTTTTCATTACACGTGCAAGCAAGCAAGTGGGTGTGTATACCAGGGAATGTAACATGAGATTAAAATTGATTGACTTCCCTTCTGACTGTGTAAGCTGTGCGGATTGTTTTTGTAATAGCCATGACCACAGGCGTGTTCTGGACGTGCTGTACTCCGACATTGTGGCCGCTCTGAGAGACTCTGCGGTGGTGAGTCGGGGGAGTGCAAGGAAGGGAGTAAGTGGCGCGCGTATAGTTGGATGGAACAAACATGTCAGCGATGTTCACCGGCTGGCCAGGTCTAGTTTTAAAGAATGGGTAATGTGTGGTAGGCCTAGATCTGGCGACATATATCGCGATATGTGTGAAAGCCGAAGAACGTTTAAATCCCGATTAAAGTGGTGCCAAGATCATCAAGAGCAAATAAAAATGGACGCTCTTGCGGTAAAACATTGTAAAGGCGATTTTCGCGGTTTTTGGCGGGATACAAGCAAGACAAATATACGACCTGGTCTTCCGGTGAGCGTCGATGGTATGAACGATCCCAAGGATATAGCGAATGCTTTTAAGACTCATTTTTCTGTAAAGTCGCCGCTGGGGCCGGCGAGGGGGGTACTCGAAACTGACATGAGCGGGCTATTGGTAGGGACTTCTTTTCTTGCGAGAGATGTACACAAAGCCATAAAACAAATATCCAGAGGCAAGTCCCCGGGCCATGATGGACTCAGCATCGAGCACCTTCAGCATGCCGGGTCTCATGTCTGTAGAGTCTTAGCTATGTTTTATTCGCTGTGCGTGACCCACTCCTACTTGCCCGATGATCTAATGAAAACAGTGGTAGTGCCTGTGGTTAAAAATAAAACCGGTGACTTGGCCGACAAAAGTAACTACAGGCCCATCTCTTTGGCCACTGTTACGGCTAAAGTTTTTGACAGTTTGCTTAATTCACAGTTAAATAAATATGTAACACTGCACGATAATCAGTTCGGGTTTCGTCCCAGGCTGTCTACAGAGAGTGCTATACTGTGTCTTAAGCATACTGTCAAGTACTATACAGATCGCAAGACGCCCGTGTACGCGTGCTTCCTCGACTTATCCAGGGCATTTGACCTGGTGGCGTATGATCTTCTATGGAAAAAGCTTAAGCGTGTAGAACTGCCTCAGGAACTGATAAATATGTTTCAGTATTGGTATGCGCACCAATCCAACAGTGTTCGATGGGCGGGGGCAATGTCGGATTCATACCAGCTCGAATGTGGTGTTAGACAGGGTGGGTTAACGTCTCCAACTCTGTTCAACTTGTACATGGATGAGCTAATCGTCGCTCTCAGCAGCCAGCATATTGGTTGCCATATTGACGGCGTCTGCGTCAATAATGTAAGTTACGCAGATGATATGGTGCTGCTGAGCGCATCGATTTGTGGTATGAGGAGGCTTGTCCAGACTTGTGAGGAGTACGCAGGTCGTCATGGCTTAAAATACAATGTTTCAAAAAGTCAATGCATGGTCTTTGAGGCCGGTGGTACGAAAAGTCCTCAGAATGCACCACCTGTGTTGCTCTCTGGAGTTCCTATAGCCACAGTGGAGCAGTTCAGGTACTTGGGTCATGTAATCACCGCTGACCTCAAGGATGACGCAGATATTGAGCGGGAGCGGAGGTCACTGTCAATAAGAGCAAATATGATAGCTCGCAGGTTTGCACGTTGCTCAGCAAGTGTCAAAGTTACACTTTTTAGAGCGTACTGTACATCTTTATACACATGCAGCTTGTGGGCTAAGTACACAAAGAAAATATACAGTGATCTCCGTGTCCTTTATAATAATGCTTTCCGAACGTTGTTGGGACTGCCCCGATTCAGCAGCGCCTCAGGCATGTTTGCGGATGCACGCACCGACTGTTTTCACACCACTATGCGCAAGCGGTGCGCGTCTTTGTTGCGCAGAGTACGGGGCAGCTCCAATGTCGTTATGAAGATGATTGCGGACCGGTTTGACTGTTTCTACCTTCGGCATTGCTGCGATAGGCATGTTGGGGTACCAATGCCGGAGAGGAAATACTAGGGCCTGTCCGCAATCATCAAGCATTGTAGCAGAATATGGAGGGCATACGAATTTTATAATATATATTTTAATGCAATTTGACTTTTTAATTTAAACTTTAATTTTGATTTTTAAAATAATTATTTTATATTTCTAAATTCTAATAATAATTAATGGTATTGACATAAAATTGTAATAAATATGGATTTTTGTTATCTGAAATAAATAAATTGAATTGAATTGAATTGAATTACAGGCGCAAGCTGCTCGTATAGAGAGCGAGATCCGCGTGTGGTCAGAGGAATACAGACAAGCAGTGGAGGCGCACGGGCGAGCGCTTTGCGGTGCGGCTGTGCGAGCCAGGGCGGCGTACCGACAGCGGATACAGGACAAAACGAGGCAACTGGAAGAGAGGTCTGCAGACGCGGTGGAAGCGGTCAAGTTTGCTGAGGAGGTTTGTATAAAATCATGTGGATCGAGGAACAAGAAACTAAATTCTCTATACCTATTCCACCAGGCGCCAAGACATAGAAATATTTGGCGTAGTTTCCAAAGTCAATCTTTACAATCGTGCATTGTCAAGTCAACATCTCCTGAGGATGTCGGAGTGAAACGTACGTGGAGAATAATTTGGTTAGGTTGAGGCTCTTAGTCGAGCGGTGTGCAGTGAGTAATTATATGCTGGCTAGGTCTGCGTACCGACAGCAAATACAAGCCTAGACGAGGCAACTGGAGGAACGGTAGGCACACGCGGTGGAAGCGGTCAAGTTTGCTGAGATTAGTCAGGGATCAAAGTACTATGGGGTCATAGAACACACGAACAGATTAATAGGTATCATGACGAATGTAACAACAGGCTCAGAAATATATGTTTCCCAGAGCTCTTTATATCGTGTGGCGGAAAATTTTGCACTGAGCCAGAACATAAGCTGGGACTAGATAGTATATATAAAGATGTAGTTGAAATACTATCCCTCGCCGCGACTGTGACATATAAGGGCTATAATGGGCGCAAGAAAGGACATATAGTTGGCTGGAATAAGTACGTCCACAGCGCTCACTGTGAGGCTAGGTCGAGGTATCAGACTTGGTTGCTATACAATAAACCTAGGACTGGAAGAATTTATGACGACATGTGTGAGAGTCAAAAAATTTTTAAAAGTAGATTAAGGTGGTATCAAAATCACCAAAACGAAATAAAAATGGATATAATCGCCTCACACAGAGCGGTTAAATTTTTTTCTAAGTTCTGGAAATCAACCAACAAATTAAATGTGCGTCCAAGTTTACCAGTGAGCGTTTCGGGCTATACCACGCAAAGAGATATTGCGAACTTGTTTAAGGATCACTTCAAGGTCTCATCGCCATTGGGACCGTCGAGGATGGTGGTCGATGCTGACGTATGTTGTGACAGGGAGCTACTGCGATTCTCAAGTAAGCAAGTTGCAGAAATAATTAATACAATGACTAGGGGAAAATCGCCTGGACATGACAGCCTCAGCATCGAACATCTGAAATACGCGGGCTTTCACTTACCCAGAGTACTGTCGATGTTTTACTCGCTCTGCGTTAGTCACTCGTATATCCCTAGTGACATGATGAGAACGCTAGTGGTCCCTATTGTGAAAAACAAGACCGGCGATATTTCAGACCAGTCTAACTATAGGCCTATATCGCTTGCTACCATAATTTCAAAATTGTTGGATAGTCTGTTGGACAGGAAACTTAGCGAAACGCTTCAGTTTCATGACGCACAGTTTGGGTTTCGACCGAAACGCTCTACGGAAACTGCGATATTAAGCCTGAAACAGACTGCCCAATACTATACTAGCCGTAAAACGCCGGTGTACGCCTGTTTTCTTGATCTTTCCAAAACCTTCGATTTAGTGTCATACGATGTGCCGTGGGAAAAAATTAAACAAGCAGGCGTGCAGCCGGAGTTGCGTAGTATTATGCAATTTTGGTATGCAGACCAGGTGAATCTTGTCAGATGGGGTAAGGAGCTCTCTGAACCGTACAGGTTGGAGTGCGGGGTGAGGCAGGGGGGGTTGACCTCGCCGAAGCTCTTCAACCTATATGTGAACGAGCTGATCATGGAACTCAGCAACAAACCGGTCGGGTGCTGGATAGATGGCGTCTGCGTGAATAATCTAAGCTATGCAGATGACATGGTGTTGCTGGGTCCCACGGCCGGTTCGATCAGGGAGCTGCTTAAATCATGTGAGCAGTACGCGATTAGACATGGACTCATCTATAATGTGGCCAAAAGTGAATACCTGGTCTTTGAGACTCCCCGTAAGCAAGTGAAATATGAACCCAAAATCACACTCAATGGGATGTTGCTAAAGCGAGTGGCACAATTTAAATATCTGGGTCACTATGTTACGGAGGATCTTAGAGACCAGGTAGATATAGAACGAGAACGGAGAGACTTAGCTGTAAGATGTAACATGTTGGCCCGCAGGTTCGCTCGCTGTAGTAAGGAAGCGAAAATAACGCTGTTCAAAGCTTATTGTCAAACCTGCTACACGGGAGGCCTGTGGACTAACTACACTCAAAAGGCTATGGATACATTGCGAGTCCAGTACAACAATGGATTCAGGATACTGTTGGGCTTGCCGCGATTTTGCTCAGCATCAGGTATGTTTGCAGAGGCACGTACTGATGATTTCCATGCCGTCATCAGGAAAAAGACTGCATCCCTCCTGGCAAGGCTGCGTTCAAGCTCAAACAGTATCCTGATGATGATAGCGGGTAAATTAGAGTCACCGATCCAGCAACATTTTATTAAAGTTCTCGTTCGGTGACTTAAATGGAATCTTTATATTAAATTTATACTAGAAATAAAATACTAACATAGGTTTTTTAAAGATTGCATTGTACTAACAAATATGGGCCTCTGATGCTTAAATAAATAAAATTATTTATTATTTATTATTATTATCAATCGCCGTCGTCATCAACCGATAGAGGTTCACTGTTGGAAAGTCTCTTGTAATTCCTTATCCCCTTCCTGCGAATCGCTTAATGTTGTCCGTTCAACTATATTTTTTTATTCCACTTCAAGTTAGCCCTTGAATGCGATCTCATCTGATGGTAAGTGATGATGCCGTCTAAGATGGTAGCGGGCTAACCTGTTAGGGGTATGGCTATGGGTCTAGTTATATTAAACCCACACCCTCCTAATCGGTTTCTGCACGACATCGTATTGGAACAATCGCTTGGCGGTACGTCTTTACCTAGTGGGGGGTTTGGCCATAACGGCACCTTAAGACCTTAACGTCTATCGGTTCTTCTAACTTGAGTTTGAGTACGGATTTCTGTTAACTTTATTATTTGCAGAAGCTGAAAAAGCATATCGAATCCATCGCTTGAAGGGGATATAGCAGCATAGTATCTGACGTATCTCATCTGACGTATGTTCTTGCAAGTAAAGGTATTATTTATCGACCATTGCAGCTCATAAAAGAAGGCAAAGAAGACGAGGTCCTTTCCCTCAGTGGGCCTGTACTGCGTCGCTTGGAGCGCCTCACAGAACTGCAACCGTTATCGGAGCCCCCGCGCTGTGAGCTGCGCTTCGCCCCCGCGGCCCCCGCTACCCACCGACCCACGTTAGTTGGGAGGCTGTTCACCTTGGCACCTGATCCTGACCACTGCGTGCTAGACAAAGATGGTAAGAGCTAGATTCTCATTTTTCAGAGGAATCGCGTGTTAGATAAAGATGGTAAGATGGTTGATGGTGTGGGGGTCTTTCCGCACATAATCCAATAGTACACTACTAATAGCGCATGCAGAACACGAAGAGCGTGAATCGCGAAATTTTCTCCAAATTACGCTATATATACCTACGACTTCCAAAGATCAATGGTAGGATCAGTAGTCCACGAGCACAACACCCGCTTGGAGGATGATCATCCTGTTGTTACGGTCGAGCCATGTCAACTGCTCCCGTACAGTTTTGATGAAATATGAGCCCAATGGGGCAAGCAGTGCTTTTACGCTTCTATGAACTACACACCACTACTCCCGTACATTGGGTCCCAAACGATACTAGAGACTATACTATTATCAACGCATAACAGAAGGCAGAAAGCAGACGGGGTTCTATCATTCAGCGGGCCAATATTATGTCGTCGGTTGGAACTTCAGCCGTTACCAGAGCCACGTTTACAAACTTATGGTATGGAGAGAGCTTTCTCACTCTAGTACTATTTGTGACACACTGGATTCGTAACATTGTCAATCCATCTGGTAGGTAAGTAGTTTAGAAACACTACGGACCAATGCGTAAAAGAACTTCTCAGGCGGTTAAACAGCTTCTCAGGTTTTAAATTGTCATTATGAGAAGTGACAGCTTTAAAATTTTATGCAACAACTTTCAAATAATTTGCAAAGTTTCTTTAAATCTTGATAACTCTTGCTTTGTCAGGTCTGCAAGATCTTCAGGTGGACGTCCAGCACACAGCTATCCTAGAGCTTCGCGATAGCAGCGGTGAACGCCTTTGGTGTGGCGGAGAAAATGTATGTCACCCTTTTGTTCTAGAACTCCTTCAAGGCGAACTTGGGTGATATGATGGTGTAGCAGGGACATCCCTAGTTAAAAGACGTCGACAACCGATTGACGTCTACAGCTAGACATAGGTCTCTTGCACGGACTTTCACCTTCTTTTTATTGCAAGATAGGAGCTTGCGCTTGACGATAATCATGCTTGGTGCAAAGCAATGATGAAGTCTAGGTTGGAACGCGCTTGCTCAGAAGATGCCTATTCACTCTTGCCTTGAATGTAGTCAAATAATACGTGGCAGGAAACACGTGCGGTGGGAGGGTATTCCAAACCATATATACCATAGCGGTTCGTATAAGAAACGTCGTTTAACTTGCGGAAGTTTTGTGCCACCTGGATCCAGTGGCTCCCTGTGACTCATTTGATCTCGTCCGTCCAGCTTGAGGGGATCTGCCAACGCTGCGCTTTCCAACGCGGGGCACCATTCGAGCACTTTGAGATCCCAACGTCTATCGGTCCTTCAGAAGAAAGTACTAATATGAATACAATTTGTCTCCTGGAATATAGGGATTCAATTAGCTACGAGTACTCAGACACAAACACCAGATCACTTGAAACCAGCGTTTTGTAAATCGTAACAATTTATCTCAAAAACAGAAAAACCTAAAACTATTGAGAGGGTTACCAAAGCAATATTATCTCCGTTGTCCTAGGCGAGCGACAAAAGCGATGCCACGCTACACGACGACGCCATAGAAAACGACAGACGTGTATATGTCACCGTAAGATTGTAAAAACCGTTAGATTATAATCTATTTCGCGAAATTGCAAACTGTCGAAAGATTGTGAACCGTTCAATGTTCTGAGTGTCAATTTTTGAAATTTTATTTTTATTTTATTTTATTTTTATTTTTATTTATTCGGGACCATTAACAATTACACATTAAATCTAATTATCACAATAAAAATAAAATATTAACAAATGTGTTATCCACGGGTTAAGTATTTAAAACTAAAAAGAAAATAGAAGGCGACACAATGTACATGAATTGAAATGATCTGACATAGTTAAATATGCTAAAATATTACACAAAAATTAAATTTACTACCTACTAACAATAAACAAAAAATTTGTAAAAAATGATGAGGTAAGTACCTAGTTACATAATATAAATATAAACAAGTACATATTGTAAATATTCATTGTATTTACGTTTTAACGACGACTTAAGACACGTGAAGGGAGCTACTATTTGATACTGTCGCATAGCATTGCGTTGCCGCGTTGACAATGGGTGAATCTTTGAAACATTATCAGGTAGCGGGTTACTTCAGAAGACGCGACTCGAGCGCGCGTCCGGCGGTCGCCAAGGTCCGGGAGCGCGGGGACGGGACATACGCGCTGCACTTCACTCCGCACAGTCCCGGACACTTTCTGCTCGCTGTTACCGTTAACAATACTCCTATTAAGGTAAACTAGCCCTTATTTTCTTTTTTAACTAGACCTAGACCTTTACATTTTAGACCTAGACTTGACCGTTTTTGTTCTAGCGGCATAAATAAATAAATAAATAATCATTCATTTGCAAAGAATGTTGTACAATAATATTTGATAGTAAGGCCAGAACATTCAACTAAATCAATAGCAAATTTGCAAATTTCAGGTAGATTAATTAAATTATTATTAGATAAAAAGATTAACAAGTCAATTTAAATATTCCTTGATGTTATAACAGTATTCCAACAGCCATCTATTAATATTTCTCTTAAACATACTTAATGTCATTTTTTCATAATCTGTTGGAAGTTTATTATATAATTTAATAGCCAAACAGTAAGGGCTTCTCAAATATGTACTTTTACATTGCTTTGATATAATGAGCTTATTGGGATATCGAACCGACCTACTACTACTTAATTCCTTTAGTACTTTAGAAGGTGCGACTCGAACACTGTAGTGTAATATCAAACAGATCTACTAGCGACGCTATAATTATCTGGGTCAGATAAGTTTGTGGGACTATAGAACGATAGAAGATCATCACGTCCTGTTAATTTGTATATTAAATAAGAAGTTTTAAATACCGACTAACTTAACTGGCCCGGTGGCCTAAATTGGAACTAATGTTTTAGTTTTTATTTTATTTTCAATATATACACTAGCGAATGCGACTTCGTCTGCGTGGTTTGTGGTTTTTTGGTTTCCGCGGGAACTCTTTAATTTTCCGGGATAAAAAGTATCCTACGTGCTATTCCAGGCTATCTGTCTCTGTGCCAAATTTCAGCCAGATCCGCTCAGCCGTTGGGGCGTGATTGAGTAACAAACGTCCATACATCCACACATCCATACATCCATACATCCACACATCCATACATCCATACATCCATCCAAACTTTCGCTTTTATAATATTAGTAAGATTAGTAAGTTAAACTAGCAACGCTGTCACCACAGATAAGTTTGTGGGACTGAGTTTATACCTACCATTGGGGTTTTCTGGTTAACTTCTCACTCAGGTCTCCAATCTTGTTACTAGGGCAGTCCGTTTTCGTGCTCGGCTCGAATGTCCAAAGTCCACACGGGCCAGTTTCACTGTTGCGCGTTTTGCTCCTCGGGAGGAAAGAAGAGCGTTACGTGCGGCTGCGGCTCCTCTATGGGAGGGGGTTATAAAGGTGAGGAATGTAACATAATCCTGATTCCTGACTAATATTAGTGGTTCGAAAATTGAATAAAAGCAGTCGTTACTTTGCGGAAGTCCATGATAATGATTGAACTAGAAGTTCAATTTGGTATAATCCGCCACAGTAGACCAATATTGTGGTACAGTGCGATAACTTGTATTCAACTTGTATTCCATCTCATTCTCTCGCAGGCTAAATCCTATTATGAATATATTTGTCTCTTTCTAGTGTCGATTTATCGTTTCAGCGAATTTTCAAATCACAACGATTCTAAAGAAGATTCACTTCAAAAAATTATCTACCATATGTTTTTTATGAGCTAGCTTCTATCTAGCGAGATTGTAAACTGTCAAAAGATTACAATTTAACGCATTATTTTTCGGTAGATTGTAATTGTAACTGCCTCGTTGGTCTAGTGGTTGGCATGTTCGACTGCGGCCGACGAGGTCCCGGGTTCGAGTCCCGGGTCGGGCCATAACAAGTATTGGGTTTTTGTGACTAGAAATTCTCAGTACTAGCCCAGAGTTAGGAAGTTGGCGGTGTTTCACCCCCGTGCCTAACATGATAATAGTTAAAGCCCGCCAACCCGCATTGGAGCAGCGTGGTGGGTCTAAGCTCTAATTCCCTCTCTCTAATGAGAGTGGAGGCCTGTGCCCAGCAGTGGGACGTTAATGGGCTGTAGTGGTGGTAATCTGTTAGGTATATTAACCCGATAGAACCTAAATAACAGGTAACATAAATAATTAATCAGGTAGTGCCCGGCTGCCTGCGATCAATCCAATCAGACTCCGTCGCAATCTGCACATTCTGACACTCCTCTACTCTATTCTATACAATCCTCATACTCCTTCTTACCTCAAACAACGTTTCTCCTTCTTTGGCTCTAACAAGGAATGACAACACCTAAGGTCATGTACGGAAATCGTCTGCGCACAACTGCCAGTCGCACAGGATATTAAGATAAATCTTTTACCCCTAAATCCGTATTATTGTGGAACAGCTTACCAGCGGATATACGACAGTCTAAGTCACTCTCAATCTTCAGAAGTCGCTTGCATAAACATTTCCTATCAGGTAGCAATTAATAAACTTTATCCTATATTTTATATCGAATTATTTAGTATTTATGTTTATATGTATGTATGTATATATGTATGGATGTATGCATGTACGTACATATATATTATATATTTTAATTTTTAGTTGTTGCACTATCCAGCGCTCTTGTTTTATAATTTCCTCTCCCCAAAGGTTGTCTGGAAGAGATCGCTTCAGTAATAAGACCGCCTTTGCACCCTTCTGTCTAATCTTTTAAGCTTTTCTTTATTGTTATTGTTTTTAAGTGTGTGCAATAAAGAGTTCATCTATCTATCTAACTATCTTATGTCGAACCCTAACCTAACACTACACGGACAAATACACGGTAAATGTATGTGTCACCGTAAGATTGTAAAAACCGTTAGACTATAATCTAACTCGCGAAATTGCAAACTGTCGAAAGATTACAATTTAACGCATTATTTTTCGGTAGATTGTAATCTGTTAGGTATATAAACCTGATAAAACCTAACCACTACCTGGTTATTTATGTCGAACCCTAACCTAACCTACAAGAAACAGACAAGAAAACGTAAATACAATGAATATTTCAAAAATTGACACTCAGAACATTGAACGGTTTACAATCTTTCGACAGTTTACAATTTCGCGAGTTAGATTATAATCTAATGGTTTTTACAATCTTACGGTGACACATGCTTGTTTTCTCTTCAGGCTGCGGCCACGGACACTTGGGCTGGCCGGGCGCGCGTCACTGGTCGTGCTGTGGCAGCACGCAGAGGCATTCCACCTGCACCCGACCTAACCACCAGCTGTACCAGTTCTCATTGTGAACCTTATCAACATACAAATAAAGACTATTATTATTTGATTCGTTTTATTCTAAATCCACCAAAAATCAAAAAATCAAAATCATCAGCTATAACAATCATTCATTCCTTACCCTCATAACAATATAGTACATTACTGCAGCGGCCAGCAAAACAGGCATTGAAGGACGAACGTTTAAAGCACACATACACACAAATACACATCAATGCCTAGTTGTGGTCAAGGCTTGTATCGTACCTTTCTCAAATAATGCGCGGAAATTAAAACTAAGTTGTACCTAGACAGAACTTTTTATTTAAAAATATTTTTCTTTCGATTTTGGCGGTAACAAGTTTTCTTTTACGGCTATTGCCGCCTCTTGAATTTCAGATGGCGTTAATAGGCCTATTACACCGCACTTTTCACCGGGCCCTGTGGTAAGGGTTGGCGTGGGCGTTAAGTTTTGGCGTCGCTATTACACTGCACTGACTACCGGGCCCTAACTCAGTATGAACGAGAACATCAAGAGAGTTGGACGTGTATCTTAGTATGTTTATTATCGTTTACTGATTATGGCACCCATGCTATCGATGCAAAAAAAGTAGTATCCATACTAATATTATAAACTAGATGATTCCCGCGACTTTGTCCGCGTGGATCGCGTTAATAATATTAGTATATGCTACGATTTCAAGGCCCATCTTTTCAAACAATTTTGATGAAATTTGGTACAGCGTAGGTTACGTCCCGGAGAAGGACATAGGCTACTTTTTATTCCGGAAAATTAAAGAGTTCCCGCGGGAACCAAAAAACCTCAATACACGCGGGCGAAGTCACGGGCAGTAGCTAGTAGTTCATATAGTATAGTAAATTACTATACTATTCTATAGTATAGTTATATATATACTATTCTGTATTATAGTTTAGCACACGATATATTGACAAAATGCACGCGCGAGCCATAGAGACAACTACTCTCTAAGCTGGTCGTGCGACAACTGAGGTCCCTAACCGCCCTAAATATTATTACACTACCCGGTCTGCAGAGCGTTCAGGCAGTTAGGCAGACCGGGACCACCCGTTCTCCCTAAACAGGGACCCTTACTCCCTGAACCTTATTACACTACACTGAATCTGCGAAAGGGTCCCTGTGAAAAATGCGGTGTAATAGCTCTTTAAAGTAAGTTCATCACACTCATTATCTTCACTTGAACTCATTTTGTCAAATACATTTCAAAATCAATGACGAACAACGAACAACAATAATTTTTCCCGCGTTAAAGTGTTCATTTGTTTTTTTTCAATAAACAGCTTTCTTTTTTTCCAAGCTACTGGTTCGAAATTTAAATAAAAACTATGATAAGTTACCTCCTTGGTTGCCATGTTTCCGAGTAAAACATCGTTCCATTTTTAAATTACCCGACAGATATGAATTTACCATGTAATTTATTTGGCCGCTAAACCATGACAGATACGGATTTTCATACAACTTTTGCCGGCCGCTGCTCGCATGTATTTGGCCAGTACGGCAATTTCGATTTATTTCGAAGAAGGTTGTCAAAATAATGCTCAAATTTCCAAGCATGTTTGAGAAAAAGACTATAAGGGCACGTATAGTCTGGTGCTTGCTGGTCTGATGCACGGCTGGTCGGATGCACGACACTCGTCCACATGCACCTAAACTAACCACCAGCTACACCATTCTCATTGTGAATCTTAAACATATCACCGTAAAATTGTAATAACTGTCAGATTGCAATCTAACGCTTCTTATCTCGATAGATTGTATACTTTCGACAGATTGTGAACCGTTCAATGCTCTGAGTGTCAATTTTTGAAATATTCATTGTATTTACGTTTTCTTGTCTCTTTCTTGTAGGTTAGGTTAGGGTTCGACATAAATAATCAGGCACTTAGGTTCTATCTGGTTACTATACCTGACAGATTACAATCTACCGAAAAATAATGCATTAAATTGAAATATTCCGAAAGTTTACAGTCTTGTTAAAGTAAAAAAGTGCATCGCACTTTGATAACGTCACATTTTAGAGTTTCATATAAATTCCATACTTAGGATGCGTTTTGACGTTTGAAAAAAAGTTGTTGATTTGACTATTTGTCAAATACCCAATTATTCTCATTGTGAAACTAACCCTTATAGTAAATAAGGTGTTAGCATGCATCTAACTTAATTTATATGATATGAATAAAACAATTTTTCACATATATAACCAATTATATTATAAAGATTTTATATTACAAAATAATAGTTTGTCTATTAAAAAGTATAAAGGGAATTTTCATATATTTTTTTTTTAAATTAAACTTTTGATGTATCTACAAAGTATTTTTAATGTACAAAATGTATTGCTGGTCGTTATTATACTATAATGCCTTAATATTTAAGGCTATGGATAACTATAGCGCAAAACTCTGAGTGACTTGACAAATTAACCCTTGTCACGTGGTGGCAAGTGAAAATTCAGCCTTTAAGGACGAGTTATTATTAATATTTATAATCAAATTAATACATATTATAACGCACTCATTTTTCTATTATTAACTAATTCAGATTTACGCAAACGGATGCGTATAAGTAATAGAAAACGTCGGGTTTCAATGCACATAATTTGAATCGAGCTGAAAAGTAACAAGTCCCTAAGAATTCAACACACCAACGGATCTAATCACTCAAAATAGCTTTTTTTTGTATGGCCTTGAGTTTTGAATGGCTCAGTGTTGCCAGTCAAAAACGTTGGTAATCAACTCTTTCACAAGACAGACTATCAATAAATGGGTCTAGTTTTGTATTACATATTTACAAAAAACTCGAATACGTTATTGTTGGTAGGGCAGTATAGTCCCATAAACTTATCTGACCCGGTGGCCAAAATTGGAACAAATTTTTATGCCCTTTTAATTATTGATTTTTATTTTATATTTCATAGATACTAGCGACGCCGTCACCGGGTCAGAAAAGTTTGCCGGAATATATTTACCTTGGGCCGAATCATATAAGACGTATCGAAATTCTGTCTAGTACTTTATCGAACCAGTTCAATAGGCCCATATTCAACAAAAATAATTTCACCTACATATTAAATCTTATAAACTATTTAGTATTAGTATAAATTATTTGCATTTTACATAAATTATAACTTTATACAACTTATTTACATGATAAATCTGTTGAATTTTGTGATCATAATAATTTTTGTTAAATTATCACAGACAAATATCACATCTCTGCAAACAAACTTTGTTATTTTATAATTTTTCAATTGATTTCTGATATCAGAAGTGGGATAGCTGCTGACATATCTAAAGACTTGACGATGATTACGTTTCAAGGTTTTGTTGTGAACTATGTCCTATGTCCTCCTCCGGGATGCAAGCTATGTGTGTAACAAACTTTTATCAAAATCGGTTCATCGGATGTAACATAGAGACAAACACACTGTCATGTCACAAACATATGCTATGATTATAAATGAGAAAGTGTGCCCGTCTGTCTGTCTGCTCCTGAAATATTGAGTTCCACAGGTTTAAAAACAACAAATTCCTCGCGAAGTCACGGCATCGTCTAGTTTGCAATATTAGTAAAAACTTATTTCGGAACGCTCTAGTTTGGTATCTAAATCATTACAAAACTATAAAAGGTACCCACTTAGGTACTTACGTATTTCTAGATATTTCGATCAATAATTTATTGCTTCCTTTCCTTAATTTCATTGTTATAACTTATAATAATATTCGACATTCATATAAATCTTATCTAGTTCATCTAATAGCTAAAATTAAACGGTATTTATAACATAAAATATAATATTTACATATCACAAAAACACAACACTTTCATTAAAAAATTTACGAATCAAACCACTAAAATAATAGACTCAATATTAAAGGCAAAGTAACTCATATAATTTTTATTGTCTTACTCAAAAAAAAGTAAGAATAAAATTATTTTTCTAAAAATATCAGGCTGGCAGTAGGTACCTATTTTATACAAAAACTTAACAGAAATACAATCAAGCTCAAAATGGCTAGCATCCGGAGCTGTAAAACGACAGTTTAAAAAAGAACGAAATTTATAATCTGTCTAGTGAAAGCTGAGACTGCAAAATGGCGTGAAAAAAAAAAAAATAGAATGCAATATTTATTTTTGTCTTACCGTGAGTTTTGTATAGCCCCAGTGTTGCCAGTATTTTAAAACTCTCAGTTTTCACTAGAATAAATAGTTTTAATTTTGTATTAAAGTTCTTCACATTAAAAAAACTCGATTTCTATAATAACTCTCGAGATATTTAAAATACATCCTTTTCTTCTTACCTTAAGGTCTATATGCGATTAAAACAAGAGATATGCGAGAATGCATCTTCCTTCTACTTTCTTCTTCACGTATCATAATTACCTATACGTACTCATTTACAATTTAATTATATTTTCGGTCAAAAATTTTGGGCCCAAAAATTTATGTCATTGTGAAAATAACCCAATAACATTTTGGGTTTAGCTGTCAAATAGACTATGACAAGATTGAACTGAATTTTCCAGATATTCAGTTCAATCGTTCATTGAAAACGCAAGCTTGCCTTACGCTCATTTCCCAGCGTGGTGGACTATGCCCAATTCCTTCTCGTTCTGGGACTTGTGTCTTTCAAATGATATGATGTTAACAGTCCGAGTGCGAGCACGGGCATATAATGTACGGGCGTGGGCGCTCATGTTTGTCTCACGGTTATTTCCCAGCGTGGTGGACTATGGCCAAACCTTTCTCATTATGAGAGGAGACTTCTACTAGGAGACTTAAATGAATCTTTCAAATCATATTCAGTACATGAGTACAGTCCAAGAGCAGTAACGGGCGTAGGCGCGCATGCTGGTCTTACGCTTATTTCCCAGCGTGGTAGACTATGGCCAAACCCTTCTCATTCTGAGAGGGGACTTGTACTAGGAGACAACTGAACTTTCCAAATGATGTTCAGCACATGTTTACAGTCCGAGAGCGGGCACGGGCGTATAGTGAACGGGCGTGGGAGCGCACGCTTGCCTAACGCTCATTTCCCATGCATCCAATAATTGACCCACTGAGCAACTCTTCGGTAACCTGGGGGTGAAATAGTTATTTGTGTTATATGGGGCCAAAGAAAATTGTTGTTCCCCGAGGGCGCTATTTTGAATTCAGAGCGAAGTAAAGGATTCTATAGTAGAGTGTAGAGTCCCGAGCGTAGCAAGGAATTCTAAAGTAGAATCCTGAGCGTAGCGAGGAATTCAATATACGCTGCCCGAGAACAAAAAATTTGGCCCCGAGTGACACACACTATTTTTCATCATTACGTATGAGAAAAAGCTAGGAGTATCAACGTACTATGTATGGACATTACCTATACGTTTAAGCACCAATCAGAAGCACGAACGCGGACCAACCAGAAGATACTCCTATCAACAGTAGACATTATTTAGACGTATATTTAAAGTTTAAATATAACACAAGTAAATTATTTTTTCCCTCCTTGGACTAGCCGCCATAATTCCGTTCGAAATTCAAAAAATGTAAAGACGTATATCCGATCAACAAATTGATCACGTGACTTATCGAAGACAACCGCCACTCAAACATTTTTGGATTTCGTACGGAACGAGCGATCGACAGGTTTCTGCGACGAACGCAGTATACTAAAGCACGAACGCGGACCAATCAGAACAGAGAAATGAAAAGTCCCATGGGCCTAAAAATTACATTTTGCTCCCGCTATCCTCTGAAGCCAATATTTGTTTTTCGAATAGGTGTCATGAAAAACAAAATTAATTATTTAAATTAAGGCCTATATCACAAGGACAACATGGCTGCGACATCGCAGTGCCTTGACCTACCAAACGAGAAACACCAGAGCAGACACTGGGACGGTCAGTTTCAAAATTGCCAGCTTGGAATTAAAACAGCTTGAAACACCTTAAAAAGAACAGATATTGTGAAAATGACAATTTGACCCGGCGGCCATTTTGCGATATCGTTATTATGAATAATACCATAATAGCTGTTTCCTGTTTCTTGTAATGGTACCGGAAACCACGATATTCGACGAGTGCGACTGAGCTGTGAGGGGGTTAGCACATACCTCGCGCATCTCGCGTCCATCGCCTTCTCGACTCGCGCCAGGAAGCAGTCCGCGGCGTTGCCGCCGCGCGCTCGCCTCGGCCTGAGGCGCGCGGGCGCCGCTGCGGGGTAGTCGCGTCTTGCGACTGAGCTGTGAGGGGGATAGCACATACCTCGCGCATCTCGCGTCCATCGCCTTCTCGACTCGCGCCAGGAAGCAGTCCGCGGCGTTGCCGCCGCGCGCTCGCCTCGGCCTGAGGCGCGCGGGCGCCGCTGCGGGGTAGTCGCGTCGTACGACTGAGCTGTGTGGGGGATAGCACATACCTCGCGCATCTCGCGTCCATCGCCTTCTCGACTCGCGCCAGGAAGCAGTCCGCGGCGTTGCCGCCGCGCGCTTGTCTCGGCCTGAGGCGCGCGGGCGCCGCTGCGGGGTAGTCGCGTCGTACGACTGAGCTGTGAGGGGGATAGCACATACCTCGCGCATCTCGCGTCCATCGCCTTCTCGACTCGCGCCAGGAAGCAGTCCGCGGCGTTGCCGCCGCGCGCTTGCCTCGGCCTGAGGCGCGCGGGCGCCGCTGCGGGGTAGTCGCGTCGTGCGACTGAGCTGTGAGGGGGATAGCACATACCTCGCGCATCTCGCGTCCATCGCGCTTCTCCACTCGCGCCAGGAAGCAGTCCGCGGCGCTGCCGCCGCGCGCTTGCCTCGGCCTGAGGCGCGCGGGCGCCGCTGCGGGGTAGTCGCGTCGTGCGACTGAGCTGTGAGGGGGATAGTACATACCTCGCGCATCTCGCGTCCATCGCCTTCTCCACTCGCGCCAGGAAGCAGTCCGCGGCGCTGCCGCCGCGCGCTTGCCTCGGCCTGAGGCGCGCGGGCGCCGCTGCGGGGTAGTCGCGAGGCACGGACACGTGGACGGCTGGGACGCACGGCAAACGCACGTCGTCCAACTGAGCTATGAGCGAGATTGCACCCTCTCCACCTGATAGCTGCATCGTTTCCAGTGACACCTGAAAGATATAAAAAGGTAACATTAATTCTGCCTTGCTTGGAACTTGGAGTCCTAATAGCGCACTTTCTTAAACGTAGCGTTACACACTTATAGTAGGTACACAGGCATAAAAATTAGTTCCAATTTTGGCCACCGGGTCAGATAAGTTGGTGGGACTCATGAATAACAAACTGAAACGGATCCACCCGCCACCTCGCATCCCGATTGAACTCACTTCCTCGATGAATCGCTAAACAAAAACAGCAAAACTAACTCCTCATGCAACTCATTATGATATGAGTACACACCTTAAACCTGGAATCCAGCCTGGCTATTTCCCCCTGCAGCACGTCTGGAATTTCCATCGTAGGCTCGTCGAACTTGGGCATCTTATGCGGTGGAGCTGGAAGGTTCCTGGCGAAAATACTAAGATTAATAATGGTAATGTCCTTTCGACCGGATTTCGGCCAAGTTGACCGGTCTCCACAAGTATTAGTGAGCGGGAGATATTTAGTGCAAAAGTGTGTGCACCAAAAATCGTCAAAATCGGTTGAATTTCTTGACGTCAGAATTACTTTCATCGTCATATTTCTCCAGGACTTTAGCGAATTCTTCCTTTCCGTCAACTTACAGACGAAAAATGCTGAATCAAGGTCTCTAACCTACAGAACTTCTACACGCCGTGGCCTTAGATCCATCCTCCCTGCGACTTGTTAGATGTCATCCGTCCACCGAATGGATGTCTGCTAACGCTGCGCTTTCCAGTGGGATCGATCAAAGGTCAAAAATCTTTTGTGGTCTATCCATCCTGACGCTCAGGAAGATTTGCTCCTGTGGACCACCATTGTGGTGGTGGAAATGTTATCCTTTGATCCGAAAGGAACTTTTTTATGAAACTAAATTACTTTTTGAACATAATTTTAGCAAATAACGGTAAAAATCAACCTGATTATGTCGACCAATGAAAAACTATGTGGGAAGGTGTTATTTGGTGATAAAAGTGATATTTACTTGTTCTCAGGGCCGTTGGTCCTCCGTTGGCCCAGGTCTGCCAAGGTTGCGCTTTCTAGTGCGAGGTCGCCATTCCAGACCTTGGAACCTCAACTATGTGGGAAGGTATGAGGTGAAAAAATAGCGATATTTATTTGATCTCAGGCCCGTTAAGCGCGTCGAGCGTGGAACCGAACGTGCGCTTGAGTGTGTTTCGCGAGCGGAGACTGGAGGAAATTGTTTACCACCTCCAACAGACTGATGAAGAGTTGCTCCTATAAATATCAGTCTTGCGCCGCCTGTATCCAGCGCGATTCGCTTAATGTCATTGGTCAACAGAATAGGAGGTCTGGCAACGTTACACTTTCTAGTGCGGGGTCGCCATTCCAGACCTTGGAACCCCAATGTTTAAAGGCTGTTCGAACAATGCGGGAAGGTATGAGGTGAGAAAATTGCGATATTTACTTGATCTCAGGCCCATTGAGCGCGTCGAGCGTGGAACCGAACGTCCGCTTGAGCGTGTGGTTTGCGAGCGGAGACTGGAGGCAATTGTTTACCACCTCCAACAGAGGGTTGAAGATTTGCTCCTGGGACAAGCAGGAAAAGAAAACAATAAACAATAAGTACTAACTGTTGAAATGTTAGGTTAGGGTTTGACATAAATATTCAGGTAGTGTGCCCTTAGGTTCTATAGCTATGGTTAAAATCCTTATGGTTGGTTGGTTGGTTATGGTTATCCTTATGGTTACTTTTAAGTAAAAAATTTATTTTTCAGAAGCACTAAAGTTTTTAAAATGTACCTACCGAAATTTTATGAAATCGCGAATTTGACAAATAAATTATTTGGTAAATTTGTAAATGATACTTTAACATTCAGCAATTTTGCAATGGAAAACATTTGCGAATTGAATATTTGTCAAATGATTTTTTATAAAATGACATTTTTGCGGAATACGTTGTTTGTCACCCGAATAGTTTTTGAAACGTTTTTTTGTGAAATGAGCATTTGTTAAACGTTTTTTGTGAAACGTTAGTGAACCACGGTCGAGTCATACCACCTGCTCCTGTACATAACATTACCTTGCCAGTGGAAGGAGGGAGCCCCAGCCCTACGCCCCCGCTCTGTTTAAAGTCCAGCTTCTCCAGGACAACTTCACACTTGAGCAGTGTCTCCAAAGCCATCCTTTTGTTAGGGTTTGATAGGATATCTAGCAGGTTCTTCATCTTTGTTAGCTTTTCCACATCTAAAAAGGAATGCTTGTGAGTACACATCCTTAGGACTTTCGAAAAAGAAATTCGTTCATATTTTTTGTCTCTATTATACAAGAAACTCTGTGCAAAAGTAGGAAAGTTTCGGTTGCGGCTGGCAATAGATTTAAACCCGTAATTTTAGTTTAGAAAATTGGATTGGCCAGTATTTCTGCATTCTGAATGAATGGGTGAGACAGAGATTTTATTAGTTTTTTTACTTACAAAAAAAATTGCAACTTGCATTTGTCTTTTGACATAAGCACGCCTCATAATTATTGACAGGCACCCGCTACCCATCGACAAAAAATGCGATACTTCATAGATGCAGATTTTTTTACATTAATTAATATACTTTGTCATTTAAACGCTTGGGTATATTAATAAAACTATAAAATGTATTGAGCAAAAATAAAATATATAAGTGTCAAACCGATTAAAATTTCTTCATAAAAAAAGTTTATTGTTATTAAAAATTTAATCAGTAACGCATTAGACTCAACATCATTAACTCGAGCTGCCAATAGTAAAATAAATGCTTGGGCAGAGAATAATAAACAATTAGTTATAGGCCTATTACACTGCACTTATTACAGGGCCCTGTGGTAAGGGTGGGTGTGGACCCTTAGTCTTAAAATCTTATTATACTTACTACACTGATTCAAGTGTAAGGGACCCTGTGATAAGTACAGTGTAACAGACCTATTAGCAATGAGTTATGTGTTACTCACTCTCTCCCTCACTGACCATCCGCATGATCATTCGGCGTAGCGGCTCAATGTACTTGGAGAGCTGGCGCACTTTTTCCCTGTAGGCCGCCTCTTCCCCGCCCGGGGACGCCACGCTGCCGCCCAAAGGCGTGTTGAGCGACGACGACGGTGACGCGACCATGCCCATGGAAACCCTACCACGTTCACAGAAATATACAAATATAAATCATTCGGCGTAGCGGCTCAATATACTTGGAGAGCTGACGCACTTTCTCCCTGTAGGCCGCCTCTTCCCCGCCCGGGGACGCCACGCTGCCGCCCAAAGGCATGTTGAGCGACGACGACGGTGACGCGACCATGCCCATGGAAACCCTACCGCGTTCACAGAAATATACAAATATAAATCATTCGGCGTAGCGGCTCAATATACTTGGAGAGCTGACGCACTTTCTCCCTGTAGGCCGCCTCTTCCCCGCCCGGGGACGCCACGCTGCCGCCCAAAGGCGTGTTTAGCGACGACGACGGTGACGCGACCATGCCCATGGAAACCCTACCGCGTTCACAGAAATATACAAGTATAAATCATACGGCGTAGCGGCTCAATATACTTGGAGAGCTGACGGACTTTCTCCCTGTAGGCCGCCTCTTCCCCGCCTGGGGACGCCACGCTGCCGCCCAAAGGCGTGTTGAGCGACGACGACGGTGACGCGACCATGCCCATGGAAACCCTACCGCGTTCACAGAAATATCAAATTTATAAAATTCTTGTGTCACAGTTTTAGTGTTTATACTCCTGCGAAACGGCTTGACCGATTTTGATGAAATTTCATATGTATATTCAGTAGGTATGAGAATAGGTTTATAACTAATTTTTACACCCCTAAGTGTTAAGGGTGGTGAACCACAAAAAAAAAAAAATTTTTTTTGGGCTATTTTTTTATTTTTTTATGGTGTGGAATTGAAAAATACATTTAGTCCTAAATTTTTACCCTCCTACCACCGACCCCTATGTTTTGATAGCATTTTATATTTTTCAACCCTGGTCGATAGCTGATCAATGGGGTCCCGTTTTGCCAAATTCCTCCGCTTGGAAGCAACATAATAGCAAGTTTAATAATTCATATGGCAAAACAACGATTGCCGGGTCAGCTAGTCTTATCTATAAAATTCTCGTGTCACAATGTTAGTTACCATACTCCTCCGAAACTGCTTGACCGATTTCTATGAAATTTTATATGGATATTCAGTAGGTCTGAGAATCGGCTACTATCTATTTTTCATACCCCTAAAACACCTCAATCCACGCGGCATCAGCTAGTACAAATATAAATCGTTCGGCGTAGCGGCTCAATGTCCCTGTAGGCCGCCTCTTCGCCCATGGACATCATGTCACGTCACGTCTATGGGACACCCTACCGCGTTCACAAAAATATTTAAAAAAAAGATGAATTTCGACAATCAACGGTCAATTTCAAGGGAGACGGACGGACGTGTTTGAGCAACACATGTATACTTTGTCCCTTTAATCCCTCACTCTTGAAGCCCGATGGAACAGCAATCCGACACGACGGTAGAGGGCACTGCAATCGGGTCTAGGTTCATTACAACATCTGCTGACCCACTAGTTATGTTTTTTTTTTCTGTCTATTTCTGTCTCGAGTATCTTTTTTTTTTATTACATAGGGCAGCGCTTGGCTGCAATCAGACTTGATTGCAAGTGGTGATGCAGCCTAAGGTGGAGCGCGGATATTAAAAGACGAGGGGTGAACGGAAACCGGCATTCCATATCCTAGCGGTTCTAATTAGAAACGAGGAAGCAAATCGCTTCGTACGGGCCCGCGGAATTTCGACTGCGTGAGGGTGCAGACCTTGCACCCTTGCGCACCTTGATCTGTCTTTCGATATTGAGCCCTGCGGTTATGGGTGGTTGTTCAGAGTAAGGTTTCCGTCTACTGACGGAATTCTTATTTGCTGAAGAACCTATGTGGGGCAGATCCGAGGCACTATTTCGTTTCAATCTGCAGAATCGGAGGCTGCCTTATCTCCCCAATTTATATGCCAGGTTGTTGGCATGAACCGCGAGCCGCTCCAGATGTTTTATATTTGCCTCAATTTCTTCCCTGACGGTTTTGATGTGTTTTTTGCTTATATATGGCGGGATGTTGAACATAATTTTTAGAGCCTTGTTTTGAAATCTTTCAAGGATCTCAATATTACTTGTGCTGTCTGTATCCCAGACCTGAATATCACTGTCCATATTGGTTTTATTATTGCTTTGCTAGTTTTGAAAGAAAAACCTTTAAGACGAAATGACATCTGCATGACATTGAAAGAATAGGTATTTAACAATAATATTGCCGTCGCGCTGCTCCTCGAATAGAGCCCCATAACACCCGATAGGGAGAACATCAGCTTAGACCGATTATACCTAAAAAAAAAACGAAAAACAGTCGAATTCTTACTCTCGTTTTCTCCTGTTTCATCCTCCAAAACTGAACCGATTTTTTTGTTTCAAGAATAATTTTAGGACTCGGGCTATGTCGGTATGTTTTTCTATTTTTGATAATATTCGTCAAATTTATTTGCGGGATGTCTGATGATGGCGCGAAAACTGGGACTTTTTTGCAATTTTTAAAAGTTCCATGTTCTTAAAATTATTAATTTATCGAAAGAAGGAAAACATAGGGACATGGCACTCATACATATGGATTTTATGATGCAAGAACATTTTCTCTATTGTAATTATCCACGGAGAAAACAGATGAATATGTTTGTATGGAGAAACCGCCGTGTAATTTTTTCTTACAAAACGCAAATTATGGCCCCTTATGATACTCACCGTTGCTGAGGCGGATGGTGATGGCTGGTGGAAGGGGACGGACTGCCTCCGGTGCAGGGCCCCAGCGCCCCCAGCCCGGACATTGGGGACGATAGTGCCCCGCTCAACACCCCACCACCTACACACAGGCAAATTACCACCTACGTGAGCGAAGCAAGCGTGAAATTTTTAAAACTATTTCACTCAAGTACTTCATTATTTCACTCAAGTAATAATTATTAACAAGTCATAATTAACGAAATTAAAAAAACCGCTGCCCTGCCAAAAAAAAATTATCTAGTTAAAAAGAATCTTATTCACATTTTTATTAAATGATATTTTTTTTGTGAATCACTGGATATTGAACTAGTGTTATATATTTTTGGAATCTACTCATCATTTTCTAGATGATGACTATATAGTTAATCTTGTTCTCGATTTTTTTTCTTAGTCTTTAATGGGGGACAATGGTCACCCCATCAATTTTTTTATTAATAAGCTAAGGATACCTCATTTATCAAAATCGGTTCAGGCGTATAGAGGTTATGGTCGAATATACAAACTCACATACATACATACATACATGAACCCTGAAAATAATATACTCCTTTTTTCAGGCAGTCGTATAAAAATGGTTGCTTTGTTGAGTGTAAAAGCGATAGAAGTGAACTAAATTGGCTAGTATTGGACCATGCTCCTTAACCAAGTCAAAAGAATCAGCCCCCCAATTGTGTAAGGAAATCGTAATCATAATCGTTCATCAAACAGATAAATAACACAAACTATTCAAGAAGTTCATAGATGCCTGCACATAAATAGCATGCAACTCCATAAATAGTTTAAGTAATATGTTTTAAGCTGTCAAGTGTACGATTTGCTCAGACAAATGGACCTCAAGTTCATTTGAACATGATTAGGACCAATAAGATTAAAAGGGGATACATTACTTAGTATGCAGCATCTCCTGAGAAGTAAAGTTCATTATGTTTGATTTTAAATACTATTTAGAATTCATGAAATGCTTCACTTGTCATCAGGCTCATAACTTGTATTACATCTCATTCTCTCGTAAGCTAAATCCTATTTATTTAGGAATATGTTTGTCTCTTTTTGCGTGTCGCTTTTTCGTTTCACCTTTTCGTTTCATCAAATTTTCAAATCACAACAATTCTAAGGAAATTTCATTTCAAAAAAGAAGAGTGTGCTTTAGACCACACGACTGAAGTAAAACTTAGTAACTGGCTATGAGAGAAAGAGAGGAAGAAAATGTGTGCTCGCACCTCTATCTTTTGCTCCTACAGTAATATAAGAAACGTAACTCTCTCTCTTTCTGTCTTCACTAACTTATAACTACTTCTCAACTTCCGTTCGTATCGCCCGATCACACTTTTCGTAACGCTCTCGTCACGCATTCACTCCCCAAGTCAAGCGTGCGTAAAGAAGTTTTACTTTAAAAAAAACCGGCCAAGTGCGAGTCGGACTCGCGCACCGAGGGTTCCGTACAAATCTGTAGTAAGTTTAAAATTATTATAAAATATTTTTATTATATGATGTAACTAAAAATTTATGCTTTTCACAATTTTTCCTTTATCTGTGATATAAGAAGTTGCTTCGTACCAAAATTTCAAGATTCCAAGTTCACGGGAAGTACCCTGTAGGTTTTGATTCCCTTGCAAGTGTCGAAAATTTGCAGCATAAACGGCTTTTTCACAGCTCCAAGGGATAGTAGACCTGAGTATTTGATATGAATTTTAGCTTGCGTTAGAAAATCATACCTCTATGCGTTAGAAAAAGGGTCTTGACAGACAGATGGCCGGACAACAAAGTGTTCCTATATGGGTTCAGTTTTTTCCTTTTGAGGTAAGGAACCCTAAAAACTTTTTGGTTAAGGTATTTGTAGTTAATACTCACCCATAGGTACAGGGCTGGGACCGGGCATGCTAGGCGACGAGGCGGAGGGCGAGGGGCTCTGCCTCAGGAACTGGTTGTGAGACGGAGCCCTTTGCGCATATCCTGCGCCCATCACTACCTCTTTGCCCTGCCCCCGGTGCATTTGAAGCATGTTCAGATTCACTAGCTGGTTATTGCCCATGCCTCCAACTGAAATAGAAAACAAGCAAGTTAGAACTTACCTTTTGAACCCATAAAATAGTTATCTTGAAATAATGACTGAATAAGAGCGATGTACACCCATCTCTTATTTTTCAATGCTTGGTTTAAAGTTATCTCTCACCCCAGTTGATATGGAAGGTGTCCCCAAAACACAAATGTAAATAATAAACTATGCTACTAAACAATAAAAACCTATAAATAACAAACTGAATCCATACTTATTATAATAAATGTGAACGTGACACACTTTCACATTTTGCTACACATTAACACCCAATTTTTTCAACCAATTTTGATGAAATGTGCTCTAGATTAGTTTGTATTCCAGAGGAGATAGGGTACTTTTATAGAATAAGAATATAATAAACTTAATCCACATGGAAAAATTCACTGAGCGTCATCTACTAAAAATATAAACTTACCCATTTGATTGGGCATCTGTCCCTGCATATTATTGGGTGCCATCTGCCCCCCCATTCCCCCAACCACTTGGTTACACTGCATCTGGCCAACCATGGTGCTAGCTTGGGACATTGGCACTTGCATATTATTGGACATGGATATATTTGGCATCATCTGCCCCTGCATCCCTGGGCCCGCCAACTGATTCTGCAGCTGACTTCCCATGGGACTCATACCCATACCCATATTTGATCCCATTTGACCTTGGTTAGGCACCATGCCAATGGCACCACCAAGTTTATTCTGCAATTGCATGTTCAGCTGTGGACGTTGGTTCAAAGTTTGGAGAAGGTTGGTTGCTGTTTGAGGTTGGCCTTGCGATACTATTGGGCCTTGCTGGCCCATTTGGCCTTGCATTCCTCCCATGCCTGGATTGGGGCCCATAACTCCTGGAACAAAACATTGAATTTAACCTGGTTTTTAAAATAAGCATCAAAGTTAAGGTAGAGAGACTCTTTGATCATAAAAAGCAATGCACACTTTGAAGGATGCTTTAGTATTACTTTAAGTAGTGTGTATTTATCCAGCATACCATAATATCTATATTACACCTTTAGTACCTTTGTTTCTTGTATTTGTGAGTTCATAATATGCAGTATGCCCCAAGGAAACCCTACTTCAACCCAAGTTTCTGCCAGCATGAAATAAGTTAAGCTTTTACAGAAACTGAACTATATTGTTTTTCTGTTCGTAAACATTATGCGGCCATTCCACTAAACTAATATTGATGAAATTTGTACAGAGATAGCATGCATCTTGGAGATTGGCCCTTATACTTATCACTGTAACGGATTAGAATTTCTGAAAATCTAAGTACTGTTAGACTGACATTGACAGATCAAATCCATGGTCTTACTACCTCTACAAATACCTGACAGCGCGATCTGAAACAGTTGACGGAAGATCTGTGAGTAAAGATGGCAACCGTGTCTTTGTAATTAAATGGAATAAATTATAATGGAGTGCATAACACTAGTAATGCACTCCATTATTAATAGTACATGCAAAATAAGTCGCAGGCATCATGTTCCATAGAATAAAATAAAAGATTGAAGACCTTGCTGCATCTGCCCTTGTCCCATATTCATCATCTGGTTCCTGGTTCCCTGTGAGGCCATATTCTGCAGGGCGTTTATTGGGTCTGTGGCCATGCCAGATTGGCTGCTCGGCCCCTGTGCTTGCTGACCAGGTTGGCTCTGCACTTGGGGACTTGGCCCAGGCTGACTCTGATTAGTGTTTTGCATGTTTGGCACACCTGGATTTGCTTTAGATTGTGCTGAAATTTTTTTTTATAAGAACAAGTATAAGATCCTAAGTAAATGAACCATAATATGTGCCCTGATCAAAGCTTTATGACCATGACAGTTACAAAAAAAAGTGAAGAAATTTAAGTTATTTGATGCACTCTGTTCTCCCAATGCTACAATATTCATTTACTTACTTAATATCTAATAACAGGTTGCACAATGACAACAATATTACAGTATTTTGGCATTGAAATCAAAACATTTTTGCAATCAATAAATTTTTTTATATGAGCAAAAGGAAATAAATATTATGATTATGACTAGTTGATGCCCGCGACTACGTCCACGTGCATTAAGGTTATTTGGTTCGCGGATACGGCTGCGGGCATCAGCTAGTACTATATACCAATCAAAAACCAAATATGTAAGTGGGAGATTATGTCATACAATACTCACACATCTCTCTGACATGCAATATGAGTTTAGCGACCATGTTCATGTACTCATCACGGTTCTTGGCCTTCATGAACACATGGTTTTCCATCTCGCTGCTGTTACGTGCTACCTGCATCCCCGACCTTTGGATCACTTCCTCGCTGAAAAATTTATTTGTTAATGGATGAAATTTATGATGATGATGATATCCAACCAACCGAATTTCGGCCATTCTCCAGCGAGACTAGCCATCTATGCGGGATATATCATAGTGCTTTAATGTGTGCGTAAACACATGTGCACTCTGTTCCTTTACTCTCATAGCCCGATGGGACAGCAAAATTCAAAATGACCGGAGACAGATCAGGCGCAGGACCGACGGCTTTACATGCTCTCCAATCGGCTACCACCACAACCTTCGGAAGAAGCTGAAGGAATAGCTTTATTTATTAAAACTTAAGCTTTAATAAATAAGAAATATTAGCCTTTTATTTTATTGTATCTATTCTTGCTTTACAATCTTTCCCACTGCCAAGGGTCACTGGTAGAGATTTTTTATAGAGATAAGTGCTTCGCTGTCCACTATGTTTCTGTTTGTCTAGGTATATTGTTTTAGGTGCAGAATAAAAATAAGTAAAAAAAAAATTACATTTGGTTCAAAATTGGCAAAAAGTTAATAAGGTTTCTCCATATGAGATAGACTAGTAGATAATAATTTAGTTATGCTAAGTATTGTAGTGCTGGTCAATAGACTTTTATTTATTTATTTATTTTATTTAATTTAATAATGTGGGATTCCCAGAACACCTCTATCAGGGGTTATTCCGTGGGAAAATTAGTACAAGAAAAATGTCATAATACATAGATATTATCTATGAGAGAGGCATACTTCCGCCGCTTGCCGGTTTCAGCCTTTTCTGCTGCGGCTCCCGGCCTTGATGCTGTCTCCCTGATATGACACGGGGCCAATGTGTCTACGCATGTTGCGTCCCACATTAGCGCCCGTCCCCGTTCCCAGGGAACCAGCGTCAATCCATCAGGTCTCTTGCCATCATCCCGACCGGTTCAATGAGCGCAGGAATATCTATGGTGGCAAGAGCCCTTTTGATCGTATCATTGAGAGAGCCATGCCGAAAAAGCCTACCAGCGCTCCTTTGGCAAGAGAGTCCGTGAATTCCAAATTTATCGACCTCTTTTCCACACGGACATCTGTGCTTGAAGCACAGGGGTGTTCCCAATCTGAGACCTAGAGCCACACGAAAACTTTCATTATCTAAAAGAGTGCCGAGATTTGTCGATGGCAAGGCATGAAGCCAATACCCGGATTTCATTTTCAGATAAAGCTAGAAGCCTTGCTCGATCTCTTTCACTTGTAAGATTTTGAACCAAATTTGTATGTGTCAGCCGAACCAACGGCACATATCAAAGTTTTTGTGTAAAACATTCCTTCGGGATATCGTCATTGGGACACCTGACCTTCCAACTCTCTAAGGCCTCTGTGGCATAGGTCAATGAAACTGAATTAGAATTAAGAATCTGAGAACTAAGCTCTTTTATACTATGCACAGAGTTACATATTTGTTCCGTTTGCCGAGGAGACCCTTGGGCCGTGGAGTCTTAGTGGCAAAATTTTTTTGCGAGATATTTCACCGCGGTTAATGGCCTCATCTGGTGACAGAAGGGCTGGCTCATTTTTTGCGCAAAGGATCAGCCTGGCTGTCCAGCGCGGAAATGCAGCCAGCATTCTTGCCACCATTCCACGTGGGCATGATTTATATAGTAATTAGGTTAGGCTAGCTAGCATTAAGTTCTATTGTATTATTTTCAATAAAAAAAAATATATATATATATATATATATATATTATTACTTAAACTTGTATGAATTATTTGAATTGAACAGGGTCTATTAATTGGTATTGAACCTACCAGAATCTCAAAAGCTAAAACAAGAATCTCTAAACAGAAAAATCAGTAGGAAATTCGGCATTCATGCTTTTCCACTATTGACTGAAAATGTTCAGTTTTTTCAAAATTCTGGGTAAAAGATAGACCTAAATACTTAAATATTGAATTACTACTCACATTTTTGTAACAACAGTCTGTCTGAAGTTCGGAGTCCGCCAGTTATCGTCGGAACCCATTGTATTGAACTGTTTCATGTTATCCATCCTGGTATTCTGTTATCTCGTCACTAGATAATATTTTAGCGGGAAAAATACTTTTAAAATTAATATTCTACGAGAAAAACTATATTATCGAGACCGTTTGTATAATAAATCACAATGCAAAATTGCAAAAGCTATCGAACGAGAGGAACGACCACAGAACAAAATTACCAGGGCCTTTGCACTTAGAACATTTTTGTGTTGTATGGAGATGTTAGTTCCACAACTCCCTACAGGATGGCGCTCATGGCGCTTATCTTGTACTGAAAGTATGTATACTTAAAAGTCTGTGATCAGGGTCTGTGATGGCGTTGAAATAAGTGTTCGTTCAGAAGCTTATGTTTTAGATACATTAATGATTTTGCCATTTATTTAAACACAAAGCTAATAATTTATAAAACTTTTTTTTTTGAGCAGAATATGAGTTATCTTAGTTAATTTATAAAGATTTATCTGTTATAAATTTAGTTTAGTGGAATGAGTTAGCAGTTTAATGAAACATTTGTGTTTTAATTTCCAAACGTGGACAGCCGCCATTTTAAAGTTTGAAATTCGACATTGACATTGACGTTTTCTGGCATGCCGGATGCCGGGTGCGGGGTGGACAAAATAATTATTTTTTTGATAAATTCGTTTCAATGTGAAACTATATTAATAGAGTGTGTATTAAGTGTGTACGATGTGAAAAACATGAAACTGTGTATTATACTTTATGTATATTTTTTGTAATTGGGAATATAAGAGAAAATAATCAACATGCGTTTCATCTGAACATCTTTACAGTTTGTGTTTATCGTATTATAATTTATCTTAATTAAGATAAATTATTAAACAATACACTTTGTAATAAGTACTTTAACATTGTGTTATGGTTATTTATATGCATATTTTAGTTGGACAACTTCCCGATAGATGTCGCTGTACATGGAAAGTCAAGTAGCAACTCTATACCAGTATATATAATGTACTCTGTGAATATTACTGAACGACGCGCACGGTCGGGGAGATCAGGGGGAAGGGGTACGGGGATTTGCGGAGAGAATTGTCAATGTCATTGTCAAATTATTATTTTTTTTCTTAACTGCTCTAACAGCTCTGGATTATAGCCCTTCTTACCACATATGGACAGACCATCTTAGGACGCAAACACACTAGGGACAGAAATTTCTAGCGGATAAAAATCCACGTTAAATCATCATATTAAGGAGCCTCACACTCACGCTAAAAGTAAAAAAGTTGAGAATGAAAAAAGCCTTTGAACATTTCTTGAGCCTGACACGCTCCGAATCGCAACCTGTCTACGGCTTGGGGTTCCGGTCTGCGCTCCTCATAAATGTCCCTGTGGCAGTGATGTCGACAGGCTAAGACATCACGGACTGTCATGCCAAAAAAGTGCAGGCTGCTTCTCGAGACATGCCGCACTTAACGATATCATACGCCGGTCCCTTGCCACCGTCAACGTGCCAAGTCTACTTGAGCCGACTGGTATTGCAAGAGACGATGGCAAGCGACCGGATGGTATGAGTTTGATGCCATGGAAGGTGGGCCGGGTGCTGGTATGGGATGCAACCTGTTCAGACACGCTGGCCCCTTCCCATCTACTTGGAACCAACAACAGAGCAGGTGCGGCTTGTGAAGCGGCTGAAAAAGCAAAAGCATGCAAATACAGGGGTCTAGGCTCCGAATATGATTTTGTCCCATTCGGTGTCGAGACCCTTGGTCCGTGGGGTCCTAGCGCTTTAAAACTTTTTAAGGAAATAGTACAAAGGTGAGTCGACATCACAGGAGACCGAAGAGCTGGCAGCTACCTCGGACAAAGAATTAGCCTAGCTATTCAAAGGGGGAACGCTGCCAGCATCTTCGGAACCTTGCCTAAAGGGACTCCTTTTAATAATATTTTTTAGTTATTATATTATATTTTTAAGGCTTTAAATATTATAGTAATATTTTTATGTGAAATTAAAAATGTAAATATGTATTGGTAGATATTATAATGTAATTAGAATCTTATTCCATTTTTATTAAATGATATTTTTTTTTGAATCACGTGATATTGAAAAAGCCCTTACCTTCCGACAACGTGGACGTTTCGGTTTCGTGCGAACATTTTGTCGCGTACTATCTCTAGTGTGTTTACAGCCTTATCACTTATATACGATTTGGTCTCCTGATTAAATTCAGATTCCGGACTTTTTCTGGTCGGTGGACTCCAGCCAGAGCCTTTAAATTTATTTACGGGCTTACAAAACAGAAAATGAATTATTATTCGATTCTTGTCTCTGATTTGATTCATACTTTATCTCTGATTCGATTTAACTTGTCTCTGATGCGAAGTTTGTTTTGAAAATGAAAAGGCTTTTCAAACTAATACGTAAATAGGGTAAACCTTCAGGACTAAACGGTAGTAAATATTTTATAAATCTATGGGAATAAGTGGCGAGTTTTAAAACAATGGCAACGTCCACCGTATTACGTGTAAAACGTAGGCTCGAAGACAATCCGCAAGATGCTCTGGTGCTCGTATGTAAACGGATGAAAACAGATTCTGACGAAGTTTCTCCATCACTCTTTGTATTCAGAGGCAGTGTGGAAACTCAGGTTAGTACATTTTACTGTCGAGTATCAGGTTCAGTACTTGTTAATCAAAGGACGGTTTTCTTTATAAATTTTGAGGTTAGCCCAAACAAATTCAATCGACAACCTTGCCGATACAATAAAGTCAAGGTCTTGTTTTGCAAGAGGCGTCGCCCATCGCAAGAGGGACGTTACCGTCCTGTGGGACCTCTTACTATCCTCCCTATCCTGTCTTCCCCAATCTTGTAGCTGTAAGCGCAGAATTAGTGTGATCTAATGTTTCACTATACATCTGGAACAAGCTAAAGACCACCCTTACCATTTCAGAATTCTGTAAAATTTCATATTTACTTAAATTGTTGACTGTTACAATATAATTTATTTATTAAAGGTCTTAATTCTATAGTATTAGTTTTATGAGTTCTACCTTCATCAGGCATGAAATAGTATAAGATAAAAGTAGATCCAAATTAAAAAGTCTAATTAACATTAAGTACACTTCAATAATTGATATTGGGTTTGAGTTTATGTATTCATATTCACAGGAACCTACACACGTGAAAAACATAGCTCCCATAGCTAACGTCACACCAAAACAAGTCACAAACGTAAATGATATAATTCAGAAAATGCGTAAACAAAGGAAGGAATTCACAACGGAAAGTCGTTATGAAATTGTCAATTTGAGCAGAGGTTTGAAGGAGGAAACAGATTTTGATTTGGTTGACTTACAAAAGAAAGAAGATGAGAAAAAGGATGTGGAATATATTTATGATCTATACACACCTGCAAAGCAAGACTTTGATATTTCTATGTTGGATAATCTTGTCAGGTATTTTTTTAAATGTGCCTTTACATGCAATCAGTCCATAGACTATGAGCAGATTGGTTGACAGATTGGCATGCAGGGTAAACTTACCCACCGGGAAGCACTCTATCAGTGTCAGCTATACGTTATCAAGTATAGCTCTAACTCTAACTAACTCTTGAATCGTTTGTGGCATTGTCGTGATTTGGATGGTTGCCAAGCCTTGTTTTGTAGTTGTAGCTGTAGTGCCTAATTTCTTCCATAACTGAATTTATTTTATTATTTTAAGGTGCTTATAGATTTCAGAAACTCTTATGAACCATGGTGCGTTTGAAAGTTGTTTTAGTATGTAGTTTTGGGTTCTTTGAATTGTTTCAATGTTGGAGCCACATGCTGACCCCCAAAGTTGTATGCAGTATGTCCATATTGGTGTTATGTACCAGGAGCTTATTATCTAAGGAACGTCTGGAATTCTTTACAAGCATCCAATACATCCCTTTATATCTATGGTAGTAATTGTGGCCTTAAAATTATTATTTGTCTGTTTTCAGTATAGAAAACTATGAAACCGACCTGGTGTTTGGATCATACAGAGACAATGGTCTGCCCTCGTCGGAGGAAGACAGTGAGGACTCCAATGCGGAGAATGATTGGCGGAACGAGTACCCTGACTCCGATCCCAGCAGCATTGATGAGGAGGACATGATCAAAGCTGTTGAGAAGTGTAACATAGGTAAACAATCACAAATAGGTCACAATATAAGCTTCCCTATCCAAGTTACATACATTTTGTGTCTATTCTCTTTATAAATGTTGTAGCAAAAGTGATAAAAAACTCTAACCATACACTTATTTTTTCTCTCTAAAGCATTAACAATTATAGAACATAGACATAACATAACACTTAAGTAACTTAGCTAGGGGGGCAGGCTTCTTTTATAAGCTCAACTCTATGGTTTTAAGTCTAATTGAGAACTAGACTTTACCAAATTCTAAGATTTTCAACGATTGTAAGTCTCTTTAAGTGACTTTTGACAAATGTCCCACAAACCCATGTTCTGACAAGAAAATTACGTCATTTTAGACTTACTTCTATTGTAATATATATGTACCTAAACCAATATGATGGTCCTTTCGGCGTTTATGCTCATGAAGTTTTGTAAAAGTTGAAAGCACTATACGAAGGAACAATTGATGTACTTTATTTTGAATAGTAACGTGAAGTAGTTACAATCGTAAAATTATAATAATTTTTCGAATGTATTTAGTATGTTATAAAATTTATTTAGTACTAGCTGATGCCCGTAACTTCGTCCGCGTAGATTAAGGTTTTGAATCGCACGGAAACTCTTGAATTTTCCAGGATAAAAAGTGGCCTATGCCCTACCCTGGGATACAACCTATCCCTGTATCAAATTTCATCAAAATCGGTTGGAAAGATGGGCTGTGAAAGTGTAGCCAACACAGACACACTTTCGCATTTATATTATTAAGTATGGATTTATAACTTCTTTTTAGCATATGTTTTTTTTTATTGACGACAATCATGCTTAGTGCAAAGCAATGATGAGGTCTAGGTTGGAAAATGGATGGATATGTGATGTATATTCAAATTCATTCATTCATATAAACAATAAAACCAGTATCATTATTTTTAATCTATAGTTCACTCTATGGTTAGTCATTTCACAGTATAAAAACACGAAACAAAGACTTTTCCATTTTTCTCACACTAAAAAAAAAAAAACAAAAAAAAAGTATCAAAGTACAGGTTGTCTCCTGCTCGCACGAAACTTCTAACCATACATTTATTTCATTGAGTAATTAGATTGTTCCAAATATGATCGATTTCGGTTTGTGGAAGCAAACCGAAATCGATCATATTAAGAACGATCTAATTTTATTCACAGAAGACGATCTCTCAAGTGATGCAGGAGAAGGTGAAATCTACGACGAACCAGCGGATTTGTACCACGAAGACGTGAAAAGATACGGCGAAGCGTACGCCAAGTACAAAGCAAGAGTACTCTCCGAACAACCCGATTTGGCTGACCAAAAACTTGCTGACCAAAACTGTTCTAGCAAAAGAATTCATGACGAAAAATTCTCCAAAGAGAATTTAGCTGATAGCAGAAATTTCGTCCACTGCACTAAAATGGATAGCGACGGTTACAAAGACGATAGCGACGACGGGTTCTATTACGGACAGGATGAGGACTCTGAACAGTTTAAAGAACAGTATGCGGACGTGAGTGACACTTCTGATGTCTATGAACCAGATTGAGTTTCATGAAAGTGTGTTTAGTTTTTTGTGAGTAGATAAAGTAAGATCGTTGGAAATATATTTTTGTACACTATTCGCGTTTTACTTATCCATACTAATATTTTAAATGCGAAAGTGTGTCTGTCTGTCTGCTACGCTTTGACGTTGATTATATATTTTAGTTTGAAGATACTGGCAACGTTGGGGCCATTAAAAACTCAAGGCTAACCAAAAGAAAAACTAGTAAGTGTGTACATAATTTTGGGGAAACCCAACAAAAATTTTATACACTCCATTTTGCACCCTCAGTTTTCACAAGACTCAAATCTCTTTAATTTTGATGAAAATGTTTTTATTTATTCCACTACAATAATGCGGCATGATCTGGGTACCCACCGCATTATTATCCCAAGAACACCCCTGCCATAATGCGATTAATGTAAAGGGGTTACGACTTACGACCCACAGCAATGAGAACTACGCAAAGAGATACCTATTCCAGTGCAAACAGACCTTTCCTGATATCTCACTTGGTGGAAGTGACAATGCAGCCTAAGATGGTAGCTGGCAAGCCTAATGTTAAGGGGTATGGTAGTTATATTAAACGCATACTTCTAATCGGTTTCTAGTTTCTACACGGCAATGTTATAGTCCCACAAAGTTATCTTACCCGGTGAAAGTGTCGCTTTTATCGCATTTTAAGTTGATCTCTGGATCCCGTACAAAAATAAATACTGACTCTTATTCCATTTTGTCTATCAGCATCATTCCTACATCCATAAAGTTGCTACTAAATATTAAAAATAAAATAAAAACAAAAACTAAACAGTCATAAAAAATTTATCCAATTTTGCCTACCAGACCAGAAAAGTTTGTGAGACTGTACGATGAATTACCGTGTAGTATGGATAGAACTTAGAAGCCTCGTTACCTCCCGTTGTCGTTGTTGGCATGTCTAGTGGTTGGCATGTTCGACTGCGGCCGGCGAGGTCCCGGGTTCGAGTCCCGGGTGGGGCCATAATTAAGGATTGAGTTTTTCTGCCTAAAAACCTCAGTACTAGCCCGGAGATAGGTAGTTGGCGGTGTTTCAACTTTCACCCCCGTGACTCGGAAGTCGGAGAGCGCGTTAAGCCGTCGGTGGGGTTATTATCACTAACATGATAATAGTCGTTAAAGCCCGCCAACCCGCATTAGATCAGCGTGGTGGGTCTAAGCTCTAGCACCTTCTCTCCTGAGAGTGGAGGCCTGTGCCCAGCAGTGGGACGTTAAACCTTAGTAGTGGATGGATGGTAGGTACCAAATTATTAAAAAAATCGGTTAATATGTGATAAATAATAATTTATTGTCTGGCGTATTATACAATATCAACGTATGTACCGCGTACATCACGTGTTTAATTAGGTATCACTTTATAAACATTGCTATGGTTACAATATTACCGTTAACGAGCACGTGGCGTATAATTTATACACAAACGACCCATTCTTATGCACTCATAACTCTGTATAAGTGAGAAGGAATTAATAATAATAGATACTTATTAAATTTTGTATTTTTAAAAATATGAATATTTTCCTTGTAATTTTGATTTCCCGTTAGCAAAGTTAATTTGGGTCGTAAAAATTTTATCACATTTTGGCGTAGAGAGGACGCTGTAAGTAACATTTCAGTATTCGGCCTTAGAATGTACAATCTTTGTACAAAGTTGTTGAAAATCGGTTCAGCAATCGGCTCTTTATTCGTTCGTCTAAGCGAACGGACACACATTCGCATAATTGGTTAATTTTTAGTCCTGCCTACAATTACTATAACATACATAATTAGGTATGTCTTGGAATATCGTCTATAAATGAAGATTGATTTGGCACCTCCCAATTTTACAGACATGAGTATCTAACTAAAAATGGGTCTTAATTTTCACCAATGTTTCATGGACATGTACAACAATTTTTTTAATTTTAAGACTGAATTATTTTATGGTAAAAGCCACAATTTTATTCGAGAATATCATCTTAATATAACTATGTATTTCTTTTAAATTTAACACTGATTATGGCACGTCACATCAGATGCTTGTTGAGGAAATACGAATGCAAATAATGCCATGATACGTTTTCATGGAGGAACGGTTAATTTCGTAGACAAAAAGTAGTTTCCAAAAAGTTATTTTGCAAATTGAATTTCATCGTTGTAGACTATAGAAACTAGCTTGCTTACGTCTCATCTACGTCTTAGGGGAAATTACAGATTTACGCAATTTAGGATTCTTCGCAATAGAAATAACAATAGATACGTCCATTTTCATCCGAATTTTTTACAATTCGAGACTTATTCCAAAGGTTTACAAACACAATACGAATACACAGAATTTATTTTATGTTATAATAATCATTATTGATACATAAGACCCAGATACACAGTTATAGCCCCACTTATATGGCCCGGTGGCCAAAGTTGGAACTAATTATTATGCGTGTTTAGTTTGTGTTTTTATTTTATTTTTCAATGTCTGAAATAAATATGGCATCTATTTTATTAAATCGTTTGCAATCAAAGTTCGTGTTAATGTACAATTTTGGGCAAATCCGCTAAAATAATGTGGACTGCAAGTCACAATAGGATCTATTATTTAAATGGGGCCTAAAAATTATAAAAGAATAACACATAAAGAACTGTGTATCTTGGTTTTCAATATCAATTCAAGTATATCTACGGAATAAGTCTTGTGTTCACTTAATTCTATAACTATAATTAGTGAGATACCTATAAATGCAAATTACAATAATCTAGCGATGCTTTGGCATTGACAAAACATGGTATTTTGCGTGAACTTTCTATCTTTTATTTGTCATAGACTTCAGAAAAAAGAAAGACTGGTCATTTACGCCGAAGTGAGATAGGTTTGAAGATTTAAGATACCAGTGATTAGAAAAGGAGCGGAACCCTTATTTTTATGCCATTTAAATCTTTACACTAGTCGTTTGATACATATGGAGAGATCAAAGCGAGCAAGATTGGCTCTCGGATGTTTGTACGATGATAAAACGCTAGGCGCGTTGCACCACAAGCTGGCTTCACATTTGTGTCTATTATAGCTCCGTCTATCTTTTTTCTTTAGTCTATGTACTTTATAAGAACTTTCCTATATTAATTATGAATACCTAGAAAAGGGACACTTTTACATTAACATTACTCGAAACGCGATATTTATTGTATTGCATTGCTGAAATTCTTAACTCTGTAAAACAGATAATTAACTTATTAATTTATATTCAAATTTCTTTTTATCCAAGTTTAAAAATGTGGGAACAAAAATTAATTATTCCTGTGGGAAAATTATAGGTAGTAGGAAATGCATTGAAGGAATCGTTACCTACTAAAATCATTACCTAGGTACCTACTTAATTTTCCAGAAAATCTGAGATTTAGTCAACCCAGTCTTGTTCATAAATAGCAAACATGAACTAAAATCATTTAAATATGGAATTATGAATATTTGTTAATCTGAGGTACAAATAGAAATCCTGAACAAGGGACTTTACGATTAAGAGTACGTACGCACTGCGAAAAAAAATCGCGTGAATTTTAAATTTCGCGTACGGATTTCACCCACTCCGCACTGAGAATGTGGTGTGCGTCACACAACTCCGTACAGCACAAAATATTCACGCGAATATAATTCCTACCGCATCGCGTGAAATTATATCAAACGAAAAAAAAAATTTTTTTCGCAATGCGAACGTAGCCTTATTGATTCAAAAACTGATCCTGGAATCCTGGATTAAGAATTTAAAATTATCAGACCCTTCCTATAGAACCATGCAGTGTCATCAAAATTTAAATGAATAAACGCGGATGCTTAGACGCGATATCTGTACGGAAAAAATGGAATGAGCATTCGTTTGCTTAGCAAAGTTTGAAAGAGTTCATACAAAGAGTCCTGTGCACATTGGTCCAACAAACTCGGTCAGTGCACTTAGCTTAAGTTCGGGGTTGTCATACAGTTGTCTAAACTAAGCCCGGTCCCATATTATTATCAGAATGATTTGGCAGACAATTTTTTTTATGAATGGTGGAAATTCGTTTTTTTCTGATAATTAAAAATTTCGGATAATAATTCGTGGCCGGGCTAAATACTTATAATCTTGGCAGCGTGATTAGTAGGTACACGGTGGCCATCACTTGCCGAGCGAATAGAGCCAATGTGCACTGGAGCCTTAAGAGTACCTAATTACTCATCATTAATAATAATAAACGAAAAATTACAATAACAACAAAGAAAGAACAATCACTTAGAACAAATGGTAATAAAATTTAGTTTTTTAATAATAATAATAATGCGATAATAATATCTTTACAGAATATATTTACAATTTGGTATTTTAACGTATACTAATACAAATGACGAAAGAGGTTAACTTTTTTTAAACTAGTTAATTAGTGATTTACAATAACAATTACAATAACAAAATCTAAATAGGGCTGTATTTACATTAGCCGAGATTTCATTCGTTCCATTCACTCAGTGATACATCACCTGAATGTGAAAACATCGATTTGGCTTTGATATGCACTACGTTAATGTCCTTAAATCGATATTTTTTATATAGGTATAACTTGATAAATTATTGCACATAACTCGAATAGTTCCGTTAACGCGTTTAATATTATAGAAACACTTATTTAAACGTTCGGAAGCGAAGGAAGCTAAGATTGACGAATTAACACCTGTTTTATGTTTAAACTATGGAAGCTAGCGGTTTTGCTGTGAAAATATTTGAATTTTTAAGGTCCAATAATTTTAGTTGTTGTCTTTTCTAATGTTGTGTTTGGAATGATTTTATTGATATTTACTAATAAGTATTTTCGTCTATTTTAGATAACAAGGGTTCCCAAATTCGTACCTAATATTACCTATTAACTATCGAGAAATTGGAGGTTCAACAAAAACTACTAAACTTGATAAGATTTTCTTGCGTTTGTCATATTTCATATCCCTTTAATTTGAGATAGGATAGCTATGGATGCTTTAACAATAACTATTTTTACTCTTACATTTATTAAAGCAAATTCTCAATCAATTTCACAACAATACCGCTAACTTGTCTCGAATTACGGTTTCATACCACCGATGCATCATTGACTCGTGCCGGCACGTTATTGTTGGCCGCAGCCTCTTGGTTGGCTTTACAGTAGAATTGCTTATGGGCTTTATAAGAGTTAACGAATTTAAAGGGTATGTTACAGGACTTGCAGAAGTTTGGTTTGGGGATCAGATCTTCTTCGGTGTCTGGCTCTTTTTTTATGTCCACTGCTGGGACTGGAGAGGTCGTGTCCTCTGATTCTGGTTCCTCGGTTGCGTGGACTAATCGCGCATGTCGTACCACATTGCCTCGGTATGTGGAGGTGTAAGCGCAGGAACTGCATCGATGGACTCTCTCGCCCACTGCTGGGGCTGGGGATGTCGTCTCGCGGCTTTCGTCCTCGACTACGCATGAGATGTAGCTCTCCTCCTGGAAAAAATAAAAGGGATCGGTTGATATCTGGAGTATTTGAGTATTTATAGTTTTTGTCAAGAATGATTACCTACTCAGCTTGTTAGGCCATTGTTATAAATATAGTTCAGCACAATCTAGGAGCGATAATGCATGTTTACAGGGAAAAGCTTGATAAGACTTGCTTTTATTGATTTTTATTGTATTTTATAGTTGTGCCTCGTTAGTCTAGTATACTGCCTCGTTGGTCTAGTATACTGCCTAGTTGGTCTAGTGGTTAGCATGTTTGACTGCGCCCGACGAGGTCCCGGGTTCGAGTCCCGGGTCGGGCCATAATTAAGTATCGGGTTTTTCGGATTAGAAATTCCCAGTACTAGCCCGGAGTTAGGAAGTTGGTGGTGTTTCACCCCCGTGCCTCGGAGAGCACGTTAAGCCGTCGGTCCCGGTTATTATCACGAACATGATAATAGTCGTTAAAGCCCGCCAACCCGCATTGGAGCAGCGTGGTGGGTCTAAGCTCTAATTCCCTCTCTCCCATGAGAGTGGAGGCCTGTGCCCAGCAGTGGGACGTAAATTGGCTGTAGTGATGATGATGATGATGATGATTATAGTTGTGATTAATAATCGACGGTTTTTTAGCTACTGTTGTTTCACTACTATCTGTTGGCTGCCAATCTCCACAGAGATTACCTATCTAGATGAGATATTATAGAGCACAAGTGTGTGTGCAATCACAGGGGCTCTCTACTCCCTTACTCTCATAGCCCCATGAGACGGTACTCCGACACGTCAAGAGAGTGATCAGACTGAGGACTGACGGTTTTATGTGCTTTTGCATGACTGAAGGCGAAATAGTTACATCGATTTTTTAACCGAAAACCGTGTACGACTTTTGGCCGTTAATTGAACCCAGAACCCCGTCTTTCATAAAAAATCTACTATACTAATATTAAACAAGTCATAATTAAAATAATTAAAAAGCACGACTGCCCTGCCAAAAAAGGAATTAAAAAGTTAAAAATCTAAATTAATCTAGAATTATAATCTTATTCACATTTTTATTAAATGTTTTTTTTTTGTGACTCACTGGATATTGAACAATAACAATTATATATTTTTGGAATCTACTCATCATTTTCTAGATGATGATTATATAGTTAATCTTATTTTCTTATATATATTTTTTCAACTTTAGTCTTTAATGCGGGACCATGGACACCCCCATCAATTTTTTTTAATTTTACTAGCCTATGTCACCCGGAATAAGCTAAGGATTCTAACGATACCTCATTTATCAAAATCGGTTCGTATAGAAGTTATAGTGGAATATACAAACTCACATACATACATACATGAACCATGAAAACAATATACTCCGTTTTCAGCCAGTCGTATAAAAAATAGTTTCGATGGATGGATGGATGATTGTTACTCAATCACGCGAGAACGGCTGAACGGATCTGGATGAATTTTGGCACAGAGAGAGATTATAGTCTGTAATAACATACCTATACATTTATCCCGGAAAATTAAAGAGTTCCTGCGGGAGCCAAAAAACCTCAATCCACGCGAACGAAGTCGCGGACATCACCTACTCGACCATAAATTTCTAAATCATACCTAATATTATAGTTATAAAAAATACTAACCTGTAAGTCAGCAGGCTTTTCCCGGAAGTGCATTCGTATGTGAGTGCGCATGCCTCGCAGCGTATTCCCCCTGTACCGGCAGATCGTGCAGCGGAACGCCTTCACTCCAGCGTGCGCCTCCATATGCCGCTGTGCTAGTGCGGCCGTTGGAGACACCACGTCACAGCAAGGGCACTTCCATCCACTGTCAGACCCAGACGCTGGCCTCGGAGTCTCAGGCACGCTACGAGGTGACCTCGTTTCCCTCTTCGTACAGTAATACACCTGATGAGTTGTCAAATTGTCCAGCGAACTAAAATGTATGCCACACGCCAGGCAAATCAGCTGTCGGTACTGCGGTGGCGGACCAGGCTCAGAAGGCGCAGGACTAGCTCTCTCCTCCCCGCCACCAGCAGAACAATAATGCCGTTTGTGAACCCGATAGTTTTCGTATTTACAGAACACTATGTTGCACTCCTTGCACTTCGAGACTCCTTGCTTAACCAGTATTTGCGGTGGTCCCGCAAGTACAGGTACTTCTGTTGTAAGTCTTAACGCCAAACCGGAAGGTAAAATCGGCGGAGGCACGACCGGAGGAAATTTCTCTTCGGAAGGTGAAGGTATGCTCGGCGGTTTTGGTGTCGGGCCCCTAGAACTGCGTCGACTTCTTTTCGGAGAGCTTTCCCCACTTGGAGATGAAGATCTTCTTGAGGGAGATGGGGTTCCAGGAGATCCAGGTAATGATGGAGCGCAAACAATTTGCTCTGGTGTTGTGGAACGTATTCTATTTTCTTTTTCGTGTTCATCCGGCGTTACTGATTCCGGAGAACGGCGAACGCTCAGATCTAATGGTGTAGTGGCGTCACGGGAAGCTTCACGTGGTCTATTTGCGGACTTTAAAACTTCTGGTTCTTTAAGTTCAGTATTTAAATTTGGTAATGCTCTGCTAAGGGGTTGAAATGTTCCATTTGGTAATAAAAAGCATGGTGTATCAGGGTCTGGCAGAGTTGTACCAGGCAACGTACTGGCGCTTCTTAATATAGAATATGGAACAATGAGAATCGGATTCGTCGGGAGCGCCAATGCATATTGGTTTTGTGTAGGAGGAGTCGCGCCAGGAGATGGCGGTGCTGACCCAGATGTAGCTGAACCTGCTCTCGCTGCAGCCAATGCTTGTTTCACGACTTGCCGCGTGTTGCAGTAATGTGCTTTATGAGCTCGGAAAGTTTTAACCGAGGTGAAATGTATGTCACAGTCCACACAATATCTGTCTTGAGCTGGCTGCCCATCCACAGCTTCTCCATTTGAGGTGGGAGGCAGAACAGGAGTACTGCTGCTAACAGGGGATGAGGAATGCATTCGCATGTGACGGTTTAAACTCACTTTTTTGTCAGCACTATATGAACAATAAGTGCAGGCGTATTGCTTGCCTAAAGGTCGCGGCGTTTTCGAGTCTCCGCTCGACTCATCAGCTGCGACATCTGTTGACGTCTCTGTGCCATCAGGTTTCGTTCTCCGTTTGGAACAGTAGTGTTCTTGGTGTGCTTGAAGAGTACTCAGTGAGGAATACCGTATTCCGCAAGGTTGGCACATGTATCCCGGGGGTGTTGCGGCCGCTGCGGGAAACAGCGTTGGAAAATTTGCAGCTGTGAGGCCAGCCAAGTAATCTCTCGGTTGTTGAACCGGGGGCGGTGGGGGTGATGGAGAGGGCGGTTCATGATTCAACGATGTGGCTTGAGGTGCGAGTGCCGGATCAGTTGCCAGACTTGTGTTAAGACGTAATCGTGGCGGCGAGGCTGCAGTAGAACCCTCAGAAACCGGCGACGCCCCACCACTGGAGGCGACGCGCTCCCCACCAGAGCTCGGCGTGCGAGGTTCTCCTGACATCGCCTCGCTCTCGTTTCCCCATTCCTCGTCCTCACCTGAAAATAAAAATAATTCTCTTGTAATCTAGATGTGGCCATTACCGCTACATAAATGGAATTCAGAGTAGCCAATGGGAGCAAAAAGAATCGACAATATCAGTTCTTAATACTGTTGTTAATAGTAGAGCGATGGTAGGTTGGCAGTGCTTTTCTCGCGATAGCCGACACTCGTCACGTTTCACTGCTATCTGTCGACGTCAGACAGATCAGGTCTTTGGTCGAGGCATACATTAGCGCTCCTAATTGAGACGTGCTCGCTGTATGTAAATGCCTCTGCGTGGGTGGGGTATAGGGTTTTGAGTTATGCGACCAATGTTCTGCCATGTTTCCGTGCAACGAGGGAATAAAATAGCCGATCCAATAACGCGAACCGGTCGCTCGACCCCCGTCCGTCAACATTGCGCGTGATTATTTCGATCATTGGCAAACAAAACAAAAAGTTAACGGGCCTTGTTGTAATTGGATCTGATTTCCAGAAAACGTTCGCTCACCTTCCTTTTTGAGCGACAACGATCTCGAGCGGGCGAGGAATTAACCTATCTTTCGCGCAGCGATCTCAGCTCAAAACGCCAATTAATGAGAGGCTCAACTTCATTCTCTTGCCCCTGTGAAGATCATTATATGAGCACGACAGCGAGATGGACGCGACGATTGGTGCTCGCGCCGACCACCATCTCCCGGTAACGAATGCCAATTGAATCGGATTGCGTTCGGGTCACGCTATCCTAGTCACAGCGCATTTTGATTGGCTGTTGCGATTCCGCGGTGACGTTCGATTGGCTCCGTCAGTGCGCGATTTATCCGCCAGTTTAATGTCGTCGTCATAGCGAACGCGGGTTTATCGCGGTTCGTTAGTTGCGTTCGAGCTCCCGTTTTTCCTTAAGTAAGTTATTAGTTGTGATTGTTAAGAAAGGTTGAATGTTCAATCAGATAGATGGCGTGACTTGGTGTCGTTTGAGCAACTTTCAAGAAACCGAATGTCGATTCGTTAAATGATATTCATCAGCGTCCTTTTGTCTTTATAAACACGTCAAATAATGCGCCTTAAACGGCTTCTGTATGAGGGGGCAGGCATGCAATTGACATAACTATTTTGTTTGAAATGTCTACTTAGTGCCCGCATTGTTTTAGTAAAGCATAGAGACTTAGCAAACGATATCATTCATGTTTTAAATGGAATGCGACGTTTAAGTTAACACAAAGTTGTTGTGTTGTTGTTTCTAAAACTGAATTTGTACTGCTACGTCTTTTATACCGACAATACTCATTTTAATTCTTAAGCAATATCAAACTACTAAAACGATATTATAGCTCTTTATGATACATATCTAAAAAAAGTTAATCGTTTAATACGTCCACAAGCACCATTAAACAGCCATTCAAAATCTTATAACCCGTACTTACATGGAACACGTGCCTGTACATGTTAAATTAAAAAAAATAAAGTCGCCATCTTGTCCTTACATTTATCAGATCAGAGATCAGGGCCCAATTAAAATAGTCGTGCATCGAGGCAGTCACAATCGGCGCTGATAACGATCGCATACTGTGACGCCGGTGACCGATCACCTCTAGAACGATATCTTACATCATTCACTCACTACCTGTGATTTCGAAAACATTTAAATGTTATCGGGTGATTACGATTACGTCATTGAAACAAAATCGAATATCGAATTGAATATTGAAATATCGATGTTGCATTAATTGTGGTGCACGATGCAATATTTTTCATAACTGATTGATACCAGAAGAAATTGACAAATAATAATCTTTAACAGATATGTAAACAGCGTTGAAGCAACTATGAAAAAAACAGAACAATTAAAAGGAGATTGCAAAATGTATGCATTCATGACATCTAGATATATCTAGGTGTAGAATAGAATTGATCACACTAAAATACATGCAACGAATTAAATACTAAAAAGATCATAACAAACAGATAATTATTATTGAGGATATAAGATATTTGTAATGCATTAAGATTAGAATCAGGTTTTGCAAGAAATTATCTATTTGAGCGCCTTTGCTTCGACCGGGTAAAAACTTGAGCTTTTTTTAATTTGTTTGATTAATATAATACTGAGGTACTCAAAAACTAACATTAAATATCAAATCTATCATTGGGGTACCCAAATTTTGTCAAATCATGCAGAAAAGTCACATAATAATGATAGAACGAATGATAACATTTTGAGGAGAGTTTGAAAATATTTTAACAGGTTAAACACGTAGGTATTATTATTTTTTCCTATTATTGAGTAGCAGAGAGGTACTCATATAGCTACGATCTAGCCTGACTAATTAGCTAATGAGTAGTTTTATTTTAACCTAAACTTATAATTTATCTTTTGTATTAAATAAATTGTCCATTGACGCATATTAGTCTTTCTTGGTATTTTTTGTCAAGAAAGAGTAGGTACTTATCGTGTTGAACAAGATAAGTGCTGATTTCTTAAAACCTCAACAAACAGGATCCTGAGTAATAAGTAAGAATCAAGAAAGTAGTTGGTATTGGTCGGTGTCCAAAGATATTTAAACGCTGCTTTAATCGTGACAGAAGGGACAAAAGGATAAAGCCAACAGTCGAAAGAAAGTCTAGTGTATTTGACTCTTTTCCCATTGGTGTAAGCTCTCTGTGTCTGTGTGTCTAGTGGGAGGTTTCGGCCGTGGCCATCTTACCATTATAAACATCACCACCACCACCACCACCACTACAGCCCATTAACGCCCACTACTGGGCACAGGCCTCCACTCTCATAAGAGAGAGGGAATTAGAGCTTAGACCCACCACGCTGCACCAATACGGCTTGGCGGGCTTTTAACGACTATTATTATGTTAGTGATAATAGTCGTTAAAAGCACGGGGGTTTAACACCGCCAACTTCCTTACTCCGGGCTAGTACTGAGAATGTCTAGTCAGAAAAACCCAATACTTATAATGATCCGACCCGGGATTCGAAACCGGGGCCTCGTCAGCCGCAGTCAAACATGCTAACCACTAAACCAACGAGGCAGTCTCACTAATTAGGCAGATTATAAACGTACTGCCAAGCAATTTAGTATTTATTGATAATGTATTATCAATAAACCAATAATGCGAGGGAGGAGTGGCCCAGTTGTGACAACGCATCAGCGCATGTCATCAGTCGGTTGCGATTGTTAAACAACGTTGACTCAAATCGGTTACTGGTTGGTCATGACCCTCAGTAATGAGGATTACGACGCAGAAAGAGATATACCAATATTACATACATTATAGGTAGGTTTATTATAAATGTCCAATAACATACTGAAGAGGTTAGCCCGCTGGCATCTTAGTCTGTTATCTTCTTATCTCATCTGACCTACCATCGGGTTAGCCATCTCACAGCGTAGGTAAGCAAACGAGTAAACAGGGCTTTCAACAAGAGAAAACCGTGATACAAGCCGTTACTCATGAAAATCTTTATTAATGTTCTGTTTAAATAATAAATTATGTACTTATTTTATAGACGCATTCGGAATGTCTGCTCTACTCCACACTTGAATATCTACCAGTTTCACATAAATAAATTAGCGTCGCAGAGTGGGAACATTAACACAATCTGCCGGCTCGTGTGTATCGCGCACCGATGCTGGCATTTAAAGCCATTTCTATCGGTTTACGCCATCAATTTGCTGCATTAATTTACTTACCTGCCTTTTAAAATTGTACATGGACAAGTATTCATGACGCATGAGGATTTTAAAGACCGGACGAGTTTTTATTAATGTGGCTGTTAAACATCCCTCAGGATTTTATGTACGAATGACAGAACTGTCACTCACTTATCATTATCTTGTTCATTTATCTGTACTAGGTGTACTGATTGCGGAATATTTTACCACGGTAAGCGTAGCTAAACAAAAATGACTTAATAATTTACGCTTTTAGAAAAACTAATGATCTATTCGAATAAGTACAGCACATTTTATAACTTCCTCTAAATATTTGTTTTATAATTTCCAATATAACCTATGTACTAAAAAAATAAATAAAAATCCACAAAACTCTTTTAAAACGTTCAACTAAGTTCGAAAGCTATCTACGTGGCAGAATCTAAGCAAAATGTCACCATGCATTGTGGGTCCAGATTAAAAAAGAACTCCCTTGTCTATCACCCGGTGTGATCTTCAGCAAGTGTCTGCGAAAGGACGGACGTCGTGCGTCACGATCGGACGGGCATTTACATATCGCGGGTTCGATTCCGCTATCGAGCTACGCCGCTATTTGTAAGCTGTATATTTTAATGGTTTAGCTTTTTGCCTTCACAATCAAATGTAGGGAGGAGTGTAGCTATCAATAGAGAAATTTGATTAGACTCGTGCTTCCTCACATGACTATCTATTGTTTTGTGAGTACTTACATATAATAAATATTATAGTGTAATTATCTGTCAATTCAATTAAATTCAATATTTATTTATTTAAATTACACTGCAGGTGCACTTATTGCGTCCAAAGTATATATCTGGAACCAACCGTTTCACGGCTGACCCATTCAAACGACTTTGACATGGGCACATCTGTATTTCGTGCTTGGGTGCATCCTAGAGTCTGACATATAATTTATTAGAATAGGTACCTACTTTCTTTCCCGCAAAATTAAATATTTTCCACGGAATTAAAAAATCCCTTCATACATTATCTTTGTATATTCAATTTAGGCAAAGAAATAGTAATTATTCCCAAGTTCCACTATACCTAAAGTTTATTATTTTTCATATGAGCAAGTAAATGAGCTTATCATTGTCCACACCAGGGTATAAGAAAGGTAGGCGGAGTGTGGAGCAAAAACTTCGCTCACGAAGGTAGATAAACATTTCCTCGCCCTCCACCATATAAATCTAGATGTCGTGACGTCACACAGCGATAACACTAACATATCACTAACAGTCCACTGAAATATATGAAATTTATATTTTACTAGCGAATGCCCGCGACTTTGTCTGCTTGTCTGCGTGGTTTGAGGTTTTGTGGTTCCCGCGGAAACTTTAATATTGCGGAATAATAAGTTTTGTTATGCAGTTATTATTTATTAGTTATTTTTATATGGTTGTTTAAATGCCATGGAAATAATTTTATGATGTCAAAATAAGTTAATTTTTTGCTGAAAAAGTTTTTTAAAGAATGATGTTCTTTTCATTCGTTCACTGTGGGCGCATCCATAATGCCTATGGTGCCCAATTAATATTAGTTAAATTAGGTTAGGTAATTAACTATGGAAATATACAAATCGGCTATTTGAGTACCTACAATTATGGGAATTATGTTATATACCTATATACTCGTATTATAAGTAATGTATAATAATATCTAATAACATTATTTATGGCTGTGCATGTATTTTTTTGCACACTGCCACTTGCAGTAAATTGTGAACGGGACTATTTCTATGAAAACAACCGTTGTTACCCTCAATTTGGCAAAATAAAAATTATGAACTAGGATGAATTACATACCTAGGTAGGCACCAGTTGTAACATAGGTATTTAACATTTAAGGAAGTCGTATTTATTTAATTTTATATTCTCTATCTTTGATTGTTCTTAACACTTTTTCAAATCCTTAATTGCTTCGAAAAAATACTTTTAAGTAAAATACAGATAATTTATACAAGCCTAGTGTTTTTCACCAACGAATATGTACTAACATACCTATTATTTATCGGGAACAAAACTAGGTCTCAGATTATAAAATTAGGTAATCATTTGTGTTATTTTTATTTAGCATAACGTCATTATAATATGAATAATAGGTACCTATCGTGTCGGCATTCGTAGTCCATTACGGAAAACTCTTTAATTTTCTTATCGCGCTCTCACATGTGCGTTGTAAGGAGTTTTGCTTTTTAATTATAACCGAATAGTTAAACTTGACGGCGATGTGTGAAGAGCTAAAGTTTGGTTGAATGGATGCGGCTTTTGCGGTCCTAAAATTAATTGGTAATAGAATGATATAAAATAACAGTTGACAGGGGTTAAAATTACGAAGGAGTGAAAAGCCTAGGGTCAATAATTTAAAGTTTTTAGATATTTACTTACTGGCAACATGGCCCATCTTCAAAATAAAAACCTTATTATTATTATTTTTCGCTTGCAGTCCTTCACTTTATTCATTCATTAAATTTTTGGAACATTTTTGCTAAGGTTATAATTTTTATAATTTATTTATTTCCCAAATTACATTGGAGCCTTAAAAACTTGAAATTTAATTCGCTATATTCCGCCACAGTGGGTAAATCTATGTGGTACAGTTTGTACTGTGTATCTTGTAATATTCACCACACCACATAAACCTTCCAAATTATTCTCAACGTATGTTTCACTCCGACATCGCTGAAAATTAACGCCTGCTTCTATGCAATGGATGGATGTTTGTAACTCTGTCACGTCAGAAAAGCTGAACGAATCTGGAAGAAATTTGGCATCTCTGTGTCAAATTTATAGTCTGGAATACTTACTACATAGGCTACTTTTTATCACGGAAAATTAAAACGCCCGCCGAACCAAAAAACCGCAATCCACGCTTACGAAGTCGCGGGCGTCAGCTAGTGACGCAGCTAGCACATCCGTATTAGCTAATTATTTTTCTCACATCCCCGTTATAGTTACATGTGGCAACACCTTATGAATATTAAGTTGCATTCCACATCAATCACATTGCGCGAGATCCCGGCACAGATTACACCACTCGGTGTGAAAGGGTTGCTTTTACTTTTATCGGAACGAACCCTTATATAATAATGAAAGTATCTAAGTACCTATTTTTGGGTTCGTTTTAAGTCTACATAATCAATCCACCATCACACTACATTCCATTAGCTGGGACGCTTTGCTAGGCACAGGCCTCCACTCTCATAGGAGTGAGGGAGTTAGCGCTTAGACCACCACGGTGCTCCAATGCAGGTTGGCTGTAACGACTATTATCATGTTAGTGATTATAACAGGGACCGCTTAACGTGCTCTCCGAGGCACGGGGGTGACTCACCGCCAAATACCAACTCCGGGCTGGCACTGAGAATTTCTTTGCAGAGAAATCCAATACCTAACAGTTTTTATGCCCGACCGGGAATCGAACCCAGGACCTCGTGGTCCACAGTCGACCATGTTAGCATGATCTACCGGTCATGCCTCTTTGGTCTATGGAGTATTTATAGTTTTTGTAAATGTGGTTGCATTTTTTACAATAAGAGAGGTTGGTTTCTAAAAAAAAACAAAAGCTTGAGTCTTTCTGATGGTATATTTAGTCGCTCAAAATCTTAGATATACCTAATAAGACCTCTCACATTCTAGGGCTGCTGGAAGAAATCTCTTCAAGAGATAAGTTGTCCTTGTACATGTCCTTTAAATTTGTAAGTATGTTTAGTTTTTAAGTTTGGTAGGTACTAAATAAATAAATAAGATGAATGTGTAGGTAAGATGTGCTAACTTGTTGTGGAAATTGGTTAAAAAAAGTTATCAATCAAAAGTGGCACAGCGTTTTAATGGAATTGCATGCTTTTTTTAATGTGTTTTTTTTATGTGAGTGTAGGTGCCCGTGAGCCCGACGCGAGCGTATCGTCGCGTTTTGCATAGATTTAAAAAGTCGATAGTTATGCAAATGCGCTGGTGCCGTGTTTGCTTGTTTCTGAGTTACGGCGCCGTAGACCAGCGCCTATCGGAACAGCGCAGAGAATCTAGCTGAAGAGCTGGCAGGAAGTTGATGCGAGGTGCTTGATAACTGCTGAGTAAAAGTCGATAGTTATGTAAATGCGCTGGTGCCGTGTTTGCTTGTTTCTGAGTTACGGCGCCATAGACCAGCGCCTATCGGAACAGCGCAGAGAATCTAGCTGAAGAGCTGGCGGGAAGTTGATGCGAGGTGCTTGATAAATGCTGAGTAAAAGTCGATAGTTATGCAAATGCACTGGTGCCGTGTTTGCTTGTTTCTGAGTTACGGCGCCGTAGAACCGTGCCTATCGGAACAGCGCAGAGAATCTAACTGAAGGGCTGCCGGGAAGTTGATGCGAGGTGCTTGATAAATGCTGAGTAAAAGTCAATAGTTATGCAAATGCACTGGTCCCGAGTTTGCTTGTTTCTGAGTTATGGCGCCGTAGACCCGCGCCTATCGGAACAGCGCAGAGAATCTAGATGAAGATCTGGCGGTAAGTTGATGCGAGGTATTTGATAACAGCTGAGTAAAATTCGATAGTTATGCAAATGTGCTGGTGCCGTGTTTGCTAGTTTCTGAGTTACGGCGTCGTATACCCGCGCCGAAGCAGAGAATCCACGTGGACGAAGTTACGTCCACGTGGGTTAATAATATACCCAATTAGGTATTTACTTATGACTTTTATTCAGCACTTGTTTAAAATTCCCCACTAGCTCTAATGTCAATACGAGAATATGAACGATTCGCGATTGTGTGATTGTCGATCGCATGACTGGTACATGTGAGGCATTTTTTCAGGGAATTTATTTTGCATACAAATTGTGCGGTAGGTTAGCGTTTATTTCCGCAAATTGCGGGTTAGCTTTGCGGCTAAGTGACACTAATATTTTTACGTTCCGTTTCACGCTGTATTATGAATTTATTTCCTATATATTTTATGGGGTAAAACTGAATGATCGATGCACGCAAATACTTAGACACAGCGTAAATTGGTCTAGACTCTAGAAGCTTTCTGTAATGTATTTGGGGGGGCTATTTTTTATAGGTATACAAATAGATTTAATTATAGCGACAGTTCAATGATCGTAATTCAAATTCAAATTTAAAATTCAAATGGTTTTTTATTCAAATAAACTTTTACAAGTACTTTTTAATCGTCAAGTGAATCTACCACTGGTTCGGAACGCCATTCCTATCGAGAAGAACCAGCAAGAAACTCGGTGGTTGCTCTTTTTAAATAATTCATTTACAATTATTATATCAATGTACATAAATATAAGTAACCGCTGTCCTTAGCATTGGCGGAGTGATCAAATCCATGCTCCTCTATCACCTCTGATTGGCTATCATTCTTTCGCCATTGCCCAAAAATCAAAATCCATTGTCACACCAAGAAAACTAGATTCAACCAATCACAACTATAATTCGATTGTCATAATAAAAGTAACTTTATTGAAATAACTAGGGCTGCCTAGAAGATTCCTATGACGTAGGTACTAAGTTATAAGAAGTTTAGAGCGTTTGAAGAAATATCAAATATTAGGTATGTATTTTGATTTTTTACAGTAAGCAGCTCGTACGCTCCACGGAAGCACTGTACCATCGCTTAAAGCAGTATTATTTTAATATTGAATATGACGTAGTTTGTCGTACTTAAAATAAGGAATATAATTCTAAAACATGAACGTCAAAAATATTGCGATGATAGGTTTGCGAATATTGCGTCGTTGTGCTGAGAGCAAGGCTAAAAATATTTATTTTCATTACTCATTCACGGAAAGTAGGTCTGAAGTTGCCTGAGAAGCGGGTTGAAAGTAATACTTTTCAGCCCTAGGGAGAATCGTTTTCAACTGACAGCTGTCAAATAATTAAAAAAAAACTAGTTGTCACATTTTTATTGGAGTTCAAATGAAACACGACCCGAGTGCATCCATAGACAAGAAGAAAGATAGACTTTATTCATAAAGTAAAGACAACTGATTCATAGACATTCATAGACAATCATAGACAATACTTGACTATTAAAAAGCTAAATGCATAGCCCGCCGGCTAGGCCAAAGAAAAAAAAAAGGCGGGAAAATGGCAAGCGGCAATCCGATCTTCATTTGTTTTTCGAGTTGTAGAGTTTTGTTTAGGGTTTAGGGGGGTTTTGTTCACTCAATTTTCTTTAGCTAATTTCTATTTTTATTTTGACTTTCCTTATATTCGTAATGAAAAGCACAGTGTTTACCTCGGGATAAAGACTTATTTAGTCCCTCGAACTATAGGCCCCCTCGCTACGCTCGGGCGCCAAACCCCGTCTCGGGACTAAATAAGTTACTTTCATCCTTAAGGTAACAATGTACTATTTAAGATCTAAGTACAAAGCGAATTCGAGCAAATCTGTACGAAAAAATAGGTATCGATAAAAAAAAAATTAATGATGGGCAGATACGTAGATATCGATTCGATAAACGGTAAAAGTTGCGTACACGCAACGCTGGAGGCGTCAAAAGTGGGCGGGGCCTGTGACTTGCGACGTGACGGAATCCCGCGTCCAATCGCGATCGGATCTCGATTTTAATTATACGAATCGAGAACATCGAGTCGGGTCTATCGAATATTAATATGTCGATTGCGAATTTTGCGATAGCGTTGTCCTTTGATTCGTTTGTGCGTTCGTACGAAATTCGCGTGCGTAAAATGCGTAATTCGACGACGCAGACGGTCGCGACATTCCGCGAACAAGATCGGCGATAACGTTCCGCAAAAGATGGGAGATAGTGCACTGCGAAAATATGAAACAAGACATTACCTATTCGTGAGTCGTGACGGAGTGGCTGCCAATTCACCGTTTACGTTTTGTAGATTCGATGTTCGATGGAGTTTTTAATCAATTTAATTTTAGTAAATTGATTAACTAACTGTACCTATTTAGAGAGTGTTGACCTCCCTGGCGCAGTTTTGAGCGTGGTTGCCTCAACGTGGGAGGTCCCGGGTTCAATTCCCGGCAGGTTTAATTTGAGAATTTTTAGTTTGTGAATTTTCTCTGGTCTGGTCTGGTGGGAGGCTTCAGCCCTGGCTAGTGAAGCGATTTTGCGTTCCAGTACGAAGTCGTGTAGAAACCGACTAGTGGTATGGGCTTAAAATAACAGCCAATCCCTTAACAGGTTAGCCTGGCTACCATATTAGACTGCATCATCACTTACCATCAGGTGAGATCGCAGTCAAGGGCTTGTAGTGGAATAAAAAAAAAATAAAAAAAGAGTTCGGCCTCCTATCGGCCTCCTATCCTATCGGTCTAATAGGAGGTCTATTTAGAGGGCCCAGGCTTCAAACCCCGGCACGTATCTCTACTAAGTATTATTAATTTTTTATATAAATGTTCTTATTGTTCTCGAAGGTGTTATTTTTTTGAGTTTCTTATCTTTGAGATATTACTTATCATTAAGTTAACTAATAAGATATACCTACAAGATAGAAAACAGTAGGAGAGAAGTAGTTTACCTAATAATTATTTTTTCTCTATTATTTGTAGATCGGTATGTATCGAATTTCCTGACATTTGTGGGTGAAAAATTGTATCCCGATGTTACTGACAATGCCTGAAATAAATTACTATTTATTTATTTTCTTGCCGTTTAAATTCTTATACGTAGGAAAATAGCAAATTCTTATAAGAATTTATAAGTATCATAAGAATACTTCCTATTTATTATCATAACGACAATAGTCAATTATCGCATACCGAAATACACCTACTGAGAAATCAATGGAGCCATCTTTAAAACCCGCTGCATCAAAACGGTTACGTCAAATGATCTTTGTTACAACACTATCTCGATAAAGGATACCATCTCTAGCGCACGCCTACGACACGAAAATAATTAACTAGAGCTTCACCGTCAAACATCATGTTCGACATCGGCTACTCCCATACCAATTACTACCGACAATCGATTGTGGGGAAAAAAACGGCCCAACACTATTCCCGGGCAGTTTGAAAAAAGGACAAAACATGTGAACGTGTTAACGAGGCTTGATGGATCGGGGTACGATCTAATACGAACTATAAAGTCCAATATACACATAGTTTGCGTAGTGCTTATACTCTTACATAGTCCTTGTTTAAATTCAATGTCACTTCTGATTTTCAAATATGGAAAGAGTTTAATCATTCCGACGAATGAACTATAAAAAGTGAATGGAACGATATTTACATAGTAGCTGTAGATGTGTGTAAATAAATTGCATGAACACGGATGAAACGTTGAAGTTACTGTAATTTCTTATTATCGATTATGGAATGAGGCATTAACATAATTGGATTATTATCGATAAAAACCCGTTATCGTTAAAAAACGTTTAGCCGTATAATGACTTGTACGGATGACATCCCGGCAACCACTTTAAAATACATAATACTCGATTCTCTACATCGATGTGAATCGAATAGTTTTTTATTGAACTTTATTACCCGACACCCTTCATAACGCGACGGAACATACGACAATAACCGATCCAACTGATAAGCAGCTAAAGAACTGTTGCCTCCGAGAATAAATCACCAACTTGTCTGACATTTATCGATATCGAGTTTTTGTGCTACGTACCTATTTATATTTAAAATTCGAATTTAATCATTCGATCATATTGATATCAAAAAACATAGAAATACAATACCTTACAAAGGTACCTACTAAGTACTTAGTAGTACAGTACTCTTTTTTTTGTTAACGAGTTGGTAAATACTTATTAACTGAACTATTGATATTTTTTATTGTAACTTTATTAAATTCGTATGTACTACCTACCTACTGAAAATGTATTTTGCAGCTGGGATAAAGGGAAACCTTAATTTTTAGCCCGTGCTTGCGCAAAGTCTGCCAAAGACACAATGTTGATTTAATAAAACTATCAATAATCTCTCCAAGCCCCAGGGTAACATTTCAACATAAGTACTTAATGAAAAGTTTTCTTTTACAATTTTTAAAAAAACCTATCAGTTTCGCCAAAAACAAACTTGGTTTTTTTTTAATTTTAGTAATACGATTGTAGAGCTAACAATTGAAATGATTATATTTTTATCAGTTTGTATTTTTAAATTAGCCCTGTATATTAAAAACTGTCGAACTGTCTCTCTTTCTCTTCTCGTGCTCTTTTTGTTTTATTATTATCTTTTTATGGCGGATATAAGCTTCGTTGCCCTTCTCTCTTTCTTGTTTAAGTTGGTTCCCTAGTTCTTTGCGTTTCTGTAATGTTTCGTTACATAAATCTTCGGTTATAAATGTATCTCTAGGCACTCTAGGCATTTTCTTTTTGTTTTTCAGAATTTCAATTTTCCTGTGAAGGAAATGAGGAATTTTCGATTCCGAAATAATAATAATAATTATTAAAAAATGTAAGATGTGTGCCAAATAGGTAGTAGTTTCAACCGATACACTTCTACAGTTAAACGTTGGGGTCTAACTACTCTCGTAGTCCTTGGCCACTCTCATAGCGTCTCGTTCATTTACCCGGCTGAGTTTGTTGTGGGCTCTTCTCAGACGGGCGCGTTTGGAACCCTCGTAGCTTTAGTTTTAAGATACCGTAACTGATTATCACCATCATATTTTATATGTAAGTAATGGACGTCAATATGTGTACATATAGTGTACCTACATTGAATAAATGAATTTAATTGGATTGAATCGTTCGATCTCCCAATACAACGCAGAGTTTCAAGAGCTCTGTGCAGGTAGGTTCTTATGCATAATATATCATTGGCAGCAGGTACCTATTTATATTTAATAAATTCGAATTTAATCGCTCGCCGCTTTTATCGCGCGAAATTGCTAGCGCCCGCAAGATGGCGCTGATAGCGCGAACGGCTTCACATTGTAATTTGTATAATTAAAGAAAATCGCGAGCGAGCGATTGGAATCGGATGCGATTTAACCGATTTAATCAAGATGACGCGATACATAATATGCTTTAACTTTGGCAGTGAAAATTTAATAGCGCTGCGGGATGCTTGAGATTATAATTACTTTGGCTCAAATTGGGTTGTTTAAAAAGCCATTTCTTATTTGAAAACAGTGACGCCTTTACGCCCGGTTGAAGAAAAAATAAACGAGTGCAGAATTCCATTTTTGAAAATGATTTGAAAGTATTTAAAGAGGGTTTAATTTATGGGGCTCACGAGGTACTTGTTTTGAGCTCTCTGTTTGGCGAAGGAACGTTCTTTCCGTCCGAAATGAGTTCTGAGAAGCTTGCGAACAAGAGTCAAGATCGCTAGTGCAATAAAATATATTATTTTAATAAAAATAATTATATTTATAGTCCACCTAATGGACTTCGTTGGTGTACTGAAAAACTGAGTTGAGTTTATGCGACACCAAATAGACTTAGTTTGTAACTTTTTGTTTTTATATGAATAAATAAACACAAAATACAAATACAAATTCTTCTATCTAAAAGTTTACACAATAACATTAGAAAATGAAATAATTATATTTTATTATAACTATTTAAAACAAACATTAATAATTTTAAAGTTTTCATCTTTAGTCAAACTCAAAAGATAGAAGTTCTAATGAAATTATTTTCAGAGGCATGATTCGAATTTTAAATTTCGAATGATAGTGATGTGGGGATAAACATCGGATCGTAAAAAAGTTGTCGAGTACCGATTGTGGCGGGCGAGCAAAGTTCGAGATTTGAAAATTAGCATTTTTGTCGTATAACTCTGCCGCGGTGTCTCGGTAAGCGCCCGATACCGGGGCGGCCGGGACCGGGTTTATTCGCCGTTTTTTTAACCGCATTGGACTTTAAAATATTTCTCTATCCGCTGCCAAAGTCTTTTAGTGTTCGGTAAAAGAACACTGAAATATGAGCTTTTAATTTTATTGGCGCCCATTAACTTTGTATTTCCATATCTAATTGCGTTTTGGTTGTTTTATTTGATGGTAAAAGCTAGTTGTCTGTTTCTGTTTATTTTGCTTTACTTTACGACAGTGTTTACAGCAGGTACAAAGCTGGGATGTATGATTTTCTCTATAAGAGAAAGTTTTTACAAACGAGCAGCATTTCACCTGATTTTAACAGATTTTTTATCGCCGCCCATAAACATTTATAGCACCAGAGCGTTGCCGGCTTTAGAAAAACATATTGGGTTAGGTTTACTTGAATAGCCTCATAGTCAGTATTATAATACAAGAAATAAGTACCTACTAATAAATCTTCTTAAAATGATTAAAAGTGGCTCAATTAATAAAAATTTAATATCATAATAAATACCAAGTTTCTTAAGAGTGTCATAAAATACTTGTAAAGTTTTAAGCCCTAATACATATCCAACAACAAACTAATCTTGTCTATCACCAGCAATATAATAGTCTGGAATTTGACATTAAAGATTAAACTCCTCAAACACTATCCCTCACGGCTCAACTAATTGACTGAGGATCAAAAATCTAGCGAAAAAAACCACAGCTCTAAAACCCGTTGACCCTTTATCCTGTGGCAGCTCGCTCATTGGACCAGAGCTGAATTTATGTCGTCGAGTAATCCAAGCCCATTTGTATAGATAATTTTTATTATTGCCATCTCTTCGGCATTGGCCGCGGACGATAACCGCCGGGGAAAGAGTTCGTAATGACGATTTAAATAAGGAAGACGTATTCCTTTCGGCTGTCGATAAAATTGGAAAGAATTTGTGGCGTGGAGTTCGAATTTTAAAAATACCCATTTTTGCTAGAGATGTGCTGGTTAATTTATCGGTTTAGCGGTTCTATCGTTTTCGGAAGCCCTTCAAGTGTCATTTGAAATACTTACTTTACTTTTAAATGATATTAATGTAATTTTTATTCAGCCTTTTGTTTAAGGTATTGCAGATAGTCTGAAGACCTTGGCTTTTTAATCGTTTAAGTAATTAACTTACGTACGACGGCAAGCATTGACTCTGCTTGACTAGAATACATAAGTATAGTTAAAATTTTGCGATCATCATACTACGCTATAACAATTGTGATAATAAGTTATCGATTTCCAGATCTTACTGAACATAGGTACAACCCTAAATAGACAATAAAGTATGTGTGTAAACTATTTCCAACATGGCCACACTGGGTTTATCTGCCCCCGCTCTTATGGCTCGTTATCAGGAAGAATGCATTAGTCCTCGATAACACGCCGATAAAGCTGATCGGCCGGCGCCACGCTCGATTTCGATTACTCGATATAAAAGAAAAAGAATCGATTCCTTACTGATAGTGATGTCATGCCGCGATGCGGTTAAGTGTCTTAATTGTGAATTCCTATGTAATGTACGCGCTGAGATAAGGAGGTTTTAAGTATTTGTTCGATTTGTTATTGTATCGATTTTATCTGATCGGTGTTGGAAATGTTGTGTGTATGTTTGTTTAAATGTCTGAATATTGTTGGTGTAGGTTTGGATTACTAACAGTTACATGTAAATCAATGAACACTACCGGATACAATTTGTAGAGTGACATGGTTGCGAAGCTGAAGTGGCTATGGACAGGGCAATTAGTTTGAAGAATAGATAGTCGTTATTGGGGTTCTAAGGGCTCCTAGGTGCCTACATACGGTAGGTATACCTATAGTCGATGTAGCCGAAATTTTGTGGTAAAAGTCGTCAGTAACGTGGTTATAATGAAAGAAGTAGAACTTTAATTCTTTTTTTTTTTTTTTTTTTTTAACCACTACAAGTTAGCCCTTGACTGCGATCTCACCTGATGGTAAGTGATGATGCAATCTAAGATGGTAGCGGGCTAACCTTCGCTATAATCCGCCACAGTAAGTAAATCTATTTCGTTTTGACAATGCTCGATTGTAAAGTCTACAATCGAGCATTGTCGAGTCAACATATCATGAAGATGCTCCGGTGTCGGAGTGAAACGTACGTTGAGAGTAATTTGGAAGATTTATGTGGTGTGTTGAATATCGCGGATTATAGCGAATTAAAGTTCTACTTCTTTCATTATCATGGACTTCCGCAAAGTAAAGCCTGCTTCTATTACAAACGTCGTTATATTCCTAAAGCGTAAACTGTCCTCTCTCGCGATAGTAAATACGAGTACAAAATGGCTGCCTAATTTCGCGCCAAATTAAGAGCCCGCATCGTGCGTCGTTTTTCATCAACGTTGTCAAGCCTTTAGTTTATTTATCGCGTTTCCCTCAACATTTTCTTTACAACCGCATTCATTATACTAAAGGACTGAAAATTTTGTCTATTCGACAAAATAGTGTGATAACTGTCGCTAATGAACGTAGCAGCCATTTTGTTTAGGCCATTTTGAGTTTGGAACGTTTTGTCGTTTAGCTGTTAGCTTACGAGTATAATGGGTTAGGTTAGGGAGGGTAATGTGTGCCGTTTTTCCTCTCTGTGGTTTCTTTATAGTTGTTTTTGTTTTATTATAAATAGACGGACGTGTTTAATGACTACTCTAGCGGCACGCTATGATGGCCGGTTTGACACATTACAATAGTGATGTGGAATGTCAATTTATTCTCGAACAAAAAACAATTAAGTTTTGTTTTTGTACCTGATTAAATAGGTTTAATAAAACAAAAATGTATATGTTTATTTAATTTATTTGAACGAACTGAATATTTGAACGAAAATGAATATACATACTTTATATGCACACAAGAAACATATGAATACAAAAGATACCAAAAAAGGTGCCACAAAAGGCCATAATTAATCAGATTCGTCCATACTACTATTTTCACTGTCGTCACTGCTATCATCACATACATTAATAATTATATGTTCGTTTTCTATAATATTATCTATTTTCACATCTCTTTCATAATCTTCCCTTATTAATTTAACAGTTCTATTCACAACCTTTTCCCAGTCTCCTTTAGTCACATGTTCACAAGCTTCTTCTAATAATTTTAGCATTTTTTTTTGTGGTAAATGGGGGTTCTGTATTGTGTCTTGCAGCATATCCCTTAATTTGAGCCCACACCAACTCAATCGCATTATACTCACAATGGTAAGGCGGTAACCGTATAACTCTGTGCCCATGTTCTAATGCTATTTCGTCAATGACGTATCGGATCTTGGTTGGTTTGTTTTCTTTTAAAAGACGTACTAATTCCGCTTTTAACATATTCATGTTTGCATCTACGCCATTTTTACGAAGCCATGCGACGATATCAGCTTTCTTTTGGGATTGGGCAGGTGGCTTGTCAATTTGCATCGAGTGGTATGGGGCGTTGTCCATAATTATAATAGATGGTTCAGGGAGGCTACACAACATTGAGGTAAACCATTCAGTAAACTTTTCTCCATTCATGTCTTCATGATAGTCTCCAGTGGTTTTTGACGCAAAAGCCATGAGAGAACCTTCGACAAACCCGTTGATGGTTCCGGCGTGACAAATTATAAGTCGCGATCCTTTTCCTACAGGAACTTTGGAAGTAGATGCTGCTGTGTCATCGTTCCAAGAACGGCCTACAGTATGGTTAGCATTAAGCCATGTTTCATCCAAGAACACAACATTTTGCCAATTTTTGATTTCTTTCACTTGCCGTAAAAAAGTATACCTTGCCATCGCTATATCAAATCTTTCCATCAATATTTTGCGTTTGTTACATTTTTTGTATCGAAATCCAATGGTCTTCAAAATCTTCGTTAAAGAACTTTCCCCACCGAAGAATAATCCAGCTTCCTTCAGTGAATGCACCAACTTTTTTCTTGTTGGATACTCCTTCTGTAAATAGTAGCCGTAAACATGTCTTCGGATAGCATCGGCATCAAAGCTATCGATGCCTACGACTGGTTTTGCTCGTTTTCTCTTTTTTGGTGTGTGAAGTTTATTTTCTTCTGTGCCAGTCTCGCCATATTTTTTTTTAGTTATCCGTCTAACAGTTCGTTGTCCAATATTAAGCGCATCAGCTACGCGTTCAACCACTGACGTTATAGGTAAAATTGGCCCTCCATTTTGAGCTTCACGATCGAAATAGTTACGAAGGCGTATTACGAACTCACGTGTCTGACTATTTAGAACAGTTCTCTGCGTACGTTCGGTCATATCGACGAAATCCACAACAAAGGGCTTGAACAGAGTCCAAATTAACGAGCAAGGGTCAACAGTAATGCAGTATCAATATTTGAAATCCAAAGCCAGGTCAAAACTATATCACAATCGCATTGCACTGACAGTTTATACTTTTCGAAGCAACGTCAATTCGAAACTGCTTTGTTTTGCATTGAGCATTGACGCGAGTTTGCCGGAGGTAGTAGTTGTGCTAGCCAGCGATCCTATGTGACGATCGTATTAGATTCCATTTTTAAAAAATTATTGATATTTTTTTGCGATTTCAGAGGTTTGTCCACATAGTGAAAATTGTTCATATTCACAAGTACATTCATCCCTTAAATGGTGCAAACTGATTTTTCTACACTTGTATACATTTAAGAAATCAATTTAATAAATAAATTTTGAGTCCTAAACCTAAAACTACATTCGATAAAATTTATGAATCTCTGCACATCACTATCGTCAATAAAGTAATACAATTATTTCCTTCAAAGTCGTTATCAATTAATACGGAACTTCATGAGCGGACAAACGTCAAACCGGCCATCATAGCGTGCCGCTAGTTTAGTGAAAGATATTTCTAGTTTTTTAAATTTTCATCGTGACTTGTGAAATTTGTTTTTACTTGTACGTACGTTCATATTATTTATCCTTTACTTATAAAACACTTTCTATTGCGAATTGTTCTGTCAGTAAGCATTAAAAAAATCTGACAGTAAAAAATTCAGCCCCTACTTGATTTGGCATTGCAACTATTTGCAATGCTAAATCAAGTACACACACAAAGTTGCACAACCTAGATCCTAAAAATAGTTTAAAACGTAATCTAATTCACTATAAATAAATAAAAAGAAAATAAACTTAAGTGGCATTTGGTAAGGTAGGTACACATTCGCACAAGATGAGATGCGATCATGCGAGAACATAATTAATACAATTTTGAATTTTAATATCATACTTCGGCCATGACTAGTTACCATACTATCAACAAAGAAATACTACTAAGCGATTTAGCGTTCCGGTACGATGTCGTGTAGGTGTATTATAGGGGTATAGGTTTAAGTGCCGTACTACCTACAGGTTAGCCCGCTACTATCTTAGACTCCGTCAGGTGAGATCACAGTCAAAGGCTAACTTGTAGTGGAATAAAAAAGTACTTTGTCTCGTCGTTTGTATTAATTTATAGACCATCAAACTTATCTAACCAGCAGGGCGACCGCGTATCTCTGACAGCTACAGTGTAACGATCGCAATTACCTCTGATTGGATAACACTCTTCCACTATTGGACAAAATCCATTGACGCAGCAATAATCCCATAAATTCAGCCATTCACAACAATTGATACTGTAACAATGATTGATGCAGAAGATACGCGGTCGCTCTGCAGGTGACAGTGTCGCTAGTTTATAGAGGTAAAGAGAATCATCTGTTTATATGAAATGTGTCCATCAAATGCATTAAATTGGGGGCGCCACATTAGCATCAGAGTAAAGCGCTATTTTATGGCGCGCTTTTCAAAATCAGTAGGAATCAATATAATGTAATGATTTTCTGCGTATCATATTATTTATTATTATTTAAAGACTACTTCTGCGTATCATATTTTAAAGACTACTTAAAATAATTCTTTCTTTACTACATTATTTTGTACAACGTGAGTTATTGAAATTTTCATTATCTACCTACTTTAGTCGACAATGATGTTAATTTTTTTTTACTCGGCATACTTCAGTTCATATACAATAGGCATGATGACTGATTTTGAAAAATGGTCAGATTATGTTCGAAAGTATCTACTATTTCGGAAAAATATCTTATTTCAGCAGAAAAAAAAGGTTTGGTAGATAAAATTGGCATTTGAAATTTAAATTTTAAAAATAACGCCAAAACGCTCGCGGGTGTCATGGCGTCGTTTGTGACGTCACTATTGCTTTTACCAATGTACTGTGTGCAGTAAACAATAAGTCTTCGTACAACAATTTAGATATTTTGTGTGAATAATATGAATTCTAAAGTGTGTAAGTCGTATCGTGTAGCCCGCTACCATCCTAGACTGCATCTTCACTTACCATCAGGTGAGATCGCAGTCAAGGGCTAAAACTTGTAGTGGATAAAAAAAAAAACGTGTGCGGTCCCCCAGTGTGTATGATAAATAAATTGTTCAAATCACATTGACGTAAGTTTTTGCTTTATTCTAGTACTAGCTGGTGCCCGCGACCTTGTCCGCGTGGATTGAGGTTTTTTGGTTCCCGCGGGAATTCCTTAATTTTCCTGGATAAAAAGTACATATAAATCTTGCTCTTGAATCACTCTATCTATTAAAAAAACCGCATTAAAATCCGATGCGTAGTTTTAAAGATCTAAGCATACATAGGGACAGACAGCGGGAAGCGACTTTGTTTTATACTATGTAGTGATGCTGTTTTGCTTATAACACAAATAACTGCAAAAAGTTAGAGATGCGTACCAAGAATCGAACCCATGGCAAACACCGCTCATATTAAGTTATACGGTATAGTTTTAAAAAACAACATTTCATACCTATCATGAAGTGCTTAATATATAAAATAGCAGATTTTACGGGTTTAGAACCTATAAATTATTATGCTAATAATGTACTTACATGGAAGTTTTGACGTTGTGAAATTCTGCTGAACAAAAGTCTTTGTTTGATGTAAGATACCCAGCATCAACAAACCAATACTGGGCAAATTAGAGCTAGTAGCTTTGGTAAATCCTTGATCCATGGCTAACGATTTTTAATTTCTTAACTTTGGATTCGGTAAAACAAAACTAGATTAAGGAAATGATCTTTGGGAAACAAGAAAACACGAAAATACTTGATAAACATTTATAAAGCCTGTACATTAGAGATTGTTGGTCGATTGTCAAAGCTCGAAAACAATAGTGACGTCATTCGCTTCAGTGGTGTTTTATACAATATGGCGGATTGCTGTATTTCATAGTTTTATTTTATCAAAATAAATAACAATCTCACTCGAAATAGAAAAATAAATACGTTTTTTATATTCCATGAATCCTATTTCATTAGATAAATTCATAATTTCATTGATTCTTCGATACTGTCATCATGCCTATTATTGCTTCATTCATACCATACCCTTTGTCTACACCTGCGCCATTGTGGGAGTTTTTTGAACTGTTATTTATAGCAACCACTGGACATTTTTTCAACTTTTCTCCCATAAGAGATGATTCTCCTTAACTCTACCCTCCATAGTTTATATGAAAAATAAAATAAAAACAAAAACTTAACAGGCATACAAATTTGTTCCAATTTTGCCTACCGGGTCATATAAGTTTGTGGGACTGTAAATAGGTATTTGTTGAGAATCGCATAGCTTAGCTTTATCAGTAACATGGTATGCTATATGTTAATCGCTGAAACAGCTCAGAACCATTAAGAAGATAAACTTATGAATAATTGATTCCTGTGGGCGAGGTAGGTACATACGATCAATTCAACGTTAATACGTTATATGTTAATTGCAATGTTATTCAAGAACTTTAAGTATAATACCTAGTTATGTACCGAACATTCGTTTATATACGTTCCGAGGTTCGTTAATTTTGGTTAAAATTAAGGGGCTTTTTAATTTGCGACCGGTTCAAACAGCCGAAATTCGGCCAAAGTAGCCGAATTTCGGCTTAACCTTATATTTATTTTAAAGCAGTGTATGTGTACTTACTTGTCTGTGGTAAAAGCTTTTTTTATATAACGTAGGTAGGTATATTATGTAAGTTAATTAAGTACCTAAGTAACCAGACATGATACATAGGTATAAAAGTAGGTAGTAGGTACTCCCTAACTAAGTAGGTGTACAATCTATATGTTAGGTTGTAATGTTTTATTTATTTAATTTAATTTATTTATTATTGCTTTCATGTACAGTATTCTTATTGCAAATACAGAGACATGAGGCCCGGTCAGGGCATTGCAATATTGAATATTCTAAATTAAGGACACTCCATACAATTAATTAAACTTGTATAATATGTACTTAATAAACAATGACAACTTAATTTAAAAAACTTTCACTTTAAAAAAAATGTTAAGCGTTTGTAGGTTATATTATTATGACAGAAGAAGCAGAGATGCGATGTGTATCGCGTCACCGCGTCTCAGCGCGTACGTCAGCGTAACGACGCGCATTGTATGTGTCACCGTAAGATTGCAAAAACCGTTAGATTGTAATCTAACTAGCGAAATTGTAAACTGTCGAGAGATTGTGAACTGTTCAATGTTTTGAGTGTCAATTTTTGAAATATTCGTTGTATTAACGTTTTCTTGTCTCTTTCTTATAGGTTAGGTTAGGGTGCGACATAAATATTCAGGTAGTGATTATTAGGTTTGTCTTAGGTTTTATCGGGTTTATATACCTAACAGATTACAATCTACCGAAAAATAATGCGTTAAATTGTAATCTGTCGACAGTATACTATTTCGCTAGTTAGATTTTGCAATCTTACGGTGATGTATGCAAAGCGTAGGTACGTGGCATCATATGAAGGAACTTTTTTAAGGGGGAAAGAAGACATGCTTATCTTTAAGGCCTGACCAGCTGCGACGGCATAGACTCGGTGCTAACGTGTGCTCTGCAGTGTGAAACAATGGCGTGCTTGCCACAGATGCATAAAAGCACTGTTTACCCTAGTTTTACAAGCTCAATGTTTTTTTTAGTATGCTAGTAAGTGGATTCTTACCCAAAGAACGCCTATTCTGAATTCAAAACCTGTGCACCCCACTGGTGTGAAAGCTGTCATAGCCTTGTTTTACTACTTCAAATGAATGAAAACTTTCTCCAAAGCTTTAAACACTATCACAACTTGATACAAAATAACTAGGTATATTATGATGCTCGCGACTTCGTTCTCGTGGATTAAGCTTTCTTTAATTCACGCGGGAACAATTAAATTTTCCGGGATAAAATGCCGGAGAAAATAAATAAGGACTCGCGCCTAACTTTTTACTTTAAGAAGAAATCAATAAACAAAACGTCGTATATATAATAAGTCTATGAAAGTGATACAACAAGATCCTAAACATTTCACACTCAGAGTAAGAATATTATATCTATGGTTTCACAATTCACACCAAAATGGCTTAATAAATTAAATAACACCGAACACGATGGATTTGGGAACCCATTTTTTTGCTTTACAAACTTCCACGATCACCTATTTTATAAGTCCTTACAAGTCCCATTGTGGCGATAGCCTGTAGCTCGAACTGATCCTCTCCCAAACAAACCTTATAAATCACAACAATAGATTATAGACTTTATCTATAAATGTATTGAGTTCATTATACATTGTATTGTTATGTCTTATATGACATTCTGTCATTTAAATTAAAGTTCACTTTTCATCGTATGTTATAGCAACGATTGCAAGCGAAATCTCTCTTTATTTATTAACAGTTAAGGTTAAAATTTAGTGAGCTTCAGACGGTATAGCAGAACAAAGGTAAAGATTTTTTAGCGTAAGTACAGTAAAGCTTCCAAGCGAAATGAAACCATAATAAACGGTGTTAGAGTAGAAAATTTGTTGTGGGTGGTTGAGGTTACGTCAGTTTAGAAGGATAAAGGCAGTGGCGCTATCGGAATCACCTTAATGATGCCTCGATGGTGGATAGCCATTGTGCTGGATGTAAATTTGTAGCCGTCGGCGCGGGTAATGATGTGAGAACACGAGATGCCGATACGATGGGATGCTGGGTACAGACTACAGACTCGTGCTCTTTCGGCTTTCTTCGGGGTTTTTTTTGGGATGTTTTGCACCACATTGTTTTCGATGTCATGTCATAAGTTTTGCAATTTTGTGACTTGCAGTTTCTGCTTTTGATTTGGCTTTTAAAAACTTTTTGTGAACGTAGATTCACTTGATGTTTAAATAGGCTCAGTCTGAAAGACGCATTAATTTTGTACTCTACGACTGCCTAGTCAAGAGTGGCAATACTGGTCTATGGTACTCTGTAATGGCGTGACATATTAATCTATGGCATATGGCGATGTGGCTGTGTTTTGTGCGAATGGCTAAATAAATACCAGTATTTCCTTCTAATACTAGCAATAATTGTGGAGTTAACTAGCCCTTTTATAGTCAATTCCCAATCGGTTATCAAGTCTGTTGATATTCGTTTAACGATAACTAAATCGAAAAAACGAAAATTAATCGCTAAACGAATATCAAATAACAAAAATTATCTAACAAAAGCAAACACTAGAAATAACAACAATTGGGTAAGTATTTGACGACTATTTAAATAAATAATTTTATTTGGAGGATTTCCAAAAGTCGCAATATCCACGTCCCCTGTTAGTTTTATGTTGAATAACTATTTTAAACTCGATTACAGTAAAGAAGTGCGTCGAACTTTGATGACGTCACTATTCAATATTTCATACAAAATCTTATACTAAGCACGCGGTTTGAAAAAAGTTGCTGATTTGACTACCTAGTTGTCAAATACCCAATTCAAACAGTCTTTTAATGACATGCAATTCACGTATGTAAGTATTTAATTTCCCAAAACAAGACGATGAGGAACGTATCCATTATATCGAAATGCAAATCTATAGACCCACAATGCCAGCGAAACAATCGAAACGCGATTATCTCGATACCAATCCGACATCGATCGCGCAACAATACCTAACAAGATGACGAGAACCGAAACAATTGGGCTATTCGCGAGATAAGTGCGGCAAAAATACACAGATAACACGAGAACAGTATCGCATCGGCAAACAATGGACACGGACCCATTAGTACACGTACCGATACGCGTCGCAGACTACCGACTTCAGTGTCACAAGTTTTAGGCTGTATTCCTTTTTGACGACATCCCTGGCGCAGCGTTGAGCGCTGTTGTCTTAACGGTTCCAGGTTAAATTTGGGAATTTATAATTTTAGAATTTGCCCTGATCTAGCCTGGTGGGAAGTTTCGGCCGTGGCTAGTTACCACCCTACCGGCAAAGACGTGCCCCGAATCGATTTAGCATTCCGGTACCTGTGTTCCGGTATGCTGCGAACCGATTGGGGGTACTTAAGGGTTTAATATAACTGTCTTGCCCCCAGCAGGCTAGCCCGATATCTTAGACTGTATCATCACTTACCATCAGGTGAGATTGCAGTCAAGGGCTAACTTGTAGTGGCGCCAAAAAAAAATAGTGACTCTACCGGTAAGACCTGTTTTTTAAAATGGATTGACTGATACTTGATAACGTATTCTTAGCTGATTTCGGTTATATTAATACGGGCTAGACTTTAGACTAGAAAACTACAAGGGCCGATTAAAGAGTATAAAAACCTAAATAACTATTAACCTAATTTACATAGATACTTTATGCATACCATCGCATAAGACAAAGTTTTATGCGCAGTCTTTCACAGTGCAAGCTGTTTTATTATGGAATGCTCTCCCATTAAACATACGACAATCAAAGTCACTGGAAATATTTAAAAAATCTGTTATGAGTTTCTATTTATCACCATAATACAGACGACTAGTTTTAACTTTTATTTAGTATGATATTACTTAAACTAAAAATACATAATATATATTAGTTTATTTTCATATATTTATTATAAGTATTATATTATTTGTGTAACAGTTTATGTATTAGTATGTAGGTATTTGTTTGTATGTTTATATTGATACACCACCCGCGAGTTAATCTCCTTACTTCTCCTATTCCTAAGGTTGCCTGGCAGAGATCGCTACTAAGCGATAAGGCCGCCTTTTTGTATACTACTTAGTTCTTTGTTTTCTATGTATTTTTTGTGTACTTTTTATGTGTGTTGTGGTGTACAAAATAAAGAGTAATAATAATAATAATAATAATAATAGATACTGCGCGTAGAAACTTAGTTCAACTTGAGTCATATCAACACAAACCAAGTAATCTTTAAACCAAAGCCACTTAACAAATCGGCTACAAATCTCACACAGCTAGGCTTTCGCGTAAATATCTTTAGCACGCGTCTACGACGCGACGTTTGAACACTTTCGATACGTCTTGTTTATTTACATTTTATTGTAACGATTTCTTAAAAATACTATTACTTATTTACTTTTTCTATCGCATTTTTCCCGAGAGTCGTTTCTTTTATGAAGTGGCACCGTCGTGGTGTTATAACTTGTTCCTGAACAGTAACAAGGCAGCTGAAGCCACGTTTACAAATCGGCTACAAATCTCTACACAGCTAGGTTTTCGCGTAAATATCTTAGTACGCGTCTACGACGCCACGTTTGAACACGTTCCACACGTCTTGTGTACCGTTTACATTTTATCGCAACGATTTCTTAAAAATAGTGTTAATAATACTTATAAATCTCTTCTCGGCACCACGTCGTGGTGTTACAACTTGTTCCAGAACAGTAACAAAGCAGTTGAAACCACAAATCTCTAGTCTTGCGCATAAATATCGAGTTTCGACGTGTCTTGTGGACCTTTTAAAATTTATTGTAACGATTTCTTGCCCTTTTTTTTTTTTTATTAGTCATCTTTTTTTAAAGCCTTTCTGGTAGAGGTGTTAACTTGTTCGTCTTCTTCCTATTTAAGCAGTAGAAAGGCGAGCTGAAGTAATTCTAAAAATCTCTCCGCACACGCTGTCTATTAGCACGCGTTTATCGCAGATAAATACGTTCGAACATTTTCGACGCGTCTTGTGGACTAATATTTATATTATATCGCAACGGTTTCTTAATGATTTTAGCTAGTATTTGCTTTGCGATTGATTGTAAGGAATTTCTGCAAATCGTTTCTTAGTTTAGGGTTAGAGAGAAACCGTCGTTCAATTCGAAGGACCACAATAGTATTTGGTGGTAACTATGTAATTTACTTAAAATATATTATCTATATCTTTTAAGTAACTAACCTAGTTCTATGAGGTATAATATTAACATCTTTTGCATCCAATGAACAGCGAAGGAGAAACTAGGAAACTGATGATATTACATACAAACAAACAAAGTCGAGCATAGACTACGAAAGGTAGATTGTCTAGAATTCGAAAGAAAAAGGGATAACACACGTCATCCCCGCACGGCCGGTGAAGATAAAATGTGACAGATGGCATTACTGTGCACCGTAGTACTCGAGCTGTCTTCGCATTCGATTCGACTCGCGAATTCGCGATCGGCCGCGCGATACCACGCGAATGACAATAACCGGACAGCCCACCGATGTAGCCGCTGATATCGATGTGTGGCCACCCTTACTTTTTACTCGATTCATTCGATTATAGATTGTATTGTGTTATGAATAATGTGACCAGGTTTTAGACGGCTCGAAACGGGACAGTCGTTTTTTTTCGATGACAAGTTAGCGCTAGAACGCCATGTTGTCATGTAAGTCATTATAAGTAACCATGCGTCATTCAGCGTCGTTTTGAACCAAAATATTGATATTATATTAAAATAAATACCCAGTTGTGTATGTTGTGGGTGTCTTCTCAGAAATTTGTCGGATTGTAAGATTTAGTAAATAAATAAAAATATTTTATTGAGCTTTTGTCCCTATTCAATCCACTTTTACAATGCGTAAATTTTATAAATCTGAGCGTGTTTGGCAGCCTCGTCGCTTTAGTTTTAAGAATTTTTGATTTTAAGTAAAGTAACCATTAGGTCACTCCTGGATTAGGTATAGTATTCGATAGGATATTATGTCTATTTTGTACGAAGTTGCTAAAGCGAGAATTATTCATTTTCAATAAACACAATGCGAATCGATGCTAAGTGTGATTTCACCCAAAGTCATCTAAATTTTACGAATATAAACAGGATGATTGCAGTTGTTCTGATCCTCAAACTTACAACTTATAATTATTATTTATCTTTCTTATAGACTTCTTTAAAAAAATTGAAATTTTTTGAACGTTTTAACTAATTTTATTGGACTTTTTGTAAAGTGGAACGGTCCCATTGAACACTGAATGTCTGGCCACGTTAGTTATGAATCGATATTTATTTGGGCTGTCTTGTAAAACGTGTTTTTGTTCGCATTTTCATGTGTTATGGTTAATATCGTGTCGCCGGCATTGCTTTGTCCATTAATGGTGCATTTCTTAAAGGGATATAAGGCCGCCTTAACACTAGTGATGAAAAGGTATGCTTAGCAAAAGTTATTTTTGAAACTAACCAATAAGATGCCTTCATTTAATTAGCTTATCTCATCGTAGTGCTAGTGGAAAAAAGAGCAAAGCTGTTTACGTAAGCTTAATTTAATTTATCCTCACTAATGAAATAACTTACTGAACTAATACTGTAACTTAATGAATGTGGTACTGAACATTTGTTGTTGTGCAACTTAGAAAGGAAAAGGTACATTTTAGGCCTACACTTGTACACTCTACCATGAATAGACGAAAATACATAGATTGTATTAAAAATGTAATAATTTAGAACAGAAAAGTAAATAACGAGCAAAAAATAAAAATGTATTTCAGGTTTTCGATACGTTTCCAAGATGGCAACCTTCAGCCATAAAGAAAAGACAGCAGGCGTGAAATGTATCAATTATTACTAATTTTACCACTGACATTACGACGAATTCGTAGATTTGATTAATAAAAACTGGTCTAGTATTTTATTTTCCTTCATTTCTCTGCTTGTAAAAGACTTGTGGCGGTCTTCGTAGTCCGCACATAATCCAATAGATGGCATTACTAGTACGATTCACGCGACCACGAAGAGCCCAACTCACGATTACGAAGCGTTCTCTGAATTACGCTATATATACGACCTCCAGAGATGAACGGTCGGACCAGTGGTCCCCGAGCACAACACCCGCTCGGAGGATGATCATCCTTTGTTACGGTCGAGCCATATCACCTGCTCCCGTACATTGGTGACCCCGACGTGATCTCCAAGCCACCGCCGACGATCGAAAACAAGCCAACGTGACGTCACAGCCGCCGCTGACGCACATCAAGCAGACGTCACGCCCTCACTCGTCAGACTTGAGCAACATCGCACATCAAAATATAAAAAACCCTGCAGTCATCGCAGTGAGGACAGCATCATCAGTGCGCACAGCGGGACACAACAGCATATCACAACGCAGCACAGCAACCAACGCAGCACAGCAACCAACGCAGCACAGCAACCAACGCAGCACAGCAACCAATGCAGCACAGCAACCAACGCAGCACAGCAACCAACGCAGCACAGCAACCAATGCAGCACAGTAACACAACTCAGCAACGCCGACCGATGTTCCGGCACAGACGCTCATAGAGCCACACGCTCAGCGGCCAGCAATAGTCGATACGCAACAGCATATCAATACACAGCCCGTCGACGCCAGTACCAGCCGCACAAGTGGGTCACACAGCCTCAGAGTAGTATGAGCCTACAACACCACTACCCTGGTTGTTACACGACGCCACTTCATTGAGTACTTCCCGACGCAGCGCTGGCCTGAATGCTCATCGTCGCCACTTCGCCAGATGCTTGCAACGCCGCTCAACTGAATGCTGACGACCTCCAGACTCGAAGGGGAAGTGATGTGGCGGTCTTCGTAGTCCGCACATAATCCAATAGATGGCATTACTAGTACGATTCACGCGACCACGAAGAGCCCAACTCACGATTACGAAGCGTTCTCTGAATTACGCTATATATACGACCTCCAAAGATGAACGTCGGACCAGTGGTCCCCAAGCACAACACCCGCTCGGAGGATGATCATCCTTTGTTACGGTCGAGCCATATCACCTGCTCCCGTACAGAGCCCTACGCCCCATACAAATTTGAACCGTCTCCTTTGTTTAAAAAAAAAGCTTTTGAATGCCTGCTAAGATGGCAATAACTCCACGCGACGCACAGTCGGCGCAACGCTACCGGTCGTGGCTCGACTTCTTCCCCTACTGCCTAGTGTTAGCATTATTACTGTTTGTCATTATATGTCATGAAACAGGAAGTATAATATTCGTCAATTTGACTCGTTTTAAGTCATTCGATTTAATCATCAATATTGAAAATAGTTAGTATAAATACGAGCGTTTTGACGATAGTAATTCAGTCTCCTGCAGGCAGACTCAGCGATTATTGAATACTTTTGTGTTTAGATCGCAATTTGGTTTAGAGCTTAACGATAGCAATCGTGGCCAGACCAAATGAATATTGGTTTTCAGTTTAGCTAACTTTTATCTTATTACATTAAATCTCTCGTGGAACCATGTTGTGACCATTCGCTCGTGCAAGTTCCAAATGAGAGTACTAATATATTAAAAGTGTGTATTAATACCTACTTCTGGATTGTCCCTTACACTAGTGTCTACTATAACGCTGAGTCTGAGTTGGTACATCAAAAAGTACCTATTTATTTTGGTGAATAAATTAAGTAGATCTTTTAAAAATCTGCAGATAAAAAGTTTCCACAACTCGGCCCTTCACATAAACTGTATATACTGTAACTGTAAGTACAGTGTAAAAATAATTTGCCGAAGTTACCTTACATTTATTTATTGCAAGATTGAGGACTTGCGCTTGATGACAATCATGAAGACCTACTCTATCGTTAACACTCTTTTCATTACCTACCTTCTACTTCTAAATGAAGGTACTAACCCACTGCCCAGTGGAAAGGCAGCTTTAACGGCGACTTGAAGGCTATTGGGAATTTAAAACGCGCTCCGCGGTCGTTAAGGATGTGTGTTCCGGACGTACGCCCGGTTGGCTCTTTGCATAAAATGTGCCTGCATAAAATATTACGCTCCCAGTTCGCGTATCGGAGATTCACGGCTGGACACTTACCTGAAAAGAGCAGAAAATAAATATGATTAATAGGAATACTTATCCTAACTAGCTGATGCTCGCGACTTCGTCTGCGTGGATTGAGGTTTTTCGGTTCCCGCGGAACTCTTTTATCCGGGATAAGAAGTAACCTATGTTATTCCAGACTTTAATCTATCTCCAAGCATCCAGATCCGGTCAATTACTAAATTTTGAGTTTGATACCTGTTGTACGAACTTTAAACAGAGATAGCTTAAACTTCAAAGCGACAAAATTAGAATTTCAGAAGCGATTCATAGTGATTCTTACATCGAAATAGATATGTAAAAATTATACATCAATGGATTCTTACGTGGATTAATTTTGTTACTCTTAAGTACCTATACTTAGGTACTCACTACTCACCTACATCTGTAATCTCAAGTCTTGTTCTGTAGAATTATGTTTCTAATCTAAATACTCGTGTTTAAAAGGAAAAGGTGACCAACTGACTGATTGATCTAGCAATACACAACTTAAACCACTGGACGGATCGGGTTGAAATTTGGCATATAGATACCTAGTTTTTATGACGTAGGCATCCGCTAAGAAAGGATTTTTGGAAATTCAACCCCAAAACGGGTAAAATTGGGGCTTGTAATTTGTACGCGTCATAATTAACATTGCCCGGCCGAATAACGAACTAAAAGTTTAAAATTCTAAATTAATCTAGATAAATTAGAACCTTATTCACATTTTTATTAAATGATATTTTTTTGTGAATCACTGGATATTGAACTATATATAGTGTTATATATTTTTGGAATCTACTCATCACTTTCTAGATGATGATTATATAGTTAATCTTATTCTCGAAAAAAAAAAATCTACTTTAGTCTTTAATGCGGGACCATGATCGACCCATCAATTTTTTTTTTAATTTTACTTTCTTAAGTCACCCGGAATAAGCTAGGCATTCTAACGATACCTCATTTATCAAAATCGGTTCAGGCGTTTAGAAGTTATGGTGGAATATACAAACTCACATACATACGTACATGAACCCTGAAAACCATATACCTAGTCCTTTTTTCAGGCAGTCGTATAATAAAAACCGAACTTGGAGTGAAGCTACGGGCATGAGGTACGGCAGGAGCTACGGCATATGTCATAAAGTATAATCAATGAGTAGTCACCATAAAGGTATATACTCTATGGTAGTCACAGACCACCTTAGAGGCGAGGTTGTGTGAGTGTGTGAACTAGATCCGTATTGGCACGCACGCATGACGCGCCCTGCGACACTCGTCTGTCAACGACATGATCATATTTTTATTTGCTATGAGGGTAAACGCTACTCTTGCAACGATTGCTGCATGTACCTATTTACTGCACAAATGGCATTGTTATGTACATAAAATGCAATGATTTATTACACTGTGCTTATGAGGAAACTGTGAATACCTAAGTCTAGGGCGAAAAGAAAAACTGTTGTGCACACATCTGCAGATATAACTGCAACACGGCGAAACGTGTTTTACGCTGACATTAAATTTTGTAGATGTCCTGTCCGTAGTCTTCTAAATATACAAAAGGAAAGGATGACTTACTGACTGATCTATCAACGCACAGCTAAAACAACTCGATGAATCGGGCTGAAATTGGCATGAGAATAGCTAAGAAAGGATTTTTGAATATTCAACCCCTAAGGTGGTATAATAGTGATTTGATATTTGTAACTACGTTTCTAAATTCAAGTAAACTTTAAAAAGTTTACTTAAATTTATACTGAGTAGTACATTTTCTATTGAAAACCTAACAGACTTATCATAATAATATTTCAAGTTTATATTTTTTTGTAGTTCGAATCAAATTTTTTTTGGAAGTTCTATTGTCACAATAATTCACGCGAGAAAAATTGCAATGAATGATTCAATGTTCGATTGTCACGTGTGGCAGGACACTGTAATAACATATGAGTGACGAATTTTATCTAGCAACTCTTTTTAATTTCCATTTTCTAAACCCCACATATTATAGACTAGCTTATGCCCGCGAATTCGTCCGCGTGGTTTAAGTTTTTTTTCTCCTTAGGCACTCCTTCCTAGTTTCATCGCTTTAGCTTGAAAAATAAAAGACTTTCATACAAAGTTTCAACCCCTATTTTACCCTTTTAGGGTTGAAATTTTGAAAAACTGTGACTATCATCTCTTATGGGAGAAAAGTTGAAAAAGTGTCTAGTGTTTGATATAAATAACAGTTCCAAAACCTTCCACAATAGTGCTGGTGTAGGCAAAGGGTATGAATGTAGCAATTGTAGATGAACTAAAATATACCGAGTTAAAAAAATAATATTATTGTCGACTAAAGTGGTTAATTATTGAAAATTTCAACAACTTACGTTGTACAATATAATGATGAATGTTTTCTTTCCTTGTTTATTTCTCACACCTAATCTAATAATATTTGGCGCTTCCTTTTAAATTTACCTTGATGCTAATGTGGCGCCCCCAATTTAAAGCTTTTCGACGGACACTTTTCATTTACAGTGATCCTTACCTCTACCCTCCATAGTTTACTGATTCAAGGTCCATAGAGCATGCACACACTTGTACCTGCCAGAGATCTGTAACTCTTTAAGTGATTGGATTAAGCATAGTAGAAATATATAATATATAAATAAATTAGGTAATATAAATATGTTATAAATACATGGTAGAACATGGTAATGTCCTCCCGACCAAATTTCGGCCATGGCGGCCTATCTCCAGAGAGATTACTCATCTGCGCTGTAGATATTATAGCACACAACTGTGTGTGCACACACAGGTGCACTCTGTCCCTAAATCCGACAAGACGGGAGAGAGACCAGGCTCTGGACCGATGGCTTTACGAACTCTTTGAGACTCGGGGGCGAAACACCGCCAACTTCCTAACTCCGGGCAAGAACTGAGAACTTCTTGTCAGAAAACCCCAATACTTGTTATGACCCGGACCGGGACTCGAACCTGGGACCTTGTCGGCCGCAGTCGAATATGCTCACCACTAGACCAACGAGGCATTCAATGATAGAACATCAGAGTTATCAGCCAAATCATCAGCTCTAAGCAACCTAAACATCGTATATCCTGCGTTACTACGGAGCGCCTCCAATGGACTACTTATGATAATGAGGCTCATACCTTCAGTTCCGATCACGCAATATTTGTTGTCGCATGTTTATTTCAGTGTGTATATTTTGACAGCCTATTGATATTAATCTAATTTTCATACAAAAAGTAGAGAGCAGCTATAACATAAGATACCTACATCACAAAAACTAGACTTTTTGCCTTTTATGTGTTGAAAAGCAATGCACATGGCTGCTATATCGCCAGTCTTCCTTTGTTTTTTTTTATCCACTAAAATTTGGCCCTTGACTGCGATTACACCTGATGGTAAGTGATGATGCAGTCTAAGATGGTAGCGGGCTAACCTATTAGGGGCATGGCAGTTATATTAAAACCACACCCCTAATCGGTTTCTACACGGCATCGTACTGGAACGCTAAATCGCTTGACGATAGGGCGGTAACTAGCCACGGTGAAGCCTACCATCAGGCCAGACCAGGGATAAATAATGAGAAATTATAATTCCCAAATTGACCCTGCCGGGGATCGAACCCGGGACCTCCGCACGTTAAGACAACAGCACTCAATACTGCGCCAGGGAGGTCGGCAATTGTCATCGTGAGATTTGAATGTATGCGAGGCCCAGGGATTCTAAGACCACCAGAGTTAATTCTCTAAATACAGTGGTAGCGGATGGTTTACGCGCTACCTTTTTTGATTGGTCGATTTATAGTTTTTGAAAGCTTTGACTCTGTAGGCAACTTAACTGTCTATCTAATTCATCACGCCATCGTCACCTTGGCCTACCACGCTGAAATTTATGATTTTGGGGGGGGCACACATCCTTTGAAATATTATGTAGTAACTCAATGTATTGCATAAGTTTGGTATACCTAAGTCTTTCTTAATTTATAGACTAGTGCTTGGCTGTAATCGAGACTTGCTCGAAGTAGTGGAGCGCGCTTGCCTAGAAGATGCCTATTCACTCTTGATTTGAAGATACCAACATTATAAGCGGATGAAAAATGGAAGCTGGAAGGGCATTCCATATCCTAGCATACTGTAAACCTATGAGGTTTACAGTTATAGGGATGATGACAACTCAATCAAATCAGCAACTCTTTATCAAACTTAAAAACGCCCTTCTAGTATGGAAGTTGTATGAAATTTGCAGTTGTGAAGTCATCAAATTTCAACGCACTTTTTTTCTTTAATCTATATTATAAAATGGTTATCAAACTCGAGGATGTGAATTTTAGAGTTGTATTAAATTTGCAATTGTGACGTCATCAAATTTCAACGCACTTTTTTCTTTAATCTATATCATAAAATGGTTATCAAACATAAAACTAACTAGATGTGCTTAAAACTAACCGAGGATGTGAATTTTAGGTATTTTTGAAGACCCTCTATTTAATAATCGGTTAGAAATAATTTACTTTAGATTTAGGCATCATCCCTATTCGAAGCATTCATAACTACTATTACTTAACTTGTTTTAATATTTCATTCTTGAAAACCTACAGGTTATGTGGAATTAGCGTGACAGTAGGCTTCAGTTATCTGCGATCTACGCACGCGACACGTGGTGCGTGCCAGTACGCACTTTATACGCCACATTTGACAACACATTTTTTGGATAAGCATTTGATAAACATCGCCGTATCTAAACGTCAGGGATATGAAATACTAGATGATGCCTGCGAGTTCGTCTGCGTGGCTTGAGGTTGTTTGGTTCCCGCGGGGACTCTTTAATTTTCCGAGATCTACGTGCTATTCCAGACTATAATCTATCTCTGCGCCAAATTTCAGCCAGATCCGTTCAGCTCTTCTGGCGTGATTGAGTGACAAACATCCATCCATCCATCCATCCATCAATCCAAATTTTCGCATTTACTATAATCTATATATATATAAAAATCAATTGCCGTTCGTTTGTCTCGCTAAAACTCGAGAACGGCTGGGCCGATTTAGCTGATTTTGGTTTTGAAATGTTTGTCGTAGTCGGGGAGGTTTAAACGGTGAGAAAATATGGAAAAATTGCGAGGAACATAGGGCAGGACAACGTCTGCTGGGCCCACTAGTATTAGTATAGATGAAAAGGTTACTATCAACATGGATGTAGAAAACAAAGGGGAAAAAATAAACTTTTATTTCATACTGGTGTAAAGATGCTCAAAGAAATCCAATTTAATTCAATATTTATTTATTAATCGTTTCGTAATCGTTTGTCAAACGTATAATCCGACCTGTTTAAGGAGTTCATAGATGCCTGCACGTCAAAAAGCATGTATGCAAGCAGCTGCTTAAACATTTGGAGTAATGCGTTTTAACGTCAAGCTGTCAAATGATTACGATTTGCTTAGACAATTGGGCCTCTGAATACGCGCGGACGAAGGCGAACTAGTTAAAAATACTCAATCGATGTTTTTTGGAAAAAATGAATTGGTGAAACTATGAAAAGTATCCTTCTTTATTTTTCGTTAAACAATGACGTAGTCTGCGCTAGCTTTTTTTGTGGGTGAGGCTGAGGTGTAGTGCACACCCAATTCACACCCACAAATGTCGTGCCTGATATAATGATAATGCTGTAAATTAGGTACGGGCATGTTTTACTGAATAATGCACCGTGTTTATCATTTTAATTCTTAATATCTCTAAAAATCATCATTCATCAACATTCATCTCATCATTGCTCTGCACTAAACATGATTGTCGCCAAGCGCAAGCCTATTTTGCAATTATATATTCTACGTAAAATTATATACTAAATATCTATATATATAAAAGCGAAAGATCACTCACTGATTCATCACGATACCTCAGGAACTATAAAGCATACAGACTTGAAATTTGGAAGATAGGTTCCTTCTATGGCGTAGACGTCAGCTAAGAAACGGTTTTGACAAAATTCACCCCTAAGGGGTTGAAATGGGTGTTGAAAGTTTGTATGAAAGTCATTTGTGTTTGAAGTTAGAGGCTTGAAAATCGGGATGTAGGTTATTAGTTTTAAATAATAATAACCTGTGTAAGCAATTATACGAAAATCCACCCTAAAGGGTGTGAAATTGAGGTTGGAAGCTTGCATGTAGTTTATAAGTTTTTAAAATTGGCATTAAGGTTATTATATAATTATATTATATATTATAATATACTTATTAGTTTTAGCCGCTATATACACCTAGGCTTTTTGCAGCGGGAAAATCTCATAGGAAATCAGAAATTGCACGCGGACGAAGTCGCGGGCGACCTCTAGTATCTAATATTATAAATGTGAAAGTTTGAATAGATAGATGGATATATGGATGGATGGATGGATGTTTGTTACTCAATCTCGCCAGAACGCTTGAACGGATCTGGATGAAAGGCATAAAGCAATATATTCTGGAATAACACATAGGCCATTTTTATCCCGGATAATTAAAGAGCTCCCGCGGGAATCAACAACCTCAATGCACGCGGATGAAGACGCGGACATCAGCTAGTAAAAATATATGGGCTCTGTTTTTCCTTGACTAGAGAAAGTTACTAGAGTAGAAGACTAGAGTACATACATACATGAACCCTGAAAACAATATACTCCTTTTTTCAGGCAGTCGTATAAAAAGATATACTTCAGCAATATTACTCAAAATGATAATTTGATGTCACGTACCTTACCTTTCCTAAAATAAGGATTATAATTCTAAAACACGAAAGTCAACAATAATGAGACATTAGGGCTTTAATCGTAGGCAGTATGGCTCCAGCTGGGCGACCGCGTATCTCTGACAGCTACAGTGTAACGATCGCAATCACCTCTGATTGGATAACACTTCTGCACTATTGGACAAAATCCATTGACGCAGCAAGAATACCATAAATTCAGCCAATCACAACAATTGATACTGTAACAATGATTGATGCAGAAGATACGCGGTCGCCCTGCTGGTGTTTGATTCATCGAGGGCGAGTCGTACGCGTACACGCACACATTTACACGTATACAAATAGGACTTTAACACATGCATGAACCACGCGCACTTGTGGATTGCAAGAAGTAGAAGTAGGTATATAGTAGACTAGCGAATGCCCGCGACTTCGTCTGCGTGGTTTGAGGTTTTTTGGTTCCCGCGGGAACTCTTTAATTTTCCGGAAAAGGCCTATGTGCTATTCCGGACTATAATCTATCTGTTTGCCAAATTCCAGCCAGATCCGTTCAGCCGTTGGGGCGTGATTGAGTAATAAACATCCATACATCCATACATCCAAACATCCATCCAAACTTTCGCATTTATAATATTAGTAAGATAACATTACGTTACGCAAAGCCGTGCCTGTTATCAGAACACATGTAGCCAGATGGTCAGATAGAGAGATTAAAGCTTTTAGTTCCACAATCGTAAGTTCTTGAGATATCCCGAGCGTGGTGAAACAACAACGCGCGCGTTATACTCTGCTTTATAAATAGAAATTTGAATGCTATTTGTTATTGCTGAGGGTCATGACCCCTTTCCAATAACTAAATCAAGATAAGGGTTTGCTCTGGATAAAAGTGCGCTTGTTAATCAAGGAATAAGAAGCTTAGCTCTCTATAATCCGCCAAAACAGACAGATCTATGTAGTATAACGTGTAGCTTGCGATATTCACCGCCCATCGATACATATGTAGGTACTAGATGGGCCTTTTCATAGAAAAAATTTGGGTGTCCGACTTGTAGGACATGCCCCTCACCTGTATTAGCCTGTCTTTGTCCACGCCATAGCGCTGTCCCGCTTTTCAGACTAGATGGTGTTAGTAAACTAAGTTCACCGAAAAATAATGCTTTAAATTGTTATCTTTCGACAGTTCACAATCTCGCTAGATAGATTACAATCTAACGATTTTCACAATCCTACGGTGACATACAAAGCGTTCCATTTTTGTAATTTTCTGTTTGATTGCTTAAATGTTCTAGTAGAAAATCTGATTGGTTAAAATATGTTTCCTTTGTTTTATTTTTATTCCGTCTATGGTTGATATAACTAAAAACGAAAACGATAAAGCGACACCAAAAAGAGACAAACATATATTTATAATAGGATTCAGCCTGCGAGACAATGAGGTAGAATACTAGTTAGTTATATTTATCTCATTATCTCGTAGGCTACTTTTCTGAAGTTTCAGTTCTCGGTTTCTCTACGAAAATTTTAGAAAAAGCATTTCATTTTGCAAATGTTTAGCGTAACTAAGCGTTTTGATGCAGAATTATCTTATATATAAAATTCTCGTATCAGTGTTACATACCATACTCCTCCGAAGCGGCTTGACCGATTTTTATGAAATTTTATATGCATATTCAGTAGGTCTGAGAATCGGCAACTATCTATTTTTCATACCCATAAAACAACTCAATCCACGCGGATGGAGTCGCGGGCATCAGCTAGTGTATTATAATTTCATACAGTCTACAGTACATGCAGTACAGAGTAGGTACAGACAGTAACGACGTGGGTGCGACTGATAACCATCTAGGCATTGTCGACGCGCCTAGGATCCTTAACGTAGGGTTGCCACATAAAAATACTAATAAATCTTTACAATTGAGCATTATTGAGTCAACATCTCCTGAGAAATGCTCCGGTGTCGGAATGCTACGTACTTTGAGAGTGCTAAGTACTAAGCTAATCTTCTTGTTCCTTGATTGTCATGGACATGGCGATTATTTATTTTATGAAAATGATGATAATTTCATGAAAAAAAAGCGGTTAAAGAAATCATTTTTTTGCCACTTTAGTTTGACTGTTATAGGCATGTGGTACATACTATTATGTACTACTTGTACGCCTTTAAATAATAATTGGTAGATCATGAAATATAGAACTACAACAGAACAATGCAGGTGTCAGCCCTACGGGGGTCAGTTAATAGATTCCCATATCGAACCTTGTAGCCTGTCTCGTTTGGATTTATTGCGGACGGCCCATCACGGCATCTTGATCCTTGACGTGCAAATGTTTGACGACCTCTCCTGACCCGACCGAATATCCACTCTAGAAATAAGATGTCCTGAATTCAAACCTTGGTTTAATCAATCGAAGGCGATTTCTCAGGCAATAATGAAATAAATAAATGAAACGATGAACAAATGATTTATTTATATCATGTAGGACAACTTGTGTCACTTATGAAACGTTAAGTTCCTACGTAAGTTAAGACTCTACCACCGGAAAGCTGATTCTACTGAGAAGAGCCGGCATGAAACTCAGCAGTTGCTCTTTTCACAGAAAAGAAAAGGTTACAATATGTAGACAACACAACACATACGTTACAAGTATTACACTGACTTGTGGGTCACTGGATCCGAGGCCGGTTGCTTCCATGCAACTTTGTCATTAATAAAATCATCGATAGTGTAATAACCTCGACTTAACAAATGCTGTTTAACACAGTCTTTAAATCTATGTATCGGCAAATCCAGAAACTCTGGGTATACTAGAGTTATTAGGTATAGGGTGGTATACCTAGGTTAATTTGGGTTTGGGCATGACTAAAGGACCTACTTACAAAATCTTCTTTCTAACAGCAAATCGCTATTTGTTGATATCCAAGTACCCTATTATTTATCAATTAATATTTTGTTCGATGTTTTATTTTCAATGTTCTTTTTTAAACATATTCAATTTTAAGAAACATTTGTACTTAAATCCGTTTTTATGTCCGAGCCTAAATAAATAAATTAAAAGCAAATATTTTTAAGTATTCTTATCACAACAGTTTTCGCATGGACAAAATTTTGAGAATAGGACATATTTTCAAAATTAATAACTTGCTCAAACTTAACTGACCCGGTGACAGCGTCGATAGTAAATATTAAAAATTAAATAAAAATACAAACTAAACAGGCATAAAAATTAGTTTCAATTTTGGGCCACCGGGCCAGATAAGTTTGTGGGACTATACAAGGCACTTCCCGGAACTTACCATATAACCTACGGTGGTGGGACTATACAAGGCTATTCACAGAACTTACCAAGACATACGGTGCATACTACATATTTCTACTAGTTACCAATAAGTCATAATAAAAAAAAAACACGACTGCTCTGCCAAAAAACGAACTAAAAAGTTAAAAATCTAAATAAATCTAGTTAAATTAGAATCTTATTCACATTTTTATTAAATTATATTTTTTTGTGAATCACTTGATATTGAACTATAGTGTTTTATTGATAGATAGATTTATATGTGTATTAGTGATTATATAGTAAACTAGTGTTTCGCTCTGTGCGTGAGCTGCTAAAGCAGCTCACGGGTTGTGATTAAAAAAAAATACAAAATGGCGCTGATTTTTTAAAACTTTAGTATAAGTTTCCTGTTTTGCGATCTCAGGGAGCCCTAAATATCGATTTTGAACGAAATCGATCAATTAACAAAGAATTTCAAAATGGCGCTGATTTTTACAACTTTGGTACCAGTTTCCTGTTTTGTAACCCCAGGAAGCCCTAAATATTGATTTTTAACGAAATCGCAACAATAACAAAGAATTTCAAAATGGCGCTGATTTTTTAAAATTTTGTTATCAGCTTCCTGTTTTGTAATCCCAGGGAGCCCCGTCGTGGGTAAAACGGAACCGTATCAAAATCTTGCATAGTTCTACACTAATTGTAGTCAATTCAATATTCGCCATATAATTTGGTATGAAAAAAAATATTCCGCCATCTTGAATTTTTTTTCATTTTGCTAAATAGACATCCTCGTCCTGATCATCTCTTGCCAAGAAACCACACTTCCGTCTCTTATAAATAAATTAATTCCAGTGTTGCCAGACCTCGGCGACGAAAATACCCAAATGTCATTCGTACAAGTGAGGCTCGTACTCGAATTTTGCAAAAAATACGTATTTCGATTTTTTAATTTTTGGGGTTAATCATGAAATTTTCCCGAGAAATGGGGTAATTTTTTTTGCCCAATCCATACCTCGAGTCTGTACACACAATCTCCCCGTAGAAGTCGAAACGCTCCGACGTTTCCAACTGCGAGAAATTTGAATTTTAAAATTGCGTTTTTTCGTAACTCAAACCGAACGGCCGCCGTGACAGCCGCCATCTTGAATTTTTAAAAACCACCCCCATTCTATTAAAATACAGGATAATAGTAGGCGGAAATAGAAAAAAAAAATATGCTCGACCACGCCGTTTCGGATCTGTGGCACAGCGATTCGGGTCTAAAAATCAAAATTTGAAAACACTACAGCTTGGCCGCCATCTTGTTTTTCCAATATTTTCCACTTTTTCTACTAATCGTTTCCTAATTTCTTCAATAATTGCGAGTTGTAACGAAATCGGTTGGAAAACAAAAGAGTTGCAAGAATCATATCGGCCGCCATCTTGTTTTTCCGAAATTTCATCATTTTTCCCTACTCCCATCCTGCACCCGAACACATCTCCCATACACCTTTGTATCATTTTCTGTTTCTTTCTAGGAGAACAATTATGTCAATTACTACTACTACACGTCTTGTAGTCTCTTCAATATTCGCCTAATAATTTGGTATGAAAAAAAATATTCCGCCATCTTGAATTTTTTTCCATTTCGCTAATTAAACCTCCTCGTCCTGATCATCTTTTGCCAAGAAACCACACTTCCATCTCTCATACTCTCCGAGATAGACACTAACGAAATTTGTATGGCAGCCATCTTGAATCCACCATTTTTGAGTTTTTTTTAAACTCATCGCCAATTGGATGAGGTTTCGAGTGACATTTGTTCGAGCACCCCCCACCTATCTTCAATACCCTGGCCGTGCTCTTCACCCGTCTCCGAAATCCTCAATCATCAGCTGTCTCCATATTTTTCTTCAAGTTATATTTTCTGACTTCTATACGAAGACATCGGTGAAAAAAAATTTTTTCATACAAAATTTTACAGGAGGAAGTTTTTAGGGAAAATCTCGAAAACTACCCCGAATGTGGCAACACTGTTTTGATTTCTCGATACTGCCCGTCGAGTTACACAATCGATCCATACATGTCAACTTTCCCAAATGTTGCCAACCGCCTCTAAGACGTGATCTAAATTTTCAAAAACACAAAAGGAATACAAAATGGCCGCCACCTCGTTTCACAGAATCATTTGACATAGTTTTATAATTTTCCCGTGAACTACAGGATACACCGCTCCTGATGACGTTTCAATCTTTCATCTCGCTCGCACCCAGCCGACATGATAGCCCCTGAAAAAAGACCATGTCGAAAATCACTTTTTCTTTGATAAATTCCAGTGTTGCCAGACCTGGGCAACGAAAATACCCAAATGTCATTTGTACAAGTGAGACACGTGGTTGCTCGTAATCGAATTTTGCAAAAAATACGTATTTCGATTTTTTTATTTTTGGGGTAAATCTTGAAATTTTCCCGAAAAATGGGGTAATTTTTTCCCCCCAATCCATACCTCGAGTCTGTACACACAATCGCCCCATAGAAGTCGAAACGCTCCGACGTTGCCAACTGCGAGAAATTTGAATTTTAATATTGCGTTTTTTCGTAACTCGAACCGAACGGCTGCCGTGACGGCCGCCATCTTGAATTTTTAAAAACCACCCCCATTCTGTCAAAATACAGGATAATTGTAGGCGGAAATAGAAAAAAAAATTATGCTCGACCACGCCGTTTCGGATCTGTGGCGCCGCGGTTCGAGGTCGAAAAATCAAAAATTTTAAAACACTACAGCTCGGCCGCCATCTTGTTTTTCCAATTTTTTCCACTTTTCCTATAGATCGTTTCCTAATTTCTTCAATCATTGCGAGTTGCAAAAAAATCGGTTGGAAAACAAAAGAGTTACAAGAATCACGTCGGCCGCCATCTTGTTTTTCCGAAATGTCATAATTTTTCCCTACTCGAATCCCCCACCAGAACACATCTCCCCTACATCATGGTATCATTTTCTGTCTCTTTCTAGGAGAACAATTATGTCAATGAGTGAGTCAGTCAGTCAGTGAGTGGTAATTGAGCTATATATATTATAACTAGTTTTTCGCTCTGTGCGTGAGCTGCTAAAGCAGCTCACGGGTTGTGATTAAAAAAAAACTAAATGGCGCTGATTTTTTAAAACTTTGGTATCAGTTTCCTGTTTTGTAATCCCAGGGATACTCAGATATCAATTTTGAACAAAATCGGTCAATTAACAAAGAATTACAAAATAGCGCAGATTTTTTTAAAATTTCATATCAGTTTCCTGTATTGTATTCCCAGGGAGTCCTAAATATCAATTTAGAACTAAATTGGTCACTTCCCAAAGTATTTCAAATTAGTGCTGGTTTTTTTTAATTTTGGTAATAGTTTACTTTTTAGTAACCCCATGGAGTCCTAAATATCGATTTTGAACGAAATCGGTAAATTTACAGAGAATTTCAAAATGGCGCTGCTTTTTTAAAATTTTGGTACCAGTTTCCTATTTTGTGATCCCAGGGAGTCCTAAATATCGATTTTGAACGAAATCGGTCAATTAACAAAGAATTTCAAAATGGCGCAGATTTTTTACAAGTTTGGTATCAGTTTCCTGTTTTGTAATCCCAGGGAGCCCTAAATATCGATTTTGAACGAAATCGGTCAATTATTAAAGAATTTCAAAATGGCGTTGATTTTGTAAATTCTGGTACCAGTTTCCTGTTTTGTGATCCCAGGGAGTCCTAAATATCGATTTTGAACGAAATCGGTCAATTAAAAAAGAATTTCAAAATGGCGCTGATATTTATTAAACTTTGATACCAGTTTCCTGTTTTGTAATCCCAGGGAGCCCTGAATATCGATTTTGAACGAAATCAGTCAATTAACAAAGAATTTCAAAATGGCGCTGATTTTTTAAAATTTTGATACCAGTTTCCTATTTTGTAATCCCAGGAAAACCTAAGTATCGATTTTTGACGAAATCGGTCAATTAACAAAGAATTTCAAAATAGCGCTGATTTTTAAACATTTTGGTATCAGTTTTCTGTTTTGTAATCCCAGGGAGCCCTAAATATCGATTTTGAACGAAATCGGTCTATTAACAAAGAATTTCAATATGGCGCTGATTTTTTTAAATTTTGAAACCAGTTTCCTGTTTTGTTATCCCAGGAAAACCTAAGTATCGATTTTGAACGAAATCGGTCATTTAACAAAGAATTTCAAAATGGCGCTGATTTTTTAAAAGTTTGGTACCAATTTCCTGGTTTGTAATCCCAGGGAACCCTAAATATCGATTTTGAACGAAATCGGTCTATTTACAAAGAATTTCAATATGGCGCTGATTTTTTTAAATTTTGAAACCAGTTTCCTGTTTTGTAATCCCAGGAAAACCTAAGTATCGATTTTGAACGAAATCGGTCATTTAACAAAGAATTTCAAAATGGCGCTGATTTTTTAAAATTTTGGTACCAATTTCCTGGTTTGTAATCCCAGGGAGTCCTAAATATCGATTTTGAACGAAATCGGTCTATTAACAAAGAATTTCAAAATGGCGCTGATTTTTTAAAATTTTGATGCCAGTTTCCTGTTTTGTAATCCCAGGGAGTCCTAAATATCGATTTGGAACGAAATCGGTCAATTATTATACAATTTCGAAATGGCGCTGATTTTTGAAAACTTTAGTATCAGTTTCCTGTTTCGTTAACCCAGGGAGCCCCGTCGTGGGTAAAACGGAACCGTATCCAAATCTTGCATAGTTCTACACTATTCAATATTCGCATATAATTTGGTATGAAAAAAAATATTCCCCCATCTTGAATTTGTTTTCATTTCGCCACATAGACTTCCTCGTCCAGACCATATCTTGCCAAGAAACCACACTTCCATCTCTTATACTCTCCGAGATAGATATTAACGAAATTTGTATGGCAGCCATCTTGAATCCACCATTTTTGAGTTTTTTTTTACACTCAGCCCCAATTGGATGAGGTTTCGAGTGACATTTGTTCGAGCACCCCCCTCCTATCTTCAATACCCTGGCCGTGCTCTTTATCCGCCTCCGAAATCTTCAATCATCAGCTGTCTCCATATTTTTCTTCAAGTTATATTTTCTGACTTCCATACGAAGCCAGAGGTGAAAAAAAATTTTTCATACAAAATTTTTCAGGAGGAAGTTTTGGAAAATCTCGAAAACTACCCTGAATGCGGCAACACTATTTTGATTTTTCGATATTGCCCGTCGAGTTACACAATCGATCCATACATGTCAACTTTCCCAAATGTTGCCAACCGCCTCTAAGACGTGATCGAAATTTTCAAAAACACAAAAAGAATACAAAATGGCCGCTACCTCGTTTCACAATTTTTTTTTGCATAGTTTTATAATTTTCCTGTGAACTACAGGATACACCGCTCCTGATGACGTTTCAATTTTTCATCTCGCTCGCACCCAGCCGAAATGATCGCCCCTGAAAAAATACCATGTCGAAAATCACTTTTACTTTGATCAATTCCAGTGCTGCCAGACTTCGGCGACGAAAATACCCAAATGTCATTCGTACAAGTGCGACCCGTGGTCTCTCGTACTCGAATAAACAAAAAATACATATTTCGATTTTTTTATTTTTGGGGTAAATCATGAAATTTTCCCTAGAAATGGGGTAATTTTTTATCCCCAATCCATACCTCGAGTCTGTACACACAATCTCCCCGTAGAAGTCGAAACGTTCCGACGTTGCCAACTGCGAGAAAGTTGAATTTTAAAATTGCATTTTTTCGTAATTCAGACCGAACGGCCGACGTGACAACCGCCATCTTGTTTTTCCGAAATTTCATAATTTTTCCCTACTCCCATCCCGCACCCGAACACATCTCCCTAACATAATTGTATCGTTTTCTGTTTCTTTCTAGGAGAACAATTATGTCAATTGCTACACACTACTACTTCACTTGTAGTCTCTTCAATATTCGCCATATAATTTGGTATGAAAAAAAATATTCCTCCATCTTGAATTTTTTTCCATTTCGCTAATTAGACCTCCTCGTCCTGATCATCTCTTGCCAAGAAACCACACTTCCATCTCTCATACTCTCCGAGATAGACACTAACGAAATTTGTATGGCAACCATCTTGAATCCACCATTTTCGAGTTTTTTTTAAACTCGTCGCCAATTGGATGAGGTTTCGAGTGACATTTGTTCGAGCACCCCCCACCTATCTTCAATACCCTGGCCGTGCCCTTTACCCGTCTCCGAAATCCTCAATCATCAGCTGTCTCCATATTTTTCTTCAAGTTATATTTTCTGACTTCCATACGAAGCCAGCAGTGAATAAAAATTTTTTCATACAAAATTTTACAGGAGGAAGTTTTTAGGGAAAATCTCGAAAACTACCCCGAATGTGGCAACACTGTTTTGATTTCTCGATACTGCCCGTCGAGTTACACAATAGATCCATACATGTCAACTTTCCCAAATGTTGCCAACCGCCTCTAAGACGTGATTAAAATTTTCAAAAACACAAAAAGAATACAAAATGGCCGCCACCTCGTTTCACAAAAACTTTTTGCATAGTTTCATAATTTTCCTGTGAACTGCAGGATACACCGCTCCTGACGACGTTTCAATTGTTCATCTCGCTCGCACCCAGCCGACATGATAGCCCCTGAAAAAAGACCATGTCGAAAATCACTTTTTCTTTGTTAATTCCAGTGTTGCCAGACCTCGGCGACGAAATTACCCAAATGTCATTCGTACAAGTGGGACACGTGGTTGCTCGTACTCGAATTTTTAAAAAAGTTCGTATTTCGATTTTTTAATTTTTGGGGTAAATCTTGAAATTTTCCCGAGAAATGGGGTAATTTTTTTTCCCCAATCCATACCTCGAGTCTGTGCACACAATCTCCCCGTAGAAGTCGAAACGCTCCGACGTTGCCAACTGAGAGAAATTTGCATTTTAAAATTGCGTTTTTTCGTAACTCAAACCGAACGGCCGCCCCGACAGCCGCCATCTTGAATTTTCAAAAACCACCCCCATTCTGTCAAAATACAGGATAATTGTAGGCGGGAATAGAAAAAAAAATTATGCTCGACCACGCCGTTTCGGATCTGTGGCGCCGCGGTTCGAGGTCGAAAAATCAAAAATTTTAAAACACTACAGCTCGGCCGCCATCTTGTTTTTTCAATTTTTTCCACTTTTTCTCTAGATCGTTTCCTAATTTCTTCCATCACTGCGAGTTGTAACGAAATCGGTCGGAAAACAAAAGAGTTACAAGAATCACGTCGGCCGCCATCTTGTTTTTCTGAAATGTCATAATTTTTCCCTACTCGACTCCCGCACTCGAACACTTCTCCCATACATCATTGTATCATTTTCTGTCTCTTTCTAGGAGAACAATTATGTCAATGAGTGAGTGGTAATTTAGCTATATATAGTATAATTTTAGTTTCGATTTTTTTCAACTTTAGAATTTAATGATGGTGACAGTGGTCCCGACCACGGTCACCCCATCATTTTTTTAAAATTTTACTAGTCTATGTCACCCGGAATAAGCTAAAGATTCTAACGATACTTACCTCATTTATCAAAATCGGTTCAGGCGTATAGAAGTTATAGTGGAATATACAAACTCACATACATACATACATATGTACGGGCAACAGGCGCCAGCGCGATATCTTCAGCTGTGGTATCTGTCACGTGGGAGGCTTTACAGCGGAATCTTGATGTATGATTGAGGCACTGAGGTCTTACTACCATCGCTTAAAGTCCGTAAAACTTATCTGACCCGGTGTCAGCGCCGCTACTATATCTGTTACGGGTAAGATTGGAAGTTGAAGTAAACTTACGTTTACCCGGGTTTACTTAGTATTATCCAAGGTTTTTGGTATGTAAGTAAGTAAGTAAACCCGGGTAAAGTTTATTCCAACTTCCAAACTACCCATAACATATCTATCAGAAATAAAATAAAAACAAGAGGCATAAAAATTTGTTCCAAATTTGCCAACGGGTCAGTTAAGTTTGACGAACTATACTTCAAAATGACGTCTCTAAAATCCATATCCATACTATCCTTAAATATACTAATCACCAACTTCAGCCCAATAACGTCCCACTGCTGGGCACAGGTCTCCTCTCTCATAGGAGAGACGGAATTAGAGCTTAAATCCACCACGCTGCTCCAATGCGGGTTGGCGGGCTAAATACTATACTAATATTATAAATTAATAATGTTTATGTTATAATAATAAATCTAATTAATTCATACTGATATAATAAATGCAATTTAAGTGTGTCTGTTTGTTTGCTACACTTTAACGACCCGAATTTTTAACAGATTTTGATGAATTTAGGTATAGATGTAGATTACTCCCGGGGAAGGACATAGGCAATTATTACCCCGGAAAATTAAGGAGTTCCCCCGGGAATAAAAAAAACCTAATCCACGCTGACGAAGTCCATCATCCACCATCTAGTAAGGATTATAGTTCTGACACACGGATCACATATTAAAACAATACTACTTTAAGCGATGGTAGTATGCCCCCTGAGGGCTAAACCTAGGGGTCAGCTGGGAATTGAAAGTGATCAGAGATTTGCGAACCTGTCGTCGTGAAAGATTAATTATCGTTTAGCCGTCTATAGATACGCATTTTACTCACCCTTTGCGTTGAACTCCTCATTTCTGCGGGTTGTGACACTTATGTATTGATCACTGATATCATTATTTTGCATATTTTGTCTGGCAGAAGACTACGGCCATGGCTAGATACCATCCTATCGGAAAATATTATCATATTTTTGGGATTCACTGGTACAAATTTGTGCACATAAAGACATGATTATACTATATCGAGTATTTTAATACAAAGCAATCGAGTACAATATCGAGTAAGATTTAAATACAAAATATACAATTTAAGCACGAATATCCCAAAAAAACACTACGAAAACTTTTTCTAGAGCAGGAAAATCGGGAAAATGATAGTGAATTTTCGTAGTGCTTTTTTTTCTTGCTTTCGCACTTCTGTCATTATTTTCCTATCTTATATACTTAGTACGAGCGCGAGTTGAATGTAGAGCTTTTATATGTGTCACCATACATTAACTCCGCATTCAACTCGCGCGCGAACTGTACCTACTATTCATGGTAAAATGATAGATTAAAATCAAATCATATGCAACCTTATTTACCATATAAATACGTGTCAGTATATGAACTAGTTACTAAAGCGCCCTTCCACATTAAGCCACCTCTAGCTATACTGCTCCACATGAAACTTCAAAGCCAAGGATAGGAGCCAATAATAGGAGCCAAGACAGAGTACTTATAGATAAACATACCTTTATCACTAATGTGGGGCTAATCGATTCGCGGCGGCCTTATCGCGGGCAAATATAAAACTGAAAGCGTCTTATCGCAACTTTTGAGATTGCGAGTTTACTTTGTTTGGCACGTCACGACATTCGACTGACCACAATAAAATATGAAGTAATTTTTACGTGTTGTTGAAAGTTGCCCTGTGTTGATTTAAAAGCTAAGGTACTGTAAATCACCATCGCTAATGTGGGGTTAATCGATTACATTAATGTCACACGGCACGACAAAAAACCAATAGTTTTAATAGATGAGTTCTAACATGTCTTTACCAGAAATAAATTAAAACGGTATTTTATGAGAAGAAAATGCGGTTACTAACTAAGTACTTGTAGTTCAAACGGTTACTGTTGTAACTAAGAACGCTATCGCGAACAGAAGTCTGGTGTTTAAGAGCTATTCCAATATTATTTTAATACGTTACAAAACAATTTCAGTAGATATGTCTTAAATAGGGAATAAAGGCGCGTATACTGAGCCTTTATATATTTACCAGTTTTCTTCAGGTGTCTGCTTTAACAGCTATTAACAGCTTTAATTCTTTTGGATCTCTTGACTTGGTCCATTTGTTTTTTTTTATTAACTTGATGATTCTGACATTATCTGTTATATTATTTACTGTTCAGTTTACCATACTCTTTTAGTTGAGTATATCTACCTGTTAAGCGCAGAAGACATGACGTGTAAGCCTTTCGTTTACTACACTCACGACATGGAGTAAAGTGGAAACGCGCACCCGTCGGTCTCGTAAGCGAATCAGGTTTATTTTACCTTATATCTTTCATATCTCCATCAGAAATTTATATCCTAATTACCCGACCTTATTGTCAGTCATTTATTATTTATTTATAAATGTGCCCGACCTTATACCGGGTAGATAAAGTTCCCCTTATCGCTAATAGCAGATGATTCGAAAGAGATGTCCTTAAGGCGGATAACACACAGTACCGAATGCCGCAGCGGTCAGCGGTCAAGCTACCTATGATTTTATACTGCACTGTATGAATTTCTGCGTGTTCGTATTCATTTAATCACTTATTTTCTTACTAGCTGATGCCCGCGACTTCGTCCGCGTGAATTAGATTTTTTTGGTCCCCCTGGATCTCTTTAATTTTGTGGGATCTATCTCTGTGCCAAGTTTCATCCAGATCCGTTCAGCCGTTCTGGCGTGATTGAGTAACTAAGTTCCATTCAAACTTTCCCATTAATATATTGGTGTAGATAAATATATTAGCATGGTACAATATAGTGGTTGGATGTCGTTTTTGGAAAACGATTGCTCAGGCAGTTCAGATGACAGCTATTGAGCCTGCTCATGGGCATCAAGGTTAAAGGTGCCTGTGAAACACCAAGCAGAGTGAAGATATGTAGTTGACCAATCGGATATTGACTTGAAAAAAAACCGATGATAGATGATGTGACCATTCAAAAGCATTTTTAATAAGTTTATTTGAATAAAAAAACAAAATGAGTTTGAGTTTGTGAAAAATATCACGTCATTTAAGACACGATACAGAAGATTGATGATCGCAGAAGCAATACAATATCTTGAAGTATGGCCGCAAACTGCCGCGGTCAGTGATGTAGTGTGTTATCCGCCTTACGGAATACGATATCGATATATTATTATCTTTTATTTCAATTGTGGGAATACCTGGGCTTACACTTTAGTCGTGGGTATTTTAGGGCGATTTTGACTTAGGAAGATGATTTGACACACTTTTATGATATTGTTCAGTTTAGTTAGGACCTTTAAGCAAACAATACGAGTACATGCCCGATGAAGTTTAATATATAATAAAAAGCTCCCTCGTTTCTTAGCTAGCTTGGTCGAACTTGAACGTGTAGAGCCTTTACCGGGTATGTTATCCATTCTAATATTATAAATGCAAAAGTGTGTCTGTCTGTCTGTCTGCTACGCTTTCACGGCCCATCTGTTCAACTGATTTTGATGAAATTTGGTGCACGGATAGGTTGTATTTTCTCACTACTTATTATCCCGGAAAATTCAAGAGTTCCCGCGGGAATCAAAAACAATTATCTCTTCAATCGATTTTCATGAAATTTGATATAGGGATAATTTGTATTCAGGGGAAGGACATAGGCTACTTTACATCCCGGAAAGATAAAGAGTTCCCGCGGGAATCAAATAATATAGGTACATCATACATCCAGACTTCCCTACCAATATTATCAATGCGAAAGTGAGTCTGTCTGTCTGTCAATACATTTTGATAAAATTTGGTACAGGGGTAAATTGTATCCCGGGAAAGGACATAGGCCACTTTTCATCCCGGAAAAATAAAGAATTCCCGGGGAAATAGAACAACGTTAATCCAGTCAGAAATTGCGTCATCATCTAGTCTAGTACTATATATATAAGTACTAGATTAGTTTTAAGTAACTTTGAACTTAAATCGAATTTTTACTGACTTCCAAAAACGGAGGAGGTTCTCAATTCAGTTTGTGTCTAGTTAATATTACTGATGAACATGTATCACTAAGTTAGAGTAGAGTTTATCGTATACCTTAAATGCTAGCGAGGTTTGAGAGAGAACAGAGTGTAAAATAAAACTGGCGCTCGGTGCGGAGGTTCTCAATTCAGCTTGTGTCTAGTTAATATTACTGATGAACATGTATCACTAAGTTAGAGTAGAGTTTATCGTATACCTTAAATGCTAGCGAGGTTTGAGAGAGAACAGAGTGTAAAATAAAACTGGCGCTCGGTACGGAGGTGATAACGCCCGCCCCCTGATGGATGCGGCCCGCTGATAAAGTGACTTACGCGGCGTGGCGGAGCTATAGACTATTGCGAAGTAAATCATAAGCTTTTTGTGAGGCATGCGCTTTAAAATAAAATAAAAATATTTGTACAAGAACCGCGGCCTGAAAGAAGTCTTTTTTTTTAAAATCAGGATATCAATCTGGATTTCGATATCAGAATATCAAAATCAGGATCAAATAAGCATTTTCTAGACAAGCGTGATGCGCATCCGCACGTGTGATTATATTCCAATGCAGCCAAGTGGCGGAATTACAGAGTCTACTGGAATATGATTAAAACATTATCCACAAAAATATATTAAGCTCGCAAGGTACGTGACATGAAACTGTCATTTTGAGTAATATTGCTTAAGTATTACTTTAAGCCGCGGCAGTATGACCCCAGAGTGTAAAATAAAACTGGCGCTCGGTGCGGAGGTGATAACGCTCGCCCCCTGATGGATGCGGCCCGCTGATAATGTGACTTACGCGGTGTGGTGTATTTCCCAGTAAATCATAAAGTTTTGCGATTAAAAATCAAAAACACTTTACTTAGAAAAATCAAGGCCTGAATGCTTCTTTTTCAATTAGTAAAAAATCCGGTTTGTTGTGGGATCTTCTCAGACCAATGCGCGTTTGGAAGCCTCGGCCTCGTAGTTAGCTTTAATTTTAAGATCACCATCCCATCCACCATCACGTCTTATACTTTGTAAACGTGACATTCAGAAAGTGTAGGTACTTGTGTAGGTACCAATTTTCAATAAATATACTTTGAGTTTGAGTTTATAAACTTTCCAGTATTTATAAACTAGTCTAGGCACTACAGCTATGCCAAATTAATTCCCGTACACACAGAATCAATCTCTCTTGCGAGTATCAGAGGCGCGTTGCTCAAAGCCGGTATCGTGGCAACGTATCACACTATCGCACTTGCAATATCAAAGTTCTGCTCACTCTAAATATTGCTTCTACTGCAAGATATATATACCTATGTATGTTTATAAAAAAAATATAAGGTATATTTGGTCGTACAAATAAGTTCTATCGTCAAAAAACTTTCCAGTAATTTATAAACTAGTCTACTAGGCACTACAGTTATGCCAAAGCAATTACGGTGTCCACAGAATCAATCTCTCTTGCGAGTATCAGAGGCGCGTTGCTCAAAGCCGGTATCGCGGTAACGTATCGCGCTATCGCACTTGCAGTACCAAAGTTTATTTCTACTCACTCTAAATATTGATTCAAATGCAACACTGCATAATACTATGTATGGAAAGAATAAGTAAGGTGTATTTGATTTGGACGTAGATAAAACTTCAAATTCGGTTACCTATACATATATATCCTGCATAATAGACCTCCGGTTTAGCTCAAAACATAGCTAAAACTGATAACAGCGCATCGTGCAACGAATCATACACCGATTTCGTCCGGCCTTATCGCCGAATGCACTCCCGCTTATCTGCTGCGACGTATTCTTTGCTAAGGCCACCCGCATACCGAGCGATAGTGAGGCAACTAATTGATACTTACCTCAATATTAGCCATATCGTTTTATCAAAAAGTGTTATTGCTTAGTATTCAATAAATAACCTTATTACCTTAATTTATATAAAGAAAAGGTGACTGACTGTCTTATTTATCAACGCTCGCAGTTCAAACGGATACTACCCTATACTATCAAAAATAAACCTAAATTGTAAAATCCCTAAACGCTCAATTAGCAGTTATAACGTCTTTCCACCTAAACCCTGCCGAACTAATTTAGCGCACCGCTCTTGCATTAACCGTATTTGTCTTCAATTTAATACTCTTTATCACAACAACCGAGACCTCAATATATTTAACTTGTCGAAGGCTTGCTTTCGCCGTAACGTACTGGTATCCCTACGTAAGGGAGCCAATTAGTTAAGTTCTGTAATTATTCTGTATAATATGATTTGTATTACTATTGATATAACTATTATAGTAATTTTCTCATTCGTCACTGCATCTTGTAAACCTACCATACTTAAATTTTGAAATGTTTTTATCTTAAATTCTTTTGTACTAGCCAGTTGTTTATGTTTGTGCTATATATCTGTTACATATGTCTGCTATATATGTGTCTATAAATCTCTTTGTAATTTATAATATATACTTTATTTTATGCAAGAATGTTGTTGGTTGGTCGAATAAAATATTAAAAAAAAAAACAAAAAGCACTAGAGTGTTCAGGTGGCCGAAATATTGCACACAGATAGCTATCATGTAGGAATCCGTTAAGATTTTTTTAAATTCAATCCTTAAAGAAGTAAAATAGTATAGTAATAGTGTTTAATATTCTCATTTACCCCCTGGTAAAGAAAAGTGAATCCGAATCAATCACTTCATGAAAAGAAGATTAAAAATATATATATGTGCTAAATATGTGTAAAAGAATAATTAAGTAAATAATTTGTCTTTTTTCTGTCTTTCGATAATGTGTAGTTCTTAACATAATTAACCTACCTTACTCAATATACCTAAGCCCCTGATGGATGCGGCCTCTGATAATGTGACTTACGCAATGGTGTATTTCCCAGTAAATCATAAAGTTTTGCGATTAAAAATCAAAAACACTGTACTTAGAAAAATCACGGCCTGAATGCTTCTTTTTGAAATCAGTTCTATCGTCTAATCTAATAAATTAACGATGATTATAAGATGGTGGTTACTCAACATACCTAAGCACTTTTTCATTTCACTTACCATTTATAACAAACTAGATGATTCCCGCGACTTCGTGCGCGTGGACTAAGATTTTTCGATTCCCGCGGGAACTCCCTACTTTTCCGGGATAAAAAGTAGCCTATGTCCTTCCCCGGAATATAAACAATCCCAGTATTAAATTTCATCAAAATCGGTTGAATAGGTGGACCGTGAAAGCGTAACAAACAGAAAGATAGAAAGACAGAAACACATTCTCATTTATAATATTAGTATGGATTAACCATTATCAACATACTAATTAATTTTTAATCCGTTAACACAATATACCGTTAAATTGTAAACATGGATTGCTCGGTCCAAATAGGAAATTAGGCTCAAACATGGCTTACACTGATAACCGATGCATCGTGCAACGAATCATATACCGATTTCGTCCCTGCCTTATCGCCGAAAGCACTCCCACCTATCTCCTAGGCAGTTATCTCTAAGGCTGTCCTCATACGGAGTGACTGCGATAGCTTTAATATAACTAATTGATGCCTCAAATGTTTGCATATCGTTATTTATCTGCGTAAAATATGGTACGTTCGTAAAACTGACGGTTTTATTTAGAAAGCCTTGTATACGTTGGCCTATGGAATTGGTAACAGTACTGAGTAAGTTGGCCATTTTATCCAGCCACATTTATCGTTGCGGCAAGTGTTAGTTGGCTTGTCGACTTCTATGGAATTTCTTAAAACAATGAACGATTTTTGTACAATTTGCAAACTGCATTTAAAGACAAAGCAACTATAAGGCGTAAATACCATTGTACCTACTGTCGTACTACATATACTTATAGTACTATTTAATTATATAGGTAAATTAGTAGGTATGCTCATCGATTATGTTATTTAAATTAAGTAATTGTTTTTTTCAAATTTTTATTTTTAATTACTAAAATATTTCCTTTAATAAATGTTCCAATTGGTTTAAATATTTTATTTTAACATTCTTAGCAAATGCCTAGTTATTGAAATGCCAACAATCTAATCGGAAAAAGTAACATATTATATTTTTATTTTTTCTTAATTAACATCTCTAAATATTTTTATCTCCATTTTAATCCGTTTTTATTCAACGTAAAATACACATTTCAGTAAGAGTACTTTAATGCGTAGATTGCAAAGAGTAAGCATCATTTATTAAGATAATTGATGCTGCTACAAAGAATCGATAAACTGCTCGCTCAGCTGGAAAAATAAGAAGATCAATAAATTGATGGACGCGTGTAAAGGCGTCCTTATCTCATAATGGCAAAGTGATTCATTTGTCTCCCGTTATCCGGATATTTCAGCTGCCCCCGATATCTTCAAGTGAACGGCCATTATATGCTATATATATAATCATTTCATTTTTATGCACATGCATGTAGTTTTTTTTAATATAAATTCTTAACATCGCTTACTTGATGTTGAGTGATTACCGCCTCCCATAAACATCTGCAGATTTCTGTATTAATTTTATACTATGATACTTTTATGGGAATATCAGGGTAAACAATAAAATTGTCTTAAAATGTGCAAATATTGGATTAATTTACTAAACATATCCTTAATTTCATAAGATATCTAAATAGCATATATTATGAATATATATATATGCTATTTTTATATATATTATTAGAATAAAGCCTAACCTATCGATATAGATACATATTATTACACTAAATATTAGAAAATCGAAGACATTTCGCACGCGTTTTTAATTTTTATATAACGTGCAATTTTAATTTCCGTGCAATAGTCAAAAGCGCAATGAACAAGTGCAAGCTAGTCCTTATATAGCTAAGGGTGAAGTGATTTATGCAAGTGTTTTAGCTTATCCCGCGATAGCCTGGAGTGAGTGTGCCGCAGTTACCGGCGATCCAGATAACGCGCCATTAGGTGATGTAGAGACATATCAGGTCGGTGATAATATTAATAAGCAATATTTACATATAATTGTCATATTTACAGGGTTAAGTAGCATATAATACCAAAAATATATACCAATAACTAGCGGTCGCCCGCGACTTCGTCCGCGTACAATTTCTGATTTCTTATTCCTATTTGTAGTTGTGTAGATTTTAGGGACAAAAGATCCTTGTGAAATCCGCAAAAACTTTCTTTACGGATGTCCACTTATTACAGTGAACCCACGCGGTTTAGAGAGTCATAAGCTGTATATCGATAATACCATTAAATCATGAAGAGGCATATACTAATAATAAAGAAATCAATTTACTGTCCAGAAAATAATCCAATTATAATGAAGTGTAGTTTTTTATGTGCCCAACTTAAAAAGTGAAAAAGTTAATTATCTCTTAGTGAAATTTGAGTAATCTGTACCAGTTAGGCAAACACAATGCTAGACAATTAAATGTATACTCTTTTAGTGTTTACCAACACTGAATATGGAAAAAACGAAATAAATTTTAAAATAATTAAAACAAAAAATATTTGGAAAATATCCATTGTTGGACATAAGCCTTTTCTTATTAAATCATAACTCATATTATCTTTACTAAACCCAATAAACGTCTTCAAGTCAAGAAAACCCGTACAACTTTACCCCTTTATTCTTAAACAAAGAGCTTAAGTGCCAATATTTCAACGCCGGTATCAGAAACAACATTTAACAGCCATTCACGTAGTCGGTAGTTCGTATATGCGCGAATTCCGAAGCACAATCTTATCGCAACTGCAACACTCGTGCAACATTGGCGCGACATTGCCGCGACATTAGACGTGCAACTAACATAACAGTTTAATTAGAAGAACATCTAAAGCGTATTAGTTGCAACGTTTGTGGTTTGCCTTAAGTAAGGAGCTGAGGCGATGAAAATTCAAGCTACTTTGTCCGTAGTTTCACAAAATGAAGACCTTTGTCCAGCCTTTATTTTAGTAGTTGTCTTTATTAAGATTAATCGAACTAAATTAAATACTAAATATTTTCATAACGAAAACGTCCCAATATTAAAGTTAATTATTATTAAGTAAATTATTTCAAGGCATATTTTCTGATTAGCAATTCCTTGAGAATCTTGTACCAATATTATGTTTAAATCTGCTACTTTGACTGATGACTTTACATAAAATAATAAATTAATTCTAAAGGCTTATTTTTAAAGAAGCTAAACTATTATTTCGTCGCAAATACTCAGCCATTACTAAGGACTATGTTTTTGCGGCGCTTGCTTTTGAGACTCTGGGCCCGTGGTCATCGGACATGAAGAATTTTATAAATGTTGTGTCCCAAAAACTGATCCACGCCTCTGGTGACCAAAGAGCTGGCGCTTATTTAGCCCAACGGCTTAGCTTTGCCATTCAACGATGTAATAGCGCTTTAGATGACAACGATGTAATTTCTATCTTTTTCTTGTGTCTTGTACCACGCACGGTAGAAGTTCGGTCGGTGCTTGTATTGGATCTGGCAAAGTTTCTGGTATCACCTCACGTATCGGCGTGTTTACTGTCTCTGAGCTTTGCTTGCACATTTGCTGTATAATAATCATTTCTGTGGTGTTTAGTGCACTTTAAGTTGACATTTAAGATAATCTCAATTATGCGACGAATGTTTCAATGAGTGAGTTAAAATAAATATTTTTTTAAACAATTACCTATAATCCTACAAACTTTTTTGACCCGGTGACAGCGTCGCTAGTATTTATGAAAAATAAAATAAAAACAAAAACTAAAGAGGCATAAACATTAGTTCCAATTTTGGCCACCGGGTCAGATAAGTTTGACGGATTATACTCCTCGCACCCTTGAAAGCCAAGGGTGCGAGAGAAGATCAATATTATAGGATTAAAAAACAATCGATTTATAAATGTTACATGTATATAATAAGGGCTAAATCACACTACGAACAGGACAGAGAAAACGTCAGCGCGAGGGCATGCGCCCTATTAATGTTTTTATGTACTGTTCATACTATATTTTCGCCCTTATTTAAACTAACAATAAATAGTTTTTTTAAAGCTATTCTGATAATCGTGAGGATCTTACGTTGAAGAGCTTTGACGTCACTCTTTGGACCTTATTTAGAAAGACTAACCTTGAAACTAAAACTAAGACGGTTGACTTAGCCCTTTCAGACTAAAAAATATATTTAAATGCTTCGGACTTGAAGTGTTATGTCATTAACGCCACGAAGTATGTAGGCTTAACCGACATACAAAACAAATGACACCACAAATCATTATAATGGTTTACTTGTGGGCGAATTTGTTCTGAAGATTGCGATGGTGAGAGATAGTGTCATTTTTTTCTATTTATTGCTTTAATTTAATGTGTTCTTATGTCTGTATCTTAATAAGATCTTTTATCTTCGGATTAATCAGTCTCTACCATGTTTGTACTTTACAAAGAAAAACACGATATAGTTTTGTATGTAAGCTTTTTTTGTACTTATAAGTTGAATAAATAACATTCCTTCCGAAAGTGCTTAAGTACTTTTTTTTGCTGCGACTTGGCTACGGCCGTGTAAAATAATGAAGTATTTGTTTTTAACATGGATGAATATAAAAAATATATAAAAATTAAAAAAAATACTTAATCTAATTTAGTAGGTACATAGCGTACATAAGTACGGGCCACCTCCTCAGCCTGAAAAGCCTGCCTGAAAGGTACCTAACATACCGCATCGCTGATTTTCAGGCAGACAGCAAATCAGACATAAACACATATATACAGATTAAAAGCATAATGATGATGCTCCGTACAAATATTATAAATGCGAAGTTATATCAGTCTATCTATTATTTATTATATTGTTCATGTGTTTCCGCCCATCCGCTTATCAGATTTTGACAAAATAATGAAGTTACCTACAGAGACAACTTGCATTCCGGACTCGAACATAAGGTTTTATATCTCGGAAAATTAGAGTCTCCACCCTAGTCCCGTGATTTTAGAAAATCTAAATCGGTTGAAGAGACTATATACTATTTTTTTTTTCGAGCAGGCAGGTCTCCTGATGGTAAGTGATTACAACCGCCCATGACCATTGCAGCACGAGAGGAACCGCCAATGCGTTGCTGGCTTTTGAGATATTTTTTTATCCGCCCTTATCTAGATAAGTCAAAGTCAAATAATGTTTATTCAATTTAGGTAGGTATACTACACTTATTGACGTCTAGTTATTTATAAAATATAATGGCGATAATCAGTAACGGTATCTTAAAACTAAAGCTACGAGGGTTCCAAACGCGCCCTGGTATGAGAAGAGCCCACAACAAACTCAGCCGATAGGTTAGATTCCTAAAATTCAAAAGAAAATAAAACCGAATAGGGGTATGGGTTTAATATAACTGATATGCCCCTAACAGGTTAGCCCACTACCATCTTAGACTGCATCAACACTTACCATCAGGTGAGATAGCAGTCAAGGGCTAACTTGTACTGGATTAAAAAAAAAACTGTCTGTGGCATCTTAAGTCCTAAACGGATAAACGGATTTTGTTTTTTTTTTGTTAGAAAGGAAATGTTAATGTTCGCTATTATTCAAGCAAATTCGTTCATTTTGAAGATCATCACCTCTTTTACCTACTTAATAGTTTGTTTTAATGTGTTGGGATGTTTTAATAATGTTTAATTTGATTTGTGTGCATCTCTCTTTGCGTCATATTCCTCATTGCGGAGGGTCGTGAGTCGTGACCCCGTTCCATTAATCACATAATGGTAGGAGTTTTCTTGGGATAATAATGCGGTGGATTCCCACGTCCTTCCTCATATTGATAATTATTGTATTGTTATATTTTTATTATTTACTAGCTGATGCCCGCGACTTCGCCCGCGTGGACTAAGGTGTTTTTTATTCCCGCGGAAACTCCTCAATTATCCTGTATAAAAAGTAGCCTATGTCATTATCCAGGTCCTCAACTATACCAAAAATCACGTCGAGGCGTTGCTCCGTTGCGGCGTGATTGAAGGCTAAACCACCAAACAAACACACTTTCGCATTTATAATATTAGTATTGATAATTGATAATACGGTATCTGCCGAAAACTGTCTGATATATTTGTTTAAAAATGTTCAAAACAACAACGATAGCTGACTCTAAGTTCAGAACTAGCTATCTCCACGGAATATATCACGGCGTATCTTCGGAGCCGGGTGCAAAGTAAAAGTTTGCTGCACCCAGATACCGCGCTATCGCTCCACTGAAATTTTAAACTAAAACCCAACTATAAACTGCTGGTGTGCATTTTTCCTCACAGATAACGTATTACTGTGGAAACTAAAAGGTAGGCACGGACACGCGTTACAGATTGTTCTTTCCAAAAATATTAGTTAGGTATACGTGGCTAAAATAGTTATTTGTGTTATATGGGGCCAAAGAAATTTTTTGTTCCCCGAGGGCGCTATTTTGAATTCAGAGCGAAGTGAAGGATTCTAAAGTAGAATCCTGAGCGTAACGAGGAATTCAATATACGCCGCCCGAGAACAAAAAATTTGGCCCCGAGTGACACACACTATTTTTCATCATTACGTATGAGAAAAAGCTAGGAGTATCACTCCTTTTTTCAGGCAGTCGTATAAAAAAACTAAACAGGCGTAAAAATTTGTTCCAATTTTAGCCACCGGGTTAGATATGTTTGTGGGACTATACATAATTATGACATCTTTTGAAACATTATGAAACCATGCGCTTAAACATGAAGGAAATCCCGCTCGATTTATTTGAAGTAACAGGAAAAAATAACGGAACCAGAGATGTTTATGCGTTATTTCATCTTTAAAAATAACACACCCATAACCATTTTACAAAAGAATTAAAGGTGTGGGAAATGCTGATGTAAAATTCGATGGCACTGAAAAATATTCCTGCGTTAACATTAAAATATCATTATCATATATTAACATATCTAAATCGTAACACATTTTAAAAATAATGTCACATAACCATTCTTAACAAGAATGAAAGTGTTGGGAAAGGCTGACGTTAAATTGGACGGAACTGAAAAATATTCCTACGTTAACATTAAAATAATTTTGTCACATATCTAAATCGTAACACATTTTAAAAATAATGCCACATAACCATTTTAAACAATAATAAAAAGGCTTTCGGAAGGTTGTTTTTGTGTCTACCGTGTCCATTCGATAGCGATCAGGAAACCGTATCGGTGTGTAACTCGAGAATAAATAAGTGCGGATGCATTAAGGCAAGGTTCGCCGTTCAGCCGCAGGTGGCCTTCCGCCCGCCCAGGATCGCTGATAGCGGCGTTAACAGCCGTTAGCCGGCGTTAAGAGCCGTTAGCCGGCGTTAGCGGCCGTAACGACGCCGTTAGAGGCGGCCGCTTCCGACGGCTTTTGTTGATAGCGGAGATCGGTGGCAGATCGTAAATCTGGTGGATCGAAAAGTTTGTCTTGACAGACACTTTGTATATGTCACGATATAATTAATAGTTGAAAATAAACATAAACAAGCAAAAACTATTTTTTATATTTAATTATTCAAATTAATAATTCGGTACGAACACGGAATCAGCTTATTATTAACTAGATGGGACGCACGACTTCAGTCCGCGTGGGTTAAATTTTAAGATTCCTGCGAGAACTCTTTAATTTTCCGAGGTTATTCAGGTTATAAGCTTATTAATGTTCATTCGAAATTTCAGCCAAATAGGTTCTGTCATTGTGGCGCTCAGGAGTAACAAACATCGAAACTTTCACAAACTTACAAACATCGAAACGTTAACAATTAGTTTTAATTTAACTGATACTAGATGATGCACGCGACTCCGCCTGCGACGATTAAGGTGTTTGAAACTCTTTGATGTCAAATTGGTTGTATGGTCTGTGCCGAAGGCACGCATGTAGGTATAAATATTATTATCATTCAAGAATTTTCTTTGGTGTCTATTGATCGAGGGTCTTCTGGTACTGTAAGACATTCTAGACAGGTTACATACTATTTACTGTTTTGATTTCAAATAAACTTTTACAAGTACTTTTGAGTCGTGGAGTGAATCTGTCACTGGTTCGGAATGGCATTCCTACCGAGACACTCCTATCGGGAAGGAACAGCAAAACTCTGCGGTTACCTGCAAGATACAGATAAGACAGTTGCACGGACAGCGATGTCTAGACAGCTTCCCTCGGGAGCTTCCTCATCATCGGAGCCAGCCATCAATGCGTTGAGTTCCTATGCTTTCACGAGATAATAATAATTACTAGATGATGCTCGCGACTTTTTATTGTCGAGGAAACTCCTTATTTTTTTTTAATCCACTACAAGTTAGGCCTTGACTGCGATCTCACCTGATGGTAAGTGATGATGCAGTCTAAGATGGTAGCGGGCTAACCTGTTAGGGGCATGGCATTTATATATAACCCATACCACTATTTGGTTTCTACACGGCATCGTACCGGAACGCGTAATCGCTTGGCGGCACGTCTTTGCCGGTAGGGTGGTAACTAGCCACGGCCGAAGCTTCCCACCAGGCCAGACCGGGGAAAATTCAGAAATTATAAATTCCCAAATTTACCCTGCCGGGGATCGAACCCGGGACCTCCGCACGTTAAGACAACAGACAACACACTGCGCCACGGAGGTCGTCAAAAAAATATTTCCGGAACCTTCGCCTAAAAGTCTATGTCGCCTAAAGCCTACGTCCCCGGGATGCAACCTATCACTTTACCAAGTTTCATCAAAATTGGTTGAAATGATGGACCGATAAAGCGTAGCAAACAGATACATTTCCGCATTTTTAGTTTTAGTATGGATATGGATTTTTAGATTAAAAATTGTATCAAGGCCATAACATCGATACCATAAAAGTAGCTATTGTTCAGTAAAGTATCAGTGTTATCTAGCTGTATTTCACGGGGGTGAAATTATTAATTTCGCCGATATCACAGCGGTACCACGGCCCATTAGCGGCCGCTCACCTGAGTCGATGTGTCCCGGTATTCTATTAGGGCTGATAGCATCGGGGATAGTTGGGGCTTACAGGGTATTTAGCACCCTGTAAGAACGACTAACAATACAGCTAAGTTAACTTAAACAGTGTTCAATGTTCAGTGCATGTTTGTTTTGAATAAGCAGAATTTACTGTCTATATATTATTTTCGTGTTATGGCGGATTATATATTGCTAATTTATGTTGATAGTTTTCGTTCGGATTAATCTTCCTAATCGTCCAAAATGATCAATCAATTAATCACTCAAAAGATCTATAATCAAATTTCGTACACTACTTTTGAACAATTATTTGTCAAAAAAGTGATATGTGCTAATGACGGTAAGAAAACAAGGAGTCCAAACGTGGCTTAGTCTGAGAAGAACCTGCAACAAACTCAGTCGGGGTTTTTTTTAGCTAAAGTACCTATTTGATATCGATTATATTTATTTTACTTTATTATTTAAATCAGGCAAATAAGCCCATATAAATAAGCATAAATAGCAAGTGTAATGACTTAATGAGTGAAAGGGCTGAGGTTATATTATTTTAATTCAAGCTCAGACCCCATCCCAGCATAGCACGTATCAACGTTAGGTAATTGTAATAAGCCCAGGCAAGTCATTGTAAGCTTTGATCAAAACAATGAAGTACCATGAAATCTAAGCACCATGTTGTGCAGTCGTTATCAGCGATACCGAAGTCATAATTAAAAAAAAAATAAAAAACACGGCTGCCCTGCCGACTAAAAATCTAAATGAATTAGTTAAATTAGAATCTTATTCACATTTTTATTAAATTATATTTTTTTGTGAATCACTGGATATTGAACTATAGTGTTATATATATTTTTGGAAACTACTCATCATTTTCTAGGTGATGATTATATAGATCATATTATCGACTTTTTTTTTCAAATTTAGTCTTTAATGCGGGAACATGGTAACCCCATCGATTTTTTTTTTAATTTTACTAGACTATATCACCCGGAATAAGCTAGGGATTCTAACGATGTCGCATTTATCAAAATCGGTTCACGCGTATATGTTATGGTGGAATATACAAACTCATATACATACATAAATATATACATGAACCCAGAAAACAATATACTCCTTTTTTCAGGCAGTCGTATAAAAAACGCGCGACTAGTGTTAGGTGTTGACGTGTGTCGTTCGAGCAAACGTCGTTACGGCGTCGCTAAATAAATCGTTAGCGCGGCGTGAGAGCCGGCAGAGATACGGCACGTAACTACACGGGTAAACCCGCTGGATGGTGCATGTTGTAGTCCGTATCTTCTATCTTCTATTTATCTTATACATTGAGGTCAAACCTCTGTGGTTTTTTCAATGTATACTAAACTATTATGTGCGTGTTATAAATTTGTACCTTGACAAATAATTTAAAAAAAAAATTGGGACAGTAAAACGCGAAGACTTGGTCTGAAAAAATAATATCAACCGCTAACTCCAATATGAAAATTTTGTTTGGCAAACAAACGAAAAGAAAACCGTAGTAGTTATTAATAATGAAGATTATTTTGAACCACACTCAAAAAGGAAAACAATATTTGTTACTCTACCAATTTAACCTCGTCAATTGTTAGCATTTATATTTTAAGGATAAAAAGTAGCCTATGTCCTTCTCCGGGATACAACCTATACCTATACCAAATTTCATCAAAATCGGTTGGACAGGTGGGCCGTAAAAGCGTAGCAGACAGCTAGACACTTTCTTATTTATATTATTAGTTTGGATTTTTCAGTAACACAACTTAACAATTCAATTACAATTTCGTCAGGAAAAGGAAAGTCATTTTCCGATGAAACTAAAATCGCTTACCGATTTAAAAAAAAACTTAAAGCCAGTGCAATTTGTATCCAAAGTTAATTCGCTAACATGACACATTTAGCACGGCTCTACATCCTTGATCCAGCTGAAGCATATCGCCCAAACAAACTAATACAAAGAATTATTAGTGATTTTCGCCATGCGAAATGAGAGTGTGCGGCAATTGAGATAAGAGTAAAAGTCATGCGTTTGATAAACGTTCAGTTATGATGTTATGATCCCGCATCGGACATTTTTATTTGGGACAAAAATAAAACTGTTAAATGATCTCGATTTCGAAATAAAGTGGAAAAATATTAGTAAAAATATCATGAAAGGATTTGAGTCGCTATCGATGTTTAGAATGTAATGACATTACATCGCGAGACCGGGAAGTACGCGTATTCTGGTCGAGTGTTAGTTAGACGGCTATATACGAGACCAGAAATGCTCTCCCGGTCGAGGTGTGTATAGTGCTTTTCTAAAAAATTAAACAAGCGACTTTTTTTTTAAATATATTTTTTTGCGCTGTGAGTGTTGAACGCGTAATACGGTAGAGTTCCAAATTTAAACTATTTAGGCCAAAGAACATTATAACAAGTTACAAGATATTCAGTAAGAGAGATTTCAAATTTAAACTTTTGATATGTAATGAAAATACATACACTCTTTACTGGCCTAGGCCGGGAAGTTTAACTTTCGAACTCATTTAGAGAGTATGAAATGTGCACATTTCATATCATTTTTTAGAAAAACTCTTTTACATTTACCTATATTCTGAAATATCTACTGGTGACATATACGGCATCGCTCAAAGCAGTATTATTTTACCTTGAACCTTGATGTTCCTAAAATAAGGATTGTATTTCTAAAACAAGACCGTCAATAATATTCAATTTTTATTTTTTATTTTTTATTTATCTTCCAGCTTAAATACATCTTTACGGTTATAACTTAATGCGATGGACTAAGACAAAAAAACATATACTTACCTATACATTACAAAAAATATTTACAATAAAATAGACATAATTAACAAAAAAATAAACTAGCTCTAAGCGATGATAGTAACCCCCCTGATCTGAGCAAAAGCCGGAGTATGATATATTATCTGTGAAGAGAATGGAGGGTTTTTAGAATACAGAATTCAGGGCATATTATTTAGAAAAAATAAACTGTATCTTATTAGATTTCAATATCGCTAAAGTACAAAACTTTTGTAACTCTCTATAGAATATGCAAATTTTAATGTTGATATGCTAAAAAAGTTACATTGGAGAATTTTTTATTTTTTTTTCACGTAAGGCTTCTTTTTTTTTATTGAAAATAATACAATAGAACTTAATGCTAGCTAGCCTAACCTAATTACTATGTAAATCATCCCCACGTGGAATGGTGGCAAGAATGCTATGAATTAATGAGAATTTATTAAATTGAATTAAAAGAAAATTTATTATTATAGGTATAGTTTTAAAAGCATATTCTTAAATAAGTTTTTGGCTTTTTATCAACTAACTACACCGTATTGGAATTTTAAAAAGATTTTATAACTATCTCCATGTTAACGTTGCAGTAAGATCTCAGTATTATCTCGTACATAGTTGTGTCCCGTATCTTTGCTCGGTAATTGTGACAATACCCCGCTATCAATACCCGCGGGAGATAGTAATGCTTGTCGCGGTGCTTGTATGTACCTGCTTAGGCTAATTTGCTTACCGGTAAATTGTAAGGATAAGAAGGAAGATAGGTAATCCTCTGCAGGGATTTTGTTTTTTTTTATATCCCGTGGGAACTCTTTGTAAGTTTCTTATTTCTGTTTCTACAAGCTATCTCTGAGGTTAATTTGGCTAAAATCGTTTCTGCGATGGAGCTGTGAAAACTGAAAAGGTAACAAACAGACGGATATTTTATAAGTTTTTTTTTCACAAAATTTTTAGCTAGTATCACTCGGGATGATGTAAGGATTCTAACGATAAAATACACCCAAATCTGTTCAGGTGTCAAGAAGTTATCGTACTAATATAATTTGCGCCGCAACGCAGCAACGAATCGACGTGATATTTTGCATGGGTCCGAGTGTCATAGGCTACTTTTATCCCGGAAAATTAAATAGTTCCCGCGGGAATCAAAAAGACTTAAACAACGCGGACGAAGTCGCGGGCATCATCTAATTTATTTACTTAATAATAGTATGGATAGTATGGATGATTGTATTATGGATGTAAAGAATAATAGTAGGCCAGTGGCTTCTCCACTAGCCTACTATTATTCTTTACATTATTTTTAGGGTTCATATATGTGTGTAACATACATGAACCCTAAAAACTACACTCTCTTTGGCGCAGTCAGTGGCGTGCATTTCATAGAGGCATAAAAGCACTGTTTACCCAAATGGAAATACGTCATAGCTCATTTTTCATCAAAACAGCGAGTAAATAGGTATTCTGACCAACTAATGCGTACCCCAGATTCAAACCCTGTGCACACCACTGGGCACAGTCGTGTAAATAAGTAGTGCTATGACGTTTTCAATGGTTAAACATTTTAATAAAACCCAAACAGAGTCATTTTCTTGTTATCTCCTTTTCACAGGGGAAATCGCCACAAAATATTTGCTCACGAGGCCCATCGATCATAAGCTATACTAGCGAGGACTTCGAACACAATACTCGCTGCAAGGCAACTTTGCACGTATTTAGTTAACTCCATATCGATGCTATCGGCTGCGTTCAGACCCACGGCTATGGAGGCGTTATACCACCCTTAACCTAATAAATAACCTTTGTGAACCCTCCAAGCGAATTGCTGCTCTATGTCTGATATTACAAAGTAAGTTTATCTTTGTACAGGGAATTGTATTTGCGGTTTTTTGATGTTTATAGAACGCAGACTATACTAGGTAGATAGAAATTGGATCGCCACGAAAAATATGAAATGATGGCATAATTGAACAAAATGGAAGCATATTGCATGTTACTTCATTTGTACGATAAAAAGGCGCTGTAAAATAACATACAACAGAGCAAAGTATACATAAAATTGCAGTCAAATTGTATTAGTGAGAAATGTTAATGTAAATGTAGCGTTAAAATTCAAGTCTTTTCAGGTGTGCTTACACAAAGCAGGACTAAGTACTCAAATATACTAAGCTGGCTTCACTTTTATGAATAATTTTAATTGCATGAGTTACATCGATATATTGACACAAATCTTTGGATTGTGTATGATGCAAATTCGTGCTGTAATTAATATTGAACTGAATGCAAATGGTTTTAGAGCTATTTTTTGTTTGCTCTGTTTCAAACCAGTCGTTCATACAGAATACAGATAACATTGTTTTGCAATTGAGATGTACGAGGAGATTCTTGAGGCCATAATAAGCCTTTCATGAGTTCCCTCCATCGGCGATCAGGGGGAATATTACCATCTCTTGAATCCGTATTGATTTAATATAATTTTCGGTCGTGCTTCGGAAATATAATCCATAATTTAGGGACCTCAACTGATCTTATTTAAACGGCTTGCGATTACCGAATATCTTTTACCCAGTAAGTTTTTTCTCCTCAACTAATATAAACTTGGTAGACCCCACATAATAGGTATACTATGTACGTATACTTATTTTAGAATATCCATTTTTTAAATAGACAAAAACGCAAGCGTCCTAAGCATTGAAACAGAACAACAATGCCATTTTAAAAGATTTCATAAATCACATCCTCAGCTTGATAGACGCTGTGATACGACTGGCCGTGTGATACGGCCGCGTGATAGCTGCGCGCCCGTGATAACTGCAAGAGTGTGATAGCTAGGGTTGGCGATCGGTACTTTATATTATATTTTCACATTGTATCCTAAATGTCTTATACAGTCTTTGAATTGGTTTTTGAGAGGTACAGCGAGTTTGAAATAGGCGAATAAAATTATATAGTTATTAAACATAAAGGAATGTATTTTTCAAATATCTATTTTTAGTGGCTTAATGTATTTGTGTGGTTATGCTCAACAGTCATTAAATAATAACAACTAATCGCCAGGAGTAGGAGTATAGGGACTTAGGAGGTAGGAACGTTATATATCACACCAGCGATACACAATATCTAATATATCTTTTATATTATAATTATATAATATATAATATATCTTTATAATATATAATATATAATATATCTTATTATTATATAATATAGCGTCTTTTGCAAATAGAAAGTGTTTGATAAAAAAAGAACACCAGTTTTACACAAATTTTTCTCTTGTTATTGTAAATTAGATGATGCCCGCATCTTCGTCCGCGTGGATTAGGGTTTTTTGATTCCCGCGGGAACTTTTGAGTTTTCCGGGAAAAATAGTAGCCTATGTCCCTCCCCGGGATACAACCTATTCCTGTACCAACATCAAAATCGGTTGAACAGGGCCGTGAAAGCGTAGCAGACAGACAGATAGACAGACAGACAGAAACACTTTCGCATTTATAATGATGTCGTCAACCCTAGTGCTCGCTGCAGCGGGACAGCGGGACGGCGCGGTGGGAGTCGGGACGTTATCTCTCGCGAACACTCGTCTATCGTCCCGCGACGAATCTCCGCGCGCTGTGATAAGCTTCTTTACATCAACGCTCGAGGACGCAACGTGCTGCAAGCGATAGTCTTGGGAGTTTATTCAATAGAATTGAAGACAGAAATACACAATAATAACTACTGTACCTTATAGCTCTTGTGCTGTCATAATATGAATTAAACGAACAATTAAACTAAAAAGTGTAAGAACGAAGTAAGACGACTCAATATTCAATACTCAATATCATTTATTCAATACAGGTACACTGTAGGTACACTTATTGACATTAAAAATTACTTATAAAACATGATGGTGATAATTGGTTACGGTATCTTAAAACTAAAGCTACGAGGGTTTTTTATTATCACCATCGCACAATCTCAAATCTCAAAATCATCTTAACTAAGGAAATATCAGAGCCATAGAGCAAATTATTGCCAAGCCTCCTCGTCGTATAAGTTGTCCTTTACATGGTAATAAGATTTTTCAATGAGATTACGTTTTACATTAACTTTGAACTTATTCAGAGACATCATCAACATGTCTTCTGGGAGCTTATCGTAGAAGCGGACACTGTTTCCAACAAATGAATTGCTAGTTTTACTAAGCCTAGAAGCAGGCATTACAATTTTATTTTTATTTCTAGTATTGACATTGAACGACGTGATTGTCTAAGGAAATTGTTATCATTTGAGAGCATATTAAAACGTATTACTCGAACCGTTTAAAACAAATCAAATCATTTATTTGCCCAAATTGCGTAGGTAAATTGGTGTTAGGTACATTATTAATAATATGAACTACAATCGCCGACCTGTTTAAGGATAGTTATATGATTTTTGACGTGCAGACATCTATCTAACTTGAAGAGAAAGCCTGTAGGTATTAAGTTCGCCTTTATGCATTGTATTTTATTTGAATAGAGAATGATTGCAACAAAAAAATATATATTTTCCAGTCCCCATTTCACCCCTATTGGGTACGACGCGTAAAGCTTATAAACAAATTTCAAACAAAACGGAAGGTATGTCATGAATTCTTTTTCAATTTGAAACAATTTATTTACTCACAAAAAGAAACTTAGAGGTAAATTAAGTTTGAAATTGCTAAAATTCTCGTTCATATAATTCTCTCAAAATAAAAGCGCCCAAACATGAAACTTTGTAATCGAGCCTTGAAGCAGGAGACATGGTCGCAACAAAACGTTGGTTCGCGGGAAATATAAAGATATTCCAGCAACAAGCAGACAAAACAACAAGGAGGTAGCGATAGTGGACACAAAGACTACGTGTGGGCGAACGATACCGCTAAAATACTATACATAGAGATATACTGGTGTATTCATAGACTTGTGTGGCTATGTTTCTTGGATCAAGGATGGAAAATATTATACTTAATCACAGTAAAAAATAATATTGAACCTTATGAATGTCCAGTATAATTTTATTTCATTTAAGTCTAGATATACCATTGAGTAGTTGATGCCCGTGACTTTGTCCGCGTGGATTGAGGTTTTTTTGTTCCCACGGGAACTCGTCAATTCTCCGGGATAAAAAGTAGCCTATGTGTTATTCCAGACTATAATCTATTTCAAATTTCATCCAGATCCGTTCAGCCGTTCTGGCGTGATTGAGTAACAAACATCCATCCATTCAAACTTTCGCATTTTTAATATTAGGTATAGATGTAGAATTTTAGTACCTATTTCTATTTCGATGAAATTTAGTCATCATGCAAAAGGAATTTTTAGTCAGTAAGAAAATATTGCTATATACGAGACCAGAAATGCTCTCCCGGTCAGGGTGTGTATAGTGCTTTTCTAAAAAATGAAACAAGTGACTTTTTTTTAAATATATTTTTACGCGCTGTGAGTGCGCGTAATACGGTAGAGTTCCAAATTTAAACTATTTAGGACAAAGAACATTATAACAAGTTACAAGATATTCAGGAAGAAAGATTCCAAATTCAAACTTATGATATGTAATGAAAATACATACATTCTTTACTGGCCTAGGCCGGGAAGTTTAACTTTCGAACTCATTTACAGGGTATGAAATGTGCATATTTCATATCATTTTTTGGAAAATATTATTTGTATGAGTTTGTATCGAGCTGGATCCATTTAAGCGACGCGGCATGGAGATGCACTTCGATATAATTGGGTATTTTACTACTAGTGAAATAAATTATTTTTTAGTGATTTTTAAATAAAGGATCTCCCAAAAGTCGTAATATCCACATCCTCTGCTACTTTTATTTTGAACTAGCTAATGCTCGCAACTTCATCTGCGTGGATCGAGGTTTTTTGGTTCCCGCGGGAACTCCTTCATTTTCCGGGATATAAAGTAGCTTATGTGCTATTCCAGACTATAATCTATCTCTGTGCCGAATTTCAGCCAGATCCGTTCAGCCGTTAGGGCGTGATTGAGTAACAAACATCCATACATCCACACATCCACACATCCATCCAAACTTTCGCATTTATAATATTAGTAGGTAATATATCCATTTTCAACTATCGATTAAAGTAAAAAAGTGCGTCGACCTTTGATGACGTCACAACTTAAAATTTCATACAAAACCCATAGTAAGCACGCGTTTTGACGTTTGAAAAGAAAGTTGCTGATTTGACTAGTTGTCAAATACCCAATAGGCATGATGACTGATTTTGAAAAATGGTCAGATTTTGTTCGGAAGTATCTATTAATTCGAAAAAATATCTTATTTCAGCAGAAAAATAAGGTTTAGTAGATAAAATTGGCATTTGAAATTTAAATTTTAAAAATCATGCCAAAACGCTCGCTGGTGTCATGGCGTCGTTTGTGACGTCACTATTGTTTTTACCAATGTACTGTGTACTGTGTGCAGTAAACAAGTGGTAAACAATAAGTCTTCGTACAGCAATTTAGATAGTTTGTGTGAATAATATGAATTCTAAAGCGTGTAAGTCGTTTGCGGTCCCCCAGTGTGATAACACATCAAAATTAACTCCAAACAAGTTTCAAGTTAACAACAAACAGATTCGGTAAAACAAAACTAGATTAAGGAAATGATCTTTGGGAAACAAAAAAACACGAAAATACTTGATAAACATTTAAAACACCTGTACTTATAGAGATTGTCAAAGCTCGAAAACAATTGTGACGTCATTCGCTTCAGTGGTGTTTTATACAATATGGCGGATTGCTGTATTTTATAGTTTTATTTTATCAAAATAAATAACAATCTCACTCGAAATAGAAAAATAAATAAGTTTTTTATAATCCATGAATCCTATTTCATTAGATAAATTCATAATTTCATTGATTCTTGGATACTGTCATCATGCCTATTGTACCTACATAGAATACTTGCCGCTATAAGTACCTACGTGCCGTGCCGCGCTGCGCCTCTGTACTTACTATAATATTAAACCTCTATGGGCTAGACCTTAAGAGGCCGGCGAACGCAACTCGCAATTTCTATTCAACCCGCAAATATAAATTTGCCGGTATATTGCTATATCTATTTGGCTGATGACATATGATCGCATGTAAGCGCGATAGCAAATATGAGCATTCAGAATTTGTTATACCTACATTTAGTCTTGTTCCGTAAATACCAAAAATGATGATTGAAAACTTGTTGTGTTTTTAACTTCGTGTTGTTATTCTGTAACTTGTCAATATAGGTTATGTTCCTGATCAATTAGTACGTAAGATATCGTTGGTTTTAATATGAAACAAATAAGTAGAAAACATGTCATTTATTTCGTAAAAACATGTAAAACGCAAGCGCTCACATTTAATTTTGGGAAAGTATTTTGAAAAAATAATTATCCAGGGACCTAGATAAATACAAGTTCAATCTTAATAATCGCATAGTATGGTGGAAATATTCTCGAATTACTAATTATTTAGGTATTACGTTTGTATGGGCAATTCACCCTACGCTGGCACCTTAACTCTTCGAAGTTATGGGCGTTAAAAAAATTAAACACTTGCTTCTATTCTGCCGTATTTTCTACGATATTGGATTCTATCGTTGAATCTGCTGCATCACAATATTATCCTTCATCGTTTGAATGGAAATGAATCCACAAGTCGAACCGCGGGAAGTCATTTGTAATAATGTGAGCGTACTAATTATTCAACAAAATGTACATTTATACTAACTTGGGGGAAAAACTTATCTAATAACGCATTAACATGACTAACGCAGATGAATCAAAAATAAGAAACATCCACTAAAGTGGCCCAAAAACTTCGCTTATTACGAATTAACTAGTCCGAAATCATCCCAGAGCAATTATGTACAGAAGCTGTGACAAATACCTCAACTTTACATCATATTGCGAAATATTCACAACCCATCTGTTCAACCGATTTTGATGGAATTGGATGCAGACAATAAAGGTTGCATCCCGGGGAGAGATACTGATTTTTTATCCCGGAAAATCAAGCCTATTTACATGTATGCGCTAATGCGCTCACCATATTTGTTCTTAGCTGACACGGTTATTAACTTTTGTTGAGATACTTTATAAGTATTTTATGGGAAACTATAAGTATTTTGTATATCTAAGTTAAAGAATTGTTCTTTTAGAAGCTGGTATTTGACCTTATCATCTATATTGACTACCTTGTAGTGTGTAAATAATTTAAAAAAAAACATTTGTTTTGCCTTGAATTATTTAATTAAATAGGTCATATTAGTGATATGGAAGTTTTTAGTTTATCTTATAAAATGTACCTACGTTCATTCTAAACCGGGGGGCTAAAAAACATGACTAACACAGACAAATCGAAAATGAAAAACATCCCCTAGAGTGGCCTAAACTTCGCTTATCACGAATTAACTTGTCCGAAATCATCCCGAAGCAATTACCGAAGTTGTCGCATCACGGCTGACAAATACCTAGTCAACTTTAACAAATACCGCGATTTTTTCGCCTCCCGCTTATCGGCTCGCCTCAGGGCTGCCGACCCTTGGGTACACAATTTTTCAGAGCGATATACCGACGACCAAGCACCAACTTGGAGTCTTTAAAAAGTTTATCGTGGAAGTTCGCACACCTCGCCCGTCGCGAATGATATATCGGGCCGCATTAATCTTCGTAAAACGTTAGTTAGCGTTGTTGCCGCCTGCCGGTTAGTGTGGCAAGCGCCTTTTTTATCCCGGCGCTGAAGATAAAACACTTTCCCATGCCAATTGTACTTTGTCCATACCAAATTTCATCGAAATCGGTTGAACAGATGGGCCGTGAAAGCTCAAAATACAGACAGACATACATACTTTCGAAATATCGGCCGCATTAATCTTCGTAAAACGTTAGTTAGCGTTGTTGCCGCCTGCCGGTTGGTGTGGCAAGCGCCTTTTTTATCCCGGAGCTGAAGATAAATCACTTCCCCGTACCAATTGTACTTTGTCCACACCAAATTTTATCGAAATCGGTTGAACAGATTGGTCGCGAAAGCTCAGTATACAGACAGACATACATACTTTTGATATATCGTTAAAATAGCGTTGTTGGTTGCCGCCTGTCTGTTGGTGTGGCAAGCGCCTTTTTTATCCCGGCGCTGAAGATAAAACACTTGCGGGTACCTGTGGTACTTTGTCTCATTGTGGCAATAGAGATCGAGACGTTGAATAGATCTATTCGACGTTTTCAGATCCCTGAAGTCATTGTATCTCGTCAAAAAGTTTATTTAGTTTAGTTAGAAGTAGTTTAGTTAAACTAGCGGAGACCAAAGTTAAATTAAATTGACTGTGACCTGTGTATTTGTAATAAATATATTTTTATTATTTACATATTTTTTACTGTCGATTTCCAGGATGGAAAGCAACTTATATCCTTACCTGTGATACAACCTGTCTCTGTACCAAATTTCATTAAAATCGGTTGAAAAGATGGACCGTTAAAGCGTCGCATTCATACTAATATTTTAATTTTCAAGCGATTTCGATGAAACTTGGTAAACAGATCGATTTTAACCCGGGGAAGGACATAGGTGAATAGGAATAGGATAATTGAGGAGTTCCCGTGGGAATAAAAAAACTTAATCCACGCGAAGGAAGCCGCGGGCATCATCTAATTTATTTTCTTAATAATATATTAGTATCGATAGTATGGATGATGTAATTATGGATGTAAAGAGTAATAAAAATTCTTGTGTTGATAGGTAAATTGTTTTTTGTGGTATATGTATAAGTTGCCAAAGTATTTATCAGCCGGGGTACCAAACAAATACGGTAATCTCTCCGGGATGATTTCGCCCAAGTTAATTCGTGATAAGGGAAGTTTGGGGGGCGACTTTTGATGCGTTCATGTGCTTTATCTCTAGTAAGTGTATGTTAACGTTGTTTAGATAAGATTGTTTTCCGTGTCTGATATCTGAGCAACAGAGTTATTTTTTTACTATTTTATTTCCGACACGACCGGAGAGAGATCAGGTGCTGGATCGACAGTGCTCTCCGAGGCACGGGGGTGAAACCCAGCCAACTTTCTAACTCGTCAGAAAATCTAATACATGCTATGGCCCGACCCGGGACTCGAACCAGGGACCTCGTCGGCCACAGTCGAACATGCTGACTCCTAGACCAATCAAGTATACTAACCTTAGCGTAACTAATTTTTTTAATTGTTCAGTCAAATTAACAAAAGAGACATTTACCTGAATCTAGGTTAGAGGTGTCCCCCCGTTTAACCCCTATAATCTCCCCCAGCGTATGTCCCGCCGCGGGGGCTTGTTAAACTTTTTACATCATCTTTTCTCGGGACAGGCGTTCAAATGGCCACGCTATAAGTCAACGCTCAACGAGGATAACATTAATATTAATTATTATTATCTATTATTTATTTAAGCCTACCTCTAAAAACTTATTTATACGAAAAATAATGTTTTTTTAATTAATTCGAAGTAGGTCTGGTCAACTGTACACTTATTGACGTCTAATTAAAAGTATTATTTAGTATTGATTTCCTGTCCTTTCCCTTACCTCGAATTCTCAAATCACCGCTTGAGCGCTGACAACGTCAAGTAAGAGTAAGAACCAAAACAGTTTAAACCGCTTAGTGCTACCCGAGAAGGAAGAATAATATTGAAAATGGATTCTTAACAATACGAGCAGGAAACAAATATATTTTGTCTTAGTGTGCGAGTGAGAGATAAAACGCCATCTTATCCATTTTGTTAGTGTTGAGTTTGACAAAGACATTGTTTAATAGAGATGGCAAAGGAAAAAACTATTTAAAAATCGATATTTTTAAATAGTACCGATAATTATTATCGAGTGAAAATACCGACTTACTTTATTTACTAAGTCAACTATAGCTGGTTTACTTTTCGTGACAATTGTGTGGTTGCTATTCTTGAAAATAAAAAGTATAGTTCGATTTAGCTTAGAGCTGAGCTCCGTATAAAAAACGGCCACCATCACCATATATAATGAACCACCTGGGAGCTAATTGATTAACCTGTGTATCTTGTATCAAATCTAAATTAACTAACAGTAAAATCTAACCTCAAAATCAAAAATATTATCGATAATAAATAAATTCTCTGAAGTGTCCGTTGCTTAAATCTACTCTCATTAGTATTTATGTGTTATTTTGAATCCGTTAATGTATGTTTTATGATTGTTGGTTCTTAGGCGAACTTTGTATGGGCGCTGGTCAATGTCCTTTGGCACAGAGATAGATTATAGTCTGGAATACTTTTTATCCCGGAAAATTGAAGAGTTTCCGCGGGAACCAAAAAACTCAAACCACGCAGACGAAGTCGCGGGTAGTCGCTAGTAATATCATAAATTCGAAAGTTTGGATGGATGGATATTTGTTAGTCAATCACGCCAGAACGGCTGAACGGATCTGGATGAAAGGGACAGAGATATATTATAGTTTAGACTTTAGAATAACACATAAGCTACTTTTTATCATTACATTAGTTCTCGCGGGAACCAAAAAACCTCAATCCACGCGGACGAATTCGCGGGCGTAAGCTAGTTTTATGTAAACTTGTTTACTTATATCGTTCAGTCTTGAAAAGAAGACACTATAAATAATATTTATTATTATTTGAGATATTATTGAAAGAAATAGTAAATGAACATGTCAAAAACCGCAACTAGTTTACTTATTACATTAGTTCTCGCGGGAACCAAAAAACCTCAATCCACGCGGACGAAGTCGCGGGCATCAGCTAGTCATCTTATAAGCCAACTCGTATTTCAAGCCAAGTCTATAGAAATCACATTTCGGTGTAGATAGAGATCACTGGCTTTTTATTTATTGCCAAGATATCTAGCGCGCTATAAATTAGGCGAATCTATAGATATCGCTCGTATCTCGTGATGTTGCGATACGCGATTTATTAACATACGCCCACATATCGCATACGATACCGTCCCGTTAAAATATTGGGGGCTGCCGAGATATTAGTCAGCGATAAAATAATGCTCTCTGCCTTTGAGTTGACGGTGCTTGTCAGTGATTTGTTGAATAGATTACCTTACTCTACCATAATCAAAGTATGTGCGTGTTTTCTAGGTGGATAGGGAATTATCTGTTGATAGATAGATACTGTGAAAGTGTGTTTGTTTGTTGGTTTGCCCTTTAATCACACTAAAATCGTGCCACGGATAGACATGATTTTTGCATGCATACTAGACTTAGTAACAACACGGGAGAGTGATAGACTTTTTATCCCGGAAAATTAAAGAGTTTTAATGGGATTTTAAAACCTAAATCCAAGCGGGCCAAGGAGTGAGCATCATCTGTTTACCGATAAAATAAAAAAATTGTTCAAGTATTAAGTTAAGAATAGTTAACACACTTTTTTTATGATAAGAAAACCCCTGATTGCGATCTCATCTGATGGTAAAAAACAATTAATTGCTAAAAAGGAAGCGAGCTAACTTGTAACGTCGTTAACTTACAGAATAGTTCTCAAAATTCAAATATTTTTCTTAATCTAATTAAATCCAAGTTCTTTCGTTTTATGCTTAGGTACTTACCTAAGTACTTCAAATTAACTTAATATCTTACTCCTTACTAATCTTACTAATATTATAAATGCGACTGTTTGGATGGATGTATGGATGTTTGTTACTCAATCACGCCCCAACGGCTGAACGGATCTGGCTGAAATTTAGCACAGAGATAGATTATAGTCTGCAACAGAAAATAGGCTACTTTTATCCCGGAAAATTAAAGAGTTCCCGCGGGCACTAAAAAACCTCAAACCACGCAGACGAAGTCGCGGGCATTCGCTAGTCATTAATAAAAAAATATTCGAATAGTGAATTATTCCAAAAAAATTAGAGCGAAAATTGTAGTCTTAGTATGATCTACACCATGTCTACACCACTACGTATAATGACTATGCGCTGCCGCAGTGAATTCCTCAGATCTGACAAGAAAGTATCAAATATTAGCCATCGAACACACCTGAAGGCAGACAGGCTGGCATGCGTGTGAGAAGGACGGACCCAAACAAACAAACTGCATCCCAAACACTTTTTCCACAATATATTCCGTATTCCGTGTGCGTAAGATCACAGATCGCATAATTTGTAATTCAAAAACTGCATAAGTAAATTTGCAACGGTGCGCGAGATAACATCGATTCGTACGTTAGCAAGAAACACATTTCAAGAGAAACATGGTCGATGTTGCAGGGGCCCGAATCGAAAACAAAGCGTTGTGACATCGAGATAAGGATCGATTGGCTCGCGAAACGTCGCACCAAAACGAGCCGAACAAATTATCGATTCATAAAAACATCGATTTTAAAATATTACCGCGCGGCTCGCGCGTCATTGTTGCATTTTTGATAGGGTGGCCAAGTGTGTTAGAAAAAGCTTTTATGGCCACACACGTGTAACTTTGCAGATATCCAGCCGTTGTTCTTACTTCACAACGATTATTCTATACAATATTGAACCTTATTCCCTAGAAATTAAATTAGTCACCGAATTATTAGTCGGCAAAAGTTTTCGTGTACGGTACTTTTGGTTGAAGTGATGCTGAAAATTCTTAGCCGATCGTGAATAGATCCACACCAACCATTAAGATAATAATTTGGTATTATAAATATTTATAAATCCAATGCTTATTTTTATTGACTTATATTAAAGATAAAGGGTACTTCATACGTGAAATCTCACTTGATACTCGTAAAATTCCACTAGGGAAGATTTTACTCAGATTATGAATATAAGTATAGAAACCACTTAAAATTATCGGAATGAACGGAACAGATAAACACCATATAAGCAGGTTCTAAGACAGATGTATAGAAAACACAGAATTAGGAAACGATTGATTCGAATTTACTTTCAGTTATATTATACACCGCTTTATAGCCCGAAAATCTTTTGCAGCATTTTAGGTTTGCACCTTGGACAACAGGTTGTATAAAGAAGATTTTTACAGTTAAACATTTCATTCTTTACATTTTTTTTTTACGGTTAAGCATTATCAGGTATGTTTCCAACTTCTTAATTCCAGAATATTTCTGCCATATAGTTTCCTACAGTTATTGAGAAACCGGTAATACCAAGCCAGTGGTAGATTAGCTTTACAAAAGTTTATTTAAACAAAATCGGTTTCATTTCTACTTATCTATTTCTTATCATTTGGCGGACACACGAAACTTTTTCTAATAATTTGTTGTTGTTAGGAAACAGTATGTTTCCTCAAAAGCTGTCAACGCGTTGGTGGTTCCTCTGATGTTACAGATGCTCATGGGCAAAGACTTAAATCAAATCTAACACAGTTCAATCTAAGACTTAAATAATACGTGGCCACCCCGCGTCCGCGTCGCGGTATTGGCGTATCACCCTCATACGTCATGCGATATCGCGCGATCGTCGCGTCGTCGCATACGTTGAGATCTCGCCGCAATTCATATCATGTCCATACTAATATTATAACTGCGAAAGTGTCTGTTTGTATTTAACGTTTTATCAACTACACCTTTTCTTTTATTTCTAAGAAGCGTGGCACAGAATTGTCCCACCAATTATCTGGCCCGGTGGCCAAAATTGGATCGAATTTTTATGCCTGTTTAGTTTTTGTTTTTTTTAATAGTTACTAGCGACGCTGTCAGTTAAGTTTGTGGGTCTATACGTAGCTTGTATTCTTAAGACGTACATAAGAAACTTTTCCCACATTTCATAGGGATTTTTAAAACCTAAATCCACACTTACGTAATCGCAGGCTCATAAACTGCCTTTCTGTTCACAGCCCATCTTAAACATGCTTCATGGCTTTGATATCAAATAAATCGACTTTAATTAAATCTTAGAAACAGTTGTAAAGACTACATGGCCAACCCGCGGCCGCATCTTGGTATCGGCGTATCGCCCTCATACGTCATGCGATATCGCGCGATCGTCGCGTCGTCGCGTACGTTGTGGATCTCGCCGCGATCCATATCATGTCCATACTAATATTATAACTGCAAAAGTGTCTTTCTGTCTTTTACATTTTATCAACTACACCTATTTCAAAGAAGCGTGGCACAGAATTGTCCCACCAACTTATCTGGCCCGGTGGCCATAATTGGAGCTAATTTTTATGCCTGTTTAGTTTTTTTTTTTTAAATAGTTACTAGCCATGCTGTCAGTTAAGTTTGTGGGTCTATACGTAGCTTGTATTCTTAAGACGTACATAAGAAACTTTTCCCACATTTCATAGGGATTTTTAAAACCTAAATCCACACTTACGTAATCGCAGGCTCATAAACTGCCTTTCTGTTCACAGCCCATCTTAAACATGCTTCATGGCTTTGATATCAAATAAATCGACTTTAATTAAATCTTAGAAACAGTTGTAAAGACTACATGGCCAACCCGCGGCCGCATCTTGGTATCGGCGTATCACCCTCATACGTCATGCGATATCGCGCGATCGTCGCGTCGTCGCGTACGTTGAGATCTCGCCGCGATCCATATCATGTCCATACTAATATTATAACTGCAAAAGTGTCTTTCTATCTTTTACATTTTATCAACTACACCTATTTCAAAGAAGCGTGGCACATAATTGTCCCATCAACTTATCTGGCCCGGTGGCCATAATTGGAGCTAATTTTTATGTCTGTTTAGTTATTGTTTTTTTAAATAGTTACTAGCCACGCTGTCAGTTAAGTTTGTGGGTCTATACGTAGCTTGTATTCTTAAGACGGACATAAGAAACTTTTCCCACATTTCATAGGGATTTTTAAAACCTGAATCCACACTTACGTAATCGCAGGCTCATCAAACTGCCTTTCTGTTCTCAGCCCATCTTAAACATGCTTCATGGCTTTGATATCAAATAAATAGACGTTAATCAAATCTTAGAAACAGTTGTTGCATACATGGTAATACTATTACCTATTCTGTGATACATGGCCACCCCGTGGCCGCGTCTCGGTATCGGCGTATCACCCTCATACGTCATGCGATATCGCGCGATCGTCGCGTCGTCGCACACGGCGAGATTTCGCCGCGATTCGCGTCGCACAGCCATTAATTTAGCATGATTTATATCATATAATTGTCGTGTGTTTAAATACTGGGACATTCATCAATCTTGTCTTGTCTGCATCGTTTCCTTTACTCCTTGGCTATTTTTCTATATGTCAAGGCTTAAAGCACGTGGGGGTCCAATGAAATAAGTTGAAAACATGTTTACAAGAAGAGGAGGAACAACTCCAATAATAAAATTAAAAGAAGCATATAGTCTTATAATTTATATTACGGCATGATGACTGATTTTGAAAAATGGTCAGATTATGTTCGGAAGTATCTACTATTTCGAAAAAATATCTTATTAATTCAGCAGAAAATAAGGTTTGGTAGGTCTAATTGGCATTAGAAATTTAAAATTCACGCCAAAACGCTAGCCGGTAACGTAGCATCGTTTGTGACGTCACTATTGTTTGTACCAATGTACTCTGTGCAGTGTGCAGTAAACAATAGTGTGATTGTCAAAGCTCGAAAACAAACAATTATGACGTCATTCGCTTCTTGGTGTTTAATCCATTATGGCGGATTGCTGTATTTTATAGTTTTATTTTATCAAAATAAATAGCAATCACACTCGAAATAGAAAATTAAATACGTTTTTCATAATCCATGAATCCTATTTCATTAGATAAATTCATAATTTCATTGATTCTTTGTTACTGTCATCATGCCTATTCAAAAAGTTGAATATAAAACTTTTAAATTTTGAAACATTCTACCAAAAAACAGTTGACGTCTTGTAAGACTTTATTTGAACCGACAAATCTTTTTCCTTTGACCATTTTTTTCTGTTTCTATCCTAAAGTGCTAGTGATAGACAAAAGCTCGACCCACCAGGGGCCATACTGCCAACGTTTAATGCAATACCTCGCTTGCTGCTTTTACAATGCTTTTAAAAATGACAGTTTGATGACACGTACCTTGACGTTCCTAAAATAAGGATTATAATTCTAAAACACGAAAGTCAATAATAATGAACCGCAGCAGCCGCCTATCGCCGCCCGCAGCTTGCGAGCTAACAAACATCAGCTCACTTTAACCTATACACTTAAACCGCACTTTAAAACTCTTATGTTTTAAATACATATTATTGTGTAATTTAATGGTAGAAAGTACATAATAATACGCCCAGCCGCCGCGCCGCTCTCGGCGCGCGAGCTTTGAACAAACATCAGGTCTCTGTACCCTATACACTTAATCCGCGCTAGAAAACTCTTAAGTGTTTAAAAATATATAGATTATTGTGTATTTTATAATGAAAAATTACATATAAATATGAAAATTAAAAAGGTAATGTAAGCGACAATACACTGGGAATAGTGTAGCGAACATAAAACTACACGAAACTCACTTTTATCTAGATAGATCTAGATATCCACACACTAACGCGACTGTACAAAATGTAGCAAAACCCCACTTTTTTCCTGTCTGTCTGACTAAACTGTGTCAAATGTGTAGTGAAAAAGAAAAACTATACAGCAGTATGTCAATGTAACCGTGAATCAGACTGCAAGTATCAGGATTATAATTCTAAAACACGAAAGTCAACAATAATGAAATAATATTGCTTCAAGCGTTGGCAGTATGACCCCTGAGACAATTTTGTAGAGAACAACAAAAACTATAAATCAGTGTGTCAATATAACAGTGAATCAGAGTGCAAGCCGCCTTATCAGACCGAAACAGCCGCCTATCGCCGCCCGCCCAGCTGCCGCCCGTGGCGCATGAGCTAACAAACATCAGCTCACTTTAACCTATGCACTTAAACGGCGCTATAAAACTCTTAATTGTTTAAAAATATATAGATTATTGTGTAATTTATCATAATAAAGTACATATGAATACGAAAATTGAAAGGTAAGGCAAGCAACATCATACGGGACAGAAAATAGTGTGGCGGACAAAAACTTCACGTTACTCACTTTTATCTGCAAAAGCACACTCTTACGCGACTAGAAAAAACGTAGCAAAACCCCACGTTTTGTCTTGTCTGTCTGACCAACTTGAGTCAATCGTGAAGTGAAAAAGAAAAACTATAAAGCAGTGTGTCAATGTAACTGTGAATCAGAGTGCAAGCCGCCTTATCACGCCGCAGCAGCCACCTATCGCCGCCCGCCCAGCCGCCTTTGAATACACATCAGCTCACTTTACCCACTGTATTAAGTGTACCATGTACACTTAAAGCTTGCTATAGAACTTACAAGTTTAAAAATATATAGATATACTAGCTGATGCCAGCGACTTTGTCTGGGTGGTTTGGGATTTTTGGTTCCTAACTCTTTAATTTTCCAGGATAAAAACTTTAATATATCTCTGTGCCAAATTTCAGCCAGATTTATTTAGCTGTTCTGGTGTGATTGAGTAACAAAGATCTTTCCATTCATCCATCCATCCAAACTTACACATTTTAGGCTTTGTGTACTCGCCGTTGGTATACCGAAATACAATAAATAAATAAACTTTCGCATTCATTATATTATGTAGTATAGATATTTCCAACGGCTGAGGATTTTAATGTAGGTATCTTCATAAAACAAACCGCTCCGTTGCCTAGACATAGGTACAAGTCTTAATCAATCTACATATGCTTAAGACCGATACTTCAGAACTTGTTCTTAGCTGCGATGTTGGCTTATTATTCCGGGCTCAACCTTGATAAGGCTCCTTCTTAGGTCTTCTTTAGGTATTCAATCCGCCCGCTTATACTGTTGAGTCATCAAAGTTACCTAACAATTGTACGATTGGTAATGAAACGATATTATATAGAAAGTAGTGCCTTGCTTGCAAGTTACAACAGAAATAAGAGCAGTTAAATTTTTGTGTTCCAACACAATATAGGTTTATTGCGCTATGCAAATTAAATGGAGATGAACTATTTTTATGACATTGCATTTCACATCTTTATACGAGTCGCGAGCTATGCATGGACTCCGGAAGAGGGTATTAAATCGCTTTATTAGTCTTCGCTGACGTGTTATGGACTAAGATATAGGCGGCTGCCAGTTCCAACGAGTAATTTAATTTGTATTAGGAATATTATTCAACCAATTTAAATTGAACAGTGAAGCTTGTGAAGTCTTGGCAAAGTTAGGGTGTAAGAAACTTCAATATAACTTTATATTGACGCACCTGTGTTGCTCGGACACTGTACCTTTTAAACTATTAAGAAGCGTGTGCTTCTTGAAGAACCGTTCCAAAAAAAAAAAATAGTTTTATTTTGTTTAGATTTTAAACAATATTATGCTCGTCGGGCCTTACGTTTAAGGTATTCCAATGCCCTGAGCTAATCCAAGGGACAGCCATATCTAGGAAGCTCATACCTTGTCCCGCAGTTCGTCTGGTGTAAAACATACGGCAGGCGGCTGTTATCGGCTCCGCGCACGCCCCTATCTGCCGCCGCGATAACGTGCTGTTGACTGTACAACCCCCTCCCCCTCTCGCCCCCTCTCACCCTTGCACCCCCAGGTTACCCCACGCCGCCTATGTCGATCGGACACTGTACTTTTTAAACTGTGCCCTCTTGAAGTACCGTTCTAATACTGTTTTTTTTCTGAAAATGCAATTGGCAATCTTTCAGATTCTTCAGCCCGTTGGCCAAGTGCGGAGTGGCAAACTGCATACATCATTAAGAACATTATGAAAAGCTCTCGAGCATGCAGGTTTCCGCACAATGTTTCCTTTCACCGTTGGAAAGCATATGAAATTTTATTGGCTTAAACGCACATAACTCTTATATAAGCCAGAAATGCATACCCGAGGATCCAACCCTCGACCACACGAACCCGAGCATTTTGACGGAGGCCGAACGTGTGTCACCGATCTACATACACATTGGTTAAGTCGGTTTCTAATTTGCGTATTTTTTTGCGCGTTTATGCTCGTATCGGCTTACGTGCTTACTTACGTGCACCGTATTTTGCGCTTCAAAAAACCGAACGCGCGTACACCTGCAGGGCGACCGCGTATCTTCTGCATCAATCATTGTTACAGTATCATTTGTTGTGATTGGCTGAATTTATGGTATTCTTGCTGCGTCAATGGATTTTGTCCAATAGTGAAAGAGTGTTATCCAATCAGAGGTGATTGCGATCGTTACACTGTAGCTGTCAGAGATACGCGGTCGCCCTGCAGGGCTTTTGATTTGAAGGGATCTAGCGTGTTCTCTCAAACCCGTGGGTCAGTCAATAGTAGTACAGGTAGTATTAGTTCTTTTTTTTCTTTTTCTTCTTACCATAAAGTCCCATTACAATATTATAATGGCAACTTTATTGTCTACTACCATCTAGCCTATAAGTAATATTAATTTAGCTTAAACTTCTACTTAAAATTAATTTCTACATTTATTCCAATATCTGTTCTGAGTTTATTCTAATGTAGTAATAGTCAGTAGTATACGAGGTTACCTTTAATCGCTTCAACATTCGTAAGAGGTGCACGTGTGGCGAAGGGCGCGCCTATACTCGCCTACACTTTTTTTTATTCACTACAAGTTAGCCCTTGACTGCGATCTCACCTGGTGGTACGTGATGATGTAGTCTAAGATGGTAGCGGGCTAACCTGTTAGGGGCATGGCAGTTATATTAAACCCATACCCCTATTAGGTTTCTATACGGCATCGTACCGGAACGCTGAATCGCTTGTAGGGTGGTAACTGGTAACTAGCCACGGCCGAAAAATCCCACCAGGCCAGACCAGGGAAAATTCAGATATTATAAATTCTCAAATTGACCCTGCCGGGGATCGAACCCGGGACCTACGCACGTTAAGACAAGACCGTTACACACTGCGCCACGGAGGTCGTCAAAGTACACTCTACAGAGGCTTAAAAAACGCGTTTAGCGTTGAAAAAACGCTAATCTGAAACCGTCCTAAACATAACTTGGACATTAAAGCTTCATATTAAGTACTTAGCTGCAAATATGAAGACTTGTAGTTTAAAACTAAGATTAATTAAGCGCTTACGCTGTTGCTCAACATGCTTTAAACTAAATTCAATCCTTGTACGAATAAACTTCGGAAAACTATAGACATACGACACATAGTACAACCGAACATGTACATAATAATCACAATCACATTAAAGAAATTAATATCACTTGCTCTATGTAATGGTGTACACTAAAATGAAATAAAATCAAGTAATCGTGGGTTTTTACTTTGTACTTGATTTTTTTGTGGAAAAATATGACTTCTAACCTCACTTAACTTCAATATGTTATAGCAAAGTATGATTAATGATTTGATGACACAATATAATGTGTTTTATGACACAAATTACTACGAGAAAAATGGAATAGCACATAAATTATGACACCAAAAGGTATATTTGAATAACACGTAAGGGAATTTCTATCGTATGTGAACAAACGTGCAAATGTATCCTTAATTCGTCTTATTTGACGTTACGTGCTCTAATGATACAACGCATTACTTACTCGCCCTTCGACTCGCGTGAGTAGATAGCCGTGATGTATGCGCACTTACCTGGAACGAAATAAAATTTATTAGGAAATTGATATTCAAATAATAGCGGGCTGCGGGGTGGGCTTTGCAAAAGTTTACGCGTGATTTTTATTCAGCGTTTTCATACTTACGACTTGTCGCTTCGACAGACACTTGATTCAGCATTGATAACTATGGTGTATGTATAGATACACCAAAGTTATTAATACTGAATCAACTGTCTGTCTATGTCTTGGTGTAGAACAAGTTTTGAGTAGGTATTTTGATGACTTTTCTTAATAGTACCTGCTGTCGAAGTAATAGTTAGTATTCTTTGATACGGTACCGAGTACAGTGATGGATAAACGCAGCTATTTCTTTGCCTATAGCTTCGTGGGTGGATACCGCGCGGAATCATGCAGCATTTCTAGGTAATTTAGGTACTGACTGTTTATCTATTGAATTTAATTAACTTATTCATATTCGTTTTAAAATCTACATTTAATACGATTATAGCTTCAAACATAAGAACAACTTTTTCAGCATTTCGATTGCTTAATAATTGCTTTTGTTCAACCAGAATTTTGGTCGTACCGGATTACTCAAGTGTGGTGTAACTTTATAAACATTGTAGCTTATTTCAAAGTCAAAGTCAAATAATGTTTATTAAATTTAGGTAGCTATTCTACACTTATTGACGTCTATTTATTTATAGAATATAATGGTGATAATCAGTAACGGTATCTTAAAACTAAAGCTACGAGGGTTCCAAACGCGCCCTGGTCTGAGTAGAGCCCACAATAAACTCAGCCGGGTTTATTTCTTTCATTATCACCATTTCACAAACAATCATCTTAACTAAGCAACTTATTATTAACTTATTATTATTAATATGAGAAGCTTTTATTAATTAACTTTTTACATAAGAGACACCTGTATGTCCTAAATGTTAAAAATAAATTGAGTTTATTTAATCTTAGTCCAGTAATTAAAAAGAACGTATTAATCTTTTCCATCATGAGAATGCAACTGGCATGCATAGACGCTTTCTAACGAGTAACTAATTTGTTGCCCCTAGCCGCCATTACGGGTCCACCCGAATATTTCAATCGTAATCGATCCAAAAATCGATTTCGACTCCGCTACATTTATAAATATTTCACTTATCCGACTAATCTACTCTCTTTCATTATTCTAATCGATACTAAAGCGGCCGACTTGATTTACTGTAAATCGATAAAAATAATGAATTGTTTTTCGGCATTCGAGTCGTATTCGATGTTACTTATGAAGGTTCTAATTTTCTGATCGAATAACATATTATATCTATAATGGCCCAAAGATTGGGTATTATAATTGTGTTTGTAATAAATTAAGTACCTACGATTATTATCTGATTGAGCTTTGAATCAATAAATCTCAAGCCAATACGCAATCGGTGAATCTAACTCGTAGATGGAAAGCTTTTGATAATAAAAATAATATAAAACGTTGATTTATTCGTTATATTGCAATAAAACGGCCTAATAGATGGAGGTGTATGCTAAATCTATGCTAATGTAAAAGATAAGGAGGTATAGGGAGATATTAAGTAGGTTTTCGGTTCATAAATAAGTTAATTACGAGATTAGGAAATGATAAAATACTTAAACAAGTGTTGTTATGAACCCTAGAATATATGCCTAGACCAGTAGACCAACAGCTTTCTTACTTAATATAATAAATGCAAAAATGTGTTTGTTAGTTGTCTGGTTTATCCTTCAATCACGAAGCAACGAAGAATTTCGTTCAAATGGATTGACGTGATTTTTTTTCATGGGTATACCATGTCCTTTCCCGGGATACAACCTACCCCTGTACCAAATTTCATCAAAATCGGTTGAACGGATGAGCCGTGAAAGCGTAGCAGACAGACAGACATACAGACTTTCGCATATTTTATTATTTATAATATCTCCTATTTAACGAATTTGCATAGAAGCAATTGGCTAGAATATTTTTTCCTAACCGATTTAGATTCAGGACTATTATTATAAATGCAAAAGTGTGTCTGTCTGTTATGCTTTCACGGCCCATCTTTTCAACCGGTTTTGCTGAAATTTGGTAAACTTAGAGGTAGGTTGCTTGCTTCCCGGGGAAGGACATGGGCTACTTTTTATCCCGGAAAATTCAACAGTTCCCGCTAAAATTAAAAATCCTTTATACACGCGGAGGAATAGGCATGATGACAGTATCCAAGAATCAATGAAATTATGAATTTATCTAATGAAATAGGATTCATGGAATATAAAAAACGTATTTATTTTTCTATTTCGAGTGAGATTGTTATTTATTTTGATAAAATAAAACTATGAAATACAGCAATCCGCCATATTGTATAAAACACCACTGAAGCGAATGACGTCACTATTGTTTTCGAGCTTTGACAATCGACCAACAATCTCTATAAGTACAGGCGTTTTAAATTTTTATCAAGTGTTTTCGTGTTTTTTTGTTTCCCAAAGATCATTTCCTTAATCTAGTTTTCTTTTACCGAATCCAAAGATATGAAATTAAAAATCGTTAGCCAGGGATCAAGGATTTACCAAAGCTACTAGCTCTAATTTACCTAGGATTGATATGTTGATGCTGGTTATCTTGCATCTAACAAAGACTTTTGTTCAGCAGAATTCGTCAAAACTTCCATCCAATAATAACATAATGATTTATAGGTTCTAAACTCGTAAAATCTGCTATTTTATATATTAAGCACTTCATGATAGGTATTAGAGGTATGAAATGTTGTTTTTTAAAACTATACCGTATAACTTAATATGAGCGGTGATTGCCTTCTATGACGTCTGCCTCCTATTCGGGGCGAATGGGGTTCGATTCTTGGTACGCATCTCTCAACTTTTTGCAGTTATTTGTGTTATAAGCAAAACAGCATCACTAGGTACATAGTATAAAACAAAGTCGCTTTCCGCTGTCTGTCCCTATGTATGCTTAGATCTTTAAAACTACGCATCGGATGATGATTGATGCGGTTTTTTTAATAGAAAGAGTGATTCAAGAGGAAGATTTATATGTACTTTTCATCCATGAAAATTGAAGAGTTCCTGCGGGAACACAAAAACCTCAATCCACGCGGACTAAGTCGCGGGCACCAGCTCGCCGTGCAAGATTAAGCTACAATCGCATTGTTTTTTAAAGTGGCGCATGAATAAATAACTTGCTTGGAGTTAATTTTGATGTGTTATCACACTGGGGGACCGCACACGACTTAACACACTTTAGAATTCATATTATTCACACAAAATATCTAAATTGCTGTACGAAGACGTAGTGTTTACTGCACACAGTACATTAGAGTACATTGGTAAAAGCAATAGTGACGTCACAAACGACGCCATGACACCCGTGAGCGTTTTGGCGTTATTTTTAAAATTGAAATTTCAAATGCCAATTTTATCTACCAAACCTTTTTTTTCTACTGAAAATAGTAGATACTTCCGAACATAATCTGACCATTTTTCAAAATCAGTCATCATGCCTATTGCGGGCATCATCTAGTATTATCATAAGTGGCGCGAGTTATCCTACATGAAATAAACATTTAATTTCATTTAGCTTGGAAAGTGCAGACTTACCAGAGGTGCGATTGTGTAAGAATTGCCGATCAAATCGTCAAAGTTCAGCGTCAAAGTAAAATAAACCATAAAAACATTGTATTAGAGCTCAATTTCGTATGATTGATGATGGATTAGGTATGTACGATACCCTAAACGTATGAGAATGGATACACGAAATTAAGCTCTAATTCAATTATGTTATGGTTTATTTTACTTTGACGCAGAACTTTGACGATTTGATTGGCGATTCGTACACAATCGTATCTCAGGAATCGATCCACACCACAAAGCTAGTAAAATAGTTTGCATTGAGTGCGGTAAAGCCCTACACTGATCTATCTCCACACAGGGGTGGTCCAGTGTCGCAGGAAGCTGTGAGAGCAGACGCGTGCGCCGCCTTTTATGTTCAAGGTGCTCTCCATGCATCGTTTACTTCCTGCTTCTAGCTGTATTGATAACACGTGCCCCTTAGTTTGAGTTGGTTTGGGTTCGAAAATAGTCCCTTAGGTGGTAAAAACAATAGAATTTCATTTTAATTTTTTAATTTTGCATTTATTTATTTGTGAATACAGTAGGTACAGATAGGTGTTACAATTATAAAAGTCTCATGTATCCTACCACAGTGTGGAGTACAAATAATATGGGTACCAAGCTTTAACATAACAAGGAAATTATAATGTTAAAATTAAATTAAGTATTTATATTAAAGCACTTTCACAAACAGACTACAGCATAGTCAACTAACGACTTCATATTATGCATGAATTATTTAGATTCATTCAGAATAGATTAGATTTTTAATTCAATTTCTTTGACGACCTCCCTGGCGCACTGTTGATCGTTGTTGTCTTGCAATTGGAAGGTCCTGGATTCGATCCCTGGCAGGGTTGATTTGGAAATTTAATACACTGTAGCGATCATATTTACATAACTAGCTGATGCCCGCGACTTCGTCCGCGTGGTGAATGTTTTTTTAATTCCCGCGGGAACTGCTTAATTTTCCGGGATAAAAAGTAGCCTATGTCACTCTCCAGGTCCTCAACTATACCCATGCCAAAAATCACGTCGATCCGTTGCCCCGTTGCGGCGTGATTGAAGGACAAACCAAATAAACCAACAAACACACTTTCGCATTTATTATTAATTATGAAAAAGTGTGATTCCTAATACTAAAACTAAGTAGCTCTGAAAAGAACTTTTTAAGTGAAGCATAAAAATGTGTTAAAAAAACTCGAAATATTCAATGTCGCTTGCGTCCACTGCGTAAGGAGCCGCGCGGCTACCTAGTGGCTAGTTCATAATGGTGCACCGCCTTCTCCCGCACTGCCCCTCTCACGAAGAGTTAGTTACTCGATGTGCTGCGTGGCGGCCGCCGCCGGCATGTATTTTTATTTTAATTTCATGATATCTTTTGAATGGAATGTCCGATTTCAATAATTCAAAAAGTAATCATCAGGTATTGAGACAGTCTTGAATATTAAATTATTTATTTGGATAAAAATTTATAAATGGTATGGATAACACGGTCTGATTTTGATCGGCATTTCTATCAGTTTGTTCAATGTAAAAAAGTAGTTATAGTGACGTAACTACAATAGTTAGACACATGGTCTCGCGAAGTTTTTTGTAGATATTGATATATTCTATAATATTGTCGAACATTTTTTTGTCCTATCATTAATACTCTTCGCAGCGTATGCGATGAAAGACATTTTATGGCTAATTTTTTTACACCTTCGGTTGGTTTTAATAGGAATTTCTAAAGATTTCTATAGTAATCTAGTACTAAATATAGCCTATGTTACTCAGTGATAATGTGGCTTTCTAATGAAAAAATAATTATTAAAATCGGTCCAGTACTTTTTGAGTTTATTCGTTACATACAAAAATACAAAAATACAAATCTTTCCTCTTTATTTATAATATTTATTATATAATATAATATAATATTAGTGTAGATAAGCCACCAGCGCGGCGGTTTTAGTTGTCCGTTGAATTGACAGGGCGGACTAAAAGCACAGAATCTCTCTCTGCGTCGTATTCCTCTTTACTAAAGGTCGCGACCCCTATAATCAGAATAATGGTAGGAGTTTTCTTGGGTTACTAATACGAAGGTAAATACAAAATAATAAGATTTGTTCGGTAGGTAAGTGCAATGCGGTGGCACAGAATAAGTAGGTAATTTTAAAAGTCTGCGTGAGTCAGTTTTATATGAAGCGCGCACACTATGCGACCCAAAAAAACATGATCCCACCCACGCGGACGTTTTGTTCTGTCTGGTCTGTAGTGTGTCTCTTATGAGGGTGTTTACTTCCTAAGTTCACCGTAAATATAGATGTGCAAGGACAGTAGCCAATAAATCGAATTCGAGATCAATATTGTAACTTTATGTTAACGGACGATTATTTTTACGTCTATACTGTTACACGCTACACATTTTTTTGGGTAATACATCTCGAAGTTAAGTAAGATGATATCCCTCGAAGAATGCTCTGTAGGCAGAGAGTTGCGATGACTGGAGAAGCAATATTTCCTAAGATTTTCTGAACAATTATGTACATTTAACCAGTTGCGGTTTTTGACATGTTCATTTACTATTTCTTTCAATAATATCTCAAATAATAATAAATATGTATTGTGTCTTCTTTTCAAGACTGAACGATATAAGTAAACAAGTTTACACTAAACTAGCTTAAGCCTGTGAATTTGTCCGCGTGGATTGAGGTTTTTTGGTTCCCGCGGGAACTCTTTTCCAAGATAAAAAGTAGCCTATATGCTATTCCAGACTATAATTTATCTTTGTGCCAAATTTCATGCAGATCCGTTAAGCTGTTCTTCCGTGATTGAGTAACACACATCCATCTTATTTTATATAAATCCATCCATTCATTCATCCATCCAAACTTTCGCATTTACAATATTAGTAAAGAAAGTATAGATGATATTTAATGACAAGCTTACGTTTTTGTGGGCTAGTTTTTTGACATTTTGTGTAGGGCGGTTGTTGCTCTATGCTCTAACTCAATGGCAGTAACAGAGCCGTTATCAATCGAGATTCAATAAAAAAAGGAGTCTGATGTTATCTTTGAGTCTGATATGTAATATCTATAAAGTTTGTATAAAATGTTATTTAATATTTATATTAAGTAAAAGTAAAATAATGTGATAATAAATCACATCAAGAGTATAGATTCAATAAAATTCTATATTTTCCTGACTGCGGCAACTAAAAAAGAGGGTTACGATTTTGATTGATGAAAATATTTCAATGTGTTTGAATTGAAAGTTTTCGTAGTAACTTACGCTTACTTAAGCAGTAGGTACGTTCTACCTTGGCTTATATTTTTCTATGTAAATCTATACTCAGGTAGTTTTATAGAAGTCTATTAGCATATCACGTCCTTATACAAGTTGATAAATTCAAGAATATTCGCTGTTTAACTACATTTTTATTACGAATATTATCTTTATTGGATTGAGATTAGAGACTAATTGTAAGGAAAACCGATATCAGACTCTATATTAGAGTTTGCTACGGCAATATCGTATAATTCACGAACAACATTATAGATAAAAAGCAATCAGTCGTCAAAGAGTAAGCTTTTTATCAAAACTCGAAAATCTGCTTTAGATAAGCAAATTTTTAAACAGGAAGTTTTAATAACGAGTTTAAAGTTATAGTAAATATTTCGTCGTCTCAACCTATAGACGTCCACAGCTGGACGAAAGTCTCCTGCATGGATCTCCACCAGAGACTGAAAAACAGATTCATAAAGGTTACACAAATATAAGTTTATTATACAGAAAGAAAGTATAACAGAACCGAAGCTGTAACCCTTTAGAATGTGTTTTTAATTCTGTTAACCCGAAACACTTACTCGTATATTTCTGTAACAGAAACGAATCTGTATCAGAAATGAGAGTGTTAAAAAGTGTAAACGAAATAGCGTTGCCTTTACTGTTGACGCGTATTTAAGTTATAAGTGAAAGCACCGATGGTTGCAATTGTTTTAAGAAAAACATGGCCATGTTGTGTCAGTGTGTGTAAAGTCCAATGAAGTGAGAAGAACGCGTTGTCATACCGTGCAGTTTGTTAGGGCATGTACCTATTAGGGTTTTAGATAAAAACACTTATTGACAGAAATAAACGGTTACAGATTGATTGGGTTACAGTATCGTTTCTGTTTCCGTTTAAATAAGTGTTTCTGTTTTATAACTGTTTCAAAATACAGTGTTTACACCCCTTATTTCGGTTACTGTTTCAGTCCTTGATCTCCATAGAATACTGCCCTGTGCCGCTTGCTTCCATCGGCTCCCAGCTACACGCTTGAGATCGTCCGTCCACCTAGTGGAGGTCGTCCAATACTGCGCTTTGCGGTGTGAGGCCGCCATTCAAGCACCTTGGGACCCCAATAGCAACGCCTATCGGTTCTTCGTGCTATGTGCCCCGTCCATTGCCACTTATGGTCAGGTAAAGATTTGGGGTTTCTAATTTAGTACGTAGGCGAGTAAGTGTCATCTTCCAAAGATTTGTGTTGTGTGGTGCCTTTTGCTTGCTTGCTTTTCCCACATATTTCACAGCCGCCAAGCGACTTAGCGTTCCGGTACGATGTCGTGTAAACCGATTAAGGGTATGGTTTCAATATAACAGACACGCCCCTAACAAGTTATCCCGCTACCATCTTAGACTGCAGCATCATCATGAACGATTTAATTATTTTTATTCCGTTATCATTCAAAATTTAAGCATTTCATTTATTTTAGTTATATTTAATATTATTATTTTCAATTTGGTTCTGCTCAATTGGGTATTTGACAACTAGTCAAATCAGCAACTTTTTTTCGAAAGTCAAAAAGCGTCCTTAGTATGGATTTTGTATGAAATTTGAAGTTGTGACGTCATGAAAGTTCGACGCACTTTTTTACTTTAATCGATAGTTTAAAATGGTTATTTAAAATTAAAAATGCAGGGGACGTGGATATTACGACTTTTGGGGGGAAAAAATATTTTATTTCACTAGTAGTCAAATACCCAATTGTGAATGAACTAGAAGTTTAATTCGCTATAATCCGCTACAGTAGACAAATCCAGGGATTTGTGTGGTGTGGTGTTGTGCCTGTACGAATTACTGGGTGGTGGGTGTCGCATGTTGCAGGTGAAAGACACGCACTGTACCACACAGATTTGTCTACTGTAGCGGATTAAACTTCTAGTTCATTCACTATCATGAACTTCCGCAAAGTAACGCCTGCTTCTATTCAATAAATACCCAATTGATTGCAGCATTCAACGGCCCCGAAAAATAAGGTGTTTATGAAAATAAATCAATACAAGTGGTAAATTATGCAGTTTTTTTTATTAATAAATTAAAAAAAATACTACATCTTCACTAAGTAGCTAACCGGTGACATCGCAGTCAGCTGCTAACTTGTAGAGGATAAAGAAATACAAAACTATTACCACGCGACAAACAGTTACGGCATCGTTACGATTGAAAACAAACCGTAACTGCGATAAGACGCGATAAGAACACTTTATCAGCGTATGTGAAAATCGGAAAATGCGCAAGCGTGTGATTTATGGCAATAGAAACTACATGAGATTTCCACTGATTATTATTATTAACTAGACGATGCCCGCGACTTCGTCCGCGTAGATAGGGTTTTCTTTTATTTCCGCGGGAATCCATTAATATTCCGGGATAAAAAGTAGCCTATGTCATATCATATGACAATCTATCTCTATGCCAAATATCATCAAAATCAAAAACAGTTGAAAGGATGGGTCGTGAAAGTGTAACAGACAGACAGACAGACACACTTTCGATTTTATAATATTTTCGTATATTATAATATTGGTATGGATTTACTAGACGGTGCCCGCGAATTCATTTTAAATAAAATATGTATGGATATGAGTTATTGTTTGATATATTTATGCAAAGATATTAAAGACGTTATTACATAAAGTAAAATAAAGCTAATGAAAGTCAAAAATCAACTAAATTACTACCTAAATACAAAAATCGCGCATAACGTAGCTATTTTTAATTTCCAACTAGCGAATGCCCGCGACTTCGTCCGCGTCAATGGAGGTTTTTCGGTTCCCGCGGGAACTCTTTAATTTTTCGGGATAAAAAGTAGCCTATGTGTTATTCCAGACTTGATCTATCTCTGTGCCAAATTTCATCCAGATTTGTTCAGCTGTTGGGGCGTGATTGAGTAACAAACATCCATAAATACATACATCCATCCAAACTTTCGCAGTTATAATGTTAGTATAGATTTACGATTAAACCCTAATTGAAAGGTTTGAAATTATTTACAGCAGTGATTGCAATTAGTTAGATGTTATTTGAACTAATTTTATAAAGAAAAAAAAATTAAAAGGTAGATCTGGTGCTGTCTTTTCCGTAGGGAACATTAAGAAAGGGATTGCGGCCACTTTAGGCACGGTTAATGTGATTGGGCAAATAAATTAATAGATTTGATAGACTAAATTGAAATCTTATTTCACGCAGACTAATTTGTAGCGCTTTTCCTACATTAAAACGAGTCGGAAAACATAATCTACTGAGTAGCGCTGACTAAAAACTCAGCAGTATACAAAACGAAAAATGTTATAAAAAAATAGCAATATTGCTAGAAATTGTAATTATTAACAAAATCTGTAAACTTCGCAATGCGTTTAAGATAGAAAGTATTGAATTTTTTTAATGATAAATTTTACAATGTAGAAGACAAAATAACACGTACCCAAAAACGAAATCCATTCCAAAAAAAAACACCAAATCACAGAACACAATTATTTATAATGAAGTCGACACACGAAACGACCGCTATCCGTACGCACCGACCGAATCTAGCATTGGAACTAACGCTTATCAGCAACAGCGATAACGTTTAATCAGGCGCGATTTTTACGATTCAATCCTTATCAATCGACACGCCGGATTACACCCGATAACGATCAAGAACATTGCATACAACTATTTATTGTAATATGTACATACACTTACTTAATATGAATATTATGTTATCTTGACAACGAAGTTCGTTACTGATTTTACAGGAGTGTATTTACTTTGTATGTTTATATGTGATAAGCAGATACGGCAAGTTAAATGAATATGATATATTGTATCGATGAGTATAGATTTTGTATGATTTGACCGAGCGAAACGTCTAATTTTAGTTAAAAGTTTAATTGGATGAATTTATACTTGCCCGTCTGTCTGCGCATCTGTCATAGCCTTATAATTTCCCAATTAATGAATATTTATCTGATACGGTGTCCAAAAAAACTAATTTTCATGCCTGTTTATTTTTTGTTTTTATTTTATTTTTCATATACACTAGCGATACTAACACCGGGTCAGATAAGTTTGTGGACTTCTCAAATTCACCAATAGGCATGATGACAGTAACCAAGAATCAAAGAAATTATGAATTTATCTAATGAAATAGGATTCATGGATTATAAAAAACGTATTTATTTTTCAATTTCGAGTGAGATTGCTATTTATTTTGATAAAATAAAACTATAAAATACAGCAATCCGCCATAGTGAATTAAACACCAAGAAGCGAATGACGTCAGAATTGTTTGTTTTCGAGCTTTGACAATCACACTATTGCTTACTGCACACTGCATAGAGTACATTGGTAATAACAATAGTGACGTCATAAACGGCGCTATGAAACCGGCGAGCGTTTTGGCGGGAATTGTAAAATTTAAATTTCAAATGCCTATTTTATCTACCAAACCTAATTTTTCTGCTGAATAAATATTTTTGCGAAATAGTAGATACTTTCGAACATAATCTGACCATTTTTGAAAATCAGTCATCATGCCTATTGATAGGGGGCGCTCATATATAATGAATGGGAAGGTTTTATTATTTTTAAATAAGCCTCGGCTATAGTAAAACTATAAAGCAACGGCTAAAGGTCATCAATATAATGTTGGTACATATTATGTGTGAATCTAAACCCCATTCATATAATGTGGAGGTAACACATATCTAACCATATTTTTCTTGAACACATTTGAACATTGAATTCAACTGTTTACTGTTATAAGCTTCTTATCTTGACATCAAACTCGATTACTGATTTTACAGAAGTAATATTTATTTAGAGACACGATAACACTTGATGTTTTATCTTCCTGATATCGTATGATATAATACCTGATTTAATGATATTCTGTGGTATTACTACCTATAGAGGTAATAATATTATTGAAGAAACTCAACTCAGCTCGGAAAACTCAGTTTTATTATTATGAAATAAAAGATTATGCTGGCGCAGTGTTGAGCGCTGTTTTCTTGACGTGGGAGGTCATGGGTTTGATTCTTGACAGGGTAAATTTAGGAATTTATAATTTCAGAATTTTCACTGGTCTGGTCTGGTGGGAGGCTTCGGCCATGGCTAGTTATTACCCTACCAGTAAAGACGAACGATTTAGCGTTCCGGTACGATGCCGTGAAGAAATCGACCAGGGGGTGTGCCGTGTGGGTGTGGGTTTAATATAACTGGCATACCACGGTTAGCACGCTACTATCTTATACTGCCTCATTACTTACCATCACTGAGATCGCAGTCAAAGGCTAACTTGCAGTGGAATATAAAGCATAGGTCTAATTCAATTCAATTTCAATACAATTCAATTCATTTATTCAATTTAGGTACACTATAGGTACACATATTGACGTCCATTACTTACATATAAAACATGATGGTGATAATTAGTTACGGTATCTTAAAACTAAAGCTACGAGAGTTTCAAACGCGCTCTGGTTTGAGAAGAGCCCACAGCAAACTTTGACTTATCATTTTATCATATAATTTAGGTCAAAATATTAGCTTGAAAAATCACGTATATTCACTAACACTGCGTACCTTTCAGATAAACGAGATTATAGACCCGAATGCGCGAAGTTATCTATGCGGACAAAAGAATTTTCGACGATTAAACAAACATAATGTAGCCCGATCGAGTCCAATCTATCCGCGGACAGGTGACGTGACGATACATTGAGAAAAACCGCCGCCATTTTTTTTAGTTAAGATAATATTTGTAGTGATGTATTTTATTCTTATGATAAGTTATAAAAAATAGCATGAAAAATAGGGTAAATAATGTTTCATCATAATATTTTAACATAGTACTCATCTACTTTCTATTAAAATATTTATTGACACACACATTATTTTTGTTAAAGCTAACTGGGTATAAATCTATTACCTACTCAATTAATCGTATATTTGTTTTTTTGAAAATTCTGTAGAAACTATAGCTTTCCGAGATAAAAATAGCCTATGAGCTTTTCTGTACTATATTTCGTTACAATCGGTTAAACATTTAGACAAACAGACAAACACATTTATAATATTAGTTAGGATATATCTAGGCTGGCAGTGGGATCGACGTTTAAACTTTACACCTAACTCTAATATGTTCAATGAAAGAAAGGCTCTAACTTCCTATCTCTAGCATCAGATTTCCTATGGAACATCAACACATAAAATACTATGGTATTTTGGTAATGGTATATGTACCATTACGCCAGATTTCCGCATGAAATTTGCAAACTGTAAATCAAAGAGGGGAATAAAAACGACGAATATAAAACCGCTTTACTCTCGCCACACATAAATCTCGGGGAAACGAATAGTCAGTTTTCCTGCATAAACCTCAGCGAAGTTCAAATAGCACCGCTATCTGGCGTCGCAGTCGAAAACTTTTTCAACTACCCACGCAGCGCAGAGCCGATGAATAGAGCAAACGGCTTAGCCTGACGACTGAGCGACAGTCAGGTGAATACGTATGTATCTCGCTGCCTGCCGACGCCTGATATGTCACTCACGTATAAGTTTTCTTGCTAAGTGAAGAGTTTCAATTGGAAAAATGAATTTACGTTTTTTTTCGATCAAGTTGTGTTCGGTTTTGAAATAAGAATTGGTTTCATGACAGCGTTTCCACACTGGACGATATTTTTCGAGTTAAAAGGTCTGTAGGGTTATACCTTGCGATGTCTACTTCTCTTTTCCACTAGAATACTTTTGCAAGCTTGTATCTTTATTCCATTGCTGTTAAAAACAAAGTATTTATCTATAACTGAACACTTCCTTCTTAATCTTCGACGAGTGAGCGACAGTCAGGTGAATACGTATGTATCTCGCTGCCTGCCGACGCCTGATACGTCACTCACGTATAAGTTTTCTTGCTAAGTGAAGAGTTTCAATTGGAAAAATGTTTTTTTTTTCGATCAAGTGTGTTCGGTTTTGAAATAAGAATTGGTTTCATGACAGCGTTTCCACATTGGACGATATTTTTTGATTTAAAAGGTCCATAGGGTTGAATCTTGCGATGTCTACTTCTCTTTTCCACTAGAATACTTTTGCAAGCTTCTACCTTTATTCCATTGCTGTTAAAAACAAAGTATTTATCTATAACTGAACACTTCCTTCTTAACCTTCTTATGATATTCCTTCGCTTAGCCTGACGAGTGAGTGACAGTCAGGTAAATACGTTTATATCTCGCTGCCTGCCAGCGCCTGATATGTCACTCACGTATCAGTTTTCTTGCAAAATGAAGGGTTTCAACCGGAAAATTTAATTTCCATTTTTTTTCGATCTCGCAAATGTTCGATGTTTTAAATAATTGTTGGCTTTACAGGACCTAGTTAGATATATTCTGTTGAGATTGAAGGAAGTTTATAGATTTTATGGAATCTCTTCTAAATCGACTCACCTTGATGAATAATATTGGAAATATTGGAAAAAAAATGTGAAGAAATGTCTACCCCGTCATACAAATTATATTTTCATAGTAACGACCTTTTCAGATGGCCAGATGAGATTGAGGGACTCTATTATGCTTCTTGAATGTAATGAGCAAAGTTAATAATATGTGTGGGTGTATATAATCCCTATTGAGATCTTTTTATTCCAAACGCACTAAAATAATATGCGATATGTGCGTTGATAAAAACGTCTACGTCCATGGGCGTTCATTTCCGCGCACACATCGCTCGATAACAAAGAACTGTTGACATATTTAGAACAAGCCTGAAATCGAGCTGGCAATGTTGCTACCATATGGCGGCAGCCGTCATAGCTGCCAACATACCCAACGGGATTTTAATTTTCGAATCCATCCCGCGCTTGACACGTCGCTTCCCGCGCTTTTTGTTGCAAACGTCAAATCGGAAACCTGATTGCTTCCTACTCTTATTTTTTTAAGCGGCAATGTTGGCGTTGAGTGACGTGAGTTCGAATTGCTTGCCTGGTACTGAAGCGTGATTCAAATATTGACTTACAAAGTTTTAACTGTTTTTCTTATAATAATTGTACCCTCACAAGATGGTAATATTTTTTTATAGCATTTTTTTTAATTCACCTAAAATCATTATCTTTCTGAGAGGAAACTAGTGCTAAGTATAGATGAATTAATTCGAAAAATATAGTTTGTTAGGGTTCTGTAGTCAACAAGGAACCCTTATAGTTTCACCATAGTTTCAATGTTCCATTCGAAAAACTCAAACAACCTTTTGGCACATATTTTAAAATAGGAATGTATTTTTGTCGTTCAAGAGTCAAACCAACGTCCGTCACTATCTCGTATTCCGCACGAGAGAGCTCGATACTTGCCTCTCGATTAAAATAAGAATATTTTGAGCACAACACTATTGTGTGGTCGGTGGACTACCGAGAAAGTTTTGTTTGCGCGATACCGCCGAGCTTATGAAGTGTGAACACTTTTATAGTCCCACAAACTTATCTGAACCGGTGACCACGTCGCTGTTATCTATTAAAAAAAAAAAAATATAAAAACTAAACAGTCGTAAAAATTTGTTCAAATTTTGGCGACCGGGCCAGATAAGTTGGTTGGACACGTGTTTTTGATTCAGAAACTTGTTGTTTGATAGAAGTTTGTAAGATAATGATTGTATTGTAAGTTGTTACGTTACACAGTAATCTGGGGATACACCCTCGATGGGATACACCTGTATTTTTTTTAATTATCTCTCTTTTCCGTTGGTAAACTTAAGGATGACCGTACTTAAGTACAGTTAGAGTACTGTTACGTAAGAAATAAAATAGTTATTTTTTAACGTTTTCTGTACGGATAAAATTGGCAAAAAGGTCACATAGTAAAACTAAGAAACTTGGCAGTGTTTTAAGATGCTTTCCAATACTTGGAACATGTTTGGGATGTTAGGAGTAGGTACTACCAATTTCCTAAAGATACTTTTAATCAAAATAGAGCTGCAATAATCCAATATGGCGGCGGTTATTTGAGTGCAGATGCAATTGTCACGGCCGGTTGCTCCCGCCTGGTTCTTGTTTTTACTCGATTGCTCGATTACTCGATATTCGTTTTTCGCTTGCCCGCCACAGATACCGGAGGACGGCGGTACCAACCTGTCATATCGACTCTTTGTTTGGCGTGTAGAAAAAAGAAAAACGGAGATAAAAGTTCTCTGGAGCAAATTGGGAGTCTCTGTTATAAAGCAACGGAGGTGGAACGATAAGATAGGGGACAATAAACGTCCGATTTACTTTTTTTAAATCAATTATTTAGTTTATTGTTTCAATTCAATACTCATCGTGTGCTCTGTTGCGCTCACAGACTTACTAATATTCTACTAATATTCTATGTTTATGTTTGCGCTAGTTTATTTTCGCGCGCTTTTCGTCTGCCAATTTGAGTTTGACGTTTAAAGTTTTTCTTTAGCTGAAGGTTCTTTTTAGCAAAGACGTTACACTTAATAACTAGACAGTGTACCAAACATTTTTGTTAAGCTAAAATGAGATCTATTGAACTGTACTTAGGGTAGCTATTTTATTAAAGGCGGTAGCTAGCTAAAAGCGGTCCTTGCGAGAGGGCTTCGGTGGTAGTGTGTCCTTGTCTGACGTCTTGCCAGTTCAACTAATTATTGGGTTTGGTAGAAATGGCAGAAAATTTTATATTTTGCTTTTTTTAATTTACCAAAACGAACAATCCATAAACTCTGGAAAATATTTTAATATATCTACAGTTTATATAAATAATAATTATTTCGTTGTATTTAAAAAATAATTCATTAATACTGAGTAAAAGTAGTACTTAAATGTTTGGGACTGGTAATACTAAATGCAAGATGGTGGTTTGTTTACTTGGTTGTATGATTGATTCCCGTACTTCGATTTGAGATTGTGTAAATTGTCATAATAAACCTGTTTGTTTTTCATGAAAAATGGTGAATTCATGTTGTGTGACAGGGTGCAAAAATGAGTCATATCCTGGTAGCAGCTTTTCTTTCCACAGTTAAGGAAAAACAACAATCATATTCTGTAGGGTAACCATGAATTATGTGGATCAAAGATTTTTCTAGTCTCGTAGAAGTATGTAGATACGTACCAGCTGACTCAAATTGGAGTTCTATAATAATACTACTATTATAATAAAAATGAATCTCCGAAATGTATGTACGGCCATAACTTCTGATCGACTGCACCAAATTGGATATATAATTTTTTATTGTGTTTGTTATTACCAGGTTTTGTAAAAAATATTATTCGAAATTCCCGGGCGAAGCTGGGTCGGGCAGCTAGTTTCTAATATAGAAAAATCTTAGTAAAAGCTCGAAGTTGGAAATACTGTCCGACGAACGGCAAAGCTCTTGACTTGCCCTCTATTACGTATGGGTCCTAAACATAGCTGGTGAAATGTGGGTGATATTCACCTCTGCAATCTGCATACACCTTTGGGTAGGTAACTTAACAAGTTTACGCTGTTATGTTAACTTGACTCAAATTTTTGTTAGTAACAGAAACTCAATCTATGTTAGTAACTATATTTCTTGTATTGTAGATTTCCGAAGAATGAAAATCAGAAATTGAACTGGGGAAATGCAGTGCCTGGAAAAATCTCAAATTCTGCATATATTGTACTACATATCTGGCTACAATATAATGAAAATATTAGACAAACTAACATGTCAACATTACCGAGCCTTGCTGATAACGCATCGTACACATAAACTAAGAAAAAACTACTATGGTTGCAAAGTGAACTTATTTCATCCTTTACGTCCAAAGTTGTCATAAATTTAGTATTAATCGTAACTTTAATATCAATATTTTTTCAATGATTTATATAACAATAAACCTAGATAACCGGCTTTTTCGCCATAACGCACAGTCGAGTTATTAAGTGTAACGTCTTTGCTTTTTAGAGTCCAATGTCCTTTGCTACTTGTGCCTTTAGCTGAAGGTTCTTTTTAGAGTCGAAAGTCCTTTGCTACTTGTGCATATTCATAGCATGAAATGCTAAAAATTAGTTTATGTATTTACTAAAAGGAACTGTATGGAGGTATATTCGCACTGCAGAAAAAGCGTAGAACGTCTTCTACTGCCCTGCTGTGAGGGAAAACGTATATGGTGCAGGGATGACGTTTTTACCGCGCTCGGCATAGTGACTTTTTTTGTAATTCCTCGCACAAAGTACAAGTCATAGACGCTTCAGTATTATACCCATAATCCGTCCATGCCTTGAAATTTAGCTGCTATTTTTTATTTGTCACCTTTCGGGACTGGCAAAGATCCATGATCATACAGCCTATTAACATTTTGACTTTTGTTTAGGGTGTTTTTCGTGTCGGCTTCCCGCAGCGCAGTTCATCGCACCGAGTGCTAACACAGGAGTCTACAAGTTGGGTTATTTATGTGTGTTCGGCGCACAGTGTTGCATCCTTAATAGGTATATCTGGACAACGTGCGGACCGTTATCTGAGGCAAGGCGGGGGTGGCCCAGGGAGGTCTGGGGGCGCTGATATGAATCACCCGGAGTAATGGCAGCAATATCACGTAGTGCACTTTGTCAACTGGTTGTAGCCTTGCAGTCGCATAGATAATACGGAGATTGCAGCATCCAACGAAGATAGTTCGGAATCGAGGCGAGAGTTCTTACGTGAAATTAATGTTATTTTGGTTGCGAGGTGAATTATTCGTAAACGTTTGTATCTCGGAATTCTCCTTATTAGTTGCATATTTATGCTGATCTGGGCAACCGATACAGACTTTAATGTATCGGTTTTCGATATCTACCGGATTCTGTGTTGTGTAATTCCCTTTAAATATTTTAATAAATGGAAAGATCGATACTCTTTACTACACAATATTAAATAAATAAATAATTTTCAAGGCTAATGTTAAGAATTAAACAATATTAAGAAAATAAACAATTTTTTTTAAAATTCCAGCCCTAATGAGGTAATGAAAAAACCTTTTGGAGAGCGCGTGACATCACCACACCACACAAATCTTCCAAACTACTCTCAACGTACGTTTCACTCCGATACCGGAACATCTTGAGGAGTTGTTGACTCGACAATGCACGGTCGAGCGAGGACAGGGTGGGCCAGTTGAATATAAATCAATCAATTTCATTTAGCTATCGCCGCCAAATTGTAAAATCCGCCGTATTAAAAAATGGATAACCACAGGCATTGCAAAACGGCGCAGTTTGCAGTTGCATGGCATAGCAACATAATAAAAAGAAGGCAGTTTTTTTTAGTTTTTAGGGACTACCGATAGAGGTGAGAACAATTTTTTTTCAATTATTTAATTATTTTGTTCCAATAAAAAAAAACAATATTTAAAATATAAACCTTAACAATAAGACATTAAAGTTTAATTTCGGATGTACTATATTTATACCTTTTGTCTTCGTAACAACGAAAATGTCGGTGTTCGTGAGCATGTCGCTGTTCGCGAGCATGCCGGTCACGCGAATCCACATTTTTATCCCCTACCGAAAAGTGCTCAACGCGGCTAAAGAAGTTTTCACGTCAATAAGGCGATTGTCGCTTTATGAATCGATCGCAATAATTGTCGAACAAGCCTCGATCGGGTCGCGCGGAGAGATTGGCCGCGCTCCACCACTCTCCGAGATCGTATCTCGCGCGCGCCCTTTCCACGTCACGACGCGCTCTCAGCACATTGATACCACGCTGAGTGGCTGAAATGTACTTTGAGAGATATTTTTGATAGATTTTGTAAGAAAATATTTGCTTCCACAAATGTTTATGCCTCACCACCCATAATATTATGAGGCTCGGACCTCGGCTTAGGATGACGTTGTGACGAATGGGAGGTCGGTTGGAAAAAAAAACTTATCTTAATACGTACAAAATTAACCCGCATTAACTGAAGAACTCTGTGGTTTGAATTTCAAGTATATAAGTATATAAATTACTAAAATAACCTTATACCGTTAATACGGTATGTTGCCGTTACCATATTATACCGTTCTGATCTGTTTACATAAAGAAAACGCAATTACTAAATATTGAATTGGCTATAATAGCGAAATAAGCTGTGATCACTTTCCTGGAGCAGATTGTCCGCGCGCAGCCACTCAGCCGCGCCGCTTCTTGCGAGATCATATCACGGTTCGCTCCTTCCATCCCACTAAGCCTCTCGAGGGCTATTGATACAGCTCCAGTCGAACAAATCTGCCATTTACTAAGTTGTGCTCTCATTTGGGCTTACATTGTAACATCTCGAAGAATTACAATGTAATTACATTATTACGTGTTCTACAGGCTTGTTGGAGAGGTTACAAAATACTACCTAGCTCTAGGAGTCGCTGTACGCCCGTGGTTCGATGTAATGCCTACTACAGACCAAAAAACCTATAGATCTAGCTGTGGACAGCCAATGGTTGTGAAGATAGCCCTTTTCTAGAGGGGGATTGAAAAGTGAGAGGCAGAGATAAATATTTTTGGACAATCGACAAAAAATATGAGTCAAAAATATATAATATATTATCAAGTTTGTATGTTAGTGTATTCAACGAAAGCTTTTTGGCTGCAGCAAAATTGACCGCATTATTAGTCAAGTCTAAATATCTACTAGTTCGTGGTTGAAAGGAGTCACACAAATCAGGAATGTGAGGAGCTAATGACTTCCCGGTTAAATAATAATTATATCTTACCCTATCCAAAACTAAGGATTGTTGGGAGAAAAAGTGCAACATTTTAATTATTTTTAACATGGTTAATATTTAAAGCGTCTATTCAAAAACGCATTTTTCAAAACATCTTTAATTAAACGAAACGGAATAAGTAACCCCCCCATAAAGTCGGAATCAACTAATCAGCTGAATTGGCGGTCTAACACAATAATAATTATATGTTACCCTATCCAAAACTTGGGAGAAAAAGTGCAACATTTAAATTATTTTTAACATGGCTAATATTTAAAGCGACAATCCAAAAATGCATTTTTCAAAACATCTTTAATTAAACGAAACGGAATAAGTAACCCCCCCATAGAGTCGGAATCAACTAATCAACTGAATTGGCGGTCTAACACGTTGGCTGGAGTGTATGAGCAGTTGCCACAAAGGAACTACGGGCTGAGTGCGGAGCGAGGGCTAATCTATCATCACGGCCTTTTCGTGGAACTCGAAGGTTCTTTTGATTTATCTTGAAGAGTGCTTCAGAGAGTAAGGTGCCCTGACAGCCCTGTCGCGTATTCTGCGTGCTGTACGATTTTTATGATTTCATATACTAATAGGTATTATAAATGCGAAAGTGTGTCCGTCTGTCTGCTACGCTTTAACGGCCCACCTTTTCAACCGATTTTGATGAAATTTGGTATAGAGGTAAGTTACATCTCGGAAAATGAGGAGTTCCTCCGGGAAGCAATAATAATATGTTCCGTACTAATGTGCTCGAGTCTTAAAAGGGTAAATACGGAACGCGTGGTGTAGGACAGGGCCTGGACTTTATAGGAAGTTTATATGTAGACTCACCAAAAACTCATGTGAAATCGCTAAAATTCGCCAAATTAGGCACATAAAAGTTACTTATAAATCAATACGGCGCGATACGACTACATGGAATGACATGCTATGTACGTGAAAACGTAGGTCACGTGATAGGCTATGAAGGCTCGCCTACTGTTTGATACCAAAGCTATGGTGTCACGTCGTATCGAGGCACGTCGTCGCTTTGGTCGCTAACGTAGGACAGGGCCTGAACTCTGAGAACGTTTTTACACTCACTAAGATGCCAAATATAGTTGGGACGAATGGCCTCGTGTGACAACGCATATCAGTCGATTGCGATTGTTAAGCAACCTTGACCCAAGTCGGTAAATTGATGGGTGACCAAATGGGTTTGGAGGTTCAAATTTGGTGTTTTCATTTCCTCCGTGCCTCGGAGAGCACGTTAAGCCGTCGGTCCCGGTTATTATCACTAACATCTGATAATAATCGTTCGAAAAACTTAGAGTTAAAATACTCTCAGTCGAGTCGTATGCGGAAGGACGTGGGAACCCACTGCGTTATTAGCCCAAGAAAAACTGCTACCATTATTTGATTAATGGAAAGGTGTCACGACCCTCAGTAATGAGGAATACGACGCAGAAGGAGACGACGCCAAACAATGCGATGGTCCAAGTACCTATGACGTTCGACGATTTAGCGAAAGTTATTGTTTTTTTTGATTCATAATATTATCTGTTAAATGTTATTATTAATATTTATTTTATTCATAAAATATAAAGATTATTATAATATTATTCATAATATTATAATATCTTGTCTATAAATATTATTTATATCTTACGGAACGTATATATTACGGCCCTAAAAGGGTATTACCACAGTCGGAACACGTGTTTAGTTTATTTGACTTGTATTTATCAGTAGGGGGCGTGGCAGGGAGTCGAACGTGTTAACATCGACGGCTCGTTAATTAATGCGATATATACGGCCTTTGCAATCGCCGTGAAAGTCTTCGCGTTCACCCAGATTAGCTGCAACACTTGAGAATGAAGGACGTTTATAAGTTCAGTACAAGTGCTGGAATATCAGTAACCACCAATGCACCACCTAGTCATCATGCAACCTATTTATTTTCATATAAGTCGCCTGGAAGAGATGACTCTTAGTTACTAAACTACCACGGCCTTTACCACGTAACAAGTTGTAAATTTTGACACGATTCGTATTACCTCTGTTCTGATATTTGTTTGTGTGTGATAAATGTTTTTACTTACTTAATAAAATCTAAATTAAAACTGAATTTAAAAAAATACGGTTGTCTGTAACTTCGGTTTACGGACGATAGTTTTACGTGATAACTAGAAGTTCTCGAAGAAGCTCGCGTGGCGGCGTTCCAGTAGCAGAACTATTCGAACTGCTAGCTCTGACGTCACGCGAGACGTGAGATAAAATATGTGTCACAAGCCAACGCTTGAGCCGATCGTGTAGGCCTATTACACTGCACTTTTCACAGGGACCCTTACATGTGATCAGTGTAGTGTAATAAGATTTAGGGAGTAAGGGTCCCTAAATTGGTCCTTTTTTCTATGTAACAAGCAACGCTCTAACTAGCGGCCACGCCCACCAGGGTCTTACCACAGGGCCCTGTTACAAGTGCAGTGTAATAGGCCTATTAGTAATAAGGCCGCCTTTACACCGTAACAAGTTGTAAATTTTGTCATGATTCGTGTTTTTACTTACTTAATAAAATCTAAATCTAAATTAAAACTGATTAAATAAAATTAAGGTTGTCTGTGACTTCGGTTTACGGACGATAGTTTTACGTGATAACTTTTAACGCCGCCACGTGAGCTTCGAGAGAACTTCATTCTCTCGAAGCTCGCGTGGCGGCGTTCCAGTAGCAGAACTCTGACGTCACGCGAGAAGAGAGATAAATGTGTCACAAGCCAACGCTTGGGCCGATCGTGCCTCTCTATCGCTTATTCCGCGCTCTCACTTGCACGCTCAGCCTCAGGCGTGCCGTGACACTTTTTCGTGCGTGCATCCGGTGTTCATCGATTTATAAGACGTTATCACGTGAAAACTAAACACTAAATATATCATCCAAACCACTGCAACAATGTGCCCAGAACGCTGGCTTAGGCCCGGACTCGACCAAAGCGAAGAGGAGACGATAGGAGAGGAGATGATTTAAACAACCAATAGAATTTCGTTATTCCCACATCTCGTCTCCGCTCAGCTTCAGTGAACACCACTGAGCGGAGATGTATCATATTTGCATGGCGCGATCGATGCGGAGATGTGAGCTGTGGCTCGCAAGCTGGCGACGGCGCGCAGCGGAGACGAGCATAGATGTGTGCGGCGCCGCGTTCATCTCAACATCCAATGCTCACCGCACGCAGCTCAGTCTCGCTCTAGCCAGCATACATCTCCACTCTAGCCAGTATACATCTCCGCTCTAGCCAGTACATATCTCCGCTCTAGCCAGTATACATCTCCGCTCTAGCCAGTACACATCTCCGCACCAGTCTAGCCAGTACGCATCTCCAAACAGCTTCGGTGGATACATCCTAGCTGACAAACATCTCTTCTCGTCTCCGCTTCAGACATCTCCGTACATCTCCGCTCTGGTGGAGTCCGGGCCTTAAGAATATCAATGATGAGCGAGGATTTCCTGGCACAAACTATACGTTTTTTTCGAAAATTCTACTACCTACAAGTTAGCCCTTGACTGCGATCTCACCTTATGGTAAGTTGATGCAGTCTAGCGGGCCAATCTTTGAGGGGTATGGCAGTTATATTAAACCAATAGTTTTTTAAAAATTAGTATCTGACCAGTTGGCTAAAATTGGAACTAATTTTTATGCCTGTCTAGTTTTGTTTTTATTTTATTTTTCATATGTACTACTAGCGACGCTGTCACCGGATCAGATAAGTTTGACGGACTGTATATTGTTATTGACGCTTATTTATCGGGATGATCAGAGTCTTAGGTATAATATCTCTGGGATAAAGGCGAGTGGTTCGTGCAGAGTCGTCTTTAGACCTTTTGAAAGCGTGTGCAATGTTGGCGTTAGGCTGAGGCTACACTACTTCACTTTGATACGGACGATCTTCCACCAGACGAGTGTATATTATGGAAAATGTGGAAAGTTTTATGTTGGCTAAACAATACTGGGTGTGGTCTGGTAAAATGATACCTACTGGCTAGTCCATATATATGTAAGATTGCAAAAACCGTTAGATTATAATCTTACTAGCGAAATTGTAAATTGTCGACAGATTGTGAACCGTTCAATGTTCTGAGTGTCAATTTTTGAAATATTCATTGTATTTACGTTTTCTTGTTTCTTTCTTGTAGGTTAGGTTAGGGCTCGACATAAATAATCAGGTAGTGTAGTAGTTAGGTTTTATCGGGTTAATATACCTAACAGATTACAATCTAGCGAAAAATAATGCGTTAAATTTTAATCTGTCGACAGTTTACAATTTTGCTAGGTAGATTACAATCTAACGGTTTTTTTGCAATTTTTGAGTGACATCTATATTATTTGACCAATTACGAGACTTTTTATAAAGTACCTATCAGATTTTTATTGATCTGTGAAAATCTTATAGTAAGTAGGTAGGTATTTACCTACTAGATACATACATACCTACTAGTAGAACTAACGATCCTATTTACTATTTTTTTCATGTCTTATATCAGAAGAAGAGGAACGTTCAGCTTTACATTTTTATTTAAGAAGAATCGTAAATGTAGCATAGCCTCAGCACTAATGTCGATAAAATTATTCCTTGTTTTTTACCTATATCCGTAAAAATGTGGGCGTTAAATATGTTCCATTAATTTTATAGAAGTCACTCTGCAAAAAAAGAAATCCAATTTGAGTGTGTTTTATCTGTTTTTGAATATTGTTCTAAGACGACACGACACGAAAACATGCACATGTTTTCATCATCAAAATTTCGGTCGTAAAAATTTAATTCAGGTAATTTAATTACATTATTTCTTATTTGTCGGAAGTATAAGGATCTGGAATGTCTTTAAGTAAATTTATTAAACTGAGTTTACGTCCAAAATCAAATTGTAAGTATTGTGTACAACAAACACTATTTTATTGATGAGCTTAAAATTATTGGTTTCTACATGTCATCGTACCGAAACGCTTAATCGCTCGGCGGTACGTCTTCGCCGGTAGGGAGGTAACTAGACACGGCCGAAGCCTCCCACCAGACACCAGAGAAAATTCAGAAATTATAAATTCCCAAATTAACCCTGCCCGGAATCGAACCAGGGACCTCCCACGTTCTCTTAACGTCCCATTTCATCTTGATACCAACTGTACTAAAGATGAAATGTAAACGAAAAGCAAATAGCTCTGATAATAAAAACCCTACTGTTACTAGTAGGTACTACTATTATTTTTTAACTTACTTTTTTTGTTTTGTTACTATACAGTACCACGTATTGTAGATATTGAGGTCTGCTACTTACCTGAAAAGATAAAAATGTTGTTATTAAAACAGAGAACAAGGGTACTATTTTTTTTTACAAAATAAAAATTGTTTTAAGTTCTATGATCACCATCAGCTTCATACACCAGACCATTTCTGAGCAGGAGTCTCCTCTCTGAATGAGAAGGGATAGATTTTAGGTCATAGTCCCCCACACTGGCCATGTGGCAAGCTTCATACATCTTTAAGAACATTATGGAAAACTCTCAGGCATTTCCATCCTTAAATATTTTATAAAATTAGGTGTAAATTTTTGGAGAATATAAATTAATTATATTGAAACTTTAATTCATAGACAAAAGCGTATCATTATTTAAGTAGCTCAGTTATTTCGAAAATAGTTTTGGTGGAGTTGAAACCACTTAATAAATAATAGCTATAAATACAATATTTAAGCGATGCGAAGTTCCACCAAGAAATATTATGAATACAAAACTTTGCGAATAGCGAACGGCAATGAATCAAAAACAAAACAATGTGATTATCCTTGCGTATTCTGCTGTTGCTGTAACGTCCATGTCATGAGATGAAGCGAGTTTATCATACTGATATTATAAATGCGAGTGTTTGTTTGTTGGTTTGTCCTTCAATCCTGGAGACATAGGCTACTTTTTATACCAGAAAATTAAGGAGTTCCCGCGGGAATAAAAACAAATAAAAAACTTAAACCATGCGAATGAAGTCGCGGGCATCATATAGTTTGAAATAAACCTTATTCACGCGTCACACCTTTGGATTTGGAACTTTTTCAGACGGAAGTAACGTTCAAAAGTAGGTTTCATTAAAATTGATCACAAACATGGGTTACTGCCATCGCTTGAAGCAGTATTATTTCAAAATGACAGTTTTATGTCACGTACCTTGACGTATCTAAAATAAGGATTATAATAATTCTAGAACATGAACGTCAACAATAATTAAACAATACGGATTTAAAAAAAGCCTCCTGAAGAGCTTTTTTAAGGTAACCATCTTTCATCAAGTTTTGTGCAAAGTACCAATTAGTTTCATAGATGAAAACTTCAATCACGCCGCAATAGAGCACCGGGTCGACGTGATTTTTTGGTATGGTATTGGTTTGGGTGAGGGTATAGTTGAGTACCTGGAGAGTGGCACAGGCTTCTTTTTATCCCGGAAAATTAAGGAGTGCCTGTGGGAATTAAAAATCTTATGCCACGCGAACGAAGTCGCGGGCGTCTGCTAGTAAATAATGTCCTCCCGACCGAATTTCGGACACGGCGGCGAATCTCCAGAGAGATTAGCCATTTGCGCGGAAGATATTATAGTGCCCAAGTGTGTGCGCATACACAGGTGTACTCTCTGTTCCTTTACTCTCATAGCCCGATGGGACGGAAATCAGACACGGCCTGAGAGAGATCAGGCACAGGACCGACGGCTTTACGTGCTCTCCGAGACACGGGGGTGAGACACCGCCAGCTGCTAACTGAACTAGTAAATAATATAAGCGACAGTGCTTATAGTTTCTACAAGAAATAGTTTCTTTTTCCTCAACTAGCGCAACGATTGAAATCAGTACACATACTTACCTATACATAATTACCTACTATAATAATTTACCTACCTCTTTAAAATATCACATTGGTATTTAGCGATTTTGTTAATTTAAATAGCCCCTAAACTGGCTCATTATAATTTATTTACTATAAATTAGATAAACCTTAAAAGCATTTGTTATCTATCTAGATTAGGTCTGAGGAAAATACACATAAATAAACATTTGTTCTAATGGACGATCACAGATTTGGTATCATTTGAATTTAAAAATTATTGAGCTTCATAAAGACTCAACTTTTATTTTTAGACTAGCTGATGCCTGCGACTTTCGTCCGCGTGGATTTTTTTTTTAAATTCCCACGGGAACTCCTCAATTTTCCGGTATAAAAAGCCACTATGTAGGTCCTCAAGTATACCCATTTTTTATTCTTTATTGTAAGAATAAAGTATATTGTTTTTAAAGAATAAAGAATAATATAAATCAATCAAATAGTACAGAATAATATTCAAATAGTACTTTGAAAGAATATATTAATAAAGGCAAATTTTGGAACATTAGACATTTACAAGAGGAGTGGTTATTACAAAAGCGCTAAGTGATTTCATCAGAAGAAAGCAATGTCAATACTTCACTCTTCATTTATTGCCATCTTTGTCTGGTCATTCAAATTCAAATGTTTTTTTATTCAAATAAACTTTTTCAAAGTACTTTTGAATCGTTAAGGAATCTACCACTGGTTCGGAATGCCAAACCTACAGAAAAGAACCAGCAAGAAACTCAGCGGTTGCTCTTTTGAAAAAAAAATTTACAATTTCATTAATTTGTAGAATACAGTAACAGCTGTCCTCAGCATTTCTGAAGCGAGTAAGTCCATGCTCCTTTGTCATTTACGTAATCTTCAACAGTATAAGCTTTTAATGTAACACTAAGTGTCATTTCCCGCTACCGCTTGTGACTAAGACCAGGCAAAGAGTTCGACAAGAGGCAAGCGCAGGAAATGAAGCGGCGCCCGGTGGAGGCGTGCGATAAATCCGCCCGCACAAAGACCGTCTTCTTACCACTTTATTAACGCCTGACAAATTAACTGAGAAACTTTTGCCATTTTGATTGATAGGTCGCATTTTTGCGGGACGTGATTCGAAACATATATAATTTACTAGCTGATTCCTGCGACAACGTCCACGCGGAATCAGTGACGCGCAGTTCATAGAGGCATAAAAGCACTGCTTACCATTTGGGTAAGCAGTGCTTTTGAAATACGTCAATGTTCATTTTCGTAATATCAGTCAGTAAATAAGTATTCTGACTAACTAATGCCTACCCTAGCATCAAGCCCTGTGCACGCCACTGCGTCGAATAGCTTTTTCATAAGCGCACACACATGTGCATATCATCTGAGCGGGAGATATGCACAAGTGTGTGCGCGTACACAGATGCAGTCTCTGTTCCTTTACTCTCATAGCCCGATGGAAGGGAAAATTCGACACGCCCGGAAAGAGATTAAGCGCAGGATCGACGGCTTATAGTGCTCTCCAAGGCACTGAGGAAACGAAAAGGCCAAATTTAAACCTCCAAATTCGGTTACGCATCCATTTACCGACTTAGGTCAACATTGCTTAACATTCGCAATCGACTGATATGCGTTGTCACAACTAGGACCACTCGTCTCGCAGTTAAAGTACTAAACAGTCTATTTAAAATAAACAGGAAGTGTTAATCAAAATATTCAGTATCGACACCCGTTCGAAGTAATCCGAACAAAAGACAAAGGAGCATCATTCAAACGAAGTGAACGGGTGAACGAATGAGCGAATGAAATAGATGGGGGTAAACAATATCTTATTTTGCAATAATCCCGCGTAGGATGCTCTGCTAATTTCCTGAAAGAGATCGGGTGAGCCGTTTACCGTTCGCCATTTTAAACTTTGCTTTAATACTTTATAGTGATAAGTAAGGATGGAATGAAACTCTTTTATTTTGGTGAATTTAATATTTGATTGCTAAAAAGCTGAGTTTGTTGTGGGCTCTTCTCAGACCAGGGCGCGTTAGGAACCCTCGTAGCTTTAGTTTTAAGATAACTGATTATCACCATCATGCTTTATTAGTAATATATTAGACCTCAATAAGTGTGTACACTTATTATTTTTATTTACTAGCGATTTTTATTTTATTTTTCCGGGATAAAAAGTATGTGCTACTCTAGACTATAATCTACCTATGTGCCAAATTTCAGCCAGATCCGTTCAACCCTTGGGGCGTGATTGAGTAACAAACATCCATACATCCATATACATCCACCCAAACTTTCGCATTTATAATATTAGTAAGATATTATTTACACTTTACTGTGCCTAATTTGAAAAAATAAATATTGATTGATTGATTGATTGAAGGCTGTTTAGATTTTAAGGGCTATCTGTAATTTTTCATGTCAAAAAAGTGACGCCTAATTTCAGTGATTTATAAGTAACAATAATACATTAATATGCGTTATTTGTATAAAAATATTATCTTTTTATTATCTAACCGCAAGGCATCGACAAGGTCTGCACCCTTACGCAGTCCAAATTCCGCGGGCTCGTACGAAGCGATTTGCTCCCTCGTTTCTAATTAAAACCGCTAGGATATGGAATGCCCTTCCGGCTTCCGTTTTCCCCTCCTCTTTTAAAAGAACTCAAATCAAGAGTGAATAGGCATCTTCTAGGCAAGCGCGCTCCACCTTAGGCTGCATCACCACTTGCAAGCAAGTCTGATTGCAGCTTGCAAGCGCTAGCACATATATAAAAAAAAATGAAGAAGTAATTTGTAAGTTTTCGTGTAAAAATAGTAACACTAAAGTTACGTTAACCTTTGGTACGTTTGGTATGTTACCAAAATTGTATGGGGATGCTTTAGTACTTACGTTTGCCCGTTGATATAGTTGATCGATTGATCTCAATTTGGTATCATTTCATTTTCATTCAGCTTTTAACTAATATTGGCAATATTAGTATTCCTACTAATATATATAGATACATAAATAAAGAGTAATAATAATATGCGATATTTGTATAAAAATATTATCTTTTTATTATCTAATCGCAAGGCATCGACAAGGTCTGCACCCTTACGCAGTCAAAATTCCGCGGGCTCGTACGAAGCGATTTGCTCCCTCGTTTCTAATTAAAACCGCTAGGATATGGAATGCCCTTCCGGCTTCCATTATCCCCTCCTCTTTTAAAAGAACTCAAATCAAGAGTGAATAGGCATCTTCTAGGCAAGCGCGCTCCACCTTAGGCTGCATCACCCCTTGCAAGCAAGTCTGATTGCAGCTTGCAAGCGCTAGCCTATATATTTAAAAAAAAATGAAGAAGTAATTTGTAAGTTTTCGTGAATACAGAATTATATTTATTATTACTCTTTATTTATGTAATGTTCCGTATAATTGGTGTTAGGCTAGTATAGTAAAAGTTTTCTAGCACTACAAAACTAGGATAAAACAGCATTGAGTTGATTAAGAATCTAAAAATAATATCTATTATTACCCTACTTGGGATTAACAGGAAAATAATAGAGAACAATTTTTCTTTCAGAAATCTTCATCTACTTTGGCAAACTTGACAATAATATTTACTTACACAATTAAAAAATACTTAAATCACAGCATTAATTATTGCTCTGTTTTTTAAAATATTGGATGATAATTTTGAGACATGAAAGGTGAAGGACTGGAGTGAGACAGTACTATTGAAGCAGAACTACGCAAATGGCATCTGCCAAAATTATCATCTTAAATTATGCAAACTCTAGTTAGAGCTACGTGAAAAATATATATAAGTATAAAAATATAATAGTACATTATTGCAAAGGCTGGGAAATAGGCAATTGCAGGTCGAGTATGAGTTTGAAGGCCGAGCCGTAGGCGAGGACTTCACTAATACGAGACAGGCAATTGCCATTTCCGCCGAGGCATATATAGTGCTTTTCTCAAAAGAATGCAGGGAAATAAAACATACTTTTTATGTTATACAGTAAATTAAATTTACCTTTGTCGCTAAATATATATCATCTGGGGCTTTAATTAAAAATTGTTTTCACCAGTAAAAATTTTCGAATTTTTGCTTTTGAATCCGGTCGATTGTCGTTTAAGAAAAGTATGTAAGTTCCCATAATTTTTCAAGATAATGCCGTTTTTAACATGAACTGTACATTTCAGCATGGAATAAATTGCCCATAATGTAGATGGCTTTTTAGTTTTGGCAATCTCATTAAAATACGCCAAAAATACTGTTTCGGAGAAAATGTTCATTTTTTCTCGTTTTTCCAACTCATAAAATTTTCATATACTTTCATGTATTTTTCTTTGGACTTCGCTGGAAGCAGGTTTTCCATTGCCAATTTGGCTTCTGATCTTAAATCTTGTGGAGTACAATCAATCTCCATTTCACTTTCTGAACCGTTGGAACTCATTTTACTTATTATTAAATTTATATTTATTATGTATATAAATAACAAATCAAGACGAATTTTCAGCTTTGCCACCAATTTTTTTTTATCATCTGGGCCGACAGGCAAACGCATTTATGGCTATACAGCCACCAATTTGTATTAAGCAAAGAGACTATGGTATGCCAAGAATGACAAAAGAGATCCGATCAAAGAGTTTTTAATAACCCCAGCACGCCTTTTCATACAACATTGCAGGAGCGTTGTAATGTTCCAGATTCAAAAAACGCTCCTGCAATGGATTTGATTTAGTTTGTCCAAAAATTCTATACTTCGCGTGTTCTTTTTTCGAAAATAATGACAATATTTCCATGCATGTTTGAGAAAAAACATTTTTAACCAAGTTACATCGGTTTTAAGACTTAAACTGTATTGTGTATTGTGTAAGTTTTAAACTGTATGTTCATAAGTTGTTAATCAGCTTTAGTCTGTCGCATTAGATTAATCTTGTAATGATAGATATAAGTTGGGAGATAGTTTGGGTGTTAAGTGAAATAATAATATGAATTACCATCAGGTGAGATCGCAGTCAAGGGCTAACTTGTAGTGGATAAAAAAAATAATGATAAAAAAATATAATTAAAAACGCCAATTCCTTAGTTAGCCGACAGCGTTAGAACAAAATTCAAAACAGAATCTCTATGCTCGAATAAGTTGAGACAACATTACTACTTATTGAATTCCCGATTGATTTCATGTGCCCGATTGTTTTGGGGCCTGGGGGGGATTTAAGTACCTTTTATCGGGTGCGGATGTACGCGATAGTTATTTGGAAAATTTAATTTAGAGAAAGATAGCAATATTTAAGTACTAGATGAACCCGTGACTTAGTTCACGAGGATTAAGGTTTTTGTATTCCTTTTTTTCTATCAACTACAAGTTAGCCCTTGACTGCAGTCTCACCTGATTGTAAGTGATGATCCAGTCTCAGATGGTTGCAGGCTAACCTGTTAGGGGTATGGCAGTTACATTGAACCCATACCCCTAATCGGTTTCCACACGGCATCGCACCTGGTCTGTACCAGAGAAAATTCAGAAATTATAAATTCCCTATTCCCAAATTGACTCCTCCGGGGATACGCGGGAACTCCTTAATTTTCCGGGATAAAAATCGCCTATGTCCTTCCCCGGAATGCAACCTACCTTTATACAAATTTTCATCTAAATTGGTTGAAAAGATGGGCCGTTACAGCAGCGTAGCAAACAGACACTGACAAACTTTCGCATTTATTCAGTTTAGGGCTACCTAAATACTAATTTATTTGAAACTTGAAGCTTGCAACCACTTACCGCACCAACCTTAACCACGCGGACGAAGTCGATTGCATCAGCTAGTCTTTATATATATGACTAGCTTTTGCCCATGACTTCGCATTTATTCAGTTTAGGACTACCTAAATACTAATTTATTTGCATCTTCCATGGATATCTTTGGGTGTAGGCCTCCTAAGGCAGAAGTATATCGAAATCAAAATGGCAGTCATAAAAGGCAATCAGCGTGGAAATATATTCAATATCGCGGGGACGTGACGGCGTGTCAGGCCCGGCCGCAATTTCCTATTGTGTCTGTCACTGTGTCACGCGTCGGGCGGACACTTTTTATTTACAAGTGTTTATCTGCTCGATGACGGAATATTTTTGCAAATACTGACATTTTGTACAAGATACAAGGTACAAGTCATAATTAAAACAATTAAAAAATACGACTGGCCTGCCAAAAAACGAACTAAAAAGTTAAAAATCTAAATTAATCTAGTTAAACAGAATCTTATTTACATTTTTATTAAATGATATTTTTTGTGAATCACTATATATTGAACTATAGTGTTATATATTTTTGGAATCTACTCATCATTTTCTAGATGATGATTATATAGTTAATCTTATTTTAGAATTTTTTTTTCCACTTTAGTCTTTAATGCAGGGCCATGGTCACCCCATCAATTTTTTTTTAAATTTTACTAGCCTATGTCACCCGGAATAAGCTAGGAATTCTAACGATACCTCATTTATCAAAATCGGTTCAGGCGTGTAGAAGTTATGGTGGAATATACAAACTCACATACATATATACATACATGAACCCTGAAAACAATATTCTCCTTTTTTCAGACCGTCGTATAAAAAGGTGCGTGAGACGGAGAAGGACATCCTGGCTGAAGAACTTACGCCCGTAGTTCAATAAAAGCACCCGATCATTATTTAGAGCTGCAGTGTCCAAATTTCAAGTTGCCAATACGATTGCCAACCTTCGATAGAAAAGACACCGAAAGAAGAAGATGCATTTTGTGAGAACATACTTTTCTGCGTCATCTGGGAGCGTACAATTGCTTAGAGCAATATTATTTTTGATGAAATTTGGTATAGACATAGTTTGTATCGAGGGAAAAGGCATAGGCTACTTTTTATGTCGATAAATTAAAGAGCTCCCGCGGAAATAAAAAACCTTGAACCACGCGGACGAAGTCGAGGGCATCAGCTAGTCTTTATATATATGACTAGCTTTTGTCCGTGGCTTCGCTAACGTTAGGTTAAATTTTCATACAAATTTCCAAGCCGTAATACCCCCTTATGGGTTGAAATTTCAAAAATCCTTTTTAGCGGATGCCTACGTCATATTAATAGCAATTAGGGTGTCGCGGGTAGGGGACAATAAGTATATCCTCCGATTATGTCCAATGACAAGAGATAAAATTATCTTGTCCCTATGCTAGAGCATGGCAACAGGGGAAAGGAGAAGTATATCCCTGTTTGACATTACAAGTGGATAAACTTGATCCGGCGAGAGCATGGGGGCAAATGATCTATATGCCAAATTTCAGCCCGATCCGTCCTGTGGTTTGAGCTGTGCGTTGATAGATCAGTCAGTCAGTCAGTCTTTTTATATATTTAGAGATGCAGTGATGAAAGTTATCAACCTCCTTGAACTTTAAAGTCAATTTCGACACAAGATTTATTGGGTTATTATGCATTGTTAGTATTTAAAACAATTATTATCAGTACGTATGTCTGTGTAGGAAGACAGCTATCGACGCATCGCTGATTCACGATTTGCTTGACTCATAGCTCTTTGTGTATAAAAATTATGCAAGCTCCTATAATATTCCAATAACATTAAGTATGCAATCAATATGCAAACGATTGAGTTATCTATTAAAAGATTGTCGCAATTTCATAGTTTGTGCAATGTACTTCATACGGTTAGATACAACAGCTAGGAACCTCAAGGTTTATAAAATAACTAGCTAATGATCGCGACTTCTTCCGAGTGGATTGAGGTTTTTGGTTTCCGCGGGTTTTCTTTAATTTTCCGGGATAAAATGTAGCCTATGTGTTATTCCACACTATAATCGATCCCTGTGCCAAATTTCATACAGATCCGTTCTGGCGTGATTGAGTTTTTTATATTGCGAATACCGACGCCATATTGAAAATAGTTAGTATAAATACGAGAGTTTTGACGATGGTAATTCAGTCTCCTGCAGGCAGAATCAGCGATTATTGAATACATTTGTGTTTAGATCGCAATTTGGTTTACAGCATAACGATAACAATCGTGGCCAGATCAAATGAATATTGTCTTTAAGTTTAGCTAACGTTTATCTTATTACATTAAATCTCTCGTGGAACCGCTACACGTTGCTCGTGCAAGTTCCAAATGAGAGTACAAACATATTAAAAGTGTCTCAATAATACCTACATCTGGATTGTCGCTTAAACTACTAAACCACAGAAAAGAAAAGATTGCTTTTACACATGAGGAAAACACATAAATGTCCACCAAAATCTGCAGCCGCTCACTGTATCACAGCATCCATCGTCCCCATAACCGGGGCCCGCCATAAGTCTTGCATACATAAGATTTTAATATAGCGATAAGGCGTGGCCGATCTGAGACGTATGCGGTGTCACGGGTGCGCCAATATCCGATCTTAAATTGAAATATCTGACCTCATCCCTCTGAGCTTCCCGAGACCCGGTACGCCTCTGCCGAGTTCCGCAGAATGCCATATTAAAATAGATATTCGTGTATTGGATATAAGCAGTCGTTACTTTGAGAAAGTCCATGATAGATAGAAAGATAGATGAACTCTTTATTGCACAGAATTAAAAACAATAACAATAAAGAAAAGCTTAAAAGATAAGACAGAAGGGTGCAAAGGCGGTTTTATTGCTAAAGCAATCTCTTCCAGACAACCTTTGGGGATGATAATGAAGAAACTAAAAGTTTAATTCGCTATAATCCGCCACAGAAGACAAAATGCGATACAACATGTGGTAACTAAGTGTATGTATAGGTGTTGTGCGGTATATGGTTGCAAGCTTCAAGTGCAAGATTTTGACGACCTCCGTAGCACGGTGTGTAGCACTGTTGTCTTAACGCGCGGAGGTCTCGGGTTCGATCCCTGGCAGGGTCAATTTGGGAATTTATAATTTCTGAATTTTCCCTGGTCTGGCCTGGGGGGAGGCTTCGGCCGTGGCTAGTTACCACCCTACCAGCAAAAGACGTGCCGCCAAGCGATTACGCGTTCCGGTACGATGCCGTGTAGAAACCAAATAGGGGTATGGGTTTAATATAACTGCCATGCCCCTAACAGTTTGCCCTTTTTTTATTTGAAAGTAATGCGAACAAAATTTGCAGAAAATGCGCCAACCTTACGAGTACTTACTCTGCTCAACGATCTCATTGCTCAGCACCAACAGCTAGACGTATTTAATATTAGTTTTAATGAATTTTGTAAAATCTGTAATTCCTGACTCGGTATGCGTTTTGGCATTGCTGTAAGCATACCGAGGATATTATTTAATAAATCAATAAATCAAAACAGGTTAGCCCGCTATCATCTTAGACTGCATCATCTTTTACCATCAGGTGAGATCGCAGTCACAGCTGTGTCGCAGTCAAGGGCTAACTGGTAGTGGATAAAAAAAACACACTGTAACACATAGATTTGTCATCTGTGGCGGATTATTAGTCCAGTCAATTTAGACACTATTTTTATCAAATAACAAAAACTCCGACAGAGCTGAATTTTGCTAGAGACCTTGGATACACCAGTGAAATAAAGTACCACAAGTCCCCATCGATCCTATGTGGGCTGAAAAAGTTATTCAAGATCAAAGGTCAAAATTATCAGTTTTTTGGATTTTACTCGAAAACGGTAAGTTTTATCAAAAATATAGCCAAAATAAAAATTGTAATTCATAAAATTATCTACGAACAAGGTTATTATCCTTTTTTTCCTAACAATCACCATTCCTAAGATATCGTGTTTCTAAAAGTCGAAGGTGGTACATTCTACATTACCACGTAATTTACCTGTCTGTGTTTCTTACATGTATAAAATATATAATTCTGAGAATATACACTCAAAAGAAATTGACAAGTATAGATATTTAACCTTTGCAAAAATAGTCTCTAGCAAAATTCAGCTCTGTCGGAGTTTTTGTAAGTTGAAATGTCTATTTTGACCGGACTATTAAACTTCTAGTTCCTTCATTAAATATTCGTGTACCAAAAACCTACAAGTCTAAGGAGAAGAGTAACACGTACTGTTTGTTATCTTTTACGGTTCATCTTTTCAACTGATTTTGATGAAATTTGGTACAGACATTAAGAAATTGTGTCCCGTGGAAGGACATACTACTAACACATGTAGGCTATCTTTTATCCCGGAAAATAAATGAGTTCCAGCGAGAATTACAATAACCTTAAACCACGCGGATGCAGTTGCGGGCATCAGCTGCATGGATACATCATATAATGTCAGTAAGGATTGATGATTACAATATTAAAAAGTGATACAAAATGCAAATCACCCATACAAATCGGGATTGGTCAATATTGCACTCAAAAATGGCAGTAGTAGTTTATATACCTAAAACTGAATATGCATTAAGAAAGAACCACTTTAATAAGGCAAGCCTACCTACCTTTTTGGAAAGTGATTGATAAAATCAATCCGAAGTCAGAAAAGGTATCAACGTGCAACTTTATACCGGTTCGAATTGGGGTAGGAACACACTATCGTCATTGAATCCGACACGTAAAATATTGCATACTTCAAGAAAGAGGTCAACCGCCGAATCCAACTCGGATGGGCAGCGTTCGGAAAACTCCGCGACATCTTGTCGTCCAAAATCCCTCAGTGTCTGAAGACTAAAGTCTTCGAACAGTGCGTGTTGCCAGTGATGACTTACGGTTCGGAGACATGGTCGCTAACTATAGGCCCGATAAGAAGGCTCACTCAGCGGGCGATGGAGAGAGCTATGCTCGGAGTATCCCTGCGTGATCAAATGAGGATAAAGGAGATCAGAAATGAGGAGATCCGTAGGCGAACCAGAGTAACCGGCATAGCTCGAAGAGTCGCCATGCTCAAGTGGCAATGGGCGGGACACGTAGTTCGTAGATCCGATAGGCGTTGGGGTCCCAAAGTGCTTGAATGGCGGCCTCGCACCGGGAAGCGCAGCGGTGGACGACCCCCCCACTAGGTGGACAGGCGATCTCAAGCGTGCAGCTGGGAACCACTGGAAACAAGCGGCACAAGACAGTGCTCTGTAGCGATCCATGCAGGAGACCTTCGTTGAGACGATGACGATGACGTTGCATACTTGCGTTCTATATTGAAAAACTTTAAGGCAACTCTTCAAGACATCCCATAGACGAGAGCTGACGTCACCGAAGGTATTTTTTGAGTAGAAATATTTGAGCAAGGAATATAAATTTACGTGTCACAGGCCAAACCTAAAAATGCTATAGTATGCTATTTCTGGACAGTAAAATTAACTTATTTGATATTTATCTTAATTCATATATTTAATCACCAACTGCATGACCCGACTTCTCCTGCGAATTTTTTCTGAAATACCTTTCTTTGAGGAATAGAGGCAGAATCAATCTAAATGCAAAACTCAATTTTCAAGACTCAGCCTTTTGATTAAAAGTTTAAGTTAGCACAATTAACATGTCAAAAAAAACAATATAGAGAAATAAATTCATCTAAAAAAAATGAAATAAAGAACACAATTTTAGAACAATGTTTGCTGTATTGTGGTACGAATGAGATAAAGCAAGACGACAAAAAGTTTTAAAACAAAAAGTTGTGATTGGATTACTTCATCAGACAAACGTCTATAGGACGTCTAGTCACCCTTCCATGGCTATCTGGGTGTACACATTGCACACGAACACAACTAAAGCAATCACAATCAAAATTATACTCTATATCTATGCAGCAAGATATAAATTACAATGTCCAATTTTAGGATAATGTGCATGGAAAATTTATTCCAATAAACCTTCATATCAAATGCACTTTGGATATGACACACTGAAATTTGAACTCTATGGTTTTAAATTTAGAGCTAAATTTGTTTTGGATTTTAATTAAGTGTTGCAGAAGTGCATTGCAAAAGGCCCAGGCCTCGTGATATGACTAGGTAATTGATCGATCGTATCGATTTCTGATCTCTAACGGGATGTTGGACGTGACGTCCTTTTTGAGCTAAAAATGCAGATATTTGAATGTTTATGGAAACCTTATTTAAGTAATACTTACTTAAAAGACCTTAGTTTTTTGCCACGTTTGTGCTATGCCATGTTATGTATTTGCAGATACGGATTTTTTTGCATGCTGTGGTTATTTTTAAATGATTTTACTTACATTGTGAATCCATACTACTATTATAAATGCGAAAGTGTGTCTGTCTGTTTGTCGCTTTCACGTTTCACAACTACAGCTACGCTTTCACAACTACTCAACCGATTTTGATGAAATTTTGTGAAGAGATTTTGAAGGAATAGAGGTTACATCCCGCGGAAGTACATAGTCTACTTTTTATCCCGGAGAATTGAATAATCTTAAATTTGCCTAACAAAAAGCTAGCAAAGAGAACATTATTTTCATATTCCTCAAATACTGCAACCCAAAATGGTTGTTGAAAAAAATTAAATAAATTTTTGTTAAATATTTTCGAAAGTACATCAAGTACACTCGAATAGAAAATAACAAAACTATAGCCATTATGGTTCGCTAGTAGAACGTTATCAGTCATTATCGTCTGTTATCGCGCGTTATCGCTTATCGCGCAGTCATTAGCGGTGCGCTGCCGTGAAATGACGGTCGCAGTGGGCTGGCATTAGAAAATATTTTTTAATTTTTAAACCTCATATAAGCACGAGACTGCCAATGATTTGTTAGCAAAGATTCTGGGTTACTTTGGTCAGGTGTATTGTAGCAATGTAGCAATTAGCAATCTCCTACTTATAGCTGGCAGGTGAAAGAGCCAGCGTTAAGGCTAAGAAGCTAGCACAAACTTTTTTTTTTGTTTTCTTTTTCCATATATATAATTAATAATATTATAAGCTATTATATTATTTGTTTAAATATATTAATTTTTATTTATTAGTATATACAGTCTTACCAAACCTTGCCTCCCCTCCATTTCCTACAGTTTACCAAATTTTCATCTAATCCGAAATGATCGTACGGGCAAGGGTGGCGGTGGTGTAGCAATCTACCTTCGTAAACACATTCCGTTTTCAATATTGAATATGTCACCATCACAATACTCTGAGTCTTCTGAGCACATACTTATCGAGGTACTCTTTGGGCGTTTGAAGGTACTCCTCGGTGTCTTTTATAGTCCTTCTCTTCATATTGATTACTTTCAAGCGTTCGAAGGTCTACTTGAGGGGTATGTTGCTACTGTGGACCATACGATCATCATGGGGGACTTTAATACCTGCCTGTTGAAAAACGACTCTCGGGCAAAGCGCCTTAACAATATCGTCGATAGCTGCAATCTCCACATCCTTCCTACCAAAGCCACTCATTTCTTCCCTAACTGCATACCTTCTCTACTAGATTTAATGATAACTTCGTCTCCTGATCAAGTAAGTAGTTATGGTCAATTCCCTGCGGAAGCCTTCTCCTATCATGACCTTATATACCTCTCTTATAAGATTCGCCCACCCAAATTAAAGCCGACGATTGTTATGCGACGCTGCTTTAAACATTTTGACAACACTTCCTTCATGAGTGACCTTAATTTAATAGATTGGGATGCTGTGTTAGGTGCTCCAAACATAAATGATAAAATGGAAATTTTTAATTCGCTGCTCCCTGCTTTTCACTTTGTTCCTGTTTCTATTGCGGAAGTTAAAAAGCATATTCTAGGCATAAAGTCTGGTACAGCTGGCTGCGACGGCATTAATCGGAAAATGTTACTTCTCCTCCTCGATAGTGTTGCGCCTGTACTCTGCCACATCTTTAACTTCTCCCTCTCCTCCAATGAATTTCCATGTACCTGGAAATACGCACACGTGATTCCTATCCCAAAAACAAAGAACCCTTCATCTTTCTCTCACTACAGACCGATCTCTATTCTTCCCTTCCTTTCTAAAGTCTTGGAGCGCTTAGTCCATAGTCAACTTCAAACGTTTCTGGCAAAATATAATATCCTTAGCTCTAACCAGTCAGGCTTTAGGGCTGGCCACAGTACAGTCATAGCCCTTGTTAAGGTCTGTGACGATATTAGGTGCAATATGGACAACCAATTGATAAGTATTATTGTTCTTCTTGATTTTAGCAACGCATTTAACACTGTCGACTTTGACCTGCTCCTTGGCGTCCTTAGATCTATTAGTATCTCCTCTGAAGTCATTTCCTGGTTTAACAGTTACCTACGTGGTCGTCAGCAGCTCGTCAAAACTGGTAATCGTATGTCCTCCTACAGTCCAATCACTGCAGGCGTGCCACAAGGTGGTGTCCTATCCCCCCTCCTTTTCGCTATTTATATTAATACTGTTACTGATCTTCTTTCAGATTATGCTGACTCCTCCTATCCCGACTTAACTGAGGAACAACTCAATAAGCTCGAGCGTCTCCAGAATCTGTTCATTAGATTTATCTTCGGGCTTCGTAAGTATGACCATGTGTCAGAATTCCGAGCCCGCTTGAAGTGGCTACCTATCAGACTCCGCCGTAATCTACACCTGCTCTCTCTTCTCTACTCCATCCTTTACAATCCACAAACTCCTTCGTACTTAAAGCAGCGCTTTTCCTACCTTGGCTCGAACATTGAGCGCCAACACCTGCGGTCGTGCAAGGACAACCGCTTGCACATCCCCGCCCATCACACGCGGTACAATGACAACTCCTTTACGTGCAAATCTGCAATACTGTGGAATAGTCTGCCTTCTGAAATCCGCCATTCCAAGTCGCTCTCAATTTTCAAAAGTCGTTTGTATAATCATTATTTATCTCTTTGTAATTATTAGTGTTTACTTTATTCTATAATGGAGAATTTATTAATGATATATATTTATTTATATAGGTATATATTTATATATGTAGTTGTGTAGTAGTAGTATATATTTACATCTATTTATTGGTCTAAAATGTATGTACTGTATTATGTATGTATGCATTTCTTATCTAATTATTATTTTTTTTTTCTTTTTTTTTTTTTAATACAGCACCATCCCGCGCTGCCGTTTATTTATCCTTTCACCAAAGGTTGTCTGTAAGAGATTGCTTTAGCAATAAGACCGCCTTTGCACATTTCTAGTTTTACTAGTAATTAATGCTTTAAAACTGTATTCTGTATATTTTGTATGTGCAATAAAGATGTCTAAATAATTGCCAGACGCCAACCTAGTAATCTGGATAAACTCATAGTCGTAGGAAAGGCGGAGGGCAAAAGACCACGCGGCTGATCACCTAGCCGCTGGTCTGACCAGGTTAAGTCGCTTATTACTGCGATGCGAAAAGCTGAGGACTAGACGAAATTGAGGGCTATCATGACGGGCGTCACGAGGTCACTTAAATGTGGACACGACCTTCAGCAATGAAGAACGCGACCGAGAAGAGATTAACTAGGGGACAAATATCCCGCAACACGTGTAGCTAGAGATGTCTGGCGCAGTCCCTCAACTTCGCATGCATCGCACGACAACTCTTGCAACAGACAAGAATAGGTAAAAGGCCGCGAAACACGATGTTAAGTGACGTCAGTCGACAAGGCTAACGTCCGACATCTCTAACGAGACGACGTATTTGTCCCCTAGTGAATATACGAGGATTTAGTACACACATGACCCAAGAGCTGGCGTTTGTTTAGCCCAACGGCTCATTCTGATAGTGGTAAGTGATGATGCAGTGTAAGAAGGTATCGGGCTCACCTTTTATGGTTATGGTAGTTATTTTAGACCCATACCCCAATCGGTTCTACAAGGCATCGTACCGGAACGCTAAACCGCCTGGCGTGGCACGTCTTTGTGGGTAGGTTGGTAACTAGCTACGGTCGACGGTCGAAGCCTCCAACAAGACCAGACAAGAGAAAATTCGAAAATTAAAAATTCCCAAATTGATCCTGCCGAGGATGGAATCCGGAACCTTCCTCCTGCTTATAAGAAAACAGCGCTTAAAATTCACCTGACAAATCTAATATGCAAAGCAAATATCTTGGGTACCATGCCCATGAATGGATATTTGAACTGGGTGTACTGTTAATAATTTTGGAATAAAGAATTAAATTTGCCAGAAATTACCGTTAATAAAACAAAAGTGTTTGTTGAATCAAAATGCTCCTGAATTATTTACCTATCGTATACTAATGGTTTTCTTTTCCATATTTATTTAATTTAATTTGGTATTCCAAAACATTATAATAATTTATTGATTACTAAAACATGCGATCATTCATTCACTAAAAATATCAATGATCTAAGATAAAATCAAGCTGACCATTAAGATAATATTAATTATGAAATCTGTTAAAAGTAAACATTAGGTATATCCTTATTCAAACAAAATATGCTTTTCATTTTTTATATTATTTTAATTTAGCGAAGAAAAGTGGTGCATTCAAATTGGTGAAAAATCAGTGAGGTTGTGGGAAAACATTGGCTAAACCAATATGTAGATCCAGTCCAGAGAACCAATTTACAATCGCTTAAAGCAGTATTATTTCAAATGGCAGTTTTATGCCACGTACCTGGACGTGTCTTAAAATGAGGATTATAATTCTATAACACAACAATAATAAAACAATATGGATTTAGGCGATAAGTAAACATTCTTTTATTAGGTACCTAATCTCTGGTTCCAGAGGTGCAATTGTGTAAGAATTGCCGATCAAATCGTCAACGTTCGGCGTCAAAGCAAAATAAACCATAACCGCATTGAATTAGAGCTATTTAAAGGTTTATTTTTCTTTGAAGGAGAACTTTGACGATTTGATCGGCAGCTTTTAGACAATCGGGGGGCTGTTTAGCAACGCATTGACTTTTTTATTATTCGTAGATGGTCTTCTCCGTACAATCTGCTTTCCGAACCGGTGGTAGAATGTTGAACTTTCATAAGTGGCACAAGTTATCCTACGTGAAATTCATCAGTCACTCTCAGGATGGCAAGGGTTTGACTATAGTCCACCACGCTGGCCAAGTTCGTATTAATTTGATAATGACAATAGATCCTTATTCATCAATACTTACACACCCATTACACAAAAAACTATAACAATCTTCACTATCGTGCATTGTCGAGTCAACATCTCCTGAAGATGCTCCGGTGTCGGAGTGAAACGTACATTGAGAATAATTTGGAAGATTTGTGTGGTGTGGTGAATATCGCGGGCTATAAAAGTAAGATACACATTGTACCACATAGATTTACATAATGTCACGGATTATAACGAATTAAACTTCTTGTTCATTCATTATCATGGACTTCCGCAAAATAACTTCCTGTTTCTATCCAATAAAAAACTCTTTTTGTGTACAGTAACGATGCCCGTATTTCAAACTATTTTAATCGCATACCTGGATTAAATAAAACTAAGTTTTGACAATCCTAGACTAGACTTGATTTAGGACTAGCTTTAATAATCCAACAATAAGTCGCTTCGAAATACTGCGTTCACGATCTAGTTGCAACAACTAAATCATACGAAGCAGGTTTAGTTGTACAAAGTTATTCGCGCAATCGGCAACGAAGAAATATTTTAATTGGCACACAATAAAATGTGAGTATGTCCGTCCGTAGCCCGTATCGATTGCAAGGGAATAGGGAAGCGTTGAGTCGATACTTTTAAAAAATAGTGTTGGAACCTCTTCATTTTAGATAATAATATGTCGATAGAAAAAATATAAAATTACACATCAAGGCATGTACCCTTGAAACACAATATTTCATGAAATGAATTTGGTAATAAAAATAAGTAGCGAGGTATCGATCAATCGATCCCTGATTGATTGATTGAGAAACCCAAAAGTGGGGTATAATTATTATTTCTTATGATGTAAAACATACTACACCTTGACAAACCGCATCAACATGAAGTGATTTGTATTTCAACGACAAGATGATAAAAGTTAGAATCCCTAAATTCCATATCATTTTCCGTCGCTTAATAATTATTATAAATCGATATTCAAATTGAAAGATCGATTAACGGAATATCGATGGCTATAAAAGACAGCCCTGTTGAGTTGGCGTGCGCGCGCGCAGATCGGTCTACCGATTGCCCCCGCGCAGGTGCGACAGAACCCACCTTCGTGACAATATAATTGTCCCGCATTCATTCCCAAGTCCCTTAATTTATACCTAATAGTGAGATAATCGCATACTTTTTCGCACGTCTCATTTACATTTTAAGGTCTTATCTCTTCTCCAGTGGGATACAATAATGATATTCGCGATCGGGACTGATGATAGTTTTGCTTTAGTGATGTGCATTTATAAAGGTCTATCTGATATCGATTTTCTTATAATTTATTTTTAAGAAATACTGAGAATACTTATCTAAAGTTACACGTTCAGAATGTGATTCTCTATTTTAGAATACGTACCTATACTTACCTTAATAATTTGGAGGGAATACAAAATTAGATGAAAATAATAATTAGCTACCTCTGTGCGCAAGATTCGTAAATAGTAAATACTAGTGGTTATTAAATCGACAGCTACAATAACTACTTGGAAATGTTATTAACATATTCTTAATGTCAAAGTACTAAACTATGTGTAGATAAATATTAACTATGTGTTTTATGTAACGTTGTTTGGACAATAATGGCGATCTTTTATTTTGACTCAATGGTTGAGAATTTAGGGAAAGATTTAAACGATAATAGAACACGTGCAAGTTACAATGTATGCATAAAATCGATTACCAAAATAACTAATTATTCAATGTAAGCAATTCATGTAAGTATTTCATAGATTAAACTACTATCCTATTCTAACTATTATTATTAAAACTAACATATCGACGTAGCGCATACACATCCCTAAGCCACAACTCAAGCGTGCAGTATCGAAGTGTTGAAAGTAAAGATTCCCTTTACGTTTATATTTCTAACCGTGAGGCTAGTCTTGTTACCTCGCGGATTTAATTGGCGAATGAGGAATCGTGGACTTCTAATCTGTTCTCATATTTTAAAAGGAAACATATTGCTCGGGCGAGTGATAAATTTATTATTTAACTAGCTGATACCCGCGAATTCTTCCGCGAGGAATAAGTTTTTTTGATTCCTATGGGAACTCCTGAACTTTTGGGAATAAAAAGTCAGCCTACGTCACTCTTCAGGTCCTCAAATATACTCATGCAAACAATTACGTCAATCCGTTGCTTTGTTGCGATGTGATTGAAGGACAAACCAAAAAACAAACACACTTTCGCATTTATAATATGAGTATGGTTTAACCCTAACATTCGTTTTATTTTTTGTATTCGTTAGACGGTGCCCTCGACTTTTTTAAATGTTGAAAATTCCTGTGGGAGCCCTTTTTTGTGGTTTCTCGGGACATGACATCCTACGTCTGTTTCCAGAGTAAAAGCTATCTCTGTAAGTACCAAGTTTAATTACGGACAGTTGAGCAGATGGGTCTTGAAAAGCTAACAGACAGACAAGCAATGGCAACTATAAACTAGTTCCTTTTTGGATTTCTGTCGAATTCAGGTAAATTCTCAGTACTGGCAGAACATACAACTGTATTTCATAGATACTCCCATGCTAACCGCGTTTTGAAGTTACTTAAAGAGTTGCTGATTTGACTAGTTTTTGACAAATTAACCCAATTTTTATTATTTGTCGTAAAATATTTTTGAATTAAATTTATTATTTGGAAGATACCGCATCATTCGGTCTCTATATATATCTATACATAATATTACAAATGCGAAAGTTTTGATATATGGATGGATGTTCCTCAATCACACCAGGACATTTAAATAGATATGGATGCAATTTGGCACATAGATAGATTATGGTTTGGAATAACACATAAGCTACTTTTTAAGAAAATTAAAGAGTTTCTGCGGGAACCAGAAAACCTCCATCAACGCGCACGAAGTCGCGATCATCAGCTGGTAGTGTATATGTTACCGTAAGATAGTAATCTATCTAGCGAGATTGTAAACTGAAAGATTACAATGTAACGCATTATTTTTCGGTAGATTGTAATCTGTTAGGTAAAGTAACCCGTTAGAACCTAATATACCAAATAATCAGCCTGATTATTTATGTCAAACCCTAACCTAACCCACAAGAAAGATTGTCTCTTTCTTGTGGGTTAGGTTAACACGTAAATATAATGATTATTTCAAAAATTTGGACTCGGAACATTGAACGGTTCACAATCTGCCGAAAAATTACAATCTACCGAGATAAAAAGCATTAGATTGCAATCTGACGGTTTTTGCAATCTTACGGTGACATATATATAGCACAGACCGGTAAGGCACGGTAAGGCCACCTATGCACGATGGCCGCGTGGCCAATAAATCCCGCGGACACACGAACAAATTGGTGGCGATGCCATCGCGACATCGCGCTTGTCTGCACCCCGCTCGCTTGTTAACGCCCGATCTGCTATAGGCCTAGTCTACACTGCACACTACAAGTTAAGGGCTAAATTTATAAGCTAATAGTAGTTTTAAAAAATACTACAGTTAAGGGCTAACTTGTACTGGATAAAGAAATTTAAAAAAAAACACTACAAGTTACGAAATGCATTTCAAATTTTAATACAAAAAATAAACAATTGTTATTGTCATAAAATATATTGTTATTGTTACATCGGAAAGGCCTATGTCCATCAGTTTTTTTTTATCCACTAAAAGTTATCCCTTGACTGCGATGATGATACCACTTGATGGTAAGTGATGATGCAGTCTAAGATGGTAGCGGGATAACCTGTTAGGGGCATGGCAGTTATATTAAACCCATACCTATTTGGTTTCTACACGGCATCCTACCGGAACGCGTAATCGCTTGGCGGCACGTCTTTGCCGGTAGGGTGGTAACTAGCCACGGCCGAAGTCCCCCACCAGGCCAGACCAGGGAAAATTCAGAAATTATAAATTCCCAAATTGATCCTGCCGGGGACCGAACCCGGGACCTCCGCACGTTAAGACGACAGCGCTACACACTGCGCCACGGAGGTCGTCAAAACAGTTGATGCATATGGGCTGATGGATGGATGGGTGAATTATTATAAAATGTAGCTTTGTTTGTTTGTGTGTTGCACACACACCGCCGATTCAACACTAAACAAGTCCGAGGCGACTTAACTCGTAATACTGACGTCATTCGACCACTTTTCGTACTAATATTATAAATGCGAATGTGTGTTTTTTTGTCGGAATAAAATAAAATTAGACTGTGAAAAGTTGTCAGCGATTGTATTTCTTAACGATTTAGAAGAATTCCACCTATGATTAAGATGAATTGAGTCAAGGGCAAATCTTGGATATGGACAAATTGTGTAAAATACGACCAACGGCTTCCATATTAAAGAGTTCCTTTTTCCGGGATAAAAAACATAGCCTTTATCACTCTTCAGGATCTCCGATCACATCATCCATTTTCTGTGCTTCAGGACACGATGAATCCCACATTTGTTTTTTTTTTTTTGAGGATTCACTAAGGACATTTGCCTTTTTGCTTGTAGTAATGGTGTTACTGACGTCACCTACTTCGATTTGTACCTCTCGCATTGTAAGTCAACGTTATTTAACCTCCGTTACAAGTCCGCAAAAAGACGACGGAGGCGGATGCGGAAGCGGAGGTACCATTTCTTGCGAAAGTTCCGCACTTACGGAGGCGAAGGCGAGGTTCCGTTACATCCCTAGACTTATAATCACAATTGCAAGGATGTATGTCCTTGCATTGTGTGTTCGAGCCTTAAAGTCGTAGTTATCGTATCGCATCGTGACTACGCCCACAGTTGAAGCAAATCATTATATTTTCACTCTCTACATTATTTTCTCTTGCAACAAGTACATACTAGGAACTATTAGATTGAGTAACTTTTATTAGTCTGCTTCCTCGAGGCAGGAAATGTGCTAAAAAAATTACGTAGTTTAAAAATTTTATACATAATTATTTACATAAATAAACAATTATGACCATTCTTTAGCAATTGCTAAATGCTAAAGAATGGTATTTATTTAAAAGATAAAACTAAAATAAAAATGCGTAACATTAATATTCTTAGGAAAATGCAGATTATGCATCTCAGTATTACTAGGTAAGTATAGATCTAATATTTTTAGAGTAGATATTAGGTTTTTTTTATCAGATTAAAGAATAATTATGTAGAGTTACGGAGTTAATAAACGGAGTTTAGTACTTATATAAGTTTAATTTTTATATTTATTGTTAAAAGCAACATGAGTCAATAATTGCATCAATTCAATTCAATTTAATTTATTTAAAACATGTAGGACATACAGGTGTCTCTTATGTTACGTCATGTTTTGACTCTCCCAAAAGCCGACAAGAAACTCAGCAGTTGCTCTTTTTTTTGAAACAAGATATTACAATTCGCAGGTAATTATATAAATTAAATACACTAGTGTAAGTTATTATACGTTATTATACTATCCTGTGGGGAGCTGGACCCAAAGTCGGTTGCTTCCATACAACTTTGTCATTAAGAAATTCGTCAATTGTATAGTAGGCTCGACTCAACAAGTGTTCTTTAACGGTTTTTTTTAAACTGTGTAGCGGCAAATCTAAAAGTTCTTTTGGAACCATATTATAGAAGGTCTGAATACTCAGAGGCCCAATTATCTTTAATAATTTGACAGCTTAAACGTATTACTGGAACTGTAAGGTTAATACTTGTAAGGAGTATTTTTAACTAGTTCGCCTTCGTCCGCGCGTATTCAGAGGCCCAATTGTCTAAGCAAATCGTAATCATTTGACAGCTTGACGTTAAAACGCATTACTCCAAATGTTTAAGCAGCTGCTTGCATACATGATTTCTGACGTGCAGTCATCTATGAGATCCTTAAACAGGCAGATTATCCGTTTGACAAACGATTACGATTACGATTTACTTACACAATTGAGGGTACAGGTCATAAACTGGCACTTTCATATGAAGTCACAAAATTAGGCAATTTGTCTCTTCTGTTGGTAAATAATCGTTTAATTATCTTAGGAATACAGACTTTATTTGGTGCTATTATACAAATCTGCTGGTAGAAGCCATTGAGATCTGTATCAGCTTCGGATTTACATGAGAACGAGATAAATCGTGATAGCCATCTAGACTCCCAATGCGATTCAAGTCTTTCTTTGATTTATTAATTGAGCCCAAAAAATCTCAGTCGTCTGGCGCCATTTACACAATATTAGACTGGTGTATGTTACATAAGGTGTCGTGGGTTTGATTTCTGGTGTATAAAATGGAAATAAGCTTTAAAAAATCATTGCAAAAACTGTTTTACTTGTTAAAAGTTGTTGTCGTTGTAACAATCACCGAGTTACTTGCTGGTTCTTTGCGGTAGGAATGGCATTCCGAACCAGTGGTAGATTCACTCGTCTATTTAAAAGCCCTTTTTAAAGTCAACTTGAATAAAAAAGATTTGAATTGATGATGCCATACGCCATGGCTTGGAAAGCAAATTTTACAGAAAGTTGGCAAGCAAAATATGAGCAAGTAGGTATAATTTTTACGAGGTTCTGAACGAATAACGAGGTTCTGGGCTCAGTTCCCAGATTATATAGATTTTACAGATTTATAGATTATATTTTTAGATTTTATAGATTTATCTTAATATATATAAATCTCGTGTCACAATGTTTGTCCTCAGTGGACTCCTAAACCACTTAACCGATTATAATAAAATTCGCACACCATGTGCAGTTCGATCCAACTTGAGAGATAGGATAGTTTAAATCTCAAATTATAGTCGCAATTTTAATTTATTGCTAATTATTTGTCTGTTATTATTTGACAGTCACAATTATCTGTTAACTCCAAATGATTCTAACAGATGTCGATACCTTTCGACTGGGTTGAGTAAGTAATCAATAGATGACGCTGCTATGGTAAATCTACGAACGTGTCATATAAGCTACATTTTAACAGCATAATTACCACGTGTTGTTGACGCTATAAAATTAATTAAATTTATTTTGTAGTGAACGAAATACCGTATAATTCAGCTAATTATTTGTCTGTTATTATTTGACAGTCACAATTGTTTACTATAATGTAATATAACAAAAACTTTAGCCACAGCAACGCGTGGCCGGGTCAGCTAGTAGATTATAGATTTTATATGTTAAGAACTTCAATATCCTACTAGCCGGGCTAAGTGAAGTCAAATACCCAATCGCACGTTAAAAAATTATTTTCAAATGTCAAAACGCACGCATAGCATGGGATATTGTATGCAATACATCATCAAAATCCGACGCACTTTTTTTCTTCAATGGATATATAAAATATTTTAAAATGATTTTCGTACATAAAACTAACGGGGGACGTGGATATTGGGAGATCCTCTATCCTTTGAATAGTTGTCAAATACCCAACCATGTTTTGACACGCATTGGTGTGAAAATCTTTGTGAGAATTGGCCAGATACTCTTGTATCTGCCATTGCACAGATTTTAATCGGGAGGTTTTTAATGAGGTCATTTTACTGTACGGAAAATTCAAAACAATTCTAATCTTACTAATATTATAAATGCGAAAGTTTGGATGGATGTATGGATGTATATATGTTTGTTACTCAATCAGGCCCCAACGACTGAAAGGATCTGGCTGAAATTTGACACAGAGATAGATTATAGTCTGAAATAGCACAAAGACAAGTTACAGAGTTCCTGCGGGAACCAAAAACCTCAAACCACGCAGACGAAGTCGCGGGCATTCGCTAGTTTGAAAATATTCGTGCGACATCGTTCTTTTTACTGACGTGGATACGGCTTTACACTATCGCATCTAACTGATACGTAGGTACGCCATAGGCCATTAAGATGGATATCTGTATAAATATACAATTATAAAAAGCTCTTAGATATTATCAAGGTAGAGACATGGCACCTTCAAATGTATTCCAATGCACAGCGGATCCTATATTATAAAAAAAAAACCATTAAATTAAAAATTACCTAAATTAAATGACGTAATGACATGAAATTAAAGTGACGATGCAGTCTAAGATACACAGTACCGGAACGCTAAATCGCTTTGCGGCGCGTCTTTGCCGGTAGGATGGTAGCTAGCCACGGCTGAAGCCTCCCACCAGGCCAGACCAGGGAAAATTCATAAATTATAAATTCGCAAATTGACCCTGCCAGGGATCGAACCCGGGACCTCCGTACGTTAAGACATCGCTGAACACTGCGCCAGGGATTTCGTCAAACTACTTCTGCTACTCTAATATTCTACTGGGAAGATCCGGTTACCTATTGGCAGGTCATAATGACAAATAAGTATTAAGATTTTAAAACAAGAGTAAGCTGTGCTTTGACGCCACTGCATCGTTTATAGCATTTTTGGTCAAATAACTTTACTTATTAAGTTTTTTGTCGGTAAATAGTAACAAAATACCTAAAACAATGATTAGTTATTATATATATCTTGCAATTTCCTAATATGAATATGATTGTCCCTTTTTTGTGTCCCTTTTTCGCTACAACGAATTTTCAAATCACAACGATTATAAAGAAGTTTCACTTCACAAGCTTTCAAGTATCAAACCCTAACGGTTGATAGAGCAGTCAGTCAGTCATCATTCTTACGATATACTATACTATAATTACTGTTACTATTACTATTATTATTTACTATTACTATTGCTATTATTACTATTTACTATAATATTATAAATGCGAAAGTTTTGATGGATGTATGGATGTATGGATTTATGGATGTTTGTTAGTCAATCACGCCCCAACGTCTGAACGGATCTAGCTGAAATTTGGCACAGAGATAGATTATAGTCTGGAATAGCACATAGGCTACTTTCTTTACTACTTTCTATCCCGGAAAATTAAGTTCGAAGTCACGGGCATTCGCTAGTGCAGAATATTTCTAATAGGCCTATTACACTGCAATTTTCACAGGGCCCTGTGGTAAGGGTGGGCGTGGCTGCTAGTTAGAGCGTCACTTATTACACAGCAATAAGGATCAAATTAGGGACCCTTACACCCTAAATCTTATTACACCACACTGTTTCAAGTGTAAGGGTCCCTGTGAAAAGTGCAATGTAATAGGCCTATTAGGCCTTTTTTAAATAAGTGTGTATAGATTTTTGTTACCGACTTGATAAGTTATTGGTGTAACATAGGGGAGATGGGGGGAAGACGGGCTGTTATAATGCCGATAGGGCCCGTATGAGGCGCGGTGATAACAAATGAGTTATCCGGCTATGTAGGTTACACCAAATTTTATGTATCGCTTCACTAATTTGTATTTGATAAGTTCGCGCATGTTACCGGGGTTTACAAGCATAAACTCATAGAATCCATGTCCATACTGATATTATAAATGCGAAAGTGTGTCTGTCTGTCTGTCCGGCAGTCCGTCTACTACGCTTTCACGGCTCATCCTTTCAACCGATTTTGATAAAATACAGGGGTAGGTTGTATCGCGGGGAATGACCGGCATATTTTCCGGAAAATTAAAGAGTTCCTGCAGTAATCAAAAATCCTATTCCACGCGGACTAAGTCGCGGGAATCTTCTAGTTTATTATAAAAGAAGGTAGATTGTCCATAGTAGAATTTTTAATTAGTCAAAATATTTTGACGTTCCCAGTGCTACCGATTCATTCACCGAATGCCAGCGATCAGCCCGCCTTATTGTACCTACCAAAATTTTAAGTTTCCTTGCATCTCGTTTTTTTGTTTTCATACCAGATTTGTATGAAAATTGAATAGTGTTGGGGACAAAAAGATATATAATATGAATCACCTCACTCACTAGGGACAATAATCACGGGTCAAACATTGTGTATAGACAGCCCAATTAAAAAAATAGAGAAGCAGGAACCGGTTCATTGAGTCATCCACATGACACATCTGAACCATATCACATCACTATAGGTAGGGGTGATGCCTGATTATTAAATAGAGGGTCTTCAAAAAGACCTAAAATTCCCATCCTCGGTTAGTTTTAAGTTTGATAACCATTTTATAATATAGATTAAAGAAAAAAGTACGTTGAAATTTGATGACGTCACAATTTCGAATTTCATACAACTTTAAAACGCTCAGCCAAACTTAAAAACGCTCTTCTAGTGAAGAGCGTTTTGCGCGTTTGAAGACAGTAAATATCATACGACAAAATTAAGTTTACTAATATTATTGAAGCCGAGTTCTGCTTATATTCCTGATTTTATTATATTTATTTATTTATCCACCACAAGTTAGCCCTTGACTGCGATCTCACCTGATGGTAAGTGATGATGCAGTCTAAGATGGTAGCGGGCTAACCTGTTAGGGGCATGGTAGTTATATTAAACCCATACCCCTTAGATTCGGTTTCTACACGGCATCGTCCCGGAACACTAAATCGCTTGGCGGCACGTCTTTACCGGTAGGGTGGTAACTAGCCACGGCCGAAGCCTCCCACCAGGCCAGACCCGGGAAAATTCAGAAATTATAAATTTCCAAACCCTGCCGGGGATCAAACCCGGGACCTCCGCACATTAAGGCAACAGCGCTAAACACTGCGACACGGAGGTCGTCTAAAATGATTCTATGCTTTCGAGAAAATTGACACTGAAATTAGTTTCACACTGACGTTTTGTCATGCCTTGTCACTAGTGGATACTTAGGTATATTGGCGCGGACAGTCTAGTCTTGTTTTTATTACAATATATTTTAGCCCAGGCCGTAACTTAAGGCCCGTTTGCAGAAAAGCCGGGTTATCCTTTTAACCCAGAGTTAGCTGGGACTTTGACAGAATTCTCTCTCACAGACAGTCTCTGCAAGCGGGCCTAAGTAGGTAACTTACGTTCGAGTAACTAATATTTGTTAAGATAGGCGACTTACAAGACTATTTGTAAAATTTCGTAAGTTACTCATGTGAACGACTTACGTGACTACAACTGACAAGGTACAAGTAAGTAGGAAATTTATAACGACGACTTGTCATCGATAAAAAACTAGAGCATATTAGATTGATTTAAGTTAGTAAGTACCTATATTATTATTTGTCATAGTGTCAGTCTTTTTGCGAGCTTCGCTCAGTACTTTTCCATGAACACCTGTTATTGTTATCTATGTTTTGCAAATTATAATAAATAAGGCAATACAACAAGTCAGATTCCGATTGAGAAACCTGTCCGTTATCTTCAAAAAATCGCAGCAAAAAATTGCATTTTTCTAAGACGTGACAACTCATTCTAATCTTACTAAGTTATGATGGTCTCAGTCGATACCTATCAGTATTAATTATATTTTATTGGATGATGTGTCATATGGATAAAGACTATTATGTATTACTAGCTTTTCCCCGCGACTTTGTCCACATGAAATTAGCTTCTCAAGAAAAGAAATTTAAAAAAACTGTGTAAAACGTTTTTAATTTTTCACCGAATGCACAAATACCAAAACTTGAACCGCCTATTTAACCTTCTTGGAGGTTGAATTTCGAAAAATCCTTGTCTTTTATAGATATTGGCAGCCTTTAAAAGGCAATTACCGAAAGTGCAACAATTTAAGAAGTTCTCAAAGGTGTGTGAACTCGGCCAATCCGCACTTGGTAAGCGTGGTGGACTCTGGATAAAGCTCATCTCTTTCAGAGAGCACGGTAGTAGTTGATGATGATCGGATTTACAATATTTTAATATATTTTTTTTACCTACAGGGTCTTAAAAGTAAAAAAATTACTAGGCTGTTAGTCTCTCTCTCTGAGTCGTATTCCTCATTGCTGAGGTTCCTGACCCCATTCCATTAATCACATAATGGCAGGGGTGTTCTTGGCATAATAATGCGGTGAGTTCCCTGTAGATCCTTCCGCATTTAAGTAAGCTTTAAGTAGGTAGGTAAATGGTAAACAACATATGTTCAACAAGAATCAAGACTAATAAACCGACCTCACAAAAAACTTTAATAACCAAGTCAACAAAAATAGAACAGAAAAAAAGTCTAAAAAAATTAATCCATTCCAATCTAAAAATCCGATCAACATAAAAAGATGTTGGCTGCGATTAGGAGGGAACCATTTTGTATAGACGGGGGGGCCTATCTCGCCCTCCCATCGGTCTATCGGTCGATCTGTTATCGGCGGACGGATCGGCCCGCGATCGGGAGTTTTGGCGATAGAGCCCCCCACGGTATCCCTCCCACGCCTTCCGAAACATAGAAGGTAACTTTTTGTGTAAGCTTAAAAATATTTTCAAGACGCTTTTTTTCACTTTTTAGGGTTCAGTGACTCAAGAGGAAAAAGATCCAGGATCACTACGTTGTCCGTCTATCTGTCTATGCGTCTGCTGCCTGTCAGTCTGTCTGCCAACCACATTTTTGTCGGAAACGCGTGGAGGTATCAAGTTTAAATTAATACTAGATTCTAAAGTCTGCGGTCCCTTGGAGCTGTAAAAAATCAAGCTTCTAAGTCAACGCAATAAAAAGATACGGTCGTTTATATGTCGCATATTTTGACAATCGCCAATTCACGGTCACGTTTATTTCAAACCCCTATTTTATGCCTTTAGAATTTTCAAAATCCTTTCTGTCTACGACGTCATAGTAGATATATATCTGTATGCGGTATATATTTCGACACTGCCCGCGACTACGTCCGCGTGGACAAAGTTTTTTCGATTCCCACGGGAACTCCTTAATTTTCCGGGATAAAAGCCCATGGCCTTCCCCGGGATCCAACCTATCTCTGTACCAAATTTCAGCAAAATCGCTTGAACAGATGGGCCTTGAAAGCGTAGCAGGCAGACAAACTTTTGCATTTATAATATTATGTATGGAATTATGGATTATTTTAGCGCTGACTTTGATTTTGATCGGGTTCATTATACTCACTAGATTTTAAATATCAGCTGATGCTAAAATGGTAATTTTATATTATCAACGGCAATTTATCTCTAGGTTATGATACTTCGTAGTGTTTATTAATTCTAAATATTGTATAATATAGCAATATTAATAACTTTATATTTAAATTAAGCGTACACCTTTTAATAACTATTTTAAAAATTAATTACTGTAAAATATTACGGTATTAGGTACGGTAGAGCGTAAACTGCAAATTTAAAATAAAATGGACGACCGCTTGCTTTTTTCACATAACTCAAAGATACTATTTTTATTACATGAATACTTACGGCGAAGCCAAAAATGGAAGGGTTATGATTTTAGCAGTTTATATAAGTATGTATGATTATTCGTTTGTATTTATGTTCCACCATATCGTCGATTTTGGTATATGAGGTGTCAATCGATTCGTTATTATGGTCCGGGTAATATAGGCTACATTTTACACTACGGACGGATATTACATCCAAAAACGTAGGGTATGTAATTTTTTTTTAACCCTTTTTTCTTTATAAGTTCTTATTCCTAAATAAGCCCTGCGGTCATACTGCCAACGCTCAAAGCCATATAGTTTCATTATTGTTGACTTTCGTGTTTTAGAATTATAATCCTTATTTTACGAAGGAACGTCAAGGTACGTGACATCAAACTGTCATTTTGAGTAATATTCCCTGTATTGCTTTATGCTTTGGCAGTATGGCCCCGGGGGCTTACTATTTTGACGTTTTTTTATGACGTATCAGACGTTCCTTCACAGAAAAGGCTGATTCCTTGTGCTTTGCGGCCTTAAAATAAGGATTATAAGTCTGAATGTAATGTTATGTTGTATGTAATGTATAGGTGGAGCTATGTAATGGTGGAGTCGGAATACACAATGTTATCGTCTACAATCACGTGACAGCTTATCGCGCGCCTAATCTCCGTAGGATGTGAAGCTGTGATAAAGAACGCTAACCCCCACCACCCTTTCTTTACGGACATAGAAGGTAACTTTTAACGTAAGAATAAAGCTGTACTATTACTTATTCTGTGGTAAGAATTAGAAAGAGTAAAGGTAAAAGTAGATAACTATTTCCAAAGTTTTGTATAGCTGGCGTCAATCATTTAGTCGCGTCTGAAGTTGACCTTTTCGCGCGTAGCGTATGTCGATGTCACCGTAAGATTATAAAAACCGTTAGATTATAATCTAACTCGCGAAATTGCACTTAGGTTGCAATTTCGCGAGTTAGATAAGTCGAAAGATTACAATTTAACGCATTATTTTTCGGTAGATTGTAATATGCTAGGTATATTAACCCGATAAAACCTACCTGATTCTTTATGTCGAACCCTAACCTAACCTACAAGAAACAGACAAGAAAACGTAAATATAATGAATATTTCAAAAATTTATGCTCAGAACTTTGAACAGTTTACAATCTTTCGACAGTTTACAATTTCGCGAGTTAGATTATAATCTAACGGTTTTTACAATCTTACGGTGACATTGACATTGATTGTATGAGAGCTGCGCAAGCAATATGCGCACCTTAGCTCAGAGACAACTATTTGATTGGCGCTAACTATACAAGTCAATAAGAAAATATTTTATACTAAAATGGCGCCCGCGACTTCGTCCCGGTGGATTAAGGTATTAAAAGCGACAAGGAAGCTTGGCAATGATTTGCTCTATGGCTCTGATAGTTCCTTATTTAAGATGAAATCCAGCTGAGTTTGTCGTGGGCTCTTCTCAGACCAGGGCGCGTTTGGAACCCTCGTAGCTTTAGTTTTAAGATACCGTAACCAATTATCACCATCATGCTTTATAAGTAAGTAATTTTTAACGTCAATAAGTGTACCTACAGTGTACCTATATTGAATAAATGATATTGAGTATTGGGTATTGAGTAAAATCCCTTGGGAACTCTTTAATTTTCCGTGACAAAAAGTAGTCCATATCTTTTTCGAAGTCCCAACTATACCCATGCAACAAATCACTCCGTCGGTTACTCTGCAGCAGCGTGATTGAAGGACAGACCACAGTTTATACATACTTTGGAATTGGAATGGAAATCGCTTTTTTATAGGGTCCTCCCCTCCTCCCGACCGAATTTTGGCAACGGCGGCCTATCTCGCCAGAGAGATTAGCCATCAGCTGCACCCTCCGGTGCAATAATATCTCCATATTATATAGTGCACAAGTGTATGCGCGAACTCAGGTGCACTCTCTGTTCCTTTACTCACATAGCCCAATGGGATTGAATATCTGACATGACCGGGGAGAGATCAGGCGCAGGACCGACGGCTGTACATGCTCTCCGAGGCACGGGTTTATAGGGTAAGCAGTGCTTTTATGCCTTTATGTCGTGCACGCCACTGACAGTGGTAATGTAATGTAAGGACAGTTTATATCTAGGCAGCGGGCTATGGGTGGAAGTTGTCACTTTACGTATTCTGATATGGAATGCAATATCGAAGTGCGGGCGTCCTGATAGCAAGACTCGTTAGCTACCTACTAGATTTTTACATATTTAAGTACGTATTAACCATTTGCCGGTATAATCTGAATTCTAGACAGATTAATTAAATTAGTTTTGCTCTAATTTATGCATATTTTTTGTTTGTCTAGCTTGCAGTGTTAATGTTCATTTTGAAGACTAAAGAAATGATATAACGTTGGATAAACTTTGGTTTTGGAAATTTATATTTAATAATATTATAAATGCGAATTATGTCTGACCATCTGTTACACTTTCACGGCCAATAGATAATTTTAAACGATTTTGACGTAATTTACACACCTAGATACCTAAGCCGCATTCCGGGAATTATCCCGGAAAATGAAAGAGTTAGTTCCCCACGTTAGTTTTAAAAGATCCTATATCAGTAGTAACAATAAAATCTATACTAATATTATAAATGTGAATGTTTGGATGGATGGATGTTTGTTGCCAGAACGGCTGAACGGATCTGGATGTTTGGCACAGATATAGATTATAGTCTGGAATAACACAAAGGCTACTTTTTATCTCGGAAATTTAAAGAGCTCCCACGGGAACCAAAGACCTCAATCCACGCGGACGAAGTCGCGGGCATTAGCTAGTTAAATATTATTATTTAAAAAAAAAATAGTAACGCACCTACCAAACTGAAGTTAACCAAATTATTTACATTGCAAGACTAGAGTGAAGCAATTTACGACAGTACCATCAACAGCCAGGCATTGAACCGGCGACCTTTCAGCGCTCCGCCTCGATAGCGAATCAATTAGACACTGCATGATCCGGACGGCCCACTCGCATAAATTTGTTGGACGAGATGACTCGTGTTGGACGTTCCACGAATAGTGTTTTTTGTTTTTTATCCACTACAAGTTATAGGCCTATTACACTGCACTTACCACAGGGACCCTTACACTTGAATCAGTATAGTGTAATAAGCTTTAGGGAGAAAGGGTCCCTAAATTTAACCTTATTGCTGTGTATTAAGGGCCCTGTAAAAAGTGCAGTGTAATAGGCCTATTAGACCTTGACTGCGATCTCACCTGCTGGTAAGTGATGATGCAGTCTAAGATGGTAACGGGCTAACCTGTTAGTGGCATGGCAGTTATATTAAACCCATACCCCTATTTGGTTTCTACATGGAACGCGTAATCGCTTGGCGGCACGTCTTTGCCGGTAGGGTGGTAACTAGCTGCGGCCGAAGCCGCCCACCAGGTAATGCGTCTTTTATTTCCAAACTAGACTAGATTTCGTCCGCGTGGATTAAGGTTGCTTGACTAAGAACTTATGTTCTTCCTCGGGATGCAACCTATCTCTGTACTCGTCAAAATCGGCTGAAAAGATGGGCCGTGAAAGCGTAGCAGACGGACAGACAGACAAGCTTTCGCATTTATAATATCATTAGTAAGATAAAACTCTACATAGTTGTTCCTATCTTTCGAAGTTTTGTTCACCTTTTATAGGTTTTTGTGCTTGTTCCATGAAATTAGTTTTCATTGATTTATATCAAAATCATTAATTTCTGTCGCGTTCTGCTCTACTATAGCAGAGAGCGAAAAAGAGGAAATTAAATAATCAGAAGAAAAGAACTGTGAACCCCTTGTTAAAGTTATCTAACTAAAATACAATACGCCAATAAACACAACAACATAAGCCAATAAACTAAATAAATTCAGAGCTATTTAAATTTATGATCACGTAGAAAGTTGCACTCTTATTTATAATTATTAAAAAAAGTATTAAAAAAAACAAAAACTAAACAGTCATAAAAATTTGTTCCAATTTTGGCCACCGGGCGAGATATGTTGGTGGGCGTGGGACTATAGAAAGTTGCACTCTTATTTAGCGTATGTCTAACACTCGGAGTGTGCAGTTTCGTCAAGATGTCCGATAAATGTAGCTGTGAAGGCATCAGCTATCGACATCAAGTGGGCACTTTGTTATGTGCTGCGTAGACGGAAATGTCTATCTATCTGTTAAAGCCATTTATCTTGGACCATACCTACCCTTTATATACAAATACCCACGCATTAAGCAGGTATTTTATCCCTTAATCATATCATCTACTATAAGATTTCAGTTTTATAAATCAAAAAAGTAAAGGCTGGGAGTTAAGAGCTAGAACCTAGAGCCATGAAGCCAATTTAAAAAAAAGCAATTGGGTATTTGACTAATAATGAAATAAATTATTTTTTAGTGATTAATAAATAAAGGATCTCCCAAAAGTCGTAATATCCATCTTACCTGCTAGTTTTATTTTGAGTAACCGTTTTAAACTATCAAATAAAGTAGAAAAAGTGCATCGAACTTTGATGACGTCACAACTTAAAATTTCATACAAAATCCATACTAAGTACGCGTTTTGACGTTTGAAAAAAAGTTGCTGATTTGACTAGTTGTCAAATACCCAATTGCAACAAAGCGCGGTAGATACTACTATAATCTTTAACCTGTGCGCGCTATTTTTAAAAGTTACATTGAGTTTTTCTTATAAATTATAAGTAATATAAGTCGTGTGATGTGGAATAATAAAATTAAATCAACAACTAGGTATTTTTGATGTGAGAAAAAAATCGCGCTATTAATAGCCGCCAAAAATCTCGAAATAAGTACAGGCGTGAGAAACCATTTTCTAGTGAGTACTTTGTACCTACCTACTCCAGTTTTATTTTCAAGTTTTCTCACAAATGTATTGAAAAATATTGTGTGATACACGGGCGTTAAGGTTTTAGAAAACTCGTGACTCGTAACTTGAGTCAACTCGTATGTAAAAACCTATTTACCACTCGTATATATCACAAACAACTATTTTATTCCCCCGATTAATAAGTTCCCATTTTTAATCACGCCTAAAAATATTCCCCCACTATCATGGGAACAAGCCTGCAATATATTTCGGGTACCTAGTCATCTTGTGTGCCGCACAAAATCCGGCGAGATGCCACGATAACGCTAAAGCATGGCGCTGGCGATACAAACTAGCGATAACGGGTTCGATTCCCGCCGCGATTCTTCCACCAGATAGCCACGTGTTTTGGGAAAAACTCTACGGTAACTCGAACAATAGAATTTGGAGTGTAACCGAAGTAACCGTTGAATGGTGGGGACGGGTAGTTAGCGTCTTTATTTATTTAAGTAAGTACGTTTGTTTTGGGAGCTTATTAAGAGCGAAACCGAGTTTCTTGCTGGTTCTACTCGGTAGGAATGACATTCCGAACCAGTGGTAGATTCACTCGATGATTCTTATGCACTTGTCAAAGTCTACTTGAATAAAAACTATTTGAATTTCGGATTTTTAAAATTAAAAGTTTGGATGGATGGATGGATAGATGGATGGATGGATGGATGAATCTTTGTTAATCAACCACGTCTAAACGGCTGAACGGGTCTGGATAAAATTAGGCATTGAGATATATTATAGCTTGGAATAACACATAGGCTATATTTTATCCCGGAAAATTCAAGAGTTCCTGCGGGAACCAATAAACCTCAATCCATGCGGACGAAGTCGTGGGCATCAGCTAGTATTGGATAAAACTCAAACGGCTGCAAGAGTGAAAGTAATCCAATGAGTGTAAATGTGTGTCCGTGTGTATATATGCCTCCCTTATCTCATAAACCGTAAGCTGAATGCGTTATAGATAACGAGATGGTAGTGAATCGGGTGAACATGGGTATTGGAGTGAGGTCAACGTTACAGTTTTTTTTTATTGCAAATTTGAACATGTTGTAAATTTTGTATTTGTATATTTTTCGTTAATTTACTCCAAAGGTAAAAAGATATATAAACTTGTAAAATAAAGAACTTTCATACCAGCTTTCATTCCATATTTAACCTTTAACTCGTATGGTAGTGGAAATATAACGTAGGTATTTATTTTTAACCGATAGCCTAAATACCAATTTTTATGAATGTCTCTTGTGAAATGGCTTTAAATAGCTGGAATTTAAAAAGGCTTTCTTGGTGAGGATTGACGTTATGAATAGAACAAGGATACGATAGGGATATGATAATATATAAATAAAATGACGTCACTCTAAATTCAATATGGCTGAAGATAAAAGCTTTATTAAAAAAATATTTTTATCGATTTAAGACTTAATACCTATATTACGAACTATATTCCGGAATTGTTATTATGTAACATATTTACTTGATAAATTATTCAGTCAGTCAGTCAGTCAATCAGTCAGTCAGGACAAGTCCTTTATAAAATATATAGATAATATGTAAACTGCCACGCGGCACAACAATGCAACACCCTCGATCTGCGATAATGAACGTGAAATCTCGGCGCGAGATATCCCCCCCCCCCCTCCCCCCTCCACCGTCCCCCGAGCGCCCTATCAGCACATCTCGAGTCCCCATTCACAACGCACACGTCATTTTTTATCAGTACCGACAACAGACAACGATAAATAAATGTGTAAGTATATCTGTATTGTGAGTCGTTAGGCTTGGAGTACCCTAGCTACGGATTGAACGCAGCGTAAGAACGCTGCATAAAAAACTTTCTGACCCGGTGCCAGCGTCGCTAGTAGATATATATAAAAAAAAAAAAACTTAACAGACATAAAAGTTCGTTCGCTACCGGCAGGGCGATTGTCTGAAAATTACAGCTACAGTGTAACGATCGCAATTACCTCTGATTGGTTGGCAACAAGAATACCATATCAGCCAATCAAAACAATTGAGACTGTAACAATGATTGATGCAGGTTTTACACAATCGCCCTGCTGGTCAGATCAGTTTGACGGACTGAAAGTCCCGCAGATCAGAGGCCCTATTTTCTAAACAAATGGTAATAATTTGACAGCTGAAAACGTATTCTCGAACTGTTTAAGGAGTTGATAAATGATTTTTGACGTGCAGGCATGTATGAACTCCTTAAACAGGTCGAGTTATCCGTTTGACAATCGAATATGATTTCGATTTCCTTACACAATCGGGGAGAGACGTCCAATTTGTATAAGAAAATCGTAATCATTTGACAGCTTAAAAAGTATTACTCGAACAGTTTAAGGATTTAATATTTTATGCTTTTTGACGTGCAGGCATCTATTGAACTCCTTAAACGGGTCGAATTTAAATCCGTTTGAAAAACTATTACGATTTCCTTACACAATCCGAGGCCAGTTCTGCGTTTATCTTTCACTGTAATTGATCATTCAGCTGTCCCATCCGTAGTGTGTTTTCGGACTAAGTATACCTATACTTATGTAAAGAAGCACTTACCAAGTGTACCTAGGCCTCTAAAATCTACAATCATTCTACAATCTTTTAAATCAGCAGACGTAGATTACGAAAAAGCCCGTAGCGTGTTCATAGAATTAGACCAGGGTAGAGACACACTTTACTCTTTTCCCGTCTTCTGTATTTAGCTCTAAGTTCTGGTCTAGTTATGTCTGTCAACCTTTCGTTAGCGATCGTCGTTGTTAACCGATGGATGTCCTTCCCACAGGTGGAGGAAAATACCCCATAAGGACTTCTGCTAGTTCTTCCACGGATCTTTTAAATTCTTATCTGGTCATGTAGAAAAACTAGCGTACATAGCTCTCTCCATCGCCTGATGAGGTTTATTGTTAGCGACCATGTCACAGGATACTTATGCGTAGGCAATGGTCTTTTATATGCGCACGATATATAAATCAATCGTAGTATTCGCAGGAATCCTTTTATTTTTGAAAGATAGTTTTAAAGTGACAGCCAATTTAAAAATCAACTTCTTATTTACTCCAAGTAGGCCTAAAACTAAACAAATTGGATTTGAACTGGAGGTGGACAACTCATACCTTATTGTTTGGTCTATCAAATCTTAGAATTTAGTACTATTCGCTCAATCTAATGTTTATACAGTTCTAAGTAGTGGTTAAAGTATAGTAGGTATATCAGGAGCACCAGTAGGTCTAACAGAAAAACAAACAGTAAATACGTTGTGGGCAAGTCACAACGAATTTTTTGGTATATCAAATCTTAGCACTTAGTAACTTCTATTTACCCAATCTTATGTTTACACAGTTCTAAGTAGTGGTAAGAGATATACCTAATCAGGAACACCAGTAGGTCTAACAGAAACAGTAAATACACTGTGGGCAAGTAACAACTTATTATTTAGTCTATCAAATCTTAGCACTTAGTACTATTTACCCAATTTTATGTTTACACAGTTCTAAGTAGTGGTTAGAGTAGGTATATCAGGAAGACAAACAAGATAAAAAACTTTGAATCATTACTCTTATCGCGATCCTCCGAATGTGGGGTCGTTAACATAAATAACATTGTTTCATATTATGTTACACCACTTGAACTTAAGTTAAAGCTATTTAAAAGTGCTCTTTTTTGTAAATTACTTTAAGTTTTCAAACATTTTGAATTTGTTTGTTTGTTTGTTGTTTTTGTTGTGAGTCAAGGGCTAACTTGTAGTGAATAAAAAATAAATTGTTTATCTACATGAATTAAAAATAAATAGGTAAATATTAGCTCGCTTAGCTTGGATAAAGTACCTACCGACTCTACAATTAATTGATCTTATGAGTTTATAATTAAAGTCTTTAATGTAGGTTAGGCATAAATTTTCCCAGATTTTCACAAGCCTCAATACTCATACTCAATTTGTTTATTTCATAAAGTGCATACATCTACAGGTACAGGTGTATCATAAGATAATTAGGCCTTGTTTTGACTCTACCACTTTTTGACTTTCAAAATAAGTTCCTTCTCTTAACATCATAACTTACATAACTTAAGTGGATATTTAGACGAAAGCATGAAAAAAAGGTTTCATGCGTAATTAGCTTTTGTAACTATAACTGTCTGAGTCTTAGCGGAAGTAAACTTTATCGCGGAGTCAGCAGCTGCTACGAATAAAACAGTATCTTGTAGGAAAAACAAAGGGTTGAAATTTGTAAACTGGGAAAACTGTACCACAACTCAACAGAGTTATATTTTTATTGAAACTGAACCACACGGGCACAATTAAGGTTATGCATACGTAAATAAAGATATTCCTGGCTTTTAGCCTTAACTATAACTGTCTGAGTCTTAACGGAAGTAAACTTTGTCGTGGAGTCAGCAGCTGCTACGAATAAAACGGTATCTTGTAGGAAAAACAAGGGGTTGAAACTTGTAAACTGGGGTAACTTTACCACAACTCAACAGAGCTATATTTTTACTGCAACTTAACCACACGGACACAATTGAATAAATAAAATAAATAAATAAATCTTTATTTAGGATTTCGCACCACACAGAAAAAACAAATTACAAAAAATAAAAAATAAAAAGGAAAATAAAACTTACAGACTAACAATCCGTGTTGTAGAAAATCCCAAAAAGGGTATCAAACTCAGCGTAATGCTGCTATGGTGTGATGCACCGTAACAGCGCTGATTTTCAGTTAACCCCTTATGACATCTTATATATATATATATATATATATATATATATAAATCAAATGCTGTTCGTTTGTCTCGCTAAAACTCGAGAACGGCTGGGCTGATCTAGCTGATTTTGGTTTTGAAATGTTTGTCGTAGTTCAGGGTAGGTTTAAACGGTGAGAAAATATGGAAAAATTGCGAGGCAAATAGGGCATGACGTCTGCCGGGCCCACTAGTACGTAAATAAAGATAATATTCCTATTACAAACAAGGGGATGTAAACAATAAGAAGCGGTGTCAAACGTACACATTGTTTTCCCGCCGACAGCGCCGCCTGGCGGCAGCACCGCCGCACCGGCGCACGCTAGCTCCAACTGCCGCAAATAACTCAACCACAATAACATCACAAACGTCCAAAAACAACACACCAACTTTGTTAACGCAGAGCACAACTTCTCGTTTGCGGCGTCATTCTTTTGCCGCGTAATTTTAGTGACTGGCTGCCGTACCGTACAGCTCCCCTCTCCGCACACAGGCGTACTGCCAGCGTGTGGACGTGGAACGCACACAGCGATATACGATCCCTTATCAGGTTGGTTTAACTAGCAATGGCCCCAGATCCTATCGAGCCCCAGCTCGCGGTAACGTTGCATTGAAAGATAACGTCGCCGATCGTATCGCGCTGTTTGAATAAACTTGTATAAAATGTCAAATAAAAAAGCTGCCCGCCATAAAAGTTGTATCTACGGGCGATATTTCGATATGGACGAGGAATTCGCGGCGAAAAACGATACCAGGCTACGTTGTGGCAAGAGAGGTTGTGTATTATGATTTTTGCTAAGAGTTTTAATATTTCCGACGGAAAAAGTTTAAAAGGTCGTTTTAAAAAAAAACGGTTCAAGAACTCTATGTTAACTAACAAAAAATCTTGTTCAGAGGTACGGAACAGCAGACTTTGTCTGTGTAAAACCTATCATAAAAGTGTAATTGTTTGTGTGTAAGTGTTTCAATCTGTCACCTTTTCAATACAGACTCCGAGCTTGGATTCCGGAGACAAATTTACAATATTTTATTAATTTTTTAAACTGAATAAACGCGGACAAAGTCGCGGGCATCACCTAGTACTACTAATACAGGAAATGCGATTAGACTAATCTAAACAAGTGCAATTGTCAATGAAACAACGCAATAAAGATAATTTTGTATGAAATTCCCGAACCGATAGAGATCTAGCACACTCCGGGCCACTTCTCGCACTTATCTCGATGAACGATCGACAAATACTCGATTCTGAATCGATTGAGCCACGGGAAACTCGCAATCGCTCGGACAACATCTATCTAATCGATTTTAGCTCTTGACACATCGATATATTCTCGTTTCCAGCTGGTATCAAGGAGTGAATTAATTAAAAAAAAAGGTTTTGGAATGCGTTTGAGATACGAGTACTGCAAAGTCCTTAGTAATTCAGCTGCTACCTTACGTAAACTTTAGTCACAGTTATGACTATCTCTCCCTATCGACTATCGACAATACTCCTTATCAAGCAGAGCCACACACTCATACCAACCAACCTTTTGACGACCTCCCTGGCGTAGTGGTAAGCGCTGTGGTCTTATTAGTGGGAGGCTCTGGGTGCGATCCCCGGCAGGGTCAATTCGGGAATTTATAATTTGTAACTTTTCTCTGGTCTGGCCTAGTGGGAGGCTGCGGCCGTGACTAGTTACTACCCTACCGGCAATGACGTACCGCCAAGCGATTTAGCCTTATCGGTTTCTACACGGCATCGTACCAGTTTTAATATATCTGCCGTACCCCTAACAAGTTAGTCCGCTACCATCTTAGACTGCATCATTACTTACCATTAGGTTAGATCGCAGTCAAGGGCTACCTTGTAGTGGAATAAAGAAAAATCAGCGTGCGTTTCTTACGACATCTGGACGTGGACTCAACCAACGATCTCTGGGGTACGCCAAACTTCCAAAAAGTACATTACAATTTACTGAGCAACAGACTGGAGCCATAACTGGCTAGCATAATGTAATAATAGTTAGATTGAAGCCGACAGCGCGATGCCACGATAGCTGTAACGTTATGATTACCAGATATGGGGCAGGTGCTCACCGCCGGTCGATCTCAGACTTGATCTCAGATCGTCTATCTCACATGCGAGACTCATTTGCTCTTTACTACTCTTTGTTCTGAACAGATATTACATTAGATACTCTGTGGTTCTGAACTTGTTTTACTTGTTTTTTTAAGTGAAAACTTCTTTACACTTTTTAGTAGGGGGTAATAATGTAGATTCGCGTGACCGTGACCGACATGCTCGCGAACATATAAATATGCTAAATTCGAAATTAAACTTTAATGCGATAGTTTTAAGGTTTATATTTTAATAATTTCAATAAAAAAAATTGAAAAGAAGAAAAAAAAAGTCATATGACTGCAATTTTTTTTTATTTCATAAGTAAAGGAACTCCTTATTATAGATTTTCTAAGGATTTCATAAGTAATGATTATGAGACTTTTAGTAAGGGACTTAAAGTTCGAAATACCGATAGGCCTAAGATAGGATAGGATAGTTCTAAGTTCTTTGAATGGCAGTTTCACACCGGAAAACGAAGCATTATTTTGACAACCCGCACTAGGTGGACGGACGATCTCAAGCGAGCAGCGGGGAGCCCCTGGAAGCAAGCGATCCTCCTATAACACTGTCCTGTGACAGTGTTATAGGAGGATCTGTGGAGGTCCTTATAGGAGACCTTTGTCTAGCAGTGGACGTCTATTGATTGAGGCGACGACGATGCAGATCAAGTACAGATTGTAATATTAACGTTATTAATCTCTCTTGGCAAGAGTATTGTAACGATACGCAGCATATTTTTTACTTGCTTCACAATTAGAAATGCATATAACCAAAAATAATTTTGAGACTTAATTTTAATTTAAAAATTTCTTCTCAGGGCGCGTTTGGAACCCTCGTAGCTTAAGTTTTAAGATACCGTTACTGATTATAACCATTATATTTTATAGATAACTGTACGTCAATAAGTGTAGTATACCTACCTAAATTGAATAAACATAATTTGAGTTTGAATTTGAGTTTTGAAACCGTAAGAGTTAGAGGATTGATATGTTTGGTTATTAGAAATCAAAAAACTATTAAATCCTACATACGGCATGCTTGCAAACGAATTTTAATAGGTAAGGCACAGATCCATAGATAGTCTGTCGTTTTCCATTAGATTTGGTTCTCCCCTTACAAAACATATCGGTAGGTACTACAAGAGAGAATCCCCAGTTTCAGTACCTTAATTTAAAATATTTTCTAATTTATTCTATCTAATAGTTTCATCACACGTTAGATTATTTCTAACGATATAAGAATACTTGAGTAATTACAAACATAATTTTATCTGGAATCGTAATCAGTTGCAAACAGCTGCATAATGTTTATGTTACTAGCCCGCGACTTCGTACACGTGGATTGAGGCCTTTTGGTTCCCGTGGAAACTCTTAAATTTTCCGGGATAAAAAGTAGCCTATATGTTATTCCAGGCTATAATTTATCTCTGTGCCAAATTTCATCCATATCCTTAAAGCCGTTCTAGCGTGATTGATTAACAAACATCCATCCATACATTCATCCATCCACCCATACATCCATTTATCCATCCAAACTTTCGCATTTATAATACTAGTATAGATACTTATTACTATGGTATTTAAAAGTGAGTAATAGTACATTATTGCAAAGGCTGGGAAATAGGCAATTGCCATTTCCGCCGAGGCATTTAGAGTGCTTTTCTCAAAAGAATGCAGGGAAATAAAACATACTTTTTTACCTTTGTCGCTAAATATATATCATCTGTGGCTTTAATTAAAAATTGCTTTATGATTTTGCCAGTAAAAATTTTCGATTTCTTGCTTTTGAATCCGGTCGATTGTTGTTTAAGAAAAGTAGTTAAGTTCCCATAATTTTTCAAGTTAATGCCGTTTTTAACATGAACTGTACATTTCAGCATGGAATAAATTGCCCATAATGTAGATGGCTTTTTAATTTTAGCAATCTCATTAAAATACGCCAAAAATACTGTTTCGGAGAAAATGTTCATTTTTTTCTCGTTTTTCCAACTCATAAAATTTTCATATACTTTCATGTATTTTTCTTTGGACTCCGCTGGAAGCAGGTTTTCCATTGCCAATTTGGCTTCTGATCTTAAATCTGGTGGAGTACAATCAATCTCCATTTCACTCTTTGAACCGTTGGAACTCATTTTACTTATTATTAAATTTATATTTATTATGTACCTATGTAAATAACAAATTAAGACGAATTTTCAGCTTTGCCACCAATTTTTTTTTATCATCTGTGCCGACAGGCAAACGCATATAGGGCTATACAGCCACCAATTTGTACTAAGCAAAGAGACTATGGTATGCCAAGAATGCCAAAAGAGATCCGATCAAAGAGTATTTAATAACCCCAGCACGCCGTTTCATACAACATTGCAGGAGCGTTGTAATGTTCCAAATTCAAAAAACGCTCCTTCAATGGATTTGATTTTCTTTGTCCGAAAATTCGATACTTCGCGTGTTCGTGTTCTTTCAAAAATAATGACAATATTTCCATGCATGTTTGAGAAAAATATTTTCTTTGTGCCTTTATTTTAATTCAAGTTTTTCTCTCTGTTTTGTGTTTCTCATCAGGTTCTTTGATCCAATATTAATTGGAGTAATTATTATTGTCGTAAACCCTTGTATCCTCTTTCTTTAGTGATAGTAAGGGTCTATTATAATATCGTGGCGAGCTCTCAGATATTATTACGTATAATTTAATGGAGGCTGAGGTCTACAATAAACCGTACTTTTAACTTCGTCTTTGGTAAGACTTTGGTATGATATGCGTTATCAGAACAAGATCAGATGAACCTCAATATTTTTCAAATAGGAAAAACTAGATGTAGAATAATTAAATGCCAGTAACTTTATTTGGTTTAAGAATTAAATAGGCTTTTGCTTTAAAAGTTTAAGTAAGGGTTTATCATAATATCGTGGCGAGTTCTCAGATAGTATTACGTATAATTTAATGGAGGCTGAGGTCTACAATAAACCCTACTTTTAACTTCGTCTTTGATAAGACTGGTATGATATGCGTTATCAGAACAAGATCAGATGAACCTCAATATTTTTCAAATAGGAAAAACTAGATATAGAATAATTAAATGCCAGTAACGTTATTTGGTTTAAGAATTAAATAGGCTTTTGCTATAAAAGTTTAAACGCTGAAGGAAACCTGCATACCCGAGAGTTCTCAAAAGTTTGGAATTCTGCCTCGCTGACCAGCTACGGATTACTTGGTCAGCGAGGTGGACTATGGCCGAATCCTTGTCATTCTGAGAAGAGACTCCCGCTCAGTATAGTGAGTCTGTATAGGTAAGATAAGATAAGATATTTATTTATTGCAAAATACACGTATAGAGCTCTTATAAAATATTTTTGGAAACAGTGTACTACCAAGTATGACGTGCGTAATCTACTAAGGAGATCTACTAAACCGTACTTTTAACTTCGTTTTTATTTAGACTTTGCTTTGATATTTGTTATCATAACTAGACACGAATCTCATTTTTTCATACATAAACTAGATTTAGAATTCAGTAGGTCTGCGTAGCAGAATATTCGACGTTTTGTCCTGTAGCCAAGTTTGTGCGCTCCATATAATAATGCTGATTGTTCCATATGGTTCCTAGTTTGTTTTCGACCTAAAATAAATGGAATCAGAAACGGAGAACACAATAATCAAACGAGTTTATATCGATACGGGCCATTCCAATCGCGATCGCCGATAGCGCCTCGATCGATGCTTTTCATCGTATCTGCCATATCTATATACCTACCCCGGACATTACCCATGTAAGGGTTGTTTTCCATGGCGCCTAAATCAAGATCAAGTATAACTAGAGCAAGTGTTTGAATTACCAACGTTAGGGTTGTCTTACATGTAATAAATAAATTGAATAAAAGAGGATTTTTGAAAATTCAACCCCAAAGTGAGTAAAATGGTGGTTTGAAAACCAATCAAAATCCAACTTTCATGAGCGAAGCCGCAGGCCAATGCTAGTCTCTAAAAAGGAAAGCCTTGACTCACTCACTGGGTGAGTCTTCGATGCCCAGGCCAAGCACATGAACCTGAAAAGCTGGAATTTTGCACAGAGGTTCCCTTAACAATAAATATATCAATAACAGAAAAACAATTATTGTTTTTCTATTATTGAGCACCAATGTAAAAGTACTCAAATCTACAACAACAATGCTACAATCTTGCCAGACTATTTGGCTAATAAGTAATTTTACGTTAACCTAATCTTATAATAATAGAATCTTATATACCTACTAAAGAAATTATCCAAAGATGTATCTTAGTCTTTTTGCAAAAATAGACACTTTGTTCATGTGTTCTATCTGGTAGTACTTCACTACGCTATGACTATTCACTATGCACTAACTTTACAATGGAGACAAGGAATAAGGACGGATTTTGAAATTCCCACGGAAACGAAGTCACGAGCGGTCGCTAGTATTTTACTAATAATATTATAAATGCGAAAGTTTGGATGGATGTATGGATGTATGGATGTATGGATGTGTGGATGTATGGATGTTGGCACAGAGATAGATTATAGTCTGGAATAGCACATACTACTTTTTATCCCGGAAAATTGAAGAGTTCCCGCGGGAACCAAAAGACCTCAAACCACGCAGACGAAGTCGCGGGCATTCGCTAGTCTGAATGTATAAAAGAAAAAGGTAACTGACTGACTGATCTGTCAACGCATAGCTTAAACCACTGGACAAATCGGAGTGAAAATTGGTATGCACACCGTTATTATGACGAAGAAATCCGCCAAGAAAGGATTTTTGAAAATTCAACTCCAGGGGTTAAATACCCCTATTTAGTTGAAATTTGAAGTTTGTGTATACATAAGCATACATAAACTTATATAGGTATTCGAAAACAACATACCCATACACATCCAAAATTATAGTTTTAAAAGGGCAATAAAAAGGTAACAAAGCTGTCCCGCATTAAGAGTCCATTAGAAAGAGTGGAAATCTTATTAATTCGTTATCAGAGGGGCGCGTTATCAGTTGAGTACCCTTGATTTATGTTCTGTTATCAGCGAGAGATGTAGGTGGCGCCAAGACTATCTGCCTTATGAATTTGAGGCATGGACGCCGGCTCCTGTGCTTTTAGATTGCTTTTGTGCTAGTCTGTCTGTGGTTACATATGTGTGGAGATCCAGTGGCGTGCATGACATAGAGGCATAAAAGTACTGCTTACCTGAGCTAATAAAAGTTAATTGCTTGTTTTTCACCATTCCCTACTTATTATCAGGGTAGGCACCTTACCAATGCCTACCCTGGCTCCGAACCCTGTGCACGCCATTGTGGAGATCCATATACTTACAAAAAAAATGCGAATTGCATGTATAATTTTTTTTTTATCCACTACAGGTTGGTACCACCAACTGATGGTAAGTGTTGATGCAGTCTAAGATGGTAGCGGGCTAACCTGTTAGGGGCATGGCAGTTATATTAAACCAATACCCCTATTCGGTTTCTACACGGCATCGTACCGGAACGCGTAATCGCTTGGCGTGCACGTCTTTGCCGGAAGGGTGGTTACTAGCCACTGCCGAAGTCTCCCACCAGGCCAGACCAGGGAAAATTCAGAAATTATAAATTCCCAAATTGAACCTGCCGGGGATCGAAACCGGGACCTCCGCACGTTAAGACAACAGCGCTACACTCTGCGCCACGAAAGTCGTCAAAAGTATTCCGTGCTTACCCAGTGTAAAATATGTATTTACCTAAAACAACAGCACATTGAGCGGTCGGATCTCAATACTGAGTACTCAATTCTGTCAATTTCCTCCGCCTGCTTATTACTTATGTTCTGTGGCATTGTGTGGCCATCAGGTGAGATCGCAGTCAAGGGCTACCTTGTAGTGAATTTAATAAATGACTGATAGGAAAGAACGTATCTCCGACTGTGATTTTACTATGCGAGAACGCATCCATAAAGAGTATAAAGTCGTTTTTTTCTAAAACAGCACACTGATCGACCGGATCACAATATCCAGTATGTTCCGTCATAATAGCAACGGCCCATATTGCCTTGTGGGGCTAAGGAGGGCTACCGTTTTTATGCTCACTAGTTGGCGCCACTGGTGAGTAAGGTCCTTAGTATAGCTGTAAATTCGGTAAACAAGCATACCTTTGACAAAAAATACGTTTTTAAATAGTAAGCATACAGGAACCAGGGACTTATTCTACTAAGTTCTGAATTCTTCTTTCAGTCCGCAGAGCACTGACATTCATTGACACGTATCTTACATCTTCATTAATTAATCCGGTATTGCTAAATACATGAATGAAATAATTTAGACCGCGATAAAGGCCCAGTGATAATACCTATTAGACATTACGGAGACCTCACTCTACACTAGCGCCTCTAGCGGCAAATTTAAACGCGATATCCCCCATTGTATACCATGACAGTTGCACCTAGAGATACGATACATACGATATTTTCACCTATAGTTGAGAAAGCTAGGAAACTGTTTACTAATTTTACATTAGAGTAACAGAATTTTGCATTTAAAATTCTGCCAGTTACCACGTCATGTCCCTGTCACCGCAAGGGTTGCTCTGTCTAGACAAAACTCTCGGTCGAGGTAGGATTTGACTTTGCATGTACGCATCCCTATACAAAATGTTAAGTGATTTTGTTACGAGCTTTTATTTAATTATCAATGTTTGTAAATTGTGTGTTAGGTCAAAAGTTTGCAAGTACATGTTTAGTTTTGACGTCAATGCATGGATAGCTAAGTGATGTCATTCTAAATCCAATATGGCGGACTCCCAAAGATAGTTACGAGTAGTTTAAGTAAGACAAGTAACTTTTTATGCACCCATATCATTATTAAAAGAATTCGCTGGGAAGGATACTAAAAATAAAATGACGTAACACTAAATTCAACATGGCGGACGATAAAAGCTAGTTTTAAATATTTCTAAAACAACACCACATTGAGCGAACGGATCACAATATCCAGTATGTTCCGTCATAATAGCGACGGCCCATATTGCATTGTGGAGCTAATTGGATTGAGATGCTTATCGCGGCCCGATAAAATGGAATAGATAACATTCTGTAGTGACTTATTAAGGTCGTTCTCAGAATAATATTAGATGGTACGATACGCCCGTGTGTGGATGGATAGCAAAAAAATGCACCCGTCATTGTTGATATCAGCCTGCAAGACTGTAGTCCAGAGTCCTATTACGTAAATGCTGCATAAATCTTTGTAACAATGTAAATAATTGTTGTCATTGGCTGAATTTGTGGTATTCTTAGTGTTAGTAAATACTCGTAACTTAAACGCTATTTGTTAGCAAACTTAAACCTACTTAAACCAGCTGTACTATTACCTATTATGTGCTTCAACTATAGGACAGGATAGATTTGCTAGCACGTGAATCATACTAGCTTCTGCGAGGCTGGGCGCTTTGTAGCGCTTTCGCAAAGTAGTATTTTGGCCTATAGTGCTGTAAGAATCAATTTTACGTGGCAACCTCCGTGGCGCAGTGTTGAGCGCTGTTGTCTTAACGTGCGGAGGTCCCGGATTCGATCCCCGGCAGGGTCAATTTGGGAATTTATTATTTCTGAATTTTCCCTGCTCCGGCCTGGTGGGAGGCTTTGGCCGCGGTTATTTACCACCCTACCGGCAAAAGACGTTTCGCCTAGCGATTTAGCGTTCCGGTATGATACCTTGTAGAAACCGAATAGGAATATGGGTTTAATATAACTGCCACGCCCCTTACAGGTTAGCCCGCTACCATTTTAGACTGCATTATCACTTACCATCAGGTGAGATCGCAGTCAAGGGCTAACTTGTAGAAATAAAAAAAAAAACCTCTGGAATCTAGATAGAACATTTTAAACAAGGTCGCGGTAAGCTTTGTTTCTCAAAGCTATGTAAACATCGGCCTAACGCACTCTGTGAACGTGTTCCTACATAATATGGCAATAAACATAGTTCAACTTTTGTGGGTTTTTAGACGTAAATCGAAATTGAATTGATTCAATTGAATTGAACCTGTGCCTTATTTTCTTGCAAGCAGTACTCACGCTACTTATAAAATTAATCAATAAAAATAGTATTAAAGTAATTTGAATATTAAATTATTTCAGTATCTTTCTTTGGTGTCGGTACACGCAGCCTATCAGCGATCAGTACAACGTATCGCGTTGTGTAGTTTTTGCGAAATTGGTCCCGATCGAGTCTTACGGGCTGGAGGAGATTCCTTGAACCCTGCCTCTCGCCTGATCTCATACTCCGCGAATCTTAACACCGATGATCATACATAGAGTTTACCTATTTGTTTTTACTTCTCGACGTTAGTTTTCGACTGCGATCTCATTGGTAAGTGATAATGCAGTCTAAGATGACAGCGGGCTAACCTTTTAGGGCAGTTATATTAACCTATCCCTAATCGGCTTATACCAGACATCATACTGGAACGCTACATCACTTGGCGGTACGACTTTGCCGGTAGGTTGGTAACTAATCACAGGCGAAGCCTGCCGGGAATCAAACCCGGGACCTCCCACATTAAGACCACACCGCCTCCGACACTCTCCAGGTCCGTAAATCCGTAGCTCAGTTGCGGTGTTATCGAAGTATAAACCAACGAACAAACACTTACAATACATTTCAATAATCAGAAATTTTAACAGCAAATATGAAACGTTCTTTGTTATTTTAATATAGTAGGTATACCTTAGTAAGTATACATCCCATCTGTTGATTGATATCAACAGCTAAAAATATAAGACAATTTTGATGTCTAGAGATAAAGGCGGGAGTAATTTAAAAAGACGTATCAATAATTATCTTCCACTTCATAAATAGCAAATCACCGGCAGGTGCAGACGTGTTTTAATGAATGGGACGGCTGAGACGCCGGTGTTAAAGTGACCAACTTAAAAAAATGACGAAGCAGAGGAAACGATAATGGCTGTAGTTATTTTTTGCATACATAATTAAATATTCTCCACTGTTAAAAGAAAATTTTGTTCTGGTACGAATCTATTGCCGTGGCTACCACCCTAACGGCAATAAACTTGCCTCCAAGTGAATAAGCGTTGTAGCATAATGCCATGTAGAAACCGATTAGACTATATCCCAGGTTAACCCGTTACTATCTTAGACAGCATCATCACTTACCACCCAGGTGAGATCGTAGCCAAGGGAATACTTGTAAAAAAAAATATTTTATTCGTCGTTGAACGTCGAAATATCGTATTACGTATTCGGCTAAGATGTAGTGTATATTTGTTTGTTTAACTATATTTAGCATCGTTAAACCGTCCTTAGATGTGATGATATAATAGATTAGTATACCTAATACATGAATGCGTTTGGAGAGTGTCTATGCATCTTGTCGTGCAAGAAAAAGGGGCCTAAACAAGGCCTAAACGAGGACAAAATAATGTAGTTTTTAAAAATTATGGGTTAGACCACTTTCGTAGCAACGGCGTTATTTTATAGTTTACTTGATATTACATGGCGCTATCGATAGTTAATTATTATGCGCTAATAAAACTATTAGAATCGTGATGGAAGATACGCATCGAACGACGCGAGGCTATTTTAGTAGCGAGGAAGATGAACGTGTTAGGTGAGTACATCACTTACCATCAGGTGAGATCGCAGTTAAGGGCTAACTTATAGTGGAGTAAGAAATAAGGTCAGATAAAAAGTCAATATCCTCTTAACCGAATTTCGGCCACGGCGGCCAATCTTACTATAACTAGCTGATAGTAAGTCGCGGCGACTTCGTCCGACTAGCTCTTTTTGTTCCTGCAGGGACACCTTAATTTTACGTGATAAATGTTCACCTTTGTCACTCTCCAAGTCCTTAACTATACCATGCTTATCACATCAATCCGTTGCTCAGTTGCGGCGTGATTAAAGGACTGGTCAGTCCTTCAATCAACGCTGGTCAACAAACCAACCAACAAATAAACACACTTTCGTCTTTTTATAATATTAGTATGATTCAATCTATGCGAAATTCAAAAGTTTCCCTGTGCGTGAGGAGGACGTAAATCATTGGTCATTCTATGCGGTTTTACTGCGAAACTGCAGTATTTGTTCATTCTGTATTTAGCTATCACTAAATATTATTTAAAGGTATTATATATTTCAAATATATATTAATTATATGACAGTGCCCAACCAATATATATTTGAAAATTTACTATACGTGCATAAACACATTGATAAATTCAAGAAGGAAAGTGATTTTCATAATGTCAATACTAGAAATAAAAATAAACTTGTAATGCCTGCTTCTAGGCTTCGTAAAATTAGCAATTCATTCGTTGGAAACAGTGTCCGCTTCTACAATAAGCTCCTAGAAGACATGTTGATGATGTCTTTGAATAAGTTCAAAGTTAATGTAAAACGTAAACTCACTGAAAAATCTTATTACCATGTAAAGGACTACTTAAACGACAAGGAAGCTTGGCAATAATTTGCTATATAGCTTTGATAGTTACTTAGTTAAGATGATTTGTGAGATGGTGATAATAAAAAAAAAATACCCGGCTGAGCTTGATGTGGGCTCTTTTCAGACCAAGGCGCGATTGGAACCCTCGTAACTTTAGTTTTAAGATACCGTAACCGATTATCACCATCATGTTTTATACGTAAGTAATTTTTAACGTCAATAAGTGTACCTATAGTGTACCTATATTGAATAAATGGTATTGAGTATTGAGTATTGTTAAGTCATTGAGTCTGCATTATGGGAATATCATGATAAACCCCATACTGCATCATTAATAATTTTTTAACTGTCGCTCTAGACAGTCAGTCTCTAGACAGACACGCGGACTTTTAGTCCATAGTTTGTATTCGCTCTCAGTGTGACTTGCTAAAGTCTAAAAAATGTTTTAGAGGCCTTATTATGTAAAAATGATAGACACAAAAACAATAATGCAATTCGCAATCACCTCTGTTAGCACTTGTCAGATTTTAGGTCAAATCCATCGTCACAGCAAGAATACCATAAATACAGCTAATCACAACCATTGAGTTGTATAGGGCTACTGATTTCACTAAAATCTTTGTAGGACGCTACAAAATCAGTATCTTTTTAGGAATCGCGCAATAAAGTTGCTATCTTTATATAAATTGCGCTACAAACTAGTGCACACTCGATTACATCCATTGTTGTGCAAGAAAAATGTCTGTGCACTATCACGTGCTATATAGGTTCTATTGCGGCGAGATTCGTGACCGGGCGATACTATCCCGACGCGCATACACGCCTCAAGAACACCTATTTAGCCTGGGTTTACATCATTTGCGTAGACTTAAGCTCACCATTGACGATTAAGTCACACTACTTACGCCAAATGCCCATTCACAGCATCAGCGTTTTTATGCACACAAGTTGGCGCCACTGGCGAGTAAGGTCCTCAATATAGCTTCGGTAAACAAGCATACTTTTGACAAAAAATACGTTTTTAAATAGTAAGCACACAGGAACCAGGGGCATAATGTACTAATTTCTGAATTCTTCTTTCAACCCACTTAATTTTGCACTTTTTTTTCTTAGCTCCGCTTTCAAAGCGCAGAGCACTGACATTTATTGACACGTATCTTACATTTTCATTAATCAATCCCGTATTGCTAAATACATTAATGAAATAGTTAGACCCGCGATAAAAAGGCCCAGTGTTAATACCTATTTGACATTTCGGAGACCTCACTCTACACTAGCGCCTTTAGCGGCGAATTTAAACGCGGTAGCCCCCATTTGAGATTCGATTCGATTTGATGCCATGGCTCTCGCGACAATGACAGGAACGATTTCGCCGAAGTTTGGATCGGTGCTATAAACACAGAATAAGTAATAATACAGATATACAACGCTGATATTTGATTATACCTAACCAGAGTTAACACAGGTTACATTATTTATCTCGGAAAATGTTCCCGCGGGAATTGAAACACCTTAATCCACTAGTATAGGAGTAATAGAAATAAGAAAATCAATAATCATGATACTATAATTGATTTAGTTGTTTACACCCTGAAATTTGGTCGACTATAACCTTTTTCCGTACGCAGCATCCATATTCCATACATCTCATAATAATATAATGATATCTGGTAACGCGATACCCTGGGGTATTAGATAACACTAGACGCTTTGGGTGGGCACTGACTGGCTACCAAGATACACTGGGCGTTATTAGTATGAATTTTGTCATATAAATTGCCAAATAAAATTATGTTATACTTTTAACGTTTATAAAACTAAAAAGTGGTTTTGACCATAGTCAAAACGGTTTTTAAACGATTTTCGCAGTCAAAAGTGGTTTTGACTTTTGACCGGTTAAGTATAAGTTTCGACTGTAACAATAATATTGAATAGAAGCAGGCGTTACTTTGCACTCACTGTAACAATAACACCGTCTAAGATGAAGATCAGTTCTGGTAACGCGATACCAGGGTATCAAAGAGCGGGAGGCTCGCTGGGTGGGCGCTGGTACTGCGGCCCATTTGTCACAGGCCGCTACCACGATACGCTGCGTGTTATTAGTGTGATTATGGTCATAGAAATTGCTAATTGATGTTATGTTATGCTTTTAAAGTTCAAAAAAAGTGTTTTTCACCAATGTCCATAGTCAAAACTACTCTTGACCGATTTTCGCAGTCAAAAGTGATTTTGACTTTTGACCCGTTAAGTATAAGTTTTCACTGTAACAATAACACCGTCTAAGATGAAGATCAGTTCTGGTAACGCGATACCAGGGTATCAGAGAGCGGGAGGCTCGCTGGGTGGGCGCTGGTACTGCGGCCCATTTGTCACAGGCCGCTACCACGATACGCTGCGTGTTATTAGTGTGATTATGGTTATAGAAATTGCGAATTGATGTTATGTTATGCTTTTAAAGTTCAAAATAGTGTTTTTGACCAATGTCCATAGTCAAAACTACTCTTGACCGATTTTCGCAGTCAAAAGTGATTTTGACTTTTGACCGGTTAAGTATAAGTTTTCACTGTAACAATAACACCGTCTAAGATGAAGATCAGTTCTGGTAACGCGATACCAGGCTATCAGAGAGCGGGAGGCTCGCTGGGTGGGCGCTGGTACTGCGGCCCATTTGTCACAGGCCGCTACCACGATACGCTGCGTGTTATTAGTGTGATTATGGTTATAGAAATTGCGAATTGATGTTATGTTATGCTTTTAAAGTTCAAAATAGTGTTTTTGACCAATGTCCATAGTCAAAACTACTTTAGACCGATTTTCGCAGTCAAAAGTGGTTTTGACTTTTGACCAGTTAAGTATAAGTTTCCATTGTAACAATAACACCGTCTAAGATGAAGATCAGTTCTGGTAACGCGATATCAGGGTATCAGAGAGCGGGAGGCTCACTGGGTGGGCGCTGGTACTGCGGCCCATTTGTCACACGCCGCTACCACGATACGCCACTCTTTGTGAGGTGTGATGGCTATCGAACAATGCCTTACGCCTGTTTGTACGTTTAAACTGGTTAACACATTTGTTACATCTCTGGACCACTACCATCGCTTAAAAAAGTTTTATTTCGAAATGTCAGTTTTATGTCACGTATCTTAAAGTCCCCATAATAAAGGTTATAATTCTAAAACAAGAACGTCAACAATGTTATAACAATACGGCTTTAAGTGATAGTAGTAACCTCCCCCTAGTTGGGACTTAAGACTTCATTCATGGCCTTGATTTTGAAATCACGCCTTATTTTCTATGGTGGTTAGCTTAAGAGATCAAGTGCTGTCAATGTTAAAGCGATTTCGTTTTTGAACGTTTTAAACAGTATAATGAGTATTGGCAGGCGTTACTTTGCGGAAGTTCATGAAAACGAAGGAACTAGAAATTTAATTCGCTGTAATCCGCGACAATAGGTAAATCTATGTGGTACAGTTTGTATCCTGCACTTATAGCCCGCGATATTCACCATACCACAGAAATTCTTCAAACTACCCTCAACGTACGTTTTACTCCTATACCTATATAGCATCTCCAGGAGATGTTGATTCGACAATGCACTATTGTGAAGGACTCTCTTAACCTACACTATAAAATAAAATAAACAGGCCAAAGTGGATTTAAAAAACTTAGGGTGATAGGTAGGGTAACCTTGGGTACATAGAGGTATAATATACTCTATGCTTGGTATAGCCCTCTTTTAAGGATCTTTTGACAGCCTGATACAAAACAATAATGTGTTAAAAAATAAGGATGCAGTGTAAAATAGCTGTCCTTTAAAATTACCATTATACTACTGATGTCGTGGGATGTAGACAAAACCTCTTTAAATTACATAAAAAACGAATAAAACGAGAACATCAATACCAAACTACTTAACAAGTATGCGCACACGCATGAAAAAACCCTTCTTAATATTATTGCTTCCCATTGCTTGTTAAACACAGACCACCGAATCCTTCACACGTATTAAAGGGGCAGTGTATTATAAAAACGCGATTGTAATCTGTAGCATAGGTGGCCGGTAACACATCGGTAGCTGGTTTTTTACATTTTTTATCTCTGTCACACCCATTTGTTTGTCCATTGTGGGTCCGTCGGTGGTTTTTGTTAGAGTTATTTTTTGTTTTAGCCGATAATATTGTTCTCGGATCAGGAGATTGGGATCTGGACGGCCGGGTACAAATGTCGTTAACGTTGATACTAAATAAGAAAGATACGCATACACGGATCCTTAAAATGTTGGTTAACTCCTGCTCAGGTTTACATAAAAATAACAAGTTTTCAATGGAAATAAATAAAATTCTAAACTCATTTAGATCCATATGGATTTACGACCTTATCCTGATATTAGAAATAGCCAACTCGTTGTCATTAGCCTTTATAAGATTCGTGATGACTTGATCGTGATAATAAACATTAAAATATTCAATAGGTAAATATACTGAAAACGAAAATACATAGTACTGGTGATTAGTGATTACTGATAAGAATAACACAACAAAACGCGATAGTATTAGTTTTTCTCCTTACACCGTTAACGTAAGTATAGCACAAAATACTAACATTTAGTATACCTAACTATAATATAGTACAACATGAAAGCTTTTTCTGAATACACAAAAACCAATTTATCGATTTATTCTAAGAGCAGCAATCTCGGAAACCCTACCGTCTGCGTGAATCAGCACGTATTTGACCAGTTGGCCAATTTAACTTATCACGAGACTGTGTATCTTGGTATCCGTATATCAATGGTAGCCAAGTATGGCGTGTTCTCGTAAAGAATGTCGCGTCATCTTTATAAGTGTAACGAATTTTTAATATGTTATCTGCTGTGGGTGTTTGTAAAGTTTATATGCCATTTCGCTGGCTCCTTTTATTGTTGGTCTTATTTTGCGAGCAACCATAGGCACGGAGAGAGATTTTAGCCTTCTTGCTAAATTTTGAGTTACTTTTGGCTTTTTGAGTTATTTTGAGTTACTTTACGTGGCTTTTCTCAGTTCGGAGTCATGACATGTCATAAATGGCACGTTGTGCTACGTGAAATAAGTAAATCATATATTTATCGATCTCAAATTCCTAGATTGATCATTTTAAACTGTACGGTAAATAGATTTCTAGGGAACTCAAATTTACTTACCTTATCAAGCAATAATTAAAAAATTAAAAAGTCTTCTAGTTATCTTATCTTTCTTATTTTCGAATTATTTTAAATTTTTCAACTTTAGTGTTTAATGCGGGGGCCATGGTCACCCCATCAATTTTTTTAAGCTAGGGAATAAGCTAGGGAATCTAACGATACCTCATTTATCAAAATCGGTTCAGGCGTATAGAAGTTATGGTGGAATATACAAACTCACATACATACATGCATACATACATGAACCCTGAAAACAATATACTCCTTTTTTCAGGCAGTCGTATAAAAATTGCTGAGGTCTAGGTTTCGTAATTGACCTTCCACGTACATAGAAACGTAATAGAGAACTCACGACATACCTCTAGACTAGTAACATAGACTGTATCTACAACATTATCCTTGGATTTATCTGTTGGATCTTATCTCTATGATCTTAACGACTGGCAGTTATCAGCTAGCGTGTAGTTTTGTTTTTGTTTGAGAATAAGGACGGCTATACACGCACAATAAGCGGTCATAGCCGTCGACTGCCTGTTGTGTAAGGAAACACACAACAGACAGCCGAAGGGAAGTGTCCCCATTGTGTAAGGAAATCGTAATCGTTTGTCAAACGGATATTTCAACCTGTTTAGGAGTTCATAGATGCCTGCACGTCAAAAAGAATGTATGAACTCAATAAACAGTTCGAGTAATACGTTTTATAAGCTGTCAAATGGTCAAATGATTACGATTTCCTTAGACAATTGAGCCTCTGGAGTTAGACTTAGATTAATATCAGGCAATGGGGCTGATTCTGTAGTGCACAATCTCTAAACTAAACTAAAATGAATTATTGCTAACCCTTTCTTAATAGTCCCTTCGGAAAGGGACATAACTAGTTTTAAAGCTGACATTTTAGTTTAGTTTAGAGATTGTACACTACAGAATCAGCTCCATTATCTCTAACTTTTCGCAGTTATGTCATCATCATTATCCCATCCTAGCTCATCGACGACCCACTGCTGAACATGAGTCACCTTCTCAGAATGAGAAGGGTTTGGCCACAGTCAACCACGCTGATCAAATGCAGACTGGCAGACTTCACACACCTTTTGTGAAAAACCGCTGAAATCTAGATCTGATTTTGTTGTATGATTTGACAATGTTTGCTCAGGCAGCGGAAAATAACTGCTGGAGCAGTTGTTCAACTATGAACGTGAATGTGAATGGGCGCCATAGATATGCATTAGACTAGAACTGCACTTATATTTAACTAAGTACTTATCTACTTACCTACTTCGCATATATTTCTTTTTGTGGCTGTTGTATTAATGTAACCCTAATTAATATTATAAATGGAGTGAACATTGGAGTGACTATGGATATTGAACTATAGTTCGATGAGTATAATGATAGTTCTATATGGGTCTAGTATGATGATGATGAGTTCTAGATGATGATTATATAGTTATTCTTATTATCGAATTTTCGTTTCAACTTTAGTCTTTAATGCAGGACCATGGTCACTCCATCATTTTTTTTAATTTTTACTAGCCTATGTCACCCGGAAGAAGCTAGGGATTCTAACGACACTTCATTTATGAAAATCGGTTCATTCGCATAGAAGTTATGGTGGAATATACAAACTCACATACATACATATATACATGAACCCTGAAAATAATATACTAAGTGCTCAGCGCCTAAAGAAGCCTTCACTTCAAAAATACTTAGTACCTACGAATGATATTTAAATTCTAAAACGCCATTCGAGAACATTTTAAAACGTGCCAATAATAGCGCAGCGGGTTTTCATCGCGGAATTGGCACGCTGTGTCCAGTTTTGGCACATTTTGGCACATCGCAGCGCCGCCGATACTTGCGGCACGTAAGTTAGACTATCCGATTGCGCCCGATTTACTACGCGCACCTCCGAGCTTAGAAATATGTGCCTAAATCCCGCCCTGGGGGTTTTTAGAACATACACAGAAAAAGAAACATGGCCGAACAAAAATAAAACTAAAATTTAAAACGACTGAATTGAAGCAGAAAAAAATATATAATTTGAATCATGACATAAAAATCAAGTGTAATATTGTTAATATTATGGCATTGACAAAGTCCACTAGCTTTTTAAATTAATAGGTACTAAAATTTAAAAAAAAACTCATCCTAAAAAGTTTGAGTAATTTGTAAAGCCTTAAAACGCAAAACAAATTTTACTCAATTTATTGATTAAGATACCTCAAATATAATACTGGCTACGCAATATTAATTATTAATATAATGCGGGCATCATCTCTCTTCCTCTTCGTCATCGAGTTCATGCGCGTGGATTTAGGATTTAAAACCCCCGAGGTAAATCCCCTTTGATTTTTCGGGATATAATATGCAGGTACTACCTACTTATCACCATTTAAAAAATCAAGTCGATCCGCCGTTCTATTACAATTTACAGCGTCATTGAAAGGCAAGTCAACAATAAACCAACGAACTAACAGAATTTCGCGTTTATAATAATTACTTACTTGGGATATATTATAGAAATTATAGAAATGTGGAACAATGTTATATATTTAATACACCATGTAAAATGTTCCTATAAATCTTTACTAAATAGTGATCCTTTTCTGTCGAAGAATGCCTGCAATTATCCATTTATTGCTCTACAAAGAAAAAAATACATTAAATCGTTTTGAGAACGGCCATCAATTTGCCAAAGCTACGTCCCGACGAAAATATCGCCCATAAAAATGTTAATACACTAATGTAACTGCACATTCCTTATGTGTATAATTTGCCACTTTTCAAAACGAAAAATGCACTAAATAAGGTACAGGCGAGAGCGATTTGAAAGGCTAGGTTCCACACAATAGCATCCTACTACAGTCTGGCCAATGAATCATGTATTTGGAAAAAAAGGCCTCATATAAAAAAAAACTATTCGAATAAACTCTAAATCTACACAGATCATTTTAAGCAGAATTTAACAGCATCTATAAACTATGCCCTAAGCATTCAGTTTCATGAATGTCATGCATTTACTTTACGACCGTGTTGGCCAGGGACCGTAATAAACCAGGGATCGTAGGCTAAGGATAAAAATTAATTGTGTGTAATAAAGGGACTGTCATAGGCATATAATAACGTGATGAAATTGATTTCCGAAATATGAGTGACTTGATAAAATAATTTTGATAATTTTATGTACCTACAAAGGGTGTTATTACAAAAATCACAGTCCTTTTATTTTTTGGCCCTTGTCAAACCTTACATGGATAAAAAATGTATGTCAGTTTATTTTTTTACAGCCACTGAGTTAGATCCCGCTCTGCTACTCGCGACGCTTGTGACTTGCGTCACCTATGAACTGTCCGGCCGATGCAGTACCTATTCTTGTTAAAGCGGCCGTTTAGGAAATAGAACATGGAAATGAAGGCATTGGTTAAGCACGCCAAAATTATATATTATGATTCGATAAAGTTGCGACGTCAATATTATTCCTGCATAGTAAGACATCGACAATAATTTATCGCTTATAGTTACGAGCACTATAAGGGCCATCACTGTTTTAAAAAATATTGGGTATTCTACCATATTATAAAAAAAAACATCAAGTTATTCAATTCTTTAATCCCCGAACGCAAATAGAAAGGTGTTGTAAATCTTAACGTCATCTCGTATCTGTACGTGGCATTGTAGCTCCCGAATGAACCAATTTTGTTTTGAAGTGAAAACTTCTTTGAGCACTTTTTGGTAGGGGGTAGAAAAAGTGAATACGCGAGACCGACCCCGAGACTAACACCGGTTTTCTTAAGATAAAAGGTCCTAAGTATAAATAGTACAATCGTAATTAAACTTTAATACCTTAGTTTTTAGGTTAAAAATATTAATAAGTGCTGTGGGACTCAGACCGTCACCTCGCGTTGTTACGAAAACAAAAGGTCTTAAATATAAATATAGTACGTTCGTTTTAAGAAACAACAGTTTTTTTTTGCTTATACTTTAAGATAACCTGCTACACCAGATAAATCTGGAGGTAGGTACTACGTGCAACATGAGATATGCACTGCCCGCCCTACCCTACACATGCAGGAAAGGAAGCAAGCAATACACACACTGATCCTACAAAATACACATATCTCCTGAGATTGCTCCAATTCCAATAGTGGCACTGCACTTTCCACAGGGCCCTGTAGTAAGGGTGGGCGTAGCCGCCAGTTAGCGTCGCTTATTACACAACAATAAGGATATAGCGATAGGGTTATAGGCCTATTACACTGCACTTTTTACAGGGACCCTTACACTGGAATCAGTGTAGTGTAATACGATTTAGTAAGAGAGGATCCCTAATTTGATCCTTAATGCTGTGTAATAAGCGACGCTTTATAAGCATATTACTGCTTACTACACTACCTGATCTATCTAACTTTGCAGATTAAATAGCATGATAGACGCGTTGTTCCGTCTGTATGATGGATTTCCGCTAAGCACCTAATCTTTGCTTCTAACAATTGCCCCTTGATCGTAGTTTTCAAGATAACAACAAATATACACAACATCATTGTGAACGAAATACTGACAAATAGTATAGTATTGTGTATTTTTATCATGTTTTCGCTCTCAATTACTCAATTGCTATATCCATACTAATATTATAAATGCGGAAGTGTGTCTGTCTGCTACGCTTTCACGGCCCAGGTGCTAAGCTGATTTTGATGAAATTCGGTACAGGGATAGGCTATATCCCTGTACCAAATTTCATCAAAATCGGAAACCTATATATAGGGAAATTACAGGCTACTTTTAATCCCGGAAAATTAAGGAGCTCTCGCTGGAATCGAAAAAACTTAGCGAAGAAAAAACATCTAGTGACAAATAATTTATGTCACATAGCCACAAAAATATTGTACAAAACAACTTAATTTTTTTTAATTTTGTGATGTTAATTATATGCAAAATAAACTAAAACTGCTTATCTGAAATGGCCGTGTGCAGTCTCAAAATCTAATCAAATATGCTAAACTAATTCAAGGAAAATTCTAATTTAATTTTATCAGTCATGTATATAGCACATTACCTAGTAAATACCGGGTAAATGATTCTTACATACGGATGGGTAAATAATCTTAAAGACACAATATTTAAACTAATGAGTTAATGACAAATGGATTTGGCTATAGATTTTAGTAAGAGCTATCACTAAAATGATAATATTGATTGCTAGTTTTTTTTTTCATATCTTGTAAAATTAAGTAAAACAATTCATTTCTATACTTTATGTGTGAGGAAATTCAATAGAGGTACTTTATAATTGCTAACCGAACCACAGAAGTCAAAAAGTATATTCTTTAGGAAACTGTTTTCTGAGTTCATGTCTTAACAATACAACAAGTAAACTATATTCGTAACTAGATGATGCCAGCGACTTCTTCCATGCGGATTAAGATTTTTTGATTCTGTTTAATTTTCCGGGATACAAACTATACCAAATTTCATCAAAATCGGTTGAACGGATGGGCTGGATGAAAGCGTAGCAGACAGACAGGCAGACACACTTTCACATTTAAAATATTAGTATGGATTTAGTCTTCACTAATTGGGTATATTCAAATTCAAATGCTTTTTATTCAAATAAACTTTTACACGTACTTTTGAGTCGTCGAGTGAATCTACCACTGTTTCAGAATGCCATTCCTACCGAGAAGGACTAGCAAGAAGAAGAAGAAGAAGATACGTTGACATTCGTTTATTGCTGTCCTAAGATAAAAATGAACACAGTCAATAAAATTAATGCACACAAGTAAAACCTCTAATCGTCTTATAAAAACCGATTTTTTTTTATCCGCTGCAAGTTAGCACTTGGCTGCGATCTCACCTGATGGTAAGTGATGATGCAGTCTAAGATGGTAGCGGGCTAACCTGTTAGGGGCATGGCAGTTATATTACCCCTTTTCGGTTTCTACGCGGCATCGTACCGGAACGCTAAATCGCTTGGCAGCACGTCTTTGCCGGTAGGGTGGTAACTAGCCACGGCCGAAGCCTCCCACCAGGCCAGACCAGGGAAATTCAGAAATTAAAAATTTCCAAACCCTGCCGGGGAGCGAACCCGGGGCCTCCACACGTTAAGGCAACAGCGCTCAACACTGCGCCATGGAGGTCGTCGAAATAACCTAATAAAAAAAGTTCGCTATTACGCTTGCCGTCCTTCGCGACCGTGTGTAGTTCTCCGTAAAACAATGGCTGGTGTGCCGATAAGGCTCGCTTATAAATAATTGGTCTACGATAAGCCTAATTAGCGCGGTGTGATCGCCCGTATCTCACGCCAGGATGACGATAATGCGTGTAATTAATTTTTAACGAAGCTCGCTGCACGGGGCACACGTGTGTCCGTTTTGGGTAGATGTGGCCCACGCATTACGTTTTGTTAGTGTGATAATTAGTGTTAAAATGACTATAGAAAATTTAAAATGATAAATGATTTATTTATTTCATGTAGGACAACTTGTGTCACTTATGAAACGTTAAGACTCTACCACAGGTTCGGAAAGGTGATTTACTGAGAAGAGCCGGCAAGAAACTCAGCAGTTGCTCTCTTCATAGAAAAGAAAAGGTTACAATATGTTGACAACACAACACATAAGCTACAAGTATTACACTGACTTGTGGGTCACAAAAAACAAGGATTCCTAACAGTTCTTGGTAATTGTGTTGTCAGCACTCAGGACTGAATACAGTGTCACTCACACATACACACATACATTAAAAAAATAGGCTACATATACTTGTGGCTATCACCATTTCACGACTATCGTGAGCTGGCACCCATTCAGAGTAAAAATCGCATTTTATAGGTCTCTGACGTCTTGTCAGAGGATAAATGAGTGCGAAACATAAAAAAAAACAGTCCTTGGTTAAATTGGCGTATAAGTTTACTAGAAGATGCCCGTGACTTCAGTTTTAAAAAGATCCTTTGAGAACTGCATAATTTTCCAGGATAAAAAGTGGCCTACCTATATCCATCCTTTCCCGGAATGCAACTTATTTGTATACCAAATTTCATCAAAATCTGGTCTTAAAGAGGGGCAAGCGTAGCAGATAGAGAGACACATGTTCGCATCCATATTAATATTATAAATGCGAAACTGTGTCCGTCTCTCTGTCTGTCTGTCTGCTCTGCTTTCGATTTTAATAAAATTTGGTACAGGGATGGCTTGTACCCGAGGAAGGACATCAGCTACTTTTTGTCCCGGAAAATGAAAGAGTTCCCGCGGGAATCAAAAAATCTTAATCCGCGTGGAAGAAGTCGTGGGCATCATATGGTTAATAATTATTAATAAAAAATAGTATACTTATTTATTGCATTACTAGCGAATGCCCGCGACTTCGTCTGCGTGGTTTGAGGTTTTTAGTTCCCGCGGGAACTCTTTAATTTTCCGGGATAAAAAGTAGCTTATGTACTATTCTAAACTATAATATATCTCTGTGCCAAACTTCAGCCAGATCCGTTTAGCCGTTGGGGCGTGATTGAGTAACAATCATCCATACATCCATCCAAACTTTCGCATTTATAATATTAGTAAGACACTGAAAAATAAGTAACTTAGTTTTAAAGAACTAATTAAAAAGCCAGCATAATAAAATTCGTTAAAGATGTGCAAGTCGCAGTGCAGATAAAAAGTATTTGTACGCTATCCGGAGTCGAGATACGGGATAGAGTTTAATAGCCGCGCCGGAGCGGACAAACAGACGGATAGCGAGGGGCTGTAAACAAACATAAACTGATCATTAACATTATGTAAGTTGACTGTAGATTGTTTGGGAAACTCTGGCTGAAATTATGTCCTAAATACATAGAGATTAAATGGGTATTTGACTACTATTAATTATTTTTATTGTGATGATTAAATAGAGGATCTACCAAAAGTCGTCATATTCACATCCCCTGATAGTTTAATGTTGAATAAATAATCGATTACAGTAAAAAAGTGCGTCGAACTTTAATGACGTCACATTTCAGAATTTCATATTTTTTTTGTGTGTTACTAACTTAGGTTTTTAAGTTAATACTGCACTAACAACAAAATAGGGACGATACAATGGTCTGAAATAAACAAATTTTATTTTATATTTTTATTTTAAATCCCTTTTAGGACTCGTTTTGACATTTGAAAAAAGTAGCTGATTTGACTATTTTTCAAACCCAATTACTATAATTAGAGGAGTAATTCTTCAGAACAATATTATTAACGTTCGTGTTTTGAAATTAGGTGTAATCGTTATTTTAGGGACGTCAAGGTAACGCCACGAAACGTAGTCGGGAACGTAGTTTGGTCCAATCGGCTAGTGCGCTCTATATACCTAGAACCTTTATGATTTTTTTTAACGCGAGATAGGCTTGCGCTTGACGTCAATCATGCTTAGTGCAAAGCAATGATGAGGTCTAGGTTAGAACGCGCTTACCTAAAAGTAGAACATGCCTATTCACTATTGCCTTGAAGGTGCTTAAGTTATACGTGGCAGGGAACACGTGCGCTAGGAGAGTGGTCCACATCTCAGCGGTTCGCATCAGAAACGTCGAGCAAAAAGTCGTTAAAAACATAAGCAAACACTGACAGTTTCTGAATTCTGTGGTAGAACGGAGAAGGAGGAACAAGGTTGCAAAGTTCCTGAGCACACTCTCCGTGGTATATCCCTAGCCCTAATGTGTCTGCGCTCTAAGGACTATGGAAATCTTCGGGTAAGATAATCTCTCGAAAAAAGCTAAAAACTTCCTTTTAGTTGAGCAAAGTATATGCATCAACCAGCCTTTAATATACTCGTATACACTGAGCTGGGTATTTCTCGCCACCCTTATCAGCACCGTATTTTACGGTAGATGGTATCGCCTCAGCGCGACTCTCGAGGCAACGATAAGGCATTAATAGGGTAGATAGTGAGCGTCGCATATAAATGTTATTTTACATTTCAGACGCACACTTTTTTTTTAGAAGTTTCTCCAATGCAAATAGGTACGAAGGAATTAGAAACGAAAATGAAGAATGAATCATGATTTCTTCCTTCACCGTTTGTTTTTATTTGATTTATTACTTATAAATCAAAAAGTTACAAACTTATTATGCTTAGCATAAACTCGACTGAGTTTTTCTGTACAAAGCAAGTTCGAGGTTATTGTAAAACGTAAACTCATTAAAAATACCTATTACCATGTAAAGGATTACTTAAATGACCAGGAAGCTTGACAATGATTTGATCTAATGGCTCTGATAGTTCCTTAGTTAAGATGATTTGTGAAATGGTGATAATGAAAAAAACCCCCGGCTGAGTTTGTTGTGGGCTCTTCTCAGACCAGAGCACGTTTGAAACCCTCGTAGCTTTAGTTTTAAGATACCGTAACTGATTATCACCATTATAACTGGAGGTCAATAAGTGTAGTGTACGTACCTAAATTGAATAAACATTATTTGACTTTGACAAGTGATAAGCTTTTAATTGCTTAAAACGCTCATAACCAGAAAACGTGTGTGCTCAAAGATTGATCCCCACACCACACCAGCAACGTACGAACGAACTTTTTAACACCTAAGAACCTACCTAGGTACTTATAATTTAAGTATATATAACTTGGAAACCTTAAAAAATATAAAGTTGATTACCTACCCTTAGAAATAGTGGCAGGCGGGCGCGGCGCGTGGATAATAATCTCCTCAGAATTTATTCCCGTCTGATAAGCGTTGATAACGCCCGCCCTCCCCGAGATGCAATCTGATTAAATAGCGCGCCTTATCGCCAACCCTGAGGTTCCACCACTGTACAGAGTAATGTTAGAACACAGAGATGACTTTCATTTTATTTTACAATGTTTTTAGTTGCCACATTATGGCCCCCTACTGAAAAAGTTGATAAAAATTCTTTCCAAAAAACCGAATTGCAAAGCCACTGTAAAGTAAAAAATAATCTTGATTTCTACACACTATGTTGAAGATAACAAAGATAGGCAAAGTTGACGCGTCAGGCTCATCCGACTTCAATATGTCAGGGTTGAGGATTTGGAGTCAGAATTAGCTTCCTCTAAGGACTGAAGAAAAACTTTTCAAATCGGTTCTGAAACCACGGAGATATGTACCAACATCCATTAAAAAAAAAATACGCGCCGAATTGAGAACCTCCTCTTTTTTTGGAAGTCGGTTAAAATATATGTTAATATGCTAATTGAACCACATAACTACCTTCTGACACAGATGGGTCCATGCGATTATGAACCTAAAGGTGATAAATATTTTCTGACCGCATAAATACATAGACTGCTAAAATCATAATCCTTCCTTTTGGCTTTGTCGTAGTCGGGTAAAAAGTCTGATAGTAACTAATCTATGACGAATATGAATACGCAGCGTGGTGGAATCCGTCAAACAGATGAGATAAGGACGTGAACTTTTGCTGTTTGTGCTCTACCCGGTAACCACACACCCCCTACCCTACCTCTACCTTCCCTACCATCCCTCCCCCCTAACCACCGAGTTTGAGATAAGATTTCGCTCTTTGTTAAATATCAAGAAGTATTTTAAAAGTGCTGATAACAGGAAACCGTCTCGAACGTTACCCGAACCAAGACGCATGCCACGACCTTGGAGCGTACAGACTAATCAAATCCAACTGGTGGAAGGTTTCGGCCGTGGCTAGTTGTCATTCTACCGGCATAAGACGTACCGCCAGCGTCCCGCACGCCAGGTAGAAACTAGAAACCGTCAAGGGGTGTAGCTTACTAAGCACGGTCAAGGCCTCCCACCAGGCCAGAACAGAAAAAATTTGAAATTTTGAATTCCCGAATTGTACCTGCCGGGTATCAAACTCGGGAGCTCCCATTTATAAGACCGAAGCGCTTACCACTGCGCTAGGAAGGTCTTCAAAATTTCGGGAGGGATGAAGCCGTGGTCTGAGCTTCACAGAAGACTCTCTTAAGAAGCTGTTACCCCCCGATGTCTTCAGGAGTTGTAGTGGCCAGTAAGGCTTACATACTATACATCCTAAAAAAGCGTGCAACGAGTACCTACGGCCAATATTAAAACGGCGATTCCTAATAGATAGCAATAGTGCCAATCTACAAAGTAAAACACCTATAAGCTGGCCCTCCTTAATATTCTCAAAGGCTTGTGAACTAAGGCTAGCGTGGTGGACTATGACCAAAATCCTGCGTCGAGAACATGCCTCGCAGTGAGACCGCGCTAGATTGAGTAGGTTAAACTCTCAGAATCAGCTAATATTCTTTTCGCTCACAATCTATACTCTATACTTATACTAATATTATAAACAAGATGATGCCCGCAACTTCACCCCCGTAGATTTAGGTTCTTTGATTCCCGCGGGAACTCTTTAATTTTCCGGGATGTCACCTACATCTATACCAAATTTCATCAAAATCGGTTGAATAGATGGGCCGTGAAAGCGTAGCAGATAGACAGACCGACAGACAGACACACTTTCGCATTTACAATATTAGTATGGATTAGTATGAAAGTAAGGATGCGAAAGTTTATATAGATGGATGTTTGTTACTCAATCACACCAGAACGGCTGAAAGGATCTGAATAAAATTTGGCAAAGAGATTTGGTCTGGAACACCACATAGGCTACTTTTATCCCGAAAAAATTAAAGATTTCCCGCAGGTACCAAAAATCCTCAATCCACGCGAATCAAGTCGCGGGCATCAGCTAGTCTTTCTCATATCAAAAGAATGCGGAAGACAAAAGGTCAATCACAATAAACTTATTACAATAGTAAAACTTTCTTAACAACCTAAAAGTGCTTACTCACTTCCCCAGCGCACCGGCACCGGTAACCTACTTACCTGCAAAAAAAAAGGTGAAATTAAATAACATTAAAATATCATTACCCGCAAGGAGTCACGACCTCGAATGACTGCAATTGACCTATAAATTCATGGGTGCAAGCCATAGGAGGCGGCAGGTTCGTGTTTTTCAAAAACTTTTATATCACAAGTTGTAGCTATTATTTTTGCTAGAAAGGTTGTTACTCGACTACAGTTTCAGCTTGCTGATCTCATCTGATATTTTGGTAAATTAATTAAATTTTGAATTAAGCTATAGATATATACTTATAGATAGATAAGTTTACCTATTTATGCTATTTTATTTACATGCCGACTTTGCATTTCGCTTCGAAAACGTTTATTATGCAAAGAGAATAAATAGTAAATAAAAGCCTTGACAGAATGGCTGAAATGGCATACTAACAAATTATAAAACATAAACTAAAGATCTTTATATTATAAATATTATATGTGTGGGTATATGTTTACGGTTAAAATTATTTTACTCTTGTTATATTAATACTCACGCTCTCATCATAATTTAATATACTTGCATTATCGTACCTTTTAGCACCATTATTTCGTATAGGTATGTAAACCATTATACTTATATCTAATTTAAAAAAAAAGAAAAACAAAAATTCGAAATTATTTATTTGCAGAAACATAAAAAAAAATACATTTGTTTTACTTATTAAATTTAAAAATTCATCTATTGTATCCTAGTCAGTCCTCGGTTAAGTCTAATTTCAGGTACTTAATCATAATACGGTATCCGCGATATAGTGCGGAGACCAAAGTTAAACTAAATTGACTGTAATCTGTTTATTGGTAATAAATATATTTTTATTTTTATTTTTTTGCTAGTAAATTACTGAAGGTAAACTCTTATTGCTGCTCCAATATTTTCTTACCTTTGGACCACAATACGACATACGATTTTCAGTCTGATTGTTGCTCCGCTATTATTAAAACGAATCATGACATATAAACTTTTATAGTTTTACGCATAAGTTATAATGAGTTTACAATATGTCTAATGTGTATGTGATAAGTATAGTTACGTACACTGACAATAATCTTAAACAATATCATATGGAATCGCTTTTAAATTAGACCACACACATGTCTACATTAGTATATTAGGCGTGTGTATATTATTTCTTGAAAAAATCTGCAGTTATATGCAAATCAGATGCTATCGCTAGATCTAGAGCCCCACACACGCTCCGTGGCATGTTCTGTTTATTGGTGGGGGAACTCGTATTGCATAAATGCTTTTTGCAAAACGATCGATGAAAAATGTTCAAGATATTCATATAATTACGGCTAAGGCGCCACCGAAATTTATTTATTTACTTTCTTTACCATCACTTCGTGGTCATAATCCATGCAAGCCATACCCTTTTCTGTTTTGAACAATTGGCAGAAATATCAAAGGCTTTTTGTAAGCGTCTCCGTCCGTCAAGATGATATACAACGACCAAAGCAAGTTTACTTCTCTCTCGCGCATTCTCACATTTCAATAATCTATACTTCTATACTAATATTATAAATGCGAAAGTTTGGATGGATGGATGTATGGATGGATGTTTGTTAGTCAATCACGCCACAACGGCTGAACGGAACTTGATGAAATTTGACACAGACAAACATTATAGTCTGGAATAGCACATATGCTTTTTATCCCGGAAAATTAAAGATTTCCGCGGGAACCTTAAAACTTCAATCCACGCGTGCGAAGTCGCGGGCATCAGCTAGTTGAGTATACTTTTGACAAATGTGCTAAACTAACTTGCATTATTAATAGTTTAGGTACCTGTCTACATATAAAACACTAGCTGTTGCCCGCGATTCCGTCCGCGTGGATTGAGCTTTTTAGGTTCCCGCGGGAACTTTTTGATTTTCCGGGATAAAAAGTAGCCTATATGTTATTCCAGACTATAATCTATCTGTGTGCCAAATTTCATCCAGATCCGTACATCCTATTGGCCTGTTTGAGTGACAAACATCCATCCATACATCCATCCATCCAAACTTCATAATATTACTATAGATAGTCAGTGTGATGCCTAAACAGAAAGTGGCCGTTAAAAGTGGCAAAAATACCTTTTGTAAACGTTCAGAAATACGAGGGTCACTATTCAGAGCGCCACAAAAGGACGTGAGCTCCGCACTGGCACCCCTAGCTATCGCCGCCCGCCAAAACAGCGCTATCTCTGATACTTTTCACGTTTTTCACCGATACGCTGCGCCCGTACCACGGACTCTCGAAACGTAAAAACCTTTTTATACGACTGCCTGAAAAAAGGAGTATATCGTTTTCAGGGTTCATGTATGTATGTATATATGTATGTATGTATGTATGTATGAATGTATGTATGTATGTATGTATGTATGTATGTATGTATGTATGTATGAATGTATGTATGTATGAATGTATGTATGTATGTATGTATGAATGTATGTATGTATGTATGTGAGGTTGTATATTCCACCATAACTTCTATACGCCTGAACCGATTTTGATAAATGAGGTATCGTTAGAATCCCTAGCTTATCCCGGGTGACATAGGCTAGTAAAATTTAAAAAAAACTGATGTGGTGACCATGGTCCCGCATTAAAGACTAAAGTTGAAAATAACATTAACTATATAATCATCATCTAGAAAATGATGAGTAGATTCCAAAAATATATAGCACTATAGTTCAATATCTAGTGATTCACAAAAAAATATCATTAATAAAAATGTGAATAAGATTTTAATTTAACTAGATTAATTTAGATTTTTAAGTTTTTAGTTCGTTTTTGGTAGGGCAGTCGTGTTTTTTAATTTTTTTTAAATGAGTTGTTTGAAGGTTTTCTTTTGGTCTATGTACTTTTTTATGAGGGCTGACACATCTCACGGACATGTTTGTTTTCTTTATACATTTTTCGATGATATTCATTTTAAAATGTAGTCCAGTCGATATCTAGCATTTGCGTTGATTTACCTTTTGATTTTTAAATGTTATATATTGTTAGATTTGTAAATTTTGTAATGTTTTCAAATGTAATGTACTGTCAATAATTGAGTTTTATGAGAATTTGTAATGATTTTGCCCTACCTTTTCAACAGTAAAATTATCATCACAGTTTGGTCTAATTAATAAGTTTTTGAACCCAAACTTTGTAAATAATTGGTCTATCGATTGGTGAATATCGGACGACAGTAATTAATTTCTGATATTAAGAAACAAAGAAAGACAAATTCGGTATCAATTTTTCGTTTCATAATACGAGTATGAGGTAATATTTTCACAGTAGCACAATGGTAGTGGTAGAGAATAGGACGGCGGCCAGTGATACGCTGATATGAGGTTTATTGAGCGTTATAAATGGGCAATGGCGCGATAAGATGACACGGTTTGCTGACTTTGCTCAAATTTTACCAGAGAATTTCAAAAAATCTTTGAAAAATTCATGTGGGTATAGTCAAGCGTCACTAGTTTTTTTTTTTAAATTGAAATACATACAGATTTTTACTTAACAAATAACTTAAATTTAGTTTGCACATTTGCCTATAAAGTATTCACTAATTAAGTATTAATACATGGTTATTACATACGGGAGTTATTTTGTGAAGTGTACAATAAATTTAGAAAAAATAAAAACAATTATAAATAGTAAAGTTACAATTAAATTTAAATTTAGTTACTCACATATTATATAAATTCAACAAAATAATATGTACTTTTAATTGTAATATTTCACTGTTTTCAGATAAAAAAGTTTCAGGAGTCTGAAGGCTCGGAAAACTGCGAAAATGAACAAAAAAAGTTTCACCAAAAGACTGCTTTCCCACACTAGATGTCGCTATTTATTGTGTCGAGCGAGTCTAAAAAAATATTTTCAAGTATTATTTCTATAATATTGTAATTGTTATATTTTATAGTTTTCAGATAAAAAAGTTTCAGGAGTCTGAAGGCTCTGAAAACTGAGAAAATAAATAAAAAAAAGTTTCACCAAAAACTGCTTTCCCACACTAGATGGCGCTATGTATTGTGGTGAGTCTAGAAAATATTTTTAAGTATTACTCACTACTTTTGGTTAACAAGTTCAACTATTCGACCACAGATGGCAGCATATGCAATGTGAAAGGGCGTTCCAGTTCAACTATTCGACCACAGATGGCGGCATATGCAATGTGAAAGGGCGTTCCTTTAAACGCAGTATTTCAAAATGCTTTGTTCGATCTATTAGTTTGAAACTTGTCAAAAAATAAAAATAATTATAAACAAAACATACATTTCCTTTTCATTACTATTTAATTGATCAAAAATAAATCATTCTTATTATAATGACTAAGGTACTTAAATGGTATTCATGTAGGGTTACAAGATTATTATTATGCATGGATATAATGGAACGTCAAAATTAAGTAGTGCTTAAAGAGGAAAGCGGACGCTCAAGATTTAAACAATAAACGTACTGTTTTTTTTTGTCATTTGAACCCTGACCTTATTTGGAATAATAAATCCATAATAATTTCGTTTTGAATTTTTAAACCTTACTGTAAAAACGGAAATCCTGTGCATTGTCCCGAATCGGAGGGCAATTACTGGTCATGTCCTTTAGAAAAAATAAAAACAATTATAAATAGTAAAGTTACAATTAAATTTAAATTTAGTTACTCACATATTATATAAATTCAACAAAATAATATGTACTTTTAATTTTGTTTATTCTGACACGAATTTTCCAACGCTATGAGGAAACCGGTCTAATTGTACATATTTTTTATTGGGAGTGTCACAAATGAAAAATAATGTTAAAAAAAACTTAACAAGCATAAAAATTAGTTCTAATTTTGGCTGCTTAAATTCAAAAGTTTTCGTTAATAGATAAGGAGGCGGAGGCTGCGAGCGAAATGTATCTGTTATTATGCCTGAACCTGTGTTCCAGTTAAGCGACCTTTCCCAACTTGTCAATATCCAAAAGTAATACAAAAAAATTGGCAGTCATGGGGACTGCCGATAGAAATGAAAACGAACGAATATTTAAAATAATTTAAATGTAATCTTAAAACTAAGGCATTAAAGTTTAATTACGAATGTAGTATATTTATATTTAAGACCTTTTGTCTTCGTAACAACGCGAGCATGTCGGCGCGGAGCATGTCGGTGACGCGAATCCACAAGTTTGCCGCCTACCAAAAAAGTGCTCGACGCGGCTGAAGAAGTTTTCACTTCCAAAACAAGATATTTCAGGATGTTGTAATAAAACAAAGCACGTGTCAAAGATGAATTTTATTCTAATTAAATTTAAACGGAAACATGTATTATTATACCACGAATATAAAGAAGGAAACACTATTATAACCTTAATTACCAAATACTTATATAAAATAACAAAATGTCTTTCTTGTCTTCGTTCAAATAAGATTCAAACGGTAACTTTGTTTGTGAATGTACGTTTACCGCCATTATGTATAGCATAGGTACATGTTTTTGAATGACGTGCCACGAACTTCTACATTCGTGAATTTATTTTGTACAAATGCAATCTCCCTATTCTAAACTTTTTTCACTCTGCACACACGCTCGGGTAAGCAAAGGTCACCCAGGCAGGTGCAGATACTGCTATCGGCTTCAAACCCGCTCTATCGCTCATTAGCTGATAGTTATTCACCAGCACCGTACACTGCGATAAGGCTTTCAAAGTTTACGTTTGGAAGTGCACCTTTCTAATGGGAACACTTCGGATGCTCCCACATACCATTTGAAAACCTCCATGGCGCTGTGCTAAGTAAGCGCTGTCTTAATGTGGGAGGTCCAGGGCTCGATTTGGGAATTTATAATTTCTGAATTTTCTCTGGTCTGGTCTGGTGGGAGGCTTCGGCCGTGGCTAGTTACCAGTACCCTTACTCTGAGCTTTAATTCGATTGATCGTATACGAATTCGATGACATTAGCGTCACAGTAAAATGGACCCAAAAGCGCTTGATTTAAAGTCACAAATTCATTACAACAGATTTAAATTTGGAAACGTATCGTATACGTAAACGTATATGAATGCATACACGAAATTGAGCTCTATATTCATACATTTAAGTTCATTTTACTTTGACGCTAATGTCATCGAATGCTCATACGATCAATCGAATTAAAACTCAGAGTAAGGGTACAGTTATCACATTACTAGCAAAGCCGTGCCGCCAAGCGATTTAAGCTTGGCAGAATCCGACTAGGGCTATGGGCTTTTAATATAACTGCCCTACTCCTAACAGGTTAACCCGCTACCATCTTAGACTGCAACATCAGGGCGAACTTGTACTGGATAAAAAAAACCTAGGCATAAATAACATCTTTTGGTTTAGGTATCTCTCACTCTCACTTCAACCAATTGCCTCTGCCGAGCACGATACTCTTCGTAGAATGAGAAGGATTTAGCTTTTGTCCACCACGCTGGCCTAATGACCCAATCACTATCTCTAGACTTAAATCTAAAGTGGATCATCATTAATCATGATGCTAGGTTGGTAACAGGTTAACACCTATAATAGGATATTTATTATAACTAAGTAAATGAAATACCTACAGGCATACATTTGAGTAAGTTTAGTCCGTCAAACTTATCTGGCCGGTGGCCAAAATTTTAAGAAATTAATGGCTGTTTAGTTTTTATTTTCCATATATACTAGCGACGCTTCATCCGGATTGCGCTTCATCTTCACTGGATCATCTGATCCAGTGACAGCGTCAAGTTTGTAGGAGATAGTTACTTAGAACTTATCTATATCTACATATACTCGTATAAAATTCAAAGTCCTGACTGACTGACTGACTTAAATATCAACGCACAGCCTCAACTGCTGGTCCTAGAGACATGAAATTTGGAGGGTGTGTTCTTTGTGAAGAGTAGGTATCCACTAAGAAAGGGTTTTTCGAAATTCTACCCCCAAGGGGTAATATAGGGGTTGAAAGTTTGTATGAAAGCCCGTCGTTTTATAGCCATGAAACTTGTTATTTGGGCTAACGGTTTAAAATGAAGAAATACGAGTTTTGGGCTTTTTTGATAATTCTACCCCCAAAGGGCTGAAATAGGGACTGAAAGTTTGTATGAAAGTCCTTTATATTTTACAAGGTATTTTTCATGCTATTTCTACGACACTTGATAAGTATCTTGGCTTTCGGTAAAAAATAAAGAAACATGTGTGTCACAATTTTTAAAAATTCCACCCACAAAGAGGTGAAGTAGGGGTTGAAAGTACGTAATTCCATTGTTTTTCACGTTATAGCCACGAAACTTGGTATTAGGGCTTCCGTTTTAAAATTTGAAATACGTATTTTACAATTTTTGTAATTTCTATCCCCAAGGACGTTAAATAGAGTCTGTCCTTTACTCACGCCGCAACAGAGCAACGGATCGACGTTATTTTTGCATGGGTAATGGGTATAGATAGTTTGTCCTTCAATCAAGTATAGATGAGTACCTGGAGGGTGAAATAGGCTTCTTTTTATTCCGGAAAATTAAGGAGTGCCTGCGGGAATTAAAAACTTATGCCACGCGAACGAAGTCACGGGCGTCCGCTAGTTAGATAGATACTTACTTGAATTTCAAATGTTTTCGTTAAGTAGTTACGGAGGCGGAGGCTGCGAGTGAAATTTAAAATGTTTGAGTTCTATGAATACAATATCGTATAATCTAAATCCAAAACTTCTAGCAATATAACCGCATAAAGAATGTGCAAAGCCGAGCGGGTGAAGCCACATATGAAATATATTCAATCTGCGCGCGAGAGATAAGACCTCCCCCTTGGAGGCGCTAAGTCAACCGATTTTTGACCGGCTACGTTTGTTTCTTCGTTATGTTCACTCAATTTTATGATGTTATCATTAAGAGAATGTGTAACGTTTGTAAAATGCAATAATTTGAGCGAGAGATAAAACCAGAGGCGCAAAGACGACCGATCTTTGACCGGGTACGTTAATTTCTTCGTTATATTTAATCAATTTTAATATGTATACTAATATTATAAATGCGAAAGCTTGGATTGATGGCTGGATGGATGTTTGTTACTCGATCACGCCAGAACGGCTGAACGGATCTGGATGAAATTTGTCACAGAGATAGATTAAGTATAGTCTAGAATAACACAAAGGCTGCTTTTTACCCCGGAAAATTAGAGAGTTCCTCAATCTTAAATAATATTCTTGGCTATCTTGGCTGGTTACTTTTGTTCTTTGGGGAAAAACTTAGTTATGGAATAAAGAAATTCCAAGCGATTGAGCGTTCTGGGACCAGAACGCTAAAGAAAAGTTACGGGTATGGGTTCAATATAACTAACATATCTCTGAAATCGCAGTTACTTTGTTAAAAAATCGTATAATGTTCGACTTGCAGACACACCGTGTTCTTAATTCTTTTACCTTCATACAGCTAGAAAAAATCCCTAGCGACTAGAATCACACATGAAATATATTCAATCTGCGAGCGAGAGATAAAAGTCCCCCCTTCCCTCCCACTCGAGGCACACTGAGCTAAGCCGCCTGATTTTGTACTGATACCGTTCCCGTGCCTCTTTAATGCTTTATTTAAATGCTTCTTCTGTTTAAAAGGTTAACTTCAACAGTTAACTTCTCAGTTGTCCGCAATGTCATTTTATTGTCCTACTAGCTTTTGCCTGCAGCTTTGCTCACATTAAGCTACGACTTTAAGTTCAATTTTCATTCAAACTTCAAACCCTACACCATAAAAGCTATCTAGTTACAGGTTTTTGTTTAATATTTATAGCGAGCAAACAAGCAGGCGGGTCACCTGATGGGAAATATTTTTTTATCCGCCCTTTGAAGATCGCTATAATATAATCATGAGGGAACACAAAAGATGGAAGCTGGTTCCACAATTTGCGGGTACGTGCTAGAAATTACCTGGAATAACGGGTAGTGGAAGAGGACCAGGCATCCAGGTGGTGAGGATGAAATTTATTCCTAAGCTAGATGTAAAATAACATTTTTATTGTACCTTTTAAAGGAAGTACCTACACAAACACTACCACTAACAATGGTAGAGTCTACCTCGCTGTCCAAGTGTAGATGGTCGACTTCACACGCGTTTGAGAAAATTATGGTCAGTTTCTTCACGATGTTTTCCATCTGATATTTAATTACTTCAATTCTAAAATGCACACACCAACTCAAAAGTATAGAGGTGCGGTAGATCTAGACTTCGAACCCCAGATCACCCGAAAGAAGGCCGAAATTTTAACCACTAGGCCAATGACGGCTCTAATATTATTACACACTAGCGAATGCCCGCGGCTTCGTCTGCGTAGTTTGAGGTTTTTTGGTTCCCGCGGGAACTTAATTTTCCGGGATAAAAAGCCTATGTGCTATTCCAGACTATATTCTATCTCTGTGCCAAATTTCAGCCAGATCCGTTCAGCCGTTGGGGCGTGATTGAGTAACAAACATCCATACATCCATACATTCCTACATCCATCCAAACTTTCGCATTTATAATATTAAGTAAGATAAGTTAACTTCATGCTAAAGTTAAGGTAGGTGACATTTAGGTAGGTATATAACCTACATTATCTTTATTATAGCCATGTCATCGTAAGATTGCAAAAACCGGTAGATTGTAATCTAACTAGCGAAATTGTAAACTGTCGACAGATTACAATTTAACGCATTATCTGCCATGTATCTGTTAGGTATATTATAACCCGATAGAATACCTGATTATGTATGTCGAACCCTAACCTAACCTACAAGAAAGACACAAGAAAACGTAAATACAATTAATGTTTAAAAAATTGACACTCAGAACATTGAACGGTTCACAATCCGTTGACAGTTTACAATTTCACTAGTTAGATTACAAAGTAACGGTTTTTGCAATCTTACGGTGACAGCCACATACCCGAAACGACATAAAAACTTCACCCGCGATTATGGCCCAAGTTTACAAAACAACGCGTTGCGAACCCTAGATCGCGATAATAAAATTATTATTATTCGTACTATCAGGGCTGCCACTCGGCGATGCTATCGCGCTATCTCGCCGCGCCAAGCGTCGCTTCACCCCCTTCGGTTGGGTGTAGGGTTGTGCACTGTGTCGATACTTTGTTGTCTAGTTTTCAGTATTATAAGTAACTAGCTAATGCCCGCGACTTCGTTTACGTGGATCGAGGTTTTAATTTTCCGGGATAAAAAGTAGCCTATGTGCTCCAATTCCAGACTATAATCTATCTCTGTGCCAAATTTCAGCCTGATCCGTTCAGCCGTTGGGGCGTGATTGAGTATAAAACATCCATACATCATCCATATCCATACATCCAGACATCCATACATCCATCCAAAGTTTCGCATTTATAATATTAGTAAGGTATGTTAACTTAAAGAGTTTGTTGATTTTTCTCAGACTACTTTAAACTGTCATTAGTATTTTTAAAGGCTAATTTCGGCAAACAACTGATGTTATATCTCGCATCATAGAGTAAGGACTCGGCGTTACATGATTATATGCCGACTCGATGTTGTATTAAGAACATTTAACGCAGATATTTGTGGGCTACTTTTTGCAGTGTACATATAAATATTTATTTAAAGTGACTGAAATATGGAGCACTGACATGAAAAGCACGTTTGAATAAGTCTGTAGCTTCAATTTTAAGATGACGACGAAATTAGTATATTTTTTTAATTTTCTTCTGTTTACTCTATGCATCATATCATTTCTGAGAATTGTTACCCCCTGCCCATTAATCATATTATAGGAGTTTTTTGGGGTAGTAATGCGGTGAGTTTCATTCAGTAAATGAATTTATAATAACATTAAGTAGTTAAAAAACAGAACATTTATGACACTTATCAATGCTTTAATACTTGCAACGAGTCATTCTATTAAAACCGGCTTATAAATAGCGCGTCACAAGGTACAACTTATTGATAAATATTCAACTATAATTTATGCCTTCCACTCGACATTTACGATATCGACATTACTCTTACTCAACGTTATCGTTAGTCTAATTATACAAACACGGCATCAGGAGTGTCAAGTTGTGCCGATTAGAAAATGTTCGATGTGAAACAAATCGATACGCGTTTTCATCGATATCTGCGGCGTGTCACTAGGGGTGTAACCTGACTTGCTCCGGATAAGAATAAATACAGTGGCGCTCGCCGGTCGGAATGTTCTAATACATCCTTATCGCATCGCACACACTCGTAGGCCATCACTACTCATTACACAGCGGATCTCGGGAGGTTCTCTAACATTTATCAAATGGATTTTTTAAAGGATGGAACGTATAGGGTGATAGATTATTTACATAATCTATCTTTTAAGTTACTACTAATCCAATATTCCGTTAAGGTGTCAGTTAGACAATAGGTATAGTGTAGACCTCTCTATTCCGTGGATTTACCAATGAAGACTTATTTATTATACGACTGCCTGAAAAAAGGAGTATATTGTTTTCAGGGTTCATGTATGTATGTGAGTTTGTATATTCCACCATAACTTCTGTACGCCTGAACCAATTTTGATAAATGAGGTATTCCGGGTGACATAGGCTCGTAAAATTTAAAAAAATTATGGTGTGACCATGGTACCGCATTAAAGACTAAAGTTCAAAAAAAAAAAATCGAAAATAAGATTAACTATATAATCATCATCTAGAAAATGATGAGTAGATTCCAAAAATATATAACACTATAGTTCAATATCCAGTGATTCACAAAAAAATATCATTTATTGTTTTCATCTTTTTAGTTCGTTTATTGGCAGGGCAGTCGTGTTTTTTAATGTTTTCAATTATTGCTTGTTTAATAGTATATTGTGATACAAGGGTGGAAAGTAGGTTATTGCAAACGAGCTGTCATTAATAAGCCCGAGCCGAAGGTGAGGGTTTTTAATGTCACGAGTGCAATAACCTTCACACCCGTGTATCACACGACGTTTTTCAATACAGTTGTGGGAAATAGTAATAAACAAATCAAAGAATTACAAGTTTATTTCAACATACATACGTACATAGTACTTAATTAATTCTGGAAATTGAGAGTAAAGCTTGAGCAATTACTAAAATTCGCAAGTGCGCAAAATTCCATCTTGCGCAGTTTTCGCCTCAGATAAAATATCTGGTGGAGTTAATTCCATTTCATCATTAGTACTAGAACTCATATTAACAAAAATATAATCAATTGAAAAATTATTTTCAATACAGTTGTCTTTCAGAGGCTGTAGTTATGATTCGAAAATTGAATCTTTCGCATAGGCATCTTACTTTTACACGGTCGTGACTTACTTTTACAAGCTCGACACTTACTTTTGCAGTTTAGTTTTAAATTTTCCAAGTCAATTAAAAAAGTTTAGTAGCAAGGAGTTTTCATACATAGAATATAATCGGATAGGCTTTTTACGAGGAAAAATGAATGAATCCGTACGTTTTAGCATTGAATTTCCAAATTCTTTTAAATGGTTGTTGATTATATTTAATTACCAGTTTTAATTTAATTATTTTCAACATTTGACAAAAATCTAATAGGCTGTATACGCATAGGTACGAACCCGTAGCCTAGTATAGTGGAAAAAAAAAATATTTCCAGGTGTAAATACGCGCCATTTGCTGAAATTTTTTATTTTTTATGTGATAAATTGATTATATTTTTGTTAATATGAGTTCTAGTACTAATGATGAAATGGAATTAACTCCACCAGATATTTTATCTGAGGCGAAAACTGCGCAAGATGGAATTTTGCGCACTTGCGAATTTTAGTAATTGCTCAAGCTTTACTCTCAATTTCCAGAATTAATTAAGTACTATGTACGTATGTATGTTGAAATAAACTTGTAATCCTTTGATTTTTTTATTACTATTTCCCACAACTGTATTGAAAAACGTCGTGTGATACACGCGTGTGAAGGTTATTGCAAACTCGTGACATTAAAAACCCTCACCTTCGGCTCGGGCTTATTAATGACAGCTCGTTTGCAATAACCTACTTTCCACCCTTGTATCACAATATACTATTATAGTCGCAGTGCATCTCCGTGCTGCGTCGCTTAAGTAGGCCAGCTCCAACCATCCTCATACAAGCATACAGTAGGGATGATGCCTATATCAAAAATAAATTATTTCTAACTGATTATTTAATAGAGAATCTTCCAAAAGACCTAAAATTCAAATCCTCGGTTAGTTTGGAGTTTGATAACCATTTTAAAATATAGATTGTAGAAAATAAGTGCGTTGAAATTTGATGACGTCACTATTGTGAATTTCATACAACTCCCATACTAGAAATGCGTTTTTAAGTTTGATAAAGAGTTGTTGATTTGATTGAGTTGTCATCATCCCTGTTGCCGCTAAGTGCCGCGCCTCTGTAGTGGAGCTAGACCTTTAATGTTAGCGGAAACGTCGTATCAACCGAAGATACCAGCAAGGCCGCTTCCTTGATGCGTTATTTAAATGATAATTAAAACGACGATAATGCTTCAGGTGTCCTCAGATACGATAGTGCCTTCAATAAATGCCTACACTTACTTTGTTTCAATTGATAGGCGTACAATACACACTACAGCACTTAGGTACCTGAATAAAATCGATAGTTACATTAAAAAAAGCCAAATTAATTTAAACCATTTGAATTTATTTAAATTTAAGAAAGATGCCTCTGAAAAAATTCTAACTCTACCTCTCGTTTGATGTCGTCTGTCGTTAAGGAGCAAATGCTAAACGTTAGGATACTAAGAAATATCACAAACACTTGAAAAAGTTCATTTGAATAAAAAAAATTTGAAATTGAATTATTTGAAACATAATTACCTACTTATCTATATTATAAATGTGAAAGTTTGGATGGATGTGTGAATGTAGGGATGTATGAATGTATGGATGTTTGTTACTCGATCACGCCCCAATGGCTGAAGGGATCTATCTGAAATTTGGGCACAGGGATAGATTATAGTCTGGAATACCTCAAAACCTCAAAAAAACCTCAAACCACGCAGGCGAAGTCGCGGGCATTCGCTAGCTATAAATACTACCTGATTCCCGCGACTTCGTCTGCGTGAAATAGTTTGATCACACGGGAACTCCTTAACTTTCCGGTATAAAAAGTAGTCTATGTCACTTCCCTGTCCTCAACTATATTGTAGCGTGACTGAAGGACAAACCAACAAACATACACACTCTCGCATCTATAATATTAGTATGATCTATCTATAGGCTACAAGTCTCGTATTCACTAGCCTGCTAGGCATAGCTCGCTATTCAGTATTCAGTAACATTTTTATACGACGCCTGAAAAGAGTATATTGTTTTCAGGGTTCATGTATGTATGTGAGTTTGTATATTCCACCATACGCCTGTACCGATATTGATAAATGAGGTATCTTTAGAATCCTTAGCTTATTCAAGGTGACATAGGCTAGTAAAACTTTTAAAAAAATGGGGTGACCATGGTCCCGCATTAAAGACTAAAGTGGAAAAAAAGTCGAAAATAAGATTAACTATTTATTCATCATCTAGGAAATATTCTAATTTAACTAGATTAATTTAGATTTTTAACTTTTTAGTTTCTTTTTGGCAGGGCAGTCGTGTTTTAAATTTTTTAATTATGACTTGTTCTTTTTATGAAAAGTTTCTTGCCGACTCTTCTCAGTATAAATTTTCCGAACCGGTAGTAGTCTTGACTTATCTTAAGTGGGACAAGTTGTCCTAAGAGAAATAAATCATTTCATTCCACATTTTGTACTTAAGTTCATCCTTGATATTTTTTTAAATCTGTATTATTTGGTGGGGGGGTATAATAGTATGTTGTGTAGTGTACAAATAAAGAGTGCTATTAATCATAACTGATTGTAAAACATGTAAAAATACTAAGACAAAGCATATTTATTAGTACATTCACATTTCACACATTTCAATCTCAGGTACACACAAAGAGTGACACATACATAAAATTATTCAGCCCGTCGGTTATGATGAAATACAACACAGTTATTCAATTTGAAAGTTTATCGCTTCAGTTGTTGAGAGATCTGAATAAGATATGATAAGAACAAGTTAATACGCATTGACACTCTAATTACTGGTAACTACCTACCTACCTACTTTGTAATATATTATGTCCAACCATTCATTTTATTTTGACATAAGCACGCCTATGAAGTTTCATTATTATTCACAGGCAACCATCGACAAAACAAGGCAATACTTCATAGACCCAGATATTTTTTTTACAATAGAGAAGCGACGCGACGTGCCGTTTTATCCGATGCTTTGTATCTTGTATACTCAACTAGTAATCACAAATACGACTTTCCCTTTCAAAATAGTCACGGAGCTGCAACACTAGCTCTCTTGATTGTCCTTCCATACGTTTTTAGCGATGGATGGTTTCTGTGGTTAGGTTGGCCTGATTGGAGTAGCCAAATCACAACATGTACATTCACTCTACTGTTTTACATACATGATGTATTTCAACACATACAATATAGTCATTTAAAAACGTCTAGGTATGTTTATAAAACGATAAAAATGTTGAGCAAAACTAAAAAATCAATGTGTGAAATTGATTAAAACTTCTACATAAATAAATTCGATTGTTATCAAAAACCGAGTCGGTAACGCGTTAAGACATTATTGACTCGAGCTGCCAAAAGTTAAATAAATGATTGGACAGAGAATAGTAGCTTGGGTGCCCGATTTCCTATTCACGTGGTCGAGGATTCGATTTTCATTTCTCGGGCACCTTTAACTTTTCAGTGATAAGTGCGTTTTAAGAAATTAAAATAATCTTATACTTGATTTGCTGGTTTAACTTAATAGAAGTAGCTGACTAGTTACTTCAAAAATACATCGCGTCAATTGGCAGTCGGCTTAACGCCTAGACCTTAACAAATTAAGACGTTTCTACGACTTAAGATGATGCTCCTGTCATGAAGAAAATCGTTGAAGATCCGATTATTATTATAGCTGGGTAGGACTCTATCTAAAACCTTACATAGAAACTGTAACAATTTTAGACTCAAAAAATAAACAGGCGAACTAACAATGTAAGTTAAACTGTTAATAAACAAACTATAAGTAAAGGTCTGGAAAAAAACCATTGAATAAATTTGAAACGATGATGCAATGATACTTGTGATATGTATGTATAAGGTGTGATAATACCACGTATATGATAACAAAGGTTTGATTCCCCTTAACCACTAACCTGTACCATCTATAGTCTATAGTCTATACTAATATTATAAATGGGAAAGTTTGGACGGATGTATGGATGTTTGTTACTCAATCACGCCCCAGCAGCTTAACGGATCTGGCTGAAATTTGCCATAGAGATAGATTATAGTCTGGGATATCACATAAGCTTTTACTACTTTTTAACCCGAAAAATTCAAAGAGTTCCCTCGGGAACCACAAAACCTCAATCCACGCGTACGAAGTCGCGGGCATCAGCTAGTAGAGAATATGAATGGAATATTTCTACTAAATACGCGTAGCACCAAACGGGAATCGAGTTAGAATTAAATTGGATTTACGTTGGAATCACCCGGTTGGAATGCATTTTTATATTCATCTGTCATCGGTGACAGATCAATTTATGATATCTCTTCATTTGTCACCATTCGGTGAGCTTTTGGTTGCTCATGTTACTTTACTAATATTATAAATGCGAAAGTTTGGATGGATGTATGGATGTATGGATGTTTGTTACTCTATCATGCCCCAACGGCTGAACGGATCTGGCTGAAAATTGGCACAGAGATAGATTATAGCCTGGGATAGCATATAGGCTTTTTATCCCAGAAAATTAAAGAGTTCCCGCGGGAACCAAAAAACCTCAAACCACGCAGACATTCGCTAGTGTTGGTATAAATATTGATCCATGGTAGATTTATAGTGGAACTTGGTTAGGAAATTGGGTTCTAGTTAGAATTATGAAGTTGGAATGCATTTTAAACTTCATCTGAGTCTATTAAGATCTACGTTTTGATATTATTAGGAAGGTATACCATTATAAATGCGAAAGCGTGCCTGTCTAACTGTTTGCTACGCTTTAACGGCCAACTTTTTCAACCGATTTTGATGAAATTTAGTATAGAGTTAGCTTGCATCCCGGACAAGGATATAGACTTTTAAACCCGGAAAATTAAAGAGTTCCCGAGGGAATAAGAAAAAACTATTAATCAACGCGAACGAATTCGCGGGCATCATTTAGTAATAACATAAAGAAATGGCATGGGTAGTTATTGGCTGTTATACGTAATATTTTTATCGCCCAAGAGTGGCAAAAATCCACTTTATTATTATAATAGCGGTGAAATAAGTGCACCGTTGTGTTGTGAAGTGAAATTGTTCAGCAAAGTTAATATTTTCAAGCTAATTTAAAATCGCCGAATGATATGCAAAAAATGATAAGAAATTCAGTCGCGGAATATGACCGAAAATAAAGAAAATTCGTAATAGTAACTGCAAAACTTCTCACACCAAAGGCTAAGTATACCTATTATAGGCTAGAAACCATGTAGTAATGGTTTACTTAGATAAAAGTATAGTTTATTACCTCTACGAGTATATAGTTACTCGAAATATACTTCTTTTTTTTGTGTTTAAGGCTCAAGTTTTCTCACAATGTTTTACTAACATTACTTGCAGCAGATTTTGTTATAGCCGAGGCAACCCATTACGTCATCATAAATATTATTACGTAATTGTATCAGGTAGGTGCATATTATACGGTGGTTTATTAATTAGAATTACCGCGGCTCGGGCGTGTGTGACGAGGGAAGGACATTTTTACTGAAATTAATTAAAAAGATGATATCGTCGCAAGGTGTGCCTGCGAGCTGGCGATAAGGCCCGCCTTGATAGCGCCACTAAGGGCTGTGGCGGGCTAATTGTTAGTACTGTTAGGCTGAACATTAAAAAAAACATTGGTACAAACCTTTACTACCTCTATGGTTCTGGAGACAATTGGGTATTTGACAACTATTGAAATAAATATTTTATTAGTAATTATTAAATAGAGAATCACCCAAAAGTCGTAATATCCGCGTCCCCTGTTAGTTTCATGCTGAATAACTATTTTAAACTATCGATTAAAGTAAAAGAGTGCGTCGAACTTTGATGATGTCACTATTCAGTATTTCATACAAAACCCCATACTAAACACGCGTTTTGACGATTGAAAAAAAGTAGCTGATGTGGCTAGTTGTCTAATACCCAATTGGGTATTTGACAACTAATCAAATCAGTAACTTTTTTCAAACGTCAAAACTTGTGCTTAGTATGGATTTGTATTTAATTTTAAGTAGTGACGTCATCAAAGTTCGACGCACTTTTTTTACTTCAATCGATAGTTTAAATGGTTATTCAAAAAAACTAGCAGGGGACGTGGATATTACGACTTTTGGGAGATCCTTTAATTAATAATCACTAAAAAATAATTTATTTCACTAGTAGCCAAATACCCAATTGTCATAGCAGGATGGTGAAGATGGCGGCTGTGTTGGTTAGTGTTTGTGTAAATTACTACATTAAAGTTTATTTATGTGGAGAACCGAGTTTCCTTTTAATAGTACATAGTAGATACCAACACTACTGAGAATTAAGGTAGTCTGAATATATAAAAGGAAAAGGTGACTGACTGACTGACTGATCTATCAACAGCTCAAACTACTGGACGGATCTGGCTGAAATCTGGCATACAGATTATGACGTAGGCATCCGCTAAGAAAGGATTTTTGAAAATTCAACCCTTATAGAGCCAAAATAGGGGTGAAATTTGTATAAAAATCGATCCCAACGTGAGCAAAGCTGCGGGCAGAAACTAGTGGTTTGTATGTATCAGTAATTCATATTTATAATATTCGTATGTATTCTATGAGGTGGGTTGTTCCAAATGATGAGATGAGTCTAAAACTCTAAACGGTATTCGAATATAAAAAGCTTTATTTGTATAAGAGAATTAATTACAGGAGATCTGTTCAGTGTAATTTGCCGAATTACAAGGCGATTCCGACAGAGGGCGCTCGAAAGCGGTAATTTCCGGCGCAACAGGCAAAACCAGCTAACAAGGGAAATTCAACCTATATATACTTCTGAACAAAGTCTAGTGTAGCTCGAAGACTATAAATAATTGACTAGAGGCATGAAAGGGCATTGAAAATTGGACATTGATTAGGTACATAAGAAAGTTTACTATAAGCCGTAAGAATCAAAGTAAACTTTTTTTTAAGTAAACTTTATGAGCATGGGTAACAATAATGGATAGCAATAATTCGATGTTTTTTTAAGAAAGAAAGAAAAAACATTTATTTCCAAATTGTGCCACACATTAACAAGCATACATAAAGAGGTAGAGCACCCCTGCACAGGATCTAGAACAAGATCTAGAATCTTAAAATTTAACAAAGGCGATCACGTATAGCACAACCCGAAAAATGGTTCAGGTCCAGGCTAAGCACAATACTGTATTTTTACTAAACGGATTGCGGACTAAACGAACTTCTGCCGCATAAAAGAACACTCGTTTGGTCACGACGTCATTAGTTTGATCCCTGACATTCATCAACCAAATAAGCTGGCCTTTACTAAAATAAAAAGATTACCAGGAATGTAAAGGCTTCAGGCGGTCTATCTGTAACACTTCATAATACAGGCGGGTATAAACGCTGTGACTTCATCAGTTGTATCCCGGACACCAAATAATCGGACATTCATCAACCCAATAAGCTGGCTTTTACTAGGCAGGTACTGCTTATAAAATACCAAGATTACCAGGAATGTAGTAGGCTTCGGGAGGTCTATCTGTAACACTTCATAAGGCAGGCGGGTATCAACGCTGTGATGTCGTTAGTTCGATCGCTCGAAGCGGCCAAATTGCGCGTGACGATAACGTTATCAGCCGTCCTCCTGGATGGAGGGTTTTTAAAACCACTGGACTGAGACTCAATGGCTGAAGAATTTGTAGATGTTATCATGTCTATGTCATTCTTTCTAATGACGCGCCTTTAAAATACCGGTAAAGTTTATCTTTGACGTCCATCACAGGTAAACGTAGTTACCATATTAAAAAATACTTGTTCTAACAACGCACGGTTTAAAATAGCACACGCTAAAAAGGAATTCACAAAATTACCTAATCAAACTTAACGTAAGCGTAGCCGCGGACAAAAGCTAGTCAACTATAACCATGTAAATATTAACGTCAATCAGTTGCTGCATTGCGGCATGATTGAAGGACAAATCAACCAACAACATACTTCCGCATTTAAAATATTAGTAGGATTAATTTCGCCCTCAATACTCGCATTGATTTAAATCGTCAATTTTCAAAATTATGCGTTGAAGACATTTGGGGATTTACTACCATCGCTTACAACATTATTTCAAAATACGTATCAGTTTTAAGTCACGTACCTTGACGTCCCTAAAATAAGGATTAAAATAATTCTAAAACACGAACGTTAACAAAATTAAATCAACACGGCTTTAAACGATGGCTTTATACATAATACACCCCCGGACCATATATCGATGGAGGGAGATCCTAAACCATTGTTAAACAAAAATAACGCGTTAAATATTAATATTGTAATTATTTTGTAGCATATTTGATGAGTTTCAATCAAGCTCATGAGAATAGGCGATCGTCCGCATCGCGATAACGTCGGCCCACATGATCAATTTGAATCCCAACTCACTGTAATCTCCTGTGAAATATATCGCAGTTTACCTGCGGGACTGTTCGCACACGCCTTCCTTTCCCACTGGGCACTCTGGGCAAGTGCCCAGAGCCCCGCGATCGATGGGGCCCCCTAGTTCCTGCCAGATCAGCCACCGATAGACAACCGATAGTCATAACTATATAAGTTCAAAATATACCTCAATTGAGTAAGTAAATAAGATTTTTAATTCATCCTGAAGTTTTTAAAGTAACTGTTTAAAATGACAGTTTAATAAATCAAAGTCTCTCTCTGTCAGTCCCTCTGTCAGGGACACCACTATCCTAATGTGCCTAGGGCCTCTAAGATAGTCCTAGATACGCAGTCGTAATCATAAGGAACAGTTCATAAAATTAATCAAGTCTTATTTATATCTAATGTTTTATTTACTACATATGTGCAGAATTTTAAGAAACTATTTCTAACTAGCTAATGCCCGCGACTTCGTCTGCGTGGATCGAGATTTTTGGTTTCCGCGGAAACTACTTAATTTTCCGGGATAAAAAGTAGGCTATGTGCTAATCCAGACTATAATCTATCTCTGTTCCAAATTTCAGCCAGATCCGTTCAGCCGTTGGGGCGTGATTGAGTAACAAACATCCATACATCCATACATCCACACATCCACCCATCCATACATCCATACATCCATACATTCATACATCCATACATCCACACATCCATACATCCATACATCCATACATCCATACATCCATACATCCATCCAAACTTTCGCATTTATAACATGAAGTAAGATTTTACTATTCATAAGCTGCGCTTACGTTCCTCAGTGTGAAGCGTCTTAACGTCCCAGAGTAAAGTGCCGATGCTATCACCGTCTCAGCGATAAAAGACGTGTGTTGTTTAAACAGTTTGCGCGCGGCGAGTGTGCGCGTGCCCTATCTCGGCAGCATCGGGCGCGATCGCAATGTTGCTGAGCTAGTGTCACACATGCGACTTGCGACACTTTGTGTAACGCTGATACCTAGATTGTGTTACATACTATAATATACAACCTTTCTTATCATTGTTATTAAATGAAAAATCTAATGTTTCATAGTTTGGGCCAGGAACCTTAGTAAGACACTATTTTTGTTATTTTTTTCTTTCATATTTAGCTACCTACCACTTAAGCTTATACTTGTACTATATTTACTTTAAAAAAAATAGGAACAGTGTATAATATGTGAGTTTTCATGAATAAATAAATTAAAAATTTGTAAGTATGCAATAGTTATAATATATATGTATGTATATTCTTTATTGTACACCACAAAAACACAAAACAAATTTTTTGCGAGATATTTCACCGCGGTTAATGGCCTCATCTGGTGACAGAAGGGCTGGCTCATTTTTTGCGCAAAGGATCAGCCTGGCTGTCCAGCGCGGAAATGCAGCCAGCATTCTTGCCACCATTCCACGTGGGCATGATTTATATATTAATTAGGTTAGGCTAGCTAGCATTAAGTTCTATTGTATTATTTTCATACTAGAAATAAAAATAAACTTGTACCTAAAAAAAAAAAAAAAACAAAAAGAAATAGATTAGTCGTCATATTATTCGTTAGAATAAAAAATATGAACTGATGCCCGCAGCTACTTCATTCGCGTTGTTTAATTTTTATTTATTACTAGCTAATGCCCGCGACTTCGTCTGCGTGGATCGAGGTATTTTGGTTCCCTCGGGAACTCCTTAATTTTCCGGGATAAAAAGTCTATGTGCTATTCCAGACTATAATATATCTCTGTGGCTGTCAGCCAGATCAATTCAGCCGTTGGGGCGTGATTGAGTAACAAACATCCATACATCCACACATCCACACATCCATACATCCATACATCCATCCAAGCTTTCGCATTTATAATATTAGTAAGATAAGAAGTAAGAAGTAAGAAGTAAGATCGCAGGAAATCCTTAATTTTCCAGGATAAAAGGTACACGACCGATCTCTGTATCAAATTTCATCAAAATCAGTTGAAAAGATGATTCGTTAAAGTGTAGCAAACAGGACAAATACACTTGCGCATTTATAACATTACTAGCTGATACTCGCGATTTTTTTGCAGGAACTTTTTCATTTTCCGTGATTTAAAGTGGCCCATATGCTAATCCAGAATATAATCTATCTCGGTGCAAGATTTCATACAGATCCGTTAAGCCGTTGTGGCGTGATTGAGTAACAAAGATTCATCCATCCATCCATCTATGCATCCAAACTTTCGCATTTATAATATTAGTATGGATTATGGATCTACGGATACGAATCGTTAACTGCCTCGTTGGTCCAGTGGTTAGCATGCCCGACTGCGGCCGACGAGGTCCTGGGTTCGAGTCCTGGGTCAGGCCAGAATTAAGTATTGGGGGTTTTCTGACTAGAAATTCTCGGTACTGGCCCCGGAGTTAGGAAGCTGGCGGTATTTCATCCCCGTGCCTCGGAGAGCACGTTAAGCCGTCGGTCCCGGTTATTATCACTAAAATGATAATAGCCGTTAAATCCCGCCAACCCACACTGGAGCAGCGTGGTGGGTCTAAGCAATAACTTCCTCTCTTTTATGAGAGTGGAGGCCTGTGCCCAGCAGTGGGACGTTAATGGGCTGTAGTGGCGGATACGAATCTACAATATCACATACCATATACATATTTAACAAGACATGACACACGACCGATCTTTATCGTGTAAGTATGTAACAGGTGGATACTAAGATGCAAATGGCGTTGGTACAAAGAACAAGCCTGTCAGCTAGACATTTAAACAACCGATCCAGATCCGATGTTACTTAGCTGACGCTTGTGTTAGCATTATTCTGTTTGTCATTATATCTCACGAAACGGGAAGTATAATATCAATCAATTTGACTCGTTTCACGTCATTCGATTTAATCTGCGGATACCAACGCCATATTGAAAATAGTTAGTTTAAATACGAGTGTTTTGACGATGTTAATTCAGTCTCCTGCAGGCCGACTCAGCGATTATTGAATACTTTTGTGTTTAGATCGCAATTTGATTTAGAGCTTAACGATAGCAATCGTGGCCAGATCAAATGAATATTGTCTTTAAGTTTAGCTAACTTTTATCTTATTACGTTAAATCTCTCGTGGAACTGCTACACGTTGTGACCATTCGCTCGTGCAAGTTCCAAATGAGAGTAAAAATATATTAAAAGTGTCTCAATAATACTTACTTCTGGATTTTCCATTACACTTGGTAGTCAATTCAAACTCAAATGTTTTTTTTCACAAATAAACTTTTGCAAGTGCTTTTGTATCGTCGAGCGAATCTACCACTGTGTAAGGAAGTCGTAATCGTTTGTCAAACGGATAATTCGATCTGTTTATGGACTTCGTGCCTGCTAAAAAGCATGTACGAACTCCTAAAACAGTTCGAGTAATACGTTTTAAGCTGTCAAATGATAACGATTTGCTTAGACACTTGTGCTTCTGTGTAACACAGTCTCTAAACTAAAATGACAGCTTCAAAATCTAGTTCTGTCCCTTTCCGCAGGGAGTATTATGATAGGGTTAGCAATATTGTGATGCCGTCATTTTAGTTTACAGATTGTGCGCTACAGAATCAGCCCCAATTCAAACTCAAATGTTTTTGACTCAAATAAACTTTTACAAGTGCTTTTGAATCGTCGAGCGAATCTACCACTGGTTCGGAATTCGATTTTCCTACCAAGAAGAATAAGCAAGAACTCGGAAGTTGCTCTTTTCAAAAAATATTTACAATTACATCAATGTGTAGATAACCGAAGTCCTAAGCATTGCTGGGGCGAGTCAAATCCATACACTTTTATAATTTGTACATGCATAATCTTCAACATTTTAATAAGCTTCTTTCATAGTTTGAATGAATTTTTTATATTCGTTTTTTTGATATAGGTTGTGGAATTTATTAAATAAAATATTTATTTAGAATGCAATTTGTGCGAGTATTTACTATTTATTTTACTATGTGAACCGCCACGACGCCGCGTCACGCCGCAAGAGTTGTAAGAGCCCAAAACATCCGAATAAGAAGCAACGTGCTAAGTAGTAGGCTATTATATCGCCACCTCCATGGCAAACTTACGAATCTGCAATTTTAGTGAAATCAATATTTCGATGAAAAATTGTAGCCGTAACCAAATGTAGTACTGCACACCGCAGTAAAGTTACGTATTTCTGGCACTGATATTTAAGAAATACGTAACTTTACCACAGTGCTACATTCGGTACGGTTTTTCATGGAAATATTGATTTCACTAAAACTGCAGATTCGTAAGTTTGCCATGGAGGTGACGATATGACCACACCATAAAATAATCAATCGAAAAAAGTGTGTGCTATTCACACACGGCAGACGTGAAACTTCAAAATGAGATAATTTAACTTGTATTCTATCTCATTCTCTCGCAGGCTAAATCCTATTATGAATATGTTTGTCTCTTTTTGGTGTCGCTTCTTCGCTTCATCGAATTTTCAAATCACAACGATGCTAAAGAAGTTTCAATTCAAAAGTTACATTTCTATTGGCCCTTTTACTTTCATTAGTTATCTATAACATACTGGACTAACAGGTCTGATCAAAACCAGTAAAAAACATCAAATTGTCAGTCTCTATTACGTATTTATAAGATCATGTTAATTAATTGCTTCTGTCGCAATCTATGCCGATATCATTATTAGATGCCCCGACTTGGTTGTTTCCGATTAAGACCCGGCGCACATCTTGTACTTAAAACGAAAGCATATTTTCTCACTGCCAAACTATGCTACTGTGCTAACGCTTAAATTAATTAAAATGCGTGTAAATTAACTGACTAACGCTAGAAACAGACAAAAGGCGTCACGTGACTTGCTGTCTCTCTCTCTTGCCTTAATAACTGTATGGAACAGATAAATAGGCTTGTGATGCGTCAGAGTAGTGCATTTCTACCTTTATTCATATTATTCGTTCGAAATTACTGTGAAGAAATACTGATTCAAATTCTAGTTACTTACTATATTAGGTATAATTTTAAATGAATTGAAAAAATTAACGCATACTTGATTGCATGACCTATCACCCAACCAAGTTTAGTGGTCAGTACCAACTAAATTGGGTCGTCTGAGAGTAGCAAGCCACGTGGGCGGAGTAGAGGGCGTCCACTGATCGGCTTATTAGAATTTCTCAATATCATTCGTCAATCAGCGATATTTCCTGCGATAATGGGCTTTCCGTGATATAATGTGTGACACACTTATGATATTAATATTGTGGGTGCACCCATGGATTAAAGAGCATATTATTTTATAAAGTAACTAAAAATTTTAATATCTAAAACCTTTCAAAAGTTTAAGTAGGTACGTGAGATTTTTGTATGATTTATTTGCACGGCAAAAGTGCTTCAAATTAAAAAAAAGACCAATGTAGTACGCTATTGACTCATGCAAATACTGGACTGACATGGTATCTCGTATGAGGTTTTTTGTTTTAGATATTATGTACATTGTACCTTGTACCTACATAATTCTCAGTTCTAATAATTAAGTGTCCGCTTCTACAGTAAGCTCCCAGAAGACATGTTGAAGATATCTCTGAATAAGTTCAAAGTTAATGTTAAACGTAAACTCATTAAAAATCCTATTACCATGTAAAGGATTACTTAAATGACACTGGATTACTAAGATGATTTGTGAAACGGTGACAATGAAAAAAAATCCCGGCTGAGTTTGTTGTGGGCTCTTCTCAGACCAGGGCGCGTTTTGAACCCTCATAGCTTTAGTTTTAAGATACCGTTACTAATTATCACCATTATATTTTATAAATAAATGAACTTCAATAAATGTAGTATACCTACCTATATTGAATAAACATTATTTGAGTTTGAGTCATAGACCACAAAGTAGCTCTGCAGTTCGTCGTGGGTTTTTTAATATTTTTAATTAATTTAGTTACTTGTATTTATTATTTAGTCGCAGAAATGCAACATTTCAGTAAACGGCTCATAGTGTAGCGATTATGTCAACTCACCTGTTTCAATTACGTGCGTACTCTACACGAGTGTCGGCTGTATCGGGTTAATGGCGCGCGAACTGATAACGACCCCCCGACCCACAACACCGACCCCCGACCCCTCACACCACCCGCTAGTATATCAGAAACTTGCAGATCCCATCGGGGTAATTGTGTGGTAATAGATAATAATTTTCACTCTGTTTTCTTTGTGGCCTTCGCTGAATGGAGGTGTGTGTATTTCTGAGAATTGGAATGATTACTGTTTGTTGCTTATATTGTATAAACATTCACTTAATTACTATTTATCTATGTAATGGAGTAGAATGTAGTATATTTTAATATTATGTAAATAGTTATTTATATCGTAGATATCTATATGTGTATTATTAGTATGTAGTGTATAATATGTAGTCTATCTTATTATGATAAATTGCAGGACCTAAATTGCTTGCCACACTCAATTTCGCATTTATTTCGCAACTCCTATCACCAAAGGTTGTCTGGGAGAGATTGCTTTAGCGATAAGACCGCCTTTGCACGCTTTTATTAGATTAAGCTTCTATATGTTATTTCTGTATGTATGTTTCATAAGTAGTTGTGTGCAATAAAGTATTAATAATAATAATAATAATTAATTCGCTAAATATAGATACTTCCAGAGAGATTTAGCGACTTTAGCGATGAATTTTGTTTACGTAGGTAGATAATAGGTACTAGTTACACGTACTTAGGTACCTATAACTCAAACTCAAATGTTTTTTATTAAAATAAACTTTTACAAGTGCTTTTGAATCGTCAAGTAAATCTACCACTCATACTAATATTTTTTTAACTTAGACTTCAAGTCTTCTCTCTAGGAGTCGTTCTGAAGCGTTATCATGTTTGACCGGCAGTAATTATTATAACTATAAAAATTCTATGTTTTATATAATTAAAAATGATAATGTCAAATTAATTTTAAAATTAGGATGTAAACAGGTCGAATTTAGGGATTACGATTTCCTTACACAATCGGAGGGCTCATTGGTTAATTGAGACCAACTCTGCTCCGCTTCAGTGAAATGCAGCTCAAGGGTTCATTTTGAAGATTTTGGTACGGAACTCTTAAAAGATGATTTCCCTTATCTTTTTATTAATACTATTCACTACAGAATTTGAGCAGAAATCCCTCGGTGATCCATCACACCGACCGACAGTAGACGATTATCGATTAACATTTTCATAATTGATTCATTAGGTACCTACGCACTTTGCTCGACGGGCCCGGTGCGTGTGTCCACTGTACGAAACGTCCGATAAATGAAAATACACTTAGTAGTTTAAAAATGAATCCTGTTAGTTAGATAGATAAAACTCTTTATTGCACACACTTAAATACACAACACACAAATACATAAACAATAAAGTTACAACATAAAACAGAAGAGTGCAAAGGCGGACTTATTGCTAAAGCTATCTCTTCCAGACGACAATTATCAAACAAGAGCGCGGGATAGTGCAATATCTAAACATATATATATTGCTATGTAAAGCAAATGTAATGAAGTTTTTAAAAAGATGAAGCATTTCAATATTTCGATTCGAATCAAGACAAGCTTATTGAAGACAAATTAATATTTTATACGGTGCTGCAATGTCCCAATATTTTGTTTAATTAAGTTACTTAATTAATTCATCGTTAGTCCTGCAAATTTATTCGAATGGATTTAACTTACTCAAAAGCTCCGTGCGATTGTTTAACTTTCTCGTATTAAATGCTGGCCTAGCCTGTGTTTGTTTCCGGGATCGGTACAAGGTATCTCTGTACCAAATATCGTAAATAATGTATAAACGGATTGGCGCGACACAAGATTAAATAGACAGACATATATTATTTCTGCATGTATTAGTTTGGACTCGTTTAAAATAAGTCAGAAATATTGAATTTATGGTGCACCAAACTTGAAAAATATTACCACATTATTAATGGCGTTCTTCATAAAGATGAGTTAAGTTGGGGTAAGTAATAAGTCCGTAATACGTGGCGTTGCTAGTTAGATTCTGACATAACCTCCGTGCTGGCGCCCCCCCCCCCCCCCCAGTCGCGGTGGTATCCATTTCCCCACGACAAAAAATGGTAGGCAAATACATGAGGGGAAAAGACGTAACGTAAGCGACAGTGAAAACAGACCGGGCTTGTTGCTGCGCGTGAAGATAACTCGTGCTTTTGTCCGTCGAGATCTTTTATCTTTTCACCGCTGGATCTGGATCAGCAGCTTCAAATATTATTTATATTTTGCCCCTCGCATTATATATTTAATACTCTAGATCAGGGAATCCCAAAGTGGAATTCGGTTTCCCAGGGGTCGACATAAATCATCATTTCTGAATTCTCTCTGGTCTTCTGACCATTACCATCGCCGCCTGTACTGGGAATCGAACCCGGGACTTTCCTCAAAATACCACAATGCTTAACACTGAGGCAGGGAGGTCGTCAAAAGGTAAAAGCAACTACCACACATGACTTATACTTTGTATGCAGGTCGCGAGGGGCCCTTCATTTCCGAAACAGCCGCCTCCCACGCTTGGACGCTTCGCAGATAGATGGGGTTTCTGCCGAGATATTCGCACTTACATAACTGCCTATCTATACAATACTAGCTTTTACCCGCGACTTCGTCCGCGTTCGTTCGAATTAGGTTCTTAAAAATAATTTCAAAAAACTGTGAAAAACATACGATTCTTAATTTTTCACCGAAAGCACTTGAATCATCTAACATCTGTAAAAAAAACTAACAGCGAACGTCTATATTAAGACTTTTGGAAGATATTCTATTCAATAATGACTATATAATATTTTTTTTGACTATTAGTCAAATACCCAATATGCTCAATTGGCATAATACGATTCCTACAGTTAGATAGATGTCTTTTTTTATCCACTAGAAATTAGCCCTTGACTGCGATCTCACCTGATGGTAAGTGTTGATGCACTCAAAGATGGTAGCGGGCTAACCCGATAGGGGCGTGGCAGTTATATTAAACCCATACCCCTAATCGGTTTCTACACGGCATCGTATCGGAACGCTATATCGGTTGGCGGTCCTTTGCCGGTAGGGTGGTAACTAAATTCAGCAATTATAAATTCCCAAATTGACCCTGCTGGAAATCGAATCCGGGACCTCCGCACGTTAAGACAACAACGCTCAACACTGCGCCATGGAGATCACATTTCTATAGATAATAAAGTATAAAGACTGATAAAGGTTCTTCTTAAAATTCGATAAACAGTGTACAGAGTACAGACATATCGAAACGATGACTTTCGATAACACCGTCGGTCAAGACGCCCAGCATCGCTAATTAGCGTATGGGTATTTACAAATAACTGATATCGACTTTCTCTTTATCGGTAAATAACAAGTTTATCAGGACAATGCACTATCGGGTGCCACTTGCATCGTCTCGCGGCTAGGGCTGTACAAAAAGAAAGTCATCGTTGCGCCAAAGTTAATAATGTTCTTCGAGCGGATAGCGGTTATAGCTGGAAAGCAAAAAAGCGTTCCGATACGATGTCATGTAGAAATCGATGTGACAAATAAGCGCATGCGCTTGACTGATTAGACGTATGAGCAGCCAGTTGTTAATTGTTTAGATGACAACGTCGTTTATACTCTATTGATTTTGCAGCTTACAGACCTGCCCCCCCTTATGTAAGGAAATCGTAATCATAATCTTTTGTCAAACGGATAATTCGACCTGTTACGTCAAAAAGCGTGTATGAACTCCTTGAACAGTTCGAGTTATACGTTTTAAGCTGTCAAATGATTACGATTTGCTTAGCCAATTGGGCCTCTGAGCCTCGCTAGAGCGAGACAGAGTGTACGCTTTTACTAATTTCCTACCTCCATGCAAAATGGTATCATTCCACTTATATTCGATAGCCCGTTATCACATAGTCCGTTTCTAGAGCAGGTAAAACTGCGTCCATAGATTCAAAGTTCCATTTAATTCGAAAGATATAGATAGAATGAAAAAAAAAATGAGCCATTGGATTTTAGCAGAAAAATCATTATATGAGCAAGAAAAATCGTTCCATTTTTCCACCTACCCCAGGCAGAAAATATCATAGTTTAAGATTCTATAATTATAAATAACTAGCTGATGCCCGTGACTTCGTACGCGTGGATCGAGGTTTTATGGTTCCCACGGGAACTCTTTAATTTTCCGGGATAAAAAGTAATCTATCTCTGTGCCAAATTTCAGCCAGATCCGTTCAATTGTTGGGGCGTGATGGAATAACAAACATCCATACATCCAGACATCCATACATCCATCCAAAATTTCGCATTTATAATATTATAGTATAGTATTGTATAAAGTATAGTATATAGTATAGAAGTATAGATATCAAGATTAGATTCAATAAAAGCTGGTAAGGTCTAGCAGCCCTGCTTATCAAATGAAAGTGCACGTCTCGATATCGAACAATGTGACACAGACGATAACGTGCCGTGAACGCTGGCGTTGTCACGGACACGACACGACGCGACACGACACCCCCCACTTTACTCTAAGAACTACTGTTATTTTGGCGTCACGACATTCGTCACGTTACTACTGTTGTTTCAGATTTAGACCATTTTGTTCATTTGACGATTGGAGGGCTGCCCTGAAAGTTTCTTTTTTTCTAGTACTGATGAGTGCCAATGAGTTTCACAATGTTACTACAATCTAGTCTAATTGTAAGGCTAATTAATTCAAATTCAAATGTTTTTTATTCAAATAAACTTTTACAAGTACTTTTGAATCGTCAAGTAAATCTACCACTGGTTCGGAATTCCACTCCTACCGAAGAACCAGCAAGAAACTCGGTGGTTGCTCTTTTTAAATAAATATTTCATTTACAATTATTATATCAATGTATACATAAGTAACCGCTGTTCTTAGCATTGCTGGAATGATCAAATTCATGCTCCTCTATCATTTACATAATCTTCAACAGTATAATAAGGTTTTTCAAGAGCATACTTTTTCAATAAATTTACTTTCAATTTTCTGTAAACTTTTGATAATGTCAGATACTCTATTCACGCGCTTTTAGCGAAGTCATAAGAGTTCTTTGAAACAAAAATTCCTTCAATTGGGATGATGACAACTCAATCAAATCAGCAACTTTTTATCAAACTTTAAAACGCGCCTCTAGAAGTTATATGAAATTCATAATAGTGACGTCATAAAATTACAACGCACTTTTTTTCTCTCATCTATATTTTAAAATGGTTATCAAACTTAAAACTAACTGAGGATGTGAATTTTAGGTCTTTTGGAAGACTCTCTATTTAATAATCAGTTAGAAATAATTTATTTTTAATATAGACATCATCCCTTTTGTGTACGGTAACGTACCAGCTAAGCTACAGATGCTGGGTACATAGTGGCAAATATACTTTGTAAGAGTTTTTATGGAGCTGGGCCCAACGACGTGGCACAGAGATGTACTGCGACAAAATTATACAAAGAATACTTTTGCCGCTCCTCTGTAATGGGTCCAGATCTTTACGGTAAATCACTTATCGGTAAATCCTTATCAGGGCCATGTAACGAATGTGCTCACCAGACAAAACTGGACTTGCTTCCTAAATTAACCTAAGACAATGTGGCCAATTCTGTATAGCACAATCTCTAAACTAAACTAAAATGACAGCTTTAATTCTAGTTTTGTCCCTTTTCTAATTCAAATTCAAATGTTTTTTTATTCGAATAAACTTTTACAAGTGCTTTTGAATCGTTGAGTGAATCTACCACTGGTTCCTTTTCCACATGGAGTATATTATGAAAGGGTTAGCAATATTTTCAATGATGTCATTTTAATTTAGTTTTTAGAGATTTTGTACAACAGAATCAGCCCTTTAGCCCAAACACCACAGACAGCGTGGCAGCTGTGGGGCATCAAAAGGCCTCAAAGATACCTTGTAATCATAACGACATCTAAATGTCATCACCATAACGCCGACGCTTAGGTTTGGCTGGGAGAGATTTAAATTTTTAATATCGGCGCGATCAGTTAAGAGCTGGAATAAGTGTAATGGCGTATAAATCAGCCCGTATCAATGTTATACCGCCTCTGTCAATAGCTGCGAGGTACGCCGACGGACTACTGTGGATAATCTAGGGAGTGCGAAAATGAGTTTGTTTGTTGTTTTTCTTTGGTTTGTCTTTCAATCACCCCGCAACAGTGTAACGGATCCACGCGATTGCATGAGTATAATTGAGGACTTGGAGAGTGATTTAAGCTAGTATTATACCGGAAAATTGAGGAGTTTCCGTGGGAAATTAAAAAGAGTTATTCCATGCGAACAAAGTCGCGAGCATCGGCTGATATTTTACTAAAAGTTCTTAGTCACAAACTGAAAAAATATAGTGTCGTAATTAATAAAAATAAAAAATCTGCAAGGAAAAATAAGACAAAGACATTTTACTAGCTTTAGCCGGCGACTTCGTCCGCGTGGACTGCACAAATTACAAACCCCTAATTTACCCTCTTAGGGATTAAATTTTCAAAAATCGTTTCTTAGCGGATAATACATCATAATAGCTCTTTAACTATATGCCAAATTTCAGCCCGATTTGTCCATTGGTTTGAGCTCAGTCAGTCAGTCACCTTTTCGTTTTATAGTCCCACAAACTTATCTGACCCGGTGACAGCGTCGCCAGCATATATGAAAAAAAAAATAGACAGGCATAAAAATTAGTTCCAATTTTGGCCACTGGATCAGATTTTGTTGGAAGTTGTTGGACTATATATATTTAGACTAGTTAATGCCCGCGACTTCGTCTGCGTGGATCGAGGTTTTTTGATTTCCGCAGTACTCCATAATTTTCCGGGACATAAAGTATCCTATGTGCTAATCCAGACTATAATCTATCTCTGTTCCAAATTTCAGCCAGATCCGTTCAGCCGTTGGGGCGTGATAGAGTAACAAACATCCATACATCCATATATCCATACATCCATCCACGCATTTATAATAGTAGTAAGATTACATTCAAATAATAAAGATCTTTTGACTGTATCCACAGTTTATCTTTGCCTTTGATAATATAGAGTAGAAACAAGGAACTCAAGGCTGGTCCACGTTATCCTCGCGCCCATATGAAGTCCATTATCGAGAGCTGGAGATGGGGCGATAGCGGCCATAATTTGCAATAAATATAAGGCCGAGGTGTCAGCGATAGAGGCTTTGTTATCCGCTGCGAGCGATCCCGGACGCGACTAATTTTGCGATACCTACCGCCTACATACACTCTAATATTTAGCTAATATTTACCGCAGTATATTATATTAGATGCCCGCAGCGTCATCCACGTGGTTTAAGTTTTCTTTTATTCCCGTGGGAACTCCTTAATTTTACGGGATAAAAAGTAGCCTACGAGTTTGTCACTCTCCAGTGTGCTTAGCATGCGCACCACGAGATTATCTCGCGACGAGAGAGAGAGATGTTGTCGTTGTCGGCTAACCTTTTGTTTACCCTACATGCACAAAATGCGGTGTATTACAAGAAATAAATAGTTAGCATGTAAAGGTTCGTAGAGAAAAATACCACAGATAAGAAATAGACAAGACAAGTAACCATGTTATCGTCGGTAGACAAATAGAGATGACGGGTAGGCATAATTTTACTCGTTGTGCACATGCTAGCCATAACGGTTCTGAACTATACCCCTGCCTAAAGTCACATCGATCCGTTGTTGCTCCGTCTCCGCGTTTTTAAAGGACAAACCAACAATCAAACACACTTTCGCATTTATAATATTAGCGGCACTACGGTAAGTTACTAGATCGCAATTCGCAACTAGCCCGTTGTCCTAGGTGAGCGACAAAACGCGGCCGTATCTAACATAAATCCTTTCACGTGGCCTACGTTATTGCGTAGATACGAGTACGTCCATTTTTCTATAATGTAATAAAAAAATTTCTATAATGTAATAAAAATGTAACGTATCGAGTCGCGTTGCGTGGCATCGCTTCAGTCGCTGGACAACGGATGAGACAAAGGCTATCACAGTTCAAGTGATCATCGAAGTATAATTACTACAGTTCAAAAGATGTATTTTCTACATGCTGGTTCCAGAGTTTTCAGCTTGTGCCGTGTAACTTATATATGTCACCGTAAGATTGCAAAAACCGTTACATTGTAATCTAACTAGCGAAATTGTAAACTGTCGACAGATTTAACGCATCATTTTTCGGTAGATTGGAATCCGTTAGGTATATTAACCCGATAAAACCTAAGTGCACTACTTGATTATTTATGTTTATGTACGAACCCTAACCTAACCTACAAGAACAAGAAAACGTAAATACAACGGATATTTCAAAAATTGACACTCAGAACATTGAACGGTTCACAATCTGTCGACAGTTTACAATATCACTAGTTAGATTACAATATAACGGTTTTCGCAATTTTACGATGACATATATAAACCTTATCATTCTAAGCAGTACCTACTAGTCAAAACTTGAGATTAGTTTTTATTCATGAATCGTGATCATGAACATATAAAAACAATAATTACATTGTGATAACATAATAAATTATATTTGATCATTAATTAAATTACATTACCAAATCACTTGTTGGTATGTTTTCTCTGAAAATATAAGTGACATTGCTACAGGTGATGATGTGTAATTATGTCATTCTTTAAACTGCCCAGATGCGACACTGTTTTGCGACATAAATAACGAGATGCTGCAAATTCCATTTTGTGCAAGTACCACCTCGATTTTTAGGGTTCCGTCGTCAAAACCAGAAACCAAAAAACTTCAAACTTTTGATCTGAATATCATCATCATTTTTCAATGGCAATTTGCTTCCTTACATCCTGAAAAATGATGAAATTTCATGTTTTTAATTCCCTATAATTGGGGGTGGTATTTCCGAAAATCCTTTCTTTGAAAAAACGGATCTATTAACGCAAAACCTTTCTTTGAAATGTTGTACGTTAATAGATCAGTCAATAATTTCATTCAGGATAAGTCTTTTGCGCTGACTGTTGAATTAGACGGTAGACAGGTTAGCACGAAGGAAATCACCTGGATGACTTCAAATCAAGAGTGAATAGGCATCTTCTAGGCAAGCGCGCTCCACCTTAGGCTGCATCACCACTTGCAAGCAAGTCTGATTGCAGCCAAGCGCTGGCAATAATTTAAAAAAAAACACTTACGTAAGAAAATACTCCTGAGATGCAATAATACTTACGTTTCTCAAAACATTTACTTCTCAGAAAGACTTGTGAAATCGAGCCTTGTGTGTTTTGAACGATTAGCATGGGTATGTAAAGTTTATAATTATACTGCACGTGTAGAATAATTTATTATTAGAATTAATTTATGTTATTTGTTCGTACTCAATAATTAGTAGTTTTTCTTTTACCTACTACGAGTTAGCCCTTGACTGCTAACTCACTTGATGGTAAGTGATGATGCAGTCTAAGATGGTAGCGGGCTAACCTGTTAGGGGCATGGCAGTTATATTAAAACCCATACCGCTACCCGGTTTCTACACGACATCGTACCGGATCGCTAAATCGCTTGGCAGCATGATATGCGAAAGTGTGTTTGTTTGACCTTCATTCACGCCGCGATCGTCGTGTTCTCTTGCATAGGCTAGTTGAGGACCTGGAGAGTGTCATAGGCTATTTGTTATCCCGGAAAATTAAATAGTTCCTGCGGGAACCGAAACCTCAATCCACACGGATGAATACGCGGGCTGCTATAGTCAAAAAGAAACGTAAATGTAGTGGTGATACTTATAGCAGAGTGGTTAAGACTTCGGCCTTCTATTCGGGTTGTCAGGGGTTCTCTATGGACGCATTCTAACTGTCCGGAGCAATTTATTGACAACTGTTATGGCAACGATAATGTTGTTATTCTATAGGTACAATTTAAGTCGTTGATTTATCTTTGAGCTATCAAAGAGATGATTCAACAGCACATAAAAAAATTTATTTAAATAGTAATCTTTAGATTCTGATTTGATTGAGGGTGGAACTATTCAACGAGTAGCAGCAATGCTCTAATAGCTTTGTTTAATATATGCTAATGTCACGAATTCTCGAAAAAACATATATATTTCATGACTAAATACAATCTAAGACCGATTGGCTAACTATAGATCTTAAATTTAAAGTTTATAACACTACACGTGGGCATAGAACGGGCATATTATTGGGTGGTAGCGAACAACTACGCTACTCACAATGTAACTTATCGAAATCCTGAAATATCACACTGACACATGTGTTAAAGATTACTTTTAAAATCCATCGGATAATAAATATTAACCCGGCGTCATTGAGGTTGGGTCAGAATGACCCAGTGTATTTAAGAATGCAAATATTTTTTTACGTACGCGAGCGTCGTTGGCCGTCTTCTCAGTAGCTGGAGCCAACGCTGTATTCTAAACGTTTTTGAAAAGAAATGAGTCCAACGGTGACCGCGCTGGAAGCTAAACGTGCTTATTTGTCAAAAGGGTCAATATAACCCATACTCACAATTAACGTAACAAAATTTCGCGCCTTTTTTTGTATGATTTTTGTACTGATTTTTTTTTTGGTGTTTATTCAAGTTTTTTCTTATGTTTTATGTTCATGTTTTTGATTTTATAATTTAGGTCCCATATATGACTGAAAATACTATATTTTAGCGTAGTAAGGTGATGAAACTCTAAGGGATCTCAATTTTGTTAATATATCATTTTGAAATAATACTGCTTTATGCAATATTAGCAAGTAGCAACCCCCCCAGGTCAGGTAGTAGATTAACAAAACAATAGCATCGAGTCATAAAAACCAGTTTTCCCCAACTCCGCTGAAAGGCCGAGATATACTTATGCACTCGTGTTAGCCCAGCCGCCATTGTGGCAACTTTTAGCTCGCATAATGCGCGCCATTTCATTTGTGGCTACAGATTAAAAAGTTGGCACTTCCGTGTGTGCGGCTCTTTACCGACTGCTTATTGATTCGGAAAGACAATACACACAACAGAGTGTGACTGTGTTGAAACTGCTGCAAAGTATCTACTCGTACATAATGACGTTTTGACATACCTAAATGATAAATGATTTTTGAAGTAAAATCTTTAGGCGCGTTGAGCACTTTTTGGTAGGGGGAAAAATGTGGAAACGCGAGATCGACACCGTTCTTCATAAGACAAAAGGTCTTAAGTAGTACATTCGTAATTTAACTATAATGCCTTAATTTTAAGGTTTATATATGAAATATTTTTTTTTGTATTATTATTTATTTATTTAATTAGAAAAAAAATTAAATATTCGTTTTCACTTCTATAGGCAGTCATATGACTGCCAATTTTTTTTTCACGTACGACAACTTTTGTCCCTTTTGATGAACTAAGTTTCAAGACCTCTACACTACTACCGGTTCGGAAAGATTTTTCCACTTAAAAGAGCCGGCAAGAAACTCAGCAGTTGCTCTTTTCAACAAAAGTTTTTTTCTTAAATTTATTAAATCTTATAGAATTATCAGTAGTGGTTTCACATTTTGATGTGGTCTTATCTTAAATTCATACGAAATGTTATGTTAAATGTTACAATAGAATTAAAAGGTTAGATGTGCGCAGACGATTATTTTACCTATCAGAGGAAAGCTGAAAGAATTTATGAAAATACTTTTTGCATTCGAGGGGCCGGCTTGCCTAGAAGATGCCCATTGAATTGCCCAACAAAGTGGGCTTCATATGGGCAGTGTGAATGGAGAAATTTACAATTTATTTTTATTATGAAAATTAAGACAAAATAAAACAAAAATATGTAAGAATCATTAAAATATCTCGAAAAATTAAATACTTATTTGTGTTATATGGGGCCAAAGAAAATTTTGCTCCCCGAGGGCGCTATTTTGAATTCAGAGCGAAGTGAAGGATTCTAAAGTAGAATCCTGAGCGTAGCGAGGAATTCAATATACGCCGCCCGACAACAAAAAATTTGGCCCCGAGTGACACACACTATTTTTCATCATTACGTATGAGAAAAAGCTAGGAGTACCGACGTACTATGTATGGACATTACCTATACGTTTAAGCACCAATCAGAAGCACGAACGCGGACTAATCAGAACAGAGAAATGAAAAGTCCCATGGGCCTAAAAATTACATTGAAAGCCAATATTCGTTTTTCGAATAGGTATGATGAAAAAGTTATGGAACTTTAAAGTAGCGCTTGCAAGAGCGACGTCTCACACGACCGATTCGTGAAGAGGAAAGAAAGAAAAGCCGAATAAAAGTAAGAAATGAACGTAACCTGACTCATTTGAATTAAAAGCACATAATTTGTGTGTGAAGATAATTTTGAAGTATTCAAACTCGGCTAGGTAAAAACTCACTCACAAAATTTCTTACTCGAGTAAAATACAGCAATCGGTGTACATTAAATAATTAAACTTATTAAATAATTAATTTCTCAGTCATTTATTAATGGATTTAAATAAAAAAACACTGATTTATTAGTTTTAATCTATATTTTACTTCCGTTGCGTTAATTAGGATAATTCACAACATTATGAAACTACTCCCACACTTTTGCATTTAAAAGTATTACAAGTGCTTTTGTTTGTTTGTTTGTTTTAAATTCTTTATTGCACATAATAAAATTACAATGCACAAAGGCGAACGTAATACCTAGAGGTATTCTCTTCCAGTTAACCTTTGTAAGTGGGGACAGGGTTGAAATCACAGTGCGTACAATAAGTATAAAGAGAAAAGTCGGAGTAAGAAGAAACATATTAGGTAGTAGGTAATAAAGTGAAGTATGATTATTTATTATGCAATTTAGTAAATGGCTTGAATAAGAAATTTAAGTCAAATACATAGCAAAAAATACACAAAAATAATGTAAAATACAATATAATATAAAATATAATATACATTTGTAAATTTAATATATACACATATATAAGTTAAATTAATATTTAAGAATGTGATTATGTGGAGGGATTCTGACATTTTTGAAAGTGCTCGTGTACTCGACGCTTAAAAACGTTTACAGACGGTGCTTGACGTACTTTCTGGGGAAGAGCGTTCCATAACCTGATTGTAGTAACTGTGAAGGAATCTGAATATAGTTTTGATTTGTGTTGCGGGTAGACAAGAATTTCTACGTTTGAGGAACGTTGAACATGTCCAGATAAGCCAAGGTACTTAAAGCGTTCTTGGAGGTACTTAGGAGAACTTGGATCATGAAGAATACCATAGAGAGAAGCAAGAACGTGCGCATCTCGGCGAAAGCGAATGTTGAGCCACCCTAGTCTTGAACGGAAATTAGTAATGTGGTCATACTTACGCAAACCGTATACATATCGAATGCATAGGTTGAGCAGGCGATCCAGTTTGTTCAAAAGCTCTTCGGTGAGGTCGGTATAGCAGATATCTGCATAATCAATGATTGGAAGCAATAAGGAATTAACCAGCACAAGTTTTGCTTTTTGTCGCAGCATATTCTGCATCCGTTTAAGTGCATGTGTCACCGTAAGATTGTAAAAACCGTTAGATTATAATCTAACTCGCGAAATTCTAATCTGTCGTAAGATTGTAAACTGTTCAATGTTCTGAGTTACAATTTTTGCAATATTCATTTTATTTACGTTTTCTTGTCTCTTTCTTGTAGGTTAGGTTAGGGTTCGACATAAATAATCAAGTAGTGCCCGGCCGCAGGCCGGGCACTTAGGTTTTATCGGGTTCAAATACCTATCAGATTACAATCTACCGGAAAATAATGCGTTAAATTGTAATCTTTCGACAGTTAAAAATTTCGCGAGTTAGATTATAATCTAACGGTTTTCACAACCTTACGGTGACACATGCATGGCTGCGAAAACCTTACGATTGATTTCCGCAACGTGACAAGACCAGGAGAGATCTTGCGAGATATTTAGGCCTAAATTTTTCACCTGATTTTTAAAATCAGAGTATTATCAGCATAAATCATAATATCGCAAGTATTTTGAGCCATATTTTATGGTAAATCATATACTTATATTTAGATTTTCTAGTATTAGAAGGATACTCGTTTATCCACTTATAATATTTAAATTTAACAATTTACACACAAAACGCCGCTAGTTCTTTATCAAACTTAAAAACGCAATTCTAGTATGGAAGTTGTATGAAATTCACAATAGTGACGTCATCAAATTATTATAAATAATACATATATATATAAATTAAATCTATATTTTAAAATGGTTATCAAACTTAAAACTTACTGAGGATGTGAATTTTAGGTCTTTTAAAAGACCCTCTATTTAATAATCAGTTAGAAATAATTTATTTTTGATTTAAGCATCATCCTTATTTATAGTTCTCAGACCAGTATTGCCACTCTCAAGAGCCATAGGTACATGCAGTGATACCCTGTCCAGCCCACTCTAATTTTCCATCTATCACTAGTGATGTTTAGTAAGAAAAATGTGTGTGTGCAATTCACACACATGTCAGACTTTCTTAACAACATTAACATTAAACAATCAAACAGAAAATTACAAAAATTAAACGCTTTGTATGCATATTTGTCCGGTGGCGCCTCTTGTACCGTGGCGACAACATCTGTTTCATCGCATTTTCAAATCACAACGATTCTAAAGAAGTTTCACTTCAAAGACATTATAACGTAACGTAGGCATCGTTAACCTATTGTTACTTACGTACATTAAAGGTCCCATCTCGGCCGACCGCACTTACCTGTAAATAAAAAAATATAAGTTCGTTTTGAAAAACAACCACATTATTTATTGTCTTTATAAGCATTAAGCATCGTATTTAATTTCTAAAACTGAAATAATTGTGTTTTTATTAACCTTGGGCCGTAACGTTAACTAAAAAGCAAACATTAAGGCATGAGTTATGTAGCTTTCCCGGGAATTTTTTTCAATTAGCTTAATTATATTTTTCCCGTAGCGCGATTTTTTCGGCTACCTACCTACTTACCTTTTTGCCACATTTACAATATTTATAGCTGTTAATTAAGCAGATTTTCTTCAGCCATTTTGCTCCATGAGTACGGGTCACATAATTCTAAATAAGATATAGCTAATAGAAATGAGATAACTTAAACATAAATAATTTAAAAAAGTGTTTATGTACTTATGTACGCACGCAAGAAGTTATACTTTTTGATAGCAAATAATAATTATCTTGAATATAGTTATCAGTTCTCATCCAACATACAGTAAATGTATTTATTTTAATTTTGTTGATAGACCTTTTTCTGCAAGACTTACAAGTTGGCCAACTAACGTCAGGGTGCCGGATTTGGGTGTCGGTGTGCGCGCGCATCGTAAAAGTTATTTTTCTCAAACATGCATGGAAATATTGTCATTATTTTCGAAAAAAGAACACGCGAACTATCGAATTTTCGGACAAAGAAAATCAAATCCATTGCAGGAGCGTTTTTTGAATTTGGAAGATTACAACGCTCCTGCAATGTTGTATGAAACGGGGTGCTGGGGTTATTAAATACTCTTTGATCGGATCTCTTTTGTCATTCTTGGCATACCATAGACTCTTTGCTTAGTACAAATTCGTGACTGTATAGCCATAAATGCGTTTGCCTGTCGGCACAGATGATAAAAAAAAATTGGCGGCAAAGCTGAAAATTCGTTTTGGTTTGTTATTTATATACTTAATATAAATTTAATAATAAGTAAAATGAGTTCCAACGGTTCAGAGAGTGAAATGGAGATTGATTGTACTCCACCAGATTTAAGATCAGAAGCCAAATTGGCAATGGAAAACCTGCTTCCAGCGAAGTCCAAAGAAAAATACATGAAAGTATATGAAAATTTTATGAGTTGGAAAAACGAGAAAAAAGTGACATTTTCTCCGAAACAATATTTTTGGCGTATTTTAATGAGATTGCTAAAACTAAAAAGCCATCTACATTATGGGCAATTTATTCCATGCTGAAATGTACAGTTCATGTTAAAAACGACATTAACTTGAAAAATTATGGGAACTTAACTACTTTTCTTAAACTAAAATCGACCGGATTCAAAAGCAAGAAATCGAAAATTTTTACTGGCGAAAACCTATAGCAATTTTTAATTAAAGCCACCACTGCCATTGCCCACCTGCAAACCTCATCAGAAGTTCAACAAACAAACATAAATGTACCGGGGAAATCAATAACATTTTCTTTTAGTAATTGCCCCAATATATCTAATGTAACTTTTAATATTAATTAAATTTAATGTATAACATAAAAAGTAGGTTTTATTTTCCTGCATTCTTTTGAGAAAAGCACTATATATGCCTCGGCGGAAATGGCAATTGCCTGTCTCGTATTAGTGAAGTCCTCGCCTACGGCTCGGCCTTCAAACTCATACTCGACCTGCAATTGCCTATTTCCCAGTGATGTAATAATGCATAAATGTGCATGCTAGCTACCTACCTACACGTCGGCGACGCGCCTGTCAGTAATAAACGATTAAGTGCGTAAGACGGTTGTTTCATTACTTACATATCATTTGGCGCCGAGTGCGGGATAAAAGTACCGACGCGTGCAAGAAAAAATATTAAAATGTCGTATATTGGCAAATTGGTTTGCTTCGATTATAAATCGAGTGAGTGGGCAGTATTTAAGGGCCAACTTTATCAATTTTTCATAGTTAACGATGTGGCAGATATTAAAAAAAGCGCGGTTCTATTAACTCATCTCAATGAAGAATCCTACCGCCTGCTGCGGGACCTTGCCTACCCGAAGGCGCTGGAGGACTTACCGTTTACGCAATTAATTGCATTACTCGATGCGCATTTTAAGCCGCGTAAGTGTTCTTACGCCGAGAGGGCTAAGTTTTACGGCGCGGTCAAGCAGCCTGATGAAACCTTGCCAGAATGGGCGGCACGGCTACGTGGTCTCGCGACCTACTGCGGTTTTGGGGCAGCTTTGGAGCAGAATCTCACCGATCGTTTCGTTCTGGGCTTGGGTGCAGGTTCTGTACGGGACAAGCTATTCGAGCAGGATGCGGCGAACTTAAAACTGGCAGAGGCGTTAGACGTGGCGCAAAAAGCGGAGAGCGCAAGGGAAGCTAAGAGTATGTCGACTACCACAGACGCTGTTTCCATCAAGGAGGAACCCATTTACAGGGCTTGTTATAAGAGTAAGGACGGAGGTGGTGGAGGCTCGCGAAATGGAGGCGGTATTGGTCGATCGGGCCAGGCTCCTTCTTCGGGCGATGGGCATAGTGGCTCAGGCTGTAGCGTATGTGGGTTAAAACACGGAGGAAAGTGCAAGTACGAAGGGTACAAGTGCAAAAAGTGCGGTATTACAGGTCATTTAAAAAAAGTGTGTAAGGCTGCGGTTTCGCGGGTTAATAATATCGAAACCAATAGTGAATCGGAAGTGAGGTGTTGTAAGGAATGCCAAAACTTTAATATAAGGTATGTTAAGCCTATTAAACTTAATGTAATATTAGGTACTGTGCAGTTGTCAATGGAACTAGATTCTGGGTCGGGTGCATCGGTAATATCAGAAAGGTTATATAGCGAAAAGTTTTCATGGTTTAAATTGAATCCATGTGATCTTAAAATGTGTTTATATAACGGACATAAAATCTCTCCATTAGGTTATTTTGAAATTAATGTGCACTACAATGGCGAAGCTAAAAAGATAAAATTTTTTGTTGTTAAAGATGGCGGCCCGCCATTACTAGGCCGAGATTTCATGTCTGCTTTTAATTTAACCTTAGCAGTGAAAATAAATAATTTAAGTAACGATACGGAAGTAAAATCAATGCTGGAACAATTTTCCGATTTATGGCGGGATGAGCTAGGTACGTTTAGGAATTTCAAAGTTAATTTGGTATTAAAAGAAAATGCAACGCCTAAATTTTTTAAAGCCCGTACGGTCCCATTTGCTTTAAAGGAGAAAGTTGAAAAGGAGTTGAAAAGATTGGTAGGCTTAGGTATTCTCGTGCCGGTTAGTAATTCCGAATACGCGACGCCCATCGTACCCGTTTTAAAAGAAAACGGAACGGTGAGGATAGCTGGAGACTTTTCAGTTACGTTAAATAAGGATTTAATAATCGATAAATATCCCTTACCGCGAATAGAGGAGGTGTTTGCTAAGTTAGGCGGTGGAGAACATTACTCTAAGTTGGACTTAAAAAACGCGTACAATCAGTTTGTGCTTAGTGATGCATCGCGAAGTCTAACAACGATTAATACTTCGAAGGGACTTTTTCAATATACAAGGTTGGTTTACGGATTGGCTAATGCACCGGCTATTTTCCAAAAATCTATGGAGGCACTCTTATCGGGCATCGATGGGGTGAGTTGTTGGCTCGATGACATTTGCATAACGGGACCAAATAAAAAAGTCCATTTAGAACGACTAAAAGAAGTTTTGAGTAGGTTAAATGATGCAGGTTTGCGGTTACGAAAAGAGAAGTGCGAATTTTTTAAGTCTAGTGTTTCTTATCTCGGATTCACTATTAATAGTAACGGGTTGCAGACTAGCGAGGACAAAGTGAAGGCTATATTAAACGCACCGGAGCCGACTAACGTTGCGGAGGTAAAACGATTTCTCGGTATAGTAAATTATTATAGGAATTTCATTCCGAACGCGTCCGCCGTGATGAATCCTCTCCATGAGTTGCTGCGTGCCGGCGCGGAATGGAAGTGGGGCGCGCCTCAGCGCGCGGCCGTGCGGCAGGTGAAGAGCGAGCTGGCGTCGGAACGTGTCCTGGCGCATTTCGAGCCGGGCGCGCAGCTCGTGCTGAGCGTGGACGCCGGTCCGGCGGGGCTGGGCGCGGTGCTCGCGCAGCGAGACCGCGAGGGCCGAGAGCGGCCGATCGCCTATGCGTCACGATCACTGGCAGCCAGTGAGAAAAATTATAGCCAAATTCACAAAGAAGCCACCGCTATTATATTTGGAGTAAAGAGATTTCATCAATATCTCTACGGCCTCAGCCAACCCTTCATATTGAAAACGGATCATCGTCCATTGGTATCAATATTTAATAATAAAAATGGGATTTCGATAACTACGGCGCTACGCCTCCAAAGATACGCGATCATACTGTCGGCATATAACTATATAGTGCAATATACGTCTAGTGAAAATAATGTAGTAGCGGATTTTTTCTCTCGGGCGCCGTTAAAAGAGACCTTATGCGAGAGCGATAAGGAATTTGATTCATATGTTTCAATGAATTTTTTAAACGCCGCCTTACCCGCAGTTAAATTAGATGACGTAATTACAGCGACTAATGATGATAAGACATTGCAAACGGTGTGCAGATACATGACGCACGGTTGGCCAAAAAAAATACACTGTAAATCTATTTTACCTTTTTTTCAATGCAAGGCGGATCTTCAATTCGAACAAGGGATTTTACTGCGTGGACATAGGGTCGTAATTCCAACGGCGTTGAGGGAGCGCGTATTAAAAGAATTGCATAGTACGCATCTAGGAATAGTTAAAAGCAAGAATAACGCGCGGGAGCGCTTCTGGTGGCCAAATTTGGATGCTGACCTGCAGCGTTGGATAGGCGCGTGCGAGTTATGCTGTAGCTTGCGGCCCGCGCCGCCGCGGGAGCCACCGGCGCCGTGGCCGGCCGCTTCGGCCCCGTGGCAGCGCGTACACATCGACTATATGACGATAAATCAGCGCGTATATCTTGTTGTTGTTGATGCGTACAGCAAATGGGTGGAATGTTTATACATGCAAAACGGGACGGCTACGCAAGCTCTAATTACCAAATTAAAATATATTTTTGCCACTTTTGGAATTCCTTATGTACTGGTCTCTGACAATGACGTCAAGATTAACTCTAAAGATTTTAATTCCTTTTGTTCTAACAATGGTATCAAGTATATGACGTCACCCATTTATCATCCTGCTAGTAATGGGCAAGCGGAAAATTCTGTACGAACTTGTAAAAAAATGTTAAAATGTATCTTGAGCGAGACATCCACTCAACATATTATACATGAAAAATTATTAGCATACTTGTTCAACTACAGAAATACGGTACACTGTACGACTGGAGAAACTCCAGCAAAGTTAATGTTCGGTCGCAGTTTGCGAACGCGATTGGACCTAATGTTACCAAGTGACAAAATAAAAAATAAATTAAATAATTCTAATTATTGTAAAAGAAAAAGATCTTTCGAGAAAGGAGAATTAGTTTGGGCTAGAAGTTACGGGTCGAGGAAAGGAAGTTGGGAATTATGTAAGGTAACAGAGATAATAGGCAATAGAATGTATAAACTGCAAACTGTAAATGATGATTCTAATTATATAATAAGACACATAGACCAACTCGTAAAATATACAGGGGGTACCATGCAGGATTCTGGTGACGTGATGTCAACATCTTGTCCTCTTTCCTCTCCACCCTCCTCGTCATCTGATAGCAGTTCTCTAGGAGATACCCTCTCGCACGATAAACAAGGATTTGATAGCAATGAGCAAAACGAGGCGAGGAGCAGGGAACGGGACAATAACCAGGAGTCTGATGTTGAGTGGAATGATTGTGAGGACGAGTGTGAGCGAGGGCTAGCGAGTTCCACGCCCCCTGCGCCCCCGCCGGCCGAGAGCAATGAGGCGGCTGGGACCGCGGTCTCGTCCGCGGCGGCGCCGCCCGAGCCCACAGCCGTACCGCGTATGTTGTTACGACCTAGACCTAAGGTAGACTATAAGAATTTGTTCTGATATTGTCCATATTTTATTTAATATTATTGTATTTTACTAGGTTTGAAAATTAAGACGGAGGAATGATGTAATAATGCATAAATGTGCATGCTAGCTACCTACCTACACGTCGGCGACGCGCCTGTCAGTAATAAACGATTAAGTGCGTAAGACGGTTGTTTCATTACTTACATATCACCCAGCCTTTGCAATAATGTACTATTGTTGGCAGACCTTTTTCTTCAAGACTTCTATGTTGACCAACATACTTCAGAGTGTCGAATCTGGGTGTCTAACCGCTCTATGTAATAAGTAATTATTAGATAAAATAAAGCGATTCTTGTTAATAAAAAAGTTTAAGTGATCTAACCACCATTTATCAATGAAAGTGTTCGATTTGTTGAACAAACAAATTAACGCCCGCCGAGACGAACACGAGGGGTGCTATTAAGAAATAAATTAGGCGCAAATCGATAGGGTTGCCCACTAAGGGAAATTCGGTATTCCTGAATCGTTCTCGCCGGGAGGGTGCCTTAAAACTTCTCTCACACGCAATAAACATTACACTGATCTTGCTCACACGTGAAAAGACGACAATTTTTTCGTAAAATTACTCTGTAGAATTGCGTTTCAATACCACGTGATACGATACTAAGCCATACGATGCTAATCCTTAGCATTAAACATAAAAAAATCGAAACAATTCACGTCTAGTTCGCAAGATTTCGTAACATTTAACTTTCCCATTCAAGCATTACCCTAAAAAAAACTATGCTTTAAAGCTAAAGTTATAATTGCTCTTGAAAGATTTATGCCTTGTAAGATGAAAAAAGTTATTTAAAAAAAAACGTGTATATAGAAATAAACTACATACTTGTAAAAATGCTTGTTATTTGATACATTTGATGGTCTAATAAAATAATAGATGAAATGAAGTTTCTCTAGGATTAAATTAGGCGGTGATAACCCTAGCTAGTCGCCGGCGCGTGGGTTCGCAGCCCGCGGCAACGCATATAAATTACAGATTTACACATAATCTGCCATTTTTCACTCTTTTACAGTCTAGCCGATTGACGGCCCGGTAATTGACAGTTAATATACAAAATTGAATATTTAAAGGTTCTCAAATAAGTCGCTTATCTTTTTTTCGCCTAGACGTCACTCAACGATCATGACACTACTACCAATATACTTACTTAAAAATAAAGAATTTTCAAATTCTTTTTTATTTGGTAAGTTCCATTAAATGGATGGTTACCGATCAAACACACAATTTAACATTAGTGTTTTCGAGCTGAAGTACCTAACAGGCACGATTAGAATTTCATTATTTTGACTGAGTAGATTTTTTATCAATACATTTTAAAATACCCACAAACTTATCTGACTCGTGGCCAAAATTGGAACTATTTTTTATTATTATTGTAGTATTTGTTTTTATTTTATTTTTAATACTTAGCTTCGCTGTCAACGGTACACATAAGTTCTGTAGGGCTATACATACGAGTACTTTGACTCTTCCTAAAACATGTCTGTACATATTTTTTTAAAATAAAAAACTTTTTATACAATTAAGCTTTAGCTGAACTTTAGTTATAAAAATATTTAAAAAATTACTGCTTTAAATTGCCTTTCCTACCGAAAATCCAAAAGAGTACCTAAGTATTATTCTCTAGTGATGAAACACTTTAATATAATATTTCGTCAGTCTGATCGTTTATTGTGAAATCTCATCAGGCGAGTTGTTGTTTTCCCATCGTATATAATCTCGCCCTCCAGAAAGACGGGCATCGAATTTCCGCCGTGGCCTTAACGGATGCGACGCCATGTTTACAAATCGCGCGGGAAACGTCATCGCGAATTTTAAGTAGCTCGCCGGTGTCAGCAGAAAAAGGTGTGAACAGGGTGTGACATTAATGTTTATGATAATTACATATTTTTGTAATACAATTGTGTTTTTGAAGTTACACATTTATAAAGTTTTATTTAAATATTATTTGAGAACAAGACTGTAACACAATAAAGGCTTTATTTATTTTATTCTCTGTTATTATTAGAAAAATAAATCTACCTGATTTAACTTAATAAGTATACATACTTTATTTCCTGCTAACATTAGATCCTTAGATTCATCATCCATCTTTATTTTACACATTATAATATTAATATGTAAGTACAAAAAACGAATCCCCATGTCCGTAAATAATAAGCATTAAATCATTAAAAAATATTTTTAAAACAAGCTTTTATTGTCCGCCATATTCAATTTAGTGTGACGTCATTTTATTTTCGTATTCTTTTCAGCAAACCCTTTATTTGATACCCATATCATGGGGGAGCATAAAAAATAACCATGATAGTAAGCCATGTTTTGGAGTCCACCTTAATGGATTTAGAACGACGTCCCGTAGCTAGCTAGCCATGCATCCAAACTTAACGTGTATGCAAGATTTCAGCTCAATCGGTGGGGGGTAACCAAGGAGCTTAAAGTGGTGTTAACATTAGGTTGCAAGATTAACCTAAGCAAACCATGCAAGTTAAATAAAAGCTTTAAAACTTACAATTTTTCAGCCAGTCTTTGGTGGTTAATCCTTATTATAAAAGCCTTCGATATAGTAAACAAATTAGCGAGCGACCAAGTGCGGTGAGCTATTAAGAAATAAATGGGGGGCTTAGTACCGTCGTTTAAGGCAGTATTATTTTAATATTGATGACGCTCTTGTTTCAGTATTATAATCCTAAAATCCTTATTTTAGGGACGTCACGTATATAACTGCAATTTAAAATAATACTCTTTAAGCGATGGTAAGCCCACACGGGTCCGTACTCCGTAGTAAACTCGGTAAACAGAGCTTAGAAAAATTGGAAAATAAACTTTTATTGATTAATAAAAAGTTGACATAAAAGGTTTTTCAAGATTTTGTAAAGAGAATATTACCCAGGATGATGGAACATATCCAGATGAGTGAACTTCTATACCAATATTATAACGGCTAAATGGAGCAAATCAATATTTAAAAAAAAACAATTTATTTTTTGAAATAGTTATGGTTATCTGGATGAAATTTGGCACAGAGATAGATTATAGTCTGGAATAACAGATAGGCTACTTTTTATACCGGAAAATTAAAGTGTTTCCGCGGGAAGCACAAAACCTCAATCCACGTGGACGAAGTCGCGAGCATCAGCTAGTTCGGATATAAAAAAAGATTTTAATAAATAAATCACTTTCTCAAGTTTTTACTTACTTCTATAGTAAAATTAAATACGACGCTCGCGACTCCACATGGATTAAGGTCAATGGATAACTGTGGAAATTTTAACGTGGAAAGGGTGTGAAGAAGTAACAAAGATCCAATAATTCAAACAAGGATATAATGTTGATCTAATGAAACAATATAATTAGATACTTTCAAATAAACTTAACAATTCGCACATCATTATATGGTAGAATATGTAATGGAAATTATTACTTTAAGACCTAATCTATACTTATGTTCCTGCAAATAAAATATTATATTATTTATTTATTTGACATAAAAGCTATTCCACGATTTTCTAAGCAAAATACTATCGAGGACGGACAAGAAAAAATACCTGCGAAAAAAGTGTTAGGGAATGGGAAAAATACAAGTTATAGTCCACCACGCTGGCCCAGTGCGAATTAGTAGAAAAGTGTTGGGGTGTTAATGACTGATTTCCTCCTAAAAGTACCTATAGCAATATATATGTCACCGTAAGATTGTAAAAACCATTTAGTTTACAATTGCCTGAGTTAGATTATAATCTAACGGTTTTTACAATCGGCGATATATATATTATTTTAAATTCTATAAAGAAAATCATCATGATCTCAAGCGTTTACAACTACAGTAAATCGTAGTAGTAGGCGAGAGGCGGGGCAGCCCCACCTCTTCTGACGTCACAACCGGTTCAGTTCAGATCCGTCGCGGCACCCATATTGTTTGCAGCATTGCTCGAAGATGCTTGACAACAAAAACTTTTTGAGCCGGTTGCACCACAGAAAGTTAAACTTATAGTTAAATTTCGCCATCAAAAATCTAGCAAAGTGAGCACTGGCACTCATCAGTATTCTGACCTTCTCTCTCTCTCTCTTCTTGCCTTCATTATTAAGGTTATAATATTATTACGTCAAATTGAAGTGGTGATAATCTAATGGTATAGACACCCGGTCTTCTACACTGGTTCTTTAGTTTTACTAACTTTTCAGAATTAATATGTGCGTTTTTAAAATAAATAAGTACATAAGTACCTATCATTTGCTTCAAACGGTGAAGAGAAACATCGCGGGTAAACCTGCGGTTGTTCATAATGTGGATGTGATGACGACCTCCGTGGCGCAATGTTGAGCGCTGTTGTCTTAACGTGCGGAGGTCCCGGGTTCGATCCCAGGCAGGGTCATTTTGGGAATTTATAATTTCTAAGTTTACCCTGGTCTGGACTGGTGGGAGGCTTCGGCCGTGGCTAGTTACCATCCTACCGGCAAGGACGTACCGCCAAGCGATTAAGCGTTCCGGTACGATGCCGTGTAGAAACCGAATAGGGGTATGGGTTTAATATAACTACCATGCCCCTAACGGGTTAGCCCACTACCAGCTTAGAATGCATCATCACTTACTATCAGGTGAGATTGCAGTCAAGGGCTAACTTATAGTGGTGTAAAAAAAATTTGCTCGTCGGTGTGTGAGTCTGCCAATCCGGACTAGACCAGCGTAGACTATGGCTAAAGAATTCTCATTCCAAGAGGAGATTCACGCAGTAGTCACCCGGCAATGGATTGAAATGAAGATTATAATGAATGATGCCACATTTTGGTGAAAAGTAGATGAACTCAAATTTTTGCATGATATGACATTTTGTGTTTTTTTTATCCACTACAATTTAGCCCTTGACTGCGATCTGATGGTAAGTAATGATGCAGTCTAAGATGGTAGCGGGCTAACTTATTTAAAGTTTTGTTTGTAAGGTTTGGGTTTGCGAGTTAATTACCTACTCCAAGGTTTCTTGGTAATTCCCACCATCAACAAAAAACGTTTTCCTCTTCAATATCTTTTTGTAACAACAAGTAAATACAATGATTGTACACCCCATATCTGGAGGATTCCCGTTACAATTAAATATGTTTCCTTGTTTCAAAACAATCGATACTGTTTCAGTATTGCGTTTTATTTATGGACATTGAAACGTTATGTTAGTGATAGACAGTACAATTGTGCCATAACATAAGTTAATAGAAACAGGCCTATTGGCTATTTTTCACACCAAGTTCAATTACCAACTAGAGTGAACTGTGAGTATACGCTTAACTTAAAAAATATAAAGGTAAAACAACTGGCAGTCCTATACTAAAATGCTTAAACGGATTTAGTATTTTTTTTAATGTTTTCTATTTTATTCCGGAGATTACATAATGGGACAAATAATATAGATAATTTGTTTGTTTTAAGACTCGCTTAAGTGTGTTCCACCGAACACGCCCTTTTTTGTAATGTTTTCATACACGATTCGGTATTTGACCGTATAGATGAATCATGTTTGGGAACAAAAACGTCTTTATGATATCCGTTCTACTGTTTCATGAAATCTACATGTCTTTATTAGATTAATGGGTTATTTTCCAGAGTATAACCGTGATATAAGTTTAATTATACGCTCAAATTTGTTCAGTTTTCCTGGTTGCTATCGCTGTAGTGTTCCAAGTTGTTTGTGGCTGATTGTGGTTTTTTGATTTCAGTAACGAGAATAATAGCCGTTTGGCTTCATTAAAAGGGATTATTAGAACTTTGTCAGATAGCATGCGCACACGCAGTCATATTTAAATTCCTATTAAAGAATGAATCGCCCGATTGCCGATCTTTCTGGCGCAGTGGTGAGTTCGGTGGTCATACAAGTGGATTTCCCGGGTTCGATCCCCGACCTGACCCTAGTCACACTGATGGGAAACCAATTCGTCACGTCTGGATAGAAATTATGTATATAGTAAAGACTATATGGTTGAGTTGCATCACGATGGTTTGACGGGCACGACCCTTAAAAACGACGCTTATGTAAGCATTGATTCAGCATTTTTACTATGAAATATTGGTACTAGTAAATTAACAGATATTAAAGTTCTTAATTGTGTAAAATTTTAACGTTTTTTTTAAAATTCATTATAGGCTTGTGACGACGCGCTTGCCTAGAAGATGCCTATTCACTCTTGATTTAAAGATACCTGGATTGTAATTGGTGGGAAACACAGTTTGAGAAGTAGTCGTTGGTAGAGTGTTCCGAACCCTAGCCATGCGAATAAGGAATGAAGACACAAAGCGCTTCTTGCGTGTGGATGGAACGTTGACGACATAGGAGTGGAAACTCGCACGGTGTCTTGCTGTACGATGGTAGAAAGATGAAGGAGGTACAAGATACAAAAGCTCCTGATCACACTCACCGATATATATCTTCTACCAACCAATAGGCCGGCTACCTTTCGGCGGTGATCCAAAGTTTGAAGCTTTGCCAGAAGAGGTAAATTAAGATAACTAATGGTTTTAAAATAACTGATGACAACTGTCAAATACAAGTTTTTACTTGTGTACCATCGAATAGTATGTGTGTATGAACAAATTCAATTTACACACGCCCATCACGTTGCATCTCCGGAGATACAATATTCCTCTTCCATCACACGTACAGCGTCGCCAGCACATCTCGAAAAATAAAAGCACGACGCATCGACAACGTTCCCACTGATACATCGCACTCGTTATTTAGTTAACAGATCACCCCATTGTTACTTAGGAGAGCCACGAAAAAAGCATGGGCGGGGCGCCTATCGGCACTTGCATCTCGCCCGATGAAACAAGCTCCCCTATCGAGATACATGCCTCCAACAAGACTCGCGATCACCACTCAACTTCCCACCCTACACTTCACTGATAAAGTTTAAATTTGAACGCCAGAACCATAAGCAGCTTATTAAAGAAAATTAAATTTGCAGCCACGCGAAATCGACACGAAACCGCGGTTACAGAAGACCATTGAAAGCACAGGTCGTGGAAAATTAATCCTTAATGTCTTACACTGAGTTACAATTGTTTGGTGTCCTAAGTCGCAAGCTTAAACTTGTATTGGTATAACTAGTTTGAAATTTTAAATGCTCTTAAGACTTTTTGGTATCGGGATAGGTATATTGGTATGTTTATATAGTGCAGGATATGTATAGAGGATTATAGATAAGACGCGAGCGTATTTTCATTTTATTACCAAATTACCGATCGCGAGATTGCGGCGAAGGCGATTGTGCGGTTCGTATCGGTAACATTTGCCAACAGGTAATTGTCTTATTTTGTTCCGTTCGAAAATTCCAACACTTTTGTGTGAGGCCTGAGACCGATCGAAATTTAATTTCGCCCCGTATTTGTTTTACGCGTTCATTGACTTTCAAGTTTGGGAACTTTATATATAGTGCTCCATTTACTTACGGAATTACTCTACAGGGCTCAATAGGCTTCGAAGCTTGACGAATTTCTTGATTTCGAAGCAAAAATCTTTTTTTAAGTTCTACCTTTACCTCTGCGAATATTTATAACATCTTTAAAAAAATTACTTATTTAGCTAACCTTTGCAACAAATCTACCAATATGGCCCAGTTGCATGACAGGTAGTTAAAATTAAGTTACGGTTACCGTTATTTGTCTACCATTAAAAAAGAAAGCGGAGTGGATTACACTCTTTACTAGTCATGCTTCCATGATAAGGCGTAAAGTTGTTTTTTGTCTAAAGTTAACAAACCTTGACTTGTGCAAACCATTTTCCTTTTAGGTATTGAGTTATTGACGTATATGTCACCGTAAAATTGCAAAGACGGTTTTTACAATTTTACGGTGACATATACAAAGTTGAACGGAATCGTCTATCAACTAAAGGTTTCCAAGTTGATTCTTCTAAAACTTAACATTCCAAGAAGCAAAGGTATTCCTTTACGGGATCACGACTGCAAAACAAACAGCCGAGCGAACGGAGTGAAATTAATTACATCCCCGTATTTATCTGCTCAGGCGCATCGACACGAACCTTTCGCCCTATTTCATATACGATTGATTCAGTCGAAATAGAGTCTGCCTAGTGAAAGGTGAAAGTCGATTATTTGAATTTTTAGAAACTGGCATTCGGATAGCCTGAATTAACAAATAGGCTACCCTTTTTTCTAGATACTTAAAAATGTCCTGGTCTGATAAAAGCCTTAATCCACGCTGAAGTCGCAGGCATCATCTAGTCAATCAATGTAGGTATTCTTGTATACTCATATTATAAATGCGAAAGTTTGGATGGATGGATGTTTGTTACTAAATCACGTCTGAACAGCTGAACGGATCTAGATGAAATTTAGCACAGATATAAATTATAGACTTGAATAACACATAGGCTACTTTTTATCACGGAAAATTAAAAACTGCCTGCGGGAACCAAAAAACGGCAACGCTATATAGCTAGTAGGTAATAAATGTTTTGATTATTTTCTAAATATCTTTTACTAAATATCATTTATTGAAACAATGCAGGAGGACTTAAAGCTAGCTAGCCTAACCAAACTATTATATGAATCATTTTTATTTATTTTATCTTAAATATTATTTTTGACACAACATACAAGCTAAACATACTTATTGTTTAGAATTCTAATTTTTTTTTGTCTATCTCAAACTCAGATGTAGATAAACGAGATGGCAGTACTAACGACATAGATATTAAAGCGAGATAAGCTAAAAATTCTCGCCTGTCCGTTTGTACGTAAAAAATAATGTGTTATTAAAATAACATAAATCTCTCTATCAGTGTACCATCGCCAGTCCAAATGGACGCTCGCTTTTTGATCTCGGAAATCTATCGAATTGGTCTATGAGTTGGGTTTTATGTTGCGGGTTCCGTAGAATTTTAAATTTACAGTGTGCCACCGATCGAATATACAAGTAACCTTACTAAAATATCAATGTAGGTTCTCAACTATCCAATTGTATTGTTTGTTTGTCGGTTTATCCTTCAACTACACTGCAACGGAACAACGGATCGATATGATATTTTGCACTAATCTGGTGAGTGAAAATTTAGGGCTTTTTTTAAATAAAGAATTCCTATAGGGTTTTAAAAGTCGCCTATAACCTGTTACCTAGTATGTAAATAAATTGAAGTCCTCATTAAGATTTGCTGTATAAAACAAAAAGATATTACAAAATAATTATTGTTTCTAGAAATATATAAGAAATCCCTAAAAAAATACTTAAGGAGTTCTCAAGCCGCCCCTTGTCAAATGGATGTATTCACTTCAATACAGTTTCATTAACGCCAAACGGATCCCCAAAATTGTGACATTATGACAGGCTACTGTTATTATAAACACACATAATCACAAACTTAATCGATTCACCTAAATCCAAAAGTGTCTACCTTATTACCTCTACTGTAAAGTTTATTTTATATAAAACATAGTGAAATTGGCGGTCTCTAAAACATTAGTTTGACATCCGCGCGCGCGCAGCGTAACGTCGATTACTCGATAATTTCCCGAGATATAATCACTTTTTGACAACACTGTACACATGTGTATGGTGAGTTACAAAATGTTTATAAAAACGTTATGACGAAACAAGATGTTATCTTTGTATAGGTGTATAACTACTGCGAGAAACTTGCTGTTAATTTATGATTGAGGTTATTCCAGGCCAAATATGGGAAGTTATTTTTACAAGGTCTACTGCAGAAAAATGTTTTTATATTAGCTATACAATCACAAAACACTCGACGTTGCCCGTGACATCGAGCGTGTGGACATCGATTTTTTAAAATCTCGAGAGAACTCTCATTTTCTACCATAAAAATAAGTCAAAGTCACTTTCCAGGATTGCTTCGTGATTGGACAAACCAACTCATTAATGATAATATTAAGGTCAGTTACCATTTGCACCATTGATAGTTATGACCACCTAATAACTATTTTGGGCTGCAAAATCAGGGTTTAATTTTTACCAAAGTTTGACACCTTAATTACCGATGTAAGAATACCTACTTAATTAATTGTGCCACTCACTTTGCTAGCATTTGAGGTGGTCAAATTTAACATAGCCATAACCATCGATTTTAGCGTTTAAACTACACCGATCGTTCAGCAGACGCGTCCCGTGAATAGGCTCATGAATAAGGGCCCCGAACGATTTTGAAACTAGTCGGGCACTTTCTGTCAAAATACGTTTATCCGAGTTTAACCGGTAATTTATAGTTAAAATAACCATTGATGGTGCAATCGACCCTGAATACAATAAAGGTAGATCAAAACAGTCAATAGTTAAATCCGTTCGGCTAGGTTATATCGCCTAGTAGATTCTACATTCCCTAACAAGATCCAGCGACGGTTGCGCTAATCCTACGCACTATTGTTTAAAACGGTATGCTCATTTCGCATTCCAGATAAAATCTTCTTGCGACAAAAAGCGGTAGGCAGTTGTCTCTATAAGGCCTAGACAAGAGACAGTATTCTTGTCTATGGCCAGACAATGTTAGTGAATTATGGCTTGGCTACGTGATGCACTGGGTTGATTTATCTGTGATCTTTGATATGATAATAGTGAATTGGAAACTGGAAAAAGAAAACTTGGAAAAGTTGGGCACTGAGAATTTCTTGACTGAAAAAACCAAATACCTAACAATGTTTATGCCCGACCGGGAATCGAACCCAGAACCTCGTGATGCCTACCTAACCGCTGCACAAACGAGGCAGTTGGGCAATCATAAACAAACGATAATATTATAATAGATAGGATTACGATTAGATTACGATTATGGTACCTGCGTCAAATTTAATTTATTTAATTCTCAAGCCGTTGCTTTTAAAACCCTCAAGACTCTACCACCGGTTCGGAAAACAGTTCTACTGAGAAGAACCGGCTAGAATCAAGAATGTTACAGTATATAGATGATACACGATACATACGTAATGTAAGAAGAATATCATAAATTCATCATAAATTTCTGAATTAAGCCATGATTAAAAGATTTTGACGGCGGCTTTACAAAATGTCAAAACAATCTTTTCATTCGAGCATAAGCGAAACTGTACGGCGCTATTATGGCAATACACTTATTAGGACACAGTTTTTATTTCGATAGCGATCTGACCCCCACAACCTATCGAGCGTGACGCAGACGATTGTTATCAATGGTTGTTTGATGACAAGCGATGTCGTCGACTCACAATAGTCCTATATGGTTACAATCCATAGCATCTAATATTATAAATGCGAAAGTGTGTCTGTCTGTTTTTCACGGCCCGTCTTTTCATAACGATTTTGAAGATATTTGTAACAAAGATAGGTTGCTAAGGATCGAACCCACGACACCCACGTAGAAGACCCACGTCTTAACCACTATCCTATCACCGCTCGCTATCAAGCATCACTACAGTCTACAGCCCTGCTGGGCACTGGTCTGAACTCTCATAGGAGAGTGGGAATTAGAGCTTGGACCCACCACGCTGCTTCAACGCGGGTTGGCGGCTTTAAAGACTATTATCATGTTTCATTTTTCACTAACATGATAATAGTAAAAAAAAAGCTAAAAAATAAAAAAAGAATAGCTATCAAGCAATCATCACTTATGAATTATTATATTATTTTTATTTTTTAGCAATAAATGTTATTACTTAAAGTTAAAACCTGTCAAAAGCAAACAAATGACTGAAAAAATCATTATCTATATATCAATCTATTTGTTGGCTAACGGTAGGTAACACTAGCATATACCTACCAATTGTTATAATTATTATTGTAACAAAAATAATAACATTTAATAACTAGTACAGACTAGAGACCAAATAACTACAGTTAAGAGTAAGCCAATAAGGCATCGACCTCACAACCTCTAATATTTTTGAGATTTTTTCAAATTATTTAAATGTTTAATACTAAAATACTACGTCCAATCATACGCTAGTCTTACTGATATAATTTATGACAATTATAAATACCCGTGCTGAAAAACATTCCACGTTCGATTTGCGACACATTAATGCAAACAGATGACTGAAGAAATGAATGCGACAGCAGAACAACGACATGGCTGCATCAATACTCCCACCATCGCACCTTACTTTACATGATGCATTGCTTAGCACTTTGCTTTGAGCGTTGATCGATATAAATCATGCACTGCACAGCTTCAAAATAGCTCTTTTTTAGTGACACTCGTTGTAACCCGCAGGGCGACCGCGTATCGCCTGCATCAATCATTGTTACAGTATCAATTGTGATTGGCTGAATTTACGATATTCTTGCTGCGTTAATGGATTTTGTCCAATAGTGGAAGAGTTTTATCCAATCAGAGGTGATTGCGATCGTTACACTGTAGCTGTCAGTTTTGCCGGTAGCCCAGCAGGTTTGAAGTCGCTATTCGCTATAGCTTTGCGTCGCGGCCACCACACGCATTGTGTGAAGGGGGCTTTATATGTAGAAAGTGTATATTACACACGTATAATTAAACTGAAACAGCTTGTATGGGCTATCTAATCTCTCCATCGGACCATTAACGGAGCCGCACAAAAAACACACAAACACACATTATAAGCCGAATAAAACAACGTTATGTAAATCTACGGACACACAGACACTATGCTTGTCAAGCATAGATATGATTCTTTTGTAAAATATAACTTTAATCCATATTTCCGTACCGAAGTGTACCGAAAAACCGATATTGATGAAATTTGGTACCTAAAGAAATAAACTCGCCGGCATATTTAGCGGAACATAAAAAAGGTCCATAATTATAAAAATATGGTTTTATTTTAAAATCTCCTTACTACACTTCTTTTGTTATTTAAAGTTTCATTTGTTTTACTTAAAATGAGATCACATTAAGAACAGATTTTGCGAGTAAAGGCTATTTGTGAAAAATGGTAGGTACATTTTTGAACTTTTCATGTAACCGGGAAAAGTGAAATTTAATATTAAAATTACAATAATTTAAATTAGAAAAATGGTGATTAATATCGCGTATTTCCTCCACGTGCTCTTATTAAAGTTTCTACCCGTCTAGGCATACTGAGAATGATGTTATCGATGGTCTCCTGGGATAGTCTCCGCCATTCCTCAACTACGGCGATTCGCAGTTCTCCCACGTTGGCAGGAGCTGGAATTCTGGACTTAACTTTACTTTTCAGCAAGTCCCAAACGTGCTCTATTGGGTTCATATCCGGTGATCTCGCCGGCCACTCCATAACAGTGATATTCATATCATTAAGATAAGCTTGAGTTACCCGAGCGGTATGCGGCCGAGCATTATCCTGCATGAAAACAAACTCTTCACCGATATATGGGGCAAACGGTACGAAATTTTCTTCTAAAACTTCTCTGATATAGCGGTCTGCAGTCAGACTCCCTCTGTCAATCACTACCAAGTCTGTGCGAACTCCCAAACAAATGCCCGCCCAAACCATTATTGATCCACCACCGTATGCAACTGTAGTTTCAAAATTTGTCTGAATGTATCGTTCTCCTTTACGTCTGTATATTCTTTGCCTGCCGTCAATTTGATTTAAGAGAATTCTGCACTCATCACTAAATAATACCTTACTCCATTGGTCCGCGTTCCAAAGTCGATGTTCCTGAGCAAAAGTTAACCTGTTTCTACGATGATTTACCTCGAGCCTTGGAGCCTTGGCGGGCACAAATGAACCCAAATCAGCTTCTTCGAGCCTTCTTCGTACCGTACGCTCACTTACGGTTACACCCCGCACTGCTTCTATTCTTTCATTTTGTTTTTATGCAGGAGAATGCTCGGCCGCATACCGCTCGGGTAATTCAAGCTTATCTTAATGATATGAATATCACTGTTATGGAGTGGCCGGCGAGATCACCGGATATGAACCCAATAGAGCACGTTTGGGACTTGCTGAAAAGAAAAGTTAAGTCCAGAATTCCAGCTCCTGCCAACGTGGGAGAACTGCGAATCGCCGTAGTTGAGGAATGGCGGAGACTATCCCAGGAGACCATCGATAACATCATTCTCAGTATGCCTAGACGGGTAGAACCCATAGAAACCATATTTTTATAATTATGGACCTTTTTTTTATGTTCCGCTAAATATGCCGGCGAGTTTAGTTTGTATCCGAAAGGACATAAGCTAATCTTTTTATTCCGGAAAATCAACATCCATACGGTAGAAGTTGCAGGCTACGTCTCGTAATCGCATTAAAAATTAGTCTAAGGGCGGAATTTTCTATTGTCAAATAAACTTCCTCTTTCCTCTAGTCCACCCATTAACGTATTATTTATTATTTTAATAATGCCTTGTAAATTAAACAATATTCACATTTAATAATATGTTGATTTTATTATTGAAAAAAAAACAAAGACTGCTAAGTATTGCTAATATATTGGTTACTTATTTCGACCGTAAGTGAATTTAAATATTTAAGGCTCATGTTTATTAACCAACAACTACATAAAACGACCCAGATACTACATTCCTAAAATAATATCTGAACAATTATCAAAACAAAAGAAAAAGTTAAGTAGATACATTGGTGGGTAATGGATATGCGTAGATACACATAATTTATTTTAACTACACCACTTTATCTTCCCGTAACACCCTGTCCCACGATATGTAAACAAGAACAATAGGCGTCACACATCGGAATCAAAGAAACAATCGCGTCAACTTTCCATCACCGAACAAAAGACCCGAAGATGAATTCAGCTCCCGGTCTGCGGCGGCCGTATGTCCGCGTGTCAGTTCCCATTATCTCCCGATCTAAAACGCTCTACAATCGTACGATCTTAGTCACCGTGGCCATACACAGTCTGTCAAAACAAATGACTGTCCCTACACAATACCCACACAAAAAACCACATATATCTCACACCTACAACCAAATTGTAACCTTATTGTTTGACAAATAGAGTATTTTATCGCTTGGGATGATTCGTAGATGAATCAATTCAAGTGTCAAAATCATAACCACAAAACTGATCCCAAACTATCGACAATTAGAGAGTAAAATCGAATGCAATGTCAGTTAGGATTTGACATACTATACGCGCCGCAGGCGTAATGTATCGAGTGGAACAATCGAGTTTAGTGCGAGAAAATAAACGAAATCGATTGGTATCGATTCACGAGAATCGAGAGTTGTTAAACTTGTTAACAATTGACGCCTGTTCTGTAGTTTATGTTTGAGATGAAATGGATCGCGAGGCCGTAGGTCGGGACGAAAATTTGTCTCAACGGAAAATGAACTCTTTTTTTATCGTTTCAAAAGGTTGAATTTCGTTTGGATTTAACCAACAATGCACTAAGTAAGATGGGACAAGTGATTAGGTTACGTACATCGTACCTTAGACAGGGTAGTGCTGCATTAAATCAAAAGCGTACTTTAATAAAGTTGGGCGTACATTGTGGACTCTCTGCAGGGCGATTTTCGTTTAGATAATGGCAGGGAAGCAATGTACAACAATATTTTATGTTCGTTAGGTGTGAATCATTTGTTATATTGAACGAATGTCTTATTTTCCTGGTTCTAATAAGAATTTGCCCTACGCAAAGCAATAAACTTTATGTTTCACACTATGGTCGAGATAATCCAAATTAAAATTGCTCGACCCTCTATCGTGCAATCTCTTGTCAAAATCGAAACAGTACTTAGGCTGTCGTAGTAGGCTCGTAGGCTGGCGTGCACAACACTTACTACCAGGTGATATCGCAGTTAAGGGCTAACTTTTAGTGGAATAAAATTGAAACCTTTTTGTCGATACTGTGGTGAGCGGTCTTGGTTCGATCCCCGACGGGGTTAATTTGGGAATTTATAATTTCTGAATTTTCTCTCGTCTGGTCTGGGAGGCTTGTGGCCGTGGCTATTTACCACCCTACAGGCAAAGACGTGCCGCCAAGCGATTTTTTTTTATCCAACACATGTTAGCCCTTGCCTGCGATCTCGCCTGATGGTAAGTGAGCATGCAGTCTAAGATGGTAGCGGGCTAGCCCGTTAGGGGCATGGCAGTAATATTAAACCCACACCCCTATTTGCTTTCTACACGGCATCGTATCGATGTCTTTTACCGGTAGGGTGGTAACTAGCCACGGCCGAAGCCTCCCACCAGATTAAGCGTTTCAGAACCATGCCGTGTAGAAACCGAATAGTGCAACCTGCCATACTCCTAACAGTTTAGCCTGCTACAATCTTAGACTGCATCATCACTTATAACCTATCATCAGCTGAGATTGCAGTTAAGGGCTAACTTGTAATGGATAAAAAAGTAAGTATTTTCGGTGCTCCCACCGCGCCAAAAAGCGACGGCAGGAACAAATCAAGCCGTCCTAATCGAATGATTACCTCCGCCCGCCATTCCCCATTGTTGTGGCGATGCGGGCTTCGATAGCGACTCAACTAATAGCCCTAATTACTATACTCACCGTAGGCTTGCGTATAAATTGATTTTACAGGAAACTGAGATTTTGTGGACACGAATTGAGAAGTCATAATACCTCGTGAATCTTTTAATTTTCCGTGATAAAAAGTTTCCAAATTTCATCAAAATCGGTTGAACAGATGGGCTGTGAAAGCGTAGCAAGCAAACAGACAGACACGCTTTCGCATTTATGATATTAAGTATTGATGTGAAAGCGTGTCTGTCTGTCACTTAACCTGTCTTCTATGCTTTAATGGCCTATCAATTTTCAATAATTTATTAAAATTCTAAATTTTCAGTCGATTTTGATGAAATTTGGTACAAACATGGATTGTGTTTCGGGGAAAGACATAGACCACTTTATATCCCGGAGAATAAAAGAGTACCCGCGGGAATTATAAAAAACTAATTCCACGCGGACGTGTCGCGGGCATCTGAGGCCCGATTGTGTAAGCAAATCGTAATCATTCCTCTATTTCAAGCGTATTACTCGAACTGTATAAGGAGTTCATACATGCTTTTTGACATGCAGGCATCTGTGAACTTGACGACCTCCGTGGCGCAGTGTGTAGCGCTGTTGTCTGAAAGTGCGGAGGTTCCGGGTTCGATCCCCGGCAGGGTCAATTTGGGAATTTATAATTTCTGAATTTTCCCTGGTCTGGCCTGGTGGGAGGCTTCGGCCGTGGCTAGTTACCACCCTACCGACAAAGACGTGCCGCCAAGCGATTTAGCGTTCCGGTACGATGCCGTGTAGAAACCGAATAGGGGTAGTATGGGTTTAATATAACTGCCATGCCCCTAACAGGTTAGCCCGCTACCATCTTAGACTGCATCATCACTTACCATCAGGTGAGATCGCAGTCAAGGGCTAACTTGTAGCGGATAAAAAAAAAAAAAGAACTCCATAAACAGGTCGGATTATACATTTGACAAACGATTACGATTTCCGTACACAATCGAGGAGCAGATTACAGGTAGTAATACGTTTTAGCATGGATTTCTGTGTCCGAGTGTACAGTAGCGAAAAAGATGTATAGTTCACATTATTTTTTCGATTACAGTCCATTGTTTGATCTCAGCGCTAATAGGCGAGATACGATCACGCTATCAAACTCCTAATATGTTTGCGTTACGTTGGGTAACCACAGAAAGTGGCACACTAGATATATTGTTAAAACCTACGATTTGTTCAACTGGCGCCATTCGTTTAATGCAAAAGAAAACGCCAGACTATGTATAGAGCTTTGCCCCACTTATTAAATTTATTTTACAAGCATGCCGTATGTAGGATTTAATAGATTTTTTATTACTGATAACTATACATATATTTTGAAGCCTCTTACACTTGCGGTTTTTTATTAAAACTAATTTTAAGTTGCAATATTATTTTAGGTTATATGCATTTTTAATTGTGAAATAAGTAAAAAAAATGTTGTGTATCGTTACAATGCTCTTGCCAAGAGATATTATGGCTTTGAAATGAAGTAGGATACTCAAATGCCTGCGTAGCTTAAGGTCTACCTGAAGTAATATGATACCTAGTTAATAAGCCTGTGCTATCTTCTCTAACGATAGAATGGTTGACTAATTAGAAATAAAACAACTGTTAATCATTGATTTATTAATCTTCATATTATATATGTAATCAGTCGCTACATTATCAAGAAATACTGCCGTGGTGCATCAATATCATTTTGATAGTAAGCCCAACATGGCAACAACATGTCTTATGATCCTGTTTACACTCCAGTGACAATTTATGCACCTCAACGTCGTTACCCAAATCGCAAACAATGGTCATCCATGGAATATAGCGTAAAGTCGGCGAGATCGAATCAATATTATAGAAGTTCTAGCATGTTTTTGGTGAAACATTCAAAACAAGCACGGTAAACAGTCGACTTCACTGAAACCACGATATAAACAATTATCCTATAGTTACTTGTCTCTGATAAACAACGATCACAAATCACAATGACATTGACATCTTCACATACGTTTGTCAATGACGTTTCATTGCACAAAATGCGTGAATGTGAAGGTAAGGTTTTAATGCAACTATTTTATTATTCATTGTTATTTACATTGAAATAATAATTATTATTCAATCATTTTCAATAATTAACAACACAAAATAACGAATTTAAACAAAGATCTGTACTATGATTTATGTAATTAATAGGAGTTTTGTTTTATTTAAAAACTTACGACTGTTTTATTTAGTCGTGTATGCATAGAATGTAATGCAAATTGCCGCAAGAGAAATAGGAAGTGGACGAGGGACTTGAATTACTTTTTTTTTACATTTTTAAATTCGCAACTTTTTTATCAATAATTATTAAATCATACGTGGTCATAAATTCCTAAGATAATTTTAAAAAGTTTACATTTTGTGTAAATTATGAAAATTGGTGGGGCAAAATCTGGCATTCTCTTTTCTAATTCTGAATTTAATTATTAGAAGTCAGGATTCTAAAGAGAATATTTAATTTTAGCTCTTTGACTGAATAGTGTTTTTCATAAATCCAATAAATATAAACAAAGCCTTAAGACAGACTTTGTCAGTCTGCACACACCGCTGAAGCATTTTTCTTTTTCTTTTGGTGTTTTGATTGGTTGGGATACCACCCAAGCACCGATATATTATATATGTTGGAGGTACTAGATGGGCCCTTTCATAGAAAAAAGTTGGGCGTTCGACTTGTAGGGCATGCCTCTCACCTGTATAAGCCTGTCCTTGTTCCCGCCATAGCGCTGTCCCGCTTTTCAGACTGGGTGGCGTAAAATAAGTCCACAATCGTTCGTAATATGTATCTAAGGCGCCATCGTCTTGAGAGATGTCTTGAAGAGATCACAACAAGCTCAGGTAGGTATCTATACTAATATTATAAATACGAAAGCTTGGATGGATGTATGGATGTTTGGATGTGTGGATGGATGTTTGTTACTCAATCACATCCCAACGGCTGAACGGATCTGGATGAATTTTGGCAAAGAGCCAGATCATAGTCTGGAATAACACAGACTATACTCTATCTCTCGCTACTTTTTATCCCGGAAAATTAAAGAGTCCCCGCGGGAACCGAAAAGCCTCCATCCACGCGGACGATGTCGCGGGCATTCGCTAGTTTTGTATAAACATTGAAATATCATAATGTAACAACAGATGGCGTTGCTCCATAATTGAATCGATCCGATTGTGTAGTGATCGCATCGAAGCTATTACAACTAAAATAGAGATAACGCGGCGTATCAGCTCGGCATCCCATTTTAGATTGAAAATTAAATTAACCGTTTTAAATTGCGCCGTCTGGCGATATGTCTGATACTGAGACTTGTACCTATATACTATCAAATAATAGTTCATGTTTAGCAACAAACTAGCGATCGCCCGCGGCTTCGCTCCCGTGGGAATATGGAAAAATCCGCCCTGACATTTTCAATCCATTGCCGGCTCACTAGTTTACTATTAAAAGGGAACACTGGCTGTCCACTTAATACAATTTAATTTAGCAATTCACACACAAAGCGCCGCCATATTTATATCCACCATCATTGAGTTTATCGACCAGTGTTGCCATCCTCGAGAACCATACATGCAGTGATACCATTTTCAGTTCGCTTTAATTTTTCTATCTAACGCTACTGAGCACGAATCTCCGCTCTGAATGAGAAGGGTTAGGATATAGTCCACCACGCCCGCCAACTGTGGATTGACACACACCTTTAAGAACATTATGAAGAAGTCTAGGTAATGGCAGTCTCTTGCAAGTCTCCTCACGATATTGTTTTCCTTCACTGTTTAAATAATTGATAGGTTTATAAATTTCTAAAACGTACATAGCTCCAAAAGTTAGAGGTAAAAATACTTACTATACTTAATAGGAACTTCATAGTAGGTATTCAATTTCAAAATTCAAAATTCAAAATGCTTTTTATTCAAATAAAATTTTACAAGTACTTTAAGTATAGTTATCGCTTTAGTTTGAGTAAAATACCTTGAGTTTGAGTTTTGAGTTATAAAGTAAACACACCCATTTGACCGAAAACCTAATTCAACGACTAAAATAAACTAAATTGGGGCAGGGACAACGAATATTTATACGATCTAAACCAACAAGCATTAAATAGATAAAAATATGTCAACAAACAGGAAAATAGACTTCGTTAACATTAATAACTTATTAAATGATTTTTCTCCGATAAATTAAATACGAATTTAGACGTCATATTTCAAAATGGTGGACCGATTTCGCTGTCCCTCTCATCTCGGCGTGATAAGAGCGCGATAAACGGCAGATAGCTCGCTTAATGGGCTCCGTTTTGACAGATAAGATAACCGCTAATGAATCTCTGTTTTAAAATTATCCAACTATTGATAAATAGAGCTATCTGGCTCGAGTGGTCGGATTGATGTTCGGGCGTGTATGACTTACCAAATACAATATTGGATCCATTTCATAAAACTTTTCACGTCAGAACAGCGCCTCACTCTTTATCAGGCACAAGCTCGCTCTGGCATGGAGTATTGCTGCCACCTTTGGGATGGATCCGGCCATTACCAACTCGATACATTAGACTCGATAGATCGCCGAGCCCGAAGAATAATTGGCGATCAATCACTTACGCAGGCGAAATTGCTCAGTCTACAACACCGACGCAATGTCGCCTGCTTATCGGTTTTTTATCGGATATACCATGGGGAGTGTGCTCTGGAACTTCACAACCTTGTTTCTCCTTCTCCGTTCTTCCACAGAACAGCCAGAAACCGTGAGCGTTGGCACCCTCGACATTTCGATACGAACCGCTAGGGTGTGGAACACCTTCCCAGCGCACGTATTTCCTACCACTTATAACTTAAGTACCTTCAAGGCAAGAGTGAATAGGCGAGCGCGCTCCAACCTAGACCTCATCATTGCTTTGCACTAAGCATGATTGTCGTCAAGCGCAAGCCTATCACACAATAAAAAAAAACTTTCTGCTGAAAGGGATAAGTACTAAAGTATCACTTTAGTTCTATGATATAATATGAACTAAAGTGATACTTTAGTTAAGTCTATAAATAGTGTACAACACAGAATTATCCACATTATCTGGTCAACACTGACTGGTTGGTTGTCACTGGTCTGGTTTGTATTTATTTTATAAAAATCCAAATCTATTCGAATGTTAATGATAAAATTATCTTCAATACTCTCAGTCTACTATAGCCCACTTTACAAACTGTTTTTTTTTATTACGAGTATTTTAGTAGCAAAGTTATCAGGGCGGTTATTACCATCGCTTAAAACAATCTTATTTCAAAATGACAGTTACTTTGACGTCCCTAAATTATAATTAAACTAATTCTTAAACACGAACGTGAACAATATTAAAATAATACTGCCATAATCGATGATAGTAAGCCCTCTGTTTATTGCTTAAATACGACTTTAAGCGTAGGTAGGATGCCCTCAGAATTTAAGGCACATCCTTACAGAAAAAGCAAAGTAAAGTAAAGTATAAAGTAAAGTTTAAATAAAATGTACTACAATAGTAGATTATACACCAAGGGGATAAAGCACTGTTTTATGTCACGGGCGCTACATTGAATCCTGAACGTAACGAAGGACTCCAAATTTAACTCCCGAGCGCAGCGAGGGTGTTATAAGTTAATTCCCGACCAAAGGGAGGGAATTAAGATTGAGTCCTGAGTGCAGTGAGGGATTCAAGCACCCAAGAAAAAAACTGCTTTATCCCGGTGGTGTATACTCTACTTTATACTTCTACCATAACAGTAAAACAAACTGTAACGGTTAGATATTTATTGCAAATCATAGTAAGTAGGATACATAGGTCTAGTAAATAATAAAAAGAAAAGACAAATTAAACTTTTTATTTCAAACTTTTTGCTTTTCATGCTGCCAGTGTTTATGCAGGTACACATACTCCTTGGTTTAAAAACTTTTATGTCAAATGGTACGATCGTTTGGTCGACCAGTCTGGAGCCTAGACTCTGTTGTGCATATTTACAGTATGGGGTTGGTCAACTAGTTGGGCGATCGATCGACTAGATTACGGCCCTAGGGCATGAAGACTGACTTTAGACCCGCAAAAGTATGATTAAAACAGTAGTAAAGGTATGGTAGAAGTATAAAATAAACGATTACCTTATAGACAAAAATATTACATAGCGAAGTCACTTAAAATTAGAATATATTAGGTATATGCTGACAGCGAAGATCTTTTTTGTTCTCTGTCCTTAATTTTATATTTCATTATTGACTTTATTAGTATTATCTATATGTTTGTGTTGCCTGTAAGTTTTATTAAAGTGCTAGCTAATGCCCGCGACTTCATGTAACGCGTTTTGATACGCGGATTGAGGTTTTATGGTTCCCGAGGGAACTCTTTAATTTTCCGGGATAAAAAATAACCTATATGCAATTCCAGACTATAATCTATCTCTGTGCCAATTCACCCAGATCCGTTCAGCCGTTGAGGTGTGATGAAGTAACAAACATCCATCCATACATCCATACATCCGTCCAAACTTTCGCATTTATAATATTGGTAAGATGTACATAATACCTAATGAAATTTAAACTTAAAAATACATCACTATTTGCACACCATTTTATGGTAGATTATGTGAGGGAAATATTATTTCTAAGGCCTATAACAGGTGTACCCATATTCCTGCAAATAAAATATTATTTGTTTATTTATAGAAAAGTCTCTTCAGTAATTTATTCTATACTCCTAACATTTACGAGTATTATTAATTATTTATTATCAAGTATTTCAATTGAAACCTGTAACGAAATTTCCTCGGTACGGTTGTCACAGCTGGTATTTTTAATGTACGATAAGGGATAACCTCTTGAACCGTGATAGCATGGCCGCTGATAATCTGATAACCATACCCGCTGTGATGTGGAAATATTGATACCAGTTCCATGAAATATTAATACTAAAATAGGTAGGTAGGAATCTGAGTTTAAAATAACGGAATATTATACGTAAAACGATACAATCTCAGTAATTTTTTAAATATTTCTTTTTGTTCTTGTATTTTATATTCGTCGTGGGTTAAAAACCATCAAAATAGGACACAAATTTTATCTGTAGGTACGAGACGTACATTTTTGCTAGTTTATTGTTTTTGTTTTAGGAGTTATGCTAAAAATAATTATGTACTATTATTGCTCTAATAATTTTGTAATAAGGATCCAAGCATACATAGAAAAAAAGTCTAACAGAATATCTAAACCATTTGGTTTCGCAGTCAGACAAAAAGACCAGTAAATCCAATCGGATCGAAACACACGAACGGGCAAGCGTGCCTTATCAGCGTCTTAGACAAAGAACTTAGGTTGCAAGCTAATCTGGAATTATCGCTAATGCAACGTTACATAGTATTTGTTTGTGTAACAAATGAGACACAATAACTTGGTAACGATAACGGTAAAGAAAAGCGCACACCTATCGCTTTGCGACGGCCTTCAAATGTTGGGGTGTAAATACACTACGGGCACAAAAAATAGATGTACTTAGAGCTGCGACAGCGACAGCGGCGACAGGGCAAAACGTTCGTCATTTGAAGGCCGTCCGCCTTCAAATGTTAGGGCGAAAACACACTACGAGAACTTAGGTTGCAACTTGCAAGCTTATCTTGAGTTATGGCTCACTAGCTGATACCCGCGACTTCGTCTATGTAGATTGTGGATTTTTAGTACCCGCGGGATTTCTTTAATTTTCCGGGATAAAAAGTAGGCTATATGTTATTCGAGACTATTTATCCCCGTGCGAAATTTCATCCAGATCCGTACAGCAGTTCTGGCGTGATTGAATAACAAACATCCATTCATACATCTATTCATCCATCCATCCAAACTTTCGCATTTATAATATTAGTGTAGGTGTAACGTTACATAGTATTTGTTAGTGTAACAAATGAGACACAATAACTTGGTAACGATAACGGTAAGGAAAAACGCACACCTATCGCTTTACGATGGACTTCAAATGTTAGGGCGAAAACACACAAGGGCACAAGAATTATATGCAGAGCTGCAACGGCGACAGGGCGAAACGTGTTTCCTTTCCGACGCACTCATGTAACCAAACAATATTATGGACGTTAAACAATTTAATGTATTTACACGACTCTTAAGGAGAGTAATGTTTTCAGGGTTCTTGCAGGCCCCTCTTTCCCACTGGGCACTCTGGGCACGTGCCCAGGGCCCCGCAATCGATGGGGCCCCCTAGTCCCTGCCAGACCACCTACCAATAGATAACCAATATTTAAGAAAGAAAAGAAGGAAAAAAGTGTTTAATATGACAGTTGAATAAATCTAGAATATTACATAACAGAATATTATTCAACTTAGAAATTAGAATATTATTTAACTTATCTACTCATTAGGCCTGTTTTAACAAAATAGTCCTCTGTCAAATTCATAGGGGCCCCACTATCCTAATGTGCCCAGGGCCTACAATAGGTTAAAGACGGTCCTGGGTTTATATGAACGTATAAAGTAAAAACAACAACTGATATGTCAACTTTTGTTTTTGTTGCGCTTGACGACAATCATGCTTATTGCAAAGCAATAATGAGGTCTAGTTTGGAACGCCTAGTTAATTAAATTATACGTGGCAGGAAACACTTTCATTATATAGATCAATGATCTTATTCCAAATCTTTATACGATCAAAGTTCACATACAAGAGTCTAATTAAGCTAGCAAGCAATTCGACTCGTACGTTGACAGATGTGCTCTTATCGCATGCGATAACTTGGCGGATGCTGTGCGATATGCCGTCGAATGATAACGAGATATCGCTCATTAGGTTATTTTTTATTCGTAGAACTAGAGGGAGAAAGATGATAATTGCATTGGGGGGGAAGGAGATGGGCATAGCGTGATGGGCGCATGTTGTTATCGGGTGAGCGATTGTCGATAAAACTGTGCAGTTTGTTTTAAATTTTAATTACTGTTCGCTTGATTCGTTGTTTTTGTTCATAGCTCTTTAGAGCCACGTTTTAGGAAAACCAAGACGTCAGGTCTACCTAACGATGAGGTCTAGGTGGAACGCGCTTGCCTAGAAGATGCATAATCATTCTTGCAATGAAGTTACTTAAGTTATACGCGGCGGGAAACATTTTCAATAGATCAATGATCTTTTTCTAAATCTTTATACGATCAAAGTTCACACATAAAAGAAAAAAAATAAAAAGAAACAAAATGACCTGAAAATCAGCGATGCAGCATGGTAGGCAAGTGCATATGGGCCCATGGACCACACAGTTTTAAATTAAGAAGAATACATAAAATATACTATTTAAGTTAATTTGTCATTTAGTCAGTTATTGTGTGAGTCAATAAAGATTCATTTTTTATCTATACCACCTAGTTTCTTCATGGCCTTTGACCCTTTAGAATGTTTTGTACCTACCTGTAAAACCTTTATGTACCTAACAATCATTGTTACTGTCTCAATTGTTGTGATTAGCTGAATTTATTGTATTCTTGCAGCGACAATGGATTTGGGCCAATACGAGTAGCAGAAGAGTGTAAAACCATTCAAGAGGTCTAAAGAGGCACGTAGTAGCGCAGTATATAGTGGCAAGTATTATTTTTATGAGGTTGTATGCTACGTAAAAGGAAATTAGGAAAGTTACTCGAACCCAAGATGTAACGCTTAAATGGCGATGGGCTGGCCACACCATACGGGGTGAGGATAAATGGAGCAAATGGGTCACTGTTTGGTACCCTAGAGAGGGAACGTGCATTGTAATCTTTACACTGTACCAATCACTGTTACGTAATAAGGCTCCTGAGCACAACTCATTAGCCTGTCACGCTGACGATGATGATTTTTGGCGGTCCAGAAAGAAGCTGATATTTCCCACAAGTACTTAAGTATTCGGCACCTAAGTTTTCCAATTTCCATCATACTAATATTATAAATGCGAAAGTGTGTTTTTTTGTTGGTTTGTTAGTTTGTTGGTTTGTTAGTTTGTTGGTTTGTCCTTCAATGACGCCGCAACGAAGCAACAGATCGACGTGATTTGTGGCATGGGTATAATTGAGGACTTGGAGAGGGGCATAGACTACTTTTATCCCGGAAAATTAAGGAGTTCCCGCGGGAAACAAAAAGACTTTAACCACGCGGACGAAGTCGCGGGCATCAACTAATACATGACTAAGGAAAAGCTCTATCGACTTGTGGTAGGAACTAGGAACCAGATGATAGCGATAATACCCTTATAAATCATGTAAATCGTTATCAGGCTCCGGTAGCAAGCAATACCTGATACTGATAGCCCCGTGTCATCACAAATAATAATTACTAGTCAACATTTGATAAAATAACAACAGAACATGGTGGCTTCTTGTAAACAATATCTAAACTAAACTATAATTATGTCAACATAGATTTAGAATTGGTCTCCGCTGCGCTACAGGAAACCAATCTTAAATCTATGGATGTCAATGACAAACGCACTCTAATTGGGAGGGCAAAGGGGAGGGACACTGCCAATTTATCCCGCTAGGTGTCCCATCGTCGCTGGTGTTGTTTACCTGTCAAACTCCATATATTTTTACGCGATAGTTTAATTTTTTTAGATTGATTCATTAGAATGCCTAAATGTTGTGCAATGCATTCAAATGTGGTAATAAAGGCGCACACCGTTTTCCTGCTTATAAGGAACTTGAAGAAGACTATGATACAAAGCCTTGCGCCAAAAAAAATGGAAACCTAGTTCATCGGCTAGTTTATGTAGCGCTCACTTTGGACCTGACAATTCTTATGGCGAGAGCACATACATCGGTTTTTTTCCCAGATTCAATTCAAATAGGACGCTTAATTACCTCAAATATGTATGCAAATGAATCTGACAGTTACCAGCGAGGGTGGCGCCATCTGAGATTAGCTTTGCCTGTCCCTCCCAATTTAAAGAGCCAAATGCATTTTCACTTATATTTATTTTGCGTCACAATTATACTGATCATATTATACTTCTAAACTTATCTAGACTACCACTTCAGCCCATTAACGTCCCACTGCTGGCCTCCACTCTCATAGGAGAGAGGGTATTAGAGCTTAGACCCACCACGCTGTTCCAATGCGGGTTGGCGGGCTTTAACGACTATTATCATGTTAGTGATAATAACTGGGACCGACGGCTTAACGTGCGAGGCTTATCTATACTCCATACTAATATTATGTGAAAGTTTGGATGGATGGATTGATGAATGGATGGATGGATGGATGTTTGTTACTCAAACACGCCAGAAGGGCTGAACGGATCAGGATGAAATGACGGCAGAACGGATCTGGATGAAATTTGGCACAGAGATAGATTGTAGTCTGGAATAACACATAGGCTACTTTTTATTCCGGGAAGTTTCCGCGGGATCCAAGAAACCTCAATCCACGCAGACGAAGTCGCAGGCATCAGCTAGTGCCTAGTATCATATCATTTCAGACTTCATATCATACTAATATTATAAACTGCCTCGTTGGTCTTGTGATTAGCATGTTCGACTGCGGCTGACGAGGTCCCGAGTTCGAGTCCCGGGTCGGGCCATAATAAGTATTGGGTTTTTCTGGATAATAAATTCTCAGTACTAGCCCGGAGTTAGGAACTTGGCGGTATTTCACCCCCGTGCCTCGAAGAGCACGTTAAACCGTCGGTCCTGCGCCTGATCTCTCTCCGGTCGTGTCGGATTTTCTGTCCCATCGGGCTATGAGAGTAAAGGAACAGAGAGTGCACCTGTGTACGCGCACACACTAGTGCACTATAATATCTCCCGCGCAGATGGCTAATCTCTCTGGAGATTGGCCGTCGTGGCCGAAATGAATATATAAATATTATAAATGAATGATATATAAAGTGTGTTTTTTGGTTGGTTTGTCCTTCAATAACGCCGCAATAGAGCAACGGATCGAACCGATTTTTTCATGGGTAATGAGTATAGTTGTGGACCTGTGGACAGTGACATTGGCTTTTTATCCCCGAAAATTCAGGAGCTCGTGTGGGAATTAAAAACAAAAATCCACGCGAACGAAGTCGCGGACATCTGCTAGTCAAGACGTATACCTATCTTCGAATAAGAAGCTCAATACATCTTTTGGATTCGCAATATATTCAGGACCTATAAGAATCTGATTAAATCAGGCAGTCTATCAAACCGTAACAAATAAATAAAACATATCACACCTGAGATCGGGACGATATTCTAATTGGAATCGCAATATCATTTTGTTAAGGGGCCTCATTTAATTAAATCGAAAAATATACCCTTAATTTTTTATTGGTTCAAGATAAATCCTTTTTTTATATTAATACAGCCAATTTTATACCGTTAACAAAATACTTTGATAATTTACTTATTGAATTCCATATTGTTACCAGTTGTCTTACATACATAAATTATAAAATGCGAAAGTGTGTCTGAGTGCTATGCTTTCACAAGGTACCTGTTCAACGAATTTTTACGAAATTTGGTACAAAGTTAGGTCGCATCCCAAGGAAAGACATAGACTACTTTTTATATCGTAAAATTATCCCTAGATTTCAAAAACCTAAATCCACGCGGACGAATTCATCTACTAGAGAACAATACCTAATCTTTTGAAGCAACCTGGATAAAGTCCTTATAATTTTGGGCTACAATACCGTCTATAATTATTCTGGAGAAGGTACATGTTGCCTTAACGTGGGAGGTCTCGGGTTCGATTCCCGGCAGAGTCAATTTAGGAATTTATAATTGATGAATTTCCTCTAGTCTGGTCTGGTGGGAGGCTTCGGCTGTGGCTAGTAACCACCTTACCGGTAAAGACGTGTCGCCAAGAGATTTAGCGCTTCGGTATGATGCGTTGTACAATCCGACTGGGGGTATGGGTTTAATTTAACTACCATACCCCTAACAGGTTAGCCCGCTACCATCTTAGACTGCATCATCACTTACCATCAAGTTAGATCGCAGTCAAGGGCTTACTTGTAGTTGAATAAAAAAAGCTGTGATATTATTTAAAAGTTTGCTGGTCCACCATATTTGTTTGTTTAATACTATTCTAGATTAATTGTTATTACCTTATGTGTTTGTTTATTATCTAAAGATTTTTATACCATGGATCGTATCCTAAATAAGTAGAAAAAGACCCGGTAGGTACCTAGCAACCCAAATCTAAACTAAAACAATGAGCGGCCTTGTAAAATTCAAGGAAAATGATAGGCCGAAAAGGTAGCCGTATTTTTAAGTTATCAAATATTCAGATCTAATAATATTTTAATCCAAAAATAAGATATTCGATGTTATCAACATCAAAGAATAATCATTCACGGACGACACCCGAATCCCTGAGTCAGGAATTTTGGAATCGTTAGTCATCGATATAGGCCTTAATCCGAGAAGGGGCCCATGTCTCGTAGATTTTAATACTAACTCGTTATCAATTGCAACCTCTCACTTTTTTTAACTTACTTACGAGTAATTTAAGTAAATTAAGTAATTATCACAAATGATAGATAATCTAGTTATAAGATAGATATGGAGAATAAATATTTTTTTATTTATTATTATTTTATAGTCATCGATATTAAATATGTTTTGTAAAGAATCATTTTCCTTCACAGAACGGGGAATCAGCTAAAACTAAGCCTACCTTAATCCTTTGTATGCAAGTTGTGTCGTTACAATTGCATTGTTTCAATCGCAATTTTTGGAATTATTTTATATAAAATGATAATATAATAATATATAATAGCTGTAATTTTGTATTTTAGCCAATACTAAGAGTGTCAACCAACCAAAGGGCTATATGTGCAATTTTTAATTTAAAACAGCGTGATTCCCTTACAGAGTAATTTAAAGAAATTGGTATTCTAACAGTAGCCTCGCAATATATTTACAGTAATATAATTTTCATAAAACAGCACATCCATAATTACAATAAAATTTGCGATCTGCACGATAGGCAAACTAGAGGCTGTAATAGGCTTGTGACTCCATCGCTCCGCCTCAAAAAACTTAGAAGGTCATTCGAGGAAATGAGCATTCTTTTCTATAACAAAATTCCACACCCTATTTTAAACTTGCCTATACACACATTTAAGAAATCCATTAAAAGTATAGTCCTGAAAAAAGCTTATTTACTTGACGATGTATTTGTAAAAGTTTATTTGAATAAAAAAACATTTTATTTGAAAAAAGGTCATTGCTATTGTCACACTGTAGCTTTCAAATAGCCCCGCTTACCCAATTTGAATTTCTGCATCCGATATTAGAGATTTTTTTAAAGCTCTGTCCCAAATACGTAAATAAAAAGTTCCTACCAACCCAAACATTACTGCTTAGAAATAAAACTGGGGGCATGCTCCCATCGATTAAATCCGTATGGTTTTAATATTGTTGACGTTCGTATTTTATAATTACATATAATCCTTTTTTTAGGGACGTCAAGGTATATGACATAAAACTGTCATTTTTAAGTAATATCTATTACCTATTCTGTCGTAATACTGCTGACCCTAGTAGTAACCCTCCTGAACGTATTCACATGGAAACGGCAATAACTAAATGTTTATCATTAGATTAAAAAGATGCAGGTTTTTAATTTAAAAATTATTTATTCTGGTATTTTTGGGTTCTTTAACGATTATGAAGCTTCTTAGCCACTAAGCATTTTAAACAAATCATCCAGCTTCAGTTTTATTATGAGGTATAGATTTATGGAGTAAACATTTTTCACGCATATCTGAATATCTTGGGTTTGGTACCTATATCAACGTCGTGAGCCAAAACGTAATCTCCCAAACTGATAAAGTTTCCTTATCTAAATAGATATCAAAAAACATCGATCACACAGGCTATCGCCAAATCCCTTCTGGCGCAATTTCAGGAGTGGATTTTGATCAAATTACAACCTTGTTACGTGTAGTTTCTGAGATTACAGAACGTACAGATACAGGGGTTTTTTGTGGTTCACGAATTTATTTAGATATCTTTATTGCACACATAAATATATAGTAAGTATACAATTAAGAAGATGTAGTAAAACTATATATGTCACCGTAAGATTGTAAAAAGCGTTAGATTATAATCTAATTCGCGAACAATTTGACAATTACAATTTAACGCATTATTTTTCGGTAGATTGTAATCTGTTAGGTATATTAACCCGATAGAACTAACTACCTGATTATATATGTCGACCGCTAACCTAACCTACAAGAAAACGTAAATACAATTAATATTTCAAAAATTGATTCAAAACATTGAATGGTTCACAATCTGTCGACAGTTTACAATTTCGCAAGTTAGATTATAATCTAACGGTTTTTACAATCTTACGGTGACATACAAACTTGCAAATTTGGCCTAAAGCAATCGCCTACAGACAACATTCAATAAAAGGAAACCGGAGCGCGGAATTTACTTACTAATATTATATTTTGCTAAGCATAAAGTTATGGATGTTTGAATGAATGAATATTTGTTACTCCTTTACGCTATGACAACCGATTTTGCTGAAATTTGGAATACAGATAGCTGAATTGGCACCTAGAGAATTAAAGTGTTCCCGCGGGAATCAAAAACCCTTAATCCACGCGAACGAATCATAATTCACATAGTTATCTAATCACGTCCGAACGGCTGAACGGATCTGGATAAAATTTGGCACAGATATAGATTATAGTCTGACATAACACATAGGCTATTTTTAATCCCGGAAAATTAAAGAGAGGGAACCAAAAAATTAAGAAGTCAGTAAGATAGTATAGCTTATATATATATATATATATATATATATAAGAAACTACACGTAACAAGGTTGTAATTTGATCAAAATCCACTCCTGAAATTGCGCCAGAAGGGATTTGGCGATAGCCTGTGTGATCGATGTTTTTTGATATCTATTTAGATAAGGAAACTTTATCAGTTTGGGAGATTACGTTTTGGCTCACGACGTTGATATAGGTACCAAACCCAAGATATTCAGATATGCGTGAAAAATGTTTACTCCATAAATCTATACCTCATAATAAAACTGAAGCTGGATGATTTGTTTAAAATGCTTAGTGGCTAAGAAGCTTCATAATCGTTAAAGAACCCAAAAATACCAGAATAAATAATTTTTAAATTAAAAACCTGCATCTTTTTAATCTAATGATAAACATTTAGTTATTGCCGTTTCCATGTGAATACGTTCAGGAGGGTTACTACTAGGGTCAGCAGTATTACGACAGAATAGGTAATAGATATTACTTAAAAATGACAGTTTTATGTCATATACCTTGACGTCCCTAAAAAAAGGATTATATGTAATTATAAAATACGAACGTCAACAATATTAAAACCATACGGATTTAATCGATGGGAGCATGCCCCCAGTTTTATTTCTAAGCAGTAATGTTTGGGTTGGTAGGAACTTTTTATTTACGTATTTGGGACAGAGCTTTAAAAAAATCTCTAATATCGGATGCAGAAATTCAAATTGGGTAAGCGGGGCTATTTGAAAGCTACAGTGTGACAATAGCAATGACCTTTTTTCAAATAAAATGTTTTTTTATTCAAATAAACTTTTACAAATACATCGTCAAGTAAATAAGCTTTTTTCAGGACTATACTTTTAATGGATTTCTTAAATGTGTGTATAGGCAAGTTTAAAATAGGGTGTGGAATTTTGTTATAGAAAAGAATGCTCATTTCCTCGAATGACCTTCTAAGTTTTTTGAGGCGGAGCGATGGAGTCACAAGCCTATTACAGCCTCTAGTTTGCCTATCGTGCAGATCGCAAATTTTATTGTAATTATGGATGTGCTGTTTTATGAAAATTATATTACTGTAAATATATTGCGAGGCTACTGTTAGAATACCAATTTCTTTAAATTACTCTGTAAGGGAATCACGCTGTTTTAAATTAAAAATTGCACATATAGCCCTTTGGTTGGTGGAGGGAACCAAAAAATTAAGAAGTCAGTAAGATAGTATAGCTTATATATATATATATATATATATATATATATATATATATATATATTATAGTAAGCCTCAAACCCTGTGACCAGTGGCGTGCACAGGGTTTGAAGCTAGGGTAGGCATTACTTAGTCAGAATACCTATTTACTGACGGTCATGATCAAAAATGAACATTGACTTATTTATATATGGGTAAGCAGTGCTTTTATGCCTCTATGCACCACACTGCCTGTGCCTGTACTTACTTGATTTCAATTTTAAATCCGGTATCAGCGCTAGCTTATCTCCTGATCGTTATCACTAGAATATCCAGGCGATTTTAATCCACTTGATAAGCCTATCAGTTCGCTAAACTCTTATCTAGATGGGATATATACTAATCTATCTTTACATAATTGAATACTATGACAATATTCATTCAAGCGAAACTGTACTTTATTTTTACAGGAGAAGGGATTAAAATAGCACAAATATTTCCATGACTAATTTACTTTTGGAATGCTGTTTTGTACTCATGTAAAGCCTTGGGTCGCATGAATGTTTAATTATTCAAAGATTTAACAAAGATTAAAATGTAGGATTAAAAAAATAAGTATTATTTATTGACATACTTAGTTAATATAATTGTTTTTTGGTTTTACCTAATCGTTAAGCGTTTAACATAAATACAATTAATTTGAAATAGGTACTATAGATTAAGTACACTTTATATAACTAAACATAAACAACGTAAACACTCAAAAATAAAAACTACGTTTATGTTTTTCATGTTATCATAATACGATAACAAATTCAGCATAATTTCGCAGAGTGAGTCTGTATAGCTAGATCTGACCTGTGTAACAAGGAACCAAGGATATAATTATTTCCTTTAAGTAACGACATCATATTATTTTCCTTAAATTTTGTGTAATAAAATATACTACGCAATAATTCTTTGTCTCAATATCTAATTATTATTAAATCGGCAGTTACAAATATACCGCTACCCGTTTAACCTCCATTTTAAAATATAAAACTTTGGACTAAATCATGTTATTCATGACTTCATGAGTAATTAGTTAATCAATACATCTGTGACTAACAATTTAATATAGAATAAGGATAAATTGAGGTTATTCTATTTGCCATAAATTAATATTGTTGAACTCTGATACTGAAGTACTAGGAATTTAGCTTTCCTTAAACGGCAAGCCATGACAAAGGGTTATAACTAATTTTTGACGGAAAAATAATAATTCTGCTTCATTTATTTTAGAACAAATTCTTGCAGAAATATTTATAACTCACCTTACTGTATGTTGATGTCGATATGTCAGGAACTGACAAATGCCAACAACAACTGTAAAGAGTTTGAACAATCAGAGGCCCAATTGTTTTAGAAAATCATCTTCATTTGATAGTTTAAGAAGTTTTACTCGAGCTTTATAGGGAGTTCATACATGTTTTTGAGACGCTGGCATCTACGAACTCCTTATACAGTTCGAGTTATACGTTTGACAAACGTTTACGATTGCGATTTACTTACACAATCGGAGATGCACGACACGCAAACGCATAGATCCAAACTATAATATAAGTAATTTAATAATATAATATTATATATTTTAGTATATATCTACACTAATATTATAAAGAGGAAAGATTTGTATTTTTGTATTTTTGTATGTAACGAATAAACTCAAAAAGTACTAGACCGATTTTAATAATTCTTTTTTCATTAGAAAGCTACATTATCATTGAGTAACATAGGCTATATTTAGTACTAGATTACTATAGAAATCTTTAGAAATTCCTATTAAAACCAACCGAAGGTGTAAAAAAATTAGCCATAAAATGTCTTTCATCGCATACGCTGCGAAGAGTATTAATGATAGGACAAAAAAATGATCGACAATATTATAGAATATATCAATATCTACAAAAAACTTCGCGAGACCATGTGTCTAACTATTGTAGTTACGTCACTATAACTACTTTTTTACATTTAACAAATAGATAGAAATGCCGATCAAAATCAGACCGTGTTATCCATACCATTTATACATTTTTATCCAAATAAATAATTTAATATTCAAGACTGTCTCAATACCTGATGATTACTTTTTGAATTATTGAAATCGGACATTCCATTCAAAGATATCATGAAATTAAAATAAAAATACATGCCGGCGGCGGCCGCCACGCAGCGCATCGAGTAACTAACTCTTCGTGAGAGGGGCAGTGCGGGAGAAGGCGGTGCACCATTATGAACTAGCCACTAGGTAGCCGCGCGGCTCCTTACGCAGTGGACGCAAGCGACATTGAATATTTCGAGTTTTTTAACACATTTTTATGCTTCACTTAAAAAGTTCTTTTCAGAGCTACTTAGTTTTAGTATTAGGAATCTAAAACACTTTTTCATAATTAATAATAAATGCGAAAGTGTGTTTGTTGGTTTATTGGTTTGTCCTTCAATCACGCCGCAACGGGGCAACGGATCGACGTGTTTTTTGGCATGGGTATAGTTGAGGACCTGAAGAGTGACATAGGCTACTTTTTATCCCGGAAAATTAAGCAGTTCCCGCGGGAATTAAAAAAACATTCACCACGCGGACGAAGTCGCGGGCATCAGCTAGTCATATTATAATATTATAAATGCGAAAGTTTGGATGGATGTATGGATGTATAGATGTTTGTTACTCAACCAAAAAACTTAATGTTAGTATGTGTGTAGCAAAATTTTGGGCCTAGAATCTACATCAACAACTTGGTAGATGAGTCATCGTCATCCTCATTTTTTATTTATTCGTTATATTTTTAAATTTAAGCAGTTTCACGGTGTAAGAGCCGGCCGGAACTTTAAATACAATTTAGTCAACCTTTATATTTTATTTTTTGTAGTAATATAGGAAAATTATTGAAGTAAATCATACTTTTTTTTTTGTTTAGGTAACGTACATTTATTATTTATTTAAGGCTTACGTTATTATTAAAAATACAAAAAAACTAATAGTCTGAGATTTAGGCCGCCTGTTCATACCTAGTTTTTAGTTATCAATATTTCATATTGTATCGTTTATCTATACTAACATTATAAAGAGGTAAAGTTTGTGTGTTTGCGACGTCATAGGGGGTAATATCTTGATCTACAGAACTGATTTTGAAAATTCTGGTACCAATAGAAAGCCACATTATTTGTGAGTGTCATAGGCTATATATTGTCCCGAAAAATTAGGGAGTTCCCGTGGGAATTTAAAAAACTTCTTTCACGCGGACGAAGTCGCGGGCATCTGCTAGTCTTGAAATAAAAACGTATCTATTTATCTATCTCTCTTTACCGATTTAAAGTAAACCACTACAGCCCATTAACGTCCCACTGCTTAGCACAGTCCTCCACTCGCTTAAGAGAGAGGGAATTAGAGCTTAGACCCACCACGCTGCTCCAATGCGGGTTGGCGGTTTTAACGACTATGATCATGTTGGTGATAATAACCGGGACCAACGGCTTAACGTGCTCTCCGAAGCACGGGGGTGAAACACCGCCAACTGCCTAACTCCGGGCTAGTACAGGGAATTTCTAATCAGAAAAACCCGATACTTAATTAGGGCCCGACCCGGGACTCGAACTCAGGACCTTGTCGGCCGCAGTCAAACATGCTAACCAACGAGGCAGTAAATTAATAAATCCATGTAGCTCTCTATTACCCTAACCCACAGCATGGAAGCTGAATCTGTTAATCCCACGTATCCCAAAACGCTTTAACACCGTGGGTCATTGCGACCGTATTGTTGTTAAGTTGGGGTGGTAACCCTCCTGTGACCCTCCTATGACGAAGTTCCCACGAAATCACGCGTGCCACTTTTTGACTGTATTTAAATACCATTTAGGGTGTCAAGTCGGTTACATTATTGTTTGGAATGGTCAGTAGTTACTTATATTTTTTTTATTGCAAAATAGGCTTATATTTTTTTTGACGACCTCCGTGGCGCAGTGTGTAGGGCTGCAGTGTGTCTCAACGTGAGGAGGTCCCGGGTTCGATCCCCGGCGGGGTCGATTTGGGAATTAATAACTTCTGAATTTTCCCTGGTCTGGCCTGGTGGGAGGCTTCGGCCGTGGCTAGTTACCACCCTACCGGCAAAGACGTGCCGCCAAGCGGTTGAGCGTTCCGGTACGACACCGTGTAGAAACCGAATAGGGGTATGGGTTTAATATAACTGCCATGCCCCTATTAGGTTAGCCCGCTACCATCTTAGATTGCATCATCACTTACCATCAGGTGAGATCGCAGTCAAGGGATAACTTGTAGTAGTTTAATAAAAAAAAAGGATTGCGCTTGACGAAAATCATGCATAATGCAAAGCAATGATGAGGTCTAGGTTGGAGCGCGCTTGCCTAGAAGATGACTATTCACTCTTGCATTGAAGGTAGATATGTTATACAGTTACTACTAGCTAATGCCCGCGACTTCGTCTGCGTGACGGAATATTATAAGCGGATGGAAAAACGGAAGCCGGAAGGACGTTCCATATCCTATCGGTTCGAATTAGAAACGACGAGGCAAAAATAAATTCGGGTTCAGGAAGTACGAGTACATGTCGCGAATTCAGGGCACAGAATTCCCCTTATTTAATACATTCAAATAAGGGGAATTCTAGGTACACCTTAGCGGTTCATATCAGGCAGACCGAGTGGAAGTTTGTTTTTAGTATTCGATTGCGCCAACGGTATAACGGTAACCCATTCCAACACTATAATCACATAATGGCATGGGTTCTCTTGGGATAATAATGCGGTGGGTTCCCAGGTCCTTCCGCATACGGCTAGACCAAGAGTACTATTTCAACTCTTAGGTTACTAACGATTATTATCAGATGTTAGTGATAATAACCGCGGCTGACAGTTTAACGTGCTCTCCGGGGCACGTAGGAAACGAAAAGGCGCAATTCGGACGTCTAAATTTCGATCACACATCCAGTTACCGACTTGGATTAACGTCGCATAACAATCGCAATCGTTGTCGCAACTAGGCCACTCGTCCCTCGTCGCTTGACTACTAGGCATACAGAAACGTAAACCACTATAGCTGCGTTCGAGCAGATTGGACGTCAACTACTGTACTTGTTATACGACTGCCTGAAAAAAGGAGTAGGTAAATTGTTTTCAGGGTTCATGTGTGTATGCATGTGAGTTTGTATATTCCGCCATAACTTCTATACGCCTGAACCGATTTTGATAAATGAGGTACCGTTAGGTTACCAGCTTATTCCGGGTGACATACGCCAGTAAAATTGAAAAAATAATTAAGGGGGTGGCCATGGTCCCGCATTAAAGACTAAATTTGAAAAAATACTCTAAAATAAGATTAACTATATCATCATCATCTAGAAAATGATGAGTAGATACCAAAAATATATAACACTATAGTTCAATATCCAGTGATTCACAAAAAAATGTCACTTAAAAAATGTGAATAAGATTCTAATTTAACTAGATTAATTTGGATTTTAACTTTTTAGTTCGTTTTTTGGCAGGGCAGTCGTGTTTTTTTTTTAAATTCTGACTTGTTTTGAATCAGTCGTTTTATCCTGTAGAGCGTCGCTTATTACACAGCAATAAGGACCAAATTAGGTACCCTTTCTTCCTAAATCTTGTTACACTACATTGACCGTTCAAACTTACAATGGCGGACCAGAAATGTCCCCGGGCACAATACCAGCCCAGAGGAAGATCTTCCTATTGGTGCGGACGAGTACATATCACTCACTCGTCCCACATATCCTTTCGTGCAATAAACAATTTATTCATTTCTAATGAGAATGCCTTGAAAAAATATTTACCAATGTCATTTCATTCACATTTCTCTAGTAAATAGGAGAATTTAGAAACTGACTGATAAATGATAGCACTTAGTAATAGAAGCCTACTGATAAGACGCATTTTGCAATAATTTGGAGAACGCTCTGTAATACTTGTGTAAAGTGATAAGCTATCAAATGTTACAAGCAAAGAGTGGCTTAAATACACTAAGTAATAGTTGTGATTAATATATACACAGCTTGTTTGAAATATATAGATATGTCACCGTAAGATTGTAAAAACCGTTAGATTGTAAACTGTCGACAGATTGTGAACCGTTTAATGTTCTGAGTGTAAATTTTTTAAACATTAATTGTATTTACGTTTTCTTGTGTCTTTCTTGTAGGTTAGGTTAGGGTTCGACATACATAATCAGGTATTCTATCGGGTTATAATATACCTAACAGATTACAATATACCGAAAAATAATGCGTTAAATTGTAATCTTTCGACAGTTTGCAATTTCGCGAGTTAGATTATAATCTAACGGTTTGTAAAATCTTACGGTGACAGATACATAATATAACAGGTGCGCCGCATAATATGGGCAACTATAATTTATAGCCCGTAAGGTAGCCCGTAATTTTTTTGTTCAAAATTACCTAATGTCTGGCGTCTAATACTGAGTTAAATATATTGTCTGTCTGTTACCTTTTTAAAGCCCATCTGTTTATCTAATTTTGCTGAAATTTGGCACAGTAAGTTGTATCCCGGGAAGTCAAAAAATCCCCACGGAATTTTTCAACAAGCATTAATCAATAAAAAATAATACGACTGCTCTGCCAAAAATATCTTCATAAAATTTATGGCCAGTGTCACTCAGGAGTATGGATAATTGTAACGATACCCCACCCCATACATACAAAACTGTTCAAGCATTTATTTCAGAACTTATGATGGAATAAAACGTACCTACGTACATACATGATTACTGAATATATTACACTCCTTTTTTGAGCATTTGAGTAAAAAACTGAAATTCACGCGAACCAAGTCGGGGACATCATCTAGTTCTAAGCAGTTAATGAGCATATTTTTTTTCCATAGCAGCCAACGACGCCTCAAAAGTCTGCAAATCAGTCCGGCTTCACGTAAATCGGGACGTCCCACATAAATTGGGACCGCTACACTACTCAAGACATAATCAACATATTCGATAGTAACGTAGAGTAGCGACCTTACAGTTCCGAAACGAACGTATTTTTGCTGTGCGCCCGCGGGACATCGCCACTAATCATGGAATTATAATGTTTACAATCGTAAATATACTATATCATATATATCATATATAATACTGGCATTGCACAAGGTCCTACAAAAGAAAGTCGCATTTGAATTTTGCATGGAAGCGTCCATCCGCAAAGTCCTTAATTCAGAAAAATTATAGAGGCGAGACTAGAAGTTTTGTATATTTTCATATACTCTGTCTATTCAAGGCTAGGACATTTAATTTGCTTACTGCTATAAGTTTCTGTTTTGGAAAAGGGCTAATAATTTAGTCGTCGCAAAATAAACATTTTTAAACAATATTAAAAACCACCCTGTAATATGTTGGATTGATTTGTGCGTGTTTAGAAGTGCATGAAATATATAAAAATAAAAACATATACTAGCCGGCGCCCGGCTCCATTCGAATCTGCTTATAAGTGGTGCTTGCGTGGTAGTCCCCTTGATGGCTGTTCACTCTTAATTTGAAGGGACTTACTTTTTTTATCCGCTACAAGTTAGCCCAAGGTTGCGATCTCTCCTGATGGTAAGTGAAGATGCAGTCTAATATGGTAGCCGGCTAACCTGTTAGGGGCATGGCAGTTATATTAATCCCATACCCCTATTCGGTTTCTACCGGAACGCTAAATCGCTTGGTGGCACATCTTTTACCGGTAGGGTGGTAACTAGCCACGGCCGAAGCCTCCCACCAGGCCAAACCAGGGAAAATTCGAAAATTACAAATTTCCAAACCCTGCCGGGGATCGAACCCGGGACCTCCGCACGTTAAGGTTGCCTTAAGCGCTCAACACTGCGCCACGGAGGTCGTCTTATACTGAAAGTGAACTTGGCTATTTCCGAACTGTACATTTGTTAAACTGTATCACCGGATCGGCGAGATCAAAGGTATATTGTGCGCAGACGCAGGAGGCAAGCAAAACGCTGTTGACGGGTGTTCTATTGTGCGTAAAGTTATGCTTTCCATGAAGATTGTGTTTCCTGCTCATTTTGTTTCTGTATTTCCTTAAACAGGATTAATTATTGGATAGGGTGGCCTTTTGTGGGATACTTTATGATCTGTTGATCGGTGATATTTATCAGTTTTTGCATTGAAAAACCCCTTAAACTTCTTTCTGCAGAAATATATTCCTCAGTTTGTTCTTGATTTCTTTATATTCTCTGGGCTGCCTGTAGTATAATATACTCGTATATAATAAACTTTAAAACCCGTTCTTACTTTAAGCGCGTTGTTCTAGCTGAAAGTGTTTGTTTCAATTATTTAGTTTCAACATTAAGCAAAAACTAAATTCCAGAACAAAATCTGATCTTCTCGAATTTACACATCCTCCTAGTCGGTTTTCGTAAAGAGCAAAGGGGGGTTACTACCATCGAATAAAGCAGTATTATTTCAAAATGACAATTTAAATATGTCACGTACCTTGACATACCTAAAATACGGCAACAATATTAAAATAATTCGGCTATATGCGATGATAGTATAGTCTTACAAACTTACCTGACCCGGTGACAGCGTCGCTAATAATAAAAAATAAAATAAAAACAGGCATAAAAATTAGTTCCAATTTTGGCCACCGGGTCAGATAAGTTTGTGGGACTAGAATATGTCCTCTGAAGATGAACTGAAGGGACAAAACAGGGAGTCTTGTGGCGTACCACGTAGCCAATTTAAAACAAAACAGTCAGCCACATAGATATTCAATCGTCTTTGTCATATTATGTATAGTTGATTAGATAAACGAGTATGTCTAAGAAATGTTTTCCAAAATATCTGTAAGAAAACCTCTGAGTGATTTCAATTAACTTTTACAAAAAATTACATAACAAATGTACCTACAGTCCGCGCACGAGCTCCGAGGAATCGGGGTCTGAAGAAACGACGGCTGTACGCCGCCCCCGATCGTCGCTCCATATCCAGCTCGCTCCCAGCACTAGTTTCGAGCTTGACGCGTGTAATTTTGCGATAGCAGTATTGTTTTGTACTTTAAACAACTCTAGGTCATTACTTTAACATTCCATAGGATTCATCGGAGCTCGCACGCAAACTATAGATTGTAGAGTCAAGAATCTACAATAAGTGGCAATCGTAAAATCCATAACAAATTAGCGCGTGAAACAGATTGATGAGTCAATAAATCGGTTGTCGGTGCCCGTGTGGGAACCCTTATCTTGCATTACTCGTTCAAGTCAAGTGGTGCACTTGCCACTATCTGTGCGAGCGACAAACGAAATCTATTACACCTAGGGTTGCCAGACGTGAGATATCTTACTGGAAAATACTGACAAAAAGCCCTATATAGCCCTACTAACTGATGACCGTGACTTCGTCCGCATAGTTTAAGCGTTTTTTTAATCCCTCGGGAACTCCTTAATTTTCCGGGATAAAAGTAGCCTATGTCACTCTCCAGGTCCCCAACTATACTCATGCTAAAAGTCACGTTGATCCGTTTCTCCGTTGCGGCTTGATTGTTGCGGCTTGGTTGTCCAACAAACAAACTCACTTTCACATTTATAATATTAGTATGATATATAAAACGAGCATAAGTCACAGTTAGTCTTATTAGAGATGGTGCCAGCTAATCAGAAACTGTTTCTCAAACGTCAGAGCGTTTATGCAATACAAACTTGTGACGTCATCAACATTTGAAGCTTAATGTTCTACATATAAAAGAGTAGGTACTAACTTAACAATTTCCATTCGCATTTCATAAATTCGTGTGAATTAATTCGAATTATTATCATAATCATACTAATATTATAAATGCGAAAGTGTGTTTATTTGATGATTTGTTGTTTTGTCCTGCAATCACGCCGCAATGGAGCAATGTAACGACGTGATTTTTGGCATGGGCATAGTTGAGAACCTGGAGAGTGACCCGGAAAATTAAGGAGTTCCCGCGGGAATAAAAAAACTTAAAACAAGCGGACGAAGTCGCGGGCATCTGGAATTCTGACGAAATCCTGACCTATCCGGACAAATCCTGATGTGTGGTAACCCTAGTTACACCAGTTATATACACGGTTATCTGTCACGTCTTTGAGATTTGAATGTCGCGGTAATGGCGAGTCTAGACCTTTGAAACGATATTTTGTTTTATATCCTAGATTTATGTAGAATATATTTTTATGTTGGTGGATGTAGGTGTATGGAAAACCCGTGGGAGCTCTTTAACTTTCTCCGGGATTCTAGGTTTGAGAATTAATTTATATCGTCTAAATCGATAGACGGATAGGCTGTGAGAAGGTAAATAGCAGATAGATAGAGACACATTGGCATCATACTAAATACTATTATTATGAATGCGAAAGTATGTTTGTTGATTTGTCCTTCAATCACACCTTTTCATGTGTTGATTGACGTGATTTTTTGTGTCGCTCTCCAGATCTTCAAATGTACCTAATTTGAGGATCTGGACAGTGACATTTTGCTACTTTTTATCCCGGAAAATTAAGGAGTTGCCGTGGAAATTAAAAAAAACTTCTCCCACGCGGACGAAGTCGCGGGCATTCGCTAGTAATTTGAATAATTTTATGCAATTTTTCTGCTATTCAGGTTCAATTTATAATACCTATCGACTATCTACTAACACGTTTAAGATTTAGGTCTCTTTTTGCTACGATATACTGTTAAATACATTTAATTGACACTAATTGGGATCGCTAATGAATATATTTTATGCAATGCATTTAAGCATTGCAAAAAATATATAATTAAAGAAAAAAATTTAAAAAACTTATAACTAGTCAAAACCACTTTTGACTGCGAAAATCTGTCAAAAGTGGTTTTGACTGTTATACACTTCTGACGAATTCACGTCAATCCGTTCGTTTAGGGGTTGAATTTCCAAAAATCCTTTCTTAGTGGATGTCTACTTCTATGTAGCTATCTGTATTCTGCATACCAAATTTCAGCCAGATTCGTCCAGTGGTTTGAGCTGTGCTTTGATAGATCAGAAAGTCAGTCAGTCACCTTTTCCTTTAGATTCTATATCTATATCTTATCTATATCTATATCTATCTATCTATCTATATCTATCTATATCTATCTATATCTATCTATATCTATATCGTATATTCTATATCTTAGATTTTTACTTTAGAACGGAAATTCTCTCATTGAGGAACAAACAAACACACTCTTCATCTATGCTTTTAATGTTATAAATGCAAAAGTGTGTCAGTCAGTCTGTCTGCTACACCTTCACGGCCCATCTGTTCGACCAATTTTGATGAAATTTGGTTTTGGGATAGTTTGCATCCCGGGGAAGGACATAGGCTACTTTTTATGCCGGAAAATTAAAGAAATGTCGCGTGCATCATCTAGTTTATAATATTAGTATAGTATGATATGAAGTATGAAGGGATATACCACTAGATTATTCCCGCGACTTCGTTCGCGTGGACTAATTTTTTCGATTCTTGCGGGTGCTACTTAATTTTCCAGAATAAAATGTAGCCTATGTCCTTCCCCGGGATATAACCTATCCCTGTACCAAATTTCATAAAAATCGGTTGAATAGGTGGGGCGTGACAGCGTAGCAGACAGACAGACACACTTTCGCATTTATAATATTAGAATGGATTATGAAGAATGTAGCTATATGTATGTGTGTACCAGTAAATAAATTTAAATATAATATGTAAACCGATGGCTCCAGCCAAATATGGCTTAAAAAGTTATAAAAATCTTTATTTCAGGGGGCTCTCATAGAAGTGAATGCGAAATAAAATTTTATTTTATTTTATTTACATAAGGTTGCGGTATTTTATTTTAAAGATAATTAGCAATAGAGTACAAAAATATTTTTTTAAAAAAATCCCTTAAAATTGACGAAATGGGGGGCTTTCAAAGTGGAGATTTTCTAACGTCCTAAGTTGACCTCAGAACTCTCAATTTTCTGAAAGGCTGAGCCTGAAACTTGATCAATTATTTGAATTATATCTTGTTTTGAACAAAAAATACTAAAATAAGATAGAAGAATATTATAAGGACACGAAGTTATTTAATTTTTAATGAGCTTCAGTATTTTTAACAGAACTTCACAATGATGTCAATAGATGGCGCTCTGTAAAAGTTTATTCTTTTCTCCAAAACCTCTTTAGTTCTTGCGTCTAATATTAAAAGGTAACTATTACAATAAATAGTTAAAACTATCATATGGATACCGCGTGGTCTCAGTCTCGGGGCGAACCACTAGTTATTTAGAGGTAGAGACAGTGACCGTTACTGATAAACAAACAGTCACCAATTATATTATAATTGTCTCTGATATCTCATTTTTCCGCTTATCATCTATTTATAACGACGTGATATTTTCTGCTGCGACTTAATCGCATCATAGGTACCTAATACCTATGATGAAACCTACCTACCTACCTAGTACTACCTATAGTTAGGTACTACTTAGGCCTCGTTTGTCTACTGGTTAGCATGTTCGACCGCGGCCAACGAGGTCCCGGGTTCTAATCTCGGGTTGGACCATAACAAGTATTTGGTTTTTCTGACAAGAAATTCTCAGTACTAGCCCGGAGTTGGCGGTATTTCACCCCCGTGCCTCGGAGAGCACTTTAAGCCTTCGGTCCTGGTTATCATTGACATGATAATTAGTCGTTTGCCCGCCAACCCGCATTGGAGCAGCGTGGTGGATCTAAGCTCTAATTCTCTCTCTCCTCGAGTGGAGGGCTGTGTGCCCAGCGTTAATGGGCTGTAGTGGTGGGGGTGCTAAGTCTATCGGTCCTGCGCCTGATCTCTCTCCGGTCGTGTCGGATTTTCCGTCCCATCGGGCTTTGAGAGCTAAGGAACAAATAGTGTACTTTTACAAAAGTCTTGTAATTTTGTCTATGTTTCACAACAATTTCTCAAGAAAGTAAAAAAAAATTAAACACACTAATGAGCAGATCAAAGATCGATCGATACCCGCTGCTGGAGGATTCCATGATATAATATAACTCGCAGTATATCGCCCAGTGATAAACAAACAATCAGAGAAAACATTAATTCGTGATAACGGAGTAATGAACCCGCATCGCATACGAATAAAAAAAATTGTCAAGTGTGTCTGGGAGTATGCATAGGATAGGATTCCGTAATCTTTAAAGGCGATTTTTAAAAAACAATTAGTTATTTTAATATAATATTATTTTGTTTCAAAAAAATGATGACTCATACACAGAGTTTAATATTGACTGATTTTTGCTGAGTCAAACCTTGGTAATCTATTTGTTTCTTTGAATTGCAGGATGGGTTTCCATTTGACGATAATTTTGTCTTACGAAAAGCAACGACGAGTGCATGAGTTCACAATAACTCCTAAGTTATTTGTCTCACGATAGTCATTAATAGTTTTGTTTATGATTCGTTTAATATGAATAGCTGTATTATCGGTAGTGGAATAAATTAGTAAGAAAATTATAAAATTTTACTCCATCATTTCCACTCATTGCCGGTCCAGTACTGATTACTAAGCACGAGTCTTCTCTCCGAATGAGAAGGGTTTGGCCATAGTCCACCTCGCCGGCCAACTGCGTATCGGTAGCTTCACACACTTTCAAATGATTCAAATGATCATAACATGTCGTCATGCCAAAACTAGTTAAAACAATTCCTGATTTGACAACGGAACCCTAAAAATAGATAAAATGGCATATCACCTTGACGTTTCGTGAAAGTGCCATACGGTTATCAAAACTTTCTCTTTATTAAAGACTAACGATTATTTAAAAATTCTGATTGGAAACAGTTCGTCTAGTAGAGGTAAGTTACTACTTACTTATTAAGATCAAAAATCCGTCGAACCGTGAAAGTCACGGTAGAGATGTAAAAAATATAAATTACGAGTAGGTATGGCCATAATTTGCTCTAATGGCTCTGATAGTTTCATATTTAAGATGATTTGATGGTGATAATGAAAAAAAAACCCGGCTGAGTTTGTTGTGGGCTCTTCTCAGACCAGGGTGCGTTTGGAACCCTCGTAGCTTTAGTTTTAAGATGCCGTAACTGATTATCACCATCATGTTTTATGTGTAAGTAATGGACATCAATATGTGTAACTATAGTGTACCTAAATCGAATAAATCATTGATTGATTGATAGGGCATCTTGGGTTGTATGCTTTTCTTTCATCGGTTGTCTTTGCAATTTCTGTACTAGTATGTTGAGTTTTATTTATTTTTGTACACTGGCGAATACCATAAAAAGTGCTATGTAGTAAATACAATATACAATGAAGAGTATATTTCAATAAAAGTTAGTAATGTGCCAATAATTTTAATTTAAAAAATAATTTCAACTAGATGATACCCTCGACTTCATCTGCCTGGATTAGATTTTTTGACTTCCGTGGAAACTCTTTGAAATTTCGTGATAAAATGTAGCATATTATGTGATAACTCAGAGTATAAGCTATCTCCGTTTCAAATTTTAACCAAATCAGTTCAGACGTTGTGGCGTGAATAAGTACTTAATAAACATTCAAACATACAATATATTTTCACATTTATAAGTAGGTAATACTATAGTAAGATTCCATTAAATTTTTTTAATTCAATTCAAAACACTCAGCGTAAGATGACTCCATAATACCATACGGGGATTTTTGTCGTTCATTCGAATTCTACAAGTCATAGCAAAACCGAATATTATGATTAGTTAGTACCCGCATTTGACTCACGAGTCACGCCATTGAGGAAATTTTAAGCAGGTTCGATGCCCCGCTATCGCTGTTCCAGTAAAGTGCTAAATTAACCAAACATCTAAGTTAGGTATACTTTATTGACGACTTCCCTGACGCAGTGGTAAGCGCTGTAATCTTATAAGAAGATCTCGGGTACGATCCCCGAGAGGAATTTATAATTTGTGAATTTTCTCTGGTCTGGCCTGGTGGGAGGCTTCGGCCGTGGCTAGTTACGGCGGTCGGCGAAGACTTACCGCCGAGCGATTTAGCTTTCCGTTGCGTTGCCGTGTAGAAACCGATTGGGGATATATATGGGTTTAATATTTAAACTGCCCCTAACATTTTAGCCCGCTACCATCTTTGACTACCTCATCACTTGCCATCAAGTGTGATTACAGTCAAGGGCTAACTTGTAGTGGCGTATAAAAAATATTAACAAACTTAGTATTACTATGATTCTTGTTATTTTATCGAATACTAGTTTATGCCTACGACTATGCCCGTACGATGTTTTTGTATATCTCGTAGAAACCTCAATCCACGCGAACGAAGTGGCGGGCATCAGTTAGTTATTTATATGGGAAAAAAAACGTCTGATTGCTGATGCTGAGTTAGAAATATGAATACCTTCGTAAGTAAACAATATTTACCTATATCCGAGATTCAAGTTAATCATAATAGTTAACGACCCCAGTTAATAAATAATTAATGTTATTGAGTACGTTGTTATTTGTCAGAGAAGACATCACAATTTTTGACAAATAATAACTATTATATGTTATTTGTCGACTTATTTATTGACAGAATATTATAGAGTTGATGATTATTATTGGTTTCAGTTGTACCTAAATAATCCAAGGTTGCTTAGTCATTTAATACTAGCGCTATAATAATTAGCTTTAGTAACTTAGCAAACAAAGAGCAACTGCGAAGTTACTTCCGGACTCTTCTCAGCAGAATCAGAATCAGTCAAAACTCTAGCGGTGGTAGAGTCTTGGCTTATCATAAGTGACACTGGCTGTCGTACGTGAAATAAATAAATCATTTATCAAACCTTCACAAACCTAGTTTTGTTGTCATAGATAGAAACCTTTGAGGTCCTCAATTTATTTTCAAAATGCGGGAAAGCTCGGTGGGTGCGTCCATAGATAACATATTTCCCTACTTACTGAGTGAGTCCCACTCACACTTGGCTGTTTTTTAAGTAGAGCTAGGGTCATACTGCCAACGCTTAAAGCAATAGGACTTAAGCAATATTACTCAAAATGACAGTATAGTGTGACGTACATTGAAGTTGCTAAAATAAGGATTATAATTACAAAACATGAAAGTCAACAATTATGAAACAATATTGCTTTAAGCGTTGGCAGCGTGACCCCTGAATAATAGCGAGCCTCACCCTATTTAGTTAGACTGATGTAGAGTTCTTATTTGACTCTATTAACTTGCGACCAAGTTAACTAGATAGAACTATTTGTTACTTTTACAAGGTTTATAGCTTAGAACTGTTTGACGTCACTAACATTAAGGCGCTCTTGGGCAAGGCCGTAAAACGTGATTAAGTTAAATTTTCTATAACCCTCCTTTTCATGTCTACACCGTAATAAACTTATCAGTGACATCTAAAAATGTTACTAAATCAGTTTGTGTTGTACAAGTTCAGGCTGTGTTGCACAAGTCGGCCTGAGAGTCTGATTTTTGAAACTTTTTCCATTCAAATAAATGGCAAAATTCTAGCATTTGCAGAGTATTATTTTTATATTAGTAACTTAATCATAATCAACGTAAATACTTAGCGTAATTAGTACAGATTAAGTAAGTATTTGTTTGACTAAATCTATCTCTATTCTCTATAATGTGTGAAAATAAGAATTTGTTTTTCTAAGTTAACTTACTAGCTGATGCCCGTGACTTAAGTTTCTTGATTCCAGCGGGTACTTCTTAATTTTCCGGGACAAAAAGTAGCCCATGTCACTCTCCAGGTCCTCAACTATACCAATGCCAAAAATCACGTTGATCCGTTACTCCGTTGTGGCGTGATTGAAGGACAAACCAACAAACAAATACACTGTCGCATTTATAATATTGGTATGATGAGTTAAACTTAGTTTGATCCAGTGCAACAAGTTAACTTACTTTTGTCCAACATTGTTCTCAGTTCCACTCGACTATAACTTAAAACTGAGTTAAAGCTGGAACTTACGTTTTAAAGGCTTGGGGTTGCTCTGTTTCCTTCGCGACATGTCCTAGCGCCTGGCTCCTCGTCCCCACATGTCACACACAACACTTCACGATAAAATCCTGGCAAACTTTACACTGCGACTGGTACGTCCGACTCGTGTGGCGGTCGGGTCGCGACTGGTTAGAGGCGGGAGGTGCCAATTCGCGAAGGCTGAAGGCTGGTCTGGCCCCGCCCACAGTGCTGTATGCACCCCCTCGTAGCCTTCGCGTAGAGGCGTAGCGGCGTAGGCTAGGTTTTAGGAAAATGGTTGAAAGAAAACTGGGTTTTTACATAGGGGTCATTATTCAGTCAAAAAAATATTAGGAGCGAAACGTAGCACTACGTAAGCAAGCGTTCGTTACGTAGGGTAAATACGTTTTGTCCTGTCGTGCTAGTAACTATAAAACTATATAGTAGCTATAAAAAGTAACCTATCTATGTCCTTCCCCGGGATAGAATCTACTTAAAAATCTTTTGAAAAGATGGGCCGTTAGAGAGTAACAGACAGACAGACAGAATAACTTTCGCATTCATAATATTAGAATGGATATGGATTTCAGGATCCAATTTTCAATCACCAAATGCTGTATTATAAATATTATAAATTTTATTTGGCAATCGATACGGGCTTACTCAGCATCATAGTCCTTTTATAAGGGACGTCAAGGTACTTACGTCATTTAAAACGTACATCTCTAAAATAATACTGCTTTATGGGACAATATTAAGACTTCTGCCCTCATTTACCAGTAAGGATGTCGAGGGTTATCTATTTTGCCACCAAAATAAAAATAGTGTTTTCAGAGGCAGATATGTAATTATTATTATTTAATACAACTTGAAAAAGTCCCCATCAATGAAAACAGGTACCGAAACAAATTCACATAAAAGTTGAGTTTCTTACCAGCTCTTCTCAGTAGAATCTGCTTTCGAACTAGTGGTAAATATATACTAAATATTCAAGACAAGACGAAGATGAGTAAAGTTCGACAAACTTATCTGACCCGGTGACAGCGAGGCTAGTAGGTATATATGAAAAATAAAATAAAAACATAAACTATACAGGCATTAAAAATAGTTCTGAACACCGGGCCAGGTAAGTTTGACGGACTATAAGAGGTTTGAAGCACTTGGTAATTACGTCATAATTGAGTGACATATTATTAATTATTAATCAGATTTATATTCAAATTCAAATTCAAAATGCTTTTTATTCAAATAAACTTTTACAAGTACTTTTGAATCGTCGAGTGAATCTACCACTGGTTCGGAATCCATTCCTACCGAGAAGAACCAGCAAGAAACTCGGCGGTTGCTCTTTTGAAAAAAAAATTACAATTTCATTAATTCATAGAATACATAAGTAACAGCTGTCCTTAGCATTGCTGGAGCGAATCAAATCCATGTTCTGTGCTCTATTCATGCTCTATGCTCAATTATTACTCTACTAGTAGTTGTCTAATTGAAATAAATAAGATGTTCTTCGTCATTCTTAGCAACAATCGATTCCAATTATGGCCACCCGGCCAGATAAGTTTGACGGACTATCTTACTAACTTCTAAATACCTAGTATAGTAAGTAATTTAAAGATTGAACATAAACGATTTATTTTAAAGGCTAAAACCGGCAAGCGGCGAAAGTATGCCTCTCTCAATTATACAGAGTTACATATTTGTTCCGTTTGCCGTGGAGACCCTGGGGCCGTGGAGTCTTAGTGCAAAAAAAATTTTGCGAGATATTTCAGCGCGGTTAATTGCCTCATCTGTGTGCTTAGCATGCGCACAACGAGATTATCTCGCGACGAGAGAATGTTGTCGTTGCCGGCTAATTTTTCATTAACCCTACATGCAAAAAATGCGGTATATTACAAGAAAAACATAGTCAACATGTAAAGGTTCGTAGAGAAAAATACCACAGATAAGAAATATTACTTTTATCTCTACTTTTGACGTAACGAGACAAGTAACCATGTTAGCTTCGGTAGACAGAGACAGATAACGGGTAGACATAATTTTACTCGTAGCGCGCATGCTAGCCATATTGGTGACAGAAGGGCTGGCTCACTATTTGCGCAAAGGATCAGCCTGGCTGTCCAGCGCGGAAATGCAGCCAGCATTCTTGCCACCATTCCACGCGGGCATGATTTATATAGTAATTAGGTTAGGCTTGCTAGCATTAAGTTTTATTATATTATTTTCAATTAATGTATTTTAAAAAAAAGTTAAGAATATTAACATTTTATATATATCATATTATCTCGTGGATCGTTGGACTGATAGTCGGGAAATGGGAATGATAGTTATTTCGTATCCCAGGTGCTACGACGATGTTTGGAAAATGGCAAAAAATAATAATATATTAATATTAGCTAATATCGTGGATATACTCGTATCTACGCAATGTTATACTTCGCTCTTGAGCCTTTTTGGATCCGAAGAACTTTGATGCCATATTATATGTTATAAAAGGACTTTATAGTTATATTTATAAAAAAAAACTTTTAGTGCTCAATGTAGAAACCTCCACTCTGTACCTACTTATATTATAAATGCGAATGTTTGAATGGATGGATGGATGGATGTTTGTTATTCATGCCAAAACGGCTGAACGGATAAAACTCAAACTCAAATCTCAAATTATATTTATTCAATTTAGGAACACTGTACGCCTAATAAGTAATAAAACATGATGGTGATAAACCTGCCCAAGTCTCAGTCGGTCTTTTTGTTAGTATCACCATCTCCTAAACATCGTAAAGTACTTAATTAGACTTATAATTTACTGTAACAATTACATAAGTAGCTTTTACACTCTAGTAATCATTTTTACAAAATAAAGTCCCAGGTCCTCGTGAAAAGTGATTGAATCTATTTTCTTATGTGAATAAATAAAAAATAAAATAGTCATATTTTGGTCAAATCAATCTACCGTCGTCCGTGCGGTTGCCTGATAAGGTCTATGTAATTCATATTTTTGGAAAAAGAAGTGTTAGGTAGTTAGAGACTATTTATCTAATATAATATTATACTCTCTATCGACTTTGTTTCATTTCATTTCACATTTTTCACATAGTCAAAAACAAAGAGACTTAAAAATATGCAAATGAACCCTTTCATTTGATACCTCACTGGATCCAGTAAACCCACTTTAAAATTTCATCCCCATTTCAGTCCCTTTTGTAATAATAATAATTTTTCAAATTCTTCATTCGCAATAAGGTTGGGCAAGCATTACATATAACTTATTCAAAATTCTCAAAGTTTCATAGTTACTAAAATATGCAAAGTGTGACGGACGGACAGTCACCATAAGGCTTGCTTTCCTACTTTTTAAGTACGCAACCCAAAGGAAAGCCTTGCGGAAAAATTGCGTGTCTTTCCAAAGAGAAAATTATAAAAAAATATACCATAGTGCCATCTAGGTAAAGCCCAAAACAACACGAGGTAAACTTACGTGAACGTATGGAAGCATCATGGCGGAAAATTCTACGTGTCAGTGCAAGAGTTTCACAATAGATGGCGCTAGTAGTTTTGGAAAATTCTGTATAGATGGTGTTAGTACGTACTCCTTTAATCGTAGATTCAGGTTTTGAGATTACAGACCGTCAAAACCGGCGTGTAGTTTTCGTAAAATCTCCATGAACCATTCAAATAGTATAATTTAGAGGTCGTTGTCATGACCAGAATTTTTGACAGAAAACCGAGTGTTTTTTTCGATAGATTTATCATTGGTAAGCCTACCTATTTTACGGTTTGTATATTATTATTGTAATCGTTTTGAGTGTAATATTGCATGAGATGTTTGTAACTCTTTTTATTTCAGCTCCAGAGACCAGGACAACATCTCAGGGTCTTAAGTAATCTAAGGTAAACGAGAAGGAGCAAGAAGCTTTAAAAGAATTAAGCTTTTCCGCAAAATAACGGCTGCTTTTGTCCAAATATGGCGTCAGAATATAACGACCCAAAGCTCGGCAGTTTTAGTCGCCCCATTAGAGATAAATAAGTTTTAACCCGTGTTTAGTACATGATAGCAACTGAAAAGGTATACATACCTAATTACCTATGCCTCTCCAGGATTTACCTAGTGCAATTAATTCAACAGCGTAAATACCTACTTAAATTTTTCAGCTACGTCATTTTCATCCGTCATTTTTGACGGTCCGGAAAAAAGACGGCCCGTCATTTTACGTTTCGCACCAATGAGTCATATCACTATAGTGCCCGCCGCGTCACAATCGCGTCTTTGTTTCTCACACATGTGTACATTACACTTATGTGTTACACACACACATACGTAATGATGTGTGGCTAAAGTGATAAACTTTGACGAGTATTATGACGCAGGGAACAGTGATACGCTATTAGTTATAGTTCGCGCGCGAGTTAAATGCAGTGTAAATGTATGGGGACACATACATTTAATTTGCGTGTGAACTGTACATGACAAGGTCTCGAGTTCGATTCTAGTTAGTTAGTAGTTAGTTAGTTCAGATAATTGCTTAACTTTTTGCTTCAAAATTTTCAGATGTTCGTAATACCGTTAGAAATAGTATCATGACTTTCATCAGTGCATTGGTTACGCGTTAAACATTTATCATCCATCGTCGATTTAAAATAAAAGCCCCACGGCTAGTCAGTCAAAGTCTGAACTCTTCTTCTTATTTCTTCTGCTTCTCGCTGAAACCCGTAAAAGATAGGCTTTGCATGGTGGATAAGCCATTGTCACCTAACAATGAATTCGTGATGAAGAGAAAAGCCTAACTTAAGGATTTCGTTAAGAAGTGAAAACTTAAAATTTACTAAAATAAATAAAAGTACAATTTTTCTAAAGTTTTTTATTTAGTACGAAAAACATAAAAATAAATATTGAAAGGGTATTCACGCAGACAACAGCTTATATCTTGAAGAGATGAAATAGTTTTCATATAGAATTGCAGATCTTGTTACTTCACGGTAGATAAGTAGGTTTGTACCTAGGTAAAATATTGAGGTAAGCGTGACCTATCGTTACGAAGCAACATTGGTCGCTTCCTTCTTTCCTCGGTCCCGGCTATTATTACGGCCATCTAATATAATTACAGTTAAACCTAAGAATTCAAATATTTTATAATGTCATGAAAGATGTCGGAACCAACCTCATTACTATCCCAAGAAAACTCCTGCATATATACCCTCCAAACAACTTGCCGCCAGTTGAGGACTCACTCAGCACTTACGCCACATTATCAGTCGTGGGCCGCGTGCTACACTTTCATGTAGAATGTGCGGCCGCAGACCTCCCCCCCTCCCTCTCCCATGCATCGACACCGACCGTTACCTTGTCAACTAGGAAAACAATAATAACAAACAACCCGCCCCAAGTTGATGACTTACTCCACACTTACGCCACTCGATCACTCGTCGGCCGCGTGCTACACTTTCACGTAGAATGCGCGGCCGCAGACCCCTACCCCCCCGTTCTTCCTCCCTCCCCCCTGCGTGCCTCGTCACTGACCGTTACCTTGCACACGAGGAAATCAACACAATAACAATAAATTTACGTGTATGTTTGAACTACTACTATCGCTTAGAGCAAAGCGACAGTTTTATGTCGTACCTTGGTATCCCTAAAATAAGGATTATAATTCTAAAACATGAACATCAACAACATTAAAACAATATGGCTTTATGCGATGGAAATTTGCCCCAGACATTTCCGGGAATGTGTCTACCACTGCGTGCGCAGTTTGAGGATTTTAAGTACAGCCGAGATGAACATGACAGAATATATTAGTATACTTACATGAAAAATTTCAACACCGAGCTGTACCTACTATGTCAATAGTCACATTGTTTCTCTGCATCATTTTATAACTCCAGGCCAATCCAGGAAAATCTCTCCTATTAGACTCAAAAACAAACGAAAATTTCCCATTTGATCTAGTTTAAATATTTTCAACTGTCCATTACTGAAAAGATGTTTAAAGAGTCATATTGTTCACATGACTCTACATTTTAGTAGGGATCCTTGACCCCAGCTATTGGCTTGAGGATATAATAATACTAGAGGATAGCCGCGTGGATTTTTTTTTAATTCCCAGGGGAACTCCTTAATTTTTCGGAATAGAAAGTAGCTATGTCCTTTCCCGGGATGTTACAAATTTCATCAAAATCGGTTGAAAAAATATGCCGTTAAAGATTAGCAGACAGATAGACACACGTTCGTATTTTTTTTTATTTGTATGGATATAGCACTAAGAGCAAGAAAGAAACACTAAGTAGATCATAAAGGTTATAAATGTATGATTAATATTGACTTCGAAAATATCAGGGGATGCAACCCGAATATTAGACTTCAACGCATTTAAGGCTGGTGTAAAAGTTTGCACATTTTGATCTTAAACAAATTTATATTTTTCACTTCACTTCAATGAGTAGATAATGCACGTGACTTCATCAGCGTCAATTCAGGTTTTTGGAAAATCCCGTAAGAACTTTTTGATTTTCCAGAATTAAAAGTAGTAGTACTTCTATGTCCTTTCCCGGGATGCAACCTATATCCGTGGTCCGTATCAAATTTCTTCAAAATTAGTTGAACAGATGGGCTGTGAAAGCGTAGTAGACAGAAGGATAGACACACTTTCGCATTTATAATAATATTAATATAGATTTTGTTTTCAACTTCCTAATTTCCTTCCAATTAAAGAATATTTTATTTGAGCACTTTAAAGTGAAGATAACAGACCTCCGACCTGGCGATAACGCCGTGGGAATAGCAGCTCTTTATATATTTGAAGCTTATACGTGTACATAATTAGACACATTTTGCCGCTTTCCTCATATTCGTTGAATTATGTTTACATAAGCGCTCAGAACCCAAGTAAACAGTTCATTGATAGCACGACGCGGTCTGTACCACCGAACTGTGAGAAACATGCGGATATCTGATAGCGATTACAATATTGTGATATTAATTAAATGTTTACTATCTAGAATATTCATAACACCTACCTAAGAGCTACCCCAGATAAGATAGCGTGCATTATTACGCCAAAAGCTATTATGCACAAATATAGAGACTAATTTTAAATATAATTTTGAATAAGATTGGTATGCGTTATTTTTTAATTTAAATGTTTTGCTCTTTATATATTTTATGCTTATACGTGTACATAATTAGACACATAATGCTGCTTTCTTCACATTAGTTTAATTATGTTTACATATGCGCTCAGAACCCAAGTAAACAGTCCATTGATAACACGACGCGGTCTGTACCACCGAGCTGTGAGAAACACGCGGATATCTGATAGCCGATTATAATATTGTGATATTAATTTAATGTTTACTATCTAGAATATTCATAACACCTACCTTATAGCTATCCCAGATAAGATAGCGTGCATTATCACACCAAAAGGTCTTATGCACCAATATAGAGAGTAATTTAAATATTACTAGCGAATGCCCTTCTTCGTCTGCGTGGTTTGAGGTTTTTTGGTTCCCGCGGGAACTCTTTAATTTTTGTTTTTTAGCCTATGTGGTATTCCAGACTATTATCTATCTCTGAGCCAAATTTCAACCAGATCCGTTCAGCCGTTGGGGCGTGATTGAGTAACTGATTAAGTAATAAGGTTCACTTTAGTTTGTATACCTATGTATATGGTAAACGTAATACCAAATGAACTTTATGGGGAAATACAATTTTGAATCAAACAGTAACAAACATCCTTACATCCATGCACCCATACATCCACACATCCATACATCCTTACATCCATCCAAACTTTCGCATTTATAATATTAGTTAAGATGATTTTGAATAAGATTGGTACGGGTTATTTGTTTTTTGGTGGACTTTAACTACTCTACTACTATAGACTATAATCTATCTCTGTGCCAAATTTCAGGCAGATCCGTTCAGCCGTTGGGGCGTGATAAAGTAACAACCATCCAAACTTTCGCATTTATAATATTTGATTTATATAGATGATTTTGAATAAGATTGGTAGGTATGCGTTATTTTTTTTTTGTGCTGTGTGCATCGATGTCTCTAGACGGAACGCAGGTCGTTGACTCTCGAAATTGCAGCGAAGTCAGCGAGTGCAGAAGTGTCGAGTGACGGCGGTCGCTAGCGAGCGAGCGACCTTGCGCGCCCGCGCCCCTCGCGACGTCACGCGGGGGCGCGCCGGTGACGTCACGCCGCGGCCTCGCCGCCGTCACTCGCCGTGCACGTGAATGCCACGCGCCGGCACGCGTCCGCTGCGTGATCAGCGCGCCGCCATTGGCCGGCCGAGCCGCGCCGCCCGCTGCCATTGGCCGCCCGCCGCCCGCGCCCCGCGCTCGCCGCGGCCTCGTCCCGAGAGCGCTCGCGGCGCGGTTTATTCCTCTGCCATCCGCCAGCGGAACCACACGGCTCTCTCGCATAGTACCGCGGACGGACCACCGCAAGTTTTGTGAATTGAAAAAGAAAGTTTCTCACCGTTGAATGATAGTATAGATAAGATGTCCACAATTCTCGATGTTTGCGGACCTCTCTCCCCGCCCTCAACGCCGCCGTTGATGGACGCTAAAGTAAGTGTTGTTGTTTTTATAAAAATAAATACAAAAACATAAATTTATTTTAAATTAAAAAAAAAGAATTTTACGAAAAGAAAAAGTATTCTAATTTAAATAAGTACTACGTCCCATTTTCGAGAATAAACTATAGTCCGTAACACACCTTGTGCAATCGAAAGTATGACAAGCGCGCACGAACACGCAGCGTGCGCGTGCTCCCTGCTAGTGATCGGTCGCTTACGTATTTTTGTCTTTGTCTCGCAGGTGGAGTTACCTCTGAAGAAGGGTGCAGCGAAGCGAGCCCGGGAGTCTCCCCCCGCCGGGCTGGTGACGCCGCAGCCCTCGGACTCGGAGGGTGAAGACGAGTGCAGCAAGCGGTCGCGCTGCGAGCTGGCGCGGCTGCTGCTGAGCACTCCGCCGCCGGAGCCCTGCCCGCGCCCCTCCGTCATCATGCGCGCGCACAAGGACGGCACTTGCAGCCCCGAGCCGCTGCCGCCGCCCCCCATGAACATGCTCAAGACATTGAAATTCAAAATGAACCGTGGCCACAGTTACTCCTACGCCAAAGCCACGCACATCGCTAACCAAGCGCCCAGCCCTCCCGCCACCCCTCCGACGTCACCTCCAAAAATTGAAGACGCTCGCGTTCCTTCACCACACACAGAGTGCACAGCTAAACAAGACGAGGAACAAAGAGTGCCCCAAGTGCCGACGGCCGCTTCGACGCCCGGCTGGGTGCCGCTCGCCCCTCGCCCGGCGCCTGCGGTGCTGATGCCCGGCGCTTTGCTGCCCACGACGGCGCTGTGGCTGGTCGCCCCGGCGCCGGCCGCTCGAAGACGCCTCTACGAATGCTCGTACCCCGGCTGCGGGAAGAACTACTTCAAATCCTCTCACTTGAAAGCTCACGCCCGCACGCACACCGGTGAACGCCCCTTCCGATGCGCGTGGCCCGGCTGCGAGCGAAGGTTCTCCCGCTCGGACGAGCTCTCGCGACATAAGAGGACTCACACCGGCGAAAAGAAATTTGGCTGCCGCGTCTGCAACCGACGCTTCATGCGCTCCGACCACCTCGCGAAGCACGTCAAGAGACACGCCAAGGAGCGCGCCCCTCCCGCCCCCGTCCTCCGCCTCCTGCCCTCACCCCCCATCGCGATAGTCAACCCCACCGTCGTCCAATAAGCGACACCGCCTGTGATCCAGATCTCATGATCGTTACCTAGTTTTTAGTACAACTAAGACTGTCCTATCATACTATTTAGCTTAAGTATATGTTATATGGTAAGCTTCAAAGGAAGAAAATATAAAATATTGAATATCTAACGCCTGTTGTTTGATTTCACTGCACTATCACTATCACATCACACTGTTTCACTAGGAAGCTTCACGTTCAGGAAATCCAAGAATTGGTAGAGCAGTTTTCAGGTTATATATAGCCGGTGGTTTGGTTGGCCTCTGGTGGTACAGTGGAGCCCAGGAGGCCGGCGGTCGACTGACGCGGCGGCGGTGGAACGCGCTGTGCGATTGCCTGATAACGGCGAGAATACGTTATCACGCCGCTTTATCTTTGCCGACGTTACTATGTATAAAGAAAATATCCATTTGTTTATCGCACCCGAATTATTTCTTCCAAATTCAAATAGGAACTGAAATGGGTTCAAAGGGAATTCCAAGTCCAAATTTTCCTTTTAATTTCTAGCACAGTTTTATTTAGAACTAGATGTTGCCCGCGACAAAGATTCAAAATTCCTAGATAATTCCACCTTTTACCACCGACCAATTTTATGTAGGTTTTCAAAATCTCTAGAGAACTCTTTGATTTTCTGGGATAAAGATGTCCTTCCCTGGGATGTAACCTATCTCTGTGCCAAACATCGTAAAAATCGGTTTTAAACAGACAGTCCGTGAAAGCGTAGCAAACGGACGATCTGCAGCCCTGTTCTCTAACTCAGTGGCTATCAAAAAATTTAAGCCATTGATATATATTTTTAATCGATTGTTAAAAAAACTTATTTTTAATTATTCATAGCAAATCAATGGACAAAAAATATGTGTCAGTGACTTCAAATGTTGCTTAGGAGTTAACTGACAAAATTTCGTCAATTTGCCTGGCGATTTTAAAACAGGCCCTACTACCACTCATAATTAATCTTTCCTGGTACCATATTAATTAATTAACCGTGTTGTTTTTCTTACCTTTAAGGTACCTTATGCCATTTTAATTAAAATTAAAAAAATTGCCTAATAAACCGAGCGTCACGGGCGAGCCTATGCCGTGCCCGAGACATGGGCGTCTTTGTCACGCCCTGAAGCGAATTCGAGACTATCTTGCTCTCTATATTTTTTTTCGCAGTTAATAATGTCTTTCAGAAATGCGCAAACCTTTTAAATATTCAATTTATTTTTTTGCATCAGACATAGGTACTAATATTATAAATGCGAAAGTGCAATTTCGCAAAATTCCTTGCCTACATTTTAAAGGGAAATTGCAAAATTTCAGCTTTTCAGGTCCAATGCTTTGGGCTCAGCGTTTTTAAGTGAGTTTATATTTAGAGATATACTTTCCTATAGCCTAAATAATTACAGCAGGTAATTAATCGCAGGTAATACATAAAAAGTGTGTTTGTCTGTCTGCCTGCTACGCTTTCACGTTTCTGTTCAACCGGATTTGACGTTTGGTACCGGGAAAGGTCACGACGCTTTTTATCCCGGAAAATTAAACACTTTTCGCAGGAGTCAAAATCCTAAATCCCCGCGGACAAAGTCGCGGGCATCGTTTAGTATAAAGATAAAGACATGTTACCACGCCTTAATAACATGTAAAAAGCTTGAGTAGAGTCACACCCCGATCACTTGCCCACTGTGTGACTTCGATTAGTGACACTGTTTAGTCGCGTGACGTACTGATAGTGCAACCAAACCAGCATGAGATGGAAACATTCCAAAAATCTATAGGTATTTAGCCAAAACTACAAACCTAATATTGGTTAGTTGATCGCATTCGCAACATACGAGGACCTTGAGAAATAACTAGCGGGGCGTACCTATAAGAGAAATAAAAAAGACTATTTTCTAACTAAGTACTCGTAAGTGTAATGTTTTTTGTAGCAGTGACGGAACAAAGATTCCATCGGAAAATGGTGATGATTGTGACAGGCAGTCAGTTTACTAATTATTTAAAGAGTAGGCAACTGTCTAGCCCTGCCTACCTACGCTACCAAAATAAACAACGAAAAAACCATAAAAACTGTATAAATTTTTCGTATCCGCCAAAAAAGTTCACCAAAAAGTGATGCAAGCCGATAACAAAAACAAACATTGGAAATAGGTATTTCATTCGCGGCTCACGCGCGCTCCACTCTGGGAGGGCGTGATGGTGACGTCATCACGCATGATAACAGCCAGGAAAGGCCTCAACTGTGATAGGTCTAGCACTCGTTTTAGCAATTTACTAGTTTTCTCTATGTGCATCCTCAAACAACGGAAAGAAATACGTTTAATGTTTATGCTTCAAACATTCTAGTATAGCTTTAAGTTCATCTAAGCAACCGCACGTTTTTGTCCGTCATTAAATTACTGCAGATTTGATGCCCACGACTTTGTCCACGTGGATTAGGTTTTTCATTCCCGCGGGCTCTGCTCAATTTTCCGGAATAAAAAGTAGCCTATGTCCTTCCCCGTGATACTAACTATCCCTACAACAAATTTCATCAAAATCGGATGAAAGCGTAGACAGACAGACACACTTTTGCCTTCATAATATTAGTATGGAAGTATGGATTTAAAACTCACTGATTTCGCGGCCGCGACTTCGGTGATTTAAAAAAAAAACTCGATTTTCCGGAAAATTTTGACAAAAGAATGACAAGATTTTGTAAATACAAGCGTAAAAGAAAGACAGATAGATAGACTTTTGTATTTAGATTTAGTATCAATAATTTCCATTACAATTGAAGTTTTAAGGATGCCCATAGGAACTAATTTTGATCAGTTTAGCACGCACGCAGTTATAGATTTTACTAAAACTTTCATTTATTTCATCAGTTTAAATAGGTACAGTTATCTGAGTTAAATACGCAAAACACCAAAATGTTACACAGTATTTTTTCTAATTAAGTAATTAATTGCTTATTATCTTTTATCTCTAACTCTGTGACGTACCTATATGTAGGTACATACATTCCTATTACCTATGAATACGTAACTTGCATAAAGAAATCGTAAATTGTTTACAACTATTTCCTATCTACTGAATTAGTTATCGTAATGTACTTATGTACCTACATATAGTAAGTTCCTCATTATTATTTGGACAATATTATCGCTGATTTATTGACTATCAGTTTATTTTATTTTCGACAGTTTAGTGTCTGTCTATGTACTCACTTCGCAAGTTAGCATAAAAACTGCTGTTCTCTTTTAATAGTCGATTCGATTTTAACAATTCCTGTTTTAACGATGATGATGTAGGTACTTTCAAGTACTTGCATTTAATTTATCTTTGTAATCAATGGCATAAAACGGCATGACACAATTAACTTATTGTGGATGAATCTTGCTCAACGAAGAGTCGCCTCGTCTGTGCCTTAATCTTTCCGATTTTCATGTATGGAATGGACATGAAACATAGACTAGTTGCTTTCGAAATGTGGACTGCCAAGGGCACAAACGAGTCTGTCTTTCGCAGCTGAGAATACTGCTCGACTCTCTTTCATAATATGTAACCAACGGCTGCTCTCTTGTTTCAGACACATCATACGGCGTGGGGACAAGTCTCGAGAAGTTTATTGTCACGGGCAGCACTGAGTGCAAAAGAGCGAGAGGCCGCTCACCAACCAGGTGGTCTAACCAACTGAGGGAGTCGAACGCGTCCTTTTATAATATAGTGAGAATGGCTAGCAACAGAAGCCAGTGGAAACAAATAATCCGTTAGAGGTTGGATCTAGCCAGGACCACGATCTTCGGCAATGTAGGAACGACCGAAGAGAGAGAGAGATAGATCTTTGCAATCATTTCTGTGGTAATTTTTATCACCAGCATAATTGCGTCAAAATATGGAGGCCCTCCACGGCCCTTCTCATCTATCTAGCAATTTCCTAGTAGCAATCTCTACATCGGTACCACTCTGTTCTATATACTCTCCACATCACCAAAGAAAATAAACGATTTGGAATCGAATTTCCCGGTTCTGAAAAATAGCTTCTAAATCCCCTTCCTTCCCTACCTTTTTAAAATGGATCCCGCAGAATTAAGGTCGACTCGCGTTCTTGCTTTGCACTTGAAAGCAATTCAACCCAAACTGTCTTTACTTCTTGTAAATATACTAAGTTCCAGATACAACGACAACCAGTTTTTTCTTACAAAACATTGATTCCAAGTCACGAATATTATGTAGATATAATCAACATGATAAACATATTTGTTTAGCAAATTATTCGGTGCTTATGTAAACGTAGACTTCTAAATTTTCCGTTTGGCACTACTGTGTAGGATTAGTGCAGTTTGTTTGATGTGTAGACATCAGACGCAGCGTATCTATACTAATATTATAAATGCGAAACTTTGGATGGATGTTTGTTACTCAATCACGCCAGAACGCCTGAACGGATCTGGATGAAATTTGGCACATATCTATAGATTATAATCTGGAATAACACGTAGACTAATTTTTCTACCGGAAAATTTAAGATTTCCCGCGGGAACCAAAGAACCTCAATCCACGCGGACGAAGCCGCGGACATCAGCTAGTAATTTTTGATTTTTCATTCCATTACAAGTTAGCCCAGAACCTGATTTATGGGTATGACAGTTATATTAAACCATGTGGCTTCACGTCTTTGCCAGTGGGCCAGCGAAAGCTTTCCACCAGACCAGACCAAAGAAAAATCAGAAATTGTTAGAACCCAAACTGACCCTACCGGGGAGCAAACCTAGGATCTCCTACTTTAGAACTCAAGGCTGTTAAAAAACACGACGGGTATCAATAAAAACTACATTTCTTTGACCTTATAAAGTGCATGCCTGCCTCGTTGGTACTAGTGGTTAGCAAGATTGTTTGACTGCAGCTGACGAGGTCCCCGGTTCGAATCCCGGGTCGGGCCATAATTAAGTATTGGGTTTTTCGGAAATTCTGAGTCGTCGTCGTCGTCAACCGATGGACTTCCACTGCTGGACATAGGTCTCTTGTAGGGTCCTCCACAAGCCACGGTCTTGCGCCGCCTGGATCCAGCGACTCCCTGCGACTCTCCTGATATCGTCCGTCCACCGTGTGGGGGGTCTGCCGACGCTACGCCTTCCAGTGCGGGGTCGCCAGACGCCATTCCAGCACTTTGAGACCCCAACGTCCATCGGTTCTCCGAACTATGTGCCCCGCCCATTGACACTTCAGCTTCGCTACTCTTCAGGCTATATTGGTGACTCTGGTTCTCCTACGGATCCCTTAATTTCTGATTTGATCACGTAGGGACACTCCCAGCATAACTCTCTCCATCGCCCGCTGAGTGACCCTGAGCCTTCTTATCCGGCCCATAGTCTGCGACCATGTCTCGGTTCCGTAAGTCATCACTAACCGTAAGTCATAAATTCTGAGTACTACCCCGGAATTAGGAAGTTGGCGGCACTTCACCCCCGGCTCGGAGAGCATGTAAAGCCGTTGGTCCTGCGGCTGATCTCTCTCCGGTCTATCGGGCTATAAGAGTAAAGGAACAGAGAGTGCATCTGTAAATGCGCACACACTATTGCACTATAATATCCCCCGCGAAGATGGCTAAACTCTCCGGAGATAGGCTGCCGTGGCCGAAATTCGGTCGGGAGAATATTATTATGAAGAGAACACCATGGGAAGTCTGCGACTGTATTGTCGCTAGTCAGTCTGTACCGGCGGCCGTGCGCGATTCATGCGCAAGTGAATGTGCTAACCACACACCAAACACATCTCTTGATCGGTAAATAAATTAGAGCACCCGGATTTTACTCGCTAGTGGCACCTCTAATAACTACTTCAGAAAGCCGATTCTACGGAAAAGAGCCGGCACCCAGCAGTTTGAATTAACAAGAAGTAAATTATAAGTAAAGCTGAATACTTTACTATAAGAACTTACATGTTTCTTTTTGTAAGGGACAACCTAAGTAATTACTAGAACAAAAAATCAATACTTATGTTATGCTAGCGAATGCCCGCGACTTCGTCTGCGTGGTTTGAGGTTTTTGGTTCCCGCGGGAACTTTTTAATTTTCCGGGATAAAAAGTGTTTTATGTGCTATTCCAGACTATAATCTATCTCTGTGCCAAATTTCAGTTGGGGCGTCATTGAGTAACAAGCATCCATACATCCATACATCCATCCAAACTTCCGCATTTATAATATTAGTAAGATAAGAAATGCGAAAGTGTGTCTGTCCGTCTGTCTGTCTGTATGTCTGCTACGCTTTCTCAGCTCATCTTTTCAACCGATTTTGTTAAAATTTGGTATAGCGGTAGGTTACATCCCGGGGAAGGACATAGGAAGGGAAGGACTACTTTTTATCCCGGAAAATTAGAATTCCCGTGGGAACCAAAAAACCTTAATCTCCGTGGGCGAAGTCGCGGGCATCATCTATTAAAATATAAAAACCGTCGGAAATGGTAACATTAAATGGGCATGCATAACTATAGGTACCCAACTGGCGCTTTTTACACTTAGGTACTTAGTTACTACTTAGGTATAATTTAAAATCATGGTTTCGCAGTGTTACGCTACTTATGTGGTGAGGGTCAATAGGCTATAACAAACTCATTAATATATACCTAGTAGGCAGTAGATACCTATTACGTTAGATACTTAACGCAACGCGGGTAACATTAATATTGCGCGAGTATAAAATTTTTGACTATAAAAGGTTTTCTTATATTTATTTTTTTATTAGTCCTCAAAACTGACTACAATTGTGAAGGTTAAAAAAAGCATGATAAATTAAATATAAACTATACAATTGTGTCTTCTAGATGAGAACATGGCATGCATACACGGGCACATTTACTACAGCGAAAAAAGATTAACAAAACAAAAAAAACAAAGAAAATTAAAACTTAAAACTTAAATAAAAATTATACTAACCTAGGTACCTAATTAAACCTTACTAGCTTAATTTTTGTGCATTAGGTTAGGCCTGTTAGGTAGATAAAATAGGTACTTACTAGGGAATATTACCTGCAAATGCTTTTAGGCTTTAGCTGTAGATCCAGGCCCTATGTCCGGGTACGACAGAAGCGACGCGAACCGATACTGCGTCATAGAAAATGACAATATTGTCTACGCGACAACGTAGACCACGTAAAGGCCACGGTCACGTAGGTCAGCTACGGTTTGATATTGTCGCGTCGATCAGGTGAGATTGGGATCAAGGGCTAACTTGTAGTGGATTAAAAATAAATTCAAAAAAAAAAAAATTTGACTCTTCGTGGAGTTTGGACTCAGCGCAGTTTGGTTACGGAAACAGCGCTAGTTAGAGCGAGGCCAGAGAATGAGTCGGATTGCCCAAAACAATTAGTAGCGGTGATTTTCCAACGTAAACAAAACACTTTGTTTGTTGTCATACTTAAATACTGCTTAAACTAGACGATGCCCAAAACTTCAATTTGGGTTCCTTGAAATTTCCATGGAAAACTATTTGACTTTTAGGAAAAAATTTGAAGGATGTGTGTGTCATATTATGTGCAATATATCACTGTGCGATATTTCGTTAAGATCGTTTTAATCCTGAAACGGAAATAGTTCCCCGTGACTTTTCGTGCTCGTGGGGACTCTTTAATTTTCCGGGATAAAAAGTAGCATGGGCAAATGACACATATGTCATTCCAGACTATAATCTATCTGTGCCAAATTTCTGCCGTTCTCCTTAAATCCATCCATCCATTCAGACTTTTGCATTTAAAATATTATGTTATTTATTTATATTATTATTGCCTGGTGGGAGGCTTCGGCCGTGGCTAGTTACCACCCCACCGGCAAAGACGTGCCGCCAAGCGATTTAGAGTTCCGGCACGACGCCGTGTAGAAACCGAATAGGGGTATGGGTTTAATATAACTGCCATGCCCCTAACAACCAACAGGTTAGCCCGCTACCATCTTAGACCGCATCATCACTTGCCATCAGGTGAGATCGCAGTCAAGGGCTAACTTTTAGTGGATAAAAAAAAGTAGTATAGAAGTATAGATAAGTAAATACGAAAGTGTGCCTGTCTGTCTACTTCATTTTAAGGACCTTATTTCCGATTTTGACGAAATCCCAGACATAGGTTTCGTCTCGAAGAAGGACATGGGCTACGTACTTATATCCAGGAAAAGCACAGAATTCCTTTATTTTTTTAGACCAATTTGATTACTGATTGCGTTGATTATTTATGTCATCGTTGTTTCACGTAATTTTATAGTTATTGCTTAACGTTAACGAGGATTGAAGCCAAATCGTGCAGAATATGACCCCGGCTGCTGTAGCGTCTGCCTTTCCATCGTAATCTTAGTTCCTAGGTTCGAATCTCGGTCAAGGCAGTCCACTTCGTTTTGGTTAGTGCAAAATCATGTTAAGTAAATAATTTATAATTTGTATCTTAGTTTTCAATGTCCATGACTGCACACTGAAGATAGGTCTTTTGTAGGGTTTTCTACATCCTATGTTATATTCTATTTTTTTTCATTTTCATCCGTTACAAGTTAGCCCTTGACTGCGATCTCACTTGATGGTAAGTGATGATGCAGTCTAAGATGGTAGCGGGCTAACCTGTTAGGGGCATGGCAGTTATATTCAACTCATACCCCTATTCGGTTTCTACACGGCATCGTACCGGAACGCTAAATCGCTAAACCAGGCCAGACCAGGGAAAATTCAGAAATTATAAATCGCCAAATTGACCCTCCCGGGGATCGAACCCGGGACCTCCGCACATTAAAACATTAACAGCGCTACACACTGCGCCACGGAGGACGTCAAAATTATTCTTTTAGTCTATTGCAGTATTAAAGTGACACTACATAAATGAGGAAAAAACTACGTACCTATTACATGATAGATAGAGCATTTTTTTAATTTGTTTTTAACCCTGATATTCAAAGGCGTAAAAATGATGCCTAGCCATCAAAAGCCTAGCATCGAACTTGGTCATAATTTTGATATACTTTAAAAGGCCCAAATTTTTTGATAAGACATATTATAATTTCACATTCTACCTACTTAATGTTTTTTTGGTACACTAATCTCTGTTCATTTTTAAATTTAAATTCTCTAAGATCAAACTAAAACTCATATTTTGTAGTCAAATAAACTTATTAAAACTGCTTTTGAATCGTCGGGTGAATCTACCATTGGTTCGGAATACCATTCATACCGAGAAAAACCAGCAAGAAAATCGGTGGTAGCTCTTTTGAAAAAATTCATTTACAATCCGGTACATACAAATGTGTACATACATTCAACATATTCTGCTCCCGTAAATATTATTAAAATTAGTTCCTTTCTCTGTATAACAGGCGTGTTAACTATTGCAGAATGCTCAACGTACCTACGAACAGATTTATTTTTTTGTTTGTATTGCATTGAGGGAGCAAAGTCCAACGAGTAGCGGATCGCCCACTGCCCACAACTGTGGCTATTTGTGGCACGTCTAAGGGGCTTTTCTGAATCTTCCGAGAAGGTAGGAAAACCAATACATGTATTCGGGTATAAACTGCCTCGTTAGTCTAGTAGTTCGCATGTTCGACTGCGGCCGACGAGGTCCCGGGGTCGAGTCCCGGGTCGGTCATAATTAAGTGTTGGGTTTTTCTGACTAGATATTTTCAGTACTAGCCCGGAGTTATGAAGTTGGCGGTGTTTCACCCCTGTGCCTCGGAGAGCACGTTAAGCCGGTCGGTCCCGGTTATTATGACTAACATGATAATAGTCGTTAAATTTTTAAAAGCCCGCTAACCCGCAGTGGAGCAGCGTGGTGGGTCTAAGCGCTAATTCCCTCTCTCTTAAGAGAGTGGAGGCCTGTGTTCAGCAGTGGGACGTTAATGGGCTGTAGTTGTGGTGGTGGTGGTATTCGGTTAGGATATAGCTTTAGCGATTTTAGATCAAGAACCAACGCAAAAGTCATCAAAATCAATAAAGCAACTTATTTAGCCACCTAAAAAAATCGTATTTTTGGTACACAAATAAAGAAGTAAATCTTTCTATCATTTAATTATAACATCATTACTCAAACCCATTGCCGGCTCTCTAGTTACAACTGAATACAACTCTTCTCTTAGAATGATAAGAGCTTTGGCCAAAGTACACCGCGCTGGTCAAGTGCGGATTGACAGACTACACACGTATTTGAGAACACTGTGAAGAACTCTCGGACATGCAGGTTTCCTCACGATGTTTTCCTTTAAAAATCAGAAATATTTTAAACAAAAAATATTAGTTTATCTCCTGTCACTTTCAGGAATAAAACAATATAGATACTTAGTCACTGATCTCGTTGCCTCCAATCTGATGACCTCTGATTCTCCCGACTCCAATTAGGCGTAAACAGCTTTGATGTAGACGCTAAAGTTTGCCTTCCAGCGTAGAAGCGATGCGATGGCAAGTGCAAGCAAGCTCTCTCGTGTCGCTGCGATTCTTGATTGTTATGGTCCGTTTCATATTTAATAACAGGTAGAGGATTTTGTAGGATAATTTTACGGTGGACTCCAAGATTTTTCCGACTCTTTTTGGTTTAATGATTCTGAAATGAATGGAAATTCTTTATTGCTCACCAATAAGTTACCAAAAACGAGATTAAATATTAACGGACACATGCAAGGGTTCTAACAGGCTACCCTTGTTTATGACAACAACACGTACACTAGTATTGTAGAACGAGTTCGCCAAACTACCCAAGTTGTTATATCCAGGTCCACATGTAAAAAGACTGGTATGTTAGGTAACGTCACCGTGTTCTTATAGACGGGTACAGGCTAAAATCTCGAAATTTTAGGCCGCAACAAAGTACGTTTAAGCGCTTACTATAGAATATAAATATGGTGTTGCGCAACGCTTTAAGTGGATAACAACCTTAATTGAGTCCCACGGGAGACAATTAAGACTAAATATAGAAGTCAAAGGCCCCAGCCATCCCGATTGCGTAAGCCCTAAGTAATAATTAGCCTCTTTGCGGCCAGGGGGAGCTACGATACCGTCTAGACTGAAAAGATTCATATTATACGTCGTATTATTCTTAAATAAGGAAATAGAATTTTATTAGTTTACGAATTGATATACCAACTAAATAAGTTAAGACTTAAAAAGAAACCATCACCAGTGGTGAGTTTGGTACAACTCAAAACGGATGGAGTATCAGCTCTGAAGTATGGGAGCTACTTATTTGAAAAGTAGCTTTACCTAAAAGTATAGAGTCTATCTTATAATACACGAAAAACAATCCTCCTTCGCCGTACTTAGAGGTTGAATTTTTTGGGCGATTTTATTCAATAACTAGGTGATGCGCGCGATTTACTCCGCGTGGATTAAGTTTTTTCCGGGATAAAAAGCCTTTCTCCTTCCAAGCAAGCTATCCCTGCACCAAATTTTTCAAAATCAGTTTAAAATATGGGCCTATAAAGCGTAGCAGCCAGACCGACAGACACACTTTCGCATTCATAATATTAGCAAGGATATTTATTCCGTCAAATGTGAACTGACTTTAACCGACTTCCAAAAAAGGAGGAGGTTCTCAATTCGGCGCGATTTTCTTAAAGTATGTTACTGCATATCTCCGTGGTTTCTAAACCGATTTGAAAAAAAAAATTTGAAGATGGCGAGGTGCTCCCATAAAAAAATCTGACTTCAAATGCTCAATCCTGATTCTGTAGGTGTACCTATGGCTAAAAACTAGGAAGTTAAGAAATTTTGATGGTGAATTCATATAGTAGGTATCAAGTTACGTATATACGATTCAACTCTGAGTCCCCACTCCTCAACCCTGATGCTATGCTGATGCGATTATAACAAAGACAGGCAAAGTTGACGTGTCAGGCTCGCCCGACTTCAAAATAGTGTGTAGAAATCAAAATTATTTTTTACTTTACAGTGGCTTTAGAAGTCGGTTTTTTTGAAAGAATTTTTATGGCAATTCTTTTTTCTTTACAAAGTTTATGTTAACGGGTTAGTCAAAAAGCACGTTAATACAACAGCGCTCAACACTGCGCTAGGGAGTCAAAAGTTTAAGGCAAGCCCACTATTGCGAAGCTGGAGGTGCGTGTGATTCGTTTTTCATGGGGCAGGTCAACTAGTAAATAAATAAAAGATCAATAATTATACTATATATATTAATTTAGCACGCAATTTAAACCTACGTGATTTTTCGCAGTGCCCACCAAAATTGTAACGATTTTTATTTTGATAAAAAAAAATATATAATATATATTATTGAAAATTTCTAGAGGATACTTGAAGAAGAAAGACGAAAAAGCTCTCCTGACTCATTTATTAACATGAACAATAAAAATATTACAGCGAGAAAATAAAATCACACAAGAACGATACGCAACGACGGGTGACAAGGTAGAGCGCCCCTGGCAGCTGCGCACGCATCCTTTTATAACCTGACTGACACCATCGTTATTTTTCTTTATTGCAGGGAATAAATTCCATTCTTGAATTTCATTTATTTATCCTGAAACAAGTATCTTATGTTAGTATGTATCTTCAACGATATATATAATTGCACAAATTGCAGGCATGTTACGTGTAGCACGTGAGCACGCTTCGGATGCGTGCGGATGACGCGGATGACGTGCGCACGTGGACATTGTACCCACGCACGTACGTGCATAACGTGTCACTACTCATCGGGGTGGGTTTCCACGACCTAGGGTTGCGATTACTTGATATTATGGACTTTTTTTTCATCCACTAAAACTTAGCCCTTGGCTGCGATCTTAAAATTAAGTCGACGACGACGTTTTGACGACCTCCGTGGCGCAGTGTGTAGCGCTGTTGTTTTAATGTGCGGAGGACCCAGGTTCGATCCCCGGCAGGGTCAATTTGGGAATTTATAATTTCTGAATTTTCCCTGGTCTGGCCTTGGGGGAGGGAGGCTTCAGCCGTGGCTACCAACGGCAAGACGTGCCGCTAAGCGATTACGCGTTCCGGTACGATGCCGTGTAGAAACCAAATAGGGGTATGGGTTTAATGTAACTGCCATGCCCCTAACAGGTTAGCCCGCTGCCAACTTAGACTGCATCATCACTTACCATCAGGTGAGATCGCAGTCAAGGGCTAATATGTAGTGCATAAAAAAATGTCAGGCTCTACCGGTATTTGACAGCTAAATACGCGTTGCTATGTCGTCTATCCTGATATTTACTAAAACAATTTTTATTGTGTTGTAGTACCAATTACCTATTCTATGGTGGTACGGAACACTTTGTGCGCGAGCTTGAGTCGCACTTGATAGGTTTTACCTGTAGCATTACACTATTGTGTAAAACTAGCATCAATTATTGTAACAGTCTCAATTATTGTAATGAGCTGAATTTATGGTGTTCGTGCAGTGACAATGGATTTTAGCAGAGGTTATTCGGTCGTTACACTGTAGCAATCAATATTACGTGATAAGGCCTCTGGTTGCCTGGTTGATAGTCAGGTCTAATGCTGCGCGTGGAACATTCTCAATTGTTGTACTGAACTGAATTTACGGTGTTCGTGCAGTGACAATGGATTTTAGCAGAGGTTATTCGGTCGTTACACTGTAGCAATCAATATTACGTGATAAGGCCTCTGGTTGCCTGGTTGATAGTCAGGTCTAATGCTGCGCGTTGAACATTCTCAATTGTTGTACTGAACTGAATTTACGGTGTTCGTGCAGTGACAATAGATTTTAGCAGAGGTTATTCGGTCGTTACACTGTAGCAATCAATATTACGTGATAAGGCCTCTGGTTGCCTGGTTGATAGTCAGGTCTAATGCTGCGTGTTGAACATTCTCAATTGTTGTACTGAGCTGAATTTAATCTGTTCGCGCAGTGACAATGCATTTTAGCAGAGGTTATTCGGTCATTACACTGTAGCAATCAATATTATGTGATAAGGCCTCTGGTTGCCTGGTTAATAGTCAGTTCTAATGCTGCGCGTTGAACAGTCTCAATTGTTGTAATGAGCTGAATTTATGGTGTTCGCGCAGTGACAATGGATTTTAGCAGAGGTTATTCGGTCGTTACACTGTAGCAATCAATATTACGTGATAAGGCCTCTGGTTGCCTGGTTGATAGTCAGGTTTAATGCTGCGCGTTGAACATTCTCAATTGTTGTACTGAGCTGAATTTAATGTGTTCGTGCAGTGACAATGGATTTTAGCAGAGGTTATTCGGTCTTTACACTGTAGCAATCAATATTGCGTGATAAGGCCTCTGGTTGCCTAGTTGATAGTCAGGTCTAACGCTGCGCGTTGCAAGGCCGCCATTCAAACACCTTATTTCAGTTTTTCAAATACCCCGGCCATTGCCATTTAAGCTTATACTCTTCCAACTACGTCGGTTACTTTAGCTGTCCTATGGATTTCCTAATTTCTAATTTGGTCTAAAAATAATAATGTTATTAGGGACTAGATGATGTCCGCGACTTCGTCCACGTGTATTAAGATTTTTGATTCACCTACCTACGTCCTTCCCCGGGATAAAATCTACCCCTGTATAAAATTTCATCAGAGTCGGTTTAACAGATGGGCCATGAAAACGTAGCAGACAGACAGGCAGACTTTCGCATTTATAGTATTAGTATGGATTCTATAATAATTCATCCAAAACTGCAAGTTAAGTACACTGTACACTGATTCTAGTTGCAAGGAAAATTGTAATGCTAACAAGTAATAACAATCCTATAATTATCATAACGTACAAGTTATATACTTAGCTCTAATGTACATCATTAAGGTATGACCGTTCAGTTCTGTTCCTTATCTGTACTCTATATACCAGGTCTACGTGATCACTGTCATCTTTTCAGTTTGTAGTACTTAAAATATATTATTTCCTAAGGTTAACAACAGCTGAGTAACCCATTATGTGTAAAACCTGCCTCACTGATCTATACTATTACATATTATTATAAATGCGAAAGTTCAGACGCACAGCACAGCACAGAGATAGATTATAGATTGGTTTTTTTTATTAGTCCGAAAAACTGACTACAATTGTGAAGGCTATAACATATAGGCTACTTTTTCCGTTTATAGGTTTATTGATTTATCCTTCAAACACGCCGCAACAGAAGAACTGATCGACGTGATTTTTTGCATGAGTAAAATTTAGGACCTGGAAAGTGCCATAGGCTACTTTTATCCCGGAAAATTAAGAAGTTTCCGCGGTAATCAATAAAACTTATACCTCTGCTATTTGCCTCCATCAAATTGCGCAAATTATTTGGCTGGCTGTTCAACGCGAAAAAAATACAGCTAGAATTCTTCCCTTACTGCCAACGCTTGAAGCCATATTGTTTCATTATTGTTGACTTTCGTGTATTAGAATAATTATAATCCTTATTTTAGGAACGTCAAGGTAGGTACGTGACATCAAACTGTCATTTTGACTAATATTGCCTAAAAGAGTTGGCAGTAGGTACGTTGCCACCATTCCACGCGGGCGTGATTTGTACAGTAATAAGGTTAGAAAAGTTTTATTGTGACATTTTTGAATACAAATATCATAAACTACATAAAACAATGTATGGAAATATTATGATTCAACGCAGTCACGACCAGCTGCCGATAAAACCTTATCTCACGAGTTACGAGTTTGAATTTTATGAGCAAATAGCCTACTTCTGCAAACGATTAAAGTTTCAATCATGTTAACTTTATGGGAATTCAGAATAAATTCTCGTAAGATTTACGTTAACCACAGAAACAGATATATATTTCTTACGTAATTTGCTTACGGCGTGAATCTTCTTAGAGAAGTGCTTAAGATGAGCGGACAAATCGTTTCAGATTATCCGACTTCCAAAAAAGAGGAGCCTCTCAATTCGGTGCATATTTTTCGACTACATTAACATCTATTTGAGGAATTTAAATAAAACATCAACAAAGAAATCAAACAACAAAGAAAACTCAGATTTCTTTTTCTAGAGTAGGTAACCTCTTGGCATGGCGTTCCGAAAAAAAATAGATATGTAAGTAAAATAAATACTTAATAGTTAGTAGACACATGCTTCAAGCCTTCAATATTAATATTATAAATGCGAAACAGTGTAAGTTTTCTACCGATTTTTCAAAATCTGGTACAACTGCAGGTTGTATCCTGGCGACGGACACAGGCTTGCTTTTTATCCCGGAAATTCAAAGTGGGGATTTTTTAAAAAAAACCTTGATCCACGAAGAAAAGGCGCAGGGATTATATAATAATTAGATTTTTTTATTTGTTCACGAACGAATAAACTTACCCATATTTCACTGTAATTTTATCTATCCCATCAAAAACATAAATGTAAAATGAGAGCCAAGTTCAAAATTGTGATATATATGCCTTGGTTGTTGACTTCAGCGACAAAAGAAGTGAGATCTAAATGGGTGCCAAGTTCAATGGTCAGTCCTGAAATTTATTTATAACAACATATAATATTTTATAACAACTTAAAATATCATTTCTTCTTATAACTTAGTAAAAAATGTTGAAGACTAAGGCTTTGGCTTGGCTAGTTTCCATACACGAATTATTATTAAGTAGGTACCTAAAAGTACAGTTTCTTCATGCAAGCCAAATTTTCGGAAGAATAAAATAAGAACTTACAGCTTTACAACTTGTGAAGGCTATAATTCGTATATGAAAACTAGCCAAGCCAAAGCCTTAGTCTTCAACATTTTATACTAAGTTATAAGGAGAAATGATATTTTAAGTTTTTATAAAAAATTATAATTATGTTGTTATAAATAAATTTCAGGACTGACCATTGAACTTGGCACCGATTTAGATCTCACTTCTTTTGTCGCTGAAGTCAACAACCAAGGCATATATATCACATTTTTGAACTTGGCTCTCATTCCACATTTATGTTTTTGATGGGATAAATAAATTGCAGGGCTGACCATTGAACTTGGCACCCATTTAGATCTCACTTCTTTTGTCGCTGAAGTCAACAACCAAGGCATATATATCACAATTTTGAACTTGGCTCTCATTTTACATTTATGTTTTTGATGGGATATCATTACTTTTTGTACAGAAATTATTGAACTCAATCTCAAACTCAAAACATATTTATTCAAAATATGTACCTACAAAGTACACCTTCTGAACGTCATGCTTACAGAGCATAAGACGTGATGGTGATAATTAACTACTGTATCTTAAAACTAAAGCTACGAGGGTTCCAAACGTGCCCTGGTCTGAGAAGAGCCCGCAATAAACTCCGCTTTTTTTTATTATCACCATCTCACAAATATTCGAAATTATATATATGTACTTATAATACAACATTACATAATCAGCCGCTGTAACAATTCATACCCATGCCTTGCTATCATTCAAATAATCCTTTGCACTGTAATAGGACTTTTCTATTAGTTTAGTTTACGTTTTACATTAGTAGGTACTTATTATTCGGTCTAAGGTCAGTGTGTCACCCACCAGTAATTGTATTGTACGACTCATTGTACAAGATAATTAAAGACGAGAATTCTTAAGAAAAATATATAGTGTACCTAGAGTTACACTGACATTGACAGATTACATCTATGGTCAGACTACCTCTACAGCACATTTCTACATCTCATCAATTTTGATTGCAAAAGTTCAAAATCAAAAGTTTTTAATGAAACATTGAAAACAAGCACGGTAAACAGTCGATATCACTAAAACCACTATATACAATGAATACAAATGACAATGACTGACAGCTTGAACTGACGACTTCAAATACGTTTCTTCTTCTTTTCTGTCAATGACGTTTCGTTGCACAAAATGCATGAATACGAAGGTAAGGTTTTAATGCAACTATATTATTATTCTTTATTATTTACATTAAAATAATAATTATGTGTCATTTTCAATAGTTAACACCACAAAATAACGAATTTAAACAAAGACCTGCAGTATGATTTATGTAATCGGAGTTTTTTTTTACTTAACAACTCTTGTTTTATTTAGTTGTGCTTGCACTATGCGTAGAATGTAATGCAAGTTGCCGCAGGAAGTGGACGACGGAGTTACTACCACCGCTTAAAGCAGTATTGTTTCAAAATAACGGTTGAATGTCACGTACTTCGACGTCCTTAAAATAATGATTATATCACTACAACATAAAAGTCAACAATATTAAAATAATACGGCTTTAAGCAATGGTAGTATGCCCCGTGTCAGAGTTTTGATCTATACCTAGGTAGAGCATAAAAATGACGATTTTTGTACGTTTATATCTAAATAACCATTTGAGGTGTGCTTATGAAATTTGGAGCACATATGTATCTCACGGGTCTCATATGCGCCAAATTTGACATGTTTATGTGAAATAGTTTTTGAGTTATGAGGGGGTCAAAAGTGTGTAATATTACACACGGTGCTGCTCGCCAGTTTTTTTGAACTTTGGCTGGACACGCTTCCGCGTGTCTTGATACTAATATTTTGAATGCGAAAGTTTGCATGGATGGATGGATGTTCAATTGTGCCAAAACGGATCTGGATGAAATTTGGCACCGAGATAGTTATTAGTCTGGAATAACAGATAGGCTACTTTTTATCCCGTAAAATTAAAGCGGGATTTTTCCACGCGAACGAAGTCGCGTGCATCAGCTAGTATGATTTATTTCTGCGGAAAGTACTTACAGCTACAATAAGGTGTGTCTGTATGTGTTTGTGGAACGCGTTAACGATGCATTATTCAAAGGCCTCTTCTTCCTACACGGACGTCGTTTCAACTTTAGCTGAGGTCATCGCGGCTCGGTGGATGTTTGTTTTAATTTTCCTCAAACGACATTTATTTAAAAAAACACAATAGAACTTAAAGCTAGCTAACACCTAAACCTAAACCTAACCTTATTATTTACTATATTAATAAAATGAAATTAAAAAATAAACTTATCTTAATTACTACATAAATAAAATGGTTTTTTATTCAAATAAATCTTTTGCTTTTGAAATGACGCGTCGAGTGAATGTACCCTCTGGTTCGAAATGGCGTTTGTGCGAAAAGGTATTAATTTATGTTTTTATATTAAAGTTTTCGTTATAATTATTAAGTAATTATTTCATACTGTGTTGCACTCGAAAACAGGGAATATGCAGTTTACATGCAAAGGCGGTCTTGTGATTTACTGTGGTCTCTCACGGACATATTGTATCTGTCACCGTAAGATTGTTAAAACCGTTAGATGCGATAGCGAGATGGTGAACTGTCGAAAGATTATAATTTAACGCATTATTTTTCGGTAGATTATAATCTGTTAGGTATATTAACCCGATAGACCCTTTTTTTTTTTTTTTTTTTTTTTTTTGGGAAATGCGTTTAGGCATCCCTCTCGGAAGCAGGCAGTGTGAAACTGCGGTGCTTCCGAGAGGGTATGTGGGACTCACTGGCACTCCAGAATACCCACTAAAACCCAGCGGCGCTCCTGCGCATCGCCTTAAGGCTGGGTTACGGGAACACGCAATCATCCGCGACCCAGCCAGCGACGTCCGCCCAAGCGGAGCCTCCTGCGGGGGGCATGCTGCCCCGACTCCCCCTGATGTTCCTCCGCGACTGAGGCTCAACGGGCGACAACGACGACGACGACGACGAAAACGACGACGACGACGACGGACTGGCCGCCCGGAGCTCCCGTCAGGGTGGGAGGCGCCGGTCTTGCGCGCGCCTCCTGCGCCCGGCCCTTCGGCGGCGGAGAGGGTCTGCGTCGGCAGCAGCCTCACGCAGCCGTTCCGCCGCCTCCTTCTGGGACATCACCTCCTCGCAGAAGGAGGCGACGGCGCCCCAGGACTCTTCGCTGCCCACCATGGCTCGGACGACGGCGGGCAGCGAGAGGTCCGGCCCCACCACTGCCGCGAGTGCGGCGCGCTGGGGCGCCCACTCGGCGCACGACTCCAGCGTGTGCTGAGCCGTGTCCTCCACGTGGCCGCACTCGTGGCACACCTCGGTGGGCTCCCGTCTCGCCACGCCGCACAGGTATCTCCCGAAGCAGCCGTGCCCCGAGAGAACCTGCACGAGGTGGAAGGAGAGGGCCCCGTGCGTCCGGCCGGTCCAGAGCTCCAGGACGGGCCGGATCGCCTCGATCGTCCGCCTGCCGGCAGTCGGCGCCAGAAGTCGGTCCCGCCAATGAGCGGCGAGATCGGCCTCCGCCAGCCGCCGCCAGGCGCGATCCTGCGCCGGCGTAGGGTGTTCCCCCCGGATGCGGGCATCCAACCTACGCCAATACGCCGCCGCGAGCACTTCGGCATCGAGGTCCCATGGCGGCGTCCCCGCCAGCACACAGGCCGCCTCGCACGACACTGTCCGGTAACCCCGTATCACTCTGATCGCCATGACCCTCTGCGGTCTCCGCAGCAGGGCCCGAGTTTGGGCGGTCAGAGTGTCCGACCAGACAGGCGCTCCGTAGAGCGCCATGGATCGCACGACGCCCGTGTACAAGCGCCGACACCGCGAGCTCGGTCCGCCCAGGTTTGGCAGGAGCCGACTCAGGGCTCCAGCAGCTCCCACGAGCTTCGGGACGAGACGCCGAAAGTGCTCCTCGAATGTCCACCGGCTGTCGAGGACGAGTCCCAGGTACTTCATCGTACGCTCGACGCCGATGGACACTCCGCCCACCACCAACTCGGACCGGGCGGGAGGCGCCCTCCGAGGCCCATGAAAGCACAGGGCCTCGGACTTGTGCAAGGCCACCTCCAGGCCCAGGGCCCGAATCCTCGCTACGACGTGGGCCACGCCAGCCGTGGCCCTACGTCTAGCCTCCCGAAAGGTGCTGCCGCGAGCCGTGACGAGGGTATCGTCGGCGTAACATATTACGTCGACGCCCGTCATCAAGGCCCCGCGCAGCACCCAGTCGTACCCGACGTTCCACAGGAGGGGCCCGAGAACCGAACCCTGTGGAACACCGCACGACATCGTCCTCTCCGACCAGTCCGCGCTGGTCGGATACCCGACCGATCGCCCGGAGAGGTAGGCGGCCACGATCCTCTCGAGGTACGGAGGAACCTCGTGGTACCTCAGCGCTTCCCGAATGCAGCTCCAGGGCAAGGTGTTGAAGGCGTTCGCGATGTCGAGCGACACCGCTACCAACACCTCGCCCCGGGACACCGCACTCTCCGCAAGGGCCCTCACGCACAGAATGGCGTCTACGGTGGACCTGCCCCTGCGGAAACCGTACTGGTTGTCGCTGAGGTCCGGCCCCACACTCTCCAGGTGGTGAACGAGGCGAGCGGCGATGACACGCTCGAAGAGCTTGCTCACCTCGTTCAGCAACACAATCGGTCGGTACGACGACGGCTCATGGGCCGGGCGGCCGGGCTTCCCGATCAGGACCAGTCTCCCCTTCTTCCACTCCCCGGGAAACTGGCCCCTCTCGAGGCAGGCACCGAACAAGGCCCGGACCCACGGCTCGAGCGGCCCCAGGGCGAGAGCCCAGGCGCGACCAGGGATACCGTCGGGACCCGGGGCGGTGTTCTTCGCGCGCATGCGCAACACCGCCGCCGCCAACTCTCCCTCCGCGACCGGGGGCGCGGCCGAGTTCCGGACTCTCTCCTCGGGAGGAGGCGCCATGCGAGGCGCTCCGCGGTCGGCCCTTTCGGGGAACAGGGTCGCGACCACCGACTCCACTACGAAGGGCTCGAGACTCGATGTTATTGGAGGGGCCGCGGGTCGGAGCTTTTTCCGGACCGCCTTGTAAGGCCTTCCGAACGGATCCCCATCCAGAGTCTCGAGCATCTCCTCGTGCGCCAGGTCCATGGCCACCCCGATGGCCTCGCGCAGCGCTCGCACAGCGTCCCTGTAGAGGGAGTAGAGCCGCTCCTCCTCCGCCAGGTCCCGTCTCCTCCGCCGGCGGCAGCGGGTGTATTGGCGTCTCGCCGCCACGCAGGATCTGCGCAGCAGCGTGAGCTCGTCGGACCACCAATACACCGCTCGCCTCGAGGGGATGGAGTGCACCCTCGGCATCGCCCCGTCGCAGACGCTCGTCATGGCCTCGCCAAGACGCGCCGCTTCGGCTTCCACACCGCCCAGACCGCCCTCTCGAGGCGCAGAGAACCAGGCCTCGACAAGGGCAGCCTCGACCAGGAAGTCCCGGTCCAAACGTTTCAGAGACCAACGAGGACCGGGAGGCGAGGGCCGAGTCGCAACACTCGCGAAGGCCGCACTCGCGGAGACGGCGAACCTGATGTAGCGGTGGTCCGCCAGTGTCTCCACGTCCTCCATCACCCTCCAGCCCCGGACGCGACGCGCCAGGGCGGGATCGGCGAAGGTGACGTCCACGACGGAGCCGCCCTGCCGCCGCACGCAGGTGTGGACCGACCCTCGGTTGAGGACCGTGAGGCCGGTCGCCGTCGCCCACTCCACCAGCTCTTGCCCCCGAGGGCTCGTCGCTGGACACCCCCACGCCACAGATTTAGCGTTGAGGTCTCCAGCGACGAGCACGCGGCCGGAGCGACTCCTGCCGATCAGAACGCCGACTTCGTCCAGAAACTGTTCGAAATCGGCGAGACTCCGATTCGGCGAGAAGTACACCCCGACGACTAGGATGTCACCCACCACGGCCGAGACATATCCCCGACCTCGGACTACGTCGACGAAGGCCGGGGAACCCACCACGGGACGGGACGTCAGCGCCACCACGCCGTCCCTGTCTCCCACCCAATCGTCCCCAGATGGGACGCGGTAGGGCTCGGCGACCACGGCCACGTGGATCGACCACTCCGCCATGCTCTGGAACAAGAGGTCCTGAGCTCTGGCGCAGTGGTTGATGTTCGCCTGGAGGAGGTTCAGGTCCATTACTGGTCCGTAGCCATTGGAACCTCCTCTCGCGGCGCCTCCGCTTGCTGGGGTGCGGGGGAAGGCCTGTCGCCGCTCCCTCCTCCCTTCTGCCCCTTAGGCGGGGGCACGCAGGCCCTGCCACCCGCCCGGTGCTCTGACGGCCGCCCGGCCGCCGCGCAGACGACGCAGCGAAGCGCCGCGGTGCAGCCGCGGGCCTTGTGGCCTGGTTGACCGCAGCGGTAGCACAGTCCGCTGCGGTCGACCCCCTCCGCGCATTGGGTGCCCACGTGCCCAGGTGCTAGGCACCTGTAACACATCAGGGGGAAGTCGTCCAGCAACTGGACCCGAGCGGACACCCACCCCACCGTTAGGCGCCCCCCTGCCGCGATCTTTTTGGCGGCCGCGACGGGGCAGCGCACCAGCACTGCGCCCAGCCCGTCACGCCTCACCCCCACCGCACCGGCTCGCACCTGTTCCGCGGGGCACTCTCCGGCCCTGGCGATCGCCGCCGCTACCTCCGCGCTGGTGACGGAGTCGTCCAAGCCCGACACCCGCAAGTCGACCGACTTTACGGGGCGGGTCACTCGGACGACCTCGTCGCCCAGGACCTCCCGGAGCTTATTGGCCAGGGAGTCCGCCTTCTCCGCACTAGAGGCTCCGGCGCCGGGGAACTCAAATATACGGCCCCCAGTTGCCGCCCTCCGGAACCGAACCCCCTGGGCGCCCAGGTCCGCCGCGTCGATCTTCGCCTTCGCGGCGGCGATCACCTTCTCGTAGGTGGCGCCCTTCTCCTCTGCCGCCGGCAGCAGCGTCAAAACTACCGCCGACGATTGAGGCGTGCGGAGCTTTCGGGGCTTGCGGGCGCGACCCTTCGCCTCTGGACGCCCCCCAGGACCGACCCTCGTCCACTCCGACGACGGCTGCTGCGACTGCTGTGGCCGCCGTTCTTGAGGGCCAGGTATCTGGCCACCCTTCCCTCCCTTCCGTTTCGACTTCTTCCTCTTCTTCTTCGTCTTCCTCGCCTCCCTCGTATCGGAGGGTGGGGAAGAAGAGGAAGGAAGCGGGTCCTCCGTCTCCGGCCGAGTCCGTGGCCTCGGTGCCGACCCCGCTGGGGCAGGGCCCTGGGGCGTGCCGCTAGGCGGGCTATGGGCCGGCGCCGCTCTCGGCGGGGGTGCCCTCGCTCCCGTCGCTCCGGAGGGTCCCGGAGCAGGCCTCGCCGTCGCGTCCGCATATGTGGGCCCGTTTTTCCGCCTATCTGAGGCCAGAGGCGGCCTCGTGTTCCGCTCCGGGAGGAGTCTGTCCTCGATGGAGGCCAGGCGGGCATTCAGCATCCCGCCGACCTGCAACATCACAGCCCGGCAGATCTCCTCCACGGAGGTCGCAGCGGCAGCAGGGCTGGCCCCTGGACGTCCGCCACTGTCCCCATCCTTGCGGGGAGGAGGCCGCGACCCCGAGGGTGCCTCCTCAGTCCTTCCCGGGGGAGTAGGGGCGGAAGCCTGCCTCCGCGCCCTCTCCATCTCCTCCTTCATTAGGGCCATCTCCCTGCGGAGGCTGGCCATCTCGCCCTGCAGACGGGCATTGTCCGCCTGCAGCTGCCGCGTCTCGTCCGATACTGTGCGCGACGCCAGAACAGCAACAGCCTCTTTAATGGAGGCCGCTGCGTCCTTCAGGTCGCGCACAAACGTACCCTTCAGGTTGGAGGACTTGGTGGCCACCTTGGCTATCAGGTCCAGGTCCTCCAGCACATTCTCCTGAAGCCGGGCAGCGGTCTGCACATCTACCCGCTGCCCCGTCACCGGCACGCGCGTTTCGCGCCTGAAGCGCGCCACGGCGGCCTCCTTCAGGAGAGCCGTCTCCGCCTGCTCTCTGGCCTGGGCTCTCGCCTCGGCCCTCTTCTCCAGGGCAAGAGTCTCCCGAGCTTTGCCCAGGCCAACGTAACGCCCATGTGTGGGCGGACGCCCTCGCCCTCTGACTGCTGGCGACCCCGGCCTCCCCTCATCGGAGGAGACGTCGTCTCCCTCGCTGAGGCGAGGCCGTTTCACCCCCGGCAAACTCCGCAGTTGCAGCTCCGTCGACGACGCAGACCCCGACCTGGGCCTGCTGCCAACCGATATGAGGCTGCAGTCGGACTCCGCCGACATCTCCGCTGCCTGCATATCCCTCTCCTTCCAAAACCTCCCTGAGGTTCCCTCTCCCTCCTCGCTCCTCGTCTCCTCCACCATTTTTAGGGTTAAATTAGAATTTTCCATTTGAATCCCACGAGTATGGGGGAAAAACAGTCCATCCGAGCGGTGCCCCCTGCACCCGGATAAGCCTATTACGTCCTGGGGGTCGGCCGGTACCCGGACGGGGGTGCGCTAACGACTGATGCCCTGTGAGGTCAGGGCGAATCCTTCAGCCATTCATCCTCTCGCCGCGCACCAAAGCTTAGGATTGGATCATTTTTTATAGAGGTTTGTTCCTCGCGGTCCAGGCGACCAAGCCAAGACCCTCGGTCCCAGTGCCAGTCGTGAGACATGACCACGTCCGACACTCCTAAGGGGTTCCGAGTTGGTGGCGAGGACTGCGTGAGACTAATTCCCGCGCAGCCCGCTCGGAGGCAGGGTGAGTGCACACCGAGCTCGCCCGAGGACTCCCTCCCCTCCAGAGGGTCCTCCCTCCACCTGAGCGTTTCCCCCGCTCCCTCCCCCATGAGCGTTTCCCCCGCTCGCCCCCCCTGAGCGTTCCCCCGCTCCCTTGGGCGTCTTCGCCCCCCCTCCCCCCTGGGTTCCTCCACTGTGCCCTCAGCTGATCTGAGGGACACGCGGAGAACCACCCCCTCCCCCCCTGCCAGGTTATTAGCCATGGCTAACAATATCCCATAAGAGAAATTATTAACCATGTTACCGGGGTGCACCGGCCCAAGCACTGCCCTTCCCTCCGGACGTATCCAAAGGGACTAGCAGTGCCCGAGCACACTAGGAGGTTACCTGGCCCACCACCCCAACCCGATAGACCCTAACCTAACCCACAAGAAAGGGACAAGAAAACGTAATTACAATGAATATTTCAAAAATTTACACACCGAAGTTCACGATCTGTTGACAGTTTACAATCTATCGAGATAAAAAAAATTAGAGAATGGCCGCGGGAACCAAAAAAACCTCAATCCACGAGGATCCAGTCGCGGACATCAGCTAGTTTTGATATAATATGGCATATTATGCACGTTTTAGTACCGCCGACCACTTATCATATACCTAATCGGTGTTCGCCATAGCTAGTTATTGCTCGGCCTCAGCGTATAACATGAAGTTATCTCGTATACCGACTAGTGATCTAATTTTGATTGAATTTAAAGCAGTTTTTTATTTAATCTTCGTATATTATAATTATATATCTGACCGACATATCAACGTACAGAACGTACGACGAACAGCGTAATAAAGCTTTTCAGAAAATCTAAACCGTTCAGCTAGCCTAATACAAACTATCCAATGTCGATCTGCAAAAGTGTTTTCTTAATCATTCTAATAACTTCACACAATTTTACAAATATGTATAAGAGTTAGTTAACTCTTAGTTGGGTCTTTATGCGGAAGGACGTGGTAACCCACCCCATAATTATCCCAAGAAAACTCCTACCATTATATTGTATCTGCGTCATATAACCCTTTCTATTAATAGAAAGGATTATACGACGCAGAGAGAGTGAGAAACCAAGTTCATACAGTTTGTGTAAATCCACTGTTCCACACTGTAAATAAACATAAATTAAGATTTTGTAACTGAATCTCTACCGGTTTTTTGTAACTTCATCTTAAGCTTTTCGAAGAATCTTATTATATAGTAAATCTTATTTTGGTTTTTTTTTTTCAAATTTAGTCTTTAATGCGGGACCATGGTCGTCACCCCATATTTTTTTTTTAATTTTACTAGCCTATGTCACCCGGAATAAGCTAGGGATTCTAACGATACCTCATTTATGAAAATCGGTTCAGGCGTAAAGAAGTTATAGTGGAATATACAAAGTCACATACATACATACATACATGAACCCTGAAAATAATATACTCCTTCTCTGCTCTTTCAGGCAGTCGTATAATAAAAAAGTAACGAGATTCGACCGCGTCTCTGGCATGGCAACAAATTTGCGATGTTATAATCAGTCGGTACTCGTGGATAGGTAAAGATAGACTAAAGATATCTTATGATAAATTTTATTTGCGTCATCTGACGTTGGTGCCTGAGGTATCTACCATCTTACTAATCTTACTAATATTATAAATGCGAACGTTTGGATGGATGTATGGATGGTATGGATGTATGGATGTATGTTTGTTACTCAATCACGCCTGAACGGATGTGGCTGAGATTTGGCACAGAGATAGATTATAATCTAGAATAACACATAGGCTACTTTTTATTCAGCAAAATTAAAGAGTTCCCGCGGGAACCAAAAAAAACCTCAAACCACGCAGACGAGGTTGTTGGCATTCGATAGTTTTTTCAATAACTACTCAACTAATAAATTCGTGCTTTTAAAAATACGGGACCCTCGTATATACTACGTACCTATAATAAGTAATTAGAGGTTTGCAATAAATCAAATTAATTTAGTAAAACAGGCAAAGAGATCTAAAGGAAATCTGTTCTTCTGACATCCTTCCATGAGATTTGCTTTGGAGAAATTCTGTAAATCACAATGAAGTAACATAGATTTAAAATAAACTTTAACTCCTAATGCTGCGAGCGACGAGCGATTATATATTAAAATAAAAATAAATATTATACTTAGGCTACGATTAAAAAACTAGATATAACAAAATTATGTATCCAGAGGTAGGTATTCATGTGACTTAGTATAAATTAATATTTGCACGCTTATTAATATGGCAAAACATGTTTGGCATCCATAAGTATAACTGTAACCTACTATCTGTAATGTAACCTATGTTTCAAGAAAATAAATGAATTTATTTATTGCTGGATATTGCCCGCGACTTCGTCCGCGTGGATTAAGTTTTCTCAATTGAACGAATGAATGAATATATTTTTATTGTACACCAAAAAACGATAATAACAGGAAACTTAGCTAATAACAAAGGAAGTATACAATTTGGCGGCCTTATCGCTTCATAGCGATCTCTTCAATTCAATTCGATTCCCATAGGAACTCCTTAATTTTTCGGGATAAAAGTAGCCTATGTCCTTCCCCGGGATACAAATTATTATCCCTGTACCAAATATCATCAAAATCGGTTGAACAGGTGGGCCGTGAAAGCGTAGCAGACAGACAGAATACAAACAGGCAGAAACACTTTCGCATTTATAATGTTAGTATGGAAGTATGGATTATTTATTTATATTCCGTCGGACACCAGTTGCAATAATAAAAACGTAATAGAGCCCGTATTCGTCTCGAAAGGCCTTGTTTATTTGCAGAGGCGAACTGCGTGCTATTTTTTAGGGTTAAACTTCAATGGATTGTCTTCTTTAAGAGCCTTGAAAGTCACTCACGGCGCGCGTGGTGTTAAAACCGATATACATACCGATGCGTCAGTGAAACCTGTTTACTCAGGAAAATACCCTTGGAAGAAATTCGGTACAACTCTTGCCTGTATCATACATTACGAGTATGTAGGTAGCCAATAGCCATTTAGGAGCTTAATTTTTCCTCCTCCTGATCCTGAAATTGCTGAAAAGATTTTATTAAAAAATTACCACTATTTCAGCCTGAATATATTCAACATTGACCTTACAGAATTAAGGAATTTTGAACGCTTTTTAGTTTAACAAAACAATCAACTCTCAAAATATTATTCCTTCTGGGGGCTCAGTTTTTTATATGCCCCTGATATTTATTTTTCGGTGTTCTTGAATGTCGCTAAAAGCGGTAATGTTTTAATATTGTCGACGTCCGTGTTTTAGAATTATTATAATCCTTATTTCACGAATGTTAAAGGTACCTTCGTGACATAAAACTGTCATTTTGAAATAATATTGCTTTAAGCGGTGATAGTAACCCCTTTAAGTAAGATAGATAGTAAAGTTTTTGGGAAGAATTTCCTTAAAATAAAGCCGACGTCCAAGTTTCACAGGAGGCAAATTACCTATCCAACTTCTCGTCGGAAGTAGGTACGCCTTAGCGCTTGAGGGAAGCCCCGTCTCTACCTCCCTGCCTTAGGCTTTCGATGCTCCCTGCACGTCCCCTGGGCAGTGCTAAACGAGCGACGAACTTGCCGGCGAAATAAGTGTTCTTTTTATAAAAACGTCTATATGTAAACGCCATAAGATTAAATAAATAAACGCCTAGCGCTTGTCCTAGGCTAGTTCAATTTGGTGGGACCACAGAATAGGTAATAGGCTAAGTGGGACTGGGAATACGCAATCTGAAAAAGAAAAAATTATGAATGATTTGACCGTCGTAAAACAGTGGAGTGTGGAAATACCTATCATTAAAGCAAAATCAATTATTATGTGTGACAGAAAAGTGTTCGACTGCATCTAACTTGCCTACTTAACTACCTTGCAAAATACAGCAAGGTGACACACCTATAAAACCAAAACAAGGCTTCGTCTAGCGGCACATGCATTGCGCAAGACCATCCTTTATATCCAATACCTACATATAGCTTAGCAATATTATAAACGCACTAGATGATGCCCGCGACTCTGTCTTGTCATCGTCGAAGATTGGGGTTTTGTGATTCCCGCGGGAACTTTTCAATTTTCCGGGATAGGCATATGTTCTTCCCCGGAGTCTAAACTACGAAATTTCATCAAAATCTGGTGATAAGATGGGCCGTTAAAGCGTAGCAGACAGACAGACAAACTTTCGCATTTATAATATTAGTATGGATTTAGTAAAGGCGCCACTGCCTATTGAAATGCAGTATAGCATCAACACAGAGTTATAGAGTCGACTTCTCTGGAGCAGTGGCGAGCGTTGTGGTCTTAGTGGAAGATCCCGGGTTTGATCCCCAGCATGGTCAGGTCTGCTCCGGTGGTAGGCTTCGGCCATGGCTAGTTACCAGTTACCACGTGACGCTGTCACCGGGTCAGGTAAGTTTGTCGGACTATTTTTACAGTTGCCTCACAATATATTTATAGTAATTTAATCTTTGTAAAACAGAACATTCAAAATTACAAAAAAAATATGCGTTCTGCATGATAGGCAAACTAGAGGCCGCCATAAGCTCGTGACTCCCTCACTCCGCCTCAAGAAGGTCCGAAGGTCGTTCGTGGGAATGAGGATTCTATTTTATAACAAAATTCGACAACCTATCTTAAACTTGCCTTTACACAAGTTTAAGAAGTCCATTAAAAGTATGCTCCAGAATAAAGCTTATTATACTGTAAATGACAAAGGAGCATGGATTAGACTCGCTCCAGCAATGCTAAGGACAGCTGTTACTTTAATGTATTCTACAAAAGAATGAAACTAAATTATTTTTTTCAAAAGAGCAACCGCCGAGTTTCTTGCTGGTTCTTCTCGCATTCCAAACCAGTGGTAGATTCACTCGACGATTCAAAAGTATTTGTAAAAGTTTATTTTAATAAAAATCATTTGAATTTGAATATAATATGTTAGTAGAATTTTGCCAGAAGCACAAAGAAGCTCACCAAGCTGAAAGTACTACGTATACAACTACGTACATCTAGATATAAAATACCACCTAGATACCGACTTTGGCATCGCTGTACGGCGTGCGCGGGCGCCGGTGGGTGTGTACCACGATGTGGCTGCGTGATCGTGACGTCACCGCCGCGCCCGTGCAACATTGACACACAAACGGACACCACACACCACTTTAAACACAACACCGACCACACAAACAAAAGTAAACCTTAACACCATTTTTTAAAAATCAAAATCGCTTGCATTACACCATAAACATACCATTTTAAAACCCGACGCGTCAAACATAAACAAAATGCAACCTTATCACTACAAATTAAAATTCATAATCTATTTCCAGAAGTCCATATTACGTGGTCACATCGAAAATACCAGTTAAAAATGCTGCAAGCGAAATTATACCTCATTAAAAAACAGTATAGGTGATATTTTTGGTTAAAAGATAAAGTGGAATGATGTTTGGTGTGAACAGCTGTTTTTGTTGTAAACTCTTTGTTGAAATTCACAGCGCTCGGTTACTTTAGTCAAAGCTTTGCGAATCTGGTTTTTTGGTTCGAGATAATATACTTATTGAATGTTGTGTTTTTATACCAAACTATAATAATTTTACGGTCCTTGACTGTAACCGGTCGCTTTATTAATGCCTTACTTGAGTTGTAGATTCCCGCAAATGGTAAAGAAATTGAGAAAACATTCAAATATAAATACCTAATTAGTTGCCATGCATTGCATAATAGCAAATCGTATGTTATCGATTTTTAACTGACTTCCAGACAAGGATGAGGTTCTCGATTTGGCGCTTTTTTTTAATTCGTAATTTAGTAACTTTAGTTAGTTAGTCTTTAACGAAATCGTTTACTTTACAAAAAAAAGCGATCTAAGCTTTCAGAATCAAGCGCTTCTTTGTTTGTGGTTTGACACGCACCCATAGCTTCAAAACGTAGCACATCTCTGTTGAAAAGGCCCCTTTATCCCGCAAAATTAAAAAAATCCATAGGTATCACGCAACATTTGCTATGCAACGGCCAGCAACATTAATAGCATAAAGTTATGCAATGATAAGGAATCTGTGTTAAGACCAGATCTCCACGGTTGAATTTCTTTTTGATAAGAGCTTAATTAAGAACGCATTGAGTTGAAAGTTCTAGACGTTATTATTATGTTGTTATTTTGGTTATTAACGAGATAAGTTCCAAATACAATTAAACTACTTCATTTTATTGATAAGCTGTTAAAAATCTTTGATGTAAAATAAAGTGTTGTCTATAGTGAAACCCGAAATACTGAAAAAGTTGCACAGGGTAACGAGACTTTGATGATGTACATTGGAGGTGGATTGTGGAACTCTTAAATGGTCACTAGTAACCACTGGAGTTTGGGCTAATTTAGCTGGCTTTGACGAGCCCCATTTTCAATAAGTTTGCAAACATAGATGAAACCCCTGTTCTTGGATCATTAAATGATTTAGTTATTTCACGTAGGACAACTTGATTCACTTAAGAGAAGTCAAGCTCTACCACCGGTTTGGAAAATAATTCTACTGAGAAGAGCCGGCAATAAAGTCAGCAGTTGCTCTTTTCATAAAAAGTTACAAAATGTAAAAAAATATACAATTTTTACTTTACTGAAAATAATACAATAGAACATAATGCTAACCTAACCTAACCTAATTAGGTAATAGATAAATCATGCCCGCGTGGAATGGTGGTAAATTCTTACCTGGCTGGCTGCATTTCCGCGCTGGACAGCCAGGCTGATCCTTTACGTTACTTAACTAATATCTAGATTTCAAATCAGAGGGTTTTTATTCTAATAAACTACATGTGCTTTTGAATCATCAAGTGCACCTACGCATGCGTCTACCACTGGGACGGAATGCCATTCCCACAAAGAAGAACCAGCAAGAAATATGAATTTCTACTAATTCTGCTGCCTTAAAAATATGAGGATAAAATTTTATACTTATTATGAAACCAGCCCTCTCATATGAATACTAATCTCCATAGGGTAGCTGCGGCTCTCCTATAGGTAATATGAAATATGTAACTTTGGAATCAGATTCAAATGACTGATCTCATGCTTTCTACTGGACACGTACCGAAAAACGAAACTTAGAAAAACCATCTCGTTGATCCGACGACATCGTCGAGCTTGCGGGGAAGACTTCGAGAAGCTTATCCAATGCCCAATACTGGGAAGAGTGGCGTCCAACGGCCTGCATGAGGAGGAGTACGTCAATGGATTTAAAGGGCTCATAAAGAAGAAGTTTGAACATACAAGTGCTTTTCGCGCTTAGTAGCAGACTTGCACTTAAACTTGCATAATGATTAGTAAACTAGTGTAGGCATTATATAAACTAGTTGCAATCAGCTTCCATGCTAGTATAATAATAATTGAGCACCGGTTGATCACGAGAACACCACGCGGCATCGAGACAGGTTTTGGTACTTTTTCAATCAAGTTTTTTCGCGACTAGGTACGTTTACCTGTAGTTTATTTACATTGAAAAATTGAGACATTATTTTTTATTGGGAAGCAAAGCATATTGAAATGTATTTATTACTAGATTATGCCCGCGTGGACTAAGTTTTTTCGATTCCCGCAGGAACTGATTGTGTATTGTGTATTGTGGATTGAGGTTGTTCCCGTGGGAACTCTTTAATTTTGTGGGATAAAAAGTAGCCTATGTGTTATTCCAGACTTTAATCTATCTTTGTGCCAAATTTAATCCAGATCCGTTCCGCTGTTCTGGTGTGATTGAGTATCCGTCCATTCATCCATCCATCCATCCATCTATCTATCCTTCCATCCTAACTTTCGCATTTACTTACTCTTTAATTAGGTACTGTTTGATAGGCAACCTGGGTTAGAAAGAATGGAATAATTAATGCATACTTCAATAATATTATACCAATAAAAAGAATTTATATATTTGGTCCCACACTTTTCTTCTCCTGGTCCTATATATTTTTACTTAGTCAGAATATGCAACTCTCTCCTCAACCAGTTTCGGAATCATCAATGAAAAAATTAAAAAACTGTAAATATTGGCAAAGTAATTTGAGTAAATCAATGCAAACATAATCACTTGGAAAATGTAGAAATAGGTAATTTATAAAACTTGTTCAAAGTTGACACACACAGACGCCTCGCATAACTGTTGATCATGAATGTCAGTACTTGAACTATTAGTGCAAATGAGTTAATAATTTATTATTAAATTAACCACTGTAAGTAACAATTCGCAACATGCTCGATTATATTCTACTTAATCAGTTTTATGATCTTTTCAATTATTCATAGATCAATGAGTATAAAATATGATTAATAATGAGTAATATGAGTAATAATTTATCATGATAGATGCATGATAGCTAGTTAGTTTCTGCATTTTATAATTAATTAATTTTTTTATTTAATTATTATACGGTATATCAACGGTATACAGTATAGCAACAAAGCTTGAATTAAAAATGGTATACAAAAGGTCTTTATCTGTGTTGCACGTCACTTATACACAACATAACTACATGATAATAATTGACTATATTTCCTGCACTCACATTAAAATATTTAGTTCCGATTTTGTCTTTGCAACTAAGGAAATCTATTTTTATTTTAGACTGCTCTGTATATGCGTCAATTCTCAATGAATCATCTATCCGTGACCTACATATAAGACACGTTGTTATTACCTGCTTTATGTCTAGCTTTATCTTTAATCCTATATCTTATATATGTATTAATTGTTTTGTCGGAATAACTATTTAGATCTTATCTTTTCTGTCTATTGAAAGGCTAAGTTCCGAACGTCCTATTAACCCAGGAAATGTACAAGTTATGCAATTTAACTGTTTATTTACTTTCTTATCGGTTCCCCTTAATTTATCAATGAATTCTTGCGGGTGTGCACTTAGATGATTCATCGAGTCATCGGCTTTGAGTGTCATTACTCATTATTGATTTTACTTTAGCAACGATAAGCTAATTCATTGTGAAATCAATAATAAAGGTTTCATTGTATTGGAAATAAAGATATCTAATAGAGTTATTCGTTTGAGTCATATTATTGCAACAATTTTAACAGTAGCTAGCAGGTCTGTATTATCGCTATCGTCAAGTAGAGTCATTACAGTTATATCGCCATGTTATTTTTTTCTTAGTTGTTTTTAGTTTGCCCGTGCAATCCGCACTGGGCGCGGACGCATTGCTACAATCGCTTTTATAGCCTCGGTGGGGCGTACATCGTCGTATATTTACATTATGATAATGCCCCGACATTTGCACTCTTCGTGTTCCTGTACATACAGATAAACCGAGTACTGGTTCTAATTATAAAATGAATTTCAGTCAATTTTTGACTTGTTCTTTAATTTTTAATATTCCTAAAAATGTTGTCTATCCCCAAAATTTGTGTTTTTTTTTTAAATTATATGCATTATGATAGTAATTTATATTGAATGTGAAATTGGAGATTTAAATTCATATCACCGTGAGAGTTATGTGAAACTCACTGCACTTACGCAAAACGAATGGAAAAGTACAGTGTCCGTTGCAGTGAATCAGGGGCGTTGGTCGTATTGCGAGGTGCTATAAGACTCGTAATAGCTTGTTAGGAGTGGAGTATGACGCTGGATGACGTCAGGCTTCACGCGGAGCGAGCGTGATCTGCTGACGCGCCCACCGTGTGTTATTCATACATCCGTTCACTTCTTTGTAAGTATGTAATTTGTTTGAAGAGTTTCGTGTGGCTTACGACTGCGGGTTTAACTATAATCGCTTAACAGACTGCCGAGTTTTTTTGAACGCGTACGATATCTGAGGAATTTGGCATGAGTTTGATTTTCGCGTGAAGATTCAAAAGTGGAGTACTAAGAATTGCTGGTGCAATGTGGGCGCCAACACACGTTTTGATATTATGTTTTTTATCAAATGTGTTGCTTAGCTTTGTTGGTTAGGTAGGATCGTTTAGGTTCAATTAACTTTTGATTAATGTATACGTATAAACAGATTCAATGATTCTACTCATGACTCATGATTGTTGGAATTTCCTTAAACAATTTAGCTTCATTTTAAGAATTTGGATTTGCATGGTTTTGCTTTAATTTTCCGGGATAAAAAGTAGTCTATGTGCTATTCCAGACTATAATCTATCTCTGTGCCAAATTTCAGCCAGATCAGTTCAGCCGTTGGGGCGTGATTGTGTAACAAACATCCATACATCCATCCAAACTTTCGCATTAATAATATTAAGTAGAATAAATATAAATCCATTGTTATGAATACTTTACACGATTTATATGTAAGCAATGCTTTTGAATCCTATTTATGGTTATTGTATGATGTGTCAGGGAAATCTGACTCAGTAAATTGTATGTCACATACCTACAGCCTGTCTACTTGGCGAAATGTTGCGGTTACCATTGTATTAATGATTGTAATTGCTGTAAGTTGTAATAAAATTTGCGGTTGTAACAATAAAACAATAAAAAGGGTAAGCATTGAATTAAAAAAAATATAATATTGGGTGGTTAAATAGCATTTTATCTGAACCGGAATCCGTCCCAGCTAGAACCCAATTTAACTTTTATATTGATAGTTTAAAATATAGAATAGATGCATAATTAGAAATTTTTATGTACTTAAATAAATTAAGTAGGTAGAAAAGTTAAAAATAATGCATAAGCTACAATAGGACTGTCATATACATATTGTATAAAAGGCCTTTAAAATAAATAATCATAAAAAAGGGGTATAGTCACTCTCTCAAATTATACTCCTAATAATATTTTTTTGTGTCTTAGGCAGATAAATTTTTGTAAAATTTTATTAGTACAATTGTAAATAAAATTTACCAATTATCCAAAAGGGATCGTTTGATTTTCTTAGCTAAAGAAAATTAAAAGCGCCTGTTGGAGGGTTACACATATCTGAAGCTTAGCTTAGCTTGAAACGGAGCCTTAAAGCTAAGCACTAGGTTAACCTAGAATTTTCTTGCCAATTTAATCAAAGGCTGCCCACATATAAAGGCACATAAAGAGAACAAAGGATTGGCAGCAAACTCTACCTGTTTCAAGTTAAGCGTGTGCCGAATTTCTCACATTTATTGGCGCTGCAGAAAATTCTGGTAAGTGCTTGTAGTTATTTTTAACATAAATATCCTGTTATTACCCAGGAGCAAACAGGTAGTACTTTTTCTCAAACATGCATGGAAATATCGTCATTATTTTCGAAAAAAGAACACGCGAAGTATCGAATTTTCGGACTAAGAAAATCAAATCCATTGCAGGAGCGTTTTTTGAATTTGGAACATTACAACGCTCCTGCAATGTTGTATGAAACGGCGTGCTGGGGTTATTTAGGTTAATACTCTTTGATCGGATCTCTTTTGTCATTCTTGGTATACCATAGTCTCTTTGCTTAGTACAAATTGATGGTTGTATAGCCATAAATGCGTTTGCCTGTCGGCACAGATGATAAAAAATAATTGGCGGCAAAGCTGAAAATTCGTCTTGATTTGGTATTACTTAATAAATATAAATTTAATAATAAGTAAAATGAGTTCCAACGGTTTCAGAGAGTGAAATGGAGATTGATTGTACTCCATCAGATTTAAGATCAGAAGCCAAATTGGCAATGGAAAACCTGCTTCCAGCGAAGTTCAAAGAAAAATACATGAAAGTATATGAAAATTTTATGAGTTGGAAAAACGAGAAAAAGTGAACATTTTCTCCGAAACAGTATTTTTGGCGTACCTATTTTAATGAGATTGCTAAAACTAAAAAGCCATCTACATTATGGGCAATTTATTCCATGCTGAAATGTACAGTTCATGTTAAAACGGCATTCAATTAGGTAACTTGAAAAATTATGGGAACTTAACTACTTTTCTTAAACGACAATCGATATGTTTTATTTCCCTGCATTCTTTTGAGAAAAGCACTATATATGCCTCGGCGGAAATGGCAATTGCCTGTCTCGTATTAGTGAAGTCCTCGCCTACGGCTCGGCCTTCAAACTCATACTCGACCTGCAATTGCCTATTTCCCAGCCTTTGCAATAATGTACTATTGATTAGATTTTTTCCTAAGGATTGTTAGGGTCGCGTATCTGAAATGTAGGTTTGCAAAATATATGTAACCTAGGTATATGGTGCGACTATGTGTGTTTTTTTTATTATTGTGGCTTTAAGAATTTAGTAAGGCTAAGGTATTTAAGGCTTTAGACTAGCTGATGCCCGCGACTTCGTCGGCGTGGATTGAGATTTTTTGTTTCCCGCGGGAACTCAACTCAATTTTACGGGATAAAGAGTAGTGTATGTGCTATTCCAGACTATAATCTTTCTCTGTGCCAAATTTCATCCAGATCCGTTCAGCCGTTCTGGCGTCATTGAGTAACAAACATCCATCCATCCATACATTCATCCATCTTTCGCATTTATAATATTAGTATAGATCCGCGACTTGGTCCGCGTGGTCTTGGGTTTAAAATCTCCCATGGGAGCTCGGGAAAAGAAGCCTAGTGATGAAACCTACATATCTGTCTGTTACTTTGCCCAAACTTACAAAGAAATGGCGGAAGGTAATAAATAAATTGCTTCCATGCCGGAGACTAGCATCGGCTAATAGAAAGAGGTTCAATAACAAAGTAGCTATCAAAAAATACTAGGCCACTGAAATATATTTTTATTTCATTCCATGTATTGAAGGTTCGCCTTCAATGGGTAAAAACTTAGACCAGCATCGGCTAATATTACAAATAGGCCCCACCCTAATTCAATAACAAAGTGGATATCAAAAAATTAAGGCCACTGAAATATATTTTTAATCCATTCCATGCATGTGGCCTTCATTTTTTGATAACCACTGTGTAAAGACTAGGCAACTGAATCTACTTCATGATGGTATGGATAGAATTATTTTTTTATCCAGTACAAGTTATATCTGACTGCGATCTCACCTGATGGTAAGTGATGATGCAGTCTAAGATTGTAGCGGGCTAACCTGTTAGGCATACGGCAGTTATATTGAACCCATACAATCGGTTTCTAAACGGCATCGTACCGGAACGCTAAATCGCTTTGCGGCACGCCTTTGCCAGTGGGGTCGTAACTATAGCCGCGGCCGAAGCCTCCCATGTGAGATACAAGTAAAACGCTTGTATTCTTTTTTAAGTTCCTCAATAATAAATTTCAAGGTGCTATTTTTAAAGGTCCCATAATAATAACAATAATAAAAATACAAAAAAATTAAACCTCCAACAAATCGCCAATCGGTACATAAAATTGAAGTCAACAGTCGATCAGTTTATATTTAACCCAATGATGAATGTGTCATCATGGTCAGACAGCCTGAGCCTTTTGTTTGTTGTAAAACTGTTGTACATGGACACTGAGCATGATTAAAACAATGTACCGTAGCAGATATAAACTCAAATAGAGACATAGACTGTGGTAAAAGTCATCCATTATAAAAATGAACGCGTCTCCAATATGTAACGCTCCAATCCAATACGCTCACTTGCAAAGTAGTTTTTGTCTCTAGAAACTAAAGTCTCACGTCTGATAATAATCATTAGAAACGTAAGAGTTGAAATAGTAACCTTAGCCGAGTTGTAGGCCGAAGGACCTGGGAACCCACTGCATTAGTATCACAATAAAGCCATCAAGCGAGTCCTAGTGAGCCGCTGAATAAAACTACTTTGAACTATAAACTTCGGCTTCTGATAGTTCCTTAGTTAAAATGATTTGTGAGATGGTGATAATGAAAAAAAAACCTGGCTGAGTTTGTTGTGGGCTCTTCTCAGACGTGCAGGGCGACCGCGTATCTTCTGCATCAATCATTGTTACAGTATCAATTGTTGTGATTGGCTGAATTTATGGTATTCTTGCTGCGTCAATGGATTTTGTCCAATAGTGGAAGAGTGTGATCCAATCAGAGGTGATTGCGATCGTTACACTGTAGCTGTCAGAGATACGCGGTCGCCCAGCAGAGCCCGTTTGGAACCCTCGTAGCTTTAGTTTTAGGATACCGTAACTAATTATTATCATCATGTTTTATAGGTAATTATTGGACGTCAATATGTGTACCTATAGTGTACCTAAATTGAATAAATGAATTAAATTGAATTATACATTTGACAAACGTTAACGATTACGATTTCCTTACAAAATCGAAATCGTTTCGAAATCGGAAGTTTTTTAAATTCCCACGGGAACTATCTAATATTTCAGTTTAATGTATAGCATATGATATTCACAAATAATGTAGCTTTCTATTGGTACCAGAATTTTCAAAATCGGTTCAGTAGATCCAGAGACTACCCCCTACAACGTCACAAACTCACAAACTATGATACTACCTCTTTATAATATTAATATAGATGGATAGTGGACATCTCTTGAGGGATCCACAATAATAATCACTCAAAAATAGTTTATTTTTGACGTAGGCATCATGCATCCAATTTATAAAAGTATCTTTTTGTTTATACAAGTTTATTTTTATTTATATTAATGACCTAAGTTCAGAACCGGTCCAATTAAAACGACGCAAAAAGTTATCTTACAACTACACGTGCGATGCGAGACCACAAGCAAAATGCGGGTAGACTGAGGCTTTTCCTTTTTAGAGTTCCGCAGTCAACAAGAAAACTAAATAGTTCATCCATAATTTGAATGAATTTATATTAATTCACACCCACAACGTCAAAAGGATCTTGTGGGTGTGTTACTGCTGGGGACGCCGGCAAGGCGCTTCAGAGTGGCATTTAGACATGACTTTGTATCTTATGTTATATGTTATCTGGCGAGGTAAATCCTTTTCGCCATTCCTTTACGGCGCGAGGCTCTGTGCTTTTAATAAAAATGACGGTGGGATCGGGCCCATCGCTGTTGGCTGTACTTTTCGCCGTTTGGCATCAAAATTAGCGTGTAGACACATAGTGTCGACCCTAAAGGATAAATTCCAACTCACTCAAGTTGGATTTGGCAGTAAAGGTGGTTGTGAGGCAGCGGTGCATTCGGCTCGTACTTTCTTATCGAATGGCGAGGTTGAGGTACTACTGAAAGTAGACGTAAAGATTGCTTTTAATTCTTTGGACAGGGCAACTCTGCTTAACGAAGTTTCAACACAGCTTCCCGAAATTTACCTGTATGTTTGGCAATGTTACAGCTCTGCTTCTAAATTATTTTTTGGAGATGGCGAAATTAATTCCTCTGTAGGTGTTCAGCAATGGGATCCTTTATGTCCAGTCCTGTTCAGCTTAGGGATTCACAATCATATCTCAAACTTAACATCAAAATTTAACATATGGTATCTTGACGATGGAACCATTGGAGGCAACGTGGATGACGTTCTTAAAGATCTTAACAATGTTAAGCAACAATTTGGCAAAATTGGTTTAGAACTAAATTTTTCCAAATGTGAACTGTTTTTCACAGAAAAGCTATCGCAAGATAGAATATCATCGGCCTCTGAATTATTTAATGAAATTGCCCCTAATATTAAGATTCTTGATAAACATTCACTTTGTCTTCTTGGTGCTCCTCTTTTTAACGAAGCCATACAACCAAATCTTGGAAAAAAAAGTCAGAACATTTTAGGCACATTCTGACAAATTGGGCGCTCTAAATTCTCACATTGCATTTTCGATCTTAAAATATTGCCTTTTTGTACCTAAATTAATTTATATTCTCCGTGCGAGCCCAATTTGGAAATTTCCTGGACTACTCGATATCATGGTTGCAACTTTAAGAGATACGCTAGAAAAAATTCTAAATTTATCTTTTGATGATCAGTCCTGGAATCAAGCTACTTTACCGGTAAAGTATGGTGGCATCGGTGTGAAAAAAAATTCCAGTGTTGCTCCTCCGGCTTTTTTGTCCTCTGTGCATAGTATAAAAGATTCTTAATTCTAATTCAGTTTCATTGACTTATGTCACAGAGGCCCTAGAGAGTTGGAAGGTCAGGTGTCCCGATGACGATATCCCGAAGGAATGTTTCACACAAAAACTTTGGAATGTGCCATTGGTTCGGCTGACACACAAATTTTGTTCAAAATCTTACAAGTGAAGTGATCGAGCAAGGCTTCTAGCCTTATCCGAAAAAGAATCCGGGTATTGGCTTCATGCCTTGCCATCGAAAAATCTCGGCACTCTTTTAGATAATGAAAGTTTTCGTGTGGCTCTAGGTCTCAGATTGGGAACACCCCTGTGCTTCGAGCACAGATGTCCGTGTGGAAAAGAGGTCGATAAATTTGGAATTCACGGACTCTCTTGCCAAAGGAGCGCTGGTAGGCTTTTTCGGCATGGCTCTCTCAATGATACGATCAAAACGGCTCTTGCCACCATAGATATTCCTGCGCTCATTGAGCCGGCAGGGATTAGTCGGGATGATGGCAAGAGACCTGATGGATTGATGCTGGTTCCCTGGGAACGGGGACGGGCGCTAATGTGGGACGCAACATGCGTAGACACATTGGCCCCGTGTCATATCAGGGAGACAGCATCAAGGCCGGGAGCCGCAGCAGAAAAGGCTGAAACCGGCAAGTGGCGAAAGTATGCCTCTCTAATAGAGAGTTACATATTTGTTCCGTTTGCCGTGGAGACCCTTGGGCCGTGGAGTCTTAGTGGCAAAAATTTTTTGCGAGATATTTCACTGCGGTTAATTGCCTCATCTGATGAGAGAAGGGCTAGCTCATTTTTTGCGCAAAGGATCAGCCTGGATGTCCAGCGCGGAAATGCAGCCAGCATTCTTGCCACCATTCCACGTGGGCATGATTTATATAGTAATTAGGTTAGGCTAGCTAGCATTAAGTTCTATTGTATTATTTTCAATTAAAAAAAAATTAAATTCAATTTTTTTTTATTCAAATAAACTTTTACAAGTACTTTTGGATCGTCAAGTGAATCTACCCCTGGTTCGGAATGCCATTCCTACCAAGATGAACCAGCAAGAAACTCGGTGGTTGTTCTTTTTAAATAATGCATTTACAATTATTTTATCAATGTATGCTTAAGTAACTGCTGTCCTTAGCATTGCTGGAGTGATCAAATCCATGCTCCTCTATCATTTTCATAATCTTCAACAGTATAATAAGTTTTTTTCAGGAGCATACTTTTAATGGATACAGGCAAGTTTAAAATAGGTTGTGGAATTTTGTTATAGAAAAGAATGCTCATTCCCACGAATGACCTTCTGACTTTTTTGAGGCGGAGCGATGGAGTCACGAGCCTAATACGGCCTCTAGTTTGCCTGACGTGCAGATCGCATTTTTTTTTGTAAATTTGGATGTGCTGTTTTACAAAAATATATTACTGTAAACATATTGCGAGGCTACAGTTAGAATACCAATTTCTTTAAATAAGGGAATCACACGGTTTTTAATTATAAATTGTACGTATTGGCCTTTTTTGTAGTACAATTTTTTTTTAATAATAAAGTTAGAGCGAGCTTGCCTAAAATGCCTATTCACTTTTGTAGCTTTCATTTGATTGGTCTGTGGATATGATCCATTCCACGTGGTATAATATTATAGATGTGTTAGACACATAGTCAGGCTATTTGCTATATATTTAATATTATATATTGTAGCTATAAGTGCTAATTTTTGTTAGCCTTAAGTGTCCCTGCAAGCCAAACGATTGTTTTTGAATATGTGAAAAAAATCACGGCAGTAGTGTATAACGAAATTAAAAGGAACTATCACAGCTAAGTAGGCTTTACAAGTTAATAGTCGACCAACTTTTGAAGCTGGTAATGCGGAACCCTGCACTACGCGTGGCTCGACACGCACTTGGCCGGTTTTTATTTTGATTACATTGAAGTTTAAATAATATATGGATATGTAGATGCGGGTTTAAACTCACTCCCTTCAACAGACTCTCGTCATCAAAAATCAGACCTTACGTTCACCATCAGATAATCCTAATCATTATTTTTAGCCCGATCTGGGCTATGGGCTGGGATAGTTTGAGTAAACTAGCCACCAGACAGTATGTTGTTAGTAATACTACCTAATCCTTTTAAGGTCTAGAAACTAAACATGTCATTACTTCGCGTGCATGATAGAGTTTATGAAGATTTCCGAATCAGAATCAGAAATCATTTATTGCACGGTACACACAATATTACAATATCAGACTTCGGGTGAAGTTGCAAGCCCTCGCTTTGCTCAGGCAGGCAACTTCACCCTCGTCTGAAATCGTCTTGTTTCATCCCTAGCCACACAATATACTATTGTAAACAAACTATCTGTAATTGGCCATATTAATCCTGTTTTTATAGTGTTTAAGTATTATTGTTTATTAGAATCGCTGTTGCTTTTCATAATAAAAAAATAAAATAAAAAAAGTTGCTGACACAAGAGAAGTGTCACCGATGTTTTACAAAAGTGGTATAAGTTATCCGTTTTTTTTCGAAGGTATCCAGTGTGTGTTGCTTATCTAGCAAATACCTACCACGTCGATACCTACCGCAGATAAATTACACAATCATTTTGTAAAATATTGCGAAACATAAAGGTCCACTTGAGATGCACGGAGCGACGCGGTACGTAGCGGCAAATGTTATTTGTATGAGATGGTAAGGTTCCGCATCGCGCAGTGCATCTCATATTCATATTCATATTCATATTCATTTATTTGCATTTTTAGCCCTGTTGGGGCGAAGCATACACATTAATAAAATTACAGTAATTAAAATACGTTACATTAGGTTACCTTATCTTAATTGTTACATTTATATTGAAATTAAAATTAAAACATAAAAATCAGATTTCGTTAAATAAAATTATGTCAAGTACCTACAATAAATTATTATATTATGTCAAAATCAAAATTAATTATAAAATATTAAATATCTCCGTGCCGCACCGTGGACCCAGCTCCATACAACTTCATACAAAGAATACTTGCCACTACGTGCCGCGCCTCTGTAGTGGAGTTAGGTCTTTAAACTGCAGGGTGACCGGCAAATGACAGCTACAGTGTAACGATCGCAATCACCTCTGATTGGATAACACTCTTCCATTATTTGAGAAAATCCATTGACACACTATGAATACTATAAATTTAAATATTGTATAGAATCAGGCGTTACTTTGCGGAAGTTCATGATTTAGCAAGAAAAGATTACAATTATTTTGCTATAATCCGCCAACAGTTCTGTTGGCGGATTATAGCAAAATAATTGTAATCTTTTCTTGCTAAACTATAAATTTAGCCAATCACAACAATTTCTACTGTAACAATGATTGATACAGGTTTTATACAATCGCCCTACAGATGCGCGTGACATTGACAGAAACCAAATTGATCTACGAGAAAATTCCGGAAAAGCGGCCTTTGGGTTCACGGCGCAGTGGTGGCTGCGGTCTTTTAAGTGGGACGACCCGGATTCGATGCCTACCCGCTGAACAATTTCATCATACAAATCTGTTCGTTTGTTGGTTTGTCCTTCACTCACGCCGCAACGGAGCAACGGACCGGAAAGTGTAAATACAGTTTTATACCAGGAAAATAAGACTGTCCAATGAAACAGACCTTTGACTCCACTACTTAGCAGAATTCGTTGAATCTGTTATAAGAACCTTGATAGTTGTAGGCTCAAATAGTTATCAGTCTTAATAATATTTGAGATACAGGAAAGAACTGTGGAAAAGCATTGGCTGGCATTGACAACAACAACGAAAATAACTACAGATCGCGAAATAATCAAAACATCCAGTGAGCAAGCATTTCAAATTTGGAACGCGAGACGCATTGTAATCAGCAGGGCGTGGTTCTACGTGGTTTCTGAGACGCGAAAGAACTTCAAAACCACATCACCTTGACCCCCGTTAATCCATACGATCCCCCCCGGTTCATTATAATTTCTATGAACCAAGAAGGGGGGCAGAGATAATATTAATCTGGTCGTTGAATTTAACGCGGTGCGTTCTATTTTTAAACTGTGTGCCAGCCACGCGAAGCGCGCGTGGCTTTGTTTTGCTCAGAAAACAGAGTAGGTACCTACTAGAAGTGTTCACACGCATTCGGCGTGACTGCTTAACTTTTAATCCGAGTACATGTTTTCTCTGTATTGTTTCCTTATCTATATTCTGTCACCAAGTATAAATAATATAAATGGCTGCGGTTATCTTTGGTGTAAATACTTACGTTAATTAGAGTAAATCTACGTTAATTAAACTCCTGTGATAGCGATAAGAATAAAATAAATACAAAATAAACATATTTTAATTGTATCTACTTGTTATTGTATTGTTATTGTGAGCACTTCTATCAATAATCGTTTATGTGGTTTCTCTAAACTGGGTTTTATTTACGTAACTTCATATTATTTTATACAGATCGAAAAAGTTCCTATCAATTATAAGGTTGTCATCTACAGGTATAATGATACCTTTATATGACCTAAGAGATTTTTTTTTAATCAAAAATAAGTAAATTTCAAGTAGACCTTGTGTGTGTACTAGTACAGAAAGTCTTGTGTTTTGTCTTTAAAATTGCTTCTTGATATAATTTTAATAGCTGCCTAAATATAATGTGAAGTAATCATTAGGAGCCGAAAATATTTTCACCGATAATTTTTGTTCAAAGAGCGAAATCCTCTCCAGAGAGGTGTTGAATCGACGACGATCCGCCGCCGACTGATGTCTAACGTAGTAAGGAGCTCCGACGATAACTTTTAGTGATAACAATATCCAATCAATTTTGACCTCCAGAGAATATGCCTGCTTGTATTAAACGTGATAAACACGTAAAGATCTTTGTAAACTGGTCATGATTAGTGCGCTTACGCAAATGCCTCGTTGCTTGAAGATTGGCGATTGTCAACACAAGATAACGTGTCTGTATTGAAACTGGGGTCAGGCCTGCTTGTTTGGTGTTTGCAAAGTGTAAATATTCGTATTTGCAATATTATCTGGAATTAAATAACTTTTTGAAGGTTGATCTAGTACTCACACATACGATTAGGATTCTGCTACTACACTTTATTGGTAACTAGAAGTCACCCGTCAATTAGAAATTGTACCCGCGACTTCGTCCGCGTACAATTTCTGATTGCCTATGAGATGAAATTTTCCCGCTGTAAAAGAAAGATGAGATTTCCAAAGATACTACATACATTCAAAGCTGTTTAGGCATTTAGAAGTTATGGTGGAATAAAGAAAATCACATACATACTTATGTGAACCCTGAAAACATTAGTACTCCTTTTCTTGGCAGACGTGTAAAAAGCAGTAAGTATAACCAGTAGGTACCATATCTGGTACATGTGCACTAGTAAATATTAATTACAGTAAGACGAGTTCAAGATATTATCTAGAGTAACGGAATGATATGATTGTACCTAAATACTTACAATGTTGACTTTATTATCCATAGGTCATTAAAATTACCTAAATTAGACCTTAAAGGCTCGCGCATACTACAGCCGCGACAGGCCACAACACATCGCATTTCAGTATGGCTAGCATGCGCACTACGAGTAAAATTATGTCTATCCGTTATCTCTATCCGTCTACCGAAGCTTACATAGTTACTTGTCTCGTCACGTCAAAAGTAGAGATAAAAGTAATATTTCTTATCTGTGGTATTTTTCTCTACGAACCTTTATATGTCGTCTATCTTTATATGTACACCGCATTTTGTGCATGTCAGGGTAAATGAAAAATTAGCCGGCAACGACAACATCTCTCTCTCTCGTCGCGAGATAATCTCTTTGTAAGCATGCTAAGCACACAGAATTGCGCCAAAGCACATAGGAGTCGCATCGGGCCGCGCCGCATTCAATAATTCAATAATTGAATCAGTCAGCCGTTGATAGTCCTAAGCGATGAATAGTTCTGACCATAGATTTAGGATTGGTCTCCGCTGAGCACAGTGGAGGTCAATCTTGAATCTATGGTTCTGACACGAGCGTAACACATCCGTTAACTACGCTTTCACACTGGGGCGGGCTGCATTGCAACGCATAACATCGCTGCAAAACTAGGGCTTTCGAATACCTGCTTTTTTCAATACCGGTATTAATACCGGAAAGATTTTTTTCAATACCGAGATCCCGGGATCCCGGTATTAAAATAAATAATAAGTATCCCAAGAAATATATGCAATAGTCACTGTTTCGTTTATAGTGTCACCAATACCGGTATCCCGGTATTAGCCATTTCAATACCGGTATTGAAAACGGACGAAAAAAGGCCGGGATCCCGGTATTAGAAGTCCTACGTAAAACTATGTCCAGCAAGCGATCCGCCAGTGCGATTCGGCCCGGTGCAGCCCGCATGTAGTGTGCGATAGTTCATATAAAATTTACGAAAGTGATGTAGGATCTTTGATATGCAATGCGCTCCGGTGCGGCCAGTCTTAATGTGCGCGAGCCTTTATATACTTTACTTACTTACTATCAGTCTATCACAGTCTAAAGAGATACTTTCTTTCCTACCAGTCATCCGACGAAGGCCTCTAGAGTCTAGACTACGACACTGCGCGGTGACAGGGAAGTGACGGGGTAGGGGATCTACAATCTGACAGAATTTTTACTAAAAAAAAGTGAATGTATCTCGCTTTTATGACATACTACGTAGTAACATATTAGTCTAGGCAATGGGGTGGTTCGTTGCATGGAGACCGCCGCATTAAATCCTCAGTCGTTGAAACTTGGCAGTGTTATTGTATGGTATAAACCATAACTTATACAAAAATATCCAACAAAAAATCCATGCGGAAGTTAGGTTTTTATACCTAAAACTTAATCTTTATGACTGAATATTTTCTCGATTTCTTTTTAAAATAATAGTATGTAGTAATTTACACTCAAAACCGAAATATCAAACGAAATAATCATGCAGAACAACGATATTTAAAACGATTTTATCATCAAACCTAAACTGCGTTTACAAAGAATTACAGATACATAAAAACCACTACCAATTGTATCTACAAAAAATAGACGCCGTCCAAGTAATCGTTAATGGGCATGGTGCCCAAAACACTGGCGCTATAACCTCGTTGAATAGCAAGCGCCAGCTCTTTGGTCACCAGAAGCGTGGATTAGAGGTGTTGACATATCGCTAAGCTTTAAAACGGTTAACGGTTACCTGCTGTAAACGGTAATAAAAAAAAGTTTTTTTTCACAGGAGTAATTTAGTAAAGATCGTTTACTACCGTTAACCGCTAACCGTTTAACTAACGGTAGTAAAAAACAATGTTTTTTTTCACTCGCTAATGCTAAGGAGTAAAGATTGTTTACTAATATTTTCAACCATTAGCCGTTTAATTTTAACCGATTAGCGATAATATGTTAACACCTCTAGCATATAATGTACTCTGTGACCTCTAGCGTGGATCAGTTTTTAGCACACGACATTTTTTTTTAATTCATTATAGGCTCAAGCTTGACCACAATCACACCTGATGGGAAGTAAAATTATAAAATTCTTCGTGTCCTTTAACCAAGGGCCCAGAGTCGCAAAAGCAAGCGATGCAAAAACGTAGTCCTTAGTAATGGCAGAGTATTTACGTAGTGACTAACTTTTGAAAAGAGGAGGAGGGTAGATCTAGATATCTTCAAGCTGGAAAAGAATTTGCTACAAAAATAGGGCTAGAAACATAAATTATGGATGAACGTTGCTTTCATGACGTAGTGACTAGTGACTTATGAAAAGAAAAGGGTTTTTGAAAATTCTACCCCTAGGAGATTAAATACGAGGTGGAAGTTTGTATGAAAATCTGACATTTTCCAAGTTATATCCATGAAAGCTTTCAGTATTCTCATAGAGGTTATTGCATTGCGTATATGTCTAGTATTTTTATCCGTACGGTATTTTCGACTGCAAGTTCAGCCGGCCCATTAGCTCAGTTGGTTAGAGCGTCGTGCTAATAACGCGAAGGTCGCGGGTTCGATCCCCTCATGGGCCATGATTAGATTTTTATAATTCCTTATTTATTTCTTTTTTAAATTTCCATTGTTAGATGTTGTTACTATTGCGACTTAAGATAACATCAGGTCAACAGGACATAGATAATATAATTATCAAAAATTGTGATTAAATCATAACAAGTAGCCGCTAAAAACCAGTACCTAAAAATGAAATTTTATTTTGATAGATACATGATTTGTTTACATAACTGAATGGCTTGGAAAAAATTAGGAATTTGTATATTATTTATTACTTATTACTAGCTGATGCCCGCGACTTCGTCAGCGTGAATTGATGTTTTTTGTTTCCCGCATTTTCCGGAATAAAAGTAGCTTAAGTGTTATTCCAGACTACAATTTATCTCTCTGCCTTTCATCCAGATCCGTTCAACCGTTCTGGCTCAATTGAGAAACAAATATCCATCCATCCATACATTCATCCATCCATCTATCTATCCATCCAAACTTTCGCATTTATAAAAGCGAATAGCACATGTCACATAGGCTACTTTTAATCCCGGAAAATTAAAGAGTTCCCGCGGTAACCAAAAAACCTCAACCCATGCGAATGAAGTCGCGAGTATCAGCTAGTATATTATACTGTGAGGCTACCCTCATAAGTAATAACTTTAGTTTTTCCCATTGGAATAACCACCAGTTTTTCTTCATTCAAAGTCAAAGTCAAATAATGTGTATTCAATTTAGGTAGGTCTAATAGACTTATTGACATCTAGTTATTTATAAAATATAATGGTGATAATCAGTAACGGTATCTTAAAACTAAAGCTACGAGGGTTCCAAACGCGCGGTGGTCTGAGGCCCACAAGAAACTGAGCCGGGTTTTTTTTTCATTATCACCATTTCACAAATAATCATCTTAACTAAGCAACTATCTTCTTACTTGCTTTAAATAATCATCTTAACTAAGCAACTATATTCTTCCCATGAATACCAAAATGCATTTTACAAACACACAATTTTGCAGCTTAAGCAAACGCAATATATCGCAGTTACGTACAAGTAAGTACGCTTAGTATACGAGTAGGTACTTAACTGAACCAGTGCCAACCGGTCAACTATCTGGGGTCATACGCCACGACATGTGACCCAATCCCACTGAGCACGCCATACGTGGTCAATGATAAGATCGTAGTCACTTATAAATTATGCCTGTGTTTGTTTGTTGAAAACAGTTTTAATTGGGACAGAATTTGGACTGACAGGAAGGTTAATAATTTTTTTTTGTTATTGAATACCAATGAAGGGTGCTCAATATAATTACAGTCTAGCCAAACTATTTGACTAATAAGTAATTTTTCTTTAACCTAAGGTTATAATTAACTTATGTACGTACTAAGAAATTGTCCAATGACGTATCTTAGTCTTTCTTGTTGCAAATAGTTTTCTTTTTTTTTAATTTTTTCTTTGAAGTGAAAACTTTAGGCGCTTTGGGCACATTTTGGTAGGGGTAAAAATGTAGATTCGCGTGTCCGTGACCTACATGCTCGCGCGACCGACATGCTCCCGAATAGCGACATATAAATATACTACATTCGAAATTAAACTTTAATGCCTTATTGTTAAGGTTTATATTTTAAAAAAATTAATTAAAGTTTTAAAAAAATATCGTTCGTTTTCATTTCTATCGGCAGTCCCTATGACTGGCAATTTTTTTTATCCACTACAAGTTAGACCTTGACTGCAATCGCACTTGATGGTTAATGATGAGGCAGTCTAAGATGGTCACTACTGTCGCCCACTGCCACTGGATAACCCACTGGCTAACCTGTTAGGGCCATGGCAGTTATATTAAACTGATACCCCTAATCGATTTCTACACGACATCGTAACGGAACGCTAAATCACTTCGTGACACGTCTTTGCAGGTAGAGTGGTAACTAGCCACGGCGGAAGCCTCCCACCAGGCCAAATCAGGGAAAATTCAGTAATTATAAATTCGCTAATTGACCCCGCCGGGAATCGAAGCCGGGGCCTCCGCACGTTAAGACAACAGCGCTACATTACTACCTTAATATTAATAGTACCTGCCTAGTATATATTTTAGTAGGTAATAGCTGGAATATTATATATTTTTGTGTATTTCTTGCTATGTATTTTTACTTAAATTCTTTCTTTTTTTCAAGTAATTTACTAAATTGCATAAAATTATCATACTTCACAATATTACCTTCTACCTAAATATGTTTCTTCTTTCCCCAACTTTTCTCTTCATATTGTACGCACTGTTATTTCAACCCTGTCCCCACTACCAAAGGTTGACAGGAAGAGAATACCTCTAGGTATTAAGTTCGCCTTTGTGCATTGTAATCAGTGGCGTGCAGTTCATAGAGGCATAAAATCACTGCTTGCCCAAGGGAAAATACGTCTATTCTCATTTTTTACCAAGACAGTCAGTAAATAGGTATTCTGACCTACCAATGCCTACCCTAGCTTCAAACCCTGTGCACGCCACTGATAGTAATGTATCTACAATAAAGAATTTAAACAAACAAACAATGCGCTCAACGCTGCGTCAGGGAGGACGTCAAAACGTCAGGGGTTTCGATCTTCTTCTTGGTGTGCCGTCTCCATGCGAAGACAATCGTTGGGACGAGTTTAACTTTCGAGACCGCTGCTCTAAATAGAGATCTTGTGCTCTTTCAATACCATACTGGCGAAAGTTTTTAAGGCCTCCTCCTGCCGTCCACTTTTTCCTGCATGATGAGTTGAGGGTGTTTATAGTCCATATTTACTGGTGTTATTAAGATAGGTACTTAGTGTTATTTTTGACCCACGACGCATACAGAGGAGTGTTATAGAAACGCGTGGATCTGTGTGTGGTATCGTAGCTGGCAAATGGATGAACTGATTTGGATTTAGGTTTTTTTGTTTTAAAGATTTACGCTAGTATTTACCTAATATAATAGAAGAAATCTATACCCATAACTGCTCCGATCAATAAAATTTTTCTACATAATTCCTATACATATATTTTGCAGCGGAAAGTATATTTTACTGTTCAACATTTACCTGTGTAAAACACGGAATTTCAACTAGGTGATTACGAAATGTGAGATAACGCCTTGAGATGAGTAAGCTATATTTACAAAAAGGGCCAACGCCCTTCGCTATATTTACACTACTCGGATGCCATTCCCCTGTTTAATTTTTCTGTTTACATGTACAACATTTTGATAAAATGTCTTTGGTTTATATTAAGGAACTATTTCTTGAGAGAACAGGACTCTACACTAGCGGCACGCTATGATGGCCGGTTTGACACATTACAATAGTGATGTGGAATGTCAATTTATTCTCGAACAAAAAACAATTAAGTTTTGTTTTTGTACCTGATTAAATAGGTTTAATAAAACAAAAATGTATATGTTTATTTAATTTATTTGAACGAACTGAATATTTGAACGAAAATGAATATACATACTTTATATACACACAAGAAACATATGAATACAAAAGATACCAAAAAAGGTGCCACAAAAGGCCATAATTAATCAGATTCGTCCATACTACTATTTTCACTGTCGTCAATATTATCTAACGATCGTATTAGATTCCATTTTTAAAAATTTATTGATATTTTTTTGCGATTTCAGAGGTTTGTCCACATAGTGAAAATTGTTCATATTCACAAGTACATTCACCCCTTAAATGGTGCAAACTGATTTTTCTACACTTGTATACATTTAAGAAATCAATTTAATAAATAAATTTTGAGTCCTAAACCTAAAACTACATTCGATAAAATTTATGAATCTCTGCACATCACTATCGTCAATAAAGTAATACAATTATTTCCTTCAAAGTCGTTATCAATTAATACGGAACTTCATGAGCGGACAAACGTCAAACCGGCCATCATAGCGTGCCGCTAGTTTAGGTATAATGTTTTTAAAGGTACTAGTCTATATGTGAAGTTTACCAATCCGAACTTGGCCAGTGTCATGAACTATGGCTTAAACACTCAGCTCAATAATTAGATTAATGTTGATGAATGAATTACTCGAAACATTACATTATACGACTGCGGGATTCCTGTATTTTGGGATTATGATACCGCATTTACTTATCGATTCGATTCGATAATATCCGAATTATTTAAGTTACAAAATAAATCCAAGTTTTTTGGGATTTAATGGCATGTCCTTATTAAGGTTACGTCATGAAATCCCGCATCATTGCATTATTGCTATTCCGATCATTGTGTTGATGATGCCATCGTCGTCACCGTCCACTGCTGGACTACATCCTAGTCTCTTGTAAGGACCTCCGGCGTAAGGAATCAAGCGGCTCCCAGCTAGTCGCTTCGATCACATTAGCGTCAATGTAAAATGAACCTTACGTTGATTTAGAGCTCAATTTCGTGAATGCAATTCACAGACAGCGCTCCAAACTGACCTCTTTTGAAACTAAAATCAATTGTACTGCATTTGTAACTTTAAATCAAGAGCGTTTGGTTCAATTTTACTTCGACACCAATGTGATCGAACGCTCAATAAGATCAAACGGATTTGCAATGTAAAAGCTCAGACTAAGCATACTGTCCACCTATTATTAAAGGAGGGTCTGCCTACGCTGCGCTTTCCAGTATAAGATTACCAGTGATGATGACATAGTAACAAGGTTACGTACATACCCACAAACACTGAAAATAAACGGGCGCTGCCAAGGTTGACGTGATAACAGTATTTATTTATCTTTGATAAAGTACCCATTGCTCAAGCATCATTGATGTTGACTTTGTTAAATTCCCAGATCTACTGATATAAAATGCGTAAAATACTTACATCACATTGGTTGTCTTTATGGTTCTAGTTGGGTATACTTTTGACAACTAGACATATCAGTAACTTTTTGTAAACGTCAAAACGCGTACTTAGTATGGGATTTTGTATGAAATACTGAATTGTGACGTCATCAACGCTAGACGCATTATTTTTAACTTTAATCGATAGTTTAAAATTGTTATTCAACATAAAACTAACAGGGGGCGGGGATATTACGTCTTTTGGGAAATTCTCTATATACTTAATTAAAACTCAAAAATAATTTATTTGACTATGTAATCAAATACCCAATTGAGACAAAAAATGTTGGTTTTGGGCTTCTTCTCAGATCAGGGCAACCCTTCACTATCGTTAGCTATCGTTTAAAGTCTATTATCACCATTACGTCACTTAATCGTCTGCAATTCTATGGAGTGTAGAGGTAAGGAGTATCATCTCTTATGGGAGAAAAGTTGAAAAAGTGTCCAGTGATTGCTATAAATAACAGTTCAAAAACCTTCCACAGTGGCGCTGGTACCCTTTGCCTACAAAGAGTATGGTATGAATGTAGCGATTGTAGATTAACTGAAGTATGCCGAGTTAAAAAATTTAATATTATTGTCGACTAAAGTAGTTAATTATTGAAAATTTCGTTGTACAAAATAATTATGAATGTTTTGTTTCCTTGTTTATTTCTCAAACCTACTCTAATAATATTTGGCGCTTCCTTTTAAATTTACCCTGATGCTAATGTGGCGCCCCCAATTTAATGCATTTCCACGGACACATTTCATATACTCAGATGATTCTCCTTACCTCTACACTCCATATGCAATTCAAATGGGTTATGAAATATTTTGAAAATACCGGAATGCAGTATGTCTGGTTTTGACAAGTTTTTATAATAATTACCGCTTAAAGTACCTTCCTTTTAGTAACTTACAGTATTATTACCGATACTGTGATCTTACTCTTATTTTAAATGTATGTTCAACTTTTTTAGACCCAAAGAAAATCGGGAAAACAACAAACACGATAAAAACAATGTGAACATTTATTATTGAAACTGAAGTACTTATCAAGCATTAATTATAAGCTGAAGTACGAGTATATCTAGCAATGAGCTCCTGCAGGTTTTATTACAAAACAATACCTACTCAAGTTAATACTGATTACCGGTAGATGTTAACATCATTTACGTTGTTACAGACAGGTTTAGTATCTGATAATTTCGCTATCAGTGCATCACTTTAATAACAAATACAGTATCATCGTTATCATGCGTGATACAATTGACAAAATAATCGCCGCGCACGGCTATACCTCGTGATGGAACATTTTCAGAGCCATTTTAATAATGTAATGTTGATTAGATACTTATGTTTATGTAGATATATTATGTTCTTTATTGAATGGTTTATGAAACACTAGCTAATGCCCCCGAATTCGTCTGCGTGGATCGAGGTTTTTTGGTTCCCGCGGGAACTCCTTAATTTTCCGGGATAAAAAGTAGCCTATGTGCTAATCCAGACTATAATCTATCTCTGTGCCAAATTTCAGCCAGACCCGTTCAGCCGTTGAGGCGTGATTGAGTAACAAACATCCATACATCCACATATCCACACATCCATACATCCATCCAAACTTTCGCATTTATAATATATAATGATGATGATGATGATGATGATGATATGATGATGAAACATGAAACATAACTCTACTTATGTCGAAGCAGTCTCGAAGCAGGCGACTTCCGTGGCGGCGGGGGCGGCTATTAATGCAGAAAGGGCCAAGAGGCACAAATATTAATAATAATCAAATATCAAATCAAATCAAATAATCAATCAATCAAATCAAATCAAATATCAATCAAATAAATATTATAAATGCGAAAGTTTGGATGGATGTATGGATGTAAGGATGTGTGGATGTGTAGATGTGTGGATGTATGGATGTATGGATTGTTGTTACTCAATCACGCCCCAACGGCTGAACGGATCTGGACGAAATTTGGCACAGAGATAGATTATAGTCTGGATTAGCTCATAGGCTATTTTCCCGGAAAATTAAGGAGTTCCCGCGGGAACCAAAAAACCTCGATCCACGCAAACGAATTCGCGGGCATTAGCTAGTTGGAAAATAATTTGTCGTAAAATAGTTTTTGTGTCTTTCACCTGCAGTCGTGGGACAAAGATGCTAGATCCTCTTTTAAGGATCTATCTTCCCCCCACAGAGTCCACAGGTGACCGGAGGGCTGGCAGTTACTTCAGTCAACATATAACTTTGCCTATTCAGCGGGGTAACACAGCCAGTGTTCTGAACACATTGTCTCATTGCAGCGGTTTGGATGACATCTATACTAATATTATACAGAGGTAAAGTTTGGGAGGTTGCAGGGGGTAATCTTTGGATCTACTGAACCGATTTTGAAAAAATTCTGGTACCAATAGAAAGCCACATTATTTGTGTCATAGGCTATATTATATTAACTCGAAAAAATTAGGGAATTCTTGTGAGAATTTTTAAAAACTTATTGTTAAATATTTTTATAATTTAGATTTTAATGTATATTAGATATAATATTTACTGTACAACTGTAGAGCAGTTTACCACAACCGATTGGGCTGAAATTTAAAACATACTATATATGTAACTTCGATGACAATGCATTAATAAGCAACCATGGAGGCGGTCTTATAATGCAGCTGGGAGGTGGCCAAAGGAACTCCTCAACTTTACAATATAATTCCGTCATTTTTGGGCTCGCTGGATTTTCTTTGCCAAATACTATAGACCTAGATGATTTCCGTAGCAGTACCGTAGCAGACTACGGTTTCACTGCTCATCTGTTAAACCGATTTTGATGAAATTAGGTATAGGGGTAGGTTGTATGCCGGGGAAGGACATAGACTACTTTTTATCCCGGAAAATTAAGGGGTTCCTGTGGGAATTAAAAAAACATTATCCAAGCGGACGAAGTATATATAAAGTATTATTTAGCAATCGATCGTACTTCACATTATATTTAATTATGTTGTAATATTACTAAGGAAATTTATAGGAAGTAAACTATATTAATAATGTCCAAAATCAAAGGAATATTTCGTATAAAGCTTGCTATGTTATATACGAGTATTTACATTGGCCAAGGAAATTTAGTTTATTTGAGAATTACTAAAGATAAAATCGATAAAGCTGCAGGAGACGAGATTACCCTTCAAAAATAAGATTAGCTCAAGTGCTCTACAATCTAAGAGATATATATAAATATGTAGAGACTAGAGACTATCATACTAACGATAAACTGAAAACGCCTGACTATGATAACCTCGATATTACTTAGTATCATTGTGTCTATTTGGAAATATATTATTACTAACGGACTTACAATAAGTTAAATATATTAAAAAAATATTTTTAAAACAACAACAGACTTTCAACTACTTGAGGAATTTCGGCTATAGTCTATCGGTCTATAGTGGAAAAACGGTTCCACTGCTCACCCTGCTAGGGTTTCACTGCTCATCTGTCAGGCAGACAGACAGACAAACTGGCAGATATACTTTCGCATTTATAATATTATTAAGTATGACTTGTGTGTTAAATAAACTGTTTTTAAAGACTTTTTTATCGAAATTAACTTTCCATTTTATAACTTGATAATCTGAAGAAAAATACTTACTTTTTAAAGTAGCGTAGCACCTTACAGAGGCGTTACGCGGAAGCTACAAAGTCGCAAGAAAGTTGGGTCTAGGCTTGTTTTGGAAGATTTTGTGAAATTCACACGAATTTTTTAAAAACATAATTCGTCAACGACGTCTCAGTTTCTCTCTTTGTATTCTTTATTACTGACGGTTGTGACTTTTATTAATCACATAAAAGAAACAGGTTTCTTGAGATAATAATGCGGTAGGTTCCGCATAGGACTCGACTAAGAGTACTATTTAAATTTTCAACTAACGGCTTACTATCAAATGCCATCGGTATCAGCTGTTTATTTTAATTAATCTACATTCTTAACGATTTGTGAAATAACCATAAAGAGTGCCGAATCAAAAGAACAAAAAAGATAAACTCTCATTGTAACTCGACAATTTTTTATGTTTGATTATGTTTTTATTATCCAAGGCCAATGACAATGTTAACCAAGCGGTTAAGTTAAGCGGAGCGTACGTCGCTCGCTGCACGTAGGCACTATCATTACTGTAAGGAAAAATGACCACGCGTTTTGTCCTGTCACGGGGGTCTGTACAGCTTCATCTATACTTTATATACTAATATTATAAATGCGAAAGTTTGGATGGATGTATGGATATTTGTAACTCAATCACGCCAGAACGGATCAGCATGAAATTTGGCACAGAAATAGGTTATAGTCTGGATTAGCACAGCGCTAGCTAATACACCATAGTCAAAAAGCAACTAGTTACTAAAAGGATGCCGTTGTCTAGGTAAAAAGCAATTTTGTAGAAAGCCCGGTAAAAGCCTATTTTTTTTGCTTAACAATTTCCTAGCACCCGCTATTTTCACTCTCTGCAGACTAAAATCGATCTAAGCAACTAGAGAAAAGCGATTTAATAGATTTTAGACTTCCATATTTTCTTAATTTATTACTTAATGATGCCCGCTACTTCGCCCGTATGGATCTATGTTTTTAAATACCAATCTTGATGTTCCGAGGCTAATGTAGCCTATGTCACCTTTCTCTTAGGTTGTCAACGTTTCTCAGTGGCGGCATAATGAAGGATAACTTAAGTTATTGTTTCGGAGTATAATATTGTGTTACAAAATATACTTATACGTACCTACGTATAGTTACTACACAGCCATGCAGTACATTAATAGATAGTCATTTATAGCCACAGATTACAGCCGAGAACATCAAAGTCAAAATATATTTATTCAAAATTGGTACACAGTAGACTTTTTGAATGTCGATTATATAAAGTATAAGAAGTGATAGTGATAATTAACGCCGACGTCATAAAACTAAAGCTACAAGGGTTCCAAATGCGCCCTGCAGCCATATTCTCTAATTCAGTGGCTATCAAAAAATGAAAACCATTGCCATAATATATTTTTTATCCATTGAAGGTTTGTTATGAAATATGAATTAATAAAATAACATTTGATAGCGAACCTTCAATGGATAAAAATATGTGTGTCAGGTGCTTTCTTTTTTTGATAGCCACTGAGTTAGAGAATAGGGGGGCTGGTCTGAGAAGAGAATATACGCTGGTTTTCTCTTCCTGGTTTCTGGAATATTTGGCTTCGCTTTGGAAACGTTTCTCTGGTGGGAGTCTTCGGCCCTAGCTAGTTACCACCCTACCGGCAAAGACGTGAATCGCCAAGCGTATGTAGCGTTCCGGTACGATGCCGTGAAGACACCGGCTAGGGGTAAGGGTTTAATATAACTACCATACCCTTAACAGGTTATCCCGGTACCATCTTAGACTGTATCATCACTTACCATCAGGCGAGATCGCAGTCAAGGGCCAACTTGTAGTAGAATAAAAAATAAGAATTAATGCGGGACCATGGTCACCGCATCAATTTTTTTTTAATTCTACTAGCCTATGTCACCCGGAATAAGCTAGGGATTCTAACAATACCTCATTTATCAAAATCGGTTCAGGCGTATAGAAATTATGGTGGAATATACAAACTCACACATACATACATACATACATGAACCCTGAAAACAATATACTCCTTTTTTCAGGCAGTCGTATAAAAAGTTAACCGTTGCATCCCATGGCTTACGCCGTGACATTGGCAGAGGGCGAGGGCGGGTAAGGATTGTGTCGGATATGAATGGCTGACGTCACGGGGCTGCGCGCGCACCCCACACAACCTTGAACTTGCATCGATCGCCCCTGCACTTGACAATGAGCTCTAAGGTTCTACTGTGCTATGCGCTTCGTGGAACTGACTGCATTTGTTGTTAATTTGTTTGAGAGGCTAATTTAATCTATCGTCTTCCTAAACATGGCTATGGGTTATACGACGAGTGTAACGATGATGAGTGTTGGTAGTATCATAATTTTTTTTCCCCCCTAGGCAGGAGGAAATCCTCATGGATGTCAATATGACATGCCCGACTGAGATGCTCCCGGTGACCTACGGCCTAAAGCCTCCTGCCTTGTCTGGCCGCTCTTCTGTATTAAACTGCTTTAATAGATACATATATCCTAATGACAACTTGTTCTAACTGCCTCGTTAGCAAGTTCGACTGCGGCCGACAAGGTCCCGGGCTCGAATCCCGGATCGGGCTATACCTAATTTAGGGTTTTCTAACTGGAAATTATCAGTATAAGGCCGGAGTTAAAGACGGCGGTGTTACACCCCCGTGCCTTGAAGAGCACGTTAAGCCGTCGGTCCCGGTTATTATCACTAACATGATAATAGCTAGCGCGCCAACCCGCATTCGAGCAGCTTGGTAGGTCTAAGCTCTAATTCCCTCTCTCCTATGAGAGTGGAGTTATGTTGCTGGACGTTAATGGGCTCTAGTGATGATGATGACGATGATGATGACTTTATCTTAACTGGCACCGTGCACACATGCTTGTAAGATGTAAAATTTGACAAATTAATCCACGGATTAGCTTTAAAAAAATATACATACGATACTGACTGGTGGCTCGATTGCCTGCGTTTGTTATTTCTTGATTCAAGTCTGTTCTAATGGAAGGCTTCGGCGGTGGCTAGTTACCTAGCTCTTGAACTTTCATCGATCGCCCTTGTTCTTGACAATGAGTATGAACTGTGCTTCATGGAACTGACGCGTTTTATTCTTAACTTGGTATGAACATTTATGTGAGGCTATTTTAATCTATCGTCATGGTAAACCTAGTTTTGCGTTATATGACCCGGACCTACCTATATAATATTGTTGACGTTTGTGTCTCCGAATTGTAATCCTTATTTTAGGAACTTGACGTTCCTGACATAAAACTGTCATTTTGAAATAATACTGCTGCAACGGTAGTAACCCCCCAGTTGTGATGGATATTTGACGTTAATGCGAGCATAGAAACTCAAAAGTATCCACGAATTTTGGTAGTGAGTAAAAACTGCTTTATTAGATATCCCATATATTCAACAGATCAAAAATTACATCCCGGGGAAGGACATTTAGTATATATGCTACTTTTTTATTCCGGAAAGCCAAATAGCACAAACAACAAACTACATCATTCAATTTTGTAGCAAAAATTAGTAATGTAGAAAACTCTTTATTTTAACTGCTGGCCTACCTTTTTTGAAAAAGTATTAGAATAGCGAGCAAACGAGCAGGCGGGTCACCTGATATTAAGTAATTACTTACCGCCGCCCATGAAACAGCAGCACCAGAGGAACCGCGAATGCGTTAGCGCCAATGCGTTGGAGAAATTTGTTTATCCGCTCTTCAAAGAGCCCCATATTGTAATCATGAGGGAACACAGTAGATGGAAGCTGGTTCCATAATTTGCAGGTATAGGTGGCAGAAAAGACCTGGAATAAAGTGAGGTGGAAGACGACCAGGAATCCAGGTGATGACAAGGAAATTTGTTTCTGCTACGAAGGATGTGACTAGAGAACACGGAATGTAGTTTTAGATTGAATAACTCTTCAGAACACTCCCCGTAGTAGAGTCGATAGTACATACAAAGAGAACTGACGTCTTTTCGGTGTTTTAGAAACTCCAGCGGACCATTTTGGGATTGTCCACGAGTCGCTTTCACAACCATGTAATGTGGGTAGGGGTGGATTATGGATAAAGGTGTATTTTGAATTGGATAACCAAATCATAGCAAAGGCGTAGCAGGAGCAGTTACGTAATTTCAAATTACGGTTTACGTAAATCTTCACGTAATAGTTTATTTTAGCAGTTTTTAACGAGATGCTACGAGTAATACTTATACTTGTAGACTTCGTTACAGACACAGTACCCAAAAAAAAAGCACCAAAGTGGATAATCAGCTAAATTATGTTTCCCTTTGGGGGCAAAAGGCAATAAAAAGCAAAAACTTGTCTTAGGGGAAAAAACGTCGCACGTCCAGCAGCATAATATATCCAGGTAATCTGTATAGAATACCGCGACAAACCAAAACATATTTCTCTTTCGACGCAGACATTTTGTCTTGTCCTGTTCGTAGTCTGTTTCTTCTTTCAATCAGTAATCCCGCAAACAAAAAAAACAACATCCTCAAGCAGTCCTATTTTCCTTTTGTAAGGAAATAACTTTGCGGCAGCCCGGTACACCTCCTCCTCATCCCCCCTCCTCCTCCCCCACAGGCGTGGGCGTCTGACGTCAGAGGCTTTCCCCTCAACTTGACATTCAAGGCTCGATCGATCGCGCGCGCGAGGCCGACTTTACGCTGCTCAATGAAAACTGTGAACATTGACTAACACCGGCTCTCTGCATACTACCATCGCTTAAATCCGTATTGTTTTAATATTGATGGCGTTCGTGTTTCAGAATTATAATCCTTATTTTAGGGGCATCATACGTGACATTAAACTGTCATTTTGAAGTAATCCTGATTTTAACTATGGTGGTTACCCCTCTGTTCAATCAATTGGATAGTTAATGAATAGGGATGTTATTATTATTTTTTTATTTACTACAAGTTAAGCCCTTGATAGCGATCTCGTCTGGTGGTAAGTGATGATCCGGTCTGATATGGTAGCGAGCTAACCTGTTATTTTAGAGATATGGCTGTTATTTTAAACCCATACCTCATTTTGGTTTGTATACACGGCATCGTAACTACCGGAATGCTAAATCGCTTGGCAGAGTAACTTTGCCCGTAGGTTGGTAACTACGTACGGCCGAAGTCTCCCACCAGACCAGCCCAGATTTTTTTTAAATTATAACTTCCCAAATTGTCCCTCCCACTACAAGACCACAGCGCTCAACACTGCGCCAGGGTGCCCGTCAAAGCTTGTTTTATCTCGGCCAAGAGCAGCTGACAGACATCCCGCCCCTAATGGCCCCAACAACTGGCCCCCATTCATCTCTCACACAATCAGTGCATCAAAATAAAAAAAAAGATAATCATCCCTTATTCCTATATTCATATTTCTGTACTGGTCTACATAAAGATATTCGCTGTCGCCTATTTTGCGACAGCGGCGGAGTCTACTTACGCTGTTTTTCAAAATAAATGCATCACAATACTCGCACAGTACATTCTAGTCATTAGGAAAATTTGTTAATATTTATATAGTAAATAGGTTAGGCTAGCTAGCATTAAGTTCTATTGTATTATTTTCAATAAAGAATATTTTAATGTGAACAACCCAGCATATGCCACCTAAATAGGTACTTACCTACTTATTATTTTTATTTATTTATTTATATTTTTGTTTATTTGTGAGTATATATAAGTATGTATGTTTATTTATATATTATATGTGTAGTATTTATGGTTTTTATTTAGTATATTATATTTTATTTATTTTGTTATACTTAGCTTAAATATGTATATGTATTATAATTTGTAGCTTTATATCAATGTTTTATTTTATTTTATTATTTCTGCACCATCTACCGGTAGTTTCTGTAGCTATATTCTTTTAAACCATTGGTTGCCTGGAAGAGATCGCTGTGAAGCGATAAGGCCGCCAAATTGTATACTTCCTTTGTTGTTAGCTAAGTTTACTGTTGTTATTGTTTTTTGGTGTACAATAAAAGTATATTCATTCATTCATTCATTAATCCCATGGTTTAACTTTTTTACTTTATTTGCATAGAAAATTGGGACCTAACTGCATGCGTCTTCTATTCTAAATGAAATTGTATAGACCGTGTCGGCTTGGTGTCGGTGTAAGAATAGCCTCGATAAACCGCCAGAAATTTCTCTTTAGCTTCGCGCCCGGGGTTCTGTATCGATCGGCCTTATTATTTTAAGTTCCTCAATGGGAGCTCTGAACATTCACAAATACCCGCTCTACCTATTCAATAAATCGGTGGTTGTCGAATACTTTTGTCCAGTAGTTATTTGAAATGGAAACCTACTTATAAATCATTAATTTATTAATAACATATTAATAGGTATTTCTTACAGCATAGAAGACTTCGGCCTTTAAGAAGTCGAAGATTCAGGCTTTTCGGAGTTAATACTATTAGGTACTCCGTGGTTATAATTTGCCGTATCAGTGAAGATAAACATTGTTAGTTCAAGGTGTGTGAAGTCTACCAATCCGCATGGCCAAGCCCTTCTCCTCAATGGGTTGTATTGAAATGATGATGGATGATGAATCCATCATCATTTCAATTCAGTATATGAAGTCTAGTGTCATCAGTGGCGTGCACACTGCACAGTATCCGGAGCCCGGTTAGGCATTAGTTACGTATCTACGTAACTAATGCATCCTGCCTGAAAGTAGGTATCTACCTACTTTCAAGCAGGGAATGATGAAAATCATGCATTGAGCTTTTTATACGACTGCCTGAAAAAGGTGTATATTGTTTTCAGGGTTCATGTATGTATGTATGTGAGTTTGTATATTCCACCATAACTTCTATACGCCTGAACCGATTTTGATAAATGAGGTATCGTTAGAATCCCTAGCTTATTCCGGGTGATATAGGCTAGTAAATTAAAAAAAAAATTATGGGGTGCCCATGGTCCCTCATTAAAGAAAAAAAATCGAAAATAAGATTAACTATATAATCATCATCTAGAAAATGATGAGTAGATTCCAAGAATATATAACACTATAGTTCAATATCCAGTGATTCACAAAAAAATATAATTTATTGTTTTTAACTTTTTAGTTCGTTTTTTGGCAGGGCAGTCGTGTTTTTTAATTTTTTTAATTATTGCTTGTTTAACTAGTACCTTTATGACTCCATGTCGTCCACCCCACTGACTATCATTGTCGTTATTATTTACCTTATGAAATGATTCTGCGCATATACAACAAAGGACGCGTAGAGGCTCGTAGCGACCTTCCCTCCCCAGCGTGACCTTAGCCGACCTCGACCGCGCCCCTGACGTCACCGCAACCCGCAGGCTTCACTGCTACGATACAGTCAAAACTTTTATATATGTCACCGTAAGATTGTAAAAACCGTTAGATTATAATCTAACTCGCGAAATTGCAAACTGTCGAAAGATTACAATTTAATATTGAATAGAAGCAGGCGTTACTTTGCGGAAGTCCATGACAGTGAATGAACTAGAATTTTAATTCGCTATAATCCGCCACAGTAGACAAATCTGTGTGGTACAGTGTCTGTCTTTCACCTGCAGCATGCGACACCCACCACCCAGCAATTCGCACAGGCACAACACCACACCACACAAATCCTCCAAATCACTCTCAACGTACGTTTCACTCCGACACCGGAGCATCTTCAGGAGATGTTGACTCGACAATGCACGATTGTGAAATTAACGCATTATTTTTCGGTAGATTGTAATCTGTGAGGTATATTAACCCGATAAAACTTAAGTCTACAGGCACTAACTGCTTATTTATGTCGAACCCTAACCTAACCTACAAGAAAGAGACAAGAAAACGTAAATACAATGAATATTTCAAAAGTTGACACTCAGAACATTGAACTGATTGAATTGATTGAGTTAGATTATAATGTAACGGTTTTTACAATCTTACGGTGACATATACAATCTATTTCACCTTAGTACATTTTATGTATTCTTCTCTGTGAATATTGTTAAGTAAATAAGGTAAAAATAGTTATCCTGTATTTGTGTAAGTTCTTTTGTTTCGTTGTACAGTGTTTTTTATCTTTTTTGCTACTCTAGAATAGCTATTTGGAAGAGACTGATCCCAAGTCATGGATATATCCTAGTTTGGGAGTCCAGGCTAATTTAAAATAATTTATTTTTAATAATTCTGATTTATTCTTTAAATTCTTTAAATTTATTTATTTTTAACAATTCTGATTTATTTACACATAAATCAGAATTATTAATCGAAATATAAAGAAAAGTTGACTAACTGATCTACCAACGCACAGCTCAAACAATTGGACAGTTTGGACTGAAATTTATCAGAAAGATTTTATAACGTAGGCACCCGCTAAGAAAGGATTTTTGAAAATGCAACATCTAAAAAGGAGTAAAATAGGGGCTTGAAATTTATATTAAAATCGAACTTATCGTAAACGAAGAAAAAGACTAGCTTCCTCTTCAATCAATTGACTTCTCGCAGAAACTCATATAATATGGCTTGAAATGAACTTCTATTTTATTTCGAGCAATACCACATGAGTAGAACGCCAATTTATTTCGTTTATTTATGGATATTGGACGTTCTTACAATTTAAAAACGAAAGCGTCGGGATTTTAACTGAAACTGTAGATATTTCACCGAAGTTCTGTCGCCCAGTGAAACAACTTACGACTTTTTTGTACCTCGAGAGAGCTAAGGAATCATACTTCTTACTAATATTATAAATGCGAAAGTGTGTTTGTTTGTTGGTTTATTGGTTTGTCCTTCAATCACGCTGCAACAGAGGAACGGATTGACGTGATTTTTTCCATGGGTATAGTTATGCCGGAAAATTAAGAAGTTCCTGTGGGAATCAAAAAATATTTTTCCACCTGGACGAAGTCGCGGGCATCACCTAGTAGCTAATTAAAAGTCAAGGAATAGTAAAAAAAAGTCATCGTCATTCAATCAAGGCAAGTTATATTCTTATTGAGAAGTACATATTTACTTACAACAAAATAGATAATATTCTTGCAAATTTCTAGAGGATACTTGAAGAAGAAAGACGTAAAAGCTCTCTTGACTCATTTATTAACATGAACAATAAAAATATTACAGCGAGAAAATAAAATCACACAAGAACGATACGCAACGTAGCTCGCAGCAGATGCGCACGCATCCTTTTATAACCTCGTCTCTGACACCATCGTTACTTTTCTTAATCGCAGGGAATGTATTCCATTCTTGAATTTCATTTCTTTATCCTGAAACAAGTATCTTATGTTAGTAAATATCTTCAATAATATAATATTATGTCCTAACCAGCATTTTTTTTTAATATATAGACTAGTTCTTGTGCTACGAAATAGCTACGAGGAATGTCTTATCTGGCGTAGCAACGCAGTAACATACAAGGTATAACGCCTTTCACGAAGTCCATTCTCATCAGTTGTATGAGTTTTATGTACATGTTTGTCATGCATGTATTATATCTGCTGTCCTAAGATGAATTTTATTCTATTAGTAAATAGGAATCTAAGGCACCTAAGTACCCTCTTGAATTGTATCGCCTAAGTCCTAATGTAAATATTTTATCGGTAAGCGTAATCCTACTTTGTAATAAATAAATCTAAAATTAACAGCATGTAACTCCGAACATAATAAACAAACAACAGTTTATGTTGTGTGGTGGTAGAGAAACGTTTGTGTACGAGTCCGACTCGCACTTAGCCGGGTTTTTTTCGCAACACAATTACAATCATATATATTTGCAACAATATCGCTAAACGAGGTCTCGAAGGCGTGTCGGCAATTCGCCAACACGACCGGTTTGATCCAGTTTCACGAACCATAAACAAAAGTTACCTGCTATTAAAGCTGTGTATAGTACGTAGAGGATCGACATAATGCGTCAAGTTCTTTAACCCGCGTACGTCATTGCTATTTCTATATAAGGGCACCCCTTTGTTTTGTTTCTGTTATGGTGACTTTGATTTATTTTTATTTATTCATACATCTATTTATTAGTACTTAAGTGCTCTACCATACTTAAACACTAGGCTATATCTTACGGACTCATTGTCTTTATTTACGTACTAGCTTTTGCCCGCAGCTTCGCTCACGTTAAGTTTGATTTTCATACAAATTGAAATCTCTATTTTACCCCTTTAGTAGTTGAATTTTTGAAAATAATTTCATAGCGGATGGTTATGTTATAAAAGCTATCTGTATGCCAAATTTCTGCCAGATCAGTCCAGGTGGTTTGATCAGTCAGTCCGTCAGTTACCTTTTTTCTTATAAATATAAATTAGATGATTCCTAATATGACGGCGCGGGGTGCCTTCTTTGAGCGGAATGCAACCAATTAATATTTGGCTTTAAAAAAACGCCTTAATAGTTGAATCTACCAATTAACGACCCCAAACTCAAGGGGCTTAAGAATAAGAATAAGAGCATCTATTTGCATGATACACGTTATACAGCTGGCTTTACAAAAAAAATACGTCACAGTGTGACGTGCAAATGCAGGCGTGTAAATTTGGCTATGTTAGGAGTTACATTATATTTAATTAATATACATAATTTCAAATAGTATTAAGCATATTGGTAAACATCATAGTTTTAACGTGAGAAGGAAGCTGATTAAATATGCGTATTGCCATGCAGTAGGAATTACTCCGGAATAAGCGTAATTTCATATTGGGCAATAACAATCTGTCCCTATGTCTAGTTACTTTCCCAAGTACATCTCCATGTTTGGTGATGAGATCAGGATTCTTTTTTTACTTTTTTCTTAGCTACTATATAATCCATAGAAGAGTTCCACAACCACCTGCTGGATCTGATTCCCTCATCAGACGAGCTCGATGGCACCAAATTAATTTGAATTGAATTGTCATCGGTATTACATAAACATTTGCAAAGTGCCACTCAACGTTCCAAGATTTGTTTACTTTACCTACTAATAGTCAGTGAAGCGTGTAAAAATACCTTAAACCCGTAGAAAGTTGGATGAAAACTTGAAATTATGTGAGTTATTGAGAAAAATTTATCGGTTTTTCCACCTGGCCTAGAAACGGGTTATAGAAAAATCGGGCAAGTTTGTATACTTCTAGAAGCACAGTAAACAGATACAAATCTGTTTACTGCGCTTCTAAGTTACGATAAAAAATTGTATCTAACTATATGTAGGCATACCTACCTGCCTAGGCTCAAACAAAATATTGTAGGTAAATACATACGTGTCTATTATTAATAGCGTAAGTAAGTTTTTAGAGTGGAATGACGTACGAGTAAAATACTCGAGGGCCTACACATGTGGATAGATTGTATACAGATTAGCTTTAAGCCTCTATTAGCTCTAGATTAAAGCCATAAGTGTATCGACGTCATTATTACAACGAAGTTACGTGCTTTCCTACTAGTCGTTCGACGCAGGCGTCTAGGACAGAGCAACGCTGCGGGGTGACAGAGACGCGACGGAAGAAACTGGCAGAATTTGCAATACAGCATTCTGTCACTCATGTCTTTGTATGCAGTTTCCTACCTCTTTCAACCATAGCTTAGGTGAGAGTAGGTACCGTCTATTTACAAATTATATTTACATAATATAATATACAAATAGTGCCTAAGCTACTGTGTTATTACAATGTTCATACCTACTTTTACCTTTTAAAATCTAAATCCACGCGAACCAAGTCGCGGCCATCATGAACGTACTGACGATTAATACGATGCCAACCCTGTAGTTAAAAAATTCTTCCAGACCTTTGTCTCTAATAGTTAGGTACTAAAATAATTTATGTACATCGTAATTAATTTAATTTATTTTAATTCTACATCAATGCTAATTGCTAGCGTGTTTATTTCCACACTCGACCACGCCTCGTACCTCCCTACATATGAAGCATTCTTGGAAACATACATACTATTTACACCTATTTAAATACCTTGGTCTTACTTGGAGGGTGTTTTTGAGGGTTTATGTGGTATGATGAATATCGAGGGCATCAAGTTCAAAATACGCACTGTACCACATAGGTTTGCCTTCTGTGGCGGATAATAGCTAATTAAACTTCTAGTTTCTTCATTGTCTTGGTCTTCGCTCGAGGCGGGGATGGCGCAAGAATTCTCTTCGTGTTGATATCAGCTATGTGATTCTCTAAGGTAAAATAAAATTTACATTGGTTGCACATCGGATGTTTCATCGAATGTAGCGCATTTTGGATTCTCTAGAAGTAAGTAAACCACTGCATGTAATGTTTTTTTTGTACTACTGATTAATTTGATGTAAACTGTTGGTAAATAACAATTCATTTATTTATTTATTTATAAGTTATCTTCGACTCGTCGCTGCTACACTAGCGCTTCATGAGCGACTGTGATGAATGTAGGAAGCTCGTGTTTGACATAAAATGTATGGCAACTGCTATTTGTTTTTTAATGTTAGTTGGACTTTACTCTTCATAGGTAGACGGTACTACAAAAAAATTTTTCACTTATCGCAGATTGATACTAAGATACATTGTAATCAACTATTTAAGTATCATAGTTAACAGCAGAAGTCATCAAAATTTAAATTCCCGTGTCTGTTTATCTGCTACGCTTTCACGGCCCATCTTGTCAACAGATTTTGATGAAATTTGATACAGAGCTAAGTTGCCTCACGTGGAAGGATATAAGCTATATTTATATAAAGTGTTCCCGCAGAAATTAAAAACCCTTATAGAATTCATTAGTAAAATGGTTTAGTGTTTCCATTACAGCTGCAGGTTGACTAAGAAACGCGTCACAGCCAGATACCTAGAGTTAGGTATAGGTACTTATTCCGACCTAAATATGAAGTGTTTCATAACCAAACAGTGTTGTACAGTCTAACTCACCCCCTAGCAGCCCTCGAGCGATTGCATCCTATTATAGCGCCTCGTGCCCGTCGAGAACACTCGGCCCGTGCCCGGAGCGGCGTGTCACGTGACCGGATGACGTCAAACCTTAGCCCTTAAGCTTTATTTGACTTTGCTAGATCTTTCCATGCTTTTGTATAAGCAGGTTGGTGTTAATTATTGTAATCATCTATCTGCAATGTAACCCATGTTTCAAGCAAATAAATGAATTTTCTCAAACATGCATGGAAATATTGTCATTATTTTCGAAAAAAGAACACGCGAAGTATCGAATTTTCGGACAAAGAAAATCAAATCCATTGCAGGAGCGTTTTTTGAATTTGGAACATTACAACGCTCCTGCAATGTGGTATGAAACGGCGTGCTGGGGTTATTAAACACTCTTTGATCGGATCTCTTTTGTCATTCTTGGCATACCATAGTCACTTTGCTTAGTATACAAATTGGTGGCTGTGTAGCCATATATGCGTTTGACTGTCGGCACAGATGATTAAAAAAAAATTGGCGGCAAAGCTGAAAAGGACATGACCAGTAATTGCCCTCCGATTCGGGACAATGCACAGGATTTCCGTTTTTACAGTAAGGTTTAAAAATTAAAAACGAAATTATTATGGATTTATTATTCCAAATAAGGTCAGGATTCAAATGTCAAAAATAACAGTACGTTTATTGTTTAAATCTTGAGCGTCCGCTTTCCTCTTTAAGCACTACTCCATTTTGACGTTCCATTATATCCATGCCTAATAATAATCTTGTAACCCTACATGAATACCATTTAAGTACCTTAGTCAATATATTATGAATGATTTATTTTTGATCAATTAAATAGTAATGAAAAGGAAATGTATGTTTTGTTTATAATTATTTTTATTTTTTGACAAGTCTCAAACTAATAGATCGAACAAAGCATTTTGAAATACTGCGTTTAAAGGAACGCCCTTTCACATTGCATATGCCGCCATCTGTGGTCGAATAGTTGAACTGGAACGCCCTTTCACATTGCATATGCTGCCATCTGTGGTCGAATAGTTGAACTTGTTAACTAAAAGTAGTGAGCAATACTTAAAAATATTTTCTAGACTCACCACAATACATAGCGCCATCTAGTGTGGGAAAGCAGTTTTTGGTGAAACTTTTTTTATTTATTTTCTCAGTTTTCAGAGCCTTCAGACTCCTGAAACTTTTTTATCTGAAAACTATAAAATATAACAATTACAATAATAAAGAAATAATACTTGAAAATATTTTTTTAGACTCGCTCAACACAATAAATAGCGCCATCTAGTGTGGGAAAGCAGTATTTTGGTGAAACTTTTTTTGTTCATTTTCGCAGTTTTCCGAGCCTTCAGACTCCTGAAACTTTTTTATCTGAAAACAGTGAAATATTACAATTACAATAATAAAGAAATCATTGCTGAACATTGATTTTTGACACCTAGGCAAGCTGCCATAGTTCCACCGGTCAAGTCCTTTGTCTTGATTTGTTATTTACATACTTAATAAATATAAATTTAATAATAAGTTAAATGAGTTCCAACGGTTCAAAGAGTGAAATGGAGGTTGATTGTACTCCACCAGGTTTAAGATCAGAAGCCAAATTGGAAATGGAAAACCTGCTTCCAGCGAAGTCCAAAGAAAAATACATGGAAGTATATGAAAATTTTATGAGTTGGAAAAACGAGAAAAAAGTGAACATTTTCTCCGAAACAATATTTTTGGCGTATTTTAATGAGATTGCTAAAATTAAAAAGCCATCTACATTATGGGCAATTTATTCCATCCTGAAATGTACAGTTCATGTTAAAAGCGGCATTAACTTGAAAAATTATGGGAACTTAACTACTTTTCTCAAACGACAATCGACCGGATTCAAAAGCAAGAAATCGAAAATTTTTACTGGCGAAAACATAAAGCTATTTTTTATTAAATTTATAAATTATATATTTAGCGACAAAGGTAAAAAAGTATGTTTTATTTCCCTGCATTCTTTTGAGAAAAGCACTACATATGCCTCGGCGGAAATTGCAATTGCCTGTCCCGTATTAGTGAAGTCCTCGCCTACGGCTCGGCCTTCAAACTCATACTCGACCTGCAATCGCCTATTTCCCAGCCTTTGCAATAATGTACTATAATTTAATATTATTAGATTAGATGACTAATTTGTCCCGCAAACGAGGTCATGTGGATTTAGGTTTTTAACACTGAGATACCTATCCTTTTATTTCCCATAATTCAAATTATTATTATTTTTATTTATTTATTTATTTATAAATGATTAGCTCAACCGTTAAACTAGTAGTAGTAACTGAAATGTAATCGTAATAAGACATTATTTATTTTTTCATCACGCTATCTAATGGATTCTATGAACGAATCATGCAATTTTTCATTTCATTGTTGAATGATTGATTCACAATAAATATTCAGATTAGATTCAGTTCACCTTTTTTTTACTATATTCCCAGAAGTTCAACTCTCTTTCAAGGTTAAGTAGTTACCTTCCCTCCTTTCTTAGTAGAGTATACTGTATGCATTAAACAGAGAGCTTACGCGCGCTAGAACTATTACGTTATACGCACATTCAGTACCACAAACGCCTTCGTGAGTTAGAACAACTAAGTTTAAAAATGGAGCAACTGAGTTTCTTGCCGGCTCTTCTCAGCAGAATTGCTCTCCGAACCGGTGGTAGAGTCGAAACATGACGTAACATAAGAGACACCTGTGTATTCTACATGTTTTAATTAAATTGAGTGTTGTGATTTCTGACCCAATTACTAATTATATTGTAGGTGGCCTATACAATCTCATAATCTATGCTCAAAACAGTAGATTAAATTACTGCTGGAATAAGTAAAATTAATTCAGATTTATGTAAAATAAGCTCTTGGAGTAAGTCGTATGGCCTTAATATTAACACCAGTAAATCACAGGTCATCATTATAGGCAACCCAGCACAAACCCGTAAGGTTGATGTTAATTCCATAGAACCAATTGTGCTGGATAACACGATTTTGCCCTTTAGTGACACTGTTAAAAACCTCGGCTTGATTATTGACTCCTCCTTCTCCTGGAGACCGCAAGTTAACCACGTCAGCCGACGCCTCTTTGCTGCTATCGGCTCCCTGAAACGCTGGAAGAATCTCCTTCCAGTCAAAACTAAGATATCCTTAGCTGAAACACTCCTTTTACCTATACTGGATTATGCCGATAGCAGTTACACGGATCTCACTGAGGAGTTATTAAACAAGCTGGAGCGTTTACAAAACATGTGTATTCGATTCATCTATGGATTGAGGAAATTTTATCACATTAGTGCGTATCGTGCTCGTCTCAAGTGGCTTCCAATTAGGTTGCGTCGAAATTTTCATGTTCTTTCTTTACTATTCTCGATCCTATATGCTCCTCATACTCCCAGCTATCATAAAGAACGTTTCATCTTTCTCGGTGCTGTTGATCGTCATATGCAGCTGCGTTCTACCATGGATAATAAACTCAGAACTCCTAGTCATCGTACAAAATTTTACAGCAAATCGTACACGGTGTATGCTGTGCAGTTATGGAATTCTCTACCCAAAAATATTAGAGACTCCAAATCCTTACCTATTTTTAAAAATAGTCTCAAAGAATATTTCCATAACCAAGTCATGCCATAATAAATAAATCATACTTTTATCTTAATTCGTTATTATGCGTATTTAATTTATATATATATATATATATATATATATATAAATTAAATACGCATAATAACGAATTAAGATAAATACATACACAAATTACACACATATATATATATATGTGTGTAATTTGTGTATGTTTATGTATTTTATTTACATGTAATGTATATATACAAAACGTTTATTATGTTTTATATTTTGTACTTACCTACCTAATAATAACGTGTATTCTATTGTGCCACACTACCCTACACATCTTATTCGATCCTCTCACCAAAGGTTGCCTGGTAGAGATTGCTCAGTAAGCAATAAGGCCGCCTTTGCATACCTAGTTTATAGTTAACTTTACCTTGTATTTTTCATGTGTGCAATAAAGCATTTATCTATCTATCTATCTATCTATCTCTAAACAGAAGGTGGCGGAGGGTGAATTTCCCATACAAGCGTAATACCAATATAATCTGTAATTCAAAAATATTTCCACCATATCATGCAATTATTTAACTGAACTTGTGTTTGTGTGCCTGGATAATAATGTTTTCAAAATATTTTCCCAAAATTAAATGTAAGCGCATTGCGTTTTGCACATTTTCACGACATAAATGACATTTTTTCTCCTTATTTGTTTCATATTAACACCAACGATATCTTACGTACTAATTGATCAGGAACCTAGCCTATATTGTCAAGTTACAGAATAACAACACGAAGTTAAAAACACAACAAGTGTTCATTCATCATTTTTGGTATTAATGAAACAAGAATAAATGTATAAAGAATTCTGAACGCTCATATTGTTATCGCGCTTGCACGCGATCATCAGCCAAATAAAGATAGCAATATACCGGCAATTTTATGTTTGCGGGTTGCATCATGAAAAGGATAGCAATAGCAAACCATTATGAAAACATATTTTAATTTTAGTTTAGTTTCGTGTAAAAGTTTAAGAGAACTTTCACTATTTTCACACGACTCCTTATCCGGCCCATTAGCTCAGTTGGTTAGAGCGTCGTGCTAATAACGCGAAGGTCGCGGGTTCGATCCCCTCATGGGCCAATTATTTTTTTTAATCATTATAAAATGTATAACTTTTACTTATTTAATACTAGATGATGCCCGCGACTTCATCCGCATGAACTGTTTTTGAATTCCCGGGGGACTTCTTAATTTTCGGAAATAAAAAGTATGTCCTTCCCCGGAATAGATACAACCTAACCCTGTACCAAATTTCATCAAAATCGGTTGAACAGGTGTGCCGTTAAAGCGTAGCAGACAGGCATACAGTCACACTTTTGCATTTATAATATTAGTATGGATAAGATGATTCTCTACACTTTATACGCGAGGAATAAGTATTTTTTTAAACAACGTGACAACTCTCTGATTTTCCAATACAAAAGAAGCCTATGTGCATCAGGGTAATCAATTTAACGGATGAGAAATTACGATGCCTTGTGCTAACCCGTTGTCCTAGATGAAAGACAAACGCGGTAATGCGATGCGATGCGATTTACCCTCCACGTGGTCCACGTTGATGCGTAAATAAGTTTGTCATTTTCTATGGACTCGTATCGCGTCGCGTCGTTTTCGTCGTTACCTATTACAACGGGTAAGTAACCTCGATACAGCCTGATACATATTTGGTTTCTATTGCTACCAGAATTATATAAATCTGTGTCAAAGTCAAGGCGAACTGGTCAGAACGTATTCCGATCTCACGGAAACTGGACTGATTGTCATTTCTAAGCAAAACAATATAGGCAATGCAAAACATAATTGTAATAGGACTTTGTATTGAAACAGGGGTCATATGATTGCGCTCATATGCAAAGTATGGTACTAATTGGACATCTTCAGTCACCGGCTATTGAGACGTGAATCCTATGGCCGGATATATTGGGTTATTCCATTAGATAACATCCCCATAAATTTTGGGGTATAGCGAATTCCTCCTACAGCCCCTAATCACTATAGATACATTAAGTTGTGTGAGCCTATCTTTCTGTTTCATACATACGTTAGAGAGAGACACGGTAAAAATAAAACAAATTTACGATATCAACATACGTATATTCAAATTATATTTGGTGATTTCGATCATATTATTACGATAATTAATTATCATACAATATCATACATATTAATTTTATTAGTACATCTATTATATAATATTTTGATTAAAAAAAAACATCTTTCAGTGAGCAATCAGTATAAAAATAATTTGTCTATGTAGAATTTATGAAAAAGTTTAAAGTATTTTTGCCGTAGGACCAGTTGTACAATATAAGGTCAAAATAAGGCTACCGTTAAAAGCGGCTTGTGCAACTCACTCTGCTTGTATTTTAATTGGCAAATTTAACGTTGCAACTGAGCCTTAAGTTTTTAACTGGACATTCTTATCGCAGAAGCTTTGGCAGTGAAATCATTGTTACAAGATCGCGAAAAGAAAAATAATGCTAATTGATACATTATTCTAAATTCCAATGGTTGAGAATAGAGGTGTTAGCATATCGCTAAACGGTTAAAAGGGTAACGGTTAACGGCTGTAAACGGTCGTAAAAAAACCAATGTTTTTTTTTCACAGGAGTAAAGATCGTTTACTACCGTTAACCGATAGTTAACGGTTAGCCGTTTAACATACGATAGTAAAAAGAACGTTGTTTTTTTTCACTCGCTAGTGCATATGAGTAAAGATTGTTTACTAATATTTTTAACCATTAGCCGTTTACCGTTTAACGATACGCTAACGCTTTAAAGCTGGTTTGGTCTCTTTTCGCAGGGTGTATAATGTAAGGGTTAACAATATTTTTAATGCTATCATTTTTGTTTAGTTTAGAGATCGTGCACTAAAGAATCAGCCCCACTGTATTAAATACTTATTTTGTGTTATTGAAACCATTTGTGATTGCCAGAGAATTAGAAATAAGTATACTTACAAGTTACATATAATTTACGGATAGTGACCTAATCGCCATGCTGACATCAATTTTGAATAAAAATAAAATGTCGGATCATCAACAATAACAATATCCATAGGAAAATTTTCAAACAAATTTGGCAACACGCTCAAAATCCAGTCGTCACTACACTTAGTCTAAGTTTTTACACTGCAGATTCGACGTTAAGTGATCGAGCGTTCGATGTCATGGGCGTCAAAGTAAAATGATCCTAAACGCTCTTGACTTAAAGTAACAAATTCAGTACATACGATTTTAATTTCGAAACGTATCGTTTGGAGCGCTGGTTGTGAATTCATATACAAAATTGAGCTCTAAATCAACGCCCTTAAGTTCATTTTACTTTGACGTTATAAAGTGATCGAACGCTCGATTACGTACAATCGAATTTGATATATAAAAACTCATACTGAGCGTACAGATACCATTTTATTAGCATAAGGCGGATAGATGATCCAATTGTTAAACACGTGACATTGACAAGAGATGGCGCTAAAATAGCTATATAAAAAAACGTCGAATATAACAATACAATTTAAATCTTAAATTGCGAACATTTACCAATAGTGTTAGCCACACTTTATGTGCTTGTCTCTAACATTTTACGTGTTTACACACGCACACATAATGAGCATCAGAGGTACGATTATGTAAGAATTGCCGATCCAATCGTCAAAATTCTCTAATTCAATACTGTTAAGCTTTATTTTACTTTGAAGCCGAAACTTGACGATTTGATCGACAATTCTTACACAATCGGGAGGTAGGCTCTGATGAGACTTTGTACGGCGATACGAAGGTTTTTTGAAGTGAAAACTTCTTTAGCCGCATTGAGCAGTTTTCGGTAGGGGGTAAACTTGTGGATTCGCGTGACCGACACCTCGCTGCCCCATGCTCGCCAAGACGAAAGGTCTTAAATATAAATATAGTACATTCGTAATTAAACTTTAATGCCTTAGTTTTAAGGTTTTTATTCTAATGTTTATTTTTTAAATTATAAAAAATATTTAAGAAATAAAAGTATTTAAAATATTATTTTTTACTTCTATCGACAGTCCCTATGACTGCCATTTTTTTTAAGTAAAAATTGTACAGTCCAATTGAAACTTTATGGCTTCTCATCAACATCATCGAACATCGTGAGTTTCGATTATGGTTGCCAGATCGGAAGCCCACAATATATGGACCAAAGGACTTGACCGGTGGAACTATGGCAGCTTGCCTAGGTGTCAAAAATCAATGTTCAGCAATGATTTCTTTATTATTGTAATTGTAATATTTCACTGTTTTCAGATAAAAAAGTTTCAGGAGTCTGAAGGCTCGGAAAACTGTGAAAATGAACAAAAAAGTTTCACCAAAAGACTGCTTTCCCACACTAGATGGCGCTATTTATTGTGTTGAAACAAACACTCTTGCAAATAAATGATTATTATTATTATTATTATTATTGAGCGAGTCTAAAAAAATATTTTCAAGTATTATTTCTTTATTATTGTAATTGTTATATTTTATAGTTTTCAAATAAAAAAGTTTCAGGAGTCTGAAGGCTCTGAAAACTGAGAAAATAAATAAAAAAAGTTTCACCAAAAACTGCTTTCCCATACTAGATGGCGCTATGTATTGTGTTGAGTCTAGAAAATATTTTTAAGTATTGCTCACTACTTTTGGTTAACAAGTTCAACTATTCGACCACAGATGGCAGCATATGCAATGTGAAAGGGCGTTCCTTTAAACGCAGTATTTCAAAATGCTTTGTTCGATCTATTAGTTTGAGACTTGTCAAAAAATAAAAATTACTATAAACAAAACATACATTTCCTTCTATTTAATTGATCAAAAATAAATCATTCATAATATAATGACTAAGGTACTTAAATGGTATTCATGTAGGGTTACAAGATTATTATTAGGCATGGATATAATGGAACGTCAAAATGGAGTAGTGCTTAAAGAGGAAAGCGGACGTTCAAGATTTAAACAATAAACGTACTGTTTTTTTTTGTCATTTGAACCCTGACCTTATTTGGAATAATAAATCCATAATAATTTCGTTTTGAATTTTTAAACCTTACTGTAAAAACGGAAATCCTGTGCATTGTCCCGAATCGGAGGGCAATTACTGGTCATGTCCTTTGAAAATGTCGGGATTTTGGGGTCGTTGTCGGGAACAATAAATATTAATAATCTCATAAATGACTACTTGAATAAACATGTGCTTGTGCACACATTTTGGTTAACGAGGGAAAGGGCTGGCTATCCTTAACACGGGTTTTAAAAAATCTAGCTAGGATAGCCAGTTCTTGATCTTGCAACATTTAAAGTAAATAATTTGTTATATGAACAAAAATTGTTAACATCAAATAGTTCCAAGATCAATTACAATGTAACACAAAATGATTGAAAATAAACGATTTATTTATTTAATAAAAATAAAACTGTATAATAAATTTAGCCACACTTTATCTGCTGGTCTGTTACATTTTAAGTGTTTACACACGCACCCATAATAAGCATCAGGTTCTGATAAGACTTTTTGTGTATCATGCGTTGGTATAGATTTTTTTTTATTCGACTGCCTGAAAAAAGGAGTATATTGTTTTCAGGGTTAATGTATGTATGTATGTATGTATGTGAATTTGTATATTCCACCATAACTTCTATATACCTGAACCGATTTTGATAAATGAGGTATCGTTAGAATCCCTAGCTTATTCCGGGTGACATAGGCTAGTAAATTAAAAAAAAAAAAAAAAAAATTAAATTATGGGGTGCTCATGGTCCTTCATTAAAGAAAAAAATTCGAAAATAAGATTAACTATATAACCATCATCTAGAAAATGATGAGTAGATTCCAAAAATATATAACACTATAGTTCAATATCCAGTGATTCACAAAAAAATATCATTTAATCATAATAATAAAAATATCATTTATAATTTAATATAAATGTGTATGAGATTCTATTTAACTAGATTAATTTAAATTTTTAACTTTTTAGTTCGTTTTTTGGCAGTGCAGTCGTGTTTTTTATTTATTTTTAATTATGACTTGTTTAAATAGTAATTTTAGCACCATCTCATAACAGCCTAGCTCTCGGACTTTCACCTCAAGCTGAATTTTGTAACACCAGCCACTAACGGTTATTGTAGGTTAACACTTTTTTGCATGTAATTCTTCACAGATCTATTGATACAAACAGATCTAAAAAAATTACACTGGGCACACAAAATTATATACGTAAAATGAAATTCATAACATTATTACTCTGTACAGAAGAGACTGTAAACCATTTTGTTATATTTGCAAATGACAGCCCATTTACCGAATTAAAATCTAAGTTTATATTATATATCACAATTATATATATACAACAATGAGTACAGTTGTATGTTTCTTAAACATCGCAAAAGTAGTTGCCTGTAGGTTGCGTTTACACCAGAAAGGGGATGATGCCTATATCAAAAATAAATTATTTCTAACTGATTAATAGAGGATCTTCCAAAAGACCTAAAATTCACATCCTCGGTTAGTTTTGAGTTTGACAACCATTTTAAAATATAGATTAAAAAAAAAAGTGCGTTGAAATTTAATGACGTCACAATTGCGAATTTCGTACAACTTCCATACTAGAAGTGCGTTTTTAAGTTTGATAAAGAGTTGCTGATTTGATTGAGTTGTCATCATCCCTAATGTGCTACGTTGCTAAGCTAACGTGTCAAACGCAAAAATAAATAAAAAAGAAATAATGTCCTCCCGATCGAATTTCGGCCACGGCGGCCAATCTCCTGAGAGATTAGCCATCTGCGCGGGAGATATTATAGTGCACTAGTGTGTGCGCAAACACAAGTGCACTCTCTGTTCCTTTACTCTCATAGCCCGATGGCACGGAAATCCGACACGACCGGAGAGAGATCCGGCGCTTCACGAGCTCTCCGAGGCAAGGGGGTGAAACGCCGCCAAATTCCTAACTCCGGGCTAGTACTGATAAATTTCTTGTCAGAAAAATTCAATACTTGTTATAGCCCGAACCGGGACTCGAACCCGGGACTGCCGTCGACCACTAAATGCTAATAGGCCTATTACACTGAACTTTCCACAGGGCCCTGTGGTAAGGGTGGCCGCTAGTTTGAGCGTCGCTTATTACACAGCAATGAGGAACAAATTAGGGACCCTTTCTCCCTAAAGTTTATTAAACTACACTGATTCAAGGGTAAGGGTCCCTGTGAAAAGTGCAGTGTAATAGGCCTATAACCACTAAACCAACGAGGCATTCAAACCCACCAGCTTGATCTAACATCTAGCGATCTGAGTAATGAAAAGCTCCTATTGGTGGGTTTCACACATCCATAGTCAATGGCGTGCATGGTTTGAAGCCAGTGTACGCATGTTGGTAGGAACCTATGTACTGACCGGTCAGAGATCTGAATGAACCATCGAGCTATCATAACTAGGGTAAGCAGTGCTTATATGTGTCACCGTAAGATTGTAAAAACCGTTAGATTATAATCCAACTCGTGAAATTGTAAACTGTCGAAAGATTGCGAACCGTTCAATGTTCTGAGTGTCAATTTTTGAAATATTCATTTTATTTACGTTTTCTTGTCTGTTTCTTATAGGGTTCGACATACATAACCAGGTACTTAGGTTCTATCGGGTTAATATACCTAACAGATAACAATTTACCGAAAAATAATGCGTTAAATTGTAATCTTTCGACAGTTTGCAATTTCGCGAGTTTTACAATCTTACGGTGACATATGCATCTATGACCTGCACGCCACTGTCCATAGTTTAGCAACGTAGCACACCTCTGGTAGAAACGCACCCCGATACCTTGCATCGCTTGCACCAAACAAGCATATTTAAAGTCGCTTAGAAAAATAATGTTTCTTTTTTTTAATTTTTGAAAGACTTAGTTTTGTAATGCTAAACGAGACTTTAACCAAAAAGTTAAGGTTTATCTTAACACTGTATTGCTGGGTGTCGCAATCTGCAAGTTTTGAACCATGTCTTCATATAAAACGTATGGCTCCGATTGACTTTAACACATTGACCTACGTGAGCGAGAAACGCGACTCGATACGACCTGACGCGACAGTATCTAACAGTATCTGGACCCTTCACGTCACGTGGCCTACGTTGTCGCGTAGACAACTTAGTCGTTTTCCATGGCGTCGAACCGCGTCGCGTCGCTTCTGTCGCTGACCTAGGACAACTGGTTATCGTATAATGTTACGAGTACACGACACGCCACAATAAAAATATGAGTTTGCAACCATAATAAGCGAGGCAGCATCATTCTCCATACATAGAAGTTGTCTATGGCTACTAGGTCTATCCTCGTTGTACTGTCTATGACGTATTGTCTATGACCAGCCAGCGATGCGTCGTGTGCTCTATTTGTTGCTGTAGTAGCGGCGTGCGCACGCGCAGTTTTACTTCCAAAGAGCCGCCTGCGGGACGACGACCATCCATCAGCTGGAAATCAAAAAAGGCAATAAAAAAACATACTATATGAAAGTCTCTTTTGAAAATGCGGAAGACTCTCCAAACTATTGGCAGATTTAAATTTAAAGGTCTCATCATCAGAAATTTTTGTCAGAAAATAATTCGACAAGCGCCAAATATACGGGTCTGGACTTAAGTGCTCGTAAAATGAAGGCTGGTCACAATTGCAAATATCATACAAATTCCATACTAGAAGAGCGTTTTTAAGTTTGATAAAGAGTTGCTGATTTGATTGAGTTTTCATCATCCCTATTGTACATGGTCTTCACTCTACGATCCGGCTCCAACTACAAGCATGGCTGCCCACTGCCATTTCAACTTAGAGATTAACTACGATGAGTCTCGCCCCTCCAAATTACTTCTTCAATGTGTGCAGTCACGCTCCTAGTGGAGCAACAAATACTTCGATAAATTTTTGTTTGACGGCCGCCTCAGCACGCACACGTGCGCTGTGAGTCTTGGTGTCACTTTGCAAATACTTTCACAAATACTTCCAACATTGTGAATCTTGGAGGGGCGCATCATGTTATCGTAGTTAATCTCTACTGATTGTTTGGCCTATGTCAGCGAGCTTCGTTCTCTGAATGACACTGTCCGGGAAGGCCTCGTGTAGAGTGACCTGGGTCTCGAGAGGAGCGAGCTTGACGACGAGGCTCCCCAGCAGCGAGTCCCTGCTGAACCAGCCGCTGCACCTACTACAGCTGCCACACCTGTACAGTACACTCACCGGGAAGGCCTCGTGTAGAGTGACCTGGGTCTCGAGAGGAGCGAGCTTGACGACAAGGCTCCCCAGCAGAGAGTCCCTGCTGAACCAGCCGCTGCAACACAACCCACTACAGCTGCCACACCTGTACAGTACACTCAGCGGGAAGGTCTCGTGTAGTGACCTGGGTCTCGAGAGGAGCGAGCTTGACGACGAGGCTCCCCAGCAGCGAGTCCCTGCTGAACCAGCCGCTGCAACACAACCCACTACAGCTACCACACCTGTACAGTACACTCACCGGGAAGGCCTCGTGTAGAGTGACCTGGGTCTCGAGAGGAGCGAGCTTGACGACGAGGCTCCCCAGCAGCGAGTCCCTGCTGAACCAGCCGCTGCAACACAACCCACTACAGCTGCCACACCTGTACAGTACACTCACCGGGAAGGCCTCGTGTAGAGTGACCTGTGTCTCGAGAGGAGCGAGCTTGACGACGAGGCTCCCCAGCAGCGAGTCCCTGCTGAACCAGCCGCTGCAACACAACCCACTACAGCTGCCACACCTGTACAGTACACTCACCGGGAAGGCCTCGTGTAGAGTGACCTGGGTCTCGAGAGGAGCGAGCTTGACGACGAGGCTCCCCAGCAGCGAGTCCCTGCTGAACCAGCCGCTGCAACACAACCCACTACAGCTGCCACACCTGTACAGTACACTCACCGGGAAGGCCTCGTGTAGAGTGACCTGGGTCTCGAGAGGAGCGAGCTTGACGACGAGGCTCCCCAGCAGTGAGTCCCTGCTGAACCAGCCGCTGCAACACAACCCACTACAGCTGCCACACCTGTATAGTAGTATTCTACTGCTACACACTACCCATACGAGCACAAACATCATACAAATAAATGGGGCATGCATAGTAATTGAACATTATTAGGGGGGGTCATCAAGTGCAAACCTCCATATAAACCCAAACAAAACAAAAAAAAGTGCGTGTGTGCAATTCACACACGGCAGAAGTGAAACTTCAGAAAAGTAGGCTACGAGAGAATGAGATAAATATAACGTCTTGTAATCTATATTATCTTGTATTCTAGTATTCTATTCTTCTATCTCAAACTCTCGCAGGCTAAATTCTATTATGAATATGTTAGTCTTTTTTTAGTGTCGCTTTTTCGTCTCATCGAATTTTCAAACAACAACGAATCTTAAGAAGTTTCACTTCAAAAAACTTGACGTGACAGTCATGGAATACTTTAGAATCCAAGCGTTTTCATTAGTCAATACCTTGATCTATGCTAAATTAATAATAATAATAATAATTACTCTTGACTCTCGTGAAACCTCTACACGTTGTAACAGTTTCCTCGTGCAAGTTTATATGAGAGTATAGTCTTACAAACTTATCTGACCCGGTGACAGAGTCAGCGTCAAATAAAAACAAAAAGTAAACAGACATAATAATTAGTTCCAATTTTGGCCACCGGGTTTGATAAATTGGTGGGACAAAAATATTAAAACTATTAAATTAAAAAACTTATTCTGGAATGATATTTATACTATGAAGGGTTATAATGACATCCGCAGTTGGGTAAAATACGGAATTGATGAGTGTGCAGTGAAAAGTTTAAATGTTTTTAAAGAAATTATGAAGTTTTTAAAAAGTCGTAGAAAATAAGTTTTTCAATATAACATAGAAAGGTAGCCCTTAAGAAGTTATTAGTTTTACTTCTGGAGGGTAGAGATAAGGAGTAACATCTCTTATGGGAGAAAAGTTGAAAAAGTGTCCAGTGGTTGCTATAAATAACAGTTCATAAACCTTCCACAGCGGCGCTGGTGTAGCAAAGAGTATGGTATGAATGTAGCAATTGTAGATTGAAGTGAAGTATGCCGAGTAAAAAAATCGACGACTAAAATAGTTAATTATTAAAAATTTCAACAACTTACGTTGTAAAAAATAATGATGAATGTTTTCTTTCCTTGTTTATACTACAACCTAGAAACCTACTCTACATATTTGGCGCTTCCTTTTAAATTTATCCTGATGCTAATGTTGCGCCCCCAATTTAATGCATTTCGACGGACACTTTGTTATATACAGAGATGTTACTCCTTATCTTCTACTGGTGTGGCACTAATAAAAGCCATAAAACAAAATAAGAAGTTATTATAGGCCTATTCCAATACACTTTTTCGAGTGACCCTTACACCTGAATAAGATTTAGGGAAAAAGGGTCCCTAATTAGATTCTTATTGCTGTGTAATAAGCGACGCCAAAACTAACGGCCACGCCCACCCTTTCCATAGGGTCCTTTGAAAAGTGCATTTTAGTAGGCCTATTAGTCTTTTTAGATTAATCCTGTATTTACCAAAATTTTAATACCGTTTTCCGAAAAAAAATATTTGTTCTAATAGCACTTAAATCAAATTAAATCAAGGTATATTTATTTAAAATTGGTACGTACACAGTACACTTTTTGGACGTCAATTATACAAAGTATAAGACGTGATAGTTAAATAACGACGATTTAAAAGCTACGAGGGTACCAAACGCGCCCAGTAGGGCTAGCATGCGCACAACGAGTAAAATTATGTCTACCCATTATCTCTATTTGTCTACCGACGCTAACATGGCTGCTTGTCTCGTTACGTCAAAAGTACAGATATAAGTAATATTTCATAACTGTGTATTTTTCTTTACGAACCCTTACATGCGGACTATTTTTTTCTTGGAATATACGGAATTTTCGCACGAGAAATTAGCCGGCATCCACATAATCTCCCTCTGGTCGCGAGATATCTCGTTGTGCGCATGCTAAGCCTGCAGGTCTGAGGTTTTTGAATTCACTACAAGTTAGCCCTTGACTGCGATGTCACCTGTTGGTAAGTGATGATGCCGTCTAAGATGGTAGCGGGCTAACCTGTTAGGGGCATGGTAATTTACAACTTACCCCCTAGAGTAGACTTCGAACTTGATCCCGTGTCGCTTGAACACCCTAAGGCAGGGCCGGGCACCGCGCTGGATGGGCAGAGTGAACACAGAGTCGTACTGCGGACTGTTGGTGTCCTTCACTAGGGCGCTCCTGTCCGATACTGGCGCCTCCTATAATTAGGGGAAGGGGAAACTCATAATCATCATCGCGTGCCATCCCAATACAATAGTAAGGATGATGCCTATATCAAAAATTAATTTTTTCTAACTGATTATTAAATAGATGGTCTTCCAAAAAACATTAAATGCTCATCCTCGGTTAGTTTTAAGTTTGATAACCATTTTAAAATATAGATTATAGAACAAAGTGCGTTGAAATTTTATGACGTCACAACTGTGAATTTCATACAACTTCCATACTAGAAGTGCGTTTTTAAGTTTGTTAGAGTTGCTGATTAGATTGAGTAGTCATTATCCCCATTGCTGTAGGTCTTCAAGGCAGGTCCTAGCCAACCATCGGCTTATGTTACAATAGGCATGATGACTGATTTAAAAAAATGGTCAGATTATGTTCGGAAGTATCTACTATTTCGAAAAAATATCTTATTTCAGCAGAAAAATAAGGTTTGGTAGATAAAATTGACATTTGAAATTTAAATTTTATAAATCACGCCAAAACGCTCGCGGGTGTCATGGCGTCGTTTGTGACGTCACTATTGTTTTTACCAATGTACTCTAATGTACTGTGTGCAGTAAACAATAAGTCTTCATACAGCAATTTAAATATTTTGTGTGAATAATATGAATTCTAAAGTGTGTAAGTTGTGTGCGGTCCCCCAGTGTGCTAATCACATCAAAATTAACTCCAAGCAAGTTATTTATTCACGCGCCACTTAATAAAACAATGCGATCTAAGTGATTTAATCTTGCACGGCGTGATCCTACAGCTATAGGGCTAAATTCTACTATTTATTTCTGCGAAGATCACTTTGACGTAAGTTTTTGCTTCATTCTAATACTAGCTGATGCCCGCGACTTCGTCCGCGTGGATTGAAGTTTTTTGGTTCCCGCGGGAACTCTTTAATTTTCCGGGATAAAAAGTAAACATAAATCTTCCTCTTGAATCACTCTATCTATTAAACAAACCGCATCAAAATCCGATGCGTAGTTTTAAAGATCTAAGCCTACATAGGGACAGACAGCGGGAAGTGACTTTGTTATATACTATGCAGTGATGCTGTTTTGCTTAAAACACAAATAAGTGCAAAAAGTTAGAGATGTGTGCCAAGGATCGAACCTCAGACGCCCCGAATAGGAGGCAGACGTCATAGTCACTAGGCAATCACCGCTCATATTATGATAAACGGTATAGTTTTAAAAAACATCATTTCATTAACTTAACCTCTAATTACTATCATGAAGTGCTTAATAATATATAAAATAGCAGATTTTACGGGTTTAGGACCTATAAATTATTATGTTATTATTGTACTTATATGGAAGTTTTGACGTTGCGAAATTCTGCTGAACAAAAGTCTTTGTTTGATGCAAGATACTCAATAGCATCAACAAATCAATCCTGGGCAAATTAGAGCTAGTAGCTTTGGTAAATCCTTGATCCATGGCTAACGATTTTTAATTTCATGATTTTGGATCATAAAAACAAAACTAGATTAAGGAAATGATCTTTGGGAAACAAAAAACACGAAAATACTTGATAAACATTTAAAACACCTGTAGAGAGATTGTTTGTCGATTGTCAAAGCTCGAAAACAATTGTGACGTCATTCGCTTCAGTGGTGTTTTATACAATATGGCGGATTGCTGAATTTTATAGTTATATTTTATCAAAATAAATAACAATCTTACTCGAAATAGAAAAATAAATACGTTTTTTATAATCCATGAATCTTAATTCATTAGATAAATTTATGATTTCATTGATTCTTGGGTACTGTCATCATGCCTATTATGCCTTTCGCGCGACTTTCTATAATAAAAAGGGATGGCGTAACACCGGGAAGGCGAAGAGTCGCGATCCTACCTTTCAGGTACAGAAGAATTACTCCGCAAAGTCGTTTAAACAAATAGCGGCTCTTGATACCACGTAATAAAATGCAATTCAGCTCGCACAGCTCTGCGAGTGAAATTTTAGGTTCCTACACGTCCCATCTTTGTCTATCGGGTAGCTCTTATCCCGACTAACGCGGCGCGTTTTGAGGGTTGGCTTCTAACTTATCAGAGTGATAAGTCCATAATATATTTATTAGAGTTAAAATAACCAAGAATGATTCAATATCGCTTATTGTAATTGTTTCTTTCACCTATGAGTAACGAGAACATATAAAGTCAAACGTATTTTACAGTGCGTTCGCGACACTCGACTGATACGAGTGCCGTCGTCGGGTCGCACTGCGGTAGTTTAGTGAGCTTCGAATAAAAATATTTGTTTTTCGACTTTTTAAAATTCTGATAAATAAAACTATTTCATTGAAAAATTAACATACTATTTTTAAAAATACTAAAATAACCGATGGGTTGAGTATTGTGGGACGAGTGAATGGTATGTACTCGTCCGCACCAATAGCTCCGGGCTGGTGCTGTGCCCGAGGACCTTTCTGGTCCGACCGTTAAAAGTTCGGACGGTCTATATGTCACCGTAAGATTGTAAAAACCGTTAGATTATAATCTAACACGCGAAATTGTAAACTGTCGAAAGATTGTGAACCGTTCAATGTGCTGAGTATCAATTTTTTAAATATTCATTGTATTTACGTTTTCTTGTCTGTTTCTTGTAGGTTAGGTTAGGGTTCGACATAAATCATAAACACTAAAGTTGATTATTGCATTACATCAACACGAACTTTAGTTTTTTAAACTTACCTGAGGGAAGGGAAACTCGAACTTGACGTAGGTATCAACTTCCTTCGGGTTGGGTACGTTGTACGCGATGCCGCGCACGATTGTCAGCTCTAAGTCGTTTTCGTTAAGGTCGGTATTGCATTGCACTACGGAGAACTTCCGACTCTCATAGTGGAATTTAGGTGGATTATCACCCAAACTGAAATGAAATGAACACATCTTTGGTGAATTTTTGTGTGAAAGCTTCGAATTAAAATTTTCGGTTACAGCATTTTTAAAATTCTGATAAATAAAACATTTCAGAAATAATAATACATTCAAAAATAATAATTTGCAAAAATAAAAAAAATCCAACTGCTGGGATACGAAACAGTATAAAATAAGACGACTGAAGTATTGCGTGCGTTCCGCAGTTAGGTAAAAATATATTTTAAGTTGGCTGCTCTAAGGCGGCATTATTCAATCGACAATTTTTTTGAACTGAAAACTTCTTTAGGCGCGTTGAGCACTTTTTGGTAATTTATATTGAAGTGTAAAACTTCTGTAGGCGCGTTGAGCACTTTATGGTAATTTATATTGAAGTGTAAAACTTCTGTAGGCGCGTTGAGCACTTTATGGTAATTTATATTGAAGTGTAAAACTTCTGTAAGCGCGTTGAGCACTTTTTGGTAATTTATATTGAAGTGTAAAACTTCTGTAGGCGCGTTGAGCACTTTATGGTAACTTATATTGAAGTGTAAAACTTCTGTAGGCGCGTTGAGCACTTTTTGGGTAATTTATATTGAAGTGTAAAACTTCTGTAGGCGCCTTGAGCACTTTTTGGGTAATTTATATTGACGTGTAAAACTTCTGTAGGCGCCTTGAGCACTTTTTGGTACGGGGTAAGAATGTAGATTCGCGTGTCCGTGACCGACATGCTAGCGTGACCGACATGCTCGTGAACATATAAATATACTACATTCGAAATTAAACTTTAATGTGTTAAATTAATTATATTTTATGGTTTATATTTTAATAATTTTTAGTAAAAAAAATAATTAAATGTCCTATACAAATAGAGGAAAGGTACTCTCATATCTATAGTTGATAGAGGTAAGAAACTGCAAACAATTTGGACATCAGAGTGACAGAATTATGTATTGAAAATTTGGAACCAGTAATGTACTGTATGTTAATGATAAAAGAGCGTGGATTTGACTCGCTCCAGCAATGTTTAATTACTGTACCAAAACATAAAAAAATTGAGGTCTATTATTTTTTTAAAAGAGCAATCCCCAATTTTTTAACTGCTAGATTCACTCGACCATTCAGAAGCACATGCAATTTTTTTTTGATAAATAAAATATTATAAAGTGTTTTTTTTTTAAATATATAGGCTAGCGCCTGGCTGCAATCAGACTTGCTTGCAAGCGGTGATGCAGCCTAAGGTGGAGTGTGCTTGCCTAGAAGACGCTTAAATTTCGAAATAATCCATTTAAATACATACATGAACAAGATCTCTCTCTTTCTCTCGCGCACACACACACACACACACACACGCACACACACCCACAAAAACACACACACACAGTTCACTTTACCTTTATTATGTATTCCTAATGTGTAATTCTCATGAAATTTGTAATCTGGAGGTGGGCGTTAGCAACTGCAACACAGTTTCAAACTAACGCAGTTGTTATCGTTCTATAGCTTTTAAGGCTCCGATGTAATTTTGAGAAATAAATGAAAAAAAAATATTATGAATAAAAACCATCGATATATATGTAGATACTAGATGGGCCCTATCAGAGAAAAAATTTGGGCGTCCGACTTGTAGGGCGTGCCTCTCACCTGTATAAGCCTGTCCTTGTCCCCGCCATAGCGCTGTCCCGCTTTTCAGACTAGATGATGTTAGTATAATATAAGTCCACATTCTTTGTTTGATAGAGCTATGTAAATTGAGGTCGTCGATAAAAACATTTGAGTTTGAGAATTGACCCTGTATACGCTTACCAGTGCACGAGGTTTGAAGCTGGGATAGCAAAATTCCTATTATTTACAAGCTGATGAAAAATGTGCATAGGTACATGCACATGCATGTGCATTTCCATTTGGGTAAGCAGTGCTTTTATGCCTCTATGAACCGCACGCCATTGCTTACCTGTTAGCAACGGCCACCACGTCTAAATCCTGTTTGACGCTAACAGCTAGATTCTCGAACCGGTTGCTCTCGGCGATGTTGCCCATTGCGCGGTAGTGGTCGCGGTTGGTCAGGCACAGTTTCAACTGGGCTGTGAGCTGCTGGTGCAGTCGGCTCATCACGTTTTCGTCACCGAGGCTGATTGATGAGTCGTCGGGTGGACCGCAGTCTTCCGTTGATACGACGTCGAAACTGAAAAAAAAAACATTTTTTTTATATGACTGCCTGAAAAAAGGAGTATATTGTTTTCAGGGTTCATGTATGTATGTATGTGAGTTTGTATATTCCACCATATAAAACTTCTATACGCCTGAACCGATTTTGATAAATGAGGTATCGTTAGAATCCCTAGCTATTCCGGGTGACATAAGCTATTAAATTTAAAAAAAAATTGATGGGGTGACCATGGTCCCGCATTAAAGACTAAAGTTGAAAAAAAATATTCGAAAATAAGATTAACTATATCATCATCATTTATACCACCACAATGTATTACGTAAGCAAATACTAGAACTAGATGATGACTGCGACTTCGTAAGCTTGATTTAGGTGTTTTGACAGTCCTGAAATTCTTTGATTTTCTTTGACTTCTCGGAACATCGTGCGTTTCGATGCGCAGATTACAATATTAGGTATCAGCGGGACGGTTTCTGTTGACTGTACCTGCGCGAACCTACATTCGCGGCTAACTTCCGAGACGTCATAAAGTTTGAGTCGGACTGGTCTATTATAAATCTGCCCCGCCTATCTACCTGACTTTTACATGGCTTAAGGACAATCGTATCTGTCCCTGTGGCCAAAATTGTAACAAATTATTATGACTGTTTAGTTTTTGACGCTGTCTCCGGGTAGGATATGTCTGTGGAGCTATACTGAGTTATGAAATTTATGTCAAATACGATTATGATTGTGATAAAAATTTCTATGGCATTAGATGGTAATGGTGATGGTGATAATCACCCTCCGCTGGCCGCCTCTATCACCGCGTCGAAGCCTTTATGGTGATTGGGATTGTGATGACAATTATAGTGATGGTGATAATCGCAAGTCACACGACTCACGTGTCTTCCATCTGCTTCTTCGCGTTGGGCGGCAGCGGTAGAGACTTGAGGTCCACCGTGAGGCCTCCGCTGGCCGCCTCTATCACCGCGTCGAAGCCTTTTGCCGCCCGGAGGTACTCCTTAGCCTGGTTTATATCGCCTGATACGGAAAAACCATTTAAGATAAATCGATCGAAAACAAAAACGCAAACATATCAGCAGGCCAAGTGGGAGATTTTTTTGAAGTGAAAACTTCTTTAGGCGCGTTAGCACTTTTTGGTATTATATTGAAGTGTAAAACTTCTGTTGGCGCTTTGAGCACTTTTTGGTAGGGGGTAAAAATGTAGATTTGCGTGACCGTGACCATGTCGATGACCATGCTCGCGAACAGCAACATGCTCGCAAACATATAAATATTTTACATTCGAAATTTAACTTTAATACCTTAGTGTTAAGGTTTATATTTTAATAATTTTTAGTAAAATAAAAATTCGTTTTCACTTGTATCGGCAGTCCCTAAGGTTGGCAATATTTTTTTATTTTTCGATCGTTAAGTATCATTTATATGGAACTAGGTGAAGCTCGCGACTTCGTTTTCACTGCCGCGGGAACTCTTTACTTGTCGGGGATAAAAAGTAGCATATGTCTTTCCTCGTGATACAACCTATCCCTGAACCAAACTTCACCAAAACTGGTTAAACAGGTAAGCCGTGAAAGGGTAGCGGACAGACAGACGGACACACTTTCGCATTTATAATCTTAGTATGGATTCATCGAGCTGAACAGCTGTCAAGCGCTAGAAAATTCCATACAAATCAGTGGTTAGCGATGCCGTGATCGAATGGGAAGAAAATCTCCCATTAGGCACTGTAAGCACGAGGCGTAACTGCACAGTAAAAAAAAGTATCAGTGGCGCAGATGATAATTCGTAACAGATACCACACTTCCACCTTCCTAAGAAAAATCTATGTACCAACACTTTAATTGGGTATTTGACTACTAGTCAAATAAATTATTTTTTAGTGATTATTAAATTGATGATCTCTCAAAAGTCATAATATCAACGTCCTCTGTTAGTTTTATGTTTCTGCCTATGCAATAGCAATGCGAATTGCTTGTAGCGCGACGATTCTTGTGGAGTTGCGGGTTTGGGGAACGGGGTCGGAGTGGCTTTGGGTACGTAATTTTTTCCGTGGTGTCTGTCACCTGAATGTTTCAAATAGTTGTCGCAAATTTTATGGTCTACAATATTTATAATAGACTAGCAAACCCGGCGAACTCCGTTTCGCCACCAGATAGCTTCCTTTTCAATTTTTCCTGAATTTTCTTTGCTATAAACCTCACGGAGCCCGAGACCTTTCCAACGAATGCAAAACCGTGGAAATCGGTTCGTGCGTTCTGGAGTTATAGCGTCAGGAAGGAAAACCCGACTTATTTTTATATAGTAGAAAATGTTAACATCATTGGAGCAATAGAAACAGATAATCGCGAAAAAACTTGTGTGACCTTTGACCTTGAATAGCTCACGACGCAGACACCAGATTTTATGAGACTTTTGAGACAACTTTTAGAACGCCTAAATGAAGGTATATATGAAAATTCAGCTTTTTATCTCTCATTCCGAGGTTGACCCCTTTTTTATGCTAAAGTGACTGGGACTATCTAGGTCTTGATTAGATTGTTGAGGTGCAGCGGTGATCTACCTTTTTAGGTAAGCTTTTTTATGTGTGGCACAATTTGAAAATAAATGTTTTTTCTTTCTTTTTTCTAACAACTGTGACTGGCTTTCTTGGGGACAGGCGAGACTGAAATATTTCAGTCTACCGTTACAGATTTACCGTTCTTCTTAGCAAGTTTAGCCGCCTCCTTGAACTGTTTCTGGCGGTGCAACATTAGCGTCAATTGCTTGTCGTAGCGCGACGACGGTTGCTGCAGAGTTGCTGGTTTGGGGGACAGGGTTGGAGTGGCTATGGGTACAACCTTGACTGGCTTTCTTGCGGACAGGCGACTGAAATATACATCTTGACAGGAGATTTACCGTTCTTCTTAGCAAGTATAGCCGCCTCTTTGAACTGTTTCTGCCGGTGCAACAGTAGCGCCAATTGCTTGTCGTAGTGCAACGGTTGCTGCGGAGCCGCGGGTTTGGGGGACAGGGTCAGAGTGGCTATGGGTACAACCGTGACTGGCTTTCTTGGGGACAGGCGAGACTGAAATCCATCTTGACAGGAGACTTACCGTTCTTCTTAGCATGTATAGCCGCCTCCTTGAACTGTTTCTGGCGGTGCAACAGTAGCGCCAATTGCTTGTCGTAGCGCGACGACGGTTGCTGCGAAGTTGCGGGTTTAGGAGACGGGGTCGGAGTGGCTTTGGGTACAACTGGGGCTGGCTTACTTGGGGACGGTCGAGACTGAAATAAAAACAAAAACGTGACAGAAGCGAAACTATACTTTGTCCCACTCATATGGACAACAGTAGACACTGCACTGCCTATTAAGTGATATGTTTTATCACTGCGTTTATTTATTTACTATTCTTTTTGCTATTAAGATCTCCATCCCAAACTAAAGAAGCTTTGATTCAGTAAATAATAATCAGGCATTGCCTGACAGACTTCCTCAATCCTTCTAAGCATTTGTCGGTGATAGTCGGCTATTTTTCCTAACAATTGGCTGTTGGTGCTGATAATACGTGTGTAAATGCGGAGATAAACTCAAATATTAGTCTTAAGATAACGACTTCTATAGAAGTCAGAATTTTAAAACCGATATATGAGTATGAGTTCTTAGCTAATGCTGGTTTATTAATTGTTTATTAGTGATAATGCTGATGATGATGATAAGAAGATATAAAAGGATATTTATTTTAACACTAACTTACCCCGTCAGTAGGCAAAGGCGCATATCCGTTAGGAGTTGGTAGGTCATCGACAGGTATGGGTTTCCCCGCAGCGTTCAATCTAATGGCGTCTTGATACTGCTTCACAATTCGGCCCATACGCCGGGCTTTGGACGAATTGCCCTGCTCCTTGGATTTTGATTCTTGCTCCTATAAAAATATGGTGCTTTTTACTGAAGATTCCTTGGTGGTAAATGTAATTTCGACGGTAGGCGAAAGACAATAAAAATGACGGAATAAACTTTACAGTACACAAGACGATGCCCTCGACTTCGTCTACGTGGTTTTTTTTTCTGAAAACCCTGTGTAAGTCTGATTTCCCCGCATAAAAGTAGTAGTCTATGTCCTCCCCTGGGATGCAACCTATCTTTGTACCAAATTTGGTCAAAATCGGTTGAACAGATGGGCCCTAAAAACGTCGTAAAAGACCGACAGACTGGCGCCCTTATATTGTTAGTATGGATGTTTTTGTTGAAAAAGATAAATCAATTGAAAAATCGATATTGTATGTGCTCAATGCTCATTACAAAATTGAAATGAAATAAAATGTTTATGTGATATCTATTTTCACATCTAAAGTGGTAGTATTATTTATTTTAATGAATATGGGTGGGCAGAGTGACTAATATATAGCTTTTTTTATAAATATGGCCATCATTACTAAGATTTTTCAGTGTGCTGGTTTCAAAATGTCTTCCATTTTTAAAAACAAGATGGCAGATAATATTTTAATAAGCTACCTGAAAATAAGCCAGCCTTTGTCGTAACGCCTCGTCGACTGTTGAAGCGGTTATCAACCCGGCAGGTTCAGGAGTCGGTTCTGGCACAGGTTCTAATTACAGAAGTCAGAACAAGATTTATCTACAATTTAAATAAAATAATCAGGGAACTAAGATCTGAGTGAAATTGGTTCTCGCACCGATGCAGGACAGACCAATACTTTGCGAAAGGATTGTTGAAATCCTCAATTATAGCACACAAGATGGAATTACTACTATGTTTAAGGAATTAATTAGGAGGTACTGCAATTTGGTATGCCTTACACATAAGATTAGGGAGCTATGACCGTATTTAGTAAAAATTATTGCTATATTGCAACTATCGCAATCACCTCTGATTGAATAACTCTTCCGCTATTGGCCACAATCCATCGTCGCAGTATGATCATCAATTACAAGTATTGAGATTGTATTTATTTATTTCATATTTGCATTCATGTCTACATGTTCATAATTTACGCGTTAAATTGGAGTCGTAAATTGTGCACCTAAAAATTTCTTAAAATCAAGAGAATCCAGGTCATATAGAAAGAAAGAAAGGAGAAAGAAAACATATTTATTCACAAATGGTGTTACAGACAAACATCTGTCATACGTAGCTGTACACACAAACGTATGTTTGTCTATGACACCACCCGGAATGGGTGTACAGCTCAGCCGTGTGTCCGGCATTATACATACAAATGCATGCATGTTGCCAGACGCTGATTTTCAGCTGTGACCCGGGTGACGATATAGTCCCTCTTACCTGCAGAATTCTGTGTCTGATCCTGTTCCTTCTGTTGACTCCTTACAGAAGCAGCCATTGACTCGGGCGTAGGCAGTTCATTGAGATCCATGGCTTCACCCGATTTGTACGCTTGCACTACTATGTCGAATTGTTTCACGACCTTTAGGTATTCTAGTGCCATTGCTTTGTCGCCCGCGTGTTTACTAGCAAGCGCGGCCGTTTTAAATTCTTCTTGTCGTTCTAGATGAAAAATTATTTTGATTATCCTCTTTTTTTTCTTGTTTTATATGTATTCTAAGTGCTTAGCTGCAATCAGACTTGCTGGCAAGTAGTGATGCAGCTTAAGGTAGAGCGCGTTTGCCTAGAAGATGCCTATTCACTCTTGATTTGATGATGATACCAATATTATAAGGGGAAAGACGGAAGCCGGAAGGGCGTTTCATATCCTAGCGATTCTAATTTGAAAAGAGGAAGCAAAGTAAAGTCTCCATCTAACGTTAAGACTAGGAGTGGTAATTGATTAGGCGATGTAAGGAAAGCTTTTGATGGTTCACAAAAAAGTTGGAGGCAAGTTGTGCTCCAACTAAGTTTCTTTTTATTGTATTATGGCTGGGTGTAAAGACAACTAGTCAATAAAATATACTATTTGTGACCCATTTTGCTCTGAGTACTTTTGATTGAACTTTTGCCTTTGATTTAGCTTAATCTGTGTGGGCTACAGATTGATTACTAAATATTATTATGTGTCCCAAATTCTGAGGGGACAGGTAAAAAAATGTATTGAATGAAAAAATAAACATTTTAATAATTTAAAATGTCAAATCGACTTTTAAAAGTTAGGTCAATAATCAAAAATGGCAGATTAAAGCACTCACTCAAGATAAACTGCAACCCTTGTTGTCTAGCTGGATCCAACTCCTCAACATTAGGAAGCGGTGGAGGCGGCTCCTTCGGTTCTGGGGGTGTTGGAGGTCTTTCCTCCGGTTCTGGAGCACTCGGTACGGATGTGGAACGAGGGGGTGGGACGGGAGGTTGTTCGGGGGGTGATGCTGGGGGTGAAATTGGAGCAGGTTGCGGTGCTTGGGAGTCAGGTTTTCCGAGGCTAACCGGTGGCGGTATATCCTCGTCTTTGATTGGTCTACCTGCTTTCGCTTGTTTTAAAAGATCGTTGAGCGTTTTAATACCTCGGCCGTACCTGTTGGATTTACAAAAACAATTTTCGAAAATTGTTTGTTATCAAATTCATACTTTCATACTAATACTAGCTGATGCCCGCGACTTCGTCCGCGTGGATTGAGGTTTTTTAGTTCCCGCGGGAACTCTTTAATTTTTCGGGATAAAAAGTATCCATGTCCGTCTCCTGGTTCTAAGCTACCTCCCCACTAAATTTCAGCCAAATTGGTTCAGCCGTTCTTGAGTTATAAATAGTGTAACTAACACGACTTTCTTTTATATATTATATAGATTATAAATGCGAAAGTGTTGGTTTGTCCTTCAATCACGCCGTAACGGAACAACGGTGATTTTTGCCATGGCGATAAGAAGAGTCACATAGGATTCTTTTTATCCCAGCAAATTAAGGAGTTCCCTTGGGCATTTTTTGTAACTTTGTTGTACTTCATGGAATATACTGGATAAAATATAGTTTAATTGGATGCCCAGGCATCAAGCACTTGGCATCAACATGGTTTTTTTTTTCTTTTTCGTGCAATATCATGCGATCAGTCTTCCGACTATGAACAGATGTGGTCTAATATTTTGTTGGTTTTTGACTTTTCATATTAAATTGGGCCTGGCCCTGGATTTATTTATTTGGCAACCAAAACAGATTACAATAAATTTTGCTCTATTCTTAACTATAATAACATTTTGAACTTATCATAATCCTAGAGGGTCGCACTATATGATTAAGAGATGATGATGATTATGATTTGTATTCTCACCTTCTAGCCTTACTGCTTTCTCCGCTCTGCTTAGCATTTCTCTCTGCTGTGGTATAGTTGGATATCCTCTCTTGCAGCAAGCTTATAGTGCTGCTAGATGTGCTGCCGGGGGGCGGAGGGGCGGGGCGGGTTGAGCGCGGTTGCTCAGCAGGAGGTTCTTCTCCGTCTATGGACATTTCTTGTAATTCTCGAAGTAAGTCTGGGTCATCTTCATCGCCTGTAACAAAACTTCATCAGTAGTAGTCAGTATGACTTTGTTACAATGCAAGATTGGTTATTGGTCTAAGTAACTGGTAATTGAAATCAGCCAGCATATGATCAGCAAGCAATCAAAAAGCTACCATAAAAAATTTTGAAGAAGGATAAAAGGTTTGATTTGCTTTTGGTACAAAAAATTATTTTCTTTTTATAAAAATCATTAAAAATTTTACTTTATTAGCTCACAATTCATAATTAACAACAATTATAAACAATATCATAAAACACACCTACTTAATACATACACCATGTTTTGTTTTTTGGTATACAGAGTTTTTGAAACTGTTTGTTTTTCTGTTAAATACTTTCAGTCCAGTCATTATATATGTCACTGTAATATGTCTTTGTTTATTCGGTAAGATTGTAAAAACCCTTAGATTATAATCTAACTCGCTAAATTGCAAACTGTCGAAAGATTACAATTTAACGCATTATTTTTCAGTAGATTATAATCTGTTAGGTATATTAACCCGATAGAACCTAAGTACCTGGTTATGTATGTCGAACAAAACTTTCGTATCTCAACAGAGAACAGAGTTATTGTGAAAAAACTGAATTTAATCCTTTTTCAAGATGGCGGAAAATTCACATAGGATAAATCTTGGTTGACAATTTGAAGTTAATCGTAAATCCAAAATTTAGCTTTCTCGGTTCACTTGCATTTACAACCCATTTTTTCCGACATAATGACTGGACTAATTATATTCAACCAATTTTGTCAAAATTACCACATTTTATTAGTGTGACTATATTTTTAAAACTACAACAGCCCTATTGAAATTGGTTTATACATTTTGGCCTATTGTGCACAAGTAGAAAAGCAAACCAAACCAAACCTTTCCGAACAGAGCTAGCCAAACATGCGCCATTGGCTCGTGCACTGTGCTTGCTCAATAATTTTGTTTGTAAAAATTTAGGACTGGACATTTTCCACACTTTCCACATTTCCCACTGATCCAGCTCACCAGTATGATAAAATTGTTAGATTAAAATTATTAATTAGAGAATAGGTAGTTTTAATTTAATTTATACTGTGTATTTTTGTTTAATTTGAAAATAAATAGTGTGTTATTTATTTATTTTTTTTGTGCTATTTTTTGTTATGTATGTGTAATTTTAGTAATTTATAGTTAATACTGTAACTGTAGAGAACATACCTGACACATCCTCATCAGATGGTATGTCCTTCAAACTGGCAGCAATCATGCTGTCCAGGTCAGCAACCACCTGCGGCACCTTCTTCCTCTGCCGTGGCTTACTGCCTCCACCGATAGCTGCCAATTCTGCCTCCAGGTCTAAATCATCATCTGATAGATCCATTGGTTCATCTGCATCATCTACATCTGGGATGTCTAGCAGCCCAAACTGACAAAAAATACTAGGTTATGCCAGAAGCCAGAAACCTTCACACAAGTGCCAAGAACAACTGAACAAAGATTTAATTAAATAGGTTCCACAAATATGGTAAAAACATATTTTTTTATAATAGGTACTAGGTAGGTAGGTACTTATGGATTAGTATGTCCGTTCATAATGGAGATTTAGGTTACTCTGTACTCAAAACAATTTAAACTGTAAAACAGTCAGTAATCAGTTTATGAAAATCCTTGAAGACAGTTAACATTTGAAAGATTGTCTAAATGAGAATTGTTCAAATAAGGAAATCCTCATGATGCCTTATTACTCTGACAATTCTAACTATAAATAGATCATAGAGCATAAGTTAATAAGGGCGGAATATAACTAGCCTAAAGTCACAAAATAATGACTCACCTGAGATAAATTGCCTCTTTTACCAGAGTTTGGCTTTTTGTACATTGTTTACCTACACTTATTGACAATAAAAAACTGTAAATTACACTATGTGTATTGGATTAATTTTCACTACGGTTAGTTTTATATCTTGACTATTGTTTGCTTGCTATGATAAACAGCACGATAAGCGATCCAAAACGAATATACAAAATATTGAACAAAACAAATAGGTTGACTCAAACGATTCCCTCAAACGAAATATTTTAAACATCAAATTCAACAGCCGAACACTCAATTACACTTTGCAAAAGTAATCATTGTTCACAGAAACGTTAATTGAAACAATTAAAAAGCCTAGTTTTTTGATATTTACACAAGTTTTGGAAAAAATCGTGTTGAAATGTTGAATTGCCATGAAAGTGGTCATCGGTCATTGCAGAGGGTCATTGTATAACTGTCAACAGACTGTCACTGTCATTTTCAGCTGCAAAGTGTCAACTGCGGTCAACTGTCAATGGTGCTTTAGGCAGATACACACTGGGCGTTTCTTCATAAACATACCAATAATATTGGTAGAAAGAGTCCACTTATTTATGGCAATAATTATCCATCCGCACTCGATAGTCCACGAGTTTTTTAGTCTGTGCTCTGCTGTGGTGCTCTGTCTGCGAGAGTGACGTATGAACAGCCGAAACGAAAACGAAAGAAAAAGCCTCTTGTGCCGTTGTTATCTTCGATCATATCTGAAGAATGGAGACAAACGGCCAAGCTAATGGGCTTAAATCTAAAAAGAAAGAAAACGGCGACGGCAAGGACAATTTGTGGTAATTGGTCACTGTTAATTTACGACTTACATGCAGCATCCATATAGGGTATCCAATGTGTCACACCTACGTGATGTCAAAGAATTGTACCTGAGAAATATGTGACCTGGCTTCTACGTGAACCTTTGTTTATAAAGAATTCGTGGAATATGTGTTAGAACCAATTTGGGACCGTTTCCTTTGACGTCTAGTGAGAGTTGACTGTTACATTTTTCGTATGAAATTTTTCCCATGTATTCGAGTGATGTGTTTGCAGGTCCGCTATTTTAGAGGAAGTTCAGAATCAGGGGAACACGAAATTGCCGTCGAACAAGAATGTGCTGGTATTGGGTGATAATGAGACAGGCAAAACCACACTAGTAGCCAAATTACAAGGTGTGGAAGACCCCAAGAAGGGGTCAGCACTCGAATATGCATATATAGATGTTAGAGATGAGTACCGTGATGGTGAGTTACTTATTTTTAAGCCATAAGTATTAAAAACGTCATACATGAATCCCTTGAAATTAATCATATCTCCATTCATTAAATTATTCATTTCAAAGTTATAATAAGAACCTCCACAATTTGTGATGACTTAAATAATGAAGGCAATTTGTAAAAATTGAGGCAGCAGTGAAAGTTGTAACTACAGTAAAACGTGCTTAATATGATTTCCAGCATAATACGCCATTTTACACCAGTCCCTGTAACTTGAGGCACTACTTGAAATAATGCTCTGGCCTTGCAAAAAATACTACTCAATCTTTATGGAAATTATTTTTGTGTAAGGAATATAGAGGAGGAGGCTTGATATTCACTTTTGTCAGTTCTAACACAGACTATGGTCTATTTGGGCTGCAAATTTCAAACACCAGCCTCGATTTGTTCTACAAAAATCAGCTAAGCCGGCTAGGTGGTAACTAGCCAAGGCAGAAGTCTCTTCCATACCAGACCAGAAAAAATTGAGAAATAATAATATAATCCCAAATTAACCCTGCCAGGGATCAAACCCAAGGACCACCTGCTTATTTTTATCTACTCCTCCAGCTCCTGATTATAAGAAAAGTGCTCATCACAGCACCAACTTCGACTATGTAGGTGCAAAGTGAATAATTTTAAGCTTTCAAAATGGCCAAAAACGCTAAGCATACATATGAATCAAAATATAATATCTAGTATCCTTACTAACATTATAAATGCAAAAGTTTGGATGTATGGATGTTTGTTACTCTTTCACACCAGAACGGCTGAAAGGATCTGGATGAAATATGCCACACAGTCTGGAATAATACATATGCTACTTTTTATCCCGGGAAATTAAAGAGTTCCAGCGGGAATAAAAAACCTTTATCCATGCAGACAAAGTCTCGGGCATCAGCTAGTAATAATACATAATATATATAATACACTTATTATGAATCAAATGTCACACGATTAAATAAATAAGTGAATAATTTTGACATTAAATGTTACAATTCCTAAAAGTCCTGATTCCTGGACTTTTAAAATACAATGATACATTTATTTTCAGATCACACAAGACTTAGTGTATGGGTCCTAGATGGGGATCCAGGGCACACAAACCTGCTGAAGTTTGCACTGAGTGAAGAGACATTCCCACATACCCTGGTCATCCTCACTGTGGCCATGACCACACCTTGGGGTATCCTAGACCAGCTGCAGAGTTGGGCCTCCGTGCTCGGCGACCACATAGACAAATTGGATCTCACACCTGGTGAGTATCAAATATAATCTATTCTTAGTGTTCTGCACCAAATGGGTGCCAACAGGACTCCTCTGCGGTCCGTCCGTACATCTGGCTGTATCTCATGAACCATAATAGTTTGGTAGACAATTGAAATTTAGAAGTGTGTATTTCCAAAATAAGGGGGGACTCCCATACAAGAAACACGATTTTTGAATGCCACTCTTGTTTTACAAAGTGTTCAATCTTTTTGGATGTAGGACCCTATGTTGGCCAGATTCTTTTTTTAGAATATGGATTCTAAACTTGATAACTAGAAATATTTCTTCAGCTAGAAACCTACCTAGTATTAAAACCCTGTCCTAAATTATGATTCTAATTATAATCTAATTTTACAGAGTCTAAAGACTGATTTCTCCAACTCTATGAATAAATTTGTAATTTTGGTAGAAATATACATCAGTCGAAAACAAATAAATAATTCCCAATATTATTAAAATATCATGTTACTTGGAGTTGGAGAAATCAGCCCTTAAACTAGATCAGACCAATTTATTTTATAACTGGCTGAGTTTGTTGTGGTATCTTCTCAAAACTGAGCATGTTTGAAACCCTCACAGCTTTAGTTTAAAGACCCTAGAACAACTAATTCCTGAGCTGTCATGTTTTTTACACAAAAAAACTCAAAATGCTCAAAAAAGGAATGTAATGTTTTCAGAGTTCATGTATGTATTTATGTATGTAAGTTACTTTATTCCACCGTAACTACTAAATGCCTGAACAGATGGACGTGTGCGGTATTGTTTGAATCCTTATATCATCCCGAGTGACACAGACTAGAAATTTTGCCCAAGCAGTTGTGTTTTTAATTTAATTAAAAAAACCTTGTTTAATAGGCCTTAACATTCATATGGAATTAGGTTTATTTTCAAAAGCACAAATAGAGCAAGAGCATAACAGAAGCAAAAAAAACAATGAGTTAAACACTGTCTGTTATTAAACCAAAGGTGTTATCGTTATAATGTCAAACACTGACAGTGCATGATGGTATCATTAATTGATTGCGTGACTCATTGGCGGTTCTTACTTACTAATATTTTTTATGACTATCAAGTTTTCGTTTGACTCCCATCTATCTGCTATCATCACATTCAAAGTTCAAAGAAGCAGGCGTTACTTTGCTGAAGTCCATGATAACCAAGGAACAAGAAGCTGAATCATACTTAATATTATTATGAATGCGAAAGTGTGTTTGTTTGTTGGTTTGTCCTTCAATCACGTCGGATCGACGTGATTTTTGCATGGGCATAGTTAAGGATCTGGAGAGAGTACTTGAGAGTATCCCCAAAAATTAAGGAGTTCCCGTGGGAATCAAAACACTTGTTTCACGCGAACGAAGTTCGCTTAAATAATCCTCTAAAACTAAATACCTGTTAAAGACAATCGATGTGGTACAACGTGCAACATGCGATATGCACCGCCCGCCCTTTACGTTCCTGAAATAAAGATTATACTTAATTCTAAAACACCTTGATTGCAGCTATAAATTTTAAAAAACTTTAAAGTCCCGTGACACGTGTCGCTAGAGATGTCTGACGGCGTTAGGAGATGTCGACTGATCTGACAGACATGTTGCCTCGCAACCTTTTTCCCTATAAATGGCCTGTTGCCAGACTTATCGTACGATGTTCGCTCGACATCTCTAGCGACACGTTTCGCTGGATTGTCCTCTAGTGAAAACGAAGCTTTAAGCTCGGTCGTCTTCACAGAATCTTAACTTGTCAACTAGGTAATGTTTATTTCGCATCGTGACTCACGAATTACGTCATTCTCGCGTATTACTTAATCAATGAATGCGTTTAAAACTTTATAGTACCTAACTGGTTTCACGGTTGACTCTGCACACGTACTGTGACACGACATTTCGCTCCTGTTGTTCAGTGTTTTTTTAGCGGCCAATTGTGATTTAGATGGTGCCCGCGATTGCGTCCGCATCTATTTAAACTAGCGGCACGCTATGATGGCCGGTTTGACGTTTGTCCGCTCATGAAGTTCCGTATTAATTGATAACGACTTTGAAGGAAATAATTGTATTACTTTATTGACGATAGTGATGTGCAGAGATTCATAAATTTTATCGAATGTAGTTTTAGGTTTAGGACTCAAAATTTATTTATTAAATTGATTTCTTAAATGTATACAAGTGTAGAAAAATCAGTTTGCACCATTTAAGGGGTGAATGTACTTGTGAATATGAACAATTTTCACTATGTGGACAAACCTCTGAAATCGCAAAAAAATATCAATAAATTTTTAAAAATGGAATCTAATACGATCGTCACATAGGATCGCTGGCTAGCACAACTACTACCTCCGGCAAACTCGCGTCAATGCTCAATGCAAAACAAAGCAGTTTCGAATTGACGTTGCTTCGAAAAGTATAAACTGTCAGTGCAATGCGATTGTGATATAGTTTTGACCTGGCTTTGGATTTCAAATATTGATACTGCATTACTGTTGACCCTTGCTCGTTAATTTGGACTCTGTTCAAGCCCTTTGTTGTGGATTTCGTCGATATGACCGAACGTACGCAGAGAACTGTTCTAAATAGTCAGACACGTGAGTTCGTAATACGCCTTCGTAACTATTTCGATCGTGAAGCCCAAAATGGAGGGCCAATTTTACCTATAACGTCAGTGGTTGAACGCGTAGCTGATGCGCTTAATATTGGACAACGAACTGTTAGACGGATAACTAAAAAAAAATATGGCGAGACTGGCACAGAAGAAAATAAACTTCACACACCAAAAAAGAGAAAACGAGCAAAACCAGTCGTAGGCATCGATAGCTTTGATGCCGATGCTATCCGAAGACATGTTTACGGCTACTATTTACAGAAGGAGTATCCAACAAGAAAAAAGTTGGTGCATTCACTGAAGGAAGCTGGATTATTCTTCGGTGGGGAAAGTTCTTTAACGAAGATTTTGAAGACCATTGGATTTCGATACAAAAAATGTAACAAACGCAAAATATTGATGGAAAGATTTGATATAGCGATGGCAAGGTATACTTTTTTACGGCAAGTGAAAGAAATCAAAAATTGGCAAAATGTTGTGTTCTTGGATGAAACATGGCTTAATGCTAACCATACTGTAGGCCGTTCTTGGAACGATGACACAGCAGCATCTACTTCCAAAGTTCCTGTAGGAAAAGGATCGCGACTTATAATTTGTTACGCCGGAACCATCAACGGGTTTGTCGAAGGTTCTCTCATGGCTTTTGCGTCAAAAACCACTGGAGACTATCATGAAGACATGAATGGAGAAAAGTTTACTGAATGGTTTACCTCAATGTTGTGTAGCCTCCCTGAACCATCTATTATAATTATGGACAACGCCCCATACCACTCGATGCAAATTGACAAGCCACCTGCCCAATCCCAAAAGAAAGCTGATATCGTCGCATGGCTTCGTAAAAATGGCGTAGATGCAAACATGAATATGTTAAAAGCGGAATTAGTACGTCTTTTAAAAGAAAACAAACCAACCAAGATCCGATACGTCATTGACGAAATAGCATTAGAACATGGGCACAGAGTTATACGGTTACCGCCTTACCATTGTGAGTATAATGCGATTGAGTTGGTGTGGGCTCAAATTAAGGGATATGCTGCAAGACACAATACAGAACCCCCATTTACCACAAAAAAAATGCTAAAATTATTAGAAGAAGCTTGTGAACATGTGACTAAAGGAGACTGGGAAAAGGTTGTGAATAGAACTGTTAAATTAATAAGGGAAGATTATGAAAGAGATGTGAAAATAGATAATATTATAGAAAACGAACATATAATTATTAATGTATGTGATGATAGCAGTGACGACAGTGAAAATAGTAGTATGGACGAATCTGATTAATTATGGCCTTTTGTGGCACCTTTTTTGGTATCTTTTGTATTCATATGTTTCTTGTGTGCATATAAAGTATGTATATTCATTTTCGTTCAAATATTCAGTTCGTTCAAATAAATTAAATAAACATATACATTTTTGTTTTATTAAACCTATTTAATCAGGTACAAAAACAAAACTTAATTGTTTTTTGTTCGAGAATAAATTGACATTCCACATCACTATTGTAATGTGTCAAACCGGCCATCATAGCGTGCCGCTAGTGTAGGTAATTAAAATTGGGCATTTGACTGTCAACTTTTTTCTAACGTCAAAACGCGTGCTTAGTTTAGGATTTTTTGTGAAATACTGAATTGTGACGTCGTCAAAGTGCGACGCACTTTTAACTTTAATTGATAGTTTAAAATGGTTAATCAATGTAAATATTACGGTCTTTTGGTGGTCCTGTACTTAATAGGTAATAACAAAAAAATATTTTTTTACTAGTAGTCAAATACCCCGTTTCCGTGAAAAATTTTTTTTCGGGATAAAGACTAACCTACGTCACTTTCCGTCATTACCCATGTGCCATTTTAAAAAAATCTATGTTACTCCCTTGCAGTGTGGTTGAAGAACAAACAAAAAAAACGCACTTTTGCATTTATTAAATTACTAGCGGTCGCCCGCGACTTCGTCCTAGTACAATTTCTGATTTCCTATGAGATTTTCCCGTTGCAAAAGGCCTACTTATAGTAGCTATATAGCATCGGCAGGTTTTTAATTTTAATTTTAGTCCTTAATGCTGACTTCAAAAACTTATAACCTTCATGCAAGCTTTCAACCCCTATTTCACGCCCTTTGGGGTGTATAATCGTAAAATTGCTTATGCAGTTTATTATTACTTAAAACTTTTAACCTAAATCTTGCTTTCAAGTCTATAACTACAAAAACATAGGACTTGCATGCAAATTTTCAACCCTCATTTCACCCTCTGAGGGGCAGATTTTCGTATAATTGTTTGTACAGTTTATTATAACTTAAAACTAATAACCTAAATCCCGATTTTCAAGTCTGTAACTTCGAAAACTTGGGAGCCCTTTTGTAAGCTTCCAACCCCCATTTCACCCCTATTGGGGTAGATTTTCGTAAGATTGCTTAGATGGGTTCTTATTATTTATAACTATTAACTTAATTGCCAATTTTCATGTCTCTAACTTCAAAAACAAAGGACTTTCATACAAACTTTCAACCCCCATTTCAACCCCTTAGGGGTGACTTTTCTCAAAATCGTTTCTTAACTGACGTCTACCCCATAGTAGGAACCTACCTTCCAAATTTCAAGTCTGTATGCTATATAGTTCCTGAGATATCGTGATGAATCAGTGACCTTTCGCTTTTTTTATATATATAGATATAAGATTACATAGTAGGATTTTCTTAGTTGTCTTATGGTGTGAAGGCGCGTACATCACACAAAATCGCACGAGTTTTAAAATTTTCATCTATTTTTGTTGGTAGTCTTGCTACCTATAAAAAAGCCAAAAATCTTTTTTTGGGCTTATTTTTTACGCCTGTAAAATATCGTATAATGCGTGATACCCAAATTAATATTGTCACCATTGTTGACTGAATAGAGCGGTCTTATTCGATTACGTTTTTTCATCGAACTTGCTTACTGTGCATAAAATAATATGCAAGTTTTTATAAAAAAAAATATGTACCTTCTTACCTTTTTCTTTTGCTAGGTAGGCCAAAGGTGTTAATTTACAAAGAAATTTGCTAAGGATTACTTAAAGAGTTATGTGCGTTTTAAGCAAGTTTAAAACTATACTTTATATCACTTGTTATAACGACGAATGCAATAAATGAAAAATAAATCGTGGGATTGCCCGAGAGCCTCTGCCAATCTGCTCTTGGCCAGCATTGTGAACTACTATATCCTTCCCACTCTGTAAGGAAACTCGAATTGGTTAGTGAGATAGATAGATAAATTCTTTATTGCCACACAAACAAAGATATAAGTACAGAAAACAAAGTGCGCAAGGGCGGTCTTATCACTGAAGTGATCTCCAGACAACCCATCCGACTATGCGTTGAAGAAACTTATCTATCTGCCCTCCGTGTTTTCTGGCACGTATGACTTAAGTACCCTATCTTTCTAGACAATCGCGCTACCTAAACTACCTAAACTACATCGTTGCTTTTCATAAGTACAAAATTGCTATTAACTACAGTACAAACTGCCATTTAAAATAAACCTCCCTAGTGCAGTGGTGAGCGCTGTTATAAGTGGGAGGTCCCGAGTTCGATCCCCGGCAGGTTCAATTCGGAAATTTATAATTTCTTTTTCTCTAGTCTGGGTCGGTGGGAGACTTCGGGTGGGTTTAATATAACTACCATACCCCCAACAGATTAGCCCGCCATCATGTTAGACTGCATCATCACTTACCGTCAGGTGAGAATGCAGTCAAGAGCTAACTTGAAGTGGCGTAAAAAAACTTCTCTTTTCTGATACACGTCTATGTATAAATTATTTCCTTACTAGCTGATGACCGCGACTTTGTCCGCGTGGTTTAAGTTTTTCGATTCCCTCGGGAACTCCTTAATTTTCTGGGATAAAAAGCCTATGTCACTCGCCAGGTCCTCAACTATACCCATGCCAAAAATCATGTCGATCCGTTGCTCCGTTGTAGCGTGATTGAAGGACAAACAAACAAACAAATACGCTTTCGCATTTATAATATTAATATGATTTATTGTACGCTCAGTAAGTTGTGACTTGAACCTAAAATGTTTACGATCGTGTAGTTAAAAGGACATCTGTTTAACCTTATAACAACACGGAATTCAACATTCATCTTGTAGCTTTATGCACCTGCAATACTTACATATATTTTATTTATTTATGTATCAAATCTATGATACTTTCATGTAAATTTTAGTGTTTGATTGATAGATCAATCAATACAGCCTAAACTGCAGGGGTTAGAAAGGTGAAATTTTGATACTTTAAGTAGGTTCCTTTGACGTTTAAGCAAAAAAAATTCTTCACCTAAAAGAATTTAACAAAACTTCTTAGCTATTTAGGACTAAGAAGTCAAAGAAGAAATCCTTAAGAGGATATGGCATGAATGGGACCCTGAGAATAGGTATTGAACAATTATATTGCCGTCCTCGTATAGAATTCCATAACATCCGATAAGGACAACTGCAGCTTGGACCGATAATACCATGAAAAACAGTCGAATTCTTATATTATATTCGTCAAATTTATGTGCGGGATATCTGATGATTGCGCGGAAACTGGGCCATTTATGCAATTTTTGAAGGTTTTTTTTATATTCTTAAAATTATTAATTTATCGAAAAAAGAAAATCTTAGGGACATGGCACGGACACATAGATTTTATGGTGCAAAATTATTTTCTCTATTGTAATTATGCACGGAGATAACAGACTAAAACGATTGTATGGGGAAACCGCCCTCCCGTATCGTCTTAAATCCGTCATGAAGCCAACCTATTCCATTGTTATTTACAATATATTTTGTGAAAACGTCTGAGAAGTACAAATAATTGTAATAGGTAATAGGTATAGTATCTGCTCAGAAATTGCAGCCTTGCGTTTTATGAATCACTAGCGACCCGCCCCGGCTTCGCACGGGTGCAATTCTGATACTAAATAGCCCCCCGGCCGGTACCGCCACAACCGCTATGTCACTGCATTTTAAATAGTGACGTAACTACAATAGTTAGACACATGGTCTCGCGAAGTTTTTTGTAGATATTGATATATTCTATAATATTGTCGATCATTTTTTTGTCCTATCATTAATACTCTTCGCAGCGTATGCGGTGAAAGACATTTTATGGCTAATTTTTTTACACCTTCGGTTGGTTTTAATAGGAATTTCTAACGATTTCTATAGTAATCTAGTACTAAATATAGCCTATGTTATTCAGTGATAATATAGCTTTCTAATGCAAAAAGATTTATTAAAATCGGTCCAGTACTTTTTGAGTTTATTCGTTACATACAAAAATACAAATCTTTCCTCTTTATAACATTAAGTGTAGATGTAGATTTCCACATTACTATGTCAACGGCGTACGTCTCAGTTCGCGTCACCTTTAGCGAAATGTCTAAAATAAATCTCACGCCCGCCACATTATCTTTCGTTTTATTTGTACTGTACTTCCGTTGTGGCTTTTTTACTTTTATATTCGTGGCTTATAAACTTACTATTTACTAGATCATGCCCGTAACTGCACGTGGATTTACTTTTCGAAAAATCCCGTTAGAACTCTTTTATTTTGCAGGATAAAGTAGGCTATGTTACTTTCCAGATCCTGAACTATGCGTATGTAATTTGAACACAGTTGCCTACGCCCCTTCCTGGGATGCAATCTATCTCTGTACCAAATTTCATCAAAATCTTGAAGTTGAATATGGGCCGTGAAAGCGTTGCAGACAGACACACTTTCAGGATTATAATAGCATGGAAATTTAAAATACTTATCTACGGAAGTATGGATTTTCTTTAGCAGTTCTTCTGAAAACTTGAAAGCTGTATTCAGCTTTATGATTTTCGTTTTTTTTTATAATTATTTCTTTAATATCTTTTAAATGGTCCAAGTTGTCGCAACAACCTCATTGTTTTCTCTCTCGTTTTGCGTTTTATTTATCTTCACCCAATTGGTTGCAGTTTGAACCCTGTCTATGCATTTCCATTTTCAAATAGGGGCGGTATATCATGTAATGAAGGCAGAATCTATACTAATATTATAAAGAGGTAAAGTTTGTGAGTTTGTGACGTTATAGGGGGTAATCTCTGGATCTACTGAACCGATTTTAATAATTCTGGTACCAATAGAAAGCCACATTATTTGTGAGTGTCATAGGCTATATATTAACCCGAAAAATTAGGGAGTTCCCGTGGGAATTTTAAAAACTTATTCCACGCGGACGAAGTCGCGGGCATCTGCTAGTGTACAATAAATAACGTTTTTTTTTTAGGCTACCAAGACATGTTAGTAGACCAATAAAATTGTCGATGTTGTTGAGCATGTTGTATTGTGTAAGGAAATCGTAATCGTTTGTCAAACGGATTATTATTCGACCTGTTTATTGAGTTCATAGATGCCTGCATGTCAAAAAGCATGTATGAGCTCCTTAAACAGTTTGGGTTATACGTTTTAAGCTGTCAAATGATTACGATTTGCTTAGACAATTGGGCCTCTGATTGGGTGGTTGAACGCGTATTCACCACCGCTCCAGTTTAAAGGACAAGAACCCTAAAGAGGTAAACTTAGGTACTAGATATACATACAATACGTAGCCGAAGGGGTGACATCTAAACTGCGTCGTATCGGATTTCGATGCGTTGGTTTTTTCGTTCGCTATTGGATCTATATTCATTCCATTTTTTTAGACAGTAAATATTTATCTGAACTTCAATCTATATTACTAAAGGTTTTTAAATTGTATCTATACTTATACATATTATAAATATGAAAGTTTGGATGGATGGATGTTTGTTACTCAATCACGCCAGAACGTATGAACCGATAGATTATACTCTGGAATAACACATAGGCTACTATTTATCCCGGAAAATTAAAAGAGTTCCCAAAGGGAACAGAATAACCTCAATCCCAAAGGGAACAGAATAACCTCAATCCACGCGGACAAAGTCGCGGGCATTAGCTAGTGGATTATAGGCACATGCTTACTTTACTATCTAATAATATCTTCAATATCAATATATCTTGTAGTACATTATAATATTAAGGATGATCCAGGTACCGATTTGGGCCAAACGTTACTAAACCCACGTTTTATTGCTAAGCATTTTCGCAACAGAACCACCTTTAAGGGTCAGTTCAAACCTTACAAAAAAAATATAGCGCTCCTTTCTGATTCCACTGAATAAGGAGCTGTATCAGTATTGGCCTAGAGTCTAGACTATACAATTCAAAGTTGACAACGTGTTAAGAAACGCTTGTTCTGAACTAACCCTAAGAAACCTTGGCGATGATCCCGCTGCGTCAAAACAGATTTCCTCTGACTGTTTAAATTATCAAAAAAATATATGAAAATAGAGAGGAAATAGCGCTCAAAGTGCTAACACGGCACGCGAGGTGACTCGAGTAATTAATTCGTGAAAGTGCATTACAATAAGATTCCTACACCTATCAAATTCGCTGTGTACCCAATTCAGTTCAGTTATACCAGTGAGAATACTGTACACATTTCATAGAGACTAGCTGATGCCCACGACTTCGTCCGCGTGGATTGTGGTTTTTCGGTACTCTGTAATCTTCCGTGATAAAAAGTAGCCTATGTGTTATTCCAGACTGTAATCTATCTCTGTGCCAAATTTCTTAAGATGTGATGATGATGATCGTAAAGTTTTAAAGTTAATAGATACAGGAAGAAGGTTGTAGTGGTAATAAAATTAATATTGATTTGCTATAAAGACACCGAGGCGTGCAAGTTTTGTTTAAATGTGTCTACTCGGTTAGCTACCTATGCCAAAAACTTTCACTTCGTTTTGTAGGTAAACCTATTTTTATGTCTAGACAAAAATCATTGTTTTTCTGTTTATCTTATTGATTTCCATCTCGGTAACTTGATGGTAAATTGTAGTCACAATTTAATTAAAACAATGCTGAATTCTATTATTTTTATATTCGTATTTACCGTAACAATCAAATCTTGAATCCAATCTTAAAAATGTGTTATCGAGAGGTTTTCGAAACAATCGGAACAGCTTTAGTCCATAGTTTTAATAGCGAAGAAATAAGAGCAACATATGCACTCTAGCTTTTGCCCGCAGCTTCGCTCACGTTAAGTTCGATGCAAATTCCATTTACCCCCTTAGAGGTTGAATTTTTAGAAATCCCTTCTTAGCGGATGTCTACGTCATAAAAGCTATCTGTATGCCAAATTTCAGCCCGATCCGTCCAGTGGTTTGAGCTGTGCGTCGATCAGTGGCGTGCACAGGTTTCGGAGCCAGGGTAGGTATTGGTTTGGTAGAACTGTCTTAAGGCAGGATGTCATGCAAAAAAAGCATTGAGCTTTTGTAACCGTAGGGTAAGCAGTGCTTTTATGTCTCTATATCGCGCACGCCACTGGCGTCAATAGATCAGTCAGACCAGTGAAGTCACCTTTTCCATTTAGGTACTTATATTTAACAAGCAATAATTAAAAAAACACGACTGCCCTGCCAAAAAGCTAACTAAAAAGTTAAAAACAATAAATAATATTTGTTTATGAATTACTGGATGTTGAACTATAGTGTTATATATTTTTGGAAACTACTCATCATTTTCTAGATGATGATTATATTATAGTTAATCTTATTTTAGTTTTTTTTTCAAATTTAGTCTTTAATGCACCCCATAATTTTTTTTAATTATACTAGCCTATGTCACCCGGAATACGCTAGGGATTCTAACGATACCTCAATTATCAAAATCGATTCAGGCGTATAAAAGTTATGGTTGAATATACAAACTCACATACATACATACCTACCTACATGAACCCTGAAAACAATATACTTACTCCTTTTTTCAGGCAGTCGTATAAAAAATAGAAGATTTAAAGTGAACGAAATTGTATTTGTCCTCCACAGAACAAAGGTTACAAAGTAAAAAGCAGCAAGTCCAAAAGTGGCAGAGGTATACAGAGCCCGGCGACGAACTAGAGCCCAACGCCTCGTCGCCGATGAAGCGCTCGTCGCGCAACCTGTCCGACGAGCTCGACGACGACGACGAGGACAACCCGCTGCCGGAAGCCGTACTTACCACCAACTTGGGCCTCGACATCGTGGTCGTCGCCACTAAGGTGAGTGAGAGCTTTAGCCGAACGCCTCGTCGCCGATGAAGCGCTCGTCGCGCAACCTCTCCGACGAGCTCGACGACGACAACGAGGACAACCCGCTGCCGGAAGCCGTACTTACCACCAACTTAGGCCTCGACATCGTGGTCGTCGCCACTAAGGTGAGTGAGAGCTGCAGCCGAACGCCTCGTCGCCAATGAAGCGCTCGTCGCCAATGAAGCGCTCGTCGCGCAACCTCGCCGACGAGCTCGACGACGACGACGAAAACAACCCGCTGCCGGAAGCCGTACTTACCACCAACTTGGGCCTCGACATCGTGGTCGTCGCCACTAAGGTGAGTGAGAGCTGCAGCCGAACGCCTCGTCGCCGATGAAGCACTCGTCGCTGCGACCTTTCCGACGAGTTTGACGACGACGACGACGAGGGCAACCCATCCATTACCATCTTTACTTTACTATTACTTATCCATACTAATATTATAAATGCGTAAGTGTCTGTCTGTCCGCTACGCTTTAAGGGTCTTTTAAACCGATTTTGACGAAATTTGGTAGAGATAGGTTGCATCCTGGGGAAGGGCATAAGCTACTTCCTTTATCCCGGGAAATGAACGAGTTCCCGTGGGAACCAAAAAACCTGAATCCACGCGGATTAAGTCGCGGGCATCATCAAGCTATAAAGCTAAAAGTTACTTACAATCGATGATAGAAAAAAATCTGGACTAAGTGGCACCTTTCATAAACACTTCGGATCTGTTTGCAGTACATAGTACTTTAAACCAGCTTAGCCCTCGATATCGTCGTTAAATAGATAGATAAAACTCTTTATTGCACTTAAAACAGAGACCATAAACAAAAAGGTTAAAAGATAATATAGAAGGCTCCAAAGGCGGTCTTATTGCTAAAGTAATCTCTTCCAAACAACCGTTCGTTCTTGTTACGAAGGTAGCCGAGAACTGAGAGACTTAATTTGGTTAGACTAAATTATTTCAAAACGCAGATTTTCAAGGCTTCAAGGCTATAAAGTATTTTCAAGGGACAAAAAGTATTTTCGTCTCAATAGAATATCAAAACTTTCAGAACATTGAAAGATGACAAGAAAAAAGGCTTTGAAATTCAAAAGAACTTTTGATAGTCCTGTTTAATTTTGAAAGATAAAGTGCGATACTAATTAACTTTATTATTGTTTTTTTCCTTGGCCTCTAATCACGCGTCAGTGAAAGCCACAATCAACATCCGTTCACTAGATTTTTTGTTCCTGAAGATATTGTGTTACATTGTAATGTATACCTATTATAATTTGTTGTCATTGTTAAAGCTGGCAAGCTCTTTTTAATGATGTTGTTTTTGGTAATGATCAGTTTACTTATCTGACCCGGTGACAATAAAATAAAAACGAAACTAAACAGGCATAAAAATTAGTTCAAATTTTAGCCACCGGGTCAGAAAAGTTTGTGTGACTATACCCAAGCTAGAAAACATAGGCTTGAATCCCATGTGAATAGTCTGGCAGTATCTCTTACGACATGCAGCAGTATCACTTGACTAATCAGATGTTACTGATAATAACCGGGACCGACGGCTTAACGTGTTCTCCGAGGCACGGAGGAAGCGAAAATGCCAAATTCGGTCACCCATACAGTTACCGGCTTGGTCCAACGTTGCTTAACAATCGCAATCGACTGATATGGTGTCGCGTTTTCATTCCGTTTTTCAGTTTCATCCAATTTTCAAATCACAACGATTCTAAAGAAGTTTCACTTAAATTTTTGGTGTCGCTTTTTCGTTTCATCGAATTTTCAAATCACAATGATTCTAAAGAAGTTTCACATCAGAAAATTTTAATAGTGACGTTGGATATTTCTGTTTCTAGACTGACTACATGACCACATTAGAAAAGGAGCACGATTACCGCGACGAGCACTTTGACTTCATGCAGCAGTGGATCCGGCGGTTCTGCTTGCAATACGGCGCCGCTCTGTTCTACACCAGCGCCAAGGAAGACAAGAACTGTGATCTACTGTACAAGTACCTCACGCACCGGATATACGGCCTGCCTTTCCGGACGCCCGCTCTCATCGTCGAAAAGGACGCCGTTTTGATGTGAGTATAACCTCATTTCTTCTTCGCATTTCGCCACTCAACTTAGCAGACACGTGTTTGTGTGTATCCCACTTCTGATGTTGACCATCCACGTGGACTAGTAAGTAATTTTTCTCTACGCAAAGAGCTACTGTCCAGATTCTGTCTACAATATTGCGCAGCTCTGTTCTACACTAGCGCCAAGTAAGACAAGAATTGTGATCTGTTGTACAAGTACCTCAGCATCGGATATACAGCCTGCCTTTTCGGACGCCCGCGCTCATCGTCGAAAAGGACGCCGTTTTGTTGTGAGTATAACCTCATTTCTTCTTCGCATTTCGCCACTCAACTTAGCAGACACGTGTTTGTGTGAATCCCACTTCTAATGTTGACCATCCAAGCTGACTAGTAAGTAATTTTTCTCTATGCAAAGAGCCACTGTCCAGATTCTGTCTGCAATACGGCGCTGCTTTGTTCTACACCAGCGCTAAGGAAGACAAGAACTGTGATCTGTTGTACAAGTACCTCACGCACCGGATACATGGCCTACCTTTCCGGACGCCCGCGCTCCTCGTCGAAAAGGACGCCGTTTTGATGTGAGTCTAACCTCATTTCTTCTTCGCATTTCGCCACTCAACTTAGCAGACACGTGTTTGTGTGTATCCCGCTTCTGATGTTGACCATCCACGCTGACTAGTAAGTAATTTTTCTCTACGCAAAGAGCTACTGTCCAGATTCTGTCTGCAATACGGCGCTGCTTTGTTCTACACCAGCGCCCAGGAAGACAAGAACTGTGATCTGTTGTACAAGTACCTCACGCACCGGATATACAGCCTGCCTTTCCGGACGCCCGCGCTCATCGTTGAAAAGGACGCCGTTTTGATGTGAGTATAACCTCATTTCTTCTTCGAATTTCGCCAGTCAACTTAGCAGACACGTGTTTGTGTGAATCCCACTTCTGATGTTGACCATCCAAGCTGACTTGGAAGTAATTTTTCTCTACGCAAAGAGCTACTGTCCAGATTCTGTCTACAATATTGCGCAGCTCTGTTCTACACCAGCGCCAAGGAAGACAAGAACTGTGATCTGTTGTACAAGAACCTCACGCACCGGATATAAGGCCTGCCTTTCCGCTCATCGTCGAAAAGGAAGACTTTTTTATGAGAGTTAGCCTCTTTTCTCACAAAAGTTTTTTAAAGACGATTTCACAGACACATTCATTTCTCATATCAACAAGGGTTTATGTGAATCCTACTTCTGATATCGACAATTATTACCGCTGACTCTTGTGAAACTTCTTTCCTCACACATATTTTAAATGTAGTTTGACCAATGTTTATTCCAATTTCAGACCCGCAGGCTGGGATAGTATGAAAAAAATTAGCATATTGTATGAAAACATGCAGACATGCAAGCCAGACGACTACTATAGAGATGTTATCGTTCAACCCGCTACACGGAAGGTGAGCTTAATATTTTATTACTAAATATCCCGCCCATGGCTTCGTCGAGTGTAATTTTTGTTGGGGAGGTGGTGAAATTTCCACATATATTCTTAATTTTTAACGGAAAACCCCAAATACTAATTATTGTTCTACATATATTTTGACGGATAACAATTTTGAATTGACCCCTACTTCATGTCCTGGGGCTATTTTTCGCACTTGGACGAGTCATCCGTTGTGCGTGACCCTTGAATTGATCCCTGTTATCTATGGAGCATCCAATAACGGAATACCGATGTCACGTTTTTTGACTTCAAAAGTTACTCTAATGTTACGATTCCACCAGAGTGCGGCACAAATGTTTCTCTCAGTGAACTTGCACAAGCATACAAGTTCGTAGTGTTTTTCTGCCCATCCACTAGAGATGATGACACGATTTTGGTACAATCTCACCATTGAGTTCTGTTTATTTGACAAAGTAACTATGTTTAATTGCATACTCAGTACTTGTCTATCAATTCCAGAGCGGTGGGCACAGAGAAGCTGAAGTGTCAGCGGAGGACGAGCAAGCGTTCCTTCAGCGACAACTGGCCGCGTTACAAGCCGGCACGCCAGCGCCTAGAGCTGACTCGCCCTTACGGACCACGCAGAGGACCACGGCACAGGTATGCTTATCCGGTTCGAAGGACCACGAGTTGCCTACAGAGATCTCCAGCGAAAAAATCCCGGGCTGCAGGCCGGCACGTTTCACTCCACCAAGGGTTATCCAAGTATCACCTAAAAATCCACTGCGCAGGTGTTATGGGTTGTAATTATTGCCTGAAATAAAAGTTATTTATTTACTAGCGTATGCCCGCGACTTCATCTGCGTGGTTTGAGGTTTTTTGGTTCCCGCGGGAACTCTTTAATTTCTCGGGATAAAAAGTAGCCTATGTGCTATTCCAGACTATAATCTATCTCTGTGCCAAATTTCAGCCACATTCATACATCCATCCAAACTTTCGCATTTATAATATTAGTAATTTTTGTCCGGTTCGAATGACAATGTATATTTGATATATATATATATATAAATATCCATTTAAAAATGTGTGTTAATTCCATTTCAGCTGGACGGCGCGAAGATCGGCATGGGTCCCGGCACGCCGGGCAACGAGGGCGTCCTCGCGAACTTCTTCAACTCTCTGCTGTACAAGAACAAGCCCGGCTCGCCCGGCACGCGGGCCCCCGACGCGTCGCCCGCCGCGGCGGCCGCGCGCTCCGACGCGGCGGCCGAGCTCGACCGACTCACGCGGGCAAAGCGCGCGCCGCCGCCCATCGACCTCAACACGTCCGAGTGCTAGCGCGATGCGGCTCAGGCGAGGTTAGTGCGGCTTCACTCTCTGCTATACGAGAGCGAGCCCCCGACGCGTCGCCCGCCGCGGCCGAGCTCGACCGACTCATGCGGACCAAGCGCGCGCCGCCGCCCATGGACCTCAACACGTCCGAGTACTAGCGCGATGCGGCTCAGGCGAGGTTAGTGCGGCTTCACTCTCTGCTATACGAGAGCGAGCCCCCGACGCGTCGCCCGCCGCGGCCGAGCTCGACCGACTCATGCGGACCAAGCGCGCGCCGCCGCCCATGGACCTCAACACGTCCGAGTACTAGCGCGATGCGGCTCAGGCGAGGTTAGTGCGGCTTCACTCTCTGCTATACGAGAGCGAGCCCCCGACGCGTCGCCCGCTGCGGCCGAGCTCGACCGACTCATGCGGACCAAGCGCGCGCCGCCGCCCATGGACCTCAACACGTCCGAGTGCTAGCGCGATGCGGCTCAGGCGAGGTTAGTGCGGCTTCACTCTCTGCTATACGAGAGCGAGCCCCCGACGCGTCGCCCGCCGCGGCCGAGCTCGACCGACTCATGTGGGCCAAGCGCGCGCTGCCGCCCATCGACCTCAACACGTCCGAGTGCTAGCGCGATGCGGCTCAGGCGAGGTTAGTGCGGCTTCACTCTCTGCTATACGAGAGCGAGCCCCCGACGCGTCGCCCGCCGCGGCCGAACTCGACCGACTCACTTGGACCAAGCACTGAACAAGTCATAATTTAAAAAATTAAAAAATACGACTGCCCTGCCAAAAAACTAACTAAAAAGTTAAAAATCTAAATTAATCTAGTTAAATTAGAATCTTATTCACATTTTTATTAAATGATATTTTTTATGAATTTCTGGATAATGAACTATAGTGTTATATATTTTTGGAATCTACTCATCATTTTCTAGAATCTTTTTTTTCAACTTTAGTCTTTAATGCGGGACCATGGTCACCCTTCAAATTTTTTTTAAATTTTACTAGCCTATGTCACTCGGAATAAGCTAGGGATTTTAACGATACCTCATTTATTATAATCGGTTCAGGCGTATAGAAGTTATGGTGGAATATACAAACTCACATACATACATATATACATACATACATGAACCCTGAAAACAATATACTCCTTTTTTCAGGCAGTTATTTAAAAATGAAAAAATGTTTATTTTCCAAAAACAACTACTTCATTGTAAATAATTGATTCTACGTAAGGACTAAATCGTCTTGCAAAACAGGATTTAATTTTGGGTATACGAATCTTAAATACACGTCGTTTTAGTAACATGTTATATTCTTTTGAAGAAATTACTGACCGATGGACTTTAAGAGCTAGTTTTAAAATATATAATTGACGCACCGTAAGAACTTTCATTCATTTTTCATTCATTCATTCAAGCATTCCTGATAAAGTCGTTCTGTAGGATATTTGAACGGTTTCTTTAGCATGGTTTTAATTACTGAGCGTTGAGCTCGTTCAAGCTAGAACGAGCGTGGCTCGCCCGGCGCACGAGCCCCGGGTGACGACTCTTCGGTATACTGCATATAGCAATACATGTTATTTACAAGGTTTTATTGGAGTCTTGAATACGAAAATGACAGATATCAAATCCAAGATGGCTGACTGGATTCTTAAGTCGATACTCTATTTAATTATTTTCTATTATCTTAAATCAATTTCAAGGTTTATTAGAATTTGTTTGTTCGTCGAATTGTTTTCGAAAAATACAAGAAGTGATTCAAATCCAAGTAAACAGTCGTGTTTTTTTTATAAATCTATATTTTTGTATTATATTGACGTGTATCCTATCTCAGTTGCAGTATATTATGTTTTTATTTCCTTACAGGTATATTAGTTTAGCGGGCGCGCAACATATCGCTCGGCACGTGGAAGCAAAGCGGCCTCGGGCCTCCACATTATATGATACATTGCTGGCTTGTACTTTGTGTTGTCACGCCATATCCACGGCCACGCGGCAACGGAAACCTTATTATTTATTCCGAACGCTTGTGTTATTGCGACAACCTTCGAGATTCTACCTTTATACAGTCGGTTAAAATTACATCGATCAAGAATGGTTGAGCGCCGTATACAACTTACTAGCCAATCGCGAATGATAATAAAAATATAATATATGACCAAGATTGGTAAAGCGCAGTATGTTAGCTGATAGCGATGTTATATAAACCACATCCTTCAAGATTGTTCTTATTCTTTGTTGTATTCTGGGTATGTTCCGATATACACTGCGAGCACTGTAAGGTGTGACGTAAATTTAGTATACTGCGAAGCCGTTCGTTTATAGCTAGCTATACTGGTTACTGTTTAAACCGGAACGCAGTGAGCGCTGAGAGCACCTTACCTCGATAACGCCAGTGCTCACAGTACACCAATGGCGACGATTTATGACGTTATATATTTCCGTAGGATACTGCGGCAGTATACTGTCAGTCCATAACGGAACGAATTTCTCCCCAGTAAGAGCACTGAACAGTGCTCGCAGTGTATAGCGGAACATACCCTCTGTAAGTGATCGCAATTGCATATTGTTTTTAGTAAATCACGATTGGTCAGGCGATGCGATTGGTCAGTTATCTGTGAACAACACCATCTGTTGACATAATGATATATTACAATTGATACTGTAAGATTAAAATATACTGAATGTTCGTATCGTCGAGAAATGAGATTGGTAGAATTGTTTAAACGTCGATTAAGATTGTTCGAGCGCTGTATTGTGATTGGTCGGTTACAGGTTTAGTCAACAATGCCATCTGTTGACAAATATCCGTTAGTTTTATAGATATTCCAGATTTGATATTACGAAACGTGATGCGTACAATCAAACACACAGATTATCGCAATCAAGTTTTCATTTTAATAAAAAGTGACTTAGATAGATTTGGAATAGTTCATATTAGATACAATTATCATATTTCAAAATTTACGCGAGGATTTTTAGTTGACTGACGCTCCTGTAATACTGCTACATTTTAGTCAACAAAATATGTTATTAAATCGGTCAATAACAACAATTGCGATTATCGCAATCGCAAGTTTCGTAATACAGGTCAAAGTTAGCATTGCTGCTCATTTGGTTGAACTGACGATTCTGAAACTAGTATTTTCCTTTTCACAATTTTCTCAAAAAAGACAAGAAATTATATTTACTCAAAAAGAGTGCAGAGTACTGAGTACTGAGTAATTAATAAAAACTTTGGAGTTCCTTGAGGCAGAGCGATGCAGCCACAATCCTACTGCTATTTCAAGTTTGCCTATCAAGAAGGATAAAGCTACTTGTACACCAGTCAATTTAGTTAACACCCGAATGAGCACTATTGCGAAAATGTCTATGACAAGGCTAACGGCAGTGTGATGTACTTTATATAAAGGTTAATGTATTGTAATGTTAAGGAAAAAAGGAGAAGAGACATTTTTTACATAACTTATTAAAGCTAGTTAATGTTATATCTATCTGTTTTTTTTATATCTATGGCAGCCTAGTGTGAAGAATGCCTCTAAATTTAGTTTACCTGGATTAGCTGTGGAGTTAAAAATAAGTATTGGGCTGTGAATTTTTTATTATTTCAGTCAAGACATAAACAAATGTCAACTAAATAAACCAACGAACAAAATGTAAGTCCATGCCAACAAACAGCCCTTTTCTCAGGCTTAGTATGAGATTTTACGTATCGCTAACTTTGATAGAATTCGAACTCCGACTTTTAACTTTTTTTAGTTTAATACTATACTAACAACATAATATGAACTAAAAATAAGGATCTAAAATAAACAAATTTTATTCATTTATTGAACGTCAGTGTAAATGGCCAATAATTTCATTGTTTTAAAGCTCATTTTCGTTCATACATCTATGAACAGCGCTCGAAGCGGAAACCTTGCGAGATGAAAACTGGTGGTACTGAATACTTTGATTTTAAAGTTGTTACTTGGAAATATACGTCTTGCAATTCACGAGCGCGCGTTAACTTTACTCATAGTTATGCACATTGCGTAAGTGTGTGTGTCTCTCAGAGTGGTCAGTCAAACGTGCAGACTGCAGTCAAGTACACGCATACATTTACACGTATACAAATTTATACAGATAAGACTTTAAAGCAACCATAAGCCAAACGCTCTAGTGAATTGCATGAATCAAACCGATTTATTTCACAAATTTCACCTTGTAGTACTGCTCTGGCTGTAGATCTACGAAATTGAGCCTTGAATCTTGACTCTTTAGGTCTTGTAAGTCTATCGGCGTTATAGATATATGCAAACTTACACTAACCCTGACTTAACATAGGCAACATTTTTTTCTCCGTGATTTAATTCCACAGCTATGCTAGATTATCTATAATTCCATTGCAGTGAAACGAAATCGAGAGTTGTAATAATTTCCTATTCAGTAATAACTAATAATATTTTTTTAACTTGTAATATTAATAATAATACGTTGATATTAAGTATTTATTTAGTTAGCTTATGTTTGAATTTGTTCGATAATAGAGCCTTTTGAATCCTCTTGAGATTAACGAGTATTTTATATAGAACTGAATCGGTAAATCTGAAATGAAATGTAAAAGCTCCAGTACACATTGGTTCAATGCATATTGATGCGCTGGGATGCGACGGCGTCCAATTTTGAAACGCTGCTTACAAATTGCGCTAAAATACCTTCATGTTTGGTTGAAAACCCACAAAAACTCAGACAGTCGCGGCTGTTGCTATTGTTAGCTGCATGCGGCAAATGTATGGTCCCTTACACGTTCACCGAATGCAAGCCAATGTGTATTCCGCGCTTATTACCTATCACACAATAATTACTATAATTTAGGGTGACCATGATGAATTTGTAGAAATTAGGACTTCCCCATTTCGCTATTAATTTGAGCAAAACCTTTTATTTATTTAATTCGTAATCTTGCTTCCGAGCATTGTTATTAATTCCCACAACTATTTAAATACACTTCTATAATAATATATCGTTTCTTTTTTTATTGGTTTCAGTTCTATTTGAATTGCTCATATTATCCAAATTTGTGATCTTCTATGAAGACTGACAGTCATGTGGGGATATTATATTATGCACAATAAAGTTTATATTTGTACAAACCATTTCTTTTTGTAACAGTCGGAGACCGTTGTCGGTTTCTGGATAGTGTAATAAACTAGATTACCACTACAAAGTTATTGAAAAATGTATAAATTGATAATTTTTTTGCTCATAACATACCTAATGATCGAAATGTAAAACTCATTAATTGTAAGGACACTATCCACTAATTAATGTACACGCATATCAATCGAAAAATTAACTACATTATAATATTTAAAACTTTTACGTAATAAACTGCATACATGTAAAATCCTGACAGTTTTAGTGGACATCGAACCTTAATCTTGGAATTGTAATGGTGACCTTTTTGTGTTGTGTTATAATAGCTAAATTTATTTATTTCAAACACATTAAATTAACTCAATATAATATTCTAATTTTTTTACCGATACTCTGTGAGTTTATGTAATTATTATGTATAGGAGACGTAATTTTTAAATATTGGATTATGTTCACATTTGGTGCAATACAGAACATTCCAAACCTGGTTTGGTGCTTATTATTATAGTAAATTTATCGAATAATATTATGAAGTTTCATTTAATTCTTGCCCAACGCTCTTTCAACCGATTAATAACTTTATTTCAGGCACTAAAGGTCACTGTTAACTAATTCAAAGTTATAAAATTATATTGTAACTTTTAAAATATTTACTGAGTACTTAACATTCATTTTATTAGTCATTGACTTTAGGTAATCGTATAATTAAGCTATTCTGAGTTGTCAATTTATTTTATTTCAAACGTCATTTAAGTATGTTAAAATTAATTAAGTGGCGTAAATAATGATCGGCTGCCAACTTTTCACTAATTTTGGGTGACGTTTTCTCTATAAAGCTTCGGAACACATGTCCAGCCCTAGGTTTTTTCAAATATTACATTATTTGAAGCACGATATTAATGACTAATTTATTTTAACCATAAATTTAGGCAGCTATTTATTTAGAAAAAAAAACTTGAAATGATCCGCATTATTAATTGCTCTAAACTAAATCACTGCTGTCAAAAAATTTGTAGAAAATAAATAAGTATAATATTTTTATAGCGAGGGAGGGATAATGTTAGGTGGCTAAAGTGCATAAATGACTATTAATATTTACCTACTTTCCTTTTTCTATTAATAGAACACAAGTACTTGAACCAGGGCCAATTTTAGCCAGTAAATTGGCCTCAGGTGTTGCGATGTACCTAATGGGCAATTTTTCCTTGATACTTTTTAATTTATATTTCACACAAAAAATATTTATATTTCAATGGTAAACTAATAAAGAAGAAAGAATCAACATGCATCTATTATTCATGAATTTTTACAGCTATAAGTTTATGTATATTAACGATTTTTGTCCCACGGTTAGAATTAGAAATGATTTAAAATGAAATGGTAAGTATTATATATTGAAAATAATGGCTCGCTTTTTATTTCACATACTACAGTTAGTTTTCAGTAAACTTGGGACTAATAACATCTAGAACATTTTTGCTCACTTAGGTAATTACTTTTACTAGTCAAAACAACAGTTCGATTTATTCATAGATATTTTTCATATTAATTAAAATGACTATGTACTGTGATATATTTTTTGTAGAACAAAAAATATTTAATAATATACTTACCTTAATCTTTAATTCGCACTCTTAGATGAATTAGCCACTTACCATCCACGATTTACGAATAGCTAAAAAGTACCTACTTATCTAAAACTAATTATGGTTTGTGTATACGTTTTGTTCTTGAAGTATTTTATACTTTATTATAGGATAACTATAAGCTTTATGTATGGAAAATCATATATCGATGAATATGTCTTCTAGAGGCATGTTAGGGCATAGCTATCATCAATCGTTATTATAATATTATAAATACTAAACAAAACTTAAATAAAATAAACTAAATTTTCATTTGGTCTAAAATTGTATCAATTTAGTTCACCAAAACGAAATATTTTTTAATGAGTATAAAGCTATTGTGACAAGAATTGCAGTATTTATCGTCATGTCAATTTAGTTTAGTCTAAAAAGACGTACATAAGGAAATAAATAATGCAGTATAACTAAAACTTAACCTACAAATTACATTCATTTTGATAAAGTGTCTAATATTACCGCCAAGGCATAGTGATTTAATTTTAGATTCTGATTAATTAGGTAGTTATTACGCTTTTAATAGTTAGGTATTTATAGCCATCCTTTTTGGTTGTATAATATTTTATAAATGAAAATAGATATTGGTACGTATTATACTTACTATATCTGGTGTACACAGAAATTTAACTAAAAGAAACTTTTTATTCGAATTAAATATATATATATATATATATCTATATACGGTCTGTATAACTATTACTCATTGTAAAGCTAGCTGTTAGTTGTGATTTAATACCACCATACCGTGCACTTCTATGACAAAAATAATTAATCGATAATTCAATCAATCAATCAATATTTATTTATTCAAAAATATTTTGGTTTTTTTATTCAAAATTATTTTGGTCCGGCTAGGTAATAAAGCTACGCTGAAATTATACCAAATTAAGCTTAATTAAAAATTTGTGTATACCAGAATTAGCAAACTATCTTATTAACAGATAATTTAGTGTATTATTCAATAAGTTATCATACAAAAAATATTCAATTGTTTGTAACGAGTGTAAAATTATATGTGCAAAATGGAATATATTTAATAGATTCCAATAAGTCGCCAAGTTAGAAGTTTGTAAATCTATACAAGAATTTTATATCATACCTACCATAAATACCACAAGCATAGGTAGTAGGTAGTTAATATTTCTTAAAATATTATATATATTGCTAACTAAACAACAAAATGCAATTAATGTTGATTAAAATTACCTAACATAAAATATTGTCTAGCCTTCAATAGTTCTAACTTAATTAACTTGTAATTTATCATCCATAGCAGATCTACAATAAATTTCTGTTATTTTCATCATCTGACTGCTGATGTTTCTAATAGAAGTTAAACATTTACTTTCGCCTTAAGTAATACACACTCGGCTTTGTATGTAAATACAGAGACATGGCAGTGTTACGATTAATTCAAACCTATAGCTACTATTTTTGGCAATGGCGACTATTGTACAAGTTATAATTATTATTATTAAATATTTTAATTAAATAAATTAGCACAGAATCCGTTTTTGCGTTTTTATTTTATTTATAACTTCGTCTACTAAGCATCTTAGTGGATAAGTACCTATTGAAGTGCCTTACATACTAATGATAGCGATTTTTTTTTAACTTTGTGTAGGTACCTAGGTACATATTAAAATTTAGGTATCCACTGCGTGTGGATTTCGTTCTATGTAACGGTATCCCAAAATTATGAGTGAGCATTTATATTAAATAAAATCGGGATTGTCTCGCCTAAATTCTGGTTGCCCTAGAAGCTTAGTCACACACTGGTCACACACTCATGTTAAATGACATGGAGGTAGGAAATTAGTACCTTCAATGACGTAAAATTAAAGGAATAAGCTACTTTTTATCCCGGAAAATTAATGAGATCAAATGGGAACAAAAAAAACTCAATAGTTGCGGGCATAAGCTAGTCAATTATAATTCAAAATTATTGAATTATAGTTACGTAATGCTATAAACAAATATTACTAAAGCACCATTTCAGAACGTGACTGCCATTGTCATTTGTCAAATTAAGAAATGTCATAATTCATGCATTTTTATAGATAGCCTGAGGTTAGTTGTCTTGAGTAACATTGTCTCTGTTCTTAGCTCTGGCCACAGAGTACATTATTTAAACTGGCTCTGGTTCTTAGTTCATAACGCGAGTTGTGTTGAATTATACAATTTTGTGATTAATCTAAAAACAAAATTAATCTTTAGCCTCGAGTTCGAGAAAACATTTTCGGCAACGTTGAGATTAGAATGTGTCTGTTTTTAAACTACATAATAGTTTAAACATAAGTTTTAAATTAGTAATGCGACCTGTGCGAATGATTTTAAGTTAATTTTAATATAATAATTTTTAAAAGTGAAGTTTGCGTTTAGATTTGTAAGTGTTACCTATGGTTTATTGTGGCGTGTGCAAATATGGGGCAGAGTCCTAGTACAAACCGGAGTAAAGGTAGTCGGAGATCGTTTCGTTCTTTTGTGAGACGCTCTAAGCTAAACAAGTCCAGTTTAAGCCACACGTTCAGCTTGCCACCTTCGGAGGAGTACCCTGAGCTGATGAATGTTAACACGGCGACGGAGGAGCAGTTGATGACGTTGCCAGGGGTGTCAAGACAACTCGCTCAGGAGATCGTTCGTCATCGGCAGATGATCGGCAGGTTTAAACGAGTTGATGACCTTGCCTTGGTCTCAGGTAATTATTATAAAGCCTATTATACATAATATCAAAATGTAAATGATCTTTTACTGAGAAAATATTAGTAACTTCTATCTTAATTCACTGGGTTTCTTTAAGTTATCAGTATTGTGAAACTTTGTTGCAATCAATCAATTTATCAAAGTCCTTTTTAGGCCTGGATGTGCTAGCTCACTTTGATATTGCCATAAAATCTATAGATATGCTAAGTCCATGCAAAATGAAATCGGGCTGAACTTATCTTTTGTGTTTTCAGTGGATACCTACTTATTGTGAAACTGTGAACCAATATTGATGCAACCAATCCATTTATTGCAATCCTTCTTATTGGCTAACACTTGTACTATTGATTACAGATACCTACCTACTATCGTCAATTCAATCAGTTACATTTATTATTATTGTGGTACATCAAATAAGGTGCCTCACATCTTTCTTGTACCTTTGCATTGCAATCTAAACAGTTTTTTTAAATTATCACTTATTTGCTAGAGGATTGCCACAACTCCGTCTTTGGGAATTTAGGATTATTAAAATCCGAGAATAAAAATGCCTGTGTCATTCTCCAGGTTCTCTATACACATACAAAAAATCACATCAACCCATTATTCTGTTGAGGCAGGATTGAAGGACAAAAATAAAAAACATTTCTTTCACACAACATAGAAACAAAGAATTAAGGAAGAATAAAACGGAAAAGAATTCCCTTAGAATTTTTATAAAAGCAGTCTGACAAAGTCACAAAGAGCTTTAAAAAGTTGTTTTAGCTAAACAATAATGTCTGATACTTAATCTTACTCATTGTTTTAGGTATTGGTGCTGAGAAACTAGAGTTACTTAGACCTGAAATATGTACAAATTTAAGAAAACAGATATCTAGAACTAGCTCATACACATACTCATTAGATAGCATACGATCATCGTCAGAAAATAAGTTATGTTCAGTGAACTCATCTAGTGTATTTCAACTACAGTGTGTGCCCGGTTTGAACCAGGAATTAGCAGCAAACATAGTGGATTACCGTAATAAAAAAGGCCCTTTTAAGTCCTTAGATGATCTTATTAAAGTAAGAGGAATGGATATAGTTAGACTAAGTAGCATAAAACCACATTTGAACTTGGAGCTTCGGAAGTGTGAGAGCGTACAACATTTAACCAATGGGCACGTGAATGGATGGACAGACCCTTCAATAAATGATTCATTGGTCAGCAGTGAGCCAAAAACTCCAAGAAGTCCACATAGAAAGAGTCTTTCAATGCCAAGTAAATTCCCTATTACGTTGCCAAATGGTTTTGCGACAGCCCCAGTGACTGATATATTGGACTTGCTCTCAGCTTACTCTCACAGACCTATTGTTGAAGAGGTGTTCACATATGAAAGAGATGGGGTTAGGTGTTGCCGTCTCTCCTCCTGGAATCTCCATCAACTCAGTATAGACAAAGTCACAAATCCTGGGGTTAGAGAAGTTATATGCAGGACAATTTTGGAATATAAGTAAGTAATACATATATATCTTGACTATCATATTTTTTATTGCAGAAAAAATCATCAAACAACAAAATTAAATACTCACTAAAATCTGACTGCATTGAAACAAGAGGTAGACAGGTCTCTATGTATTTCTATATAGATACTTAGGTATATATATATAGATACTTAATTGGGTTGCTTATGATCTTTTTTGTGATGATATTTTTTAATTATTGTACCTACTTAATCTTAAACTAGTTAACATTATCAAAAATAATAATTATTGTGATCTGGATAATATTATTGATAAGTTATCTATTAATAACTCACATTTTTTTATCTTTAACAATAACCTTAATAAACTGCATGTAGGTACACGTCTTTGTTAAGTATATGTATAAGTACTTACAATTTTGAAAATTAAGCTTCCCATTGGGAATTAATATAAGCAATATTAAAATTGAAAACTAATTTAATTGGGTATTTATAACCACAAGAAATAACCAATTAATTTCATTATTGCTTAATACATGTAACATTTTTCATACAATAAGCTATGATTAACTAAAAATAACATTGAAGTCACAAAAAATGCCTACATGCATAATATTTGTTTGTAGTCTACTAAGGTCTATAATTAGATTATTATTTTTTTATCGTACCGGAACCCTACATCTCTTGGCGGCACGTCTTTGCTGGTAGGGTGGTAACTAGCCACAGCCGAAGCCTCCCACCAGGCCAGATCAGGGAAAATCCAGAAATTATAAATTCTCAAATCGAACCTGGGACCTCCGCACGTTAAGACAATAGCGCTCAACACTGCGCCACAGAGGTCGTCAAATATATTTGACCCAATCCATGAACTATACGCTAATTATACATACGCTATTACTCTTAGAGGTACGTTTCTGCTGGTAGAGTAGTAGCTAGCCACGGCCGAAGCCTCCCACCATACCAGAGAAAATTCCGAAACTATAAATTCCCAAATTGTCCCTGCCAGGAATAGAACCCAGCACCCTCCGTAATAAGACCACAGTGCACACCACTGCGCCAAACTATACGCTAATTATCCATACACTATTTTTCTTACTCTTAGTGGTACGTTTCTGCTGGTAGAGTGGTAGCTAGCCACGGCCGAAGCCTCCCACCATACCAGAGAAAATTCAGAAATTATAATTAGCTAACTAATTAGAGAAAGCACTGAACTGGGATGCAGCTATTTGATTGTATTTTGTTTATAGGTTATCAATAATAGCCGTTCAAGATGTACTGGAAGAGGCAGCGCTGCGGATGATATGCGAGGAGCTGAACTCTCCAGCGCTGAGACGAGTGAGAGAATGGCGCTGCAACAGTCACACTTGGCAGATCGTGTATACAGGGTGAGTACAAAATGCGCCTTCAGCATCAACCCTATCGCCCGCAGACCAGAGTCCACCGGCCTTAATGTAATTTAATTTAATTTATTTGATCTACCAACAGAATTACAAGTAGTAGGTATACAAAATGTTGAATGGCTTAGGCAATAGGTAACAAGCAATTCAATTTATAGGTAGTTACATCATGCACATAGGAAAAGTCGTACATAACTGACACAAGTATACCATATATAGTATACCTTGACACCATCTCGGCGCTCGAGAGCAACCCCATTGCCCGCAGCGACGAGACACCAGTGTGCTTAGCATGCGCACAACGAGATTATCTCGAGACGAGAGAGAGAGATGATTTCGTTGCTGGCAAATTTTTCATTTACCCTAACATGCACGAAATGCGGTATATTACAAGAAAAAAATTGTCGACATGTAAAGGTTCGTAGAGAAAAATACTACAGATAAGAAATATTACTTTTATCTCTACTTTTGACGTAACGAGACAAGTAACCACGTTAGCTTCGGTAGACAGAGAGATAACGGGTAGACATAATTTTACTCGTGCGCATGCTAGCCATACTGGACGAGACACGGGTCCTGCACGCGGAGGTGATGACGTCACCCGCAGTGCGGACCCCAACGCCCGAAATACACCCTACCTAAGCCTAGCCCTAGCCCACAAGGAAGGCCCTAGCCATTTACTTATAGGCTTATTTCTGCACTTTTCTCAGGGACCCTTACATTTGAATCAATGTAGTGCAATAAGATTTACGGAGTAAGGGTCCCTAAATTGGTCCTTATTGCTGTGTAATAAGCAACGCTCAAAGCAGGGCCCTGTGAAAAGTGCAGTGTAATAGGCCTATTAGGCTTCAAGATAATCACTGGGGCACAATGTTGCCCCGCGCCCCACCCGGGTTAGTAGGCCCGGCCTCGAAGCCCGTAGCCCCACACAGAAGCGCCATCAGGCCGCAATAGGGATGATGCCTATATCAAAATTAAATTATTTCTAACTGATTATTAAATAGAGGGTCTTCCAAATGACCTAGAATTCACATCCTCGGTTAGTTTTAAGTTTGATAATCATTTTAAAATATAGATTATAGAAAAAAGTGCGTTGAGCTTTGATGACGTCACAACTGAATTTCATACAACTTCCATACGCGTTTTTAAGTTTGATAAAGAGTTGCTGATTTGATTGAGTTGTCATCATCCCTATTACACTTGTAAGTAGAGCACATACCTATGTAATGAATGAATGGAATATTCTTTACTAGATAATGCCCGCGACTTCGTCCGCGTGGACAAAGTCTTTCCGTTTTCCGCGGAACTACCTAATTTTCCGGGATAAAAAGTCTATGTCCTTTCCCGGGATCCAACCTATCCCTGTACCAAATTTCATCGAAATCGTTTGAACAGATGGGCCGTGAAAGCGTAGTAGACAGACAGACACACTTTCGCATTTATAATATTAAGTATGGATTGTACACCAAAAACAAGAGAAATACATAAATACAGAACAACTTACAGAACTAACTTTTGCATGCGATACGCAACTTACACGACGGCTTTGAGCAACTTACGTGAGTATACCCTGGTCTTAGAGTGACGGCCTTGTGACAACGTATATCAGTCGATTGCGATTGTTAAGCAACGTTGACCCAGGTCGGTAACTGTATGGGTGACCGAATCTGGAGGTTCAAATTTGGCCTTCCGTTTCTCACCGTGCCTCGGAGAACACGGTCGGTTATTGTCGCTATAATGGGGCTGATTCTGTAGTGCACAATCTCTAAACTAAACTAAAATGTCAGCTTTAAAACTAGTTATGTCCCTTTCCGAAGGGACTATTACGAAAGGGTTAGCAATAATTCATTTTAGTTTAGTTTAGAGATTGTGCACTACAGAATCAGCCCCATTTGTCTGATAATAATTAAACATTGCAAACCCAAGTTGAAATACTATTAGCTGAGTCGTATGCTATCTTACCTTTATTTGATTTATGGAAAAGAGTCACGACCCTCAGCACTGAGGAATACGACGCAGAGAGCGTGTGCCTATAAGTATGTTGGCTATTGACGATAGGTAAGTAATTTGAATTAAGTAAAAGTAATACTGACTTCAATCATTTTCTACGGCATAGCTGATCACTTGACGGCATGTCTTTGCTACCTTGAGCTAATCCAGAAATTATGTTTTTCTAAATCGACCCAATCAGAAATTGAATTCAAGACCTCCCTTACTTAGGATCACAGTACTCCGCTAGAAATAGTTTAAAAGTACGTTTCTGCAATTGATTTAATTTTCTAATATTAATTAGTTTCTAATAAGTACCTACCAGGAAGTAATGAACCTAAATTAAATGTTTATAATAGTTATTTAAGTATAGGTACCTAACCCATTCCATTTTAATTTGTAGGTTCCGAGAATATTTTTCTTCATATAATAATTAAAAACAAAGTTATTTATAACTGCTTAAAACATTTCCGATGATAGATCTGTTATAGTATTTAATGGGTTTTAATATTTTTTTATCAATAATTGCTGATATGTTCACACAACATGATTAAAATACGTAAAAAATTTGAGCCCGTTTGATCGTTATTTAAAAAAACACCCTGTCCGATATTATAAGTAGGTACACCAATGTCTGTTTATTGGTTTGTCCTTCAATCACGTCGCAGCCTAGCTACGGATTGACGTTAATTTTACTACTGGTACTAGCTTATGCCAGCCGCTTCTCTCACGTTTGGTTCGATGTTTATACAAACTTCAATGCCCTATTTTACCAATTGAATGGGATTGAATTTTCCAAAAGCCTTAGCAGATGCCTACGTAATAATAATAAATAATTTTAAAAAACCCTTAACAATAATTTTATTATATCTCATAGGCATCGGAATAAGAAGCTATTGCAAATTCTTATTATTAATTGCTAGGTAGCCAAGTGCCTAGTAGTCTACACGTCACAATGCCTATGTAAACACAAAATCCCAACCTGCATGTTGACTTGGCCAATTATATTCATTCAATTCTATTTTTATTCATAATTACAGATACCGTGCAAATAATTTTGAGACTTATTGCAATACTATACGTCGTATATTGCCTTCAGTGATATACTGAAACAAAAGCGTAATTTAGTAAGGTAGGGTTGCCAATCATACTTAGAATATTTTGGCTTTGGTATTAAATATTGTAAAATGTTTTGGCAGTCAAATATACTTTATACTTTTGCTTTCTCGATGTATAACTATGACATAGGCAACCGCTAAGAAAGGATTTTTGAAAATTCAACCCCTGAGAGGCAGTGGCGTGCCGTAGGGTTCAAACGTAGGCAAGCCGCTGCCCTTCGTTATCTTCCGTCTACTTTTTTACTCATGTCTTGACGAGCTCAACAAAGCACACAGAAGGCATAAGTTAACTACTAGACAGAATTAAGTCAGCAGTGGTACACTACCAGTGTGATCTAGGTCAATTATATGATTTGAAATTTCATTTCAATTGTTCAAAAGTTATATATTTTACCTTATTCTCGTCAATCAATATTTGCACACACTTTAAATAGTAACAAGGAACAATATTAATTACAACTGAACTTATTTTGTACAAAATTAACTATTAATTCACGAATAATATTATTATTTCATTAAACACTGTCACAAAAAAGCAAACGACTAAATTATGAAGGTTTAGTCCGTATCACGATTCCCCTAGAGGCAGCGTGCGACTTCTTAAATCAGACGTATTAGATAATCCAAGCATATTACAGCCATAGAAACCGCTATACTATTTATAGGAATCTAAGCGGATTATACAGACAATATGTATGGAAATCAAAGCCCCACTCACTCACTCAATTAGGTTGTTCGTAAAACGTTCGCAAGCGCTCGCAGCCCCCCTCACTCACTCAACTAGGTTGTTCGTAAAACGTTCGCAAGCGCTCGGCGCCCACCGGTCGGCTTAGCAGTAGGTAATTGAAATGACAGATTGTAGAACGCGCGAAATTTAAACACGTAATTTAAACGGATCGATTAATTACTGAGTTAATATTGAGTTTGTATGTTTGGGTGTTTGTTTTGGGCAAGTCAGGCTTTTTAACATTTATAGAGGTTTCGCCACTGCTGAGAGGGTAAAAAGGGGTTTGAAATTTACCAATCAAAATCGTACTTAACGTGAGCGTACCCGCGGGTTTAATATACAAACTGTTAAAGTTTAGCAACCCTAATAATATGTGCATGTAGGATCATTGTTCTAAATCAGTCGCTCGCGGCACTCGGCCGCTGATAACGACGCGCAGATGATCTGATAAGGAAGCCTCAGGGACGTTTCACACTGAGAGAAGAGATAAGCGGTCAAGTGCTACTAAGCCGCTCAAGCATCACTTTGTTAATGACTTAGTTCTTCTAGTGTTGCTTGAGAAGGATCGCTTTAATATAGAATTAATTTTTTGGCAACCCTAACGTGTGCAGGTATGATCATTGTTCTAAATCAGTCGATCGAGGCACTCGGCCGCTGATAACGAAGCCGTCAGGGACGTTCCACATTGAAGGAGAGGAAAGATAAGCGGTCAAGTGCAAATATGCCGATCGAGCATAACTTCGATTATGCTGCTAATTATGTTGTACATAATAAACCTCTTTTTTTTGGCGTGAATCACCCTTTCACTTCGTACAGGGACAGCAGTCGAATAATAGGCCTATTTCACTGCACTTTTCAGCCTGCCCTGCCCTCTGGTAAGGGTGGGCGCGACCGCTAGTTAGAGCATCGCTTATTACACAGCAATAAGGACCAAATTAGGGACCCTTTATCCCTTAATTATATCAGACTACACTGATGTATATTAGTATATTAGTCCTGTCGATTTAGTTTAGTTTAGAGAACGTGTTCAACAGAAATAGCAATGATAACTTAGTTTTCCTTAAATAGGTTTTCCTGCATTGATGCAGTCGAGACCGCCCTAGCAAAGTTCCTAAAGTTTGACAGCTCTATAGCGATGATCGCTATGTAGCGTGCATGACAAAACTCACCAAACTAAACTACATGTTTAGTTTGGTGAGTTTTGTCATGCACATATTAGACATACGCAGCTTATTTTGTACCGATTAAACTTATATTCCTAGTCACTTCCTTAAGTAGATTTTTGTATCGCGCTGAACAGCCAGGCTTATCATTTGCGCAATAAAGTACGGCTTAAATCTAAATTAAAAACGATTAAAAATCTCTATTCTTTACGTTATATCGATAGTCGAATAAGCAATCAGTATGGTATATAAAGTTTTCACTAATGAATTCATATATGTATTATATAGTTTTAATATTCCTCATCATGTCGCATTTATCATTTTTTTATGAATCGTCCTCATTAATTGCGTTTATCTACGCCTAGTTACAAATGGATATAAAATGTTATTATCATAAATCAGAACTACTTATAGTAATCAATACTGATTAAGTAGCCGATGATACACTTTTGAAATACAAAGATTCCATTTTTATGCTCACTGCTGAAGCTATATTATATCCTACGCCACTTTTTAGGACAACTCTCTCCCGTCCTTCACTCTATTTATATCTCTTGCTACTTATCTACACTAGCCTAATTTAAATCTTTCGCGTCCAAACACCGTGTTTCTGTTAGCACTAACCCTTTCTCCAATTCTATTTCGAAGGCAACACTCCGAATTCATCCGAATTCAGAATCTTCTCTCCCCCTCTCCCTTCTCTCTTCTTCTCTTCTCTCCCCCCTCTCCCTTCTCTCTTCTTCTCTTCTCTTACTCTAAACCTTATTTACTGACGTATTTTTTTAATCTGTATCTGGTGTTACAGTCGAAACTACATTGCTGATCCCTGTCTCTAGCTATCTCACTTCCCTAGGCTCTTTCTCTCAATCTTATTCACTGACGTATATTTTTGAGCTGTATCTGTTGTTGCAGTCGAAACCTGGGCTTCTTGTACGAGCGTTCTAATAAGCACATCACGGTGGAGACTGCGCTGCTCAAGGACGAGCACACGCGGCGAATAGTCGACGACCTTACTGCGCTGCGCTCCGACCGGCTGGCTGTCTCTCCGCAAGGTTAGTACTATCATCATCATCATCATCATCAAGTTACAACCCATGGCTGGCTTTACCGGAACGCTTAATCGTTTGGCCGTCTTTGGCGGTAGAGTGGTTACGAGACACAGCCGCAGCCAGACCCTCTGTTCTCTAGTCATTGGGCCTCTGTCCCATTGTCTAAGAAAATCGGAAAATCCAGAGTTCATACTTGTTTTTTGACGTGCAGGCATCTATGAAATTCTTAAACAGGTCGATGTATAAGTTTGACAAATGATCACGATGACGATTTCCTTACACAATCAATCGGAGGGCAGACCAGAATAAATTTGGGAATTCCCAAATTGACCCTGCCAGGGATTGACCCCTGGACCTCCCGCTTATAAGGCGACAGCGCTTATCACTACGTAAGGGATCCGGAATGGATCTCCATAGGAAACGGTCTTGTGTCGCTTTGCTGAGAATTCCCGTCCACTTAGTAGAAGTTTCTGTTTTTTTCTACATATTTTATAATTTTTTGGGCACAAAATAAATTTAAAAAAAGTGTGCTTTGGACCACACGACTGAAGTAAACTTCTTTAGCTCGTAACTGGCTATGAGAGAAAGAGAGAAAGAAAAAATGTGCTCGCACCTCTATCTCTTGCCCCTATAGTTATATACGAAACGTTACTCTCTTTCTTTCTATCACTAACTTATATATCCCTCTCAACTTGCGTTCGCCTCGCCCGATCACACTTTTCGTAACGCTCGTCACGCATTCACCAGCTATCCCCCCAAGTCAAGCGTGCGTAGTTTTACTTCAAAAAGAAGTTCGTCCACCGCTGCAATGCGATGGATAGGTCGATAGGATGGATCTGTTTTTAACTGTCAGGGAATAAGAAGACGGAAGAGAAATCTATATTCTAGCGGTGCGTATTGTATGTTTGAATAGAATATGACTTTGAATTTATTTTCCTAGGATTTGCTTAGTGATGCGATCGCTGTTTGTTTAGGCGAGCGAATGTTATTTAAGTCAGCGCCAAAATTGGCGAAAACCACGGTCACAAGTACTTTATACAGTTCTGCATTCTCATAATAACATACGTCTAAGCAGGACATGTTTCAATTCCTTGCTTAAAATAATAGCATTTGCCCGCAGCTTTTCTCACGTCAAGTTCGATTTTCATACGAATTTTAAACCCCTATTTTATCCGTATAGGGGTTGAATCTTCAAAAATCCTTTCAAAGCGGATGTCTACGTCATAAAAGCTTTCTGTATGTCAAATTTCAGCCCGATCCGTCCAGTGGTTTGAGCTGTACGTTGGATAAATCAGTCAGTCACCTTTTCCTTCTATATATACATACTAGACGATGCCCACGACCTCGTCCACGGGGATAAAGATTTTTTATACCCGGGGGTACTCCTTAATTTCCGGGACAGTAGCATATGTCCTTCCCCGGGATGTAACCTACCGATATACCAAATTTGTTGTTTTTATTTTATTTGATAAGTTTGTGGGACTATAAGTCAACTGAAAACGTCCCGGTCATACCTAATATTGTATCCCATCATTAACATAAATGTAAAATGAGAGCCAAGTTCAAAATTGTGATATATATGCCTTGGTTGTTGACTTCAGCGACAAAAGAATTGAGATCTAAATGGGTGCCAAGTTCAATGGTCAGTCCTGCAATTTATATATCCCATCAAAAACATAAATGTGAAATGAGAGCCAAATTCAAAATTGTGATATATATGCCTTGGTTGTTGACTTCAGCGACAAAAGAAGTGAGATCTAAATGGGTGCCAAGTTCAATGGTCAGTCCTGAAATTTATTTATAACAACATATAATATTTTATAACAACTTAAAATATCATTTCTTCTTATAACGTAGTATAAAATGTTGAAGACTAAGGCTTTGGCTTGGCTAGTTTTCATATACGAATTATAGCGTTCACAAGTTGTAAAGCTGTAGGTTCTTATTTTATTCTTCCGAAAATTTGGCTTGCTGGTAGAAACTGTACTTTTAGGTACCTACTTAATAATAATTCGTATATGGAAACTAGCCAAGCCAAAGCCTTAGTCTTCAACATTTTATACTAAGTTATAAGAAGAAATGATATTTTAAGTTGTTATAAAATATTATATGTTGTTATAAATAAATTTCAGGACTGACCATTGAACTTGGCACCCATTTAGATCTCACTTCTTTTGTCGCTGAAGTCAACAACCAAGGCATATATATCACAATTTTGAATTTGGCTCTCATTTCACATTTATGTTTTTGATGGGATATATAAATTGCAGGACTGACCATTGAACTTGGCACCCATTTAGATCTCACTTCTTTTGTCGCTGAAGTCAACAACCAAGGCATATATATCACAATTTTGAACTTGGCTCTCATTTTACATTTATGTTTTTGATGGGATATCATTACTTTTTGTACAGAAATTATTGAACTCAATCTCAAACTCAAAACATATTTATTCAAAATATGTACCTACAAAGTACACCTTCTGAACGTCATGCTTACAGAGCATAAGACGTGATGGTGATAATTAACTACGATATCTTAAAACTAAAGCTACGAGGGTTCCAAACGTGCCCTGGTCTGAGAAGAGCCCGCAATAAACTCCGTTTTTTTTTTTATTATCACCATCTCACAAATATTTGAAATTATATATATGTACTTATAATATAATATTACATAATCAGCCGTTGTAACAATTCATACCCATGCCTTGCTGTCATTCAAATAATCCTTTACACTGTAATAGGACTTTTCTATTAGTTTAGTTTACGTTTTACATTAGTAGGTACTTATTATTTGGTGTAAGGTCAGTGTGTCACCCACCAGTAATTCTATTGTACGACTCATTGTACAAGATAATTAAAGACGAGAATTCTCAAGAAAAATATATAGTGTACCTAGAGTTACACTGACATTGACAGATTACATTCTATGGTCAGACTACCTCTACAGCACATTTCTACATCTCATCAATTTTGATTGCAAAAGTTCAAAATCAAAAGTTTTTTGTAAAACATTGAAAACAAGCACGGTAAACAGTCGATATCACTAAAACCACTATAAACAATGAATACAAATCACAATGACTGACAGCTTGAACTGACGACTTCAAATACGTTTCTTCTTCTTTTCTGTCAATGACGTTTCGTTGCACAAAATGTATGAATACGAAGGTAAGGTTTTAATGCAACTATATTATTATTCATTATTATTTACATTAAAATAATAATTATGTGTCATTTTCAATAGTTAAGGAGTTACTACCACCGCTTAAAGCAGTATTGTTTCAAACTAACGGTTGAATGTCACGTACTTTGACGTCCTTAAAATAATGATTATAACACTACAACATAAACGTCAACAATATTAAAATAATACGGCTTTAAGCAATGGTAGCATGCCTCGTGTCAGAGTTTTGATCTATACCTTTGATCATAAAAATGTCGATTTTTGTACGTTTATATCTAAATAACCATTTGAGGTGTGCTTATGAAATTTGGAGCACATATGTATCTCACGGGTCTCAATATATGCGCCAAATTTGACATGTTTATGTGAAATAGTTTTTGAGTTATGAGGGGATCAAAAGTGGCTCCAAATGGTTCGTGTAATATTACACACGGTGCTGCTCGCCAGTTTTTTTGAACTTTGGCTGGACACGCTTCCGCGTGTCTTGATTCTGCGCATCGAAACGCAGGATGTTCCGAGAAGTCATAAAGTTTGAATCGGACTGTATCTATGGAATTGGATAGAATAAGTATTTAGCCATTACACAATAACCAAGGTCCTTGATATAGTTATATAGATATTATTATTATTTCCGTTGAGCGCTTATCACTATCAGTCTTCGTTACAACAGCAATAACGCATACCTAATTATCGGCGACCGCTAACCGATTTCAAAGTCCGGTTTATAGATCACCTACACTCTGAGTGGCACTAATTTGCCCCTACACAATTACTGTCTTTAAAAATCGAATTTTTGTTTGTTTGTTATGCTTTCACGGTCCATCAATGTCCATACTAATATTATAAATGCCAAAGTATGTCTGTCTGTCTGTCTGCTACGCTTTCACGGCCCATCTTTTCAACCAATTTAGGTGTTTAGGTAGGTAACATCTCGAGAAAGGGCATAAGCTACTTTTTATCCCAGAAAATTAAGGAGTTCCCGCGGGGAAGAAAGCTTTACCCACGCAGACGAAGTCGCGGGTATCATCTAGTCACTAGTGTCAAAAATAGGTGACAATTAAATTGGTACATCATCGTTAAAAATTACTGAACATGATGCCATCATCAAACATCTGATGATGCGTAGAATATTTTTAAGACTAAAAATAATATAAAACTCGAGCAACACCTGCAGAAATGTGCCGTTATATGCAGGAATTTCATTTCGAAACGGCCACTACAAACTCAGCCGGTTTTTATTGCCTTTTGCTTATGCTTCCAGTGTGTGAAGTGATGATTTACCTGGTGGGAGGCTTCGGTCGTGGCTAGTTACCACCCTACCGGCAAAGACGTGCCGCCAAGCGATTTAGCGTTCCGGTACGATGCCGTGTAGAAACTGAATAGGGGTATGGGTTTAATATAACAGCCATGCCCCTAACAGGATAGCTCGCTACCATCTTAGACTGCAGCATCACTTACCATCATGTGAGATCGCAGTCAAGGGCTAACTTGTAGTGGATAAAAAAAAATTATACTGAAACGGTGATAGTCTAGTGTTTGAGACACCCGGTCTCTTATTCCAGTGGCCGTGGTTTCGATCCTCGGATCGGCACTTCTAACTTTTCGGAGTTATGTACGTCTTAAGAAAATAGAAAGAAAAATCTTAGGAATTCTGCTTGCCCGAGAGTTCGAAGTCTGTGTGAAGTCGGGAATGGATTGAAATTTGAAATGATAACGATGATATCAACAGAATGTCGTTAACAACTATGCAGAGCAACGCTTCCATCGCCTACGCCTTGATATTATTATAATTAATTCAAGTTATCCTTAAAAGAAGTCTTAAAATATTACGTCGAACTTAAAAACTTCCCAAATACCTACCTAAATTCCCGTTCGCATGCGAATCGGCAGAATGTTTGGGCAAAACATTGAAGTAGCTATCGTTAAATCGTGTGAGCGATTGTTTGAGAAACCGTGCCCGTACGTCGATATGAAAATCCAAAGATGAAGAGTTCGTTAGAAATGTAAATGTAAAAGGAACTTAAAGTAAGAGATTTCGTTAGACCCTAAAATTGTTAGTCGCTAATTAATTCTTATGTAGGTACGCAAAACTACAGTAACAATTTGACAGGATTAATCATTATCCCTTTCATCATACTCTGCGGGATAGGACAGCAATAGAATTAAATAGGCTTTTCAGACTAGTTTAGAGATCGTAAACAACAGAACAAGATACAATGTACACCTACGTAGCACGCACAATTATGGAATACTGAAATAAATTTCTCCTTGAAACCCCACTACTGACAAAACCGTAAGCAAAGAATAGAAAAAGACAAGAAGCTATGTTTGCTATGTAGCTTTGACAGTGAGATAAGTGATGATTCTTTTCAGATGGTTGCTTAAACCGTAAAATAAAGTACTTAAAAGAGACGCACCCGAGTTGAATGCAGTCGGGCCTGAGGTGACGGGCGGGAACATCTCTCTCCCTCGTCCGCCCTCACCCCCGCGGATATTGTTGTCAAGTGCTGTCTTTGACATCTATCGCACGATATACATACGTATTTTTTTAAATGACTGATTTAAGAGGTTTAGTAACAAAAAAACGTATTTTCATTCGTCGCCAAGCACGCGATGTGGCGAAAAAAGCTTTGGATATATATAGTGAAGAACGGCAAAATAACTTTTTGACCTTGCCTTTAACGGCAGACCGAGTCGATATACCGGAGTATCAAAAAGAACATTATCTGTAATACAAAAAGAAGCTTACGATGAAAGAAGAGGTCCTTACCTCTTTGTTCTTCGTAAAGAAGATGATTTTAATCGTAGTGTAATCCACAGAACTACAGAAGACTTATCTGACTAAAACAATCTACCCTGCTTGTCCGAATGATTTTATTTTCTTTACCTAGGAAATGAAGTAAATTTTGGACTTGAAACACAATTTCAATCAATATTTTGAATGTTTTTAAATTAACACAACCACTGCTTGTTTTTGTAATTTATCGATATGACTGTCAATAATAAGGTCACTGCACTAGGACATTCGTAAGCTCTTCAATCAACTAGGGTGCGAACAATACATACCAAAGCGTTCGGGAATCTCTCATTGTATAATAGATAACCATACAAAAATTTCCGCGATACTTTGTATCTACTCCTTTGTATATCAACGTGGCCGAAGTAAATATTCATGCATGAGGTAGTTTCGCCGTGTGCGGAAAAGTAAGCAGCATCTACATAGTTACGTGCCGTGCGTAACGCTACGGAACTAGGTATTACTAGCGGCCGGCTTCTCACGGGCAATGACGTGCAGGCCTTTTATTATTAGCACTGCTTATCTTTGTTGTAATAGATTAATAACTAATAGATAGAAACTTATTGCATAGTATGCAATAAGTTTTGACTACCTTAGTGGTGAGCGCTGTGGGCTTATAATGGGACGTCCCGGGTACAATTCCCGGCAGGGATTTTTGGAATTTAATTTCTGAATTTTCTCCGGTCTGGTCAGGTGGGAGGCTTCATAGCTTACCATCAGGTGAGATCGCAGGGCTAACTTGTCGTGGAATGACATTTATGACATTAGAAATTTTAAAAAAATGTCGTTCGTTATTACGCCTTTTTCCTGTGTACACTGAGCCGCGCACGGGAAGCCAAAGTATTCGTAGTAGTCCGGATTGTCTATCCAACGATGGACAAAAATGTACTCATTACCCTACAATGTAGGAAGTTGGTATATATGTAACCGTTAGATTACAATCTAACTCCCGAAATTGTAAACTGTCGAAAAATTGTGAACCTTTCAATGTTCTGAGATTCAATTTTTGAAATATTCATTGTATTTACGTTTTCTTGTCTGTTTCTTGTAGGTTAGGTTAGGGTTCGACATAAATAATCAGGTAGCGCCCGGGCACTTAGGTTTTATCGGGTTAATAAACCTAACAGATTAAAATTTACCGAAAAATTTATTTATTTATTTTAAATTCTCAGTACTAGGCCCTGAGTTAGGAAGTTGGTGGTGTTTCACCCCCGTGCCTCGGAGAGCATCGTTAAGCCCCGGTTATTGGTTATTATCACTAACATGGTAATAGTCGTCAAAACCCGCCCGTGGTGGGTCTAAGCTCTAATTCACCCTGTCCTATGAGAGTGGAGGCCTGTGCCCAGTAGTGGGATGTTAATGGGCTGTAGTTGTACTAATACCAAGACCATGCCTAGGCTTGTTTATGTTATTAGAATAGTTTTATTTTTCTCTATATACCACAACAAATTATTATTGCAACAAAATTGTGTGAATACTAATGAACTTCAGAAAATATGGCTGAACAATAATTTTTTTTTTAATGATTCTTTGATTGGATGTCGTAACTCCTAATAAAACGGTTTTCAGCAACAACAGTTTTAGGCTCGGACTCCACCAAAGCGAAGATGTGCGGAGATGTCCCAAACGGAGACGAGAAGAGATGTTTTTCAGCAAGGGTGTATCCACCGAAGCTGTGCGGAGATGCGTACTGGTTAGACTGGAGGGGAGATGTGTGCTGGGTAGAACGGAGATTGTTGAGTAGAGCGGGACTGAGCTGCGTGGCTCACATCTCCTCTCGTCTCCGTTGCGCGCCGTCACCAGCTCGCGAGCCACAGCTCACATCTCCGCATCGATCGCGCCATACAAATATGATACATCTCCGCTCAGTGGTATCCACTGAAGCTGAGCGGAGACGAGGTGTGGGAATAACGAAATTCTATTGGTTGTTTAAATCACATCTCCGCTTCTCTCGTCTCGTCTCCGCTCTGGGGGAGTCTGGGCCTTAGTCGTTATAATTATGAGCGATTAGACACGACACCGAGTCGCGACAAATCTGGCGCATTCGATTGTACCGAGAATCGATAACATTGACTTTGACATTGACCGCGTGTTCGCTCATTTAGGCAATACGCCCGGTCAACGCCTACGAGACATTTCATCAATTTAATTATTCAAATTAGGTCTGATATAAGATTTAATTGAGCAAATTGGTACTTACCACTTTTAGGTGCAAGACGGTTGCTGTTATTGATACGTTAAATATTTTTAATTCAATTTTCGTATTTTCTCGTCTGCCAATCCGCACTTGGCCAGCATGGTGGAGAGGTTAAGAAAATTTTGGCCAGACTATGGTCAAAACCTCATCCTGAGGAGAAATTTGCTCAGTAGATAACCGGCGATAAGCTGATGATGATAATAATGATATTTTTGTGCATATACCTGTAATGCATTGCTCGAAGAACTGAAGTCTGTGGAAGCCTCCACAAGAGTGAAGAGACTTATATACCCAGAAGTGGACGTCTATCGGTTTACAGCGAAATTTTTATGTTTATTTATTTATTTTGTGTATGTCTTATTGAAGATAGATAGAGTGTTTATTCTGGTGCTAAACCTTACTTATTAAGGTTAGGAACTTTTTCTAATGATTTAAATTCACTCAGGTCCTCTCTTATTTCGTCCAATTACAAACGTGTTGATTATCCACTGCCATCTCACTCTTATTTTCTAAGCCTTTCTCATCATAGTACATTGCACAGGTAATCAATTTGTCACATAACTCAGATAAAATGGTCAGATAACAGTAGCGTATGCTATACATACATACTTATTTCTATATTAATTATTTATGTAGTTAATATATTTAATAAAAATTATTATAATAAAGGATATAGTAGTATAGTACATATTAGTAGTATAATAGTTAATTTTATTACATAGATATGAGAATTGTATGTAGTACTGATGAACATTTGTGGTCGTTTTTGTGGATGTGTAGCACTTTAATTTGATAGATAGATAATTAGTTAGATAGATTTGATATTACTAAAAGTATAACTATAAGTAGTTTTTTAAGTATCCTACTAGTTTGCAGCTACGTAGCTTTTTTCCGTGGTGCCACCTGAAAAAGGGTTCGGGCTGAAAATCAGCGCTGTATGTTCAGTGCTTGCACTGCATACAGCATTATGCTGAGTCTGGGCCATTTTTGGGTTGTGCCATGCGTGATATGGTTCATCCCTGCGCCTCATCGATTGTTGTTTAGATTATAGATCTTGTTTAGATCGTTGAGGTGCAGGGGTGATCTACCTCTTTAGGTATGCTTGTTATGTATGGCACAATTTGGAAATAAATGTCTTTTCTTTCTTTTCTTTCTGTATGCTCGATTCCACGGTATTTTTTCGAGGAACTTTTTTATGTTCATCAATCTGAATAAACAAATTAAATCTGAATATCAATAGGTATAAACGTTTTCATTTCAGTCGAGCTGTTGACGAATTCTTTAAAGACTTGTATTTTAGTATTAATGTTTCACAGACTTTAGTAATTATCTGAAATAGCGTGCGAAATTGTTGATACGACCCATGCAGTGGCGTGCACAGGGCTTGAAGCTAGGGTAGGCATTAGTTAGTCAGAATACCTATTTACTGACTGTTATAATGAAAAATGAGTGTTCACTTATTTCCACTTGGATTGCTTTTATGCCTCTGTGAACTACACGCCACCGACCCCATGAACGTTGCAATGAAAACCTGAAAATAATGAACGTTACATGTGAAAGCTTAAAATTCTAAGAATATTTTCAATTTAAATCAAATTATAGCTGCCAATTCACAACTGCCCAGCGTAGTGGACAAGGGCTAAATGCTTCTTATTCTGAGACTCCCGCTCCGTAGTGAGCCGGTAATGAGTTGAAATGACGATAAAGATGATGATGTAAATAGTCAAGATCCTAATTATTTCTATATATTTCCATCAGGACCTCTGTAAAACAGATGACGCTACTTTTGGTTCCAAGTCAGCTGAAGAATTATACGTTGCCCTATAAAAGTCTTAACATGTAATATTTAAAAGCGAGTTCATAGCAATAAAGCACAGAACACTTCTTATTTATTGATGAATGTTAAGACTGCTCAATCTTTTATCAAGAGATTTTAAAATAGCGAATAACATCTATTCTAATTATAGACTAAGAAGGGAAATATTGAGATAATTTCAGATGTCAATAAGATAAAACTAGTGTGAGACTATATAATACATACGTGATAGATATTGTATACGATCAAATTGAAAATAATAATGAGGCGGAAAAAGGTTTCATTGCAGGTCCGTCCCAAAAAGTTGAAAAATAGTAATTAGTCAAGTCTCTTCGATCATAAATAATACTCCAAATTCTATTGTACCTACACGAAACTAACTTAATTTACAAAGGACATGACCAGTAATTGCCCTCCGATTCGGGACAATGCACAGGATTTCCGTTTTTACAGTAAGGTTTAAAAATTCAAAACGAAATTATTATGGATTTATTATTCCAAATAAGGTCAGGGTTCAAATGACAAAAAAAAACAGTACGTTTATTGTTTAAATCTTGAGCGTCCGCTTTCCTCTGTAGGCACTACTCCATTTTGACGTTCCATTATATCCATGCCTAATAATAATCTTGTAACCCTACATGAATACCATTTAAGTACCTTAGTCATTATATTATGAATTATTTATTTTTGATCAATTAAATAGTAATGAAAAGGAAATGTATGTTTTGTTTATAATTATTTTTATTTTTTGACAAGCCTCAAACTCGAACAAAGCATTTTGAAATACTGCGTTTAAAAGAACGCCCTTTCACATTGCATATGCTGCCATCTGTGGTCGAATAGTTGAATTTGTTAACCAAGGTAGTGAGTAATACTTAAAAATATTTTCTAGACTCACCACAATAACTAGCGCCATCTAGTGTGGGAAAGCAGTTTTTGGTGAAACTTTTTGTATTTATTTTCTCAGTTTTCAGAGTCTTCAGACTCCTGAAACTTTTTTATTTGAAAACTATAAAATATAAAAATTACAATAATAAAGAAATAATACTTGAAAATATTTTTTTTGACTCGCTCAACACAATAAATAGCGCCATCTAGTGTGGGAAAGCAGTCTTTTGGTGAAACTTTTTTTGTTCATTTTCGCAGTTTTCCGAGCCTTCAGACTCCTGAAACTTTTTTATCGGAAAACAGTGAAATATTACAATTACAATAATAAAGAAATCATTGCTGAACATTGATTTTTGACACCTAGGCAAGCTGCCATAGTTCCACCGGTCAAGTCCTTTACAGGCTCACTTAGTGGTTCGGGGGACCGCGACGCCGCTTAGAAAATAAAAATATTTGAACTTACATAATATATGCGTCGATAATAATTATAATAAGTTTAAAATATTATTTGTTAGTTTTTAGAGTTTAATTTTTGTGTCCGGGGGGTTTTTAATATTTACTTTTCAATTTACTGGACTAAATATATCTGACTAAACTTTTCCCTAGAGAATACTAATAATTATATTTTGCCTGTTTAATTAGTTTTGTTATTCGATGGCATCTATGAACTGTCTGAGTTAGATATTTATTAAGCCGGCTTAATAAATATCTTACTCAGACAGCTCATAGATGGCCAGTAAAGAGGTATTTTGTACAGATCAATTTGTACAAGTACTGGTATATTTTTATCTTGTTGGCTCCACTAGCCTTGAAAAAAATAGTTATCAATAGATGTGAGCACAGTAATCGAGTATAAATCGAGGATTGAGAAACTGCCCCCCCTATTATATAACTCAGTGGCTATCAAAATTGAAAGAAATATATTTTATATCCATTGAAGGTTTGCTATGAATTAATGTTATTTTTATTTCATATTAAATCTTCAATGGATAATATAATAAGTTAAAGAGTAGGGATGCTGGGCTCGGAGAACAATATAGTTGTCCTTTCCTGATTGGCTTCTTATCGTTTGCCAAAATCCATTGCAGCAAGTATTTTATAAATTCAGCCAAAAACAACAATTGAGATTTCTTTAATCGGTTTGATGATTTTGGTTTGATGATTGATGAAGGTATTTTTTCGGTATAGAGCTGCATATTTTTGTGGCGTATTGAATTTGGTATTTAAGTTTATTTTCCTTACCTTACTTTAGTACCAGGCAACTTTATTGCCAACTACCATCTGACCTGTGGGCTAATAAGTAATATTAATTGAAGTAGCTTAAGCTTCGGTTTATTATTAACTAGCTTATGCCTGCGAATTCGTCCGCGTGGACTAAACAAATTTCAAACCCATATTTTACCCCCTTAGGCGTTGAATTTTTAAAAATCCTTTCTGTGCGCATGTCTACGTCATAGTAGCTATCTGCATGCCAAACAGCCCGATTCGTCCAGTGGGTTCTGTGCGTTCATAGATCAGTCTTTCAGTCAGTCGCCTTTTTCTTTTATATATCTAGATTGAGGTAAAAATCATTTATAACTAAGCACTTTCTGTGTATGTTGTAAGGCATTCGTAGTGTCAACCGAGCACAATGAACAATTCAAATATCATTGAGCATTGTTATTAGCATTATTGGCTCAATTCGTACCTCATTTGGAATCGATTACCAATCGACTTCTGCACTGTGAATAAATCTGCATACTTTTTAACGTTTTTGGAACATCTTGACGAAATCTTTTGTTAGTTGTAGGTATAGGTACCAATTTAGGACCAATTTTATGAATTATATAAGGCTATTGTACGCCGGAGCAATAACATGCGACGTGGCATGCTAGAAACCACAGACATAATAAAGAAAAGCAGACTTAACATAAATTTCACACCCACATAGACACGTATATGGGAATCTGTGTCCTTTTCCCTCCAAGCAAAAATGTCTATGTTCCTATCTTTTTTTTTATTTGTTGCAACACTGTGCAACACAAACGCACACACTGACAAAATTTCAATGCGTGGCAGTCTGCTAATAGGATAAAAGACATGTAGAAGACATGTGGCGTTTGTTTACATTGTGTTGTCATAAGTTTTTTGTGAAATTTGGAGGTTTAGTAGCCAATATTTATTGAAATAAAATGGTGAAGTGTTGTCCCCCAGTGTTACAACGCTTCGTAAAACCTCAGAAATAACGTTCCATCGGTAAGTAAAGGACATTGTTCCGTCCCCATACAAAGCTCGCTTAAGAACCAACAGTCATAAAACATTGATTACTGGGTTCAAATAAATACTTTTTTATACTTGAGAGCAGATTAAAACAACGGACACTTGCTAAGAAATGACTTATTATCAAAAATATTTTCAATTTTGAGGTTATTTCAACTTTCACAATCAATCTGCTTGAGCAAATAAATACCATCTTTATCCAATTGTAATAGAGCTGTAAACAGTATGTAGATAAAAAAAGGTTCACCGTAGTCCATCAAAAACATTACAGATGGCGTTATTTAATATATCTAATATTAAATTATTGTACTTTCAATAGATGACGTTGCAAGATTCAATACTTAGTGCACTTAGCACTATAAGCTGCTTTTATCTTGTTTCTTACTATACAGATCTAGCGATCAAGCAGTGGTATTGCATATTATTTTAACCTGTAAGTTATTGATCCGTGGTTAATAATCGAGAGACGGAAACGTATAGTAATCAATTTAATACCCATTTATTTATTTTGTAATTAATTTGAAGTGTCCGTTGAATTCTAATATTTGAAAAAGCTTATAAAATAAGCTAAGAATTACTGTATATTTTAAACACATGTTGATTCTTAGGCGAATTTGGTCAATGTCCTTTCATGCTATCATGTTAATAAATTACAGGGCCGGACTTGACGACCCTTTTATTTTAAGTATATAACTTCGACTTTTAATTTCAGGTTTCCAAAGGATGAATACCTGAGAGACCTATGGATAAAAATGGATGGATGGATGGATGGATTTATCAGTTAAATATACCAGCAATATTACTACAAGTCCGTGTAATACTTGTAACGTATGTAAAATTTAAAGAGATTGCTATACTTATGGTGTCTTCACAATACATTTACAATAATATTCATATATTATTTGTTAGGCAGAACATTAATTTTTTTAAGCCAAAAATTGACACTCACAAGTCACAATCACACACACAGTCTCACAGTTTGAGATTGTTAAAATTGTGCTGTAGGATAAAGTTTTGTTTGTTGTTTGCTTTTACTTTTTATTTTAATCCACTTCTGGTTCTTTATAGTACATATTGTAACACTAGCTTATGCCCGCGACTTTGTCCGCGTGGTTTAAGTTTGTTTGATTCCCGCGCGAACTCCTTAATTTTCCGGGATAAAAAGTAGCCTATGTCACTCTCCAGGTTCTCAACTATTACCCATTCCAAGAATCACGTTGATCCGTTGCTCCGTTGCGGCGTGATTGAAGGACAAACCAACAAACTAATAAACCAACAAACAAACACACTTTTCCATTTATAATATTAGTATGATTTCTCGCTAGATATGATATTGCGAATTAATGGTAGATTCACTTGGCGATTCAAAAACACTAATTGTAAAGTTTATATGAATAAATAACATATAAGTTTAACCTGTTGTAATTTTTTTATTTAACCTTCTAACCTAATTTTTGAAATAACGATGCGATTCGATTGTTTTACAACATTTATTTGGCTTACTGCCAAGAAATTATTGTCAATAGGAACTTTGAGTTAAAATCTGGCGGTATTTATACGATATCCGTTGGTACTGTGCTTCTAAATAATATCTCCAGAACCTGCGCATCGACGCAGAGCGAGAACGACGCGAGAACCACTGGCCATGATACTGACGGAGTCCACAGTGACGTTATAACACGCAGCGCGGAGTTCTCATTCGTGTTATCTCTGCATATAACTATATTCATCACATTGACTAGGGTCCCGCACGTCGTGGTGATTATCATCGCGGACCCAAGCCTGAAATAGACATCTGGCACAGGCCTCTATCCTATCGAGGCAGGCCTTAGCCAACTACAAATCGGTTAAAAGGTAGGAGCGTATGCCGAGAAAATATTTTTGAAAATTCATCCCATCGTAAAACTGGTATTTCAAATTTGTATGAAAATTGAATTTAACGTAAGCGAAGCTGCGGACAAAAGCTAGATGAAATTACAATTTTCAATTTTGTTACTACATTGCATTGCAGTTGTGATCGCTTGTGATGAAAAAGTCATAAAAGGACCTATTATTATTTTTAAAACCCTTACAAATTATAGCTTCCAAATGATAGGTAACGTTTAGGTCGTTGTTTTCCCACACGACTTAACCCTACATAATACCTAATGTGTTATGCAGCAACAAGGCGCGGCCCTGTGTTTTGTCTATGTGTCTATGTGTCTATGTTTCCGTGTGTTTGAAATTGCCACGCTATTTTTTTCAATATATTGAATCTGCTTCCCTTTATAAATCTGTGCTAGAAACGGTGACATTAATTTTGCGGCTGGTCTGATATTTTACGTTCCATAGAGCAAGAGAAAATTAAAAAAAGAGCTGCATATCTCGAAAGAACGAAAATATTTCTACAAAAAAAAAATAACCTTCTTTTCCAGCTTGTTAAATCCTAAATAATTTTTTTTTGTTTCGCACTCAGTGATCCTCTGACATGATGTCAGAGACCTTTTTAATGCGACTTTTGCACTGAATTAGGTGCCTAAATATTAAGATCCATAACTCTATGGTATTTTTGTAATAAGTTGCCTTATCTATACTATTAAAAATCCGAAACTGTGTTTGTTTGTTGGTTTGCCCTTCCTAGAGACTGACATAAACTATTTTTATCCCGGAAAATTAAGGAGTTCTCGTTGGAAAAAAGACCTTATTCCACGAAAAATAGTTTTTTATTTTAATTTTAAATAGAATATTATGCCAAGACAACATCATGCAGATTTTGTCTCTCTCTCTCTCTCTGGGTCGTATTCCTAATTGCTAATTCCACATAATGGCCGAGGGTGTTTCTTTGGAATATTAACGCGGTGGGTTCCCAGGTCATTTCGCATTGTAGTATGCAGCCCTGGGGCATGCATCAATGCAATTTCAATACTCTAGGTCTAGCTGTTTAAGTCAGCCTGTTACTTATTTTTTTAACTCCGCAGACCACAACTCAAGAATTGGCACTTAGGTAACCAATTCAAACTTTCTATTTTTAAAGATTGAGTTAGTTAATATTCTTATGTATTTTAAAATCTTAAACCCATGTCATATTATCAGATTCGGAACTTTCTCTTACTCATACTCTCGGATGGTGTTTTGTTTCTATTTTTGGATTGGATATTTTGATTTATTATTTAAAGGAAAGAAACCCTATTTATTATAACAGTTAATATTATAATGTATCTGTAATTCCATAAGTAACTTAAATATAAATTCAACGATTACTATAATATTGGATAGAAGCAGGCGTTACTTTGCGGAAGTCCATGATATTATGATTTAGTATTTTGTTTTCCTTAGCGTTATTGACTTTGAAAAAGGTCCCCTGATTCACCTTACTGCAATTACAACAAAGGTTATATTCGAATGTTGCCATATAAAAGTCAAATAGATTACCTATACGGTAGAGTGGCTGGTAGGCTGACGAGTGTTCCATATTTAGGTTGACAAATGACACAAGAGGAAAATAGTGCGCCCAATTAAGCTGTGAAACTGTCAGCGAGGCTACCGTACACTTGTCGCTACATAAATGACGTAACAAGTAACAACATAAAATATGTGAACTTGACTTTGAACAGTTTAGTTACGTTTAATTTAGACCTTCAACTCTGCAGCCGTATTAAATTAGTAATTTATCGCTTGTTTCTGACCACATTATTATTTTCATTACTATTTAATATTTTTTTCTTTTCCGAAAACTTCTTTCGTACGCATTCCATACAAACGATTTGGTACTAAATTAAATTGACATGAAATGAATATCAACTGTGCCTGTGCTTTGACAAATATCCGTAAAAATATGTAGTTTAAACGCTACAAGGACTCAAAGATTCGAACTCGCCTGGAACTTCTTACTTATTAGGTACATCGCTAATTCCATGTCGAAACATCTCACATCTGTTTCATGGCTGCTAGAGGTTTATCCTTTCTGACACTACTAATACTTCAAATATCTTTACTAAAAGTCTTCGCTACTATTTAAGGAGCTCGGTAGAGGCGATCCGCATTCGTATAATTGAGTTGCATATTAATCCTTTGTTTTTTGTAGGACGCTCTATAACGAAGGGCTCGATCGAATTAATGAATTGGACGTAACTGTACGTGGTATCCTTCGGGGACGTGTTTTGGGTCCGCTCCTTTTTATGAACCATCATAACTTTTTGGTTTTAATACGACCTATAGTTGCGACTTGCTTACAGTATTTGGTAGTAGGTAATAAAATATTGTTAATGCAATTTATGTAGGTTGATTTTAAAGGATTCTTTTGAAATGAGTGTTCTATTTCGCAATCATCTAATTATGCTCATAGCAACAAAACCTGATAAGTCTGATAAGTAGGTTATTAACAATTAATGAATTTATTAAAGATAGCGCATGGTAGCAATCGGCTTTGAATTCAGCTGATCGCGAGATAGGAGACAATACTGTTACAATATTACAATATGTTATTGATACTTAGTGAATTTTTGTTTTAGTGCTCCTTTTCAATCTCCTTTTGGAAGTTGACCCCATTAGGGCTATCTACACAGACGTTACTGCGCGGATTATTTTTCCTACTCTTCCTGTACTATGTTTTTCTTTATTCAGCTACAAGTTAGTGATTAATCTAAAATTGTAGAGTGGTTGGGCGGGCTAACCTCTTAGGCAGTTATATCAAATCTATATTATACCCCTAATCGGTTTCTAGTTCTTACACGACATCGTACCGAAACGCTGAATCGCTTTTTAGCACTTCTTTATCGGTAGAGTGGTAACTAAACACGGCGAAAACCTCCACCAGACCAGACCTATTCAGTGATCTTTTTCAGTAAATGTCGGAAATTATATAAATTCCCAAATTGATCGAATCCGGGACATCCCACTTAAAAATCCACGGAATTCACTACTGCTTAAAACAAATTAAGCCCTACGGTACCTTTTTGTATCGTATTAAAAAAATACCTATACATGAAATAATAAATGAATGGAGTTACGAGTCAAGAATTACAGCTAAAAGCGGACAACTAAACAGATGTTCTTATTTATGCAAAAGAAATACTGCACAAAATAAACTGTGATATTCAAGAAATATGGCACAGTATAAACGGGGATATTTCAATATCCAATGTTACTGTATTGGACAGCACTGCATGTGACCGTACCTAGTCAATAGCGGTTCCCATTTAACTTTATACTCAAATATTTTCACGAGAGTTGCACTCCATCTTAAATATACCTATATTATTCTACTACTTTCGTCTCTGGTTTGTTTAGGTACTAGGAATTAATGAAACCAATGGATGTGAATCCAAACAGCGCGCACGAAAAATAAACATCGCTCTTTCAATGAAAGTTTTATTATTCCATCCAACCCACCTTACCAAATTAATCGTAGAGTTCGTCTACTAAAGGTCTAGCCCCACTTGAGATGCACGGAGCGGCGCGACACGTAGCGGCAAATATTATTTTTAAACAATTTTTTTTTGTCTCATATTTAACGTTACTGCTCTGTTTCATTTGTCATTCTTTGTCATAGTAATTGTTACTATGGGTTGTAATTATTGCCTGAAATAAAAGTTATTTATTTTTATACGACGGCATGAAAAAAGGAGTATATTGTTTTCAGGGTTCATGTATGTATGTATGTATGTATATTCGACCATAACTCCTATACGCCTGAACCGATTTTGATAAATGAAGTATCGTTAGAATCCCTAGCTTATTTCGGGTGACATAGGCTAGTAAAATTTAAAAAAAATAAGAGGGTGACCATGGTCCCGCATTAAAGACTAAAGTTGAAAAAAAAATTCGAAAATAAGATTAACTATATAATCTTCACCTAGAAAATGATGAGTAGAATCCAAAAAAATATGTAACACTATAGTTCAATATCCAGTGATTCACAAAAAAATATCATTTAATAAAAATGTGAATAAGATTCTAATTTAACTAGATTAACTTTTTAGTTAATTTTTTGGCAGGGCAGTCGTGTTTTTTAATTTTTTTAATTATGACTTGTATTTCATTTATTTATTTATTGTATGGGACCGGTTAGACCTCGTCTCGCTTGCCAACGGTACCGGCTGTATTTCATGTCTGAGTGAACGACCAATATTGTGATGTCCAATATCTCTGTATTGCTATAGACTTGCTATGCAATTTGCATATTTATGCGTCACAACATTTTAGGCGTCTTCGTTTACTATTTCTACATGTAGACGCAGCGTGCATGCATAATATATCCATTCTTGTTTGTTTCTCAATTATTTAATTAGGAGATTTAAAAAATAATAATTAACTGTTAAGTAAATAGGAAAAAATATGTAGGTACCTATCATACTAATATTATAAATGCGAAAGTGCGCTTTTTCGTTGGTTTGTCCTTCAATCATATCGCAACAGAGAAACGGATCGACGTGATTTATTGCATAGGTAAAAATCTCCAAGCAATCTATTCTATCAACGATGAAGGATAAAAAATCTTGAGGGAACCATTAATGCCAGAGTATTTCCCATAATGTTCTCATTAAATGTGTTGAAGTGGAATCTGCACTTGGCCATATATAGCGTATTGTTAATATTTCAATATGTCACTCAACTTTTACAAAAAAATAACATTTTCATCATCATCAAGTTTGGCGGCCATCACGCAAACAGCTTATCTATTAAAAGCCGCATCTTCTACACTCGCCGGCATATTTAGCGGAAAATAAAAAAAAGGTCCATACTTAAAAAAATATGGTTTTATTTTAAAATCTACTTACTACACTTCTTTTGTTATTTAAAGTTTCATTTGTTTTACTTAAAATGAGATCACATTAAGAACAGATTTTGTGAGTAAAGGCTATTTGTGAAAAATGGTACATTTTTGAACTTTCCATGTAACCGGGAAAAGTGAAATTTAATAGTAAAGTGACAATTAATTAAATTAGAAAAATGGTGATTAATATCGCGTATTTCCTCCACATGCTCTTATTAAAGTTTCTACCCGCCTAGGCATACTGAGAATGATGTTATCGATGGTCTCCTGGGATAGTCTCCGCCATTTCTCAACTGCGGCGATTCGCAGTTCTCCCACGTTGGCAGGAGCTGGAATTCTGGACTTAACTTTTCTTTTCAGCAAGTCCCAAACGTGCTCTATTGGGTTCATATCCGGTGATCTCGCCGGCCACTCCATAACAGTGATTATTCATATCATTAAGATAAGCTTGAGTTACCCGAGCGGTATGCGGCCGAGCATTATCCTGCATAAAAACAAAATCTTCACCGATATATGGGGCAAACGGTACGACATTTTCTTCTAAAACTTCTCTGATATAGCGGTCTGCAGTCAGACTCCCTCTGTCAATCACTACCAAGTCTGTGCGAACTCCCAAACAAATGCCCACCCAAACCATTATTGATCCACCACCGTATGCAACTGTAGTTTCAAAATTTGTTGAATGTATCGTTCTCCTTTGCATCTGTATATTCTTTGCCTGCCGTCAATTTGATTTAAGAGAATTCTGCACTCATCACTAAACAATACCTTACTCCATTGGTCCGCGTTCCAAAGTCGATGTTCCTGAGCAAAAGTTAACCTGTTTCTACGATGATTTACCTCGAGCCTTGGAGCCTTGGCGGGCACAAATGAGACCAAACCAGCTTCTTCGAGCCTTCTTCGTACCATACGCTCACTTACGGTTACACCCCGCACTGCTTCTAACTCATGTCAGGCTTGGACGGCCGTCAAACGGGGGTTCCTACGTACACGAAGCCGAATGAAACGATCATCCCTACTCGAAGTGCGTCTTTTTCTGCCTTGTCCTGCTCTTCTCACATAAGTACCGGTCTCCCTGAACCGTTGAATACTGCGATGGATCGTTGAAACTGGTCGACGAAGATCTCTGGATATCACTCTGTAGGTTTGACCATTTCTTCGCATTTCGAGTGCCCTGGCAATCTCCGTTGGGGCTAGGTCAGGCATAATTCAGTCATCAACTCCAGAAAGATACGCGATTGAAAAAAACTAACAAAAATCAGTATTTCAATGAAATTTTAAATCAAACTCAGAAGGAAGAAATACTCGAAGTTCGCTCCAGATAAGGTGTATTTGAATAAAATTAAAACAATTGCATAAAATGTTCAGTTGTTTTCTTAATTTGAAAATATTTCGTTTTAAATTAAATGACGTATAAACCAGCCAGCAACCTTATATGATACTGATATCCAACCTTTTTTTTATGTTCCGCTAAATATGCCGGCGAGTTTAGCTTTGAAACTATACATTGATGGTAACAAAGCCCAAAGAATATAATATTTCAGTAACCTTTCATATAGATCAATTTTCCACCTTGTTAATGTGAGTAAAATGTGAATAATTTAATAACCATCCCAACATTTGGGGTGAGTTTTTGTGCTGCGTAGAAAAGAATCGATTTCGGCCACGACCTGTTCAGTTATTCAGTATCCCTAGTTATGTACTATGTAGGTTTTTAATCAACTGAAGGTATACTGTTTGGCAGTTGCACGTGTTTATTTATTGGTTTATTTACTACTGCGACTTAATCACACTTGCACAAACAAGGTCGTTATATGTGTTTATGGTTTTTCTTTCTAACGTCTGAATAAACTTATCACCTACTTGTGATGCTGTCACTTACAGCATCACAAAATTTAAGTTATAAGTAGTATTGTCCAAGTCGGCCTAAGTTTGAGTATAAAAATTAAAAATTCAAGGAGAACTCTTTGATTATCTCCCTCTCGTCGCTATGACTCGCTCATTAAGGATTGAAACAGTAACCGAAATAAGGGGTTTAAACAATGTTGTTTTAAACTGTTATAAAACAGAAACACTTATAAGGGAAAGAGAAAGGACAGTGTAACCCAATCAATGTGTAACCGTTTATTTATGTTAATAAGTGTTTTAATCTGTAACCCAAATAGGTACATGCCCTAACAAACTGCACGGTGTGACAACGCGATCTTCTCTCTTCATTGGACTTTGCATTAACTGACACACCATGGCCATGTTTTTCTCATAGATTTAAGATTGGACTTCGCAGGAGCGCAGCGGAGACCAATCTTAAATCTATGGTTTTTCTTAAAACAATTGCAACCATCAGTGCTTTCACCTTAGGTTCAAATTTAAATACGCGTCAACAGTAAATTTGGCAACGTCGCTATTTCGGTTACACTTTATAACCCTTTATTTCTGCTACAGATGCGTTTCTGTTACAGAAATATAAGTGTTTCGGGTTAACAGAATTAAAAACACATTCAAAAGGGTTACGCTTTCATTCTGTAACACTTATATTTCTGTAACCTTTATGAATCTGTTTTTCAGTCCCTGCTCCAGATATGCATAGGACTGCAGTTACTTGTATCAAAATGAAATTAAATGGCTGGCATTCTCTGTAAGAATTCATTCCAAACCAGCGGTAGATTCTCTCGACGATTCAAGAGCACTTGTAAAAGTTTATTTAAATGAAAAAGTTCACCGAATAGATGAAAAAGATTGAAGTTTAATAGTTTCCTCATATAAGGTAAAACCAGATGGACCATGGATAGGTACTTAGGTAGAAGACAGACTTTAGTTTCTACTTTCGCACTTATTAGTATTCGGGAATATAATGCGCGCTACGCGTCGCTGGCGTGTATTTAGTACCTACTTTTTTAGTATCCAGGAAACTTTCCGGGATAAAAAGCAGTCTATTTTTTTTCTTGGGATGCAACCAATTTACAGGGACGGCCCTTCCAACTGGTAGAGCGGTTTCCGCTGTCACAATACAAACTTACTACGTAGCTGTGTTCTCCGGTTCACATTTCAAGCATTTTTGAAGCTAGGACCCGTCGATCATTTCTTCTTGTTAGTATTGCCACTTGAGCTTCATGGTTCACCGCTCCGTAATCCATTATTATCAACCATGCATGGGACACTTTATTTTATCCATCGTATGGGAATAAAAATATTTTTAAATATTACATTACATCACTATCAGATAGGTATTTACTTGGTATGGTTGCTACTTTCTAGATGTTGGTAACCTTACGCTGTTTTAAAAGTATAAACGTTTTATTAAGAAATAATTATTAATTTTACGACAAAACCTGTTTAAAAAGTTATTACAGCAAAAAGGTAAGTCAATAAGTATAGGACAATTTTTTTATTATAAAAACCTGATGCCCGCGACTTCGTCCGCTTGTTTTATTTTTTTTGATTCCCGCGGGAACTCCTTAATTTTCCGGGATAAAAAGTAGCCTATGTCATTCTCCAGGTCCACAATTATACCCATGCCAAAAACCACGTCGATCCGTTGGTCCGTTGCGGCGTGATGGAAGGACAAACCAAGAAACCAACAGACAAACACACTTTCGCATTTATAATATTAGTATGACTTCTACTTACATACTTTTTAAGTTCCCGTGTGAACTCTTAAATTTTCCGGGATAAATAGCCCATGCTTTCCCCGGGTTACAACCTCCAAATTCGCAGATAAACAGACGGACATACAGACATGCACACTTTCGCATTTATAGCATTTGTATGGATTCAAAATTTAATGCTAGTGTTACTTAAAGAGGTGGTTTATTTTTTCACTTTATTTTCTTAGTGCACGCCTCCGTCATAGAAGCGGTTTACACTAGACTTGCGTTGGTAAATATGCAGCCGGACAACTGATTTTATCGGTTTTATCTTACTATCTTACTAATATTATAAATGCGAAAGTTTGGATGGATGTATGGATGTTTGTTACTCAATAACGCCTCAAAGCCTGAACGGATCTGGCTGAAATTTGGCACAGAGATAGTATAGTCTGGAATAGCATATAGGCTAATTTTTATCCTGGAAAATTAAAGAGTTCCCATGGGAACCAAAAAACCTCAAACCACACAGACGAAGTCGCGGCCATTCGCTAGAAGGTACTAATGGATTTTTTCATTGTGCTGTTTGTTTTATTGTAATTCAATGCCACGTCATACTTCCCGTCTAGAAGGAAGTTGATAATTATGTAAAGCATAGTGCCACCACGGTAAACCTGTCAACGAGAGCCATGGCGATGTTATTACAATCAATCTTCATTTCATCCATTTTATAAATCCATACTAATATTATAAATATGAAAGTGTGTCTGTCTGTCGGTCTCAGCTAATCTTTTCGGCCGATTTTGATTTTGAAATTTGGTACAGAGATTGTATCCCGGGCTACTTTTTACCGCTTGACTTAATAAACATAAACAATCCACGCGGCGAAGTCAAGTGCTAAAATGCGTTTACCGTCCGTTATATTTTCATGGCCCATGCGATTTAACGATTTTGAAGTAATTTCTTAAGTACTTCCAGCTTGCAACCTGGAGAAGGACATGACTACTTTTATTTCAGAAAATGAATTCTCGCGGTATTTAAAAACACCTTAACGTTAAACGGGTAATCTAGTGATTAACAAAATACAAAGAACGTTTGACGATTTCTTAGTTATCCAAGAATGTTCTTAGAACTTTCCAGCTCAAAAAATGTTCAAACTGACTATAAGCGAAATGAAAATCTTTAAAATCACTGTTATAAAGTACGTACATAGTAGGTACATAGTCATTACATTGGTAGTTACTTATTTTTAACGAGCGACGGAAATTACTCGTTAGCTGGGAGACCGATAAGGACTTTGTTTTTGTGGCTCAAACTAAATCCGTGTTTTAAATGGTCAAAATAATAACTTAAGGTGCCAGCGGACGGTGAATTGCCCATACAAAGGTAATACCAAAATAATTTGTAATAATTCGAGAATATTTTCACCGTATTATGAGATTATTTAGATTGAACTTGTATTTATCTAGGCTCCTGGACAATTGTTTTTTCAAAATACTTTCCCAAAATTAAATGTAAGCGCATTGCGTTTTGCATGTTTGCATAAATGACATGTTTTCTCCTTACTTGTTTCATATTAAAATGAACTATATATCTTACGTACTAATTGTTCAAGATCATAGCCTATATTGTCAAGTTAGAGAATAACAACACGAAGTTAAAAACACAAAAAGTTTTCATTCATCAGTTTTGGTATTTACGGAACAAGACTAAATGTATAACAAATTCTGAATGCTCATATTGTTATCGCGCTTGCACGCGTTCATGTGTCATCAGTCAAATAGAGATATACCGGCAAATTTATATTTGCGGGTTGAATACAAGTTGCGAGCGGCGTTCGCCAGCCTCTTAACAAGTCATAATTAAAAAACACGACTGCCCTGCCAAAAAACTAACTAAAGAGTTAAAAATCTAAATTAATCTAAACTCGCCGGCATATTTAGCGGAACATAAAAAAAAGGTCCATAATTAAAAAAATATGGTTTTATTTTAAAATCTACTTACTACACTTCTTTTGTTATTTAGTTTCATTTGTTTTACTTAAAATTAGATCACATTAAGAACAGATTTTGCGAGTAAAGGCTATTTGTGAAAAATGGTACATTTTTGAACTTTTCATGTAACCGGGAAAAGTGAAATTTAATATTAAAATAACAATTAATTAAATTAGAAAAATGGTGATTAATATCGCGTATTTCCTCCACGTGCTCTTATTAAAGTTTCTACCCGTCTAGGCATACTGAGAATGATTGGTTACACCCCGCACTACTTCTGACTCATGTCGGGCTTGGACGGCCGTCAAACGGGGGTCCAAACCCGACATGAAACGATCATCCCTACTCGAAGTGCGTCTTTTTCTGCCTTGTCCTGCTCTTCTCACATAAGTACCGGTCTCCCTGAACCGTTGGATACTGCGATGGATCGTTGAAACTGGTCGACGAAGATCTCTGGATATCACTCTGTAGGTTTGACCATTTCTTCGCATTTCGAGTGCCCTGGCAATCTCCGTTGGGGCTAAGTCAGGCATAATTCAGTCATCAACTCCAGAAAGATACGCGATTTAAAAAAACTAACAAAAAACAGTATTTCAATGAAATTTTAAATCAAACTAAGAAGGAAGAAATACTCGAAGTTGATAAGGTGTATTTGAATAAAATTAAAACAATTGCATAAAATGTGATGTTCAGTTGTTTTCTTAATTTGAAAATATTTCTTTTTAAATTAAATGACTTATAAACCAGCCAGCAACCTTATATGATACTGATATCAAACCTTTTTTTATGTTCCGCTAAATATGCCGGCGAGTTTTGTTAAATAGAATCTTATTCACATTTTTATTAAATGATATTTTTTTGTGAATCACTGGATATTGAACTATAGTGTTATATATTTTTGGAATCTACTCATCATTTTCTCTCTTTCATATATAGTTAATCTAATATTTTTTTCAACTTTAGTCTTTAATGCGGGACCACGGTCACCGCATCAATTATTTTTTAAATTTTACTAGTCTCATTTATCAAAATCGGTTCAGGCGTATAGAAGGTATGGTGGAATATACAAACTCACATACATACATACATACATGAACCCTGAAAACAATATACTCCTTTTTTCAGGCAGTCATATAAAAAAACTATAATAATATCTCATCGTAAACTAGCCAATTACACAGAAATATAGTGTATAAATATAATACAAATTGTTGATTGAAAGAAGGCGCTGCGTCTCAAATCCATTACGTCAGGGACATTATTTTGTTGTTCTTTTTCCACGATCTCTCCTTTTATGGCCTGCGCTTGACGACAATCAGGTCTTTTGGATAGCAATGAAGGTATATACCTCCTCTCACAAACTTATCTGACCCGGTGGCCAATTGGAACTAATTTTTATGCCTGTTTAGTTTTTGTTTTTATTTTATTTTTCATACTAGCTAATGCCCGCGACTTCGTCTGCATGGATCAAGGTTTTTGGTTCCCGCGGGAACTCCTTAATTTTCCGGGATAAAAAGCCTATGCCTATGCCTATGTGCTATTTCAGACTATAATATATCTCTGTGCCAAATTTCAGCCAGATCCGTTCAGCTGTTGGGGCGTGATCGAGTAACAAACATCCATACATCCATACATCCATCCAAACTTTCGCATTTATAATATTAGTAAGATAAACTAGAGACGCTGTCACCGGGTCAGACAAGTTTGTGGGACTAAACTGTTGGCAAGATAGTAGATAACATATTGGCAGCCTACTAACTGCGATATTTCATAATAGAACTAGGTAGCAAGTGATGATGCAGGCTAAGATGGTAACGGGATGGTATTGACCGAGCATAGCGAAGGTCTCTGAGTCTACTAAGGATTGCTACTTTTCCGTCTGTCAGAACCTTAAAACTTCCGAATTAATAAATATCCCACCACTACATTAATGTTAAGTTACATCAAAAAAAGTGGGGGTTCCTGAATTTTTTTCCGTCGTCGGGTTACAATTTTTGAATTAATACTTACCTACTCAATATATTTGTAACCTGTAGTTATGACATTGAGGGCAAAACAGCGAGAGGCCGCTCACCAACTAGGTGTTCTGACCAACTGAGGGAGTCTAACGCGTCGAGATTTCATACTATAGTGAGAATGACTACCAACAGAATGTGCCGGGGGGGAATAAATAATATAATTTGGAATTTAGAAAAAGGGAATGAAGGAATGAAATTAGAAATGCAAAAGTAGTAAATAGTAAAAAAAAAACGTTTATTGCAGAACTCTAAAACGGGCACAGAGATACCGCGACTATGCTCAACGAGTAGGCACACAAATTTGTAGGGTCGTGGTGTAACGTGATGTCTGCTTTGACATCGGTGGTAGTTAGGTACTCTCCTCGGTGAATAGCCTCGATGGTAGAAGGCGGCCTGGAGATGATGAGCGCAGCAGATGATGAGCGCAGCAGATGGTCACGTTGGGATCCCGAACGGTGCTGGTCTGGCGTGGCTGGGTGGTAACCCATCAAGATGGAAAGGTGCACGTCGCGTATCAATTCCAGGAATTGATAATACCGACTAGTTATCGTCTGGCATATCAATTCCGTCCTGGATCCGGCCCTGGCCTGTTTAGACCACAGGAGGTACTTTGGCGTGATAGAATTGTCGGTGTGGTGGATCCAGAACGGAGTTTACAATAAGTACGAATTATTATTACTTGGCTGAAGGCACAAAAACAATGATAAAATTAACTAACTAAACAAAAGTGAGGGTGTATCGAAAAATAAAAAAAGATGATGCAATCTAATGGAAAGTTACTCGAATGAATTGGCAATAATTTTGATGAATCACTAACACAAAGGTTGAAATGGACAATTAAGAATTTATAAGAAAAAAACTATGAACAATGAAAATGACTACGATTTACGTGTTTTAGGTACCATTCAAAAACTTACCCAAATCCGGGAGAAACGTTGCGCAGAATTTACATATTATTTAAAAAACGCATTTTCGATGGCGTCGCGTCCCAACTAGAGCGCCGGAACGCGACAAACATATCACGCCCGACGCTAGGAGCGCGCCGGGCCTGACTGAAGTCGCACAGTTATGCCACTGCAGGCCGCGGTTCCATGACTTGCAAAAAAACTAATTCGCGTTCGGAAATTGATATTTAATAAACTTATTTATGCTAATATTTATATAAGATTACATAAAATATTATTAAAAATATGACTTTAGTTAATAAATAATTATGATAAACAAATTATAGTTAAATATGTATCACTTCGTTACAAGAAGCCAATGGAAACAAGTAATCCATTAGGGTTAAGATCTAGCCAGGACCACGATCTTCAGCAATGAAGGAACGACCGAAGAGAGAGAGAGAAAGTGACATACAGGTGTCGCTTATGTTACGTCATGTGTTGACTCTACCACCGGTTCTAATGAGAACTACTTTCTGCTTGTTGTTTCTTTTTTTTTTTTATTCCACTACAAGTTAGCCCTTGACTGCGATCTCACCTGATGCTAAGTGATGATGCAGTCTAAAATGGTAGCGGGCTAACCAGTTAGGGGTATGGCAGTTATATTAAACCCATACCCCTAGACGGTTTCTACCGTCTAGGGGTATGGTAACGCTAAATCGCTTGGCGGTACGTCTTTGCCGGTAGGGTGGTAACTAGCCATGGCCGAAGCCTCCCACCAGACCAGACCAGAGAAAATTCAGATATTATAAATTCCCAAATTGAGACCCTGCCGGGAATCGAACCCGTGACCTCCCACGTTGAGGCAACAGCGCTCAACACTGCCCCAAAGAGGTCGTCTAAAATCGATAATTTGGTTTCCAGCGTTCTTGGTATGCGGCCGGCCGGTGATCCTGGTGAACGTACAGTGCCGGGACCGGTTGAGTGAGGAGGACGCCTCGAGGCTGAGCCAGGTCGCTGATCTCGCGCTCTCCTGTGACCTAGAGCTGGCCTTCTTTGGAGAGTTCGTGCGGTGGGAGAACGCTCGCTGTAAGTATCTATATTTCATACTAATACTAGATGATACTAGGTGAATTAAGTCCTTTTGATTCCCGCTGGAACTCCCTAATTTTCCGGGATAAATGGTATGGACCGACAGGCAGATAGATAGACTCGTCTATACTAATAGAAGCTGATGCCCGTGACTTCATCTGGATTGAGGTTTTTAGGTTTGGCGGGAACTCTTTAATTTTCTGGGATAAAAAGTAGCCTATATCCTTTCCCGGGATATAACTTACCTTTATACCAAACATTAAAAGCGATTGAAAAGGTAGGCCCTTAAAGCATAGCAGACAGGCACACTTTCGCACTTATAAAAAAAAAATTTGACTGACTGACTGCCTCGTTGGTCTATTTATTAGCATAGTTGACTGCGGTTCACGAGTTCCGGGGTTCGATTCCCGGTCGGGCATAAATATTTTTAGGTATTGGGTTTTTCAGTTAAAAAATTCTCAGTGCCAACCCGGAGTTGGAAGCTGGCGATGTTTCACCCCCGTGCCTCGGAGAGCACGTTAAGCCGTCGGTCCCGGTTATTATCACTAACATGATAATAGTCGTCAATGCCCGCCAACCCGCATTGGAGCAGCGTGGTGGGTAAAAGCTCTAACTCCCCCTCTCCTATGAGAGTGGAGGCCTGTGCACGGCAGTGGGACGTTTATGGGATGTAGTGGAGTGGAAAATATAGCCTTTTATATGAACACAAACTGTAGGTAATTTTCCCATGGAATATTACTAGTCATACAAAAAAAAGTGTAATATAGACAAACATTTGTCAACTTGTGTCTTAGTATATTTTGATATGTACAAATGAAATCATATACTTATCTCGAGGTAAACCTTTGCAAACATGACTCAGCACAAGACAACAAAGAATTTACTATTAAATGGCGTATCATAACTTACATTTTAACTACGTATCTTTATTTATCAGTTTGTCCTTCAATCACGCCGCAACAGAGCAACGAATCAACAACGAATTTTTGCGTGGGTATTTAGGACCTAGAGAGTAACGCATGCTACTTTTTATTCTGAAAAAGGAAAGAGTTCCGTGAATTTGAAACGATGCCTAAATCCACTCGGACACACAAGCTATATGTATATGTCACCGTAAGATTGTAAAAACCGTTAGATTATAATCTAACTCGCGAAATTGTAAACTGTCGACAGATTGTGAACCGTTCAATGTTCTGAGTGTAAATTTTTGAAATATTAATTGTATTTCCGTTTTCTTGTGTCTTTCATGTAGGTTAGGTCAGGGTTCGAAATATATAAGTTCGCAAACTCTGTTTACGTGGATACCTTTACTAGGATTACCATGCGGCTTCGTCCACATGTAATTCCATCTTACATCACGAGTAGGCCTATTATGTAATTTAGTTGAACGTAATGGAAAAGTGATCTACTTATATTTTTATGGCTAACTTCGATAACCATTTCTGAAGGAGGTAAAAGAGTTATCTTTATTTACTTAATCTTAAACAATGTTTTTGGCAGTATACCTTTCCAATAAAATTATTAAAGAATTGTTGATATCGGTTTCATAATTATATTCATGAACGCATTGCGGGCTCTCCTGAACTCGAGCCTCCCACAATGTAAAAGGTTTTTGCCATAGTCCACCACGTTGGCCAAATGCGGCGGCAGACGTCACACACCTTTAAGAACATAATTATAGAAAACTCTCGGTCAGAGGAACGTGTGGAAACCTGTATTTCCTCACGATGTTTTCCTTCACCATTAAAGCAAGTGGTGTTTCTATTGTTTAAAAAAGCGGCATACAACTTTAAAAAATTAGAGGTGCGTCCAAGGGATCGAACCCTGGTCCCCTAATAAGGAGATATAAGGAGATTCTAACTACTCAGCTATCACCGCTTTTATATATCGGTTTGGATATTACGACAACTTGGTTTCGTTCGACAATTCTTCCTGCTGCTGAAATTGACTCAAGTCCTAGAGTATGTTTTAAAATAACTAAATTTTTTCTCATATCTTCGTCTAGACATTTTTCGGAAAAATATTTACCTAGTCAGAGTTTGTTTACACAGTTGAGATGGATAGATAAAATAAAACTGGCCATGTTCGAGTCGGGATCGCAAACGAAGTGTTCCGTACCGTCGTACAAGATTTAACACTATGTACTTTTTATATATTTTCGTGAAAGAAACTAAAAGGGCGCTCAAAAATCACGTGTCTGGTAATATGCACTTAATATTTTTTTTATTATTTGTTGTTATTGCGGCTATAGAAATATAAGAACACTGATTCAACCGTCTACCTATTGCCGTTCATAAGATACAGCCCGTTGACAGACAGACGCGACGTACAGAGGAGGCCTCCTCCTCCTCCTTTTGGCGACCTCCGTGGCGCAGTGTGTAGCGCTGTTGTCTTAACCCGGAGTTCCCGGGTTCGATCCCCGGCGGGGTCAATTTGGGAATTTATAATTTCTGAATTTTCCCTGGTCTGGCTTGGTGGGAGGCTTCGGCCGTGGCTAGTTACCACCCTACCGGCAAAGACGTGCCGCCAAGCGATTTAGCGTTCCGGTACGATACCGTGTAGAAACCGAATAGGGGTATGAGTTTAATATAACTGCCATGTCCCTAACAGGTTAGCCCGCTACCATCTTAGACTGCATCATCATAATTTGACGGAGCACTCAGGTGTCTGAATTCGGGGCCGCTACTCACACTAACATACACAAAAAAAAATTATATATATATTTATATTAGCTATATAATTCATAGATACCAGAGGATGTCATGTCATGATGTCAGACGATAACTGAGCGCGAAACATTTAAAAAAAGCTGCATCATCACTTACCATAAGGTGAGATCGCAGTCAAGGGCTAACTTGTAGTCTTGTAATGGTTTTAAAAAAAAAGGGTAATAGTGAAAGTAGTAGTAGTATTAGGGATTAAGGAACACTAAAAACATTGGAACTTTTCTCACAATATCTTCTAAATCGCTGCAAGGCCGTCGCTAGACTAATTAGTGACGTAATCAGAACATTTGCTCCGTATCTAAGATATGAGGTTAATTGGCCGACCTTCGCGGATTTTCATGCGTTGCCACGTGCTCCTTTGTTTGTATTCTATAACTATTGCATTTGTACCGTCGACGCGATGGTTCGTTTCCACAAAGATGATAAGCCGATGATCATACAAATGTTACAAATGCGAAAGAGTGTTTGTTTGTTGGTTTATCCCTCAATCATGTTGAACGGAGCAACGGATCGGCGTGATTTTTGGCATGATATAGTTGAGGACCTGGCGAGTGACATAGGCTACTTTTTATCCCGGAATATAAAGGAGTTCCCGCGGGAATAAAAACAGTTGAGGACCTGGCGAGTGACATCGTGGAATATTAAGGAGTTCCCGCGGGAATAAAAACAAATTTAAACCATGCGGATGAATTCCCGGGCATCGGCTATTTTATTATAAGATAAAAAAATGGTTCTGCCTGGTCCCTCGTGTGCTTTCGCTGTAACTTTCGGGGGTAAATACGTATAACCCCGTAAACTCAGAGAATTGCGTGACAGAAAACGCAGTTTACAATGATTGGGTCCGTCTGAAGGCCCTTTATTCAATAAACAGCAATTCAGTAAAATTGTATAACCCTACCTCTAACCTAACCCTACCTACCACTCGACCTATCGTGGGCCCTTAAATCAATTAAACTAATGTAATAATGTTTGTTTCAGCGCTTCACAACTGCGAATCAATACTGGACCAAGCGATCGTCACGAAAATAGACACTAATACCACCGGACAGAGCGCTATTTTATGCCCCGGGAGCATAGACAAGTCAAACTTTAACACCCGCTCTGGGGTCATCAAATCAGGGTTATGTCACCTAGCTATACCACGTGGTTGGTCGTGGGGTGGACCCGCGTCCCCGTTTTGCCCTATTTGGGCAGAATTCAAGGTGCCCGATTGACAAATGACCAGAGATAATAATAGAAGAAACCCCTTTGTATACTGTGCGACTACTGCGCTGGTTTTGATCTTGCAATTCCACTTTGTGTTATTCTTTTTGATGTTGTAAATAGATAAATAGAGAGCGGCCATGTTGAATTTAGTGTCACTTTTTACCGCCATTACTGCTGTCCATTGTCTATTATACAAAAGTGTGCAGATATTAATTGATAAATTATAAATACATCGTCAAGGTATTTGAACCCCATTTTAGTCTAAATAAGTAAACAGTAAAAGTCTAATTTAGTTTTTACTTTTTTGTCAACTATAATCCTAATACAATTAAAAATATTATCTCGGGTTGATAACTTGATCGCTTTAAGCATAGATTAAACAAAAGTCTATTTTTCATAAACGATGCCATTTTTACAAGTTTATCAATTAAATTTAAATATAATAAAATGCTTACCAAGTTTTCGCATGAAATTTCTGTATATACGAATATTATAATATAAATGTACCTAGGTGGTTAGCTAGACCCGATATTGATGTGTCCTAAAATCGGGTTATGGCGGTAAAAAATTGAATGTAAAATATAGTGATTAATATTTATGTATAATATAATAGTAAATTATTATTCATATATAATTTATACTTCTGTATATAGGGTGTATTTTAAAATTTAACTGAGTTTATATTATGCAATCGTTTTTAATATCGTTTTATTCTTAAATATTGGCGGAAATTAATGAAAACTTTTCGTATTTACGGAAAAACGCAAAAAAAGCGAATTAAATCTTTCTTATTCTTAGACAATTATTCGAAAGCAACTTTTTCAACTGTATTTGTAGTCACGTGTTATTTACTTCAACAATATTTTTTTAACCGTATTTTTAAATCTTTAAATCTATTTTATAAAATTCTAATTTTCAACTATGCTTGGTTTCCTTTAAAAAAAATTAATGTACACTACCTACCAATTTAAACAGATTAGACCTAAGCAGAAATTGTGGCCAAATAATTCCTAGACCCCACGAAAAAATCTACTTTTAAATAGTATTCCATCCTTTTAACTTATCTTTCTGATAGTTTTTTGTTAAAAACAAGTATAATGTAAGCATACCTGATTCTGTTTTCGTTGATATCCTACTAATATTATAAATGCGAAAGTTTGGATGGATGTATGGATGTTTGCTACTTAATCACGCCCCAACGGCTGAACGGATCTGGCTGAAATTTGGCACAGAGATAGATTATAGTCTGGAATAGCACATAGGCTACTTTTTATCCCGGAAAATCAAAAAGTTCCTGCGGGAACCAAAAAACCTCAAACCACGCAGATGAAGTCGCGGGCATTCGCAAATAAAGACTAAGCTAGTCTAAAATTCTTTCGCCCTAAGAATATTTTAAGGGGTTTGATTATTTTGGCCTACCTAATACAAGCAAATATTATACCAGACAAAATCATCTAAAGCGTCAGGTTTCCGAAATATAAGCTATCAAGATCTGTATACTCGATGATGACGCTACTAGTACCTACAGCTTTGACAGCTTTCATCTCGGAAACCTTACGCTTTAGATGAATTTGTTTCATAAATCCTTGCCTGTATTGATACTATAAAATTGATTAATGCAAGTTATTTTGATTTGATAAATAAACAGAGGGGTAAATATTTAAAAAAAATAAACCCCCTTTATTTTTTAAGTAAAAACAGATAAACATATTTTGTTAATTTGCTCTCTTTTGACACTTTGTCCATTAACAAGTAAATATGTTATAAAACTTATAGTATATAGTAGTAAGTATAAAGCCGAAATGCTGGCTATTTTCGTAACACACTATATTTTGAGAGGTCTACTTAAAATATTTTTGTATTATTTCATACTTATAAATTGATCTCGTATTCCATAATCACTGTCTTACTAATGATTAGTTAATTTGCTTAGAACTTTTAACTTCTTCTTTTAACAGGAAAACACTGAACTAAAACATATTAAAGTCTCTTTTAGACTATGAGTCGAATCCGAGAAAAAAATGATCCGAAAAGGCAGTGGTTATAACTACTAGTTCTAAACGATAATATTTTAGTTTTTGAGTTAAACCAGGTTAGTACAGGCGGTCCAAATAGTGCTAAATCGTGAGAGAAGGAGGAGTCAATACACATTATTCAGTAATTTTAAGTTTTCTGTATGCTGGGCTAGCACTAAAGTTGTCGCTATCTCATTGAGATTATCTCTATTGTAATGATTGGTTTTTTGGCTGTTTTGCCAACAATGCAGTCTAGTAAAGAGAGCCGTAAAACTACAAGCGTCATACTTTCGTATTGGGGCATGTAGATTAAATAGTATTGATAAGCACGGTTAAATACCAAGTTTCTAGAAGATATTTTCATGTAAAAAGTTTATCAAATTTGCAATATTAAGTATATAATGTTATCGCATGAATTTACCGATATTGTGATAAAAACGTAATTTATTTTTGTTTAAATTAATGATTATTTTATTTTAAAATTTGTTACGTGTTACCGTGGTGTCATTTATTTGGGTTTAAAATATATGAGAAATATGAATAAGCGTTTCTTAATTATTCCCCATTTTGGATTCATAATGATGTCATCATATTATTTTAGAATTTGTCTTACGATCTTTCATGGTGCTTTTCATTATCAATATCAAGCGCTGCCTCGTTGGTCTAGTGGTTGGCATGTTCGACTGCGGCTGACGAGGTTCCGGGTTCGAGTCCCGGTCGGGCCATAATTGAGTATTGGGTTGTTCTGACTAGAAATTCTCAGTACTAGCCCGGAGTTAGGAAGTTGGCGGTATTTCACTCCCGTGCCTCGGAGAGCACGTTAAGCCGTCGGTCCCGGTTATTATCACTAACATGATAATTGTCGTTAAAGCCCGCCAACCCGCATTGGAGCAGCGTGGTGGGTCTAAGCTCTAATTCACACTCTCCTATGGAGTGTGCCCAGCTGTGGGACGTTAATGGGCTGTAGTGGTAGTGGTGACAATAATTTCGTATAGTCCCATTGGACATTGACCAAATTCGCCTAAGAATCAACATACGTTTGAAATATACAGTAATTCTTAGCTTATTTTATAGCCTTTATTCCAAATATTAGAATTTAACGGACACTTCAAATTAATTAAAAAATAAATAATGGGTATTAAATTGATTACTATACGTTTCCGTCTCTGGATAATTAACCACAGATCAATAACTTACAGGTTAAAATAATATACAATATCACCGCTTGAGCGCTAGATAAGTATCCTAAGAAACAAGATAGAAGCTGCTTAAAGTGCTAAGTGCGCTAGTATTCTGAATCTCACAACGCCATCTATTGAAAGCACAATAATTTCATATTTTTAACGCCATCTGTGAAGTTCTCGATGAACTATGACGATACCAGCATCCTTATTAATAACGCCATCTGTAATGTTTTTGATGAACTTGTCTTATATATGTCACCGTATGATTGTAAAAACCGTTAGATTATAATCTAACTCGCGAAATTGTGAACTGTCGAAAGATTGTGAACTGTTCAATGTTCTGAGTGTAAATTTTTGAAATATTCATTGTATTTACGTTTTCTTGTCTCTTTCTTGTAGGTTAGGTTAGGGTTCGACATAAATATTGAGGTAGTGGCCGGCCACTTAGGTTTTATCGGGTTTATATATGTACCTATCAGATTACAATCTACCGCAAAATAATACGTTAAATTGTAATCTTTCGACAGTTTGCAATTTCGCGAGTTAGATTATAATCTAACGGTTTTTGCGATCTTACGGTGACATATACATACTGTTTACAGCCCTATTACAGATGGATAAAGATGATATTTATTTAATCAAGCAGATTGATCTTGAAAGCTGAAATAACCTCAAAATTGAAAAAAAAATCAGTAATAAGTAAGTTTTTAGCAAGTTTCCGTAGTTTTAATCTGTTCTCAATTAAAACAAGATATTAATTTGAAATCAATGTTTTATGACGGTTGGTTCTTAGGCGAACTTTGTATGGGGACGGAACAATGTCCTTTATACTCTCATGTTATTTATTTGTGTTAAGATATAAATGATAAATATAATACTCATTATACATATCGTGAATAGGTTGCCTAGTTAAATTGCGTACGGATAAGATCTATATTTACTTATAAACTCGCCGGCATATTTAGCGGAACATAAAAAAAAGGTCCATAATTAAAAAAATATGGTTTTATTTTAAAATCTACTTATTACACTTCTTTTGTTATTTAAAGTTTCATTTGTTTTACTTAAAATGAGATCACATTAAGAACAGATTTTGCGAGTAAAGGCTATTTGTGAAAAATGGTAGGTACATTTTTGAACTTTTCATGTAACCGGGAAAAGTGAAATTTAATATTAAAATAACAATTAATTAAATTAGAAAAATGGTGAATAATATCGCGTATTTCCTCCACGTGCTCTTATTAAAGTTTCTACCCGTCTAGGCATACTGAGAATGATGTTATCGATGGTCTCCTGGGATAGTCTCCGCCATTCCTCAACTACGGCGATTCGCAGTTCTCCCACTTTGGCAGGAGCTGGAATTCTGGACTTAACTTTTCTTTTCAGCAAGTCCCAAACGTGCTCTATTAGGTTCATATCCGGTGATCTCGCCGGCCACTCCATAACAGTGATATTCATATCATTAAGATAAGCTTGAGTTACCCGAGCGGTATGCAGCCGAGCATTATCCTGCATAAAAACAAAATCTTCACCGATATATGGGGCAAACGGTACGACATTTTCTTCTAAAACTTCTGTGATATAGCGGTCTGCAGTCAGACTCCCTCTGTCAATCACTACCAAGTCTGTGCGAACTCCCAAACAAATGCCCGCCCAAACCATTATTGATCCACCACCGTATGCAAGTTTAGTTTAAAAATTTATCTGAATGTATCGTTCTCCTTTGCGTCTGTATATTCTTTGCCTGCCATCAATTTGATTTAAGAGAATTCTGCACTCATCACTATACAATACCTTACTCCATTGGTCCGCGTTACAAAGTCGATGTTCCTGAGCAAAAGTTAACCTATTTCTACGATGATTTACCTCGAGCCTTGGAGCCTTGGCGGGCACAAATGAACCCAAACCAGCTTCTTCGAGCCTTCTTCGTACCGTACGCTCACTTACGGTTACACCCCGCACTGCTTCTAACTCATGTCGGGCTTGGACGGCCGTCAAACGGGGGTTCCTACGTACACGAAGCCGAATGAAACGATCATCCCTACTCGAAGTGCGTCTTTTTCAGCGTTGTCCTGCTCTTCTCACATAAGTACCGGTCTCCCTGAACCGTTGGATACTGCGATGGATCGTTGAAACTGTTCGACGAAGATCTCTGGTTATCACTCTGTAGGTTTGACCATTTCTTCGCATTTCGAGTGCCCTGGCAATCTCCGTTGGGGCTAAGTCAGGCATAATTCAGTGATAAACTCCAGAAAGATCGCGATTAAAAAAAACTAATAAAAAACAGTATTTCAATGAAATTTTAAATCAAACTCAGAAGGAAGAAATACTCGAAGTTCGCTCGGATAAGGTGTATTTGAATAAAATTAAAACAATTGCATAAAATGTGATGTTCAGTTGTTTTCTTAATTTGAAAATATTTCTTTTTAAATTAAATGACGTATAAACCAGCCAGCAACCATATGATACTGATATCAAACCTTTTTTTTATGTTTCGCTAAATATGCCGGCGAGTTTATATATTAAATCGTTAAGGGATCAACGCACAGCCTGAACCGCTGGGGTTAGAAACTTGAAATTTTGACAGTAGGTTTCTTTTGTGACGTAGGCGCTCATTATGGAAGGATTTTTCAAAATTCCGTCCGAAAGTCGTATGAAAGTCCGTCACAGAGGTCAAACAGAGCATAAACAGAGTGTATAAATTTCATATATCGGATCTTAGACCAATATTATATCTAGCGACGCTGTCACCGGGTCAGGTATTTAAGTTTGTGGGCATTAACTACAAATCGTAACAAGTTCGTGTTAGTTTACTAAAAACTATTTGGAATGAAATGAACAAACCTTTGACAAAATCTCTATTAAATTATGAAATTTAAAGTTTGTCACATACAGCTGTTAATTTATATGAATCAGATCATAGATACTATTTTCTATTTATTCTACACGAAAGAAACAATAATTCTTGATAGAAATAGCTAAACATATCAATAATAAGGATTGATTTTAACAGCCGTGATACAAAAAATATTTTTTTATAAGGAATTATATAATAATAAGAGAGAAAAATGTTACAATCGCAACTCAGGATCGAGTCAATGTTATTTCACTATGAAACCACCTATCGGTCAGATTACCGTCACGGTGAGATTCGGGAGTACCCGCAGACTGTGTTTAAACCTAAACCTGTTCAAAAACGTTCCTCAGAACACAGGAATCTTAACAACTTGCATACGATGACGGAGTGGAAGGGCGATGTTCCACCTTTCAGCTTGACGCATACTCCTAAGGAAATTATTAGGCCTAATCCGCACGCTATACCTAAACCCTTTGTATGTTTAAAACTAGATTTTTTAATAGTATTTTGTATATACCTTGGAGTAGGTATCGGTGAGTGTATTTATAACTACCCCAAGGCACTACATAAATATGTACATAATCTTAATAATTATAGAAGTCAGATTTGTTCGAACACTTTTAACTCAAGAACGGCTGGACCGATTTGCATGGTTTTTGATTTTTTGTATTTGTCTTCGTCCCGAAGAGCAGAATAACTCATAAAAACATTGGAAAATGCACGAAAAAAATAAAATAAAAGAAAAAACATTTTCCTTTGTTTTTCCCATACCTATCGTCCATGGGTTTCGAAACGTGATTTTTGGCATGGGTATAGTTGCGACTGGAGAGTGACATAGGCTAAGTTTTATCCCGGAAAATTAAGGAGTTCCCGGGGGAACACATAAAACAAATAAATAATATAATAATAAATATATATGTTTTTAGCCTATATATATAATATGTTATATATAGGCTAGCGCTTAGCTACAATCAGACTTGCTTAAAGCAAGCTAATATTCTAAAGATGCACGCACACTCAAAATCGTGAACCAACGTACGAATTATAAAACTCTAGAGGTATGTAGTTACAGTTCTTGCAATTCACTAGTGCGCGTGGCTCATGGTTGTGTTAAGTGTTTAAGTCCTATCTGTATAGGTACATATTATGTATACGTGTTAATGTGTGCGTATAGTGTGTACGTGATTGCGCGTACGACTGACCGCTCCAAAAAGCACACACACAATGTGCATAACTACAATTAAAGTTGATGCGCGCTCGTGAATTGCAAGAACTATGTAGGTAAGTACACCCATTTAGATTATTAATCCGTTCAGTTATATTTGAGTTCACTGGATCTCAAGACTAATTTTGTTGTTTTTTTTTATTAATTGATCTCAAAAAATATATTATTTATAGCAAGGTTTTGAATAAGTGTATGGTGTAATATTTGACTTCAATATAAACTGTTAAGATTCGAAAATTATGGTATTTTATTGTTTGCCATACCAGGACAAAAAGGAAGACAATATAGACAGGCAAATAGCCCAAAAGACTCGTCCCCGGCTGGTGATGACGCCGGCGGTGAGTATGGACGACATCGCCGACCCGACCGCGAGGAAGATCCTCTGTACTGACATGTACACAAGTGAGATAAGCCGCAGCATGCGGGAGGCGGTCGCGGGATTACCCCCGCAAGTGAAGGCGCCCTTACCAGCAGTACCAGCGCCTGCCAATCCCGTTAGTATAGTCTTGAAAGTACTTTGAACCACGTACACTCCCTGACAATAAAGATGCATCGACGGTAATGTTAAAACAACGCGATCGCTACGCTTGCACTGAAAGATACTTCGTGCTCGAATCTTAGTCACAATTATTTGGCTAAGATGGGCCGTTCCCACAAAGCACAGGATGAGGGAGTAGATACCATTATATATTCTGTGGTTCCGGTATGACGCAAAATAGAAAGTAAACAGATTAAGGGTTTAAGATAACTGCCATACCCCTAACAGGTCAACCCGCTACCATCTTAAACTCCATCATTACTTACATCAGGTTGTTTCAAACAACAGATAACTCTACCGAAGCTGCAACCACCATTCGTGTCGCCGGAGTGGCGCATGGAGACAGGCTCGTGGGACAACCGCCAGCTGCGGGCCCACTGCGACCCCACATGGGAATTCTGGCTCGCACGAGACCCCATGAAGTAAGAATTTTTCGTGCCTATAATACCACTTATGTCCCAGTTCCACTTTATACTTACTCAAGCAGAGCACAAGACCACTAGGGGACATCGGTCGTCGTCTTATCCAATAGACGTCCACTGTTGGACGAAGGTCTTCCGCATGGAACTCCACAGAACACGGTCTTGTGCTGCTTGCTTTCGCGGCTCCCATTTACTCGCTTGAGATCGTCCGTCCACCAAGTGGGAGGATGTCCAACCCTGCGCTTTCCGACGCGGAGCCCCCATATAAGCACTTTGGGATTGTGGCAGATTCGAGCCAGGGCGCATGGAAAGGATGTTCCTGTGATAGGTTTCGTGTCCTGGGATTTGAACTCCAGACCAACCCTGAGTGTAAATCTACTTATAGTCCCACCAACTTACCTATAAGGCCCGGTAGCCTAAATTAAATATTTTTATGCCTGTTTAGTTTTTGTTTTTATTTTATCTTTAATTTACACTAGCCACGCTGTCACCGTCAGATATGTTTGCGGGACTATATTATTATGTTATTACCGCTCTTAAAAAGGCACCTTATTATGAGGCCACATTGCTTTAATTGCTGCTCAGTTTATTGTTTTCGATATATTGAAACAATCACATATTATGTTTTGCTTTCAGATGCAGAATGTGCGATGAGACGGCTAAAGTAAACGCTCACCGAAAGATGCTGTGCGGTTTACAATCTTCCGGCCGTTGAAACTGAAGATCTAGATATGCTAAAAAGACCTCGTCGTCGTGTCGTCTTAAATACGAATAATACGTAGAGGTCCACAGCTAGACGAAGCATATACATAGAACACTGTCTTGTACCGCTTGTGACCAGCGGCTCTCAGCTACTCGTTTGATATCGTCCATACAGTGAGGTGTCATAAAAAGATGCGTGTACAGGATCGCCATTCAAGTACCTTGAGACCCCTATGCATCCCGTCGGTCGGTTCATCGACTTATGTGCCCCTAGCCTTTGAAAAACCAATAAGTACCACATATATGTACAGTAATCTTGAAAAACTACCTGTAGATCATGTAAAAAATGTGTATCATGTAAAGAATTTTAATGACCATGACGAAAATCGATCTGCAGGTTATGGAAAACCACTTAGGTATTTACTTCGATAATATTTTCTCTTTAATAAAGTATAAGTTTTTAAACATGTACAACCTAAGTATGTATGCCTACTTGCCTATTTTATAAAGTCTATAAGTTATTTTACTATTGTGTATTGTAAATGTCTATCATAATTATTATTATTTAGGTTTTTTAAGATTAAATTACTTATTTAAATAGAAAAATATGGATTTAATTTTCAAGTACTGGACATAGAGCTTTATTTAGCCATAGCAGAGAGTTGGCACATGACGTATATAATATATTATTTGGTTGTCATGTGATAAAAGGTAAATAATAAATAAATAATGTTTTTTATTCAAATAAGGTGTAAGGTCTAAAACGTATCCTAAGGTTTCGAATTTATTTTTCTCGATTATCTAATCGTGTCAATCCATAGTCAATGTCCATATTATTTCATAGAGTCAGTTATGTCAAACTTTTGAAGGTGTCTTTTCAATATTATTATTATGGATTAATTTATTTATAATTTCAAGAGCTTTAAAGGATTTACGCACTTTTAGTTTCTGAAATCACTTTATTTTAGTATAGCTACTTTATATCAAAATGTCCAATGAAAAATTCTACGATGACATGCTTTTCGACTACGAAACATCGCACAGGACCTATTACCGCAATGGCGAAATAAAACCAATGACTAAAACTGTTTATAAAGCGAAACCGTCGTGCAACAGGATAAGGCCTCCACCTTTGAAGGATATTCACACATTGATCGATTGGAAGGACGCCAGGGTGCCGCCTTTCTCATTGCTTCACAAGCCTAAAGAAATAGTTCGGACTAATCCATGGAAAGTCCAGCAACCTTACGTTAGTTGATCTTGTCTGCTTTGCTGTATGGGTTTGCGCTTCAGTGCAATCACTGCTAGACGCAGACGTATCTAACCTATAAAGAATGATGAATGCAGTCTAAATAATAATTTCCTCCCGACCGAATTTTGGCCACGTCGTCCTATCTCCAGAGAGATAAGCAGTGGCATGCAGTTCATAGAGGCATAAAAGCACTGCTTTCCCATTGGAAATACTTCAATGTTCATTTTTCATCAAAACAGCGTAAATAGTTTTTCTTACTTACTAATGCCTACCCTATCTTCAAACCCTGTCCACGACACTGGTAAGCCATCTGCGCGGTAGATATTGTAGTGCACAAGTGTGTGCGTAAGTATATGTCACCGTAAGATTGTAAAAACTGTTAGATTATAATCTAACTCGCGAAATTCTAAATTGTCGAAAGATTGTAAACTGTTCAATGTTATGAGTGTCAATTTTTGAAATATTCATTTTATTTACGTTTTCTTGTCTCTTTCTTGGTTAGGTTAGGGTTCGACATAAACAATCAAGTAGTGCCCGGCCTGCGGCCGGGCACTTAGGTTTTATCGGGTTTAAAAACTTATCAGATTACAATCTACCGGAAAATAATGCGTTAAATTCTAATATTTCGACAGTTTAGAATTTCGCGAGTTAGATAATAATCTAACGGTTGTTACAATCTTACGGTGACATATACACAGGTGCACTCTCTGTTCCTTTACTGTCATAAGTAGCCCGCTGGAACGGATAATCCGACACTACCAAATCTAAATGCAGTCTAAGAAGGAGCCTGCCAAAAACGTACCATTATCTACTACCTACTTCAGGATATTGTAGCTGGTGGGGAAAATGGAAGGGCATTATATATTCTAGCAATCAACCTAATTCCTTCCGCTGTACGTATCGTTACATTTCAGACTATGTTGGGATGCCGATCTAAAATAAGACTTCTTGCGTTTCTTAAAAACTGGTAAAGTGCGATATAGACGCCCACTGAAGGTTCCGAGTTCCGTAGATCACAATTTACAAAACCACAATTGTTTTTGGGCTATCTAGTCTCAAAAAAGTCCTTACCGGAACTGCAAAACAAAGTTTGTTTTATAAGGGTTTTTAAGGGTAAGGGGTAATACCTAAAAAACCTGGGCTAGTTAGCGACTTTTTAGACTAGTTTAATTTTTCCTATACTTACTGTGAAGTATTATACCAATCCGGTAGGTATACCTATATTTGACACACAGCTTGGGGGACCAGGGCCTCAACTCTTTTCATTCTGAGAGGAGACCCGTGCTCAATAGTGGGCCGGCAATTGGAATACGGCGAATAATTTGGTCATGACTTTGACAGAGCAGAAAAGAAGACTTAGACAGGGAGGAGGTGCAAAAAACTCGTCCCCGGCTGGTGATGACGCCGGCGGTGAGTATGGACGACATCGCCGACCCCACTGCGAGGAAGATCCTGTGTACTGACATGTACACAAGTGAGATGAGTCGAGTGATCCGCGCGGCGGTTGCGGCATTGCCGCCGCATGCAGATGTGAAGGCGCCCTTACCCGGGCTGCCTGCGCCTGCCAATCCCGTAAGTTTGTTTTCATTCCTCCACAAGTTAGCTGACTGAATGTGATCTCTCCTAGAAGTAACTAAGAACCTAGGCGTTTAGTTTACTCTAGATAATCTAGAGTAGACCAAGTAATGTACACGGAATCATACTGACTAAATTGCTTGACGGCACGTCTTTTTCGGTAGGGTGGTAGTCGAAGCCTCCTACCGAACCAAACCAGAGAAAATTCTGAAAATAATTTCTCAACTTTCTCCCGAAAATTAAAATTCCAAAATTGATTCTGCTGGTGATCGATCGATGATAACATCATCGATCATCATAATACATGTGAGAAAGTATTTCTTTGATGAGATGAGGGATGAGACAAAAATTTAAATATTTTTTGTTTTTTTTTATATGGAGCCTGGAGTACCTACTAGCCCGCCTTTTTTTAAAAAAAAATAACGGCCACTCTTATAAAATCTGATCAATCAATAGCTGGCATCAATGCAAGCAAGTACCTATTAAAAGCTTCTAAAGCATCAGGTTTCCGAGATATTCTATCAAAGCTGTGCCGGTAGCGCCATAATCGAGTAGACTAAAACTTTGATAGCTTTTAAATATTTCGGAAACCTGATGCTTTAGAAGATTTATCACATAGACCTCCGTGGCGCAGTGTTGAGCGCTGTTGCCTTAACGTGCGGAGGTCCTGGGTTCGATCCCCGGCAGGGTTTGGAAATTTATAATTTCTGAATATTCCCTGGTCAGCCTGGTGGGAGGCTTAAGCCGTGGCTAGTTTTTAGATTTAGCGTTCCGGTACGATGCCGTGGGAAACCGAATAGGGGTATGGGTTTAAATTAACTACCATGCCCCTAACAGGTTAGCCCGCTACCATCTTAGACTGCATCTTCACTTACCATCAGGTGAGATCGCAGTCAAGGGCTAACTTGTAGTAGATTAAAAAAAAATTGACCTAATACTTGGTTGTACTATTGCAGGCTAAATATTGATTAATACAGATTGAGTGGTCGCTATTTCGAAGAAAATAAAAATGGTAGTCAAATAACAAATTTTTCTTATCCTACTCAGATAACACTACCGAAGCTGCAGCCACCATTCGTGTCGCCGGAATGGCGCATGGAGACAGTCTCGTGGGACAACCGCCAGCTGCGGGCCCACTGCGACCCCACACGGGAGTTCTGGCTCGCACGGGACCTCATGAAGTGAGTATAGCGTCATCTTCGTCGACGCTGATCGATATACGCCTACAGCTGGGCGATTGGCTAATTTCGGCCACGGCGGCCTGTCTCCAGAGATATCTGCGCGGAAGATATTATAGTGCACAAGTGTACAAACACAGGTACACTCTCTGTTCCTTTACTCGACACATACGTATTATGAATATTGAATCTGAATAATTTTGTAATATAACTGTTATAATGAATCTGAATATTTGTATACTTTCAATTGTCAAATATTAATTGATTGTTTAGCATAAGCATAAAAATAATTTTGCACGCCAAACCTGGCAGGATGTGGACTTTATATATTTATTAACATCTATGTCAAAATGTTGCATGTACCATAATAACTGGCAAAAAATAAATGATTATGATTATGAATATGACTCTCATAGCCCGATGGGACGGAAAATCCGACACGACCGGGGAGAGATCAGACGCAGGACCGCGTGCTCTCCGAGGCATGGTGGTGAAACACCGCCAACTTCTTAACTCCAAGCTGTTGAGAAGAAAACCCCAATATAGATTTGGCCCGACCCCGTGCCGTTCGATGCCATGTAGAAAGACCAAGGACCCTTGCAGCCATTGACGCATCTCAAAACAATTCTCTGCATAGAAAAAATCTTTGTTGCTTTAAACATACCCCTTGGCAATTTTTCTGCCTATTTAGACTGATAATTTGTTCTAAAACTAGTAACTACATAAAAGAAGTAACTATATAAAATTTCAATTTCATAATCAAATATAATAACGGTTTTTTTTATATAGTGAATATTTATTTTTTATAAATTATTTCCCCCATGTTTTGCGACATGCGCTTACTTGATTTCACCCCCGTGCGCCTGTATTTTGATCTCGTAAACTAAGAGCGCCTTAACTTCCTTTTCAGGTGCAGAATGTGTGAAGAGTCAGCTATAGTGGACGCGTATAGAAAGAGGCAGCGCAATTTGAAATCCTCCGGCCGTAGAACTTAGTATATAATAGCCAATTAGTAGCCTCTACAGAGTAGCAACTCTTTAGTTCGACTGCGGCCGACGAGGATTTCCGGGTTAGAGTCCCGGGTCGCCATAATTAGGTTTTGGGTTTTCCGACTAGAAATTCTCATACTAGCCCGCAGTTAGGAAGTTGGCAGTGTGGCACCCCCGTGCCTCGGAGAGCACGTTAACCCGTCGGTCCCGGTTATTATCTATCACTAACATGATAATAATTGATAAAGCCCGCCAACCCGCATTTTAGCAGCGTGGTGGGTCTAAGCTCTCTCTCTCCTATGAAAGTGGAGGCCTGTGCTCAGCAGTGAGACGTTAATAGGCTGTAGTGGTATATTGTACCTACAGATAGTGAAACTGAAATAATTTTCCTAACTTTATTGTTGTTTTTTAAGATAAAATACACAATTGATTCAAATGAAAAGTAAATTCTTATTTTTTTTATATCTCCATGTAGGCAAAGCATAAGTAAGACGTTCCTAACTCTATTTTAAAAAGTATCGGTTTGATATTGGTATCGGACGCCGAAAAGTTATCGGGGCAAGTAAAATTTATGTTTGATATAATATTCGATATTGAAGCGTACAAACAGAAAGGCAGGTAAGTAATTCATACATTTGGAACAAATGGAAATTTTATTTTAACTAGCTGATGCCCGCGACTTCGCGTGGATTGAGGTTTTCTGGTTCCCGCGGGAACTCTTTAATTTTGCGGGATAAAAAGTAGCCTATCTGTTTTTCCAGACTATCTCTGTGCCAAAGGACATTGACCATCGCCCATACAAAGTTCGCCTAAGAACCAACAGTCATGAAACATACATTATCCGATTCAAAATAACACATAAATACCAATCAAAGTAAATTTAAACAACGGACACTTCAGAGAATTTATTTATTACCGATAATAGTTTTGATTTTGAGGTTAGATTTTGAATGTTAATTTAGAGTAGACACAAGATTTAGGTTATTTAATCAGCTCTCAGGTGGTTTATATTCCGATATAATTATAAACCACCTGAGAGCTGATTAAATAATGGCCGTTTTTTATACGGAGCTCAGCTTTCCCGAACTACACTTTTTATTTTCAAGGACAATTGTCACGAAAAGTAAACGAGGTACAGCTATACTATAAAGTCGATAAATAAAGATCGGTACTGCTTAAAATATAGATGTTTTATCGTTTTTACCTTTGCCATTCTAAAATAATGTCTTTGTCAATCTCAACACTAACAAAATGGAAAAAATTGTATTTTATCTCACTCGCACACTAATACAAAATATATTTGTTTCCTGCTCGTATCGTTATGAGACCCATTTTTAATATTATTCTTCCTTCTCGTGTCATCTAAACGCTTTAAACTGTTTTAGTTCTTACTCTTATTTGATGTTTCCAGATGGAAAAGATGGATAATCGATTAAATTCCCATTTTTTCATTATTATTATTTAGAAGTGTCCGTTAAATTCTAGTTATTAAAAATGAAGGTTCAAAATAAATTAAGATTTACTGTATGTTTCAATTCCTTGTTGATTCTTAGGCGAATTTGGACAATGTCCTTTCATCCAGATCCGTTCAGCTGTTGGGGCGTGATTGAGTAAAAAACAACATTCTGAGGTTCTTTGATTCCCGCGGGAACTATAATATTAGATTCCAATTTGGTGCAGTCGTTCGTAAGTTATGCGCTTAGCAAAATTATGATTGGACAATCGGGAAGCTCCGTACCTCAGAATAAAAAGCTATTATACAAATAGTCCAAACCTTTGTACTGAGGTCTACCAGGCCCACATCAGAGAAACAGTGACCGATTTATTGTCGGCAAAAAATGAAACATAAGGTCAGTTCGTCGAAGACCGGCATACCTAAGTACTTTATTAAAATTTTCCTTCATTGAGCAAATTTCGTCACTTTTATAATAACTTAGACAAGTATTATTACATAAGGCAAAAATATATTTAGTTCACTACCTGAACGAAACTGACAAACATCAAAGTCGCAAGTGTTATAAACACAAATTAAAAAAAAATGCGAAACACACGGATTTGGCCGCCACGTCGGATAAGACCGTCTGAGGGGAAAATTTAGTATAAATAGACGATTTAGACGAATGTAGATATTTTGTATGTGTGGGTTTTTCGGCAGCAATTCAAAATACATCGTCATTTTTAAAATAATAGGTTCCAAACACCTTGTGTCGCACAAATTAGTATTTGTCGGGTAAGTCCATACTTCGCCCTTCAGGGAAAGAAAACATTTTTATCGCTCAAAAAAATATTTACTTTGGTAAATCAGCTTTTTATTATTTAAGATTATCTTCTTAACAGGAATCACAAAATTTGCCATTTAACAAAGAACTATTAGACATAAATAACTCGTCATTAGTAATTATTATAAGAAATTTAAAAATATTAACAATTTACACTGATACCAAAAATGTTCAAAAATATTCTTATTGCAGCCTATTCTAAAATCGCCCATTCAGTCATTCAATAATTATGGCAACCGGCCACTTTATAAATCAATTCACTATACACTTATAATAATGACTTAAAATAATATTTAATTCTTAAATATAATAATATAATTAAGAAAACGTAATATTAAAGAATAAACTAAGGATCCATACCTTCTTTAGTTTATTCTTCAATATTAAGTTCTAAAGCGATTTTCTAAATGAAGTCAAGACCTATGGTCCATACAGACAACTCAAAAATAAAATAAATTCATATATTAGTCTGATGTATATAGTTTTTTATGTTAATAATAATCAATTCAAGTAAATAAAGTGGGAATAACCTGTAAAACTCTTAGTAAGTATTTTAATATTTGTAAATATTCAAATTAAAAGTCTGTAATTTAATAATATCCACCACTACAGCCCATTAACGTCCCACTGCTGGGCACAGGCCTCCACTCTCATAGGAGAGAGGGAATTAGAGCTTAGACCCACCACGCTGCTCCAATGCGGGTTGGCGGGCTTTAACGACTATTATCATGTTAGTGATAATAACCGGGACCGACGGCTTAACGTGCTCTTCGAGCCACGGGGGTGAAACACCGCCAACTTCCTAACTCCGGGCTAGTACTGAGAATTTCTAGTCTGAAAAACCCAACACTTAGTATGGCCCGACCCGGGACTTGAACCCAGGACCTCGTCAGCCGCAGTCAAACGTGCTAACCACTAGACCAACGAGGCAGTTTAATAATATGTGTAGACGAAAAAGGTTTAAAACACCTGGAATCGGCAAAGACCGACATATGCCGATCTTTCCCTCCCAAGAGGTAGACGGACTTCGCCACTATTGCACTTTGAAGTTATATTTTTTTCCACCATGTGTAACTTCGTTGAAAATGTGTTCTATTCTATTCTGATATAGAGAAACTAATCAATAATAAACTTACTTGCGCAAATCTAAGTTAAATAAGCGACATACCACCAAACACAATATTTTTGACAACACCTTATTAACTAAATGCAGGTTGACAAGTCAACTATATTTCAAATACGTTTTTTTCTCTCTGTGTCATAAATAGCACCATCTATGTTATTTTGTTGTAACTAGAATAGTTTTATGATTTCGTTAAATAGGATGCCATCTGTGTAACTATTCAAAATTCGACGTATTCCTTACTCACAGAGTAAGTACATCATAAACTTGCCGGCATATTTAGCGGAACATAAAAAAAGGTCCATAATTAAAAAAATATGGTTTTATTTTAAAATCTACTTACTACACTTCTTTTGTTATTTAAAGTTTCATTTGTTTTACTTAAAATGAGATCACATTAAGAACAGATTTTGCGAGTAAAGGCTATTTGTGAAAAATGGTACATTTTTGAACTCCTTTGAACTTTGATCCATGTAACCGGGAAAAGTGAAATTTAATATTAAAATAACAATTAATTAAATTAGAAAAATGGTGATTAATATCGCGTATTTCCTCCACGTGCTCTTATTAAAGTTTCTACCCGTCTAGGCATACTGAGAATGATGTTATCGATGGTCTCCTGGGATAGTCTTCGCCATTCCTCAACTACGGCGATTCGCAGTTCTCCCACGTTGGCAGGAGCTGGAATTCTGGACTTAACTTTTCTTTTCAGCAAGTTCCAAACGTGCTCTATTGGGTTCATATCCGGTGATCTCGCCGGCCACTCCATAACAGTGATATTGATAAGCTTGAGTTACCCGAGCGGTATGCGGCCGAGCATTATCCTGCATAAAAACAAAATCTTCACCGATATATGGGGCAAACGGTACGACATTTTCTTCTAAAACTTCTCTGATATAGCGGTCTGCAGTCAGACTCCCTCTGTCAATCACTACCAAGTCTGTGCGAACTCCCAAACAAATGCCCGCCCAAACCATTGTTGATCCACCACCGTATGCAACTGTAGTTTCAAAATTTGTCTGAATGTATCGTTCTCCTTTGCGTCTGTATATTCTTTGCCTGCCGTCAATTTGATTTAAGAGAATTCTGCACTCATCACTAAACAATACCTTACTCCATTGGTCCGCGTTCCAAAGTCGATGTTCCTGAGCAAAAGTTAAACTGTTTCTACGATGATTTACCTCGAGCCTTGGAGCCTTGGCGGGCACAAATGAACCCAAACCAGCTTCTTCGAGCCTTCTTCGTACCGTACGCTCACTTACGGTTACACCCCGCACTGCTTCTAACTCATGTCGGGCTTGGACGGCCGTCAAACGGGGGTTCCTACGTACACGAAGCCGAATGAAACGATCATCCCTACTCGAAGTGCGTCTTTTTCAGCCTTGTCCTGCTCTTTTCACATAAGTACCGGTCTCCCTGAACCGTTGGGTACTGCGATGGGTCGTTGAAACTGGTTGACGAAGATCTCTGGATATCACTCTGTAGGTTTGACCATTTCTTCGCATTTCGAGTGCCCTGGCAATCTCCGTTGGGGCTAAGTCAGCCATAATTCAGTCATCAACTCCAGAAAGATACGCGATTAAAAAAAACTAACAAAAAACAGTATTTCAATGAAATTTTAAATCAAACTCAGAAGGAAGAAATACTCGAAGTTCGCTCCAGATAAGGTGTATTTGAATAAAATTAAAACAATTGCATAAAATGTGATGTTCAGTTGTTTTCTTAATTTGAAAATATTTCTTTTTAAATTAAATGACGTATAAACCAGCCAGCAACCTTATATGATACTGATATCAAACCTTTTTTTTTATGTTCCGCTAAATATGCCGGCGAGTTTATATACTGGTCCTTACTGTACGGTCTTACCCGACAGACGGACTTCGCCGAACTGACCTTACAGACATAACATTTACGAACGTGTTGAGTCGGTCACGAAAGGTCATAGGTGCGACGTTCACGAAAATTAATCCGATAATAATTATCGTACCTACAAAAAGTCAGACGTGGGCGGAGGCCCTTATGTTTCATGTATTAAATTTTGTAACAGCACTAAACAGGCATTAGTTTTAATTTTTCTATGTCTGTGCCTTAGATTAGGTATACAGGTGTACAGGAGCTGTCTGTGCCAAGTCTGTGCATATACCTATATGCCTAAGAGAAGGTACTAAGGGGATTGAAACTTTCTGGCATAGCGACCTGCCGACATTTTGATTTTTTTTCAAAATCGCGGCGCACGATGAAAGTGGTATGTATGGATAGAGGACACATAGACGAACAAATAATGTCAAGTAACATAGTACCCCAAAGTGTCACGTTCCCAAGATAATTGGAGGTAAAGATAGACATATGAGGACAACGACAATCATTAAAAATAGACTTATTACGTGTGTCTACAGGCGTCAAATTGTATCCAAATAATCGTTCCCAGGTTGATTATTATTATTACTGTTTATTAGAAGAGAGTAGGTACAGTACTTACTACTAGGAGTACGAGAAATGTGTGTCATCGTTCTAATTATTATTAGGTATAGCGATCTTTAGTTCCACATATCTCTGCAACGAGCAATTAAATAATCTAAGTCTGCAACGACATTATTTTATTGTTCATTTCATAATGCAGCGGGATGAAAGACATTAAGACAAGCCAACACGCGCGCGCGAGATACTTTGACATAATATAGCGATTCATTGCGATGCGATGCGATTTAGTAGGCAAATAATTAATTGTGGTAGTAGTTTTCTCGTGCTCCGAGTAGTATGTAATGTACCTACTCTCTTATAATAAACAGTACTATTAATAATCAATCTGGGGGCGATTATTTGGATACAATCTAACACCTGTAGACACGTAATAAGTCTATTTTTAATGATTGTCGTTGTCCTCATATGTCTATCTTTACCTCCAAATATCTCGGTAACGTGACACTTTGGGGTACTATGTTACTTGACATTATTTGTTCGTCTATGTGTCCTCTATCCATACATACCACTTTCATCGTGCGCCGCGATTTTGAAAAAAAAAACAAAATGGCGGCAGGTCGCTATGCCAGCTTCCATACAAAAATGTTCAAACCCCTTTCCTACATCCTAATTGGCATTTATGACTTCATTTACTTTACGTCATTATGTGGAAGAATATTATATCAATCATCAATGCATTTTTTTTTTTTGTAATTTCGAGAGCTTTTACACGATTTCTTACTTTTTTATATTTTTTTAATATTTTATTTTAATCAAAATGTTTTCCGAAAAACATTACGAAGATATGCTTTTGAATTACGAAACATCGCACAGGACCTATTACCGCAACGGCGAAATAAAACCAATCACCAAAACTGTCTATAAAGCAAAACCGTCGTGCTACAGGATAAGGCCTCCACCTTTGAAGGATATTCATACATTGATTGACTGGAAGGAGGCAAGGGTGCCTTTTACCTTGCTTCATAAGCCTAAGGATATCGTTCGGACTAATCCACGAGATTTCCAAAAGCCTTGGGTTAGTAAAGTCCCCTAAATTCTAATATTTGGTACTTGAAGCACCTTACTTTAAGCTTTTAAATTTAAAATTTTCCTAATTAGGAATACTTAAGTGCAACCTCAGTGCAATAAGAAGGCCTTAGACCTAATGGATTGAATTTGAATATAACGGATTTCGATCCATAACATATTGAACGACATGGTGGTTTTAATTCTTCAAGACGAAATATCATAACGATAACCTCGCTACATCGTTCCCAATGACCGATGAACCCGTTACCTAGGTAGATATGAGGCCCTTAAGGCAAGTAGTTACTTCAAATCTTTATCATTTAAATTAAAGGATAAGCCAATAGACGTAGACGTGGAGCACGTAAAGAAGACGTGTCCTCGAGTCATCTTAACGCCGGCCTTGAGCTTGGATAATGTGCCGCCAGCGTATAAGTTGCAGTAATAATAACTACCTACTTACTTCTTAAAAGCATAAAACTACAAATTAAGAAAATATTATATAATGCCCGCAACTTCGTCCGCGTGGAATAAGTTTTGAAAGTTGTGAAAAGTACCTAGTTACTTAGCTTATGTCACTTGACATCTCTAGTCTCTAGCTCAAGGTCCCCAAATCTACTTATGCAAAAAATCACGTTGATCAACGGCCTCTGTTGAGGCTTGATTGAATGACAAACAAAGACATCTCGCATTTATAATAAGTATTTATTATGTAGTATCAATATTGAAAGTAGGTACTTAACAATTCTTAGGTTTAGCACCTCAGCCGGGCGATTCGATTGACAAATTATTATCTAAAAATTATAATTAGAAAGTATCCTAATTGTAATGACTCAGGCTAGCCTGTCCGACAGCGACAAACGCGACAACTCGACTCGATACTATACGTTGCGACGCGACAGTACCAAATAGTAGGCTGACCAAAGGGTTTATCATTTTCACAACGGGTACTTGAGGTCCCTTGAGCTGGATTACATAGTGGGTATTAATTAAACGTACAAAATGAATAAAACAAAAAAAAAATGCAGTGGGGCTCTTAAATCAAAAGTTAAACACAATTTGCTACAGAGAACGCAACCTCCTCATAAATGACATCTACACCACCACAGCACAAAGTAGTAGTCTTAATGGCGAGTACGATACCCAGAGTGAAAGCTCCCTTGCCTGCCGAACCTGCTCCCACGAATCCGGTAAGGCATATATACCTAGATACCACTAGCTGATGCCCGCGACTCCGTCCGCGTGGATTGAGGTGTTTTAGGAGTATGAAAAATAGATAGTAGCCGATTCTCAGACCTACTGAATATGCATATAAAATTTCATAAAAATCGGTCAAGCCGTTTCGGAGTATGGTAACTAACATTGTGACACGAGAATTTCTTAAATAAGAAAATTATTTTCTTGGCGACTGGTCACTGTCAACAGAATCTTATTTCCGAACCGTACGTTTTTTACGGTTCATGTCAAGAGCTGATTTGTTTTAAGTAATCGTAGTTAAAGGTTAATCGATCAAATCAGTGATGCAGTAGGTATACCTAATTAGTTGAAGCTGAATAACTAGTTAAACTTTTTTTTATTAAATGCATCCTTTATTCAACCAAAGACAAAATCACACAGCTTAGTTAAACCTATCCCGCGCGCTAATCCGAACTAAAGAGCTAACCAAGGTTTACGCAATAATTGCTGGTTTTATCCAACCTTGATAATAACCAAAACCCAGGCAGAGATACTCTTATACATAGGTTAAGTAGGTATAAGTACCAAATAATAAGATTCCATCAAAGTTATTTAAGTAATAATTTCATCAATAATACTACTAATGATATTGTAAATAGTTTTTGTAGATTACTCTTCCGAAACTCCTGCCACCGTACGTGTCTCCCGAATGGCGTCTGCAGTCCACGGCGTGGGACAGACATCAGCTGCGTGCCTATTGCCATCCCAGTCGGGAGTTCTATCTCACGAGACCTTTGAGGTAAGCTACCCACGATTTTATCTAACTTTTACAGATAGCTATACACGTTAAGTCATTTGACTTAAGTCAGGATGATTGTTAGTGTGTTATCTGTGAGACCCGCTTGCAGAGACGCCGGGTAACGTATAAGAAATTTTGACAGCAGTTTTATACGAATTCTGTCAAAGTAGCAGCTAACTCTGGGTTAAAAGGATAACCCGGGGTTTCCGCAAGTAGGCTTAAGACAAAATTTTGGCGTGCGGCCAAACCACAGATATCCGTGCCCACCATCAGTGGGAACAAAAATTCCCTTTGGTCGGATTAATCTAACCACGAATCTCACCATCGGGGAACGTTGATCCAAGTCGTGACATTTTGATTTTTGACCGAGAGTGCGAAAGTAAGCGTGCAGTTTTGAAGGAAGCCCCTTCTATCGTGAAAGTCTTTTGGACTGATGGAGTGCGAGTAAAATTCCTGTCCATCCATTTCACCTACGAGCTTAAGTAAATAATTCCCTGGTTCGGTCTTCTATAACTTCAGCCAGGAGACCTCCAGATGTATCTTTGACTTCTATGAGTACCTAATACCTACCAGCCCGAACTTTAGCTGGCAAGTTACGAACTAGGTAGGTACAGTCGCAGTCTAAAAATATTTATCACTTAAGGGCCGGTTGATTCAAACCGTTGGTTATCGTAACGTTCGTTTAAATTTAACACACTTAAGAATTTAACTTCTGTCAATTTACTAGTATTGCTTCATGTTAAAAATAGGTAGCGAATCAACGCTTTCTTTGACTAACATTGGTAAGCGCCATATTGAAAGGTTACGTATTAGGTTCAGGCCTATTAGTCTTAAAGGTTCTTAATTGCATGCTCCTTATCTGCGTGCATGCAATAGAAATATCTAATTTTCAGATGTGAGGCCTGTAAAATCTCTGCCGCGCGTGAAGCTCAAACGAAACAAAGGAAAATAAAAAACAGTTGAAACTTTCGATAAATTTAATTACTAACAATAACATAATATTTTTATAAACAAACTTTATGATGACATGAGATTTACCTTACAATGTTTGTTGTATTTACTTTTGATAATAACTTTGATTTACAATAAAACTATTGCAATATATTTATTTTTTACTGTAAGTAATTGCTATGTTCATAGGTAAACAGAATTTATGCAGAACTCATGTGACAAATATGGAATTTTGACGTTTCCTACAATTAGGGAGATTTCGACCAAGTGAAAGATTTTTACGAAGAGATCAAATAACTCGAGCATTTAGTTGAATAACTGCTAGAATAACAAGTAACTTGGGATTAAATCTTATTTTCATAAACAGAAATACTATTTGGGATTTCATGGCATTTACCTACACTTATGCACATCAGTTACCCAAATATTGAAGATTACCACTACAGCCCATTAACGCTCATTAACGAGAGGGATATTGAAGAGTAATATTCTATAAAAATCTAACAAGCCTCAGCTATTATTTATTAAAATACCAACTCGATACCAAAGGTCACTCGAGTAATATTACTTGCTTACTCCCAAATACGTAATTCATATTAACATATAACATCATCAATATACATTATTCCTATATACAAAAATGCAAAAAAGAGATATTCAGATTAATTATTATATCACAATTATTAACGGTTACGTTGTTTTTCATAATATATATTTCTAAATCATTATTTATATAACTTACTTATGTTACATATCATGACTAATGGTTATATGTTTTGTAACATAATTATACATTCAAATAAATATCTAAGCACTAAAGTTTTACAAACAAAAAAAGAAATCCTTCCCATAAAATGATAATTTTAAGTCCTAAAGACTACTCAACTTTATCATTACAATTAATCTTCTTCGATTGCATAAATGCAATCTTCTAAATATAATAATAATTCATGACCATTATAGCAAAATGTTTTAGTTTCAATTCATATTTCATAGAACCGCAAAATAAAAACCCAATATTATAAGTATGTATGTAATAATATTAGAAAATGCAAAAATATTTCATTCATAATTGTTAGAATTTCTAATGATTTCAAATAAACAAATCGTTAAGTTAAATAGCAATACGTCTAATTTAATTTTGGAATTATTTTGTCGAAATATTTCTAATATTACAATATAAGGCAATATACACCGCTTAGATAAGCACAAAATATTATGTAACATCACGTTAAATAACATTTCTAATATAACTTTAGTTACATATAACAAAAAATTAACGTGTAGTGTTATTTTACACTCATCTAATCTTTTATTATAACAACAACTAGCGAATGCCCGCGACTTCGTCTGCGTGGTTTGAGGTTTTTTGGTTCCAGCGGGAAGCCTATGTGCCATTTCAGACTATAATCTATCTCTGTGCCAAATTTCAGCCAGATCCGTTAAGTGGTTGGGGCGTGATTGAGTAACAAACATCCATACATCCATCCAAACTTTCGCATTCATAATATTATAAGTATAAGTAAGATAAGATATTTATGGTAACATTTTTTTTACGTACTCAATATTTTTTAAGGCTCTGTCCTATGCGACAATGCGACTCGATACGACCCGACGCGACAGTATTAAATAGTAACTTTCACGTAAAGAACGAAATAATATTGTCATTTTCTATGGAGTCGTATCGCGTCGCGTTTCGTCGCTTACCTAAGACATCGGGTAATAAGAAATAATGAATAGAAAGGAAGTTATAATTGAACTATAGTGAGTTGATTATACAATCTAAATGTTAAACTCGTGGTCCAGTAGCGTACGTGATCATACTTCATACTTTCGCATTTATAATATTATTATAAATGCGTAAGTGTGTTTCTTCGTTGGTTTGTCCTTCAATCACGTCGCAAACAGAGCAAAGAATCGCATTGCATGTTTCTATGCATGAGTATAGTTGACCTAGAGTTACATAGGCTAGATCTTATCCCGGAAAATTAGAGTTCCCGCGGGAACCAAAAAACTTTAATCCATGTAAGATGCCACGGGAATTAAAAAAAAACTTAATCCACGTGGACGAATTCGCGAGCTAGTAAGAAATAATGAAAAGGAAGGTAGTAATAATATAATTGTACTATAGTGAATTGATTATACGATCTAAATGTGAAACTCTAGGTTCTGATCATACTTCACCCTAATATTACAAATGCGAAAGTGTGTTTGTATAAATAAAAATAAGAATAAGAATAATATTTATTTCTGGTCCCTACCCTAGGATACTACGCTAGGATAATAATTATATAATATGTATATATAAAAAGAAGGGTAGTAATAATAATGAAACTATAGTGAATTGAGTACGTGATCATACTTGGTCTATAAGTTCTTAAGCTTCCTCAATCGGTTTATATGAGCCAGATCCTTCTTGGTCATGCGGACGAGATAGCTGCCATCGTCCATTGCGATCATCCTCACAGTGGTCCGTCCCGGTCATCCGTCCATCGCAGACACGAGACAAATGTTCGCGAGCGCGACGGCCGCGTTTTGTCGCACGTGTGCGCTGGGCTCTTTGATTAGCGTGAGGAGCCTAGCGCGTGCGCTGCGAGTTATGTCGGGGTCTAGTTCGGTTTCTTCGGGGTATTTGTCTCTAATACGGTACAGTTCTGAATATAGCACGCCTGTAATGAAACAACTTAAATATAGTTCCCTTTTATGTGTTTTATTTTTAAATTTGCGTTTAATACTAGGGATTCGCCCTACACAGACAAGTCGTCCTCAAGACAACTGGGGAGATTCCCTCGCCTGGAAAGAGTCCAAAATGGGCGTCGCTCAAGAGACACCGGCGTAAGTTCTTTAAGAGTTTCCGGGGACCCTCATTATGAGCTGAGGACGGTCACCGAGGGGGTTTTAGTGGGTAAAAATCCCACATAACCCGACCCTACGTGGTCGGATATCTATGGAAGACTTCCCCCGTAACCAAAAAAAAAAAAAGGGATTCGCCCTACACAGGTCTCCTCTCAGAATGAGAAGGGTTGATTAGGGCCATAGATCACCACGCTAGCCATTCTGAGGAACTCTCAGGCATGCAAATTCTCTCGCGATGTTTTGTCATCACATAATTGCACAAAATAATCAATTCACGGCTGAGTAATATTGGAAGGACGAGGCGAAGCCGAGGACTTCCCAAGTGATTTTAAAAGGATGAGGAGCTAGCCGCGGCCTTTTAAAGTAAACGAGGCCGTGAATGGCTATTTCGGCCGAGACTTGTATAAGTGCTTTTATTTTATTTGCGAGGAAGAAGCTTCCTTACATTGCCGATAGATGCAGGCGTTGACTTATCTTAACTCACGCTAAAATATGATGCTTTAGGAGCAATATGATTTCCTACTTGATTGTAAGAGGTCTGAAAAGGACCAATTTACGTATTGTTTTGTATTAATAATGAAGCTATTTCCGAGCAAGTAGAAAAAAGTAAATAAACTCATAAAACCCTGAAAATTTACGGGATTTGAAACTCGGACAACTAGACAACTAACCACCAGGCATTCACCGCTATTTTATCACAATACTTCAACGACCTCAATTATTTACATAGCCATACGGGCCCTGTCAAACAAATAATGTGGACTTATTTTACCAACGCCATCTTGTCTGAAAAGCGGGACAGCGCTATGGCGGGGACAAGGACAGGCTTGTGAGGGCAATGTGAGACAAGTGAGGGCACTCACTACAAGTCGAACGCTCAACTTTTTTTTTCTATGGAAGGGTCCATCTATCTATCGATATCTATGTAGATACCTACATAGATATCGATGCAAAACTTACCTAATAACAACGCTGCGTGTGGCTTGATCTCATCTCTCGCGCAATGCAAATAGTTGACTGCACTTTGAAGACACTTGGTCACCCCGCTCGGCATTTCGTCCGCGAGCTGACGGACCAACGCCCACAGAAACTCGTCCAGGTACAGTCGTCCTTCGTCCACGAGGTGGGTCTGGACGAAATCGTTGGACTTTTTTACGTTGAACGTTTTGAATACGCGGCGGAGAGTGAATTTGGAGGCCTGCAAAGCGGAAACTCACCATAACATATATATCACTAGCTAATGCCCGCGACTCGTCTGCGTGGATCGAAGTTTTTTGGTTCCCGCAGGAACTCCTTAATTTTCCGGGATAAAAAGTAGCCTATGTGACATTCCAGACTATAATCTATCTCTGTGCCAAATTTCAGTCAGACACGTTCAGCCGTTGGGGCCTGATTGAGTAACAAACATCCATTCATCCATACATCCATCCAAACTTTCGAATTTAAAATATTAAGTAAGAAGTAAGATATTATCTTAATATATATAAATCTCGTGTCACAATGTTTGTCCTCAATGGACTCCTAAACCACTTAACCGATTATAATAAAATTCGCACACCATGTGCAGTTCGATCCAACTTGAGAGATAGGATAGTTTAAATCTCAAATTATAGTCGCAATTTTAATTTATTGCTAATTATTTGTCTGTTATTATTTGACAGTCACAATTATCTGTTAACTCCAAATGATTCTAACAGATGTCGATACCTTTCGACTGGGTTGAGTAAGTAATCAATAGATGGCGCTGCTATGGTAAATCTACGAACGTGTCATATAAGCTACATTTTAACAGCATAATTACCACGTGTTGTTGACGCTATAAAATTAATTAAATTTATTTTGTAGTGAACGAAATACCGTATAATTCAGCTAATTATTTGTCTGTTATTATTTGACAGTCACAATTGTTTACTTTATTGTAATATAACAAAAACTTTAGCCACAGCAACGCGTGGCCGGGTCAGCTAGTACTTAATATATAATCTTACTAGATTATCATCTTCAAACTGCATTCACAAATAAATAAATGAATTACGAAATAAAATAATTGACCCTTCAAAAAAGGAAAAATTGTTTGATCTTCCATTGATTCGAGATAAATAAATCAATTGTAGTTCAAGTGAATCAAAAATCTTGGGTCATTCAAACACAAGTTACTGATAGGTACTGCATTTTTTATTCATTAAGGACCTGCCCCCCGATTGTGTAAGAATTGTCGATCAAATCGTCTAAGTTCGGCGTCAAAGTAAATTAAACCATAACGGAATTGATTTAGAGCTCAATTTCATGTATCCATTCTCATACGTTTAGGTATGTATGATACCAAAAACGTATGATAATGGATATATCACCGTAAGATTGTAAAAACCGTTAGATTATAATCTAACTCGCGAAATTCAAAACTGTCCAAAGATTGTAAACTGTTCAATGTTCTGAGTTTCAATTTTTGAAATATTCATTTTATTTTCGTTTTTTTGTCTGTTTCTTGTAGGTTAGGTTAGGGTTCGACATAAATAATCAAGTAGTGCCCTTAGGGCATTTAGGTTTTATCGGGTTTAAATACCTATCAGATTACAATGTACCGGATTATAATGCGTTAAATTGTAATTTTTCGACAGTTTAGAATTTCGCTAGTTAGATTATAATCTAGCGGTTTTTACAATCTTACGGTGACAGATACACGAAATTGAGCACTAAGTAAATGCTGTTATGGTTTATTATACTTTGACGCCGAACTTTGACAATTGGATCGGCAATTCTTACATAATGCACCTCTGTTTCACATTCGCCAAGTAAATCTTAACTGACTGAATAAATTTGAAATTTTGACAGAATTCCTATACAACTTCTTGTTCTTATCAAGTTTATTCGTCAGATAAGGATTATTTGACGATTATGAAACATGCCCTTAATAAGATCGGTATAAGGTTAGCCTACACTGTGGAATTTTACTGCGGGATTTTGTCTGCAGAATTCTGGACATACTTGGCACAAAAAATCTGAAGCTTGAAATTCGGCATTCGTACACTTATTCCATTTTTTATAAATACGGGCGTCATTCTGTAGATAGCTCATTCAAACATCGGACGTCTTCCGATGCACACGTCTGTAGATATACATTTATATCTACGAGTATATTGTAATGTAATACTGTACTGTGTTATTCTATAGTATAATATGTCACCGTAAGATTGTAAAAACCGTTAGATTATAATCTAACTCGCGAAATTGTAAACTGTCGAAAGATTGTGAACCGTTCAATGTTCTGAGTGTCAATTTTTGAAATATTCATTGTATTTACGTTTTCTTGTCTGTTTCTTGTAGGTTAAGTTAGGGTTCGACATAAATAATCAGGTACTGATTATTTATTACCTGATTATTTAGGTTCTATCGGGTCAATATACCTAACAGATTACAATCTACCGAAAAATAACGAGTTAAATTGTAATCTTTCGACAGTTTACAATTTCGCTAGATAGATTACAATTTAACGGTTTTCACAATCTTACGGTACATATATGTACTCGTATATAGACGCAGGGCATCACAGACCATATTGTTTTTAAAGAGTAGAAATCAATACTTACCCTAACAACAGCGGCGTTTTTATCACACAAGTGCAATAAGAAACATGGCAGAGATGCAATGGCTTGTTCAACCAGCGCCTCAGAATTCACCATCCCCACTATTATACCGAAAAGCCGTATAGAGTTCTCCCTCAGTAGTGCGCAGTCTGTGTTCATGAACGGACGTATCTTTTGCGATATGGATACTAGCTCCCGATCGAACACCTTGTCTATTTTATCGGTTTCAGTGAGCAGCCGGCTTAGACCTTGGATGGCTGCTAATGGTACGTTGTCTGTGGGCGACCTGTTAAAACGTTTAATTGCTTACGCTCACACATACGTTTGTACATAAAAAATTATGATAATTAACATAACTTTTTAATTATTATACAGTAATTTTTAGCGATAATTCTACATGCATCGGAATTCGGAAGTTTCCTTATTTCTAAAGGATAAGTTGCCGTTGTATCAATTCCACAATTTAGATTAAATCTCTCGTAAAATCTCTACGCGGTGGAACTATGTCTCGCAAGGCTCTATTCTATGAGAGTACATACAGAATTATAATCTGGGTCACGGTAAAAAGATTTTTGGTATCGTGAAAGTATTTAAAATAAGCCTCTAAGAACTATGGCAGCTATGGTCATATTATATTATATTATATGTAGGAGATTAAAAGAGATTCCCAATAAGTCAAAATCACGTTGTTTTCTGCGCGGCGGGCAAGTCTTGGGCAAGGTGTTGGTCCCGCAGCTGGCCAACGTTGGCCGCACCTTATAACACGCCATTGGAGAGTAAAGGAGATCTACACTAAGTCCACACTCACGTTGTTTTCTGCGCGTCAACGCCCTGGCTGAGCGCGACCAACGCGGCGGGCATCGCTTGGGCGCGGTGTTGGTCCCGCAGCTGGCCAACGTTGGCCGAGTGGCGTAACACGCACCACTGGACAGTAAAGGAGATCTACACTAAGTCCACACTCACGTTGATTTCTGCGCGTCAACGCCCTGGCTGAGCGCGGCCAACGCGGCGGGCAGCGCTTGGGCGCGGTGTTGGTCCCGCAGCTGGCCAACGTTGGCCGCGCCGCGCAAGCACGCCGCCCGCACGCGAGGATCCTCGTCCTTCCAACCCGTGTTCAATGTCGCCAGCACCGACTCTATGAGGACTGGGTTGTCGTTGCACCTGGGTTTGGATTTTGAAGGAGTAATTAATTTAGGTATCAAGTTCTTGCTTATAGTCTAGGCAATAAAGCTAGTTGACCCCAACAATAATTCCTCAGGCGACGAAACTTTGTAGTATGATAAAGCATCATGAGTTAAATGTATGTGTATGTATGTTGTATGTATGTATTATAAATATCCAATAAAAAATCAGAAAGGAAGTAAGGTTTTTTATGCTATACCCAATTGTTAAAGCAGGAAAGTACATTGTTGCGTAAACGCAGTTTTGATTTGATTAAATAAATCAGTTTAAATATCGATGTTCTGCATGATTATTTCATTTGATATTTCGGTTTTGATTGTATATGTCACCGTAAGATTGTAAAAACCGTTAGATTATAATCTAACTCGCGAAAATCTAAACTGTCGAAAGATTGTAAACTGTTCAATGTTCTGAGTGTCAATTTTTGAAATATTCATTTTATTTACGTTTTCTTGTCTCTTTCTTGTAGGTTAGGTTAGGGTTCGACATAAATAATCAAATAGTGCCCACACTTAGGTTTTATCGGGTTTCAATACCTATCAGATTACAATCTACCGGAAAATAATGCGTTAAATTGTAATCTTTCGACAGTTTAGAATTTCGCGAGTTAGATTATAATCTAACGGTTTTTACAATCTTACGATGACATATATATACTACCTACTATTATTTTTAAAAGAAATCGAGAAAATATTCAGTCATAAATATTAAGTTTTAGGTTTAAATATCTAACTTTAACTAATGTTTTTTATGTTGGATATTTTTGTGTAAGTTTTGGATTATCTAATTCTAAAACCCAGCCAAGTTTCAACGACTGAGGATTTAATGTGGGGGTCTCCATACAACGAACCGCTCCATTGCCTAGACTATTTAGTCTAAAGTTGATACGGCTGCCTATTTTTGCCAATACTGAAATTTAAGACACTTTTCTCCCTCCAAACAAACAAGTGGGACGGACTTGGTGCAGCTATGCGACGTACGACTAAATCACCTAAGTGCGATCATGGATGATTTAGGATTTAAGTTGTATCGGGAAAAATTAAATGGAAGAACTGTCGATGACGAAATACAAAGTGCAAAGCTACACACAAAGTTTTTCTTTTGACAAAATGATAGAATGTTCGGGCCTCTGAAATAAAATGAAACAACTGAAATTTTCACTTTCCAGGTTAGTCAAACTTGTACCTATCTGTAAGAGCAAACCGAGTTGCACAAATTCGGGTTTGATAACTTTACGGACTACATTTTACCTTAGGCTTTTGCGGTAAAGTTGTATGGTATGTATGTACAGAAAAATTGTATGGGAGTGTACATTTTTTATATGGTCAAACTAGAGATAAAATGACCTTTAATTTGATAGCATGACATCCCCACAGCTGTCATATCGGAATATAGGGCCTTAATCATGCAAATAAGAATACAAACTTGAGCAAATATGTTTTTATATTCTTGGTGTTCAAGAATTACTAGTATATACAAGGTATAAGGTAAAGGGTATAACATACCGGCGGCTACCCATGCAATTTTGACGTTATAAACACTATGGCAGAGTTAAAAAGACAAAATTAATTATCAAAAACTTCCATACAAAATGAATTAGTTAATTTTGGAATATAAATTTTGGCAACCCTGGAGATTAACGTGGAATACTTTGTTCCTTTTAAAGCCAGAACTGTACGGCTGCTCATAAATTAAGGATAAAGGATTGACTTCGACTTACGAAGTCCGAAACTAGTTGGGCATTTTATTTACAACAATACGTGAGTTCTAGCCCGGGTTTTTACTTTGAGAATTTCATTTAATGTCGAATAATGATTAATTTAGTATCGCTACTGGATTTTATCGCAATGCTCGCGCTGGCAAGGAGGCTTAACAGTTGACGAGGGTTAGCAGTTCATTATATTGAATCAGCTGTTTTAAGGGATGCCACCTGAACTTTTTATTCGACTGCCTGAAAAAAGGAGTATATTGTTTTCAGGGTTCATGTATGTATGAATATATGTGAGTTTGTATACTCCACCATAACTTCTATACGCCTGAACCGATTTTGATAAATGAGGTATCGTTAGAATCCCTAGCTTATTCCGGGTGACATAGGCTAGTAAAATTTTTAAAAAAATTGATGGGGTGACCATGGTCCCGCATTAAAGACCAAAATTGAAAATAAGATTAACTATATAATCACCATCTAGAAAATGATGAGTAGATTCCAAAAATATATAACACTATAGTTCAATATTTAGTGATTCACAAAAAAATATAATTTAATAAGCAATGTGAATAAAATTCCAAAGGCTATATACGCAAATCGCTTCTTATGGAGGTAAACTCCAAAAATAATATGGCAGGGCAGTCGTATTTTTAAATTCGTTAAATTAATTTTATGCCAAAATTTTGAAGTTCTCATAACTCCCCCAGGATATGAGCTAGACGTCTCATGACATTTTTCCAATATATCTATACACCATCTATATAAGACAGTCGTTAGACCTGTCGCATTGTATGGTTCTGAATGTTCGGCGGTGAAAGGGACGGATGAAAGAAAAGTACATGCGACTGAAATGCGAATGTTGAAATGGATGTGTGGTGTGAATAGAATGGATAAGATTAGGAATGAATATATAAGGGGAAGTCTGAAAGTAGCGCCAGTGATAGAAAAGATGAGGAGTAATAGGCTAGCATGGTATGGACATGAAATGCGGAGGGATGACAGGCATATTACGAGAAGAATGATAGATATGCATGTGGAAGGAAAAAAGAGTAGAGGGAGACCAAAGAAAAGATGGATGGATTGTGTGAAAGAGGATATGCGTATAAAAGGGGTGAATGATAGATTTACGGATAACGGAACTGAATGGAAGAAGAAAATATGTTGTGCCGACCGCACTTAGCGTGGGACAAGGGCAGGAAGAAGAAGATTTATCCATCTAACATCTAACATGGGTAGCCGCGGGTATGTTATACTAATTACCTTACACCTTGTGTAAGAATTAATAGTACTTACCTATAATTCAACAAGTCCGCCAACAACGCAAGAGCGGCGCAGCGTTGTGGGGGCAGAGTGGAGCGCGCGTATTGGCCCAAGCGCGCCACCAACTTGGCCAACTCGGCGGGACACGAACGCGACAGCGCGCCGCCCAATATTGGCGCCAACTCCAGCAGCGTGGCCGAACTGTCCCCGTGCTCGATGGTCAGGCAAAGGGAACACGCTTCCTTCACCTGAACCAAGGAAATTGGCTTCCTTCAGACAATCCACATCGTACTTTTGTTTTTAAAAAGGGGTTTTTTTAAATAACGAAGTACAAGATTTGAGGACTTAAAAGACAATTTCTCTTACATAAATTTAATCTTTCATTGCATACTATTATTCAAAATGTGAAAATGTCTGTCGGTCTGATACTTTTTCACGGGTCATCATCCGTCTAACAAATTTTAGCGAAATTTGGTACAGAGCCAATACAATTGGCCATTTTGATATACCACTCGTACCACCAACTCGGCGGGACACGAACGCGACAGCGCGCCGCCTAATATTGGCGCCAACTCCAGCAACGTGGCCGAACTGTCCCCATGCTCGATGGTCAGGCAAAGCGAACACGCTTCCTTCACCTGAACCAAGGAAGTTGGCTTCCTTCAGACAAACCACGTCGTACTTTTGTTTTCAAAACGGTTTTTTTAAATAACGAAGAACAAGATTTGAGTCGCGACAATTTTTCTTACATAAATTTAATCTTTCATTTCATACTTATATTAAAAATGTGAAAATGTCTGTCGGTCTGCTTTTCCACGGGTCATCATCCGTCTAACAATTTTAGCGAAATTTGGTACATCCAGTACAGTTTTGTTTTGTTTTGACAGTTATCTGTAAAATTGTATGAAATTTCAGTCTAAATTTCAAATTTACTTGTCCAGGGTTGGATTAAAATGTACTGTGTGCAAATGTAAGTTGTCTTAAGATTATATTATACAGATGCTATTAGGATGAAAGTTAGCATTCTATCCTTTTCTCTCGAGTGACTGTAATCAAAATAAGAAAAGAGATAAATCTATTTTTAGTATCCAAATAGCATCAAACATGTCTAGCACGCGACACAAATGTCTAATGTGAATACCTCACCTTATATCAGTCAGCTCTTTCCAGGAACATGTGAAAGGTGTTGATGGTAATCTTCGCTGGTGACAATTTGATGGCCTCTCTATTGGGTCTGAAGCCAAATCCCTCCTGTCCTTTATTCGCAGGCACGGCATACTCTATGTAGCACGCGACAGAAGTGTTTAACGCGAATAGCTCACCTTATAGCAGTCAGCCCTTTCCAGGAACATGTTAAAGGTGTTGATGGTAATCTTCGCTGGTGACAGCTTGATGGCTTCCCAGTCTGGTATGAAACCAAATCTCTCCTGTCCCTTATTCGCAGGCACGGTATACGCTATGTAGCACGCGACAAAAGTGTTTAACGGGAATAGCTCACCTTATAGCAGTCAGACCTTTGGAACATGTTAAAGGTGTTGATGGTAATCTTCGCTGGTGACAGCTTGATGGCTTCCCTGTTTGGTATGAAACCAAATCTCTCCTGTCCCTTATTCGCAGACACGGTATACGCTATGTAGCACGCGACAGAAGTGTTTAACGGGAATAGCTCACCTTATAGCAGTCAGACCTTTCCAGGAACATGTTAAAGGTGTTGATGGTAATCTTCGCTGGTGACAGCTTGATGGCTTCCCTGTTTGGTATGAAACTAAATCTCTCCTGTCCCTTATTCGCAGGCACGGTATACGCTATGTAGCAAGCGACAGAAGTGTTTAACGGGAATAGCTCACCTTGTAGCAGTCAGCCCTTTCCAGGAAAATGTTAAAGGTGTTGATGGTAATCTTCGCTGGTGACAGCTTGATGGCTTCCCTGTTTGGTATGAAACCAAATCTCTCCTGTCCCTTATTCGCAGGCACGGTATACGCGGGCGCGGCGGCGGCTATGTAGCACGCGACAGAAGTGTACAGCACCGCGAATAGAGACGCGAATTTGGCGAGGCAAATCGGTCGCATCGCTTCCTCTTGGAGCATTTCGCCTAACGCGCTGATTAGCTGCATCAAGAAACTATTATGTAGTCTAACTGTCATGTATTGAGATTTTGAAGATTGAATTAGTGTGAGGCCAGACTAGTGTATAATTTGTTTTTGTACAGTGTACCTAATTTGAATAAATAAATATTGAATTTGTCTTTTATATGAAACAGAATGCAATAGGAATTCCGCGACTCACAACTCGAAAAAATAAGCTAGTCAGGCAGCCTCGCACTGAGTTTTTCTAAGAAGTGTGACTCGAGACTAAATCAAGTTTTTGTAAAATGTTGAAATATCCAGAAGGAACAGCTAATTTGAGTCCGCCATCTTTGACCGAACTGTTATAAGTACCAAAAAGTTAATGCAATAGATTGAAAGCTTTACTTTTTACATATTTTGAAAAGTACTGCCACGATGACGACGTTTGATTTCCTGTTTGACCTTGGAGCATTAAACCAACACAAGTTTCAATAATGGCACTCTAATATCTTAGCAAAACTCTGTCACTTTTATCAGGGCAAAAGAACCGAGACATCCCACCCAACAAAATTTTGCAAACACTACCATAAATTATACATATTTCATTAACCTAGAATGTCAATAGAATGAAACTCATATAATAATTAGAGAGAGCAGAGAGGTAGGCATGTCTTATCCACTCTTTTCCATTTTGCTTGAAGCGTTTAACACATCTAGTGAGAACAATAATAAAATAATAAATCAGGGTGTAAAATTGTCTCATAGTTTAGTGGTGAACAGGTATGAATCAGTCTGATGTGTCACGATTTTGAGGGCTTAAAGGAAAGATTTATCGTTTGTACCAAAGAGATTGAATCGTGCTATTTTTACCCTACAACGCAAAAAAGGGGTGTTATAAGTTTAACGTGTGTGTCTGGCATCGTAGCTCCCAAATGGATGAACCAATCTTGATTTAGTTTTATTTGTTTGAAAGGTAACTTGATCGAGAGTGTTTTTAACTATGATTCAAGAAAATCAGTTCAGTTATTTGCGAATCATCTACTTTTTTCAAATTTTTGTAATTTTATTATAGTGCTTTCACACTAGGAAATTTTCTAAACATACTTAAATTCATAACAAAAATCCTGCCAGTTAATATGTAAATACATATCGAAAATAAGTAAGTTTAGACACTTTTCTGGTTGATAAAGGGATGTAAGCAACTTCAACAGGTCTGATTGGATCGGAATTGGTGTACTGTTACTTCAATATGTCAGGGGTCATTTTTAATTAATACTTTTACTTACAGTCAAAGGTTGTAACGCCGCGATATGATTCTCCGTGATATGATACGGGTCTTCGTATAGTTCCACGGATGTCATCAGGCGAAGGAAGTTATCAACTATGACTGAAGACAGGCTCTCGTCGCGAGCCAAATATCGCCAACAAGCTATTACGCATCTGCAATAGCTTCTTGCAAGTGAAACTTCTTTATCAACTTAACTTAGCATGCGCACAACGAGATCACTCGCGACGAGAGAGAGAGAGATGTTGTCTTTGCCGACTAATTTTTACCCAACAAAATTCGGTATATTGCAAGAAAAAATTGTCGGCATGTGAGGGTTTGTAGAGAGAAATACCACAGATAAGAAATATTACTTTTATTTCTACTCTTGACGTAACGAGACAAATAACTATGTTAGCTTCGGCAGACAAATAGAGATAACAGGTAGACATAATTTTACTCGTTGTGCGCATGCTAGCCCTACAGAGGAAGACTAAAATATTTATTTTTTACAGGTAACCATGTGGCAAAAAATGCCTTAATTGCAATAAAAATATGGATTATATTTCGAGGTCGTTTTTTGGATAGCAAAAATTACATCTATTTTAAAATCCAAGATCGATTGCAATTACACACATAATTAAAACAGGAACTGAACAGGAAGCCAGATAGTGCAAAATGCGTTACAAAGGTTTTTTGAAATTATTGGCCATAACTGATACACAAGTTAGTAAAACTTTCGCAGTATTTCATACGTTTTCTGGTAAGTTCTCAGTCAAGCTTTGACCTCCAACTGGGAAAATATTAGCGAAAGTTTGGATGGAGGTATGGATATATGGATGTTTGTTACACAATCACGTCCCAATGGCTGAACGGATCTGGCGAAAATTTGGCACAGAGATAGATTATAGTCTGGAATAGCACATAGGCTTTTTATTCCGGAAAAGAGCTCCCGCGGGAAAGAAGAACCTCAAACCACGCAGACGAAGTCGCGGGGATTCGCTAGTAAGCCAACTAATGGCACTTTGGATACTTACGGTCGCAAAGGAATCCTTTGTGCTAATAGAACAGCTGTGACAGCATTCGAATGATGCCTTGTCAGCGAAGTTAAAGGCCTCATGAGCCGCATGCGCGCCTCATCGTTAACATCGTCCATCGTCAACAATATCACTTCGACAATCCTCTCTATACTCTGAAACAGATCTTGCCCTTTCTTCACGATAAAAGCGTCCAATACCGAACTGATTCCAACGCTTCTGAACTCCTGATTATCGTAACCCTGAAGCAAGCTTTCAATATACTGCATTGTGTGTAAATGGGGTATCTTGGGTGAAATTGTATCACACAATTTAGTACAATAATCACTTATCATATTCAAATCATTTGTTAATATATTATTCTGTAAATGGGACAGATTAGCCATACATTCATCGTCAGGCTCAATCGTATGACCTTCATATAGATCTTGTATTTGAATTATCAGTTTAACACAATCTACAGTACTCAATCTTACAGGAAAATTTGAATCAGCAACCCCAGGGACCAAAAGTCCAAGCAGATAACCCATTTGTCCAAATTTGCTCGGCGTTTCGTAATTCAATTTTACATTTTTTATATAAGCGTCGAATACAACTTGGAGAATTAAAATGGCTGCTGTCCGAATTTCGTCGTTTTCATGACGGATCCATTCCATTGATAATGTCACTATATCGTCTATCGTGCTTAGACAAGTCGATTGGATGACCAATTCCCTAATTAGTTCGTGCAAAAGCGATAGAGAATCATTCAGTGTTTTAGCTAGTAAATCATTTTTATCACCATTTCCCTCGATTTCGTATTTCCTTTTGAACGATGATAGTTCACCAAATATACTGTTGAATAGAACTCTTAATATTGTATTTCTTTCTTCAGGCAGTATCCCTTTTTGTAGTTTTGTTAACGCTTTTGAAGCCTTAACTATAATAGGGTACAGTTCAACGTTACGTTTATCAAGATTATTGTTGTATATCTGTTCTAAAACACCATTTAAAAGTTGCCAGCGGTTTCTCAAAGTGACATTGTGATGCGTAGCAGGATATAACGCTTTGGCTATCTCGTAAAGAGTTGTGACACTAGCCTTGCACAAGTCAAATGGTGGATTCGATTTTAGTATTTCAAAAAGTATTCCTGTAACATTCTCGCCCAATCTAGCAAGTACGTGTACATCTAGACATTCACATGCTACTTTTCCATAACATGTTATAACTGCGTATTTAACTATCCCCAACTCAGCTTCGGTTTTTGACGATCTCGATGACAGAAAGTTCAGCAATTTATTTCCACGTTTTCCTTCATTTTCTTTATAAGTTGCATCGATCTCATTTATAACAAATTCACCATGTTCTCTCGATGCAATACCAATTGCTTTGCTAACATACTCTACACTTTCCATTGGTATAGATCTGAGAGCGAATAATATTATCTTGAGAACAGATTCAACAATCGCAGCGTTAGACATATGGCACGACAGAATAGCTAAATATTGAAGAGATACACCTTTAATCATGGGAGGTTGCTTCTTGGCTAGCACTTGTTGCGATATTAAGGTCGCTATAGTTTCAACCCATTTGTTGCTATTAACTTGTTCCACGGCGGACACTAAGAGATCCAAAAGCATTCCATGCCATTGCTCCTTAGATTCATTCTTTTCTACAAACTTCAATAATCTTTGAATTTCTATTGTCCAAGAACTCTTTAAATTCTTGTGCACATCGCCAGAAAATTCTTCAAGGAATGTAAGTATATTTTTATTGGTGTCAGTTTGATTGGGGTCAACTATATGCGTTATGCATCGTATAAAAACTAAGTCTGGGGAACATTGTAAGTCGCTAGCTTTGTCCGACTGTTCATCAGCAATAACATCTGAATTGTTTTGCAGTAAAGATGTCAGACAGTGACACACTGTTGACATGGATTTGGAAAAATCATCCACAGTTAGAGCCGTTAGTAACAAGTTACGTAATTGTGTCCGCACACTTGTGACTGTATTGCACATAAGAATGAGGGAACTTCTACACGTATCATGCAATTCTGTAATTTCAACTTTCGAAACATTGGGAGGTCCCTCATAATTGCAATGCTTAATTATAAATTCAACCATCGCAAAATCTTCTGGAGACATTATACAATTTCTATAAACAAGACCAACTATAGCTTTAACAAGCAATTTCTTCATTTTGATACCCTGCTCCATTGCAATCATTACTTTCAAAATTGTTACGAATTTTGGAGCAAAATTTTCAATAAAAGTTTGAGATGATGTGGTCAAATGGGTTAAAATAATTACAGCTTTCATTCTTTCTTTTTCTTGGTTGTTCTTGCAATGGTGTAGCAAATACTCAACTGTATGATCTGGGAACTGTCCTGCCATATGATCGAAGCAACGAAGAACCTCAAAATGGTTTTTGACAGTGTGAGGTTGATCATAATCTGGTTCTAGAAGAACTAGATTGAACATCACACTGTTGATTGCGTTTATGACGCTATCGTTCAGAGTAAGTTTAGGATTCAAAGTTGATGGTGACAATAGGTAAGATATGCACTGACTAATGCAGTAGAAATTAATTATTGGTTTGCGATACAGGGATAGTAGAGATAGTACAAATTTATTGACTGTCTCATTGAATTGTCTTTCTGGTATAAGTCTGGTTATAGGGCCTAACGCTTCAAGAACTGATTCTGATACTTTAGGATCATGAGAGGGCAACCATTGGTTGTATAGCACGTCGAAGACTATGGAGAATTCCGTTACGAAATTTTCTTTGATCGACGTAATGTTTTCATTTTCAACATTGTCGCCTATTTGTTCGGACACTGCGACTGCGAAATGTCCAAATGCTGCAAAGAGAAAAAAGTTCTATATTTCTTTTAAAAATGTTCTAATGTATTTGATTTTCTACACAAAACCAGATTTCCATCGCAACCAATGGCATTAATTTTCAGACTAAGGAATTATTTTATTCTTAAGAGGATATGGCATAAACCGGAAACTTTGAGAATAGGTATTGAACAATTATATTTCCGTCGCGCTGCTGCTCGACTAGAATTCCACACCCGATAGGGACAACTGCAGCTTGGACCGATAATAGCTATGAAAAACAGTCGAAGTCTTTCTCTCGTATTTTTCTATTTCCTCCTCCAAAACAGAACCGATTTTTTTCAAGAATATATTAAGTAGGACTCAGGCTATGTCGGTATGTGTTTCTTTTTTTTGATTATATTTGATATCTGAGGATGACACGAAAACTGGGCCATTTTTTTAAGGTTCCATATTCTTAAAATTATTAATTTATCGAAAAAAGCAAAACATAGGGACATGGCATGGACACACATAGATTTTATGGTGCAAAAATATTTTCTCTATTGTAATTATGCACGGAGAAAACAGATTAATACGATTGTATGGGGAAACCGCCCTCCCGTATCGTCTGAATTCTATTTGAAACAGTCGTTTCTGCAAGCAATAAATGGAGAGAAAGTGTAATACCATAAGCAAAAGCTTGTTTGACTCCGTCGGGCTTGACAAGTGGCAGCAAGGGTAGCATTTTGCTCAGGATCTCCTTAACGTGTGGCACTACGCCGTGAGTGTTGACTGCAGCGAGCGTACCCAGCGTGTGCGCGATAGTGTAGTGCGGCAACGACGCGGGGGACATCTGAGTGATCAGCGAGCGGAGCACCTAGACAAGACCACAGACTGAATAGTACCGCTGTTTATTTATGTGACAAGGCGCAGTAAAGCTAGTTTGCGAAGGATCTCCTTGACGTGTGGCACTACGCCATGAGTGTTGACTGCAGCGAGCGTGCCCAGCGTGTGTGCGATAGTGTAGTGCGGCAACGACGCGGGGGACATCTGAGTGATCAGCGAGCGGAGTACCTAGACAAGACCGCAGACTGAATAGTACCGCTGTTTATTTATGTGACTTTACTTTATGTGTGTGACTGCTTGATGTATGGTGATTGTACCTAGACAAGACCACAGTCTAAAATAAATGAACTACAGTGTAAGAAAGTAACAAGAAGCAAGAATCCAAAATGTTGAATTAGATTTTAGGCTAAATTGAGTCAATCGATTAAACTTTACTTTTATTTTATTTTATTTTATTTCATGGTTTGCCAACAGGTAATACACAAAAACAACATAAAAATAACAAAACACATATAAAACATTTTAGAGTGTACACCCAATTACTGGCAAGCCGGCATGCATTTAGCTGATCTCGCAAGTGCCAGTTAACAAATAGCGTTAAACTTAAAAAACACAAACAAAATTACAAAAAAAACATACAATCAGGTAGATATATTATGAGTCTCTTGATACTGCATCAATGAACTGATGCAGCATCCTTTTGTATTGCTGTAAAGAGAGTGAATGAGGATCTTTGGTAATTTTAGCAGTTTTGAAGAGGTTATTGTACTCACGACATATTCTAAGCAACACATTATTTTGTCCTAAGTTAGCTCTGCATCCCTGAATTATAAACGGTTTGTAATTAGAAATACGCGAGTTTTTTCGAGGCACAGAAAACTTTATTTTAGATAAAATACTTGGGCAGTCAATTCCGTTATTTAAAATTTTGAAAAGAAGAACCTGATCGGCTACCCAGCGACGGTTTTCAAGTGAAGCTATTTTTAAAAAGTCAAGTCTTTGTCTTTGTTTACTTAGTGTATTACTTCAAATTTTTATTTATAATCTAATAATTCAAAAAATTTAACACTGCATATATTAGTACTGCAGTTATTGACCCTGCCAGAATCAAACCCGGGACCTCCCACTGTAAGACCACAGCAGTCACCACTGTGCCAGGAAGGTCATCATTGGTGAACTGGAGCTCTCTTGCTTGCAATCTTTTCTTCCAAAAAATAATCTTAGGAGTGAGAAGTGGGTCTAAATCAAATGAGAGAACACCCACGACAGCTTTACAGAACTCATGTCCAGTATCAAGCAGAGAGTGTTATAGACACTCACAATCAAGACCAATCCTACTTCCTGACATTATAATTATCATTTTAAATAACAGATAAGAGACATACCATGTCCAAGTACTCATGGCTGATAGCTACGAGCACAGATGAAGCACCCATCTGTACAATTGGTTCGTAGGATGGGTTCTCGGTCATCGCACGCAGCATTGCATTCACCAGCTCTGCTGCTACCTTCTGGTCTAACTTCTTCACTTGGTTCACACAGGTCTGCTCTAGGACTCTGCAATACAAAGTAGTAATATAGTACAAAGAAACCAATCAACTAGAAGATGATACTAAGTGATAATAATTGATAAGACAATCTTAGATATCCGTTTTAAGCCAGGGATATTCGAGAAACATCTGTCTACGCCTGTTTTCTGGATATAACAATATTTAAAATATAAATAAATCATTTATCATTTGAGTTGCAGATTTGATCTTGTTTATTATAACATATTATGGAGCAAAATGCGCGACTCAAGGTGTGTTGTCGAGCTAATGACATGATACTAGTATGAGAACCTAACGAACACTATGCATTGGGGCGACACAGCCTGTAGTGTGTGTAGACTAGAGTGCGGTGTACGCCAGGGAGGGCTCACCTCTCCAGACCTGTTCAATTTTTATATAACTGACCTCATTGGGGAGCTAAGTAGCACAGGTATCAGGTGCCACATTGACGGACTATGTTTTAATAACTTAAGCTACGCCGATGATATCTCTCTCTCTCTCTTCGGTTGAACTTGAACTCCTGTTAAGGTTGTGCAACAGTTCAGGTATCTTGGGCATATGTTAACGGGATCGCTGAGCGACGACTTGGATATACAACGGGAGCGTAGGTCACTGGCAGTATGGTGAAACATGCTCGCTCGCCGTTTTGCTCGGTGCTCTGAGGATGTTAAAGTTACGTAGTTTAAAGCCAGTATGTATGTAGTGCCAGTACAGTATGATTCCCTTCGTATTTTATTAAAAATGCTGAGGTATTGTAGCTCGTTAGGCATGTTCTCTGACGCTGGAGTCCCAGGTTTCTGGAAAACCGTCCGCAATTCTACTAATAAGCTGATTAAAGTCGTCGCTCAGGCATCCCCTGAGAACGTATTTTATAAACACTGGTTAAAATGAAAAATCATTTTACGTTAGGGGTCTGCTGTACCCTTAAAATGTATTTTAAAATTTTATGTATGTATTTATACATTTTATTATACTTAGTCATTGTTTTTCTATTATTGTAAACATGTTTACATGGGTCCCCAACCTGCAATAGGTTTTTTTATGCCATTTCATTTGACTTCAGTCATCAGTGCAGCATTAGAAATGTGAAATAGAAACAGATAGATAGTCTATTCCCATTACAATATTTTATACTTACTTATAGCAATTACTTAAATTTACTTGCCTTGCACGGACTTCTTCCAGCTTTCACGTACCCAACTAGGAATGAATCATGTTTAGATCATGTATTTTTAAAAGCCAATGCAAATGCTACTTCACTTATTATTCAAAATTCAATTACAGACCATGATTCAATTCTACTTTTATTAGACTCAAATCTGAAACCCGAAATTAAGCAACAACTTATCCGAAAGTTAAATTTTGATAGCCTATCCCGCGATATATCCTCAATAGATTTTTCGCCTATTTACCAAATGAGAGACTGTAATACAGCAGCTAAATTTTTAGTTAATACAATTAGCAAAGTGATCGATCAAAACTCCTATTTTAAGACTATTTCCAAGCGAAAAGCTACGCTAAAACCTTGGATGACTAATGGTTTGCTACGTAGTATCCGAAATAGGGATAAAATGCACAGAAAACTTAAAAAAGACCCTGAGAACGAAATTTTAAAAATAACTTATAAAAGGTACAGAAATTTTTGCAACACACTAATCAAAAAAGTTAAAACAGACTATGAAAAAACTGAATTTATAAAAACAGGATTGAATACTAAAAAAATTTGGCAATTTGTTAATAATATAACACAACACAAACCCAAGCATTCAAATTCAACTGATCTACTAAAATTATCGAATTCAGAAGTCGAGTCAGTTAATAGGATTAATGAGCATTTCGCTACTGTTGGAAAATTGCTGGCTGATAAAAATGCACATAGTATACCTAAAAGTCCTCCATCCGACTTTAGTTTGCCGTCATGTGTTAATTCCTTTGCTCTTTTGGATACCGACCAAACTGAAGTTGGAAACCAGATTGACCGCTTAAAAACTGATAGCTCAGTTGGCTGGGATAATATTCCAGCCAATGTAGTTAAAATGAATAAGAATAGTTTAATTTCCCCGTTAACTTACATCTGCAATCTAAGTTTAAACAGTGGCATGTTTCCAAACATATTTAAAAAGGCAATCGTAGTACCTATTCATAAAAATGGAGACAAACTTGACTTGAATAATTATCGCCCAATATCAATCTTACCTACAATGTCAAAAATTTTGGAACGAATAATAAACAATAAATTAGTTGCGTATTTGGAATCAAAAAAACTTCTATCTAACAATCAATTTGGTTTCCGACAGGGAAGGTCAACTTCAGATGCAGTCGGTGAACTAACAGACTATATAGTCAAAGCTTTGGACAAAAGGAATAAGGTTATAGCCATTTTTCTAGACTTAGCTAAGGCATTTGACACGGTTTCTGGGGACATACTTTTACATAAATTAGAATGACTTGGTATCCGTGGAAATCAACTGGAACTTTTCCGTGACTATCTGGCTAATAGAAAACAATGCGTTAAAATAGGTAATATAATGAGTAACGACACAAATGTTGAATTCGGAGTTCCTCAGGGTAGCATTCTTGGCCCGACACTGTTTTTGACGTTTATTAACGACTTATGCAATCTGGAATTAGAGAACGGGAAACTAATTACTTTTGCTGATGATACAGTTATCGTTTTCAAAGCGAATAGCTGGAACAAGGTATTTGAAGCCGCTCAAACTGGTATAAATAGAGTTAATCGATGGCTGTTCGCGAATACATTGACATTAAACTCAATGAAAACAAAATACATCACCTTTTCAATACGAAGTGACCCAAAACCTGAAACCGATCAATTTCAAGTAATCGCCCACACAGCCCCGTGTCTAAACTATCTTTCAAACCACATATAAATGCTATCACCAAACGTGTTCGTAAATTGTCAGCCATTTTTAAAAATATAAGACACATCGTGGATTCGAAAACCCTTAAAAATGTTTATAGTGCCCTCTGCGAATCAATTATATCATACTGTATCACAGCATGGGGAGGAGCATGTGCATCTCACATGCTTCCACTGGAACGAGCGCAGAGACTGGTACTAAAAGTTGCTACCTGTAGGCCTTTCGACCATCCAACTCGCGACCTATATCAAAAATGACAGGTTTTGACGGTTAGGCAGTTGTTCATCTATAAAACTATAATGCTACAACATTCTAAAAATAAATTTAAAGATAACTATCTCCAAAAGAGAAGACAAGATAAAATTTGTGGTGTTCCAAGCCTGAGAACAAGTTTTGCGCAGAAACATCAATGTTTCCTGGGTCAGTATCTTTATGATTTAGCTAGCAAAGAAATTAAAATTCATTCTTTGTCAAATTATAATTGCAAATCAAAGATTAAGAGTTGGCTTCAGACCCTCGACTATGAAACTACTGAAAAATTACTAAAAATCTTAAAATAAATTTCAAAATTAACAAATTATTCTATGAAAAATAATTTATAAATTTCTGTAATTGTGCCCTTCATTTATTTACTTACAAGCTAACACTTTTCATAAAGCATACCCACACACACCCAAATACACACACACACGCACGCACACACACACACACACACACACACACACACACACACACAGACACACACACATACACTCACGCACACGCACCCGCTCACACTCATAAGAAAAATAATAGGATTTTAATGTTTACTAACGTTTAAAATATATACTACTTGATAGAAAAATAAATAACTTAGCTACCTAATGTTATCAAATGTAGGCATTACTAACAAATTCACTTCAAATTTCCTCCAATGTAATTAATTATTTAGTTTAGAAAATGTAATAGTCCAAATTAATAGCTGAATCTTCAGCCGCGCAGAGAAGATCCGGCAGCTTTAATACAGAATCGCAAGATCCTAGGTAAGCTGCTGGCTCAATCCATTTTTATACATCATATTATGTACTACTGAGGACTAGATATATAATGCTTATTTTAGGAATATTATGTATTTAAAATTGGTAATTGTACTTTAAATGTTTGGAATAAATGAATTTATTATTATTATTATTATTATTATACTTACTCTGTGTAACTACATTACTTTGATTTGTACACAAAAACTTGTGAGGTGACAGTGCAACACACTGTAGACATATGATACTAAGCCTATTTAGGTAAAAATAAGGATAACATGTGTATGGCTTCTATTAGTTAATTGAGCTATTATATAGTTACTTACCAATACATAATAAGTTTTAATTTACAGAAACCAATCCAATATTGACATAGGTGTATGATGTACTTAATTCTAGGTATAAGATACGTACTTTACAATATTGCCCAGCTGTGTTATGTTCGACTTGACAGTGTTCCGGTAAAACTCACAGAATATTTCGATCACTTCATTTGGATGTACATTGGCTATCTTCGTCAGGGATTTAATTACAACGTTGTTCACAGTGTTATCGCTATCACCTATAGCGTTTATTAATACCGTCACCGTTTCTGCAACAATATATTCAATACAAACAAGTTATTTAATTACATTAAACTACACCTACTCTCATCCACGGTAAATATGATGTAAAAAGTTGTAATTTATGTACCTTTCAAACAATCAACTTTTGCCGAAGACATGTTTAGCTACATGGAAGTCGATTAAAGCAATTACTCTATATATTTTAAAGAACTGTTTAATTTTTATAACAAAAATGTGCACACAACACAATGAAAGTGAATTTTTTCTCTTCTCTATGTCAACAATGAAAACGACAAACGACTAACGAGTGGTGACAGTGACATAGTGACAAGGCTGTTATATGACAATGACTGTTGGTAACTTTTTTAATAGCTCTGGATTAAAGTTTTTTTCAGCTTCAAATCTATACAAATTATTGTTGTCTTTGGTATTAAAGGGATCATAGATTTAGAGCGAGCCAGCTCATACTTCATAGCTCTAGTATTACAGTGAATTTACAAATTAAACGATAAAATAATATTAATGATGACAATTGATTACTATTGTTACGAATTACGATAGTAACTTATCATTGGGATATTCTTACGAGCATTGTTACCTGACTTTGAAACTGGTGTGTGCTGTTGAATATTATGTTTTTCATTTATTACGGTAATATATTTTGAGTATGTCACATCAGTTTTGTTTGAGTAAATGGATAAATAATCAATTTAACATGTATGTACTAGTTTTGCAATTATTTATTTTCTTATCCACGTAAGTAATTCCGGGTCTTTTTTAAACGAAGAAATTACATAATAAAGAATCGGTCTATCATCACGGACAGGACTATTCTAGCGAATAAGCCTGAAATCTTGTTGTTAGACCGAGCACAGTCACGGGTGTTTTTAGTGGACATCACCATTCCATACGACGAGAACCTTGTGAGAGCTGAGACGGAGTAGAAACTTAAGTATCTTGATCTGGCTCACGAGGTTTCCTCCATGTGGCATGTGGAGTCCACTGAAACCATCCAAAACGACATATCTGCGAATGGATTAGTCCCAGTCAGCCTCGCTCACCATCTGAGGCGACTGGGGTTTCGTGGCAGTTCGCTCCCAGCCAGGGTGCAGAAAGCGGTGTTGCTAGAATCGGCCGGTTTCTCAACCTGTCCCCCTGACCCCCTGCCGTCTGGTCTCCCCTGCCGGGGTGTATTCCTCCACCCGCTACAACAATTTATTTGTGTATTTGTGTATGTAAGTTTATTCGTTTCTATTTATTTTCGTAAGTTTATTATAACTCGCTTGGCTATATATGTATTTATTTTGTATGCGGGCGTGAGAGCTTTTATACGGATAATAATAATAAGTTTACTAAAACTCTTTTGGCCATATAAGTATTTATTTTGTAAGTGGGCGTGAGAGCTTAAACGGAATTGAAAACCATAAAAAGCATATTGATCATCAACGACAATATATTTTTTTTTTTTATTGAAAATAATACAATAGAACTTAATGCTAGCTAACATAACCTAATTAATATATAAATCATGCCCACGTGGAATGGTGGCAAGAATGCTGGCTGCAATAAGTATTATTATTGTGTATTTCGACGAGCAGTATTTTGGCAAAATAAAATCAGGAACAAATAATGTGCTTTTACTACTATACCGGTACTAGCTGTTATACCTGTCCACGTAGGTACTTAATTGTCTCTAAAATTATTGTTGTTTACCTCCTTCAGAATCGATTTGCATATTATAGTCAGGGGTATGAAAATTTATGGGGAGTAAAATTAAAACCGTTACGTTAAATTGACTTTATGTTTCCATGGTAACACTTGTTTGTTTCCATGGATACTGCTAATGTATTTTGATGAATTTAAATTAAATAATTAATGTGAATAAATGTATCAAGCATGCTTTCAGTTATAAAAAATGCGTTCATTTACCCTCATTTACTAAACTATATATTTTATAATCGTTCGTAAAGAGTAAACTCCAGTCGTGCTCCGATGCACGACTGGAGTTTACTCTTTACGAACGAGCTGACACACACAATTTCTAACTTTTCATTTCTATTTCATTTCTAGCCTAAGTTTCTTGCATGTAAAACTGTAAACAGGTCACTCCGCGGAATAGTCCACATCTGCAGACCGCACTCCGCTACCGCTAGTTTAAACACCGCTAGTTTACGCACTTCACTTGTTTTTTGTCTATGCTTTTTATTCGAAGGTGGGCAAAGTGGTCGGCAAATGTTTCCCAGGCCCCAGCATTCCCAGTTCCGTGTTCCGTGCAGTTCTGTCTTTATAGATATAGAATTGGTTTTCATGCAAATCGCGAATGAAGTAGTCGTGAACTTCCCTGGAACACCTAGTTTTTTTTAATTATAAGCGAAAATCTCGATCTACTCTATAATTATTCAGTCAGACTAGTCGAACAGAGAAAAGTTTCGTCTCTGATTCACGTTGAAGACTTTCACCGGATACATCGATAATTAGATTAAACGCAGAGGTTGATTGTTTCGCATATCAGTGAAATATTTATTACAATGTCCCCGTGCGTATGGTCAGTTACTAATATAACTCTGTGATGTACTGCGTGGTTCGTTTAAGTGACAAAGCAAAAGCGTCGGCAGCTCCCACTCGTCACTATTATCCCATCCGTGATTACGTTGCGCCGGGAACAGGGCACTCACGTTAGTCGCTGCGGGGACTCCAAAGCGGTAAATACGGAGTCGCAAATCCTGCACCGCATCATTTATCGCCAAGATTTCGGTAAGTCCATTCTGGAGTATGGTTTCATAAGTCATTCCATACAGTTTCGAATTTCGGGCGTTTTTCGCTCTGACATTGAAGAACGACCGATCAGCTGCCGCAGAGTCTTAAAATAGCTATAAAATTCCGAGCCCCTTCTGGCAGCGAGGGGCAATCAGCTGATCCGAACAATGTTTTAATTATATCCAATTAGATAATTACTTATTTGAATAGCGACGTTCATCCGCCGCGATCAAATCAGAGGATTATGCCGACTGAGGCAACTGATAACGTATCGGCGTGATAGTGTCGTTCATAAAATAATTTGCAATCCTGACAGGGTTCTAGTTTCATAGCTGCATTTTGGTTCTTTCAGATTTGAAAATGGTGCAGCAGGATTTGACTTAGGTGTGCGGGACGGAGGCACATGATTTGACAGTGATGGGCTTAGTGCTGGTGTGAGTTACAGGCAGACAGTGCCAGTGCAGTGTAGTGTAGTGTCTAGTCAGTGTAGTCAAGTGTCAGTGAAGACGGGATGCCCTCCGTGATGTTGTCCGCAGTGCTGGAAGAGGAGCCCGACCTGTACGAGGCATTCCCTCCTCATGTTGACCCCTCGGGGATCACCATCCTCACTGATAGCCCACCAGGTAAATGTATTACATTCTTTTTATTATTACATTTAAGAAAGTACGTATTTAGTTATCTATTGGTAAAACTAATTATGTAAACAGTACTTTATTGCATATAAAACAAACATAAAGCAGTCTACTTTTTTTTAAGTAAGAACTATATTATGTTTTAATAGTTAAGTTGTAAAATTGTAACTCTTTCCTTTATACTATAAACTATATATTTTTGTATTTATCCTTAACCATAAAATGTAATAATCAGAAAATAATCAAAAAAAATCAGACAATCAGCACTTTTTGAGATTATTACTGACAGGCAGATGTGACTGGCTAAGTTTACTGTAAGTATGTTGGGTTTTATATGTGATTTACTTACTTCCTAACTATTCATATTTTCAACACTTCCACAATTTATAAGGTGGGGTTCATTGCCATAGCAAATTACCCATTCGTAGCACAAGCCAATTATGTTCACTAGTTGTACATTCGTAATTATTGTGATAATTCAGAATACTCTTTTTCCAATTTAACTGTAACTATGTAATATGAGTTTGATATATGTATAGTTAGCACAATTATTCCTTAAAAGAGGTTCAGGTCAGAGTTCATGTAAGTACAATATTGTTTTAAAGATTGATTTTTGCAATTGACCTATATTTCTATGCTTGCTTGCCTTAATTGATAGTAGATGAGTGACAGGTTTCTTTTTATCTTGGAACATGAAAAAGTTTCCACAGTATTTTAAACCCTAAATCGGTGTAGATAAAGTTGCATGCAACAGTTAGTTTAGTATTCATATTTTTGATATAAGTACCTACTTAAATTTTAATTACTCACCAATCCATTATCTCAATCATCTAATATTTTACCAAGTCTAGATACCTTATCATTGAGATTTGCTATAAAAAATATAATATATAAGATTTCTTCTTTGATACCCTTCAATTACAATTTTAATTTCAATTTTCTTTATTGGTTGCAATTCCATAGTTACATTATTTCTTATTTAAAATATTATAGTTATTAGTAAAAATAGTAAATAAGGCATGCTATGGATACCCAGTTTGGGTGTGGCAACATGTGGTACATGGTGGTAGGGAGACTGATTTTATTTGTGTTTATCTGTATCATTTAAGAATTCATTTCTATTGTACCTAGTAACATTTTTCAAACAGATGGTTTTTTAGCATGTTGTTAAACTCTCTATCTTTTCCGATGTTGCTAATGTAGTCTGGCAGACGGTTAAATATTTTTATTGACATTGAGTAGGGGCTTGAGCTGTGCAGTGCCAATTTTGAAAATGTGTATCAGCAGGGTACCGGTGAACTTTAGCCCTTATCTTATCACTTCCCTTAATTTAATAAACAAAATATCTGAAATATTTTACTTATCTCCCTAATTTTAACGTCTGCAAGCACCAATTGATAATTTAAATAAAACATTAATTGACCCCTTACATAATTATAGAACAAAGAATGATACTTAAGTATGTTTCAAGTTTTATGCAAGCCTTGTATGCAAATCACAAGGGCATAAGTAGGTACAGTGTGCCTGTATTGTTAATCTTACTCATATTATTAACTGATGTTCTGAAATTAATTTAATTTTTACTTAAACTATAACTGTATGGCATTGGTCAATATTTTTGTATGCAAATAATAATTGGATTTATTTTTTGAGTCACATAACTATGGACATTGTTCCTAGGTATTAACTAATAATTTTATATACTAAAATTAAGTGACTTGTACTTAACTAAGTACTCAAGTACTACTTAATTTTCTATTAAAAAATATTTTGTCCCTTGCCTGATGATGATGATGATGATGAAGATATTTTGGGACTTGTCCTGTGGACTTAGATTCTAAGAATCACCTACTTGCAAGCTTGTACCAAGGTTTGTCAAAACTGTATAACACATTGGGAGTTGACAAAGGTATCAGACAGACTTGCACACAAACTTAAGCTTTTTAGAATGGATTAAAACAATTAGTTAAATTATAGTTAAATTAGTCATGATCTGAAATAAGTTAGGTACTGTACCTATTTACATAATACTTGTTTGCAACAAAATTTCATTCAATCATCAATCATGTTTTCAAAGCGGACTTCATTAAAAATAGACTGTGATGTCCTTTTTGCACATATCTGTTAATTTACAAATCATGAATACTATAGTTATTGGTGAAGATTTAATTTAAAATACAAAGTTTGTCCCTGTATACAACTGTGTATTGGATGTGTAGTTATTTGTTCTGTTAATAACTGAGTAGTTGTGTTTTGAATATCACAATGTTTTTTGTACATTTATCATTACAGTGTCAAAAACAGTATTTTAAAAGCTGATAAGTAAGTAAAGTGGTCCTGTAATATATACATAGTTAGATTTTGCTTTTTTTTTAATCTGGTGGAAAGCTTCGGCCATGGCCAGGGGCTGTGTTTAATATAATAACAGGTTAGCGCACTACAATTTTAGACTGCATCATTACATAAGTTCACATTAAATGGCTAACTTGTAGTGAAATAGTGTCAATAGAAAATACTTACTTAGTAAGCCCTAAGGCAGAACCATCTTGCAAGAAGGCTTCATTGCAATTTGCAGTCAATGTCGAGATAAATTAAACTATAGTCTATATGAAACTGTAGCTATAGTCTATATATATAAGTAAAGATGAATTATAGCCAGAATGATTAGCTGCTACGGGCTCTGTATTTCCGAGTAAACCATAGGTTTCGCGGAATTCTCACGATGTATCGCTGGCTACAGCAACATTGTTTGTGAAACAAGGAGACATTGTGTTCGGCACAACATATGGTAACATTACCCCGCCAATAACAATTTAACTGACTGACTTATCTGAGGAACTGCTCGTTTCTAATGTACTCTTTTTTTATCCACTACAAGTTAGCCCTTGACTGATGGTAAGTGACGATGCAGGCTAAGATGGTAGCAGGCTAACCTGTTAGGGGTATGACTCATTTACGCTTTTTATAATTAAACAGGTAATCGATGTTTTAGCGTAGTGTAGCTATCTCATATTAGGGGTCATCCATAAAGTACGTCACACGAATTTCATGATTTTTTGACCCCTCCCGCGCCCTTGTCACAGTTGGTCACATATTGTGTGAAACCCTTCCCTACCTAAACTAGCGGCACGCTATGATGGCCGGTTTGACGTTTGTCCGCTCATGAAGTTCCGTATTAATTGATAACGACTTTGAAGGAAATAATTGTATTACTTTATTGACGATAGTGATGTGCAGAGATTCATAAATTTTATCGAATGTAGTTTCTCATGAAGTTCCGTATTAATTGATAACGACTTTGAAGGAAATAATTGTATTACTTTATTGACGATAGTGATGTGCAGAGATTCATAAATTTTATCGAATGTAGTTTTAGGTTTAGGACTCAAAATTTATTTATTAAATTGATTTCTTAAATGTATACAAGTGTAGAAAAATCAGTTTGCACCATTTAAGGGGTGAATGTACTTGTGAATATGAACAATTTTCACTATGTGGACAAACATCTGAAATCGCAAAAAAATATCAATAAATTTTTAAAAATGGAATCTAATACGATCGTCACATAGGATCGCTGGCTAGCACAACTACTACCTCCGGCAAACTCGCGTCAATGCTCAATGCAAAACAAAGCAGTTTCGAATTGACGTTGCTTCGAAAAGTATAAACTGTCAGTGCAATGCGATTGTGATATAGTTTTGACCTGGCTTTGGATTTCAAATATTGATACTGCATTACTGTTGACCCTTGCTCGTTAATTTGGACTCTGTTCAAGCCCTTTGTTGTGGATTTCGTCGATATGACCGAACGTACGCAGAGAACTGTTCTAAATAGTCAGACACGTGAGTTCGTAATACGCCTTCGTAACTATTTCGATCGTGAAGCTCAAAATGGAGGGCCAATTTTACCTATAACGTCAGTGGTTGAACGCGTAGCTGATGCGCTTAATATTGGACAACGAACTGTTAGACGGATAACTAAAAAAAAATATGGCGAGACTGGCACAGAAGAAAATAAACTTCACACACCAAAAAAGAGAAAACGAGCAAAACCAGTCGTAGGCATCGATAGCTTTGATGCCGATGCTATCCGAAGACATGTTTACGGCTACTATTTACAGAAGGAGTATCCAACAAGAAAAAAGTTGGTGCATTCACTGAAGGAAGCTGGATTATTCTTCGGTGGGGAAAGTTCTTTAACGAAGATTTTGAAGACCATTGGATTTCGATACAAAAAATGTAACAAACGCAAAATATTGATGGAAAGATTTGATATAGCGATGGCAAGGTATACTTTTTTACGGCAAGTGAAAGAAATCAAAAATTGGCAAAATGTTGTGTTCTTGGATGAAACATGGCTTAATGCTAACCATACTGTAGGCCGTTCTTGGAACGATGACACAGCAGCATCTACTTCCAAAGTTCCTGTAGGAAAAGGATCGCGACTTATAATTTGTCACGCCGGAACCATCAACGGGTTTGTCGAAGGTTCTCTCATGGCTTTTGCGTCAAAAACCACTGGAGACTATCATGAAGACATGAATGGAGAAAAGTTTACTGAATGGTTTACCTCAATGTTGTGTAGCCTCCCTGAACCATCTATTATAATTATGGACAACGCCCCATACCACTCGATGCAAATTGACAAGCCACCTGCCCAATCCCAAAAGAAAGCTGATATCGTCGCATGGCTTCGTAAAAATGGCGTAGATGCAAACATGAATATGTTAAAAGCGGAATTAGTACGTCTTTTAAAAGAAAACAAACCAACCAAGATCCGATACGTCATTGACGAAATAGCATTAGAACATGGGCACAGAGTTATACGGTTACCGCCTTACCATTGTGAGTATAATGCGATTGAGTTGGTGTGGGCTCAAATTAAGGGATATGCTGCAAGACACAATACAGAACCCCCATTTACCACAAAAAAAATGCTAAAATTATTAGAAGAAGCTTGTGAACATGTGACTAAAGGAGACTGGGAAAAGGTTGTGAATAGAACTGTTAAATTAATAAGGGAAGATTATGAAAGAGATGTGAAAATAGATAATATTATAGAAAACGAACATATAATTATTAATGTATGTGATGATAGCAGTGACGACAGTGAAAATAGTAGTATGGACGAATCTGATTAATTATGGCCTTTTGTGGCACCTTTTTTGGTATCTTTTGTATTCATATGTTTCTTGTGTGCATATAAAGTATGTATATTCATTTTCGTTCAAATATTCAGTTCGTTCAAATAAATTAAATAAACATATACATTTTTGTTTTATTAAACCTATTTAATCAGGTACAAAAACAAAACTTAATTGTTTTTTGTTCGAGAATAAATTGACATTCCACATCACTATTGTAATGTGTCAAACCGGCCATCATAGCGTGCCGCTAGTGTAGTGTGACGTCACATATCTTGCAATTTTACATGTAGAAAACTCGACGATAAAACAATTTAAACCTTACAGATAGAGTTGAAAATATTTTTAAGTTTTTAGTTTATAGTTCAAATTTGCCATTTTAACACTTTATAAGTTTATGATGCCCGCGACTTCGTCCGCTTTGATTAAGGTTTATTGATTCCGCGGGCAATTCTTACATAATTTTCCGGGATAAAAAGTGGCTTATGTCCTTCCCTATAACTACACATACAACCTATCACTTTACCAAATTATATTAAAATCGGTTGAAAAGATGGGCCGTGAAAGCGTAGCAAACACACAGACACACACTTTATTATATTTTTACAAACATGCCAGTTTGCGGTCAAGTAAAATGAATACAACACCATTCTAGTAGGTAAATAATAACTAGACTGCACGGCGGCCTTTAGACATTAATTTTATTTATCTGGCTAATCAGGTTATCACCTGATTAGCCAGAAACCTAACCACAATTTGTAACCTAACCAGAATTAACCTAACCACATAATTCTGAAAGGCAAGCCTTTGTAGCTGGTATTAATAAAGTTTTATTGCCACTCTACTACGTTGATATACAAACCGCAGTAAAGATTCGCTGATAAGACGACCATCCTCTTGAGATGAGATAGTTACCTACCTATATTTGTCGCCGCTGATAATGATCTTCGTAACCAAGATAGCGTTGAATAACGCTATCGCTATCGCATTTAAGAGACGCAAGAAAGATATAGTTACTATGAATGATAGTGTTAAATGGTAGGTATACGTAGTACCTAATAATGACCGAAATTCGCTTATTACCGAAATATAACGCCTGCTTCTATCCAGTTGCTAACATAAGGAATAAATAAATACAATGTACCTACGTGAGGATAAAAATATCTTTCAAAAATGATATTTTTTATTTTGTTTTATTACCAAAAATCCCCTTTACTGATGAACACTTGTAATGGAAAATGCACGAACGTAAATACCGATGATGCGTTGTTTTTTTGTGCTATATCATGCGATCAGTCTTCCGACTATGAGCAGATGTGTGGAACGTCGTTTTGTGATTTTCTATGATTTTCCCACTGGAAAAGTCATATACACTGAGCCTAGATTAGGGATCTATCCAGGTCTAGAATATTTTTCCTTTTTAGGCGCCTGAGACAGTCTGGAACAGTGAGTTGTACTGCCAGCTGATTGGGATGGTGCTGTAGCCGCGACTGGTATTTGGCGCTACAAAGCTGTATTTCTTCTTTCACTGTTTTAATATTGAGATGTTCATGAAGCTCACTACTCTTTATAAACCAGGGAGCATTGGCTAGTTGTTTCAGTATTGAGTCTTCGGCCCTTTGTATTATTTTTATGTTGGAGTCACTAGCAGAGCCCCAGAGTTGCAATCCATATGTCCAAATGGGTTTAAGAGCTGCCTCATATATAAGGAGTTTATTGTCAGTTGACAGCTTAGAGTTTCTAGCGAGTAACCAGTACAATCCTCGGTATTTTAAGTTAATTTCTTCCTTTTTTGCTTGGATGTGTTGTCTCCAGGTCAATCGTCGGTCGAGGTGCATGCCAAGGTATCTCACACAATTAGTGTGGAGTAATTGAGTGTCACCGAGTTTAACTGGTGGGTAATCACCTCTTCTAAGAGTGAAAGTTATATGTAATGACTTTGATGCGTTAGCTGTAATTCTCCACCTTTCCATCCATCTCTGAGTTTCCTGAAGGCTTCTTTGTAGAACTTCAGATGATTTTACAGGATCTTTATGGGAGGCAAGTATTGCAGTGTCATCAGCGAATGTTGCCACTGTTACTTCAGGACTTTGAGGTAAGTCGACACTGAACAATGTGTACAAGACTGGTCCTAAGACAGAGCCTTGGGGCACTCCAGCTTTGATGTCATAGAAATCTGAGGTGTATTCGCCTTCTCTATCTTGAAATATTCTGTCTGTTAAGTAAGATTTTATAATGCCAAAGTAAGTGTGCGGTAGGAGCTTCTTGATTTTACACAGCAATCCTTTATGCCAAACTTTATCGAACGCTTGTTTTATGTCTAAGAATACGGAGGAACAGTATTCTTTTTGTTCAAGGCTTCTTCTAATGACTTGGCACACATGGTGAATTTGTTCAACTGTAGCATGTTCCCTCCTAAAGCCAAACTGGTGATCAGGCAGAATGTTTTTTTCTGAAATTACTCCAAGTAATCTTTTCAGCAGAATTTTCTCGAACAGTTTCGATAATAATGGTAGCAAATTTATAGGTCTGTAGGACGCAACTTCCTGGTTTGGTTTGCCCGGTTTACATATCATTATTATTTGAGAGACTTTCCATAACATGGGGAAATATCGGATATTTCTGATGATGCTATTGAAAAGGAAAGTTAGAAACTATGTGCCTTTTTTTGGAAGCTCTTTAAGTATCTTTTTATCTATTAGGTCAAATCCTGGGGCTTTTTTATCTTTGAAAGTCCCGATTGCTCTTCGAATCTCTTGGGGTGTAACACACTGAAGAGGTAAATCTAACTGGAAATCCTGGTCTAATATTTCATCTATGTCAGACTCACTCTCTTTGAGTATAGCGTCATTTGGTGTGAATATTTGCGCTAAGAACGTGGCAAAAATATTAGCCTTCTCCTGTTGAGTTCTAGCCCAAGAGTTAGAATCTGGAGTTCTTATAGGGGGCTTAGGAACTGCAGGTCGGTTGGTATTTTTAAGTTCCCTCCATAGAGAATAATCGGTGGCTCTGGTAGATGTGAGCGATTCAATGCGAATTTGATTAGTTGTTTCATCAGCTTCGATGATCATTTCTTTTAACTCACGCATCGATCTATTGAATGCTTTTCGATCTTCTGGATGTTGAGTTTCATGACATTTTCTGCGAAGTCGTCTTTTTTCAAGTATTTGTAACTTTATTTCCCACGGAACCAACTTATGACGCGGTTGCAATTAATTATCGTTGTAATTAATAAAAAGCGATTCCTTCGTAGGTACTAGATATCCATAGAACTTCCTAGAACCTTTGTAAAGCGTTCTCAGTTAACTAGAGATACTATTTTTACTTGAAATTAAAAGTGATGAATTGATTAAATAACTAGTTAAACTGACGTACTTAAATCATTTTAAAACTTGACCTTGAAATTGTTTGCCACTAAACAATTGCCCTAAATTTTCTGCCTTATGTTTGTAATAAAATGCATTATGTTTTGCACGTCCCGTATTATTGCAGGTGGTCGTAACTCGTTTGTACATGCACTGTACGTACCTACCCAGTGGGTGCTTGTTTATAAAATTTTACTACTTAGCCTTGAAATTCTCAACGTAGCTTCCATGTCTGTCATTTCCGATCCGAACGAAGCTTCCGGAAGCGCCGCGTTATGCTTATATTCGTACCTACTCACTCGTAGGTACGTGATATTATTATGACTTCGATATTGTACAAAGACATAATATCCTGATTGTGAACAAAGGTTTAAAAGAACTTGGAATAATATGCGGAACATAACATAAAAATGCATGGACATGGACATGCATAAAAACTCTGGAATGGAGTATAGACGACTAGTAGAGACTAGCCTTATTTGAGTAGATAAAGGTTTTAAAAATCCTGTTGGAATTCCCTAAACCCCATTTTGAGCCCACCACATTATTGTCCCACGAAAATCTCCTCTATCATCAGGGAAGGGCTCATCGATGCAAAAATATACTCTACACTGAAAGAGTCTTCGGAGAACGAACTACGATTGTGTCTCTCTTAGGGCTTTGGCTTCACAGTTCACAGTTTAAGTATAACAGTTGACGGTTGACGTGCCATTTCCAAGATTTTATGCATATTTGCCATTGAAATAGATTGATACTAAAATTCTACATCAATGATATTAGCCGTTATTGTATAGATATCGACAAACGAATTAGGTAATTGATTTAATCCATGCAATTAGTTGTGATATTGCTTACGCAATAGGAAATTTCAGTTTTCATGAATGTATTTAATAGAATTACTTACTTGATTATGTAAATCTTAATTATTTACCTCAATGTTTGCCACTAAGCGTCTAAGCCAATTAGCTTCTGCACGCTACGGATCTTACGTACCTACCTAGGTCATATCGACAAGAACTTAACCTGCAGTTAACCATAAAAGTGTTGAAAACTCGAATCTATACTTCTATAAACATTTTAATTCGAAAGTTTGGATGTATGGAAGTTTGTTACTCATTGGATTTGGATGGATGGATGTTTGGAATAATAGGCTGGAAAATTAAAGAGTTCCCGCCGGAATCAAAAAACTCAATCCATGCGGGCGAAGTCGCGGGCAACTGCTAGTAACATAATAAGTAATTGTACAGTGACTATTGTAAATCAAAAATTCTGCTACCTACTGTATTTTTTGAAACGATATCGACGTTCTGAGAAATCGGAAAATCCCTAACCGGATCTACAAGTTTGTTAGTTTCAATGCCCTTATCATCTTATATGATTTATAATTTTCCAATAAACTGACAGTCAATGCCATGACTAGTTACAATACCTATGACAAAAGTACTTAACATTTGTAAGTTTTCTTTTTAATGTTGCGTTGCTTATTCTAACTACCATACATATAATGTAGACTGGTGGCTAATTTGATATAATTAACTTTCACGTTGAGTTAATAATTTTCAATCTTCCATTTGCTTTGCAGTTCTCTCTTTTTATTCATAACTTATATTATCTTTTTTTAACCGACTTCAAAAAAGGAGGAGGTTCTCAATTTGACTATGTTATAACGTTGTCTTGATTTAACTTAACAATAAGTTGAAGGTATTAACTGGGTTCTAGCAAAACGTGCGTTCGCATGTGGTGCGATGTTTTGTCCAATAACAAGCCCGATGGGGGAAACACGCCACCTGGCGAAAGGTTGAATGAAATCTCTGCTGTTACCTAATATTAGGTATTAACGCACCGTAAACAAACACCACTATGGCCTCCAGAAATAAAATTCATTTGGCACTGATGAATGAATTTCAATTGTTATAATTGACTGGGGAAATGTTGGGGTCTAAATTGAAGGAATATACTAATAATTGGTGTTGAAGCTGTGAAAGGAAATGGGAAGCATCTAATAATTAATTATTTGGCATGGTGGTTTAGGTGGAAGAAAAATTAGTATCACTCCATAATTAATTAAGTACCTTATTTGACACTAGGTTTAGAGTTACAGTCGATCGGTTTGTAATTGAAAATAAATGAAGCAGGTCAGGCAGTTAATAACAAAATAATTTACTTACATACATAGTTTGCCCAGTGCAAACCTAGTAACTAAAAATAACATGAAAAACATTAATTTTGAAAGGTGACTGATAATCAATTGGGATCCTATTGCGGTAAAATTATAGCTACAGAAGTAACAGTAACGATCGCAATCACCTCTGATTTGCTGGTGAATTTTTTACTAGTTAGCTAACTATTGGATAAATTCACAGTTACAGCAGGTAAGTGCCGATTGTGCTAACTCCGAATAACGTTTAATCTAGGTTAAACCGTAGTTAAACGTTACTTGGAGTTGGTGCAATCGGCACTAAGGATACCAATTACCATAAATTAAGCTATACGCATATGTTTTCCGGTCTGGGCAGGCGCACTACTTCAGGCTCCTTCATCATTCATTTGATTGAAGCTATTTGACTAGCGCAACCCCAAGTGTTAGAAATAATGCTATTGGGCCAATCTTAAATGCGATAATCTCAACTTTTGGGGCGCATAGTTAGCTGATCTTGAAGTAGTTACTGTTATTTATGTACTTATCTATGAGTTTCAGCGTCGCTGGAGGTACCAAATAAGCTAACATTACAGTATCGCTGATATCAACACGTAATCTTATCTCAACAAATATTTATCGTGTTACGTTTGCTTGCCGTAACCAAGTATAAGGTATTAATTTCTCGAAAAACTTTTTTCTATATTTTACTCCCCTGGTTTTGCTAATTCGCATTCGAGAAAGCTTTTGTGCGAAAGACGGAAAGTGGACGGTAATCTGGACCTAATTGGGTATAATCGTCGTAGTCAACCGATACACGTCCTACAGATGGATATTAGGTCTCTTGTAACAACTTTCACAAGGTGAGGGTTGCGCCGTCTGAATCCAGTGGCTCCCTGCGGGCTACGATCTGCTTGATGTAGTGCGACTGACTATCTATTTGGGGGTCTGCCAACGCTGCTCTTTCCGGTGCGGGGTCACCATTCAACCTTGGGAACCCAACGTCTATCTGCTGTTATGCTGGTCTTAACTAATTATAGTGTGTAACTTTTCATTAAGTCACATGTTGATTTGGTTACGTAAACTGTATGAAACTAGTTATTCATGCCTTTCTGACGTCGATAAAATACACATTAAATAGGTTTCATCAGGTTTCACATTATGCAACAATTTGTACAGAGATGAAAGCAGCTCGGCAATCTTTGAATTATGAACTCATTACCAAGTTGTAGGCTATATTTTGAATTCTGAAGGCTTCTGGCTAACGAACAACAATTTGCGTCCAATTTCCTCCACAAAGAAGGATAATATTATTTAATGACGGAAAGATAATTATTTACATCTCCTTCTATCTTATTGTTAATGTTCATGTTGTTATATTAATATTATTTATTTATTTAAGTAATTTGAACGGACAATCCAATTATACTTATTAAAAAGAACACAATAAACTTGAAATTACTTAATAACAATAATTATTGAGAATTGAAATCTACATTAAACAACATTAACAATTAAACTAGCGGCACGCTATGATGGCCGGTTTGACGTTTGTCCGCTCATGAAGTTCCGTATTAATTGATAACGACTTTGAAGGAAATAATTGTATTACTTTATTGACGATAGTGATGTGCAGAGATTCATAAATTTTATCGAATGTAGTTTCTCATGAAGTTCCGTATTAATTGATAACGACTTTGAAGGAAATAATTGTATTACTTTATTGACGATAGTGATGTGCAGAGATTCATAAATTTTATCGAATGTAGTTTTAGGTTTAGGACTCAAAATTTATTTATTAAATTGATTTCTTAAATGTATACAAGTGTAGAAAAATCAGTTTGCACCATTTAAGGGGTGAATGTACTTGTGAATATGAACAATTTTCACTATGTGGACAAACCTCTGAAATCGCAAAAAAATATCAATAAATTTTTAAAAATGGAAGTAGGAAAAGGATCGCGACTTATAATTTGTCACGCCGGAACCATCAACGGGTTTGTCGAAGGTTCTCTCATGGCTTTTGCGTCAAAAACCACTGGAGACTATCATGAAGACATGAATGGAGAAAAGTTTACTGAATGGTTTACCTCAATGTTGTGTAGCCTCCCTGAACCATCTATTATAATTATGGACAACGCCCCATACCACTCGATGCAAATTGACAAGCCACCTGCCCAATCCCAAAAGAAAGCTGATATCGTCGCATGGCTTCGTAAAAATGGCGTAGATGCAAACATGAATATGTTAAAAGCGGAATTAGTACGTCTTTTAAAAGAAAACAAACCAACCAAGATCCGATACGTCATTGACGAAATAGCATTAGAACATGGGCACAGAGTTATACGGTTACCGCCTTACCATTGTGAGTATAATGCGATTGAGTTGGTGTGGGCTCAAATTAAGGGATATGCTGCAAGACACAATACAGAACCCCCATTTACCACAAAAAAAATGCTAAAATTATTAGAAGAAGCTTGTGAACATGTGACTAAAGGAGACTGGGAAAAGGTTGTGAATAGAACTGTTAAATTAATAAGGGAAGATTATGAAAGAGATGTGAAAATAGATAATATTATAGAAAACGAACATATAATTATTAATGTATGTGATGATAGCAGTGACGACAGTGAAAATAGTAGTATGGACGAATCTGATTAATTATGGCCTTTTGTGGCACCTTTTTTGGTATCTTTTGTATTCATATGTTTCTTGTGTGCATATAAAGTATGTATATTCATTTTCGTTCAAATATTCAGTTCGTTCAAATAAATTAAATAAACATATACATTTTTGTTTTATTAAACCTATTTAATCAGGTACAAAAACAAAACTTAATTGTTTTTTGTTCGAGAATAAATTGACATTCCACATCACTATTGTAATGTGTCAAACCGGCCATCATAGCGTGCCGCTAGTGTACTTATTGTAGTTAGTAAGTAGTTGTTGTCAGTATTGACTTATTCTATACAACTGAGTCTCTTCTTAGCAGATTTTGCTTTCAGAATTGGAGCTAGGCCCTGACTTGACAGTAGGAACTAAAGACTACATAAAGGAAATGATTTTATTCTAGATGTTTCTGACTTGAATCTTGATAGATTTAGTTTGAGATCAACGCGTTGTAGTCTAATATAACCATTGTATAAATCCAGTAATGTTTATATTATGATTCCATTTGGGTACCTTTGCATGTCCTGCACAGTATTGAGTATATGTCCTGGTTAGTCCCATTTTGTCCTTGTTCTTGTTACTAAAGCCATAAATTTTGATTTATTCAAGACTAGCTTTTGCCCGCAGCTTTGCTCACGTTAAGTTCGATTTTCATTCAAATTTCACACCCCTATTTTACCCCCATAGGGGATTGAATTTTCGAAAATCCTTTCTTAGCTGATGCCAAAAGTATACTGTATACCAAATTTCGGGCCGATCCAATCCGGTTTGAGTTGTGCGTTGGTAGATATCAATCAGTCATCTTTTTCTTTTAATACATTTAGAGTAGATTTAAAATCTAGAGATCAATGTAACAATCTATCATAGATTCCGAGTAATCAGAAAGTGAAGCTGTCTAGTAAAATATTTAGTTGAATGAACTAGAAGTTAGTTTATTTCGCTATAATCCGCTACAGTAGACAAATCTGTGTAGTACAGTGTCTTTCACCTGCAGCATGCGACACCCACCACCCAGCAATTCGCACAGGCACAACACCACACTACACAAATCCTCCAAATCACTCTCAATGCTGCAGGTGAAAGACACGCACTGTACCACTCAGATTTGTCTACTGTAGCGGATTATAGCGAATTAAACTTCTAGTTCATTCACTATCATGGACTTCCGCAAAGTAGCGCCTGCTTCTATTCAATATATTTAGTTGACTTTTAAGAAAAAGTGTTTCTTGTAGTAACTATTGATGTCTTTATGACCGGCTTCCTAATAAAGGAACTAGAAGTTTAATTACAATTACAATCGAGCATTGTCGAGTCAACATCTCCTAAAGATGCTCCGGTGTTGGAGTGAAACGTAAGTTGAGAGTAGTTTGGAGGATTTCTAGTATAGTGAATATCGCGGGCGATATAAGTGTGGGATACACACTGTACCACATAGATTTACCTATTGTCGCGGATAATAACGAATTAAACTTCTAGTTCCTTCATTATGTAAGTAAGTAAGTAAGTAAAAACACTTTATTACACACAAACAAATAACAGAACAGAGGTAAAACAAATCGTGACAGAATTTACAACTTGTTACGGTGTAAAGGCGGCCTTATCACTATGAGTGATCTCTTCCAGGCAACCTTTTTAAGATAGGAGATTGGTTGCATGATGACAGGGCGGTGCAAACGTGTAAATTTCTGAAAGAAAAATTATAACAATCTACTACTTAACTATTACAACTAACTATTACAATATAATAAACTTACATAACAGTACATACTATAGTTACATACTATTTTACTTATAACAATTATGTTATGATGGACATTCGCAAAGTAACGCCTGCTTCTATCCAACACTGGCTTCCTGAACAATTATATCGGGCGCGAACAATAATATAGGGCGCGGGTCTGCAACATTTCAAGATGCTGTCGTAACTAATAGAAAGAAAAAGCTTTCGTATTATGAGAATAATACAGAGTTGCGCAAACTTTGTATTATGAAAGCCATTTAAAGTTTATATTTAGGTAGGTGTAAATAGTGTCGAGTGCTGATTCTATTTTTTTCTACGAGTGTATTATACTATGTTGGTACGGCGCACGGAATGCGCATGCGTCATATCGCTTCAGAGTTTTGGACTCACTTCAGGTTTGAGCTTTTCCTTAATCGTTTCACCGTTATCGGAATTTTCCCAATTAATCTTTAATTCTCGAAACCATTGTTGTATTGAGAAATTAGTAATCGTTTATTTTGAAAAGTTTTCCTTAGCTATCTTCAGAATTTTGTTTTAAATTCGTATTAAGAACATTAGCAATGTTAGGGTATTGGTAAACTGGTATGACTAGCTGATGCCCGCGACTTCGTTCGCGTGGTTTAATTTTTTTTATTCCCGCGGGACCTTCGTTTTATTTTTCGGGATAAAAAGTAGCCTATGAGTCTCCAGGTCCTCAACTACACCCATGCCAAAAACCACTGTTGCTCCGTTGCGGTGTGATTGAAGAACAAACAAACGCACTTTGGCATTTATAATATTAGTATGAAAATTATGATTGTAGTTTCGTATATTTGCACAAAGAGGTGTCGTCGTAACTCAGAACACAATCTAGTTAAATAGTTCTTTTCAAAATTTTCCTCAAACATTCACCACGATTTTGTTCTGACGACATTATTTTTTCTTCAGAATGTCTTTGCCTTCAGCTGTGTAGCGGGTGTGTCTATCTAAAAATAGTCGATATTGGAATGAATGGAAGCCAAGAATTGTTAACTTCTCACGTAGGCAGAAAGGCATTATCCATCCCATCCCTTATACCTAATTGTCATCGACCTATAACTAGACTTCCACTGCTGGACAGGATTCCCGCGGGAACTCCTTCATTTTCCGTGATAAAAAGCCCTTCTCCTTCCCCGGGATGTTACCTACCTCTCTACCCAATTACACCCAAATCGATTAGCAAGATGGGCCGGGAAAGCGTAGCATACAGACACCTGCGGACATACAAACTTTCGCACCATAATATTAGTATGGATAATATTAAATTGAAGATTGATCTTAAAAGTTTATCTTGCACAATTGTAAGCAATCCTAGAAAATGAAGTTAAAGTTGATGATTATTGGTTTTTCTGAAATGTCATGCTGATGCGATTAATACCAGTTACCAATTTCCGGTTATTAAGTAGATAAAGATTACTTACTTTGGGCCGGTTGTTTCAAACTGTTGGTTATCGTAACATACGTTCGTTTAAATTTAACACACGTAAGAACTTTAACGTCTGTTAATTTGCTAGTTACCTACTTATTATTACTACTATAAAAATGGTGAATCAACGTCTTATTTGACTTACGTTCGTTAGCGCCATATTTAAACGTTACATGTCCGTCAAAAAGTATTGATGCAACTCAGCCTTATACTTAATTATTTATTCATACCTACTATCCGTTTTATGCAATTCTAGCGCGGGTTTGTTGAATTTTTCAATTCTTTATACTCTCTCAGTTCTCAGTAGCCCTAAAACTATTCCGTAAAAGCTGCATCAAGCATTGTGATTGTCTGAATCGCTGCGGTAATGGATTTTGGCCAACAGCGAAAGATCAGAGGTGATTGCGATCGTTACATAGTCAAGAGCAATAATTGTACTCCTCCTTGTTTTTTCGGCCACTCTTTTTTCTTTGGCCTTAAGGGTTCTAAAGTCTATTTCAACGCTTGTCTGTCAGTCGGGTGCTTGACACTATGGACACTTGACACTACTGGTGGTATAAATATGACCAATCTAGTTCCATTTCTGTCGGATCTTCTGTAAAATCGAAATGAATAGTGCTGAACTCAACGCAGTGTGGGCCCGATCCGGTGTACATCTGCTCAAATCAGCAGCGGTAGAGTCACTTGAACGAAAAAAAATATAAAAGTTTCTTGGATTTTTTTTTAACTATTCACGTGGTAACAACAACGGATTCCATTGTTTTTAATTAGCAGTTCACTAGATCAGTTTCCGATACATGAGTCACCGGTGATCCGGTCGAGATAAGGTTGAGTAGTTTTTATTGAGGCGTGACGACAAACGACAAACAAAAACTGATCTCGTGTCTGCGATGGAAAAAATGGTGTCGCGTGAGGGAATGATTAAGATAATCACATTCAACTGATTGTTCTAAAGGAAATTGCTTTGAATTAGCTATTGGTATCCGTAGTCCATACAATATCCATAAAAGTAAGTTAGTATAAATGCAAAAGTCACGGCTTTACCCGACATACCGATGTTGACTAAGTTTGGTATTGAAGTAGGTTTTCCATTTCCATCCTACAGATAATTTTCATCCCACAAAATCAAAGGGTTTCCACGATAAGCACCTGAATCTAAGCAAAGTGGCCTGCACCAGCATCATTACTAGTTACAAAAATATTTACAATTAAATAATCCCCCACAATAGCACTCATGTGTTTATCTCTGAGTAGGCATGCTATGAAGTTGTTTAAATTTAACTCGAAGGTAACTAATCGCATCGTAGTAGATAACCCCGCGTTATCAGCCGCGGTTTGAGTTAACACTGTTTATGCGGTCGTGGGACTGTTGGGGAAAAAACTTAAATCCTTTTTTTAACAAAAATCCAAAAAATTATGATATTGGGTAAAAATTATTTGCGACACCCATGAAGAGTTCTCTGCATTCTGCAACACCAGAGGATTGTACACTGTCTTGTAACAACTATGTGGAATGCCCTTCCAGCGCATGTATTTCCTGCCACGTATAACTTCTTCAAGGCAAGAGTGACTAGGCATCTTCTAGACGGGCGCGCTTCAACCTAGACCTCAGCAATTTGTATTAAGCTTGATTGTCGTCAAGCGCAAGCCTATCTTGCAATAAAAAAAAAACTAGGGCTTGATATATATGAATATTCGCCTCATTTTATATTCGGATATTGTAATGTAATAAATAGATATTACATTATCCGAATTTTTCCAATATTTCGAATTCTATGATAATATAATCAAGTGTTTACAATAAACTCTCTACTACTGTATAACATTTGCCAAAAAGGGACAGCAATACAAAATTTAACTAAATCAGTTTAAATGTCCTTGTGCTAAAGGCCCTAAGTCATAAATCATTTAAAAAAAAGGCTTTTATTTTAAATGATTTTCTTATTCACCTTCACCTCACCGCATTGCGCACACACTTGTGCACTATGATATCTCACCCCAGATGACTGACACCTCTGAAGATAGGCCGCAGTGGCCGAAATTCGGTCGGGAGGACATTATTGGAATAAATAATTGTGCGCTCTAAACTGCAGAACTATTGTTATTTAATTATTGTTTCTTGAAATTCGCATGAGTTGCCTCGAGTGTTTTGGCTTGCCTCCAAAAGTTTGGTGGTATATTCGCTATGTAGATTATGTACCTTGATATGTATCTATTTTTACAATTAGATTTGTACACATGGCGAATTTATTTCTTTTTTATTATCATAGCTCTCTTGTAAGTAATTTAAATGAATCCTATGAGTTAAAGTAATTCAAATACGTTTATGGTTCTATGACTTTGAAGAGTTATGCAATTTTTATTGCTAACTATCCATTTTATTTTCAGCTCATTCATGTTTTCAAATTTAATTTAAGTAAACGATTTTGTAAGATTTTATATCTAAAAAGATCTAACCTCTACCAGCTTATGCTCTACTGGCTTTATATTATTATTTATACAGATGTGTACTATGTTAAACAATATTCTATAACTTCAGATTCAAAAATCGTCACATGCGTCACGTTTAAAGCTAAGAATCCGTAATGGTTGGTAGAGCTTAAAAAAGGGTAGAGCTGATAATATATCTGAAACGTGGCTTAAGTGTTTTATTTGATGGAGAAAAAAAAAATTGTTGGTCTTATCGACCATGACAGCGTTCGGCAGCCGCTACGGCAGGTAAACATTGTAAGTGTTGTCGCGGGCGCGCCGGGGCGCTATCGCATTTTCCGGAGGCTGGCCGAGCTTGCGGCGCTGCAGTGCCACAGGCGCGCGCGCACCGAAAGCATGTGCCCCGTGCCCTCAGTGCGATGTACATAGAACCGGCTGCGTTTCGCGCGCAAAGCGCCGAATCCCTCGCCCCCGAGTCTCCCCCGCCGATCTGGACGCAGTGCTTACCCTCCCCGTTATTCGCAGGCAAGAAAGCGCCGCTCAAGACCTTCGAAGAGCTCCAGCCGCTGCTGCAGCAGGGCCGCAAACGCGACCTCAAGCTCCTCATCCGCGAGAACTCTTGGCCCATCAACAGCCCCATCCGCGCTTCGCTGTGGCCGGCGCTCTGCCGCCAGCACCAGCATGGGAAGTCCATGCTCGACGGATTCTACTGGGACATGGTTACGCAGGTCAGTGCACCTACAATTACACTGTATATTATGAAATCTCGCCGTGCGCAAGGTCAACAACTTTCTCGATTTTCTCGAGAGGCCTTATCTCGCGGATTTGTGTTCTTAAAAGTCGTGAAGGTCATGTGAATTTACTTTGTACGGCGCCCCCCAAATGTTTAGACATATCTCGCCCCTATTCTCGGTCTCGATCTGACAACGTCTGATGATAAACGGGCCACGCACAAACATTCAATTAAAACTCGAATATTTTCTCACAAGCTACGCCTATGTTCAATTAGCGATAAATTGAAAGTTCTTCAAGATGTTTGCGTATCGAGTGTCGAGTGTTTTTGAGTGGAGTGCATAAGGTCCTTGGCAGGCGTGGCTACGTGACCGCCCGGCCGGTTTAAAAAGAAATTGAACCATAAATGGGCATCGTACAAAAACGCAGAAAACATATTTTTTTTGTCGTGAAGCTCGACTGAACTCGTGCAATTGGGTATTTGACTGCTATTCAAATAAATTATTTTTTTGTGATGATTAAATAGAGGATCTCCCAAAACTCGTAATATCGACGTCTCCTGATAGTTTTATGTTGAATAACCAGTTTAAACAATCGATTAAAGTAAAAAAGTGCGTCGAACTTAAGTGACGTGACATTTTAGAATTTCATATATATCCCACACTTAGGACCCGTTTTGACGTTTGAAAAGAAGTAGCTGATTTGACTATTTGTCAAATACACAATTAAATCTTTTTTTCGTAGCACTCGCTGCTTACATGTTGGTATGTAACTACCAAGGTAGATTGCGCAAGTTTGCATCTTTCAATTGCTACGCCTCCTGTCGCTTTGTATCGTCTCCGAACATTTTAAACAAAGCTAGTCGACATGAGCTAACAGTAAATTCTTTGTACACAAACTAGCCGTCTCGCAACGAAAAATAAGCGTGGTTACAACTAATCCTTATCAGTGTTTACTGTGGGAACATCACAAGAGGTAAACACAGCGTTATTATTTTATATACATTAATAATATCTTTGTTCTTATTTATTTACTCGCGAAAGTATTTTATCGTTGGACGTGATTCATAGCACATCGAAATTTGTTTTAGAACGAGACAGATTGCTATGCTATTGAGGAACAATAGATCTAATTGTCCTGTCGTAAATCTATTGCAATTGTTCAGGCGTATAGAAGTTATGGTGGAATATACAAACTCACATACACACATACATAATGAACCTTGAAAACATTATACTCCTTTTTTCAGGCAGTCGTATAAAAAGATTATAATTATAACTATTCCGATGGACATATAGGGTTATTACACTGCACTTTTTACAGGGCCCTGGAGTCAGGGCCACTAGTTGGAGCGTCGCTTATTACGCAGCAATAAGGACCAAATTAGGGACCCTTACTCCCTAGCTCTTATTACACTACACTGATTCAAGTGTAAGGTCATATAGTCCTTAACGTTTTAGGGAAAGTTATAGAGAAATGAACATTTCTTGTTTCTAATTTCTATTATCAATTTGTTTTTTTTCTACGCTAGTTTTTGTACGACTGCCTGAAAAAAGGAGTAGGTATATTGTTTTCAAGGTTCATGTATGTATGCGAGTTTGTATATTCCACCATAACTTCTATACGTCTGAACCGATTTTGATAAATGAGGTATCGTTAGAATCCCTAGCATATTCCGGGTGACATAGTCTAGTAAAATTTAAAAAAAATGGATGGGGTGACCATAGTCCCGCATTAAAGACTAAAGTTGAAAAAAAAATCTAAAATAAGATTAACTATAATTAACTATATAATTCAAATTATTAAATTAAATTAACTATATAATTATAATTACAAAAATACAAATACAAAAATACAATAAAATACATATACAATAAAATATATATACATATACATATTTACATATATATATATATATATATACATATACATATACAATAAAATAAAATACAAAAATACAAATTAACTATATAATTCAAAATATTCAATTCAATAGCCGAAAAATTGGGCATTTTCATAAAAAAAATTAAAACTCGAATATCTCGAAAACGGTTAAGTTTAGGATGGGGGGTTCCATAGTGAAATCATTCAGAAATGATGTGTACTACACGCCCTTAACGGATCTAGGTCGACTTTTCCTGTAACCCTGTATAATCATCATCTAGAAAATGATGAGTAGATTCCAAAAATATACAACACTATCCAGTTCAATATCCAGTGATTCACAAAAAAACTAACAAGAAACAGATGGGTGTCACAAAAATATTTAACTTTAAAAGTTTTCTCTATAAAAAGGGGTAAGTAAACGAATTTTTCGGACCAGCATATCGCCATTACGTTCATATGGTTAGACAGTTTGAAAGAGTCCTTGCGTTCGACATCAACGTGCGCACACGCATCGTACGGGCCTCATCTCGCATCCCAATTAGTTACGAGTTACGACTTACGCACGACGGACTAAAGTAAATAAATAGAAGGATCTATTGCGTTACAGTAAACTTTACTGTTACAATAAAGCGAGTGATTAAGCTGGCAATGGTAGAAAGTATTTCACTGTACACTAATCTCTAAAAATAAACGCAATTGACCGATTAAAAACCAGTGTTTACCTTTTTACTTTTGTTAGAAAAAAGATTGGGTTTCAACCGAATTTAGTGTTCAGTATTACTGCTATATTCAATTCTCATGTTTTTTGGCATCTACAAGGCTGCAAGTCGATTAGGGACAAGCTCTCTGGCTTCAAATTTAAGCTACTTTGCCACTAAGGATGTGCGAAATAGTGTAGTGGTATTTTAAAATCCCATAGGTCCGCTTCATTTTTTAATCTAGCTTCAGTTGCCTTCAAAGTTAATCTTTATGATGCAAGTTGTACGGGTATCATAGGTAGTGCTCTGATATCGTGTTTGGTTGCACATTATAGAACATCCCTGATGGGCAGGCAGCCTTACTGCTATATTCAATGCTACTGCTACTGCTAATGCTACTTACTGCTATATTTTTCTCACTAGTCTGAGCCCTGACAACAACTAACAATGGGTAGACGATTAAAACAACAGCTGCTAATGAAAATGGCCACTTCTCTGCTCCTATTGTTTTCATTAGTGCGACACTGTTGTGTGCCTATTGCGTTTGCTTGTTTAGTAAATACTTATCTATCTATTAAATATCTCTACCTAGGCCAAGAGCGACCTACCTGAATGATTGCGTTGATGTTCTTGATAATTATTGTCCTAGTCTAGAGTCGTAGACCGAGGATTATTGCTACTGTTTTTTTTTCTGTGTGTTATCCTGCGATCAGTCGGTGGACTATGAGCAGATTTTTTGTAGGATGGGTTGGCGTTCAGAGGAAACTTCCCCTGCGGGAAGCACTCTATGTCTTGGCTATATATCGTCTAGACTCTAGGATATGCCTTCTCTTTAAGCGACGGATCACTTGCGATATCGTCAACTGTGCTGACAGGCGATTCGGGTGTTTGACAAGCCTTGTTTTATAGTCGGAGCCATAAGATTTTATTTCGTCCTTTATAGTGTTCACATTTAGTGCTCATGGATTTCAGAAATGCGCAGGAATCATGGTGTGTTCGAAAGTTGTTTTAAGATGTATGTAATTTTGTGCTCTTTGAATAATTTCAATGTTGGAGTCGCATGCTGATCCCCGGAGCTGGTGGCTGGATGCCGTATGTCCATATCTAGGAGCTCATTTTCTAGGGACAGTCTAGAATTGAATATTACTGTAACATTAAAAAACGTGTTGGGTATGCATAAGTAGCAGTTATAGGAACATTTTATGCTCTCACAATACTCAATTTTTTATTTATTTATTTCATACTAGTGGGCCCGGCAGACGTCCTGCCCGATCTTCCTCGCAATTTTTACATATTTTCTCACCGTTTAAACCTTCCCTGGACTACGAAAAACATTTCAAAACCAAAATTAGCTAAATCGGCCCAGCCGTTCTCGAGTTTTAGCGAGACAAACGAACAGCACTTGATTTTTATATATATAGAAGATAAGACATACAGATACTTGAAGGTGTACAAAATTTTCTGCCATATTACTTATAGCAGATGCCTGCGACTGCGTCCTCGTGACATAAGTTTTTTAAATTACCACGGGAACTCCCAAATTTTTCTGGTTAATATATATGGATGGAGATTTTTAGTTAGTAACCATACTCCTCCGAAACGGCTTGACCGATTTTTATGAAATTTTATATGCATACTCATTAGGTCTGAGAATCGGCTACTATCTATTTTCAAACCCCTAAAACAACTCAATCCACGCGGACGTTGTCGCGGGCATCAGCCACTACTTAATATGGATTAGCATGTCATTGCCTCAGTAAATATTTATGAATCGCCTGATGCTACTATCATTTTTACTACAAAAATACGTCGCGCTATATAAGTCTGCTTCAAGTAATTAGGATTTAATTGATTAGGCAGTTACGACAAATGATTTGTTATTCTTTGTATCACGCCGTTGGGTCCAATAGACAATGTTACCTATTAGCTATTAGTCATACAGAAGCTCGGAGATAACCTATTTGTTTGGTGTCATCGAATTTGTCATATTATTTGGAAGCGTGTAAAGATGCTCTAATAGATCCCTATCCCCCATGCGTGGCATGCTCGTATTTTTATACGACTGCCTGAAAAAAGGAGTATATTGTTTTCAGGGTTCATGTATGTATGTATGCATGTATGTATGTGAGTTAGTAAATTCCACCATAACTTCTATACGTCTGAATTGATTTTGATAAATGAGTGTAGTTACAATCCCTAGCTTATTCCGGGTGACATAAGCAAGTAAAATTTATAAATAAATTGATGGGGTGACCATGGTCCCGCATTAAAGACTAAAGTTGAAAAAAATAATCGATAATAACATTAACTATATTGTCATCATCTAGAAAATGATGAGTAGATTCCAAAAATATATAACACTATAGTTCAATATCCAGTGATTTACAAAAAATATCATTTATTGTTTTTAATTTTATAGTTCGTTTTTGGCAGGGCAGTCGTGTTTTTTTTTTTTAAATTATGGCTTGTTAGCAAAGTGAATTATATAATTCAATCGAATTCGAATTGGCGCCTGAAATCCAAATTAATTAATAATTAAGTCCATGGTAAAAATTAATATGGCAACGAAAACGGAACGTATGCAGTAGGTGTGCAGGTCGCGATTGTCACTTACTTTTAACCGATTTCAAAAAAATCCTCCTTTTATTTCGGTTAAAAGTATAGGTTCTCAATATGACGCGTATTTTAATAAAAATTCAAAATCGTTTTTGAATTTTTAATATAAAAAAAATATATATGTATTTATTGTATAATACAGCTCCACCACTACAGCCCATTAACGTCCCACTGCTGGGCACAGGCCTCCACTCTCATGGGAGAGCGGGAATTAGAGCTTAGACCCACCACGCTGCTCCAATGCGGGTTGGCGGGCTTTAACGACTATTATCATGATAGTGATAATAACCGGGACCGACGGCTTAACGTGCTCTCCGAGGCACGGGGGTGAAACACCGCCAACTTCCTAACTCCGGGCTAGTACTGAGAATTTCTAATCAGAAAAACCCGATACTTAATTATGGCCCGACCCGGGACTCGAACCCGGGACCTCGTCGGCCGCAGTCAAACATGCTAACCACTAGACCAACGAGGCAGTCAATAATACAGCTCAATAAGAATTAATACGCTCGCTGCTTCTTCGACAAACATTCGACAAAGAGGGGGGGACATAATCACGGAGTGATAAAGCCCCGTCACAAAATAAAGATTAAGTAAAAAAAAAGACGATCTAATTAAACTTTCCGCTAAGCCTTCATTTCACCAAAACAGTCCTTTATTGTGCATCCATCCCGTACAGCCTGCACCACCCAAGCTCAAAATCAACTCATTCTATCAAAATTGGGTACAGGTATAGTGGTGGTAGTGATTTAATGATGAAAATCTCAAATGCATTTTCATATTTCGCAAGGAGAAAAAGAATGTCTAGAAAAAACTAAAATGAATATTATGTAATTGTCTTATTGCTCATTCGAAGTCATCAATGGCAATTGGCAAATAAGGCATGCAATTACCTACCTACTACAGTTTTGGTGGCTATTATCTTTGAGGACGACTTTCCCGGTGTTTTTCAGCACTGATTAGTTGTGTGAAAAAAGAATTCATAAAGTGCGTGGCAAAGTTCTAGTTCTTTTCGACGTTAGCAAATAAACAAGCGAACGTGTTTTTGACCGAATGCATTATGTTTCTGTTATTATTTGGCTCGCGGTTGGCACTGTGTCAAACCACCCAACTGAACGTTCATGGTCCACCTTCGATACTGCGCGCAAGTATAGTGCATACTATGATAGGCAGGTGACCTAAGCTCGCAGCACTGGAAAATTATAACTATTTCCTTCCGATTCTATTCGTGCGCGTGCCTGGATTAAAATAAACTTTGACTCATTAAAATTGTTACCCGATTCGCCGAGATACTAATTAATGTTAAAGTCTAAGTATTTCCTTGTTTTTGAATCATACTACTTATAATATAAATATAAATGCGAAAGTGGTTATAGTTTATTGGTATGTTGTTTTAATCACGCTTTAACGGAGCAATGGATCGACGAGATTTTTTGCATGGATATAGCTGAAGACCTGGAGAGTGACCTGACTCTTTATCCCGGAAAATCCAAAGAGTTCTCTGGGAATTAAGTAAAAAATCTAACCACACGGACGTAGTCACGGGCATCAGCTAGTAGTTTCATGATCTAAACCTATGTTCTCACAATTATTTGACTTGGCTCAACCCCCTCGATTATGGAAAAGCTGCATGAATAATTGCTACAATCTCAGTCATTGTTGTTATTGGCTGAAATTACGGTATTCGTCCTTAAACAATATACTTCGCTCAAGGAACCAGTATCAAAGGTGATGGCGACCTCCCATGAAGCTGTAATTTTACTGTAATAGGCTCGCCCCCATTTGTAATTTTGCCTCCAGAGCAAGAAAAGCCAGGAAGAAAAGGTAGTATGCTACCATCCCTTAAACTCGTATGGTTTTTATATTGTTGACGTTCGTGTTTTAGAATAATTATATTCCTTATTAAGGACGTCAAGGTACATGACATAAAACTGTCATTTCGAAATAGTACCCACGGATGATCGTGGCAGACTTTTTCAAGATTGCAACGCAATTTTTAAATCGTTAACGTTAATCATCACTAAACAAATATCTCGGTAACATGTATCCCGAAACAATTTTATAGGTAAGAAATTTTAAAATTAAAAATACAATGTTGGCAATGAATCCACTACCTACGGTCTGGTTCACCTTCACAATATGCACTTACCTACATGCATTACACACAACGATGTTATGTGCTCTTGAAAATCCTATGAAAGCCTATGAAAATCTACCGTATGTTTGTTTGTATGCCTCACATTATAACAAACTAGATGATCCTTGCGACAGCGTATGCTTCGTATAATTATTATGGTTTCAAAAATCCCTTATATCTAAACTAATACTATAAAGAGGAAAGATTTGTTTGTTTGTAATGGATAAACTCAAAAACTACTCAACCGGTTTTAAAAATTCTTACACTCATAGAAAGCTACTTTATCAGCGAGTATAACATAAGCTATATTTTTTTTTTTTAAATTACTGATCCCTACGAAAATTGCAATAATGTGAATGAAGTCAAAAAAATCGTCAGATTTGAGAACTTCCGTGGCGTGCGCTGCGCAAATAGTAAAAGCTACACGAAAACAATACATGGTGGAATTGTTCCTCTCAATAAGTTCTAAAAAAAGTCCGCGATAGCATCTATCTTTTAAGGTTGTCTCACAATAACCATTTTTATTATTTTATAATTTTATTTAACTGTTATTGGAGCTAGTGTTACATAGGTGCTTTTTTGCATTTTTTTAATGATTAGTTAATTATAACGTGTATATGTGTGGGTGTGTGTGTGTGGTGAATGTGTGGGTGGTGTTTATGTGTGTCTATGTATGGGTATGTATGTGTGTCTATGTATGGATATGTTAGCGTTTGTTTGTAAATAAGCGTGGAATATCGGGAATTGTGGAATTTTTAAAAGTTCTTCATTATTTTCGTAACTAAGATTTTTAAGAAAGTATATTAGGAAGATATTTAGGAGTGACACATATTTTACACGTCCTGTTAGCTGTGGCTAGATCCGCGGCGTTATTGCTACATATTTTTCAAATATATTTACACTATACTATATTATAATGTATTATTTGGTTTTCCCGCATTACGTATTTAGAATTGCTGAAGAAATTGTCTTTTATATCAATTTTTTTTTTTATTTTGTTAAAGGTAAAAATAAAATGGTCCTTATCTGCACGCAGGTAAAGATACGCTGAAATTGAGTCCGTCTCCCTGTCTTTAGGTTTTCACAGTCCAATCGCTGAACTGATCTTGCCAAAATGTTTCTGGATATACAAAGGATACTTTTCATAGCTGTTATCGGATTTTAAAGCCGTATTACATTCAACTTCTACAGGTTTTAAAAAAATACCTAAATCCATACGAATAATGTACAGGTCATCGCCTAGTTTGTAAGATGAATGTGGACGAAGAGCAATTACTGATGAGTCAAGTAGGAGGGTTCCAGGCACGTGGCTCATTGAGATTTCTATATGAGCTCGCCAAGATTCCGGTTTTCTGAGAAGTCAAAAGGAATGTCGCTCTGAAAATATCTCCACTTCCATTAGCAGGAATCGATGATATCACTGTTTGTTGACTTCCCGGCCTTATTATGCAGTGTGATTTTACCAACTTCCGATTTGAATTGAGCGAAGGTCGTTACGGAAATAGCTTAGGGTTAATTTTAATTACTCGCAGATGTTTTTGTGTCAACGTGAAAGGTGTTTAAGCTTTTGAACCCTTTTGAACTACATTATAAGTCGCGATTTGCTTAAGATTATCTTTTTTGTATACATTTTAGTGTGGCCTTTTTCTTGTGTAGGTCAAATAACTAGCTGTATTTTATCCTTTGTTGCCTTTTTCCTTTCATCTTGTTTTACCTATTTAGATGTTCATAAATTGTATTTATTTTGGTCTAATTCGATTTATCTAAATCTGTATCGAAGAATTTTGGATTTTCTGTGTTGGTGTTGACTATGGGATAATGCTTCAATGTTGTTCGATATTCTGTATTCGTTCATATACGGTATTCCGTGTATGAACGAATACAGAAAAAAATACTATTGTATTTTTTTCTATATTTCTTGTATCGAAATTTTTGTCATTCTCATAGCTCACATCTGATTGAAATCCAAATGTTTTGTGTCAACACACGATGTGTACTGAATATGTTATTTGCGTGCGTGAAGCCTGAGGCGTGACATGTTTATTTAGTTTTCACAGTCATAAAATGTGCACTTGCAATAATGGATTTTAGTAGCCATGACGAATCATCTTTAAGAATGATTGTCCACATTTTCCACATCTGGGCTTTGATAGAGTATTTCCAAAGAGTATATTTTGCATTGAGTATCTAGCCACAGCGCTAACCAAGGAAACATCGCATAAAAAGCTGCAATTTATCTTGGAAAAAGTTATTATGAACTTTATCTGAATTAGCGTATTGGATCTATGGTCCATAAACATTGCCAGTACCTAGTGCAGAGTGATATTTTTGGTTCTGGTGTTAGCTTTTATTGGTTACGGCTTGAGCCGAACATTTCCACAGCCTTGTCCCAAATATTCCAGTTGTAAATTTATAGTTAGTAGTTGATAGAGTAGGCACAGTAACATAAATCACTGCTTATATATATGTGTTACAAAACTAAATTCATCAAATCTAAAAAATTTAATTTAAATTACAATTTGTAAGGTAGAGCGCCATTACGCGTGTACATGCTATTTCGGGGATAAAAGTTGGCTTTGTTTTGTAGATAGAACCAAATTTCATCAAAATCGCTTGAATTGATGGACAAACAAACAGACAGACAGACACCATTTCACATTTACTAAGCTGAACTAAAGTTGGGCGACGGTTGGACGCCAAAGAATGTATCTGTCACCGTAAGATTGTAAAAACCGTTAGATTATAATCTAACTCGCGAAATTGCAAACTGTCGAAAGATTACAATTTAACGCATTATTTTTCGGTAGATTGTAATCTGTTGGTATATTAACCCTATTTATGTCGAACCCTAACCTAACCTACAAGAAACAGACAAGAAAACGTAAATACAATGAATATTTGAAAAATTCAACAGAACATTGAACGTTTCACAATCTGTCGACAATTTACAATTTCGCGAGTTAGATTATAATCTAACGGTTTTTACAATCTTACGGTGACATATCCATGGAGAGAAGGCACTATCGCGATTCCTGACCCCATATTCGGTTCCACTGATCGACCCTACATTTACTCTTTAGCCTCTACGCTCTGTTTTAGAGGCTTTTAAACTAAATCGATGGGACTCCATATGATGTTTTTCCTACGCCCAAAACGGCAATAAATATTACTTCAAATACTGCTTGATAATTGAATCTTATCATGTGAATTTCAATGTCTTGTTCTGCAAACAAGAGAATTAATGCCAAAGTCATGACAATGGTCATGCTGTAGAAATGTTTAGGTATAGATATCTTTTAGATATCTAATCTGATTCGAGTCAGTCGAACTCATCTGGTGCGCTGCCAACGGCTCTTGCACCTTGACCTAGGTATAGCCGATTGTCGTTTGATGATTGCGGTGTTTTCAATGTCTTTATAATCTAGTCAAACAGAACATGCTAGATTTTCGTTCAAGTTGCCCTGAAATATTCCATGCATTCCTTGAAACGGTTCATGGGGTTTTTAGGAAATAAATTACCCAACCAACAAAGGGGCGAAAACCTCAGATTTACATGTAACTGAGTTACTGGTAGTTTAAGATTTTCTTCCTTGACTGACTGGCATCAACATCTAAATCCGGTGCGTTAGGACTTTCGATTTTGCACATTCGTTGTCTCTAGAAATTAGACCTCTTCTATAAAGGGTTTTGAGGTACTCCAACAAGAAGAAAAACTAAATAGACGAGGTCGCGGGTTGGTATCACTTGTAGTTCGTCAATATAATGCCTCATACTTGAACAACAAATGTGATACAGGATTGATCATAACTTGCTCTCTTCCAAAAATTGCAGAAGACCGGTTTACCATGTAAAGACCGCTAACCATCCTTAAAACCGTCCAGGGGCCATAATATCAATATTCCCCATAACGACAGTTTGATACCACGTACCTTGTAGTTCGTCAATATGATAAGGTCAAAACACACAGGGAACGGGCGCGAGCCGGGTCGGCTGCGCGGCAGGTTGAATTCCTTGTATTTATATGGACGAGAGTACCCAGAACGCGGGCGCGGGTCGGGCGCGTGGCGGGTGACGCGCGGGAGCCGCACCCGTCGTCGGGTAAATTCGTCGTAATACACGTATGCTCCGGTAGGTATTCACACAGCCGCGTGCGCGGGTCGTGCGCGGCGCGTGTCGGGAGTTGGTTTTGTATTTATTTACAAAACATAGTTCGTTTTGAAAATGGATTTGAATTGAAAAATTAAAGAATGAGTTCCTTAATATATTTATTAGTTATAAACTTTAAAAAATACTGTTTTGAAAGCAAGAATACGACAGAGGATTGATTTCAAATTTCAATCAATATGCATTTGCGCTGCCGCTGGCAAGGTTGAAGGTACAACCGCGCCCGAACCGCCATCAACCCGTGCCCGCGTTTTGTGTGAAGACAACGAGCAGCGCGTCTCACGCGAGGAACCCGACTCGACTCGCGCCCGCGTCCTGTGTGTTTTGCGCTTAAAAGAGAGCGGCACTTTTGGTAACTATCGCCAGGAAGGCTGATTCAGGTTTAGGTAGGTGTAGAGCTCTCTAGATGACGACAGTGAAGGTCTGCCCGCATGCTGATGGGCCTTTCAGTAGATATGGGCGCTCAAAGACGTGTTATGGTTATCAAAAATGAACCACAACTAGAAAGGCTGATTCTTGTACAGTATTAAAGTATGCGCAGTACGCAAACAGTATAAAAACTGACGCTATTCATCGGACCTTTCACTTAGATAACACCCTTAAAGACGTGATAAACTTACAAACTATAAATAACAATAATTAGCAATTATTATGTCGTCACGTTGATTGCTAAGGCGTAAGAATAGGACAGCAATTAATTGGAGAAGACCGGTTTACTATCTAAAAACTTTTTTTAACCGTCCTTAAAACCGTCCAGGGGCCATATGCCTCAATTATTATCATATACTCAAAGTTTGATATCGCGTTCCTTGTCGTTCCTAGAATAAGGATTATAATTCTAAAACACGAATGTCATCAATAATGAAGCAATATGGCTTTAAGCGTTGGGAGTGTGGCCCCTGGTAAAACAGGATTTATTTCGTTATCTGTTAACCCACAAGATTAGTGAACTAACTGTCTACGCAAATATCGTCTCAGTAGACTTGCCTTCTATTCTGCTTGGTAATAAAATAATGACATTAAATTAAATCCGATTACGCGGGGCCGCAGACTTCTCTTGCGGTTGGAAAAGCAAAACTTCGCATTTAGTTTCGCAGATTAAAATTTAAATCTGACTAGGGGTTATACAATGGACCGAGAAAATATCTCTTTTGTTACATCAATAATAACTACCCAAGAATAATCTTTAATTTAAGGTAAATTCTTAAATTAAAATTAATTCTTAAATTAAAATTAAGGAAAATTCTTAAAATAAAGATCTTTAGGTCCTTGACCCTTTAGGCTCATGATCCACACTAATATTATAATTACGAAAGTGTGTCTGTCTCTCTGTCTGTTACGCTTAACCGCCCATCCTTTTAACCGAATTTGGTCTAATTTAGTAAGTATACAGATAGGGTGCATCTCGGGGAAGGACATAGACTTTGGACTTTTTATACCAAAAAATTACTATATTGATTCTAGGTGTCCGCGAGAATGAACAAAATAATCAAAGCGGGCGAAGTCGTCGGCTGCATCGTCTAGTATTTTTATAAGATTGTAATCTAACGAAGATGTGGTGGCTGATTCTGTAGGGCACAACTAAAATGACATATTAAAAATATTGTGTATGTTTGTGTCATACTAATATTGTAAACGCAAAAGTGTGTTTGTTTGTTGGTTTGTCCTTCAATCACGCCTCAATAGAGCGACGAAAGACGTGATTTTTTGCATGGGTATAGTTGAGGACGTGGAGAGTGAAATGTATCCCGAAAATTTAAGGAGTTCCCACGGGAACCAAAAAACCTCAATCGACGCGTAAAAAGACAGGTTACAATGGCCATATCTCAGTCAATTTTTATTAAAAAATATATTTCAACCCAGCATTTTGAAGGAAGCCTATATCTATCTCTGCCCGAAAAAAAAGAGGTGAAAAAACAAAATAACTCAAAAAACCGAAATTTTGGCTTTTTTAAAAGTTTGTTTCCAATGTTTTGGCATGTTTTTTTTTAATATTTGAAAAATGTTCTTCCGATGGGAAATTTGATTCTCTACAAAAAGTTTTGACTACTATATATCAAAATTTTGCTTTGTTTACGAGATATATCGAAAAAACTAAAAGGGGTGCTTTTTCACCCTTATCTTTAATTTCCACCCTCTAATTTAATAGCACTGCGGGGTTTTTCTTCTTTTATAACCCACTAGCAGACTTGCCTGTGACTTCGTCCGCGTGAAATAAGTTTTTTAAATTCCCACGGGAACTTCCAAATTTTTCGGGATAATATATAGCCTATGACCCTCACAAATAATGTGGCTTTCTATTGGTAGTAGATCCAGAGATTACCCCCTACAACGTCACAAACTCACACACTTTACCTCTTTATAATATTCGTATAGATTGAACGATTCCTGTAATAAAAACCCGTGAACGTCTAAGTTCCTTATTGCCCTGTTTTATAAGTTATAATCAATAGCATAAAGGACTTGCCTTGAAGGCTACGGGCCCCCAAGAGCGCTGTGCCAAGGACGTTGTCAAAAGCTGATATTGTAAACCGTCAATAGATGGCGCTGTGTGGAGTTGAATCGCGCTGGCACATCGCGTTATTAGAAGTATGAATAGTTATTTCTGTAAATAGGTATAACATAAAACACAGACTAATCTTAAAAATAATGATTAGAATTTTTGGCAAAAACACCCTTTTGGTGTTTCATTATGTACCTAAATCAGATTTAAAATTAAGATACCTGAGAGTCGCACTTCGCAGACAGGGGTCTTGGAAGCGTATCGAATATCCGTCTCGTTAATATCGAAACAAAAATAATTCTAACGTCCGCGCGATTCGTACGAAGGAAAATCATACTAATATTATTAATGCGAGTGTGTTTGTTTGTTGGTTTGTCCTTCAATCACGCCGCAACAAAGCAACGGATCAATGTGATCTTTTGCATGCCTGCAGTTAGACTATTTTTTATCCCGGAAAATTAAGGAACTCCTCGCGGGCATCAGCTAGTAATTATTATAAACTAGATGATGCCCGCGACTTCGTCCGCGTTGATTTAGGTTTTTCATTCCCACGGGAACTCTTCAATTTTCCGAGATAAAAAGTAGCCTATGTCCTTCCCCGGGATGCAAACTATTCCTATACCAAACATCAAAATCGGTTGAACAGATGGGCCGTGAAAGCGTCAGACAGACAGACGGACAGGTAGACACACTTTCGCATTTATAATTTCGCATTATGGATGCGAAAACGTGACAGTCTGCTACTTTTTCACCGTCTATTCGTTTCACCGATTTATAAGAAATTTCGCACAGAGATAGCTTGCGTTTCGTAGACGGACATCTGTGACAGCAATATTACTGTTGCAGATCATGATTGTAGCTCCAGCGCAGTCTATACTTCAATATTGCCAACTGCTTATATTGTTTCAAAAGCCAATTAAGAACTCTATTGGGTATTTGACTACTAGTCAAATCCATACTAATATTATAAATGCGAAAGTGTGTCTATCTGTTACGCTTTCACGGCCTATCTATTTAACTGATTTGGTTGTAATTTAGTACAGGGGTAGTTTGCATCCCGGGGAAGGACATAAGCTATTTTTATCCCGGAAAATTAAGGAGTTCTCACGGGAAAAGAATGTCGCGGGTCGTCATCTAGTATTATATTTTTTTGTGATTATTAATCTTGAAAATAATACTTCGTGCGCGTGGATTAAGGTTTTTCAAAATCGGTTGACCAGATGGATCGTAAAAGCGCAGCAAACAAACAGACAGACACACTTTCGCATATATAACATTAGTATGGATATGGATAACTATTTTAAACTATCGATTAAAGTAAAAGTTAGTAAAGTGAGTAAAGTAAAGTCGAAAAAAGTTAGATGTCAGCATAAATAAAACGCGATTGTAAAATTCCCTCAATAGGGATGATGACAACTCAATCAAATCAGCAACTCTTTATCAAACTTGAAAACGCACTTCTTGTATGAAAATCACAATAGTGACGTCATCCAATTTCAACGCACTTTTTTCTTTTATCTATATTTTAAAATGGTTATCAAACTTAAAACTAACCGAGGATGTGAATTCTAGGTCTTTTGGAAGACCCTCTGTTTAATAATGAGTAAGAAATAATTTATCCTTTTATTCAATTTATTCAATTTATCAGAGTACTACAAAGATACTGATGCTGGTCACGACTCCGCTTGGAATTATTAGTTTTTTTTAATCCCGTGAAAATTGTTTGATGTTGATATTTCGGAATCGGTTAAATGGATTCCTATCCATTCAACCGATGGTATGGATTCAGTATGGATCAGCTTTCTCTAGTGTGGATTGCGGATAGTATGGATTGAGGCATAGAAAATCCCGCGGAAACCTTCGTTTGTACCCTGAAAATATTTCCGTTGAGGCCGAAAATATGCCCAGTTGAGGTGTGACGAAGAAAAGAACAGACAACCTCTCAGATTTATAACATAAGTATGGATCCGTGACAGCGGGATTATTGACTAACATAGCAATGCGCGCTCGCCGGTGGCCACGAGCCAACTCCAAAAATAGGTGTACGTACACTTGGGCTTTTCTCACCTACATTGTGGTCACGTGCCTTCAGAGCTTACTTTTATTTTCACTCTTTTCACATTATATTTCAATATTGCGAGCTCTCGATATTCTGGAATTTGTGTAACCTGGATTGTTTTTTTTTGTTAGCATCCGTAGTTTTTGCTAATATTATAAATGCGAAAGTGTGTCTGCCTATCTGTCGACAAGAACGAGATCATCGAATCATCACTTCAATCCATGTTGTGCTCACCACAGAGCACGAGTCTCTTCTCATAATGAGAAGGGTTTGGCCATAGTCTACAACGCTGGCCGAGGGGTTTTTAGGGTTCCGTACCTCAAAAGGAAAAAAAACGGAACCCATAAAGGATCACTTTGTTGTCCGTCCGTCTGTCTATCGAGACCCTTTTTCTCAGGAACGCATGGAGGTATCAAGCTGAAATTCATATCAAATGCTCAGGTCTACTGTCCCTTGGAGCTATGAAAAAATTGAATTTCTAAGCCGACGCAATCAAAAGATACAGCCGTTTATGCTGCAAATTTTTGACACTCGCAAGGGAATCAAAACCTACAGGGTTCTTCCCGTGAACTTCTTACAGCACAGTTAAAGGAAAAATTGCGAAAAGCATATATTTTTAGTTACATATAAAAATATTTTTAATAATTTGAAACGTAATACAGGTTTGTACGAAACCCACGGTGCGCGAGTCCGACTCGCACTTGGCCGGTTTTTTTTAGAATTCATACACCTTTTGAGAACATTATCGCCGTTTAAAGCAAGTGTGAAGTGAAATACAATTTCTTTAAACATATATAGTTCGCGCGCCAGTTGAATGCAGAGCTTATGTATGTGTCACCTCGGGCCCCGACTGTATTCAGATCGCATGCGTACACATAACTCCGAAAAGTTAAGAGAGAGGTGTGTGCCCGGGAATTGGAACTCCTGATCACTAATAGAATAAGAATAGTAATGTTTAAACCACTCGACTGTCACCGCTTACTTACGGAGACGACGAGACACTTACGGTTAATTATTGGCTCCATTTTGCCGTAATATACTTTCAATAAGATGTATGTTTTGTATACAAAAACCACTCCATTCGTAGAATTATTATAATTTACTAGCGGACCCGACAGACGTTGTCCTGCATGATACGGACGCAACAAACGCATACACAAAATTCATTCAAATCCCTCCAGCCGTTTAGGAGGAGTTCAGTGATATACACACGTACAGTAGAATTATATTTATATATACATAAAGATAAAACCATTTCAAAAGGCCACGACAACCCAACCAAGTCCTTGCGTATCAGCTGATCGCCCAGGACCTTGGCTTTGAAGCCACGGTCGACCGGTTATGACTAAGCACCCCATCGATGCAATAGCAGGAGGTCGATAAAGGAGCCGGCAGACTTAGCGCGATGGCTGCACTTGTGAGGTTTCGTTCAACGACAGACCGATGACCTTGACGTCCTATTCAACGATGGTATTAATCTTTGCTCTTTGCTTCAGACATCTGTTCAATGTTTCTACTTACTAATCCTTGCTCTTTTCTATTTAATGTCAATTTAACCGTCGTCGTCGTTAAGACAACCGATACACGTCCATTGTTGGATATAGCCTTACAGCTACATTGTACGGACCTCCACCTCCATTACCTTCATTACCTCCAGCTCAATGGTTTACAGTCAATGTTAGTTACTCAATCTTTATTGACCTGCTGCTCTGTTTATGCTCCGTCAAGACCACCTTTTGACTGTTCGCATACCAGCCAAATATTTAAAGAAAGCCCGCGACTCTGCCCACGTATTTGAAGTTTATTGCCCCTGTACTAACTAATACGTAAAACCCACGTTACCTAGGATACTTCTGCTTAGCTCAGCTACAAACTGAACAGGCTTACAAAGTGTTTTACTACTATATACAGAACCCCTTTTGCAATAGGTATTCTTACACTTACAACAGATTCACAGCACAGCACCGCACGCATCTCTCTTGTGAGACTCTACCTCGCACCTTAAATATATATGACGACAGAAGTTAAGTCAAGGACCGTATTGAACACGCTTAAATAACGATGACGTTTACAGTTCACGTGGAATTTTAAGTTACCCGTCTATTATATTAAGCTCCTGAAGTAAAAAATAATAATTTTATTTTATTTTTAAGGAAACCGACAGCTTAATGTTCTACATAGTCTTACAATTATGTAACTTTTAACTAATAACAAGTTTTCAAAAATATACAACACTAGCGGATGCCCGCGACTTCGTCTGCGTGGTTTAAGGTTTTTGGTTCCCGCGGGAGATCTTTAATTTTCCGGGATAAAAAGCCTATGTGCTATTCCATAATATAATCTATCTCTGTGCCAAATTTCAGCCAGATCCGTTCAGCCGTTGGGGCGTGATTAACTAACATCCATACATCCATCCAAACTTTCGCATTTATAATATTAGTAAGTAAGATTTATTTTATTTATTAAACAACTTAACTTTAGCTTTAGAGATATATCCTAAAGACTACAAAAATATTTGCAATAAAAATATACTTAAAATAAAGGAATACCCATCTTTAAACACTATGCATGTGCAAATCGGCACCTGCCTTAACAAAAATAGTTCTGGAATACAGCGTTCAAATAAATTGCCTTTGTTCCATGATAACTATGAACTAAATAAACGTCGTCGGGCATATTGATGAATGGCTAACCAGGCTGATTTGAATTACAAATGAATCTGTTTGTGATAAGAGTTGACGCAAAGAACGCTTACTGTTAGACAAGTAAATGAATGGGTGGTGAATATGGGACCAGAGAAATTATGAACTGTTTTCACTTGTACCTCTTGGCTAAAGATTATTATCGAATAGAATGTATCGTCTGTAGTAGTCATTGGTGTAGAATTTTAGTATGGTAGTAGTAGTGTCTTGTTGAGCAAACAAAAATGGATCATACCACTTTAAATGTGTGGAAGAGTCTCTTTCTTAAAAGAGGTAATTTTTCAACGAAAATTTAAAATACAGTTTTCATAGTCTGCGCTAGAAAAATAAACCAAATTTCAGCTTGACAAATGTTAACTTAACTCTTTGAATTCTAAATATGCTACTATTATGGCACATGGCGAGGCGAGGTTACTTTGCGACCTTAAAGATGTTGTGCGCTCACGCTGCGCTACAGTCACTAATTTAAACAGAACTAAGATATCTCAATAGGAAAAGGATATATTTGTGTCTGTATCATCTCACTGTTACCTACCAATTTCTGAAAACTTGTAGTTGTGATATCTATATCCTCGATCATTTTCCGTATTTACAATACGAAACTTCTGAATGTTTTGCTGTCGGGGCTAGTCTTTCATTGATATCTGAACTGAAATACTCAACGCATCGCCGGCTTTCCGGTCTCACATTTAGAATGAGAAGGGATATAGGCCATGGTATACTATGCTGGCTACATACGGATTGGCGGACTTTACACACCTTTGAGCAGCATTAAGCGATGGCGAACCCTCACCAAATATGCGGCAAGGGCGCTGTTTTGAATCCAGAGCGAAGTGAGGGATTCTTTAGTAGAATCCTGAACGTAGCGAGGGATTCAAAGTACGTCGACCGAGCCAAAAAAAATTGCACCCGAATGATACACTCTACTTTTCATCACCCTGTATGAGAAAATAAAAGGCGCCTCATATTTTAATGTAATATTATTATTTAATAAAACATAGATTAACAACTAAATTGAAATTAAATAGTATCTGATAATAAAACAAATAGAAACTTATATTTACATTTGAGACATTTTCGCAATTATGAAAGTTTATTGTTGCAGTTTTATTAGGAATAGAGATCGTTGTAGATTTTATATTCTGCCTGTTTGAAATAATGTCCGAATCTGGCTCATTTTGAGGAAAATGTGACGGTGAATCTCGTTGTTTGGATGTAGATGGGCGAGGCGACAGTGGCATGGATGGATTAACTGATAAAATATACCATAGGCTTTGATATATTTCCCCCGGGATTTTTCATAGATTATTCATCACATTTCTTGCCTCAGTTCTAATACTTTCAGGAATTAATTCTATACTTTCACTGTCACTTGAAGAACTCATTTTTCAAAATAAAGCCATGAAAATTAACAATCCGTGAAAATTAACGAAAACGCGGGCTGTAGTTATTCAATTATTCAACTTTTATATTTACTCAAACAACTTTTCTCAGTCTCTACTTTCATCAGCTTCGAAAAAGACGTTACGACGATAGTCTTTGCGCAGTCCATTTTTAAATAGTACATAGTACATCACGCTCGAACGTTTCAAGTTATACCTTGAAATTTCAATTACAAAGGCATTCCTTTCAAATGCCTTGCAATAAATGCGTTTTGTCTATAAAATTCAGCGTAACGCCGTGCTACGATTTGTTTGTATTGTATTGTTTTGTAATTTTGCATAATTGTTATAATATAATGACGGAGTTTTACAGATTTATTTTGTCTTCGTTTAATATTTCATAACATCGCTTCGTAACTTTTTGAAATTCCTTTATTTAGTTATTTGCATTTTGTCAGAGAAATATCCTGAACTGAATGACGTAATGCTTCCTTAAGGATAATGAAATTGACTTTTTAGTAAACCTTAATAAAGTATTATTATTATTAAATTATTTCTTGCATAAGCAAAAAGGACATACACAAAGGACATTATAACTACACTACAAACAAAAGGCGACCTTATCACTAAAGCGATCTCTGCCAGGCAACCTACATGAATGGACCGTACTTGCTGTGAGACGGGAAATTGCGGGAAATTAGTTGGTTATTTTTATAATTTTTTTAATTGTTGGTAATTTATTATAGTTTTCTTTTGCATCTACTATAGACGCATACCTACTGCATACACTAACGTACTTAATGGGACAAAATATTTTCCATAACTATCATCTATATTATCGACATTTACTCAAATGCAAATAGGCCTTGCAAATAAGCAATAACTTAATGTCAATACTGCTTAGACTTTGCTATTATGTACTTATAAGTAAAGTCAAAGTTTCTACTCTAGTCTGTGTAGCTTCAAATTGAAAAACATTTTCTAAACAAAGTCACAACACTTTGTAGTCCAGTCTATAAAAACGAAAATAATTAAAATTATAACTATATTGAGTCATCAAACAGCAGCTGAGGAAGCATCCATTGATCAGATGTTAGAGACAATTTATTCAAATGTATGCGCATTGTGTAACCAATATCCCATCCCTGTACAAACATTCACATCCGCGTCCGATATCGTTGCGCAATGGAGATCTCTCGTCCCATGCCACGTTATTGGGTCGGCTATTCTTGCGCATTATCGTATGCCATTGCCAATATTTGTGCCAAGTGTTCAATGCTGGTACAATATCATAACCTTTTTAAATTGTGGTGTAACAAAATTATATATTAACGTATTATTTATTGGATTGATCTCCCTAACTACAAAATCATAACATTATTCAATTACGTTACATTTTTAAATTATTGTTCTACTAGATGATGCCCGCGACTTCGTCCGCGTGGATTAAGTTTTTTTCTTTTCCCACGGGAACTTGTCCTTCCCCGTGAAACAAGTTATCTCTGTATGAATTTTCATCAAAATCGGTTGAAAAGGTGGGCTGTTAGAACTTATCAGACACAGACACAATGACAGACCATTATAAATTTTATATCATTGACAATAATAGAGCCTCTACAATATCAGCACTTTTCGGCTTAGTAAAATTGTGTCGTTTGTAAGATAATCCAGTTATCTTTTTACCTCCTTTGAGACTTCATAATAACAGGATGCTTTTGGTAAAGGGTGCTTTCGTTAAGGGACTTAAGTGACAAAGTCATTATACTGAATTGTATAACATACCCTCTATAACTCTTTTTTTAATTGCGTCTGTTGAAATGAGTATTAATAGCTCAAGTGTTCACATTTTAGGGTAATTGGATTTAATTATCAAGATGACCATCTAAATCAATGATTCGTCAACCGGGCTATGCCAATGTAGTGCAATTTCACTCTTAACTAACAGTTAAAAGCAATTTAATAACTAAACTAATACATCCCATATGTATCGTCGACAAAAGTTCGTTATTGATAAGGACGCTTTAGAAACTGCACAAATTCTATTTAAATTATGCACTTAATGATAACGTTAACCTTTCCCGTTGCATCGCAGTTAATCACGTTATCAATCAAACTAGGCGCGGTAAACAAGCCCGTCTCCCGGGTTATCGGGTCGCCTCTGTTTACTGCACCCGACTTAGATTGGCACGGAAAATGTCCTTTCTTATGTTCTGTGTGCACTCGAAATGGAGCAGTAGTAAGTGGAATTTTCTATGTAGGCATGTTTCTTATTACTTAAGTCTTATCGAAATGTCTCGTTTACAATAAAATTTATAGGTACTCTCATATAAACTACCTAGTAGGTTAATAAGATGATTAATTTTGTCTCACAGAGTTTTCCGTACTCGACGATAGAGTCCTAACTCTATTGTTAAAAATATGCATCCTAATGTACGTAACATGGTGCATATTTTCATAAGCTAATTCTATTCAGTGTCAATTTTAATGCATACATCATAACCTACACTAAATAATTGTGTTATGAATATTGTGGTGAAGTGCAAAGACATCAGATAAATTCTTAAGATAATGCAAATAGGAATTGAATTCTTTTCTATTCTCCTATTCAACTGTTGCTGACTTGATAAGTCATATCATGAAACCCTATTAGTCTTAACTTCAATTTTAGTATTTCATACCCACACATGACTTTTATATTCATATTATTTTTTCAAGTTTCATAATATCTTTCTAATATTTCATACCACCTGTTGCAACTTTATGTATGTTCAATGCACCTTTATGTTTATGTAAATTATAGTAGGACCTTGTTATTGCTACTGTACGTCGTAGTCAGGCCACTTATTCAACTGTCACTCACGATTTTACTCGTTGAAACCTCTATGTTACTGATCATATTTATATTTATTTCTTACACGGTTAATATTTCTAAACTAGCGGCACGCTATGATGGCCGGTTTGACGTTTGTCCGCTCATGAAGTTCCGTATTAATTGATAACGACTTTGAAGGAAATAATTGTATTACTTTATTGACGATAGTGATGTGCAGAGATTCATAAATTTTATCGAATGTAGTTTTAGGTTTAGGACTCAAAATTTATTTATTAAATTGATTTCTTAAATGTATACAAGTGTAGAAAAATCAGTTTGCACCATTTAAGGGGTGAATGTACTTGTGAATATGAACAATTTTCACTATGTGGACAAACCTCTGAAAAGAGATGTGAAAATAGATAATATTATAGAAAACGAACATATAATTATTAATGTATGTGATGATAGCAGTGACGACAGTGAAAATAGTAGTATGGACGAATCTGATTAATTATGGCCTTTTGTGGCACCTTTTTTGGTATCTTTTGTATTCATATGTTTCTTGTGTGCATATAAAGTATGTATATTCATTTTCGTTCAAATATTCAGTTCGTTCAAATAAATTAAATAAACATATACATTTTTGTTTTATTAAACCTATTTAATCAGGTACAAAAACAAAACTTAATTGTTTTTTGTTCGAGAATAAATTGACATTCCACATCACTATTGTAATGTGTCAAACCGGCCATCATAGCGTGCCGCTAGTGTAGTGTTTCTGATTTTATACATTTTTACAATCGACTTGCGTCCGCGAAAGATTTACAACACTTTATAGTGCGAGGGTAAAACGCGAAGTTATTTCCGAAGGAATCCGGCTCGGCCTGCCCAAAATAGAATCATCAATCTTATCCGCAAGAGAGAATATCGTTGGCAATTGTATTTATTTATTCAGAAAGTACCATCAGCGTCAGATTTACTCAAAGGAGAGACCACTGTGGTCTCTGTGGTAGTCGTGGTTTCCCAAAAAAACCTCAGTTAGGCCAATTTTTATTTTAGACAAAGTGATATTGCAGTTATTCCGATTGGGTTATAAATACAGCTTTAGCAATAGTTCCTTTACCCAAAACAGCTATTGCGATAACTGTAAAGACAAATTGTAATAATCACAAGTACACATTCACTTTTATTTTTATTTTAATCCATTCAAATAAAATGATCCTCGTATTTATTTAAGTCCTTGTAGACTTTACTGAGTCACGTTAACTTATAGTGGTACATTTTTTTTCCTCCATTGTTATGTATTTAGATTGTAGACTACAAAAGCGTGTACCTTTAAACTTTTTTATTTAAGTATTACAGAGCATATCAAATTCGCAATTTGGTAAAGCCGGTCTACTTTATTCAATTATTTCTTGATTGCTTATGTCAAGAGGTCGCGTTGAGGTTGTGCCTGCACTAATTAGAGACTTAGCGCTTCGTCCACGTGCTCTTTGTCTACGCTCTACAGTAGGTACTACGGTAGGTACCTACCCAGTAATCCGACTCGGATCACGTGGCACACAATTCAACTGTTATTGTACAGACATCTATCTGCTCACTCGTATTGATAAACTAAGTTATTTAATTTTGTATATTTTCTCAAGCTTAGTCTGGACAGTTTCCCTGGCGCATTGTTAACCGCTGTTGTCTTAGCGTGCGCAGGTCCCGGGTTCGATCCCTGGCAGGGTGATTTTGAGAATTTATAATTTCTGAATTTTTCCTGGTCGGACGTGGCTACTTACCACTCTACCGGCAAAAACGTGCCGCCAAGCGATTTACTGTTCTGGTACGATTCATTATGTTTTAAGCTGTGCTTTGCGTACCAGAGTTGTAGTTTTAAAATTGCTATAATATATAGAGGATTTAACTTATCAATATTTGCAGCTGACTGTAGGTACATCAATCATTGGACTTGTTGGCTAGAAGCATACAAACTAATTTTTGGACTCTACGTAAAATCCTCAGACTTCTAACTTGAAATCTCTTATTCTTCAATATTCTTATAACTTGATTATTACTTATATGTAAGTACTTTATGTATCAGAATATTATTTGAATTTTCAAAATTCAATATTACTCACTTCTATTTTCGATGCAAATAAACTCGCCGGCATATTTAGCGGAACATAAAAAAAGGTCCATAATTAAAAAAATATGGTTTTATTTTAAAATCTACTTACTACACTTCTTTTGTTATTTAAAGTTTCACTTGTTTACTTAAAATGAGATCACATTAAGAACAGATTTTGCGAGTAAAGGCTATTTGTGAAACATGGTACATTTTTGAACTTTTCATGTAACCGGGAAAAGTGAAATTTAATATTAAAATAACAATTAATTAAATTAGAAAAATGGTGATTAATATCGCGTATTTCCTCCACGTGCTCTTATAAAAGTTTCTACCCGTCTAGGCATACTGAGAATGATGTTATCGATGGTCTCCTGGGATAGTCTCCGCCATTCCTCAACTACGGCGATTCGCAGTTCTCCCACATTGGCAGGAGCTGGAATTCTGGACTTAACTTTTCTTTTCAGCAAGTCCCAAACGTGCTCTATTGGGTTCATATCCGGTGATCTCGCCGGCCCCTCAATTACAGTGATATTCATATCATTAAGATAAGCTTGAGTTACCCGAGCGGTATGCGGCCGAGCACTATCCTGCATAAAAACAAAATCTTCACCGATATATGGGGCAAACGGTACAACATTTTCTTCTAAAACTTCTCTGATATAGCGGTCTGCAGTCAGATTCCCTCTGTCAATCACTACCAAGTCTGTGCGGACTCCCAAACAAATGCCCGCCCAAACCATTATTGATCCACCACCGTATGCAACTGTAGTTTCAAAATTTGTCTGAATGTATCGTTCTCCTTTGCGTCTGTATATTCTTTGCCTGCCGTCAATTTGATTTAAGAGAATTCTGCACTCATCACTAAACAATACCTTACTCCATTGGTCCGCGTTCCAAAGTCGATGTTCCTGAGCAAAAGTTAACCTGTTTCTACGATGATTTACCTCGAGCCTTGGAGCCTTGGCGGGCACAAATTAACCAAAACCAGCTTCTTCGAGCCTTCTTCGTACCGTACGCTCACTTACGGTTACACCCCGCACTGCTTTTGACTCATGTCGGGCTTGGACGGCCGTCAAACGGGGGTTCCTACGTACACGAAGCCGAATGAAACAATCATCCCTACTCGAAGTGCGTCTTTTTCTGCCTTGTCCTGCTCTTCTCACATAAGTACCGGTCTCCCTGAACCGTTGGATACTGCGAAGGATCGTTGAAACTGGTCGACGAAGATCTCTGGATATCACTCTGTAGGTTTGACCATTTCTTCGCATTTCGAGTGCCCTGGCAATCTCCGTGGGGCTAAGTCAGGCGTAATTCAGTCATCAACTCCAGAAAGATACGCGATTAAAAAAAACTAACAAAAAACAGTATTTCAATGAAATTTTAAATCAAACTCAGAAGGAAGAAATACTCGAAGTTCGCTCCAGATAAGGTGTATTTGAATAAAATTAAAACAATTGCATAAAATGTGATGTTCAGTTGTTTTCTTAATTTGAAAATATTTCTTTTTAAATTAAATGACGTATAAACCAGCCAGCAACCTTATATGATACTGATATCAAACCTTTTTTTTATGTTCCGCTAAATATGCCGGCGAGTTTATATTGTTATGATGTTTCATTCGTACGATTTATAATGTACGTAATATGTTCATCCAGATCAAAGCCATTATCAGTAGCGTGCGTTGAGAGCCACTTAATACTCCGTTCTTATCCGCCATCAAGGTTGAATGCATTTGCTACTGTAGAATGTCTGAAAGCTGATTTCTATTGTAGGAAACTTTATTTGCATGAATGTCAGGTTAAAGAATTTATTTTCTCAAAGAATTGTTACAAAACTCACTTACAGAGAAAAAAAAATTAATACATATAATATAAATATTTCGGCAATAGTGTAATTATAAATACTTAGTATTTAAATAATATGCTAAAATCTAAATATTAAACTAACCATAAAATAAATTTAAAACAAATCTTTCAAATCAAACCTACTAACAAAAAATAAAAATTAGATACAATATAAATAGAATATTTCTAAATCTACCCTCACATATTCACTATAACTCCGGTTTAAAGAATGCGACATCGTTGCCACAGAGTAGTCAATCTGCAGTTTTTTAACCGACTTCCAAAAAAGGAGGTTCTCAATTCGGCGCGTATGTTTTTTTTTAATGTATGTCGGTGCATATCTCCGTGGTTACTAAACCGTTTTGTAAAACCGATTTTTTCAGTGGAATTTTTAGAGGAAAATCGCGAGGTGGTCCCATAAAAAATTCTTACTCCAAATCCTCAATCCTGGTGCTGTAGGTGTACCGTACTACATCCGCTCCAGCCCATTAACGTCCCACTGCTGGGCACAGGCCTGCACTCTTATAGGAGAGAGAGAGAGGGAATTAGAGCTTAGACCCACCACGCGGCTCCAATGCGGGTTAATATCACTGTTAGTGATAATAGCCGGGACCGACGGCTTAACGTGTTCTCCGAGGCACGGGGTTTAACACCGCCATCTTCCTAACTCCGGGCTAGTACTGAGAATTTCTAGTCAGAAAAACCCAATACTCATGTATGGCCCGACCCGGGACTTGAACCCGGGACCTCGTCGGCCGCAGTCGAACATGCCAACCACCGAGGCAGTCTATATGAAATCCTCAAAACTAGGGAGTTAGGATGATGGTGAATTCATATAGTAGGTATCAAGTCACGTGTATATGATTCAACTCTGAGTCCCAACTCCTCAACCCTGATGCTGCAGGGTTTTGCAGGCATAAGCCGTCAGGATTTAGAGTACACTAAACAGTTAAAAATGAAAATCCTTTCGAAAAACCGACTTCTAAAGCCACTTTGATTTCTTCACACTAGGTATGTTGAAGTCGGGCGGGTATAAAAAAGATAAGCAAAGTTGACGCGTCAGGCTCGCCCGACTTCAAGATAGTGTATAGAAATTATTATATTTTTGATTGAGAAACTTAGCTTTGGAAGTCGGATTTTTGGAAAGAATTTTTATGTGTAAACTGCTATCATAATTGTATTCGTTTCATTTTGGAATTCATTTTGCTCCGTTGGTTTCTTTTTATAGTTTCCTAAAGTGTTTCAAAATTTGTGTTTAGGTACTTAAAAAATATATTTTCCTTGTTTTGTCTAATGGCATAATTATTTTATATCAAACATGTTTTCTTCATCGTCACGCTTCGCCAATTTCAAGATACTTAGACAATGAGTAGGGTACTTATGTATATTTTGATATCATTCTTATAATATAACTAGCGTAACCCGGCATGCCTTGCAATGCCACGTATAGTAAATAATTTTTTGGGCCCTCACAGGTGTCCCCAGGACACCCTACCAAAGTTGCATCACAATCTAATCAATGGTTTCAAAAAGCATATAGGACAAAAATATAAACATTGATTTTTATTTTTATATCAGATATATATAATAAACATAATTAGGCCCGAAACGCCGGGTTAACTTTTAGCCTTGAGTTAGACGCTACTTTGACAGAATTCGAATCAAACTTTTGTGAAAAATTCAAATTTACTCCTGGGTTAAACCAAAGCGTAGCCCCTGGAGGACTCGTGCCTTGAGTTGAGCACGACTTTGGAAAGGGTGTTAGCGTAACAAACCCGTGTTGGGTTCGAGGTGGCTTCTATTGAACACGCAAAGGGAAATACGCAGCCCGGCGTGTCTGTAAACAGGCATTATTGAGTTGCACTAGAACTATTTTTGTGACTCATTGTAATAAGCTTCATGAATGTATTCAAGAAATATTGGACTGGTGGGTTCATCAACGTCGACTTGAAGTGTTAATGTAGAATCATGCACTACACTCTGTTTGTATTGGTAGTTACATCTATGTGTTCCGTTATCGAAATTCTGCCGGAACATTTGCCAAGAAACGGATGATAGATTTGCGTTCACTTACAATTGTTTGGACCGGTATCGCTTATAACGTTGAAGATAACATCAAGACACGCGGAAGCGTGTCCAGCCAAAGTTCAAAAAAACTGGCGAGCAGCACCGTGTGTAATATTACACGAACCATTTGGAGCCACTTTTGACCCCCTCATAACTCAAAAACTATTTCACATAAACATGTCAAATTTGGCGCATATATTGAGACCCGTGAGATACATATGTGCTCCAAATTTCATAAGCACACCTCAAATGGTTATTTAGATATAAACGTACAAAAATCGTAATTTTTATGCTCTACCTAGGTATAGATCAAAACTCTGACGCGGGGCATACTACCATTGCTTAAAGCCGTATTATTTTAATATTGTTGACGTTTATGTTGTAGTGTTATAATCATTATTTTAAAGACGTCAAAGTACGTGACATTCAACCGTTATTTTGAAACAATACTGCTTTAAGCGGTGGTAGTAACTCCGTCGTCCACTTCCTGCGGCAACTTGCATTACATTCTACGCATAGTGCGTGCACAACTAAATAAAACAAGAGTTGTTAAGTAAAAAAAACTCCGATTAGATAAATCATACTGCAGGTCTTTGTTTAAATTCGTTATTTTGTGTTGTTAACTATTGAAAATGACACATAATTATTATTTTAATGTAAATAATAATGAATAATAATATAGTTGCATTAAAACCTTACCTTCGTATTCATGCATTTTGTGCATTGAAACGTCATTGACAGAAAAGAAGAAGAAACGTATTTGAAGTCGTCAGTTCAAGCTGTCAGTCATTGTGATTTGTATTCATTGTTTATAGTGGTTTTAGTGATATCGACTGTTTACCGTGCTTGTTTTCAATGTTTCACTAAAAACTTTTGATTTTGAACTTTTGCAATCATAATTGATGAGATGTAGAAATGTGCTGTAGAGGTAGTCTGACCATAGATGTAATCTGTCAATGTCAGTGTAACTCTAGGTACACTTTATATTTTTCTTGAGAATTCTCGTCTTTAATTATCTTGTACAATGAGTCGTACAATAAAATTACTGGTGGGTGACACACTGACCTTACACCGAATAATAAGTACCTACTAATGTAAAATGTAAACTAAACTAATAGAAAAGTCCTATTACAGTGTAAAGGATTATTTGAATGATAGCAAGGCATGGGTATGAATTGTTACAGCGGCTGATTATGTAATGTTATATTATAAGTACATATATATAATTTCAAATATTTGTGAGATGGTGATAATAAAAAAAAAGCGGAGTTTATTGCGGGCTCTTCTCAGACCAGGGCACGTTTGGAACCCTCGTAGCTTTAGTTTTAAGATACCGTAGTTAATTATCACCATCACATGTTATGCTCTGTAAGCATGACGTTCAGAAGGTGTACTTTGTAGGTACATATTTTGAATAAATATGTTTTGAGTTTGAGATTGAGTTCAATAATTTCTGTACAAAAAGTAATGATATCACATCAAAAACATAAATGTAAAATGAGAGCCAAGTTCAAAATTGTGATATATATGCCTTGGTTGTTGATTTCAGCGACAAAAGAAGTGAGATCTAAATGGGTGCCAAGTTCAATGGTCAGTCCTGCAATTTATTTATCCCATCAAAAACATAAATGTGAAATGAGAGCCAAGTTCAAAATTGTGATATATATGCCTTGGTTGTTGACTTCAGCGACAGAAGAAGTGAGATCTAAATGGGTGCCAAGTTCAATGGTCAGTCCTGAAATTTATTTATAACAGTTTTTGGCAGTTGTTAATTTCACCTGCCAACTACAGAGATATATATTAAATTGTTTTTATGATAAACTGTATAGGACTAATCTAATGCTGATATCTAATAGAGCGTACTTTGACTTGGCTCAGACTTTACTTAGAGTTAAAAGGAAATTGGACTTATATGAGTAACATAAATCTGTCTCGTTTTAACCATTTCTTAAGTCTAAGCAAAGTCAAAGCTCGCTCTATAACTTGGTTCAGCCTTGATTTAGAGTTAAAACGGGATGGGCTTATGTGAGTAGCATAAATCTGTCTCGTTTTAACCATTTCTTAAATCTAAGCAAAGTCAAAGTTCGCTCTATAGATCTCACCCTAAGACCCAGCCGGTTAGTTTTTGTACGCATGTTTGCATGTTCCATGAAAGTTATTTTTAAATGGTTTCAAGTTTCAATTATTTTTCGAAACTGGTTTCGTGAATTTGCGGGAAAAATCTGCGGAGATAAAACTTAACTTGTTCTATACCTATAGGGTTGTCAATTTCGATTTAAGAATATGGGGTGGTACCCATTACACCACACCACCGTTACAAGTTTTACAACTGATTGCCGGCTCACTACTGAGAGCGAGTCTCCACTCTCCTCTAAGAATGAGAAGTCGTAGTCCACTACGTGTCCACCAACAGTCAAGTGTAGATTGGTAGACTTCATACATCTTTGAGAACATTTATTTATTTCAACCAACCTAATTCTATCCTTACAGTTCACCTGATGCGATAAAATAAGCCTTACATTAATGTACAATTGAAATATACGAATAATAAAAATATACTTAATTAACTACAATATCATAACTACTTATAACCTAACTAAATACAAATAAAGCGGCTTTTGCGAACTCGCTCAGTGAGCAGCTTAACAGAGCTGCGATTATGTAAGAATTGCCGATCCAATCGTCAAAGTTCGGCGTCAAAATAAAATAAACCATAAAAGCATTGAATTAGAGCTCACAGGTCCTTATGTTCGGACTTCAGCCGAATAGGGGTTTGGGTTAAATATAACTGCCATGCCCCTAACAGGTTAGCCCGCTACCGTCTTAGACTGCATCTTCACTTACCATCAGGTGCACCACCATCGCAGTCAAGGGCTAACTTGTAGTGAATTAAAATAAAAAACTACACGGGGCAACCCTAATCCCGGTATGTAAACAGTGTGTAGGTGGCCTTGGGCGTGGAGGACATTGCGCGCGCGCAGAGGGTGTGGCGCACGCGGCGCGCGCTAGTCTGCGAATAAATGAATAGACCAGTTTTTTATCTCGTCTATATTTATCCAAAAATCCTAATATTCCTTTACAAAAATTTTATTTAAAATTTTTGTAAAATACGACGTTCATTTATTTAGTGTTTCGGAGCTTAAAATGTCTAGTTAGAGCCTACTTAGTTGTGGGACGTGGGTGTAAATATGTTAAAATGCCCTTCGTGCTCATAAGTTGTTTAACCGGTATTGTATGCAAAGCTTTATTAATTTGTGATAAGCTAAGAAGGGGCATTACAGGTTATAAAGAAGAGAAGAATTCAGGGTTTATATGTTGTCGCTTCTTGCTAAAGTATTTTAGGATGTTTCTGCAGGATTTACAACTAATGGACCATTTTTGCCCGTTTTGCTTGATGGTTCATTGTGTTAACTTAATTTGATACTTATTTAACAAATGAATTTTCATTTATTCATCAAATTAATCTTAAAAGCGAAGCTCTTTCTATGATTGGTGCGTGGATAGTTTAATGGAAGTTCTTTAGATATTGATACCTTTGCTGCTTCTACTACTCTCGATACTACTCTAGCAGAGTAGAGTAGATCTGACATTATGAATAGTGTTAAAAGGGAACCTCGGTTATCGACATAAATAAACTTGAATTTACCAATTCGCACAAAACAGCCGCAGAGTACAAAATTAAGGCCTCTTTCAGTCTGAGCCTAACAATAGATAAGAGCAAACCGTTTATAGCCTGTATCAACTCTACGCAGTTATACATACTTATTATAATATGTTATTATTTAAACGAGCGTAGGGGGCGTGGCGTTTACTACACGCGATGTAACGGAGCGTTCTTCGCGCGGAAACCGAGCTAATAATAAAAACTTGCAAAACAGGTGGTTTTATAGTATGTCAACCCGTAAGAGTGTTGTGTCACGTCTTTTCTCTGGGACAATGTTCACGTGTTTTATTAGAGCTATCTTTGATGCACATTTTTTATTAATTTATTATTTATTTAAAAACCAATTGTGTGTCAGCTCCGACGCACGACTGGAGTTTACTCCTTACGAACGAAAAGTGTAACCATGGAAACATAAACATAACGTAACGTAACGTAGAAAGTTTGATTTTACTCCCCAAAAATTTTCATATCCCCCGTGCTTATACTATATGAAAAATCGATTCATAAGGAGTAAACTCCAAAAAAAATAGGTATAGTAACATGAGATTTTTTTGCTTTTTAGTTCTTTAATATAACCTGATCTAAGGTATTAATTAACAGTTGTCAATTGTCATTAAGGTGATCACATCAAACATACCAATTTATATTTAAAATTGTAGAGCATTACAGATCTTCACAGATGTTATTTTTTCCTGTCGGTTTCGCAATCGCGTGCAGTAAGTACTTAACTTTCCTCTGAAATTGCTTACCGCGTGATGGATGTATATTTTTTTAGAGTTTACCTCCTTAAGAATAGATTTTTTCATATATTATAAGCCCGGGGTATGAAAATATATGGGGAGTAAAATCAAACTTCTGTTTGATTTTACATTTTTCGTTCGTAAGGAGTAACCTCCAGTCGTGCGTCGGAGCTGACACACAATTTTTTCTTAATCCTATAAAAATTTTTGCGTATCAACGAGCTCTGCTCTATATTTATCTCGTCTTCGAACAACCTGGTTCTGGGTTGGTCGTAGTGACAAATGGTTATTGGCCGTATTAATGTTACTTATCTTTATGTATTTATTTGCAAAATACAATACGGTCGTTGCTCCTTCTTTGCGCAACTCGTGGTCATATAGTTCTTATCGCACATTACAATGTGAGCCGTAATACGGTAATCGCCACAAGAGTCGTATGCATCAAATGCAATGCGTTTGTCATTAGTTATTCATCAATACTCCAGCAAGAATTGCTCGCAGAATCGCATTGCTCGAATCGCAGTTTCTGCGATAACGCTTTCTTTTTCGGATTATGTAACTATTGTATACTTCTCGTGCACTCTTGATAAAAGTGGTCGTTATTGCTGGGTGATGTAAATACATCAGTCGCGACGACCTCTTTGGTTGTGGCTCGAATCGCCTCCTGCGCATCGATATATATGTAGGTACTAGATGGGTGCTTTCATACAAAAAATTGGGCGTCCGACCTGTAGAGCGCGCTCAACAGTCAACACCTATATAAGCCTGTCCTTGTCCCCGCCATAACGCTGTTCGACGTTTCAGACTAGATGGCGTTCGTAAAATACGCTCACATTCTTTGTTTGACAGTGCCCGTCTATGTAAATTGAGGTTGTTGCTCCTGCTCGATACTCCTCTACTTGTAGCATCTAGTGCGCTCTTGCGTCGTACTGAATATGCGATCAACATAAAGGAACTTTTTTTTCTGTCTCGAGATTTACGTTCGGTGAACCCATTACGCAATCATTATTAAGCTCGTGTTTTTTTTTTTCATTTAAATCATATCATAATTATTCAATCATTTGTACATTTCATATTTACAGTCATATTACAATTCAGCATTGAAAGGAAGTTTATTTAATAATTTAAATCTTTATTGCACACAAGTACAAGAAATTACAGGAAGGAAGTTGTAATTTAAGCCCGTATATATTCCAATAAAGATTGTTTGTCTATATGTATTGTATTCACAAGCTGGATTGATTGACACACATCCTGTCTGCAAATACGTTGTCTAGACGATTGTTATATAATACCTATCCTTTTTAGTTTTTAGGGTTCCGTACCTCAAGAGGAAAAAATCCCTTGTAGGATCTGGATCTTCGTTGTCCGTCTGTCTGTCAACCAGACAGACGTAATCAACGATTTTCTCATTGGATTATCCACTTCGTTGTTCGTACAAAGTGGAATAGGGCTGTTTCTACTGGTTTCATTCTCGATGACGCATTCTTACTCTTTTAATTCATCTTTCATTGCTGACGTTATGATTATTTCGGTTCATGTTTCATTGCAATAGTAGTAGTAAACCATCCGATGTACCTTTATTTTCAATTTAGGGCGCATCCATTAACTACGTAAGAGAATTTTGGCGATTTTTTCTGCGACTTCGTCTTCGTGGATTAGGATTTTTTGATGCCCGCGGGAACTATTTAATTTTCCGGGATACAACCTACCCCTTAACCAAATTTCATCAAAATCGTTTGAACGGATGAGTAGTTAAAGCATAGCAGACAGGCAGACACTTTCACACTTATAATATAAAGTATGGAAGTATGGATACTTGAAATTCCCTCTATAGCTTAACTTGTTGACAAAATACATTTTTCTTATCGTTCTTTGCTTACAATAATATTCATCTTAGCTTCTGTTTGTAAAGCTAATGCTTCTGCGATTATAATCCTTTAAGACTGGTTTGCTGATGTTATGTTTTTTTCTTTGAGCTCTTATGCACAGATAACAATGATAACGTATTTATACTCCAACTAGCTGATGCCCGCGACTTCATATGCGTGGTTCAAGTTTTTGATTCCCGCTGGAATCCCGTGACTCATAAGAACTCTTATGACTAATAATTACGAATTTCATAAAAGCTTTGTGATAATAATTATTATCTCAAAACTTTTGTGAAATTCGTAATCTAGGTAAATCATACTAATATTGTAAATGTGAAAGTGTTTGTTTGTTGGTTTGTCCTTCAATAACGCCGCAACGGAGCAACGGATCGACGTGATTTTTGGCATGGATATACTCGAGGACCTGGAGAGTGACATAGGCTTTTTATCCTGGGAAATTAAAGAGTTTAGTTGTTTGATAAAGATAAATATTGCCTACTCGTTCCTTCTTAGCTGCAATAATGATACAATTTATATGTGTAATGGCCGTTGCCACTTTATGTGTAGTTACAGTTTCAAGACAGAAATGTATAATTTATAGGAGTGGACTAAAACGGCCTTGCCCGCAAAGTGAATAATCACGAGTGTACTTGTGAATATGTCAGTCGCAGATTGGATAACTGATTTAAATGTGTTTACTGAAGCTATTCGCGACTAACCATGGCACGACTTATCTACAGAAAAAGAACCATTTTTATTTTTCCAGTTTTATATTTCGCTAATTGTACAAAGTCTCCATTGTGTGCAAATTTATTTAAGACGGTATTTTTAAATGATCAAATATTAGATGGACATGAAACATTTATATTTAGTTTCGATGTTTGCGCTTAATAATCCACGGTCTTGAACTAAGATGCGAATTTTGTATTGTTTGTTTGCTATGAGGTTGTTCATCTTTAACGACTTCAGTAGAGAATGTATCAAGTAATATTTCGGGATCGTTTCAATAAAAAATCAGTTGGAAAAGGATCGTTAATCTAAATGAACAAGTATCCCATTTTGATTACCATAGGTATATAGGTTTAAAGCTACGAAAGTTAGCATAAGTTAACGTTATACTTTATTCAAAAATACTGGTGAATAAATACGAAACCTCACCAAATTCACAGATTCTATCCCACCGGTGACAGAATCTACGAATTTGTCAATTGAATTAGTTACAGTTGGTACGTATGTTGGTAACGTCGTTGTAAAATAGGACCGTTTTCATTCGGCTCTGAGAGAATGAGTTAGACAATATTAAAAAATCTATCTAGGTCGAAATAATAAGAAAATCCTAGTCAAACATCGGGTAGAACGTTCGCGACATTCCAGGTCGACGAACAATTTTGTTATCAGCACAATATTTTCTGGGTCATATTGTGAAGAAGATTCTACTGGTATGATATAACAGTTGAACAGACTCCACCACCACCACTACAGCCTATTAACGTCCCACTGCTGGGCACAGGCCTCCACTCTCATAGGAGAGAGGGAGTTAGGAGCTTAGACCCACCACGCTGCTCCAATGCGGGTTGGCGGGCTTTAACGACTATTATCATGTTAGTGATAATAACCGGGACCGACGGCTTAACGTGCTCTCCGAGGCACGGGGGTGAAACACCACCAACTTCCAACTCCGGGCTGGCACTGAGAATTTCATAATTGAAAAACCCAATACCTAACAATTTTTATGCCCGACCGGGAATCGAACCCAGGACCTCGTGGTCCGCAGTCGACTACGCTAACCGCTAGACCAACGAGGCAGTTGAACAGACTCACCTATTGAATATTTAGTTATTTTTATTAAAATACATACTAATATTATAAATGCGCAAGTGTGTCTGTCTGTCTGGTACACTTTCACGGTCCATCTGTTCAAACGATTTTGATGAAATTTGGTTAGGGATAGATTGTATCCCGGGGGAGGACATAGGCTACTTTTTATCCCGGAAAATTAAAGTGTTCCAGCGGGAATCAAAATACCGTTATCCACGCAGACGAAGTCGCGGACATCGTCTAGTAGTTTATTAAACAAGCTTTATACTTTTAATATTTAATCAACTATTAAGTTTTTATCGTTTTACAAGTCAAAATAAAAACAAAGTTAATTTCACGATAGCTGCACATGAAAAGATAGATCACCTTTTCATGTGTTTTTCATGTTTAGACAGAATAGAAGCCCAACTGCCTAAGCAAATCGTAATTATACGTTACCAATAGTTATACCAATTTTTGTCTGAACAGTTTAAAAGATTTTAAGGTACCTACTGACTACTAGATGCAAGTATTCAAGTCACGTATTTCTGCTGTAACTACTTAAATTTTACGTAAATTTCACATCCTGTTAAAATTCTTCGAATCTAGTTTCAAATGGTCGAAAACTAGCGTGATTAACGTAGGTATTAGGAAAGTCTAGGCTTGTTAAGGTTTAATAGGCAATCTTTCACATAACCGGACGAAAGGAAACCTGCAGTCAGTCCCCTCCTGTGATTAGGTACGGATTACCACAAGATTCCTGCATAGTTCGACTCCGACATATAACTACTATGCGATATTATGTCGCATAGTAAAGAGCTTCACCTAATCATATCCGATAGTACTAATTTCATCTGAACAAATTTAGCGTTAGATGGTAGTTATGATCGAGAGGAAAATATTGTGGGGCTCCGCCCACGCTATACAATCGTTGATCGGTTTTTTTTTTTAAAAATGATATTACAGATTGCTATATTGAAACGCACAATATGCCTATAGTCGGTCAAAAGCAAAATGGGCCGATCCGAATGTCGGTGGAAAATGAAAGGTTCGGGACGTTGAGTCACAAAATCGGTGTAAAAATCGGCCCTATTATCTGACCTACAAAAAGGCTGACGTGGGCGGAGGCCCTTAATAGTCATTTATCATATTAATGACTACTATTTTTCTTGTGTCTACATTATCTACAACAGCGCTGTATTGTTAAGTTCATCCCAACTTATAGCATAGTGTCTTAAAATTGCAAGACCTTAAGTTTCTGTTCCTGTTCCGCAGTGTTTTAAAGCCATGTTTACTGTGTCTATTGTAATACGTTGTTACTTACTTTTCTTTTTACACTCACCATAATTATTATAGTTTTGGAATTAAGGGTTGCAACGTTGGCACAATACATTATATTCTAACAACTGGTTTGCGATTGATGCTCTCAATCATAACTAGACCCCGGTGAAATAGGCTTTTTTTTATCAACTACAAGTTAGTCCTTGACTGCAATCTCACCTGATGGTAAGTGATGATGCAGTCTAGGATTGTAGCGGGCTAACCTGTGAGGGGCATGGCAGTTTAAATATTAAACCTATACCCCTATTCGGTTTCTACACGGCAGCGTACCGGAACGCTAAATCGCTTGGCCGGTAGGGTGGTAACTAGCCACGGCCGAAGCCTCCCACCAGGCCAGACCAAGGAAAATTCAGAAATTATAAATTCCCAAATTGACCCTGCCGGGGATCGAACCCGGGACCTCCGCACGTTACGACAACAGCGCTACACACTGCGCCACGGAGGTTGTCGTTAAGGAGGAGGAGGCTATTGTTTATTTAATTGTTTACATCATCAGTGACGCAATAAATAAGACGACAACCCACTTCCGTGACACATATAACATCATCCAATAGGGATGATGACAAGTCAATCAAATCAGCAACTCTATATCAAACTTAAAAACGCTCTTCTAGTATGGAAGTTGTATGAAATTTGCAATTGTGACGTCATCAAATTTCAACGCACTTTTTTTCTTTAATCTACATTATAAAATGGTTGTTTATCTTAAAACTAATCAAAGATGTGAATTTTAGGTCTTTTTGAAGACCCTCTATTTTATAATAAGTTCGAAATAATTTATTTTTGATATAGGCATCATCCGTATTATCTCGTTACAGGTGTTCGGCACAGTTGAGCTGCCGGATAAAGCAATCATGCTCCCGCCGTTCGTGGAGGCGACCCACTGCTTGGGGTACCACCTGACCCGCAAGGGGAGGTCGGTGGCCGACAGGGTGGTCTCCGTGCTCGGGTACGCCTGTCCCGACATCACGTACAGCCCAAGTCTCTACCCCATCACCGCCGCTCTACTGCACTTCATGCCTGGTGAGTCCCAACTATACAACTACCCGTATTTGGTTTCTACACGCCATCGTAACGGAACGCTAAATCGCTTGGCGTCACGTCTATGCCGATCACGTCGATCGTCGTCAACGCGCCTAAAGAAGTTTTTGACGACCCCCGTGGCGCAGTGTGTAGCGCTGTTGTCTTAACGTGCGGAGGTCCCGTCTTCGATCCTCGGCAGGGTCAATTTGGGAATTTACAATTTCTGAATTTTCCCTGGTCTGGCCTGGTGGGAGGCTTCGGCAGTGGCTAGTTACCACCCTACCGACAAAGACGTGCCGCCAAGCGATTTAGCGTTCCGGTAGGATGCTGTGTGGAAACCGAATAGGGGTGTGGGTTTAATATAACTGCCATGCCCCTAACAGTTTAGCCCGCTACCATCTTAGACTGCATCATCACTTACCATCAGGTGAGATCGCAGACAAAAGGTCATAAGTTAAAATAGTAAATTTGTAATTGAACTTTAATGCCTTTGTTTTAAGGTTTATAACTAAAAGTGATGTGTAACCGTGACACGCACCTCGCGACACCATTCTTCTTAAGACAAAATGTCTTAAGTATAAATAGTATAGTACATTCGTAATTAAACTTTAATGCCTTAGTGTTAAGGTTTATATGTAAGAAGTGCTGTGTTGCTATTTTAAATATTCGCTTCTATCGTCAGTCCCTATGACTGCCAATTTTTTTTAAATCTAATATCCTGGATAAAGAATTTGTAAGTGAAGTTATGTTTTTTATACTGAATAGAAAACAATACAATATAACTTAAAGCTAGCTAACCTAACCTAATTACTACATAAATCATGCCCGCGTGGAATGCTGGCAAGAATGCTGTCTGCATTGCTGCGTTGGACAGCCAGGTTGATCCATTGCGCAAAAAATGAGCCAGCCCTTCCGTCATCCGATGCGGCAATTAATCGCGGTAAAATATCTCTTAATTTGGCACTAAGACTCCACGGCGCCAGGGTCTCCACCGAATTGAACCAACGGTTGTGGGTACAGACGACTTGTAATTATGTTCGTAGCCAAATAGTAATTCAAATATTTATTGCATTACGTATCGGACTAGTTTTATTTTCAAATCAAAATTTACAAGTATTCTCTTTGTCTTTATTTTGTTTTGAGTGGTGTGAAATAAAAAAAAAGAGCGAAAAAGTGAATGGCACAAATTCCAAGATAACGTTTTCTCAGTTGGCAACATCTATAAAATCGCACATTAGTGGCTACTATTAAATGATCTCATTGTTTTTAAGTCTCATTTAATTGGCCATTAAACTAAAATAGAACTTACATCAGATTTAAAAAATAATGTTAAAGAAATTGTAATTCTTTGGTTGACAGGTTAGAATTATTTATGCACCTTTGTTTTGAATCTGATATCTTATTGCTAAATTAAGAGGTGTTAATCATTCAACAATGTCCATTGTTTTTATGACTAACTGCCAAATAATGTAGCTTCTGAGTACTGAAACAACTAATAAAAATAAATTATAACAATTCTTTTTTCAAAGATGTTTATTACAATGAACAATAAACACCTAATTATTATTGCAAAAAGTTTATTCAATCTGTACAGTAGAATTTGCATTTTTGTCTGCTCTTACATAGTCAAATGTCTAATTACAGTTTTATGAGGTTAATTAATTAGTATATTAGTAAAGGATCTTAATTCCTATTATTTTGAATCAAAGACATTTTTGAAGTGAAAACTTCTGTAGCCGCGTTGAGCACTTTTCGGTAGGGGGTAAAAATAAAAATACTTTTAACACGATATTGTGACGGCTTTAACGTAAGCTGTCAATTTTACTGGTGCGGTTTTCTCGTCTTATGCAAAACGTCCGTCTTCGCAGACGAGTTAATTACTCCCATTAACAATGTAATGACTAAAACGCTCTGTTAACATGATCACAATATCGTTAACAGCTTCATCTCTTTATGGTTTTACTACTTGAGCAAAGATTAAAAACATACTTTTTTATATTAAAAACATTTAGTGCTTGATTTTTATAAATGTGAAATTTGTTCCGTTTTCATTGTTTTTTTTTTCGAAATTTACTTTGTATATTGCTTGTCACGCTAAAAGACCATATTTTTAATGGCGTGTTCAGATTATATGTAACCTAACATATTTTTCATATATTTTTAATATAAAAGTACCGGATAAATCAGCTAAAAACTGGTTGGAGTAGAGCAAGCATCCTTCCAATTTAGTAGAATTGCAGAGGCGTCACAAAATTTACTGTCGCTCTCGCCTTAATTCAGTAATGAGTGCGGGGGGCGATAATTGAACTCGGCAATAGGCAAATTGCTGTACGAGTCGCTCCTGACTGAATCTAATACATCGCACGGTCTATTTTAAACTTTGTTACAACAACATACGATTTCATATCCTTTGGATCTATCTTATATTCCAGACTTATCATATCGGATCCTAAATTAGACTTTCCTACTACGTGACACAGTCGGGAATGCTATTTCATCATGTATAAACGAGTGATCACGATTAATAGCTGTCGGCATACCAGAGATTTGCAGATCGCCTATTTTGTTGTCAATTTCCTACGACTTAGGTCTCACTTCTGCGTTGCACCTGTTACATATTGCCTGAAAGTTGTGGGATTCCACATAATATTATGATTCTTATTGAATAAGATCTTATATCAACTCCCAGCCTTGGTCCTACAAAGCTGAAATTCTACATTATTAAGGGAACCTTAGAGGTTCACTTAATAATGTAGACAAAGAAAAAGCTGAGTTTGTGTAAATTACCGTGGGAGCGAAGCCGAGGGCGTTCGTCTTCGAGTACCTAGATTTTCCGCACTTAGATGTAGACGTGTGCTGTGCGTGGATTGTAGGACGATATTTTGGATACCGAAGCAATTCTAGTTCACATTATTCTAGTAGCATTTCAGTTAAATGAACTGATCCCATACTGGAATTACAGTGACTTTAGTTGAAAGTAATTAATCCAGTCAGCAACCATTTGCAGTAACTGGATTGGCGGTCTACTTATCAACCAAATGCGACCGATATCGTTACACGCCCAATCCAGTGAACAATACTATCTACTATCTAAAACTATCTCTCTCTATGTCTACTAATAATCCTCATTGCTGACAGTCCTTTTCCATTGATTTTCGTCTCGTGCCTCGCTACAATACTAATAGGACATATCGGAAATAATTTTTATCGGAAAATCAAAGACTTTTTCTGGGATTAAAAAAAAGTTTACGACGAGGAAGTCGCGGGCATCTTATGTAAAATGACAATATAACAATCTAGATAAAAATGATTTACTCTAATACGGTTACCGGTACAGAAAAGAAATTAGTACCTAACGCTGTTGCACGAAACAAATTCTAAAATTTTAGTGATAAAACTAATTAATAATTGCGATTAAATTAGTTTAATCAACACTTAAATTTTTAAAATTGATTCATGCAATTTAGCGTTAGCCACCGGAATATTTTAAACCGTTCATAATAATTTAATAGTATAAATATTACATCTGCGCATCTGAGAATTGAGACAATTTGTTTATCACGATTCACGAGTCACGTCGAAGCGGAAATGGACTATGTCAATTTGAGCATCGCAACGACCGGATGCTTAAAAAGCGGTTGTATCCTCTTGCGGCTTTTTAACTAAGTTATTTACGATGACATAACATTATGCTCCTTCATAAAACAAACATCGTTTGTAGTGGCTACTGGCTATCTTGTTCGGTAACTAAACTCGCCGGTATATTTAGCGGAACATAAAAAAAAGGTCCATAATTAAAAAAATATGGTTTTATTTTAAAATCTACTTACTACACTTCTTTTGTTATTTAAAGTTTCATTTGTTTTACTTAAAATGAGATCACATTAAGAACAGATTTTGCGAGTAAAAGCTATTTGTGAAAAATGGTACATTTTTGAACTTTTCATGTAACCGGGAAAAGTGAAATTTAATATTAAAATAACAATTAGTTAAATTAGAAAAATGGTGATTAATATCGCGTATTTCCTCCACGTGCTCTTATTAAAGTTTCTACCCGTCTAGGCATACTGAGAATGATGTTATCGATGCTCTCCTGGGATAGTCTCCGCCATTCCTCAACTACGGCGATTCGCAGTTCTCCCACGTTGGCAGGAGCTGGAATTCTGGACTTAACTTTTCTTTTTAGCAAGTCCCAAACGTGCTCTATTGGGTTCATATCCGGTGATCTCGCCGGCCACTCCATAACAGTGATATTCATATCATTAAGATAAGCTTGAGTGACCCGAGCGGTATGCGGCCGAGCATTATCCTGCATAAAAGCAAAATCTTCACTGATATATGGTAAACGGTACGACATTTTTTTCTAAAACTTCTCTGATATAGCGGTCTGCAGTCAGACTCCCTCTGCCATTCACTACCAAGTCTGTGCGAACTCCCAAACAAATGCCCGCCCAAACCATTATTAATCCACCACCGTATACAACTGTAGTTTCAAAATTTGTCTGAATGTATCGTTCTCCTTTGCGTCTGTACATTCTTTGCCTGCCGTCAATTTGATTTAAGAGAATTCTGCACTCATCACTAAACAATACCTTACTCCATTGGTCCGTGTTCCAAAGTCGATGTTCCTGAGCAAAAGTTAACCTGTTTCTGCGATGTTTTACCTCGAGCCTTGGAGCCTTGGCGGGCACAAATGAACCCAAACCAGCTTCTTCGAGCCTTCTTCGTACCGTACGCTCACTTATGGTTACACCCCGCACTGCTTCTAACTCATGTCGGGCTTGGACGGCCGTCAAACGGGGGTTCCTACGTACACGAAGCCGAATGAAACGATCATCCCTACTCGAAGTGCGTCTTTTTCAGCCTTGTCCTGCTCTTCTCACATAAGTACCGGTCTCCCTGAACCATTGGATACTGCGATGGATCGTTGAAACTGGTCGACGAAGATCTCTGGATATCACTCTGTAGGTATGACCATTTCTTCGCATTTCGAATGCCCTGGCAATCTCCGTTCAGGCATAATTCAGTCATCAACTCCAGAAAGATACGCGATTAAAAAAAACTAACAAAAAACAGTATTTCAATGAAATTTTAAATCAAACCGAGAAGGAAGAAATACTCGAAGTTCGCTCCAGATAAGGTGTATTTGAATAAAATTAAAACAATTGCATTGTAGGATCCTATGTCCTGCACTGAAATTAAAACTAAAACTCAATTAAAAACTAATATAAAACTTATTTATTTTATTTATAAAACTTATCTCTAAAACTTAACATATAAACTTAATCTATAACTTAAAATCTAAATTAATACAATATACATAATTATTATTTAACATACATTCTACATTCTTACTTACAAACATAAACATAACACGCATTCATACATACACCAACGTACTTGCCGACCAAGCCGGCGAAACGCAAGTTTGTCTCAATGCCTACGTATGCCTTTGTTTTCAAGTCATATGAAGGTAGCACCGCGCGCCGCGTTTGCTAGCGATGACGTGCAACCGGCGCGAGCTTCAATATGGTTCGATTCTTGTTGACGTTGCGTACGAGCTGTGCTCCGCAAATTTACCCTCCATACTTGTTAAATTAAGTGATCGCGAAATTGTTTGTAATGATTATTGATAATTATAGTATAAAGTTCCTACTGACAATATAGTTAATAACTTTGGACGTGCGAGTGTGTTATTTGGATCACCTACCATCTACGGAGGACATTTACCGGTAGGTAACCTCACACTCACAAAACCTATACTGGTGACCCCGTGGTCACAATACTGGTGACCTTTGGATTGGTTGACCTTTGCCTAGGTCATCCAGAAGACCACGCACTCTCATCGAGGGATAAAATATACCACCATGTTTGGATTTAGCGAACGCAATCGCGAGGAAGCCGGAGGAAGTCAACAAAATGTAAGCGAAAAATGTGTTTCAACGGATGGACCACCGGAACTTTTTAAAGTCGGAATTAAAGTGCCTCCTTTTTACCCAGACGAACCTGAAATATGGTTCGCTCAATTAGAAGGTCAATTCGCACTGGCGAACATAACTAGTGACACCACAAAATTTTATTACGTTATGGGACACTTAGACCATCAGTATGCAAAGGAGATAAAAGATTTTATGATCAATCCACCGGCTACAAACAAGTATGAAAAGCTTAAAACCGAGCTGGTGAACAGGTTGTCGGTACACAAAAATTACGCAACTGCTTCGCCACGAAGAACTTGGCGACCGGAAGCCTTCACAATTCTTCCGACACCTGAGAGATCTAGCTGGCGCAGAGTTTCCGGATGAATATCTACATACAATTTGGATAAGCAGACTTCCACTAAACGTCCAGACTGTCTTGGCCGCACAGACTTCTGCCACGCTTGAGGAGCAAGCCGAGGTAGCGGACCGGATAATGGATATAGCAGCTCCAGCCTTACAAGTCCACGCAGCGGCAGTGCCAACTACCGGCACCGATGATCTGCGGAGAGAAGTAGCTGAGCTGCGGAAGAAAATTGAAGTGTTGACCACAAAGTGTAGTGATAGGTCCCGTGCGCGTAATAGGCAATCGCAGCGCAGCCGCTCGCGAGGTCGCTCCCAGTCCAGCTACCGGAAATATCCTGTATGTTACTATCATACCAAATTTGGTAGCAAGGCTTTTAAATGCGTCCGGCCTTGTGACTTCAAGGCGACGGAAAACGGCAAGGGCAGTCGCTAACGGCGACCAACGATTGCCCTTCCCCTGCTGTGGGTCGCCTATTTGTCACGGACCGTACAACAAAGATTCAGTTTCTGGTAGATACTGGAAGCGACCTCTGCGTCTTCCCTCGGTCTTTGCTCGTAGGTAGTTTTAAGCCAGCGAATTATCAGTTAAGTGCAGCCAACGGTTCCTCCATAGAGACTTACGGTTATGTGAACTTTAGATTAGATCTTGGACTGCGTCGTGATTTTGTGTGGCGTTTCATAGTTGCTGATGTGACTAGACCAATTATCGGTGTTGACTTTCTCGTATTTTATAAGTTAGTGGTAGATTGTAAGAACCAATGTTTAACTGATAGTACTACTAATGTAAGAACGACTGCGTCAATTGCCCAACCTAATTGCAATTTTTCTGTTAAGGTTATAATTGGTCAATCCACGTATCATAAAATTCTAGAAGAATTTCCGGAAGTCACTCGTCCGGCAGGTACGTTACGCATTATTCCACACAGCACGGTACACCACATCCGCACGACACCTGGTCCTCCTGTTTCTTGCCAGCCAAGGCGCCTAGCGCCTGATAAACTAAAGATCGCGCAGCAGGAGTTCCAGACAATGTTGCAGATCGGAACGGCTAGACCTTCGGAGAGCCCCTGGTCATCCCCTCTTCACCTGGCTCCTAACAAAAACAACGGTTGGCGTCCTTGCGGCGATTACCGGAGGCTGAATGCCAGGACGATCCCTGACAGGTATCCGATAAGGCACATTCATGATTTTGCACACAGCATAGCTGGCTGTAAAATATTTAGTACAATAGACCTCGTGAAGGCCTATAATCAGATACCTGTCAGTCCCGAGGACATCCCGAAGACCGCGATAACTACGCCCTTCGGGTTGTTCGAGTTCCCGTTTATGACATTCGGTCTCCGGAACGCTGCCCAAACGTTCCAGCGATTCGTAGACGAGATGACCCGGGGACTCGACCTCTGCTACTGCTACCTGGACGACTTCTTAATTTTCAGCCGAAATCAAGTCGACCACAAAGATCATCTTCGCCAGATTTTTGGCAGATTAAGGGACTATGGTATGCTCATCAATACATCTAAATGTATCTTTGGTGTCCCAGAAGTCACATTTTTAGGACACCATATATCCGAAAACGGCACAAAACCACTTGATACAAAAGTGCAGGCAATCAAGGATTTTCCACAGCCCAAAGATATCCGTCAGCTACGAAGGTTCTTGGGCATGCTAAATTTTTATAGGCGGTTTTTGCCTAAAGCAGCCCAAACGCAGGCTCCTTTGCATGCGTTGCTAGTTGGTGCAGCTAAGGGTTCTCAATCCATCAATCTGACAGGTGAAACACTTCAAGCTTTTTAAGACTGTAAAGATAGCCTGGCCAATGCAGTGTTGCTAGCACATCCCGACTATCAGGCTGAGCTCGCACTAGTGACGGATGCCTCGGATGTGGCTATCGGAGCAGTTCTGCAACAACGAAAAGGTAACGATTGGGAACCTTTGGGTTTCTTTTCGAAAAAGCTAATTCCTTCGCAGCAGAAATATTCTCCGTATGATAGGGAACTTCTCGCTATCTACGAAGCGATTAAATATTTCAGACACATGCTAGAGGCTAGACATTTCGTTATCTATACTGATCATAAGCCAATAAGTTTTGCTTTTCACGAGCGGAAAACAAACTGTTCGCCTAGACAGTATAGACACCTAGACTTTATAGCACAATTCACCACCGACATAAGGCATATTTCCGGCAAGGACAATGTCGTAGCCGACACCTTATCTCGAGTGGATGAACTACATGCTCCAGTCAGTCTAGAGTCTCTAGCAGAATATCAAGTTTCGGATCCGGAATTCGGTCTGTCTTGCCAACGTGCAAAAATAAGCCGACATGTGTCTGCGTCTTTAGCTTCATATAACTTGCCCCGCGCACGATTTAAAAATATACACATAGATATCGTGGGGCCGTTACCGTCTTCAGAAGGTTACCGTTATTGTTTGACAGCCGTAGACCGTTTCACTAGATGGGCGGAAGTCATACCAATAGCGGACATCACAGCCGAAACAGTAGCAAAGGCATTGCTGTCAGGGTGGATAGCGCGCTACGGCAGCCCAGAGACCATAGTCACAGACCGGGGCCGCCAATTTGAGTCCGCTCTGTTCAGCTATCTGTCTAGAATAGCTGGATTTGAGCACAAAAGGACAACAGCATACCACCCATCCTGTAACGGCTTGGTCGAACGCTTCCACAGACAGCTCAAAGCGTCCATTGCCTGTCACGCTAACAGCAAGTGGACTGAATCTCTTCCTTGGGTACTTCTTGGAATAAGAAGTGCCATTAAGGAAGATCTGCAAGCGTCTTCGGCCGAGCTGTTATACGGTGAACCTTTAAGGCTGCCGGGTGAATTTTTCCACACCTCCGAAGACGGTACAACAGACGTAACCGATTTTACGGCCCGTCTACGGTCGTTCGCGGAGAAGTTACGGCCTGTGCCAGCTTCACGCCACGGCAGGAATAAAATTTTCGTCTTTAAAGACCTAGCAACCACGGATCACGTTTTCATAAGAGAAGACGCATCACGTGGTTCGTTACAACCTGCCTACACAGGCCCGTACAAAGTGCTATCTCGCAATGAGAAAGATTTCCATTTATTGGTTAATGGCAAAGAAGTCACGGTTTCCATAGACAGACTCAAACCAGCCTATTTATTAACCAATAAATTGGACTCAGCTCCAAGCGAAACGGATGATGAGCCAGAAAAATGTAACCTTCAAGGTTATCAAACTCGCTCTGGCCGTCAAGTCAATTTTCTAAAATATTATCGCCCTTGACGGGCTCTGGATCCTATGTCCTGCACTGAAATTAAAACTAAAACTCAATTAAAAACTAATATAAAACTTATTTATTTTATTTATAAAACTTATCTCTAAAACTTAACATATAAACTTAATCTATAACTTAAAATCTAAATTAATACAATATACATTTAACATACATTCTACATTCTTACTTACAAACATAAACATAACACGCATTCATACATACACCAACGTACTTGCCGACCAAGCCGGCGAAACGCAAGTTTGTCTCAATGCCTACGTATGCCTTTGTTTTCAAGTCATATGAAGGTAGCACCGCGCGCCGCGTTTGCTAGCGATGACGTGCAACCGGCGCGAGCTTCAATATGGTTCGATTCTTGTTGACGTTGCGTACGAGCTGTGTTCCGCAAATTTACCCTCCATACTTGTTAAATTAAGTGATCGCGAAATTGTTTGTAATGATTATTGATAATTATAGTATAAAGTTCCTACTGACAATATAGTTAATAACTTTGGACGTGCGAGTGTGTTATTTGGATCACCTACCATCTACGGAGGACATTTACCGGTAGGTAACCTCACACTCACAAAACCTATAGCATAAAATGTGATGTTCAGTTGTTTTCTTAATTTGAAAATATTTCTTTTTAAATTAAATGACGTATAAACCAGCCAGCAACCTTATATGATACTGATATCAAACCTTTTTTTAATGTTCCGCTAAATATGCCGGCGAGTTTATATAAATCTTAAATACGATTTAATTTCGGTCATTTAAATAATATATAAAAGGAAAAAGTGTCTGGCTGACTGATTGAGATCTATCAACTCACAGTGAGCTGTCGGTCCCACTGGTTGGATCGAGCTGAAATTTGGCGTACTTATAGCTTTTATGACGTTAGCATCCCTTAAGAAAGGATTTTTGAAAATTCAAAAGGATATTGAAATATTATGAAAATCGAACTGAACGTGAGCGAAGCTGCAGGCAAACGCTAATGGAACCATAAATCGATTTTTCACAATAGGGACGATGACAACCTAATCAAATCAGCAACTCTTTATCGAAGTTTGAATGAAATACCTTCATAGTTGTGACGTCATCAAATTTCTACCCACTTTTTCTTTAATTTATCGTTTAAAATGGTTATCAAATTAAACGAGGATGTGTATTTTAGGTCTTTTGGAAGACCCTCTATATAATAATCAGAAATAAATAAATTGTTTTTGACATAGTCATCTCCCTATTGACACTCGTTTTCATCACACATATCACCTGAGGAGACCTTTGCTCTTCAGTGAGCCGGCAATGGGTTGAAGTGAAGTGATGATGAGATCTGATCAATCAACAAGCCACAGGTAAGTAATCATCGTTAATAAAAGCTATTCGAGAGGCCGTAATACCACGATTGACCCATATCTAGCGATATTGAACTGTCCCCGCTCAATGTCTTTACAGCAGTTACACGGTTCGTGACAAGTTGTCGTATTATGTGCGTATCTAAACTTACTGTCTCGTATTACTGTACGTACTGCACGTAAAGCTGTTTTTATTCTGATTTGCTACGTGCGTGTGAATGTCGTTTGAGATGAATCTATTGCAGTTTTCAGTTGCTTTAGCTTCGTTGTATATTAACTGCCGCGTTGGTTTAGTGATTAGCATGTTCGACTGCAGCTGACGAGAAAGTATTGGGTTTTTCTGGCAAGAAATTCTCTGTACTAGCCCGGAGTTAGGAAGTTGGCGGCTTTTCACCCCCGTGTGTCGGAGAGCACGTAAAGCCGTCGGTCCTGCGCCTGATCTCTCTCCGGTCGTGTCGGTCGGTGTTGTGTTCTCCATACCATCGGGCTATGAGAGTAAAAGAACGGAGAGTGCATTTGTGTTTGCGCTCACGCTTATTCACTGTAATATCTCCCGCGCAGATGGCTAATCTCTTAAGGGATTGGCCGCCGCGGCCGAAATTCGGTCCGGAGGACATTATCATAGTTGTTGCGCCTGACTACAGTCGTTGATGCTAATCAGGCCATCTCAATCCCAATCTCGGAAGTAAACTAAATCGTCAACAAAAATACTATAATGTGAAATTAAACGGTCTTATAATAGTTCTGTTCTATTGAGTTTAGAGCATTGTGAAAAGGTAATCACTACTTTTAGACCAGCCAATGTAGTCTACTTAAAGATATTTGGCACGAATATATACGAGTGTTTTAATTAGTTTTCATAAAAATTAGATCTTTGTTCCTTAAAAAAAAAGGAACAAAAGAGTATTTCATTTTCAATACACAAAAAAAAATATTTTGACCTTTCAACATAAATCAGCGTCAGCTCAATATTATCGTCCAGATTAATCTTGAGATTATTATTTTCGTGCAAGATCGTGCGCGTCCCTGACACTGATGCTGAGATCTATAGAGAGTACTTATAGAGAGACTCGGCTCAGATTTTACTCAAGAGTTAAAACGAGATGGACTTATGTGAATAACATAAATCTGTCTCGTTTTAACCATGTCTTAAGTCTAAGCAAAGTCAAAGTTCGCTCTATAGTCTAGGCAATAAAGCTAGTTGACCCCACCAATAATTCCTCAGGCGACGAAACTTTATAGTATGATAAAGTATCATGAGTTAAACGTAAATTACTAGTGGTTCGCCCCGAACTGAGACCTCGCGGTATCCATAAGATAGTATTTTACTATATAATTGTAATAGTTAACTATTAACATTAGACGCAAAAGAGCTAAAGAGTTATTGGAGAAACGAATAAACTTTTACAGAGCGTCATCTATTGACATCATTGTGAATTTATGTTAAAAATACTGAAGCTCATTAAAAATTATGTAATTTCGTTTCCTTATAATATTTTTCTAATTTTTTGTATTTGTTGTTCAAGTACAGGATATAATTAAAATAATTGGTCAAGATTTTGGCTTTCGGAAAATTGAGAGTTCTGAGGTCAGCTTTGGACGTTAGAAAATGTCCACTTTGAAAGCCCCCCATTTCGTCAATCTTATCTTAAAAAATAATAATTTTGTACTCTATTCCTAATTATCTTTAAAATGATATACCGTAACCCTATGTAACGCTATAAAAATATTTTACTTCGCATTCGCTTCTATGAGAGCCACCCTGAAATAAAGATTTTAATAACTTTTTAAGCCATATTCCGCTGGAGGCCATCGGTTTACATACATATAGATATTTAAATTTGAAGTAATTACGTTCAGTAATTCAGAAGTTATAAGGCTCTGACAGATGGACAAACGGACGGACAAGTGCAAATTCACTCAAGTAGACTCAGAGACCTTCACTTCGCTCGGTCAATAAATATATCCAATAAAAAATCTGAAAGGAATTAAGGTTTTTTTTATGCTTTACCCAATTGTAAAAGCAGGAAGGTACATTATCGCTTAAACGAAGTTTAAATTTGATAATAAAATCGGTTTAAATATCGATGTTCTGCATGATTATTTCATTTCATATTTCGGTTTTGAGCGTAAATATACTACCTGCTATTATTTTTAAACGAAATCGAGAAAATATTCAGTCATAAATATTAAGTTTTTAGGTATAAATACCTAACTTCCGGATGTTTTTTTTGTTGGATATTTTTGTGTAAGATTTGGATCATCCAATACTAACCCAGCCAAGTTTCATCGACTGATGATTTAATGCGGGGGTCTCCGCGGACCGCCCCATTGACTACTATAGATCTCACACTGAGTGTTCATTCTTCATCTTTATTTGCCAGTTTCAACTGGATCGAATTCAAGAGTTCAAACGTGTCATCTTTGGTCCATGTTTTCGTGCGAAAAATGCCAGCGGTTGCCCGATATAAACCCGGGCCTCCTATGTTTGGCTTGACGCCAGTCTCCGGGTCGTTTATCTGCAACCAAGCGACGGAATCCCGCGTTGTTGTTATCGCTTCTGTGTTTGTTTTTAACTAAATTATCGTCTCTTTAATTAGTCTTTTTATTGGCTCTGCTTATATTGTTTTTGTTTTGTCAATGATTATCACCTGCATTTTTTATCATTGGTAATGGGGATTGCAATATAAACAGCATTAACACTGTTGATTAATGAACTGTTTTACCAGGGCATCCAAATCAATCCAAAATCCAAAGCCAAGGTGGCACTTGACCATAGCTCTAAGTTCGCATAGTAATAATTAGTTTAAGCCGCTAGTTTAGGCCAATACTTATCGTTGCTAGGCTGGTGGGACGGTGCCTAGTAGCTTTCGTGTTTCGGTAATAGTTGTAGACTTCTAAGAGCCCCTAAAAGTTTAAAACGAGCTATAAATATATTAAATGTAATTTATAAACTAGATGATTCCCACTGGAACTCTTTAATTTTCCAGGGTAAAATGTAGCCTGTGTTAAGTAAGGTTATAAGCTATCTCTATTCCTAATTTCAATCAAAGCAGTTTAATATTGGTGGCGGAAGGAGCACCAAACATCCAAACTTACAAACATCCAAGCTTTCACATTTATTAAATTAGTAGGATTTAGTTTGCCTGGTGGGAGGCTTCGACCGTGGCTAGTTACCACCCTACCGGCAAAGACGTGCCGCCAAGCGATTTAGCGTTCCAGTACGATGCCGTGTAGAAACCGAATAGGGGTATGGGTTTAATATAACTGCCATGCCCCTTACAGGTTAGCCCGCTACCATCTTAGACTGCATCATCACTTACCATGAGGTGAGATCGCAGTCAAGGACTAACTTGTATTGGATAAAAAAAAAATACTACGACAACCAGTGACGCAATAAGTGATAACTGACAACTAAGTTTAATAAAAAATAGTTACATCATCATACAGTTCGGTTTTTTATATCTATCATTCAACAAGCAAAGCGAAGAAAATTGTGTCAAGTGCACCCCTTCCCTTTATCCTCTTCTGTGCATGGACGCTAAAAATGCTCCAGTTTTATTTACTTACTTTGTATGCAATGACGCTCTAAAGTTTTAGATTTTATTTTTAAAATTCCAGCCGCTCGGTAAGCTACTGTTAATTTCATAATTGAAACCCAATTCTTTTCATCAACGAACAAAAGTAGAAAGGTCGGAAAAAAGCTTGAATGACTCCCCATTACATGTTCGATCGGCGCGCACTCGCCCGTAACCGGAGCTCTTCCTGTTCTGTTTTGCGCAGAAACAACAGCCAGGCGAATTATTTTACTCTTGTCCTTGGGAGGCATTTGGGGGGAGTTCTGACTTTATTTGCCTGTGAAAGTGACGATACATTTGTTTTTCAATTTCATATCAGACGTGTTTTATATTACGCTTCAATTTAAGAAACTTGTGTTATAATTTAGGACTATATTATTACGACACAGAAAACTATTGGTTAGTTTTAACCGCTAGAATTTGGATCTTAGGAGATAAAGCTTTTGAGTAGCATAGGTCACAGTTTATGTATTTCAAATAAATAGAATAGAATAGAATAGAATATGTTTTATTTGCTGATATGTATGTATGTATGTATGTATGTATGTATATACTTTATTGTACACAACAAATACACAACATGTTACAAACAAGAGTACAACTATAAGTAGGTACAATAAGGCGGTCTTATCGCTAAGCAGCGATCTCTTCCAGACAACCTTAACGTTAGGGAGAAAATGAAAAAGAAGATAAAGGGAGGTGGTGCAAAAATAATAATAAACTGAAATACTAATAGCTAAATAAACTAACCAATACCTTATATTACAACATATTTTGATAAACTAATATATATAAAATAATAATAATAGACATACATAAACTAAAAAGACATTCCAATAAATACATAAATAAGTACTTTTAGAAAGAAAACAATAAATATGTCGTTACTTATGATAACAAAGAGATAAGTAATAATTTTTAACGTCAATTTTAAACTTACTAAGGGTTTTAGCACGATGAATATTTGAGGGAAGTTCATTCCATAGAATAGTGGCCCTGAGTGCGAATGAATTTTGGAAATATTTAGTCCGATGCGTAGGCACCTTAAGAATAAGTTTACCGGCCGACCGGAGGACCCAATCTGGTCTATCATGCCCGAGATATTTAAACTTATCCTTTAAATAACCAGGAGTCATGGGATTGAACAATACACAGTACAGAAGAGAAACAATATGAAGATTCCGGCGAAATCTAATGGGTAACAACTTGAGCTTTGAACGAAATTCGGAGACATGGTCATATTTGCGCAAACCAAATATAAACCTAATAGCTAAATTTTGAACTCACTCAAGTTTATTTAGTTGGTCCTCAGTTATATCAAGATAGCTTGCGTCCGCATAATCGAGAATAGAGAGGAGTAGGGATTGTGCTAACATAATCGTAGTAGGAATAGGAAGAAAAGAACGCAGACGCCTTAGTGAACCCATGGCTGCAAAAGTTTTCCTACTGACTTCTTTTAAATGATGAGACCAAGAGAAATTAGTATCTAAATGTACACCAAGATTTTTGACGGTAGAACTATAAGGAATAATAATGCTATTTAATGAAACTGGCGGAAGGTTATCCCAGTCAACTCTGGAAATCATGCCAGAACCACCAATAATAATAGCCTGTGACTTAGAAGGATTTACTTTTAGACCATAGCACTTACTCCAATCATTGATAGCCGCTAAGTCACCATTAATAGTAGAAATGGCATTAGGCAGATCTTCAAGAGTTGACTGTGAATACATTTGGAGACCATCTGCATACATGTGATAGGGAGAAGTAATTTTCTGGGAAATTGAATTAATTAAAATAGCAAATAGTAAAGGCGACAACACACCACCTTGAGGTACGCCAGCTGATGTTTCACACCAAGACGAAAACTTATCTTCAATGCGAATACGCTGCCGACGAGCCCTAAGATAACTCTGAAACCATCCAACCCACTGATGGAGATATGTTAATCGAACGCAACAGACTCAACAAGATGTCAAAATCAACCGAATTGAAGGCATTGCTAAAATCCAACAATACCAATACGGTGAGCTGTTTATTATCCATTCCCCGTCGAATGTCATCAGTAACTTTAACCAGCGCTGTAGTCGTACTATGTCCTGCCCGGAAACCAGACTGAAAGGGATTCAAAAGGCAATTTCTTTTAAGAAAGAGATTTAATTGATGGAAAACAAGCTTTTCTAATAATTTGGATAGAAATGGGAGAATAGAGATAGGGCGGAATTCGGAAAAATGTAAAGCATGATCCTTTTTTCGGAGAGGAATTATATGAGCACTTTTCCAAGCTTCGGGAAATATAGACGTAGAGATAGATACATTGAGGATATGGGTTAGGATAGGAGTAACAACTTCAAGGATTGGTAAGATCATATTACAACTTACACTGTCATCACCCACGGCATTAGACGAGACTGATAATATGTTCTTTTTAACATCACATTCAGTGAAAGGAGTGAAATTAAACGGTTGGAAAGCAGGAGTTGGCAAAGAAGAAAGAATACTCAGTGTGCGATCTTTATCCGAGCCGTCTATTGTACTAGAAGAAGTAAAATGTTGGTTAAGAAGTTCAATATCAATATTCTGATGAGGCGAACGAGGGAATGCTTTGCCAACTCCAAGAGTTTCAAGAAACTTCCAAACTTTGGCTGGGTCGCCGTTTTCGACTGATTTATGAATGTGGCGTCGTTGTGCATCCCTACACAGCGATTCCGAGCTTTGTTATACCTCCGCAGATTTCTATCAGAATATTCAACCTTAAGCTTACTTTTGGCGAAGCCTTTCTTCAAGATAAGGCACTTTAAATCGTCCGTCAGCCAGGGCGCAGGTAAATGTTTCATTTTAATTGGCTTAACCGGAGCATGACTCATATAGTTTTATGAGAAAGGAATTAAATAATTCAACTTTCATGTCGACCGTAGTAGCATTTAAAACCTGACCAATCCAACTAACGGGCATCTTCCAAAAGAAGTTCTTTGTCCATTCCACTAAAACACAACACTAAACACACAACGCTGTTATTCTGTTAGGGCCAAAAACGAGGGAATTTATACAAAAGAATATGTGACTGCAATATTAAAGTTATACAAAAGAACAAAAATATGCAAGTAAAAATAATATAAAATAGTAAGACAATTAAAAATAACAGAAAAAAAATACTTGTAAATTCTAAATTTTTAAAACCAAATTTACCAAATTATAAAATCAACCTACCCGTGAACAATACAAATTATTGAGATTAATATAAGTCATAGAATTTAATGCCACAAGCTAGTTTTCAGACTTTTGAGTGTCAAGTAAATACGCACGATATAATTTTTTAAAAGCAAATTTAGAGCTAACGTCGCGAAAAGGTGGCGGTATGTCGTTCCAGCATTTCGTGGCAAGATATTTAAAACTACCACGAAATGCTGCAGTCCTATGGCGTGGCATCAAAAGCGGGGGCATCATCGTCCTAGCTCCAAGTCTTGGCTTCCGCCAAACTAGCTTTTTGTATAGATACTCAGGTTGTTTAGATTTGATAACGCTAAACAATAAATGAGATAACTTTGAGCTTTAACGTTGTATTGGTGATAGTTACACTTATTTGAATTCAGGAAGTAGGAAGCTTATTTTTGAGAATGACCTTGAACAAGACAGTAAATATTGTTTTCTTTTATTTTTTTCCGTGACTGGTCGAAGTAGCTCCCTACGTCGGTCAGTCACTGTGATGTGGGGTGATCTGACATTCAATCTGAGTATATCTTTACTGTTTAAGGTAAACGTTATTAAAAAATCACTACTAACAATTTTAAAAATCTGACCTAACCTGACCCAAGCCATTCTCATTCACAGAAGAGAGCCGTGTGATATGTATATTATGCTGAATTTCTAAAACTTCCTTTTTGTATATTCATTAAATGTGTCATACCGTAAAATTACTTGAGCGTTTTACTTTGTCCTGATGTCTTATACTGGAGAGTTGATAACTTCAGTATTACTTATATTTCCACCTTGAAGTGAACTGTAAAACTTAACTGATCAAAACTTATATTGCCCGAGAGACAAAGACCTAGATAACTAAAATATCCTTGATCCGAGAGACATTTAAAAACTTTTTGTTTTGTCGAGACAGGATTAAAATAATGAAGCGCTTTTACAGGCAAAGAAAATTTATGTTGGAAATTTTGCCCTGTTGTTTTTTTTATGAAAGTTTCATTTTACGTTATTCCTGTATACGATACATTAAGAAAATAAGGACTTATAATATCTTAGCCTAGTGCCTACCTTTTAAAATCAAGTAATTTCAGTAAGTTAGTTAACCTAGTTTATAGTTTACTTTGTATTCTTCTTTCATACACATAAAATAAAGTACAATAAAGTATTTATCTATCCATCCATGCTGACGAAATCGCGGACATCATCTAGTAATCAAATAAAAAATGGAACTTCTAGCTCCTATTATTTATTCGTCTACTTCATTAATATCTCGAGTTGACCTAGTTCTTGAGAGACTCGTAAACTGGCAGAACAAAGCTTCGCCTCTATTTTCCACACATACAGCAATAAACTGTTAATATCCCTCCAGATACGACGCCCGTGGTTCGCTCTTATGAAGTTATGACGCAATTCAAGTACGCTTCACGTAAAGTAGATATTTTATCTAGTGTGCTTTTTTACCATATGATGGACAACGAGGCGGTATAATTGGTGTTTTGAATTATGAACAAATTAATTATTAATCCAGACATATTTGGCCAGAAGAATAGAAGACTAAACTCATATCCAAGAAAAACTACCAAAATCGGTGCTAAAATTCGGTCCAAACGTTGAATTCCAAAGTTCTTCAGTATTTAAATTCTTTAAAGTTATTTTTTGTGTATTTAATTCTGCAATCTTAATATTACGGTAATATTATTTTTCATCTTTCCAAACATTTTAATGAGCTGTAAACATCACATTATGAGTGGTCTATATTATTGTATCATCATTAGATAGGTACATCAGTAGCATCACATGTTTCTGTCCAGCACTGGAATGAATTTACTGAATACGGCAAAAAGCATTTATAATACTTCAAAAACGACCCAACGTCGTATCTCTCTAAACTTGTGCGATAAAAAAAACATTTGGGAAGCACGCGCTAGCTTTTAAACCTTTTTTGTCGCGTGTCGGCACGCAGTCGGTTTCTTTTGTAGGCTCTTCGAAAACCATTCCGATTCCAAGGACATTTGAGTTACCTCATATTCATTGTATATCTTTTCAAAATTTTTGTAAGAAGAATCCAATAATATCAATCTTAGTCAAGATTTTTCAGGCGTTTACTTTATTACTTCATTCATTCAAGATTTTCGTTGTGACTTGTGATGGTTAGAATAAGATAGATTGCGGACGCCCACGCCTCCTCAGTCCTCAACTCCTAAGTGTTCCCTTGCGTGATAATAAACCTAGAGTTCCTACCTTTTTATTACACATTATTTTAAGCCTGGAGCTCTTTGATTTTCCTAATTAAAGAAATCTGTTACTTTCCAGGTCCTCAATTACGTCTAAAAAATCAAGTTGATCCGTTGTGGCGTGATTTAAGGACATACCAGCTAACAAAATATGATTCGAGAAGTCTTTCTTATTCTTATTTTTTTTTATTCCATTACAAGTTAGTCCTTGACTGCGATCTCACCTGATGGTAAGTGATGACGCAATCTAAGATGGTAGCGGGCTAACTTGTAAGGGGTATGGCAGTTATATTAAACCCATATCCCCAGTCAGTTTCTACACGGCATCGTACCGGAACGTTTAATCGCTTGGCGGTACGGTGGGGTGGGGTAGGGTGGCCACTAGCCACGGCCAAAGCCTCCCACCAGACCATACCAGAGAAAATTCAAAAATTATAAATTCCCAATTTGACCCTGCCGTGTTCTTCACACGTTAAGACGCAGCGCAGCGCTCACCATCATTCTATACTAGATAAATTAAGCGCTAATCTCTATACTTAGAAAAATTGTGTAGAATAGTGTTGTAGTCCTGAATGCTGACAAAAACGTCTGAACAAGTTTGAACGTCTTTGTGCTATGTGATCTAGATTTTCTTCACGTAGTATTACTCTACTTACTCTTTTTCTATGGTGGGTCGATGTGAAGATTATTGAAGTTCCTTTGTGGGAAGGTGGAACAGTTTTATCCGAATTTAAGTGGTTTTCTCCCTCACTTTCTGAGTTATATCACTTTTTGCTTGTAATATTTTCTGGAGTAGGCTAAGTGCTTATTAAGACTCTTGGTAAATCTAGATTACGGGAGGTCTCTAGGTTTAAGCTCTTGCTTTATATTTTTTAAATTCTTTAGATAAGATAAGATGTTTATTTATTGCAAAAATACACCTAAATAGTCCTTACAATATTTTTGGAATCAGTGTACTACCAAATAAGGCGTGCAATTATGCAGTTCACTTTAGTTTTTAACTTGGACTTTAAAGTTTTACTAATTTCGAATTAGCGATGTAACAACATTCAATTTGACCATGTCTTATTACTTGTTATTTAATTGAAACTAGTAATTTTATTTATTTAAAATGCTATTAATTTTTTAATGCTAACAGTAGTATATCTGTCTTTACACCGTATCCATTATTGCTTAGGGCTGTGACCTCAAGGGTCGTATAGGAAACGACAAGTCCAATTTCTGACCTACAGACGGTCACACATTTAAGATCCGAGACCTGCGTTGCTTAACCATCGTGATCGTTTGATATATCATGCTGCCACAAATAGGCCACTGGAACTTCGCCTAGGCCTCATTCTATCTTAGAATAGGTGGTCAATATTCTATCTTAGAATAGGTGGTCATTATCAAATAGCACGAAACAAATCCAAAAATTTAAGTAGAGATCAAACTAATTTAATCGCAAGAATTATATTAGTCTTGTGAATAAATTAGTTTAATCGCCACTTAAATGTTTTAAATTTGTTTCGTGAAACCCATCCTTAGTTATACACTAGAAAATGTTTTGTTTCGTTAATCAGATCACACTTGATTGGCTGCTGGCATTAATTTTTGTTTTGTTCAACTTCAGTCATACTTCATAGTAACCATTATTAATTTATAAATATATTAGGTCCTTACATATGATATTGGCGTTTTGTCGAACTGGCCACTTTGATCTCAAATATCGCCTCTTTGGTTACGAATTTCAACTACAAATTTAAACAGTTATTTACTCATGCTTTTGTGTTTTGAAAACTCTAATTCATTTGATTTTTCCTCCTTTGGTTTTTTCTTTGCGTCACTAAGTTTACAAATTGGAATACTTGAAATATCGCGTTATTTACGAGTACGATTTCCATCGTGGCACCAGTGCTGCAGAAACGGCTCGAAGAATTAATGATGTGTGTGGCGGCGGTGTCGCAAAAGAAAACACAGTGCGTTTTTGGTTCCAACGTTTTCGTTCTGGAAATTTCGACCTGCAGAACAAGCCCCGTGGACGACCGGAGACCAAAGTTGATAAATAACAATTGAAGGCTATTGTGGAACCGGATCCATCGCAAACCACGTCCGAGCTAGCTGCAGGCTGCAGTGTTAGTGATAAAACTGTTTTAATCCACTGTTGAAGCAAATTGAGAAGGTGAAAAAGCGGTTGGTGGACTAGTGCCGGTGTCGTTCACTACAGCTTTCTTAAAACTGGCCAGACGATTATGGCGGATGTTTATTGTCAGCAACTGCAAACCATGATGGAAAAGCTAGCTGCTAAACAACCGCGGCTGGTCAAACACTCTTGGCTACTGCTGCTTCAGGACTACTCTAGACCACACACTGCACAACAGATGGCTACCAAATTAGAGGAGCTTCAATTGTAATGTCTAAGACATCCACTGCACTCCCCGGACCTTGCTACAACAGATATTTATAGCCATTTTTTTCGAAATTTGGATAACTTCTTGCAAGGGTAAAAATTCAACTCCGGCAGTCCAAAGCGCCTTCAAAGATTCTATTGATTCCCGTCCGAATGATTTTTTTAGTAAAGGGATTAAACTAGCGGCACGCTATGATGGCCGGTTTGACGTTTGTCCGCTCATGAAGTTCCGTATTAATTGATAACGACTTTGAAGGAAATAATTGTATTACTTTATTGACGATAGTGATGTGCAGAGATTCATAAATTTTATCGAATGTAGTTTCTCATGAAGTTCCGTATTAATTGATAACGACTTTGAAGGAAATAATTGTATTACTTTATTGACGATAGTGATGTGCAGAGATTCATAAATTTTATCGAATGTAGTTTTAGGTTTAGGACTCAAAATTTATTTATTAAATTGATTTCTTAAATGTATACAAGTGTAGAAAAATCAGTTTGCACCATTTAAGGGGTGAATGTACTTGTGAATGAACCATCTATTATAATTATGGACAACGCCCCATACCACTCGATGCAAATTGACAAGCCACCTGCCCAATCCCAAAAGAAAGAAACATGAATATGTTAAAAGCGGAATTAGTACGTCTTTTAAAAGAAAACAAACCAACCAAGATCCGATACGTCATTGACGAAATAGCATTAGAACATGGGCACAGAGTTATACGGTTACCGCCTTACCATTGTGAGTATAATGCGATTGAGTTGGTGTGGGCTCAAATTAAGGGATATGCTGCAAGACACAATACAGAACCCCCATTTACCACAAAAAAAATGCTTTTTTACAAGAAGCTTGTGAACATGTGACTAAAGGAGACTGGGAAAAGGTTGTGAATAGAACTGTTAAATTAATAAGGGAAGATTATGAAAGAGATGTGAAAATAGATAATATTATAGAAAACGAACATATAATTATTAATGTATGTGATGATAGCAGTGACGACAGTGAAAATAGTAGTATGGACGAATCTGATTAATTATGGCCTTTTGTGGCACCTTTTTTGGTATCTTTTGTATTCATATGTTTCTTGTGTGCATATAAAGTATATATATTCATTTTCGTTCAAATATTCAGTTCGTTCAAATAAATTAAATAAACATATACATTTTTGTTTTATTAAACCTATTTAATCAGGTACAAAAACAAAACTTAATTGTTTTTTGTTCGAGAATAAATTGACATTCCACATCACTATTGTAATGTGTCAAACCGGCCATCATAGCGTGCCGCTAGTGTAATGAAATACCTATGAGATGGCAAAAGTGCATAGATAGCAATGGTATATACTATGATTAAATAAATATATTATATTTAAAAAAAACTACTTTATGTTCCTCCCTTACAAAACGCCAATTTCATATGTAAGGGCCTAATATTATAATCGGCTATATCGTTTTCGGCATTCGGATGTTATCCAGTTGCTGTTTATAGACGTGTTTTATAAGATGCCACCGTTGCATCTGTTAAAAATTTCTATCGGCTAATTCGTTGAGACTTGATACGTCTTAATACTTTCACACCCCCCGAACAAGGTGTAGAAGCGTGGATGCGATACTGTACCGCGATGTAAAGTACTACAGCGCCATCTAGTAGGGGTTCAATGTCAACACAGTATATACGGAGATCTAATACAAAGTTGGTCTTATTCGCTCCCTCCAGGCGTCATTACGGCTATATGGGTCACGTCGGGATCGAGATAAATTATTATTAAGCTTGATACGCCGAGCTCTGTGTAATATTAATTTTATTTCAAACTAGACTATTCCTGAGACTACGTGCGAAACTTTAACTTTGCTTAGACTTAAGACATGGTTAAAACGAAACAGATTTATGTTACTCACATAAGTCCATCTCGTTTTAACTCTAAGCAAAGTCTGAGCCAAGTCAAAGTACGCTTTATAGATCTCAGCATCAGACCAGCTTACCATATTTGTTAAACCTACATCAAGCTTCTGAGCATTGAAAATAACAAGGTCGTTAACCTTGTCATTTTCAATAATTATCCATTCATCATCATAAAAACATTTTTCAATAATTGACAAACTAATTGCTTTGGAAATACTCACTTCGCAGCCTATAGGTATCAAGACACGCGGAAGCGTGTCCAGCCAAAGTTCAAAAAAACTGGCGAGCAGCACCGTGTGTAATATTACACGAACCATTTGGAGCCACTTTTGACCCCCTCATAACTCAAAAACTATTTCACATAAACATGTCAAATTTGGCGCATATATTGAGACCCGTGAGATACATATGTGCTCCAAATTTCATAAGCACACCTCAAATGGTTATTTAGATATAAACGTACAAAAATCGTCATTTTTATGATCTACCTAGGTATAGATCAAAACTCTGACACGGGGCATACTACCATTGCTTAAAGCCGTATTATTTTAATACTGTTGACGTTTATGTTGTAGTGTTTTAATCATTATTTTATGGACGTCAAAGTACGTGACATTCAACCGTTATTTTGAAACAATACTGCTTTAAGCGGTGGTAGTAACTCCTTAACTATTGAAAATGACACATAATTATTATTTTAATGTAAATAATAATGAATAATAATATAGTTGCATTAAAACCTTACCTTCGTATTCATGCATTTTGTGCAACGAAACGTCATTGACAGAAAAGAAGAAGAAACGTATTTGAAGTCGTCAGTTCAAGCTGTCAGTCATTGTGATTTGTATTCATTGTATAGAGTGGTTTTAGTGATATCAACTGTTTACCGTGCTTGTTTTCAATGTTTCACTAAAAACTTTTGATTTTGAACTTTTGCAATCATAATTGATGAGTTGTAGAAATGTGCTGTAGAGGTAGTCTGACCATAGATGTAATCTGTCAATGTCAGTGTAACTCTAGGTACACTATATATTTTTCTTGAGAATTCTCGTCTTTAATTATCTTGTACAATGAGTCGTACAATAGAATTACTGGTGGGTGACACACTGACCTTAAACCGAATAATAAGTACCTACTAATGTAAAACGTAAACTAAACTAATAGAAAAGTCCTATTACAGTGTAAAGGATTATTTGAATGATAGCAAGGCATTGGTATGAATTGTTACAGCGGCTGATTATGTAATGTTATATTATAAGTACATATATATAATTTCAAATATTTGTGAGATGGTGATAATAAAAAAAAAGCGGAGTTTATTGCGGGCTCTTCTCAGACCAGGGCACGTTTGGAACCCTCGTAGCTTTAGTTTTAAGATACCGTAGTTAATTATCACCATCACCTCTTATGCTCTGTAAGCATGACGTTCAGAAGGTGTACTTTGTAGGTATATATTTTGAATAAATATGTTTTGAGTTTGAGATTGAGTTCAATAATTTCTGTACAAAAAGTAATGATATCCCATCAAAAACATAAATGTAAAATGAGAGCCAAGTTCAAAATTGTGATATATGTATATGCCTTGGTTGTTGACTGCAGCGACAAAAGAAGTGAGATCTAAATGGGTGCCAAGTTCAATGGTCAGTCCTGCAATTTATTTATCCCATCAAAAACATAAATGTGAAATGAGAGCCAAATTCAAAATTTTGATATATATGCCTTGGTTGTTGACTTCAGCGACAAAAGAAGTGAGATCTAAATGGGTGCCAAGTTCAATGGTCAGTCCTGAAATTTATTTATAACAACATATAATATTTTATAACAACTTAAAATATCATTTCTTCTTATAACTTAGTATAAAATGTTGAAGACTAAGGCTTTGGCTTGGCTAGTTTCCATATACGAATTATTATTAAGTAGGTACCTAAAAGTACAGTTTCTACCAGCTAGCCAAATTTTCGGAAGAATAAAATAAGAACTTACAGCTTTACAACTTGTGAAGGCTATAATTCGTATATGAAAACTAGCCTAGCCAAAGCCTTAGTCTTCAACATTTTATACTAAGTTATAAGAAGAAATTATATTTTAAGTTGTTATAAAATATTATATGTTGTTATAAATAAATTTCAGGACTGACCATTGAACTTGGCACCCATTTAGATCTCACTTCTTTTGTCGCTGAAGTCAACAACCAAGGCGTATATATCAAAATGTTGAATTTGGCTCTCATTTCACATTTATGTTTTTGATGGGATAAATAAATTGCAGGACTGGCCATTGAACTTGGCACCCATTTAGATCTCACTTCTTTTGTCGCTGCAGTCAACAACCAAGGCATATATATCACAATTTTGAACTTGGCTCTCATTTTACATTTATTTTTTTGATGGGTATTCTTTACTTAATCATGTTTTATCCATATTATTATTAATTCGAAAGTGTGTTTGTTTGTTGGTTTTTCCTTCAATAACGCTGCAACGAAGCAACTGATCGACGTGATTTTTGGCATAGGTGTAGTTGAGGACCTGGAGAGTGATTCATGCTACTTTTTATCTTGGAAAATTTAGGAATTCCCGCGAGAATGAAAAAACTTAAGTAATAGTCCGCGTGGACTATTCCGCGGGCGTCGTCTAGTTTAATTTATAACCTATACTTTAATTATTAATATTATAAATGCGAAAGTTTGGATGGATGGATAGATGTTTGTTACTCAATCACACCAGAACGGCTGAACGGATCTGGATGAAATTTGGCGCGCGCAGAGATAGAATATAGTCTGTAATAACACATAGGCTACTTTTTATCCCGGAAAATTAAAGAGTTCCCGCGGGAACCAAAAAACCTCAATCCACGTGGACGAAGACAGGCAGAAAGAAGGCATTAGCTAGTTATGTAAAAGACATTGTTCCGTCCCCATACAAAGTTCGCCTAAGAACCAACCGTCATAAAACATTGATTACTGGGATCAAATTAATACCTTTTTATACTTGAGAGCAGATTAAAACTACGGACACTTGCAAGAAAATTACTTATTACCAAAAATATTTTTAATTTTGAGTTTATTTTAGCACTCACGATCAATCTACTTGAACAAATAAATATCATCTCTATCCATTTGTAATAGAGCTATAAACAGTATGTAGATAAGACAAGATTCGCCGTAGTTCATCAAAAACATTACAGATGGCGTTATTAATAATGCAGGTATCGTCATAGTTCATCGAGAACTTCACAGATGGCGTTAAAAATATTAAATTATTGTACTTTCAATAGATGGCGTTGCGAGATTCCGAATACTAGCGCACTAAGCACTTCAAGCAGCTTTTATCTCATACAGATACAGATCTAGCGCTCAAGCGGTGGTATTGTATATTATATAGAACTTAAGTAATTGACCTGTGTTTAATAATGAAGAGACGGAAACGTATAGTAATCAATTTAATACCCATTTACTTATTTTTTAATTAATTTGAAGTGTCCGTTAAATTCTGATATTTGGAATAGAGACTATAAATTAAGCTAAGAATTACTGTATATTTCAAACGTGTGTTGATTCTTAGGCGAATTTGGTCAATGTCCTTTAGTAGTAGGTACTTTAATGAAGTAACGAATAGCGTGACGTAAACATGGACGCTAATTTAGTAGACCCAACATACATACGTTTGCTTAGTGACTAGTTACTGATTAGTTGCGACTAGCGACCCAAACCACGTGAATAATCGTTTATCCGATAGTCACGTAGATCTTAAATAGAGATAAGATTTATATTTGGTAACTGTAATAGGTATGAGTATTGTAAAGCTAAATACTTTTGAAATAATAAGCAAAGGAATATAGACTATGTCAAAGAGTTCCTTGTTCGTTTGTTACTTTTTCAGTTTTCACTTCACAGCTGTATCGCAGGCCGCAGCCCAGTTTTCGTAATTGTTAGATTATATAGATTAGAATTAGGACACTATAGACTATAGTAAATTAGTTCCTTTCTAGTGGTAGATAATGGAGAAAGGCTAATCTTAGTCCCGGGGCGAAACAGATTATTTCGATCCAACACTTTTTTGACCCATGTTCACTACTGCGGTGCCTAAAAAAGTGAAACGGCTGCATCTTACGAGAACATTTTAAATTATGAGTTCCTCTACCTACCACTTCTGACCGTTTAGATGCTAAAGGACCCAATTATAATATTGAGAATATGCATAGGATTCAATCCCAGACATAGTTATCCCAAAACATCCTATTGGATAAACATGAACAAGATAATAGTAATGATACACTAAAAACTAAAACGCCGATATGCTATAGAAAATAGTCGCGACCTTGCGTGGCACCAAATCGAAAGAGAATTCCACTCGGCCACATATAAACAAACGGCGTCAGAGCCGGCCGATACATCAAAGCTTGGTAAGTCTTACAGCGGGCGGGGCGCTTGTTTACAGAGTTTACAGTGAGAATAATCCTCCGAGCGTTAGTTAAATTGAAACACACGAATGCAATTCTTAACTCAAATCATTGACTCTTCTTGCAAAACCTCAGAAGTCAGACCGTTGTAGATTAAACGGCTAGTAGACTAGTAGCCCAAAAACTAAAGCTAAACCAACGTAAACAGATAGGTACTATATTCCGGTATATATATATATATATATATATATATATATATATATATATATATATAGTAGTATATAGTAGTCCACGGGAGCTGGGGTGGGGGGAAGACTATTGGTCTTCCCCCCACCCCAGCTAACCTACAGCTCGACTCTACTGCCACCCAGGCCCACACGTCATGTATGAGTCTTTTAAAGGAAAAGAGTGTACAAAATGTAGTCAAAAAATTATTCATCTCATAATAAATCATCATAATTGATAGTTACGCATAACAACGAGCAATAACGTCAGCTTGTTACAAATTGTCTCAAAATAAATGCCCGTGATTCATTGAGGCGAATTATGAATGAGGTTTGTTGACCTCAAACTTGTAACGTAAGGACAATCGCTGTTGTATTCTTTGCATGAGTATTTTTATCAATGTTGCCTTTTATGTCCATTCGGGCCATCACTTCATTTGCCGTGCTAATTATATCATTTACATCATCTGCAACAGTTTTTGCATATATTTGTAAGTCATTTGTTTGGTCTATGTATGGTGCTTTAGCTACCACCTTAAATAGCGCTTATCTCTATTCGGATATTTACATAACAAATCGCTCATGCCATGTGCCATCTAGTCTCTACAGCACTTATGTGATACCATAATGGTATACGAGTAGGTCGTTGGCCATTGCCTTATCAGTTATCATGACGATCGTATCGTGGACGGAACTTCGGTGTGCGATCCGCTGACATTATTTGAAATGTATCCTCATAATGTATAATATCCTCATAATGTATGCATAATATCCTCTTTTGTTGAGATTTTCATTATTATTTCAGTATTCAGTACCCAGTACCCACTATGTATAATTAGATTCATAAATGGTATCTAATCTAATGTTAGATAGAAGCAGGCGTTACTTTGCGGAAGTCCATCATAATGAAGGAACCAGAAATTTAATTCGGTATAATCCGTGACAACAGGAAAATCTAGGTGGTGTGTGTTGGCTGTTGTCGCGGATTATAGCAAAATAAATTTCTGATTCCTTCGGTAGCTTATCAAATTTTTTGAATGGTTCATACTGCATTCCGGACATGGACATAAATACTTTACATAAAAAACCCTTAATCCATTTTTAACCGACTTCCAAAAAAGGAGGAGGTTCTCAATTCTGTGCGTAAAAACTCTTAATCCATTTTAGTCCACAGATTTTAGCTAATTCTGTATTACATACACAAACTCTAATCAAGTGAACATAATTAAAAAATTAAAAAACGCGACTGCCGTACCATATTGGATTAAAATTTTTTATAACCAGTGTCACTCGTCGGGAGGATGTGAGGATTCTAGCGACATCCCATACCTCCAAATCTGTTCAGTCATTTAGAAGTTATGGTGGTAAAGAAACTCACATACATATACACTTACATACTTATTATATAAAGCCTGAAAATTTTCCACTCCTTTATTTTGGCAGTCGTGTAATAGACTAAATTAAATCGACAGGCTTGTATGTTCTCCTTTTTATCCCTTTTCATAAAGTTCTTTGTGGAAAAGGATAACAAAAGTTGAAAGATATTTTTTTTCTATCTTATCTTACTTCTTATCTTACCATCTTACTAATTAATTTTTTTTAATTAATATTATAAAAGCGAAAGTTTGGATGGATGTATGAATGCATGGAAGTATGGATGTATGGATGTTTGTTACTCAATCACGCCCCAACGGCTGAACGGATCTGGCTGAAATTTGGGACAGAGATAGATTATAGTTTGGAATAGCACATAGGCTACTTTTTATCCCGGAAAATGAAAGAGTTCCCGCGGGAACCAAAAAACCTCAAAACACGCAGACGAAGTCGCGGGCATTCGCTAGTTTAGTATAATTTAGTGTTTGTGTACAACCGAAATACAGAATCAACCACACTGTACGTCTGAATTACTTAGCATCTATAATAAAAATCATAAATCATTGCGGTCTGTACATTGTACATTTAGTTAGGTACATAAAAGATGATATTGCCGATATTATTGGCAAAAGTTACATTTATGCTTTCAATAAAACTAGATATAAATCAAAAACTTTTAAGAGCCGTTCTATTACGATCGCATATGAAAGAAATCCTATAAATAGTTCGCCACTATCCGAAAGTCGTTATGAATTTTTAGGCGTTATTTATGACTGAGCCAGTACAGCGGGTTTTACACTGCAGTATGTCATTATAACGTATGTTACTTTTTTATGAGCTGCCGTATTCTGTGAACGGAAATATAATGAAAAACTAGGACTCTATTAGATATTTTTTCAGGATACATTAAATTGTTTCATGAGAAAGACATTGGCAACAAGACTCTGACAACGATTATCGGGTATAACCGGTTTTGTATGTAAGACGTAAGTAAGTGCCTAACCGTCTATTCTGCGTCTTGTAGGCTTGAGAAGATTAAACTTCTTACTTGTGGGCTCTTCTCAGACCAGGGCGAGTTTGGAACCCTCGTAGCTTTAGTTTTAAGATACCGTAACTAATTATCACCATCATGTTTTATTTATGTAAGTAATGGACGTCAATATGTGTACCTATAGTGTACCTAAATTGAAATTGAAATAAATGAAATGAAACACTATAATATATTCAATCAATCAATCAATTTATTTATTTTCCCAATCACAAAATTTGTAATAGTTCTTAATACTTAACAGTTGCAGTGTTGGACTAGTGCTTGAGCTAGGCGAAAACCTGTGTTTCAAGACACAGGGCCCTTTCCCCAGAACAATGTTAACTCTACAACTCTATCTATCTCTACTCTTTATATCTATCGATAAATCTATGTAACTTACAATATTAGGAACAAATAAGATTATATAAAATAGATATTACTACATAATATACGTCTTTTTCCGCTGTACATATTTAAACCGAAAAATATGCGCATCTAAAACACACATGTTCATTATTTTGCTGGAAATTTTGAGTAAGAATTACATCGTTCGTCATTTTCCCAAGGTTGATGATATCAATAGAAGGCATGGTCGTTGTGCATTACATATCTGTCACCAGTCACCACTACAACAAGCTGTGGACACCGTCTAATCCACTTAATAATAAACTTGGGTCGATTAAAAACTCTATTACACTATTATAGGTGCGCCGAGGTCAACCTTTATTATCGTGTCAGATCATTTTTAATGGACTTCGAATACGTGCAGTTACACCTCTAGTTTATATTTTATTGTTTATGATTCTAAATGTATAACAACCATGTATCCTGTGATATGTATCAAGGCTGATCGTGTTAACATATCCATGATACTTTTAATAATTCCCTTTGTCTGCCTATCTGCATTTTCTAAGTTTTGGCTTATATCTTTGAGTTATCTTTTAAACTCAATTACGGGATTGATAAGTTATTTAAAATATCATCATTTGAAAATATTTGGTTCGATGCACACCTCAGCTAACTTCAGTTAAAGTGTTTAAGTTTGTTAATACCATATTAGCGCACTGTGTTGCGTCATATGACAATTTATAAAAAAAACATAATACCCGTTTTAGGTACTAATTTAATTTATCATTATTAGTTATCTTCTAAAAATATCTCAACCTTTGTCCCTGACTCATCCAAATTATCCTGGTCGGTTACCTTTAGCGTTATACCGTTTTAAGAAATTTTTGATTAGGTATTCTCAGATCGTACCTGTTATAATATATTGAACAATTATGTAAACAGTTCTTGTAACAGAGTTTCTTGCTGATTCTTCTCGGTAGGAATGTCATTCCGAACCAGTAGTAGATACAATCGACGATTCAAAAACACAAAAGTTTATTTGAATAAAAAACATTTGAATTTGAATATTTTTGTTAACTTGTTTCATTCTTTGTCCTTTACTAAGTGTCTATAAGGTGTGTCAGTGAGACAATAGGTGGTTTTTCTATTATTATGATATCTTATTCGCGGTACATTTATTTATGGCTAGTAATTGCATGATTAACGACGCTTCTTGTGTGTTGCGAATCCACATATTGAATGAGTGAATTCCGACAGCATTATGGTATGAGCTGCATTATATTAGCGACCAGCTGATGCCCGGACTCTCTAGGATCTCAACTATACACCCATGCCAAAAATCACGTCCGTTGCTCCGTTGCGGCGTGACACACATAGAAAACTCTATATACAGACTTGTATGTAAAGTTTTCTGTCGTTATAGTATAGTCACATAATACCGTGTCATACTTGTCAGACGACAAGTCCGACATCACAAATTGGGTAATCACGCATTGACACTGTTCCACGCAGAATTACAGCCCAAGTAACAAATAACAGTATTGTTTGACGTAAACTGACGCTGATAAACTCATAAAGTGCTATGACAAGATACTGAAGTGGCAAATACGTCACGATTATTGTAATGTTTGGATGTATTTCACCGGCTTTTGCCTACGTGGACACGTTCTATCGCTTATCTTTTATCGGACATTATAAAACTGACGTGTATAGGAATTTTATTATGGGATTTATGCTGTTTGTTTTGGCTATGTTTGTATTGTTTAATCAGCATCATAAACATTAAACCTGTGTAAGGTTTACTTACTTCATCAACAGCGATGCCTTCTTCTAGAAATTTCTCAGTTGGATTAAGATCATTGACTGTATGAAGCTGGTTAATGCAATGATAATAATCAGATATAATTTCATTCTGGTTATTGGGTACCCAATATATTAAGCAAATACCTCCCATATTTGCTTAATATATTGCTTACTATAGCTAAAGTTGTTGCTTAAGTAGAGATTTAGTGAATAGTCATTTTTATAAAAGTTTGGCAATCGCTTAATAGAGTGACATACCTACTTTATCAATTATCATCACTGAATAGTTCTCTTTATCTGTATACTATAATTCCGGCAAACGTGGAATGTTCTGATGTGATTTACGATAAACTACTTCTGTATTTTTGTCGTGTTGCGAATCACGTAGGTAGTTGTTATTAATACTCGCTTTAATTTCCGTACATAAAAATAATCTATTATTCAATTCTGACTTTTCCTCATACGAGTTATTAAAGATAGGTCCTATTCGCCGTCGCCGGGATCTTCATGTTCTGTCACTTCTGTACCGTGTGCTATTTGATCCAAAAACTCCCTCTTACCTGAAGGAGAAGTTTAAATTTCTGGGAGATCAGTCCGAAATACGAACAACCCGTAAATTAACTTTATGCATACCATCGCATAAGACAAAGTTTTATGCGCAGTCTTTCACAGTGCAAGCTGTTTTATTATGGAATGCTCTCCCATTAAACATACGAAAATCAAAGTCACTGGAAATATTTAAAAAATCTGTTAAGAGTTTCTATTTATCACCATAATGCAGACGACTAGTTTAAACTTTTATTTAGTATGATATTACTAAAAATACATAATATATATTAGTTTATTTTCATATATTTATTATAAGTATTATATTATTTGTGTAACAGTTTATGTATTAGTATGTAGGTATTTGTTTGTATGTTTATAATGATACACCACCCGCGAGTTAATCTCCTTACTTCTCCTATTCCTAAGGTTGCCTGGCAGAGATCGCTACTAAGCGATAAGGCCGCCTTTTTGTATACTACTTAGTTCTTTGTTTTCTATGTATTTTTTGTGTACTTTTTATGTGTTGTGGTGTACAAAATAAAGAGTAATAATAATAATAATAATAGGTGTTCCAATCCAACTTCCAAATATATGATGCTAGAATTGTCAAAAGCATATTCGAGATCCGCTTATAAACTAAGTTTGCATAACAGATAAGTGCAAATCTATAATTTAAACAAGAGTAGCTCTCCAAATAAACACATGAGCCTCCAGTGACTTTGTCGTCGTTACAAACACGATTAGCAAAATTTTGCTTATTTTACATAATTTGCCTGTCGCGTTTTATACTTCTATAGTCCGTCAAACTTATCTGACCCGGTGACAGCATCGCTAGTATCTCATGAAAATAAAATAACAATAAAAGGCATAAAAATGAATTCCAATTTTGACCACCGGGTCAGATAAATTTGAAAGACTGTACCTAAGTTCCTTCCTCACTATGGATTGTCACAATTGCACAATTAATGTACATTACACATTGCACAGTCACTGCCGCAGATTTTTATCTTCTAAATAAATTTTAAAGTTTATTGTGCTAGACGCTACATATTAAGAACAAAAGAATAATTGTATCAGCAATATTGAGACAATTATGTGTTGCTATTCCTGATAAACCTTTCACTAACTTTAAATTATGATTCATTATGTTCAGTGAAAACTTTGAGTCTTAACTTACGCTACACCTGCACACGCACTATTCTAATAATTAATCGACACACACTTGTCTAAATATTTATTTCGACTAGAATATCTGGAATCTTAAATACCTGATCGAATGTAAATCCTTGTTTTTCGATATATCTCATTTCTTCTTGTTTGAAAAACTATTGCTTAAGAGAATTAAATAGATGACAAAAATTTCGTACCAAGTCACCAATTTGGATTCAGAGAAAAGCATTCTACAATTGATAAGGTTCATAGAATAGTTAACATAATTGAGCAACATTAGAAGAAAAAAAGGTTTGCACTACTGTATTTTTAGATGTAACGTAAGCCTTCGACAAAGTTTGGCATGAAGGACTTATATATAAGCTGAATATGATGTTTCCCAAAGCATTTGCAGAAATTTTGAAATCATATACATATTACTAACAGAATGTTCAGAATTCGTCAAGAAGATGCATATTCAGAACTGAAGGAAATAAAAGCTGGGGTTCCACAAGGAAGTGTACTTGGTCCGGTCCTGTACCTTTTGTATACCAGTGATATCCCGGTGTCAGAAAGCAATGTGATTGCTACTTTCGCTGATGATACTGCCATAATAGGAATCGGAAAAAGTCACGATGAAGCAGTCACAAGCTTCCATTAATAAAGTCTACGTCTGGACGACCAGGTGGCGAATTAAGTTGAACGAATCAAAATCGGTCCATATAGATTTCACAAATAAAGCACCGAAATACAACCCGATTTACATTAATGGGCGACAGATAACGTATGTTAATACAGCTAAATACGTCGGTATGACACTGGATACTAAACTGAGGTGGAAAACGCATGTTAAGAAGAAACGAGAACAGTTAGAAATACGTTATAAAAATATGTATTGGTTACTTGGCAAAAAATCTTGTTTGTCAATACACAATAAAATTCTATTATATAAACAAGTCCTAATGCCTATTTGGACTTATGGCATACAGCTGTGGGCCTGCACTAAAAAAACCAATATACAAATAATACAAAGGTTCCAAAACACCGTACCGTATTAGACCTTTTATAAAAACTGAAGTCCGCATTCGGCTCTGCGAATCCTTAGTATTATCCAAAGTTAATTATGCAGACATTGTTATTGGCCCAAGACTTTTGGCTCGCACTAAGAACCTAATACAAAGAGTTCAAAATGCTTGTGCTCGCTACTGTTTCGATATTCCACCACGTACCCATGTAACTCCATTTTTGAACAACGCTGGAATAATGAAGATGGAGTACAGACGACAATTACATTTTGCGACTTTGTTATTTGGAGTCATTAAGTTTAAAGTTCCTCAGTATCTTTTCCATAAGCTCCAGTGGGCGAGTGATGTGCATACCACTCACCAAACCAGGGCAGCCTCATATTTAATACACATGCCTCGTCATTCGACTGCTGCTTTCTTAGGAAGCTTTAAATACAACGCGACCAAATGTTGGAATAATCGCCCTACAGAAATCTTAGAACGATCAGCAGCTTTAAGCATAAATATAAAAAGTTTCTTTTAAATATTCAATATCAATAAATACCTTTATATTTTACTTTTTTATTATTATTTAGATTTTAGACTATATCCAGTGAGAGCGTACTATTTTATTGTTATTAAGATTTCTAATAAATTATTTTAAGTTTTTTTTTTAAATTTTTGAATACTTTAAGCTGTGTACATAATCATTATTATAAATTTTTTCTAGTTTAGTTATACTCAAGTCATAACTTTAATTTATTATTCACAATTTTCTAGTATTTACAAAACCTATTTTTGATTCAGTTTTCTCAGATTTTCCTTTTACACCAACATAAGTTATTATCGTACTCTGCCAAAAATATAAAGGCTATATCATTGACGTTCGCATCGAAAGGCGGTCACTGAAAATCAGCGTTGGGACACCTGGCACCTCAGACGCGAGTCCTGACGGCATCGCCAGTTTTAAGTCTGAGAGGCCAGGAGCCCCAACACAAGCTGAGTGACTCACCTGTTGGTAGCGTTACACTGCTGTACAAACTTACATTTTGTAATATGTATGTAACTCATTTTTAATTTTGATTTATTTTGTGCATCTGTGTTTATTGCTGCCACTAAAGATTTTTCTATTCTATTCTATTCTAAAACAAAGTACTTCGTAACATCGTGAATGCACCGTGGTACATTAGAAATGACGTAATTCATCGGGACCTGAAAATTGAATACGTCGACAAAGTCATCACCAAATTTGCAGAAGTCCATGATCATCGAATTCACCATCACGTTAACGTTGAGGCAATCCAGTTGCTCGACGTTACGCAATTAGTGAGAAGACTAAAAAGGACAAAACCCTTTGAGTTAGTGCATAGTGACTAGTGATAGTGTAATGATAGTGCTGCATAAAAGAACACATGAACAAAGTGTCTATTAGCAACAATAAAGACTAAGATACGTCATTGGACAATTTCTTAGCACATAAGATAATTATAAGCTTAGGTTAAAGAAAAATTACTTATTAGTCAAATAGTCTGGCTAGATTGTAATTATATTGAGCACCCCTGCGAATTGGTACTCAATAACAGAAAAAAAAAACTTGTATCTGCTTGGTTAAATAATAAATATAATAGCTGATGCCCGCGACGTCATACGCGTGTAATAAGTTTTTTTGTAATTCCCGCGGAAAATCCTTAATTTTCCGGGATAAAAAGAAGCCTATAGAAGGGGAGCCCAAGAGGGGATTTTTGGATTTACTCCAGCGCGGCAGATTAATATAACGGGGGATTCTTTGGACCCTGTAGAGTACCTTCACCATATATGAGCCCTGTATATTGGTGGGTCTGTCTAGGACAGCAGATCAAATAATTAGATAAATAAAATCGATCATAAGAAATACTCGAGCGCGTCAGATTAAGGTAGAGTGAGTTAATTACATGCTGAAAAGTGTACATTCAAATAATCTGATGATTTGAGCGAGACCTAAAGGAGTTGGAGTTTTTAAAGTTTGTAACTTTCCACTTGTAACATTCTTATGATCGATTTTATTTATCTAATTATTTGGTCTGCTGTCCTAGACAGACCCACCAATATACAGGGCTCATATATGGTGAAGGTACTCTACAGGGTCCAAAGAATCCCCCGTTATATTAATCTGCCGCGCTGGAGTAAATCCAAAAATCCCCTCTTGGGCTCCCCTACTACTATGTCACTTTCCAGGCCCTCAACTATAAGTTAATTAGCTTAAGTCTTTTGTTATATTGCGGGGTGACTGAAGGACAAACCAATAAACCAACAAACAAACACACTTCCTAACACACGAAAATAAGTTTTTAGAGAAAGATTTATTCTTAAGCAATGAAAAGCACGGTTGACGGTACAGGGTATTGAATTGAACCTTTTTAAAGCCCTGTTTGATCTTCGAGGGTTTTTCATATGAATCCGCCACTATTTCTTCTTCGTCCAAACCTTTACGTCGAAACGTTTACTTTGAGGCTTTTCCCTCAATTTCAATATTCACATTATTAGCAGCTTTTTTGATGCTGATTGTTTCCGTGCATCTTTGACATTAAAATTGCATCCGGATATTGTGATAAACATACATTATCTTTTTAATTTGGAAATGTTCCCAATAAGTGTTTTGGCGACCGTTGCTAAACAGAGACCGCGAATTCCTCCTTTATGACGTCCACATCCCGCTGAAGTTTAACGACTGTCAATTCGTATACAAGTCGGAACAATATGACACAATCGACTACGCCGTTATCGACACTCGATGCATTAGATTAGGGACGTCAATAGCCTGTATCCATCCGTGAATGAGTGGCATCGTAAAGCTAATGATGGTTTTGCCATAAAATACGAAAGACCTACGGTCGCAACTAGGCTTTTCAGTTGTACGAAGAAAGACGCCACGGCTATGTTATCCTTTTTTTTAATGCTACTAATATATTGTGCTCAAGCAGTGCTACCACCTTATATGTATAGTCATTCTTCCTTTCCATGTTACTGCTCCAGTTTGAAACAGTGCTACGATCGATATTTTCAATTCTAAAAAGCTTTAGCTGGATTTATCGATGTCACATTAGAAAAATGAAGTCGAATAGTTACAATTATATATGTTTTAAGAAAGTTTGTTAAAAAAAATTCAGACTACAAACTAGGAGTTTTAACTTCTGGATTGCTTAGCGTGTATATTGCAGGAATCTGCATATGCAAGCTCTGATAGATCTTAGGGTTTTTTTTAATTTCAGTATGTCTCTATATTGATAACTACATCTGTCTAATTTTATGAATTAATATATGAATAATAAATATTTTATGATTTTGCAGTTTTTTGTTTTCAAACGCGTAGCAAGTGTGTCCAGTCTTCAATGGAGTAGTAATAAATCACTAAACTCGGTGCCTCGTCGAGGTCGCCATTCCAATTACCTCCTATTGTACTAAAATAACTTCAATATTCGGCCTTTGACACGCTGTGGGACATTTTGGGTATTGAATGCCGATACGCAGTGGTCATTTGTTTTCTAAATGTAGATTTTTTTATCATCAACACGTCTTTCTCATTTCTTATTCCAATTCTATGAGAATGGCCACTTCATAGTTTTTTTTCCTGAGTTCTTCTATTTTTATTGAGTACTTTTTTTACGGTGCTTGTTACGTACGTTATTGCACACTAGTACACAGTAGTACAAAAAATGTTTAATACATTGGTCTGCTTTCGATACCTACCCTAATTATATTGTGGGATATTCGAGAGTTCATACGCAATATATATTTATTATCAAAACATCACTTACGTTGCAACTCTTATTGATTTATCGATATATGCTTCTGTACGTGAAATTATCTAATTACAGTGACGTTTTCTCGTTTCTTGGCCAAGTTTGACTTGTTTGTTTCATCTTGTCGTACCAGAAATTAAACGTATTGCCAAGCTGGCTGGCTATTCGTTGTTTGCCTATGTTGCTATATTATGATTTTTATTTGAGATTTTTTCAGCTGCCTCATTGGCCTAATTGACTGGTGTTAGCATGCTCGACTATGGATGATGATGGTTTTTATATTGTCAAGTCATCCTCAGTACTAGCTGCGCCGGAGATTTTAAGTTGTCGGTGTTGTACCTCGGAGAGATTTCCCATTCTTAATTGTTTAAATTTCAGTTACTATTATTTTTTGTTATGCACAGTTACGAGTGTTACGTTTTTTTATTCACGTATCACTTTTGACTTATTTTATTTATTTATTTAAGTACTTATTTAATTGGTATATTTGGTACCTAGATCTGTACTGTGGCTTTTTATGACAACACTTCAACGAAATAAACAAGTTGTGTGAATGTTTGAAGAAAAGTGGCTCCCTTATGTTTTTTTAATAAACTTCATTACTAATTGAAATAATCACCCATATCGATGCGATTGGACTTTAGTCTAGCTACCTCTTAGTATTTGATTGCAATGAACTTACTAGACAAGATATTTTGCCAAGGTTTTACATGCTTATTCCATTCCATTGTAATGAAGATTATTTTATCTTTCATTCGTTCTGTTACGTCAGTGTCGTCGACCTTTGAGCACGTTACTACATGGCGTAACGTTTATGTAGGCCATCGCACGAATATTATGAATACAATGGACACAAAAGGCGAAAAATTACGTTTCTACGAGTTGGTACTTTAATTTAACTTTTCGAGGAAAACAATTCTAAGAATCCATCTTCAAAAGTTTACTTTTACATCATTATTCATATTGTATCGATAAAGCTTATTCACAGTCCAACCTGAGGGTTACTTTTGGTGCCATCCAAAATGGAAAAGCGATATATTTAACGCGTTATTTTACCTAGTTATTATGTCAATTCATTATCAGACATTACTTAATCCTGCAATATTGGAGGATTTTAAATCTGAATTTTAATGACTGATACCTCGTATCCACACACTCAATCGGTTGATTTTTACTTATTGTTTATGGAGAAGTACCTCTGCAGCATCAAGATTGACAAGATTGATTGTCAGAATATTAATTTTATTATCATGGGAAAGAAATTGTATGGGGAGATCCATATTAATCCCTTACAGTAAGTACTCAATGGGAACTGCTGTTATAAAAATCTTTCGCAATGTTTGAAGCAAATATACAAAGATGCGAAAAAATTCTCTCGGGAAAGCCTAGTGCACACTCAGGCTGCTTGATACATCGTCAATAATATTAGTTTGTTATTATTAGTCATTACTTTGAGGTTAGGCGAGTCAAAGTAAACAAAATTGTTACAATGGAGTCAATGTACGTATGATTCCACATTGGTTTTGCATTACTTTCTCCTGTGAAGATGGCAATTTACCGCGCATAACGGTAGCGCAATTGATTATGTTTGTGGGTTATACCGTTTGCACGTGGACTGTATCGTCTGACCGTGTAATCACCAGACTGATACAGTACAAATCGCTATCAGGAATTGTTTGCATTCCAAGCGTAGATTCTTTTTAAAGTGGTGATAGCCTTGTAACATATTCGATGAGTCCGGGGTTCAAATCCTGAGCACGGAATTCCACCACCCATTTACAGCCCATTAACGTTTCATTGCTGGCCACAGGCCTCCACTCTCATAGGAAGAAGGGAATTAGAGCTTAGACCCACCACACTATTCCAATGCGGGTTGGCGGGCTTTGACGACTATTATCATGTTAGCGATAATAACCGGGATCATAACTCTCAATAGCTTTGAATGTTAGGGTAATGCTAAAAGTTAAAACCTCAACTGCTGTCCGCCACAAGCAAAAATAAAAGCGAAAAGAAGAATTGCTGTACAATGTATAGTCCGCGCATGAGCTCCGAGGAATCGGGGTGTGAAGAAATGACAGCTGTACGCCACCACCGATCGTCACTCCATATCCAGCTCGCTCCCAGCACTAGTTTTGAGCTTGACGCGTGTAATTTTGCGATAGCAGTATTGTTTAGCACTTTAAACAACTCTAGGTCATTACTTTAACATTCCATAGGATTCCTCAGAGCTCATATTATATTACAGCAGCTATAGAGCTTATATTACATACATAATTTCAAAAAAAGTATCACAATGAAACGTTGGGTGTGGATCTGCAATAAAGTAGCATACGGATATACTAGCCGCAATAAACACAATGAGAGTTTTATGTTCCAATCAATCATTTACTGCTTTGTCTCACACATCACGCCACACGTGACCGGTGTATAGACGCGGCCTGTAATTGTTTACCAGTTTAAAGTTCATAACCAACGTCATGTTGAGGGTTTTTTGTGATAACTGCCCCCCGATTGTGTAAGAAAATCGCGATCCTTCGTATTTGAGGAGTTCATAGAGGCCTCCATGTCAAAAAGCATGTATGAACTCCTTAAATACGAACGATTATTACGTGTTAGGCTCTCAAATGATTACGATTTTCAGACACAATTGGGCCTCTGATACTAAGCCTGACTGCCCCATAATGAGGCAATGGATACGCACGCATATTATGTGCCCCAATAATTAGTATGCAACCGTAAATTAGATATTTTTGTTCTTAAATTTTATAGATTTTATATGGATCCAAGATCTGAATTGAATAAATATTATGCTTGAAAACTTTTGTAACGTAATAAATACCTTGATATGGCGTTTTAGACCTTACTGCATGCAGTAATACAATATAGTCTAATTTGAATACTGATAAAATATATTTTCAGACCGCGACTGTACTTACGTGTTATCAGATAAATGCCCATAAATATGTGTCGTAACTACCTGATGCCCGCAACTTCGTCCGCGTGAACTGGAACCAAAAAACCTTTAATTTTCCGGGATAAAAAGTAGCCTATGTGTTATTCCAGACTATAATCTATCTTTGTGCCAAATTTCATCCAGATCCGTTCAGCCGTTGGGGCGTGATTGAGTAACAAACATACATCCATACATCCATCCATCCAAACTTTCGCATTTATAATATTAGTATAGATGCATACATTAATGGTATAATATATATTTCGAATTTATGCTCTCTTATATTATGTCTGTCTTACAACATTACCGACTACCGTCAATACTTTACGACCAATAACGTGTAATGATGTAGAGTGTAAACAATGCTTAATATGTGGATATTTATGTGCAGTTGTATAATTTTGTGATTGTATTCGACATGCATTGGATACAGTGTATTGGACTGTATAATAATTTAGCTGATTCGCTGTTTTGTATCTACAATATAAATGCATAGGTACCTTTAATGTCGAATACAAGCACAAAATTATACAACTTCACATAAATATCCACTTATTAACCATTGTTTACACTCTACAGCATGTTTATTGTGATTTATGACGCTAGTTATCGTGCTAAAAGTGTTAAACTGTCAGCGTACCTAGCAGGCGATCATACTCCCCTGCCCCTCCATGTAAGTTCGCTGTTGATGAAGAAATAATCCATACTTCGACAATCTGTCTACTATACTTTCAGGGCTCATCAGTTCAGCCGATTTTGAAGCGTAAAGATATATGTTAGATGATTGCATCTCGCGGCAGGGAATAGGGTTAATATCCCGGGAAAAAGATTCCACGTGATTTTTAAAAAACTTAACCTTTTATCCTTATAGTATGCATATATGTATGTTGTTTGGTAGTTTTAATAAATATTTCTTGGTACATGAAACTACAATCTTCATGCTGCGCTATGAATTACAATTTTCATCATGCAAAATTTAATACTTACTTATGTAACTAAAATGTATTGATAAGTACTTGGGCGATGCCAAATGGTTGGTTTTATTATGTAGCTATCAAAAGTAGAACTACCTATCTGGGATACAGTATAAAGATTTTTATTCAATTTAAGTTTTACAAGTTCTTTAAAATCGTTAAAAGAATATAGGTATTAGGTAGTACAATAGAATCGTAATTCTTTTTAAATTTAATACTAGCTGAGGACTGTGGGTGCCGTGCACGTGGATTGAGGTTTTTTGGTTCTCACGGAAACTCTAATTTTCCGGGTTAAAAAGTGGCCTAATTGTTTTTCCTGATTATTTTCTATCTCAGTGCCAATTTCATCCATCATCAACATCCATCCATCCAAACTTTCGTATTAACAAATTACTGAACTGAATGAATGAATGAATTACTTAGGTAACTAAAATGTATTGATAAGTACTTGGCCGATGCCAAATGCTTAGTTTTATTGTGTAGCTATTAATTGTAGGGCTGCCTGTATTATAATTAACTTTTACAAGTGGTTAAGAATCGTCAAAAGGATATAGGTACAATAGGTTCGAAATTCCTATTATTTAATAAGCTATGTACTTATTATTATATAAACTCGCCGGCATATTTAGCGGAACATATAAAAAAGGTTTGATATCAGTATCATATAAGGTTGCTGACTGGTTTATACGTCATTTAATTTAAAAAGAAATATTTTCAAATTAAGAAAACAACTGAACATTTTATGCAATTGTTTTAATTTTATTCAAATACACCATATCTGGAGCGAACTTCGAGTATTTCTTCCTTCTGAGTTTGATTTAAAATTTCATAAAAATACTGTTTTGTGTTAGTTTTTTTTAATCGCGTATCTTTCTGGAGTTGATGACTGAATTATGCCTGACTTAGCCCCAACGGAGATTGCCAGGGCACTCGAAATGCGAAGAAATGGTCATACCTACAGAGTGATATCCAGAGATCTTCGTCGACCAGTTTCAACGATCCATCGCAGTATTCAACGGTTCAGGGAGTCCGGTACTTATGTGAGAAGAGCAGGACAAGGCAGAAAAAGACGCACTTCGAGTAGGGATGATCGTTTAATTCGGCTTCGTGTACGTAGGAACCCCCGTTTGACGGCCGTCCAAGCCCGACATGAGTTAGAAGCAGTGCGGGGTGTAACCGTAAGTGAGCGTACGGTACGAAGAAGGCTCGAAGAAGCTGGTTTGAGTTCATTTGTGCCCGCCAAGACTCCAAGGCTCGAGGTAAAACATCGTAGAAACAGGTTAACTTTTGCTCAGGAACATCGACTTTGGAACACGGACCAATGGAGTAAGGTATTGTTTAGTGATGAGTGCAGAATTCTCTTAAATCAAATTGACGGCAGGCAAAGAATATACAGACGCAAAGGAGAACTATACATTCAGACAAATTTTGAAACTACAGTTGCAAACGGTGGTGGATCAATAATGGTTTGGGCGGGCATTTGTTTGGGAGTTCGCACAGACTTGGTAGTGATTGACAGAGGGAGTCTGACTGCAGACCGCTATATCAGAGAAGTTTTAGAAGAAAAGGTCGTACCGTTTGCCCCATATATCGGTGAAGATTTTGTTTTTATGCAGGATAATGCTCGGCCGCATACTGCTCGGGTAACTCAAGCTTATCTTAATAATATGAATATCACTGTTATGGAGTGGCCGGCGAGATCACCGGATATGAACCCAATGGAGCACGTTTGGGACTTGCTGAAAAGAAAAGTTAAGTCCAGAATTCCAGCTCCTGCCAACGTGGGAGAACTGCGAATCGCCGTAGTTGAGGAATGGCGGAGACTATCCCAGGAGACTATCGATAACGTCATTCTCAGTATGCCTAGACGGGTAGAAACTTTAATAAGAGCACGTGGAGGAAATACGCGATATTAATCATCATTTTTCTAATTTAATTAATTGTTATTTTAATATTAAATTTCACTTTTCCCGGTTACATGAAAAGTTCAAAAATGTACCATTTTTCACAAATAGCCTTTACTCGCAAAATCTGTTCTTAATGTGATCCCATTTTAAGTAAAACAAATGAAACTTTAAATAACAAAAGAAGTGTAGTAAGTAGATTTTAAAATAAAACCATATTTTTTTAATTATGGACCTTTTTTTTTACTTTCCGCTAAATATGCCGGCGAGTTTAGTTAAAACAGGAAAGCAATTAATTATATGAAGTTCATGCACTTACCACAGTCGAAGCTGCCGTGTCGTCTTTGTTGATTGATTGATGATTTTTGAGTCGTGAAAGTAAATGACTAATTAACTACACTAGTGTTATTCAGTCACATGTACATTGTACAAATTTTCACAGCTCTGCTACGCATCTTCGCACCGCTCATTTTCCTAGCACGTTTTTGGTGGAAACGCACCATTTTATAAGTTTTGCAGTCTGCACACTACCTGGCATCAATGTCACAATTGTACAGTTCAGCTATCTAATTTTTTTTAAATAAATTTTTGCAGTGCCAACTGGCAACCCTTAGACAGATAAAATGGAATCTTTGGAACATCTGCAAGGAATACGTCTGGTAAACATTTGGAGAGTATCGCTGTAAATATCTAGCGTTATTGTTGATACAATGTTTCCGCTCGTTTTTAGCTGTTCTTATTTTCTTAATCGAATACGGTTAATAATTTTGAGATTCTTCTCCTTACAAGCCTTATTGACCCACTATCCACTAGAGCGGAGATGTTATGTTTAGCGGACCAATCAGATTATTGTTAAATTAAATGACGTGATAATTTTTCCAAACTTGATTGGCCTGTTACACGCGCCTTCGCCCATCTCCGACGACCTTTGACGACCGATTTTTGACGACCTCCGTGGCGCAGTGTTGAGCGCTGTTGCCTTAACGTGCGGCGGCCCCGGGTTCGATCCCCGGCAGGGTTTGGTTTGTAATTTCTGAATTTCCCTGGTCTGTCCTGGTGGGAGGCTTCGGCCGTGGCTAGTTACCACCCTACCGGCAAAGACGTGCCGCCAAGCGATTTAGCTTTCCGGTACGATGCCGTGTAGAAACCGAATAGGAGTATGGATTTAATATAACTGCCATACCCCTAACAGGTTTGCCCGCTACACTTACCATCAGGTGAGATCGTAGTCAAGGGCTAACTTGTAGTGGATAAAGAAAAAAATTAAAATAGTTTTTATTCAAATAAGTTTTTACGAGTCTATATTATATGACGCGCATCCGGTGTCAGGTCGCAACTCGCAATAGAATAGTTGTCGCGTCTGCCATATTTTCTTTTTTTTTCGCCTTTAGGTACTTTGTCCCAGAGGAGACATGAGGTACCTACGATGAAGAAATTTCATGACTTTTGCAACCATTTTCCCGTTCTTATCTGCCTAAAATATTTACATAAACCTACAAAATTCTTTCGGGTCACAGGCAAAAGTAGCAAATCTCAGTTATCACTACAGAGACGCACATTATAGAAGCAATATAAAACGATGATAATTCACCCAGGATTTATTATCCAGCATGAGAAACAGCAGATTCAGAATTTTAAAGATCATGAAGATGATTTTCATGTTCCATGGGCTTTGCGAGGAATACCGAAGTATATAGATACCTACTTGGTTTTAAATATAATCAGCAAATATAGTATAGTAACATACTATAATATAAGTAAGTTCAGCTGCTAATTTAATGGCGTTTTTATCGCATTATACAGCACATATTTGCATAAAAAATAGAGATTACAGACTCAAGTTATGGACACTTGCATATAAATATCATAATATTATTGTTGTGTGTTGTTATCACGGCAGAAAGGTTAAATGTCGGGTATGATACAGGGTTTGTAAACAGCGATAATAAATATTACGTTAAATTAAAGACAGATTTAAACACTAGACAAATACGAAAATTTTAACTAAAATATACCAGTTCAGAAATGAAAGCTGGAAATCCACGCCAAAAAAAACTTTAATTAGGTGATATAATATCATACTTATCGGAAGAAAAAGATACAAGTGCATTGTATGTCTAATTTAATTCATGGTTAGAGTAATGAGTAATAACCTGCCGGAATACAGGACAAATTTTGAGAAAATGTATTCTAGGTATATTCCCCGTATCCTTATTAGGTATATCCCTCATTTTCAGAATCAGTATTTTGCAAAATAATTAATGATCGCCATTTTAGGAGTAGTCCTTCTAGGAGTTAAACATTTCGAGAATTCAACTTTTACAAAAATACAACAACAAGAAAAAGACAACAAAGGTAAATAACAGTAATGTAAGTTTATGATCTCGTTTCATTTTCTCTCATATCTTGTTGTACCTATTCTTCCTTCACAACCTTTCTCACTGCCAAGGGTCACTGGTAGAGATCTCTGATAGAGATAAGTGCTTCCTTGTCCACTATGTATCTGTTTTTCTTCTTATTTTATAACTTTTTGGTACTAAATAAATAAAATAAAAATAACATATAATTAACACCCACAAGGAAATTGTAACGAAAACAATGAAACTTCATATTTTTGCTTCGATAAAAACACGCACGTGTCTACCTCGTACCTTATCTATGTTCAGATATTGTTATCTAAATTTTAGAACAGATAAAGATAACGAACTCTAAAAATATCTAAATGTGATATGATACATTAATGTGGATGCATTTTTTGAGTGTTTGGTAGACTGAATTGCATTAATAGTGATCAGGGCTTCTCATCCATACTTACTTACTAATATTATAAATAGGAAAGTGTGTCTGTCCGTCTGTCGAATACGCTTTCACAGCTCATCTGCTTAATCGATTTTGATGAAATTTGGTATAGGCATAGGTTGTATCACGGAACTGTAAAGAGTGGAATGAACATATTTAATTCACGCGGACGAAGTCGCGGGCATCATCAGGTCAAGGTATAAAGTTTATAAAAAGAGTATGAATAGAGAGAGGACATTGCTTGCACTCTTCCAAAACCCAGTTGGATAATCTTCTGAATATGTTTCAGAAGATTTTTCCTTAGGAGTGGCGTATTATGTGGCCAAAAGTTAAATTCAAGGGTTGTTTTTTTATTTATATATTTTGTACCAAACTTAAAAACTAAATATTTAAAAAACATGATCAAGGAAAACGTATCTCTTGAAGAGATTTCTTCCAGCAGCCCATGTGAGAATAGTGAAAAATAGATAATGCTGAGTAAGTAAGTAAGTAACTAAGTACCTACACTTATAAACTAGAGAATAGAAACGTTGTTAAGAGTTTTAATTAATGATATGACAGAAAAGCTATAATTAATTTCAAATATGTACGTCTCGTTAAATATTGATATTTAAAGCTAAAGCTAGTTAGTGTTTGTTTTTGGCAAGAAAGTAAACTTGACATAGAAGCAATCTTTTCTCATCTTTAATATTGTTATAGCACCCGCTGAGTCTAAGTGCCTCGCAGGGAGGCGAGAGTAAGAGCCTAACCTTGTTACAGCATAAAGTCCCTTAATGGTGCCTTAATTAAAATGAAAATGTTGTTAAAGAGCTTACCTTTATCTAGAGATATAGTGACGATGCAGTATGCCAAGGTAGGAATTAAATTATGCTCGGTTAATGGATTTGAATTCCTTTAATCAATCATAAGAAAAATATGAAACCTACGTATAGTTTCAGATGGTCGGATTTTGCCTACCTAGAGTTTAAGACGATCAGATTTTGAGATGATTAAATTTTATTTAATTCTTAATTTGTATGACCTCTTGCCTGATATAAAATAACTCAATAACAATGTTTCGCTCCTTTTAACAAATCTTTTAGCACAATCATGGACCTAGGTATAAACGAACTCTTCATGTTCACAGTACAGAATAAAACCATCTCTAATGACGATATATGTAATCCTTGCATTCGGAATAAAGCGATAAAATCAAAATCTAAATATATAAAATAAAAAGGCGACTGACTGATCTATTAACGCACAGCTCAAACCACTGGACGGATCAGGGGCCATACTGTCAACGCTTAAAGCAATGCCTGAGCAATATTACTCAAAATGTCAGTTTGATGTCCTTGACGTTCCTAAAATGGGGATAAGGATTCTAAAACAGCGTTGACATAATAGCCCCAGACTAAAAAGTGGCGTACTATTATGACGTAGGCCTCCGCTAAGAAAGAATTTTTGAAAATTCAACCCCTAAGTCACTTAAAATCGGGTCTGTCGAGCGAAGCCGCGAGCAAAAGCTAGCATTATATAAAATTTTCTCGATAATCATGGAAGTCACTTTCAAAGACGTATACAGACTGACGCATGACACAGCCGCCCAAACAGTCCAAAGAGCTGTACTGAGCCGGGATAGCGCCGTGCATAAATATTATATTAATATAAATGGACAGCTTAAAAGTAGAACATGCCTCCTCTGCGGAACGTTCACCTGTAGCCTCTGAAAACTTTATGAAGGCTTCCCCACAAGTTTCTCTCTAAGGACTCTATGAGTCATTATTGTCGATCAATTGCAACAACAATTTTTGACGACCTCCGTGGCACAGTAAACAGATACAAACAGTAGTTAAACTACCTAGAAACGTTCGAAACAGCTCACTCACACAAACATGCGCATCGACGAGACCCCTAAGCGGTCGTCGCAATGCCGTCAGTAGTGAGTGCCGCGTCATGACAAGTGTCTATTTCCGCGATCTTTTTAAAAATACCAGGAGTGTATTGCCTAGTATTTATATATGTTTGAACTCTGCTTCAACAAAATTGGAACTATCGTTTTTGAAATTCGTTTAAAATCGATATTTGGGGCTCCCTGGGATCACAAAACAGGAAACTGGTACCAAAATTTTAAAAAGTCAGCGCCATTTTGAAATTCTTTGTTATTGTACCGATTTCGTTCAAAATCGATATCTGACGATTCCTAAGATCACAAAACAGGAAACTGGTATCAAAATTTTAAAAAATCAGCGCCATTTTTAAATTCTTTGTTATTGAACCGATTTCGTTCAAAATCGATATCTGAGGATCCTTAGGATCATAAAATAGGAAACTGGTACCAAAATTTTTAAAAATCAGCGCCATTTTGATATTCTTTGTTATTGAACCGATTTCGTTCAAAATCGTTATCTGACGATCCCTAGGATCACAAAATAGGAAACTGGTACCAAAATTTAAAAAAGTAGCGCCATTTTGAAATTATTTGTTATTGTACCGATTTCGTTCAAAATTGATATCTGACGATCCCTAGGATCACAAAACAGAAAACTGGTACCAAACTTTTAAAAAATCAGCGCCATTTTGAAATTATTTGCTATTGAACCGATTTCGTTCAAAATCGATATCTGAGGATCCCTGGGATCACAAAACAGGAAACTGTTACCAAAATTTTTAAAAATCAGCGCCATTTTGAAATTCTTTGATATTGCACCGATTTCGTTCAAAATCGATATCTGAGGATCCCTAGGATCACAAAACAGGAAACTGTTACCAAAATTTTAAAAAATTTGCGCCATTTTGAAATTCTAAAATTGATTTTATTAGGGAATTACATACCGCTTTAAATAGTCACAGTACAAATAAATCTAAATTGCATCCGTGCGAAGCCGGGGCGGACAGCTAGTCAAGAATAAAGGTATTTTTTATTTAAGGTTTTTTTAATTACTAGGTATCAGACGCATTTTTTGGGGTTGAAACGCGGTACGGTTCAACCCGAAAATGCGTGACAAACACCTGAAAACAGAGCTCATGAGCCCTGCCCGCGCGCCATCTGCGGCGCCTACCGCGCGCCCAGCCGCGGCTCGCGTACGCTCCCGCCAAAACATGTCAAAGGTTACGCCATAATGATAAATTAGTGACCTACAAAAAAAAAACAAAGATCTACAAGTTGTTGTGTGTCAATATTAAAATGTTTTCCGTATTTTAAACCGATTAACCGACGCCATGAGATACTTATTTAAATTTTATTCGTAAACTAGCTATTTCAATTCGATTAATTGATCACTACAGAACATAGAATGTTTTAATTAACAAAAATAAAATTAAACCATAAAACATTAAAAGTGACAACCCTATTGCTTCAATGGAGCGTAGGTAATTATTTTATCAACTGGGCTTAGTTTCCATACTGGTTGTATCTGTTTACTGTGTCTGTGGCGCAGTGTGTAGCGCTGTTGTCTTAACGTGCGGAGGTCCCGGGTTCGATCCCCGGCAGGGTCAATTTGGGAATTTATAATTTCTGAACTTCCCTGGTCTGGCCTGGTGGGACGCTTCGGCCGTGGCTAGTTACCACCCTACCGGCAAAGACGTGCCGCCAAGTGATTTAACGTTCCGGTACGATGCCGTGTAGAAACCGAATAGGGGTTTGGGTTAAATATAACTGCCATGTCCCTAACAGGTTAGCCCGCTACCGTCTTAGACTGCATCATCACTTATCATCAGGTGAGATCGCAGTCAAGGGCTAGCTTGTAGTGGATAAAAAAAAATTGCCAATCGAACCGAAGTGTGGTCAGCAAACCCTTCTAAATATGAATGAAGAACCGTACTCACTAGTTGGCCGGCAACAAAAATAACGGTCATCCGAATCCTCTGAAAACTTTCATGAAGACTAGGCTTCCCCACAAGGTATTTTTACCCTATGAGTCATTTATTTGTTCTTCTTCGAGTGCAATGAGATCAACTGAAGTCTGCCAATCTGAACGAACCAAATATTACGAAATATGGCCTAAACCCTTCTCGTTCTGAATGAAGAACCGTGCTCAAGTAGCAGGTCTGCGACAAAAAACTAGACTAATTTGAACAAGGGAAAATAGCATTGATTTTTAGTGCCATTTCAAAATATACATAGCTAAGTATGTTGATTCACAACATATTATAATATAAGCTAGACCGCTAGACGGTTCAAATAAACACTCCACCTACCTACACCATTTTCGCGTGGACACCAATTAGAGCTTTTGTCTGCGCTGCAGGGCGAGCATGGGCAGGGGACAAAAATTATATCCCCCGATTATGTCCACTGACAAGAGATAAAATTATTTTGTCCCTTTGCTAGAGCATGGCAACAGGGGAAAGGAGAAGTATATCCCTGTTTGACATTAAAAGTGGATAAACTTCCCCCGGCTAGAGCATGGGGGCAAGGGAAAGAGATAAAATTGTCCTTTTTTGACATTTGAAAGGGACAATTTTATCCTCGGTCATTGGAGGTGGGTATAAGCTTATTTTCATACCATTAAATTACAAAAAAGATGTCCCGAGTCTACTGGAACCTTATTTTTGCATCAGAAATAGAAAAACAAGAAAGAAAATTACATCGGCGATCAATACGTCTAATAACTATCAATAATAAATGGTCTACAATAAATGTTGAACTGGTAAGCCCAAACAACTTCTTAAGTTAATCAAAAAACCTTAATAATCAAGTTTTGTATTTTTTTTTAAAAAAGTGCTATAATCATATACTTCCTTTTCCGCTCAAAATAAGCGTAAAGCTTGTTCTAGAAATAGGTACGACAATAGTCTACTGGGATCTGCAAGACTATTGTCATTCTGATTATAAAGCCTACAATCATTAACCATTGAGCTATTGTTGGTTACTTCATGATTGAATGTTACAGGCTGTGGATGTTGACTGCCTCATCATTAACATCAACGCAAGATACCCAGGACAAGTCAGTTCATCTTTAAGCTAAAGAGTTAAAACTCCAAAGTTAAAGCTGAACTGAAATGCCTGTATGTAAATCGGGCAATACTATCTTTTAGGTATGATATTTCAAATTAATTTTTAAACTTAGATTTCTTTAGCAAACCTAGTTATTGAGGCCAGTTCTGTTTTACACCATATCTAAATTTAAATGACAGTTCTATTTAAGTGGCTATCACTTTCATATTATATTTATTTTCCCTGCGAAATTGTGCAGCAATAGATTTAATGCTGTCATTTTAATTCAGAGATTGTGTTAAGCAGAATTGGCCACAATATCTAGCGGGCTAATTTACATAACTTAAGGAATACAAAAAAACACACTGATAATCATAAAATTGTTTATTGGAATCCTACACATAATTTGCCTGTTGTGCAGATTACAATTTTTTGGTAAAAATGTGCTGTTTGCCAAACATTATTAATTAATTTTGAATATTGCAGAATTCCAATGGAACAGCCCATGGATAACAGCTATGATGTAACATGTGAAGTGAACAATCCTCTCATCACATCTTCTGCGGATCAAACCAGGCTGCTGATAATTGCCCGACAAAAAAGAGACAAATTAATCAATTCATATTTCAACTAAAATATATTTGTACCTTTTCAACCTTTGCAATTTATTTTTCAAACACAACACAATATTAAAACAAAATGAGTACACACATTAGCCTGGCTAATCATAGATTTTTCTGGCCTAATGCTGATGTACTATGGGTACTATGGAGGACTTGTTCTTAGATTAAGCACTTTGGTGTTAATTTCCGAAACAGTGGGGACAGTCTCCGCAATGTCTTTCCAAGTCTGCAAATAAAAATATAATAATTACTTTCTCGCCGATAAAATTAGTATATATCATTTTATTTTGTGCACCTACTGACTAAAAGTATAAAATTGTAATATTTTGTGATCTTAACTGCTTCCACTGTTCGACAGTCCTGTCTGGCCCATGATCTTTTATGATATCTTTAAGTTTTTGCCACTGGGAGTCCGCCCTTTTTGCCCCTTACAGTTCTGTAACTCACCACAGTGGCTAGGTGGTCGTATATCGACATGAATTCGACCAACCATGTTTTTTGTTGCTTCTTGATCTGAATGAAAAGAATAAAAGTTGAATAAGGCGATAAAAATAGACGAACACGTTTTAAAATAGTATCAATAATAATAGGTAAACAGAAAGATTTGTCAAGTTAATTAGTTCACTTTTACATTTCGCTTTCATATGGAAAACAATAGTTACTTTATAACATTTTAAGGGGTACGGATAGTATCTATTTACTTTTTGGCGGCACTTATGTTCGCTTTCGCTCCTTATAAGTACAATAAATTATAAATATAAACCAAGTAAAACCGGTGAATCCGAATACTTTGTTTTGCCGAAACGAAAATAATTAATTGTCAAAATCACAAGCAAAGACAAAAACACAGACCTATGATAAAATAATGACTCTTTGACATAGACTTGAGATGAATTTTGAAATATTGTGACATTTTACATCTTACTTCCATGATTTTCTTAAAATGGCAACAATAGCAGGGACAAGTCTTTCCCCTATTTTATCCACCGTGAATATTATTTCCACCGCTATGCCCATGCTCTACGGGTGGATAAAACTGAGTGAGGAGATAAAATTTTTATCCTTTCCCCGTGGATAAAATCTCCCCGCCCATGCTCGCCCTGCTGAACGAACCAAATATTACGAAATATGGCCTAAACCCTTCTCGTTCTGAATGAAGAACCGTGCTCAAGTAGCAGGTCTGCGACAAAAAACTAGACTTATTTGAACAAGGGAAAATAGCATTGATTTTTAGTGCCATTTCAAAATATACATAGCTAAGTATGTTGATTCACAACATATTATAATATAAGCTAGACTGCTAGACGGTTCAAATAAACACTCCACCTACCTACACCATTTTCGCGTGGACACCAATTAGAGCTTTTGTCTGCTGATTGAGTCTGGTGCGCGTAGTTATTGGATAATTCCAATAACTACGTTCGTTGTCGACTCGTTCTCGACGAGCGGTTGCGGTGATTGTATTTCTCGTACTGCTTCGACTCGACTGATTCGACTTTAAGCTGTAATGCCAGACATTTAGAACATTAAATCACTGTATTTTTTTCTATATTACTGCAGTCTTGTGTATCGTAATATAGGAACTCACTTTAATCATAAATAGTACAACATGATCTTTTAGATATTTGCTAAAGAGCAGCAAAATATTGCCGCAAAAAAATAATACATAATGATGCCAGATTTACGTTTTTCGTTGTTTTAGAAAAAATATACTGTGTTTTGTATTTCATAAATATAAAAATATACTTATGAAATACAAAATACAGTATTTTAGCTATTTTTAATTGAAATACGAAATACAAATGACAAAATACAAAATAAGTAATCTAGACCACCACGGGCGGAAAAGTAGAGGAAAACAAGATTAATTAATCAGTAAAACCAGTTTCCTTTCATTTTAAAGTTACTGTCAGAAGAGTTTCAGAGGAATGTCAGAGGAAAGTCAGAGGAAATTGGAGAGTGAATAAAACCTGCTAAAGAAAACAATCTTTTTACAGGTCTATGATCAGAGGTGCGATTATGTAAGTATTGCCGATCCAATCGTCAAAGTAAAATAAACCATAACAGCATTTAATTAGAGCTCAATTTCGTGTATCCTTTCTCATACGTTTATGGTATCGTACATACTTATACGTATGAGAATGGATACACGAAATTGAGCTCTAATTCAATGCCGTTATGGTTTATTTTACTTTGACGCCGAACTTTGACGATTTGATCGACAATTCTTACACAATCGGGGGGCAGTTACATACATTTTACCATCATTACACTCTCGTCTCGCACTCACACTCACGATCGCTAAATGAAGGTTAAATGTATTTTAATGTTAAAATGTATTTTGAAGCCTCAAGTAGTTGAAATACTAATTACGACATACCTCGGCGTCAGGTATTTGAAATACGAATTACAAATTAAATTTTAAGGAAGTAAATGAAATACAAATACCAAATAGATATTGTATTTCAATTACGTATTTTAATTACAAGTAATTCAAATACTGCCCAACCCTCATAATAGGGTTGCATGAGTTAAGAAATAAAGCGTTCGTTACATTTTTACCTATAATGAGTAAGTATACAATATAATGAAGCTCTCGGTAAACACGTCTCAGCGATTTGTTTACCCATTTATTTACGCTCGCGAGTTTATGTTTAATGATTTTCTCTTAGTAATTTATGATTAAGTTTCTAATATCCCATTTCCCAAGTTGTTAAAGTTACGATTTGCAGATGTTCACAAATGGTGTTTTCATTTTCTATTCCAACTCCAATTTCGCGCTCGAGATATTTGGAATGAGTAATTTGCTAGGTTAGTGAGTTTTAGTTAATCTCCTTTTAATATTAAAGCGACCGCGTGAAATGTTTAAATGAGCATGATTAATTTTAGACAAATATAATCCTCTAATATTAGGATTACAGGAATCAAATTTAAAAAAATAAAAAAATATTTGTCTTGAAAAGCTGCAATATGCTGAACATTTCTTTAGAGAGCTTATTATTCAACATAATATAAGTGAAAACGCAGCTTAACATGAGGTTGGTACTTGGTATAAAGCATACAGCAAAAACTACAATAATTTTGATATTTCAAATATGCCTTCTTCGGTTATCAAAATTTATTATGTGCTACACGAACACGATCGGCTACAATTTTCAAAATCTTCTTGAGTTTTTCTGTAGTGTTTTTGTTCATGTGTTCGCAGACTTAGGTTAAACCTAAAGAGGTAATCTCTGGTTTTGTCAGATTTCAGCGCTCGCATTGGAAGGTCGATGAGGGGACGCGATAATTGCATCCATTCAGGCAAAATTGCCCTTTCAAAACACGATTTTCCTTCTCTTTTCTAGTCTATTCAGAGATTTTAAATTATATTTTAGACTCTCGATTCCAGTATAATTTTCCAATCTCACGCGCCAGAGAATTGAAATTGGATATTACGTGCTGAATGGGCTTTAGAGTTCCGCATTAAAACAAGCTGTCCTTATAGTTTCTTCCAGTCCGTCTAAGCGCGTAAATGTGCTTGTTTGTTGGTTGTGCCTAGGTTTGTAGCGCGGATACATGTGTTTTTTTGCATTTGAGGGCCTGAAGAGTGACCTATGCTACTCTTCAATCCGGAAAATTTGAGTTTCCGCGGGGTCAAGAACCTAAATCAAAATCGACGAAGTGGCGGGCACCAATGAGTTATAAAAAAATTATAAAAATTGGAAATTTTAAACTAATCATAATTATAAAATCTTCTTACCGTTACACCCATAGCATGTACATTTTGAAAAATAGCAAGTGATACCTCGAGAGATATCTCGTTGCCTTCAACGAGATATCTATAATTATTTTTTAATTATTTTTAAATACCCCTTGGTATTTAAAAATAATTATGAAGTTTCTTATATTATAGTTCTTAGACAAAAAACTAAACTTGGAGAAATAATGTCTGCCAAGGTGTTTAGCAACTAGCATGGCTGCGAAGTTCGTAACCCATTGAAGTAATATGTTTAGTTCGCGCACGAGTTGAATGCAGAGTAAATGTATGGTGACACATTTACTCTGCATTCAGCTGTTCAGTTCGCGCGCGAACTGTTCTTCATTATACCTCAATGTCGAAACCCTGCCTAACGCGTGTTCTGTCACGCACAATTTTTATCTCTTGCGCGTTCCAGTTCGCTTTTTCCACTTATAATTAATTTAAATCGGCGTATCACCGGGTGGTTATGACATCGAGGTCGATGATATCGTTTGAGCTCCATCGCAGTTTGTATCTTCCGAGTATTTCTGAAGAAGCATAAAAAATATAGTTTAGATAAATAATCGTAAATCTATGTGAATTTGTTCGGAAGTAGAGCAGGCACTGTCAATGGAAACGGAAATAATGTAATGAATTATAATCATTACTTATACTTTTGACGAGCTGGAAGACCGGCTATTTTAAAATTTATAAATCGTGGAACATATTCACCTCCTTACTTCTATATAAAAACGTAGATAATATGCACTCGTGCTTTTTTCTGCTATCATTTTAATGCATGTTAGAATTTAATAAACACTATGCAGGTGCTTTAAATACATATTGATAAACAAAAAAACTAATTGGCCAGCATATTTTTTCCTCACGTTCTTGAATTTCACCTACCTAGTCTACTTTCTGTCTTTCAGATTACTTATTAAGACTCAGGGTTCTATTTTTTAAGTATCATTTACATAACATTGATCTTGAAAACAAGTAGGTATTACTTCCAGCGAAGCGGTGATAGGGTTCGATCCTCGGGCATGCACCTTTAACTTTGGCCTGTGCCTGACCCTTCTTATTCTGAGAGTGTGCTCATTGGGCCGGCGATACATTCAGATGATCACGATGATGAAGTATTTTTTTCTACTGCAAAATAGGTTTGCAATTGACGACAATGCTAGGCCAGCGTAACAAGTCCACACTTGTGGAGCCTTGATTAGTTTTCGGTCCGTGTTCACGTTGTTAACAAAACGTATTGTTTCACCTTTCCAGAGGAGGAATGCTACCACTGTATGGCGAGCCTGGTCGCGTCGAAGGAGAAGATGTTCATCACGCAGACCAAGCTGCTGAACGAGGTCACGTGGAAGACGGTCATGCAGATCGCAAAGAAACATGCCGTAAGCATGCATTTTACTTCTTTTTTTTTTAATAAATTCCTTCTTTTACAGTTAAAACTCAAATGATGCTCGAGGCTCAAATGGTTTTTAATTCAAAGACTGGTAAACATCATTTGTTAAGCCGAGGCTGTTATACTATTGATGAATTTCTTAATGACAAAGTTGCATGGAATAAATTAGCTACGCATTCGGTAGCCAGTCAGTGTAATGAATTATTCTTGATACATTGCTACATATTGTAACATTTTTGTCTTTTGAAAAAGAGCAAGTCACACAAGTTGTCGTACGTGAAATAAAATCATTTGATTTCATATTGTCCTGGGCTAAATTTGACCGAATCTAATACATTTATTCATTACTAGCTGATGCCCGCGACTTCGTCCGCGTGGTTTAAGTTTTTTTATTCCCGCGGGAACTTCTTAATTTTCCGGGATAAAAAGTAGCCTATGTCACTCTCCAGGTCCTCAACTATACCCATGCCAAAAATTACGTCGATCCGTTGCGGCGTGATTGAAGGACAAACCAACAAACAAACACACTTTCGCATTTATAATATTAATTATGATTTATAAAATTAAGTATGGTCGTTTATTATGCATTAAGAGTTATGACCGAAATCTCGCTGAAAGTATTTTTGACTAAACTTAGTCATATTAAGTACAACTGACTTATTGCATTTGTAGCTAAAAATAGTTTTTACCATATAAGAATTTTGACGGTAGCATATTAACATGTAACTGCATCCCTATAAGGTCATCATAATATTACGGTATAACTTTACCGTCTGTCCCAGAAAACAAAGAAAGGTTAAAATATAATCAATGCCATGCTGAATGCTTGTATATTCCTTCCACATTATCATAAATTGTTTTCTTTACGAACCAACGTCGCGTAATACTGCCGCTTATCGTATAATCTTTATATTGTACATAGTAAGGTCATAAGTTCTGTCACACAATAAAAACTTTTGAATTTAGAATGCTGGCCACAAAAAAGTTTATTGAATTCGAATTTCGAATTTTTCATAAAAATAAAAATGTGTACTTTTTAGAATTTTCCTCATTTTTAAATATGGAGTGGACACTTAAAGAAGACCGTGTCGCGGTTATTGCGTTGCACCGTTGCGGTTACGCGCCAATTCAGATTTTCGACTTACTGAAAAATTTGAATGTATCCAAAAGATTCGTTTATCGTACCATAAAACGATACAATGAAGACTCTAGTGTAGATGACAGGTCAAAAAGTGGTCGCCCTAGGTCTGTTAGGACTCCAGTAGTGATAAAAGCTGTGAAGGCGCGAATTCAAAGAAATCTCATACGTAAGCAGAAACTGTTGGCCCTTCAGATGGGGTTAAGCAGGACCACGGTGAAAAGGGTGTTAAATGAAGACTTAGGGCTTAGGGCATATCGAAGAAAAACAGGACATCGTTTGGACGCTCGTTTAATGGACCTGAGACTGAAGAGATGCCGCGCTTTGTTGAAGCGGTACGCGGGAAAAAAGCATCGGGAAATTCTTTTTTCGGATGAAAAAATTTTCACCGTGGAAGAGAGCTACAACAAACAAAATGATAAGGTGTACGCACACAGCAGTGAAGAAGCGAGCAACCGTATTCCGCGTGTCCAACGAGGTTATTTTCCATCCTCGCTCATGGTTTGGTTGGGAGTCTCTTGTTGGGGCTTAACTGAGGTAGGTACATTTTTGTGAGAAAGGCGTAAAAACGAATGCAGTTGTGTATCAAAATACAGCCCTCAAGAACCTTGTGGAACCTATTTTTCATACCATGTTTAATAACAGGCACTGGGTATTCCAACAAGATTCTGCGCCAGCTCATAGAGCGAAAAGCACACAAGACTGGCTGGCGGCGCGTGAAATCGACTTCATCTGGCACGAAGACTGGCCCTCCTCCAGTCCAGATTTGAGTCCCTTAGATTACAAGATATGGCAACACTTGGAGGAAAAGGCCTACTCAAAGCCTCATCCTGATTTTGAGTCACTCAAGGCATCCTTGATTAAGGCAGCCACCGATATTGACATGGACCTCGTTCGTGCTGCGATAGACGACTGGCCGCGCAGATTGGAGGCCTGTATTCAAAATCGCGGGAGTCATTTTGAATAAACTTTATTACCATAAGAATCTATGTTTTATTAAGTTCATTTTGCTATATAAATGGTTACATAAATAATAAACATGTCTAAATTATTTCATATTACACATGTGACAGAACTTATGACCTGACTATGTATAAACTAGAGTTGTTTAAAACTGCTATAAATCCATAGCTCACTACGGACCATAAACTATATATTCTTAGCATGCTTTTAAATACGCTATGTTATAACGCGCTTGTTATAAGAAAGCGTGTCGGCGGCCGGCAGGCGCGATATTTTTTTCAGCACGCTAAATTTCCTAGCGCGCTAAGTTTCGTAACACGCAAAAATGACGTTAACTCACAACAGCGCGTAATTCGAGACTAACCATCGGCCAGTGGCAGCGCGCTACTGGCAAACGGGTGCCGCTACAAGTGCTACGAGGCGCGCTATCGCGTGATATTCATAACGCCGTAGCGTCATGGCGGCTCCTCACATAGCACGTTATCCGCGCTATGGAACAATAGCGCGCTATAATATTGCGCTACGTGTTACATTAACCACCTCTAGTATAAACCAGGGGTCTTTAGGTAAATGCTTGTGTAATAAAAGCCGAGACCCACGTTTAATCAGTTAACGCTGTCTGACACCGGTCCATACTATGAACGTGATATATGAATGTAGCAGGCATTGTTGTTCCAAAACTGATGAGGCATTCCAGTTTAATAGACATTTGGGATGGAGAACGCAATCATAAAACTCGCGAACGGCAACTACACTATTACTCCCGACCTTATTTATGATTAGCCACCTGCGCGGGAGATATTATAGTGCGCAAGTGTATGCTCATACACAGGTGCACTCTGTTACAGCCCGATAGCACAGTAAACAGATACAAACAGTAGTGAAACTACCTAGAAACGTTCGAAACAGCTCACTCACACAAACATGCGCATCGACGAGACTCCGAAGCGTTCGTCGCGATGTCGCCAGTAGTGAGTGCCGCGTCATGACGAGTGGTTACGTATAAAGTCTATTTCCGCGATCTTTTTAAAAATGCCAGGAGTGTATTGCGTAGAATACGGCTGTTTGAACTCTGTCTGAACTATCGTTGTTTAAATTCGTTCAAAATTGATATCTGAGGATCCCTAGGATCACAAAACAGGAAACTGTTACCAAAATTATAAAAAATCAGCGCCATTTTGAAATTCTTTGTAATTGAACCGATTTCGTTCAAAATCGATATCTGAGGATCCCTAGGATCACATAACAGGAAACTGGTACCAAAATTTAAAAAGTCAGCGCCATTTTGAAATTCTTTGTTATTGAACCGATTTCGTTCAAAATCGATATCTGAGGATCCCTAGGATCACAAAACAGGAAACTTTTACTAAAATTTTAAAAAGTCAGCGCCATTTTGAATTTCTTTGTTATTGAACCGATTTCGTTCAAAATCGATATCTGACTATCCCTAGGATCACAAATCAGGAAACTGGTACCAAAATTTAAAAAAGTCAGCGCCATTTTGAAATTCTTTGTTTTTGAACCGATTTCGTTCAAAATCGATATCTGAGGATCCCTAGGATCACAAAACGAAACTGTTACCAAAATTTTAAAAATCAGCGCCATTTTGAAATTCTTTGTAATTGAACCGATTTCGTTCAAAATCGATATCTGACAATCCCTAGGATCACAAAACAGGAAACCGGTACCAAAATTTAAAAAGTCAGCGCCATTTTGAAATTCTTTGTTATTGAACCGATTAAACTGTTTTCCGTATTTTAAACTATAGAGATTAACCGACGCCATGAGATACTTATTTAATTTTTATTCGTAAACTAGCTATTTCAATTCGATTAATTAATTATTACAGAACATAGAATGTTTTAATTAACAAAAACAAAATTAAACCATAAAACATTAAAGTGACAACCCTGTTGCTTCAATGGAGCGTAGGTAATTATTTTATCAAATTGGCTTAGTTTCCATACTGGTTGTATCTGTTTACTGTGCCGATAGGACGGAAAATACGACACGACCGGACCGGACCGGAGATAAGGCGCAGGACCGACGGCTTAACGGACAACTACAGTGTGACGATCGCAGTCATCTCTGATTGACTAACATTCTCACATAGAAAGATTATAGTTATATAGATATATCCCGGAAAATGAAAGAGTTCCCGCGGCAACGAAAAAAGTCGCGGGCTTCAGCTAGTTGTAAATTACTTTTAAACACGCACTAAGTTTTTGTAATACCTACCTACATTGATCTTTTATCAACGAAGGTCATAATAAGTTTTAAAAAAATCACGCAATAACCACATTTGTTATTAGAAAAGCCAAAAGGCCAGGCTATGGAATTAAAACAAAAGGGGGCTAGCGTGCAACGTCCGACGTAAACAACGTTATCAGGCGTATCTTATATCGTTATAAACACGCGACGCGTGTTTTTGTATTGAACTTCCCATACAATATTCAAAATATACATATTTCAAAAGTAATATCAAGGCCGTTAAATTACATTCACATTTGATGAAATTACTAGTAGGTAGGTAATAAATAGGCTAATTTCAATCGATTCTGAACGATGTCGTTTACCCCAATGCATTAAGAATTTATAGATTCGATAATGTCGATCGGTTCCTAACCTCTGGTCCTTGGCTGCCAGATATTGTTATCGACAACAAAACAATTTATTACGTGTGCACGACACCGGGTTATCACGTTTGCGAGAATTGTTTACCTAGGTTATGGATCCATTTTACTAATCATAATTTAATTAGAAGATACTTTTTTATCACACATTTGTAACATTGTAACATAATTGGTGTATGAAAATTTGTTTATTTTTGTATATCCATAAAAAAAATGAACTTTGCAATTTTAAAATTATAGTTTTGACAAATAGGTCAAAGGAATTCTGTAAAATTTTGGACCTTTTTTACGGGTGCTGAGTAATTAAATTATACAAACTCTCTTTAAATTTAATTTGCAGGTTTAATAATAGTGTTTAACTTTTAGTTTTTTTAATATTTATCAATGTATTAGAGGCTAAACATTGTGTACAACCCTATTACATTCCCATTGGATTATAAATACTATCAGTATAAATAATTTTCATACCACCGGAAATCCGGCTTATGGGGTTTCAGGATGGTAAGTAGAATTAATTCTTTTTAAGCGAATTAAAATGATTTAAATTTCACCTAGGACAACTTGTGCCACTTATGAAATATCATGACTCTATCACCGGTTCCGAAAGGAAATTCTACTGAGAAGAACCGGCAAGAACCGCTTTATCCTAAATCAGTTCCAAACAATAAGCGACTCCTAGTGAAGGATGATTTGGTTGGACTGAAAGAGGTAGAGTCAACAGTTGTGTCATATCATCTTCAAACCGTACAGCATCGCCCCTTGGTTGCAGAAGTCGGCCGCTCAACACCTGTCGCGACTGTCCGGCGCGATAGGCCCCGAGCGCATCTACGCCGACTGGCAGTGGTGGATCCTAGCCGCTCTACCCTTCCCCCATCTGGTGCGAGTGCTCGACTGTTTCTTCCATGAGGGAATCAAGGTTAGCTCTAGCACAGTCTAAGGAGATACGTTCTTTTCTACCAGCCTGGACAGAGCAACGCTCCGAGGAAACTGGTAGAATATTCAATGCAAAATTCTGTCACTCTAATTTCGTATACAGCCTCTCTCAACCATAGGTGGAAGAAACTGTCATGGTTCGTTATTTGTATGGGTGTCGTGCATGAATTGATACTTACGCTGTGATTCTAGATAGCTCTTATCTGGTCGTAGAAATACGTTTCCAGCGTTGTTGTGACAGGCTCTACCGCCCTCTTGAAACGTGATAGATGAGGCGTTATTAAAATTCTCTAATTTTCACATTAGACATAAGATACTACACGCACTTCACATTGCGTTCAGTGGCATTGAACATGGAATACAATTGCACCAATCAAGCTTAATTTAGCACCCAAGCTTTGTTATCACCCAAATCGCCAGTCTGAAATGGGTAATTCTTTTTCCCCAGGTATTCTACAGGGTAGCGCTCGCGATCCTGATCCTGTTCAATAAGCACTCCACCAATCAGAACTCCGAGTGGTACGCCGAGGCCACGAAGAATGGAGTCGACCACGCTGTCGACAAATTCTGCAGGAATATGCCTGCTTCCCCCACCAAACTCCTAAGGACCGCGTTTAGTATAAGGGCACTCAGGTTGGTAAATGTCATCTTATTCTTTTTCAATTCACCTAGTTTTCAGAATCTAGAAAACTAGTAGTACATACATCATTATTTTTAAAGATTTTGTTTCTTTGTTGTTGAATACAAGTAATTCCAAAGAGCTGAGATGATATTTCTATTTGAGAACCGTTTCTGCAATAACATTCAATAGTTAAAGAAGGGCTTGACCGACTGCTTTGGTCAGTACAATAATTAATTCATAGTACATTCTTTGCCGTCAATCACATCAGCAAAGCTTGCTACGCACCAAGCGATGAACGGGTATATATTATATTATCTATTATTAATTAACTCTTCGCTTGTACCACATAATAAAAGGAAATAACAAAACAAATTGTTCTGGTCATTGCACTTTGTAGGTTTTAGAGGCTAATTCATCAGGATAAAAAAAAACGGTTTGTTCACTTCCAGTTCACAGTACATATCCCGAGTATTCATAAAGACAGAGATGACGTTGAAGTCGAAGCAGGTGATAACGGGCTCGCGACTGATGCGGTCGCGCTCCTCGGACAACCTGCCCACCAGCCAATCACAAGTCAACATACAGATGATGTCGCACACGCTCACCATTCGCGAGGTACGTCCATACAACATACACACGAGTCAACTAATTGTTGTAATCATTCAGAGTTAGAGCGAGCTGGTGGAGTCGGATATATCAGCGATTAGTGTTGCCGGAAAATTGAGTACCCCAAATATTTGATGATAATAAAAAAATATAGAATAATGAAGGGCCGACTAGTCGATAGGTTATGCATCAGTCAAGCGTCAAATGATTGACGGAGCAGAGAACTATCCAGATGAAATATTGCCATGCAAATGTCACAGCAGTGGCAGAGAAAACTGACACAAAAAACTCCATCGGACATGAAATAAATGTCTTCTAATAGACATGAGTGAAGGTGCAAACACTATTGTATTGTGGTGTATGTTCTACGATGGTACGATAAAAGACCATAAATTCAAGATTCATACGTTTTTATAATAAAGAAGGACAAACTAGTCTATTGTAGCAATGTATATTTCGCTAGAGGCGTGATCTGATCGGTTAGACATGACGCGTAAATTTTTCTGCAACACTAGCGGTAACATTAGTAACACCTATCAATAATGTCTTTAAAGCTACACGATTGCAAATATAGTATTGATGAGTTACAATCAAGTTTTGGTAAATGGTATCCCATGCTTTTTGAGCTATCTATTTTATATCACAATCTTAAATGATGCGGAAACCGTTCTAACTACACCAAATGCACGCCGTATTCAAAAAGTGTTTATGTGATCAATATGAAATAATATTGTGTATTAGAAATTATTTTACTTGGTTTGCAGAGAATGTCTGAGGAAACGTGCAAACAGATGGTATCGTACACGACAACATTAGGCGTGGCTTTCGCTTTTCTTTCTCATTCAATCATTCGGTTGCGTTTCTAACACAACTAACTTCAATTACATCGGATACTCATAAAGATTCGATGAGACAAACCATATGAGTCTTAATTTCTTGTAAAATATTATACATCCTTTTGTCTCCTTTCCTTTTTGTCGAATTCACGTTTTTTTTATGTTTCGTTCTGTGTAGCGAGAAATTCTGTGAACCCTTATCATGTTGTGTTCTATCGATGTGATCATTCTACTCGACACGAATCTCATCAGACAAATGAAACAACAACACTCAGACAAACTATGCTCTACGTTCATTGCATTGGCTTTGAATGGTTTTGTTCCCATTGTGTTGTGTTGTTTTTGCCAAGTGTCCCAGACTTTTGATTAAGTTGTGATATTAAATATGTATTTGTAAGTTGATATATTACGAAATATGGCATGCGTGTGAGATGAGGTGACATGGAGATGTGGAAAACCGTAAGTTGTGCTGTGAAGGGCCGTTGAAAATAGCTTGAGACGAATAACACCATGTGAATAGGTTTATTAGATTTAATAATAATGTGACGGCGCATGTAACCGTTTGTTTTGTGTGAGTGCTAACTTTTGTGTCGATTTTCCTGTTAGGGCTCACATTCGCCGGGCCCGCGCGCCCTTTCGATGGGCGTTTATCCAATCCAAGCGATCAAGTCGCAGATTCTTGACCAGATGGAAGTAAGATTACGTAGTATTGTCACCAACAAACTTCTAAGTGTCGCCGTTTTTGAGCTTGCGACCGTCATCGATGTTTAGATGCACCGCTTGCCTCTATTAGGTGTTTATTTATTATTTTTTAAACTTAATGAAGCAATCGCTGCTTTTTTTTTAAAGTTATTCCATTAAGTTAGGGTCGCTTCGATTTTTGTTTTTGTATTATGATATTATTTTGCATTACTGTTGTTAGTCTTGATGTGAACGTTGATTCAGATTTTGTTATTATTATTTTTGTTATTCAATTGCTTATTTGTAATACACATATTTCATTCTTCATCATTCATCCAATTTGATAATGAAATCTGATATCAACGACGCGACGGCTAAAGATTTGCATGAAAGCTCGGTTTTCCGAAATTCCATCGTGCTAGTGTGAACTGTCATCTCCTTTAACTGAGTGAAGTATTGGCATAACAAGCCAAGAAAATAAGACTTTTAAAACACTAAAAATACCACCATATAACCTAATAGCTTCACCATCGTAAAATTTGAGCAATAATGTCGGAAAAGGCGGTCTCTAAAATGTAAGGCCTCGGTCATATAACACGGAACCAGTTCATCACCATCTAGGGGTTTTCACAGAGCCCAAGATCCTCTCACCTGGCCCTGTGGTTCCCATTCCCTAACGCGGTGTTCAGCGACCAACGCCAGCATTCGTCCGACCTCCGTCAGAAGGTTCGATTAGGGATCAATTTACTAGACCACTATTGTCTTGGGGTTAAACTTGGTAGCTTAATAAATTGATTGGAAGTACTTTTATTGCCGTTTATATCTCTCTACCTTTTGAACGCTTGATCTTTAGCAAAATGTTCTGATTTACTTTCTTGATTGTTAAGAATGTTTTTAAATTCATCTTTATTTTTATTACCTACATAATACGTTTACAAAACAACTTTATATTTGGGTTAGATATGTTATTTGATTTTTCAGTAAAATATTTTCCGTAATTTTTTATACCACCTTAGATGTCCTAAAAATTTATTTTATCAATTTTAAAAGAGAGATATAAACATAATATTTTAAGCAATGTTTAACGTCACCGCACTGTTTCGGGTTGCAAAAAGGCAGAGGACTAACATATAGACACACACTGTCACCAAAAAGATCACATTAAATCCTTTCTTATCATTGTAATGTTATATTACTTTTTTTTATAATTCTATTGCTAGCTTTCTGGATTTTAGATTGTAGTTCCTTTATGAAAAATAATATGTTTATTTATTAATACATTACTTAGTTAGTAATTATTTTGTAACCATTGGAGTCATTTTTGCCATCAACTAATAAATATTTAATTTGTTAATATGACTTCATCAACTCTTAAATCAATTAGAACTCAATACCTAATGATCTTATTCCAATAACCCCATGCTTATTCCTGACAGAAATGGTTGAAATGTCTCCCATTTAATTCAACACTACATTATCGTTATTAAATCTTAATATTGCATGCGATGTCGTTTTGTCTGTCGATTTATCTATAGCGAACTTAGATATTGTTTAAATGTTGCATAAATGTTTAGATGTTCACAAGCACTTGGCACTTGTAGCCGTCACTAAAACTATAATTATTTATGTGATGTCGTCAGTCTATGTTATCTATACAATAAATGACTATTCTTTGTTTAAATCATAGTTTTATAGACTAACTGTTAGCTAGTTTTGTCTCAAATACCTACTTTGGATCAAGAAACGAGTATTTTTTTTTTATATTTGTTTCTCTATTCAGCGTATCGTGTTTCTACAATAGACTCATAAAAAATACTTTTCTAGAATCATTGTAATGTTTTTAAAGTAACATTTAAACGTTTTGCTTGATATTTTTATAATCCTTCACGCATTCATATTTTAAATCTGGATGCTTAGTTTCTCAGTGTTTTTAGTTAAATCCCAGACTGGATTTTAACATTTATGTTGTTAGAAAATCATCAATTTTATGTAGTTTATCTTCCATAAAGTACTTTGATCATTAATTAATTAGAATACTACTTCCTTTCATCTTTGTGTCATCATTTAGATAATACACGGTTGTTTTTGAGAATTTCATAATAGTAAATAAACGTCAATGAATATCAATTGATGTACATTTTAACATTCAGTTTAATAGAAAACATCATATTGTGTTCCCTATATGGTTAGTTATCGTCATCTAGAGTACTAATTGCTGATAACTCTACAATAGTTACATTACTGGATTCAGTTGAGATATTTTCATCAATTTTGTTAGAAAATTTCATATTAAGCAAATCCATTGTATAGTTAGTTATTTACATCTGTAATACGATTTAAGGCCGTCCCTGACGGACACTGTACCGCTCAAGCAAAGCACATATTTCTATATTCAAATGTGCTCAAGTGTTCTTATGAATATAGTTGAAGGAACGGCCTGGTCATTGATAAATTTACAGTCCGTCCACGACTTAGGGCCCATAATGCATATTATAAGTTTTGTTTGCGATGCTGGCTGAGCCCTATTTTGCCATGATATTATCTGTGTCTGTAACAATAAAATAACAGGAATCTGTCTGATTTGACAGTTTTCGTGACATCTCAAAATGTATTTTGGGCATTCGATTCATAGCCAAAGTCGATTAAGATTGACACATTGTCATTATCAAAGCTCGTTGCTAGAGCTTCTGAAGCGGTACGGCGTGTATCAGTGACGACTGTAAAGTACGAGTATGTCCACTGCATAGTTAGACAGCATCATTCTAAAAAAAAGATGCAAATTCAGTTTTACGCAATCTCTAAACTAAATTGGGTCATAAAGTAATGCTGTCCATTTCGGAAGCGAACATTTTGAAAATAATAGTCTTATTTTTAAATTTAAAACTGAAGGAAATAATCAGTAAGTTAGAATAAAAAAATATCAGTAAGTTTACTGAGCAACATTGTTATTTGTCAAAAATTGTATCGTCTTTATTGACAAAATTAATGTTGCTAAGTAATCGATTGATTAAAGAGATTTTGTAAAACCGAATCATCGACTGTGAGTAACAATTTTCCAGCCCGTATTTCTATATACACTCCGTGTTACAGTTGTTCACGCTATGGTCGTGGCTGCCGGTGCGTATAACCATGTACCAGCCGGTACTGCTGTATACCACGGAGGAGCACGGATGTTCCTTGACGACGTTCTACGTTAGGGTAGAACACCACGAGCCTACGTTACTGATGATCAAGACATGCAATAATGAGGTGAGTTGAACTATGAATTAATGATTTCTTGCAATGTTGAATGGTCTCAAGGCGGCGTGGGTTCCCAGACTCTCCCTCACTTTCGCAGCACATTCTAACATTTTCAATGGTTCAGTATACTTTTGACGAATGTGGCGAATCCAAGTCTTAAAAGTGCAATTACTGACAGTTTAGAAATATTTCATTGTTATATATACCTAGATTATCAATAAAATCGGTTTATAAAATATTTATTGTTGTTTAAAAAGCTTCTTTTTCTTCCTCTTCATTAGTAGTTAGTATACTTCACATTTCCAGTAAAGTTGATTTATGATCTACATTTTTACTCCAACAACTTTACTAAGTTACAAAATAATAAAAAGAAAAACTTTTTTCTGTTGTCTATTTGGCCGCATATTTAACCTCTTATCGCAAGGGGTATAAATGATTTGACTTTTCGCCGTATACGCAGGTGTTCGGTGCGTATTGCTCGACGCGCTGGTTCGAGCGCAACCAGAAAGACGAACGCGGCAATCGCCAAGCGTATTTCGGCACCGGCGAGACATTCCTCTTCAGGTAACATTTCACCACAATCAAGCGGGGTTTCCATCGCGAGCGGAGCGAGTTTCTTACCGAATTCGTTTCACTCGCATACCAGCACTTTCACCAACAAAGAGTTAGCGGAAAGGACTGAGCAAGTAAAAAGAGTTCATAAAAAATCAATATGAGCTCGCTTCAAGGCTGTACCATGCTAGTTGAAGTGTATTTTGTCTACAGTACACCCCTGCACTGGAGCGTAGTGCTTGTCCGTGGAAACAGTACAGTGGAAACTCTGCTTCACCATCATCATCCATGAACTCTATGGCAAACTTTTATTTTTTTCCTTATCATATCAATATTTGCCCTGTTATTACTCTTTACTTAAATTTTATATATTTTTTAATTTGTGACTCTTTAGACTTTAGTAATTTCGTACTTGCGTTCTAGTTATTTAGAATCACTTCATGTTATCGTGAGTTCCCCACGACCATCGCGAATGTGGGGAACTCACCAACCTTTGAAAGAGGTGACAGAACGTCCAGACCAGACATAACTCTGGCAAATGCAAATCTGTCAGGTAAGATCACGGACTGGCAAGTCCTGGAGGAATAATCGATGAGTGGCCATAAATATATCACCTACAGCATTGAAGATAGAAAACTGAAAAACGAGTCATCACCAATTGGCTGGAACTTTAACAAAATAAACATTAAAAGTTTCGAAGAAACACTAACAGGAGAGCTTATAAGAACGTCATCTGAGCTGGTCGCTGCAACTGCCAAGGCGTGCAACAGAGCCATGCCCAAAAGAAGGGCTAGGCACAGAAAACCAGTCTACTGGTGGAATAACGACATTGCCACAGCCCGGGAAACATGCCTCAAACAGAGAAGAGCGTACACCAGAGCTAATTCAAAGAAAAAGAAAAATTATAGAACTGAGGAGGAAAGACGCAATCACGACATGATCTGCGAGGCAGCAAAAAATAACTACAAGACCGCGAAGCTCGAATTGCAGATCCTTATTCTTAAATCTAAAGGAGAACACTGGCAGAAAGTTAGCGAGGAAGTGGATAAAGACGTATGGGGACTGGGTTACAAAATAGCAACAAAGAAGCTCAGAAGATCCCCACCTGCTCCCATAAGCCAGGGAAAGATGCGCGAAATTGCATCAGTTTTATTCCCCACTCATGATGACTTCGCAAGGCCTGTCGGTCCATCCGAACTGACTGAAAAAATTACTGGCGAAGAACTAAGGAAAGCATGCGATCGAATCAAACTACGGAAAGCACCGGGGCCAGACGAAATAACTCCAGAGATTGTGAAACTTGCTGTGAAGGTGATCCCAGAGAAGGAAGAAGGAAGATAAGAATAAGGGATGTAATGTGCAACATCTTCCAAAGTGGTAAATTCCCGACGATCTGGAAAACTGCCAAGTTGATTTTACTGCGAAAAAACACTAAACCAGCGGATGACCCCTCAGGTTACAGGCCCCTTTGCCTGCTAGATTGCTATGGCAAGCTTCTGGAAAGACTTCTGCTGAATAGAATCGAGGAAATGCTGCCAGATCACGGTGGGATAGCAGATGAGCAATACGGGTTCAGACGAGGTAGGTCGACACTGGATGCCATAGAAAGGGTGAAAAGCATTGCCAACGCAGCCAAACAAGGTACACAGCGTACCAGGAAATTGTGCGCACTTGTTGCACTGGATGTAAGAAATGCTTTTAATTCTGCACCGTGGAACCAGATCCTAGAAGAATTCAAGGCGAGAAAATTCCCTGTATACATCGTCAACCTTATTAGTAGCTACCTGGATCAGAGAAGCATTCTAATAACTGATGCTGCAGGGATTTCTCAAACAATACATGTGACTAGTGGAGTGCCACAGGGCTCCATCCTTGGCCCTACGCTATGGAACATCTTGTACGATGGAGTATTTAAATTAGACCTTGGAGAAGAAGCTCACCTTGTTGGTTTTGCGGATGATCTGGCTCTGGTAGTATCCGCCAGAACAGGCGATTTACTCATTCGAAGGACAAACCGGGCCCTACAGAAAATTAATGAGTGGATGACCTCCAAACATTTGAAACTGACTCCCGAGAAAACTGAAGCAATAATAAAGTGGAAGGAAAAAGCACGCTACAATCACCTTCGCTATTGAAGGAGTGCAAATTAAGCTTAGGGACAAACTGAAAACTGTATGGCTAGATCGCAGTCTAAAGTTCGACAAGCATATAGCGCAAACAGCTGAAAAGGCCGAAAAGTTGACAACTGCACTTAGCCAGCTGATGCCTAGAAAAGGCGGACCCAGAGCCAGCAAAAGAAGGCTACTCGCATCGGTGGCGCACTCAGTGATGCTGTACGGTGCACCAGTTTGGGGCCAAGCGCTTCAAATGGCCAAGTATAAGGATATGTCAGGCAGGATACAACGAAGACTGGCTATCCAAATCTGCGGTGCATATCGGACTATATCAAAAGAAGCTGTATTGGTCATAGCAGGAATTATCCCCATAGATAGGCTAGTCTTGGAAAGAACAAGACTGTTTAAAAGAGAAGGCCAAAAAAGCTCTGAAGGTGAACGCCACAGGACTCTAGAAGAATGGGACAAGGAATGGAAGGAAAAACGAAAAGGACATTGGACAAGGGACCTCACCTGACCTGCAAAAATGGATGACTAGAAAGCACGGTGAAGTGGACAAATTAATAACACAGGTACTAAGCAGACACGGTGTCTTTAATACCTACCTGTAGCCGTAAGGCAGCCGATGAAAACTGGGTCAGTTTTCGAAGAAAAGGAAGACACTCCAAACCACGCAATCTTTGAATGTAGGGAGTTCGAGGAAGTAAGAAACGAGGCACGTGGAAACGGAGACCCCGTGACAAAAAACAATTTGGTGCCACAGATGCTAAACAGTGTACAGGCTTGGGACAGGGGTGCTAAAATGTTGCAGAGTATTATCGGGAAGAGAGTGAAGGACGAATGAGCCAGGCAAAAAGCAAATGAAGCCTAAGCCAGATAGACAGCCCCTTCTTGAAGTTATGCACATCGCAGTACCGAGAAGAGCGGCCAGAGAAGGCAGGAGGTTTTAGTCCGTAGGTCACCGGGAGCATCTCAGTGAAGTCGGGCATGCCAGTAGTGACATCCATGAGGATTTCCTCCTGCCTAGAAGAAAAAAAAACAATATTTGCCCTGTTAAATCTCCTTACTTAAATTTTATATTTTTTTTAATTTGTGACTCTTTAGACTAGTAATTTCGTATTTGCGTTCTAGTTATTTAGAATAATTTCATGTTATCCTTTTAGCAGTTCATTTACATTTTAAACTAAGTTTAAAACTACCCTCGTTTTAAACTTTTCTGAATTCATGCTTTCTTCCTTTGTATCTTGTTTTTATTATTTATTTTATTGATGATCTCTTTATTTGTAGACACACTGTACTTTTAATAACTTATTTATATTTAGCCACTTACAAAAAAATAAATGTATCACATAATTTTAAAGTTTTTTGTGATACATTACACACTTAATCTGTTTTCTTTTGTGAGTGTTTTTTTTTTTGTTTTATCCATATGGTTTACAATATATTATTATTTATATGCTTGTTATTATCCTTTTGGTATCAACTAAATGTGAATTTTATAATATTTTTACTTATTTTTCAGCGATTATTCGTTTAAGTATTTGTATTTACAAACTAATATTTATAAAAAGATTTGTGAAACGCTTCTGCTGTGAATTGCGCTCATTTTTATTTGGTTTTAATTTAAGTATGTGTATTTATATTTCTTATTTCTTTTAAATTATTTGCTATTTTTCTTCTTGTTTATCATTTTTAGCTTTTACCAATTGATATAGCTTGTTTGATCAATTTTAAGAATTGTTTTGTTCTATAAAATAATTTCAGATTTTGGAAGCATATTAAATACCAATTGGTAGGCTTTTATTTATTGTATTTATCTACTTGGGCTCTTCGGGTAAAGGCTTTCTGTTTCGGTTGCTTATAACACGCTATCTTTTCGCTGTCGACTCTTCGATTCACTATTACTACACAAGATAACTTTGAGCTATGGAAACTTTACTTTCCATTTCTTAACACTTAATATCAGCACGATATTATTGCTCAAGCTGCAACAGAAAATAACTAAATATGATTTATTAAGTGTAATATTTCAGTCAAATCATAATATCAAATTTTTGTGTGTTAAAATATAATTTGCATTATATTAAACTCAAAATTCGCTTGCTTTTCTGTCGGCTGTGTGATTAACTTTGGGCAAACCTTTTTCTAACTAGGTAGTACTAAACACCATTACGGTAAGCAGTTTTTACTTTGCGCAGTTTATTATTATCTATAATGATAACGTAAAAAATAATATTGCTCTATTTTTCACTTCAGATTCCTTAATGATTGATTTGAATTTCTATGCTTGCCATAATATTTTTTTGACTAAATAAAGCAAATAATAATTTAATTTTTAATTTAAGTTTCTCAAATGCTTGCTTTTTTTGGAGGATATTTTGAGCTTAATATGCCTTTTATATATAATATATACCGCTTGCATTATTATTTAGATCATTACTTCATCGTAGTTAAACTTAATTGCCATAGATGGAATTAGAGTTGATGTAGTCAAAACATGTATTAACTCGTTATTAAAAAAAAATTAAGTAATGATTCCCTATTCTTACAAAATGCCGCAAATTTTTACTGAATTATCCACAACACAACAAGACACAAATCGACGAAGATAATACTTAACTTGTTACGTATCTGGTATACTTAATGATGGACCAAGTGTCAAACTTCAATTGTTTAAGCGTCACATTTTACAGTTATTTTATTATATTGGTCGAATGAGAGTAACTGTCTTCTCCAAGACATTAAATAACAACAACAATATAAAGTACAAAGTTTACAATTTTACAGTCCCATAAACTTATCTGGCCGAAATTGGAACTAATTTCTATGACTGTATAGTTTTTGTTTTTATTTTCTTTAATATTTATTAGGAACTTTAAATGTGATACCAGCTACACTGAATTTTTATGATTGTCAGTTTTTGTTTCTATTTTATTAGCAACATTAAATGTGATAACAGCGACTCTGTCACCGGGTCAGATAAGTTTGTGGGACTATACACAACCATGCCTGCCTGATGGGACGGAATATTGACACAACCGGAGAAAGATCATGCTCAAATACCCGACGCTGATGCCATCCTTAGGCGTTCGCCCTTAGGAAGGAGTTAAGCACTGATGATGGATGTAACGCCCGTCATACCAATTTTATTTGTGTTAAATATAGTCTAAGTCACATGGACCATAATAACGAATCGTGTGACACCTTATTCATCAAAATCGGCTCAGTATTTTGAACATACATAAATATACACATAGAGTCCACGCGCCAGCTCTGAGGAATCGGGGGCTAAAGTAGCGGGCGGGAGCGCCCCGCGCCTGACCGTCGCTTCATACCCCGCACACTCCCATACTAGTGCAGACCGTGACGCGAGAGTACGCTTTATCGCGTCTTGTTTTTAATTTTGCAATCGTAAGGTTATATTGTAATATAAATAGTACACTACTTAACAGTTTCTTTGTCTGTGCGAATAGCTGTTTAATTTTTAAAGATTTCAGATTAATTAGATTTAACGTTCATTTTGTACAGTTCATTATATTAAATTTTATGATACAATTTGTTTTTTCTTCCTTATTGCACTTATCTATATCCTAATATCATTATTAATTAATTCAATGCACGCGCACAGATAGTAAAGATGTTTTTGTATCGAAAACGTAATATCGACTAAATCACAATTCTATATCATTACGTCAACATTCTTTAAGATTCCTCGGACCTCGCGCGCGAACTGTACACTTTTAAAAGGTTTTACCATAGTCGGCTAAAAGATATGATCATTCTCTTTGAAATACACCACGCAAAACGATCTTCCTCGACAATACTCCCAACTACAAATACTACGTACATAATATGCAACAGACATGTACACACGGAATGGTTAGCGTGTTGCGTTCCCTTGCAGCCTTTACCCGGAGCGCGCCAAGTACCCGTGGGTCGGTTGCTCCCTCGCCGCCGATGGCAAGGGCGAGGAGCGCGTTTCGCACGGCTCTGAGCTCTTCATGGCCGCAGACTCCAAGATGATCACCATTGGAGGCGGGTCAGTACTTGTACTCCTTAACAATTACCCCTTTCAGCCTTCATCCGAAGAGAGCTAAATACCCCTGGGTGGGATCCAAGACCGAAGACGAAGAGGAAGGCAAAACTTTGCATGGAAAGTCGCTTTTCATGGCTGCTGATAACACGATGATCACCATTGGAGGCGGGTCAGTACTTGTACTCCTTAACAATTATCCCTTTCAGCCTTCATCCGAAGAGAGCTAAATACCCCTGGGTAGGATCCAAGACCGAAGACAAAGAGGAAGGCAAAACTTTACATGGAAAGTCACTTTTCATTGCTGCTGATAACACGATGATCACCATTGGAGGCGGGTCAGTACTTGTACTCCTTAACGATTACCCCTTTCAGTCTTCATCCCAAGAGAGCTAAATACCCCTGGGAGGGATCCAAGACCGAAGACGAAGAAAAAGGCAAAACTTTACATGGAAAGTCGCTTTTCATGGCTGCTGATAACACGATGATCACCATTGGAGGCGGGTCAGTACTTGTATTCCTTAACGATTACCCTTTTCAGCCTTCATCCGAAGAGAGCTAAATACCCCTGGGTGGGAAACAAGACCGAAGAGGAAGAAGGCAAATCTTCGCACGGGAAGTCGCCTTTCAAGGCTGCAGATAACACGATGATCACCATTGGAGGCGGATCAGTACTTGTACTCCTTAACAATTATCCCTTTCAGCCTTCATCCGAAGAGAGCTAAATACCCCTGGGTAGGATCCAAGACCCAAGACAAAGAGGAAGGCAAAACTTTACATGGAAAGTCACTTTTCATTGCTGCTGATAACACGATGATCACCATTGGAGGCGGGTCAGTACTTGTACTCCTTAACGATTACCCCTTTCAGCCTTCATCCCAAGAGAGCTAAATACCCCTGGGTGGGATCCAAGACCGAAGACGAAGAGGAAGGCAAATCTTTACATGGAAAGTCAGCCTTCATCCGAAGAGAGCTAAATACCCCTGGGTGGGAAACAAGACCGTAGAGGAAGAAGGCAAATCTTCGCACGGGAAGTCGCCTTTCAAGGCTGCAGATAACACGATGATCACCATTGGAGGCGGGTCAGTACTTGTACTCCTTAACAATTATCCCTTTCAGCCTTCATCCGAAGAGAGCTAAATACCCCTGGGTAGGATCCAAGACCCAAGACAAAGAGGAAGGCAAAACTTTACATGGAAAGTCACTTTTCATTGCTGCTGATAACACGATGATCACCATTGGAGGCGGGTCAGTACTTGTACTCCTTAACGATTACCCCTTTCAGCCTTCATCCCAAGAGAGCTTAATACCCCTGGGTGGGATCCAAGACCGAAGACGAAGAGGAAGGCAAATCTTTACATGGAAAGTCGCTTTTCATGGCTGCTGATAACGCGATGATCACCATTGGAGGCGGGTCAGTACTTGTACTCCTTAACAATTACCCCTTTCAGCCTTCATCCGAAGAGAGCTAAATACCCCTGGGTGGGATCCAAGACCGAAGACGAAGAGGAAGGCAAAACTTTACATGGAAAGTCGCTTTTCATGGCTGCTAATAACACGATGATCACCATTGGAGGCGGGTCAGTACTTGTACTCCTTAACTATTACCCCTTTCAGCCTTCATCCGAAGAGAGCTAAATACCCCTGGGTGGGATCCAAGACCGAAGACGAAGAGGAAGGCAAAACTTTGCATGGAAAGTCGCTTTTCATGGCTGCTGATAACACCATGATTACCATTGGAGGCGGGTCAGTACTTGTGCTCCTTAAAGATTCCCCCTTTCAGCCTTCATCCGAAGAGAGCTAAATACCCCTGGGTGTGATCCATGACTGAAGACGAAGAGGAAGGCAAATCTTTACATGGAAAGTCGCTTTTCATGGCTGCTGATAACACGATGATCACCATTGGAGGCGGGTCAGTACTTGTACTCCTTAACAATTATCCCTTTCAGCCTTCATCCAACGAGAGCTAAATACCCCTGGGTGGGATCCAAGACCGAAGACGAAGAGGGCAAATCTTCGCACGGGAAGTCGCCTTTCATGGCTGCTGATAACACGATGATCACCAGTAGAAGTGGGTTACTACCCTTCGTTCATAAACTTTACTTACAGCTTTTTGCCAGCTTGTGCCAAATTACAAAGAGGTGAATCCATTCTCCACCCGAAGATCTTCATTCCTGAAGGAGGCGTGACAATCGCGTCTCTCAAGGCTCCGAGCTCCGCTCCGCATGGCCGCTCACTCCAAGATAATCACCATCGTAGGCTGGTCGGTAATCACCTTACACCCCTAACTATTACCCCCTTTCAGCGTTCACCCAAAAAGGGCTGAGTACCTTGGGCGAGATCCATCATCAAAGACGGAAGGAAGAAGTCAAAAATTCGTAAGGGAGAAGGGTCAGTGTCTTCCACTAATTTAAGCCCCTTTTAGCCTTCATCTAATTTGCATCTAAATTACAAAGGGATATTAGCATTTAGCAGTTCTGAAGAGAGAGATACCTACGTTTCACAAGGCTTCGAGCTCTTAATGGCCACAGACTAAACGATTGGAGGAAGGTTAGTGCCTCTTATAGTATTCTTTCGTCTACACCAAATACGCCCTATAATAAAAGATTGCTTGAGGACATATTATACGACCTCAAAAGGCACTTTGAGGTATTTGCAGGTGAGTGCAATATATAAGATAATTTGGCACAGACCTGAGGTAGTTTTAAATATTCAAAGTATTATTAGAATAAAAAATATTATGCCTTTGTCTACTCGTCGTTACACAATATTCTCTCGTCGTTATCAATAACAGGTATTATGTGGATTGGCATTTTTGCTCAAAAAGTGACAAGGTCATGAAACTTATGACTTATATTTTTGCAGTGATGGGCAGGCAATATGGATGGACGAGAACATCCGTTTCGGCAAAACGGATCGCTGCTCCACATTCAACAACCCGCCTCTCTGCCCCAGCGGAGACTTCGAGATACGAGTGCTGGAAGTATACGGCTTCTCCGGCGCCTAGACATCGATATCGATATTCGACGCGCGCCCAAAAGGACGCCTAGGAGTGTAATCTCGAGTCGCAACTGTCCGCGAGGCGTACGCTCAGCTTTGCATTCGTGCGGGTGTGCACATTGATAAAGTGACAAACCCGCAACGGTTAAGGGGCTTCAAATTTATGCCAGCAAAAAGAAAAGTTGTATTTTCATACCTCTAGCTAGTATATCGATTTCCGTATTCTGGGCAGGGCAGGACAGGAAAGGGGGGGCACGTAATACGAAAATTTTCTACGGGCATAAACAACTGAAATTGCAGTATGTTCCCTCGAGCTCAAATGATGTATCGATCTACTGTTCACACACACAGTCACTCACACAAACGCAAAGCCGAGCTAATAGGTCTATTACACTACCCTTTTCACAGGGACCCTTACACTTGAGTCAGTGTAGTGTAATAATAATTAGGAAGCAAGGGTCCCTACATTGGTTCTTATTGCTTTGTAATAAGCGACGCTCTATCTAGCGGCCACGCCCACCCTTACCATAGGGCCCTGTGGAAAGTGCAGTGTAATAGGCCTATTACGCCACGCGGAATGTATCTGTGTGTGCTGTGATGTTCCGCTCCCGATATCGATACTCGATACTTCGCCTCCCACCAGTGAATTCGCTCGAGTACTCGCGTATCGAACAAATTAGTCCTCATCTAGTGCAACGATTCTTATATAAAAAAAGGTATTATAGTAAATTTAACCCGTGCGATCGGGCGGATTCACTGCCCTAGGATACGCTTCGCAAAACTTCAATTCGCTTTCGGAACCGTGCACGCGATATTCGACCGTACAACGTCAGTTTAAGAGCCTTAACAGCATGCACCGTTTTGACAAGAAGTGTTGCTGGTGTACTTTTAGTACGAGACGTGGGCGTTACGGCAAGATTTTCATCCGCGAAAATCGAAACCATCTTTGTAGTTTATTACAAAGCGTGTATAAATTTTATATCTTCTAGATATATGTGCGTGGATTTTAATAGTATTTCGATGTTATGTCGCGAAGGACGTGCGATCCTTTCAATACTTGCCGTCTAACAGACTGTGTAGATGTATTCCTCTATTTATTCTACGTGTGACCCCCGTAGTTAATCGTTAACACGCCTGTTCAAGACAACGAACCGGGGAAATTAGGTTGTTTCTATTAATATTTAATCTATATATAGTTGTCTGTGTGTTAAGTACAAATGGATGTGTCGTATAGTATTTATCTCGGATGAATACGCTTACGTGAAGCAATATCAGTGGGCTTGGCCGCGGGTTGTACGGTTCGCTCGAGTCTAGAACATTCCAGTGAAGTGGTATACTGCACTCGGCTACGCCAAACTTAAGGTGGCATTCGGATAATGACGACAGCGAGTTGATTGCTCAAATCAGTAAAAAGTGTGTGTGTGTGTGTGCAATTTACATATGACTGAAGTGAAACTTCAGAACAGTAGCCTTCGAGAGAATGAGATAAAATAATATACCATTTTGAGCACAATGGAGCAGTAGCGCGACTCAATATCGTACAGCGCCATTGGTCGTCGACATATAACTTGTATTCTAAATGGCTAAATCCTATTTATTTATGAATATGTTTGTCTCATTTTGGTGTCGCTTTTTCGTTTCATCGAATTTTCGATCACGATTGTAAAGAAGTTTCACTTCAAAAATTCAATCAGTTCATTGAAAGTACGTTAGACTTATAGTCGTCCGAGTTTAAACGAAGAACAAAACAAGAAAATCACCATTTCATTAAAGGGGTTGCGATAGATGACAGTCAAAGGACCCCCAGATAGGTTCGAAACTAGTTGGGCATATTCCAACAAATGTGTCACTTCAATCGCTTTTTACTTATGTTCATAATTAAACTGATACAGGATGAAGGCCAATAAGCCGACATCGAACTAAGATCAGGTTCTCAAGCATCGGTCAACCTATGCTTAAGACCGAAACTTGATAACATGTTCTTAGCTGATTAATACGGACCTACCAATTGGCCGCAGTCGCTAGGATCCGAATGCCAACTATTAGCTCGGCCGCATATGATCAGAAATTTCTATGAGAAAACCGCCCACATATTTTTTACTAGTCAAGTCGCAGACTGTCAAATTGTTGCCGGATTGGACGTACGCTTTCTGATGTTCTTATGAATTGAGAGTTATACAACTTTCTCTGGCAGAAATTTCTGAAAGTATGCGGCCGGAGGGGTTCAGATGAACGCAAGGTTCAAATATTTGGCAACGACAGTATTCGGTATCGTTAAGTGGACTGTGACGCTTTAGGCTTGTCTTTGAAATGTGTACTCAAACCGTTGTCACTTGTCTTTGCTCACAAAATGTACCAAAGAACGTTTACTGTAGTTTATCTGTGGGCGAATGTTTAGCGGCACACTAGTCTATGCATTTTTGCTGCCGGACGAAATTGTCTATGCCACTATAGTCCCACAAATATATCTGACCCGCTGACAGCGTCGCTAATAGATATGAAAAATATAATTAAATATTAAAACGACAGGTATAAAGATTTGTTCCAATTTTGGCCGCCGGGTCAGATAAGGGACTGTACGTTTATATATTTGTATAATTCGTACAGCTTTTTCGAATGATTCCGTCGGGTAGTCAAACTGTGTGAGTTTTATAACGGCCTTTGATTTCTGGTAATTTTTGAGAAAATTAGTGTTAGTATGAGATTTGACATTACGGTAATGTTTGATAGAATTCGAACACAATAACGTTTGAGTAAAATGGACATATAATATGTTTTTATTTCGCAAGGTTAATCCGCTTAGAGTGCTGGCTTCGTATGGAACTTAATGCCGCTAACTTCAGTGTTTGGAGGAAAATGAGCTTTAAAACAAGACAGTTAGGTTCTTTTTAAGTGTTTTGATGCTCAAATTCTAACTATGACACATATACATTTGGCAATGATTGGATCGGTCTAAGCATATCGCATCAGTGATACATATCTTATAGTAGGTGTGTCAAAAATATGTCTTAATAAATACACAATTTAAGCATATTATCAGATTTGTTCTCCATCAAAATCGATACAGCCAAACATTCGCCTACCAGAATGTCGTCGAAGTTATAGAGTTTAATATATGAAATTTTATATACACAATAAAATAATATCAATTTAACGCTCGTACAATACAATAATATATTATATCAATACAGTAATTACATTCAAATATTTCCTCTATGTCATTGATATAAGAATGATTTCAATTTAAACCATTACAATTCGGAGCCCAGTGGCGTGACTTGTACTGACGTATGTACTCTGTAGTTTTTCATTGCGCGTTTCATTGAGAATTATGAGCGGGTGAGGGCACTATTCTATATTTTTTGACATTGACACCCCCAAAAATGACAAATCATTAGTTTCTTTACAATAAAATTCAGTCATTTAAAAAAAAAAACAGTCCATGCGTCAAGTATAGTATTATTTTTACATTTTATTCGAAGGAAGTGTGCCAAAAATCAAACACCGGACCATTTGGAACAAATGCAAAGGCTGGAATGATAATGTGTATGGAACATTGCTTTATAGCACCAATACAGTGCCCAGTAAATATAATAGGCCTATTACACTGCACATTTCACAGGGACCCATACACTTGAATCAGTGTAGTGTAAAAGGAATTAGGGAGAAAGGGTCCCTAAATTGGTCCTTATTGCTTTGTAATAAAGCGGTCACGCCCACCCTTAACAGGGCCCTGTAAAAAGTGCAATGTAATAGGCCTATAAGACATCGGCCTTTAGAAAGAGATAGTAGAGACGAAGCTCTACGAATTGCCTATCAAACTTGGAGTCGACTACAGCCTCGAATCGAATCCAGTCGCATTTGTTCCGTTGAGTATAGACTCGACTCGATGCACTAATAGGCCTATTACACTGCACTTTCCTCAGGGCCCTGAAGTAAGGATGGGCGTGGTCGCAACTTACAGCGTCGCTTATTACATTGCAATAAGGATCAAATTAGGGACCCCTTCCCCCTAAATCTTAATACAGTACACTGATTCAAGTGTAAGGGTCCCTGTGAAAAGTGCAGTGTAATAGGCCTATTATGCTGACGCTGAGATCTATGGACCGATGTTTGACTTTGCTTAGACTTAAGACACGGTTAAAACGAGACAGATGTATGTAACTCACATAAATCCATCTCGTTCTAACTAAACTAAGTAAAGTTTGAGCTAAGTCAAAGAACGCTCTATGGATCTCAAAATAAGCTTCATAATAACTATTTAGGTGCCGAACTATTGCGATTCGATTCGACTCTGCTTGGCGTTTGACTCTGCTCAATAGTAGACGTCAGATATTATCTGTTTCTAAAATGTGTAATATGGACTGCTGGGTACAGTTCGTTGTTGTTCATTTTTCATATAATCAAAGTTGTATTTTTTTGAAAATATATGCTTAAAATTTACTGCAAAATTACGAAATTAATCTTTTTTAGGTACTCGGCTATAACATTCTTGATTATACCAATATCAAAACAATGGTATAAGATTGTGTATTCATTATAATTTTGTAATCACAGACAAACATAATATTATGTACCTACAATATAAATTTTCACTTGCGTTCATTTCATGTAAAGTTTAGTTTTGTTTTGGCTACAATTTTGTAAATATAGTTATTTTTAGAGGTCTCTACACATTCTACTTGTTTTCTTTTTTAAGACTTATTTGAGTAGAAAATTAGAAATCGTTTAAATCTTACAATAAGATGTTTATTTTTCGTCTATTTTATGTGTATTATAATTATTTATAAAATTGATTATGTTATTATTTTATGTGCAGAGACCATTCGTAGCTGAAAACAAACAATAAATTGGGGTAACTTTACTATTTTGAAGCAACTTTGATATTTTACACAAAAATCTGAATTGTTTTTTTTTTTAAGTACATTAACAGAAACGACTTTTTATACCTTATTCTAAATAAACAAGGTAAAAAAATATTGCTATTGCAATCCAAAAAAAATTAATAAAATACTGTTTTTTCGTTGATCTATCGAAGTTGTACTGAGTTGTTACTACCATCGCCTAAAGCAGTATTACTTCAAAATGACAGTTGTATGCCACATACCCAGACGTCGTTAAAATAAGGATTATAATTCTAAAACATGAACGGCAACAATATTAAAACAATACTGCTTTAAGCGATGCCCCCTGAAGAGCAAAGCTACCCCGAACTAGTGTATTCATCACGGTACTACATGCGACATAATGTTATGAAGACCTAAGACTTGTTTTTAAATTCAGATTATTTATATAATTTATTATGTAGGTAAAAGTAAGGCTGAGTTTAGACTTTCAATTTGGCATCAGTTCAAATCATGATTTTCGTCAGAAGAACTTCAATACCCCAGTTTATTTATCGAAATCTTTGATGGTAGGTATTCGTAAAATAAATCCAAATATCCTAGTTTTAAAGTCTTGCTTTATGTACAGCAGATTTTTAAGTTTTTGAAAAACTCATTTTAACGTAATAATGCAGATCTAGAGTAAAATCAACCCTAGTTTCCTAGTTATAGAGTCGTATGTTTGGTCCCAGTTTGCGCTTGGGATGCTGGCTGTTGTATTTTTACTCGTAGTATCGATTTTAATGTTCGTAAATAAGGTGCTAATGGTCCCATGTCAATCTGCCATTAGAAGTGTGACTCACAGGTTTCATGCTAAAGTTTCGTGTTCATGGACTGAACTGATGCCAAATTGAGCGTGTACCCTTAGTATAATATTAATGATGTATATTATTGATTTGCCCGTATGGACAGTGGTCTGGTATGGTCACATGTTACGTTTTAGGGAAACTATAATATTATATATTCGCTCAGTTGTTTGAGTACCACTGGCAACACACGCATCTTTGGGGAAATTATTGGTTTTTGATTAAATTACTTACTCGAAAGCCTATTTTAAAAGTGTGATAGTTGAATGACAATGAAAATTGCGGGAAAGACGATAATTCTTTCGATTTATTACTTTCGATGCCAGGCAAGCAAGCTGCATACCAATTTCTCATATAAGCCTAGAATTTGATTAAATGTTTTTAATCAAATTCTAGGCTTAAACCGTAACCCTTCTCGTTCTCAGGAAAGATCTGAAGAGAACACCGAACTCGGTCTTATGGGCTGGGTTGAGATAACGAAGCAAAAAAAAAATATAAAAAATTGGGGGTAGGCCAGAAATAAAACCTGTACCCCAAAAATGTTAACAATCCACAGTAACATTGCCAAAAATCAAGTGTTTTGCTATTATTGCTTTTTTGTGCTTATGATTAATGCAAGCAATATTCAAAAGGTGCCTGTGTTGCCAGCCGCAATGCTTGCGAAGCAGACCGCAGAAAGCGCTGGCGTTGTTGCTGAGCCCGTATTCACTTTGATATTGAAATCGTAAACTACTTGTGACGTCAATATTGACAGTTTTGTATGCTGTTAAATTTGACGTCAAAATGTACCTGTACAACAGGATAGAGAGACAACAGAAGATCCGAAGAATACAGACACACTCACGCATAAACACTAGTGACGGCAAAATTAATATAAGCTGAGATAATTCTAGGCGAAATCAATATAGGTATGAGCGTATTTTGATTTTGCATATTTATGTGAGTTAGTTATATGCAACATAAAATATTAACTAAAAACCGAACTCAAAGTTTGTGTGAGGGCGTCTGTTATCACATCTGTATTGGGCAATCTTCTAGTTTGTGCCTTTTTGTTACGGGGGTAGTCGCGATATTAATATCACAGGGAACCAGGGCCCTATTAGCAGTTAATCGTTGATCAGTGTAAAGTCTAGTCTTTATCCTGTTTTTATTCTTTATCGGATATAATATCTAAATATTTACGAATTGATATTTAAATGTGTTTTCGCTCCGTCTCGGAGCGTATAGGCTCGTGGTTAGATAGTGTTTAAGTACATTTAATGTAAAAACATATAATATGGTGAGGTGGTGCACAAATGTTGACATATTTTTTGCTATACAAGATACTTTTATTTTTTATGGAATTAAGATGTTTAATCGTCACTTTACACTCACAAAACTTTACGTCACAATATTCGAAACTTTGTATGCCTTACAATTTACCAAGTATATTTGAATTTTATCAAAGTTAATTTCATACATTGTAATAGATAAATGTTAGTGGGCCTAGCAAAATTTCACAAGTCATGCAAAAGGTTGCAATTGACCCTGCTATGTTTTTTGCTAACAATTTAGTTGATTACAATGTTTGCGATTAATATTATCACAATTTAATATAGTTCCGAAATCAACTGTTCTAGTATGGAATAATAAATGACTATAATTTCAAATTTTGTGCACCACCTTAAAAAAATCTCTGTTCTCCCTTTCAGTATTTGTGGTGTAAGTTTTTTTTTACGTGAGGATCATATGCGACGCGTGTTTGAGTTGAGTGGTGCATATGCAGCATATGCATACTAGAGTGCATGCGGGGATGCTTGTTTTGTTAATGTACTGTTACATTCGAATAGTTTACGTCCGCCGCTTGGGCGACGGTGTAAAACTCGTAAATAATGTAATGTAAATGTTGCTTTATTATGTCTACAAAAATATATAATCCCATATACATATTGTAATTTTATTTATTGCCCTTTAACATGTTATAAAATAACTAGTTTAGTAAACAAAATAAGGAGTGCATTTATTAGCAATTATTATTATTATATACAATATACTTCATATGATAAATGGTACCATTTTTGCAATGACTATATATAAGTAACCAAGAAGGCACAAAGTATAAAACTTTATTGCTGTTCTTACAGCAACATAATTAATCATATCACAGGCCATAGACTTAGCCCTCATAGCTAATAGTAGTTGAAAATTCATTTACTCAAACGCTATGGCTTTTAAATTGTAATCACGTACTTATAAAGTGAAGAGTTGCAAGGAAAAGTCACAAGTGGTATAAATAAAATTTGCCAACTTTTGCTGATCTTTAGTGTTTTGGCAGCTGTCAACAGAGTCTAAGGCAATGTGGGATCAACTTAAGACCGGCCGCATATTATTCAGAAGGAAAGCTCCAAACATGCTTCTGAAAATTACAGAGTGAATGGGGCAAAAAGTTATTTGACAGACCTTGTGGCTAATCCTGTTGTACACAATCACTTATTACTTAAGTACGGTCAATTCGGCGAAGTCCGTCTGTCGGGTAAGATCGTACAGTAAGGAATACGACGAATTATAATATATAATAGCTACACAGATGGCATCCTAATTAGCGAAATCATAAAACTATTCTAGTTACAACAAAATAACATAGATGGTGCTATTTATGACACAGAGAGAAAAAAACGTATTTGAAATATAGTTGACTTGTCAACCTGCATTTACACTAGCGGCACGCTATGATGGCCGGTTTGACACATTACAATAGTGATGTGGAATGTCAATTTATTCTCGAACAAAAAACAATTAAGTTTTGTTTTTGTACCTGATTAAATAGGTTTAATAAAACAAAAATGTATATGTTTATTTAATTTATTTGAACGAACTGAATATTTGAACGAAAATGAATATACATACTTTATATGCACACAAGAAACATATGAATACAAAAGATACCAAAAAAGGTGCCACAAAAGGCCATAATTAATCAGATTCGTCCATACTACTATTTTCACTGTCGTCACTGCTATCATCACATACATTAATAATTATATGTTCGTTTTCTATAATATTATCTATTTTCACATCTCTTTCATAATCTTCCCTTATTAATTTAACAGTTCTATTCACAACCTTTTCCCAGTCTCCTTTAGTCACATGTTCACAAGCTTCTTCTAATAATTTTAGCATTTTTTTTGTGGTAAATGGGGGTTCTGTATTGTGTCTTGCAGCATATCCCTTAATTTGAGCCCACACCAACTCAATCGCATTATACTCACAATGGTAAGGCGGTAACCGTATAACTCTGTGCCCATGTTCTAATGCTATTTCGTCAATGACGTATCGGATCTTGGTTGGTTTGTTTTCTTTTAAAAGACGTACTAATTCCGCTTTTAACATATTCATGTTTGCATCTACGCCATTTTTACGAAGCCATGCGACGATATCAGCTTTCTTTTGGGATTGGGCAGGTGGCTTGTCAATTTGCATCGAGTGGTATGGGGCGTTGTCCATAATTATAATAGATGGTTCAGGGAGGCTACACAACATTGAGGTAAACCATTCAGTAAACTTTTCTCCATTCATGTCTTCATGATAGTCTCCAGTGGTTTTTGACGCAAAAGCCATGAGAGAACCTTCGACAAACCCGTTGATGGTTCCGGCGTGACAAATTATAAGTCGCGATCCTTTTCCTACAGGAACTTTGGAAGTAGATGCTGCTGTGTCATCGTTCCAAGAACGGCCTACAGTATGGTTAGCATTAAGCCATGTTTCATCCAAGAACACGACATTTTGCCAATTTTTGATTTCTTTCACTTGCCGTAAAAAAGTATACCTTGCCATCGCTATATCAAATCTTTCCATCAATATTTTGCGTTTGTTACATTTTTTGTATCGAAATCCAATGGTCTTCAAAATCTTCGTTAAAGAACTTTCCCCACCGAAGAATAATCCAGCTTCCTTCAGTGAATGCACCAACTTTTTTCTTGTTGGATACTCCTTCTGTAAATAGTAGCCGTAAACATGTCTTCGGATAGCATCGGCATCAAAGCTATCGATGCCTACGACTGGTTTTGCTCGTTTTCTCTTTTTTGGTGTGTGAAGTTTATTTTCTTCTGTGCCAGTCTCGCCATATTTTTTTTTAGTTATCCGTCTAACAGTTCGTTGTCCAATATTAAGCGCATCAGCTACGCGTTCAACCACTGACGTTATAGGTAAAATTGGCCCTCCATTTTGAGCTTCACGATCGAAATAGTTACGAAGGCGTATTACGAACTCACGTGTCTGACTATTTAGAACAGTTCTCTGCGTACGTTCGGTCATATCGACGAAATCCACAACAAAGGGCTTGAACAGAGTCCAAATTAACGAGCAAGGGTCAACAGTAATGCAGTATCAATATTTGAAATCCAAAGCCAGGTCAAAACTATATCACAATCGCATTGCACTGACAGTTTATACTTTTCGAAGCAACGTCAATTCGAAACTGCTTTGTTTTGCATTGAGCATTGACGCGAGTTTGCCGGAGGTAGTAGTTGTGCTAGCCAGCGATCCTATGTGACGATCGTATTAGATTCCATTTTTAAAAATTTATTGATATTTTTTTGCGATTTCAGAGGTTTGTCCACATAGTGAAAATTGTTCATATTCACAAGTACATTCACCCCTTATATGGTGCAAACTGATTTTTCTACACTTGTATACATTTAAGAAATCAATTTAATAAATAAATTTTGAGTCCTAAACCTAAAACTACATTCGATAAAATTTATGAATCTCTGCACATCACTATCGTCAATAAAGTAATACAATTATTTCCTTCAAAGTCGTTATCAATTAATACGGAACTTCATGAGAAACTACATTCGATAAAATTTATGAATCTCTGCACATCACTATCGTCAATAAAGTAATACAATTATTTCCTTCAAAGTCGTTATCAATTAATACGGAACTTCATGAGCGGACAAACGTCAAACCGGCCATCATAGCGTGCCGCTAGTTTAGTTAGTAAGGTGTTGTCAAAAATATTGTGCTTGGTGGTTTGTCGCTTATTTAACTTGATTTGCGCAAGTAAGTTTATTATTCATTAGTTTCTCTACCATACTATTCTATCAGAATAGAATAAAACACATTTTCAACGAAGTTACACATAGTGGAAAAAATATAACTTCAAAGTGCAATAGTGGCGAAGTCCGTCTACCTCTTGGAGGGAAAGATCGGCATATGTCGGTCTTTGCCGATTCCAGGTGTTTTAAACCTTTTTCGTCTACACATATTATTAAATTACAGACTTTTAATTTGAATATTTACAAATATTAAAATACTTACTAAGAGTTTTACAGGTTATTCCCACTTTATTTACTTGAATTGATTATTAATAACATAAAAAACTATATACATGAAACTAATATATGAATTTATTTTATTTTTGAGTTGTCTGTGTAGTGGACCATAAGTCTTGACTTCATTTAGAAAATCGCTTTAGAACGTAATATTGAAGAATAAACTAAAGAAGGTTTCCTCCTTCCTTCTTTAAAGGATCCTTAGTTTATTCTTTAATATTACGTTTTCTTAAGAATATTTTTGAATTAAATTTTATTTTAAGTCATTATTAGTTAATTGATAAGTGAAGTGAATTAATTGATTTATAGTGTGGCCGGTTGCCATAATGACTGAATGAGCGATTTTAGAATAGGCTGCAATAAGAATATTTTTTTACATTATTGATCTCAAGCTAAGCTGATAATTAATTATATTTTTGAATTTAATTTTACTTTAAGTATTAATAAATTATTTATTGATAATTGAAGTGATTTGCTTTAGTAGTGTGGCCGCTTGCCATAATAAATGAAAAACTGAATGAGCGATTTTAGAATAGGCTGCAATAAGAATATTTTTGAACATTTTTGGTCTCAAGATAAATTGTTAATATTTTTAAATTTCTTATAATAATTACTAATGACGAGCTTTTTATGTCTAATAGTTCTTTGTTAAATGTCAAATTTTGTGATTCCTGTTAAGGAGATATTATCTTAAATAATAAAAAGCTGATTTACCAAAGTAAAGATTTTTTTTGAGCGATAAAAATGTTTTCTTCCCCTGAAGGGCGAAGTATGCCAGACTTACCCGACAAATACTAATTTGTGCGACACAAGGTGTTTGGAACCTTTTATTTTAAAAATGACGATGTATTTTGAATTGCTGCCGAAAAACACACCTATACAAAATATCTACATTCGTCTAAATCGTCTATTTATACTCAATTTTCCCCTCAGACGGTCTTATCCGATGTGGCGGCCAAGTCCGTCTGTTTCGCATTTTTTTTTAATTTGTGTTTATTTTATACACTTGTGACTTTGATGTAAATTTGTCAGTTTCGTTCAGTAGTGAAATAAATATATTTTTGCCTTATGTAATAATACTTGTCTAAATTATTATAAAAGTGACAAAATTTGCTCAATGAAGGAAAATTTTAATAAAGTATGCCAGTCTTCGACGAACTGACCTTAAATTAAAATGAAAGCTTTAAATCTAGTGCTTTCCTTTTCCGCAGGGAGTATTATGAAAGGGATAGCAATATAAATAGAGCTGTCATTATAGGTTAGAGATGGTGTACAACAGAATTAGACTCAATATCTGTTAATATGCAGCCGGCCTTACACAAAACTAAATGGATTGCAAGAACTAGCACACAATTAACAACTGTAGAAGTTAGGCCCACTTGCAAAAGGTTGTTAAATGTTTTTAAGTAAAATTTTCTGTACTTTTCCATGTCACACCTGAATTAAATTTGGCCAAAGTGACAGCATCACAAAATTTAATTAAATCAGTTTAAGCTGTTTTGTGCAAGTGTGCCTTAGTGTTAGAATATATAAATTACATAATTGATTATAATACTGAAAAAGATTATGATAAAAAAAAATAGCATATTTCCTACAATAAGAGAACATGCCATCTGATAAAAACTCTTCTCCCATGTGAGGTGTCTATGCTGCACCACTATTGGTTCATCATTCATCAGAAAATAATTGCTTCCCACACTAGGACAGTACAGTACCTACCCAGGTGCAGACACACACATCTCAACTATAGTTCAGTGCTCCTTAACTTACCTGACAACATTTTATTTTACAACCCATTATAACAACATTAATTAATATTGAATTATCAGCAGTTTTCTGTTTCCTTTAATCTAGTCCTGTAATTTGCTGCCCTATTGCACACTGCTTTCACCAATGACTTATCATCAACTAAACTCAGAATATCTTCATAGTTTGAGTCAATCAAGTCCAACGCCTTTAGCAAGTTGTCATCAGAACAGGTCTTTAAGTAACTAAATATAAGTATGCTCAAGGAGGTTTTCATTTTCTTGGAAAAGTCCTGGAGTTCTTCTTTATCATCATTTTCAAAGCTTGAACCTCCGTTTTTATCGAATGTAGCAATGGAACTTAAGGTTTTCCACATACTGTAGCATTGCAGACAGTAATGTTCATAATCACATAGCTCACCGATCTGTAGCACTCTAACTATTGTATTTGTAGAGTCAATAATATCAACCAAATCCATGTCAATTTCCTTCTGAATAACAAACTTATTTTCATAATAAGAAAAAACTATGGCTACAATTTTCACAACATCTGGTTTGTTATCACTGAAGACCTCATATGATTTGTCAAACCCAACTAAATTCAATATAATTTGTAAACTTATTATCAATACTCTTTCCAATTGATCTCTCTCGCAACAATCTTTTTGTTTTACAGTTAACTCTGTAAAAGCTGATGCTAAAGCTACTATAGCTTCTGAAGAGACGAAATGTCCGAAAAATTTTGTTCTGTGCCTCCCAGTATTAAAGTATGAACATATTGTGTTAAAGTTTTCCAAGCCTGTGACCAACAGTTCTTTGTTTGAAGAGTTTTTGAGTATGAAGTATAGAGCATTAGAATATCCCATTTTAATAAACATATCTATCCAAATGGATATGTTATCGTCAGCTAGGAATAAACTAGAGTTTATTAGCCGCAATAGTTGAATTATAGTTAGGCTGTCTTCTGATTTTGCGTATTCTAGTAACATGGTGAGAAAACTGTTCATTTTAAGCAGAGTTTCCGCTGCTTCTTTCTGGCAGCACATATTGCCTATAACACCAATGAGAATTTCCACAATCCGAGGAGATTCAACAACCGGCCAGGCGAAACTTAACAAGTTCAAAACCTCGTGTTTTAGTAAGAATAATACAACATCTCTCTCAGCCGTCATATCCCAGAGTGTGCAGAGGTCTTCCTCGAAAGCCTTTTGTTGAATTTCATCCTTTAAAGTGTCCAAGTTAGCGAATTTTAGTAATAACTTGAGAACAAATCGCTCACTGTATACCGTGTCTCCTATACCATCACCGGTCACTGCATCATCTTTATTATCGTCGTTTTCTAGCTCTGGTTTCATTTTTAATTAATTGTTGCGGCGCTTTTATTTTAGAAAATTCAAAATAGACAAATAGTTTACAATCAGTGACAACTTTGCCAAATAATATTAGCGGGATTCGGGACCTGCCAAGTGCCACCATGAAAAAATAACATTATCATCAGCAGTTACTTGTCTCTGATCAGCAGAGACAAGTAACATATAGGATATAGGCAGGCAACTCCATAGACACAATTTGAAGTAGACAATGGACAGTAGTGGGAGTGACCTTGAACGTAAATTACATCTATATAATTCATTCGTAAAAAAATCACGTCTATCACTCTAGCCTGTTACGTCTTCTGACGGGTTTCATTCATGACCAGATCGACTCGCTCTAACTTCTCGCTCTCGCTCTAACAATTAGCGGAACCGGAAGTAGTTAGGGATGGGCAAACTATGTGAAAAACCGGTAATAGTGATGTGATTTGAACGTATCGGTTTTAGATTTATTTAGCAAATACCGGTTTTTCTAATCAGGATACTATTGAATTTTTCAAAAACAAAATTAAAATAAATTTCAGAGATCAAATTAATTTATTATGAACAAAAATCTTACATCGAAATCATATAAAAAAACTATGATATATAATAATAATAACTATATAATATTTAACTTTGTGTTTGATCCAGCAAAACATACACATTATATAATAAATATATGTATTCATCTGCTTTTCCAAAGTCTTCGATACTTCCATACTGAAAAACTGCACAGGAATACAGCATACCTGTAAAACATTGAATTAGTATTTATTTTCGTCATAAATAAAGTATTAAACTAAATAATAATATTATACTACCACTGTACACAATATGTGATATGATTCTATGTATAAAATATGTATATGAAATCATAGGTTATACATGTGCACTATAATTATTATCTTTTGCATCGTTAGCTAGTTTGGGGTTAAACTTTAGCAACTATAATGTTAATATATTATACTTACAATACACTAGTGCCAATCTACACTGCATTGTCAAGAATTTGGTTAGTATCTCGGTCCAGAAGCTCTTTCATCTCGCATCTTGTATATTTCTATCTCATGCATGTGTGCTGTGGCATTCACGAAGCACGTTCTTCTGAAAATAATTGTTACAAATGTTATAATTACATGTTTTCAAAAGCATGTCTTAAACTACCATTCGGGGTACTGTTTTACATTATTTTCTGCAATGGATAGATCAATTTCACAAGGATCACCAGATAATGCCAACTACACGTGAATTTAGACTTTCGTAAAATCAAAATATTTCTTTCGGGGAACTCATCACTTAAATTTTCCGAGATAAAGAGTAACAGTATTCACGTATGACGTTTACGGAATACACTTTGAGTTAGACATTGATCGATACAAATCAATCAATCAATAAAAATCACGGTATATGCCAATTAATGATGGGCACAGTATTCTTCTGTTCCGTAGGTTCCTTCTGTACATTGTTTTGATTTGACTAGTTAGAAAAAATTGCTCTTGTTATGCAAGTGGTAATTTATATTGAAACAAAGTTTTGAAACAACTTAAAAACAATATTTTGATGCTACCGCGTACCGACTGACTAAAAAGGAAGTAATGCTTCAAGATACTTTATCAATGACTTTATTACTAAAATCGAGAGCATTTAAATCAGTAGTATCATAAGTAAAACGTTTACATATTAGTATCCAAACTTTCATTTATATTTTTTAAATGTATGTTTTGCTGGATCAAACACAAAGTTAAATATTAGGTATATAGTTATTATTATTATATAAAGTAAGTAAATATAAAGTATATATAATTTATATAAAGTAGTAGTAAGTTTTTTTATATGATTTCGATGTAAGATTTTTGTTTGTAATAAATAAATTTGATCTCTGAAATTTATTTTAATTTTGTTTTTGAAAAATTCAATAATATCCTGAATTACTAGCAAACCGGTAATTAGAAAAACCGGTCATTGCTAAATAAATCTAAAACCGATACGTTCAAATCACATAACTATTACCGGGTTTTGGCATAGGTTGCCCATCCCTAACTACTTCCGGTTCCGCTAATTGCGTCATCGAAATATAAATAAGTATATCAAGTTAGAGCGAGTCGTGGTCATGAATGAAACCCGTCGTAAGACGTAACAGGCTAGAGTGAGAGACGTGAATTTTTTATGAATGAATTATATAGATGTAATTTACGTTCAAGGTCACTCCCACTACTATCCGTTATCTACTTCAAATTGTGTCTATGGAGTTGCCTGTCTATATCCTTTATGTTACTTGTCTCTGATTAACATTTTGACTAGAATTATTTTACTGATTTTATCACTGACACATGTACACATAACACAGATGATCAATATTTTTTTACTTTGTCTATGCCGGAAATTGACACATTCAGCGAGAACCCCTGCAGCTGCTGGCCGACCGCGTATCTCTGACATGACGCGATTGGATAACTCTTTTCCACTATTGGACAAAATCCATTCACGCAGCAAGAATACCATAAATTCATCCAATCACAACAATTGATACTGTAACAATGATTGATGCAGAGGATAAGCGGTCGCCCTGCTGATCCCCGTGCGTAGACTAAAATATTTCTATGTCCCGTCGTGGTCCAAAGAATTTCTTGGACGGGCGAGTGTCCGGGTTCGACTCTCGTCCTTAATTCAGCCCGTCATCAGCCAAACTCATCTCGCCCGATACTGGCAAACGCTCGAAGAGTTTAACCTAAACAATACGTTCTACAAAGGTCTTGAGGAGCGGTGCACGAGCCTAATTTTGCCTGCAAAAAATTCGAATCAATTCCAATTTATTTACAGCCATATCAGCTATTCTATTAGCAGTACCGATTCCTGTATGGCTAGCATGCGCACAACGAGTAAAATTATATCTACCCGTTATCTCTCTTTCTCTACCGAAAATAACATGGTTACTTTTCTCATTACGACAAAAGTAGAGATAAAAGTAATATTTTTAATCCGTGGTATTTTTCTCCAGGAACCTTTACATTCTAACTATATATTTCTTGTAATATACCGTATTTTGTGCATGTTAGGCTAAATGAAAAATATGCCGCCAACGACATCTCTCTCTCGTCACGAGATAATCTCGTTGTTGCGCATGCTAAGCACACTGGTAGTCGATCTTGAGTTGGCGCGAGACGATATAAAATGCATAGTTGACGATATAATATTATAGTCTGGAATAGCACATAGGCTACTTTTTATCCCGGAAAATTAGTTCCCGCGGAAACCAAAACACCTCAATCCACGCAGATGAAGTCGCATGCATATGCTAGTAGGTTTAATATTACTGCCATATGCCAGGTTTGCCCGCTATCATCATGACTGCATAATAACTTACCACCTAGTGAGATTGCAGTCAAGGACTAACTTGTGGTGCCTAAAAAAACCATACAATATCAATAGTGATTAAACGAACTTACAAAGTGAAGTTCTATTTCATAATTATATGATCACTCGAAGATATAACGATTAATATTAACTATTTACTTATTTTACAAAAAAACAATAGAAAATATAAAACAAAAATCACCGGCTGGCTAGCAGATACTAACCAAAACAAACCTACCCCTTTAGTCTAATTGCCAGTTTACCGTTCTAGGTGTTTCCCATTAAATTAACAAGAAAAGGTTCCGTTAAAATGAAAGAAGTATTGTAAAATAAAATCGTGTATGTCTTACGATTATACAAAAAAGCAACAACGTTTAGCTTTACTGATTCTAACATCATTATTCTTATAAACATCGCAGTTATACCAGAGTACACTATTAAAATTCAACAAATTAGGAAGTTTCAGTTACAAGGACCAAGTCCGTATTCATTTTTGAACTATTATGTTGCTTAGCTCTCGTTCGCACGGACGCTTTTCAAACGCGAATTTTAAAAACGCTATTTTTAACGCGAATTTTAAAAATGCTATTTTAACGCGAGCTAGAAAAGCGTTCATGCGACCAAGTACTTATACACAGTAAGAACAAAGATTGCCAACTCCTGACTTATTGGTTTAAAAAAATATAGTTTGAAAAATGGTCGTGTATATCATATTATCCTTTTGAAGATATCTTCAGGTGCAATTTATAATTATAATTTTATAATTTTTTACGATGTAACGTTCATACGTTACATCGTTACACCAAAATGGCAAATCAAACCAAACAGTTTTTTAATTTAACGATTGTGACTGTAAAAGAGTTTAATGTCATTTTCTTTTACTACTTTTTCAGGAGTGAACAACCATTTTATTAATATTAAAAAATACACTAGCTATCTTCAGCTTTAACTTTAGCAGGTGGGCCGTCATCGGACTGGTCTTGTTTCCTCTTTCTACCCTGTTTCCCTTTGAAGTTCTTGCCTCTATTATTCTGTTTGAACTGTTTCTGGTTTTTACGCCTTTTCGTCATCTCTTCAACAGTTTTTTCTAAGTATGCAGTTTCCTCATCGCCCTCCAAAATTTTGAATACCACTTCGGATTCTCCAATTTTGAGTTTGCCGTCGACAATTTTTTCTGCTAGTTCTTGCGCAGTGTTCTCTTTGGTCAGACGAACCCAGCCCTCAGATTCGCCTACTTTGAAGTCTATGAAAGCTATGTCAGCCCCTGGAATAAAAAATTAAGAAAGTATATTATAATTCTATCCCAAGATAAAACAGTACCCCTGAGATATTCCAGCTATCTCTGTAAATCAGAATCAGTTAAACAGATGGGCCATGAATTAAAAAAAAAAAAGAATTCGTTTCTATCGGCAGTCCCTATGACTGCCAATTTTTTAATATTTTTATTACAGTGCTTCACACACTAGGAAAGTTTCGAGAAATCGCTCCTTCGCTTTCACCACGCTGCTCCAATGCCTGTTGGCGGCCTTAAACGACTATTACCATGTTAGTGATAATAAACGGGACCGACGGCTTAACGTGCTCTCCGAGGCACGGGGGTGAAACACCACCAACTTCCTAACTCCGGGCTAGTACTGAGAACTTCTAGTCAGAAAAACCCAACACATAAATATGGCCCAATTCGGGACTCCAACCCAGGACCTTGTCAGCCGCAGTCGAACTTGCTAAACGCAAGACCAACGAGGCAGTTGATTTCGGATTCGGACTCATCCGGTTAAATTATTAAAATTGGTATTTATTTAACCAGTCCAATGAACTTACCCAAAGTTGTGAGAGCTTCCTTGACGTCTTCGCGAGTCATCTTGTCATGGCCCTGACTGAAGTGCAGTACTGTTCCAGTCGGCAATTTAAAGTCCTCCTTCTTTTCCTTTGTCTGGAATTATTGAAATACCAATAATTTAGCTTGGTAAACTTACTTGTAACATATGTGTTGTGTTGTCTATGTCACTGTAAGATTGTAAAAACCGTTAGATTATAATCTAACTCGCGAAATTGTAAATTACTATCGAAAGATTGTGAACTGTTCAATGTTCTGAGTGTAAATTTTTGAAATATACATTGTATTTACGTTGTCTTGTCTCTTTCTTGTAGGTTAGGTTAGGGTTCGACATAAATAATCAATTAAAATTAGGTTTTATGGGGTTTAAATACCTATCAGATTACAATCTACCGGAAAATAATGCGTTAAATTGTAATCTTTCGACAGTTTGCAATTACGCGAGTTAGATTATAATCTAACGGTTTTTACTATCTTACGGTGACATCTACATATTGTAACCTTTTCTTTTCTATGAAAAGAGCAACTGCTGAGTTTCTTGCTGGCTCTTCTCAGTAGAATCATCTTTCCCAACCGGTGGTAGAGTCTTAACGTTTCATAAGTGACTCAAGTTGTCCTACATGAAATAAATAAATCATTTATCATTTGGAGAACAAAATACCACTAATTTAGAATATAGTTGGCCTGAGCTTTCAGACAATACAGCTAATTAGATGATGCCCTTTTTGATTATCGCAGGAACTCTTTAATTTTCCATTATAAGAATTAGCCTATGGCCCCAGGACCTACTTCTACACCAAATTTCTTCAAAATCGGTTGAAAACATGGGCCGTTAAAACATAACAGACAGACAGACACACTCTCGGATTGAAAATTGAGTACATTAGAATTTGTACCATAAATTAAATTGCTTACAGGCCTATTACACTACACTTTCCACATGGCCGTGTGGTAAGGGTGGCCGTGGCCACTAGTTTGAGCGTCGCTTATTACACAGCAATAAGAATCAAAATAGGGACTCTTACTTTCTAAATCTTATTACACTACACTGATTCAAGAGTAAGAGTCCCGGTGAAAAGTGCAGTTTAATAGGCCTATTACTTATAAATGACTACAAAAAACGGAGTTGGTTACTGGCTAGTTACCACCCTATCGGCAAAGACGTGCCACCAAGCGATTAATAGGTCTATTACACTGCACACTTTTCACAGGGACCCTTACACTTAAATCAGTGTAGTGTAATAATATGTGTACTAAGCGACGCTATAACTAGCGGCCACACCCACTCTTCCGATAGGGCCCTGTAAAAAGTGCAGTGTAATAGGCCTATAAACCTTCTGGTATGGTGCCATGTACAAACTTATAAGGGGCATGTATAAATACATGCCCCTTATAAGTTTGTACATATAACTGCCAGAAGCCTAATAGGTTTGCCCACTATCATCTTAGACTGCATCATCACTCCCAAGTGACAGTTAAGGGCAACTTTTAGTGGATAATAAAAAAGTGTGTGACGTGTGTACTATGTACGCATGCAAGAATTAACACTTTTGATAACAAAAAATTAATATCTTGAATATAGTAATTATCAGTTCTCACCCAACATACAGTAAATGTTTTTATTTTTATTTTGTTTGTAGACCCTTTTCTGCAAGACTTTTAAGTTGACCAACTAACTTCAGGGTGTCGAATTTGGGTGTCGGTGTGTGTAAAAATTCACTCTGATTATTTTTCCTAGCCCGCCAAAAAAAGTAGAACTTCGAAAATAATTTAAAAAAATAGCTGAAGCTCACCTCCTTTTCCTTGTGTTTCTTGTCCTTCTTGTCTTTCTTAGCAGCATACTCCTCTTGCTTCTGCTCCATGTATTTGTCCTGCCACAGCGTCAGCAGCTCAGAGTCATTGAACTTCAAATCTTTAGTTTCTAGGAACTTTTCTGCCTGGTAAATAATAATCATTTTTAAACAAATATTTTCCATAAAGATTTGGTCAATCTATGAATTATGCCATTAAGTTGCCACTAATGCTGGACTGAAAGTCAATTTCAGGCTGACGCTAATTAATTAATTGTCTTTAGCCACAATCCAGTGGCGGGCAGTTCATAGAGGCATAAAAGCACTGCTTACCCAAATGGAAACACGTCAATGCTCATATTTCATCAAAACAGCTAGTCAATAGGTATTCTGACTATCTAATGCGTACCCTAGCTTCAAAACCTGTGCCTGCCACTGCCACAACCTTTGGCTTTGGTTGATTAATAATATAACTATTAGTGTTAATTGCGCTGATAAATTCTGTTCAGGTATTGTTTAGGTTTACTGTTGTCAAATGTTTAGAGTAACTACTTCCATTGCGTTCTCGCGCATTTGTAAGAGTTCGTTCGAAGTTGGCGCTTTCTAGAAACCTGGCCATAAATTCATATCAATTTTGGCACTCCACCCGTGGCCAACCCTCTACTGAGTCTCTTCTCTGAATGAGCAGCGTGCTCACTTGGCACCACTGCTCTAAAGCCTAACTTTAGAGTACCACTGTTGCCAAGTGAGCACTTCTGATAGTTAACCATGTTTGCAAAGCGAAAATACTTTACAAGTATTTCGCGATACCTAATTATTAAGTTTATAGTACTTTAAATAACCCTATGATTGAAAATGTAACATATAATTTCCCTTCTTCTGTATGTAAACTTTAATAGGCGTAAGTTAGTCTGTAAGTATCACTATAATTATGTTAAATTTTTGTAATTTTTTTTTACAAAATGTTTTTATATCATTATTTGTTAATAAAGAAGTTATAAAATAAAATAATAATAAATTTCTGATAGTGCACAAGTCTGAAAACATTTTCACACAAGTTTGAAAACATTTCAAGAACTCTCACACACTAAAATATAACAAGTAACCTTACCTGTTCTCTAGTTTTGAATGTAGCAAAAACAGATCCCTTGAAAAGTCTCTTCTTAGTCTGTCTGTCTTGATACCTCCTCATGATAACATTCTCAACTTCGTCATACTGTTTGAAGAACTTGAGAACGTCGTCCAGGACAGTATCTTTTGGGAAACCTTTTGCATATATTGTCCGTGCAGTGAGCTCCTTACGTCTTTCCTCATTCATTTCTGGTATTGGCATTTCAGGGTTTCTTCGCACCTTCTTGAGGTCATCTGAGACCTGGAAATTAATTCTATTTTTATTAGTTTATAACCAAAACTTTGCTAGGATGCTAGTTCTCAGAAATTCTTTTTTAGTGAGGCTCTACTACATACATTATGTAGCAAACCTCCATGGAAAATAAGAAAGTAATGCCTAAGAAAATGTTTAGTATCTTATATTATAGCTTTATTAGTTTATCAAAGTTTGTTTTTAGAACACATTAGACAGTTAAGTAATTCTAAAATATGCTTACATAATACTTATATGTCACCATAAGATTGTGAAAACTGTTAGATTGTAATCTTTTAGGTATATTAACCCGATAGAATCTATGTCATAACTACCTGATCATGCACATGTCGAATCCTAACCTAACGTACAAGAAAGAGACAAGAAAACGTAAATACAATGAATATTTCAAATACTCAGAACATTGAACTGTTCACGATCTGTCGGCAGTTTACATTCTAACTAGATAAAAAAGCGTTAGATTGCAATCTGACGGTTTTTGCAATTTTATGGTGACATTTATAATTTATAAATCACTGAAGAAGTCACTCCAATTAGCTCTCAGAAACATTATACTGAATATACATAGCATTGAAATAATTTGTCAATGTATTATGTACGAGATGATGCCCGCAACTTCATCCACTTGGATAAAGGTTTTTTGATTCCTCAAGAACTCTTCAATTTTCCAGGACAAAAAGTAGCCTATGTCCTTCCCCGTGATACAACCTATAAAAAATATAAGCAGACAGACTGATGCTTTCGGATTTATAATATGAGTATGGATTTTCGAAAGAGTTCAAAAGTAGAACGAACCTCAAGCAGTCCAGAAGTGGACTTATTAATTGTGTTGGCTATAACATCAGTATCTGTGGTCAATTTGGCAAGACGGTTAAACCTAGTGAGCACGTCCAAGGGCACCCATCCATCATCCAGCTTCACCTGCTCTCGCAGGAACTTATCTCTTGGCAGGTTGAGATCACCTGGAATTTAAATGAAAGATACATAGAAACATCATAGGAGTCACCTCCCTGGCATATTTGTGTGCTGTGGACTTATAAGTGGGGGTCCAGGGTTTGATCCCATACATGCAGGATTGCACCTGGGGTAATTTATTTCTAAACTAGCGAATGCCCGCGACTTCGTCCATGTGGATGGAGGTTTTTCGGTTCCCGCGGGAACTCTTTAATTTTCCGGGATAAAAAGTAGCCTATGTGTTATTCCAGACTATAATCTATCTCTGTGCCAAATTTCATCCAGATCCGTTCTGCCGGTGGGGCGTGATTGAGTAACAAACGAGACATTTGACGACCTCCATGGCGCAGTATTGAGCGCTGTTGTCTTAAGAGCGGGTACAAAGCGAGCAAAAAATCAGATTTCAACCGCGCGCCTCTCGCGTCCCGCTCTCGTCATGACTCAAATCCTACGCGGTGCCGGGTAAATCCGAGCGTGCCCGAGCGCCCAATGGCTGCCCCGTCTCAGGCGCTCTTGTGTTTTGGTGCACAGTATAGGTAAGATAATCAGATAAAAACCAGCAAGTGCATATTGCATATCGGATCACCTAGCCTCATTTCGGAACCCTAAACATATTCTTCGATACTGATAAACACACAAAGGTAGTTATATCTTTCATTATTTATGGGGGCTTTTAGGGTTATTTAACACACATTAATACTAACAGTATTTTTAGGCACCCTTATAGGATCGCTTCGTTGTACGTCTGTCAAGAAACCTATAGGGTACTTCCCGTTGACCTAGAATCATGAAATTTGGCAGGTCGGTAGGTCTTATAGCACAAATGAAGGGAAAAATTTGTGGTTACATCACAAAAAAAAATTAAAATGTGGCCAAAACAAATAATTAGTAATTTTCAAAGTAAGATAACTATGCCAAGTGGGGTATCATATGAAAGAGCTTTACCTATACATTCTAAAACAGATTCTTATTTATTTTTATACGTAATAATTTTTGATTTATCGTACAAAATGTCATTAAAAATACCGTTCTCTCTTTATCTCCACAATTTACTAATCGAAAAATCTGAAATAATTATGGTCAATAGAGGTTTATGCATATTTTACATGAAAAATAAAATCTATGCTCTAGCTATCATAGTTTTTTGATATCAACAATAAATCTCTACAAATTAAAGTTAAAGTCAAAGAATGTTGATTCAATATAGGTAGATAAACTACACTTATTGACGTCCAGTTATTTGTAAAATATAAAATATAATGGTGATAATCAGTGACGGTATCTTAGTTAGTTTTGCTTTTCGTTAATAAAAGTGATTTTATTACTTCTTCTGTAGTACGGAACCCATGGTGCGAGAATCTGACTCACACTTAGCCGGTTTTTTGTATGAAACTTTTTTATTATCATATGTCTGCCCACTACACTATTTATTCGTAGCTCTATCTCTCTGTTATTCAATATTGTAGTTCGCTAGAGTAAGAAGACTGCTCACCCGGAATCGGAGCGCCAATGCCGCCAAATAGTGCGGGCGCTGATCTGTATCTATGCGTTCTGGCGAATAATATTTCTGAATGGTAGAAAGGGACTTTATTTTTCTATTTTTCGTTTAGTAAATTATTTAATAATAAAAGTTATCAAGGTGCAATCGCACGTTAATATTTGTTTGTTGTAGTGAACGTGTGAACTGCGAGTACGCCTTGGTCAATTATAATAAACTAACTTATGCTCGCGACTTCGTTCGCGTGGACTACATAAATTTCAAAGCCCCATTTAACCCAGTTAGGGAAAATTTCGAAAAATCCTTTCTTATTGGATCCTTTCTTTCTTATCCTTTCTTTACAAATAACACACCCTCCAAATTTCATGTCTCTAGGACCAGCGGTTTAGGCTGTGCGTTTAAAATTTTGGCTACAATTTCCTTTTTAATTACAACTCGGGAACCCAGATGTCGTTTTGCGAGAATTCGGTTCAAATAGCAAAGTCAAAATCAAAATCCTATTACGATCAAAAGGAACCCCAGATTTCGATTTTGAAAAAAACTTTGTCCTATAATAAGGAATTTCAAACTTTTAAATTTACTTTTAGGGTAAGGAATCTTTATAGTTTAACTGTGTCAGTCTATCCATCTATCCGCCCGCTGCTTATTTCAGGCTAGCTTATGCTCGCGACTTCGTCCGCGTGGACATGCAACAACTGCACGCAATACTGGTCATATAAAAATAAAGAAAAACTATTTTTAAAAATTATTAAAAACCATCGTACTTTTTTGCATATACTACCCGTGCCGTCATTGCTTTAGCACTCAGCACATTGAATTCTGCGCTCTAAAGTCAAAGGGTAAAAGGTCGATATTTTAAAGCGATAGTACTCTTCAACTTAACAATTTATTTACCTATCAAAAGTAAATAAATATTTACATTTAAAGTATAAAAATAATATAAAATAATTTAAAAAATACCCAATCTCTAATTAATATACACGCTATATATGAAAACACACAATCTCTATTTTACATGTAAACGCTATATCTAAAAAATACAAAACAAAATAATTAATCGGCGCTCGAGCACAGAAATACAGTCTTCTCGTCTCAATGGAGTGATCGCGACTAATTGATGAAAAAAAATATGCCCAAAGCCTCGTGTCAGGTGAGAAAGACGATCGCGTTTTGCGCGGAATAGGAATGTAGTAAACGCCAAAAATCTCTTATTTATTATCTCATAAAATATAGTTTTATTTTTTAAATCGCTTAGGTGAGCCCTTGGTTATATTAATTGGAATTACATATTAAAATTTTAGCTCTGTAATATGTATTACATTGAAAATAAATTGAAATTAGTCGAAAATTAGACCTAACTTCGTGATTTTTTTGTATCGATAAAATTTTATTCTTTTATGTTTTTACGTATCCAGTCTCTTGAAATTATGGTGTAATATTTATATGTTTTTTTTCGGGTAGGTGAAACTTGATCTACTATTGTAAAAATCAAATCTCAAACTGGCATTTTCACTTTGTACCCGCTCTTAACGTGCGGAGGTCCCGGGTTCGATCCCCGGCAGGTTCAATTTAGAAATTTATAATTGCTGAATTTTTTCTTGGTCTGGCCTGGTGGGAGGCTTAGGCTGTGGTAGGGGTTTAATATAACTGCCATGCCCCTAACAGGTTAGCCCGCTACCATCATAGACTGCATCATCACCCCCGGCTTCGCACGGGTAGCACTAATAATCTTAATAGTCTTTACCCAATATATCCAGTGGAGTTTTATTACATTGTATTTGTAAGAGTACGCCCCGTCCTCACCATATCTGCCACAGCCGCCAGCCCTCTGATTATTATAGGTATTTATTTCAGCTGAGCGCCGGATGCAGTCGCGCCATTTTCCGTTACACGTTACATTATTTCTACGATATCTCATAAGACATTCGTCTAAATTAAATGATGTAAAGGACAATTTTTTTCTTAATCAGATACTTGAGATGACTTACATATTTATTTTGATAACGATTAATACTATGTCGGTAAAAACACCTTCGCAAGTAAAGCATTGGTTGTGAGTCAACCTCAAAAGATAGATATATGCGCGGACTTCTTTTTAGAACTTTTTGAGAGGAACAATTCCAGCATACATTATTTTCGTATAACTTTATTACGACTATTTACGCAGCGCACGCCACGTAATATCTCAAAAGAGACGATTTTTTCCGACTTTTTCTTTTACTGTTCCTTACGACTGTTCCTTATGAAAATTGCAATAATGCATTAAGATCTCTAATTTTTTTCAAATTATAATATAGCCTATGTTACTCGCTGATAATGTAGCTTTCTATAGGTGAAAGAATTTTTAAAATCGGGTGAGTAGTTTTGAGTTTATACATTACAAACAAACAAATAAACAAATCTTTCCTCTTTGCAATATTAGTTTAGAATATAGACTGTCTCTGGGAGGCTTCAGCCATGGTTTATCATCTGTGCATTTCATCCCCATAGAGAAAAAAATCAGTATGTTGCAAATGACTGAGTTGAGATACAAAACCTCAAAAAAACTTATAACATGACAGTGACGCCTGTAGACCCTCCATAATATTCAAGATAGGCTTTAAAGTGAAAGGAATCTTATGGGCAAGGTAAGTTGAATATTTTTGTAATATTTACTTTAATGTTTATGGAAGTTTCTAAACAATTCTTAAATACATATCAAATTCTGGATAGAAGCAGGCATTATTTTGCAGAAGTCCATGATAATGAAGAAACTAGAAATTGAATTTGCTATAATCTGCCACAGTTGGTAAATCTATGTGGTACAATGTGTATCTTGCAATATTCACTGCACCACATAAATCTTCCAAATTATTCTCAACAAACATTTCACTCTGAAACCGACACAATGTTGACTCAAAAATGCACGATTTTAATAAATAAATAAATGTTGCCAGTACCACAATTTTTGATATGTATTTAAGTTGAATATATGTTATATTTTTTGTATCATCATACTGATATTATGAATGCATAAGTGCGTTTGTTTGTTGCCGCTACAGAGCAACAGATTGAAGTGATTTTTTGCATGGGGTCTTGTTGAGGACCTGCAGAGTGACATAGGCTACTTATATCCTGACAATTAGTTTCTGTAGGAAATTAAAAAAACTAACCATGCGAAGGAAGTTACAGGCATCAGTAGTATTGTATGAACAGGATATAGTGTGGACTTTAAGTATTCCACCAAAATCTAAACTGGCATTACTATCATGGTCAGGTTAACTTCAGCTTAGCACTTATATTACTCGAGAAAATTGTCTCTATCAAAAAAAAATGCGCGCCGTGAAATTTCAAATGGGGCTCTAGGATCGCTTCCCTTTCCTCCCCTCATCCTTATTTTAGTTATATTATTCTGTACTTGTAGCGCACCCGTTATCTTTGCTATAGGTTATGTAGGTTAGTACGGCCAGAATAAAGCGAATATAGAACTAAAGATTACTGGAATTTTCCAGTAAGTTGGAAACAGGGCTAAATAGGATAATAAATAATGTACAATGCGATTCGCTATACTAAACACGTAAGTATACATACCAAAATAATACTCCACTTGGCGTATGATACCACTCTCCAAATCGGTCAACTCCTCAGTATCATTCTCGGTATCATTATTTTCCTGCCCGTTACTTTCAGTAACTACTTCTTTTTCTTCAGTCATTGTTGCAATACTTGATAAATGCTGATACAATGTGGTGCAATTGATTTATTACTCACGCTGCTTATCACCGTAAAGTGAAACACGAATGACACGGTGAGATAAAATATGATAATCGTATTTTACGTTTGTGACTTATTAAATTACGAATAACGTAATATTCGTTTTATTTCGCTACAGTGATACTTAGAACACGTGTTTCACAAATTTTAAAAATCCACAGAAAGCCGGCATTTTATTTTAGGGCATAGACAAGAGAATTTTTATTCGGCTTTTTTAACAGGCCTCACGACTCTGTGTTCCAGCTTTGCTGGGCTTGACAAAAGATTATACAAATGCCCCCTTCCTGAAAATCACCAGAAAAAACACAGAGAAAAAAAAATACTTGGTTACATACACGTTATTCCTAAAAAAATCTGCGAAATAAACCAACGCTCTTAATATCAATAAAATGTAGTGTTATAAAAATCCTTGAAAACCATAGTGTGTAAATAAAATATATCGATTATATGAACTCTGACATATCGAATGTTGTTATTGATCTGAGGTTATGGTTGTTTGAAATAGTCACAGATTTATAAAGGGAAGCAGATTCAATATATTGAAAAAAATAGCGTGGCAATTTCAAACACACGGAAACATTACGCACACATAGACAAAACACAGGGCCGCATCTTGTTGCTGCATAACACATTATTATGTAGGGTTAAGTCGTGTGGAAAAACAACGACCTAAACCTTACCTATCATTTGGAAGCTATAATTTGTAAGGATTTAAAAAAAAAAATTGGTCCTTTTATGATTTTTTCATCACAAGCGATCACAAATGCAATGTAGTAACAAAATTGAAAATTGTAATTTCATCTAGCTTTTGTCCGCAGCTTCGCTTACGTTAAATTCAATTTTCATACAAATTTCAAATACGTGTTTTACGATGGGATGAATTTTTAAAAATATTTTTTTCGGCATACGCTCCTACCTTTTAACCGGTTTGTAGTTGGCTAAGGCCTGCCTCGATAGGATAGACGTCTGTGCCAGATGTCTATTTCAGGCTTGGGTCCACGATGATAATCACCACTACGTGCGGGACCCTAGTCAATGTGATGAATATAGTTATAGGCAGAAATAATACGAATGTGTACTCCGCGCTGCGTGTTATAACGTCACTGTGGACTCCGTCAGTATTATGGCCAGTGGTTCTCGCATCGTTCTCGCTCTGCGTCGATGCGCAGGTGCTGGAGATATTATTTAGAAGCACAGTACCAACGAATATCGTATAAATACCGCCAGATTTTAACTCAAAGTTCCTATTGACAATAATTTCTTGGCAGTAAGCCAAATAAATGTTGCAAAACAATCGAATCAAATCGTTAATCCAAAAATTTGGTTAGAAGGTTAAATAAAAAAATTACAACAGGTTAAACTCACATGTTATTTATTCAAATAAACTTTACAATTAGTGTTTTTGAATCGCCAAGTGAATCTACCATTCATTCGGAATATCATTTCTAGCAAGAAATCATACTAATATTATAAATGCGAAAGTGTGTTTGTTTGTTGGTTTGTTGATTTGTCCTTAAATCACGCCGCAACGGAGCAAGGGATCGACGTGATTCTTGGCATGGGTAATAGTTGAGAACCTGGAGAGTGACATAGGCTACTTTTTATCCCGGAAAATTAAGGAGTTCGCGCGGGAATCAAACAAACTTAAACCACGCGGACAAAGTCGCGGGCATAAGCTAGTGTTACAATATGTACTATAAAGAACCAGAAGTGGATTAAAATAAAAAGTAAAAGCAAACAACAAACAAAACTTTATCCTACAGCACAATTTTAACAATCTCAAACTGTGAGACTGTGTGTGTGATTGTGACTTGTGAGTATCAATTTTTGGCTTATAAAAATTAATGTTCTGCCTAACAAACAATATATGAATATTATTGTAAATGTATTGTGAAGACACCATAAGTATAGCAATCTCTTTAAATTTTTATATACGTTACAAGTATTACACGGACTTGTGGTAATATTGCTGGTATATTTAACTGATAAATCCATCCATCCATCCATCCATTTTTATCCATAGGTCTCTCAGGTATTCATCCTTTGGAAACCTGAAATTAAAAGTCGAAGTTATATACTTAAAATAAAAGGGTCGTCAAGTCCGGCCCTGTAATTTATTAACATGATAGCATGAAATTTACTTACAGATGGAACGTTATTTCTGGGGTTTTCCTGCACGAAGCGTTGTAACACTGACACAACACTTCACCATTTTATTTAAATAAATATTGGCTACTATTGACTACAACACAATGTAAACAAACGCCATATTATGTCCTAAAAATGTCTTTTATCCTAGATAAAAGACATTTTTATCAGACTTCCACGCATTGAAATTTTGTCAATGTGTGCGTTTGTGTTGCGCAGTGTTGCAACAAATAAAAAGAAAGATAGGAACATTAACATTTTTGCTTGGAGGGACACAGATTCCCTTAAACGAGTCTATGTGGGTGTGAAATTTATGATAAGTCTGCTTTTCTTTATTATGTCTGTGGAAATAGTCAAGAGATCCTTGTAAATAATAATAATTAATAAGTCAAGTCAAAAACGAGGCTAAATATCAGAGACAAGATAACGGCCAAATCCTCTATGTTACTTGTCTCTGAAATATAACCTCTTGTTGTTTATTTGTGTATGTTTTTTAAAACATTTTGTACCCATTTGGTACAAACGCAATCCATAAAACCAAAAATTGAGTGAAAATCTAGGTCTAAATTATCAAACTTCGAGATGGGAGTGCGAGGTTTAACAACTTACATAAATCACAATCAAGATTTATTCTTGAAAAAGTACTATTTACATGATACCAGCCTGGTCATCGACGGTCATAGTTTATGCGCCCAGTTATATAGATTGCTGAACAGTTTCTCCGCATTCGGTGGTGATTACGACAAGATTGCATCATGTACGAAGACGTTTTTTAAGAATTTGCGAAAATGTAACGTTAAACCTTATGTAATTTTTGATGGATGCCATGAGAGTAGAAAATTGAGAACAGTGCTTAGTCGGCTTAGATCTAAGTTAAAATGTGCTTCTCGTCTAGATCCCGTGACGCAGGACAGCCTCCAGATCTTCCCTTATCTCCTTCGAAACGTTTTCAGACAGGTACTGTTCGAAATGAAGATTCCTTATACTATTTGTGAGTTTGAAGCAGATGATGAGATTGCAGCTCTCGCGAGATATCTTAACTGTCCAGTACTGAGTTACGATTCAGATTTCTTCATATACAATGTTCTGTATGTCCCTTTTAATATGTTAGAAACAAAACCAAAACAAATTGAGGTGGACGGCAATAAGGTTTTTGTAATGGAATGTAAGCTATATAAAGTACAATACTTGTGTGAACATTTCGGCGGTCTACATGAAGAACTTTTGCCCTTACTAGCTACTTTACTAGGAAATGACTTCGTAGAAAAACGAGTCTTCCGTAAATTCTTCAACCAACTCAAACTGGCCAAAACTAAGAGAAATAAGAATGAGCAGCAGCGAAGCATACATGCTTTATTCAAATGGCTCCAAAATGAAACATTGGACACCACTATTACTAAAGTACTAGCTAGGCTAAAGAAACATGAGAAAAATAGAGTTTATGCAATCATTAAGAAGAGTATCGATGGATATTACTGTCATGACTGTAAATCATTGGAATACTTTAATCTACAAACAGATGAGTTGATTAAGAAGTCAGATTATAAAATGCCTGATGTTGATGATGACATTAGTAATGCCCCTGATAAGTATGATGAAGATTCTGACAGTATTTCTGATGAAGACAGCACTCAAGAAGACAACAAACAGGCTGAAGAAGTCTCCAATCCTGATTTAGATAGATTGCCTGATTGGTTTTCTGATAAAATTCGAAAAAACCTCATACCAACTTGTTATTTAAATTTATATGCACATCATTTACATACTTGCAATCCTCAAGCAGAAGATTTCACTGAAAAAGATTCATTTCTCAGTGCTTTATTTATTTTGCGTTATGCTTTTGATATCTTAACGGATTTCAGTGAAGAAAGCTGTTTATATTTTAGCAGAGACAATTGTAGTTACAGAAAGATATTAGTCGATAAAGAATATTCTATTGAGAGGCCATTATATAAACCTTATGAACAACTCATAGATGCAGAATTAAAGCAATATTTTAAACATTTTCTTGACATAAAACTTAAAAATTTGGACTATAGTGATATAGAGTTGTTACCGTCGAATTTTCAACTTTTTATGATATCCATTCTTTGGTGGATTTCTTATTGTAGCATCCCAGCTGCACATGTTCACAGTTTAATTATGTCTTACATAATGTTAGAGGTTATTGATGATAAAACTGGTTCTGTACGAGGTTACTACCATTTTAACAAGAAACATGCTAAAAAACTTGAAGAATTAAGACAAAAGTATACAGAAAATCAAGAAACTGATGAATTATTTTTAAATAAAAACAAAGTACAGTACGAAGATTGTCTGATAGCAGCAAGTGTACTTTTAAAACATTTTGAAATAGATGACAGTATACGTAAAAGACCTAAAAGTTATGACGTTAAAAAGATGCATTCATTTGCTCAGTTTCAGTGTTCATTACAGCAAATTAATGCACTAAACACCTTATGTACTTCACCATTTGAAAGTACGATTTATTATAAAAGTTACAATGGAACCTTTGTCTATAATATAGCTTTAAAATTAGAAAATCAGGCAGATCCTGTAACTTATTTAGAGCAATATATTAAAGGTGCTACTAGTGTAATCATGTTTTATAAGAGTATTTGTAGGATTTATTATGATTTGTTGCAAAAAATGAATTTATCAACCGTTCAATGGTCAAGTAAGAGAAAAAGGAACAGACGGAGAAAAGATGCTAAACATGAAATTGATTTTATTGTGAAAGGTTTTGAAGCTGATGTACAAATATAAAATTTATCTTGTCAGTTATTTAACTTTTATTTTGAATTCTTTTTAAGATTACAAGCCTGATTTTTGTTCTTTTTAAGGTGTGTCCAAACATAAACCGACGCCGCCCTGTGCCGCGCTGTTAATCGACGTGGGTAAAGTCCTCCAGTACGCTTCGTGTAAGTTTTTAAATGGCAAATCCGATTGATAGTTTTGAGCGGTCGAAATTAAAATCTAATGTACTGAATTTGAGACCTTAAATCATGAGCTTTGGACCCACCATTTAACTTTGACGCTAATGTCATGATCGAACGCTCTTTACGATCAATCGAGTTTGCAATGTAAAAACTCAAGACTACACTACTTACAGTCCATATGTGTTTTGGATATGTCACCGTTAGATTGTAAAAACCGTTAGATTATAATCTAACTCGCGAAATTGCAAACTGTCGAAAGATTACAATTTAACTTATTATTTTTCGGTATATTGTAAGCTGTTAAGTATATTAACCCGATAGAACCTAAGTACCTGATTATATGTCGAACCCTAACCTAATCTACAAGAGAGACGCAATAAAACGTAAATACAATGAATATTTCAAAAATTGACACTCAGAACATAGAACGGTTCACAATCTTTCGACAGTTTACAATTTCGCGAGTTAGATTATAGTCCAACGGTTTTTACAATCTTACGGTGACAGATACACCATATGGAGATAGAACTATGGTTCCTGATATAAACTGAAATTGTATTATGTAACTTACAACCATAAGGACCAAGCGCGGCGGATGCAGGGTTCTATGATTTTCTAGGCGTAGTAGTGAGTAGGACTTACGTTGATACTTCGTTAGATACGGCATGACTTCTCTGGTTAGGCTTCGGACTGTCTGCTTGGTCAGTCAGTATTTTTTAGGTACTGATGGTCCCACTGTATCATGAGTGTAGCAAATATATGGATATGTGAATATCCTGCCCCCTAGAGAAGTAACGTACTTTTCGTGACCATTATATTTCTATAATCGTTATCGCTTTAGTGAAAGCATTTAAAAACGATAACTATAGACTATTCACTTATTTTTTCCCCTCGGCAGTATAGACGTAACGCGTTAGCGAATATAGAAAGAAAACACGAAACCGTGTGTAACTTGGCAAGGGGGGCTTGTCCCCACTCCTGTTGTGACTTCTCTAGTCTTATTTTAATTGTGCGTCGCTGTTATGACGCGAGAAAATCGGTTGTCGTTGCAGCTGAACCGCTTTTAATAAAATTTTACATTGGCAGGTAAAGTTGATGATATCATAGGTAATAGGAATAGACGATTAATAAAACACAGTTAAATTTGTTTCTTATTCATCTACGATTTCTTCTTACTCTTAGCTGTACCGTTTGTAACACCATTGGCATAATGTTGCTTCCGATTCTTACACACATAGTCGTTTACTTTTTCTCCAAAGATATAAAAACCTGTGGCTACACATAAGCTAATAGCAACGAAAACAAACCTCATTGGCCAATTCAAAGGTTCAAATACTGGGTACACCCATGCCCCAGTTTTAGCATAAATAACGAAAAACCATACCACGTACGAAACAAAGAAAGAACATAAAACTGTATAACCTAGGCTTCTTGACGGATAGTTTCTATAGGAAGTGCATAATTCTATAATAATGAAAAGCGAAACTGTCGTATGCATAACATGGTTTAGAGCCGGGTGGTACAACTTTTCTATTTGTTCAGGAAAAATTAACTCCTTGTCTATGGCGTATATGCTCCAAAATGCTAGAGACACGTAAATTGCTGTCGGAAAAGCTAGGGAGAAGAGGGTGTCCTTGATTTTCCGGATTATAGGTGTTTTTTTCGGTGATTGTGCGTTCGTTCCGAAAACATCGTTCAGGAATGCGACGAAGTGGAACACGGTTTGTAAAATCTGAAAAAAAAGAAGCAAAAAATAAAGATACTTACCTAGTGACGTTGTTCTGAACCTAACCTTGGTAAGATCCGATAAATTATTTTGCTGCAGTATATACTTAAATAGTTTGGTATGTTATTGTGTATTTTCGTTTTTAGCTACAATTAATAATAATATTTAATTAATTACCTACAAATTAAAATAATAATTATTATTCATACCTACCGAACAAAAAATGTAATGTTATACTTAATATATTGCGTAAGTAGGTACATATAATCCTTACGTACCTACTTAGGTACTTAGGTAAGTTCTGACGTACCTAGGTATGTAAGTGTTTGTATTGTATTGTATGTATTTGGAAATATTTTCTCAAGTTTATTAAAAGAGATTTTATGTTTTAATTGGGTATGTACTTAATTATAATTTATAAACAAACTTTATGATTTTCCTCATACGTTTGGTTAGGTATACTTCATAAGTACCCAAGTCTTAATTGCAGAAAATTGACCCTGCCGGGAATCGAACCCGGGACCTCGCACGTTAAAACTACAGCGCTCAGCACTGCGCCAGGGAGGTCGTCAAAAAAGGTGGTTTAATCTCTCTAGAATTGGTCATTCCGAACATACGAGCTCTTTCCATCGCTCACTGAGTTACTCTGATGTCCGTTTTCACCAACAGTGCCTTATGCCCAGTGACAATTATTTTACGTGAAAACTGTCACCTATCATTGGAATACTTTAATCTACAAACAGATGAGTTGATTAAGAAGTCAGATTATAAAATGCCTGATGTTGATGATGACATTAGTAATGCCCCTGATAAGTATGATGAAGATTCTGACAGTATTTCTGATGAAGACAGCACTCAAGAAGACAACAAACAGGCTGAAGAACACCAACAGTGCCTTATACATAAGCCTAGCAGCTGACAATTATTTTACGTGAAAACTGTCACCTATCTTCTTACGTCTTAGACCTTAAAAGGCATCGTGAAAACGGGCATGAGTTTTCTTATGAGGCCATAGGTACTTAGTTCAGGCGAAAACACACTAGGGAATGGACGGGGCAAATGGCCAATTACTGCCAGGAGGAGTCTGCGTTGGAGGGAGAGAATTTTCAGTGTGGAAGTTCCATGTAAAACTGAAGACGTGGACGTTTGGCTCAGACATGTTGTCCTGTCCAGTTCCTAGTGTGTTTTCATCCTTAGCCACCACGTCTGGGATCCGCAAGCCATCAGAAACCGGTAGGTAGTACAACAAATGTAGGTATATGACCTATCCTCTGATTAAGATCGCTATATGCATTTAATGATTGTAACCTCGACTTCGCTAGTCTTAGACCATTCATGTCTAGTCCACGATCGTATTAGTTACTTAATTATGTAAATAATCCGTGACCCGAAGACTAAGGTCGTTTCAGAAACGCCACAGCCACAACAACGTGACAAAAATTTCGCCAGACATAAATCTGTATGAAAACGCTTAGTTTTATTCATATCAGTAATTTATGGCTGCAAGAACGGTACTTTAGGTAGCATCTGTACTAACTACCTATTATTAAATACTAGATAACGCCCGCGAGTAGGTACAATCTTTGTACTACGGGTGTAGGTTTTTGAAATTCCGGGGGGAACTGTTTGAGTTATAGTTAGTGTTGAACGCTGTCGTCCCGGGTCCGATCCGGCCGGTTTTTTATTTATTTATTTATACTATAATTAATACCGGCCGGTTATAGTCCTAACTCTACACTCCTAGTTATAGATACTTAGCAGATATCTACTATAATTAGATTTTAATCAGATATTATGTGATGCCCACGACTTCGTCCGCGTGGATTAAGGTTTATCAATCCTCTGGAAATGTCCTTTCCCGGGATGCTACCTATCTCGATATCAAATTTCGTTCAAATCGGTTCAGTGGATGGGCTACGAAAAGGTAACAGCCCGACTGGTTTCCCCCGACACACTTTCGCATTAATAGTGTTTGACTATGGTTAGTGGATACATAGGTACTTACCAAACACCATATAGTGAGGAACATACTCCTGGACCTCAACGGATATCCCTCCATGGCTTTAACGGCAAAAGGGAGCGTGATGTACGTTTGATCGTACCATATCACGAACGTATTAATCGCAACAACACTTAAATGGAATAATGGACGCAACATTTTTCCTCCCGTTTTTTTTTTACTTATCACTTTAAAAAAAACAAGATATAAAAAAAACAAACGCACGTCAATCTGTGGCCGAGGCGTGCGAGTTTCTGTTAAGTATTCACTTGAAAAACCCGAGATACACAATAGTAATAAGTAAGTACCTACCGATGTTATGCTGGCCATTCACGGTCAGTCATTTGACTTGATTTTCGATGCACCTAAATCAATTGATTGCGACTTGTGAGTGTGAAATTTAGAAGCTGAATTTTGGCGCCATACCAACTCATGGAAATTCTGTGCTCACTATAGTCCATAGCCTACGTTATTTGGCTTCATAACATTTTCACTTTGAGTGCGAAATATTTGAGCCATGGCTCATCAAGCCATGCGTAGAAGCGAGACCCCGTCAATCGAGATTGATTGATACCGTTAGTAGGCAATTTGTTTAGGTGTAAGTCAAATGACTTATGCTAAATTACTTAATCGTCTACAGCAAACTTAACGTTCACGTTGGTAGGCGGTAGGTACCAACATCATTATTATGGTTACTATACAACATGACTTGATAGCAATTAATTGGTTGAATAATAGTAATTACTATAAGGATAAAACGGATGTTGTTTTTAAAATAATCCGCTGGCTTTATATTTTGCAACAATAGAGCGTTAATAGCTTAGTGGTTTAAACTTTCGCCCTCGTTTAGTTGTTTGGTGGTTCGAACCTGGGGTGGATATGTATTTACTTCGTACTTTGAAGCTAAACGTTCACATGTCCGCATAGTAAGCATCGGACGCATCGCATCAAACTGATGAATTTTTCACAACGCGTCCACCTCATCGGCAGCGATCAGATTTGCCGATGCAACTACCAGCTATTGGGTATTTGACAACTAGTCAAATCAGCAACTTTTTTTCAAACGTCAAAACGCATGCTTAGTATGGATTTTGAATGAAATTTTAAGTTGTGACGTCATAAAAGTTCGACGCATTTTGATAGTTTAAAATTGTTATTCAAAATAAAACTAGCAAGGGACGTGGATATTACAACTTTTGGGAGATCCTTTATTTAATAATCACTAAAAAATAATTTATTTCACTAGTACTATTTAGTAGTCCAATATCCAATTGGATTGCTGACTCCACTTCATTCGGATTTTCGTAGAGAGCGTATACGTGCGAAATATATCTGAGACGCGTGTGGACAGGAGTCAGGACGATTGCATAAGTAGGTACTACTTTAAGCGTTGGCAGTATCGGCCCTGTTGCAGCGTGATTGAAAAGCAAACAAACACACTTTCGCATTTATAATATTAGACTGATGAATCCATACACACTAGTGCGACAGGACAAAGCGTCGCTCCACTCCTACATGAACGTTTTGGTGTGCTTTCACTCAAACAGGACATGAGGCCTATTTTCCACAGCAGAGTTGCAGTGGGAAAAGATGATTTGTAAACTAAATCCAATCTCTCTAAAATATTATTATAAATACAAATCTCTTCCGCGCTTCGCTTAGCTAAACTTAGTTAAAAATTATTAATATATTTTTTAAATAAAAATGTTTGTCAGGTGAATTATTTTAAAAAGATACGCGTCTCCGGGTCACAAGCACAATGAGGTCACGGTGGTCAATGATAACACATTTCTTAATCGTCTATATAAGTACCAGTATGATGAAATTTTTGATATTGATGCATTGTGATCGTCGCAATTGGTCGCAATCTTTTAACAATTTTTTTAAAATAATTGAATATAATAATTTATTTGAAGAGATTGTAGCTTGAAAGACTTTTTAAGCTGATTCAAACAACGTACTCTAGTACTGTACGTCGCTAAAGTACCTATCGTGGTTTCCACGAAAGAATATTTCTGCACGGAAACAAATTCACTACATCCGAATGCATAATACCTATACTTATATAAGTTTATCCAAATCATCTAAAGTGGACTTTTGGAAAAAAAGTATCCTTTATCCGTTCCCAGATCCTCTATGAGATTAGCGTTTGAGCTAAGAAACCGAGAAACAAAGTCACTTTCGTACTATAAATTATTAAAAGTAATTATGGATGATTGCGATTCATAAATTGAACATTCAATTGATAATATCTAGTTTCGTAATACGGTGCCAGTAACAATATTTAATCACTATCCATTTATTCGACTCACGACTGATAGGTACATCGATAAGAAACAAATTGTTCAACTATTGTCAACCTGATAGAAAAAAGAGGTTCTGTACTCTAGGTTGAACCAATTCTACTTACACAGCAAGTATTTCGATGTCAAAACAGGTAAGAAATTAAAATGATATTTTATTTTGAATATAAATTTTTTCTAAAAATCAACATACGATTGTAACCTATTCACAGTTATTAATATTCATAATGAATAAGCTAAGGTTTATTTTTGACGTGATAACTTACTAAAAAGTGTCACAAAACGCCTGAGCCTTCTTCGAGAACTTCTAGTTATCAACATAGATGTAGGATTGGTTCTTGGAGGAATCCTACATCTATGGTTATCACGTAAAACCCGACGTAGGGCCCCGTTGCCTACAAAGCAGGCCCTAGTCGGTTCACTCGACTTCAAGATATTCACCGGGGCACAATGTTGCCCCGTGCCCCGCCCGTGTAAGGAGGCCTAGCCTTGGCCCTCAGGCCTCAGGTTACTCAATCACGCCCGAACTGATCTGGAGGAAATGGCACGGAGATAGAATAATACATAGGCTATTTTTTATCCCGGAAAATTAAAGAGTTCCCGCGGGAACAAAAAAAACCTCAATACACGCGCGCGTAGTCGCGGGCATTAGCTGGTTGTTCATATAGTATAGTAAATTACTATACTATTCTATAGTATAGTTCATAACTTAGTATAGTGTTTATGCTCTTTTCTCCATAAATAAGGCATGTCTATCAGAACAACAAAACTTCTTTTTCTTTAGCACACGATATATTGACAAAATGCACGCGCGAGTCAGAGAGATTACTCTCTATGCTGGTCGTGCGACGACTGAGCTCTCTAACCGCCCTGAATGTTATTACATTACCCGATCTGCAGACCGCATAGGCAGTAAGGCAGACCGGGACCACCCGATCTCCCTGACCAGGGACCCTTCTTCCCTGCGGAAGTTACTTATTACTCTACACTGATTCAGGGTAAGGGTCCCTGTGAAAGGTGCAATGTAATAGGCCTTTAACTTATAGTGGATAAAAAAAAGTCTGCGGTATAAACGAGCGTTGTAACGGAGACGTTCTTAGCGGAAGCAGAGGCAGATGCGGAGGTGAAGGGGTTTTGCCTCCACGGATGCGGAGGTTAACGGAGGCGGAGGCGGAGGTGGATTTCTCCGATCACATCGTCCATTTTCTGTGCTTTAGGATGCGTTAAATCCCACATTTGTTTTTTTTTTGAGGATTCTTCTAAGGACAGTTGCCTTTTTGCGTGTTGTAATGGTGTAACTGACGTCACCTGCTTCGATGTGTACCTCTCGCATTGTAACTCAACGTAAATAAACCTCCGTTACAACTCCGCAAAAAAACGGTGGAGGCGGATGCGGAAGCGGAGATACGATTTCCTGCGGAAGTTCCGCACTTACGGAGGCGGAGGCGAGGTTCCGTTACAACCCTAGTACAAAGTTATAATCTTCGCTGGCGTGCTGTGTGGCATATGAGAGCTTATCTGTAGCCTACGGACTTGAGCTGCGTCGATCGTTTGTGGCAGGAGTTAAGCTAATCCAAACACTTTCATTATGCGCTGCCCACAGTAAACGAAGCGTATACATTTTATATTATTAGCACTAGGTACACTAAAATTTACAAACAACTGACAAAGTTACAAAATAATGCTAAAGACAACAATTTAATCACAAATTCATTCAAGAAACGTCTAAAAATATCAAAACAATCCACTCAACTTCACAACAATGGCGCTATTTGTTTCGTTTTCTACAGGGTAATGGCGTTCGTTAAAGTTTCCATCAAAAGAAGCGCTCACTATAGATAACGCTTGTCAAAAATGCCACTTGGCTAGCACTTATCGACACATGTCTATGGAATTAGTCATTCGACATTGTCGATTCTTTCGATGGAATCGATTTAAATTAACATTGTCTAGCAAATTTCGATTCGTTTAAATTATACCACGTGACGTTTCTATAGCTAATGTCAATCCCATAAATTTTTGGACTTTTCTACTAGCGTCATCGCTAATAGAATGTCACTTTGTCTCTGGCCAGTTAAGCACGTTGGCGGCAGGAGGTCAATGTTCAAATTCTATCCCACATGGATAGAATTTACACGAGTTTTATTTGTCGTAGAAAATAATGTGCCTCCGACACTCTGCAAAATACCTAGTAACGATATGCATTTAGCCTTTTACATTATGGAGTGAGGTAGACCACCCTTTTATACGGTTAGCGTTATTCATCACATGGCATAGTGAATGTAGTATTCCATGCATACGCTTATTCTTAGTTCAGACATCTCGTCCGCCGAGTGGGGGCTGAATGAGCCTTCTTGGTTCAGACGTCTCAACCGCTGAGTGGGGGTTTAATGAGCCCCCTACATCCACAACCGGTAACGAGGCGCATTCATCACCCTTTGCATAGTATCCCTAATCAGCCCCTTACATTGTTACCGCTATCACGGATGAAATAATAGCGCTAAGTTCACTCCCCTACGGAAGGGTAAGTAATTCCAACTATGTAGGAAGGTATATTAAAACCTAGTCTATGTCGCTTCAAATTTCAATCTTTTTTATTCAAATAAACTTTTACAGGTGCTTTTGAATCGTCGAGTGAATCTACCGGACTATTCTCTCTCTACACACTATAACTAGTGGTTCGCCCCGAACTGAGACCTCGCGATATCCATTACATCCATCCATTAAAACGCGCCGAATCTGATCTGATCTGACGTCTTTACTTTTTCTAATTTGAAGTACTTACGTTCAGTAATTCAGAAGTTCTCTGACAGATCGACGGACGGACGGACGGACAAGTGCAAATTCACTCAAGTAGACTCAGAAACCTTCGCTTCACTCGGTCAACAATTTATTGATTGTTTTAGCTTGTTTTAAAATGCATTATTAATCATACAATTTATAAATGAATTTTATTCACTAATAAAAAACAATGGAACAGGAGACTAATACCTAGGTACCAAGTTTAACTAAGTAGAATTTTTTGAAAGATACTCGGTTAATATTTCTCTTTGCAGTGCCTATTTATACCAAGAATTGAATGAAATTGAGCTAAATTAAGCAGCTGAAAGCGCCTTTAATATTTTTAATTAATCTTGCAACCCCTTTATCAAAGTGATACCTAAACGGGCTACATAAATTGCAACTTGCCAAAAATGTATAGCCCAGCAATATAATCAAGAACCGGCAATCTAGGGTGGGTGGGAATTCGGCAAGTAAACACTGGACACGAAGGTGTTTTACATTTAATAATTCGAAAAATACGAATTTGAATAACACGGTAAGTAAATGTTTTACGGTAAAACTTGTTCATTCGTCCATACAAAGTTTGTTGAAAAGTTGAAAATAACCGAGTTTATTGAACAAAAACAAACGATTGTTTTCGCAACAACTTAGACGAAACGAAAAGAAGCATTGAGATTTTGGCAAAATACCTAGCACGAGTTGGTTGAGATCAGATTGCGCTTGTAAGTAAGTACTCATAGGTAACTTGTGTCTTGACTAATAAACTTTTAGAAACATAAAAGTAGCCCGTTTACCAACGTCTACAGAGATCCATCAAAGTATTTTACGAGCGTTTATTTAACTTTTTAATATTTTTTGTGTTAATTCGTTTTCGTATTTAGTTTTCGTCGCCTCACATTAAACATTAATCGTCACCATTTACAATTTTCAAAAGGGCTTTCTACCTTGAGTCTCTACTCTCTACCAGTCCACTCGCCAATTCGTTGACATTCCTGAACTCGACCTCTTGTCGACCACAGACTATGTAGTTTAAGAGACGGTTAGGTAAGTAAGACTACATTCAATACACTAAAATCTCCATCGTTTCAACATAATATTATTGCCAGCTGACTACTGAGTACTAGTCTCCTCTGGGCCATAGTCAACCACGCTCGCCAAGTATGGATTGGCAGACTTCTCACACCTTCGAGAACATTATGAAGAACTTTCGGGCATGCAAGTTTCGCTACGATGTTTTCCTTTAACGTTTGAAGCAAGTCATATTGAATTTAGGATAATTAATTAGGTACTCATTAATTACGTCCCATCTATCTAAAACAAGTTTTATTATGCGACGCAAATTCATAAAAAAATTAAAATGCCAAGTTGTCCAGGCTTTAAGCCCCGTATTTATAAAGCGACATCAGCTAACAACAGGTTATCAAGTACCAACTTGAACCTATTCGTAGCTGATGTCAGTTTATTGTGTACCTAATTATTTTATTGTTACTTCGACTAATTCATATTTTCATTTCGTTCATAATAAATATCGCAGTCTCTTGGCCTACTAGTGGCAGCAATAAAAACCCGGGGAAAACCAGGGTTTGTTTCACGCGCTGAAGTTCTCGTTAGAGTCGTATTATAAAGCGACATCAGCTAACAACAGGTTATCAAGTACCAACTTGAACCTATTCGTAGCTGATGTCAGTTTATTGTGTACCTAATTATTTTATTGTTACATCGACTAATTCATATTTTCATTTCGTTCATAATAAATATCGCAGTCTCTTGGCCTACTAGTGGCAGCAATAAAAACCCGGGGAAAACCAGGGTTCGTTTCACGCGCTGAAGTTCTCGTTAGAGTCGCTAATGAACGCGTTTTCTGTGAACGGGCAAAGGAGCCATGGTTTCGCTTGTTAAAATGACGCTGGAGCTACGAATGGAATGAAATTAATTAAATCCACTCTAATGTTATTAATCGGCAATATCACGTCTGAAAATTGTAATATATGTGTTAGCGGAATGTTTAGACTTAATTCTTTGGTCAGTATAGTGAAACCGTAAGTTTCGAAAGTGTGTATGTCTGCCTACTACGCTTTCACGGCCCACCTTTCAAACGATTTTGATGAAAGGTATAAAGATAGGTTGTATCCCGGGGAAGGACATAGGCTACTTTTTGTCCCGTAAAATTAAAGAGTTCCCACGGGAATATAAGACTTAATCGCGGACGAAGTAGCGGGCATCATCTAGTTATTATATTATATTATGATGCATCTATTAGTTTTATTTAGATGTCCTTGTAATTTTATAATATTGGCATTTACATATTATGTAGGTTCAGAGGATTAATGAGGATCTCCAACGAATAGCAGAATGGTCAGATAACAATTCGTTGGTTCTCAATCCTTGCAAATCAAAGCTTTTAATTTTCGGATCTAAGGCGCAAGTCAATAAGATAAAATTTGGCTCTGCGAGCGTATGTTTGAAGGGTAATAATTTAGAGCGGGTGTATGAAGCCCGGAACCTGGGATTACTTATGGACTCGGATTTACGATTTGAGAAACATGTATCGATGGTAGTGCGCAATTGTTTTTACCGATTAAAAATTTTGTATAAGATCCGTAAGTATATCAGTCAAGAGGTGCGAATGCGTCTGGTGGAGAGTCTGATACTATCGAAGCTTAATTATGCTGACGTAGTTTATGGGCCTCGTCTACTAGCCAGAACGTGCAAGATTGTTCAGCGGGTCCAAAATGCATGTGCACGTTTTTGTTTCAGTATACCTCCTAGAACTCACGTGACGCCATTTTTAAACAAGTATGGTTTGCTAAAAATGAGGTTGAGGAGGAAGATGCACCTAGCTAGCTTGCTGTTCGGCGTGTTCAAGAATTGCAAACCGCCGTATATATACGATAAGCTAGGGAGGTTGTACGAGGGTAGGGAGTATTTTAGAGGGGTGCGGAAGATTTTGAGTGTTCCACACCACTGCACTGCCGCTTTCAGGGGTAGTTTTAAATATGCCGCAACCCGATGCTGGAATAATATTCCTCCCCCGATACGCGATTCCCGGAGTAAAATTACATTTATTAAAAAGTTAAAAAGATTTTTGCTGTCTAAACAGATTGAATTCGAAAATATAGCGGCCGATATTTCAGTGCTTTAATATTATGTATATGTTATATAATTATGTATCATATTTACTTGTATATTATAAATGTATCGTATATTTATAAAGATATTTAACATGTTTTTCTTCATGTTAACTCTAGTAGGTATAGTGAATATTATTATTATTATTATTATTTTTTCTTTATTTACTGCTTTCCTTTAAAATTTTGGTTGTAACTGTGACGTCACCCGGGGTCACAGCTGAAAATCAGCGCCTTGCTTTGTATGCATTTATGGGCATATAACGCAGGGAAAACGCTGAGCTGTACACCCTTTCTGGGTGGTGTCACAGACGAAAGTGTTACATTTGTATCTAGTTTTGTCTGTGACATCACTGTTGAATAAACTGTTTTTCTTTCTTTCTTTCTTTCTATGTACTAGATGATGCCCGCCGCGACTTCGTCCGCATGGATTAAGGTTTTTGTCCTTGCCCGGGATACATCCAACCTACCAATATACCGAATTTCATCCAAATCGGTTGAACAGATGGGCCGTAATTTAGAAGTTCCACCTTTATGGAATTAACTTGAGACTAACCTCATTAAAGAAAAACAATTGTTTAAATCGGTTCGAATTTGACTGAGTTATGTAGAAAAATCTACCAAATGTTTCATCCCTAATTATTACGAAGGAACCTCAAACGGATACGGATTCAAAGGTACCAATTACGGATAAAAATCAACTATAACGTGGTGGAGTAAAATATCTACAGTGAAAACCATTAAAAGTAACTACGGTGCAAAATAGAAAGCACTTAATTTTCACCGTCGGAGAGGGAGCCAACGCCACGTAAAAAGTCTGCGATTTGCCCGCTTCATTATACGCGCGTAGAGATCCGTGAAATAACATGGATATGTTACCTATTACAATATTATATTTTTACTTATTTGCTTAAAAGAGGTACAAGTAATTTTTGAAGTGAAAACTTCTTTAGCCGCGATGGTAGGGGGTAAACTTGTGGATTCGCGTCACCGATATGCTCCACGTCACCGACATGCTCGCGTTGTTACGAACACAAAAGCTTTTAAATATAAATATATTACATTCGTAATTAAACTTTAATGCCTTAGTTTTAATGTATATATATATTTTTTTCAAGTTTTCACTACTATCGGAAGTCCCTACTTACTATGACTGCCATTTTTTTTAATTCAAACTCAAACTCAAAGGATATTTATTCAAATTAGGTACACTGTACACTTATTGACGTCCAATCACTTATAAAACATGATGGTGATAATCAGTTTCGGGATCTTAAAACTAAAGCTACGAGGGTTCCAAACGCGCCCTGGTCTGAGAAGAGCTACAGTACTTACAAGTTAATCTTGAAGGCGATCTCATATGATAGTAACTGATGATGCAGTCTTACGGTCTCAACGTCATCATTCAACGTGATCTCGCTTTGAGAAAGGTTTGGCAACAGTTCACCGCGCTGGCAAATTATGCGGATAGGCAAACTTACTCACTTACTTACACACGTTTAACACATACCTACACAGTACACACATTATAAAAATTCTCGGTGATGCAGGTTTTTTCACGATATTTTCCTTCACATCATTGTTTTCGTTTTTATAACGATAAAACTTGGTATTTTGTTTTATAAAACAATCAAAATCAAAATGCCGGATTTACCATAAGTAGACGTGTTCTTAGCTTCACGGCCTCAGGACGTATATAATATGAGCTGAGCTGTATAATAATCTCCCGCAAACCACCGAGATGAATTTAATATTAATATTAATTCCGCAATTTCTCATCACATTAATGTTATACTACAGTGAAATCATATCTGCCGAAGAGAGATTGGAAGTTTTCAACAATACAATATTAAATTCAATAAACTATAAATGAGAAACTATCTAAGTATTTCAAGTATGATTTCCGTAAAAATCTGTATACTTAGTACTCTACTCAGTAATCTAGGTACTTAAAGCTATCTAAAGTTACACGAGAAAGATTTTAGAAAATCTCTGAGTTCGATAGAGTAAGTACTTTTTAGTAATATAAGTTTAAAGTAGTTATTTGTTCTGTATCCTAACAACCAATAACAAATATTTTAATCCATCTGAAAGTGTGTATATGTTTGTTAATTTGTCTATCAATTACATCGCTGCAGAGCAACGTATCGACGTGATTTTTTGCGTCGATATCGTTTTAAATATCTAGTGTTAAACTACTTTTCCAAAGAAAATCAAAGAGCTGTCAGATTTTTTTTAAATCCACGAACGCGGTGTATCAGCTAGTTACCACCCTACCGGTTAAAGACGTGCCGCCAAGCGATTTAGCGTTCCGGTACGATGCCGTGTAGAAACCGAGTAGGGGTATGGGTTTAATATAACTGCCATGCCCCTAACAGGTTAGCCCGCTACCATCTTAGGCTGCATCTTCACTTACCATCAGGTGAGATCGCAGTCAAGGGCAAACTTGTAGTGGATAAAAAAAAAACAAAAATCGATTAGCTATTATCATGTTAGTGATAATAACCGGGACCGAACGGGGGTGACTCACCGCCAACTTCCTAACTCCGGGCTAGTACCGACAATTTCTAGTCAAAAAACCCAATACTTAATTATGGCCCGACCCGGGACTAGAACCTGGAACCTCGTCGGCCACAGTCGAACATGGTAACTACTAGACCAACGAGGCAGACTAGTGATTTATTTTCGAAGAATACGTTTAAAATTATCAGGTAAAAAGATAGGTGAGATTAGGTAGATAATTAGTATAAAAGTATCCATACTAGCTAATATTATAAATGTTAAAGTGTATTGGTCTTTCCATCTGTATGTCTGCTTCGCCTGATCTCTTTCCGGTCGTGTCGGATTTCCGTCCCATCGGGCTATGAGAGTAAACAGAGAGTGCACCTGTGTATGCGCACACACTAGTGCACTATAATATCTCCCGCGCAGATGGCTAATCTCTTTGGAGATTGGCCGCCGTGGTCGAAATTCGGTCGCGAGGATATTATGTCTACTTCGCTTTCCCAATCCATCATTTCAACCGATTGTGATGAAGTTTGGTAGCATCCCGGGGACTAGGACAGGCGGGAATAAAAAAAATTCACAGGCATCTTCAAGTTAGTAATTAGTAGATTATTAACCAAGGGGATAAAGCAGAGTCTTCTGTAGCGAGGGATTTAAGTTCACCCAAGACTAAGACAGCTTTATCACCGAGGAAAATACTCTACTTTTCGTACCATTTGCGAAAAAATTACAATAATAAGATAAGCATTTATTAAAAATAATGACAATTAAAAGTAAAAGTTAACATTCGAAACATTGGTCCAATTATTGATAGAGAGAGTTACATTTTTGTTAATATTTTTTTGTCGGAAAAGCAAAGGCATCAAACTCATACGGCCTCGTCGGTTTTCGTAATTTTATTTAATAATCTTAACTGCATAATAAATGCGTATTCCTTTTTCAAAAAGATGTATAATGCTTTATATACAAACTCAATGGTGTAAACACAGATGTAGTTCAGTATAAATTTCGGTAAGTAGGTATTCCAAATTTAAATCACATTCTCCCCCTAGAGGTGAATGAAATTCAGTACAATTTTCTTTCCCTGTTTTTAACAGATAAAAAATGACTATTGTTATGTTCGCTTTTTGTGGCATAGAATGTCACTTTTTTGAGCAAGTGGTACGAAAAAACTATTATACATGCAACTAGAATCAAAAGCTAAACCCCGCGCTGTGGTAGGTATTTGGAACTTATAGCTTAAAGCTAGGAATATATTCATGAATATTCACTTACGTAATATATGAATAGTGTGCCGTGATTCTGGTCTTTGTTAGACTCGCAGTATGAATATGCATAGTGAATATAATGATACTTCGCATGTGCTTAGCTAGACTTTGTTTAAGGCCGTCGCGTATGGTGTGTCACGCAATATTTACTAAGTCCTCAAAGTACAAGGTGTTCCGTAGTAAAACATGGAACCATTATAAATCTACTAGAGAAGTCGTCACTGAAATAGAAGCACAGGTTCATGTTTATAGTTTAGCTGTCAACTTTAGAAATCCAAGTAACTGAAGAATATAAGGCCGAAAGCACATTACGGGTAGGTAAGGATCAGCCGCGTCGTAGAGGTAACACGATTTTTCCTGTCACGATAGTATGTGCAGATCCATTAGATCAAATGCGCTTGCGGGCTTTTCGGCCGCTAGAGATTTTTAAGTAAGTGCGTTTGTGCTCTAAATAAAGTATCGAGAAAAACATTTCGGGATCATGACCCCGTGGGAAATTCGTGTAATTTACATAAAAATCGCATAAAAATACGCACGTCATTATAAAATAATGAATAAATAACTATAATACGACCCTACATATAGGAAATGTGACCTAGGAACCCTAGGGTATAACCACAGAATAGGTAAATGTACGGAATACCGGCTAGGTAGTATTGTATATTCGATGTTTAAAGATTAAAACTCGGGTATGAGAACCCCGTACAAATAGGCATATTATATCTACTTCATAAAATAAACAACCCTCCTAATGGCTCGTTTTAGGGAAGGACCTGGGCAGTTACTAACATCACCTAAAGCAGTACCTTGATACCTTGACCCTAAAGTAAGGAATATCATTCTGAAACAAGAACTTATGATCCTTCAATTTCAAAAGTAAGCCCACTGAACATTTTCATTGCAATATCACAAAATATACTAACGGTAATAGTAATATCTGTTTATTTAGGGTACCCTAAGCTCATACTTGGTGAACTCTAATATAACAGCTATATACATGCCACTTACAATGTTTACCGAGCCTGGCATATGGAACGAGTACCGTCAAACGTATAATAAAGTGGGAATGAAAATAGAGAAAATACTCAAGAACGCTTAAATAACATAGGTACATAGCTATCGTCTATAGGGAAAAGTCTTTCTACGACGAGGGATTAGTACGAAACATGTTTTATGAATAGTAAACTTTATTTGATATTTATGGGAAGTCTTTCGTAATGATTGACAGACACACATTTGCATAATTATAATATTAGTATGAATAAGAAAGTATCTGTCTATCTGTTACATTTTCAAGCCTATTTTTACAAAATTCGATACAAAGATGGCATCCCGGCAAAGGTCATTATCTTGGATTATTCCATCCCGGAATCGGAATCGGGATCGGGATGCAACCTATCTTTGTATCAATTTTCATCAATCTCGGTTAAGTACCCATAAGTTAGTATGGACTATGGACTAGACTACATGATGATGGAAGTACCTAAGTATGGATCTATACCATCAGCATAAAGGTTAAATACACTTTTATGCGATACTAAAGAAAAACCGGCTGAGTTTGTGCATTTAGTCTTAGGATAGCGTCGTTAATTATCATCATCACGTCTTATACTTTGTTTAATTGACGTTCATTAAGTGTACTATGTAAGTACCATCTTTGAATAAATATATATTGTTTTTGTCTTTGACTTCAGCATTAAGTAGGGATCCCATAATTCGGACCATTCAAAAATCACAACCAGCTATAGGTCATAAACAAAGTTAAGAAAATCGGTGTCATCCCAACGCATTCCACAGGACCTCAATTAACGGTTCCGCTTCCGAAGTCATAAATCCGCAGAATTGGCTCTTTGAAGTCTTAATGGTGCATGCGTTCCGAAATTGTGATGGTAAATCTTTTAAAGCTACCCTTAATTGCCTCTTAAAGAAAAGTCCTCGAAAGTTTGACGACTGTGTGGAAAGTATAATGAGAAAATTTCAATTCGAATAATATTTGACTCAAATTTTGGAAAATAAGCAGTGGAAGTCGTTCCTAAGTGGATCGCTAAGTAGTGATCAGCCTTTTAGCGACTTCGGCCTACTATTTCTACTAGAGTTTCTAGATTTGCCATTACATAAAAAAGACTGTGTTATACAGAAGATGATTTTCTGAATGACAAAGTTGCATGGATGTAACCGGCCTCGCACCCAGTGACACACAAGTCAGCACCGTAATGTATGTGTTGTATTGTTTACATATTGTAACCTTTTTCTTTTTTAAGAAAAGAGCAACAGCTGAGATTCTTGCCAGCTCTTCTCAGTAGAATTATTTTCCGAACCGGTCGTAGAGTCTTAACGTATTTTAAGTGACACAAGTTGTCTTACATAAAATAAATAAATCATAGATAAATCATTTATTTATTTATATTTATTTATAGGTATATCATTTTTTACGCGACTTCGTCTGCGTGGATCGAGGTTTTTTGGTTCCCGCGAGAACTCCTTCATTTTCCGGGATAAAAAGCCTAGCCTATGTGCTATTCCAGACTATAATCTATCTCTGTGCCAAATTTCAGCCAGATCCGTTCAGCCGTTGGGGCGTGATTGAGTAACAAACATCCATACATCCATACATCCATACATCCACACATCCACACATCCATACATCCATCCAAACCATTCCTGGCGCAGTGTTGAGCGCTGTTGTCTTAAAGTGGGAGAACCCTGCAGGGCGACCGCGTATCTACTGCATCAATCATTGTTACAGTATCAACTGTTGTGATTGGTTGAATTTATGGTATTCTTGCTGCGTCAATGGATTTTGTCCAATAGTGGAAGAGTGTTATCCAATCAGAGGTGATTGCCCAGCTGGTCCGATTCCCGGCAGGGTCAATTCGGGAATTAAAAATTTCAGAATTTTCTCTGGTCTGGCCTGGTGGGAGGCTGCGGCCGTGGCTGGTTACCAGCTTACCGTCAAATACGAAAACGAAAACCGGTAGAAACCGGTTAGGGGTATGAATTTTATATGACTAACTAACTATGCTATACCCTTAACAGGTTAGCCCGCTACAATCTTACACTTTCCATCAGGTGAGATTGTAGTCAAGGGCTAACTTGCAGTGCAATGAAAAAAAAGAACTAGGTGCCCCGCTAGGCGACTCTACCATATATACCTACGCACGATACGATATTTCATGCATACCATAACATATAAGTATCTACACATATAATTATAGGTATTTTAATAATTGATAATACTTTAGACAAAGTACAATTTATATTCACTCAGGTAATTAGAACTATTCGAATAACTTCACTAAAAGACAATAACTTAGAAAGGCGAAAGTCGTAAAATAACTCGGGGTATAAAATGAAACTTTATTGCTGTTAGATACACTGTAATAACTTAAGTGCATAGAATCGATATAAGAGTTAGTAAGTACTTAATATATCTTTACAGTATCTATCATTCTTATTTAATGAAATGAAATAGAATCGATTTTATTCGTGTAAAATGTAGCATATGTCACCCGGACCATAATAACGAATCAATTGACACCTCATCCATCAAAATCGGCTCAGCAGTTTAGGCGCTACGGTGGAACATACATAGATTGCTAACATCATATTCATGTAGGATAACCCTTCTTTTTAATTTTGCCGTAACTTCGGGTTAAAACAATATCTACTCTATCGCAAATATACCTACTAAATACATATACAATATACAATTCTTATATACTAGATGATGCCCGCGACTTAGTCCGCGAGGATTTTTTTATTCCCGCGGAATCTCCTTAAATTCCGGGATAAAAGTAGCCTATGTCCTAACTCTATCTTTGAACTAAAATTCATCAAAATCAGTCGAAATGATGGGCCGTTAAACCGTAGGCCGTAGCAAACGGACAGAAAGACGCGCTTTCGCATTTATAATATTACTCAATGATGGCCGCGACTTCTTCCGCGTGGATTTAGTTTATGGATTCCCGCGGGAATTCCTTAATTTTCCAGGATAAAGTAGCTATGTCCTTCCCCGGGATAAAAACCTATACCAAATGTCGTCAAAATCGGTTGAATAGATGGCCCGTGGCCCGTGGAAGCGTAGCAGAAAGGCAGACATACAATTTCGCATTTATAATATTATTAAGTATGGATTTAGTAGGTACTTAATTAGTATGGTTAAATATTAGTTTTGTGCTATAATTTGACAAAGTATTTCGAAACTTTATAGAAAATTTGCATTTATTTGCCTATTTCTAAATTAAATACATCATAATTCAAAAAGTGGAGTAAAATTAATAGTGTAACTTCGAGGGTCCAGTTGTATTCTGGTCACGGCACACCAAGCGGGCCTTACATATAAATTACCCTCATTTACAACCGGGTCAAACAAAACGCTCTTAAACTGTGAATAGTCCTAAAAATGGTAAGGGACTTGAAACATTTAATTTGCCAATTCGTTCAGATTACAAAATAGTTTATTTTTCTGTTAAAAATTATAAAATGATCGTTTTTTTTAAAGATTTGTATAATTTTCTTCTTAAAAATTCATTCTCTTTGTGGCGGGCCCTGTTGTCTTTTAAGCGGGGGGACCCGGGTTCGTTCCCCGGCAGGGTCAATTTGGGAATTTATAATTTCTGAATTCTGGTCTCGTCTTCTCTTTCTCTTCATCGCGTTCCGGCGGTAGTTACCAGTTTACCACCCTACCGGAGTTCTGCCAAGCGATTGCCTTGTAGAAACCGATTAGAGGACTAAGGGTACGGGTTTAACATAACTGCTATACCCTTATCAGTAGGGCTAGCAAGCGCATAACGAGTAAAATTATGTCGTTATCTCTATTTGTCTACCGAAGCTAACATGGTTATTTGTCTCGTTACGTCAAAAGTAGAGATAAAAGTAATATATCTTAACGGTGGTATTTTTCTCTAAGAACCTTTACATGCCGACTACTTTTTTCTTGTAATATACCGCATTTCGTGCATGTTTACTCACTAAACCAAAAATTTGCCGCCATCGACTACATCTCTCTCTCTCGTCGCGATAAGTCTCGTTGTGCGCATGTTAAGCACACAGGGAGGCTCGCTATCATTGTATTATCACTTCCACCAGGTGAGACCACAGTCAAGTCACCGAGAGCGAGAGTCAGTTTGTAGAGCAGTAGTATAAAAAATAAGAAAAGTTAATCTCAATAGGTTGAACATTTCTGTGAGCTGACTTTTTTTTTACTTTGAGTGCATAACGGAGTTTCTTTTCGAATTTTTTAGGTCAATAAAGGTTGTTCAAAAAATCTTTTCTTGCTCTAAAAGTAAAATTAAGTCGCGAAAGTTTACACTTTGTTTTGTTGGTATCTCACGAATTCACGATGTATCTTTTAGCCGCTGATGTTCATAAACTTGGGAATTTCGATAGTCATGTACTCAATCTTTAGAAAGTTTTTCAAGAGCGTAAGCAAGGAAAATTGATAATTTATCGAATTGAGAATTTCTGTGGAAGTTTTACAGAGAATTTCAATGGTCTTTATCCAGAGCAAGAATTAATTCATATGAATAAACTATGTATTTTACCTATCTATAATAACTTATTGCAAAAAAAAAACCTTTTTTTTCTTTACCAAAAAGGAACAACTGCCGAGCAAGCTGAGTTTCTTGCCGATTCTACTGCAGAGCACGAAAAGACGATTTCGAGAAAACGTTGTTTTACGTTTATTAAAGAACTATTTTCCGGAAACCGTCTTTTCTGACATACGTTTCTGACATTTCTATTACGTGGTTATCCACGGCAGAGTATTGGTCGTATAAAGGTCGATAGATTGGGTAATATATCTTTTATTAGGCCAAAAATTACGAAAAATTTTCATATCTCAATTTTTATTCATTTGGAGACTGCCTATCTATCTAAAGATAAGAAACTCTAAAGACAAAGTAATGTAACCTCAGATCGTTTGTTCCACCAAACGGGCGCCCTAGTGTAATAATAGATGCTATTATTTACATGTCCGCCCGTCCACCTCTCGCTGGGAAGTTTTCGTATTTCATAGCCTCACGGAATTTTGCCGCCATCTTTTACGTTGGTTTTAAGAGCCACTTACGTGACGATTTAGTGTCTAAATTAAAAGATTGTAGCGAGTTAAAAAATCTTGAATAACGTGAGTACTGAGTACGTTACTCGAGATTCAAGGTTTGTTTAAGATCCGGCTAAAAATTAATTTAACGAATTAAAAAATACGACTGCCCTGCCATATTATTTTTGGAGTTTACCTCCATAAGAAGCGATTTTCATATATAGGCTATATATGAAAATAATAGAATCTTATTCACATTTTTTATTAAATGATATTTTTTTGTGAACTAAATATCGAACTATATATAGTGTTATATATTTTTGGAATCTACTCATCATTTTCTAGATGATGATTTAATCTTATTTTCGATTTTTTTTTCAATTTTGGTCTTTAATGCGGGCCATGGTCACCCCATCAATTTTTTTTAAAATTTTACTAGCCTATGTCACCCGGAATAAGCTAGGGATTCTAACGATACCTCATTTATCAAAATCGGTTCAGGCGTATAGAAGTTATGGTGGAATATACAAACTCACATACATACATACATACATACATGAACCCTGAAAACAATATACTCCTTTTTTTAGGCAGTCGTATAAAAATGGAGATTCCTCCTCTATTTTCATGAATTCAAATGCCAATTTTCATCTAGTAAAATTACGGACTTTAATTTTCTTTTTAAGCTCCTCAACAAATGAACAAATATATACTTTAATTTTACTTTATTTAATTTTATTCAATAACTTTAATTAAGTTTTATTAACTATTATTAAATAGATGATAGCTTTCTTCGGTTAAGCACGTAAAACATTTCAAGGAAACATGTACATGTAGGGTTAGCATTATTACTGTTGTCATTATATCTCATGTAACAGGAAGTATAATATCTGTCAATTTGACTCGTTTCATGTCATTCGATTTAATCTACGGATACGGACGCCATATTGAAAATAATTAGTATAAATACGAGTGTTTTGACAATGTTAATTCAGTCTCCAGCAGACTCAGCGATTATTGAATACTTTTGTGTTTAGATCGCAATTTTGAGCTTTAGGATAGCAACCTTGGCCGGATCAAATGAATACTGTTTTTAAGTTCAGCCAACTTTTATCTAATTAAATTTAATCTCTCGTGGAACCTCTAAACGTTTAACCATTTACTCGTTTCAAATGGGAGGACAAATATATTAAAATAAATTATACTTCTGGATTGTCGCTTAAAATAGGTATTTTAGTAAATAAATATAGGCAGATGTGTAATGTATAAGCAATTTCACGAAAATCTACCCTAATAGGGGTGAAATGGGGATTGGAAGCTTACATAAGGGCTCCCAAGTTTTAGAAGTTAGAGATTTGAAAATCAGCATAAAAGTTATTAGTTTACGAAAATCTAGCCCAGAGAGGGTGAAATGAGGGTTGATTATTTGTTTTTATTTATTTATTTATTTAATAGGAAGCCAACGGTAATACATTGATCTTTTAATTTGTATGCAAGTCTTATCTTTTTGTAGTTAGAGACTTGAAAATCCGGATTTAGGTTATTAGTTTTAAGTAATAATAAACTGCATAAGCAATTTTGCGATTATCAACCCCAAATGGCGTGAAATAGAGGTTGGAAGCTTCCACGAGGTTATAAGGTTTTGAAGTCAGCATTATAAGTCTTAAATAATAAAAATCTTCCGATGCTATATAGCTGCTATGCCTATATGCATTTTGCAGCGGGAAAATCTCATAGGAAATTAGAAATTGTACGCGGACGGAGTCGCGGGCGACCGTTAGTTGTATTATATAGGAGTTTAGGCTGTACGACTGCGTGCTTATAATTTAATCAAATTAAAGTGTTAACTAGTTTTATAGACGTATATCTCTTATAACTTGGGCTATATTTAGACGCGAGGCGACAAGAAGAAAAATTTGATCCGCTCGGCTGGATTGACCCACTTTTTTTCCTCATTAAAAGACCCTAAGTCGAGCTTTAATTTTACAAATAGCCGCCATTTTACGCTTCAGAACTCTCAACTTGGCAATTGAAAACCTCGTATGGAAATGAGAGCTTAGCCTGCTTGTGGGGTGAATATTGTTCATTTAGTTTCTAGTTGTTTTATTTGCTAATCGTATAGGTGTAATTACACAAGTTATAAAGTTGGTATCTTGCCTTATGTTCATACTAGCTGATGCCTGCGACTTCGTTCACGTGTTTTAAGTTTTTTTGATTCTCGCGGGAACTCCTTAATTTTCGGGGATAAAATGTAGCCTTGGTGTTATTCCAGAAAATAATCTATGCCTGTGCCAAAGTAACAAGATACATCCATCCAAACTTTCGCATTAATAATATTAGTATAGATTGGTATGGTTGGTAACTCACTACGATAAATGTTTGCAATATAAAAGTGCGAAATATTTGATTTTAAGAAATAAAAAATAATCTGAATGGAATTTAATAGTTTATCATTGCTACCTCCTAATCACCTATATTAGATATATAGAATTTCATCTATGTATTGAAAATTATTAAGGTAAAAGATCCGTCAAAAGAGAGTCCAGTCGTCAGAGTCCGTCTCGCGGGAGCTAAAAGACCTCAATCCATGTGGCGTCGTCTATCGTTTTATGGTCACACGCACTGACACCGATTAAGTATGAAAGTTAAGATCCGTATCCGCTGATCTTGACACCAAAGATCCGTATCCGCGGATATACATTCTTATCGATCCGGCACATCACTAGTTTGTACACTCATTTACTTATGAAAATTATAATAATATTATAAATGAAAACTACTTTTTCGTTAGCACGTTCCTATATTATGTATATTAATTATTTATAGGTACATACATATTATTCATTTTTTATATATTATATATGTTTTTAGATCTTTGTCATTAACAGTTTAATTCTGGAGCCATTATAGACTAAGCGAAAAAGTAAGGTCTCATCATAATTAGAAAATATCTAGTAAGTACTTCGTAAAAAACACGCATGGAATTTTTCCAGAAAAACTTTGAAAACCTGTTACATTTCCACGATATAAGCTATCAAAAATTACACCCAATCTCGCTTCCCGACCTCCAGCGCGGCTCCGGACTCCCGTTTCATCTGAATTAGTGATACCGTCAATTTAACTTGTGGATTAACGGCCATGTGGTCTCGCAGGGGATCCAGAGCAAAATTCGCTTTTTAAAATTTGTTTTACCCCAGTTTTTCCTTAGCAAGAAATATTTTGAAAGCAATGTATCTATTATAATACGCGTGTGAGTTTAATGCCGATTTAATACTGGAAGCGATCACCGTCTTCTAATGGGATCCTTGAATATAGACCTTCAGTTAGAGAGACGACGTTTGATGGAGTGAACTCTTCGCCCAAGACCACACCAACCCATGGTCGAGACAGAAAAGTTCCAACTAGATCTTAAGAATTTATTCTATATACCTATTCGATTTGCTGGAAACCACCGACGACGTTGATCAGAAATATGGCAACTTTGTGGATGTCGTTCGGAAAGTGGGTGGCAAATTTTGCCAAAAAGAAGGCCAAATTCCCACATCTAAGATCTCTAGCGAGACCCTGGATTTGATGCAGCAAAGACGGGAAATGGGCTCAGCTTTGCCAGACAGGCAGTCTTTAAACAAGCTCATCAAAAAGCGAATACGCTCATCAAATACGGATAGAAATTTTGATATGCGTGCTGCCTCGACGCGCAATATACAAGATGCGATAGAACCCAATAGAGGAGCTAAAGGATTCGCTAAAAGTCTTGGGAAAAGCCACAAAGCGGAGAACATCGGATGTCCGGATTGTTGCCTCAAAGCTAGAGGTATTAGTTTATGTAGCTTTACTCTGCTCATGCTCCGAAACTTGCACCCACTCAGACTGCGAACGACAAACGTACGAGGCTTGTGCGTCAAGCCCCAGGCGATGTCGGTATTACTGTGGAGCTCCTACGCGCAAGAGGAAAGCCAATTCTTATTATGCTTAAAGACCTCTTTAGTACCGTTATCAAAACTGGCACAACACCGAAAAAATGGAGCAGAAGTGTCACCGCTCTCTTTTTCAAGAAAGGAGATACGAGTCTGCTTAAAAACTACAGACCAATCTCACTTCTGAGCCTTATTTACAATTTGTTTTCGAGGGTTATTACGAATCTTCTCACCCAAAGACTCGACGAATTTCAGCTTCCAGAACAGGCTGGGTTTCGCAAGGGCTACAGCACCGTAGACCACATTCACACGCTAGGGTAGCAGAAGACCCGCATTATGCAGAAATCGACTGGCACTATATCCAAGTGTTGAGATGTTTGGACGAGGCCGCCGCTATAACAGTTCAAGTCCAAGACCAACAGACAAAACCGATTACCATACGAAGGGGTGTAAGACAGGGAGACGTTATATCCCCAAAACTATTGCGCCTTACACTTGCGCCCTAGAAGACGTGTTCAAGGATTTGGACTGGAAAAGTCGAGGGATTAATACTAATAATGTTAACGGCGAATACATCTCACACTTGCGTTTTGCAGACGACATAATCGCCAAATAGCGAATCCGTCAGTATTACTACTGGCGGAATCGCTGCAGGATCTTGACGAAATGCTGGTTGAGCTTAACTGGTCTTCTAGACGAGTGGGTCTACAGTTGAATACGGATAAAACAAAAGTCATGTTTAACAAGCACGTTATCTCAAGACCTGTTAACGTCGGAAATGTCAGCGTCGAAGTTGTTCAAGAATACAACCTTGGTCAGGTTATACAACTTGTTAGGAACCACATCAACAAGGAGGCTGACAGAAGAATTCAGTTGGGCTGGGCAGCATTTTCAAAGCTACGTCGGATCTTCGATTCGTCGATACCGCAAAGCCTGAAGACAAAGGTCTTCAATGAGTGCGTCCTGCCGGCAATGACGTATGGGGCAAAAACGTAGACACTGACGGTGGGCCTCGTACACAAATTAAAATTTGCTCAGCGTGCTATAGAGCGGGCCATGTTGGGAATTTCTCTCATGGATAAAATCCGAAACGAGGAAATTCGTAGAAGAACCAAAGTGACCGACATAGCTCTTAGAACCGATGGCCGTTGGGGCAGACGTGTTCTGGAATGGAGACCGCGTACCGGCAAGCGTAGTGTAGGACGACCTCCAGCTCGCTGGTCCGATGACGTAAATAAGGTGGCGGGAAGCGGGTGGACGAGGAAGGCGGAGGACCGTGTTTAGTGGCGCGCTCTCGAAAAGGCCTATGTCCAGCAGTGGATGCATACAGGCTGATGGATGGATGGATGGACGAGTTAAATGCAGACCAAGATGGCGTAACATCGTAAAAGTCAAGATAGAAGAAGAGATTCACTAGATTCAGTGGTAGATTCACTTGACGATTCAAAAGTACTTGTAAAAGTTTATTTGAATAAAAAACATTTGAATTTTAAAACATCTGAATTTTGATATTCCGCGGCAAAGATCACGACCCTCAGCAGTAAGGTTGACGATACATGTAGGAGGGAGGTGGTTGGCGTTCCGTGTACTTCGTGAACTACTGTTTCTCGATAAATGTGTGGTTATATTTCTCGATAGATGTATAGGACATCACTTTGTAGGCGTTCGAGGGAGCTGGGAGACATGCGGTCGACTAATCAAGGATAACTCCGGGTCTGAAAACATTAAATCATACTAATATTATAAATGCGAAAGTATGTTTATTTGTTGGTTTGGAAAATCGACGAATTACCGCAGGAATAAAAAACCGCCATGCGGACGAAGCCGCGGGTGGTTATTATCTTCTTATTAGTAAGATAGTACCTACTTAAGTCTTAATTTTGCCGTAGTTTGCGAAAGAGTGAGTTGCGTATAAACGCGCTAACGAAATCCCTTGGAGGCTTTCAAGCGAACAATAAAAGTGTACTGAACAAAATCAGGGCTTAGTGTAAGCCCTGCTAATTACTTGCCACGTAACTAAAGCAAACAATGTCACAGGCGTTGCGGATTTTTCCTCATATTATTGTGCGCGCTGTAAAAAGGTTTTCCACTACACCGAAGTGTAACATGATACAGGCGTATTTAAGGCGTTATTGCATGATATAATGAAGAATAATTATACTTTTGAATAGGTATATAATATACATCTTTGAACTGAACATCAGCTAGTATGTAATATTTTTAACTTACTCCCTGATGCGTGCGATTTCGTTCGCGTAGATTGAGATTTTTGGTTCCCGCGGGAAACCTTTAATTTTCCGGGATATAAAATTAGCTTATGTGTTGTTCCAGAATATAATCTATATCTGTGTCAAATTTCATCCAGATCCGTTCAGCCTTTCAGGCGTGATTGAGTAACAAACATACATCCGTCCTTCCATCAATCCAAGCTTTCGCATTTTATTAGCATGGATTATTCATATTACATGACAGTGTAATAGGGGCGCACCTTAGATCCAGTGTGGTTAAATTGCCAGCGTATTTGCTAATTCACAGCGTTAGCATGGCCAGGTTGCAGCCCGGATTAGAGATCTAGCCCTACTACAGAGACGCGGCACGTAGCGACAAGTATTATTTATATAAGGTTGTATGGAGCTGGGCCCACTTAAGCGATGCAGCACGGAGATGCACTGCATGACAAGGCCCCATACGGTCGCGGTCTGAAAATGTTTACCAGTTTTCAAATTAGACTCTTTAAAACACTGCGTGCAGTAAGGTCTCAAACGCTATTTATTGCGTTTCAATGTTATCAAAAGTTTTCAAACAACGAATTCAACAAAAAGAGTATTAATGACTTTTTATAATAAAATTCATATCATATTTTCAAGTTTGACATGTTATGTTATGTTAATAATGATTCATAGATTATATTACTTAGTTACTTTGTAAATTTGCATGTCAGCAAAGACGAAATTTATGCTTTCTTTTAGTTTGTCATCTTAATTGTACAATGTTTCTTGCAAATAAACAATTGAATTGAATTGAATTAATGTTAGAGTGACATTTACTAAAAATATTGAAAGAGGTTTTCTTATCACATTTGCCACCTACTAAAAAAGTTAAAAACTGATTTATGCCTAATCAAACCACAGAACGACCTTCTGACACAGGTGGGTCCATGCGATTATGAACCTTAAAGTGGAAAACATTTTCTGGTCGCGACTGTACCAACTCATACAAATAATATTTTCCGCTATGTGCCGCGCCGCTCTGTGCATCTCAAGTGGGGGTACCTTTAATGTGTATGACTTATTATTACGGCGTGAGTTCTATACATATGTTTGCCGCGCTGCAAGCCTTATTCAGATTTATTATTTACAAACCACTTATACGTTTTTATTAACACATTGTAAGCATAGGGTATAGTAAATAAATATTATACGTTAATAACTATAAAATAAATTTAAAACAAATCGCTATATACCTACTAACAAAAATAAAAATAAAACCCTAATCAAAAAAACCATCACTGATTGCCCCAGGGCCAAAGGTACACATCAAGCTTATAAATTGTATTGCAATATAAGAGCGGTAAGTAGGTTTTTACATACGAGTTGACTCAGCCCGATGCCGCCAGGTGAGGGCTGACTATTACATCGTCACGAGTTTGTGTATCAGATAATAAGGTCTAATGTACTAGGTACTCACTAGAAAATGATATCTGACGATCATAGTTATTTAAAGATTTTTGGCGGCAATTAATAGCGCGATTTTTTATCTAAATCGCGCATCTAAAATACCTAATCGTTGATTTAGTTTTATTAATCTACATCACATAAACCACTCGTATTAATTGATATAAGAAAATTGTATGAAACTTTTAAAAATAGCGCGCACAGATTAATGATTTGGTATCTATGGCGCGTTGTTGTAATTACGTTTTTTAAATTGGCATCATGGCTCTGGGTTCTAGTCCCGTTATAGCCCGGACTATTCAGCCTTTAATTTTATGATTTTTATAACTTGAATCCATACTTACTTACTAACATTATAAATGCAAAATTGTGTATTTCTGTCTGCTACGCTTTAACGGCCTAAACGGTTTTTAATGACATTTGGTATAGAGATAGGTATTGCATACCGAGGAAGGACATAGGCTCCTTTTTATCCCGGTAAATTATGGAGTTCCCGCGGGAATAGTAAACTTATAATTTACGGACTAAGTCGCGGACACCATCTAGTGTGATATATTTTATCTTCGATCTGACAGTGGATTCGTGGCACTATATAATAAAAGATCGCTGGTTCGTGGTTTGAAATTCAAATTCGCCTCCATTTGTTATGCGAGCCGAACGCGGGCCAGCCGGCTTTTAACACCAAAGCAGAGATGGACGCTCCGACGGACAGATTTGAATTTTGTGTAGAGACCATTGATATACTCGTATCTACAAAATTTCAAGATTTAATCATTTCAATCGGTTTCTGATTAAGCTAGCGGTTATCCATGCTAGTATTATAAATTCGAAAGTGTTTGAAATTGCCTGTTGGTCTGGCGAAGTTTGCTCTGCAGGTAGGTTGCATCCCGGGGACATAGGATGAAAGTATATTATTAGGATGAAACCTATCTTTGTATTAAAAGAGAATGGGCAAATTGTATGGAGTTTGGTCGAGTTAACATCGGTTGAAAAGATGTGCGTAGCAGACGGACAGATAGAAAGACACACTTTCGCTTTAATTATACAGGGTTACAGGAAAAGTCGACCTAGATCCGTTAAGGGCGTGTAGTACACATCATTTCTGAATGATTTCACTATGGAACCCCCCATCCTAAACTTAACCGTTTTCGAGATATTCGAGTTTTAATTTTTTTTATGAAAATGCCCAATTTTTCGGCTATTGAATTGAATATTTTGAATTTTTTTGACTCTTATGATTATTTTTTTGGTTTTTTACATGAAGAATGAGATGCTTAATGACCTCAATGACTAAAATTGCACGTAAGTTATCTAAATAGTTCATTGTAGACGATCGAAACTTAAGAAAATAAGTACAAATTATAAAAAAATATTTTTCTTTTCTGGATATCTCAAAAAATTATTATGGCACTTGCTCTGCAGATGTGCTTTGTATAAGTGCTGTGTATAAGTATGAATTTTAAGTTCGAATTATAACAACGATATTTTTGACATTGTAAAATTGTGGCATCGTACTTAGGACGGTAATTTAGTTTTATTTGTTATTTACAAGAAAAGAGGGGCAAAAATAATACACTATTTCACACACACACACACGCACACACACACACACACACACACACACAGCCACACACGTACTTCTACTTATAAATATATATTATTTTTATATATAACATTAAAGAACCTACATGTGCACTACTTATCTACTCTGTTAAAATATGTTTCATATATTTATTTTGTAATCGTTTATGGCCTTATTTAATGTCACGATATAATTATTGTTATTAATATTAGTTTACAACGCTGTTGATTACTTACAAATAAATAAAATAAATAAATAAAAATTCCTATTTTGGAATTTCATATCTCTCGTGGTTTACATCAATGGTAAAGAGTATAGCCGTATTTGTTATATCCGTTACCGTATTCAAGCTTACCGTATTTTGCTATATCCGCTAAGCTTTCTAAGCCTCTGTTATTGTTTGTTATAGCGTGTATAACATCCGCGGATTCTGAGGTTTATGTAAAGTGTTTGTTTTGTCATATTTTGGTTGGATGCAACTTAAAGGAACTATACAACGATAACTTTACTTAATGCTCAATCTATTTATTACGTATGACGTACAGTTACTCTTATGTTACGTCATGTTTTGACTCTACCACCGGTTCAGAAAGGAGTTCTAATGAGAAGAGCCGGCAAGAAACTCAGCAGTCGCCCTTTTTAAAACTTTTTAATTAATAAATAACTAATCATTTATTTGCCAGAACTGGCCTATGTCCTATGTCACTCTCCAGGTCCTCAACAATACGCATGCAAAAAATCACGTCGATCCATTACCCTGTTACGGTGTGATTGGAGGACAAACGAGCGCGAGCATCGTCTATTAAAAAAACAAATACATAAATACAAATATATATGTTTCTAAATATATTATATATATAGATACTTACTGTAAATTGTACACAGGCCAGACGTCTAACCAATTTCAGCCAGTAATTAATTACAAGTCAGCAAGTTGTCACCCGCGCAGATGGCCCCGTAAAGCGTTTCATCGGTTTTAGTGAAATAACAACGTGTCTCCTCCTCTCGACGGAGAGGCGCAATACTCAACGATAACCGGCAGAGTATTAGACCACTGGGTCCGAAAAATTATGGACCTAAGATTGAATTCTGCGTGGATGAGGGCCCATGAATGTTGCGAAAAATCAATTTATACTTAATGCTAATGCTATGAATGGGAAAGTGTGTCGGTCTGTCTGTTATCTTTTCACATCCCATCCGTTCAACTGATTTTGTCTGAATATAAGATTTTAAGAAAATCAGATTTCTTGTATAATTCCAAGTAGCCGAGGTCGCGGGTATTATTAAAATTAAATATGGTTTATACTTATTTAATTGCTGACTTAACGTATTCAAGACGCTTTTCCGCACAAATTGTTCCCGATGACATTATTATGACATTGATTTTGCCGTGGTTGTGACTTGTCCGAAAGCATCCTCGGATTCGGAGGGTAGGGTGATTCGGAGGGCAGGCGTGAAATAGTTAACACATGTTTTAAAATTGGTCTTAATTTTTAATTTAAAAATAGTGAAATTTGTTGTATATTTTTGTATTTTTATTATTGACTATGTATATGTGAATAACAATACCTACCAGCAAAAGTTTTCCTCCTGATTTTCACTTTACAACATAACTTTTATTTCATTTTTTATTTTTTATTTTGTGACAATCACTAGCACAACAATGAGTGTGGAATCTCTAAAACAATCGTTTTCCGCTATGTCTGAGATGTTCCACACAAAAATGGACGAATTCCAGCAGGATCTGCAGAAGAACACCGCCTCCAAGACCCCTGCAACCACATCATCTGTCGCAGCCGACTTTCAGTCTTTTAAAACGTTTATTGTGACTGCTTTAAATACCCTACAGCAGCAGTTGGAGTTTTTAAGGCTGGAAATGGATCGCCTAGAGATACGAAGAAGGCGAAAGATGTTGCTGATACATGGCCTGCCTGAGGTGAAGACGGAGGACCTTACTGCGCGTGTCACTGCTTTGGTCACTGAGCACTTAGACCTGCCGAACTTTTCTAGCTCGAGTATTAGGTCGAGTTATCGTCTCGGCCGCTCATCGGATGGCAAGTCCAGGCCCACTGTAGTAAAGTTCGCCGAAGTAGCAGTCCGTGATAAGGTTTGGTTTGCAAAAACTAAGTTCAAAGGCACCGGTATCACACAATCCGAGTTTTTGACTAAGCCTAGGCATGTTGCGTTCCTGGAAGCTCGGAAGCGATTTGGAATCACGAACTGTTGGACGCGAGATGGTTTTATCCATGTACTGGGCCCGGACGGGAGCCGGCATCAAGTGGAAACACTTCGTGAACTAGAAAGCATTCCCGCAGAGCCAGCCTCGTCGGCAGGTGCTGCGAAAGCACCTAGTCAGAGTCCCGGAATGCCTACTATAAGTCCAAACACTAGGTTACCTATTCATCGTTCTAGGCGAGTGGTTAAGAAATAGGTATTTGTTTACTATTTACTGCGAATTATTTAGTTACCCACCTCTGAGATTATCGGTAATGTCAAATCCAATTTTAATTGTCAAATGTAACTCAGACGTAATTAGTGTCAGTGAGTGTCGGAATGACATTTTGTCATCCATAGATAAGTAACTTTTTGTGATTTGCAAAGGACATTGACCAAATTCGCCTAAGAATCAACATAGGTTTGAAATATACAGTAATTCTTAGCTTATTTTATAGCCTTTATTCCAAATATTAGAATGTAACGGACACTTCAAATGAATTAAAAAGTAAATAAATGGGTATTAAATTGATTACTATACGTTTCCGTCTCTGGATTATTAACCACAGATCAATAACTTATAGGTTAAAGTAATATACAAAACCACCGCTTGAGCGCTAGATCCGTATCGTAAGAAAGAAGATAAAAGCTGTTTAAAGTGCTAAGTGCGCTAGTATTCTGAATCTCGCAACGCCATCTATTGAAAGTACAATAATTTAATATTTTTAACGCCATCTGTGAAGTTCTCAATGAACTATGACGATACCTGCATCCTTAATAATAACGCCATCTGTAATGTTTTTGATGAACTACGGCGAATATTGTCCTAAATACTGTTTACAGCTCTATTACAAATGGATAAAGGCGATATTTATTTGTTCAAGAAGATTGATCGTGAAAACTGAAATAACCTCAAAATAGAAAATATTTTTGGTAATAAGTAATTTTTAGCAAGTGTCCGTAGTTTTAATCTGCTCTCAAGTATAAAAAGGTATTAATTTGAACCCAGTAATCAATGTTTTATGACGGTTGGTTCTTAGGCGAACTTTGTATGGGGACGAAACAATGTCCTTTGTTTTTAACTTGTGTAGACAAGATGGGTAACTTTAGAATAATGTTATCTCACAGTCTCTTAAATTACTTTATTTAGTTTTAAGGGTAAAAGTTATTATGATGCGACTTTCTGTTGCTGGCGGGTATGATTTTAATTGTATTTAGATTTAATTTAGTTATTTTAGTTTTTTATACGTAATACGTATATATATATTAATATTATTTTTATTTAATTATGTCATTTCAAGATATTAGCCTAGACGAATCATTTTTTTCATTATCATCCTCTGACGGATTGAATAGTAATGACAGTTTCTACAGTCTCCCTTCTATTAGTGAAACTTTAGACTCTCACTTCTCAGATGTTCTGAAGAATTTCAACGTTATCCATATTAATGCCCAGAGTATTCCCGTATACTATTCAGATATGCTCTCTTCTTTTGATTGTAAAAACATACACGCTATTTTAGTTTCCGAAACCTGGCTCAAGCCTTGTCTGTCCTCCACTTCGTATGCACTTCCAGGCTTTCAACTTATAAGGAATGATCGTAGTAGTCGTGTGGGCGGAGGTGTTGCTATATACCTTCGTTCTCACCTGCCGTTTAAAACAGTGAACATGTCAAATGCCCAGAATACTCCAGAAGCTGAATATTTGTTTATTGAAGTCCTTTTCTCTAGCAGTAAGCTCTTACTAGGAGTATTTTATAATCCTAACCTTACGATTGACTACATTCCTACGCTTGAAGGCCTTTTAGATCAGCATATCCCTCAGTATCAGCACTCTATTATTATGGGTGATTTTAACACCTGTCTTTTAAGGAACGATTCCCGCTCTGTAAGGCTGAAAACTATAGTTAATTCAGCGAATTTACATTTACTTCCCCTTTCTGCTACGTATTCTTTTCCAAATTATTCTCCATCACTTCTTGATCTCATTTTTGTTACCTCCATCGACCATGTGGCTAAACATGGTCAATGTGCTGCTGATGGTTTTTCATATCACGATTTGATTTTTCTGTCATATAAATTGCGTCCTCCTAAAGCTAAATCTAAAATTCTTCTGCTGCGTAATTTTAGTGGTATGGATTTGGATCGTTTAAGAGATGATGCGGCGTTGATTGACTGGACTGATGTTCTCACGGGAGCTAGCATTAATGATAGGGTAGAAAGCTTTAATTCACTTCTAACGCAACTCTACGACAAGCATGCTCCAATTCGGCCAGTTCGACTTAGGCATGTTCCTGCTCCCTGGCTTACTGAGGAGATAAAAAAATTACAACATAAAAAGAACTCTGCAAAAGCTAAGTATAAGTCTAACAGTTCTGATAAGAATAGAGAAAGGTATAAAAATATTCGAAATCGTTGCAACAGGTTGTGTAGGGATAAACAACGACGCCATATTCATAAATCCATACTTGAAGAAGATGATTCAGATCGAGTATGGAAGTTTCTTAAATCTCTTGGAGTAGGGAAAGCGCGTCAGAATAAAAGTTCCTTAAATATTGATCTGAACCAGCTTAATCAGCATTTCTCTACTTCTTGTGCCATTGATGATGCCACTAAAATGCGGACTAAAAACCAAATTTCAGCTTTGCCCACTTCTGATGATCCTGCTTTTATTTTTAGTCAGATCACTGATAGTGATGTTAAGAAAAGTATTCGTGAGGTCAGCTCTGATGCCACACTGCATGATGGTACAGACTGCATTAGTCGTAAAATGATCATCCCTGTTGTCAATATATTGACTCCTATTATCAGATCTATTTTTAATTTCTCTATTTCTACTGGAAATTTTCCTTCTTCCTGGAAAGAGGCTCAAGTTACTCCTATACCTAAAAAAGCTAACCCTTCTAGTTTATCGGACTTCCGTCCCATTTCCATACTTCCATTCCTATCAAAAGTCTTTCAGCGTATTGTTCATCAACAATTGAGCCTCTTCCTATCTAGATGGAGTCTCTTTAATCCATTTCAATCCGGTTTTCGGACTGGTCATAGTACGACGACAGCTTTAGTCAAGATCACTGAGGATATTCGTCTCGGTATGGATAATCAACGTGTAACAGTGTTGACCTTACTTGATTTTAGCAATGTTGATTTTGATCTCTTGTTATCTGTTTTAGCTTCTCTTAACATATCTCCTGAAGTGATCGACTGGTTTCATAGTTACTTGTTTGGGCGCCGGAAGCGGACACGAGTTGATAATTCGTTATCTAACTGGTCGATCAGCGCCGGTGTTCCACAAGGTGGCGTGTTGTCTCCTCTCCTGTTTTCAATTTTCATTAGTTCTATTACTCACCAGTTGTCTTCTCACTACCACCTGTATGCTGACGATCTCCAATTGTATGTTCAGGCTAAATTAGTGGATTTACCAAATGCAATATGTGAGTTAAATAGCGACTTAGATGCAATTGTGCAATGGAGTAAGGCTGATGGACTCAAAGTGAACCCAGCAAAAACTCAGTCTATCATATACATTATAGGCAGTCAAAAGTTGGTCACGCATATAGATTTTCCTGCTTTGCCAAGCATCATATTTGACGGAACGTGTGTACCATACAGTGACACGGTTAGAAATCTTGGTGTCACATTTGACAAATTCTTATCTTGGGCTCCACAAGTAAGTGAGGTGAACAGAAAGGTGTTTGCGTCTGTTGGTTCTCTCCGTCGTTTGACTAATTTCTTACCAACACCAACTAATATTACGCTTGCACAGTCTCTCCTTTTACCGATTCTCGATTATGCTGATTCTTGCTACCCCAATCTTAGTGAAGACTTGCTAAATAAGCTTGAGCGCGTTCAAAATCTTTGCATACGGTTCATATTTGGACTTAGAAAATATGACCATATTTCTGAATTTCGCGAAAAACTCAAGTGGCTTCCGATCCGTCTTCGCAGGGATACTCACATTCTTTCTCTTCTATTCTGCATTCTATTCAATCCTACTACTCCCCCTTACCTCAAAGAGCGATTTGAGTTCCTTAGTGACACTCACGGTCGCTCTCTTCGCTCTGTTGATAACCTTATCCTAAGAATTCCTTCCCATAGCACTTCTTTTTATTCTAAATCCTTTTCCGTTGAAGCGGTTAGGCTATGGAACTCCTTACCGCTTCATATTAGACGTGCGCAATCTCTTGCAGAATTTAAAGATCTCATCAAAGCGCTTTTTCTTCCTCCTTGAATTCCTTAAAATCATCATATTCTAATAAATTATTCTTCATTCCTCTTGCGTCTTGTTGGCTTTTATTTTTAATCTTTTCATATAATATATATATATCGTATATCGTATATCGTACTTATATATATATATATATATATATAAGTATATGTATTACTATCTATATAAACAGGTATTGATATAATTATTTTATGTGTATATAAGTATGTGTGTAGGTAAATTTGTATTCTTAGTTTAGATATTTTATATTGACTAGGATAAGATTATTAGTTTAGAACTAAATATTAGGTTTTCCTTTTAAATAACGTACACCCTTGAAGCTTTCTCACTGGGTTTAATCCGTTTTTTTGCATGGTTGCCTGGTAGAGATCGCTTTAAAACGATAAGGCCGCCACTTGTACCATAGCATAGTTTTATTGTTAGTTGTTTTTATGTATGTGTTTCTTGGTGTACAATAAAGAATTTTTCATTCATTCATTCATCCTGTGGTTGAATTCACGATATGATGTGTTTACTTTTAAACCAAGGCTCACAAATTTCACCTGTACACAGATTAATGTCATAATATATGCACGAATAGATTGAATTGGAATTTCTTACTTTGACTTTTTAGAATGAGTTTGACGTCCTCTCTTAGGTGTGACGCTGGATGCATTTAATCGTCTGTGATTGATGATCCTGGAATTTTATGAAATTTTCCTGGTGCGTTTTTTCGGTAGATCTCCTAAAAAGAAAGCTATTAACTGCCGCATTGGTGTCACGACGAGGCAATTTTTCTGAGGGCGTGACCTCACTAAAGACCGAACTGATGTCTTATGAGCATGGCAATTTATGAAACGTCGAAAGATTTTTTCTCCTGACGCTCAATTGAATGGTCTAGGTAATAAAGCTAGTTAACCCCGACAATAATTCCTCAGCCGACGAAACTTTACAGTATGATAAAGTATCCGGATTCCGGATGTTTTTTCTGTTGCATATTTTTGTGTAAGTTTTGGATCATCCAATACCCAGCCGACTGAGGATTTAATGCGGGGTCTCCATACAACGGGCCGCCCCGTTGCCTAGACTACAATAAATTTACGTCAGTACACAGTCAATCTGGATCGTGAACTAGTGATTTAGTTCAATGTGCGGAATCCACAATCGTGTAAAGGTCTAGCCCCACTTGAGATGCACGGTAAATTATTATTTGTATGAGTTTGTACGGGGCCGCAATGCATCTTCGTGCTGCGTCGCTTAAATCGGCCCAGCTCGATACAACCTCACACAACGTTTCTGATCCGAACCGCAAAGGTGTGGAAAACCCTCCCAGCGCACGTGTTTCCCTGCCACGTATAACTTAGATATCTTCAAGAATAATCTTCAAGAAGAGTGAATAGGCATCTTCTAGGCAAGCGCGTCCCAACCTAGACCTCATCATTGTTTTGCTATCACACACAAAAAAAAACCTCATACTAAGAATACTTGCTGCTATGTGCCGCGTATCTATTGTGGGGCTAGATCTGAGGGTGATCTGGATTGACTGTGTAATAATCTTCTTTTGTTTGGTCTGGTGGCAGGCTTCGGCCGTGACTAGCTACCAACCTATAACCGGTGAAACCGTTCCACCAAGCGATACGACGCCGCGTAGAAACCTATTAAGTAGTCTTCACAATCGTGCATTGTGGAGGCTCTCTCCTGAAGATGCTCCGGTATCGGAGTGAAACGTACGTTGAGGGTAGTTTTGGGGAATTTCTGTAGTGTGGTGAATGTCGCGGGCTAAAAGTGCGGGATACACGCATAGATTTTTCTATTGCCGCGGATTATAGCGAATTTAACTTCCAGTACCTTCATTATGATGGACTTTCGCAAAGTAATACCTGCTTCTATCCAATATTAAGTATATAACATGTGTTTAATTTGACTCATAACCTCAACCAGGTTTAGCCTGAATATAAAAAAAATACATCAAAATTCCGGGACTTGTCCGCGGGAAATGTAGGGATTTTTCCCATCATTTCATAAAGAGTTGTGAGGTCCCGATGCCTAATAACTTTTACGTTATTGCCGTACGACGAATAAACTCTCCAATTTCGCTTTTTAATGCCAGACATGGAGCATGAAAGGGAAAATATTGCTGGCTTAATTATTTTTCGACTATACAAATCGTAAATTGTGAGATAGAGAGTCGCTTTATTGGAATGGTTTTCTGGGTTATCTAGACGATTGTTTTTCCGTACCAAAATGGACCATAATTGTTGGTGATTTCTGTCTGTCTGTCATGATAATTCCTTTTTCCTTATCTATACTTCTATACTAATATTATAAATGGGAAAGTTTCGATGGATGGATGGTTGTTTGTTACTCAATCACGCCAGAAAAGCTGAACGGATCTAGATTTAGTACATAAGTAGAAAGATTATAGTCTGGAATAGCACATGCTTTTTATCCCGGAAAATTAAGGAGTTCGCGTGGTAACCAAAAAATTTCAATCCACACGGACATAGTCACGGGCATCAGCTAGTATTTATTAATGTTTTATTACACTTTGATTGTTTAGATTTACTTATGAGTAATCTACACAACACACACAACAATATACCAATATTTTTACAGGATAGTGAAACTGTTGGTACGAAAACTTTGTTCTAAAAGACGAAACACTTATACTTTTATTTAATAATTTACACGAGCAACACAGTCAGCCATTTCCGAGTCAACCATAGATTCATCTGCTCTCCAATTACAGAATGCAAAAGTGCAAAAGTCAGAGCAGGACAGCACTAACATTACTATCTCGCTCAGATTGAGCCTAAAAATATCTACTAGTACATAATCTACAACATATTTACGTAATGGTACAACACATGTTCTATTAGGGTGCATGTAAATCCACAGCCGTATCAAGGAATAGGAATACCAGACGGATACCCGACGAAAATGCACAATTTCCTTCACATTCGATTTCAGACTACGTGAAATCGTAGGCAAAACAACAGCAGACATCATAAAAGTATACATTTGACATAAGAATTCGACGATAAATTCGTCAAACTAAAATGGACCCAATGGGAATGGTTATCAGATGCAAATCGCCTGAGCTGAGCTAATGAAGGAAGATACAGCCGGAGGTCCCAAAAAAAAACTAAAATTTATTTAACTTTATTAAAAATAAAAATAAAAACTAGCTTTCAAATAATTTGGTCTTAAGCTACTAGATATAATTCTAAGAATGAATTTATTTTAATTACAATTTTTAAGGAAAACTAGAATTTGGGTCATGATGATGAAATAGCTGACTCCGCTACTCGTGCCGTGGTTGCCGTAGAGTCAGCGCTACACCTAGAGCTATGCGATATAATTAGCTAAAAAATAGCTGCAAGGATTTTGAGAGGATCGAGATGGGAAAAGTACCAAAAGTTGAGGAATCAATCGAGACACGTGTGAGCTTTTAAATTTTGAAAATCGGCTGGTAACTTTTTTTTGATTTTTGAAAAATGTATTAAACGTCGGGATTTTGAGGGGGTGTTTGTTTACTAAATTGTAAATATTTCGGATAAAAACTGACTTACGACGAGCGACGAAAAAAGGGATCCCAAGGCTTAAGCAACAAAATGGCAAAAAAAATGAAAATCGGTTAATAATTGTGACCTGTATGTAGGTGGTCCCTTTAGATTTGGAATAGTAGAAAAACGGGTATTTTATTATATAAAAAACATGATGTAGCTTCTATGATTATTGACAGATAGTCATGGTAATGGTTTTAAAAAAAAATTAAGAAGAAATTTTTATTACAGAATTTTTTTTTCGTATATTTTGTAGTCATTTTCAATGCTCCGATTCTTGCTAGGACTGCGAAATCTGTGAATTTTGTAAAAAACTAAATTAAAATCGGTTGTATTGTATTCTTAATGCTCAAATAGATTTGGGTATATGGGGTATTATTAGAATTCTTACATCGTCTCGACACAGGCTATAATAGGCATGATGACAGTAACCATGAATCAATGAAATTATGAATTTGTCTAATGAAATAGGATTCATGGATTATAAAAAACGTATTTATTTTTCTATTTCGAGTGAGATTGCTATTTATTTTGATAAAATAAAACTATAAAATACATCAATCCGCCATATTGGATTAAACGCCAAGAAGCGAATGACGTCACAATTGTTTGTTTCGAGCTTTGACAATCACACTATTCTTTACTGCACACTGCACAGAGTACATTGGTAAAAACAATAGTGACGTCACAAACGACACCATGACACCGGCTAGCGTTTTGGCGTGAATTTTAAAATTTAAATTTCAAATGCCAATTTTATCTACCAAACCTTATTTTTCTGCTGAAATAAGATATTTTTTCGAAATAGTGGATACTTCCGAACATAATCTGACCATTTTTCAAAATCAGTCGTCATGCCTATTATTTTGAAAAAAAAAATTTTTTTTTCATAGCAAGTCGTGTTTTGTAATTATTTTAATTAATTATAGCTTTTTTTATCTTTTCCTAAGTTAAGGGAAATAAGTTAAGTTAAGGGAATCTTTACGTATTTTTTAGGTCTGATGTCTACGGTTACCCTAAGTAGTAAGTATAGCTAGTCGCACATATTTTCCGATGAAAGACGACGAGAATTTTCTGCATCATGTTGAAAGGAAATTCGGAACAAATAGAAAACTTGACGGGTATTTTGCCTACATATAAGTCCAACAAACTTATCTGTCCATAATATAAAATATGAAAAAGAAAATAAAAACAAAAACTAAATAGGCATAAAAAATCGTTCCAATTATGGCCACCGGTTCCACCTTAAATAATTAGATTAACTTTAAGAAGTATTATTTATTTTAAATCGTTATCTATTTATTGTTATATAGTTCCTTTATATCCAATCTAGCTACAACTAATTGTGTATATACCTATATGTATTTTTTAGATTCTCAACAATGTACTTAGGTTTCTGGGAAAATAAATGGCTTATTTATTATTATTATTATTATTATGGACTAGATGAAACCCGCGACTTCGTCCGCGTGGATACCTCTGGGACCAAAATGCTAATACCAAGATAAAAATTAAGTGATATCCATGCAAAAATCACATCTATCGGTTTCGTAATTGCTGCTTGTTAAAGTTAATTTCATACATAAATATATTAGATATATAAAATGCGAACGTGTGTCTGTCTATCTGACTGCTATCTTTCCTGACCCATTCGCTTAACATCCGGATGAAAAAATGCATGCCTCCTTCCCCGGGATGCAACCTACATACCAAATTTCTTCAAAATCGGTTGAAAAGATGGACTAGGAAAGTGTAGCAGACAGACAGATAGACAGACACACTCTCGCATTTATAATATTACTAGCGAATGCCCGCGACTTCGTCTGCGTGGTTTGAGGTTTTTTGTTCCCGTGGGAATTCTTTAATTTTCCAGGATAGCTTATGTGCCATTCCAGACTATAATCTATCTCTGTGCCAAATTTCAGCCAGATCCGTTCAGCCGTTGGGGCGTGATTGAGTAACAAACATCCATACATCCATACATCCATACATCCATACATCCAAACTCTCGCATTTATAATATTAGTAAGATACAAGTGCAGTTGGTACTAGAACATAATATTTCTTGCGATCGCGGCCTCTTAGTTTATAAAGGTCTATGTATTATGTACCATAAATCTGAGAGGTGTAGGAAATACAGATAAGAAGCGACCGAACGACAACAAATGAACATGCGTGAGCTATGTGAGTATAAGTTACAGGATTTACTATACAGAGGTTTTTGTATCTTTGAAAGGAATAAAAGAGAAGAAACTTTCGCATTTATAATATAAGTAAGATTAGGTAGTATGCATTTAGTATAAATTTCATAATATAGCAAGCCGTAGCCGTAGTAGCCGTAAGGCTTGATGAATACAAATCGTATGCGGTAGCAGTGGACGGGTTCGTGACAATTTACATAATGTTTTAAAAGTGATAAATTACTGCAGGGCACCAGAAACGAGTGTAGTTTTGTTAACAAAGGTTTTGGTCCCCTTTTGTAAAATAATCTCATGCATGAGATTTTAAATTTAGCACCTATAAATATAGAAAAGTTAGATGGTACCCGCGACTTTGTCTGCGTAGATTTAGGTTATTGAAAATCCCGTGCGAGCTCTTTGATTTTCCGGGATGAAAAGTATGTCTTTAAAGCCCCGGGATTTTAACTTATACTTGTACTAAATTTCAAAGGACATGACCAGTAATTGCCCTCCGATTCGGGACAATGCACAGGATTTCCGTTTTTACAGTAAGGTTTAAAAATTCAAAACGAAATTATTATGGATTTATTATTCCAAATAAGGTCAGGGTTCAAATGACAAAAATAACAGTACGTTTATTGTTTAAATCTTGAGCGTCCGCTTTCCTCTTTAAGCACTACTCCATTTTGACGTTCCATTATATTCATGCCTAATAATAATCTTGTAACCCTACATGAATACCATTTAAGTACCTTAGTCATTATATTATGAATGATTTATTTTTGATCAATTAAACAGTAATGAAAAGGAAATGTATGTTTTGTTTATAATTATTTTTATTTTTTGACAAGTCTCAAACTAATAGATCGAACAAAGCATTTTGAAATACTGCGTTTAAAGGAACGCCCTTTCACATTGCATATGCCGCCATCTGTGGTCGAATAGTTGAACGGGTACGCCCTTTCACATTGCATATGCTGCCATCTGTGGTCGAATAGTTGAACTTGTTAACTAAAAGTAGTGAGCAATACTTAAAAATATTTTCTAGACTCACCACAATACATAGCGCCATCTAGTGTGGGAAAGCAGTTTTTGGTGAAACTTTTTTTTATTTATTTTCTCAGTTTTCAGAGCCTTCAGACTCCTGAAACTTTTTTATCTGAAAACTATAAAATATAACAATTACAATAATAAAGAAATAATACTTGAAAATATTTTTTTTAGACTCGCTCAACACAATAAATAGCGCCATCTAGTGTGGGAAAACAGTCTTTTGGTGAAACTTTTTTTGTTCATTTTCGCAGTTTTCCGAGCCTTCAGACTCCTGAAACTTTTTTATCTGAAAACAGTGAAATATTACAATTACAATAATAAAGAAATCATTGCTGAACATTGATTTTTGACACCTAGGCAAGCTGCCATAGTTCCACCGGTCAAGTCCTTTGCCATTCGTTTATGATAGGCCGTGAAAGCTTAGCAGTCAGATGAAACGATACTGACGACAAAGTTTACTAAGTTTTCCACTATGAGGTATGGAATAAGAATTTTGAGAACGTTCGACGGGATTTTTAAGAAACCAGAATCCACGCAACAGAAGTTGATGGAAATTAGATGGAAAAGCAAAAGAAGGGATGGGAGTTATATATAACTATATAGTTATAATAGTTTTACCTTTGACCTTTGACCTGTATGGAACATAATATGTAATATAAATATAGCCAACATTGTAAAGGGTTGTAACGGGTTGCGTGTAGGCTCAGCAATTTGACATGAGAGGAAGTAGGTGATGAATGTAGGGTACATTTCCCCGTATTTTTACGTTCAACCCCATTTGTTTACATTACCCCAAGGCATTTGCTGTGCGCGTAAACTCATAAGACCCGAGTTAGCTTTTAACTCGCGTTTTTTGCGGTCTCGTTTTTTAGCCTGGGGAAAGAATAATATTTTTTTAAGACGACAATTGTGGTGGCTAATTCTTTTGTACGCAAATTCTAAGCCTTTTAAAATGCTCCATGTGTACACAGCACTAGACATGGATCGATTGGACCATAGTATGGTCATCGTTAAATTTGATTACGACTTTGGTGCACCCTAGACATGTATATTTAGTTTAAGAAAGAGATGTACTTACCTATATTTATTTGTGAAATTAGTAATAGGTAGATTCCGTCGGCGGTTGGTGAAGTACCTAACGTGGACTGAAGTTAGTAACTGGATGGATGGCCGGTGGGATAGCACTGAAGGTCCGTGTAATCTCATCTTGGAGTTTGTAGGTCCGTGCTTAACCTTTATCAAACACAACATGAACCGAAATCGTGCCGAGCGTTTTTAATTTTAATGTCGCTTCGATGATTATTCTGTTCATTCACATAGAAATTAGCTTCGCTTTCGCATTTTAATATGAATAACACATACCTACTTAAAGGATTTGTAGCCCACCGCATTATTGTCCCATGAAATCTCTCTGTTCCCTTACTCAACGACGACGCGCAACTCTACCGGGAAACTATCACTTAGATAAATCTAAACGTCTAGAGTTTTTCTCTCTAAAAATACGATACAAGTAGCAACAAGTCCTCGACGTAAACAGAACTTTATGTGTGTGTGACGTTGAACTATATTGATGGCCCGTCGCCGCCAGGTCCCCACGAGTACACCAACTTTTACATCGTTAAAGGCTTGGTAAAACAGGAAAATCGATGTCTTCTAGTCAATTTACGTTTAGCCACCTGCAAGGAAAATATTAAAGTAAAGTTTGATGGAACGAAAATTTCGACACGACCAGAGATAGATTAAGTGCACGATTGAAGATTTATGTAATCTCTGAGGCATGGGAGTGCAACACGCGCTAACTCCGAATTGTCTTTTCAGAAAACCCAATACACGAACCTCACCCAACAATAAACTTCATTATGACCTGACCGGGAATCGAAGCCATGATCGTGTCATCAGTTGCACATACTGACCACTAAACCTAAGGTGTGACGGCAACAGTTCTTAATGGCAGCTGCACGACAGGTAGTCCTTGGGCAATCATTACTAAGAAACGGACACGATAAAAGTTCGTGCAAAATGTCCGTATCGAAGGGAATACACAATTTTCCTGTCACCATATCGTAGTTTTGAAGGAAAAAAAGCTAATACGTGACAGAAAGGACCTGGAATAGCAGCTGGAGGAAGAGTACCAAGCTTTCAGGTGGTTCCGTCCACAACTTATTCTATTCATTCATTAATTAATTCATGTGTCACGTTGCCGCTACGCAGTTCATCTGTCCAGGCCTTTAATACTTTTTTTGCGATATCGCGTGACACTGTTTTGGAGGCGGGGTGAATTGTGTTTTGTTTACGCATATTAAGGTAGTTTCTTTAAATAAAGTAAGGAAATGTACCTTAAAAATGTAAGGTTGGTAAGATAAGTATAGTCATATAGAGCGTATTAAAAATTAAAATAGGTTTGCTAGTGCCAATGCGAAGTGTACATTTATTTTTATTCCACTATAGACCAGAAAGTGTTCTTTGGTCAGCCGGATAGCTAGTTCTTGCAGTGCCTACATATCGGACAACATACCTACTACAAAAATTTAAATTATGTTTTAGGCCATTAACTTGTGGAATTAACTGCCCTCGCAAATACATCGGGCTAAAATTAGACTTTAAGTAATATTGCGTAAGTATTGTTTAAAGCGCTGGCAGTATTGTCCCCGGTTCCATACAAAAATATCCCAACCCCTTTATGAAAAAAATCATTGGTAAGTAAATCCATTTAGCAACGGCGGAACGAGTCGATTATTGGTTGGATGGTACTTGCTCCCCTTCCTGGTTTCCTCTCGTCCTCGGGGGGGGAAATTGAACGGCGCAACACAATATAAGATTTGCTTGCCGCTTATAAAGTCCCAGGCATGCATTTACAGATTAAGGTAAATACTACGTAGCTAAATATTTATACGAACAACTAGATGATGCCCACATGCCCACGACTTTGCCCGCGTTGATTAAGATTTTTTGATTCCCAGGAGCTCTTTGATTTTACGGGATAAAAGTATGTATACCAAAATCCATCAAAATCCGTTGAACAGATGGGCTTTGAAAGCGTAGCAGACAGACAGACGGACAGACCTATAGATATATAGCGATAATCGCCTAGTGGTTACTTATGATGTACGGCCTCATATTTGGGTAGAATTTGGATTGTGGCCTTTTCGGTTTCTCCCTGCCTCCGAGAGCACATTAAGCCGTCGGTCCCGGTTATTATCACTTACATCTGTTCATAATCGCTAGAAACCTAAGAGTTGAAATAGTACTCTTAGTCGAGACGTATGCGGAAGGTCCTGGGGACCCACCGCATTATTATCCCAAGAAAACCTATTACGTGATTAATGGAAAGGGTGACCCCTCAGCAATGAGGAATACGCAGCAGAGAGAGAGAGACAGATCGCACAAAGGAATTGAGAACTTCTTGGAGAGGCGGCTATGCAGGGCTGCTAAGGATTGGAGACCCAGTGTCATCATCGTCACCATCTATAGTTCCTGACCAATACCACTTGCTGCCAAGTGCCAGGAACAGCTGCAGCTTCTGGGTTAGAGAATTCTTAGTGTGAGATCTATAGAGCGAACTTTAACTTTGCTTAGACGTAAGACTTACGTTACAGAATTATGTTACTCATATAAGTTCATCTCGTTTTATCTCTAAGTAAAGTCTGAGCCAAGTCAAAGTAAGAAAGAAAGAAAAAATCTTTATTTGAGCCACTGCACAGAAATAAACTTAAACTAAACACATACAAAATCAACTGTATTGTACAGCAGTGCAACAAACAGGTAAGCCACTCAGCTTGTTTTGGGACTCCGGGTCTCTCAGACACGAAACCACTATAGTGGCGCACATCTGAGGTACCAGGTGCCCCAACGCTGATTTTCAGTGACTGCATTTAGATCTCTCTACGCGCGATAGATCTCAGCATTAGACTCCTGTGATTTCCTAAGTGAAGTAGAGAGAGAGAGAGAGGGAGGGAGAGTAGACAGATATATCACTGAATAGAAAACTTCCATTATTTTTGAATTGGTTTTAAAAAGCAAAGCAATGTCACTTATAGCAATTCAGTGAAGTGTTTTATCACACTATATTTGTTAACCGGATGCAGACAGCAATAATCCCTGTAGAAGCCTCAAGCTCGAGACCGGGAGCTGAGGCCCTCTCGCCTAATAAAGCTTACCGCTGGCACTAATGCGTGCTTATACTTAACGATACGATATCTAAGCCATTCTTTAGGTCCTTCCAAACATTGGACGACGGCAGTTTTAGTTAGATAGTATCAAAATGATGTAGGAAAAATTCCAAGAATAACTTTATCTATAATGCTTTGTTATTTATATTTCCAAGTATATTATGTCGACTAATAACTTATTTGACTTGCTCTTACATAAGCTATATTTCAAAACTGATGACTACTTGATTGAAAAATTTTACTGAATTTCCGTAATTCTGGGTATTTATATTGCCTGACATTTAATTTATTGTAATTTCTTAGTTTTAACTTATTAATGTGATTTTTTTATTTTAATTTGTTAATGTGATTATTATTATAGGTATTCTTTTATTATTTTTATTTGCGACATATATTTCTTGCTATTGTCGTATAATCCTTAATTTATTTTTGCATTGTTATAATGAATCTGAATATTTGTATACTTCCATCGGGGCTTACATGTCAAATTTTAAAAGTCGAAAGGGGGCTAGACGGAAAAAATTAGGGCCAAAAGTTGTAACGACACTTTTTGCTATAGTTGCTTTTTGCTTTCTGATTAGAAATTCCCAGCATAAAATATCATAAAATAGCATAGCATTGCATAGTATAGCATAGAGTAGCATAGCAGCAGAAATAGCATAGCATAAATGGTATAGCATAGCATAGCATAGCGTAGCATACCATAAAATAGCATAGCGATGCATAGCATAGCAAGGCATTGCATAGCATTGCATAGCATTGCATAGCATAGAGTAGCATAGCAGCATAAATAGCATAGCATAGCATAGCATACCATAGCATAGCATAGCATAGCATAGCCTAGCATAGCCTAGCATACATAGCATAGCATAGAATAGCACAGAATAGCATGGAATAGCATAGAGTAGCATAATAGCGTCTTAATAGACTATGCTATGCTAAGATGCTATATATATTTAAAACGTATTAATATACGTTTTAAGCTAATGAATTTGCTTAGACAGTTATTCTATATTACTGCCTTGCAGGCGTAGTCATATTCTTTCCTTAAAGGCACCGCACTTTTCACCGGGCCCTAATTCAGTCTGAAGAGAACGTCAAGAGAGTTGGACGTGTATCTTAGTATGTTTATTATCGTTCACTGATTATGGCACCCGTGCTATCACCAACAACCAAAAAAGTAGTATCCATACTAATATTATAAACTAGATGATTCCCGCGACTTTGTCCGCGTGTATCGCGTTTATAATATTAGTAGTGTTAGTTTACATTAAATTAATCAGTAGTACAAAAAATACATGCAGTACTTATGTACTGTGTATATACTTAAATAGTATACATGGTCAACGGGCCACCTCCTCAGCAAGTTCCTTATCGCGCGTTGCGAAAGGGGGCTAGACGGAAAAAATTAAGACCAAAAGTTGTAACGACACTTTTTGCTATAGTTGTAAGCCGTGCGGCATGCATGCGCATGTTTCTCTGTCTGTCTCTCTCTCTCTCTCTCTCATTGAAAGCAAGCCAGTTATTTTCGTTTCGTCTTTCTATTTCGCATTGAACAGTGTGGTGTAGCGACGATTATTTTTGACAGACAGACAGACAGACAGACAGACAGACAATGGCATTTATACTATTAGTATGGATATGGATATGGCTTCATTGTGTTAGTAAATACTAAATAAATTACTTTTATTTCAGGCAATAATTACAACCCATAAAACAATTATTATGACTGTGGCGGTCTTCGCAGTCCGCACATAATCCAATAGATGGCATTACTAGTACGATTCACGCGACCACGAAGAGCCCAACTCACGATTACGAAGCGTTCTCTGAATTACGCTATATATACGACCTCCAAAGATGAACGGTCGGACCAGTGGTCCCCGAGCACATCACCCGCTCGGAGGATGATCATCCTTTGTTACGGTCGAGCCATATCACCTGCTCCCGTACATTGGTGACCCCAATGTGATCTCCAAGCCGCCGCCGACGATCAAAAACAAGCCGACGTGACGTCACAGGGTGCCGACGCACATCAAGCCGACGTCACGCCCTCACTCGTCAGACTTGAGCAACATCGTACATCACAATATAAACCCTGCAGTCATCGCAGCGAAGATAGCATCATCAGTACGCACAGCGGGACACAACAGCATCACAACGCAGCACCAGCAGCACAGCAATCCAACGCAGCACGACAAAACTCAACGCAGCACAGCAACCAACGCAGCACAGCAACCAACGCAGCACAGCAACACAACGCAGCAACGCCGACCGATGTTCCGGCACAGCCGCTCACAGAGCCACACGCTCAGCGGCCAGCAATAGTCGATACGCAACAGCATATCAGTACACAGCCCGTCGACGCCAGTACCAGCCGCACAAGTGGGTCACACAGCCTCAGAGTAGTATGAGCCTACAACGCCACTACCCTGGTTGTTGCACGACGCCGCTTCACTGAGTACTTCCCGACGCAGCGCTTACCTGAATGTTCATCGACGCCACTCCTCTAGATGCTTGCAACGCCGCTCAACTGAATGCTGACGCCCTCCAGACTCGAAGGGGAGTGATGTGGCGGTCTTCGCAGTCCGCACATAATCCAATAGATGGCATTACTAGTACGATTCACGCGACCACGAAGAGCCCAACTCACGATTACGAAGCGTTCTCTGAATTACGCTATATATACGACCTCCTAAGATGAACGGTCGGACCAGTGGTCCCCGAGCACATCACCCGCTCGGAGGATGATCATCCTTTGTTACGGTCGAGCCATATCACCTGCTCCCGTACATGACCAAGAATGACAAATGAAATAGAGCAGTGCTAACGTTAAATGTGGGGAAAAAAATAACTTTAAAAAATAAATTCTATTCAAAAATATGTAAAAAAATAAAAAAGAATTACGTGATTATTTTTGTCGCGCGTTGCGAAATTGTTCAGTGTATACAGGACACCATCCCGGTGTCCCTTGACACTTCAAGTTTTTTATTTTTTTAGATTAGGCATAAAAATAAGTTTGCACGCCATACCTGGCAGGATATGTGGACACTATATATATATTTATTAACACCTATGGCAAAATGTTGCTGGCAAAAATAAATGACTATGATTATGATCACATGACAATCAATAACTATAGAACTTTGTTCTTTAATATTGGCTTTCATAGCTTTAAAGAATTTAAGCCAGCCATTTTGGTGTCACTTTCTGGAATTTTGTTTTCATATCCATGAAACAATACAGTTGCCGTTGCTGTGTTAAATGCGTACAATATAAATTGCATGCACTTTCGCACTAATATTTTTTACTGTGAGGATTACCTGGGTAAGTTTAATGGAAACCTATTTTGATCTAAGCAATGGGCATAGGTGGTGGTACCATTATTACCGTTAGGCAAACAGATTAGTAATTTTTTCTACTAGATATTAATCCCTAGATAACTGTCTCACGACTAGTCGTAATGTGTAAAAGCTGGCATTACATCACTATGAGTGGCCACTCTTCTCATCTCATACTTTTCTTTTTAGTCTATTGGCGAGACTAAGCGATCGAGTGAAGTGAAGATACTTCTCTATTACTTACTTAATTATTATACTTTGTAGCGAGGAGAATAGTCGCCCGAGAGAAATATTTCAGACGGTATCCTTCGTCTGCGATTCGTCCGCTTGGATGTGCCAAGCGGACGAATCGCAGACATCATCATCACCCTCAACCGATAGACTGCTGGACATAGGCCTCTTGCAAGGATTTCCTCACGCCTCGGTCTTGCGCCGCCTGGATCAAGCGGCTCCCCGCGACTCTCCTGATGTCGTCTGTCCAGCGAGTAGGGGGTCTGCCAACGCTGCGCTTTCCCGTGCGTGGTCGCCTCTCCAGCACTTTGGGTCCCCCAGTCTATCGGTTCTATCTTCTTGGATGTGATACCAAAAACAAGTACTAAATTGTGTTCTAGGGAACATGCATGTTTCTCGCGGGAACTCTTTAATTTTCCGGGACAAAAGTAGTCTATTTGTTATTCCAGACTATATCTCTGTATCCTTTCAGCCGTTCTGGCATGATTGAGTAAAAAACATCCATCCAAACCTTCGAATTTATAATATTGATGTCATTATAAAGTAAAAAAATTGATGCTTTGTCATGTTCCTGTAGATAAAGATTACAGAAAAATTGTTTAAGAATTATTCTTTTTAATTTCTATCGTCACTTCACACTCCCTTTTCATAGATTTACCATAGGTATGGATTTACTATGGAAAGACGTAGATATTTTCACACTTACAACTCTCATTTTAAATACATAAGTACCTGCCCACATCTCATTATTTTCCTGCCCATATGGGTAGAATTTCGGAAAATATTTTCTCAATGGATAAGGGGCATCCAAGGAGGGGTCTTCATAATTTAATTTCATGATGAAGACCACTCCCTCATCATTTACCCCCCTTGTATGTTTCGTCCTGTTCGGTCCTTAGTGTATTTTCGCCCAAAATGTAACGGTAACGCAAGCACGTTCTCCGAAACGGCTCGAACAATTTTGGCGCGGAAATCGATTTGTCAGAAGCGTGAAAAAATTTCGCGATTTTCCCAATGAAAAATTCTGTAGGATCGCGAATGCAATTTGTTAAGGTCACTGAGTAGTGCGTAGGCCTTTTTTACGAAAAATTTATTAAATATCTTTCGATATTTATAACTATTGTACTGTGCCCTTGTGACGATGTTTGTTACTTGTTTGAATGAATAAAATATTCTTTATTGTACACCAGAAACAAGAGAATAAGAAAAGAAAAATGGGTACTAATGGCCGCCTCATCGCTTTGAAGCGATCTCTTCTATGCAACCACATTATAAAGGAATTAAAAGTTCTAGCGAACAAGAGTCGAGGGAGGGGGAGGGTACGTTTAGGAGAAAATATAAAATTAACTAATGGTTTCATACCAACTAAACTTTAACTTAACTTAAACTTTAACTTTAAGAAACTTGAAACTTATGTTCGGTTGCTTGCTTTTCCTGCATGTTTAGAAGCGGGAGGGTGGACGGTGCATTTCTCATGCTGCCACTTTGTACCACATAGATTTGTAAGTATGTTTCAGCGGATTATAGCGAATTCAGCTTCTTGTTCCGTGATAAAAGTTTTAGTAAATAAAAGAGTACGTTTTAATGTAATAATATAAATCGAACAGGTGACTGACTGACTGATGATGAAAATTGAACGCGTGAAGCCGCGGGCGAAAGCTTGTTTAAAAATTAAGAACCACTGATTTCAGAATTTTTGGAAACTAACCGTTACAAAAATTACACCCGAGCGAAGCTAGTAGCGTGTAATTAGTCACTTAGTTATAAGTTACAACACGTCGGACTTGGAACCTAAGTTGGAAACAGTGCCAATGGAATATATCAATATTTGTACCCAAACCCAGGTGCAAATTGCACAAGTGATAACTTAGTTTCAACTTCGCCAACGGAATCAAACCTGGTTATGCGAGGCTTCGGTATATGCGATTTAACTTTGCCGTATGCATCTGTACCTTCCTACGTTGTAACTTGTACCTATAATGTTTGTTTATATCAAACCAATGCATATTTTATTCGCCGCGATAGGAAAGTTTGAGACTTCGAAGCAATTGTAGATTGCTAGATGGCAGCCGGATTATAGATTCCGCCCTATTACTTAACGGCTAGCTGTGCTATAGCGGTTCAACGTTCAGACATTTAGATTATTGTAAAATCAGCCTTATTACAAAATGGCGATACTCAATATTCACCCCGTGTATATGTTATACAACTGAACGAAAGTCCACCACGCCGAATTAGTGCGTTGTGTCAAAGCGGCTAGCCGTAATGTAATTAACTAATTGCAGTAAGGCAGGACATGAACCGTCGTTTTGTATAACAGCATGTTACGCTGAATTGTAACTATTACTGTTAATAATAATCACAAAATTCATATGCCACAAGTCATAATTAAAAAAATTAAAACACACTACTGCCCTGCCAAAAATCGAATTAAAAAGTTAAAAATCTAAATTAATCTAGTTAAATAGCATCTTATTCACATTTTTATTAAATGATATTTTTTTGTGAATCACTGGATATTGAACCTGAATATAATACTAAACTAAAGAAGAGAACTAAAGCTAGCTGCTAAACAACCGAGGCTCGTCAATCGCTCTAGGCCACTGCTGCTTCAGGACAACGCTAGACCACACACTGCACAACAGACGGCTACCAAATTAGAGGAGCTTCAATTGGAATGTCTAAGATATCCACCGTACTCCCCGGACTTTGCTCCAACAGATTACCATTTTTTTCGAAATTTAGATAACTTCTTGCAAGGGAAAAAATTCAACTCCAATGGGGGAGTCCAAAGCGCCTTCAAAGATTTTATTGATTTCCGTCCGAATGTTTTTTTTTAGTAAAGGCTTTAATGAACTACCTATGAGATGGCAAAAGTACATAGATAGCAATGGTACATACTTTGATTAAATAAATATATTAAATTTTTAAAAAATCGACTTTATGTCCCTCCCTTACAAAACGGCAATTTCATATGTAAGGACCTAATATTTTTGGAATCTACACATCATTTTCTAGATGATGATTATATAGTTAATCTTATTTTCGAATTTTTTTCAACTTTAGTCTTTAATACGGGACCATGGTCACCCAATCAATTCTTTTTTAATTTTACTGGCCTATGTCATCCGGAATAAGCTATCGATTCTAACGATACCTCATTTATCAAAATCGGTTCAGGCGTATAGAATTACGAATACATACATACATACATACATGAACCCCGAAAACAGTATACTCCTTTTTTCAGGCAGTCGTATACTAATCAGTGACATGAAATCTGGGCACCCCGAGCCCGCGCAGTCTTAAGTCTGCCCTACCCCTACATTGTTTTTGTGAAACTTGTAGCCAGAAACTCGCGAAAACCATAACAGCAGCTCATGTCGATGTTAATGTATGAGTAACATCGAAATAAACATTACACAAATTCTTACCATCGCTCAAAGCAGTATTATTTCAAATAGACAGTTTTATGTCACGTACCTTGACGTCCCCTAAATAAGGATTCTAAAACACGAACGTCGACCATATTAAAGTAGTATGCCTCCTGAACAGATTTTGTGGGTTCTGACTATAATTTCCATTAGTCTGTGCAATTAACAGAACTACCACTCTCGATTAAGTATTCCACTAACGAAAGAACTAAATCAGCAAAGAATAAAACTAATTAAGTAGATGTAGCAAACTTTCCACTTTGCGCCTTTGCTTATCTTTTCTTGTAATACGTAAATACGTAAATAGTAGATTGTTAACCGAGGGTCGAAAGAATCATTTCCCGAGGTATTTAGACGCCCGAGCGTAGCGAGGGCGGCTATAGTCCGAGTAGGAATTGATTCTTTTGCCCGAGTTAAACACTCTACTTTTCATTTCGAATATGAGGAAAATAAAACTAGTTGTTTATCTAAAATATTTATTGATAATATATAATAATATTAGTAGTATGTACCTATTTAAAATTAATTGTGAAATTAGGACAATTCGTGAAATTGAAAGTAACATTTTTGTGTGGAATGTTTATACTGTTTGATATATTATGACAAATTTGGCTGTTCTGGATATCTGTAAAAGTAGGAGACTCTGGTATTTCATCAGACGATGGATTGCATGGCGGATACTCCCTGGAAGTTGTCGGCTGAGGCGAATTGGGGCGTATTTTTATAGTTTCAGCTAATTTGGTTGAAATTTTAATTTTATTTTGGACTGAATCCTCAATGTAGCCTTCGGCGACTGTGCTGGATTTCCAGCCTCCATGTCGTTTTAACGTTGTCATGTTTGCCCCTGAATTGGCTAAAAATGTTGCTGACGTTCGTCTATAACAATGTCCGGTATACTGCTCACAGTTTGGTAAATTCAAATATGTTGCTATCTGCTTCGGCATACCTGAGATTTTATTTTTACCGATCACTTGTTTATAGCATTTTCCCTTCTGATAGTTGAGAAAAAAACGGTCCGTTTTTACATCACTAGGTCTCATTTTTTGATATTTCTTTACTATTTGTGTAAACTCTTCTTGTACTACAAACGAGCGCTCAATATTTGTTTTTGTTTTAGTCAGTTTTACTAGTAATAATTGGCCTTGACTTTAAATGTCCTTAATTGTCAAATTTGTGAGTTCACTGCTTCTGCAAGCGCCGCTTATACCGAGTATCAATACCACCTGTGAAAATCATGTAATTTTTTAGTATTTATGTAATAAATACGTTCATTTTTAGAATAAATTCATGAATACTTAGGTAAACTTACCTTCACTGCCAAATATATCTCGTCAGGAGAATCATTTAAAAAAGTTTCCACTTCATGAGAGGTGAAAACCTTAGATTTCTTACTCTTGAACCCCTGAGACTGTCTTTTCAAAAATGATGTTAAATTATGAAATTCTTTCAAATTTACATTATGTTTTACACTAAGTGTACTTTTGAGCATTGAATATCGGCTCCATAGCGTAGAAGGCTGTAGTTTACTACACAGTCTATTAAAATATGTAAGAAATACACTTTCGGAAAACGATCTTATATTCTTCTCTGCTCGCCACTTCATAAAATTATTGTATGTGTTTATATATCTTTCTTTTGACATTTCTGGCAAAATATTTTCAATAACACTATTTGCTTCGTCTCTAATCGAATCTGGTGTCAACATTTCAGAATCGCTTGAACTCATTTTTAATATTCAAATCTAAGATTATTAGGTACCTATTAGCTATTTATTTGAATTCCGTCACAAATACTTAACAGAAATTAGTATCCCGCCAATTTATGTCGACTTTTTAAATTTTAAATATGGAACTCACCGCGTAATTATTGTTGCTGTTTATTCCGCTCAAAGAAGTTTGCGCTAAGTTCACACTGGCCGTTTAGAAAGTCACATGGCCGCAGCATTTCTTTTTAGTAGTTTTTTTTTACATAAAAACTCTTTACAGCTGACAGCAGTTCTATTTTGAAAGTTCATTCCGGCCCATAAGTGGGAAGTAATTTGTATGAGTTTTTCCCTCCCTATGGAGGGAAGCAGCATTTTCCACCCAATAATCAGATCAAAACAATACTACTTTCCGAATATGAAAAATGAAAATATATTTTAACGACCTCCCTGGCGCAGTGGTGAGGGCTGCGGTCACCGAGAAGTCAACCTATGTATGGTCTATGGCTGTGGTCTTGTAAGTGGGAGGTCCCAGTTCCGATTTCAATATTGGAATTAATAATTACTGGGTTTTCTCGGGTCACGGCCGAAGCCTCCCACCTGTCAGGTGGCTATTTACCACCCTACCGCCAAAGACGTGACGCCAAGTGATTTAGCATTCCAGGTTAGCCTGCTACCATCTTCGGCACCATCACTTACCACCAAGTGAGATCGCAGTAAGTAGGTGTTTCTTTTTAATTGCTACAAGTTAGTCCAATTTTTATCTACAGTTTACTTTTTTTTACTTTACTTTAGTTACGCATGTACTGTTACTATACCTACTTTACTTTTTTACGTTACTTGAGTTAACTTCTGATAAAAAATCGATTTGGATGAAATTTGGTACAGAGTTAGCTTGCCTCTCGAAAACAGACACAGGTTATTTACTATTTACTTTGTTTATTGTTTTACTATTTTGTTTTTCTTTATTTTATCCCGGAAAATGAAAGAATTCCCTACTTAATTTAAGATTTATTTAAATTGGCATTAACATCCATCTCACTGATCAAACTCCGCTACAGGAATAAAAACATAAACTTAGCAAATACCTAATTAATGAAAAATACTAATTAGATCGAGCGAACTTTATTTTTTTTCTGTTGTTCACAATTTATTTACTTCCGTTTATTTACTTTTCGTTGAACAGAAATAGGAGTTTAAAAACAAAGTACTTCCGCTTTCATGGACAGATAAATAAAAAATAAATACTTACTAGCGCTCAAAGAGTTCGAAAAATGTATCGGCATAATAATTTAGACAAATACTTATAAATAGCTAGGTGATGCCCGCGACTTCGTCCGCGTGGTTTAAGTTTTTAAAATCTAGGTCCTCAATTAAACCCTTGTAAAAAATCATGTAAATCTGTTGCTCTGTTGCGGTGTGGTTGAAGGATAAACCAACAAGCAAACACACTTTCAAATTTATAATATGAGTGTGATACTGTCTGCTTAGCTTAGGTCTCGACCTAAAACATACATCATAATTCATAACTATGTAGCAAAAACAAGAAATTCAGGTAAATATAGACCTGTTATTAAGTTGGAAACTTGCTGCAAAATAAGCTTGTTATTCATGACTTGTTATTCAAGTTTGGAAGTCTCCAAAATTGATTTGAACTTGGAATAGTAAAAAACTCAACAAAAGTACCCAATTTTCGTTGTAATTTCTGTGACCGAGCGAAGCGACGTCTCTGAGTCTACTTGAGTGAATTTGCACTTGCCCGTCTGTCCGTCTATATATCTATATAATTACTTCAAATCTATATCTATATTAGTATATAGTAGTAATAACAACAAAAGTTCGATGGATGGATGTTTGTTACTCAATCACGCCAGAACGGCTGAACGGATCTGGATGAAATTTGACACAGAGATAGATTGTAGTCTGGAATAACGCATGGGCTATTTTTTTACCGGTAAAATTAAACCTCAATCCACTTTTAATTTAGTGGGGGCGCTCAAAGAAGCGAATAGGCTCGCCTTCACCTGTGCGGCACGCAGGCGATCGTAGCGACAATGACGACGTGAGACCGACCATGACCCCAACTCCACCACGACCACGGCTGAAGCCTCCCAACAGTTCAGACCAGAGAAATTTCCGAAACAAAAAAATCCCAAATTGATCCCACCACGGATGGAACCTGGGATATTCCACTTATGAGACGCTAAAACAATCCAACAATCATTGGCAACCTTACGTGGTTGACGTCCAGTCCGCACGAAGGAAACAATTCTGCTCTACGTTTCTGATGCGAACTGCCAGGATGTGGAATACCCTTCCAGCGCATGTATTCCCTGCCACGTTTAACGTTAGTACCTTTAAGGCAAGAGTGAATAGGCATCTTCTAGCCAACCTAGACCTCATCATTGCGTTGCACCAATCATGATTGTTGTCAAATGCAAGCCTATTCTTTGATTAAAAAAAACATTTCGTCAGGGAGGACGCTATCTTGTCTACAATCCAAGAAAATACAATTATTAATTCCTGATCTCAATTAGGAAGTTTTTCTCATCGGAAAAGAGGGAAAGAGGACCCTAATTGAGTGACACTCTAGCTCAGGTTCTGGAGATTACGTTCGATTGTGCCGAAGCTTCCGGTTGCATTACCCTCATTTCCCGTTTAACCCTGCTGGTTTATGTGTGGTGTAAGTTAAAAGATAGAGCGATTTTGAAAATCGTGTAATACTCTTTATTTGAAGCAACTAGGGCTCAATACAACAAAATACAATTTAAAACTCACTTATTTAAGAATTAATGTTAGTAACAACACAAAATTATTAAAAAAAAAACATTACAATTATGGTGGCCTTCCCAACACTTGAAAAATGTCCAAGCATTGGTGAGTCCATCTTACATGCAAACTTATTCAGGATGCGGTTGGTACTTGGTTGTTCTTTATTCGCTTTTAAGCGCGCTATGATCAAATAAGTTACTATTTTCTGTAATGTAGGTATACTCAAATATGAGAATAGATACTACTACGTTAATGAGATGAGATGGTTTTCATGCAGATTTTTTGGCGATAACTATTTAGCTAAGTAGGGGTTTTAAGTAAGATTTGTCATTGGCGTAATTTATTAGAATTTAATGCAAAAAGAATTATGTTTACTGAAAATAAATCAAGATCCTTTTACAGGTTGTGAAACGGATTCTTCGCCCGAGGGGAAAAAAGACCATTTTTAATGATCGTTTATGGATTCGATGGATGGATGAATAACTTACCACTAAAGCGCTTGCGGTGTTTACCTTTTTGTGGCTAATCCTTTTGTTTATGTACCTAAAATATTGTAAAATTGCTGGAAATGTTTTAAATGATGTAGTTGTTGGTAGACCAAATAAACGAAAAAAAACACACAAATCGCATTTTGCCTAACTGCGATTTAAAATTCGTAGTAGGTAGTAGGATAATTTTAAAATTACGAAAAACCACTGTTTTTTTTGATAGTTAATAAGCGCAGAATGACTAGAAAGACCTTATTCTATGGGCTCTATAGCCATATTTGTATGAATAGGCTGTTCATGTAAAAGAGAATGCCAGATTTTGCCCCACCAATTTTCATAATTTACACAAAATGTAAACATTTTAAAATTATCTTAGGAATTTATGACCACGTATGATTTAATAATTATTGATAAAAAAGTTGCGGATTTAAAAATGTAAAAAAAAAAGTAATTCAAGTCCCTCGTCCACTTCCTATTTCTCTTGCGGCAATTTGCATTACATTCTACGCATACACGACTAAATAAAACTACTGTTGTTAAGTTTTTAAATAAAACAAAACTCCTGTTAGTTACATAAATCATACTACAGATCTTTGTTTAAATTCGTTATTTTGTGTTGTTAGTTATTGAAAAGGACACATTATTATTATTTTATTGTGAATAACAATGAATAATAAAATAGTTGCATTAAAACCTTACCTTCGCATTCACGCATTTTGTGCAATGAAACGTCATTGACAAACGTATTTGAAGATGTCAATGTCATTGTGATTTGTGATCATTGTTCATATCATATGTTACTTGTCTCTGGTTTATATCGTGGTTTCAGTGAATTCGACTGTTTACCGTGCTTGTTTTGAACGTTTCACAAAAAACTTGCTAGATCTTCTTTAATATTGATTCGATCTCGCCGACGTAAGACATGTTTTTGCCATGTTGGGCCTACCATCAAAATGATATTGATGCACCACGGCAGTATTTCATGATAATGTGTCGACTGATTACATATTTAATATGAAGATTAATAAATCAATGATTACTAACAGTTGTTTTATTTTCAATTAGTCAACCATTCTAGATAGCACAAGCAACTAGGTATCATATTACTTCAGGAAGACCTCAAGCTACGCAGGCATGTGAGTATCCTACTTCATTTTAAAGCCATAATATCTCATGGCAAGAGCATTGTAACGATACCCACCATTTTTTTTACTTATTTCACAATTAAAAATGCATATAACCTAAAATAATATTGCAACTTAAACTTAGTTTTAATAAAAAACCGCAAGTGTTAGAGGCTTCAAAATATATGTATAGTTATCAGTAATAAAAAATCTATTAAATCCTACATACGGCATGCTTGTAAACGAAATTTAATAAGTGGGGCAAAGCTATAGTCTGGCGTTTTCCTTTAGGTACAGAAAACCTCTTAATATCTTATACTTTAGGCATCATATCGTTTAAAATCGACTGATAAGTAACATTATTTCCTCATCGGATATTTTTTCTTCTCGCAGGACAGTGTTTGATGATTGATGACAATTTGATTAAGATATTTTTTTTGCCGTCTAATGGGCTTTCAGTCTGATTACCCTAATGTCCAATCTGAATAGCAATTTCCTCTCCAAAAACTCTATTGTGCTCTGTAATAGGCTGGGTATAATATTCATATTTAAGGAGATTATTATCGAGTCAATTTCGTTCAAGAAGAAACCAATGGAGCGTGGTTGTGAAGTTATTTTGTTGGTAAAGAATTGCCTTATGTACCTGACTTAAAGCTTTGTGGCCGTAATTTAGGATACTTAAAAATAATTTCACGTGTATGTTTTCCTTACTACCTATTTAATAATATCCATTTGCCATAATTTTATTATTTATTCCAATATGGAGTCTAAACTCCATTTTGTTCAAAGTTTCTTTCGGGTATCAATATTTGATTTGTAATAAAAACTCGACCAATTAACTTGGAAACTGAAACAATACTTACCCTTGCATTTTCAAATATATAGGTATATTAATATGTTACGTACAATATAAAGTTTTTTTTATAATAAATAAAAATAAATTTCTAGAAATTATTTTATAGGTACTTACAAAAAAATGCGGAATGAATAAAGCAGTGGCACGCGTCGAAGCGCATTTCCGTCGAACACCGGAAGAGATACAGCATATATGTTCACAATTTATGTGACGACACATTTTCATTAACGAACATTCTGTATACGTATTAATTTACTTCTGCTTAATGTAGTTTGAATAATGAATTTCGGGGAAAATTCAACATTTTAAAACACGCTTGCAATTCAATGCTTAAAATTTAAAAGAATTACGGGTACTTACGGGCCGCTGCAACTGCACATTCTAAGTCTCCAAAATAATAATATTCTATCTCCCAAAATAATAATATTCTAAGTAATTGAGTTCTATAATTATTTAGGGCAATGTACCAAAATGGTAGAAAAAGAAACCTTACCTACTTATCCCGTTTTTATAGGTGCAGAACTTTATTGTAAAACAGTCTAAATATTATTATTCTGATGGTTATTATAGAATAAAAGCCACTGACATATATTTTTATCCATTGAAGGTTTGCTATGAAATAAAAATAGCATTTTTATGGTAAAGCTTAACTTTTTGATAGCCACTGAGTTATAGAATAGCGGGCATGTTTCGATATCCGGATCCGATATATCGAACACGGGCGGAGTCCTCTCCTGTTCAATCAACGGGAATGATGCTTTTGATATCATCGGATATAGGAGAAATCAGCGTCGATACAGATAATATGATATCGAATTCACACTTAACTGGTTTCGCATCCTCCTTCGCCATGATATAATTTGGCTACTCGTAAAATAATTCAGTTGTCAAATATTTCTAAATATTTATCAGTAGGTCGGTTTGGCCGTATCTATTTGACTGTAGTCGTTTTCGGTCACTGGCTGAAAATGATGTGCTGTGTGTTTTTGTGTGCTGGAAAACTGGTCCATTTTTGTAATTTTTGGTTTCTTGTTCTTTAATTATAATTAAAAAAACGTGTGGTGTCGTCACCAGGTAGGAACGAAGTTCTTTACATAAATATTAATTTCAAGTTCTAGTCAAGGTAAAAAGAAAAACAACGCGATTATGTCGGCGACACGATATGCTCGCGTTGTAACGAAGATAAAAGGTCTTAAATATAAATATACTACATTCGAAATTCAACTTTAATACTTTCGTGTTAAGGTTTAATTTCTAATAAACTATACATAAAAATCTTACTCCACCCATTTTCGTTACGGACGTTTTTTGCCGGCTAGGGTACCCCTCCGCATCGTCCGATAAGGAACTTCGTACCAAAAATTTTATTGAAAAATGCAAAATATAGGGACATGGCATGGCACATATATAATATTTTTGATGTGCAATAGTATCTAGGGATGAAACAGGACGATTTCAAGACTTCGGGTAATGCCAGCCCTCGCTTTGCTCAGGCAAGCAACTTCTGAAGTTTAAGAGCCCGGTTCTCAAACATTTCTCCATACAAACGTATTGTACTTATTATTCTATTCGTGGTTGTTCTAGACTCAAAATTATGACTGATATCGATTCTTCCCCTCATTATCTATGACTGAAACTAATAATGAAAGTAAGATTGTATATATTTTGAAAGTTATGACCTCTCAAACACCTCTATTTTAGAGCAAATTTTCAGGGAACTTCGTGCGTAAATAAAGTAGGTATATTAGAAACTACAAATTTGCTACAAAAACTGTCATCAAGCATACTTTATTTCATAATAATTTCGAATGTCTAGTTTGGTTTTATAATAATGTATATTTGTGAAAAAAATAGGACAATTCCAAACGCTGATTTGGGATTTTTTACTTCGCCGCTTCTAGTAAAAAAATCATGTATCTCAAGTGAATTTGCGTCGCCCGGCCCCCTTCGCGGGGTGGTGGTGCGGAGAGGGAAAGCGAACGATTCCCGAATACTTCCGAGTTCCGACGCTATGACGGCGCGGGCGGCCAGCGACGACGACGAACGGGAACGGGAATAATAATTAATTATCCAGTGACCAGTCAATTGCGAATCTCAAATCCTACCTGTTCGTGCTGTGTGTTTTTGTTTTGCGTTAATCTAAGTTTATTAGTTTTTATGTGTGTATGTGTGCGTATTGGATTGAACTTGTAAAGTGTTTATCTTTCATCAATACCAACAATGAGTAAGTAATTACCTATATCAGATATAATTTTTAAATAAATCATAGGTACGTCATGCCTACCTAGCCTACTTACCTTGCCTATTGTAATTTAATAAATAGTGTCATTCTATTGCATTGTAGAGTCGTCAGCTAGATATCCCCGTTACGGAAATAAAAGTCGAATGTTTGCAAGTCGTAAATGCAAAAAGCAGGAAAAGGTCGACGAATAATCGAAAAGAAAAAAGAAACCGCTGATGATAATAATGCGTAAGTAAGTACTAAGTACCTTTTTTACCTCCCCGGTTTCATCATTGGTACCTATACCTACTGTACTTACTAATATGATAAATTTTACACGAAAGTGTGTTTGTTTGTTGGTTTTTCTCTCAATCACGCTGCAACAAAGCAACGGATCGACTTGATTTTTTGCATAGGACCTACAGAGTGACATAGGCTACTTTTTATCTTTTTACGGAAAATTAAGTGAGTTCCCGTGGGAATAAAAAACTTATTTCACGCTGACAAAGTCGCGGGCATCAGCTAGCAGCTTCACAAGCCTAGCCTAGCTCCTACTGCAACTCTATTAAAATCCTATACTTACATAGTCACCAACCTAGTTACCTAATTAAATTTAAAAAAATATATTCTGGCACAAAATGTTACGAAATAGGTATAGCTACTATAGGTAAGTACCTACCTAGGTCATTACCTGGTACCTTAGATAGTAGATACTGGGTAAGAGTACCTACTACGAAATCCAATCAACGCGCGTAGTTTCGTGTTTTTAGTACCTACCTAACTAACTAACTAAAAACCATCTAAGTAAATATTATTAGGTATACCTACCTATCAAAGAGCGGTACTTACAACGTAAGCACCGCTCTTGACTCGACTCTACCGCAAGTCGCAAAGCAGCTTCAGTAGATATCTATACCAAAACAATACAAAATTATTTGCAGGTAGGTAGGTAGTAGGTACCTATTTAAAAATAATTAATAGAAGAGATATAATTATGCATAAGTAGGTATCATGTTAAAAGTTTACAACTCTATTCGGAGTAGGTAGATAGGTACCATTAGTTTACGCTTCGCTCGGTCTGCGATACCTAACCGAAACAAAATATGACCTAAGGGTGAGACCAGATTTAGTAACATGTTAAAAGATTATGTGACAAGATACTTTTTATTTTTCGAAGATTCAATTTAATAAGGTTATTTTTTTAATAAAATAAAATGAAAAATTAACGTTAAATATTAAGAATATTTTTTTTAACTTATGGTTTTCTTATTGCCTGTAGTGTAGTGATTGCGCCATTGTGACGTCGCTGCGTCACAGTGACTCAGTGCTTAGTCTATACACTCTAAAATTTTTGTGGTTGTTTTCCCGCAAGCAAATGATTTTGTCTCAGTAGTAACAATCAATTTATTATAACAAAAATGATTAGAATTCAAATGTGGCAGATTCACAATCGAAAAGAACAAAGCTTGAAAGCGACCTCAAACCAATGATAATACCTCGCGAGCAGGTTGGGCGTGCAGTCTAATTTATGCCGTATCATTAGACTGGAGAGTTTATTTCGCTATGACCTAGACCTTCATGCAATGCAGCGCGCGGTAGCGTGTGTGATTTAAATAGTACCTACGGTACGTCTAGGTACTTACTATTTATTCGTTTTTATATACAATATGAGTCACTACATGTAGCACAGATTTAATAAGAAGCCCACTGTCTCACAACTCATTCTCACTTTTTAGATGTTCTCCGGGCCAAGAGTTGAGAGAGAAAGAAAACAATGCAAATGTCCTCAACGTGCAACCAATGCTAAAGTAAGTGGTTATGATAATAGGGTCAAGTGTGTGGGTATGCACGTGTGTGTATGTGTTTACGTGTGCGTGGTGTGATAGCTTATATTATTCTGTGAGTGTTTAAAATATGTTTATGACTTGTAATCGAATTTCAGATCCGAACCCGAACCATCTGGAGCTATGATTCCTTTTAAAGATTATTCATCATCTACTTTGTAAGTTTGATCTGAATTTCTCACTATAACAATTTAACTTTGTGAGGGTTTTTTCTTTCTGTGTGTTTGTGATTGTATTGTATTCATATTTCATCATAATGATGTGTCACATATATAATGTGATTAATTTTCAGACCCGAACCTGGACCATCTAGTGTTGTTCCTACAGCAGCTTGCCAAAATAATACTTCCTCTGAGAGTCATTCGCCCAGCTTGTAAGTATTATTTTTATTGATTATTAAAGATACTAGCCGACTAATTACAAGACTCTCTATTCATGGAATCATGTATTTGCAGGGATGTGGAAATGGAAAGTGAAACGGAACTTATTATTATAATCTATAATAGGTACTGCCGTACCTGTAGCTCAGGCTGAAATTCAGAACCTCAGCGCCGCAACTAAAACGATCTTTGCTCTCATGTTGAACAAAATACAAATAAATGTGCAACGTGCATAGTTGAAAAAAATGAGTTTTTTTATTTACCCATCTTAGGTGACCTATGTAGATTGTGCAATGTGGTCATGAATATATAAAATACTAGTAGGTATATAAAATATAGCAACAAAAGTTTTGATAACAAAGAAAGTGATATGTTACATAATCTGGACACACCCTAACTTACGGCATTTTTCGAGGTTTGATTGTACAATGTACACTCATAATAGGTAGATGTACCTGGAATTTCGATTTATTTGTGTTTTCCACCAAATTACAAAAATACTATTAGGTATAATACGCAATGCACACCAGCAGAACCGAGGCACGGAATCTTTTTGATAGGTATATACGAAACTTTATATACATTGACATACCTACCTACCTGGCGTGTCCTCTGCGTTTTTTGCAGATTACCAATTATTTAAACCGTAATAGATATCTGTAGTCATAATCCGTACTGATAATATTATCCTGAACTAGAAAAATTACGGACTGTTGTACAAACATTCATCCCCTATTGGAATGAAATTTCCAAACACTGTCAAAGACATCTTCATTTTTGATCATAACCTCAATTACCTACCTATTTTCATAGATATTACTTGAAAAAGGACGTACTTTCACACAAACTTACATCTACCATAACTGTGGAATTTTCAAAAATCCTATCTTTGTTAGTGCTTACGTCATAAAAGGAACTGATTGTCAAAATTTCAAGTTTCTAACCTATCGGTCAGCGGTTTAGGCTGCGCGTTGAGTGTTGATAGATCAGTCGGTCAGGACAATCGCGGTGCATCATGTTTACAATAATTATACCAAAAATAAATAGGTATTTACAATTCGTTCTTGTCTCATTTAATCTCAGTTTTTCTCGCTCTAATTTATTGTGGGCGTGCAATAGTTCCGCACTGTTCTGAAAGAAGAGGTTGTCTCGCTCTCTAAATTCAAAACGCTCCCACACGAGACAGACTATATTTAGGCCGCGCCCACCACTGAGTTGGTGACCGCTTGAACCGGCACCTTAAATCAGTTCTCTATCGTTATTATCCATGGGAAAACAGAAGAATACGTTTGTATGAACAAAAACCGCCCGCGTTTCCTCTTAAGCCGAATATTTATTAGAGACTAAACTTGCGCAAGTCTGGTCACTTCACAGTTAATTTTACATCGTAAAGTTGAAACGTTAAGGGACTTCTTAAGTCGAACTTAACTTAAAGACATGTAGGTAAGTAATATCAACATGATGAAAAGAGTGTGACGCCAAGTTTGCAGAACTTCCTTCAGCATTTGCAGCTGCTTGCAATAAATTCAACGTGAAGATTATTAAAAAACTTCTGCTCTACTACTGTACTGGTCTACAGGGTGTGTGTGAGTCTCTATAAACTTGAGTGACATTATTGTCCACATCCCTATTTTCCTTTTCATACAATTCTTTAGCTGTCAATACACATTCGGTTAATTACAGAAGGTCGACACCCATAAAAATGACTGACCACCTTGAGTGCATACTTATTTGACTAAGTGTGAAATATTTAATATTGTAATGAAAATCGTGTCAGTTTCCTCCGTCACGTCCTTGTCACCTCTAGACTAGACCAGTGGCGTGCACGACATAGAGGCATAAAAGTACAGCTTACCCTAGTTAAAAAAGCTCAATGCATAATTTTCATCATGCCCTGCCTGAAAGTAGGTATCCACGTAACCAATGCTTATCCGGGCTCCGAATACTGTGCATGCCACTGCTCTAGACCCACCGTCGAACGAACGGAAATAACGTGAGTACAATCCCACAAACCTATCTGAACCGGTGGCCAAAATTGGAACAAATTTTTATGCCTGTTTAGCAGTTAGCAACGTTAACACCGGGTCAGATTAGTATGACAGACTTTATATATCGTTAGTGGTAATAGTTGAGCGCTGTCAAAATAACACCCTGTAACCTCAGAGGCTCAGAACGAGTTGCTATTCCTACACATTTTCACACTAGATTTTACCTACATATTTTTCGTGCCGTGTTAATTCGCAATCCGTAAAGCTATGTTCAATTTTACTACGCTCTTATTTCTGTTTGAATAAAGTTAAAAGTAAAACGAATGGATGTTGGTGTGGCTGTATTTGTAAGTATGTTACGGTGAGGCTCAGATGTTGGAGTGTTGGTATTCGTATTCAAATAGGACACAGCTCGCTACAGTTGAAATATATATGCATTTCGTCATTTAATACCGGTTATGTGGCTAATTAAGTAATTAGACTGAATGAAAAGAAAGAAAGAAAACATATTTGTTCACAAATGGTGTTACAGACATACATAGCTGTACACACAAATGTATGTTTGTCTGTGACAACATCCCGAATGGGTGTAAAGCTCAGCCGTGTGTCCGGCATTATACTTACAAATGCCGGACGCCGATTTTCAGCTGTGACCTCCGTGGCGCAGTGTGTAGCGCTGTTGCCTTAACGTGCGGAGGTCCCGGGTTCGATCCCCGGCTGGGTCAATTTGGTAATTTATAATTTCTGAATATTCCCTGGCCTGGTGTGAGGCTTCGACCGTGGCTAGTTACCACCCTACCGGCAAAGACGTGCCGCCAAGCGATTACGCGTTCCGGTACGATGCCGTGTAAAAACCGAGTAGGGGTATGGGTTTAATATAACTGCTATGCCCCTAACAGGTTAGCCCGCTACCATCTTAGACTGCATCATCACTTACCATCAGGTGAGATAGCTGTCAAGGGCTAACTTGTAGTGGATAAAAAAAAGCTGTAACCGGGGTGACGTCACAGCCAACGGATATAAATACTTATACTTCTAAATATTTTACAACTTAACTTAACACATCCATAATCCACTAAACCTAAGTCAAAGCATTCACATAACCTGCACTACTATATTTACGAATTAAAAATTATTGTACTCCCGGTCCCGAGATATTATAGTGTCAAAGTGTGTGCCGTACACAGGTGCGCTCTCTGTTCCTTTACTCTCATAGCCCGATGGGACGGAAAATCCAACACGACTGGAGAGAGATCAGGCGCAGGAACGTCGATTTTACATGCTCTACGAGGCAAGGGGTTGAAACACCACCGATTTGTTAATTCCGGGCTAGTAAGTACTGCGAATCTATACTTAATAAGATAATATTATAAATGCGAAAGTTTGGATGGATGTTTGTTACTCAATCGCGCCAGAACGGCTGAACGGATCTGGATTAAATTTGGCACAGAGATACATTATAGTCTGGAATAGCACATGGCTACTTTTATCCCGGGAAATTAAGGAGTTCCCGCAGGAACCAAAAAACCTCAATTCACGCAGACTTAGTCGCGGGCATCAGCTAGTTTTTTATAAGAAAAAATTGCCGGACCCGGTATTAGAAACCGGGACCTCGTCAGCCGCAGTCGAACATACTAACCACTAGGACCTAATCACCATGTTTCGGAGCCGCATGTCATCACAGGACACCATAACATAGAAAAGTCTATAGTAATGGACATATGAATCCCTCTCAACAGTGGCGTGCAGTTCATAGAGGCATAAAAGCTCTGCTTACCCAAATGTAAATTGGTCAATGCTAATTGTTCATTAAAACAGCTAGTAAATAGGTATTCTGAGTTCTGACTAACTTATGCCTACCCTAGCTTCAAAATCTATGCACGCCACTGCCTCCCAACTAGAAATGCAATTTTTCAGAAACACATTCAATCATATTTACCAGGCGGACTCAATCTCCATACGCTTTCCATTTCCCGGGCTAAAGTACGATCAAAAGGAAAAAAACAGGCCTACCTTCTAATTTACATTCCAAAATGCACTGGAGACAACAGCACCCGTCGAATTACAACCTGGATAGTTTCGTCAAGTGATTTTCGACTTTAGCGGTTAGTGATAAGGTTGGAATTACATTTTGGTTCGTTTGCGTGCCAAATTTATATTCAGCGGTGTCGCGTTTCAACCATTTTCGCTTCTTCGTGGCTTTTCGACGCCATATTTGATAGCTATATGCGTCAAATTGAGGTTTATGTAAGCTCACTAGTTGATTCACTCCGGCTTCGCACGGCTCGGTTTAAATGCCTACTAATCTATACTAATATTATAAAGAGGTAAAGTTTGTGAGTTTGTGACGTTGTAGGGGGTAATCTCTGGATCTACTGAACCGATTTTGAAAATTCTGGTACCAATAGAAAGTCACATTATTTGTGAGTTTCATCTATACTAATATAGGCTAAAAATTATAGGGAGTTCCCGTGGGAATTTAAAAACTTAGTCGCTGGCAAGTGTGCTAGTCTTATATATGTCACCGTAAGATTGCAAAAACCGTTAGATTATAATCTAACTCGCGAAATTGTTAGAAACTGTCGAAAGATTACAATTTACCGCATTATTTTTCGGTAGATTGTAATATGCTAGGTATATTAACCCGATAGAACCTAAGTTGCACTACCTGATTATTTATATCGAACCCTAACGTAACCTACAAGAAATAGACAAGAAAACGTAAATACAATGAATATTTCAAAAATTTACACTCAGAACATTGAACGGTTCACAATCTTTCGACAGTTTATAATTTCGCGAATTAGATTATAATCTCACGGTTTTTACAATCTTATGGTGACATATCTAAAATTCTCGTGTCACAATGTTACCATACCTACTCCTCCTCCGGCTTGACCGATTTTTATAAAATCTCATATGCGTATACTTACAGTAGGTCTGAGAATCGCCTACTATCTACTTTTCATACCCCTAAAACACCTCGATCCACGCGGACGGAGTCGCGGGCATCAGCTAGTAAACTATAAATGCGAAAGTGTGTCATCTTTTCATGACAATACTCTCATGTCCTTTTCCACTCCGTCAATCCAGCGACCTCAGTCTCTATGGCCCTCTGCTTAAATTATATTAATATACTCTAAGTATAGACTTTGCTGTATTAATTACGCTCTTATTTGTTAATTTAAAGCTATTTTTTATAGATTAAACAAACATAATATTTAATTTATTAAATAGTTAATTAATTATAATAATTTTGTACCTATATATCAGTGTATCGTAATTATGTTATATATGGTAGGTATATAATATGGTATTGGTTATTAAGCTATTGGTATTTAATGCACCACTTCCCGTTGCCTTTTCCTAGTTATGTACATAACTAACTTTTTTTTTATCCACTACAAGTTAGCCCTTGACTGCGATTTCACCTGATGGTAAGTGATGATGCAGTCTAAGATATTGAATAGAAACAGGCGTTACTTTGCGGAAGTCCATGATAGTGAATAAACTAGAAGTTTAATTCGCTATAATCCGCTACAGTAGACAAATCTGTGTGGTACAGTGCGTGTCTTTCACCTGCAAAATGCGACACCCACTACCCAGCAATTCGCACAGGCACAACACCACACCACACAAATCCTCCAAATCACTCTCAACGTACGTTTCACTCCGACACCGGAGCATCTTCAGGAGATGTTGACTCGACAATGCACGATTGTGAAGTGACTATCGTATCGCAAGTTCCAGCTTATATACCTTTTTGGCATGGCTCATACTGAAGCCCCGCCCCCTCCCCTATTACTGTATAAATTGAGTAAAGGTGAATTTGATACGTTTATTTGTTCATTTAGCAACTCAAATCCTTTATTATTGTGTTTAATTATTTCTAATTGCTCCCAAACGCACATTCGTAATCCTTTATTACATTTATGCAGGATTTTATATGAATGGTTATTGCCCACCTCATGTCCACTGTCCAAAAGATGTTTAGCGAAGTGGGACCTTTGTGGTTGATCTTTCCTATAAGCAGACATATGTTCCTTATAGCGCGTCTCAAAATTGCGTCCAGTTTGACCAACATATGTGGCACCACATTCAGGACACTCAAGGTTATAAACACCCGATTTTTGATGATTCTTTAATTTATCTTTTCCATTGCAAATCCTCCGAAGTGTATTATTTGTCCGGAACGCGACATGCACATCATGTGATCTGAGCGTCTTTGCAATGCGCTCAGATATAGGTCGAAAATACGTCAAACTGGCTTTATATTTACTAATTTTATCCGATGTAGCCATGTAAAGATCTTTTCTAATTTGTGCTGACTGCTGTTTTTTAATTATATTATTAACAATATTCTGATTGTATCCATTTGAATGCGCAATTTGGTATATAACCTCTAATTCTTTCCTATAGTCCTCTTTTGACAGTGGAATGGACAATAACCTGTGTACATAGCTATGGAATGCTGCGAGTTTATGTTGCCAAGGATGACAAGACGATGCGGGTATAGTTGTGTCAGTAAATGTAGGCTTGCGATAAATTTTGAACTCATGTTTATTATTAACCCGGGATATAGTCAAGTCAAGGAAATTCAAAGATTTGCTCTGTTCTAATTCTGACTTAAACTTAATTTTTGGGTGCAATCTATTAAGTTTTTTAACGAATACATCCAGTTGTCTCACTGTCCCTGTCCAACATGTGATTATATCATCTACGTATCTGTAGTAGTAGAAAATACTGTTCTCATTCACTATGTGTTTATTCTCAAAGTTATCCATGAACATTTCAGCCATTAGAGGGCTTAGAGGAGAACCCATAGCTAGCCCCTCTTTTTGATGGTAAAAATGATCATTAAATTTAAAATAATTCTGCTCCATACAAATTTGCGTTAACTCAATTAATTCTGATATTTCATTAGGGTGTAACCGTTTAATTTCTAGCAATCCCTTTAAAATTTCTAAAGTTTCACCCACTGGTACATTAGTAAATAAACTTTCTACATCCAATGATAACAGCATACATTGGACAGGTAAAATCAGATCTTTTATATTCGTGACCAAGTGGCTGCTATTTTTAAGAGCAAATTTGGGCATAAATGATGTTTTTGATTTAATTATATCATTTAACTCCTTTGCCAGTTCATATGCTGGTGCACCAATATACGAAACCACTGGTCGTATTGGAATATTGTCTTTGTGAATTTAAGGCAAGCCGTACAATGTTGGGGCATAGGTATTCATCAAAATTACCCTTTGTTTTGATGCATTTTTTGGAAATATACATTCAGATTTATTAACAGCTAATCTAACCTTCGCAGCAAATTTTTTAGTTGGATCAGAAGGCAACTGACTAAACTCATCTCCCGAGATCACCTCATTAACTTTATTTAAATAATCATTACGCTTCAGAACTACTACCGCATTACCCTTATCGGCTTTTGTAATAACAAGGTTATTGTCTTTAACAGTATTTTGCAGTGATTTTAACACTCTTGTGTCCAGATTAGAAGTTGGAGAGGTAGTAGCAGTGGTTTTTATTTGGTGTGCAACAATATTTTTAACGATATTATCTTTTTTACTAAGGACAATAGCCAACTCTGCATCAACTGCTAATGTTTCTAACGATTTATTTGTAACATTAGTGGGAATATTAAATTTTAAACCGTTTTCTAAGAGTTTCGTTTCATCATTTGTAAACACAGTATCAGTGAGATTTTTAACCCGAGGGTGAAAATTATGTACTAGTCTGTCTGTCATATTGTCTAAGTTATTTACTCTAGTAGAACGAACAAGTAAATCTAATTTCTTTTGCTGATTAAGAAACTTATTGTGGGCCTCTAGGGATGCCAAATCTCTTGCTTTCTGATCCAAAAGATCAAATTCAATATTATGTAATCTAAAGTTCATGGATAACTTTGAGAATAAACACATAGTGAATGAGAACAGTATTTTCTACTACTACAGATACGTAGATGATATAATCATATGTTGGACGGGGACAGTGAGACAACTGGATGTATTCGTTAAAAAACTTAATAGATTGCACCCAAAAATTAAGTTTAAGTCAGAATTAGAACAGAGAAAATCTTTGAATTTCCTTGACTTGACTATATCCCGGGTTAATAATAAACATGAGTTCAAAATTTATCGCAAGCCTACATTTACTGACACAACTATACCCGCATCGTCTTGTCATCCTTGGCAACATAAACTCGCAGCATTCCATAGCTATGTACACAGGTTATTGTCCATTCCACTGTCAAAAGAGGACTATAGGAAAGAATTAGAGGTTATATACCAAATTGCGCATTCAAATGGATACAATCAGAATATTGTTAATAATATAATTAAAAAACAGCAGTCAGCACAAATTAGAAAAGATCTTTACATGGCTACATCGGATAAAATTAGTAAATATAAAGCCAGTTTGACGTATTTTGGACCTATATCTGAGCGCATTGCAAAGACGCTCAGATCACATGATGTGCATGTCGCGTTCCGGACAAATAATACACTTCGGAGGATTTGCAATGGAAAAGATAAATTAAAGAATCATCAAAAATCGGGTGTTTATAAGCTTGAGTATCCTGAATGTGGTGCCACATATGTTGGTCAAACTGGACGCAATTTTGAGACGCGCTATAAGGAACATATGTCTGCTTATAGGAACGATCAACCACAAAGGTCCCACTTCGCTAAACATCTTTTGGACAGTGGACATGAGGTGGGCAATAACCATTCATATAAAATCCTGCATAAATGTAATAAAGGGTTACGAATGTGCGTTTGGGAGCAATTAGAAATAATTAAACACAATAATAAAGGATTTGAGTTGCTAAATGAACAAATAAACGTATCAAATTCACCTTTACTCAATTTATACAGGAATAGGGGAGGGGGCGGGGCTTCAGTATGAGCCATGCCAAAAAGGTATATAAGCTGGAACTTGCGATACGATAGTCACTTCACAATCGTGCATTGTCGAGTCAACATCTCCTGAAGATGCTCCGGTGTCGGAGTGAAACGTACGTTGAGAGTGATTTGGAGGATTTGTGTGGTGTGGTGTTGTGCCTGTGCGAATTGCTGGGTGGTGGGTGTCGCATGTTGCAGGTGAAAGACACGCTACTGTACCACACAGATATGTCTACTGTAGCGGATTATAGCGAATTAAACTTCTAGTTCATTCGCAGTCTAAGATGGTAGCGGGCTAACCTGTTAGGGGCATGGCAGTGATATTAAACCCATACCCCTATTTGGATTCTATACAGCATCGTACCGGAACGCTTAGTCGATTGGCGGCACGTCTTTGCCGGTAGGGTGGTAACTAGCCACGCCCGAAGCCTCCCACCAGGCCAGACCAGGGAAAATTCAGGAATTATAAATTACCAAATTGACCCTACCGTGGATCGAACCCGGGACCTCCGCACGTTAAGACTACAGCGCTGCACACTGCGCCACGGAGGTCGTCATAAAAATACTGTAGGTACCTATAGGTAAGTTATACTAATAAGGACGCATATAAGTACATGTTTCCCTTCCGACTAAACATATTTACCTAATGAGTAAGTAAACGGGACTAACTATAGTTAAGGTCTATAATATAAGTAAAATAAGTTGTCAAAGAAAAGGCCAATTAATTTAAACTTTTAATAGTATAATTTGCGGCAAGTCACGAATACACAAAAACAAGAATCCTCAACTTGGGAATGACTAACGAGTGCAAGTTAAATTGCTTAACATGACAATGACAAGTAACTTCGCAACTTTGCCTAACACGCTACCAAAAGCTATCAAGCGAAATAATGTACATAACTAGCATGAAGTGACCCAATTTTTGGCAAGACAGGCTTTATTTTCCACTATAAGTTACCCTTTTGAAAGCAATTGTATGGCAGCGGCATATCCTGTTAGGGGTACGGCCACAGATCACACAAGGTACGGCAGTTACATTAAATCCATACTCGGTTTTTACATACAATCAAATACGTAGAAATAAGAGTAATAAACAGATTCTTAGTTGCATGATCACAAATATTTTACAATAGTACCTACTTAAGTATCTAAAATATTGAGCTTAGACGACGAATTTGTTATATTCATACCAAAGATCAGCATATTTTGATACCGAAATAAATATTTCCTATTACTTTTGCCTATTGACGCGAAACGCCAGGTTAAGGCGACAAATCGACAATAATGCGACCCTTGTCAAAATATACGGGGGAGAGAATGACGTGACAAGCGATTTTCTTGACTAGGTAGATACATAATTGGTATGAATCTTATTATGTAAGTTTGAAAATACTTCCTTAGTGACGTAGTAGATTATTCAAGATTTTTAGATACCTACTGGAAACACTGGATATAGGTAGATGAATAGTCCCATAAACTTCCGTCCGTAAGTCCAGGGAAGCGCGCAATATGCTCTATTCCGTTCCTACAATTTATGACTGCGCGTGTCAGGAGCGTTCAGACAGGGTATCATTCCAAAGGGGCTGGGTTAAGTTAGGGGCTAGGTTAGGATGCACCTTTAGGGTAGCACAATTGGGTTTTGAAAACTAGAAAAATCAGCAAACCTCAAAAGAGTGAATAGGCATCTTCTAGGCAAGCGCGCTCTAACCTAGACCTCATCATTGCTTTACACTGAGCATAATTGTTGTCAAGCGCAAGCCTACTTCACAATAAAAAAAACGTTTCATGAAATACTTCCTCGTGACGTCATCAGAATTAGACGCACTCTTTTCGTTAAAAATTGTCAAACAAAACTAAGAGGAGACGTAAATATTATCCATATTCCAAGTCTTTTGAAAGATCCTCTATTTATTAATATTACTGAAATTATTTTCATAAATGAGTTAAAAGTAAATAATTATTATTATTATTAATGATTCTTTAGTTGTAACTTATTTATGCAACATCCCAATTCAAAGCAAAACAACCAAAATATTGTAATACATTTGGGGATACTCAACCTATTTTTAATTTCCCACTATTCTGTAGTCACATATTTCACGAGACAGTAGATACGAGTAGATACCTACTCTAGTAATTTTTGAAAATTGGAACTTAAAGTATGGTATTGGCTTCCAATTTGCTTATTGGAAGCTAGTGCAGAAGTCCTAGTGGAAGCCAAACATCTATTCAATAAATTAAATTCGTTCAATAGTCCTCAAAAGCTAATTGGGAACGGTTGGTTATTGGCAAATAGAGACATTGCGGTTCTAACCTATATTGATTAATAGGGAGAGTACATACCTACTGTCTCGCGAAGTAGGGATTTTTTTAATGTCAAAAAAAAAATCTTGAGCCAAAACCAATAAATGGATTGAGCTCACAATGGTAAGGGGAACCTACAGAGGACACGCTGCAACAAAGTAATGGATGGACGCGATTATTGTATGGATGTAGTTAAAGACCTGGGGAGTGGCAGGATCTACTTTTATCCCGGAAAATCAAAGAATTCCCACGGAATTTTTTAAAATCAAAATCCACGCGAACGAAGTCGCGGGCATCAGCCAAGTAGTATTGTTATAACTATGTGCTAACATTCTATGATTATTACAGAATTTTTCCAGTAGGTTGTCTATTATAAGAATGGCACGATACTAGTAAAACCATTGATGTAGAATTTTAGTGAGAAAAACAGCAACATTTTGTTGTATTCAAATACATGTAAACAATAAAATGAATTCAAAACGGAATAGGTAGATACAATCCGTATGCAAACGACCGAATCCATTAACAAAATCCCAAATACAATTGGCATCTAATGAAATAAAATGTAAATAATAAAGGGCGTTGAAATACGGCGAATTGCCCTCCGTGAAAAGTATTTTCCTTATCTTAATAGCCTACGCAATTCTGTGACGGTGTTGGCCCTACCTCATACCTGCTTCTACACAAAGAGCCTGTAAACAATTTGTTGTAGATGTAAACTTTTTTTACTATTTATATTTTATAATAATAACTTTGAAGGAACTTTTTTTTCAATTTGACAAAAACTTTATTGATATTTATCGAAAATAACACAATAGAACTCAATGCTATAATGCTAGCTAGCCTAACCTAATGAAGGAACTAGAAGTTTAATTCGCTATAATCCGCGACAACAGGAAAATCTATGTGGTACGGTATGTATCACGCACCTCATAGCCAGTGACATTCCCCACATAGGCATAGGTTCGGGATACGATGGTGTACCGGAGCCTGTTGTCTGCAGTTTGTTGATCTGCCAGTCGCCACTAAATCGTAAAATCCGCCAAATTACTGACAGCTGGCCGTAAAACAAAACGGCACCGTTTTGTAGTGAGGCGGTTCCAAGTTCTAACTACAATTATCGACGAATTATTAAGCGAATTATTTGAAAATATGGTGTTTTTTGAAAAGTGGAGTACCTATGACTCCATCTTACGCTGCGTCACTTTCTAGTCCGTACTTAGTTTGTAATCAAGAGCAATAGTCCGTTCACAGTAAATTGATTTTACCTGTTCGCTGTAAGGTTGGCTAACCTGAATGTCTGTCTTTTATTCTTTAACTTTCACATTAACATTTATTCTGTAGACAGAACCAATAAAATTGTTCTTTAGTTATCTAGTGCGGAAGGACGTGGGAACCCACTGCATTATTATCCCAAGAAAACTCCTACCATTATTTTATTACTTAATGTATTGCGTAATGTATACAAATGTATTTAAATTCTAATAAGAAATGATAAATTAATGGTAAACGGTATTATGAGATCTGTCATATTTACTAATTTATGTTTTATACGATTTTGATATATAATAGGTACTTGGACTAACTCAATGCTGACTTAGAAATAATTATATAAATTTTGGATTATGTTATTAACCTAATGATTCATAGATTGTATTACTCAGTTACTTTGTAAATTTGCATGTCAGCAATGACGAAACATGTTTGATCTTTCTTTTAGTTTGTCATCTTAATTGTACAATGTTTCTTGCAAATAAAAAATTGAAATTGAAATTGAAATTGAAATTGAAATGGAAAGGGGTCACGACCCTCATTAATGAGGAATATGACGCAGAGAGAGAGAGAGAGAGAGAGAGAGAGAAAGAGAGAGAGAGATAACAAATAAGAATGGATTAAATGTTTGAACTGCTTAATAAACTTAATATGTGAAAACACGGACACTCATGTTAAACTTCCAGTGAGTCAAAATAACTGTGAACGGATATTGGCTCTCGTCTGTGTAAGAAAAAGTTTGCAGTCTTAGGGACTGCCGATAGAAGTGAAAAAGTTTACTTAAAATAATAAAAATGCTCAAAGCGCCCAAAGAAGTTTTTACTTCCAAATCGAGACATTTCAGGATGTTGGAATAAAACAAAACACGTGTCAAAGATGAATTTTATTCTAATTAAATTTAAGTGGAAACATGAATTATTATACCACGAATCTAAAGAAGGAAACACTATTATAACCTTAATTACCAAATACTTATATAAAATAACAAAATGTCTTTCTTGTCGTAGTTCAAATAAGATTCAAACGATTTGTGTGTATGTACGTTTATCGCCATTATGTATGGCACCATCGTAAAATAGAAAATAATACATTAAATTTAGTATATATAAATCACGCAACATAAATTCTTTACAGTCTGCAGAAGTGTGCCTCGGACGAGGGTCAATGTGACCAGAATAAAAAAAAATTGTGCTTTTGAATCCACGTTCCAAAAAAACTCTTGATTTCAATTCAGTGCTAACAATTTTTGTAAATTAAAAAAAAACAGATTTATTTAAACAGTACAGGATTAACTATGAAATACGAGAGTGTTTTTTTTTCTTTTTAGTTTAAACAAAAAGTGAATCTTGTTATCCAATTTTACTTTTTTTTTACTTTCCGATGGATTAGAACATCAAATCTAGTTACATAATAATAATTGATCCGAAAAAGATTCAAAAGTAAAAATATATTCTAGATTTGGACCATGCAGGTATTTTTCATTTTAATTAAAAAAAATATGACCTACTTATTTTTTATTCCAGCCACACTTTACAAATTTCACTCGCCATCAAATGTAAACCTACTTATTAAAAACGTGTAAAAATCACAAATAGCTGTAATGAAAAGCATACTTTAACAATTTTATCTTTACTCTTCATTATTTTGAGAAGGCACATGAAAATCTCTTACAAATAAATGAATAAACTGAAGGCGATGCGACAAAGAATTTTCTTTATTCAAAAGCGAAACAGATAAAAAAATGGCACCGAAAGGTTAAAGTTGAAACGATTCAACTCTGTAAAAAATGAAGCGAAATTATTTCGTTTTTTGCGACAAAAATCGCTATTCTACACCCCTAACCGTACTCGAATATACTCGATCGATTTCTTTACGTCAAACAGCCAACAATGTGAACAATCTTACCAACTATATAAAAATACAACAACGTCCATCTGAGAAGCTAATTCGACAGATTTCAATGAGTCAAATCAACTTCTTTTTACATGATATGCCACAGAGTATATATTATTTATGTGATATACTTTATTTTAAATTCAACCGTTGAACTAAAATACCAATGCCAAACCAAAATTACACAGAATTTCATTAATATTAAAAGTAATTTGATCTCTTTATGACATGCTATCTAAACCTATGGTATCGGTAGTTTGTAAGACATTCGAAAACCAGAAATTTTCCACATAAAGTTTAATAACACCAATTTTTCAAAGCAACTCCTTTCAAGCAATTTCTTACAAAATTTGATCCCAAAACAGACAATTTAACTAACTAATTAATAGGGTAGTAATAGTAAAAACTGCATGACAACGTTTTTTTAAGAAACCTAAAGGCCTTCTAACATCAAGCATAATTATATACAGTCATAATAATTATATAATGTATTTAGCAAGAGTGCAATATTGTGGAGTTGAACGTTTAAATGATATGGATTAACCTAATTTTAAATTCGTAAACAAATTATATAGGTATTTAAAACACTGATATTACATTTTTTTCTTTAAAACAAATCACAATAATTATTATATACGTATAAAATCAATTGTAAATAGACATAATATATACGTAATATAATCGTACGCACACTACCGCTACACTACAAGTAAGAAAAATATATAAGTACTTAATTTTGTATACAATTAATTTATGAAAGCTCGTGAAAATATTTTTTAGACTTACAAGAATTGTCTTTTATATTTTAATACTTATTAATGTACCTAATCAAATAACCGGCGAAGATGATCCAATGAAATGTACTGTCGTGATAAGTTTAGCAATAATAAAAAAAGAACATATTGAACAATCCAAAAATAAGAAAAATATCCGCTGTCCAAATCAAACTGGTATCACTTAAATCCTAGAACACGCAAAAACTTATGAATTATGAAAACAAGCAAGAATTATTTATGTCTTTAAAAATGCTGCTACGAAAGTTCTTAAACCGACTCTAACTTGGCATTTAATCACACCTCTTTGGAAATATATCTATTACTTTGGTTATTTTTAAAAGGGGAATACAAAATGAAATCAGATCGAAAATCGGATGTCTTTTGTTTAATCAATAAATCGATCTCGGAAGCGAAGGGAAATAAAGTAAATGCGTAGGCACGTTGATGAATAAGAACCTCAGAAAAAAAGATGAAAAAATACTTTTAGCAATACTCGTTATTATTCTTACTGTATTTAAAGTACAAAATCCTTGGAATACCTAAATAGTCTACTCAAAACTATGGAAGCCAAAACGTAGCAGCGGTACTAGCGCTGCTTACGAAAATGCATTATCAATTTTTTATTTAATTTATACTTATGCCTTTACTTGTAAATTTACTTTATAGAGATAGCTTTTCTATTAATAAAAGTGGTCCTATGAACGAGTTTAATAAGAAAATATTTAGCAGTGGTCCGATACTTTAGGTTAATGATATAGTGAAATAAAAAAATAATATTTTCTTCATTATGATGATAAATGAATTTCGAAAAATTAAACGAGCAAGAATTTGACAGATTACATTACAACTGTTTTTTAAGAAGCTTTGTGGTGGTGGATTATAATTCCATCATTTGGTGGCAGTATAATTATTATAACTGCTTTGTAGGTTTTTATTTCAAAGAACATTTTTATTTTACCCAATAAATTCCAGGGTATTTACGGGTCCATGATAAAAATATGTGAGATGAGCCAGGTTTGTACTCTTATATTAAATAAATGACCTTCTATAATAGCACGGGCATCGTTTTTCATTACTTCATATTTTATAAAATGATTTTGCTATTTTTATACTTCACTAAAATCTTTGGTTGAAACCAATAGTTTGTTAGAAGAGCTATCCCATAGTTTGTGATACTTTAAAATGACATCGATTAAAATATTATATTCATTTAAATGATCGTGGTTCAACCCTGCCTCGTTAAAGCGATAAATCTATATTTTTTATGGTAGTGATATTTTTACAGAAATTGTTACATTCCCTTAACTCTAGGCTACATCAAGCTTCAAGAATATCCTAGATCGATAGGAACTGAACAGGTAAAATAAAAACTAGTGTTTTTGCACGGAACGACATTTATGTCTACTTAAGATTTGTGAACTGTGTAAATTGTGGCAAGCTGAGTCTGCAAGATTTTAACTCGCTTTTAGAACATGCAGTAGCTAAACGATAAACACATTTATATCTTTGACGTAAAGAAGTAGACGATACGGCATGATAAATGGTAATGACGTTAGCAAACTCAGATGCTTTAGTTACTTCTGTCTTACAACAAAATGTCGCCGTGTGCAAAGGCTTAAAATTTACACGCTAGAAAGAATACGACGTGTCTACAAAACCGCTATAAAACCAGAGAGAAGAACATAAAATTGAAAGTGCAACGATTTGCATATAAAATAGTTTTACCTTAAACCTAACTTACACTTAATTATAAAACTTACCTCAGCATTAAGATATTATAACAGCCAAGTGTTTAACGGTGTCATATTTTATTATTTTATCTCTTGGTTCGTTTTTTATGGAACCTGTATTTTTCTGGGCGCCCATTGGCTAATATCGCCTGAGCAATACGTCTAAAAGAGTTATGAACAGATTACCCTGTGCGTTCCGCAATCGGGTAAAAAGGAGCTTAAATTTGCTCAACGAGAGCTTTGAAATACTCAAATTCGTTAGGATGTCCGCTTTCTAGTGCTTGCTTGAGCTTGCGATTCTTATGCTGATAAAATCAGCTTAGAAAATAAACCTCGATCATACCAGACCCAGAGGCCCGATTGTATAATCAAATCGTAATCATTTGACAGCTTAAAACGTATTACTCTAACTATTTTAGGAGTTCATACATGCTTTTTGACGTGCAAGCCTCTATGAACTCCATAAACAGGTCGAATATAAACAATCGGGGGGCGATGAAGATTGTACCTATCCTAACAGCGCGCTTACCTAGTTTATCTATTACATTACACTCTTGATTTTAAGGTACCCAAATACCTAGTTAGATGGAACTGGTATTTCAAATCTAAATCGATTTATTCAGGCAACAAAAGCCAATTGGCACCTAAGCGGCCTTAGTGCCTCGCAGTTTCAATCTTGTTTATCATTAAAAACGTTACAATATCAATATTTACATTTTCGGATTACGCGTTATCTATTTTATTTATCGTCACACTTCTTGTCATTACCAACGCTCACGCTTTTTGGATAATTTTCCAGATTCGTACATATACATTGATATTACTTTTATAATTGGATATATATTTTAACCATTTATTTATTTTGTTTAAATGATTATCATCTTTAGTGAACAAGACGAAATTTTTAATGAAGCGATCTGTGAGGAGGAAACTGATATGCAACAAAAAAATATTGGTCTGATCAACTTGAAAGATGCGTTTTTTATAAGCGCTTTTGAAAATTGGTTTTGGGGTTATCTATATCTAAAAATAGGTTAAGCTCCGTCACGTTCGAACTCTTCTCTGTTTGTTTGGCAACAATTTAAAATGTATGAAATTACTGAGTCCCGAAACCTCGCTATATAAGTTGCATGTATTTATGAGTCAATAACAAGATCATAAGTTTAATTTTTCGCCTTACTGACCGCTCGCAAAAGTTCTGTTCCTAAAGTGATAAGTTTTCCAATCAATCAAATAGGTATGGTATTTAGTCGAGTGCCCTTCCCAAAATTTTGTTCTGTAACACATTAGTTTTTAACCGACTTCCAAAAAAGGAGGACGTTCTCAATTCGGTGCGCATATTTCTTTTTCTAAAATCAGTTGTGTTGTTTGTGTGGTGTGGTGGAGATGTGCAGTGCGGTGGCGAGGCGCGTCCGCAGTGGCGTCAGAACGTGTGACTATGAGCTCTCCGGCTCCTCCCACTCGATGCTCGCCCATTGTGGCAGCTCCGTCTCGTACTCCCAGCCGGGGCCCTGGGTACAAGGAAATTGGTCAATAAAATTAAACTTTTACCGATTTTTAACCGATATATTACAAAACACTCAAATAATAATGTTCCGACCGAGCTATTGGCCTTCTGCGGTGGGAGATATTATCCATACTAAATATTATAAATAACTATACAAAATCTTTAATGAGCCAAACGTTGTTCAGCACATTAAAATCGCAAGATTACAATGGGCTGGACACGTGCAACGGATGGACGATCAGCGGCCGCCAAAGAAACTGATGTCGTCAAACCCAGATGGGCGTAGAAGTATCGGTCGACCAATGCTTCGATGGTTGGATGGGGTTAGCCAAGATGCAAAGCGGATTGGTATAAGAAGCTGGAGAACGAGTGCGAACGATAGAGATAGATAGAAAAATCTTCTGGAGCAGGCCCGGGCCCATAAAGGGCTGTAGGGCCGATGATGATGATGATGATGAAATATTATAAATGCGAAAGTGTGTCTGTCTGTGCGCTACGCTTTAACAGTCCATCTTTTGTACCGATTTTGATGAAATCGAGTAGAGGTACGAGTAGGTTACATCCCGGGAAGGACTTAGGCTTATACCGGATAATTAAAGAGTTCCCCCGAGAGTTAAATAAACTAAATCCACGCGGACGATTATTTATTATCATCTAGCAGTCCATAAGGTTTTTCACAGTCCGATGCGACCGGCAATCCGATACAACCATAGAGAGATCGAGTGTAGGACCGACGGGATTACGTGCTCTTTCCAAGGAACAGGGGTGTAATACTACCGCGGCTGTTGACAGGAAAACGTTTTTTTTGTAACAAAAGAAAAAAATTACTGTTGTTACTAAACTGTTACTCTCTAACTACTCTTTATTTCAGACTTCATGATTTAATTACGTAATAATAATTCATTGTTACGACCCACCCTGCTGATGGCCCGGTCCAATTAAAACAAATAATTAGTTCAAATTCTGTTGCATTGGGGCCTGGAGATTACTCTTGCTCAATCCCAAGATCAGTTTAAAAGTTACTTTGATTAACTTTCTAGTTGAGAAAATATATAGGTACGCGCTTTGATGAAACGTATTTCGTACATTCCCAAAGGTTTTATACTGTGGTTATTCGTGTCTGATGTCCGCGACTTCGTTTGCGTGGTTTGAGGTTTTGATTACCGCGGGAACTCTTTAATTTTCCGGGATAAAAAGGAACCTATGTGCTCTATGTAAGTAGACTATAATCTATCTCTGTGCCAAATTTCAGCCAGATCCGTTCAGCCGTTGGGGCGTGATTGAGTAACAAATATCCATACATCCATACATCCATACTTCCATACATCCACACATCCACACATCCACAATTCCATACATCAATCCAAACTTTAGCATTTATAATATTAGTAAGATTTGATTGTATTCCAGGTAAGCTGACCGGGTATGACGACCTTACTGGCGCAGTGTTGAGCGCTGTTGCCTTAAAGTGGGAGAACCCTGCACGGCGACCGCGTATCTTCTGCATAAATCATTGTTACAGTATCAATTGTTGTGATTGGCTGAATTTATGGTATGCTTGCTGCGTCAATGGATTTTGTCCAGTAGTGGAAGAGTGTGATCCGTTCAGCCGTTGAGGCGTGATTGAGTAACAAACATCCATAAATCCATACATCCATACATCCATACATCCATACATCCATACATCCATCCAAACTTTCGCATTTATAATATTAGTAAGATAAGTAAGATATTAAGATAGTAAGATTAGTAATATAAGATAAAGTAGCATTCTCACCTTGTATTTCCAGGCGTGTAGATACATGACAAGGTCCCTGGGGCGCGGGTCGCGGTACCGCACGCGGCACTCGTAGCAATGCGGGTCCGGCGTCAACGCGTCGCCAGTCGAGTTGCCAGTGTTGGCCACGCCACCGGCCGCGCCGCCAGTGGCTGGCGCCATGGCCGCCGGCGAGCAACCGGTTTGCGTTGCTACTGTCACTTTGTCAGACTGTGGAGGAATACAAACTGTAGTGTGCATGTGCATGCGCACAACGAGATTATCTCGCGACGAGAGCGAGAGGGATGTCGTTGCCGGCTAACGTAGCCGCATCATGTTTACGTCATCATGTAGGTGATTGGCTAACGTGGCCGCGTCATGTTTACGTCATCATGTAGGTGATTGGCTAACGTGGCCGCGTCATGTTTACGTCATCATGTAGGTATTGTGTGCCCCTACACCAGCTAATTTTTCATTTACCCTAACATGCGCAAAATGCGGTATATTACAAGAAAACAATAGTCGACATGTAAAGGTTCGTAGAGAAAAATACCACAGTTAATAAATATCACTTTTATTTCTACTTTTGACGTAACGAGAAAGGTAACCATGTTAGCTTCGGTCAAGAAATAGAGATAACGGGTAGATATAATTTTACACGTCATACAGGTCTTAGGGATATGACGCAAATAAATGTTTTATTTTTTCAAGTAGGAAAACTTGTGTTAGGTACTCAGGATACGACAAGACTCTACCACCGGTTCGGAAAAATGATTCTGACTAAGGAGAGCCGGCAAGAAACTCATGCAGTTGCTTTTTTCTCAAATAGTACATTATTGCAAAGGCTGGGAAATAGGCAATTGCAGGTCGAGTATGAGTTTGAAGGCCGAGCCGTAGGCGAGGACTTCACTAATACGAAACAGGCAATTGCCATTTTCGCCGAGGCATATATAGTGCTTTTCTCAAAAGAATGCAGGGAAATAAAAATACTGTGAATAAAACATACTTTTTATGTTATACATTTAATTAAATTTACCTTTGTCGCTAAACATATATCATCTGGGGCTATAATTAAAAATTGCTTTAGGTTTTCGCCAGTAAAAATTTTCGATTTCTTGCTTTTGAATCCGGTCCATTGTCGTTTAAGAAAAGTAGTTAAGTTCCCATAACTTTTCAAGTTAATGCCGTTTTTAACATGAACTGTACATTTCAGCATGGAATAAATTGCCCATAATGTAGATGGCTTTTTAGTTTTAGCAATCTCGTTAGAATACGCCAAAAATACTGTTTCGGAGAAAATGTTCACTTTTTTCTCGTTTTTCCAACTCATAAAATTTTCATATACTTTCATGTATTTTTCTTTGGACTCCGCTGGAAGCAGGTTTTCCATTGCCAATTTGGCTTCTGATCTTAAATCTGGTGGAGTACAATCAATCTCCATTTTACTCTTTGAACCGTTGAAACTCATTTTACTTATTATTAAATTTATATTTATTAAGTATGTAAATAACAAATCAGTACGAATTTTCAGCTTTGCCGCCAATTTTTTTTATCATCTGTGCCGACAGGCAAACGCATATAGGGCTATACAGCCACCAATTTATACTAAGCAAAGAGACTATGGTATGCCAAGAATGACAAAAGAGATCCGATCAAAGAGTATTTAATAACCCCAGCACGCCGTTTCATACAACATTGCAGGAGCGTTGTAATGTTCCAAATTCAAAAAACGCTCCTTCAATGGATTTGATTTTCTTTGTCCGAAAATTCGATATTTCGCGTGTTCTTTTTTCAAAAATAATGACAATATTTCCATGCATGTTTGAGAAAAAGATTTTTTTACAATATGTAAACAATACAGCACATATGTACGTTACGTTAAAAGTATTAAACTGACTTGTGGGCTACTGGTTACGAGGCCGGTTGCTTCCATGCAACTTTGTCATTAAGAATCGATATGAGTAGCGTCGGAACAAAAACCGATACATGACATTTTCACTTTTTTTATTTTATGATCTCAATTGGTTGTTTTACTACATATTTTGCTGTATCGTCAATGTAACCTGGTCGATAACTTATAAATCAGCTCCAAATCCTTCCGCGAAATACCCAGATCTGAACATAAACGATAAATACGCCAAAGATACCAAACGAAGATGACGATCGGAACAAAGACCGATAAACCCTTAGCATCTTTCATTGTTGACTCTTTTAAAAACCATCATATCCATATTGTATAGTGCGAATCCTATGTCTATGGTCATATCTAATTTCGTGCTAATTTCGAATTTCTCATGGCAAGGCGCATTTTATCAACAACGTTTTATCAAAAACCGATATATCCAGTTGGTTTGGTCAAAAACCGATATGTCCATTTTGTTTTTTTTTATATCTCAACAAGTACCATGCGCACGAATGCAGAATTTAGGTTTACGAACAGCGATTCCAACATCAATAAATTGATAGATTTCGTTCAATTTCAAATTAGAAAACGATGAACTTGGTCATATTTTTTAATTTTCCCTCAAGAAACACGAAAAATTTATTAATTTTATGAAATTTTGTATATTTTGTAAATTGTTTAGTTTTTTATAATTTTTATAATTTTATGATCTGGTTTTATGTTTTATTTTATTTAATTTTTGTAAATTTGTAATCTTATTTCACATTATTTAATCATGATCTTATATAACATTCGTAAGAGCTATATACAAGCCAAAATCGAAATAAATAAATGAATATGAATATGCAAGCGATTTATCGGTTTTTGTTCCGTCGCTCCTCATATTATAATAAACCTCGAAGCTCGACCGAACAAATGTAACATCTTTCTAACATTGAATAATAATTAATTTAAATAATTGATAAGTTTCAGTGAGTGATGTAATTCTGTCAGAATGTAAATATTTGTTTCTGAAGTGAATTAATAATTGCCTGAGATAGGACTTATTAAGTTATCAAGGAATTATCAAGACAAATAATCCGGTGACAAAATATAGCGACGATGTTAAAACCAAAACTTAACGTAGATATATTAAGTTGTCATGTCCAAAAATTAGATTGCGCTGATTATTTGCCTTAAAAATCGTTGTTTAGTACTACCTTACCGCCTAGAAATACTTAGCGAAAATAGAATGGAACCTTCAGAATTGAAAATTGATAGGTAAGTAAATACCCCCCAGTAAGCAATGCAGATAGTACTGCAGTTGTAGCTAATAAGCCGTCGCCTTCAAAAAGTAGGTATGACTTTTAAAATTATGTTATTAATTTCATTATCGCGTGTTTCGTGGAACGTCGGGGCGCGTCTATGGCAACGTTCGAAGTTATGTTAAAGTATAAAGTATTAACTGCAAAGTTTATTGCCTGTAAAGCCGGGTAGGCGCTTTATTATAACTTTGTACTGAGCACTCTGTTTTATACTTTAAAAGTTATATTTCAATTTATTTTTGACGGCGGTAAAGTAAAGCTAGAAATATACAACAGTGTCGTGTTCTGTCATAACGCATATCGGTTAGAAAGAAAGAAACCTTTATTCAGGGATACAAGACAAAAATAACAGACTTTATAAGAAGACAAAAATGGCGAAATGAGACTTGATCCCCAAAATGGTCTTCACTCAGCATGTGCTATACAGCGCTGGATTTTCCGTGAAGCCAGTATGCTTGGACGTTATATAGTTAAAACCGAATGATGTCTAGCGAAGACACGTGCATTCGGTACAGCGTAACGCTCAGAGCTATAATATGATGAGGAGAGAAGAGAGAAAAAAGAAGAAAAAGAAGGTTGCAGGGAAAAGAAAAGAAAAAAAAAGTATGAGTTGTGATACCCTATAGAGGAGCAGCGTGTCGTTACGCGATTTGTCGTTTCTCTCTATCTTACTTCTTACTAATATTATAAATGCGAAAGTTTGGATGTGTGGATGTATGGATGTATAGATGTTTGTTACTCAATCACGCTCCAACGGCTGAATGGATCTGGTTGAAATTTGGCACAGAGATAGATTATAGTCTGGATTAGCACATAGGCTACTTTTATCCCGGAAAATTAAGGAGTTCCCGTGGGAACCAAAAAACCTCGATCCACGCAGACGAAGTCGCGGGCATTAGCTAGTCCATAATAAATGTATGAAATCACTATGCTTTGACGCGTCACGACACAACATCCCAGTATATTTCCAGCTTCAAATTCGCTTTAAATCCATCAACAGCGCAACGGTCAGCATACGTGATTTAGAAAACCGACTAATAGATCAACGTTTGAAACCCCAATAAGGTCTAGCCCTACTACAGAGGTGCGGTGCTGCGTAGCGGCAAGTATTTTTTGTATGAGGTTGTATGGAGCTAGGCCCACGCGACATGGAGATGCAATGAGAACTCATACAACAAATATTTGCCGCTCCGTGCATCTCAACCTTTAATTGCACGCCTATTCTTAGCACAAATTAGAAAGGAAAAGATTTTTTTTTAATGTAATAGTAGGTATGCATATTCAGATACGTTCTTCGAATTATAATCATGATCAAACGCGAAGGCAAGGTTAAAAAATTTGCAAGATAGAGGTAAAAAGGAAGAGAGAGAGATAAAAAGGCAAAAAGAGGTACAATCTCTTACCTTGGCGTCACTTGAGTCGTCATTCAGTGAGGGAGAGCATACAGGTGAAGTTTTTCTAAAAGTAGGTATGCATATTCAGATACGTTCTCCGAATTAAACTCAAGATCAAACGCAAAGGCAAGGTTAAAAAAATTTTAACATAGAGGGAAAAAGGAAGAGAAAGAGATAAAGAGGCAACAAGAGGTACAATCTCTTACCTTGACGTCACTTGAGTCGTCATTCAGTGAGGGAGAGCCTACAGGTGAAGGCTGCGTTGGAACTTCCATCGGAGCTTCTGCACCGCTCGATGGACTTGCCAGCGTTGCTAGACAAAATACGGTACTATCTTACTAATATTATAAATGCGAAAGTTTGGATGGATGTATGGATGTATAGATATATGGATGTATGGATGTTTGTTACTCAATCACGCCCCAACGGCTGAACGGATCTGGCTGAAATTTGGCACAGAGATAAATTATAGTCTGGAATTGCTACCTTTTATCCCGGAAAATTAAGGAGTTCCAGCGGGAACCAAAAAACCTCGATCCGCACAGACGAAGTCGCGGCCATTAGCTAGTTAATAAATATATAAAAAATTAAGTATACGATTTTCATACAAATACCCCTTTTTTTACCTTTATAAGGTTGAATTTTCAGAAATCCTTTCTTAGGGGATATCTACGTCATAACATCTCAATCGTCATAATCTGTATGCCAAATTTCAGCCAGATCCGTGATGTGGTTTGACCCTTTCCTTTTAAACATTTAGGCCCACTTGTAAAGTAATTCTTAAATGGGTTTAGTAATTTTTTTTAATGCTGTCCCTTTTTGGCAAATGCATATTGTAGTTGGCAAAAGGGACAGCATTACAAAATTTAAATAAAAATTATTCAATCTTCTATACATATAAAACTCAATTGCTGTTCCTTTGTCTCGCTAAAACTCGAGAACGGCTGGGCCGATTTAGCTGATTTTGGTTTTATAATAAAATATGGAAAAGTTGCGAGGAAGATAGTAAAAACAACAATTTCATTTTCCCATATATTTTGTTGTTAGGATAGGTGATACGAAGTACACCGAGTCATGTATAAATCGTCGGGTATTTTAATAAAAAGAGCGTACATTTAAGAAGTAAAGTACAATGTTTTAATAATAAATTAAGTTCATTTGTAAGGCTGGATGTAAAGGGACAGAATGGTGCTTACGAGTCATAACAGTAGATGGAGTCAACCCAGGCGCTGGTGATTCAAGTCTTGGTGAAGATTCTCTTGAAGCTGGTCCGGTGTCACATTCATCCTCACCGACTGTTAAAAGAAATAAAAATGTTTACTTGCGTTATACAACGTGACTGATAAAACCCGGCTTTATTGTGGGCTCTTCTTAGACCAGGGCGCGTTTTGAACTTTCGTAGCTTAAGTTTTAAGATACCGTGGTTAATTATCACCATCACGTCTTAAGCTCTTAAGTAGACGTTAAGCTCTTAAGTAGACGTCTTAAGTAAACATGACGATTGATAATGTGAACTTCGTAGGTACCTATTTTGAATAAATATACTTTGACTTTGAGTTTGCACAAGTTCGTCTCTAGCAAATAAAAAAGTACCAACTTGGCAAGTGAGCTTGAAATTTCTATCCCCTCTTGAAGGTTGGCTGTAACTTGTAAGTGATTTCTTTAGCAATAAGACCGCCTTTGCACTCTTCTGTACAGTTTCTCTATCTTGTATATTGTTTCTCTGTATATGTATGTGCAACAAAGAGCTTTTTGTTTTATATTGCATTTTTATAGCTACCTATATATTGTAACACAATTTTTTCTTTTACAAAAGAGTAACTGCTGAGTTTTTTGCCTGTTCTTCTCAGTAAAATTTTCTATCCAAACCGGTGGTAGAATCATACCATTTCATAAGTGACAGTTGTCCTACGTGGAATAAATTATTTCAATTCACTTTATCATTTTGTGGATGGATTTGCGCGAAAATTCTTTGGTGTGGTGTGATTCAAAGCCAAAGTGTTGGTGGCAAAGCCTTGCCGTCAAGACAATAGGCATGATGACTGATTTTGAAAAATGGTCAGATTACTACAGTACAGTACAGTACAGTATTAGTTACAGTATCTACTATTTCGAATAAATATATTATTTCAGCAGAACAATAAGGTTTGGTAGATAAGATTGTCATTTCAAATTTAAATTTTAAAATTCACGCCAAAACGCCCGCCTGTGTCATGGCGTCGTTTGTGACGTCACTATTCTTTTTACCAATGTACTCTGTGCAGTGTGCAGTGAACATTAATATGCCTGTCAAAGCTCGAAAACAAACAATTGTGACGTCATTCGCTTTTTGGTATTTAATCCATTATGGCGGATTGCTGTATTTTATAGTTTTATTTTATCAAAATAAATAGCAATCTCACTCGAAATAGAAAAATATATATGTTTTTTATAATCCATTAATACTATTTCATTAGATAAATTCATAATTTCATTGATTCTTGGTTACTGTCATCAAGACAATTAGCGTGATGTTACGATTCCGAGTAGAATGCGATTATTAGGGGTATGGATTTTATAAAAACGCCACACCTACCCCAGTGTTAAAAGGGAACACTGGTTATTCATTTAATTATACTTTAATTTAGCAATTCGCACAAAACACAGCCGCAACGTCATATGCCATAGATTACTTATATATATCACGCAATTACAGAGTACCATAGACCAGTAGTACCATAGACTCAGTGGCGTGCAGTTCATAGAGGCATAAAAGCACTGCTTCAGTCTTTCAGGCTGAGCCTAAAACTAGGTTAGCCCGTTTCCAACTAAAACTGCAGTTACGATTATAAATTGAAATCAAGGACTGGTAAAAGTATAGTAATGAAAAAAAATTATACCTTTATCATCCGAAGCAGGCTTCGAAAACAGCAAATCATCGTCTGCCGCGTCCACTCCCAGCCAGTTTTCAGCATTGTGGATGGCTATCAGGTCCCGTACGAGTTGTTCGTCTGTCTTTCCGCCCGTATCTCCTCCTTTGCCTCTGAGTGGACCGAACACTGGGTGGTTGTATAGCGGATCATTTACTACTGGATAACCTGTGGGGGAACGTTCACCTATTTTACCCATATATTATTATATATTTTATGCATATTATAAGGCACAAAATAAAAATTACATCTAAATTCAGAAAGTACATAAGAAATTATTTTCGAGGCTACGGTTACATTTTTACGAGGAATAAAATTTGTTATAACTATAATTTTTTTTTTAATATTTATTTATCGAATTCTTTATTTAACTTTGTAATTACAAAAGGAAACTTAATAATATTTAAAGCCTTAAAAATACAATATAATAACTAAAACATTATTAAAAGGAGTCCCTTTAGGCAAGGTTCCGAAGATACTGGCAGCGTTCCCCCTTTGAATAGCTAGGCTAATTCTCTGTCCGAGGTAGCTGCCAGCTCTTCGGTCTCCTGTGATGTCGACTAACCTTTTTACTATTTCCTTAAAAAGTTTTATAGCGCTAGGACCCCACGGACCATGGGTCTCGACACCGAATGGGACAAAATCATATCTATAAATGTAACTCACGTGTTTTTTTCGGAAAGTGCCCATCTAATTTCGCGTCGCGCGAACAGACTCATGAAGAAGAGGCCCAGACGAGTTTCAAACTAGTCCGACACTAGTCGGGCACTTACCGACGAAACTCGTAAGTTACAACCGGGATATACAGGGTTACAGGAAAAGTCGACCTAGATCCGTTAAGGGCGTGTGGTACACATCATTTCTGAATGATTTCACTATGGAACCCCCCATCCTAAACTTAACCGTTTTCGAGATATTCAAGTTTTAATTTTTTTTATGAAAATGCCCAATTTTTCGGCTATTGAATTGAATATTTTGAATTTTTTTGACTCTTATGATTATTTTTTTGGTTTTTTACATGAAGAATGAGATGCTTAATGACCTCAATGACTAAAATTGCACGTAAGTTAACTAAATAGTTCATTGTAGACGATCGAAACTTAAGAAAATAAGTACAAATTATAAAAAAATATTTTTCTTTTCTGGATATCTCAAAAAATTATTATGGCACTTGCTCTGCAGATGTGCTTAAAAACATCTACATTTTATCAGCTATCCAACGAGGTATAACAACCTAGGGTTGTATTTAAACTCATAGAAAAAAACATAGTTGGAAAGGTTCGGGTAGTAGGTCTAACGGGTCCCTCGGGCTATTGTCCTTCAAGTTACTCCGGTGCGTGTGAGCGAGACAACTTACGATTTATGCAGAGTGAGAAAAATAATGTGCAAAAACAAGTTTGGGGATACAACATGCCCATTGTTTTGTATTGGGTCGTTTGTTTGCTTGCCATTTTAGTCTGCTCATGCGATTCGTCCATGGTAGATGCGAATTATTGTGCTTTCGGATTCCCACACGACTTGGCTTTGTTTAGTTCAGCATCATCATTTCAGCCTACTGGCTTCCACTACTGAACATAGGCCTCCCTCGGCTAGGTACAACCTTCATGCATCCATCGATGTCCCGCTATCCTGACCTAGGAGATCATTCAGTTTTTATAGCAGTTTTTTTTGTTCAGATCGTCGATCGTACAAATAATGACCGTACGCCAACTATTAGTTGAGCGTAAGTGTCTAGTTACTGGCCTTTGTTTGGAAAATAACGTAATCGGTGCGTTCTTAACGCTAGTTCGCATACAAAGTCACTCACGCTCAACTCATAGTTGGCGTACAGATCGTCGGTGATTGTAGTAAGCTAAATGAAACAATAAATCAGTTCAAAATAACATTTATTCACCTAATGTTTTTGAATAAATTTTTATAGTTCATGTTCTACGTGTCCACCTCTATTTCGCACACATTTTCTCATTCTTTCACGTAGTCCGCTTTTCACTACACCAGTGTTTAATGTTCTTCTTATGTCGTTAGCAGCATTAATTATCCTTTCTTTGAGAACTTCCACTGACGATATGGGGTTGGGCTCACTGTAAACGAGGCTCTTCATATGCCCCCATACATAAAAATCCATGGGGGTCAGGTCGGGTAAAGGACCACCTCGTCCAATCCATTTGTTAGGATAGTTAGTGTCCAACCATTCTCTAACGCTTCTTCTGAAATGAACAGGGCAGCCATCATGTTGAAACCACATGTCCCGCAGTAATTGTAATGGGAGATCATCTAGTAGGTCACCTAAGTGATCTCTTAAGAAATTTTCATAAGTTTCACCATTCAGATTGTTTGGAAGAAAGTAAGGCCCAATCAAATGGTTGGAAATGATGCCCATCCACACATTTACACTAAATCGTCGTTGTGACCCCTTTATTCTTTTCTTATTTGGATTGCCTAGTTCTTTAGGAGCCCAATAGTGTGCGTTATGGTAATTAGTAATCCCGTCCTTATCGAATTTGGATTCATCTGTCCACAATATTAATTTTAGGAAATTCGGGTCCTCGATATCTGCATTGAGCATGAATCTGCAGAAGTCCATGCGTCTCGCGGGATCTCCTTCTTCAATTACATGTACCAGCGTGTATTGGTATGGATACAGGCCTGCCGTATGAACCGTAAACCACACTTTCCACTGAGTTAGGCCCAGTTCACGGGCAACAATATTGGTCGAAGTGGTTGGGTCTCTTCTGAACCGTTCTACGATTTCGTTGTCTTGTTCCTCGTCGTCATCAATGACACGTGGTCTTCCTAAGTCCGTACGTCGTCGCGAAACAGAGCCAGTTTCACGAAGTCGTCGGTAAACTCCGTCGAAAACGCTCACATCAGGTACTCGACGGTCGGGATAGCGTCGCATGTACTCAGTCCGAGCTTGTGCGGACACGCAATTGCAGCATCCGTAGCAAATAAGCATATCCGCATATTCTTCGTTCGAGTATGTTGCCATTTTCAACAGTCCAGTATCACAAGCACAAATCAGAGTCCAGTAAACAAGCACAGTAGTCACAGTTAGAAAAATCAGTCCAGAAACAAAGCCAAGTCGTGTGGGAATCCGAAAGCACAATAATTCGCATCTACCATGGACGAATCGCATGAGCAGACTAAAATGTCAAGCAAACAAACGACCCAATACAAAACAATGGGCATGTTGTATCCCCAAACTTGTTTTTGCACATTATTTTTCTCACTCTGCATAAATCGTAAGTTGTCTCGCTCACACGCACCGGATTAACTTGAAGGACAATAGCCCGAGGGACCCGTTAGACCTACTACCCGAACCTTTCCAACTATGTTTTTTTCTATGAGTTTAAATACAACCCTAGGTTGTTATACCTCGTTGGATAGCTGATAAAATGTAGATGTTTTTAAGCACATCTGCAGAGCAAGTGCCATAATAATTTTTTGAGATATCCAAAAAAGAAAAATATTTTTTTATAATTTGTACTTATTTTCTTAAGTTTCGATCGTCTACAATGAACTATTTAGTTAACTTACGTGCAATTTTAGTCATTGAGGTCATTAAGCATCTCATTCTTCATGTAAAAAACCAAAAAAATAATCATAAGAGTCAAAAAAATTCAAAATATTCAATTCAATAGCCGAAAAATTGGGCATTTTCATAAAAAAAATTAAAACTCGAATATCTCGAAAACGGTTAAGTTTAGGATGGGGGGTTCCATAGTGAAATCATTCAGAAATGATGTGTACTACACGCCCTTAACGGATCTAGGTCGACTTTTCCTGTAACCCTGTATTTATAGTTATAATGAATATCTCTCACGATATTTTAAACGTTACAATTAAATTTGGTATGAAAGCATAGCAGAAATTAGATAAATCGAAAATGTCAATGTGGATTCACAAAATTCTATTTAAATCAAATTCAAATTTCAACAAAATTCAGTAATTAAAATAGAATGTCCATTTTTTTCCACTACAAGTTAGCCCTTGACTGCGATCTTACCCGATGGTAAGTGATGATGCAGTCTAAGATGATAGCGAGCTAACTTGTTAGGGGTGTTTTTTCTTATGTCATGAAAATAATTTTAGTCTCTTATTTATTTGCATCGCTTGAGTCGCAGGGAGCCGCTGGTTCCAGGCGGCTCAAAACCGAGGCGTGTGGAAATCCTTGCAGGAGGCCTATGTCCAGCAGTGGACGTCTATCGGTTGAGGATGATGATGATGATTTATTTGCATTAATTGTTTATACAAAACCACTTAGCTTACCTAGATATTGCAAATGCACTCGAATCTGATGCATCCTGCCGGTTTTCGGGCGACACAGCACAACGCTCGTGTTGGTGCTCGTATTGAATCCCAGGCGTTTGAACACCGTCGAACAGTCCTTGCCCTTGGGCGACACCTTACATACGCCGATTTTGTAGCTGACCACCTCAATTGGCTCTTGACACTCAATTTCATCACTAAAGACGAAGAAAATAATTAGTGCTAAATACAGAGTTTTTAACTGCCTCTAGTGGTTAGCATGTTTGACCACTTCAATTGGCTCTTGACACTCAATTTCATCACTAAAGACGACGAAAATAATTAGTGATAAATACAGAGTTCTTAACTGCCTCTGGTGGTTAGCATGTTTGACCACTTCAATTGGCTCTTGACACTCAATCTCTTCACTAAAGACGAAGAAAATAATTAGTGCTAAATACAGAGTTCGTAACTGCCTCTAGTGGTTAGCATGTTCGACTGCGGCCGACGAGGTGCTGTGTTCGCGTCCCGTCCCGTTAAGTATTAGTGCTAAATACAGAGTTTTTAACTGCCTCGATGGTCTAGTGTTGTTTAGCATGTTCGACTGCGGCCGACGAGGTTTTGTGTTCGAGTCCCGTCCCGTTAAGTATTGGGGTTTTCTGATTAGAAATTCCCAGTACTAGCGCGGAGTTAGGAAGTTGGCGGTGTTTCAGCTCCGTGCCTCGGAGAGCACGTTAAGCCGTCGGTCCCGGTTTTTGTCACTAACAAAATAATAGCCGTTAAAGCCCGCATTGGAATAGTGGGGTGGGTCTCAGCTCTAATTCCCTTTCTCCTACGCGAGTGGAAGCCTGTGTCCAGCATTGGGTCGTTAATGGGCCGTAGTGGATGGATGGATAGACATAGTTCGATAATTCACTTCTTACAACTTTATCTTAAGTCTTAGAAAGATAATTATCTTTCCAAACCAGTGGAAGTTTCACATAAAGACTTGAAAGCACTTGGAAAGTTTTATTTGAATAAAAGCTTTTAGGAAAATATCTCACATGTTTACCAGCCTTTATTTTATAGGTAAACTTCTGAGAATCTTTCAATGTTTCAATGTCTAGCTTAATGTTTACTTATTCAGTTGTTCACGACCGAAAAGTTCTTAAATATTATGAGCCTAGTATTATTAGCCTCGTTGAATATTGGGAAAATGGCAACTCATTTTGGAATTGCTATTTTCTTAGGATAGAGATTCTGTACGGTAAATGTAGCGTAATAACTGTAGCTATGCTTCAGTTTAAAAAATATGTTAAACAGTAACACTGTCATAATAAAACTAAATTGCCCATGAAGAGGGGGTAAGAATACATTTAAACTTTTGGTCACTCTATTTTTACGGTATCCTTTTTCTTTCGATGAACCAACTTCCTTATGTTAGTAAACTACGTAAGTTTCAATGTAATACTTAGTAAACTTGCAAAGATTCAAAACATGTTACGACATATAGGTATATTGATCATATTTAACTAAGGCATCTATATTTACCCTTGAGACGTTTAAAAGCTCTTCGCTACCTTACTTATATTCAGAATCAATACAAACATGATAATATTTATTCAAATTAACTAAACAAACTCACTCTGGGAACTCGCCGTCGACTCGACAAACATACTCTTTCTGCACCTGTCGGTTTCTGATCTGATGTTCCATTTGCCTCGCTTTCTTCGGACTCCTCCCGAATAACAGGAGACCTGATTGAAGTGATAGTATTAAAGTCAATATTAGTGGTTCGATTATTATCAATATTATGCTTGCAATTTTCCCTCGGTAGCTATTGCCCGTGGCATTTATATTGTTTTTTATTATTGTAGTAATATATCCTAGTTTTCTGGGATCTTCAATCACTTCAGTAGTGGAATCATCAAAATATCAAGTACCAAGTCTATCATGATTGTCTTTTATAGTTCCCTCTACTTTATCGGTTCCCATAAAAAAAAAAATAAAGCACAATTTCCATAATTTTTTCTTGTTCTTTATAAGGGGCGAACGAAAACAATGATTTGTTAATAATATATTAATAATTGTTTATAATATATTAACAAATCATTGTTTTCGTTTTGAGAAAAACTAAGTATAATATTTTTTTTAAACTTACCAGACGTTAGCCTGTCGAGTCTGTGAATTGTCCTGAGGTTTTTGAGGTTATATTCCTTAGCAAGGATAAATACAACTGTGTTGTGTCGATACCGACCGCATGGATGTACCTGTCAATTTTGTAACATAAATTTAAAAAAGAACTAAATAAACTAAGAAAAACATTAGACAGTTAAAAAGAAATAAATATAGCCGATAAACATAGCCAATTACAAAAATATGTAGGACATTGATTTTTTTCACTGTAATTTTATTGATCACTTTAGTATTTTTTTTTTATTTAGTATATATTATTTAGATTTAACAAATTATGAGTGCCATGATAAAAGCAATAGTGGAACAGGCAATACACAGTAAATAACAAAGCCATGGAAAGAAGCTAGTAATAATGCGTTTAACCATTGACCTATAGGTGTTAATAAAACTGTGCGGGTGATCGTGCAGTGCCACAGAATTCAGAAGTGTTATAGAAGTGGTAAAAGTACGTGAGCTTGTCGCCTGGCAGGAGTGCACGTTATTTTCAAAACAGACGCATTTTACGTTGCATTGGATGCTTAAAATATTATGCGCTTTCCCATTACTTCAATTTCGATTTCTATTTGTTTATTTTGCCAAATTTATTTCTGCAGCTGCTAAAACTCCTCATTGAAGACAGTTGATACCATTTCTATTACCTTATTTCGAATTCTGTGAGCAGTAACAAACGTGCGAAGTAAAAAGTAATGTATCTGAATTTTTTAATAATAATTATCATTGTTTGGTTTAGATTCTTGCTCAGGCAAATATTACCATTTAAGGCAGATATGAAGGCTTGGACAGAATGCAGCGATACCCAATGGCGACACGACTTCTCTAAAAGTTGTAATACTAGGAATTATATAAGTGTGTTTACAATCTTCTTTTCTTTTTATATAGCAAGATAGGCTTGCGCTTAATTCAATTCAATTCAATTCAATTTATTTATTTCAGATAACAAAAATCCATATTTATTACAATTTTATGTCAATACCATTAATTATTATTAGAATTTAGAAATATATAATAATTATTTTAAAAATCAAAATTAAAGTTTAAATTAAAAAGTCAAATTGCATTAAAATATATATTATAAAATTCGTATGCCCTCCATATTCTGCTACAATGCTTGATGATTGCGGACAGGCCCTAGTATTTCCTCTCCGGCATTGGTACCCCAACATGCCTATCGCAGCAATGCCGAAGGTAGAAACAGTCAAACCGGTCCGCAATCATCTTCATAACGACATTGGAGCTGCCCCGTACTCTGCGCAACAAAGACGCGCACCGCTTGCGCATAGTGGTGTGAAAACAGTCGGTGCGTGCATCCGCAAACATGCCTGAGAATAAAAAGCATGCCCAATGGAAACCAATTATGACTCAGATCTATTATTTTTAGACTTATTTAACGCACTTGCCTTGAAGATACATATTAACTCTGTTTCTTGTACTTTGGATAAGGGTATTGTGATCATAGAGACGATAAATCATAAATCATTTATTTTGCAACATAACATGATGTGATAACATTATCATGTCACCTATCAATAGTTTGATTGGCAGGTGGTCAGATTTCAGCAGCTAAGCTAAGCAATGTGACGTACTTCATACAATTCGTAGTATTACAAATCATTGTCTGTCATCCATGCTGTTGTCGTTGCTCTTTATGACAATACAAGTCTTAAAGGGCGGTGTAAGGGTTATATGCACTTAGAGCAAAGTTTGACCCTGGAAGAATGAATATATCCAAGGCATATATGGGGATATTGTGGATTTGGACCACTTCAAGGTGGGGTTCTCAACGAGAGCGCACAAATTCTCGGTACTGTCTGGAGCATTCAATGTTTCGAACATTATGTGCACAATCCCTGTCAGACCCTGATTTGGTATGCTCATCTTGAACAATAGGATCATTTTGGTTTTATTTTTCTGCGATAATTTCGTATTTCAATACTTCGAAAGTTTTTAAGCCGCGACTTATATTAATATTAATAGAGTATTTTTGGAGATACATAAAGCCGTGCTAAGAAAATCAAATGTACAAGATATAATATTAATAGTTTGCAAAGAAGTATGATAGATTAATATGTCTGTAATGAATCCATTACTGTAGTAGGCTAGTGAACTCGCCCATACAGCCGCGTTCGGCTGAAATATTTGTAAATATTAAGTGTTGAACTTGGACAAATAAACGTGTGGTATTTCTAAACCTCTTATTCATGAAATTCATCGTCACGAAAGGACCCTACTGTGAACAATAGGCTGTGCGTTGATAGAGCAGTCAATCAGTCAGTCATCAAGGATACATCTTTTTATATGTATATAGATTAGGCAACTTAATGACTAAGTTTTTATATTGTGTAAGCACGATCTTGTGTATCTGATGGATCCTTCAGTTCTTTAACCTCTTTTGGATCAGGGTCTGACATATGACTCAAACGCAACGCTGACTCACCGGCAACGAGCATGGCTTGTCTAGCACGAGTAGCTCCTCATCCACGTGTATGATGCGCAAGGGACAAGCGAGCACTGGCGTCTCGTGCCTGGCCCAGCATGGACAGAACTTTACATTAACACGCCTACAGAATTCAGAATAGGTATAGAAGTGGTACAGCTGGTTGGTAACACCAGCAATTTTTAATCATCATTTAAATTTTTTATTATCAGATCAGTATTTTTGTTCATTTGAAGTATTTGAGGTTTTTTTTAATAACTGATCAGCCCCCCAATTATGTAAGAATTGTCGATCAAATCGTCTAAGTTCGATGTCAAAGTAAAATAAACCATATCATTATCGCGTTAGAGCTCAATTTCGAGTATCCATTCTTATACGTTTCGGTATGTTCGATACCATAAACGTATGAGAATGGATACACGAAATTGAGCTCCATTTCAATTCTGTTATGGTTAACTTTACTTTGACGCCGAACTTTGACGATTGGATCGGCAATTCTTACATAATCACACCTCTGGGTATAACAATGTGGCCACTTTGGTAAAAAGAACTTCAATAAAATTAAACGACAACTAAGATTCGCAGTCAGCAACACGAAAGTCGAAAAATATATTCTTTTGGCCCGGACGAAACGTTTGTGGATACCAGGACACTCCCAAGGAGCGGCTTACCTGGATATTGATAAATGATAACTTTCTAAACACTGAACGTAACTAACTCAAATATTTAACAACATTTCAATTTGGTTATCGTTTCGTTGGGTTTTAGTTTTTATAAAAAACATAATTTGCATACCTTTAAATTACCTAAAATAGTAAATTTACTTTGGACGCTATAGATACTGTGTGCCTTCGAAAAAATTTTGGATTGAGTATCTAATCAAACTGATTGACAAACTGTTCCAATATTAAAGACAACGAATACCATTTCTATCCACATATTTAGAATTCTGTGAACACGCCCTATGATGTTGCGTTTGGGCATTACAAGTCCAAATTGTTGGATGATTGTTAACATTAGCAGGTAACATTGCTTTAGTATTAGGTACTTTGCATATTTTAGCTTTAGATACATATTTTAATTGAAGTTTAATTTCTGTATTAGTTTTTGATGACTTTGAAACAGTAGTCACGCAGGTTTACCATCAGCGAAATAATAGTGGGTAAGTTACATTGGAATACAATAAAAAATATGAATATGGGATGTATTCAATAATTTCTTTGAATATTTTAAAATACAATAATTAGTGTCGGTATAATAATATTATTAGATTAATGGTAAGCCTATGAATAACTTTATTGTAAATATTTTAAAAGTCGTCAATAACGTTATTGATTACTTTAAAACATTAAAGTAATCAATAACGATAAATACGATGCTATACAAAGTTTTGTGTCTTATGTGTATAGTCTAATGAGAAAAACGGATATACATAATATTACTTATAGTAATAATATGACTAACGATTAGAATGGTCATCAATGTATCAATCATCAAAATTATATTCTAATAGGGTACCGCGATTTTAAATAAGGGTAAAGAATAATTCAATTCAATATACTGATGAGGTTGTCGAGAATACATAGAGTTAAGATGTATAACTACGTATTTCATCGTACCGAAAATCATCCGAAAATTAATGATGCAAATCCACATGGTAGTAAAATCTAACTATAGTTTGAATGGGTCCTGGTATTCACAAAGAAAGTAATTTCAGTTAAAAAAAAGGCCACAGGATAGTATTCACAAATTATTAAAAAATGTAGAGATATTGTAAGTGTCTAAAACATACCAAATAAAAATTATGGTAAACGAAGCACTTGAGCCTGATGAAACAGTAATTAATATACACGAATGTGTAGCAATACCATAGCAAAAATATTATAATACACAGAGTTGTATGACTGTAGTGTATATAAAGGAAGGGACTTTAAGAAGTTCCTATTCTACAGGATTTTGACGCTCACTTTAGAAGAATTATTATAGATTGATTCAAACTAACTAGGCAAACTAAATTGAAATGATACAACAGAGTTTTGCTAAACAACTATTAAAACAACTTAAATAATTCGTATATTATTTGCTTCACATTACATTGTAATTATAAATAAAAACAAATAGTAAAATTGAACTACTAAAATTATATTCGATACCAAAAATAGATTCTTTCGGTATATCGCTATGAAAACTATTTTCATAGTTAAATATCATACATAGATTAAAATTTTGTGATACTTTCACTTTTTGATAAGTTTATTATGGGGTTGACATAAAAAGGACAGGTATAGAATTTGAATTAAACACATTAAAATTTTTATTGATGTGTGATGATCCTCCTTATCAATTTACAAAAAAAGTGATGAATATTATGATAATTTTTAATGATTGTAGTATTATAGATGAAATTTTATTTTGTTTTTTTTTTAACTAACCCAAGTCTCGTAGTATCAGAAGCAAGTTTAAAAAATTAGTATGGATTTGTCAGAAAGAATAATCTGTAAAGTGCGTGATTGTTTTGAACCGTTCCCTTCCAGCGATCGAAGTTCGCAAACAAATTACTTTCATACATCACTTTACGTTTAATTTTGTAGACTGAGACCTCCCATAGAGGGGGCAGAATCAATCAAGGCAATTGGTCACGGTCACTCACTTGGCGCTAAAGTTGAATAAAAATCACCAATCTGTGTGGAGCATGCAAATAATAAATAAAGACATCTTGGTTTTTTCTAGAAACATCTCTATAGTCTGAGATCTCTCCGTATTATAACTGCACCCGCTAGATACCAGATGCAGTTGCGTGCAGTTCATAGATGCATAAAAGCACTCCTACCCAAATGGAAATAGTCCAATGATCACTTTTCATAATGACAGTCAGTAAATAGGTAACTTCTGACTAACTAATGCCTACCCTAGCTTCAAACCCTGTGCATGACACTGAACAGATGCCATTTTAATAAGTGAGTTTAGGAAGTGACTAATCATCGTGTTTTAACATCTTCATATTATGGTAGATTTTAGTTTCGTTTTTAAATGATTCCTTGTTTACAGTCTGATTTTACAGTCACTTAAAAAACTTACATATGTACCTAATGTACATTTTTCATAGGATCGCCGGTTAAAAAATATAAAGAAATGATGGTGGATGGCCATAGGCAACCAAGCAATCACGTACATTATCCTTTACGGACCTATTATTATAATAATGATGATGATCTGAAGAATGTATCTAATTTTTATAATGTAATCTCCTTATAATATAATGTGTAGATAATTATATAATGTAATCATATTCTTTTAATATTTAATAACTGACGTAATATTATATAAATATGGAATTGAATTGAATTATTTATCACTAACTATTGCATTTTTACTGAACAACACATAGGTGAAGATATTGTGAAGACGGATCTCGACCTACTCCCGCACTGCCTTGATTATAGTCATTTATTAAATACGCCTGAGGCCCAATCTTGACTGGCGTGCCTAAACTTGAAGAAAGGCTAGAGACTGATAAATTTATAAAGTTTTTAAGGCTACAATTTGCGAGGCCTTTTGTGTTGCCAGTTTTATATTAGGGGCCTATTAACTCTTCCGTTAGTAGTTTTTTTCTACTTCTGTAAATTTAAGTTGAAAAGGCTTTCGATTAGATCAAAATTAACACTTTCAACCAATTATGCTTTTTTCTGATCAGGAATGAGATATTTCAATCTCAACTGATGATTCTGAGAATCATGTTGATTATGCTGTAAATGCGTTCGTAGGGCGATATTTTTGAATTTTTTCTCGATAATATTATTTTTATACCTGACTTAGATACTGACACCCTATTTGAACATGGATTAGGTAAAAAAAATTATGACTAAATGTGCGTAAATCATGAGTTATTGTATCAAGCCCATCCAGTCAGCTTTTTCGGGCATCTTTACTTTAGAGAATAAGGCATCGCAATAATTAATGATAATTTGAACGGAGTAAGTATATATTTTTGTAAAAAATAATTTTATATTAGCAATTTTTAATAATAACACTTTTAAAATAAATCTAATAAATATATTACTTTATAGCAGGTTATTTTATTGACAAGTTTTTGTAGTATTAAACTACAAAAGTAGTAGCAACTTTGATATTACGCCAAAATGTTGTTCAAAGAGCACCCAACTAGCACTACCTAAAAGCATTTCGCATCGAGTCTGTCAGCTTCTTGTAATAAGCAACTCAAACATGGCAAGTTCGGAGCGCTATGTTGGAAGTTTGCACAGAGTTATAACTTCCAGTTTGCACTTGTCTCAAAATTAACCGCCATTTACATTACATTTTGCCTCGAGTTGGAACTTCATCTCATCACATCACTGACCCTCCCCTGAGCAGGGTCTCCTTTCAGAATATGAAGGACTAGATGATGGCCGCGACCGACGCGTGGATTACGATTTTTTGATTCCCGCGAACTCTATATTTTTCCGGGAAAGTAGCCTATGTCCTTCCCCGGGATACAACCTACCCCTGTATCAAATTTCATCAAAATCGGTTGAACGGATGAGCCGTGAAAGCGTAGCAGGCAGACAGACAGACAGACGGACCTACAGACATAATTATAATTATAATTTGAGTATGGATTATAGGCCAAACTAAGCTGGTCAAATGCAGATTGGAAGACTTCACATACCTTTGAGAAAGACATGGAGAACTCTCTCTCAGTCTACGTCACTCACTTTAACATGGAGCGTGCATTAGCGCGGCAGGACAAAACGGCTTTCCACTATAACGCGTAGACATTTTCATTAGGGATATTTTCGCACTAAGGCATGTTTGTTTTCTTACTTATAGCAAGTGATATATAAATTATGTGTTTTTATTTTTCAAGTTAGAGGTAAAGTACCGGCGATTCAAACCCCTGAACCCTGAGTAGGAAGACGAAGTCATAACCACTAAAACTGGAACTTACTTCAGTTTTGTGAATTCCTGGAGCTGGGAGGCAAAGTTTAATCTTGGGAGTTCAAATTCCCGTTCTGAGGATTATTGGTAGTTTATACAGCTTCAAGCGGTATTCTTATCAGTTTAATTAAATGAAACCTCAACATTTAAAACAATATAATCTGAAATTCTATCATTTTAAAAGCGAGTTACCTGAGTTACCTACTTTGTATGAGTTTTAGTTAAATTCTAGTTGGATGGGATAATTCGCTAAGCAGCTCTATAGAGCGTATGCAAAACTTTTCCTGTGTAAATATTAAAAGGTATCATAGTATATTAATATTTCAGAGTAATTAGAATTCTCTCTTGCTCTTTTGGTTGTATTTGACTATTCAGAGAATCGTGGTCCTTTTTATTAATGCTATAAATGATAGGAGTTTCTCATATTGTGAATACTTATGGGCTTTACAAGTTGACTCGGATCCACCCATGCCATCATCAATAAGGATCTACGTAGCTGAACTAGCATAATCGATTAATCGTTTGTACAAAGTTATTTGCAAAAGGGGCCCTAGCCCAAAAGGTATTTATTACTTTACTTTATTAATTTACGAGCCCGCGAATTCGTCCGCGTGGATTAAGGTTTTTTGATTCCCACAGGAACTCTTGAATTCTCCGGGATAAAAGGAGGCCTATGTCCTTCCCCGGGATACAACCTGTACCAAGTTTCATCGAAATCGGTTGAACAAATGGGCCGTGAAAACGTAGCAGATAGACAGACACACTTTCGCATTTATTATATTAGTATGGATATGGATTAGTATGGATTTTTCATTAACTAGCGCTTGGCTACAATCACACTTGCTTGCTTGTGGTAATGTGCTTGCCTAGAAGATGCTTATTCACTCTTGATTTCAGGATACCACTGTTAAAAGTGGAGGTGAAAAAGGAAGCCGGAAAGGAATTCCCTATCTTAGTTAGGTTTCTTAACTTTTTCTAATTCGAACCTAGCGGTTCGAATAATTAGAAAAAGTTAAGAGCAAGTGGAATTTTAACTAAGTATGTAAGTACGGATGCAGAAAATGACGATGCCTTACGGTACGATTGTAAAAGGTCACGATTAAAAAATTCTTGGGCACATCTCCCGAAATACTTGTATATCCTTCAAGGCTTAAGGGGAGCTAAGAAACAATGTAAAAGTAAAATTTCTTCTTACTAATCTTACTAATATTATAAATGCGAAAGTTTGGATGGAAGTATGGATGTATGGATGTGTAGATATTTGTTACTCAATCACGCCACAACGGCTGAACGGATCTGGCTGAAATTTGACACAGAGATTGATTATAGTCTGGATTAGCACATAGGCTAGGCTTTTTATCCCGGAAAATTAAGGAGCTCCCGCGGGAACCAAAAAACCTCGATCCATGCAGACGAAGTCGCGGGCATTAGCTAGTTGTTAATTAAAAAATAAATAAATAGCGACAGACAGACAACTTTACGCCGATGTTCCAAGCTTTGAAACTTAGAATTAAATAGAAACGTGAAAACATCAAATGTTTCATACAAACATGACAATATCACACGACAAAGCTTAGTTGTACCGATTACTTCAATAAAGTATATTTTGTTGCTGAAGTAAAAATATCCGATTGAATTTACAATATAGTATCAGATTTTAAACCTTTTGCTTATTTATTCAAACTTAAAAACACAGTAAGACCCGTTCATATCGAATAACAATAACAATATAAAGTTTCAAATTATTCGCAGCATCGAAACAAAGGGGCTCGGGAAACGCTTTATATATTTTACGGGTGGCTGTAAATTCTGAATAGAAAAGATATAACTGAGACGAAAGATGTACCTACTCTCTTTGTATTCCTTTCAAATCAGCCAAGGAGTAAGTACTGCTATAAAATATTATTATATTATGTATAGGAGCGTGCGAATGTAAAATTTTTATGAAGTACAATTTTCATCCCGTGCAGTATTTATTGTCTACTACGGACAGGAAAGTAAAACACGTCGTATAGGAAATACGTTTCACCCTGTCGCGGTAGTCTTATAGCTAGCTGCATATAAAAGTGCGCGCGCGACTTTTTATCCGCCAGACAAAAACAAAAAACCGTAGTGTGTTTTCGCCCTTAAGCACAGCTATTCACTTGGTACTTTAGAAGGAAATAATAAGCTCTGCATATCATTACAAGTGAATTTCAGACAGAATTTTACTCAAACTGGTTGAGGTCATTGGTTTTCCTATTCTTAATATAAACGCGTGATATAATGCATTATAGGTACTTTGATACATGGCCAACGTAATATCAAGGACCACGGGAATATTTCTTGTTAAACGCCTCGCTATAAAGGTAAAACGACTTTGAGAGATATATTACGGCTTTTACCGACAAGAATAGCGGATTTCCACCCGTTTGGTTATGTACTTATTATACATAGTAGAATAAAATACATTATATAATTACTAATAAAATACATTATATAATTATTAATTATTAAATACATTATAATTATTGTACATAGTAGAATAAAATAATAAATGGGAAAAAATAGTCAATGGGCAGTACCGTATGTTACTCTGGGTCGGTAGTAGCGATTGAAAATTCATGAGCTCGTAAATTAATTCTTATTTCATCTTTGCTGTAATTTTAATGTAAGAGGACCAATTCCGTCTAGCACAATCTCTAAACTAAACTAAAATGTTAATTCTACACCTATTGCTGCCCCTTTCCGTAGGGAGTATTATGAAAGCGATTGCAATATTAGTAGAGCTGTCATTTTAGTTTACTTTAGAGATTGTGCTAAACATAGTTAGGTTAGGTACTTACCTTAAAAAATTACCTACAGATAACATTATTAGAATCAAACGTTTTGCTATAGGTGTACTTAAACTATTAGTAAGAATCAAGTAGCTACTAAACCTAAAGCTTACCTTGGAAATATGAAAAACATTACAGATCGTCAATTTTGCCCATGAAACGCATGAAATTAAGTTTTTCAAAACCCTAAAAAATGATACAACTTAGGTAAACGCCTCTAAAAGTTTTAGAGCTGTTAAATCGTATGACATGGTAAGTATTCCGCAACCGAATATTAACATTTTCAATATAACATAATATATTAAATATGAAGCTAATCGTAAGAGTATCAAACGCGCAAAATACTTAAGACGTAACTACGAGTACATTCAGTCTGCCGTTATGCTACGTGAGAGACAAACGCATCACCGTGACTCGATACGACGAGACGCGACATGATCAACCAGTAGCTGACCCTTCACGTGGCCTACGTAGTCGCGAAGACTAGTTTGCCATTTTCTATGGCGTCGTAGTGCATCGCGTCGCTTCTCACGCTCACCTAGGACAACGGGTTAGCTTTCATAGGTCGATTTCATAAAAGTCGCCGTGTGCAAAGGCTTATACAATTTCACAATTTGCGTAGTCAAAGCGTTCCTGTACAAAATTGACGGGCCACACAAGCAAAGCCATGCAAACTTAGGGCGCAAGCGAACTTAGAAGATGACAGAAGCGAACATAAAATGGCGGTCTCAATTGCCACTTACGGGGATAGAGGCTGGTTTGTTGACAACCACAATGTCCTCGTCGATATGTACGAGGGTGATCGGTTGGCTGGTCACTGGTACTTCGTGCCTGCAAGGATACACACGTCAGGCATCGGAGCGAAGGATTTTTGTACTCAAGTTTTTTGATACCATCTGTTCTCCTAACATGACCACCAAGAAACTCGTAACGTCGATATATTAGAACTCGTTTATATCAGTTTTCTAAGGGCAAAAATTCGTGACATAATTTCCTACGGTGGTCATGCTGGGCTTGCTGCATTAAGGTTAGTACTTGTTTTTGTTTCAAGAAAAATTTCGTCGTACTTCAGTCGGGCCAGATTAAAAAGATGAATTCAAAGGTAAAAGTATTGTTCATAGGTAAGTTACAATATTCTCGTTGATATTACACGAGGGTGATCGGTTGGCTGGTCACTGGTACTTCGTGCCTGCAAGGATACACACGTCAGGCATCGGAGCGAAGGATTTTTGTACTCAAGTTTTTTGATACCATCTGTTCTCCTAACATGACCACCAAGAAACTCGTAACGTCGATATATTAGAACTCGTATAAATCAGTTTTGTAATGGCTAAAAATTAATGACATAGTTTCTTCGCGGTGGTCATGCAAGGCTTGCTTTATTAAGGTTAGTACTTGTTTTTTTTTTTCAAGAAAAATTTCTGGCCAGATTAAAAAGATGAATTCAAAGGTAAAAGTATTGTGCATAGGTAAGTACCAATATCCTCGTTGATATTATACGAGGGTGATCGGTTGGCTGGTCTCTGGTACTTCGTGCATGCAAGGATACACACTTCTGGCATCGGAGCGAAGGGTTTTTTTTACTCAAGTTTTTTGATACCATCTGTTCTCCTAACATGAACACCTAGAAATTTCTCGTAACGTCGATAAATTAGAACTCGTATAAATCAGTTTTCTAATGGCAAAAAATTCGTGACATAAGTTCCTACGGTATTCATGCTAGGCTTGCTGCATTAAGGTTAGTACTTGTTTTTGTTTCAAGAAAAATTTCGTCGTACTTCAGTCGGGCCAGATTAAAAAGATGAATTCGAACGTAAAAGTATTGTTCATAGGTAAGTTACAATATCCTCGTTCATATTATACGTGGATGACCGGTTGGCTGGTCACTGGTACTTCGTGCCTGTAAGGATACATACGTCAGGCATCGGAGCGAAGGATTTTTGTACTCAAGTTTTTTGATACCATCTGTTCTCCTTACATGAACACCTAGAAATTTCTCGTAACGTCGATAAATTAGAACTCGTATAAATCAGTTTTCTAATGGCTAAGAATTCGTGACATAAGTTCCTACGGTGTTCATGTTAGGCTTGCTGCGTTAAGGTTAGTACTTGTTTTTGTTTCAAGAAAAATTTCGTCGTACTTCAGTCGGGCCAGATTAAAAAGATGAGTTCAAAAGTAATAGTAAGTAACAATATCCTCGTCGATATTATACGAGGGTGATCGGAGAGCAGGTCACGGGTACTCGTGACCACAAGGATACACTCGTCAGGCAGCGGAGCGATGGATTATTTTTGGATACCATCTATGGAACATGGACTGCCGGTCGATAAAATAATCGCTCCATCCACTCTGAGGGGTGGATAGAAGGTAAATAAGGTAAAGGTGTTGGATTACCTTTCAAAAATTTTAGAGCTATTCTTAGTAGGTATCGTTAAAAGATTGTCGATTAATAACGAAATAATAAATATCAAGAAATCGAAAGTATCGATTGGATGAAGTTATAGACGATTGACGGCAACCGGTTGTGTGTGGCAGCATGCTTTAATTCAACAATACTACGTACGGCTAATATCGTTAATCCTATGGGATATAATCGTATTGTACACCAACAATACGATGTTGAACAAGCAGCGATAATATCGCGCTAATCTTTCACAAGATGCACACGAGAATAGATTCAATGTGATGATAGCGTGATTATTAATAATTCCCTTTGAGCTGATCGTGCACAAGATAAGAAATAGTCGCGCGAAAATAAATCGAATAAAGATTTGACAATAGAGTCATAAAAATTATACTTTCCATAAAATACGCGAGGGATTGTAGAGAATTAGCATTAAAACCGCCGAGAGTGATATTTACTCAAAATAAATAACGTATTTTTTGGGAATAATATTAAATTTATAATGCCAGTGTAGGTTCGACACTATCCGGGGTCATTTCTGTGTCTGTTACGTGACGCGGTGAAAAGAAGTCGGACATAGTCCAACCAAATATGTGAGTTTTAACCATGTTACATATATGTTTTTGTGTTTGTGTTTTTAGATTCCTTAAAATACCGTTTCAAGTTTCGACCGATGCTACGGCGACTTAATACGAGTTTTGCCAACTATCTATCGTTATTAACTTACGACTGGCCGAAACAAAATATGTAACACCCTTTTAGTGTAGTTTAAGCTCGTATACAGCCTGACAGCGTGATTACCATCGCTTCAAGCAGTATTATTGCTAAATGACAGTTTTATGTCACGTACTTGACGCTCCTAAAATAAGGATTGTAATAAAACACGGATTTCAACAGTATTAAAACAATACGGCTTTATGCCCTGATAGGTATAGCCCCAGGGCAGCTAACCTATTTTTTTATCCATTACAAGTTAGCCCTTGACTGCGATCGCACCTGATGGTAAGTGATGATACAGTCTAGGATGGTAGCGGGCGAACCTGTTAGGGGTATGGCAGTTATATTAAACCCATATCCCCCCCCCCTACCCAGTTTCTACAGTAACAACTACCGGAAGGCTTAATCGCTTGGCGATACGTATTTGCCGGTAGGGTGGTAACTAGCCACGGCCGAAATGTCCCACCAGGCCAGATTTATAAATTCCCAAATTGACCCTGCCTGGGATCGAATCCTGGACCTTCCACGTTCGCTCAACAGCGGTCGTCAAACATTTTCTGTTCCTTCTCGCTGTCCCCACCGCCGCTTAGTATCGTGGGTGGTAATGTGCGTTTAGCCTAACGGACTATAGCGGTAGGTATCTATAATTCCCGTAACGTAGCATCCCATATTACGCAGGTGGTATCCGGGAAGGTTATGTTACAAACAGGCTGCTCATAGATCAAGAGTCCACAGTCGCAAGAAATCAATCATATAAATATCATAGATTATAAGAAATTAAGTATTATAAAAGCGCTTTTTAGTCATTAAACTGTGCCAAAAGGTGTAAGTCCTAGTAAGTTTGCTAATAATTGGTTGACTAAAATTAATATTGATACTTTTTTGAAACCAAAAAAATGAATTGAATGACTCAATGAAAAATTTGGTTTGTTGTATTTATTTTTAAACCAAACGCAAAAAGAGGGGCGTTATAAGGTTTTACTATTATATGCAAGTACAGTTGGTACTAGAACATATTTCTTGCGATCGCGGCCTCTTAGTCTATAAAGGTCCTATGTAATATGTACCATAAATCTGATCTCGAGGTGTATGAAATACAGATAAGACGCGACCGAACGACAACAAATGAACATGCGTGAGCTATGTGAGTATAAGTTACAGGATTTATTATACAGGTCTTTGTATCTTTGAAATGAATAAAAGAGAAAAAATTAGCAAGATAAGAAAATATAATTATAACTTTTTCCTGGTGGGAGACCTCGGCCGTGGCTAGTTACCACCCTATCGGCAAAGACGTGCCGCCAAGCGATTTAGCGTTCTGGTACGATGCCGTGTAGAAACCGAATAGGGGTATGGGTTTAATATAACTGCCATGCCCCTAGTGGGTAAGCCTGTTACCATCCTAGATTGCATCATTACTTTCACTTACCATCACTTGAGATCGCAGTCAAGGGCTAACCTTTAGTGGAAAAAAAAAAACTAAGACTTTAAACTGAGAAAACTGTTGAAAACACTAAGGTTGAACAAAAATATTATAATTATTTAAAGTTTGTTTGTAAAATGTACGTGGTGTAAGCAGCAAGATTCAGCAGTATCAACCGCGTTGAAGAAATTCTTATGACATCAGCAGTAATCGGTATTGACGTGATTTTGTTGTAATTCCTCGCATTATCCGTGGGTTTGCTACCCATCTCTTAAAGCAGTATTAATTTGAAATTGACGTTTTATATTGACGTATCTCGAGGTGTATATCAGTGTCAACAAGATTAAAATAATACTGCTTTAAGCGATGGTGATAAGCCAGTCGGTTACATTTTCGCCTCCAACGGATTTTGCTACTCTTTGTGATCACGTATGTAGATGTATAGAATAATTTGAAATATTTAAGTTTACTGTGCGCTCGCATGCTCATCTGGTGCTGATGGTTCCATAATTTTTATTGAAAAGTCTCCATTATTACAACATTCCGATGTACTAAAGGCTTGTATTTACAGACAAGCTTTAACACTGTGTCTAGTGCAGTGGTAAGTAGATGTACCTTATTGAGCAGTAGGCCTAGTGCCAGTTTTTTCGTTTTCGATCACTCCTATTTAATCGAATTGCATGAGATTTAACAAGCACAATCTAGATGGCGCTAGTTCAATTCTATACAAATCGTAATTATAACTTAGATGTTATCTAATATATAGAAAATCTACCACTAGGCCTACAGAACTTAGAAATTTTTTGAATCAGTAAGCCTCCTAGTATGAAAGTTTGACAGTGGCTTGTGATGATTGAAATCACCTCTGATTGGTTGACATTGTGGCTAATCCTGTTGTACACAAATCTATCAACTAAATTAGGAATATACATAAGAGATAGCAATTAGAGCCTATAAAATGTACAGCCGTAGTGTAGATTGGTTTTAGTTTCGTGTACAAGAGAATTTGACAACGTATCTCATATATTAGTTATAATGCATAGATATAGTTATAATACAATAATTATAGCCAATATAAACTATTATGATTATTGAAATGTTATAATTATAACTTTAGTCTACCTACAGTCAAGACACATTAACACAAAATTCCAAAAAAAAAATGGAAGCTGATTTCGAATTTAGAATAGAACAAAGCGTATTTTTAATGATCCATAAAATTTTATATTGCTTTACGCACAAAACACTATAAATTAGCGTGAAGAACGTAACTGTCATTGAAACAAATCTGACGTTTGATCTCTATTTTTTTTAATTACTCACGTAACTTTCAAGATAACCAACATAATTATAACACGTACAGTCGCGGTCTGAAAAAGTTAATAATAAAAAGTCACTTTAACAAATGCGATGATGCTAATGCATCAAACTTGAAATAAGTTCAATAAAAGTTTATAAAATATACTTTTTTGTTTTTGTTTTTGTACGTTTTGAGTTCGATGCCTGAAAACTTATGATAAATTTGAAACATAATAAATACCTAGCTAAGGCGTTTTAGACTTTAGTGCACGCTGTATTACAAAGACTCTAATTCGAAAACTGGTAAACATTTTCATACCGCGACCGTACGTTGCCGCAAATATGTCATTTAGTTTGATTGGTTGGGCAAACGTTGTGAGTTCACAACTCATACTTTGGAAGATATGTGTAACTCCATCAACACGCTTTTTAACTTGAAAACATACTCTAAAGCTCTTAAACTGCAAATTTTTATACTGGAAAGTTAATCAAAATTTAGGTATGCCAGTTTTACGGCAAATTTTCTGCAAGTTTTTCAAGACACTTTGGCTTCTGAAAATGTGCCTTAACTCTCGGTACAGTTTTTTTTACAGAAAGAAGTTCTAATTAAACCAATATTCTTAGCCGTTTCTATACAATGAAAAAGAGCCCAAGTCAAAGAAATATACAATACAGAAGCATTGATACGGTTCATTTACAAAAGAATTATTTGAAATTTCTCGTCTTTAGAGATAAAGTTTTTAAAGATAAAGAGAAAGATAGAAACATATTAAAATCTAACGACGTTAAAAAATCAGCCTTCAAATTCGTCAAGGAGTTGACCAATACTAGATAACGTGTTCTTAGCTTATGTCGGTATATTAATACGTGCCTAAGTCTGATAACACTAGTCTACAATAAATAAATAACAAGTCGTTATTAAAAAAATTAAAAACACGACTGTCCTGCCAAAAACCGAACTAAGAAAAAAACTAAATTAATCTCGTTAAATTAGAATCTTATTCACATTCTTATTAAATGAAATTTTTTTGTGAATCACTGGAAATTGAACGATAGTGTTATATATTTTTGGAATCTACTCATCATTTTCTAGATCATGATTTTATAGTTAATCTTATTTTCGATTATTTTTTCAACTTTAGTCTTTAATGCGGGACCATGGTCACCCCATCAATTTTTTTTTTAATTTTACTAGCCTATGTCACCCGCAATAAGCTAGGGATTCTAACGATACCTCATTTATCAAAATCGGTTCAGGCGTATAGAAGTTATGGTGGAATATACAAACTCACATACACACATACATACATACATGAACCCTGAAAACAATATACTCCTTTTTTCAGGCAGTCGTATAAAAATAAAAAATCAGGTTTGTGGCAGCCCTTAGACATAGAGAAGATATTTATCAAGTACCTATGAACGACGTTTGCGAGCAAATCGTTGTGTTTCAGCCTGTAGTCGGGGTCAACTCTGTCGTAGTTGACCGTGAGGGTGCCAGCCCTGATGCACCTCTCATACTCGGCGGCGGGGTGGGCGCGGAACTCCCTGGCGAAGACATCGAGGATCTTTTCGCCAACCCATCTGCCTTTAGTGAATGTTGTGAACGTGAAGTAGTAAGGATATACTTTTCTGAGACCTGCAAAGTTGAAATTGTATTGATTAGATTAATAAACTAGGTAAATTTCATAGTAATACTATAAACTAGCTAATGCCTGCGACTTCGTCTTCGTTGATCGAGTTTTTTGTTTCCGCGGGAACTCCTTAATTTTCCGGGATAAAAAGCCTATGTGCTATTCCAAACTATAATCTATCTTTGTGCCAAATTTCAGCCAGATCCGTTCCGTTGTGATATTATTAAGCACCCATTCAAATCATTACATTAGTATTGATTAGTGATTTGGCATTTAAAGTATTAACTTTAAATGCCAAATTGTCGGTCTGTCTAATAGGTAGATAGTTCCTGGGTATTCTGTGACGCACATAGACTGTGTAAAACTAAAGTGTTCCCACGGGATTTAAAAAAACTAAATCTACGATGACGATGAAGCAAGTACATACTCGTATCTGCCATGGTATGGTGCTAACTTAACTATAAAAACGCTTATTCCATCAATTTAAAATCCTGCAGAGAGCTATGGGGGAGGCATTCTCGAATGGGACCTCATTGTTTCCCATTATATCAATGGGTTAGGCCCGGACTCGACCAAAGCGGAGAGGAGACGAGAGGAGAGGAGACGTGATTGAAACAACCAATAGAATTTCATTATTCCCACATCTCGTCTCCGCTCAGCTTCAGTGGATACCTCTGAGCGGGAGATATATCTTATTTGTATGGCGCGATCGATGTGGAGATGTGAACGGGGTGCTGTGAGCGGCGCCGCGTTCATCTCAACATCCAACGCTCACCGCACACAGCTCAGTCCCGCTCTAGCCAGCATACATCTCCGCTCTAGCCAGTACACATCTCCGCTCTACCCAGCACACATCTCCGCTCCAGTCTAGCCAGTACGCATCTCCACAAAGCTTCGGTGGACACACCCTAGCTGGAAAACATCTCTCCTCGTCTCCGCTTCAGACATCTCCACACATCTCCGCCCTGGTGGAGTCCGGGCCTTAAAGTGTTTCCTCTAGCAAGATGGACAGACTATATTTAAAGGTGGCCCGAAATGCAGTGGCGTGCACAGGGTTTGGAGCTAGGGTAGGCATTAGTCAGAATACCTATTTACTGACTGTCATTATGAAAAGTGATCATTGAATTAATTCCATTTGCGTAAGCAGTGCTTTTATGCCTCTATGAACTGGACGCCACTGGCGAAATGGCTGGATGAGAATGGCTGAAGTACTTAGACAGCGTCGGACCTCAACAGGCTCGATGAAGACTTTTATTATGATGAAAAAACTATTGTAAAGAAAATCAATATCTCGTTACTAGACACTTTGTCGAACGTTGAATAAAACTAGAGTCTATCTAGACTTCATTAAAAAAATACAGCATTGCGGTAAGAGAACTAACACCAGTCGCTCAACAGGCTTCCTTCAATACCTGTTCAGGGATAATTTATATTGAAAAAGTTCGTTATCGGATATTTATGACTCATCAAATTCCAAGGCTCGCTACAGAACCAGTTTATATTGTACGATTCATTCATAATATTGAAAATAACGACATATGAGACTAATTTATTGCACAACTATGTGATTTTTTTAAAATAAAAAAATAGTAACTGCTGAATTTCTTGCCAGCTCGTCTCAACTTAAGAATCTGTTTTCTAAACCGGTCGTATAGTCTCGACTTATCTTAAGTACCTATCACAAATTGTCCTACATGAAATAAAGGATTTCATTTCATACTCGATTTGTTGCACATCAAAATGACAACCATTTCCTTTAAATAAAAACTAACTAATGAACTTGACATTGTTTGCGTTGATTAAGGTTTTAAAAGTTCCGAGAAACTCTTTGACTTTCCGGCATAAAAAGTAGCGTTTGCCACTCTCCAGGTTTTAAACTATATCCATGAAATGACGTTGATCCGTGCTTCCATTGTGGCGTGATTGAATGACAAAGAACTTTTAACAGGTGCAAATTATTGCCAATCAAATAAAAGACCTTATTTAGAAATTATTTTATTTATTAGAAGACCTTATTTAGAAGAATTTAATTCACTTGACTGTACACTTATTGAACGCCGATATTATTTAAAACGTGATGATGATAATAATAATTACGGCATCTAAAGCTACAAGGGTTCCAAAGTCCAAGTGTGAGAAGAGTCCACCACAAACTCAGCCGGTTATTTTTAATATTAATAAAAATAATTTAGCTTTCACGTGACCATAAAATCTTTGGATAGTCCAAATTGATTGTATTGTATGTAATTGTATTGTAGAAGTTGTCGTATCGCAATCGTTCAATGTAAAGATCCTTAAAGACACGTCAGAAGATTAGGGAGGTAGGTATTAAGTGAATTGAATGAGAAAATGTTTTCCTATCCAAAACTGTAAGAGCTATTAGATAATGTTGTGAAATGAAACATATGGCAGGTTTAGGTGTTTCGATTATTAGACTTACTTTTCTTTGGGCTAAAACACACTACAGACATTATAAACGCATAGACCTACACGACAAGACGTAACGTGTTTCCCATGAGACGCAAAGCGGGGGTTAACCACGGGTTGTTAGTCAAGACGTCTGACTGTTAGAAGTGCGTTTTCGGAAATTGACTTATTTTATTATAATGAAACTTTTTGTTTCTGGCCCTTTAAAATATTAAAGACTGAAATGAACATAACGGTAATAATACTATCCATTTTATTTTCAATTTCACTATCAATTAAACGTAAAGCGAAAACACTTTCGTATATTTGAAACTTTATTGAGGATTTAGAACTAGGGGCTAATTTAACTGAAATGGGGTACCCATTCCAGTCAAAGTTACTTCCTACCTCCGCAGTGAAGTGTTATATAATCGAAAAAAAATTTATGAAATGTTTTAGAGACTTACCATTTTCAATATAATACGAGGTCTCGTTGTATCTGTCGTCTGTAAAGCCGGGCCTTTTCGCTTTTAACGCCTTTGTTTCCAATTTCGCCTGCAATAAAGAAAAAGTGTAAATAAACTGGGGGCTAAAAAAGGTTTGAGGGTTAAGATGGGTTAAGGCGGGGGTTGAAATAGCGAAGAGATCTTAAAAGGGGACGTTTTGACATAAAATTCATTTCAATGGCTATAAGTAGTAGGATTATATTTTTTTAATATATTGGGATATAATATTAAGTAAGATAAGAAGTAAGATAGTATAGTATAGTATACATAAACATTCTGCTGAATATCCGCATTTATTGTTCTTCTGCGAATTTCTTGGTTCCGAATTTGTTCTAGTGAGGGAGATGCCCAACATAGCTCACTCAATAACGCGCTGAGATTTTCTTCCCGAACCGCTTTGAATACATTTATAGTAAAAATATCACAGTGCGGGTACCCCACATAACTGCTCGTATTATAATGATGCGTCAACTGCAACGAGGAAAAACTGAAAAGCATTGGAGAGCCCGTAGATAGTTCCGCTTTTAGAACTTTTCCCATTTCATCCCGCCGCGTCCTCGACAAACTTTTCATAAACGTTTCTACGTTTCTTCGCCATTCTAATATATTTCTATTCTACATACAACTTCTTGGGACTTTCAATTAATCCATACTAATGTCATAAATGCGAAAGTGTGTCTGTATGTCTGTCTGCTACGCTTTCACGGCCCATCTGTTCAACCGATTTTGATGAAATTTGGTACAGGGATAGGCTGCATCGCGGGGAAGGACATAGACCTCTTTTTATTCCGGAGACCCTTTTTATTAAGGAGAATAAAAGAACTTAAACCACTTGGAAGAAGTCGCGGGCATCAGCTAGTTTCAAATATATTCGACAACAGACCTACAACCAAATACTTTCGTATGTTTAATAGTAGTACGAATAGTTACCGATTCCAGTTTAAACAGTGGTTAAACATGTCTTTACTTTATTTTCCTTTATATCATTGATGCGTGAAATTTTTTGCGATACTACGTCGCATTTTATTTTCATATCGAAATTTCGGACATGATTTCGGACAACAAAGGGTGTAATCGACGTAAAATTACTGACGTAAATCAACATGTTCCGGTAAGCCCACTGTCAATACCAGATTATACGAGTTCCCTTCATCTCGAACGCTCGGTAAACCCGATCTTGTCTGCGAATATTAAGCGGATAAATGTAGATTTACATTACAGATTTTGTATGAACATTATATTGTAAGTACCCTGTTTCTGTACGCTGGCAGTGTGCTATATTTTGTACGAGTAAACTTGTCGGTCTTGAGCTTGATCTCTCTCCGGTCGTGTCGGATTTTCCGTCCCATCGCGCTATGAGAGTAAAAGGAACAGACTGTGTATGCGCACTATAATATATCCCGCGCAGATGAGATCTCTGCTCTTGGATGAATAAACCACTGTGGTAGATACTTTTTTTGTAAATTAAAAGTCATTACTCGAAATACTTAGTGATGGAGGTTCTGGTTCTTCGGCTTCGGCCGTGGCTAGTTACCGCCCTACTGGCAAAGACGTACCGCCAAGCGATTTAGCGTTCCTGTACTATGCCGTGTAGATACCGATTATGGATTGCCGGTATGGGTTTAATGTAACGGCAGGTTAGGGGTATGGGGGGGTTGAGACGACGACCCCTAACAGGTAAGTCCGCTACCATGTTAGACTGCAACATCACATATCATCAGGTGAGATCGCAGTCAAGGGCTTCAACTTGTAGCGTTGTGGCGGTCTTTGCAGTCCGCACATAATCCAATAGATTGCATTACGTAGTACGATTCACGCGACCACGAAGAGCCTAACTCACGATTACGAAGCGTTCTCTGAATTACGCTATATATACGGACCTCCAAAGATGAATGGTTAGACCAGTGGTCCACCACCCGCTCGGAGGATGATCATCCTTTGTTACGGTCAAGCCATATCACTTGCTCCCGTACCGTAAAAAAAATGCTCCTCGTCACGATTTAATTAACCATCTTTTACTTTTTCAAACTAGCGTTTTAGTTTAGAATCGTAAAACATGGTTAGTCCTCCTAAGATTCTGTAACTGAAAATTAATTAATTATTTATTAATTGTTCGCTTGGTTTTGTGCTTTGTTACAAAATGTTTACTGATGTTGCGTCGTAGTTAAGGTGCCCTATTACCATGCATGCTATGTCCACATCTAGAAGACAACTGTATACATCTCAAAATGGATTTATAATTTGTGGACTATAAAAATAAACTGTACGGCTGTGTTCACCGATTTAAATCGAACTAGCGTATGTATTCAAATTCAAAAATTCAAAATGTTTTTAATTCAAATAAACTTTTAGAATTACTTTTGAATCGTCGAGTGAATCTACCACTGGTTCGGAATGCCTTTCCTACCGAGAAGAACAAGCAATAACTCGGCGGTTGCTCTTTTGAAAAAAAAATTACAATTTCATTAATTTATAGAATACATAGGTAACAGCTGTCCTTAGCATTGCTGGAGCAAATCCATGCTCCTTTATCATTTACGTAATCTTTAACAGCATAATAAGCTTTTTTCAGGAGCATACTTTTAATGGACTTCTTAAACTTGTGTAAAGGCAAGTATATTTAGAATCGTAATCTATGGTTTAGTCCTTCTAAGACTCTAAAAACTCAATAACTTTCTTGGCAATAATTGCTAAAATGATAAAATATTCGATTAACTAACAAGTATAAAAATGAGCTCATTCAATTTACGTATAAAGATTTTTTAACACCGAGTTACCACCTAAAACACTCCACTTTTCGCACACTTTTTCAAATAAACCCTAATGTATTCAAATGAGGGGCCACAGTACAAGACTCTCAGCTGTGAATTAAGGGCGACCCCTACAGGACATTTGCGGAGATAATGAAAACCGAATGACCCCGTTCCGCGGAGACGCTACGAAAGCGCTGCGGAAAGTTCGGACTTAATTAAATTTTCCGCAGTTTGTTTTAACTTTTATTGCCTAAAGTGGGGATATATTTTCCTCGCCCTTTTTTACGTATACAGGTGAACTTATCTTATCTGGGTTGTAATTCTTTTTTGGGTGTTTTGTATTTTCTCCTGTTTTATAAGCTAAAGTAAAACAACTTGATAAAATGTTTGTTTTTTACGGACTTTAAATGTAACTTTAAGCAGATTTTTGATAAGACAACAAAGGAGATAATTTAAATAGCAGAACTGGCAATCAGCTATTCTAGGGCTAAGTATTCTATAAAATACGCGACAATTTTTCTATCGTAAAACTCCGACACATACCCCATGCCTCCCTGGGAGGTATTGAATGATTTCACCACCGTGAACGGTGGTGTAATCTCATATCATAATGGTGGTACCCAATGTATATGGTTTTCCCTACGGGTAGAAAAGGCCCACGAGCTCTATTAGTCTAGCTAATAGGGCGGTCCGTTGTATGGAGACCCCCACATTAAATCCTCAGTCAATAAAACTTGGCTGGGTTTTAGTATTGGATGATCCAAAACTTACACAAAAATATCCAATAAAAAAAACATATTAGGAAGTTAGGTATTTATACCTAAAACTTAATATTTATGACTGAATATTTTAGCAATTTCATTTTAAAGTAATAATAGGTAGTACTTTTACACTCAAAATCAAAATATCAAGTAAAATAATCATGCAGAACATCGATATTAAAACCGATTTTATTATCAAATCTAAACTGCCTTTACGCGATAGTGTACCTTCCTGTTTTAACAATTGGGTATAGCATAAAAAACCTTACTTTCTTTCTGATTTTTTATTGGATATTTATAATATACGTTTAACTGTTGATAATATTGAATAGAAGCAGGCGTTACTTTGCGGAAGTCCATGATAGTGAATGAACTACAAGTTTAATTCGCTATAATCCGCTACAGTAGACAAATCTGTGTGGTACAGTGCGTGTCTTTCACCTGCAGCATGCGACACCCACCACCCAGCAATTCGCACAGGCACAACACCACACCACACAAATCCTCCAAATCACTCTCAACGTACGTTTCACTGCGACACCGGAGCATCTTCAGGAGATGTTGACTCGACAATCTTCACAATCGTGCATTGTCGAGTCAACATCTCCTGAAGATGCTCCGGTGTCGGAGTGAAACGTACGTTGAGAGTGATTTGGAGGATTTGTGTGGTGTGGTGTTGTGCCTGTGCGAATTGCTGGGTGGTGGGTGTCGCATGCTGCAGGTGAAAGACACGCACTGTACCACACAGATTTGTCTACTATAGCGGATTATAGCGAATTAAACTTGTAGTTCATTCACTAACTGTTGATACTTTATCATACTGTAAAGTTTCGTTGCCTGAGGAATTATTATTGGGGTCAATTAGCTTTATTGCTTAGACTATATAATCTCTGCCCTAAACAATCGGTTCAACTTGTAAACGTGCGGATGAATTGGAGTTAAACACCAATTTCTTTTTTCAATTTCAATTTCAATTTCAATTTATTTATTTGTGAATAGTGTAGGTACATTTGAGGTGGAAATCAGTATAAAAGTGCTCCTATTCTACCACAGTGTGGTGTACAAATATCTTCTTATTTTATAAAATTAAAATGATTACATATTGTCCTTATTAAATCATGATAAGTTATCACTTAATTAGTTATTAAGAATTATCATTCTTAATGTTCATGATGGCAATATTATACAATGAGACACAATTTTATAACAACCTTATTAATTAATTAAAACACACAAACACACTGTATTATGTTACCTAAAACATTGTATTAAGTAATACCACCGAGTCTAAGTAATATTATGTCTCGATTATTACAGATGAGAAAAAGTCTTAATGAGGCCTTTACGTCAAATTCAACAAAATTACTATGAACATTAAAATAATATCTAGGTACTAAAAGGTACCTAGATATTATACTATACTATTATACTATGTCAAATAAAATGTACAAAAGTAGTAACCATGTCAAGCAAAAAATGTCAAATTAAAATCAAAATGTCAAATGAAATAAAAATTTGTCACGTTAATTAGTTACCTTCTAGCTAGTACAGTAATCTCAGGTAAATTATGTCATGCGTTGTCAGTTTAGTTTAAAATTAATTTATTTAATCGGTTCATTGAGGTACTCATTTATTGAATAATATGCCTTATTTATTAATAATAGCTTCAACGATTTTTTGAAGCTGCTCAAGTTAGTTAATTTTTTTATGTCGTTGGATAGCTTATTGTAGAGGGTGATAGCCAGACAAAAAAGGCTTTTTCTCATTTTTGCTGTTTTCCATGGGCGAACTCGTAGCCTCAAAGGGAGTCTATTATTTTGCAAATTTTTAAATAATGACAAGTTACTATGGACAAACACGGCTGTTTCATAGATGAAGAGTGATGGAAACGTCAAAATTTGCAGCTCTTTAAAAATGCGGCTTACAGCTATCTGTCCAATGCAAATTCCGAATTGCCCTTATGCACCTTTTTTGGGCTTTAAAGATCCTTTCGCGATCAGTACAGTTTCCCCAAAACCTAATACCATACTTGAGAGTTGATTCTACGTAACCAAAGTATGCGATACGCAGCGTCTGTATACTGGCTCTTTTATTAAGTTTGTAGAGGGCCCTCAACTTGTTGCCTCCATTTTAATTGATTATCTATCATTATGCCCAGAAATTTAGTCTCCTCTGTTTTATTAATTTGTGTTCCCATATAATTTATATCACAATTAATATTACAACTTTTCCAATTAAATTGCATGATCTTGGTTTTTCCTAGATTAATTTTTAAATTGTTGTTCTCGAGCCATTCAATTATGAGACCTAAAGACTTATTCATTTCCATTTCATAATTTGGAATATTACTCCCTTCGTATATCACAGTACAATCGTCAGCAAAGAGTACCATAGATTGTGATTGTGATTACTGATGGAAGGTCATTTATGTATATTAGAAACAACAAAGGCCCCAGAACACTTCCCTGTGGAACACCGTATTGAACAAGTCTAGACGTAGATCGATATACCTTTTCTGTTAAATCGTATTGACAAATTTTGGTAATTTCAGTGATTTGCGATCTCCCCGTCAGATACGACTTGAGAAGATCCAATACTGTTCCTCTAACACCATATTGATCTAGTTTATTTAATAAAATGCTATGATCCACAAAATTGAACGCCTTAGTCATGTCCATGAATAAAGCAGCCACTGGTATTTTCCTATCCAAACATGTCATAATTTTATTTAGGAGGTCATAGATTGCCATGTTTATAGATTTATGTTTACGGAATCCTTGTTGTTCTTTTGCAAGTATACAATTTTCTTCGATATAATTATATAGGCGTTTATTATTATATTAGTATGTAGGTACTTCGAAAAACAAGCGTACGGCGGTCTGCGCGCCGCCCGATCAGTGAGAATAAAGCTTGCGAAGTGTACACTGTGTTTCCATTGAAAACCACCACAAAAGAACGAAATAACAGTTGGCGACGAGTTACCTAACGCGTGTGATCATGGATAAAGTGTCGGTGGGGTTATTAACCGTATTTAATCACGAAACACAAGAATGGGAGTTATATAAAGGTCGCGTTGAACAATGGTTCCTTGCGAACGAGATTAACGATGACGTTGATAAGTCGGGAACAAAACGGCGGGCAATTTTATTGAGCAGTTTTGCCGAAACCACTTATAAACTCATAAGGGATTTAGCACTACCTAATGAGGTTTCTTCCCTTTCGTACGTGCAGGTTGTATCCTTACTCGATGGGCATTTTAAAGCGAAGAAATGTGGATTTGCAGAGCGTTATAAATTCCACAGTGCCCATCAAGGGAACAGTGAGTCCTTGAGCGAGTGGGCCGCCCGAGTTCGTGGATTAGCAAAGGATTGCAGTTTTCCGGCCGCGATTCTAAATGAGATGCTGCGCGATCGGTTTGTCCTTGGTATGGTGAATGGAAAAGTTCGCGAGCGACTCTTCGAGAAGTCTCTGGAAGGGCTTACAATGGAGAAAACCTTGCAACTGGCGGAAAGTGTGCATTGTGCAAGCGAGGGAGCACGGCAATCAGCCGTACCGACGCAACCAACTCAAGATTTAGCCTTATCGCCTTTCGTCGAGGTTCACAAGGTAACGGCCCAACCGGGGTCGTCACAAGGACGACAAGTGAATAGTTCTAAAAAAGGAAGCGCGTCTCGTTCATTGTTGGTTAATAAAACAAAGTGCGTTGTGTGTAGTTCTTCCGCTCACGACAGTGAAATCTGTAGATATAGGTCATATACTTGTAGAATCTGCGGGGTCAAAGGTCACATTCAGCGCGCTTGTGTGGCTAAGAAAGGACGTGACAACCAGCATTTTCTACAGTATCGTTTGGATGACCAGGTTGATGGCGATGATGGTAAGCGACTAATTTTTAACCTTCGTAGCTATCACGGGGAACCGATGCGGGAGACGATTGTGGTGGATAGTGTGTCATTGAGTTTTGAGTTAGATACAGGGTCAGCTGTAACGGCTATTTCGGATTCTACTTATTATAGGTATTTTTCCAAACATGAACTGTTGGAAAATAAACGAATACTACAAAGTTACAATGGCAGTGCAATTCCGACAATAGGGTTTTTACCTTTAGAGTTTAAATATAGAGATAAAACGGAAACTATAGATGTGTATGTGGTAAAAGGGGGCGGGCCCCCGCTGCTAGGCCGGGATTTTATACATAAATTTAATCTAGAGATATGCTCCATAAATGTGTGCACATCAAAAGAAGACTATGTTGAAATGTTGACTAATAAATATCCAAAACTTTTTTCTGATTCTTTAGGTTGTTGTAAAGACATTGAAGCGACATTGAATTTAAAACCAGATTCAAAGCCTATTTTCTTTAAAGCTCGGTCTGTGCCATTCGCCCTGCGTAGCAAGCTATAAGCTGAGTTGAATAGATTAACTTCTTTAGGTGTTATTGAACCCGTAAAGTTTTCGGAGTATGCTAGCCCTATAGCTCCAGTTTTAAAAGGTAACGGTGACATAAGAGTGTGCGCAGACTACTCAGCGACGCTTAATAAACAACTATTAGTTGAAAAATATCCGCTACCTCGTATTGAGGAATTATTTTCTAAGCTTCATGGTGGTAAAAAATTTTCTAAATTAGATTTATCTAATGCATACAATCAGCTAAAGTTAAAAGAAGACTCACAATTGTTGACGTGTATAAATACACATAAGGGCCTATTTAAATACACGAGATTGGTATTTGGGTTGTCAAGTGCGCCGGCAATATTTCAAAGAACGCTAGAGATTATATTAATAGGGATAGATGGTGTCCTTCAGTTCTTAGACGATATTTTGATAACAGGGAAGTCCGAGCAAGAGCATTTGGATAGATTAAATCAGGTTTTCAAGAGGCTAGAAAATGCGGGGCTAGTATTGCAAAAAGATAAATGCCATTTTTTTCAAGAGTCCGTATCATATTTAGGTTACACTATCGATAAAAATGGTTTACATAAGTCACCTGAGAAAGTAAGGGCTATTATTGATGCTAATCTTCCTACCAATGTCACTGAATTAAAATCATTTTTGGGTTTAGTAACTATTACAGGGGTTTTATAAAGAACGCGTCTAGTATTTTGTGTCCATTACATTCCTTGTTAAGGAAAAATACGAAATGGAAATGGGAACGGCACCATTCGGAGGCTTTTGAATTAATTAAGAAACAGTTAGCTTCCGAAAATACTTTAGCACGTTTTAACCCTGATGCAAAAATAATTTTAACCGTGGATGCGTCCCCTTACGGATTCGGTGCAGTGTTATCGCAGATAGAAGACAGTGGCGAGGAACGACCCGTGTCGTATGTGTCTAGGTCATTAAGCGCGGCCGAGAAAAACTACAGTCAAATACAAAAAGAAGCTACGGCAATTATATTCGGTGTGCGGCGGTTCCATCAATATTTATATGGCAGAGCAGAGCCGTTCATATTGAGGACCGATCATAAGCCGTTATTGTCTATTTTTCAGCCGGGCCGGGGCATACCTGAAATTACAGCAAACCGGTTACAAAGGTACGCGTTGTTTTTAGCAGCCTACAATTATAATATTGAGTACGTTACTAGTGCAAATAACTCGGCTGATTATCTGAGCCGCTCCACTGTCAGCGGTGACGGTGAGTCACCGCCGCCGTCGGGCCTAGGTACAAAATACTATACGAAACAAAGTAAACAGATTCGAAGTGAAAGTAATGCAGTCGATTATAGCTCTTATTCCTATTTTATTTGGGATGCGAATTCAATGCCGGCAATTTTTAAAGATGTGCAAAGGTATACGCAATTAGATAAAACATTAGCCCAGGTTATTAATTATGTTTTAAATGGTTGGCCTAGGAATGTAATGGACAGCAATCTTAAGCCTTATTTTAACTGTCGGTATGAATTGTCGGTCGAAAGCGGGTGTTTAATGAGAGGGGCTAAACTAAAGTTAGGGAGTTGCAAGCGGGTCATTTGGGTGTAGCTAAAATGAAGGCCTCGGCAAGAATGCGTTTTTGGTGGCCGAAGATGTCCGCTAGTTTAGAGGGCGCAGTAGCGGCATGCGAGGTGTGTACGCAGCTTCGTGCCGCCCCGCCGCGCGCCCCCCTCACTCCGTGGCCGTACCCGCCGGAACCTTGGTTTCGAGTAAATGTGGACTTTTTGGGCCCGTTTAATAATAGGGTATATTTTATAGTGGTTGATGCTTACTCGAAATGGGTGGAAGTTTTTGATGTGAGTAATGGGTATAGTTCTAGAGTAGTTATAGAAAAGTTAAGCGAAGTAATGTCTAGATTTGGATTATTTAACACGATTTGCAGTGACAACGGTAGTTCTTTTACATCGTCCGATTTTAAGAATTTCTGTAGTTATAATGGTATTTCGCATTTAACTTCACCTACTTACCACCCTGCAAGCAATGGCCAAGCAGAAAGTTTTGTTAAAATTATTAAAAAGGCCTTGAAGGGTATTATTTTATCAGGGACGTCAAAGAAAGATATTAATAATAAGTTGAATGAATTTTTGTTTCATTACCGTAATTCTTCACATTCCACCACAAATCGGTCACCTGCCGAGATGTTATTTGGTAAAAAATTATGTTGTAGATTAGACTTGCTGAACCCTCCCGTGCGTCCATCATCGCCACACGACCGTGAGTTATCAGAAATTGTAAAAGGCAATCAGTGTTCACAAATTAGGAACTACGGTGGCAAAAGGAACATAGACTTTTTGGAGGGTGAGCTTGTATTGGTAAAGACATACCAGAAACAGCACGATGCTTGGGCTAAGGGAAATATTGTGAAAAAAATTGGTCGATCCCTATATTTAGTTTGTTTAGTGGACAATAAGGTTCAGATAAAGAGACACAAAAATCAAATTTGCAAATTTGGGGGGGGGAAAGGAATGTTGTTGGTAGACCGGAGAGATGAAGCGAATAATTCTGAGCGAGATAACAATGCCCCAACTCCGTGCACTATTTTACCGCCCGTGGTCCTGAAATCGCACGCCTCAGGCCGACAACTGCAGACTTCGGTTGGTGCACCGGCGCCTACACTGGCAGACGCTGAGACCTGGACAGACTGTCCCGGGGTACCGGATGAAATAACGACGCCGAGCGCAGAACCAGTTCCGGGCCCGTCGCGCTCTCCACCCCTTCCAGCCCAGTCTATGCCAGATAAGACTCAAACGCCTCGAGCTCAGAGGCCTCGTAAACATTTTGACTATAGGAAATATTTTTAGTGGTGTTCCAATTACTGGTAAGGGGCCTTATTGTCAAAATATTGGTGGAGGGATATTATATTAGTATGTAGGTACTTCGAAAAACAAGCATACGGCGGTCTGCGCGCCGCCCGATCAGTGAGAATACAGCTTGCGAAGTGTACACTGTGTTTCCATTGAAAACCACCCCAAAAGAACGAAATAACTAAATAATAGTAATAAATAATAAATAAATTACTTTTTCAAACACTTTGGCAAATATCGTAATTAAAGCGACCGGACGGTAGCAGCCAACATCGCACCTATCATTTTTTTTAAAAAGCGGCTTAACTATCGATAGTTTTAGGGCATTTGGGAATATGCCTTGCTCATAGGTTCACTATGTGACACAATGTACCAGATATCGAGAGTGAGGTCTTTTTAACCACTTTTGTGATAATTCCGTCATAGCCTGCACTTTGGGTATTATTAAGCGATTTTATTATTTGATAAATTTCCACAGGCGTGACGGGGGACATAAACATAGACGAGGGTTTTTTGAATTGGATTCTATGGCTACTTCCACTTTATTTTACTTGATTGTTTTGTACTATATCGATAAAGTAATCGTTAAACGTTTGTGCTATATTGTCCGGGTTTACTATTACTTGATTATTAAAGTTAATTTTTTCGATCTGATTTTTCGGGGTATACGACTTTTTACTGTTTATAACATTCCATGTCGCTAGACATTTATTGTTTGACCTTGCTATGTAGTAATTATTTTGAGATCTCTTAGTCAGCTCGATTTTTCTCTCCTAGACAATCATAGACCAATCGGGGTGAATAGTAAATAACTATAATATACTCTGTAATTATACTGCAGTGCAGAAAACGAAACATTATTTAACTAAAACATTGTATATCTGAAATGTTTATTAGAAAGGCCGTTTAATATGGCTGTATAGCGCTGAAGAGTAAAACTGTCTCCTTCAAAGAGCAAGCGTATTTTTTTGTCCAACATTCAAGTCAAGTCGAAGATACGTGGCGATGAAAGACATAAATTGATTCGAGCCAAATGGATGGCAAAGTGCCTTCTAATGCGTGCAATTGAAATCTCGGGCACTTCAACGATTTCATGAGTTCCCAACGTCTGGCAACACTAACGGGTTCCTTTTATTATGTTTAACTAGCTGATGCCCGCGACTTCATCCGCGTGGATTGATGTTTTTTGGTTCTCTTTAATTTTCCGGGATAAAAAGTAGGCTATGTGTTATTCCAGACAATCTCTGTGCCAAATTGCATCCAGATTCGTTCAACCATTCGATCCATTACTTCCAAACCAAACTTTCGCATTTATAATATTAGTATAGATTTGATTTGACATTCTCGACGATTATATTAGTAGTTCCTGAAATCCTGTAATATATGTTTTTTATTATTTTCTAAATAACACAACACGCAATATTTAAACAGACCTTATGTTCATGGAATGTAAACTTCGATCACCATGCGCCCTTAATCGATGGTCGGTTTTATGTTCTTCCAATGATATACAATACCCAAGGTATTCAGTTCTTAGGAACTGACAACGGGGCCACTTTTAGAGTAAAAGCAATAAAAATGTATGGAAATTCTACATTATTTTTCACTATGATCTGAGCTTTTTTTATCCACTACAAGTTAGCACTTGACTGCGATCTCACCTGATGGTAAGAGAAGATGCAGTCTAAGTTGGTAGCGGGCTAATCTGTGAGCTGGTCTGAGCTACGTGATTAAAACCGATGAGGTAAACGTGTCCATTACAGGCGTATGCCGATGTTTAGCGTCTGAGACCTCATTATTATCTACACTAATATTATAAATGCCAAAGTTAGGATGGATGGATGGATGTTCGTTACTCAATCACGCCAGAACTACTAAACGGATCTGGATGAAATTTGGCACAAAACTAGAATATAGGCCGGAATAAAACATAGCCTACTTTTATTAAGGATTTCCCGCGGGTACCAAAAAACTTCAACCCAAATCGCGGGCATCAGCTAGTACTTCCTATTTCTTGCTTTATATGCACATTTATTGGGGTATATCTTGGATATTGTATATCAATAGTCCATCAGATGAGGGTAGCGTGATCGAAACCATTGAATGTGTATTCAAAACCATTGAGGTAAACGTCTTCATTACAGGCGTATGTTGAATGCTGATGGTTAGGCTCTGAGAAAACGTATTTTTTCTTTCTTTACCATTTTATTATGTTTGCTTTGTAGAAATACTGTGTATTGACTTCGTGACAGAGTAGTTTTAAGTCCAGTTTTTAGTGACCTTTATTTAACGAGGATTCTATAAAATACATTCGGTTTATGCAGAGGAATAAGGAAATACTCTTTTGGTGTTTTTTTTCAGGAGGAAATAAGGTCCAGTTTATGATACTACGGACTTGTTTTAAAATACTTGTGCTTTATGGAACCAAGGTTGAGGAATTAAACGGTCATGCACTTACATAAATGCTCTTAATGCTACATACCTTCGTTGCTAAATTTTTAATCGTTACCTAAAATTATAATTGTGGGTTTATCTTATATACTGCAGAACCTAATGAACTATACATATAGTTTGAAAATATGAGAAACACGTTGGAGGGTTAGGGTTGAGACCCTGGGGCCGTGGGATCCAGGAACACGTGCGCTTTTTGATGAACTTTCAAAAGCGGTTATTGAGTCTACCGAGGATCCAAGAGCTGGGAGCTTGGCCAAAGAATAAGTTTGGCCATCCAAATTCCAAAGGGACAATGCTCATCTGATCAGTATCTTGGGCGATATGCCTCACTGCGGCGATTTCGATTAGCATTTAACGATTTAAGATTTTAGTTTTAAACTTAAATTTTAGTTTATTTTATAGTTAAGCTTTAAAATAGTTTTATTTATATTTTCAATATTATTCTGTTGCAATAGAACTTGTTAAAATCTAGCATTCATCAAGATCATCCTCCCAGCGCACGTATTTCCTGCCACGCATAACTTAGGTACCTTCAAGGGAGTGAATAGGCATCTTCTAGGCAAGCGCGTTCCAACCTAGACCTCATCATTGCTTTGCACTAAGCATGACTGTCGTCAAGCGCAAGCCTATCTCATAATAAATTTTAAAAAAATACTTCATTGATCGCGATTCATTTGCTAGTTCCACCAGCCATCTCCTAACTATTCATCAGATTTTCACGAAATTCATATGAGACTAAAATGACGGCATAAACTTTGCAAAGAAAAAGAATCGTCAAAATCGCTTCCTTTTCGATGGAATTCAAAATTGGCCCGAAGGATTCCTATTGTTCTTCGGGGAAAAAATGGCTTTTTATTATGCCAAGTTGCATTCAATTCCGTCCAATAATAGTTTCAATATGTCTCTGGGTGACGCCGTAAGAGACAGACAAAACAGACGAAAATTCCAAAAAAATAGTTTTGGGCTATGTATCGGTTCCTCCTATTAAAATATTTAATGTACAGGATTAGTCCAATTTTATTAAAAGCATAGATTATTTAAAAAAAATAACATCTCACCTTCTTCAAGTCTTTGTTAATATCTGAGTCGTCAGCTTTTCGCTTCTCACAAGACAGAATACAGTTTTTGCCGTTGTCTTTTTCGCCCTGCAACAAAAAGAAAAATAATGTTGATTCTCTTCGTAGTAGAAACGAAATATTTCATAAAATTTTACGTACAGTGTAGACAGGACGACAATTGAGATTATACTTGCTGAGAGTGGACTCAAATTAATATTCTGTAGTTGTAAGTGTTTTGTCTACTTGGTATGCAAATTGTTAAGCTCCGTAATTATTTATGAGATTCAAGCTTAACTATGAAATAAAAACAAGTATACCCTGAAAAGTTGGACCGGAGCCCGTAGTTTATTTTTATTCTCTACAACCCATATATCACCAGGTGGTATCTAGGTGACGATATTAATGTCTTGACTCAGGCGCTTAATGTAAGTAATACGCTTGTTTTAGTATTTTAATTTCCTATAATAACCACTTTCACATATTACAATTACCTATTGAAATATTTGTAGCACAGTCTCTTTTACACCGTTTTTATTGCAAGAGACTGAGCAAGAGACTATGGAGGGAAGCGATAGGGAGTAACATCTCATAAGGAAGAAAAGTTGAAAAAATGTCCAGTGGTTGCTATAAATAACTGTTCAAAAACCTTCCACGTTGGCGCTGGTGCAGCTTAGGGTATGGTATGAATGTAGCAATTGTAGATTGAAGTGAAGTATGCCGAGTTAAAAAAATAATATTAGTGTCGACTAAAATAGTTAATTATTGAAAATTTCAACAACTTACGTTGTACAAAATAATGATGAATGTTTTCTTTCGTTGTTTACTTCTCAAACCTACTGTGATAATATTTAGCGCTTCCTTTTAAATTAATGCATTTCGACGGACACTTTTTATATACAGAGATGTTACTCCTTATCTTTTACCCTCCATACAAGAGACTCTTACTTGACAGTTCAATTATGTAGACAACATCACAATCACAGACTACCTACCACAGACTGATGCAGGCTAATATGGTAGTGGGCTAACCCGTTACGACTATGACATTTTTAAACACATACCCCGATACGTCTTTGTCGGTAGGATCGTAAATAGCCACGGCCTAAGCCGTACATAAGCTACATTGTATCACGGAATCCCACGGGTTCTTATAATCCTTTGAGAATAAATTATATGAAAGTTAAGATATATAAAATGTTGAAGGTATTACCTTTATATTACTGAGGATGCGTCTCAAATATAGAAATTCGACCTCCCCAGGGTGGTTATCCCGGGATCTCGTTAGAATTTCATCCGTGGAAAGTAAAGGAAAAATCGTACACGTCCTCCAATCCACCCAAGTCCTCTCTCAAGGGAACATAGCCTGGGCCAAGTAACGACTACGCGTAACCTGAATCGAATTGGCCTTATTCAAAATTGATAGGAAAATACTATTTTGAATATTAGCTGCGTAGGCATTTTGGTTAGATTGCGTCTATAAATATACTTACATACGTGGGAGATCTAAATAATTTCGCGGAATGGCGGCTCTGGAGTTAGTAGGGGTATGTTAGTATTTTTGTTTGCTTGTCTCTACTTGGTGAATCTTTTGCAAAACTAAATATCAATTCATTTTAATTTATTTGTGAATAAAGTTTGGAGATGTCATACCCACTTACCTACCTATACTCTTTAGAGCTAAACTACGGGCAATGTTTTTTTCAATCTGGCGGACAAAAGGTCCACGTAACTCACTTCCATAATTGTCACTAAACCGACAGTACAAAACGTTTTTTTTTCACCGACGCAGACATTTCGAGTGCGCGATTTGTCATGTCCGGTCCAGTTTAGAATACAATCCAAAAGATAAAATGAAATATTATAAAATATTAAGAAGTTAATACTTATAACTTCGTATGGGCAATTTCACTTTAATTAATACTTAATTATAAACTATTGCCTAAAATATACTAAAAAACGTATAAAAAAAAAAATATTCGCTGTATGCTCTAGACACTGAACTCATTAGTCTTTTCAGTACCTTTTGAAAGTTCTAGACCAAAAATTGATCAGTTTTTTTTATTTACTACAAGTTAGCCCTTGACTACGATCTCACCTGATAGTAAGTGACGATGCAGTCCATGATGGTAGCGGGCTAACCTGTTAGGGTATGGCAGTTATATTAAACCTATACCGCTAGCCGGTTTCTACACGGCATCGTACTGGAACGCTATATCGCTTGGCTGCACGTTATTGCCAGTAGGGTGGTAACTAGCCACAGCCGAAGCCTCCCACCAGGCCAGACCAGGGAAAATTCAGAAATTATAAAATTCCCGAATCGACCCTGCTGGGGATCGAACCCGGGACCACCGCACGTTAAGACAACAGCGCTCAACACTGCGCCACGGACACCGTCAAATTTATTTTGAAATTAACCCTGTAAGTGTATTATTTTTATGTCGCACTAAACTGGCAAATTGTAAACATAGCCTTACGAAAAGGTTGCGTGACTTAATGAAAAATGTAGAGTTTGCTTTTACAACGCGTGTTTAGTATGGGCACACCTTAAAATAGCCCTAATGTCGTCATTTTGCGTTATAAAGTATATTGTTCTATGTTAATTATTACCAGCATTATCGCGACACCTATAGTCAACATAAATAAACGGATATAAAAATGAAAAATATAGGTGGTAGTTTATAAGAACGAATGTTTATAAAGTTTATAATTTAGAAGTCCGTTTTTAGGGTGGAAAAACGGTCAATGACACTACGTATTTGTAGCCTCGGAAGAAAATGATACACACCATGCTTCACACATTTTATTACCGAACTAACTTTTGCACGCGACTTCGTCCGCATAGACGACACAAATTTCAAACCCCTATTTCACCCTCTTAGGGGTTGAATTTCCATAAATCCTTTCTTATCAGATTTCTACGTCATAACAGCTATCTGCATGCCAAATTTCAGCCTGATTCGTCCAGTGGTTTGTGTCAGATGACGTCCATCACGGTCAGTCAGTCCACCACGCACCACGATGCGCTTAGCGTGTTTCAAAAGGTGAAAATGATAGTGGTCATTCGGAGATAACAAATCTATTTCGATGCCTTTTAAAGTATGTACTTTCCAGGTTTTTAAACCGTTTACTGCGATTCAGTGAATTCCCAAAGAATTCACCAAAATGTTTGTGTCAGTTTTTGAGCGTTTTGAGTACCTATTTCTAAGTCAAATTAACCTTAATGCTACTATGATACTAATATTATAAATGCGAAAGTGTTTGTTTGTTTGTTGTTTTGTCCTTCAACCACACCGCAACAGAGGTACTGATCGATGTGATTTTTTGCAGGGGCATAGTTGTGACCTGAAGAGTGACATAGGTTTACTTTTTATCCCAAAATATTAAGTAGATCCCGTGGGAATAAAAAAAACATAATGCACGCGGACGAAGTCGCGGGCATCATCATTACAGCCCATGAACGCCCACTGCTGGGCACAGGCCTCAACTCTCATAGGAGAGAGGGAATTAGAGCTTAAACCCACCACGCTGCTCCGATGCGGGTTGGCGGGCTTTAATGATTACTATTATGTTAGTGATAATAATAACCGGGACCGACGGCTTAACGTACTATTTATTTATTTCATTTATTTGCATTCATTTCTCTCCGAGGCACGGGGGTAAAACACCGCCAACTTCCTAACTCCGGGCTAGTAGGTACTGAGAATTTCTAGTCGGCAAACCCAATACTTAATTATGGCCCGACCCGAGACTCGAACCCGGGACCTCGTCGGCTGCAGTCGAACATACTAACCACTAGACCAACGAGGCAGTTCATCATCGCGGGCATCAGCTAGTTTCAAATACATTGCTGTTATCTGTAAGCACAACCGAGCTAAACTACCAAGCGACGAGTCAATGAGTATGGTAATCCCTGTTGACCTGAATCGCTGCTGGAATCAACCGATGTTGATCGTTGCACGCATATTGTGACATAGCCTGTCACGTGCTATAGGTAATATTTGTTTTTTAATTAAACTATATTATAGTGTTTTCCAGTTCCAGCTTGGTGCAAAAATGTGTTCCTTAGTGCGGACTTTTGGCCTGAGGGCATAGTGTGCCATCGCTATAGGGAAACGAGTGAAAAATCCCTACTCGTAGTACCTATTAATCTTTTTTATTACTTACTCGCGAATGCCCGCGACTTAGTCTGCGTGGTTTGAAGTTTATTGGTTCCCGCGGGAACTCTTTAATTTTCCGGGTTAACCTATGTGCTATTTCAGACTATAATCTAGCTCCGTGCCAAATTTCAGCTAGATCCGTTCAGCCGTTGAGGCGTGATTGAGTAACAAACATCCATACATCCATACAAACTTTCGCATTTATAATATTAGTAAGATTGTTTTTTTAAATATTGTATTTACCTACTTAAAGTATTGTGGTTATGGTGAGTATTATGGTTGTATTTTATTTTATATTTTAATATTTTATTTTTAAAGTAATAATGCATTTTATGTAATTCATAATATGGGCCTTGTTGCCTGAAATAAAATGAATAAATAAATAGTGCTGTTTGATAAACGATGTGGTCGCTTTGAACAAGTTCATAACTGGGCTTAATTACCTAGTGAAGAATCAATGAGTACGCGCTGCAATCAACCGATGTTGCTTATCATATTGTGACGTGGCCTGTCATTGCTTTTAATAAACGAAACGAAACGCCGCGCCGCCGCAACGAAGTACATGTCTGGTATGTATCACCATACATTTACTCTACATTCAACTCGCGCGCGAACTATCTATACTAATATTATAAATGCGAAAGTTTGGATGGATGTATGGATGTATGGATGTATGGATGTATGGATGTATGGATGTGTGGACGTATGGATGTTTGTTACTTAATCACGCCCCAACGGCTGAACGGATCTGGCTGAAATTTGGCACAGAGATAGATTATAGTATGGAATAGCATATAGGCTACTTTTTATCCCGGAAAATTAAGGAGTTCCCGCGGGAACCAAAAAACTTCGATCCACGCAGACGAAGTCGTGGGCATGAGCTAGTATGTTATATTTCAAATGGACATAGACTATTGACATGGGCTACTTTTAATCCCTGGAAATCAAAGAGCTCCCACAGGATTTCCAAAAACCTAAATCCACCCGGCCAACGTGCGAGTACTAATGAAATAATGCTGAAGAAGGACGCGGTATACCCGGAGAGGGTATACCGCGTCCTTCCTTCAACCCCCTTCCAACCTGCCGTAAGGATAAATTAAATTATATATGAATGCAATATCTCAGGTCGAATCCAGCTCTAATGAAATATTTTGAATTTATTATAAGAGCTTCGTGTCTGTATTTGGATTTACGATTATTCTATTTCGAAGTAGTTTCTTGTTGGTTTTTTTTGTATTCGATAGCTTTGCTTGTAGAATTGTATAAATAAAGGTGTATTTGCATAAAATATATAAATTATTAATAAACAATCCACTGTTTTCATCTAAGGCTGTAAACACACAGATTCGTATATTGGGAATATTGTCGACCCCTCCAGCCAGATGTTCCGAAGATATTATAAAATGCGATGGCTGGAAGTGGATGAGGCCCAAGTCCAGCAATTAATTTGATAACGATGATGACTTTTAAATTAAAGCTACGCGTTGAGTTAAGAACCGCTTTCTTTAGTTGTATTCGGTTCACAAGACAAAGTCGCACAAAAAATACAATCGCAGAAGTACAACATTAAAATTCAACATGTACTCGCACCAGAGCTCTCCGTAATAAAGTTTTTCATCACGCCTCCTCGTTCTTGGTTGTAAATCGTATTCTGGCCGCCATTAAAAATTTTGTATCTAAATCCCCGCGGTCGGTGGTTGGTGCGGTAATTCGTACTTTTGGATTTAATACGCGTTTTCAGAGCATCTGTTTAGAGAATTTAAATCCGTTGTCAGTGAATTAAAAGTGTTAAATTGAGTTTGTTGTGGGCGCCTTGTCAGACGTATCTCGTACCTGGTATTTAATTTTATTATCACCATCACGGTACTAATTATTAAATTATACAAATCAAGATGATGCCCGCGACGTAGTCCGCATTGTTTAAGGTTTTTAGATTCCCACGGGAACTATTAATTTTACTTTCTGTACTTCCTCGGTAACCTATTCCTGTATTAAATTTCATCAAAATCGGTTGAACAGATAGGCCGTCAAAGCGTAGCAGATACAGAGATGGACATATAAACACACTTCCGCATTTATAATATTAGTATGGATGAATATTTATGTACCTCTATTGACGCTCAGAAATTGTAAAATGATACCCAGTTTGAATAAATTAATATTGAGGTTGACTTTGATTTTGTTTTTTGAAAATGCAGGCGATAGACCCAAAATAAATAGGCTAATAAAAAGGACGCAATTTTTTTGATCATAATTCCGTAATGGTATATCGTACAAAGTTCAAATTCAGATGAAAAAGTAGCCTATTTCTGCTTCTTTTACACAGTGCAAAAATCGGCTACTTAAGACAACACGGGAAGGTGGTTTCCTTATTCTTTTTTATAAAACGCTCCAATATTGCTAATAGTTACTGTATCGTCGATACCTGATAATATGAGTTGCTTAATATTGCTATGTTTATCAGGACGCGAAGATGTGATTCGGATATAGGGTGAATATGCTGATGCCAAGCGGGAAGATACGTCCTCTTCGTCGTCATTCAAATCGGAGTTAAAGACGAAATTCATGGGACAAAAACTTTAAAAAAATCTTAATAATTATTTCATTTAAAATAAATTTATGAAAATTCTTTAACCCACAATTTTATTTTAAGTAAATACCTACTCACTGACAAAACGGACCGCTACTCCTACTACGCTTCTTCCGGCTAGCGTGAGTTCAAGATCAAGGTCACAGTACTGCTGGAAGGACGAGATAAAATTTCATACAAACCGCGTCCTACCAGCAGGACCCGCGACAGTCTTCCGACAGGACGAAAACCAGTCCTTCCGGAAGAGATCTAGCAGGACTCATGATTTATCATTTCACTAGCAAAAGCCCGCGACTTCGTCCGCGCGAAATAAGTTTTTCAAATCCCACGGGAACTCGCTAGTTTTTCGGGTTAATATATAGCCTTTGACACTGACAATTAATGTGGCTTTGTATTAGTACCAGAATTTTCAAAATCGGTTCAGTAGATCCAGAGATTACCCCCTACAACGTCACAAACTCACAAACTTTACCTCTTTATAATGTTAGTATAGATTACATGTTTTTAGCTACAATCGACCTAAGCTAAAAATAATACTAACAATACTAAAATATATAAACAGTTAAATTTACAGTTATTTGATTCAAAAGTAAAACAAAGGAAGTATAAATTCTGTGATAGTAGTACTTGAAACTACTTGAACTTCTTCTTTCTGCCCTTGTCCCACGCTACGTGGGTCGGCACAACGTATTCTCCTCTTCGACTCACATCTGTTATCCGTCAACCTATCATTCACCCCTTTTATACGCATATCCTTTTTCACACAATCCGTCCATCTTTTCTTCTTGTTCTCCCTGTACTCTTTTTTCCTTCCACATGCATATTTATAATTCTTCTCGTAATATGCCTTTCTTCCCTCCGCATTACATGCCCATACTTTATTATTTATTACTCCTCATATTTTCTATCACTGGTGCTACTTTCAAACTTCCTCTTATATATTCATTCCTAATCTTATCCATTCTAGTCAGACCACAAATCCAACTCAACATTCGCATTTCGGTCGCATGTACTTTTCTTTCATCCGTCCCATTCACCGCCCAACATTCTGAACCGTTCTGAAGGAAGGGACCTAAAAATTAATTGTATATAATACACACAATTATACATCTTATACACGCCTACTTGTCATATAAGTAAATACACATAATCACAACTCACATCGCCCGACGTAACATGAATGAGCGCAAAGCAGGAATGATGATATCGTAAATTATTTACAACATTACGTGCGCTCGGTGTTATTAATAACAAGGTTGCAGACTTCGGACCTTCGGGTTTTGTCGGGCATTATGAGTAAGGTTTTTGGTTGTGCGGTTTACGCCATACGGGTCCAAGGTTCACTGTAGATGTTTAGTGGTTCGAAGTCAAACACTCACATAATTCAAACCAATCAAAAACAAGTCATAATTAAAATAAATAAAAAACACGACTGCCCCGCCAAAAAACGAACTAAAAAGTTAAAAATCTAAATTAATCTAGATAAAAAGAATCTTATTCACATTTTTATTAAATTATATTTTTTTGTGAATCACTGGATATTGAACCATAGTGTTATATATTTTTTGGAATCTACTCATCATTTTCTAGATGATGATTATATAGTTAATCATGGTCAGACCATTATTTTTTTTAATTTTACTAGCCTATGTCACCCTGTCACGATACCTCATTTATCTAAATCGGTTCAGGCATACATACATACATATATGAACCTTGCAAACACTATCAAGACACGCGGAAGCGTGTCCAGCCAAAGTTCAAAAAAACTGGCGAGCAGCACCGTGTGTAATATTACACGAACCATTTGGAGCCACTTTTGACCCCCTCCTAACTCAAAAACTATTTCACATAAACATGTCAAATTTCGCGCATATATTGAGACCCGTGAGATACATATGTGCTCCAAATTTCATAAGCACACCTCAAATGGTTATTTAGATATAAACGTACAAAAATCGTAATTTTTATGCTCTACCTAGGTATAGATCAAAACTCTGACACGGGGCATACTACCATTGCTTAAAGCCGTATTATTTTAATATTGTTGACGTTCATGTAGTAGTGTTATAATCATTATTTTAAGGACGTCAAAGTACGTGACATTCAACCGTTATTTTGAAACAATACTGCTTTAAGCGGTGGTAGTAACTCCGTCGTCCACGTCCTGCGGCAACTTGCATTACATTCTACGCATAGTGCATGCACAACTAAATAAAACAAGAGTTGTTAAGTAAAAAAAACTCCGATTACATAAATCATACTGCAGGTCTCTGTTTAAATTCGTTATTTTGTGTTGTTAACTATTGAAAATGACACATAATTATTATTTTAATGTAAATAATAATGAATAATAATATAGTTGCATTAAAACCTTACCTTCGTATTCATGCATTTTGTGCAACGAAACGTCATTGACAGAAAAGAAGAAGAAACGTATTTGAAGTCGTCAGTTCAAGCTGTCAGTCATTGTGATTTGTATTCATTGTTTATAGTGGTTTTAGTGATATCGACTGTTTACCGTGCTTGTTTTCAATGTTTTACTAAAAACTTTTGATTTTGAACTTTTGCATTCAAAATTGATGAGATGTAGAAATGTGCTGTAGAGGTAGTCTGACCATAGATGTAATCTGTCAATGTCAGTGTAACTCTAGGTACACTATATATTTTTCTTGAGAATTCTCGTCTTTAATTATCTTGTACAATGAGTCGTACAATAGAATTACTGGTGGGTGACACACTGACCTTACACCGAATAATAAGTACCTACTAATGTAAAACGTAAACTAAACTAATAGAAAAGTCCTATTACAGTGTAAAGGATTATTTGAATGATAGCAAGGCATGGGTATGAATTGTTACAGCGGCTGATTATGTAATGTTATATTATAAGTACATATATATAATTTCAAATATTTGTGAGATGGTGATAATAAAAAAAGCACAGCTGAGTTTATTGCGGGCTCTTCTCAGACCAGGGCACGTTTGCAACCCTCGTAGCTTTAGTTTTAAGATACCGTAGTTAATTATCACCATCACGTCTTATGCTCTGTAAGCATGACGTTCAGAAGGTGTACTTTGTAGGTACATATTTTGAATAAATATGTTTTGAGTTTGATATAATATAATTATAGCCTTCACAAGTTGTAAAGCTGTAAGTTCTTATTTTATTCTTCCGAAAATTTGGCTTGCTGGTAGAAACTGTACTTTTAGGTACCTACTTAATAATAATTCGTATATGGAAACTAGCCAAGCCAAAGCCTTAGTCTTCAACATTTTATACTAAGTTATAAGAAGAAATGATATTTTAAGTTGTTATAAAATATAATATGTTGTTATAAATAAATTTCAGGACTGACCATTGAACTTGGCACCCATTTAGATCTCACTTCTTTTGTCGCTGAAGTCAACAACCAAGGCATATATATCACAATTTTGAACTTGGCTCTCATTTCACATTTATGTTTTTGATGGGATACTCCTTTTTTCAGGCAGTCGTATAAAAAACGGAAGCTCGCAACAGCCGGCCGCTCGTATCCGCACCGCGCGGTGCTAACTTCACACTACTTCAATGACAAAGGCCTACGTAGATAAACTTGCGTTTTGTCGGCTCGGTTAGTTATTACTTTCAGCCGAAAGGTAGATACGTGTGTATAGATGTAGGACGAGGATCCTACAATGAAGAAAGCCGCGTTTTCACGGATCGACCTAGGTGAAAGTAATTGGGTAGTTCGACGAGGACATTCTACAAAACTTGTTCACTTGTTTGTTGTTTCAAAGAGATCACAGTCGAAGTAAAGTCGGATAGCTTGTAGCCACGGTCGAAAACACACTCGACTAGCAGTCGTTCGACCGTCACGTGACACGTCTACTTTCTACTTTAGTCGAATCGAAATTAAAATCGAACGACTTTGTCAAAATACTGTTTACACAGTCGATCAAATAACAGTTGACCGACCGAGTTGTGAAAACGGGGCTTGAAATCGTTTTAGGATTTTAATATGCTATTTTGGGTGGAATTTTTATTTTTATTTTTACTCCGTCTATTTATTGAAAATGTTTAATATAAATTCTACTATTTGTACATGACTCTACTTGTATCTAAAATTTTTTTTTATCCACTACAAGGTAAGCCTTGACTGCGATTTCACCTGATGGTAAGTGATGATGCAGTCTAAGGTGGTAATGGGATAACCTGTTAGGGGTATGGCAGTTACATTAAACCCATAGTTCTAATCGGTTTCTACACGGCATCGTACCGGAACGCTTAATCGCTTGGCGGCATATCTTTGCCGGTAACGTTTGCTGGTAACTAGCTACGGCCGAAGCCAGACCAGCGAAAATTCAGAAATTATAAATTCCCAAATTGACTCTGCCGGGGATCATATTTCTACAAGAGTTATCTCATCTAGTTTTATTTATAATTTTCTGTACTCAAAGTGTACCAATTTACATTAATGTATCGACGCTCGGATTCTATCAACGTTAGTCAGATGTCAAATATCATACTAGCACTAAGACCGTCAAGCGCAAGCTTTTTTTTTCTGAAAAAGCCTTGCAAAAGTATTACCTCTACTCTGAAAGAACCTCGCTCAAAATGTTTACGTGGAAGGTTGGAACCCGGACACGAACTCCTAAGCCTTGCGTCGACGACAAACTGATAAATCGTGGCCGCTTTCAACTAAGCTATGAATAACTGGAGCAAACTACCACCTAAGTAGTTTCAGGTTTTCTATTCTTTAGAAAATTATTATTTCACTTCGGACCTAGATCACCTTCAAGAAATAAAATGCCGTATCAGCCAAGCAAAAGTTGTGTTTCACAGGATGTCAAGACCTTCTGTAGTCCTAAATTACATCTCGAGCTAAGATGCCGCCTTGTGAAATGCTACGTCTGGTCCACTCTCTTGTGTGGTTACGAAACATGGGTTCTCAAAAAGGAAGGAACTAACCGATTGCAAGCTTTCGAAATGTGGATATACAGGAAAATACTTAAGATTACCTGGAACAGCTTTAGACCTAACACTAAGGTACTGAAACTAGTCCACAAAGACAGAGAACTCATATCAACATCATGCGGAGAAAACTGGCTTTCTTTGGACATCTGCAAAGAGGAGCCCAATTCTCACTTCCAAGACCAGTTTTGGAAGGAAGGGTTGCAGGCAAGAAAGCTCCAGGTCGCCAAAGGGGCAAGTGGTTGGACGATATAAGGGGGTGGATAGGGCTTAGCTATCAAAGACTAAAAGATGCGGCTCAAAATAGAGAATATTTTCGCATGATGACTGCCAAACTTCGCTTTGAAGAAGACACTCGATGATGATGATGATTCTTTAGAAACAAGCAGAAATACAGGTGCGCTATTTTGGTATTTTTCAAGCTGAAGCGGAAGTTTTAATCTCGTTGTAGGTGAATAGGCGAAGGTTTTAAAAAACCCAGATATACGTCCTACACGTGCCATAAGCACTCCTTTCTTCAACACAATTTTGCACGAAAAAATACTTTGTTGTAAAAATAATTGACCATGGCGACAGTTGAATCACTGAACGAACAAATTAAAATAGTAAATTTATGTACATTTAACATATTTTATGTTCATTTATATGTAACACGTATAAGTACTTAGAACCTGTGCTTTTATTATATTGTGTATAAAAGGAGGAATTTGATCTGACCGATATAACAAGGCACGATATAGAAATTTAAGATTTTGCATGTAGGTTTTCTCTGTAGCGTAGATCCTCACAAATCAAAGGGTTTTCAAAGATTCCACCCGCGTGGTGGATCATTTTTTCTGAGATTTATAAAATTACTAGATGATGCTCGCGACTTTGTCCGCGTGGGTTAAGGCTTTTTAATTCCCGCGGGAACTCTTTAATTTTCCGAGATAAAAAGAACTTTCACGACCCAGCTGTTCAACTGATTTTGATGAAATTTGGTACAGGGGTTATTGGTTATTTTTATCCCGAAAAATTAAGGAGTTCCCGCGGGAATTGAAAAAACTTAAACCACGCGGACGAAGTCGCGGGCAAAATCTAGTCTGATATAAACCTTTGCAAATTAAATTTAAATAAGCGCGTAACATTCAGTGAACACAAATCCATATGAATATATCAGGAACAAGTCATTCTTCAGCGAAGCGTTGAAACATTAATAGGGATGTGTTTGTTTCGAACATTTCAACATAAGCATAAATAAGTATCTGGGTGACCGAGCTTTGCTCGGTATTTTTTTTTTTGTAAATATGAATAATATTTTTAGATCTTACCGACAATAAAAAAAATTAACTGGTTATTTAAATAAAAAATCATGAGTGCAATTGGGCTCCTAATAATAGTATTTCTCACAAAGGAAGGAACTTTGAAAAAAGGGAAAAGAATATTCGGACTGGAGATATCTGGACTCGAACTTTTTTTCATTTTCATTTCATTTTCATTTATTCATAATTAAAACTAGAAAAGTAACAGTAAAACCACATACACAAATAACAGTAACATAAAATAAAACAAAGTTGGACTTACATCATAATTTGGCCATTTGGAACTGAGGTCTTCTGAGCTATTACAACCTTGTAGGTGGTGGCGATATTTACCTTCGTATTCTATTTTTCAGTTTTTCATTGTCAGAAAACACGAATCCTAGCTAGATCGATTTACACCCCCGAAAACCCTTACATACTAAATTTCATGAAAATCGTTTTAGCCGTTTCCGAGATTCAGCTATATTCCGAGATTTATAGATATGTCATATCTAATAAAGGTATTACATATTATGTCAGGAGATCGATTGCCGCCAATCCGTCATGTCACGTCATGTTGACCAATATGAGCCGGTGTTGAGCACGAAATTAAATGTACGGATGGATTTCTTGAGTGTTACCGATATGTGATAATATTTTTCCTTATGCTTGACACAAATATTCATGGCTAGCTGATGCCCGCGACTTTATCCGCGTGGTTTTTTTCTTCCAGCGGGAACTCTTACTATCCGGGATAAAAAGTAGCTTATGTGTTATTTCATTACAATAATCTATCTCTATGCCAAATTTCATCCAGATCCGATCAGCCGTTCTGGCGTGATTGAGTAACAAACATCTATTCATCCATCCATCCAAACTTTCGCATTTATGATTTTAGTATAGATAACTAAAAAAATATCCTGAATAACTGTTGAACTTAGTTATCATTGTCACGAAATTTAACGGATATTAATTACATTTAGGTATATATAGCCTAGTGGTTAAGACACCCGTCCTCCAGTACGAAGTCGCGGGTTCGAACTCGGGCACGCACCTCAAACTTTATTAACTCAAGGCTAGTCAGAAAATACATTTTGCTTTAAAAAGGTGCATACTCATTAGTTGCCACGGTTGTAGCCAATTTGTATGCACGCTTATTCTCTTCAAAACGTGTATTACGGTAAAAACCTTGAAACTATTTCACCCTCGCAAAATACATAGCAACAGCCTGGTTAATAGCCCGTCCCATTAGCACAGTTAGGTCGAACCATAAATTATGTTTTTAGTGACCCTAGGCAGGTCATTCACGGCACACCATTAATCAGAAATAGGGTAAGTACCTACTAAGTAGCCGTCTAGATTCTGAGGGAATGTATTCAGAAATGAGTTCAAACTTATGTTTTCTTAGCTTTTGCTCGCAACTTCCTTCACGTTAAGTTCAGTTTTCATACAAATTACAAACCCGTATTATACCCGTTTAGGGGTTGAATTTTCAAAAATCCTATCTTTGCGTATACCTACGTCATAAAAGCTATCTGTTTGCCAAATTTCAGCCCAATCTGTGCAGTGGTTTGAGCTGTGCGTTGATAGATTAGTCAATCAGTCAATCACCTTTACCTTTTAAATACATGTAGATTAGCTGACCTACCCCAGCTTCGCTCTTGTGGAATTTTGTGAAATTCCTTTCATAATAGAGGTCTATCTACTTTACATCGAAAATCTTTATGCAAAATCTGAAGTTTCAGCGGTATAAAAACCTCTTTGGTCATGTTTGAAACTGTCTTAGCTCGATGTCGGTTTATTAATACGGGCCTTAATACCAATTTCAAAGTTGTTTAGTTGCGAACACAGACGAAAGTAGTTTGCTGCTGTGTTGCCTGTTGCTAGATACATCTGATAAATTAATTTCAAACTATACTTACAGGATAATTCGCCATTAATTTTGCTGAATGTGCTATAATATATTAAAGATCTATTGAGCTACTTCGACTTTCCGTAAAATTATAACGAGATGAATTTATGTCTCTGAAATAAAACATAGAAGCAAGTCAATTTCTTCAGAACTCAGGTTAAATTTTTTGTTTCCAAATTGATATCATTTCAAAAATTTAAAATATATTTCTATATAAATATAATTTACAACTCGGTATACTGAACTTAATTTGTATCCTAATTTCACCTTTTTCCACATGGGAGCCCTCAAGTAGAGTGAAAAATGGGACACTGTCAAATCAGTATACGAAATTTCTTTCCGAAGGGTTCGTTGGTGATATTAATGTGTGCTTAGGGAGTTATGTTTTTGGACGGCCATTGGAATGCAAAGTGTTACTGCTATTTGTGAATTTTGGTGTATTTTAATTTAAATCGAATATTACAAACTTAAATTAAAATTTGGCATACAATTATATATTTTCTAATCTATTTTCCATACTTTCATATCAGGGAAGACTTAACAGTTGCCCAATTCGTTTCCCCGGGCTACAAAAATACCTACAACTACTACAACAATTACAAATTACTATTTTATTACAATTTTAACTATACTACGTTTTTTTTCGGAAAAAACTTGGATCAATTTTTAACTTGGATAAATGAAGCAAAAACTGAAAAAAAAAGAAATAACAGCAGAAATTGTGGACCGGTTCATAACGTAGCTCCACGTTGCTACGATCGATACCGCACGGCCTACGTTGCTACGCGTAGCAACAAAACGGCTATCCTCTTTGCGTAGACATGGAATATATTATTAGACAGGCCCAATTTTATTACCTTAACACCAATCTTATGATTGTTATATTGCGATTCCCACTTCGACTGTATGTGTCGGACCTTAGTACGAAATGAGGCCCCTGTATATATACCGGCCTATTCGTGTATTCCCAGGGGTTCAATCCCCTAGTACGCACCTCTAACTTTTCGGATTTATATGCATTTTAAGAAATTAAAAATGACTTGGTTTAACGGTGAAGTAAAACTTAGCGAGGAAACCTGCATGCTCAAGATTTCATTAAAATGCCCTCAAAGGTATGTTAAAACTGTCAATACAATACGCTTGATCAGCGTAGAGTGCTATGACATACCTGTACTATGTTCTTTAAATATATATGTTCTTTATTATTGCACGTCAGGGTTGCCTGACTGGATATGCTGCGACTTTTCATACTGTAACCATCATTATAACACATATTCAAATAAATTCATTATATTCTATTAGGTATATGCCCAAGCCCTTCTCATTCTGAGAGCACACACGTTTAATATCTAGCCAGCAATGGGTCGAAGTCACATAAAAAGGCTTACAATTACTTACAATTTTACAATCGTGCACTGTCGAGTCAACATCTCCTGAAGATGCTCCGGTGTCGGAGTGAAACGTACGTTGAGAGTAGTTTGGAAGATTTCTGTAGTTTGGTGAATATCGCGGGCGATAAGTGCGGGATACACACTGTACCACATAGATTTATCGCGGATTATAGTAAATTAAACTTCTAGTTCCTTCATTAAGATAAAAAATCATTCCGGAGGTCTGACGTCTTCTAAGTCTATATCGCTTATGTAGCCCTAGAGACGTAGAGGATGTAATTATGAGCACGATTAAAGCCGTGGCGTGAAATTTTAATACAACCTTTTTTTAATATAGCGCGCAGGTACCACGGGTTTTGCGTTTATTACTTTGATGAGGGAATATTTTCATCAGTGGCGCGCTCCATTCAGGCAGAAAGGCATTGTTTACCTTGCTGTCTGATTTTCCTACTTCATATTTCATGTTTGATATTACTACGTCATAACAATGAAACTTTACCTACTTTATTTACTTCTAGCTGATACCAGCAATACGGGTTGGCGGGCTTTAACGACTATTATCTTGTCAGTGATAATAACCGGGACCGACGGCTTAACGTGCTCTCCGAGGCACGGGGGTGAAACACCACCAACTTCCTAACTCTGGGCTAGTACTGAGAATTTCTTGTCAGAAAACCCCAATACTTGTAGACTTGGGACCTCGTCGGCCGCAGTCGAACAAGTTATCATAGGGGAAACACATTTCATCCTGTAGCAGTAAGTAGCTAACCTCTCTGGAGATAGGCCACCGTGGCCGAAATTCGGTCGGGAGGACATTATTATTACCTGTTATACCTATATCTTATATATGTCACCGTAAAATTGTAAAAACCGTTAGATTATAATCTAACTCGTGAAATTGTAAACTGTCGAAAGATTGTGAACCGTTCAATGTTCTGAGTGTAAATTTTTGAAATATTTTTCTTGTCTGTTTCTTGTAGGTTAGATTAGGATTTTCGGCCGGTCACTTCTTCTATCGGGTTAATATACCTAACAGATTACAATCTACCGAAAAATAATGCGTTAAATTGTAATCTTTCGACAGTTTGCAATTTCGCGAGTTAGATTATAATCTAATGGTTTTTACAATCTTACAGTGACATATATAAAATTCTCGTGTCACAATGTTAATTACTCGTACCATACTCCTCCGAAACGCCTTGACCGATTTTTATGAAATTTTATATGCATATTCAGTAGGTCTGAGAGTCGGCTACTATCTATTTTTCATACCCCTAAAACACCTCAAATCACGCGGACGGAGTCGCGGGCATCAACTAGTAATACCTAATTTTCTTAGAATGTATACCTATTATTATTACATAGGTATTACCGACCCACTGACACAGACAGACAACATCAAACGAGTTGTCAGGAACCACTGGATATGGGCACCGCAATTATTTTAGAAAACTAGCTGATGGCCGCGACATCGTCCGCGTGGAATAATTTATATGAATTTCCACGGGAACTTCTTAATTTTATGAGATAAAAAGTAGTCTATGTCACTCTCCAGGTCCTCAACAATAGCCATGCATGCATCAAATCACGTCGATCCGTTGCTTTGTTGCAGCGTGATTGAGGGACAAACCAATAAACAAAGACACTTTCGCATTAATAATAAATAATTATTGACCTCCTTCTGGTGCTCTCGGCTTAATAATAATTAATGCGTGAACAGTAGTGACAATACATGCATAGAAGATAATTTAATTAATAACTTATAAGGCAGCCGACTCAACTTAAAATAAAACATAAAAAATTTAATCAATATTGATTTACTTAATGAAAAAACTGGAGTCAAAAAAAAAATGATCGTAAAAATACAGGCTGATTATTATAAATAAATTTTATAGACTGAAAATCTAAAAATATATTTTCGTGCTTGAACAAATGAAGGCAATTTAGCTCATTTACCTCGAAAGTAATATTATTATACCTATCAATTTAGGAGGTTAACTTTACAGGTGTACTTAAAATAAACTTAATTAAGAGACTGTTGACCTTTGCCACGACGAAAATCCAACTAGAATTTATACGGTTTCGGAGAAAAGAACAGAAAATTTAAGCATCTCTTTAATTTATAGTACGCTGGCAATCTAAGTTAACAGGGGCCAGTCGCAACACAAAAAGTTATCGTTGTATTTCTATTTGTTACTTAACTTAATAAACTTTATGTGGCATACCAAAAGAACAAAGTGGGTGGCACTTTGCTTTAAGTAATAATTATTACCTTCAAAGTAAGGTTAGTTTGTAAAATTTTGGGAAAAAGTCAAAGAATCCTGATTTACGCAACCCAAAGTAGCTCTTGGTATTTTTCTTTAACTTTAACGGTAACCACATATGGTTCAACTGGCCCCTAAAACTTTATCGAGCCCATGAAATTATAATGAGCCCTCATTAAAATATTGTATGGCCTGAAAATGAGTTATTAAAATAAACAATGTAAATAGAAAGTCGCGCATAAAAAGAACTTTAGCAATCTTCATGAAGTTAAATAGGACTAGATGATTATTTAATTTTACATACTTTATGCCGTAGATTAAGCTTTAAGTAGATTTAATTTTTCTACAACAGTCTAGCTCTTGTAGAAAAAATCTCAGTTTTATGTTCATACTAGCTAATGTCCGCGACTTCGTCTGCGTGGAACGAGGTTTTTTGGTTCCTGCGGGAACTTCTTAATTTTCCGGTATAAAGCTTGCTTGATAGCTTATATGCTAATCCAGACTATAATCTATTTCCGTGCCAAATTTCAGCCAGATCCGTTCAGCCGTTGGGGTGTGATTGAGTAACAAACATCCATACATCCACACATCCACACATCCATACATCCCTACATCCATACATCCATCCAAACTTTCGCATTTATAATATTAGTAAGAAGTAAGATAACTTTACACAGAACATTTTGAAGCAAACTTCCACGTCATACGTGTAGATTAAGGTTAAAAACCCCCTGGTTTCACGGGATAAAATGCAGCTTATGTTACTTACTCTCCAGGTTCTCGTGCAACTGCAAAATACAAAAAATCTAGTTGATCCGTAGCTTTGTTGAGGTGTTATTGAAGGACAAACCAAAAACAAAAGACTAACCAAATGCGGATTGGCAGAATTCACACACCTTTGAGAACATTAAGAAGAATTCTCGGGAATTCAGGTTCACTCACAACGTTTTCCTGTTAAAGCTAATTGTCATATGAATTCTAAAAATGCACCTAAGACTAAAAATTCAGAGTGGCGTGGCCGGGGATCGAAATCCCGACCAACCGGATAGAGAGTCATACATCTAAACCTCTTCTTAAGCTAAGTATCACCGTTTTTTATACGACTGCCTAAAAAGAAGGAGTATATTGTTTTCAGGGTTCATGTATGTATGTATGTGAGTTTATATATTCCACCATAAGTGCTATACGCCTGAACCGATTTTGATAAATAAGGTATCGGTAGAATTCCTAGCTTATTCCGGGTGACATAGGCTAGTAAAATTAAAAAAAAGTTGATGGGGTGACCATGGTTCCGCATTAAAGACTAAAGTTGAAAAAAAATATCTAAAATAAGATTAATTAGATAACCATCATCTAGAAAATTATGAGTAGATTCCAAAAATATATAACACTATAGTTCAATATCCAGTGATTCACAAAAATATATCATTTAATAAAAATGTGAATAAGTTTCTAATTTAACTAGATTAATTTAGATTTTTAACTTTTTAGTTCGTTTTTTGGCAGGGCAGTCGTGTTTTTTAAATTTTTTAATTATGACTTGTTAAAATGTTAAATAGCAGTCCGAGCAGAAATAGACAAATGGACGGTAGGGAGAACACGACGTGATGTGACTTGTACAAATCGCATCTACGAAGTCCACGCGACGGCAAAGTCTGTCCATAATTGATTAACTTCTATAAAATTTCTAGGAAACTGCGATATTGGTATTTATAGCGATGTTTTTCGTGCTCAAAAGGTCTTAAGAATAATTTGCTCCACAAATACTTGGTAATCATCTTCTATGTTCTTCGTGTCCTGGGTTGTTCCGCACATAAAGGTTTTCTCTAACTTCCATTAACATTTAACCTACGAATAAATTTTAAATTTTGATAGAATCCATAAACAACATTCGCCAAAACATTTTTATTCATAGGTTACTCAGAGTTTGAAAAATAGGCCATCAGTTTAGTAATATAAGTTTATCGGCAAATATCAAGGGCGTTGTTTCACTGTATTTTTTGACGACCTCCGTGGCGCAGTGTGTAGCGCTGTTGTCTTAACGTACGGAGATCCCGGGCTCGATCCCCGGCAGGGTCAATTTGGGAATTTATGATTTCCCTGGTCTGGCCTGCTGGGAGGCTTCGGCTGTGGCTAGTAACCACCCTACCGGCAAAGACGTGCCGCCAAGCGATTTAGCGTTCCAGTACGATGCCGTGTAGAAACCGAACAGGGGTATGGGTTTAAAGCTGCCATGCCCCTAACAAGATAGCCCGCTACCATCTCAGACTGCATCATCACTTACCATTAGGCGAGATCGCAGTCAAGGGCTAACTTGTAGTGGATAAAAAAAAAGTATGAATTTACGCTGTGATATCGATACACATTATAAACTACTATAACACGCGGGTAACAGAGTAGTGAGTCATGACGGATTTACGAGCAGCTTCTGTACTGGTGAGCTCTGTACAGGGTATTAGCTCACACCTGTTAGTTCACAGAGTGATATATGGAAATGTTGGTATTAGGTAAGAGTAAGCTTTGATACTATTCGCGATATCGTGAGTAGAGATGGCAACTCTGTGAACAATACGTTGCGTTTTCCGCGCTTATGAATTGTTATTTCTCAGAGTGGTATTGAAGGGACTATAACCACCTCGTTAGTCTAGTGGTTAGCATGTTCGATTGCGACCGACGAGGTCTCGACTCCCGGGTCGGGCCATATCAAGTATTGTATTTTTCTACCAAGAAATTCTCAGTACTAGCCCGGAGTAGTACTAGCGGTGTTCCATCCCCGTGCTTCGGAGAGCACGTTAAGCAGTCGGTCCTGCGCCTGACCTCTCACCGGTCGTGTCGGATTTTCCGTCTCATCGGGCTATAAGAGTAAAGGAACAGAGAGTGCACCTGTGTATGATGAGCACACACTTGTGCACTATAATATCAACCGTGCAGATAGCTAATCTCTCTTGAGATAGAGCACCGTGGCCGAAGTTCGGTCGGAAGGACATTATTGTATGCAAAATTTGGTATTAGGCAAGAGTAAGCTATGATACTATTTGTGGCATCGATGCCAATGTAATGGTATGCCAAAGGTATGGCAACTCTGTCAATATATCTATAGTTTATAGTTTTAGTCAATAGTTTGCAATTTTCTGTGCTTTTGAGAGCGTATGATTGATTGTAAGTTCACAGAGTGATAAATGAAAGTGTTGGTATTAGGTAAGAGTAAGCTATGATACTATTCGTTGTATTGCGAGTGGTGGCGGCAACTCTGTGAACAATACCTACTTTGCATTTTTCCGTGCTTTAGGGAACGTATGAATATTGAAATATTATTGGTAAGTATATTTTTATTTTATTATTATTATTAAACTCTTTAATGTACCACACATAACGAAAGTAAATTACAGAAAACATAAAACAAAGAAGTACAAAGGGCGGCCTTATTGCCAAGTAGCAATTTTTTCCAGGCAACCTTATTAGGAGAACACAAGGAAACCAGGCTGCAGGTGGCGCAAAATTATGTATTATTTACTATTATCATAATTTTACCATGTCGCCGACAAAATATCTCAATAGTAACAGGTATTACTCCCAAGTTTGAAGTGTTATTTCAAGAGATAAAATACGTGAATAACCTTTACAAAGTATCCTAAGCAAAACTACACCTCATCTTTCTGAACTCACCGAACATTTTGAAGAATATCTGGAAGAAATTCCTATTCGGGAGATAAGTTTTACCTTTGTACTTAATCAAAATAAATTATTATCTTTCGAATCCTTGAAAAACGGAATGCTTTCTAGCATTCCGTTTGGGCGGTCAATTTTATATTTTGTTAAGGTACATGAACCACCGGTATCCCTACCGGTCACGGCAGCTGACTAGAATAAATAGTATATCGCGACTTCGGATAGCCTTTTGAAACTTTGCGGGTCGGCCTATTTTTAGCGGTATTCAGTTACGAATCTCTGGGATTCAAATAATTGAAATTCTCCAAGTTCTGTCCCTCACAAAGTTATTTCTAGACTTCGAGGATGTTTTATAGAGCAAACACACAAAAAGGGGTCAAAAATGTAAGTCTAGCGGGCAATAAGTCCCGTGAATGCCGACCTAGGAATTGAACTCAGGACCTCGTCAGTTGCAGTCAAACATACTTACCACTAAACCAATGAGGCAAAGCCTTCAATAATAAAGTAAGATCACAAGTTTGTAATATTGCTGTCCGAAAGTAACGCCCCATATACCATACTAGTTTTTATACTGCATAACTTGAAGATAACGTAAATGATAAAAAAACATGGATTTGACTCGCTCCAGCACTGCTGAGGACAGCGGTTAGATAAGTATCTACACATTAAAGAAATTGTAACTATTTATTTCAAAAGAGCTACCACCGAATTTCTTGCAGGTTCTTCTCGGTAGGAATTTTATAGATTCATCAGTGGTAGATTCACTCGAAGATTGAAAAGCATTTGTAAAAGTTTATTTAAATAAAAAAACATTTGAATTTTGAATTTTGCCCGCGACTTCGCTCACGTCAGGTTCGATTTTCATAAAAATCCCCTCAGGGCTAGAATTTTCAAAAACTCTTTCTTAGCGGATGCTTACATCATAATAGCTATCTGTATACCTATCAAATTTTAGCCCGATCCGTGCAGTGGTTTGAGCTATGCGTTAATAGATCAGTTGGTAAGTCAACTTTTACTTTTTAACCGATTTCCAAAAAAGGAGGTTCTCGAATCGGAGCGTATTCTTTTTTCTAGGTATGTCGGTGCATATCTCCATGGTTTCTGAACCGATTTGAAAAATCCTAGATATTGACACTAAAAAGTTAAAAATAAAAATTGTTTCCAAAAAACCGACTCCCAAAGCCACTAGTAAATTATATAGTGTAAATTAAAAAAATATTTTGATTTCTACACACTATGTTGAAGTCGGGCGGGTATAACAAAGATAAGCAAAGTTGACGCATCAGACTCGCCCGACTTGATGTCGTGTGTATAGTGTGTAGAAATCAATTTTTTTTTTTAAAGTTTATACTGGCTTTGGAAGTCGGTTTTTTGGAAAGAATTTTTCATATACATTTACAGTTATTATGGCTCAACGTTTTCGGCAAATGTACTTGGCTAGCTTAAACTGGGCATACATTTATTTTCGGTGTCGGTTGCCTTGCAAACATCAAAAGATCTTGGAGCAATTAGCAAACGACGTTCGCACTTTACCCGGGATTTAAAGCCGGAAACGTTTTAATCTCTTACTTTTCATAAGCTTTTGACCTCGAATACGTTTGACAGCAAGAGATCCTTTAAATTGTAAGAACTTAGGGATCATTCATCTACTCGTATGTAGTACAATATAGGCTTATACATTAAACACACGATTTCTAATTTAAAAATTATTAGCTGAGGCCCGCAACTTCGTTCGCATTGAATAAGTTTTTTCGATTTCCACTCCTTATTTTTCCGGCATAAAAAGTAACCTATGTCACTCTTCAGGTCCTCGAATATACCCCTGTAAAAGATCACGTTGATCCGTTGACAAACAATACACTTTTGAATTTATAATATTAGTATCTTATATATATAAAAGCTTGAATAGAAGCAGGCGTTACTTTGCGGAAGTCCATGATAGTGAATGAACTAGAAGTTTAATTCGCTATAATCCGCTACAGTAGACAAATCTGTGTGGTACAGTGCGTGTCTTTCATCTGCAACATGCGACACCCACCACCCAGCAATTCGCACAGGCACAACACCACACCACACAAATCCTCCAAATCACTCTCAACGTACGTTTCACTCCGACACCGGAGCATCTTCAGGAGATGTTGACTCAACAATGCACGATTGTGAAGATCACAAGGTGGGTGTCGCATGTTGCAGGTGAAAGACACGCACTATACCACACAGATTTGTCTACTGTAGCGGATTATAGCGAATTAAACTTCTAGTTCATTCAATATATAAAAGCAAAAGGTCACTCACTGATTCATCGCGAGATCTCAGGATCTATAAAACATACAGACTTGAAATTTGGAAGGTAGGTTTCTGCTATGGTGTAGACATCAGTTAAGAAACGGTTTTGAGAAAATTTACCCCTAAGGGGTCCAAATGGGGGTTGGAAGTTTGTATGAAAGTCCTTTGCTTTTGAAGTTAGACTCATAAAAATTGGCAGTTAAGTTATTAGTTATAAATAATAAGCACCTGTATAAGCAATTTTACGAAAATCTACCCCAAAAGGGGTGCAATAAAAATCGGGATTGAGGTTATTAGTTTTAAATAATAATAACCTGTATACGCAATTTTACGTAAATCCATCCATACACTTTTGCATTTATAATATAAATGCAAAAGTGTAGAAAAGAGTTTCATAGTTTTCGTATTGAAGACGATGAGACTTTATGTCGGGTCTTCTCAACTGCATTCGAAACAAGTGCTAGAGTAACAATGCAGCATAGCATCAAAGATATCTCATTTGAATTGGATATAGTCAATAGAGTTGTTTGATAAGTGCTCTACGAGAATAACTTACTACACGGATATTTTACTAGCGAATCGCAGTAGTTTAAAATAATATTTATGGCACACAGATATTCGCTACTATGCAAATCAGCCGTGCTCCAATCAGGCTAATGTGCTTACGGCCGATGAATATTCCATAGGGATTAGCCAGATGAGTCGTGCTAATAAAATACGGGAAACTTAATGCATATAATCTTTGAAAACATCTATACTATACTAGAACTTCGTCCGCGTGGACTAAGTTTTTTCGATTCCCGCGGGAGCTCTTTAATTTTCCGGGATCAAAAGAAGAAGATCGTGTTCAGTGGAGATCCATGTATCATTGCATGAGACCTTCGTCCTGTACGCTTAGTCTAAGTTTTTAAGTTTCGAATTCGATTGATCGTATTGAGCGTTCGATTAAATTAGCGTCGAAATAAAATGAAAATTAATCGCATTGAGTTAGAGCTTTCATGTATACATTCACAGCCAGCGTTGAAAACGATACGTTTTGAAATTGAACAAAATGAAAAGGAAACGATTTATTTCACGTAGGACAACTCAATACGATCAATCGAATTAGCAATGTAAAAACTTATACTAAGTGTACATCAGTGGACGTCTATAGGTTGAGACGACGACCTCCGTTTAATCAGGTGTGTCTAAGATAGAAATATTGTTTGGGATGTAGAATGTAGCATATTTCTAGCTACTGTACAAGTAGTTACAGCTATATTAGTACAAGATAGCTTCATACTATTTATAGCTGAGAATGCCGTAGTCGATTCGCTTTCACTCTCTCGTAATGACATGTCATGCATTTTCCAATCAATTTTCTAGACGTATTGCGTATTGCATAACGCAAGATAGAAATAGTGTACTTAAAAAATCTACGCAGGGTACTGCGTGATATGTATTTTTTTTCCACTACAAGTTAGCCCTTGTCTATGATCTCACCTGATGGCAACTGTTGATATAATTTAAGATGGGTATCTCTAAGGGGTACGGCAGCTATATTAAACCCAATAATCGGTTTCTACACGGCATCGTATCGGAACGCTAAATCGTTTGGCGGTTCGTCTTTACCAGATAAATAGATGATATAGTAGGTAGGTAGATGATAGCTAGCCTCTCACAACACCAGACCAAAGAAAATTAAGAAATTATAAATTCCCAAATAGACACTGCCGGGAATCGAACCTGGAACCTCCCACTATAAGACTGCATCACTCACCAGCGCGGCCAAAGCAAAATGGACGATAACTTGATCGTGTCTGGCGGGCATAAGAAAAACATGACGATTGTTTAAAAAAAAGTAAAGAGTAGGTACGAAGTTTTATGTGTTTCGATTATCCATTTAGATAGGTACAAAGAGTGTGCAGTGATGGAAAAAGTAACAAACGAGTATAAAGTTCAAAGACATCTTATAAACCAAATCGCGTGACTCGATACCTTAAAGCGGATATATCGGAAACCTTTTGATTGAATTAACAATCTATAAGTTTAAAGCGATTTAGGCAAGTTCTTAAGTATGTACCTACTAGATGATGCGACGACGATTTCGTTCGTGCGATTTAAGGATTTGATTCCCACGACATTTTTTTAATTTTCCGGTATAAAAAGTAGTCTACGTCCTTTCGCGGGATGTAACCTATACCTATATTACATTTCGACGAAATCGTTTGAACAGATGAATGGAAATAAAACAGACATACACACTTTCGCATTTATAATATTTGCACGAATTACAAATCCATACCAGAGATGTGCATACTTCTATAATATTATTTTAAAGCTATCACTTATACGTCTGTATGTAACAATTTCGCGGCCTATCTATTTAACTAAATTTGTTAATCCTTTATTTTCAGGGTTGTTATAACGTCCTTCCCAGCGATACAACCTACGAGTATCTCTGTACCATATTTCGTCAAAATTGGTTCAACAGATGGGCCGTGAAAACAAACAGACAGACAGACCGACCGGACAATCAGATTTTCGTTGAAATTATATATTTTTTGTTTGGATTACATTAAATTAACACGCCTCAGCTTGTGACTTAAGGTCCACGACGACAGTCGTGATGGCCGCTCATTAAGTTCAGAAAGAGGCAATTCTGACATCCGATACGAGTAATTTGGCGATTCAAGTACTTAATTCGAGACCATTCATTCGTTCAAAGGAATTAAGGTGGAAATGTCCTAAAAATGGACATTTATACCTTTAAGGTAAGTATCTACCTTTTTGAAGTATATCTGTTAGGCAAGAAGTAATAAAAAAGTTGGTGATTAATTTTAAGACCGTTGAAGTTTCGAACCTTACAGGCAAGGCCCAAGGTTTTTCTGCATCAGATTATTGGAAACTGTTCTAATATACCTGTACCAAATTTAATGAAGATTTATTACATATTTTGTTTCTTGGGTTTTCGGTGTTAAAAAATCTCTAGCACAAGCCGCATTTATGTTTGCATTCGCTCATAGTTCAAAAACTTCTGAGTAGATTCCAATATGAGTCTCACCATTTCACATTGAATTCGAACGAAGTCTCGGGTAACTACTAGTCTATATTAAAAAGCGCATGTTCCTGATAAATATTTAAGGTCTTATCAAGATAGCCACTAGGTAATCGATTAATCAAAAGGGATCACAACCCTCAGCCATGAGTAATACGACGTAGGCAAGGACCTAGAAATCGATAAGTCCCTTACAAAATTTTCAAACCACGCTATAATTACATGTAACATAAACGAGAAGTTTTACGACTAAAGATATTTTACTGTCCAATAAAAATAAAAAGCGAATCTGTAACGTACTGTTTGTTGATAAAAAAATATACTGCGAACGTTACATAAAACATATTCATTGAATCATATTGGATCTTTACGCGTAAAACATTTAGCGTTCCATTAAAAATGCATGATGTCATGAGCACGGAACGTAAACGGGGAACAACGAAACGCTCTCGAGTGTAGGCAGCCATTCATTTCATTCAGTCGTGTTTGAATAATCGATGTGTGCACAAGTGCTTGCTGCTGCGTCTTTTTCTCCCTAGCATTTCGCCAACACATTTAATCTTTATTCAACAAGCTTCTACTTTAAACTTTGTGTGTTCTCAGGATTACCTAGAACATCCCATTATTCACAGAGAATTGCTACCATTGTGCTACTAGATCTTTTCGCCAGCAGATTTTAATATTTAACTTTATCTTTTAGGAAAACGTCAAACATATTAGTAACCAAAAAACGGATTTAAATAAAACAAATTTCTCACTAAAATTTAAGTTAACTGTCATTGTTACATGAAGGTTTTGTTAAGGTTTATTGCGAGAGGACATTTCGCGGCGTTGTAAAAATTTAAACTTTGTCATATGAAATAGGAGTAGGACTAAGTTTAGGCAAAACATAATGCGAACGGAATCGGATTAAGGGGCGAGACGAAACGTGGGGGCGTAATGGTTCCAATTTCCTTACACATACTTCAGATGTTCTTACGGTGAGGGTGGCGTTTTTTGCGAGGAAATCATTTCCAGCTATCCGATGTCTTTTTGATCTGTTCTCGTTTTAGTCTTTCTACTTGTCGTAGCTACTTGAATTAGTATCGCCAATCGTTGGCTCATTCGGATAGGCTGCTGTTCATCTTCATCATCAACAAAACCACTATCCAGGACGACCTCCCTGGCGCACTGTAGAGCGCTGTTGCCTTAACGTGGGAGGTCCCGGGTTTAATTCCCAGCAGGGTCAATTTGGGGATTTATAATTTTTGAATTTTCTCTGGTCTGGGTGGGAGGCTTCGGCCGTGGCTAGTTACCACCATACCGGCAAAGGCGTACCGTCAAGCGATTTAGTATTTCGGTACGATGCCGTGTTGAAACCGACTAGGGTTATGGGTTTAATTTACTTAATTGGCATACCCCTAACAGGTTGGCTGGTCCTAAGCTACTAGTAACAAGGGCTAAGTTATAGTGGATAAAAAAAAACATAATTATATATCCAATCCACCTACTTGTCATTTGATAAATAGAAAAAAAACAACCATACCCATTCAAGTTTGATTGTTTACATTAGATACCACATCAGAGATCGGCGTCAAGGGATAACTAGTGATTTACAATACTTATTTATTTCGAGTAGAATAACAAGAAATTTTCAAGAATGAAGAACAGGTTTAGTATGTAGTCTGTACTGCAGCTAATAAAATCTGTATTTGGTGGCAGAGTAAATAGAAAAGCTCTGCAGTATACAAATCCTTACTAAGGCCGCATATGAATATTATCACTGCGCTATGGTTGCCCGTGGTAGTGTTGAAACATAAATTAACGTTATTTATTAACACAAAACCTAATCAACACATGGCACATGTGTAACCATTTAGTGTCAGACGAGACGAAACGCTCAATTGTAAGCGGCGAAGCTTGCCTGGCGGATGTCCAAACCGATAGGTCAGATTCTTGAGTCGTGATTGTTTGTTGTTGGACTCTCTTCGACAGATATAATAAGTAATGTTCTCCCGACCGAATTTCGGCCACGTCGGCCTTATCTCCAGAGAGATAAGCCATCTGCGCGAGATTTAATATAGTACCTAAGTTTGTGAACATATGTTCCTTCACTCTCATAGCCCAATGGGACGCAAAATCCGACAATATATAATCCGACATACCGGGGAGAATTTAGGCGCAGAACCGAAGTCTTTACGTGCTCTCCGGGGGTGAAACACCACCTCATAACTCCGGGCTAGTACTGAGAATTTGAGAAATAAATATTGAGTATTGAGTATTGAGTACCCTTTTATCTGTAGCTATGTTATTCTAAGCCCTTGATTGGATGTCTGAAAAAAATCACTGTGCCATATAAGGTCGCCAATATAGCTTTTGCTTAACTTGCTGTATCGATGTTTTCCTTTTTTGTTTTATGGTGTGTTATTATAGCGTAAGGATGCAAGTATGTCTGTGAGCGACGTTTTTGTCTTCAAGTCAGTTGCTTTAAAAACGCTACAGACAGACCGACAGATACATTTTCACATTAGTTTGGATTGTTTAAGATATCTGACATAAGAGTTCAAAGGTTCAAAATCTCGGTCAAAGCCTCTTTGATTAAAGTTTGGCTAGAACATGGTGTCGAGCGTTTTATAAAATAATGCAGTAAGTTCATCCATAACTTTTTGTTTATTTCGTTTCAAAGTCTTTATTGCACATAAAATACAATGTACAAAGGCGAACTTAATACAAAGAGGTGTTCTCTTCCAGTTAATCTTCGGTAGTGTGGACTTAACTGCTTCGTTGATCTAATGGTTCGCATGTTCGACTGCGGCCGACGAGGTCCTGGGTTCGAGTCCCGGGTCGGGCCATAATTAAATGCTGGGTTTTTCTGACTAGAAATTCTCAGTACTGGCCCGGAGTTAGGACGTTGGCGGTGTTTCACCCCTGTGCCTCGGAGAGCACGTTAAGCCGTCGGTCCCGGTTATTATCACTAAACTAGCGGCACGCTATGATGGCCGGTTTGACGTTTGTCCGCTCATGAAGTTCCGTATTAATTGATAACGACTTTGAAGGAAATAATTGTATTACTTTATTGACGATAGTGATGTGCAGAGATTCATAAATTTTATCGAATGTAGTTTTAGGTTTAGGACTCAAAATTTATTTATTAAATTGATTTCTTAAATGTATACAAGTGTAGAAAAATCAGTTTGCACCATTTAAGGGGTGAATGTACTTGTGAATATGAACAATTTTCACTATGTGGACAAACCTCTGAAATCGCAAAAAAATATCAATAAATTTTTAAAAATGGAATCTAATACGATCGTCACATAGGATCGCTGGCTAGCACAACTACTACCTCCGGCAAACTCGCGTCAATGCTCATTGCAAAACAAAGCAGTTTCGAATTGACGTTGCTTCGAAAAGTATAAACTGTCAGTGCAATGCGATTGTGATATAGTTTTGACCTGGCTTTGGATTTCAAATATTGATACTGCATTACTGTTGACCCTTGCTCGTTAATTTGGACTCTGTTCAAGCCCTTTGTTGTGGATTTCGTCGATATGACCGAACGTACGCAGAGAACTGTTCTAAATAGTCAGACACGTGAGTTCGTAATACGCCTTCGTAACTATTTCGATCGTGAAGCTCAAAATGGAGGGCCAATTTTACCTATAACGTCAGTGGTTGAACGCGTAGCTGATGCGCTTAATATTGGACAACGAACTGTTAGACGGATAACTAAAAAAAAATATGGCGAGACTGGCACAGAAGAAAATAAACTTCACACACCAAAAAAGAGAAAACGAGCAAAACCAGTCGTAGGCATCGATAGCTTTGATGCCGATGCTATCCGAAGACATGTTTACGGCTACTATTTACAGAAGGAGTATCCAACAAGAAAAAAGTTGGTGCATTCACTGAAGGAAGCTGGATTATTCTTCGGTGGGGAAAGTTCTTTAACGAAGATTTTGAAGACCATTGGATTTCGATACAAAAAATGTAACAAACGCAAAATATTGATGGAAAGATTTGATATAGCGATGGCAAGGTATACTTTTTTACGGCAAGTGAAAGAAATCAAAAATTGGCAAAATGTTGTGTTCTTGGATGAAACATGGCTTAATGCTAACCATACTGTAGGCCGTTCTTGGAACGATGACACAGCAGCATCTACTTCCAAAGTTCCTGTAGGAAAAGGATCGCGACTTATAATTTGTCACGCCGGAACCATCAACGGGTTTGTCGAAGGTTCTCTCATGGCTTTTGCGTCAAAAACCACTGGAGACTATCATGAAGACATGAATGGAGAAAAGTTTACTGAATGGTTTACCTCAATGTTGTGTAGCCTCCCTGAACCATCTATTATAATTATGGACAACGCCCCATACCACTCGATGCAAATTGACAAGCCACCTGCCCAATCCCAAAAGAAAGCTGATATCGTCGCATGGCTTCGTAAAAATGGCGTAGATGCAAACATGAATATGTTAAAAGCGGAATTAGTACGTCTTTTAAAAGAAAACAAACCAACCAAGATCCGATACGTCATTGACGAAATAGCATTAGAACATGGGCACAGAGTTATACGGTTACCGCCTTACCATTGTGAGTATAATGCGATTGAGTTGGTGTGGGCTCAAATTAAGGGATATGCTGCAAGACACAATACAGAACCCCCATTTACCACAAAAAAAATGCTAAAATTATTAGAAGAAGCTTGTGAACATGTGACTAAAGGAGACTGGGAAAAGGTTGTGAATAGAACTGTTAAATTAATAAGGGAAGATTATGAAAGAGATGTGAAAATAGATAATATTATAGAAAACGAACATATAATTATTAATGTATGTGATGATAGCAGTGACGACAGTGAAAATAGTAGTATGGACGAATCTGATTAATTATGGCCTTTTGTGGCACCTTTTTTGGTATCTTTTGTATTCATATGTTTCTTGTGTGCATATAAAGTATGTATATTCATTTTCGTTCAAATATTCAGTTCGTTCAAATAAATTAAATAAACATATACATTTTTGTTTTATTAAACCTATTTAATCAGGTACAAAAACAAAACTTAATTGTTTTTTGTTCGAGAATAAATTGACATTCCACATCACTATTGTAATGTGTCAAACCGGCCATCATAGCGTGCCGCTGATATAGCATGATAATAGTCGTTAAAGCCCGCCAACCCGCATTGGAGCAGCGTGGTGGGTCTAAGCTCTAATACCCTCTCTCCTATGAGAGTGGAGGCCTGTGCCCAGCAGTGGGACGTTAATGAGCTGTAGTGGTAGTGTGGACAGGATTGAAAGACATTGCGTATAATAATAAAGAGAAAAGTTGGGGAAAGAAGAAACATATTTAGGTAGAAGGTAATATTGTATACAATTCAGGAATGTAAATAGCTTGAATAAAGAAGTAGTAAGTTATATCAACTTTAATTTTTAAAAAAAACACATCGATCACCGTGATCTGAATACATTACAATAATTTAATTAAGTCTATATTACATTTTAAATCCGCATCAATATATTATGTATTTTTGATGAAAGAAGCAATAATAAAGCCATAAAATGTCATAATATAGAAGGAATATATACCACAGTGGTCATAAATGTTGCACGCACGGAAAGTAGGTTGTGAGGTCCAAGAGAGGCAAGGTCAACCGTCGAGTATTAGCGGTCCAAGTTACAAGATTCCGCAGGCAGTGAAAAATGCGGAATTTTATTTATTTATTTATTGATAGGACATAACTGATAAGACTTTACAGTTTCCCAATATTCCCTTATCAGGCTACAAGCCTGACTCAGGCTAGGTATTACATATAAATTACTAAAATTACACATACATGGCAAACAAAAACACTAAAAATACAAAAACAATAAAAATACACAATTAATTAAATTTTAATTAAATAAACAAACAACAACAAAAATACACAATATAAATGAAATTAAAACTACCTATTCTCTAAAAACAACTTTATTATTTTCGTGAGCTGGGTCAGTGGGGTGTGGCACACCCAGTCCCAGTATTTGGCCCAGTGATCTATGCTAATATTATAAATGTGAATGTTTGCATGGATGGATATTTTTTCACGCAATCACGTCAGAACGGTTGGATGGATCTGGATGAAATTTGGCACAGAGATATATTATACTCTGTAATAATAACATTATTAGATTACTTTGAATCCCGGAAAATTAAAGAGTTTCCGCGGTAACCAAAAGGCCTCAATACACGCGGACTAAGTGGGGGGCATTAGCTAGTAATCAAAAAAAAAGGCTAGTCTATTTCTAACTAAAATAAGTAACAAATTTAACTGATGATCTCGTTGATCTTTTAACAGTTTTCGTATGGGAAATCTGTCTGGTGTAACGCTTGTTCAAAATTTTTATGATAAGACCATACATGTTCCTATAGAGAATAAACTAGATGATGCCCGCGACTTCGTCTGCGTGGTTTGATGGTTTTTAATTCCCGCGGGAACTCTTCACTTTTCCGGGATAAAAAGTAGTCTATGAATGTAGACTATCTCTGTACCAAATTTCATTAAAAACGGTTGAGTAATTGGGCCGTGAAAGCTTAGCAGATAAAGAGACACACTTTCGCATTTATAATATTGGTATGGATGTTAGGTATCTCCTAACAAAGTTCAAAATATTATCATTTTATCATTCAATTATTGTCTTCATCACGTGCTTATAGTAAGGGGACATCCAATAATGTTCTATTCTAATGGTTTTAAAGACTTTCTCTTGAAGGTTAAATATTACCTACCATTCTAGTCTGCTGCTTGTTTGATTGCTAATGCACTACACTACAAATACTTATTGAAATCCAACAAAGGCTAGCACACTTTTCAGAAAAGGCCATCTCAAACGGTTCCTATAGTTTCAGAAAATGCGCCGGCAGAAGCGACGGTCTTTAAAAGTAACAATTTTAATTGAATAAAAAATGTCGCTGTCGTTTATAGGATGGGACATATAAAAATTGTTTATAGGCTACAAGAACCCACCATATAACGGAACAATATGATTTTAAGCGAAATCGCTGCCTTTGCGGCAACTTTCCGACAGGGATAAACAATCTGAGAGTACTTTTCTGTGGAAAGCTTTACTGTGTCAAAAAATTACTTTCTGACTTTTTGTCTTCTTTGAGGGAACTTTGATCAGTCTTTAATTTAGGGCGTATCTTTGACGAGCTCTCTTGTGTAGTAGTGAGGGTTGTGGTCTTATGAGTGGAAGGCCCCGGGTTCGAATTTAAAGGTTTTCTTTGCCATTTTTTGGTCTAAAGCTTTACTGGTTACCTTATTTTAAATTATTTGAACACCTGATGTACTTACATGGAAAATTGTTATGCATGAAAGACATTTATGTTTTTTAAATTCGTCGTAAAATTAAAAAACAAAACCAACTTTGTAACTAACATTTTTCGTTTTTTTTTAACCGGCAACATAACACCGAACAAAAGGCTATAACTCAAAATAAAACCCAAGGAATCACTTTTTACGTTTAACCAAGAAGAATGTTAAAGGTGCATAAAAAAATAAAAACGAAATATTTTAGTTTATGAGGCAACTCATAAGGTTAGTATGAGGTTTTACGCCACACCAACGTTGGGAGAATTTGAGAATCGAAACGTAATACGTCAGAATGAAAAAGACCCAAGAATCCTCGATTTATAATAAAAATTCAGTACCATTAATTTTATTTTCTCAAGATTTTTACTAGCTCCACAAGGATGTAAGTAGAATGGACGAACTTGATTTTTGAGCCAAAGAACTTAAAATCCATTTTACTTTATCGCTAAAGACGCTTCAATTCAATGAACGTTGATGAGATGTAATATCATACTAACCCCTAAACTGCTCTTGGTTCGTGGTTATTGGAATCGAATTGGTTTCTTTTATACCCATACTTATCGGTGGTGGCTGCGATCATAAAGCGAGGCTAATTTCGTCTAAGGGCATACTAAAGGTCGAACTAAATTTTACGGGCTGGCCACAAACTAGTGTTAGGGTGTCTATGCATCAGAAAATATGTGATGATGCGCAGCAAGTATATAATATCTTCAACGTAGTTGTTGAATGCTTCATTTTAAAGCCTTTTGAACCGTTTTCCATTAAATATTAGATTAACCCAGTAATTTGTTGCTCAAAAAGGGGCTTACCTGGAAAGTTTCTCGGGAGTTTTGAAAATCGATGTATTTTATAGATTTGGACGTGCTCTTTCCGAATTTTCACTTTGCAGCTCGCGCCGCCATATTGGACAAATGGCGCTCAAAAACAGTTTTTTGACTATAACTCCTTTCGGACTAATTTCACGATGAAAATAGTTATGTAATAAATTAGAATAAGTAGAAAAAATTTAGAGTTATTGTCAAAAATCTATTTTTGGACGCCATTTTTCCAATATAGCGGAGCGAGCGGCCAAAGTGAAAATTCGGAAAGAGCACGTCCAAATCTATAAAATACACCAATTTTCAAAACTCCCGAGAAACTTTCCAGGTAAAACTACCAAATCACCGTATTAGATGTATAGGAATCATAACTAATGAATTTCGGAGTGAAATGGTCTGTAGGTATGATTGGTAGGAAATGATTTAATGCTCTAAAACCTTTACTTGTTGTTTAGAAACAATTTAAGTAACACAAGAGTTGTTGTGGACTAAATTTGATGAGTCAGTTCATTGGTAGATTCACTCGACGATTCAAAAGCACTTTTAATAAGTTTATTTGAATAAAAAAAATATGAGTTTGAGTTAGAACCCAACACCAAACAAGCAAGATCAACACGTCACTATAAGTAACTTGAAAAGGATCTAGTAAAATCGTATTCAAGCGCGTACCTCATTATGAGACCAGAAATATAAATACACAATAGGCAGCTCATTATTGCCAGAGCCATAAATTACGATGTAAGAAAGCAGACGATAATGATCTACATTGTGGAAACTGCCACCAAATGCCGCGCGAATTCTGCGGCGGAAGGCCGAAAACTGTTTCCAATGCCGCCGGCAAAAAGCCAAAAACAAAAGGAGGCTTCGATATACAAAGTTGAGATATACTAGCTTGTTCCGCCTTTGGCCACTTCAATTTTAAGGATCCCGTAGGAATTTTTCAAAATCTTTTTCAAAACCTACCTAAAGAGAACCTACAAGGAAAAAAAATTCTAGTCCGGTTTGCACTGTCTATTCAGTCAGTCAGTTTTTCCTTTTATAATATAGATTGCAGTTTTGCATGAACAAGCTCCAGAATTAAAAGGAATTATCAAAGTTCATTTAACTTATTTTGCTAATTTGTTTAGCTTAATCGCACGGAAAATTCTTACTAAAAATATATATTTAAAAAATCAATACATATAAAGATTTATTTAATATTGCATTAATAATTAAATAATAAATAAACTTCAGTTCATAATATAGAACATTCATCGTTTACGACAGTGAACAACTTTTCGTAGTTTGTTAAATATTTATGTTAAACTTTATTTCAGCTAGCTGTAAATTGTTAGCTGATGTCCTAAGTTTTCTATATCAATCTTATATCAAAGAAAGCTACGGCAAATGAAAAATATTCTTCGAAACCATAGAATAGGGAATGCTGTTATGGTCAAAACGGACGACGTAAAGCGAAATACGATCGACAAAACGAAACGACATTCCGCTAACGAAGATGACTGAAAAAAGTTAACAATTTTAAACTGTGACGATGACAGGAATGTGTTTTACTCAGAAGTATTTAATTGTTCATTTCAACACAGTATTCTAGCTGTGTGTGTATTCTTGGGTGATGTATCTGTGGAAGATACTGAAAAAATATTCGCCAAATCGATCGAGGAAACGCAAACGACAATGCCGCTAACGAAGAGCACCGAAAAAAGGGCAACAATGGTGTGTCGGTTCTCACTTTTCATGTTCACTGTTTTTTTTTTCAAAAATTTAATAGGCCTTTCTGTAGCAGTAACAAGTCTCAGTAACTTGCTTCAACAAACATCCATCCATCCATCTATCCATCAACCCATTTATCTATCCAAACTTTCCACCACCACCACCACCACACCAATAAAGTACCACTGCTGGGCACACGCCTCCACTCTCATAGGAGAGAGGGTATTAGAGCTTAAACCCACACCACGCTGCCCCAATGCGGGTTGGCGGGCTTTTACGACTATTATCACGTTAGCGATAATAACCGGGACCGACGGCGACGGGAACTCCGGGCTATCCAAACTTTCGTATTTTTAATATTAGCATAGATAAATATGATTAATACCAGTACGCCCACTCAAAAGAAAGTTGAAAATGTGCATATAGGTACAAAATGTATTATGTGGATAAGGAATTAGGCTGGATTTTTCGAAATTGGCGAACGAGGTCGCGTACGCTCGCTAGTTTAAATTAGCTTTGACAGAGATAGACACACGGACAGACCGACAAACGGATCAGACGAGCCTATAAGAGAACCTTAAAAAATTTCGGCGAAACTCCAACGATAATGTCGCTAACGAAGACCGCCGAAAAAAGGCCAACAATGGTAAACTGTGACGGCGCGCGGCGACGGCAACGAAAATAAAGGCGGGTCGAATGCCTCGCTGTTCACAAAGGACGACTCGAATGTTTCTGGGAAATTACCCGCTTGTGTGACATGTACTGGGGGCTTACAACCATCGCCTAAAGCATCGCTCTTTTAATATCGTTGAAGCTCTTCTTTCAGAATTGTAATCCTTATTTTAGGGAACTCATGGTAAACTATTTTTCTCGTTAACTGAAAAACAGCTAACAGACTAGCAGTTTTGTTAGCCACGTGTAAATAATATTTACCAAGCGTAAATCTTATATATAAAATTTTCGTGTTACAATGTTAGGTACTATACTCCTCCGAATCGGCTTGACCGATTTTTATGAAATTTTATATGCATATTCAGTAGGTCTGAGAATCGGCTACTATCTATTTTTCATACCCCTAAAACACCTCAATCCACGCGGACGGAGTCGCGGGCATCAACTAGTAATATATTAGCAGGAATATATAAAAGAAAATTAGCCAAAACTTGTCTATTTATAGTCCACACCACAGAATAGATGTAAAGAAACCCACTTCAATAACAAGCGGTTTTCTTAAACTGTCTTTGCTGTTTTATTATTAGTCTGTGTTATTGTAGTCTTTGTTACCAAAATGTCATCATTGACAAGTGACAGATGACATTCGAATAACGGGTTTTAGGGTAGGTCATCTGGAGAGAGATATTTGTGTTATTTATCACATTGAATGTTGTCACAATATTAGTATTATGTTATTTTCTTTGAATTACAGGTGAGTTACAAACATTGTAATTAGATAAGCAAAATATGTAAATTGGTATGTTATTGTAAGTACTCACTTAAATAAAACTCTTTGGTTTACTGATAAACGCAGCTTTGCTTTATTTATCCCTAAATACTAATATAGATAATACCTACCCATTGATGTAGCCATTTAAGTTTTAAAGGCAGAATGGATGGAAATAGTTAAATCATGGTTAAGACGTAAGTATAGTTCCACCTAACCTAAAATGATCTAATTTACATTAAGGATAGCTACTCGAAATTATAAGGTAAGTTATAAGATTACAGGTTGTTATTATCGTAATAATGATATACTAGAAGTCGGTACAGCGGGCTTACTCAAAGCTTTGCTTAAAGCAGTATGATTACAAAATTGCTGATTTATATGGTGTACCTTGACGTCCCTGATATATGGATTATTATTCTGAAACAAGAGCATGCCCGATATTAAAATAATACTTACTGCTTTAAGCGATGGTAGTAAGTTCCCTGTAATCCTTTCAAATTGTTTCATATACCTTACCTTAATAACACTAATAAAGGAATAAATAGTTTTAACGTTTTTAAGCGCCACCCTATGAACATATTTAACAACAAATATTAAAGACACACGTAATTCTTACGAACAGACCTGTTTTCTATAACAATACAACATTATACTTCCTCTATTAGCTACCGTGAACCGCCGTGAATTTTAATTAATTGAATTCTGGTTAAAATTATTAAAATATTAAGTAATAAAAATTAAGTATATCCTCCATTGAAATTGCATAACAACCCGCATTCAAATAAATGAAATAAATTATAAACACCAATTAGTATGATCATTATGTTACCAAAATAAAAACTTAATTTAGTCAAAATAAAATTCTTCAGCATAAGTTAATTAAACAAAATTGTAAGTAATGGTAGATTCATCATATGTTATTTTACGGAACCTTACAACCAATTTATTTTATTAAAATTTCTAAAACCGTGCGTAAGTTTGTTTGGAGGCTGTTCCCGCCGTAACACCAAAAATGCGAAAATATACCTACTAACCAACGAAATACTAGCTACCACCTTTTTGTTATTATATCAAAGCTCCACGCTCAGGTATTTCAAAATATAAATGACGAAAACTTCATAAAACAGAAACTAACGCAAAACCAGAGCCAAAACATGTTACGAAGTACACTTTTCATCAAAGCGAAACTATCTCAAATTCCCGCCAACTTTTTGCGGCACACATTTGCTGTGTACGCAGAAAAAGATGGCCGCTGTCATGGCGTTATTGAAATTGTGGCCGAGTGTTGTTCAGGATTTAAAAAAAGATAAGTTTTGTTTGTCAGCCTGGCTCGGATAACGTTTAAACATTTTCCGTTAAGGTATTATCAGACAATCAATACTAGAGGTAGGGGTCGGACAGGAAATGAAAGTTTGTATGGAAATCTCCAAACAAAAGCATGAAAGTCCGTCATTTTATCAAGTTATCTATATCCACAAAAACAATTGTATGTATTTGGATTTCCGGTTGAAAATAGAGATTTCTGGAAATCCCACCCTTTCATCGATTTTCAAAATTAGATACACTCGATTTCAATAATCCATACAATTATAGATAATAAGTGCAAAAGTGTGTGTCTGTCCGTCTGTCTGCTATGCTTTCACAGCCTTTCTTTCTTTTTAACCGATTTGATGAAATTTGGTATAGAAAGTTGTATCCGGAGGAAGGACATAAATTAAGTTTCTGCGGGAACAAAGTATCAATCATCATCTAGTTTAAGATATATCTTTATTAATTCGTGTTCACAAAAAGCATTTTATGTGGGTAGGCATGGCTGTTTCAAAGAAACCGAATTAATAAAGATATTATTAGTCTGCTATTAATTTTATAACTACTTAGTTAAATTAACAATTTTATAACAAGGTATGAAATTGCTTTGAATATGGATTTCAACAAATTTTCACATTTTCCTCGTTTTTGTGCCCATAAAAAATAAAACGACTCACATGTGACTCATAGTAACCGCGAAATCAAATACACAATAATAATTATCGATTCAAAATCTCTACGCTATTCGAATCACGTGATTTGTGCATCGAGTCGGTAAACGTTAAACATTTGACACGTATTACGATGCACACAATATGTTATTACGAACTACCTACTTTAACATTTATCTTATAGCCAATACACACTAAAATTGCCTGTCAGAAATCCGTCAGCTGTCGATAGCATTTAGGCTGTATGGTTTTATATTAATTCTAACAAATATCAACCTTGTCCAGTTACAACAGAGTCTATTTTTCGTTGTAAATGCTGTAATAAGAGGATGCGTGTCGAATTCAAAATAGCCGAACCCTTATTACGAAGGCAAGTAGGTTTGTGGGGAAGTGAGTGATTGAATGTTATGAAAGATTTCTTTATTATGATATTCATATTTTCTGGGTCAAGGGCCTTGAATGGCCAACGTAAGCCATTAATGTAATAAACAAACGGTAGTAGGATTTTATTACTTCCACACTTCTATTTGAATGTTGAGTAAGGTTTACGTGTTAAAACCACGTTAAATAAATAACCTTGACTCTGATTTCGGCTTGTAGGTGAAAAGATAGATAAATAAAATCTGTAGGTACTTTGTCTGGGCGTATCTAGATCAGCCCCCCGATTATGTAAGGAAATCGTAATCGTAATGGTCTGTCAAACCTATCATTCGACTTGTTTATGGAGGTCATAGATGCTTGCCAGTCAAAACGCATGTGTGTACTCCTTAAAAAGTTTGAATTATACGTTATGAGCTGTCCAATGAATACGATTGGCTTAGACATTTGGGCCTCTGCTCCTCAATTGTGTAAGAATTGTCGATCGAATCGTCTAAGTTCGGTGTCAAAGTAAAATAAACCATATCATTATTGCGTTAGAGCTCAATTTCGTGTATCTATTCTTATACGTTTAGGTATGTACCATACCATAATCGTATGAGAATGGATACACGAAATTGAGCTCTATTTCAATGCACCTCTGATCACTATATTTTTTTATAAATGACTAGATGATGCCCACAACTTCGCCTGCGCGGATTTTTTGATTCCCGCGGGAACTCTTTAATTTTCCGGGATATAAAGTAGCCTATGTCCTTCCCCGGGATGCAACCAACCGGGATGTGTTTGTATACCCATCAAAATCGGTTGAACAGATGGGCCGTGAAAGCGTAGCAGACAGAGAGACACACTTTTGCATTTATAATATTATTAGTATGGATTTATTCACCGAAACAACGTGTACATAATCCAAAGCCTTATAATAAGCCTTATATAAGCCAGCTAAGTAAGAAGTTTGAGACCCTGATAATACTCGCATGATAGTGTTAGCTTTCGCCTATTTGCTATTTGTTTGATTATTGATTGAATATAAAATTAACAACTTAAAACCCGATCGATGAAACTGCGATCTCACCTAATGGTAAGTGATGATGCAGTCTAAGATGGTAGCGGGCTAACCTGTTAGGGGTATGGCATTTATATTAAACCCATACCCCTATTCGGTTTCTACACGGCATCGTACCGGAACGCTAAATCGCTTGGCGGCACGTCTTTGCCGGTAGGGTGGTAACTAGCCACGGCCGAAGCCAAACCTGCCATAAATTTCCAAAACCTGCCGGGACCTCCGCACGTTAAGGCAAGAGCGCTTAACACTGCGCCACGGAGGTCGTCGTCGTGGTTTTGTATGTAAAAAAAAGAGGGTTCGGTATTCTGTGGCACGCGACAGCGGTCAGAAAATGATATGTCATGTACGGCGGGAATGGATAACCGAACTCAAATTAAAAGTTGGACACTTAGAACCTCACAGCTCTATAGTGTGTCTCCTCCATTCCACGCGTCATTGGCGAGGTATATTGTACCCATTTGGTACAAACGTAAGCCATAAAACCAAGAATTGAATTGATAACCGAACTCGGGAAATTCGGGCTTGAGCTGGCTGTGATTTTGTTATAATATTAGAAAGTGAATATAATGTTGGAGAATTGAAATAGCCGTTTGATCGCTGAGGAAGTCTCTTTACAATAGTAATCAGTGCTCTTCCCGATATCCCTCTGAATTACGCTAATATACGACCTCCAAAGATGAACGGTCGGACCAGTGGTCTCCGAGCACAACACCCGCTTGGAGGATGATCATCCTTTGAGAGGAGCCAGGATATTCTCCGATATGGCAGTCGGAGACCTTTTTTGCAGTTATATTGTTAACGCCAAACTTTATGATGTTCTTTAAATTTTTGAAGATTCGATTCGTCATGGGCATGTATATGTCACCGTAAGATTGTAAAAACCGTTAGATTATAATCCAACTCGCGAAATTGCAAACTGTCGAAAGATTACAATTTAACGTATTATTTTCTGGTAGATTGTAATCTGATAGGTATATAAACCCGATGAAACCTAAGTGGCCGGCCGCAGGCCGGCCACTACCTATTTATTTATGTCGAACCCTAACCTAACCTGCATGAAAGAGACAAGAAAACGTAAATACATTGAATATTTCAAAAATTTACACTCAGAACATTGAACGGTTCACAATCTTTCGACAGTTTACAATATCGCGAGTTAGATTATAATCTAACGGTTTTTATAATTTTACGGTGACATATACACTATTTATATACATTCTTATATTATTATACTTGACTTGTTTTATTTCTTTTTATAGCTATTGTTGCAATTTTAGTTGCGTATTGTATAAAGGGGTTTCTAGTTCTATCGTTTTCTAATATAGTGGCTAGGGAGCCCCTATACAGATTCATTTGTATTTCCTGTTGCAGATCTTCACGTGCTTTGCCGTGCTGCGGACAATCAACTAACATGTGCAGGATTGTTTCGTCGCAGATTGGCTCGCAGACACAACTTGGGTCGTCTTTACATTTGAATCTGTGTAAGTACTCCGCAAAGCCGCCATGTCCTGTTAATATTTGAACTAGGACCGGTGTTAAAGGTGTTCTTTTAAGAAATTTGTGTGCTTGATCTACTGATGGCAAAAAGGTTTTTGTTACTGAAGCTGTCTGTCCGTTTGTATACCGTTCATTCCATTTGTCAAGGGTTTCTTGCCTAACGCTCCTCTTGACAAAATAAATTGGGCATTTGTCATAATTTGATTTTGTTTTTAGCTTCAGTACAGCTTCTTTGGCCAAGAAGTCGGCCCTTTAATTTCCTTCAATTCCCGCATGAACACGAATCCAGAAGAAGTGGATCGATTTACTCTTTGCTTTCAAGAGACGCAAGTTTCTTTTCACAGCAAAGGCCAACGGGTGGAAAGTTTCGGTGCCCCCGAGCATTTCCAGCGCTGACCTGGAGTCACTGAAGATATTCACAGCGCCTTCTTCAGTCTTCAAGGCAATCTCTGTCGCTTGGAGCAGTGCGTGCATCTCTGCCTGGAGGATGGTACAATATGGTTCAAGGCGGAATTTTTTATTTTGTGTTTCCACTCCGTCGCGCCAACATGACAGAGCTGCACCCACGCCCTTATCCATTTTGCTGCCGTCTGTGAATATCCTCATTCCCGTTATTCCGTGTTCAGCTACTGTTTCCGGTTTTAAATCCTCTAGGCACCGAAACTCCACTCAAACTGGATGCGGAGCGTCCAGGAAACATACCTTTTCCTCTACCTCCCTGCCTCTCAGTATTGTCTGAAGTCTTCCCCTTTTTGCTTTGTAGAGTTTGGCTGCTTCTTGTACTCTCATGTCCAGTGGAATGAGACCGGCCACTATTAGTGCTGCATTTAATGACACCGTAGGGTATGATTTGCAGATTTTTTGGGCAAAGCCACTTTGGACCGTATTTAAGAGTTTTTGTGTCATTATTTTCTCCGTGGCCGGTGCCCACACACTGGACGCGTACATTATGATAGGCTCAATGACCGCCACATATATAGTAGTTCTGATGGTCTCGGTGTTCAATCCCCAGTTTATCTTTGTACATCGTGCTAGTGGTTTATAGATGTTGGTGGCTTTTTTGCATACTTGTTTTATGTGGTTATTAAAAGTGAGTTTGTTATCCACCAACAGACCTAAAATTTTTATCCCATCGACCACTTCGATTTGTGCACTGCCCATGTGTATGCGTGGAGTGTCGTATTTGAGTTTTCTTGTTACAACCCTTGCGCTGGTTTTGTGTGTCGCAAACTTCATATTATTTAAGAGACCCCACTCATACACACGATGCAGTACGTTTTCAATCTGCTCCTCCATTTCCGGGGCCTAGAACCCCGAAAACACCAGAACGACGTCGTCAGCAAACGCTTGACAATAAACGTTTGTAGCCGTTATTTGATCAAGTAATGGGTCTAGAAGTATGTTCCAAAATGTTAGGCCACTTATTGACCCCTGCACGCAGCCCTTCGTTGTTGAGACAACACATTCCTTCCCCGCATATCTTACACACACTTACCTATCTCTAAGATAGCTGTGCGCTATCTTCTGTAGATTGAGAGGGCATTTCTTTTCTGCTAATCTGCACTTGATTGCCGGCCACCATGCACTATCAAATGCCTCAATATCCAGAGACACCACGATGCTGATCTTTTTGGATGTGATATTCTCGCGCAAATGCTGAACAAGATCGTATAGGGCGTCCTCTGTAGATCTTTGTGGGACAAATCCATATTGTATGGTGTTAAGGTTTGGAAGTAGGTGCCAACGAATCCGCTTTATTATCATCTTTTCCGATATTTTCCCGAGGACCGGCAGCAGTCCCATGGGCCTGTACGACATTGGCTTAGTGTAGTCATCTTTACCTGGCTTCCGTAGGACTACCACCGCTGCCTCTTTCCATATTATTGGGAAGTATGATAGGGTGAGACACCCATTCGCAAAGCCCAGGAATACTTGTTTGTCCACTTCGATCGCGGCCAAGCATATATCCGCTGTAAACCCATCCGCTCCGGGTGCCTTTTTGGGGTTGAAGCTTTTTGCCGCCTGAATTAGTTCTTCCATTGTAAAGGGTGGATCTTGGACGCCCACTCGGTCAGTTTGTACTCCCTGCTCAGCCCTTCGTCGAGTTTCAATGTGGTGTGGGTCATCCTCAGTTATTAAATCTTGCGGAAATAATGTTCTGGCTAAAAGCTGGACCGAGTCCCCGGCACTCAAAGCTACTCCATTCACAACTAGGGGTTGGTCTTCATATTTCTTAGAGGTTCTTCTTATGACCCTATATATCCCATCCCAGAGGCTTTCGCGATCCTGAGTGCCGCAGAACTCTTTCCAGGTTTCAGTTTGTGCCTTCATTGCTTCTAATTCGTATTTTCTTTTTGCTTTCAGGTATTCATCTACAACGTGCTGCCGTCGGGTTGGAGCCGCGCATGAAACCCTTCGCTTCTTCGTCGCCGCTTCTCTCTTTAGAGCTTCGAGTTCTTCTGTCCACCAAGGTAAGTCAAATTTAGATTTTCAGTTTATAGTAAGTATCGCCTCCCGACAAGCTTTTTCTATGCTCTGTACATATTTATTTATCATTTTCTCCATACTTGTCGACATTTTAATCATTTTAATTTCTGGGCCGTTTATTTTGTTGTTAGCGAGTTCCTTTTCTAGGACCTCCTTGAACTTGTTTCAGTTCGCTTTCCGCGTATTGTACTTTCTTGTTGTTTTCAGAGGTCTGTTACCTATCGAGTTTCTGAGACGTATGGAGAATTTGATGGCATTGTGGTCGGAGCTCGTCAAGCCTTGGTCGACTTCCCAGTCACTTACTAAATCAAGCAGATCTCGGCTACATGCTGTGACATCCACATTACTTTTACAGGCTACCCCGTTCCTGATGGTAAAAAAGGTAGGTACCGTACCTTCGTTTAGTATGTGCATCTCCATCTCCTCGACTGCACCCTTGAACGTCCCTTTGTTACGGTCGAGCCATATGACCTGCTTCCCAGTCAAGTTGGTCCCAGTCAAGTTCACTTCCAAGCAGAGTGTTCATCAATCAAACCACCTGATGCAATAAAGCCTCGCCACTAACCGGGCAAGCTTCGCTGGCGCCCTGCCAACCCACTCAATCTTCATAGAACCTCACTCATATTTTAGCCAGAAAGCACGCAACTCTGATTTTGTCAGAAATCAATTGAAAGCGCCCTCCCAATCCATCTATACTCTATACTAATATTACAAATGGGAAAGTTTGGATGGATGGATCATGGATGGATGTTTATTCATCAATCACGCCAGAACGTCTAAACGGATCTGGAGAAATTTGGCACAGACATTGATTATTGTCTGGAATAACACATAGGCTACTTTTTATCCCGGATAAAGAGTTCCCGCGGAAACCATAATTCCTCAATCCACGCGGACGAAGTCGCGGGCATCAGCTAGTTATTATAATGAGTTTCCTGTTGAAGGTGCTCAAAAATTTCTACTTCTACGTCGATGTCGATGGTCGACACACTAGCGAATCTTCTAAAATCCAGCAGAATAGCACCATTTAGTAATATTCTAGATCCCACCAACAGAATATCTGGCACCATTTGTCATGATTGTGTGTCGACGTTTACATTTCAATATGAACAGGAACCGGAAATTGGTTTCCAAGCACTGCGAACGCTTCCAATGATTCGTATCTGCGTTGCGATCACTCAGGGGGCACGATCTACTCATACTATTTGTAACCTTATAATTTTTGACACAGAGTTTGAAATAGCTTACTAGACTTACAACGAAAGGTGTGTCTTGTCGGTGACAGTTTTCAATGGAAGTTTGGGTGTATTAAAAATTATGGAGCCACTGGTGATGCGTGAACACAAAACATATATTATTTCGCTTGTATGAAGCGTAATGTACCGTGATGGTTTGGTTAGTAGAGCAGATGATAGTTTCTACTTTTTTTAAATCAAAGTAGTCCTCAATTTTATCCACGTTGTTATATTTAGAGTTTTCAAATGTTGAGAGAAGTTGATATTACAGTAAAAAAAGTAGCTTATGTCACTGTCAATGTATCCAAAATCAAGTCAAGTTGCTCTGTTGCGGCATGAATGAAATACAAACAATATCGCATTCATAATAGCGTGTAATTTGGCGAGTTGCAACGGATTAAATTGGATTAATTTTTTTCCTAACGTCGCCCCGTGATGTTATCCTGTACTTTTTTGACGCCAAGCATTACACGGTATACCTCATATTGCATAAATACTTGCTTTTCCTTCAATTTCTAGTCTAAATTTAAGCACGCTTTAGTTAGGAGCTCAGAGTGTATATTACGAATAATACAGACGGTATAGCTCACACTGAATAAATGATTTATAATACTTGCTTTTCCTTCAATTTCTAGTCTAAATTTAAGTACGCTTTAGTTAGGACCTCGGAGTGTATATTTCTATACACTAGGACAAATACAGAACGAGGAATAATACAGAAGGACGGATGTCCTCTTCAAAACTAATTGCATTTTAACGGCCGTACAGTAAACATGCTCAACGTCTAAAACAGTATGTACTCAGTGCAAAATATGGCGGAGGCTGTGCGAGCCATTTGCACATTGGCGTGACGCCAGACAGAGATATCCCAGGTGAGTGGGCCAGGGCTGACAGACACGTGTTGTGGAAACGCCTCACCCGTTGTCCTACGTTGTTTTTTATTTTTATTATTCATTTATTTCAGGCAACGAGGCCCATATTATAAAATACAAAATACTTAAAAAATAAAAACAATATAAAATAACAACAAAATAATAAATACAAACTTAAAATATTATACGAAGGTAATAAAAAAGACTAATACTACGGTAGGGATTTTTCTCTCACTTCCCTATAGCGACGGTACACTATGCCCTCAGGCCAAAAGTCCGCTCTGAGGAACACATTTTTGCACCAAGCTGGAACTGTAAGTACATAGGAGTTAACAAAATACGTCGTCCTATTCGACTTCAGTTCTTCCAAGTTGTGAGCCACAGAAGCGACGCCATGCGACGCGACGCGATACGATGCCATTTAAAATGACAAACTTGTCTACGTAACAACGTAGGCCACGTGAATGGTCGGCCTTTCATCGTTCAACATTAATGTGGTTCAATTTATAGCAGAAATGAGGAGATATCTAGCGTTAACCGATAATGTTCAAAGTCACTTTTTCACAAAGTTCACAAGTTCTGGGCACACAGTTCCAAGTTGCTTGAATGGTGACGTTGCACCGGAAGATAATAAAATATATAAAATCCTAGCGAATGCCCGACTTCGTCTGCGTGGTTTGAGGTTATTTGGTTCCCGCGGACCGCGAACTCTTTAATTTCCGGGATAAAAATAAGCCTATGTGCTATTCCAGACTATAATCTACCTCCGTGCCAAATTTCAGCCAGTTCCGTTCATCCGTTGGGGCGTGATTGAGTAACAAACATCCGTATATCCATACATCCATCAAAAACTTTCGCATTTGTATAGAAGTATAGATTAGTACAGACTAGCAGACTTGCCCGCGACTTCGTCCGCGTGAAATAAGTTTTTTTAAATTCCCACGGGGATTCCCTAATTTTTTGGCATAATAAATGACACTCACAAATAATGTGGCTTTCTATTGGTACCAGAACTTTCAAAATCGGTTTAGTAGATCCAGAGATTACCCCCTACAACATCACAAACTCACAATTCACAAACTTTACCAGTTTATAATATTAAGCATAGATATCAATATAGCAATGGCGAAGGCAACGACGATTACGATAACACACACGCCCAATTAAATCGGTTCAAGTATATTAAAACAATTAAAAAAAACTTATAGTAAGTAGGGACAGTTATTGTTTTTCAAAAACAAGAGCGTCCTATTAATAAATTTCAACACTACCAATCAATGGTAAACGTTGGGACCTAGTCTTATTTGCTGTTAAATATCCTCATCATTGACAAGGAAAATTAAACTATAAACCGCAAACTAAAGAGTTCAGAATCGAACTAAAGTGGCAAAAAATATAAACAGAAAAAATAAGGAGACACTGTGAGAATATCATCACGATAGTCACTGGAACCTGTATCACTCGATGACATGTTCATATAAGGCAACGGGTTTAACGCATTACTGTCACATTAATTTAAAGCGGTTCAAATTATATATCCCTTTATACTGGTAACGAGTTTTTTCCGCGGCTTTAACTGCTTTGTTTTATTTAATTTTCAAGTCTATATCTATAAAAATTTTGAATGCGAAAGCGATCTGTCATTACGGCTCAAAAGCTGTACCGATCTTGAAGAAATTTGGCACAAAAATAGTTTGCATCCTGGAGACGGAGAGTTTTCCGAAGAACTATTCGATTGATTCTTCTCTCATCTTTTTGCTATCGCACCACAAGGTATCGTCAAAATCTGCAACCGTATGCGTATTTGATACTATACTTTGCCCGCGTTAGGTTCAATTTTCGTACAAATTTCAAAGCCTTCTCAGGGGTTAAATTTTCAAAATTCATTTCTTAGCGTAACAGTTTTCAATGCGAGCAGATGGACACTCTTTACATTAATTTATAATAAGATAGAGAGGGAACTCAGATAAAAAGTTTATCTCAACATTACTAGCACGCCGCCGTCGATGGAATTTTTCAATAGCATTAGAATTTCTGCTAAATAAGTATGAGTATTATTAAAATGTATATATCATTCGAGTAAAACAATGTGCCTTTCTATCCAAAGTAATCTAATGCATTTGCAGGGGTTCAAAGTTTAGTTGAGGAAACATGCAAAAAAACGTGATTGAAGGACAAAAAAGGTAAGTACTCTACAAAATTCAATACAAAAAACCGACTTCCAAAGCCACTGTAAAGTAAGAAATAATTTTGATTTCTACACACTGTGTTGTAGTCGGGCGAGCCTGATGCGTCAACTTGGCTTATCTTTGTTATACCCGACTTCAACATAGTGTGTAGAAATCAAAATTATTTTTTACTTTACAGTGGCTTTGGAAGTCTGTTTTATGGAAAGAATTTTTATTTTTAACTTTTAGTGTCAGGATTGAGGATTTGGAGTCAATTTTTTATGGGATCACCTCGAGAGCTTCCTCTAAGGACTGAATTTTGTTTTTTTCAAATCGGTTCAGAAACCACGGAGATATGCACCGACATACATTAAATAAAAAATACGCGCCGAATTGAGAACCTCCTCCTTTTAAAGTGCAGGAAGTCGGTTATAAAGGTATACAAAAGTATAAGTCTGCATTCATTCGAAATTGTTTAATTGATTGGATTTCAGTCCTTAACTGTAAAACGTTAAGATTTTTAAACATCTCCATATATAGAGGTCCACTTTAACCAAGAATTCGGCAATAAAACGCCTGTAGCACTTATGCGGGCATTTTATGTCTATGTTACGGGGCCAAGAGTCTAACGATAAACATACCGGTCGAGTCTATATCTTCATAAAGTCTAGAAAGGGCAAATTTTTCGTAATTAAGTTTTATCTAATCGCACATAGGTAGCTTTTTAACGAAATAACCGCAATTTGCCAATTGTCGAAATTATATTTTTCACTATTTAAGCTTGCCAATAGGACCTTCCCGAAATTCGTCGCCAGCTCTTAGACCATACTCATTAATATGGATACCTAGGCTTATGAGTTAACCTCACCCACCTTTGTTTTATTCGTGGCCTTAGGTTAACCGATCCATAAGTGACTTTAATCTGTGACGCAAGCAGCACGCGACGATCACGACACACAGGAGTGGTGTGCGTGGCTCAGCGCTGGCAGAAAGCGGGTAGGCGGTGCAAGGCTAGTGCGTACGTTTTATGGTTCCCGCGGGAACTCTTTAGTTTTCCGGGATAAAAAATAGCCTATGCTATTCCAGATTATAGTCTATTTCTGTGCCAAATTTCAGCCAGATTCGTTCAGCCGTTGGGGCGTGATTGAGTAACAAACCTCCATACATCCATCCAAACTTTCGAATTTATAATATCAGTAAAAGTAAGAAAAATAAATTAAATGTAATTGCTACCTACATTATATATCAGCCGTCTCCGAGACCATCAGCAAATGATCTTAAACGCAGCATCTCGGCAATTACAGAGTGATTTATAACTTAAATACTACTATTAAAGTGGGACGGAGAGCAGACATTGATTAAGAAACATGTTAAATTTAGACGGATTAATTTTAAACCACGTGCCCACCAACAATGCAGGGCTGAAGAAAAAAAAAGAAACACAACCATTGATATCCAATAACCGAGATATTCAGTTCCGAAACTCCTTATTTTCCCCACCAACAACATTTCATTGCTCAAAATTATAATATTAGTGCAGAATGATACATAATGCAGTAACGTAGCAAAGAATTATTATTTAATCTCGGAATTTATCCCAGGAAATTAAAGAGTTCCCGCGGGAATCAAAAAACTTAATCACGCAGACGAAGGCGCGAGATCATAGTTTTGTAATCTTTAATATTAGGTAGGGAATTTATGTAATATTTTGTTTTGTTTGTTTGTTTTGTTTGTACGATGGCGCTAGGACAAAAGCCCCTAAAAAATTAAAGAATAAAAAAATAGTTTTGTAATAAGTAAGTAGTTGGGTAAAAATAAGTCAAAGACGCGAAAAACTGCTTTCACCGTTAAATATCTTAAAGGTGTATCATTACTTTTTACTTTATTTAGGAAGTAAAATCAATTCGGTCATGTCATCATAGTTGAGTCAATTTATTCTGAACTTTTACTAATACACCTAACCGTTGTCGAAGAATCAGCCGATCCATCGGTAAAGTAATAATAAGTAAACTGAAAACTGTGTGAAAATCCTTACAGTAGATATTAATTAAGTAGTTAATAATTTTCGCGCATATAATGCGCGAAAATGTCTGAAGAGAGACTCTGTGACTCTGTGACACTGAGTGAATTTTCATTTTATATGTGTGCATCTTTAGTTTTATAAGCTGTGTCAATGTTACCAATAAAACAAACGGGCGGGACCGACGTTTTTACAATAGATGCCAGCATGTTAATTAAGTAATAAATTTGCCGTTAAAGATGTCATTAGCTTTATATTTATTTATATTTGGTTTGTTCGTGGCGCATACGAATAATCCATTTAGTTTTAAATCGGTGGCTTGTAATAATCATTAACTATTTTATTTGACTTGCTCACTGTCATCCTACGGTTTTTTTATTAGGGTGCTAGCATACTACTGACAGGACATGATAAAACGATTGTTGTAAAAAATGATAATGAAAAAAAATGATGGGGTGACCATGGTCCCGCATTAAAGACAAAATTTGAAAAAAAAAACGAAAATATGATTAACTATATAATCATCATCTAGAAAATATATAACACTATAGTTCAATATCCAGTGATTCACAAAAAAATATCATTTAATAAAAATGTGAATAAGATTCTACTCGTAATTTAACTAGATTATCTTAGATTTTTAACTTTTTAGTTCGTTTTTTGGCAGGGCAGTCGTGTTTTTAAATATTTTAATTATGACTAGTGTAATTATTATAAGGTGTTATTTCATCACTGTACGGCACTGTGCTGCACAGTGAGTGCCACAAATGTGTCTCTCAGTAGACTCGCACAAGCAAACTTGTGTTTTTCTGCCTATCCACTTGAGATGAAAATGTTTGTGCACAAATTAAATTATAAATACAAATGTAAAAAATACTTTAATTTAAAAAACATAAACACGATTTCGGTGGAATCGCACCATGAAATGAATCGGTAAAAAAGTACATAATGGTGCAAATTCTAGATATATACCTAATGGTTACCTATATAGTCGTTAAACCCAGTAGTACCAAGACTGAGAAATCTGGGTTAAAATTATTAAGTCGGCCGTGACTAAAATACTAGGAAAATGCTACGTCGAAGAAACACTATATTACCAACTTACTGTGTGCATTACACACCCATTTGTAACTACCTATTTACCGTGACTTCTACCGCTTGGGTTTATTTTGTAGGAAGTCTATTGGAATCTTTTTCTTCCAAATATATAAAAGATGACTATTTGACTAATCGCATGATGTTCTATATACCAAATCTATCAACGCACACCTCAAACAATTGGACGAATCGGGCTGAAATTTGGCTATTAATATGACGAATGAACTGAAATTTCAACCCGTAAGGATAAAATTGGGGTTTGAAAAAACCGCTTTAAAAAGTTCGCCAGATTAAGTCAAGAAAACGTTATGAGTATTAAAGTAATATGCCCATTTAATAAAAGGATTCGTACACAAAGAAAGGATATGTAAAAAACTAAACGTCTTAAACAAACATTCCGATACGGGATGTCTTGCAAATAACATAAATGCAATCTTACCATTTAAAAGTAGCGACCTACGAGCAGGTGCTCAGCATCGTTATTTTATTTCGAGTTGAAAATAAAATTGTGCTCATTATAGAGACAATTTGCAGTATTTTAAGTTAATCTGTATGTGATCAGGAACTTTGCAACCTCGTTCATTCTTCACCGTTCTACCACAGAATAGCGAGAAACCTTCAGCGTTGGCATCCTTGCATCCTTATGTGGTTGACGTCTAATCTGCTCGAATGAAACGGTTTTGTTTTACGTTTTTGATACGAATATCGCTAAGGTGTGGAAATACCCTCCAGTGTACATTTTCCTGCCAATCCATCAAGGCAAGAGTGAATAGGTATCTTCCTAGGAAAGCGCGACCCCCAACCATTAAGCATTAAGAATGATTGTCGGTCAAGCACAAGCCTATTTTGTAATTTAATACCTACTGATAATACAGAAACACACTTTTCACAACGGCATTTATGTAGTTTTTGTGTCTGGTCTTAGAACATTAAGAGCAAAAGAGCTCTAACTTTTTAGCATAAGTGGTGTAAGTTGTCCTACGTGAAATAAATCATTTCAATTCATTTCCCGGAAAATTAAAGAGTTTCCGCGGGAACCGAAAAACCTCAATCCACGCGGACGAAGTCACGGGCATCAGCTAGTCATCATAATATATTACCAATATATAATTACGGAAATCGGAATCGTTTAAACATAATAGAAAACCTATTACACAAGAGGAAAACGCCTTCTTCCAAAAGAAAAGTATAAAGGTTTACGTTTTATGAGATCGATAATATTTTAACCCTTCTCAAGTGGGGCTTCCTTTCTATTATTCTATTTGCTCCTGACAGAGGCCAAATTGTTTTCCTTCCTTTTTTTGGTACCTCTTGCCCTTCAACACAAGATGTATTCTCAGTCAATTTCTATGAATGATAATGATTGTATAATCCTTTCTTAGAACATTATAATATTTTATTTTGACTAGACGATGCCCGCGACTTGGTCCGCGTGGATTAAGATATTTCGATTCCCGTGGGAACTCTTTATTTTTCCGGGATAAAAAGTAGCATATGTGAAGGACATACAATCTATCCCTATACAAAATTTCATCAGAATTGGTTGAACGGATGGGCCGTGACAGAGAGACACACTTCCGCATTTATAATATTAGTATGGAAGTATGGTTCTTCTGTGTTCAAGGTGTATCAGCACATCAAACACTAGCTAATAAAATAAAGTAGGTGGAATAGTGCTGTATTCACAGTCAGATCTTACCTTCCTTCCGGACTGTGACTGGTGTGGTAAAGGCGGTGCTATGAGCCTCAAGGGCGGTGGCGCTTGCGGCAACGCGGCCAGCAGGGGAGGCACGAGCGGCATAACCCCCCCCATAGGCAGGGCGACGGCGAACTTCTGCATCCCCATAGTCCACGGCACGAACCAGCCGCCCCCCGCCTGCATCGCCCCCCCACCCCCGTACCACGCCAGCTCGATCACCTTCCGACCAGCCACATCAACACAACCACTGCACTATCGCCACTTCCACATCAGGGACTCGTATTTCACAATCACATGTACCTGCGGACAAAGGAAACAAGCAATAATTAAAAAAAATTAAAAAACACGACTCCCCTGCCAAAAAACGAACAAAAAATTTAAAAATTTAAATTTATCTAGTTGAATAGAATCTTATTCACATTTTTTTTAAATGATATTTTTTTGTGAATCACTGGATATTGTATTATAGAGTTATATATTTTTAGAATGTACTCATCATTTTCTAGATGATGATTATATAGTTAATCTTATTTTCGTTTTTTTTTTAACTTTAGTCTTTAATGCGGGACCATGGTCACCCCATCAATTTTTTTTTTAAATTTTACTAATTATGTCACCCGGCTAGGGTTTCTAACCATACCCCACGGTAAGTCAACAGCGCTCAACACTGCGCCAGGGAGGTCGTCGGTATATTAAAGAAGTAGTGTTTTAGGCTATACTAGCTAAACCGCACCCCTGCTTCGCCTGTGAGGTAATTCTGAAAATCCTTGAGGATTTACGTTACAGAGTAAAACCTCCATGTTAAAGTTCAAGTTCCAGTACAGTAGTAGTTCATTTCAAACCATTGCCAGCCCACTAATTAACTGTTGGTCATAGAATGGTTTTCTCGTAGTTTCTACGTACGTACGTCATTTTTCTAGTACTTCACACATCTTTTCTATTTCTATTAAACCTTATTAAGGACAATGTAGTAGCAAGTTTCAATAAAAACCTGCTACAAGCCAAGCGTGTGGATATAGAGCTCAGACTCAACTAACAGTTTATATTGTGTCTAATATTAGCAATCATTGCACGAACACGTTGCGAAGCACATGACTTGTCAATGGAAAATTGGCGTGAAAATTATACGTCTCCGAGCGTAGACAGGCAACGTCCTTGGTGTCACTTGATGCTGACACGTTTCGAAATAAATGAAGGTATTAGTTGGACGAAAACTAGCGGAAAAATTCTCGACGGCTCTACGTTTCACTCGTCTGCTAGATACGCTCCAGTTTGTAGAAAATATTTAACCAGATTTAAACAAAGGTTAGCCTGAAAGCTCACCTTTAGGAGACCCAATTTCAAGCTCGTAGCTGGTAGTACTTAGAGGCAAGACCGGGTTTTATGGATATCCTACTAGGAGACTGATCCAGTAGAGGACCAGTTAAGACAATGCCAATACAATAAAAAAAGAGACAGCTTTTACCATCTAATCTGTACCTATAATTTCATTGCTAAATTCTTGTTCTTCCACTACAACGTATTTATAATAGACTTGTACGTTTCTACGTATTAGATTTACACTATTTACACCAATTCTGAAGGTTAAGTATAACCTTCCTCATCTAGACCACGTTGATAGACTTTGAACTACGAATTATTAGCTTGTTTATCTGGACAATATTACTGTAACGTGGTTTATTCGACGACGAAAAGCCTTATCAATCGACCTAAGTCAATCATGGTGCTGCACTGACATCGTTTATTCAATACTACCAATTTTGTTTTACGATGTTTTCGCATGGGGCACTGGTAAAAGATGTTTCAACTAATTTGCACCTTAAAAAATAGGTCAGGTCTATTTTTTTGCTTTGAAGTTCCAGTTTTTCGACACTCGAGTTCTATCAACGTTAGCGAGATGAAAAATCTCATGCTATCTCGACAGTATTAATATGTTTGTCGAGAGATACTTCCCGATCGCAACATGTGCATCATTATCTTGTAGATCAAAGGAATTCCACGTTTATACGCTTTTATCGAAAATAAAATTGTCAGTTACACGCTTACTGGCATGCAAAGGGACGGGGAATTTAGATCCGTTGCAAAAAGCGTCATCAATTATACTTGAAAAACTTTCTCGCAATCAAAGTAAAATATCGAATCCAAGAATATTATATTAGAAAAAATATTCATGCGCTATAACTAGCTGTTCAGTTCCACGTAAAATTTTTTCATGTATGTGTTGTTTACTTATAGTAGTAACCTTTTTCTTTTTTAAGAAAAGAGAAACTGCTGAGTTTTTGCCGGCTCTTCTCAGTAGAATCAGTTTTCCGAACCGGTGGTAGAATCTTAACGTATCATGAGTGACAAAAGTTGTCCTACATGAAATTAATAAATCATTATCATTATTATAAATTGCAGCACACAGTTGGTATATCCGTTATGGTAAAAAAACAATAAAAAACAAGAAGTGTTACTGCAATAATATAGTCTCAACGACAGATCAGCAAAACTATCATACTACACTTTTCCCATTCAATAAAGCATAATTTGTTTGTATAAACTAAAACATCTTCAGTCAATTTTTATTGTTATTAAATTGTCTTTTATATAACTTGACTTTATCTTTCGTCATTTCTTTTAAGCATAATTATTTATGAAAAGTGCCTCTTTTGTCATGGAGTGTCATTGTCACGTCTGGCATCTTACTTTGAAGAAATATTTGAGCAAAAGGCAATGCTTCCACAAAACATGGCTTTTGTGTTCGAAAGGACGTTAATTTTCATAAGAGGCTGAGGGATGATTAGCGAAGGAAGATTTTTTTTACTTACAGGTAGGTGAAGTACTTATGAACATTGTAAGCAATTATATGCAAAAACATATTAACTGTGATTAGAAAACGAAGCAAAATGCAAATTATTAAGGTCTTCAACTTTGTTAAGGTAAAATAAAAAAGAAAGAGTAGACATGAAATATTATTTGTAAAAAAATTTAATTATAATTTAAAAAAAAAACATGAATCTGAGTAGAAGAATCATAAAGTTATCGGAAATATTTAGTAAGTAATACAATCCATATCATACTGAATACAGACTATATAAATGCTATAGCGCAGCTATATTTTTCATGGCCCAACCAATAAACCAAATTTGGTACAGAGATTTAATATAAAGCTCGAAATGCACAAAAACTTTTCGCCCGAAAATTCAAAAAGTTCCCGCAGGATTATAAAAAATCTCAAACCGCGCAAAGTTGCGTAAAAAGTAATAAAAAGTATATAAATTAGCACAAACCGAGAAAAGGTATCCGCCTAATTGAGCGCTAAAAGGTCGATCCACCAGACTCCTCTATTAGGAATTGGTGTTCTATTTTGCACAATATCTTTTTCGAGTACCTAATAAAGCTTTTCTGTAGACCATTTATTTGATCAAACAAAGCGAAAGAAGTAATAAGTTTTCTGCCCAGTAATTTGATAACTGAAAGTAGTTTCTGAGACCTTCAGACGACGTTAGGTACATTACGAGTGCTGAACTTAACAAGCGATCCCTAGTTACAATGTCTGGAATCTGGAGTCAATAATTTGGAAATTCATGGTTTCAATAGATGATTAAAAAAAGTATTATTCAATTGATCACACTTTTTGTCTTGTGAGGGATATCTAGAGCATTATTTAGTTAGTTTCTGTTCATGTTTTTATGAAGTGAAAACTTCTTTAGCCGCGTTGAGAACTTTTTAGTAGGGGGTAAAAATGAGGATTCGCGTGACCGACATGCTCGCGAAACAGCGACATGCGTCATGCTCGCGTTGTTACGAAGACAAAAGGTCTTAAATATAAACATATTACATACGAAAATAAAATTTAGTGCTTTAGTGTTAAGGTTTGTATAATATTTTTTTATAAAAAAAAATCGTTTTTACTTCTATCGGCGTCCCTATGACTGCCAATTTTTTTTTTATAGACTAGCGCTTGGCTGCAATCAGACTTGCTGTGTGTTAGTGATGAAGCCTAGGGTGGAGCGTGCTTGCCTAGAAGATGCCTATTCACTCTTCATTTGAAGAAACCAATATTATAAGCGGATGGAAAAACGGAAGCCGGAATAAGGGCGTTCCATATCCTAGCAGTTCCAATTAGAAACGAGGAAGCAAATCGCTTAGTACGCGTCCTTGGGATGAAAATTAGAAAGTAGAAAGGTTAAAGGTCTGCTTTTAGAACCGGTGCAGTGGACTTGAATTTCACAAATTGTGAATTATTATTTAGTGGACAAATAAATCATTTATTTATCTATTCAGTTTAAACTACCCGAGAAAAATATAAATATTACATCATATTGTCAAGGGAGTTGCTTTTCATCAATATAAGTAACATCCTCAAGGATAAAACGTCCATAATATACATCTTAACCCTATAAAAATATGAGGTCTTGAGCTCCGTCCAAGACTTAACAAAGAAAATTACGTCGTTCGATGTAAGGTCACGCACGGCTCGTATTGAAGACGGTCCATAAAACACTTAACACTGTTCACATGGTGATATATCATGGATGTGTAACGTTGAATAAACAAATATTCTGGAACTGGATAAGGGTCATTTTTATGGAATCCTGGAATATTGATGAAAAGTTTAGTAGGTAAGGATGCTTGTAATATCATAAAACTGATCAGGGAGTTCGAGCTCTACGACAGTATTTTTACATGTGCAAATATGCCAACAAGTTTTATCTGGTGAGACGCTTCGGCCGTGGCTGGTTACCACCCTAGCGGCAATACGAACCGCCAAGCGATTAAGCGTTCCGGTACGATGACGTGTAGAAACCAAGGGGTATCGGTTTAATAAAACTGCCTTACCACTAACCGCCGGAGTTAGCCCGCTACCGTCTTAGACTGCATCATCACTTACCATCAGGTGAGATAAAAAAAAAGATTCAATTTCTTGAATTATACATACCACTACGACCCAATAACGTCCCACTGCTGAGCACAGGCCTCCACTCTCTTATGAGAGAGGGAAATAGAGCTTAGAACCACTACGCTGCTCCAATGAGGATTGGCGAGCTTTAACGACTACTATCATGTTAGTGATAATAAACGGGACTGACGCCTTAACGTGCTCTCCGAGGCACGGGGGCGAAACACCGCCAACTTCCTAACTCCAGGCTAGTACTGAGAATGTCTAGTCAGAAAAACCCAATACTTAATTATGGCCCGACCCGGGACTCGAATCCGGGACCTCGTCGACCGCAATCGAACATTTCAACCATTAGACCAACGAGGAATTATCTATAATTTAATTAAAACTTATTATAAAATAAACTTGCAAATTAAACATGATCATAATATTAATATGGAGGGATAAAACTTCCATGCAATAGGCCAAGGTACATCATAACTTACCCACTATTAGATGATAACTTGTCTGCTATCAGATCTACTGTCATACCTATGAGTTTACAATTTATTAGTAGTCACAGATTAATTATGACACCTCGACTAACTCATTAGTAAAGTATTACACAGTATTATGTGCTTGTAAACAGGGAATAAGTAAATAATCTACATCGGTATAAATTGTCGCTGATTTGTGTTTTCCCTGGTACGGAAGCGGCTTGACACCTACAGTTGTTTATCTGGATCCTGTGGTCTTACCGTGCATTTACATATTCGCCCTCGCAACCGCTTGAAGTGTCTGATGGCGCTTGCTTTGCGCGTTTTGTTCATACTTTTGTTAGACAGCGCATGAAAGTTAAATTAAAATTTAAAGAATGCCTCAGATGAGATATTATGATATCTACGGTAAATTCCAAAAAGTTTGTAAATACTGCACTACATATTTTATCGATTCGTTTCTACGAAACGAAACGAAAGACGCACAAAAAAAAACAAAGCACGGAATTAGTGGATGAGGAAGTTTTGACAGTGACAGCGTTTAGATAAAGTACCGCTATTTCAGTAATTGATGATTTTGATTTATTTATTACTAGCTGATGCCCGTGACTACGTCCGCGTGGATTGAGGTTCTCAGGTTACCGCGGGAACTCTTCAGGTTTCCGGTATAAAAAGTAGCCTATGTGTTATTCCACACTATAATCTATCTCTGAGCCAAATTTCCAGATCCGTTCGGGCGCGATTGAGGAACAAACATCCAACTATACATCCATCCATCCAAACTTTCGCATTTATAATATTTATCTGATTTCACGCAGGACAAATTGTCTCTTATGATAAGTCATGGCTCAAGATTATCTATTCTTATTCGGAAAACTGTGCTTTATTTCACTCCAATAAACTGTCTTGTTAGCATTCTGTATTGTTTAAAAATGTTTTCTTTGGTCACTCGCGTGAAATCTCGCCATGACGCCACCTTTCGTCTCATCACTCGTTGCGAATGTCTCAATGCACTTGTACACGCTACGTGTTGAATATGTAAATTCACAAGCGAAATATAGAGCCCCGTGGTACTGTTTATTCTGCCTTTCGGGCTTTTTTATATTTCTTATCTCAACTCATTATTATACGGTTCTAATGTAACGTATTTTTAATTTCTTCGCCTGGTTTGTATCAGTAGCCTTGACTCGACACGCTTAACTTCGTGTCATGACGTTGATAGTGGTACTGGCAGACGCAATACCTACCAGAGAAAACAAGTATAGAAGAGGCGATGGCGCGTCAGATAGACCAGCTAAGTTGTTGCAAAATCAGACGTATATCTATACTTATATTATAAATGCGAACGTTTGAATGGATGTATGGATGTATAGATGTATGGATGTTTGTTACTCAATCACGCCCCAACGGCTGAACGGATCTGGCTGAAATTTGGCACAGAGATAGATTATAGTCTGGAATAGCACATAGGCTAATTTTTATCCCGGAAAATTGAGGAGTTCCCCCGGGAACCAAAAACCTTGCTCCACGCAGACGAAGTCGCGGGCATTACCTAGTAGTATATACATGGCATTAAAGTTAATTTTATGTTGGTTTGGATGGTGGTTTATGTGTAGGTGAAGATTAATATTATGACAGCTATCATACTTATATTATAAATGCGAAAGTGTATTTGTTTGTCCTTCAATTACGCCGCAACGGAGCTACGGATTGACATGATTTTTCGCATGCGTATAATTGAGGATCTGGAGGGAGACATAGCCTACTTTTTCCTGGAAAATTAAGGAGTTCCCGAGGGAATTAAAAAAACTTAAAACACGCGAACAAAGTCATCAGGCATCAGCTAGTAATTGCGTAATTTTCTTATAAATCAGCTTAAAATAGCTTTAAACAAGATATATCAAGTTTCATACATTGTCTTAAAATAACGTCATACGTATATAACACTTTTTTTAAATAATTTTATTGGGAAAACTAACAGCTAGGTACAAAAACTGGGTAAATAAATAGCTAATAACAAGTTCTTGCAGTTAAGTTTCATCGTAAAGGAGTAAAAGATCTACGTGTTTTTTAAACGACTGCCTGAAAAAAGGAGTATATTGCTTCCAGGGTTCATGTATGTATGTTTGTATGTATGTGAGTTTGTATATTCCACCATAACTTCTATACGCCTGAAACGATTTTGATAAATGAGGTATCGTTAGAATCCCTAGCTTATTCCGGGTGACATAGGCTAGTAAAATTAAAAACAAATTGATGGGATGACCATGGTCCAGCATTCAGCAGGTCCAGCAGACTAAAGTTGAAAAAAAAAATCGAAAATAAGATTAACTATATAATCAATAGAAAATGATGAGTAGATTCCAAAAATAAATAACCCTATAGTTCAATATCAAGTGATTCACAAAAAAAATTCATTAAAAAAAAATGTGAATAAGATTCTATTCAACTAGATTAATTTAGATTTTTAACTTTTTAGTTCGTTTTTTGGCAGGGCAGTCGTGTTTTTAATTTTTTTAGAGTGACTTAGCTACTTTTTATCCCGAAAAAATTAAATAAAATGTTTCCAGTTACAGATTTAATTCAATGACGTGAAATTATTTAGCATTTATCGGTAAAACGATTTCCAAATGTAATAAAAAGTTATGAAATAATATAATATTAAGTTCATTCGCCCGAAGTTTTATTTCGCATAATAATAATTATTGACATGGAAAATGTTAGGAATCAGCATCTGAAAAGGGCTCAATAAAATGCGTTTTACACCTGTTTTATTGTTTTCTTCATTTACACGACCCTCGTAAACAGGGATAAGAAATATTTACAGCTTTTTTTATTGGATTTAGATAACTATCGGAGAAAACATTTACTTTTTGTTATTTAAAAAGAAAAAACACTGTCCTTTTATATTTTTTTGTTTTGTATATTTTGCGGTAATATTAACTTCCTTTTGAATTAATATTCCTTTTGAATTACATTCTGCTAATATTATTAATGCGAAAGTATTTTTGTTTGTTTATTTATCCTTCAATCACGCTGCAACAGAGCACCGGATGGACATGATTTTTTCCTTGGGTATAGTCACCGAGTATAGTCTGTGGGTATAGTTAAGGACGAGGAAAGTTGGAGACTGGAATGCACAGGCCACTTTTTATCCCGGAAAACTTACCCGGTTTTTTTTTTATGTTACTCCACGCGAACAAAGTCGCGGACATCATCTAGCTTCAATAGAATCGAAACGATACGCTAATAAACGTGTCGTTATGGCGCCGACTGTACTAAGTGGGTCTAGATAAAATGTATACGTAGGTATATTTTAACGTTTACGTATGTAATTTAGAAGGAAATGTGCTGTCATTAAGTCAGTACCGAATTAACTAGAAAATCGAATTCAAAGATAGTTGTATCAGGTACTTACTAAAGAGGGAAGTTTTCCTCGTCGTTTTCTTACCAACAGACGGCACTACTGGACATAGGTCTTTTTTTACCCCTATTTTACCCCTTTAGGGACTGAATTTTCAAAATCATTTCTTAGTGGATGCCTAAGTCATAATAGCTATCTGTATGCCTTTCAGCTCGATCCGTCCGATGGTTTGAGCTGTGTGTTCATAGATCACTCACTCAGTCAGTCAGTCAGTCACCTTTTACTTTTATATTATATATATATATATATAATTTAAGATACGGTTTTGGGAAAATTCGTCTATAAGGGGTAGAAATGGGGTTTGGAAGTTTGTATGAATGTCCCTTGTTTTTGAAGTTAGACACATGAAAATTGGAAAAAAATATTAAAATCAGAAAAAGTCAGGGGCATTATATCCATCTATACTAATATTATAAATGCGAAAGTTTGGATGGATGGATGTAGGTATGGATGTTTGTTACTCAATCACGCTCCAACGGCTGAACGGAACTGGATGAAATTTGGCACTGAGATAGATTATAGTCTGGAATAATACATAGGCATACCATAATATCTAATCGGAGGCACTCTTTAAATTTTAATTTAACTTTCATGCACTGTCTATTGAAAGTATAAACAAACGCGCTTTTTATCCCGGAAAATTAAAGAGTTTAAAACCGAAAAATCTCGATCCACGCGGACGAAGTCGCGGGCATTAGCTAGTACTTAATATTAAAAATGCGAGAGTGTGACTGGATTTTAACGAAATATAGTAGGTACATTGCATCCCGGGAATGGACATAGGCTTTTTATCCCGGAAAATTAAAGAGTTCCAGTGCGAATCAAAAATCTTAAACAACATGGACGACGTCGCGGGCATCATCTACTAACTCATAAGAAAATATAAAAATCAGAAAAGTTATGGGCAAATAAGTACGAGTAATGAATCGATTGCGGCCACAATAGGATTTACACGGTCATCGGACACCAAAGGGGCAGTTGTTGCGGGGAGGCTAAATACTGGTGTCGAATTACATTAATTGTGTTCTACTTATATGTCACCGTAAGATTGTAAAAACCGTTAGATTATAATCTAACTCGCGAAATTGTAAACTGACGAAAGATTGTGAACCGTTCAATGTTCTGAGTATCAATTTTTGAAATATACATTGTATTTACGTTTTCTTGTCTGTTTCTTGTAGGTTAGGTTAGGGTTCGACATAAATAGGGTTAATATACCAACAGATTACAATCTACCGAAAAATAATGCGTTAAATTGTAATCTTTCGACAGTTTGCAACTTCGCGAGTTAGATTATAATCTAACGGTTTTTACAATCTTACGGTGACATATACAAAACGGGCATGCTTTGGAACTAGGACTCGGCGGTTTATCGAATGGTAGTATTTATTCCTGTCGTTTGGATAAAGATGATGTTCAGTTTTTTTGGTCACGTTTTTTTGTTGTTTATCATTTGTGTTATACAGTTCTAATAGGAATGCTGACAGGCAGATTTTTGTAGTGATAATGAGTAATAATTACAATGTCCTCCCAACCGATTTTTTGCCACGGCGGCCTATCTCCAGAAAGATTTGCCATCTGCACGGGCAATATCATAGTGCTCTAGTGTGCTCGCAAACACAGGTCTTTCTTCGTTTACTCTAACAGCTCGATGAGACGGAAAATCCGATACGACCGGAGAGAGATCAAGTGCAGGACGGCTTTACGTGCACTTCGAGGCACGGGGGTGAAACCGCCAATTTCTTAACTTTGGGGTAGTACTGAGAATTTCTTGTCGGAAGAACCCAATACTCAATTATGGCCCAACCTGGGCTTCGAACACAGAACCTCGTCAGCCGCAGTCGAACATGCTAACCACTAGACCAATGGGGCAGTTTGTAGTGATATTTGTATTTAGACATGTTCTATAGCTGTGCTCGATATAGTAATAATAAGTAGGTATGTTGATAAAGTATTCGAAATTAACCAAAGATATAAATTGGGTAACAGATAAGACAAACCGACAGAACGTAGTACGGCTGACTTTTCAATTGACTGGATATAAAACTCATTCTACGTATTTTAAAAAGTTCACTAGTCACTACTAAAATTGCCGATTTAGTAGTTCTTATAAATAAATAAAAATAAAATAAAACGCCTTTAATTTCTACTACCACTCGATACAGTATCATAATTATTTTAATGCTCACCTATATTACATATTCTTAAGTAATATATAAATTACATATTCTACCTCTTTTGAGTGTTATTGTGTCGTAAAATTTGCCTCCTCGACGTAAAGGGCCTCCTAGTTGTCTCAACGCGTCCCTATCCCTTGCTATTGTCATCTAGTTTGTACCGACTATTTTCTTGGTAAGTGCTTAGTAGGTACTTACCAAGTTTTTAATAACTATCCGCTATATCTTTTAGGTATAACTCTTTGAAAATAATGTCCAAACATCTCGGATTTTCATTCGTTCAGTATTGTTCACCAGTTACCTATTATTGTGTGCGGGCCTGGGATCTGAATTGTTCCCAGTATTACAAATGAGCCGCGTAATCTTAATAATACTATAAATGCGAAATATTATAAATGCGAAAGTTTGGATGGATGTATGAATGTCGGGATATATGAATGTCTGGATGTATGGATGTATGGATGTTTGTTACTCAATCACGCCCCAACGGCTGAACGGATCTGGTCTGGAATAGCACATAAGCTACTTTTTATCCCGAAAAATTAAAAAGTTCCCGCGGGAACCAAAAAACCTCAAACCACGCAGACGAAGTCGCGGGAATTCGCTAGTCAAAATATAATACCTTCGTTTAGTTACATAGGCGCGGCGAATTTTTTCTTACGTCCATGGGTTTCTTTACGTCCATGGGCGTGACAGGTTTCATAAAATGGCCACCAGCAGTGTGATTCTCTAAAAAACCTCTAAGCATTGCTTGCATCGATGCGGTCTGAGATGTAACATCGAAGAGATCGACCTTGCCTGCAACGGTTGTAAATTTTGCATTCTGCAGAGGCTTAACGCTCGTCGACGATCTTATCGATGAGACGAACCCTACGATGTTTGCTTAGGCGAGCCAGTGATGTCATACTATTTTTATATTGGTACCGGTAAATGCTTACGATTGACAAAATAAGCCTATATAATGGTTTATAAATTATTGTTTTTATAATTTCACTGTTGTAATACAAAATTACATTTTGAAATGTCAACTTCTTAAAGAATAATCATTATTTAATACTTTTGTCTTCGACCTAGGCAGAATGCTTATAGACTTTTGCCTATACTTTTCCGGGTGCTTTAAAAAAAACGTTATCATACTGCCGAGATGTCTACATCAATCCAAGTTAGCGAAAAACTAAATTCTTGACCAAGGAATACTCGAAACACTTGTGACTGAAGGCAATTATTGTTTATAAATATAAAAATAGAATTAAAGTGAAACACTTAAAATTCCATGGCGATTCCCGCAATACTGAAGTGCCATGGCGACAGGGAAGTGTTTGGACTACTGGTGAAGTTGTGAGTTCATATTACATATTATGTTGTGTTGTATTTGTAAAAAGTTGTATAAAAGTGAGCACTAAAATATAATTTATCCAGTGTATATCCAGAGGGCAATAAGCTCCTCTTTGAATAATTGCTACATAACCTCAAAACGATATTTATAAGTTCGCCATTAATTTCAGACCCTGTCAATATACATATGCTGCATGCAGCACTTTGAAAAGGTGACAGAAACTAGATTGCAGTGGAGACATTGGCAAACGAATTATCATGAAATACTTTTGATATAATATCAATGGAAATAATTCTAAGGAAAAAAGCAAACTTATGTTGTTCATCAGAAAGCAAAAGGTTTGTTTATCATATTTTCGTGTGGCTTATGATTTAACTTCTTCCCTATAAACATAACAAGACGTGTATTAGGACATTTTACTAAGTACTCACCTTAACTATACTTCTTTTTACCTACGGCTTCCCCGTCTGATATTCAGACCTCCCTGGTGCAGAATTGAGCACTGTTGTCTTGACGTGGGAGGTCCCGGGTTCAATCCCGGCAGTGTCCGTTTGGAAATTTATAATTTCTGAATTTACCCTGGTCTAGTCTGGTGGGAGGCTTCGGCCGTGGCTAGTTACCACCCTAAAGGCAAAGTCGTACCGCTAAGCGATTTAGCGTTCCGGTACGATGCCATGTATAAACCGACTAGGTGAATGGGTTTAATTTAACTGCCATATCTCTAACATGTTAGCCCACTACCATCTAAGACTGCATCATCACTTACTATCAGATCAGATTGCAGTCAAGGGCAACTTGCAGTGGCATAAAAATCTTGTGGGTTCTATTATGTGTATGTAACAATTTTGAGCGATTTTGATTCAACTTAGATTTTCTCTAATAATTATCCAGTTTGGTTCTTTGTACTGTAAGTGCTTATTTAATGGCGGCTGTTATTATGTAAAATTGACTTGTACTTGTCGACAGTGATGAGGTCTACATTGGAATGCCCTTGCCTAGAACATGTTGAATTAACTCTGGCATAATAAGTTGAATTAGAGCATTGTCAAAATATTCCATTTAAAATGAACATATCTAATAAATACTACAATTTTTAAATACATGTATTAAATTAAAAAATTGCAGATCAATCAATGACATTGGTCTGGAAACAGCAAGGATTTGGAAGAATCAAAATTTTGCAGTCTGAGGAATCTAGGATACATGTTCAGATGTGTTGGCAAAAGATTTAGCGTTCCGATACGATGCCATGCAGAAACTGATTAGGGAAATTGGTTTAATATAACTGCTATACCTACCCCTAAAAGGTTAGCCCGCTACCGTCTTAGACTGCATCATCACTTACCAGTACCACCAGGTGAGGTCGCAGTCAAGGGCTAACTTTTAGTGGAAAAAAAGCTAATTCTGTGTAAAGTTACCGTTTCATCTATTTTAATGAAGTTTGGTAGGTACATAGATATATTGGTATTCAGGAAATGGGCAAAGTTGACATGGAAAATCAAAGAGTTCCTATGAAACTTCTAGAAAACCTAAATCCACGCAGAAGAAGTCGTGTGCATCATCTAATGATATTTTACAAGCTGATGCCCGCGACTTCATCCGCGTGGTTTAAGTTTTTTGATTCCCGCGGGGACTCCCTAATTTTCCAGGATAAAAAGTAGCCTATGTCACTCTCCAGGTCCTCAGCTATACTCATGCCAAATCACGTCGATCCGTTGCTCCGTTGCGGCGTGATTGAAGGACAAACCAACAAACAAACATACTTTCGCATTTATAATATTAGTAAGTATGATTAATTGTTGGTATGTCCTTCAATCACGCCGCAATGGAGCAACGGTTCGGCGTCATTTTTGGCATGGGTATAGTTGAGGACCTGGAGAGTGAGCCTGCTTTTTATCCCGGAAAATGGTTTTCGTGGGAGTAAATAAATACTTAAATCATGCGGACGAAGTCGCGGGCATCAGCTAGTACTACATATTTTTAATAAGGTTTTTAATAGATATTAGAAATAAGAATGGATAATAACATAAGGATTGAAAAATAATAAAAATTGGTTTCCAAAGTTTTCTTTTGTGTTATTTTTGCTTCAAAGAAGTATTCCTTCAACAGCCATTTCAATGTTGTTCATATTGCAGAAAATAACATCATAATGCAAAAATGCTATAAATATTATATATTATAATTTGTAGCCTGTGGCTTGAAAAATTCAAAAAAATTGGAAAATCTTTGACTGAAAATATCGGAAAAATATTTTTAGCATTATAAGTAGTGCTATAAGATAAAAGCTTGGAAGAAATTATTAAATATATAAGAGACCATTTAGAGACCAAGTCGTTATCATCAAATACTATGATAATACATAGTAAGAATATTATATACAACTGTATAATATTCTAACGTACGTTTCTCCTTTGATTATGCTAACTGGTAATATTATAAATGCGATAGTGTATCTTTTTTATCTGGCAGCTACCTTTTCAAGACCACATGCATTTTTTTACAAACAGCTTGTTTGTTAAAAAATGCATGCTTGTTTTCGGCCACTGACATAGTTTTTCACCAGTGAGGTCTCATGGGATAAAAACATTGATGTAGAATTTTAGTTTCGATGGATGTTTCGACAAACACAAATCTACTGAAAATATGAGCCGCTTAAGCGTAGCAGACAAACAGACACACTTTCTTATTTATAATATTAGTATGGATCCTTAGTGTTAAATCAGACTTCGTTATGTAATAATTCAATCATATTTTTTTAATAAGTATGTAAAGCAGTGTACCTAATAATCTAACCTACCATAAAACATGTTTACAATCTGTGAGGAAAAGAAAGTTTATCATAGATAAAAATACACACGCCATTAAAGGGCTGTTAAGTTTTGACAATACTAATTACTTTGACTTGCATACCATTTTTTACATTGCTCATCTATACTGATATTATAAATGCGAAAGTTTGTATGGACGGATGGGTGTTTGTTACTCAATCACGCCAGAACGGCTGAACGGATCTGGGTAAAATTTGGTACAGAGGTAGATGTCTGGAATAACACATAGGCTACTTTTTATCACGGAAAATGAAAGAGTTCAGGCGGGAACCAAAAATCCTCAATCCACGCGGACGAAGTCTCGGACATCAGCTAGTCTTATAACGTGTTAAGGTATAAGAAAATTCCCATTTGCTTTATTATTTTTATTCCGAACACAATAATTTCACTATTCATCGTACGTAACATCGAAGGAAAAAGCTACAAAACATTAGCTTTTCATTTTGACACTTCAAATCGAAGGCGAAGGCGAACGATGCAGTCGAAGCCGAGTTAAAATACCTTGCAGAATATCACTTCCCATACATTTTATGTCAAACACGAGCTTCCTACATCCATCACATTCGCTCGTGGAGCGCTAGTGTAGCAGCGACGAGTCGAAGATTACTAGAGAATCCAAAATAGGCTACATCTGATGTAACATCCGATGTGCAACTGATGTAAATCTTATTTTACCTTAGAGAATCACATAGCTGTTCAGAGGTCTTCGTAATCGTCTCAACCGATTGCCGATCACAACTGTACGAAGCTTTAGTTTTAAGATACCGTTACTGATTATCACCATTATATTTTATAAATAACTAGACGTCAATAAGTGTAGTAGGTATACCTACCTAAATTGAATAAACATTATTTGACTTTGACTTTGAAGGTCTCCTACAATGATCCTCACACAGCATGTTCTTGTGCAGTTGTGTCAGTTGCCTCCAGCGGATCTCACCTACTCGGGTGAGATCGTGCGACCACATTACGGAGTTCTTTTAACTCTTACAATAGTAGTAGAGAGTTATTTTCCGAAATAGCAATGGTAGACCTTTTTCACTCGCGGACCTCTCAGGCCCGCCTTACCTAGTGGCGTGCATGTCATAGAGGCATAAAAGCACGGCTTACCTCAGCTAGTAAAAGTTCATTGCTTGCTTTTCACCATTCCCTGCTTATTAATAGGTATCAGGGTAGGCAACTTACCAATGCCTGGCTCCGAACCCTGTACACCCTACGATTTCCAGTGCGTGGCCGCATTTCAGGAACCTTGGGACTTGGATGTTAGGCCAAAATGCCTATCTTACTTATCGGTTCTTTGAGCTATGAGCACAGAATAAGTAATAGCTTAGCTGCTATTAGCCATTGCTACTCTACTTCAGCTGAGCTACTTATCCAGTTATTTAAGTTGCTCAGTTCTATAAAATTATTATTTTTTTAATCAGAAACAATGGTAGGTAGCTAGTATATGATAAATGGATTAACATGGAAACAATACGACAGCCGACATTTTAATAAATGGCCGACGATACAGCCTAATCACCTGATTTGAAGGTTTGGTATGTACAGGACTGAATAGAACATTGGATAGGATGATTACTCAACCGGAATTTATGGCTTCCCGACCAATCCCATCCTAACTAACAATAGGCATCATTTGGTGAACGTTGTATTGATAGTGAAAGACGTGGGAATAAAAATCATTAGCGTGGCGATCATCGCCAAGTACGTTCTACTTATCGATAGAAAGATCTATGTATGGGCTTAAAGGTACAGAACGACTAAGCTGATATAAAGTGGTGATGGCTTAGTGGTTATTCCAGAATCCAGATGTGCGGCGTTCGACCCTCGGGCACGCAAATGTAATTTATCGGAGTTATATATGCGTTTTCAGCAACACTTGCTAAAACGTGAGAAATAGAAACAGATAATTCTCTTTAATGTTCTCAGATATGTGTGAAAAGTGTACGATTTTACCCAGTTTTAATAAATGAGGTTGTCTGCCATTTTCATATGGGTCAGCGACAGAGGTGGAGCCAAAGTCAGATTATATCTCTCGTGCAGACGACTAATCTCCCTGGAGATTGGCCGCCGTGGCTGGAATTCGGTCGGGAGGACATTATTCATTACTTGTAGGTAGGAAAAAAAAAAAATTGGGCCAGGATTAGGCGATTGGCACCAATTCAGCCAATCTTAATGTCCTATTATTCATCTCCATTCTTTACAGTGAGGATATAAATATGATCCAATTTAACCCACCGAACCGTCTCCCAAGCCCTGTTAGGCACCTAATTCAAGAAACGAAAAAGATAATAAAGGAGTAAATAAAAAAATGTCGATCGTAAATCGAAGGAAGCGGAGCATAATGTTTGCAAATTGGGAGCGCGGTACCGCCGTTTAGTAAGCTTACAGTTCAGTAACACATACCTAACATCATATCGAATCGTTACTATAAGATACGATGGATATTATGATATGATTCGCGTGACCCGTCTTATGCCCACAAACTCGCTTAGGTTGTTAGATAAAGCAATGGCGAATATCTCGTATCATGCTGCATAGCACTCGTTTAGAAGTAAATAAGAAACGTTTTATGAAATTAAAAGTACTAACAGTATGATTTAATGTGGTAAAATGCCAGCTCTTCTCAAATTATCTTTATTGTGAAATTGTCGAATAGATCAATCCATCAATTTGGTACAAAAATTAATAATGTTGCATATTTCAGCTCTAGAGATTGGATTGCTTATTGATGAATACCTGAAACATAATAATAGGTCTTTACCTATGAAATTGCCGTTTTGTCGTACTGGCCATTTTGATCTCAAATATCTCCTCTTTGGTTAGGAATTTCAATTTCAAATTTATACAGCTATTTACTCATGCTTTTGTGTTTTGAAAACCCTATTCATTTGTTTTTTCCTCTTTTGGTTTTTTCTTTGCGTCACTCAGTTTACAAAATGGAAAACTTGAAATATCGCGTTATTTACGAGTACTAGTTCCATCGTGGTGCCAGTGCTGCAGAAACGGCTCGAAGGATTAATGATGTGTATGGCGGCGGTGTCGCAAAAGAAAACACAGTGCATTTTTTGATTTCAACGTTTTCGTTCTGGAAATTTCGACCTGCAGAACAAGCCCTTTGGACGGCCGGAGACCAAAGTAGATAATGAAGAATTGAAGGCTATTAAGCGGATCCATTGCAAACCACGTTTGAGCTAGCTGCAGGTTGCGGTGTTAGTGATAAAACTGTTTTAATCCACTTGAAGCAAATTGGGAAGGTGAAAAAGCTTGAAAGGTAGGTACCTCATGAATTGAGTGCAGCAAACCGACAAACGCGCGTCGCGTAATGTAAGGACCTAATATGAGTCAACAAGTTGACACCCGCGAGTCCGTCCGCATGGATTTATGTTTAAAAAAAATCGTGAGAACTCTTTGATTTGCAGGATCAAAAAGTAGCTTAGGTCAATCTCCAGCTCTTTAACTATATCCATATCCAAATCCCGTCCGTTGCACTGATGCGGTGTGATTGAAGTACAGACAAACACACTTTCGCATTGATAATTTCAATGATGATCGCAGTCAAGGGCTGCAAAAAAAAATAGGTTACTTATATACATAAAAAATTTGCGGAATCGGCAGGATTTGAACCTACGTCTCTCTGGGAATCGCGCCCTGAGCGTCTTGACCACTCGGCCACGGTTCACAAACCTTGATTTGACTTTGAGTTGAATTTGAATGTGAGTGAAGTGTGGGTTAATATATTAGTTTCAGTACTGTATGCTTTCTACATTGTGGTATTACCACGGGGCCTTCTACTTTTTCTTCCAAAACCGTACGTGTGTAATAAATTACAGCGAGATACTAAGAGATAGGTATAAATCCTCTGGTTTTGACTTTTTACTTTTCGAGTTAGATCGCAACGGCCTCGATAACATTCCCAGGTATAACTAATGCAGGGGTCCAGTTTCGTTCCAAAAGTATCGAGCGTTGGCCTCATGAGCCAACGTTTTGCGACAAAAAACTTTGCAGAATATTACGAAACTACTTTTCAAAACCAAAATTTATAATTTAGGAATTAAAGTTTGTTTTAGGAAAATCTAAACAAGGTTTTCCTCTCCTTACCCGGGATACAACCTATCTCTGTTCCAAATTTTGTCACAATAGGTTAAACAGATGGGCCATGAAAGAGTAGCAGACAGACACATTTGCATTTATAACATTTAATAGGATTACTAGACGCGACAGTTCGCGTAAGAACTTTCCTATTGTACGGAGTATAGGTAGACGGGACGGAGGGTAACCTCGATGATTTGATAACGTAAGGTAATGTATGTAAATGGTGACCAATTACTACCAAAATTGTAGTAGTCTGGGGTTTTTTCATCGGTACGGAACTCTAGAAACATATCCGTGTCTTTGGACACGGACACAATATAAAAAGGTCTTATAAATATTCTCAATGAACATCAGTTCTGTATAAATTGAAGCGGTTTTTGTTTGGCCATAATGGATAGCATAAAGTCGTGATCCCAATATGATCACGACTTTATATTTATAAAAGAAAAAAAAACTGGTTTTTATATCGAGCACAGAAGTCACAATTTAAAACGAAGGTTTTTAAAATTCTCATTTCCCAGTGGGTTCCATATTGAGCGAGATCCCGCGACGATCAGACTTTCGTTATTTTATTAAAGCTGAAAGATTTTCTATGTATCTCTTATAGAGGTTTAAACGATCCCCGACTATGAAGTTTCGATCGCGGTTGCTTTGGAAGGTATCCGGTAGAAAAGGTGGCACCTCAAATTCGTTAAAGTATTAAGCTCCGTTTTTTATATTTTTCTTTGGAATAATATTGTTTGAATATAACGATGTTATCCATTGTCAAACACTTATGTCATAAACCCTGTTGTTTTATAATTTAATAGTAAAATAAATTAAATTTGAGTTGTTAAAAAAATTTATTGTGTGCCAAGATAAGCAAGCACTGAAACGTTTAAAGGTTTTTCAATTTAAAAAAATCCATTAAGATTAGAAAATAGAAAATTGTGTGATATGTTTAGAAAGAAAATCTTACACTAAAACTAACACTGTCTATTAAGTAGATATTACTAGTGTGACTTACATTAATTTCTGTATATCGACCTGATATGACTTTAAACTATTTACTGATAATTTTTTCCTGAATGAATTTTGACCACTGCGGCGATACTATTCTCAACAGAATAGCTAAAAAGCAAGAGACACATTCCATATTCCCTCACTCTCGTAGTTTGCTGCAACGGAAATCTAACCCGCTGTCCTAGGTGAGAAACAACAGCGACGCGACGCGATACGACTCCATAGAAAATAAGCACACACTTTACGCGACAACGTGATTTGTAAGCCATTGGTCTTACACAGGATTCGTCCAAAATAATTGTTTTCAATTATTGTTTCGTCCATCAGGGAAAGTCCATATCCAAACATCAAACTATATCACAGGATGATAAAATTATATCTCAAACAATATCTCAAATCAAAATTGCCGTCACCTCCCGAGCTATAAACTTTCGTCCGCTAATGATATTCTGGTTAGATTAACATAAATTTCGCTCCGGTCAGATCTCGATCCCAAACATGCTGGTTTACGATTCATTTTGAGAAAGAGTTCGATGGGGATAAAAATATGTCATTTTTTTTGTTAAAACGTTGAATATTCAGTAACGTTACTTAACTGGATTTGTTTTGACGAATTCGAAGGAGTAATGGTTGTAACTACCTACTTGAATTCCTTGTCATTTAACTCATAGATGTGATTTACTTAGAGTTTATAATAAATTCAAGTAAATCGTTAACATTGGTATGAAGAAATAGTCGAAGTTTGTTTTCCATATCCCAGTAAGTTTCTTGTAACATGCCTGAAATGTCGAAATGCCGTAATTTTGAAAGATTTTTCTTTGAACATTTCAGATTGATATTTCAATAAAGGGGTTCAAAGACATAACATAAACATTAGAAATAGATATGTCATTACGAACTGTCATTTTCTGAGAAGACTTATTTGCTCCATTGGAAATGTCACGACGTCATCCGCAATATTTCACCAATAGATGTTTCAGCTTAACTTATATATAATAAGTATGATTTTCCAAGCAGTTTCCTTCAATCTGGAGCCATACTACTATCACTTAAAGCGGTATTGATTTAATATTGTTGAAGTTGGTGTTTTACAATCCTTATCAGGGACATCTAAGACTGCATTTTTTGTTTTCCTATGTACTCTGGTAATTTAGAAACAGTAAACATATTCTTATTGTACATTATAAAATAATATGATTGTAAAACTACAGTATAACCACAAATGTAGAAGATTCTGACTTCTTATTAATATTTCTATGGTTATAGTAGGTATAAAACGCGGTAGGTAAATTGTAGTTCTAAGCTTGGATCCTAGGTAATGTAGAGAAGTCCTATACTAGAATCTATTATCCGATCACTTATTACCTTAAGCTGGCAAACTATTTAACTATCTTAGAATTCCTTCAGAGTATACTTCGAAATGTTTTCTGAGCTTAAAGTTACATAAGTTAATGTTGATCTTACCGGGCATTACGATCACTACTTTTTATCGTATTAAATTACATTTTACTTCTAAAGTTTTTTATCTTTTGTATGGTTTTATGTTCTCGATATTTTTCCTTAAGATTTACATTTCAAATTTATAATGTAAAGAAATAAAAGCAAGCAAGTGAAGGGGACATACGTATTGCCCACGTAATTATTCAATACTAAATAATGCTCGCGGGATCATCCGCGTAGATTTGAACATCCCGTGGAATCTTTTTCATATTCCGGGATAATAAGTAGCCTATGTAACTCTCTAGGTCTTATATCTATGCAAAAATCACGGCGTAGTTAAAGGGCAAACTAACAAACACATACACTTTCGCATTTATTATATTCGTATGGTTTAAAAAATGGAGTAAAAGTCTGAGACCGCGATTTTTGTTGTGAACAAGTTCTGTCTTGAGTTAAATATTTTATTTTAGTAAAAAAATTGTAAGAATCAGGTTCAGACAGTAAAACAAGCAGTAAGTATTGATTAAAAAACTGTAACCCGACTGCGGAAAAACATTCAAACCACTTTTTTGGATGCAAAATCGAGGTAAATCAATTTTGTTCGTGTAAAATATAGCCTATGTCATCCGGACCATAATAACATTACGTACATAATAACATCCGGACACAAATAATCGATTGACACTAAAAAACCGTCAAAATCGGCTCAGTACTTTAGCCACTACAGTGTAACATACATAAATGCAAACAATCTTATACATGTATACTGCTATATTCATAACCCTTCCTTTTGGCTTTGCCGCAGTCGGGTAAAAAAGAAAAGGACACCTCTCATGATCGACAGAACACCTTAAGTTAAGATTTAAATTATTATCAATCACCGGTCCATTAGAGAGTTCCTTGCCCCGTACAAATCCTTGGAGTAAAATAAAAAGCAATTAACTAATCGCCGCTTTTATCTTAACACCGAAACCGAACACCGACACCGAAACCAATCGAATACGTTTGAAGATTAAGGAACGCTTTTAAAATAAAAAGTGAGGGATGCGATAAGAAAATCGAAACGAATTTTTAATTCGGATTTTGTAAAACGCTCTAAGATGGTAATAAGTATTGATAGTCACACGTGTATAGTGTGGTCTGATAGGTAATAACCGAGACTGGCATCTCTCCTTTTTTGATTTGTTGCATAAGATGCTTTTACCTATTTTAAAACCTATTTTACCTTGCCTATACACAAATTTAAGAAATCCATTAAAAGTATGCTCTTGAAAAAAGCTTATTATACTGTTGAAGATTATGTAAATGATAGAGGAGCATGGATTTGATCACTCCAGCAATGCTAAGGACAGCGGTTACTTATGTATACATTGATATAATAATTGTAAATGAAATATTTATTTAAAAAGGGCAACCACCGAGTTTCTTGCTGGTTCTTCTCGGTAGGAATGATATTCCGAACCAGTGTTAGATTCACTTGACGATTCAAAAGTACTTGTAAAAGTTTATTTGAATAAAAAACATTTGAATTTGAATTTAACATTAATAGCCTGTATCTCCTTGGGCATTGGCAGCTATCACATACCTTTGAGAACTTTTAGGCATGCAGGTTCCCTTTTTTAAGACGTTTTCCTTCACTATTAAGTATAGCAAGTGATAAATAAATGATCAGAGGTTGAAACCGCACTTGGGCAAGCGTGTTAAACTATAGTCTTTCATCTTTTTCATTGTGATTGGAGACCCGTACTCATTAGTAGGCCGGCAAAGGGTTGAAGATGTTGATGCTCTCTTTGTATCGTAGAAGCTAAGTCGTTGACATAAGTAGTTATACGAATAACGTAAAGCATGAATGGCCACGCAAATTCGCCGTCATGTTTCCGTGAACAAAAAAAAAATTGGCAGTCATAGGGACTGACTATAGAAGTGAAAATGTTTTTTTTAGTTTTTTTTTTAATAAAAAAAAGGATGAAAATATAAACCTTAACGCTAAGGCATTAAGGCTTAATTTCGAATGTAGTATATTTATATTTAAGACCTTTTGTTTTTGTCTTCGTAACAACGCGACCATGTCGGTCATCGGTCGGTCACTTCAAAAAAGGACTTGACCGGTGGAACTATGGCAGCTTGCCTAGGTGTCAAAAATCAATGTTCAGCAATGATTTCTTTATTATTGTAATTGTAATATTTCACTGTTTTCAGATAAAAAAGTTTGAGGAGTCTGAAGGCTCGGAAAACTGCGAAAATGAACAAAAAAGTTTCACCAAAAGACTGCTTTCCCACACTAGATGGCGCTATTCATTGTGTTAAGCGAGTCTAAAAAAATTTTTTCAAGTATTATTTCTTTATTATTGTAATTGTTATATTTTATAGTTTTCAAATAAAAAAGTTTCAGGAGTCTGAAGGCTCTGAAAACTGAGAAAATAGATAAAAAAAGTTTCACCAAAAACTGCTTTCCCACACTAGATGGCGCTAGTTATTGTGGTGAGTCTAGAAAATATTTTTAAGTATTGCTCAATACTTTTCGTTAACAAGTTCAACTATTCGACCACAGATGGCAGCATATGCAATGTGACAGGGCGTTCCTTTAAACGTAGTATTTCAAAATGCTTTGTTCGATCGATTAGTTTGAGACTTGTCAAAAAATAAAAATAATTATAAACAAAACATACATTTCCTTTTCATTACTATTTAATTGATCAAAAATAAATCATTCCTAATATAATAACTAAGGTACTTAAATGGTATTCATGTAGGGTTACAAGATTATTATTAGGCATGGATATAATGGGGTGGTGGGCCAGGTAACCTCCTAGTGTGCTCGGGCACTGCTAGTCCCTTTGGATACGTCCGGAGGGAAGGGCAGTGCTTGGGCCGGTGCACCCCGGTAACATGGTTAATAATTTCTCTTATGGGATATTGTTAGCCATGGCTAATAACCTGGCAGGGGGGGAGGGGGTGGTTCTCCGCGTGTCCCTCAGATCAGCTGAGGGCACAGTGGAGGAACCCAGGGGGGAGGGGGGGCGAAGACGCCCAAGGGAGCGGGGGAACGCTCAGGGGGGGCGAGCGGGGGAAACGCTCATGGGGGAGGGAGCGGGGGAAACGCTCAGGTGGAGGGAGGACCCTCTGGAGGGGAGGGAGTCCTCGGGCGAGCTCGGTGTGCACTCACCCTGCCTCCGAGCGGGCTGCGCGGGAATTAGTCTCACGCAGTCCTCGCCACCAACTCGGAACCCCTTAGGAGTGTCGGACGTGGTCATGTCTCACGACTGGCACTGGGACCGAGGGTCTTGGCTTGGTCGCCTGGACCGCGAGGAACAAACCTCTATAAAAAATGATCCAATCCTAAGCTTTGGTGCGCGGCGAGAGGATGAATGGCTGAAGGATTCGCCCTGACCTCACAGGGCATCAGTCGTTAGCGCACCCCCGTCCGGGTACCGGCCGACCCCCAGGACGTAATAGGCTTATCCGGGTGCAGGGGGCACCGCTCGGATGGACTGTTTTTCCCCCATACTCGTGGGATTCAAATGGAAAATTCTAATTTAACCCTAAAAATGGTGGAGGAGACGAGGAGCGAGGAGGGAGAGGGAACCTCAGGGAGGTTTTGGAAGGAGAGGGATATGCAGGCAGCGGAGATGTCGGCGGAGTCCGACTGCAGCCTCATATCGGTTGGCAGCAGGCCCAGGTCGGGGTCTGCGTCGTCGACGGAGCTGCAACTGCGGAGTTTGCCGGGGGTGAAACGGCCTCGCCTCAGCGAGGGAGACGACGTCTCCTCCGATGAGGGGAGGCCGGGGTCGCCAGCAGTCAGAGGGCGAGGGCGTCCGCCCACACATGGGCGTTACGTTGGCCTGGGCAAAGCTCGGGAGACTCTTGCCCTGGAGAAGAGGGCCGAGGCGAGAGCCCAGGCCAGAGAGCAGGCGGAGACGGCTCTCCTGAAGGAGGCCGCCGTGGCGCGCTTCAGGCGCGAAACGCGCGTGCCGGTGACGGGGCAGCGGGTAGATGTGCAGACCGCTGCCCGGCTTCAGGAGAATGTGCTGGAGGACCTGGACCTGATAGCCAAGGTGGCCACCAAGTCCTCCAACCTGAAGGGTACGTTTGTGCGCGACCTGAAGGACGCAGCGGCCTCCATTAAAGAGGCTGTTGCTGTTCTGGCGTCGCGCACAGTATCGGACGAGACGCGGCAGCTGCAGGCGGACAATGCCCGTCTGCAGGGCGAGATGGCCAGCCTCCGCAGGGAGATGGCCCTAATGAAGGAGGAGATGGAGAGGGCGCGGAGGCAGGCTTCCGCCCCTACTCCCCCGGGAAGGACTGAGGAGGCACCCTCGGGGTCGCGGCCTCCTCCCCGCAAGGATGGGGACAGTGGCGGACGTCCAGGGGCCAGCCCTGCTGCCGCTGCGACCTCCGTGGAGGAGATCTGCCGGGCTGTGATGTTGCAGGTCGGCGGGATGCTGAATGCCCGCCTGGCCTCCATCGAGGACAGACTCCTCCCGGAGCGGAACACGAGGCCGCCTCTGGCCTCTGATAGGCGGAAAAACGGGCCCACATATGCGGACGCGACGGCGAGGCCTGCTCCGGGACCCTCCGGAGCGACGGGAGCGAGGGCACCCCCGCCGAGAGCGGCGCCGGCCCATAGCCCGCCTAGCGGCACGCCCCAGGGCCCTGCCCCAGCGGGGTCGGCACCGAGGCCACGGACTCGGCCGGAGACGGAGGACCCGCTTCCTTCCTCTTCTTCCCCACCCTCCGATACGAGGGAGGCGAGGAAGACGAAGAAGAAGAGGAAGAAGTCGAAACGGAAGGGAGGGAAGGGTGGCCAGATGCCTGGCCCTCAAGAACGGCGGCCACAGCAGTCGCAGCAGCCGTCGTCGGAGTGGACGAGGGTCGGTCCTGGGGGGCGTCCAGAGGCGAAGGGTCGCGCCCGCAAGCCCCGAAAGCTCCGCACGCCTCAATCGTCGGCGGTAGTTTTGACGCTGCTGCCGGCGGCAGAGGAGAAGGGCGCCACCTACGAGAAGGTGATCGCCGCCGCGAAGGCGAAGATCGACGCGGCGGACCTGGGCGCCCAGGGGGTTCGGTTCCGGAGGGCGGCAACTGGGGGCCGTATATTTGAGTTCCCCGGCGCCGGAGCCTCTAGTGCGGAGAAGGCGGACTCCCTGGCCAATAAGCTCCGGGAGGTCCTGGGCGACGAGGTCGTCCGAGTGACCCGCCCCGTAAAGTCGGTCGACTTGCGGGTGTCGGGCTTGGACGACTCCGTCACCAGCGCGGAGGTAGCGGCGGCGATCGCCAGGGCCGGAGAGTGCCCCGCGGAACAGGTGCGAGCCGGTGCGGTGGGGGTGAGGCGTGACGGGCTGGGCGCAGTGCTGGTGCGCTGCCCCGTCGCGGCCGCCAAAAAGATCGCGGCAGGGGGGCGCCTAACGGTGGGGTGGGTGTCCGCTCGGGTCCAGTTGCTGGACGACTTCCCCCTGATGTGTTACAGGTGCCTAGCACCTGGGCACGTGGGCACCCAATGCGCGGAGGGGGTCGACCGCAGCGGACTGTGCTACCGCTGCGGTCAACCAGGCCACAAGGCCCGCGGCTGCACCGCGGCGCTTCGCTGCGTCGTCTGCGCGGCGGCCGGGCGGCCGTCAGAGCACCGGGCGGGTGGCAGGGCCTGCGTGCCCCCGCCTAAGGGGCAGAAGGGAGGAGGGAGCGGCGACAGGCCTTCCCCCGCACCCCAGCAAGCGGAGGCGCCGCGAGAGGAGGTTCCAATGGCTACGGACCAGTAATGGACCTGAACCTCCTCCAGGCGAACATCAACCACTGCGCCAGAGCTCAGGACCTCTTGTTCCAGAGCATGGCGGAGTGGTCGATCCACGTGGCCGTGGTCGCCGAGCCCTACCGCGTCCCATCTGGGGACGATTGGGTGGGAGACAGGGACGGCGTGGTGGCGCTGACGTCCCGTCCCGTGGTGGGTTCCCCGGCCTTCGTCGACGTAGTCCGAGGTCGGGGATATGTCTCGGCCGTGGTGGGTGACATCCTAGTCGTCGGGGTGTACTTCTCGCCGAATCGGAGTCTCGCCGATTTCGAACAGTTTCTGGACGAAGTCGGCGTTCTGATCGGCAGGAGTCGCTCCGGCCGCGTGCTCGTCGCTGGAGACCTCAACGCTAAATCTGTGGCGTGGGGGTGTCCAGCGACGAGCCCTCGGGGGCAAGAGCTGGTGGAGTGGGCGACGGCGACCGGCCTCACGGTCCTCAACCGAGGGTCGGTCCACACCTGCGTGCGGCGGCAGGGCGGCTCCGTCGTGGACGTCACCTTCGCCGATCCCGCCCTGGCGCGTCGCGTCCGGGGCTGGAGGGTGATGGAGGACGTGGAGACACTGGCGGACCACCGCTACATCAGGTTCGCCGTCTCCGCGAGCGCGGCCTTCGCGAGTGTTGCGACTCGGCCCTCGCCTCCCGGTCCTCGTTGGTCTCTGAAACGTTTGGACCGGGACTTCCTGGTCGAGGCTGCCCTTGTCGAGGCCTGGTTCTCTGCGCCTCGAGAGGGCGGTCTGGGCGGTGTGGAAGCCGAAGCGGCGCGTCTTGGCGAGGCCATGACGAGCGTCTGCGACGGGGCGATGCCGAGGGTGCACTCCATCCCCTCGAGGCGAGCGGTGTATTGGTGGTCCGACGAGCTCACGCTGCTGCGCAGATCCTGCGTGGCGGCGAGACGCCAATACACCCGCTGCCGCCGGCGGAGGAGACGGGACCTGGCGGAGGAGGAGCGGCTCTACTCCCTCTACAGGGACGCTGTGCGAGCGCTGCGCGAGGCCATCGGGGTGGCCATGGACCTGGCGCACGAGGAGATGCTCGAGACTCTGGATGGGGATCCGTTCGGAAGGCCTTACAAGGCGGTCCGGAAAAAGCTCCGACCCGCGGCCCCTCCAATAACATCGAGTCTCGAGCCCTTCGTAGTGGAGTCGGTGGTCGCGACCCTGTTCCCCGAAAGGGCCGACCGCGGAGCGCCTCGCATGGCGCCTCCTCCCGAGGAGAGAGTCCGGAACTCGGCCGCGCCCCCGGTCGCGGAGGGAGAGTTGGCGGCGGCGGTGTTGCGCATGCGCGCGAAGAACACCGCCCCGGGTCCCGACGGTATCCCTGGTCGCGCCTGGGCTCTCGCCCTGGGGCCGCTCGAGCCGTGGGTCCGGGCCTTGTTCGGTGCCTGCCTCGAGAGGGGCCAGTTTCCCGGGGAGTGGAAGAAGGGGAGACTGGTCCTGATCGGGAAGCCCGGCCGCCCGGCCCATGAGCCGTCGTCGTACCGACCGATTGTGTTGCTGAACGAGGTGAGCAAGCTCTTCGAGCGTGTCATCGCCGCTCGCCTCGTTCACCACCTGGAGAGTGTGGGGCCGGACCTCAGCGACAACCAGTACGGTTTCCGCAGGGGCAGGTCCACCGTAGACGCCATTCTGTGCGTGAGGGCCCTTGCGGAGAGTGCGGTGTCCCGGGGCGAGGTGTTGGTAGCGGTGTCGCTCGACATCGCGAACGCCTTCAACACCTTGCCCTGGAGCTGCATTCGGGAAGCGCTGAGGTACCACGAGGTTCCTCCGTACCTCGAGAGGATCGTGGCCGCCTACCTCTCCGGGCGATCGGTCGGGTATCCGACCAGCGCGGACTGGTCGGAGAGGACGATGTCGTGCGGTGTTCCACAGGGTTCGGTTCTCGGGCCCCTCCTGTGGAACGTCGGGTACGACTGGGTGCTGCGCGGGGCCTTGATGACGGGCGTCGACGTAATATGTTACGCCGACGATACCCTCGTCACGGCTCGCGGCAGCACCTTTCGGGAGGCTAGACGTAGGGCCACGGCTGGCGTGGCCCACGTCGTAGCGAGGATTCGGGCCCTGGGCCTGGAGGTGGCCTTGCACAAGTCCGAGGCCCTGTGCTTTCATGGGCCTCGGAGGGCGCCTCCCGCCCGGTCCGAGTTGGTGGTGGGCGGAGTGTCCATCGGCGTCGAGCGTACGATGAAGTACCTGGGACTCGTCCTCGACAGCCGGTGGACATTCGAGGAGCACTTTCGGCGTCTCGTCCCGAAGCTCGTGGGAGCTGCTGGAGCCCTGAGTCGGCTCCTGCCAAACCTGGGCGGACCGAGCTCGCGGTGTCGGCGCTTGTACACGGGCGTCGTGCGATCCATGGCGCTCTACGGAGCGCCTGTCTGGTCGGACACTCTGACCGCCCAAACTCGGGCCCTGCTGCGGAGACCGCAGAGGGTCATGGCGATCAGAGTGATACGGGGTTACCGGACAGTGTCGTGCGAGGCGGCCTGTGTGCTGGCGGGGACGCCGCCATGGGACCTCGATGCCGAAGTGCTCGCGGCGGCGTATTGGCGTAGGTTGGATGCCCGCATCCGGGGGGAACACCCTACGCCGGCGCAGGATCGCGCCTGGCGGCGGATGGCGGAGGCCGATCTCGCCGCTCATTGGCGGGACCGACTTCTGGCGCCGACTGCCGGCAGGCGGACGATCGAGGCGATCCGGCCCGTCCTGGAGCTCTGGACCGGCCGGACGCACGGGGCCCTCTCCTTCCACCTCGTGCAGGTTCTCTCGGGGCACGGCTGCTTCGGGAGATACCTGTGCGGCGTGGCGAGACGGGAGCCCACCGAGGTGTGCCACGAGTGCGGCCACGTGGAGGACACGGCTCAGCACACGCTGGAGTCGTGCGCCGAGTGGGCGCCCCAGCGCGCCGCACTCGCGGCAGTGGTGGGGCCGGACCTCTCGCTGCCCGCCGTCGTCCGAGCCATGGTGGGCAGCGAAGAGTCCTGGGGCGCCGTCGCCTCCTTCTGCGAGGAGGTGATGTCCCAGAAGGAGGCGGCGGAACGGCTGCGTGAGGCTGCTGCCGACGCAGACCCTCTCCGCCGCCGAAGGGCCGGGCGCAGGAGGCGCGCGCAAGACCGGCGCCTCCCACCCTGACGGGAGCTCCGGGCGGCCAGTCCGTCGTCGTCGTCGTCGTTTTCGTCGTCGTCGTCGTCGTTGTCGCCCGTTGAGCCTCAGTCGCGGAGGAACATCAGGGGGAGTCGGGGCAGCATGCCCCCCGCAGGAGGGTCCGCTTGGGCGGACGTCGCTGGCTGGGTCGCGGATGATTGCGTGTTCCCGTAACCCAGCCTTAAGGCGATGCGCAGGAGCGCCGCTGGGTTTTAGTGGGTATTCTGGAGTGCCAGTGAGTCCCACATACCCTCTCGGAAGCACCGCAGTTTCACACTGCCTGCTTCCGAGAGGGATGCCTAAACGCATTTCCCAGCGTAAAAAAAAAAAAAAAAAAAGGCATGGATATAATGGAACGTCAAAATGGAGTAGTGCTTAAAGAGGAAAGCGGACGCTCAAGATTTAAACAATAAACGTACTGTTTTTTTTTGTCATTTGAACCCCGACCTTATTTGGAATAATAAATCCATAATAATTTCGTTTTGAATTTTTAAACCTTACTGTAAAAACGGAAATCCTGTGCATTGTCCCGAATCGGAGGGCAATTACTGGTCATGTCCTTTAAACAGGGACTTGCTCCGGCCGTCCAGAACAACCTATGCTCAAACTACAAGCAGCTAGAAACCGGAGCCGAAAGTCAGGACGAACTGTACCTACTTTATTATAACTAAAAAGTATATAAAAGCAATACATTGATAAGTAAGCAATGAAGTACCTAACATATTTTTTATAAGTTTAAAGATGTACCTACTTAAGTGAATAATCTGTATTTTTAATATTTAGCCACAACATTTTATTTTTAAATTGTAGCTTGATGATGCCCGCGACTTTTCGCGAGTTATTTGATTCTCACTGGAACTCTTTTGTTTTGCGCGATTAAAAGTAGCGTATGTAACCCTCCCCGGGACCCACCACTTATCCCTGTACCAAATGTGATCTAAATCGGTAGACCGTGGTAGGCCGTGAATGCATAGCAGACAGGCAGACACACTTTCGCATTTATAATATTAGTATGGATTAGAATTTTTAGATATGAGAAACATAGTTCAACTTCATAATTCACTGTAATATTAATTATTAATGATTGTTTGATTATGCATCCTCATTACAAGTCAGCGTAATACTTAGTTAACAATACGAAACATCGGTAAGCATTAATGCCGTTTTATGCAAATAGAAACCTGTTTAGCAATCGGCAAACAATTACCGATGCGGCAGGTAATCGATCATTATACTATCGATAGGTTATACATATTGATTAAACAACGACAGTCGTTCGACACGCCGCCGTCACGATTTTGAGGAACGTTAGTATTATCAATTAGTTAATACTAGTTTTCTGCTTGGATGCACATTTGATTAATCCGTACTTAATATCAATGCGATAGTTTGTCTGTCTGTCTGGTAATCGAACATTCTACTATCGACAGGTTATACTAATTGATTAAACACCGACAATCGTTCGACACGCTGCCGTCAAAATTTTGAGGAACGCTAGTATTATCAATTAGTTAATACTAGTTTTCTGCTTGGGTGTAGGTACATTTGATTTATCCGTATTAATATAAATATGATAGTGTGGCTGTTTGGCTGGTAATCGATCATTATACTATCGACAGGTTACACATATTGATTAAACACCGACAATCGTTCGACATGCTGCCGTCACGATTTTGAGGAACTTTAGTATTATCAATTAGTTAATGCTAGTTTTCTGCTTGGATGTACATTTGATTTATCCGTACTAATATAAATGTGATAGTGTGGCTGTCTGGCTGGTAATCGATCATTATACTGTCGACAGGTTATACATATTGATTAAACACCGACAATCGTTCGACACGCTGCCGTCACGGTTTTGAGGAATGTTAGTATTTACATTTGATTTATCCATGCTAATTCATATACTAATATTATAAATGTGATAGTTGTCTGTCTGTCTGCTATGCTTTAACGCCTCATCTTTTCAACTGATTTTAATGAAATATGGTATAGAGGTAGGTTACATCCCGGGCAAGGACACTGGCTGTACTTTATGTACCGGAAAATTAAGGAGCTCTCGAGGGAATCAAAAAACCTTAATCCACGCGGACGAAGTCGCGGATATCAACTAGTATTATTATAAATGCGATAGTGTCTGTCTGCTATGTTTTCACGGCCCTTTAAGTAAACCAACAATCAGACCAAATGAAGTATGAAAATAGGTTGCATCCCGGGAAGGACATACCTGGTCTACTTTTTATTCCGGAAAGTCAAAGAGTTTCCACGAGAATTTCATAAATTTAAATCCACGATTATAAAGTTAAATTGTTATAGAGATTACATTTATTTTACAGCCTTTGGTCCTACACAGTTAGTTTTTTCAGCAATTGGCAAATTGGCCATTTGTAAACAGGCAAACTTAAAGTCAAAGTACCTAGTTATTTGCAAAGTTGCAATAAAATAAGTAGGTATGAATGAGCTACAACATTTAAAAATACTTAAGATGTACAATAGCTTCAAAAATTAACCATCAAGGAATTCTGAGCACAAAGTCGATAGTAAGAAAAGAAAGTACGACACTTTTATAAGCGTGGCTTCTTTTAGTACCTCATTGCACAATTAGCTCAGCAAGAACCTACAAGTTCAGCTCTTAATAACCATTAACTTCACGGAAAAATCTTTGTGGCAATTCCACCTGAAGTAACATGTTCTTGAAACGGTACAGCGCACTTTCTTAGAAGATTTACACATGAAACTATAGATAGCATACTTCATAACCTAAATAGACGACTTCTTCATTATGGATTTAATTATTGTACGTCTCCAAAATTCAGACAAACCTACAATTAAATATTATATAGGTATTTTAACACGTAAAATTTATTTTAATAAAGAAAGATTTGAAAAGGAGGAAGTTCTCAGTTGCAGTGTTTTTGAAGAGAAACTTCTTCAAAATCGTTGTGATTAGAAAAATCGCTGAAACGAAAAAGCGACACCAAAAAGAGATAAACATTTATAGAATTTAGCCAGCGAGAGAATGAGATAGAATACAAGTTATATCTCATTATCTCGTAGGCTACTTTTCTGAAGTTTACTTCTGCCGAGTTCGAATTGCACACACCCGTTTTTTTTAAAGAAATCTCTGAGCATATACCTTACTCTTTTATGCTTTACCATCGATATAATATCAAAAAAAGATATCGATGATTGAATTAAATCAGATTTAACACCAATTTTAGTAAAAGAGAAAATGGTTTAGAGGTACGCCATGTTTTATCATTATACTCTCTCTCTAAAGTCTGAAAACAACCATAAAAATTCACCATTCACCCAGTACAGATATTTCACGACCGTCATTCCAAAATGCGACATTGACACTAAAAATCCAAATATTTCAGCGAGATTTATCTAAACATACCTAGTTTTCACTGATTCGAGGAAAAATGTTCACTGAAGTGTGAAACAGTATCTTTATACTCACATGAGAGACAACTTTTACGAAACCCTCTGGCTCTACACAGCGACCGCTAATGCAAATGGGGTGAAACTTTTTTAGTCTGCACTCGGTTTCATGCATTGGCTCGCTACATTTTAGCAAAGCTTATATGAGTTAAACTTTTAAGGAAATTGACAATTTTAATGGTAGATACACAAAAAAGTAAAGCTGTAGAATATAAGTGATGATCAGATGCCCGCGACTTCGTCCGCGTGGATTAAGGTTTTTTGATTCTTGCGGGAACTCTTGAATTATCCGGCCTAAGCCTATGTCCTTCCTCGGAATATAACCTATCTCTGTATCAAATTTCATCAAAATCGCTTGAAAAGATGGGCCGTGAAAGCGTAGCACACAAACAGACAGACACCCTCTCGTACTTATAATATTAGTATGGAAGTTTACAACTTAAACTTAATCCAGGTATTACCCAAAAAACAAGGATATCGCCATACCTACGAGTCCCTCATATTAAACTGGATTTAAAAAGTTAGCTGAGACAAAGCTCAAGGTTCAAGATAAAGCTAAAGCTCTTGATAAAAAATATGATGAAGGTTTTTTATATATACAAACGACGCGAATGAGACAATGACATTAAAAAATAATAGTCTATTTACATACATTTAATATTCCATCTGGTCATTCTGGAAATTCGAAAAAAATATGTCAATCCAGTCAGGTTATCGAAGTCCTATGGACAATACAAAACAAAATTAAATTCACCTTTATAAATCATTGAACACAGTACAAAAAAACCAAAGTAAAGCTTTCATAAAAACACGGAATCGATATTCGACGTCCATGCATCGGTATTGGAATTCTCGATGATATCATTGATAATGCATGAGTCCCGTTCCCACAGAGTGGGTACCACGTATAAAAATTATGTCCTAGAAAAAGATAATATTGCCCTCCGTAGTAGGAGATACTCGCTGCCGCCTTATCGCTGTGAAAGTTATTTGTTGTGGTTATTCTTCAGTTATTTGTTCTGGTTATTATTCGGTGTTGTCTTAACGTGCGGAGGTCCCGGGTTCGATACCCGGCAGGGTCAATTTGGGAATTTATAATTTCTGAATTTTCCCTGATCTGGTCTGGTGGGAGGCTTCGGCCGTGGCTAGTTACCACCCTACCGGCAAAGACGTGCCGCCAAGCGATTTAGCGTTCCGGTACGATTCCGTGTAGAAATCGAAAGGGGTATGGATTTAATATAACTGCCTTGCCCCTGACAGGTTAGCCCGTTACCATCTTTAGACTGCATCATCACTTACCATCAAGTGAGATCGCAGTCAAGGGCTAGCTTGTAGTGGATAAATATAAATAAATAAATACTTTAGACGGGATTCAATGTGATCGCTTAAGTAAAATTAAGATAGATAGCGAAAAAGTCTTCATTCTTGTATGGACAGCGACCATAATCCATACTAATTCCATGCCAATATTATAAATGCGAAAGTGTGTCTGTCTGTCTACTACGCTTCCACGACTCATTAAACCGATTTTCGTACTCTAATTCGAACTCTAAATCGCCTGGCGCTACGTCTTTTCCGGTAGGGTAGGGGTAGGGAAGCCTCCCACCAGGCCAGACCAGGGAAAATTCAGAAATTATAAATTCCCAAATTGACCCTGCCGGGACTCGAAACCGGGAGCTACGCAAGTTAAGACAAAAGCATCACCACTTGCAAGCAAGTCTGATTGCAGCCAAGCGCTAGCCTATATATTAAAAATACAGCTCTCAACACTGCGCCAGGGAGGTAGTCAAAAATAATGATATTATTCTTTACAAGTGATATTCCTAACCACCAATTCAATCAATAATGTACAAACGCTCCGATGTCGTCTGCGAACATGATGTTTAAATATCAAATCAGTACTGTTTACATTTGACTGTGAACTCTCAGGACGTGTTTACAATAACGCAATGCACTATTGTATTTACGGTGATACCTTAATGACCTCGACCCGTCCTTTCTTCTCCAACGACACGCATTTTATCCTGTAGTTAGTCTGTCGAAGCTCTAAGTCTATTTTCTAGGAAATGTTAACATAAACGGTTTCCGGACATTAGCGGTTTCCACCAATCAATTATGTAAAACAGGTCAAAGGTTACTACCATCGCTTAAAGTAGTATTCCTTCAAATTGTCAGTTTTACGTCGCGTATCTTGACGTCCCTAGATTGAACTATAATTTCAAAACACGAACGTCAACAATATTTAAACATTACCGCTGTAAGCGATGGTAGTATGCCCCGATGTCACCTGCGAACATGATGTTTAAACATCAACTCAGTACTGTTTACATTTCACTGCAAACTCTCAGGACGTGTTTACAATAACGCAATACACTGTTGTACGGTGATAGCTCAATGGTTTAGATGTCGACCTCCTATTTGGATGTTCGGGATTCAAACCTCTTCTTAAATTAACTACAGTCCTTCCTTGCACTACGACGCAGACGTTTTTTCCTGTCTTTAGTCTGTCGGACTTCTTAGTCATTTTTTTTACAACAGAACAAGTGCCTTTGACTACATCTCACCTGATGGTGATTGATGATACAGTCTTAGATGGTAGCGGGTTCACTCGTAGGGGAGTGGCAGTTATATTTAACCCCGAATCGGTTTCTACACGCCATCGTACCGGAACGCTAAATAGCTTGGCGGTACGTATTTGCCGGTAGTAACTAGCCACTGCCAAAGACTCCCACCAGACGAAACCAGAGAAAATTCACAAATTATAAGTTCCCAAATTTACCCTGCCGGTAATCGAACCCGGGACCTCCCGCTCTATGGCTTTCGCTCACCATTGTGCCAGTTATTCAGCTAAATGTAAAATCCCAAAGTTTTTTCCTCTCGGGGAAATAGTTCGGATTGTATTGATTTTTTGCATTCCACTGTCCAAACCGAAACACATAAGAGAAAATCAAATTCCTATGACTTTTTCATCCATTCACTCAACAATTCTGAAAATATTGGTTCTGGATATTTAAGCACTCAGTGAATTAAACATCGTGCTTAAATTATGAAATAGATACGTTTTACTATTTTTACACCACAAAAAGGAGTCTAATGTCTCCCGGGCTCATGTATGTATGTAAGTTTCTCTATTCCACCATAACTTCTACATGCCTGGAAATTGAACCTACGACCTGGTGGTAAGAGCTGCTCAGTTTCCTTATCCCATAGTAGTAACGAAAACCTTTAATCGTTACAAAAACATCAATTTCGCAACAGTTTAATCACTCTCCCTATTTAAAAGTCCCGACTGCCGATAAGTCAAGTATCGGAACCCGAGTGCGTGCTCAAAAACGTGTCCAGGCACACTCAAATCTCTTCTCAAATTAAGGCACATTCGCACGAGTGTTTTTATACCTTTAATCATGAGGACGCTTTTCATTCCACTCAGTTTGTTTATATTGTTTTGCTTTTAATCATGTGCTGCCCTAATTAACGATTCTAAGAGAATGAGATATGAGAACAGTTTGGATTCGTATATATTAAGATCCCGCCGAACCTAGAACCATAGAACATCGAAAAGAACGCGTTTCTTATAATATCCATTTTACAACGGGGAGTGTTCTGAGGTTTTGAAGAATTATTTAAATCTAATACCATCCTTCCTGGTTTCTGATGTTGTAGAAAGAGTCATCAGCACCGCTTGGAAATGGATGTAATCTCTTTGACCACTCGTTATTCCAGGTCTTTTCTACCAAGTACCTGCAAACTATGATAACTCAATAACTCAAACTCAAAACTACAACATGAGGCTATTCAAGGGGCGGATAATCAAATTGCTTAAATTAAAATCTTAATTAAAGCAAATGCAAATTTATCTTAAATCAAATGGCATTGGCTGTTCCTCTGGTGTTGCAAAATTTTTAATGGCTGACAGTAATCACTTAAAATCAGGTGACCCATGTGCTCGTTTGCTTTCTATCCATTAATAAGTAAAAATAAAAGTAATAACTAATAAGCTTTCTATTCATTAATTTCCCTCGTAATATTTGTTTTTTTTTTCAGATATTTTTTACTTCTAAATAAAAAGTTTTCTTGCAAGAAGGTTCATAAAGATATTGACTTTGTGTGCAGATTACCGCATTATTATCCCAAGAAAACTCCTACCACTCCCACTACTCCTACGAAAGGGGTCACGACCCTCAGTAATGAGGAATACGACGCAAAGAGACAGACCCTATTTACAGAATAAAAGCATTCATCATATGCAATACTTTAAAATTTCGTTTGAAAAATCTACATCGGATCTGCAATCGCAATGTGGTATAACGTGGTACCATGGCAATGACCCACTAACCAATATTGATCTGTTACCAATTCACACCGTTAGCGCGAATCGTTACGTAAGACGTTCTATGGTGTCTTTTTTAGGTGGTAAAAGAAACCTTTATTGAGTTAGTTTTGAATATTTTCGGTTTCTTACATTGATTGATGAAATGTTTCACGACGAATTAAATTATTCTAGTCTTTAATCATCATCTAATCTCCTATACTAATATTATAAATGCGAAAGTTTGGATGGATGGATGTATGGATGGATGGATGTTTGTTACTCAATCAAGCCAATACGGCTGAATGGATCTGGATGAAATTTGGCACAGAGATAGATTATAGCCTGCAATAACACATAAGCTTTTTATCTCGAAAAATTAAAGAGTTCCCGCGGGAACCAAAAAACCCTTAATCCACGCGGATTATTTATTCCATAAATATTTTACTCCCATCTGAATGGGATTTATCATGTTACACTATTTTAAGGGATTTTTCCTTCATTTAGGAAAAAACTAAATTACAAACAGTTATAAATGCGAAAGTGAGTTAGTGTTTGTTGTTCAATCAAGATTCACACTGCAACAGATCTACTTACAAAATGACATGATTTTTGTATGGATATAGTTGAGGACCTGGAGAGTGACAGCTCCGCCGGGATTACTAGAACTTTAATCTACTAGTAGTTGTCGAAGTTTTATCTTTTCAAGTCTTTTATTGAACCCTATGATTAGGGGCCATACTGCCAACGCTGAAAGCAACACTTAAGCAATATTACTCAAACTCCATACATACTCCATATAAATACTTCTCAACCATAACCATCCAAAAAATTACGTTGATCCTTTGCTGTGTTACGGTGTGATTGAAGGACAAATTAACAAACAAACACACTTTCGCATTTATAATTTTAGTAAGATGACAGTTTTATGTCACATACCTTTACGTCCCTACAATAAGGTTTTTCTAAAACACGAACGTCAACGTAGATTAAAGACTTCGTGAATTATTCCAATGTTACTTTATTACAATGTCCATTTTATTACATCATGTCTTTATAACCTTATTATTTAATGACGGTAATTCACGTTATACTATCGGCTTTTTATCGTAATCATTATTAACACCAAATTGGCGGTAGACGATAGAAGTTGCCGTGTTTGACAACTTAATGATTTAATGACTAACAAAAAATGTACTTGAAGGAAAATTACTAGCAATAATAGTGACACAAAAAAATGGATATGCGTCTTAAAATTATTATATGACAATCAAAATTTATACATACCTGGAAGATATAATGTTATTATATTTTAAGTAAGACAGACAGATATAGAAACTGCGAAATTAGTTTATTTTGGTTACTTTCACAGCATTATGTCATATGGTATATTATTGCTGCTGATATTAATTCTGTTTTTGTGCTGCAGAAGAGGGTTGTTCGAGCCATATTTAATATGGGACCTAGAGAGTCACTGAGAGATAAATTTAAAGAAATCAATCTTATAACAGTGCACAACCAATACATATTTGAAAATTTGGTATACGTGCATAAACACATTGATAAATTCAAGAAGAAAAGTGATTGTCATAATGTCAATACTAGAAATAAAAATAAACTTGTAATGTCTGCTTCTAGGCTTAGTAAAACTAGCAATTCATTTGTTGGAAACAGTGTCCACTTCTACAACAGTAGACATGTTGAAGATGTCTCTGAATAAGTTCAAAGTTAATGTAAATGTAAACTCATTAAAAATCCTATTACCATGTAAAAGATTACTTAAATGAAAGAAGCTTGGCAATTATTTGATCTAATGGCTCTGATAGTTCCCTATTTAAGGTGATTTGTGAAATGGTGATATTGAAAAAAAAACCCGGCTTAGTTTGTTGTGGGTTCTTCTCAGACCAGGGCGCGTTTGGAACCCTCGTAGCTTTAGTTTTAAGATACCGTTACTGATTATCACCATTATATTTTATAAATAACTGGACGTCAATAAGTATATACCTACGTAAATTGAATAAACATTATTTGAGTTTTGAGTTTTAAGTACTTGCACATATACTTGTATATTAATATTATTATCCAATACAAGTGGTAGTGATAAACATCGGTAGTATAAGAGACACATGAATGTTAAAATGATTTCTTCTTCAGCTTCGATAATTATTCACATGCTTTGTTCGAAACTTCATTCGCGTACGTTAATTAAGTGGGAAGAGATGCGTCGTATAACAACCTCAACTTAACGGATGCTGCTTAACACAGTCTTTAAATTTATGCAATTTGATTTATGATGTTTATAAACATAATATAGCCAGTCCAGCATTTCCGGGAACACATCGTACAATACAATATTTTATATTAGTAAGTAACATTAGTGCTCAACCTAATATATTTTTATTTTAGTTGGGAGTGCATAATGCACATACAAAAATATTACTATACTCAATCAAAACCAATATCGGCCACCATTCCCTTATACCCAAGCTAAGCCGACTTTAAAGGGAATTCACAGTAAAGGATAAATCCATTAATTTGTTTTGTGAAAGACTACAGGAATTCAAAGTCAAACTCTTTAAATCACTTAACTCTTAATAATATCATATTGATCCTGTATTACAATTTTTAAGCATGTAAATATTTATTATCCATTTCTTTTATGTATTTTATATCGTTATTTTCATTTTTGTAGTCCTCCTTCATCTTATTATTTTATTAGTAATGTAAAATTGTAAACTTATGTGAATGTACGATTTCTAATTTTACATGATGTATCTACCTTTAAGTTGAATTACAAGTGTACCTAGTACCTAAGAAATTTATCATTCTGTATACTTGTATACTTGTATAACATGTAATTCTGTTGGTAGATCAAATAAAAATACATAAATCAATCAAATACCTATTCTACTTGTATGAAGTACAGTGATTTGCGATATCGGTACGAAATAAGAATAATACCGATTACAAATATGTTTAATTACTTAAAAAACTACAGGTACATTACACGACGGAGACCAGTATCATTCTTCACGGAATCAAATTACTCCCGATACGATCTCATATATCGAAATCCATCAGAAGTTCAACAAAAAGCAGACATACTCGTTTGCGGTACACGCAAAATTGGTCATTGCATGCACATAGTTGGGGATATAATTGCCTGCTTCAATTTTTCATTTTCAGTCCTTTGAGAGGATAATGATACACGCGTTTCGATTTCGCATTACTTAAATAATTAATGTCGACAAAAAATGCCAAATTTATATCCGAAGTAGGTTTTACTTTTAACTACGAAAAAGCAAGTTAAAGTCTATACTAATATTATAAATACGAAAGTTTGGAAGGATGAATGTATGGATGGATGTTTGTTACTCAATCACACACACGGCAGAACGGATCTGGATGGCACATAGATAGTTTATAGTGTGGAATAACACATAGGGCACTTTTTATCCCGGAAAATGAAAGTTTTTCCGCGGGAACCAAAAATCCACAATCCACGCGGACGAAGAAATAAAATAAAAATCTCAATAAAAATACGTTATTTTATTGAATAAAATATTATATAATATAGCGACTTTTGACACGAAGCGTTTTTCTTAGGTTTGAAATAAATATTTTATGATTAATAAGAAATAAATTATATCCATACAGTCTTATTCATAAAAATCCCTTATTATAGGTTTACAATGTTCATTAGCTAAAATGCTCATTAGGCCTATTAAACGTTTCATAACTTTCTTTATTCATAAAGGTCCAATAAACCTCTCACAACTAAATTCTCGCTATAGGTTGGTTTCGCTTTATTAAGTTGTCGTACTGACAAATTCATAGATAAAATGGCAAAAATACTGGACTCTACGCTCCGTGAATAAAAAAGTAACGCATGTGTGACATTTGTTAATCCGATCTATGTCTCACTGAGTTGACTACGAATCTGTCATCTGGGTTTGATTGCGAAGTTTTGTTTGTTTATTTACATATTTTAATGGAAAATATGGAAACAGAAACAACTTTAAAAATGGCTAAAAAGAGAGACAGAAGTGAGAACTGGCTAAGCGTTTGAAGTCGAGATCCGGCAAAGAAAACGGGTCATATCTCTTCTGATACAGCTTCTGACGACGACGTAGAGGGTTTTCAATGTACTCAATGGCGGCTATAGCTTGCAGAGCTTGCATTGTGATATCTTGTTATGAATAAAAAATAAAATATGAACTTTTACAATGTTGCAATTTCACTTTTTATACGCAATAAAATAACCTCACTGACATCTCACTTCAAAACTCACAATCAAATTATCAGCTGTGTGAGGACAAGACGGCCATCTTGTTCTTTAATAAGGGTTTATAGTAGGGTCCACCATGTTATAAGTTATAGAGCCGCTATTGAATAATTATAGAGCGATATAGCACTATTGAACGTTTATGAATAATGTTTTTTGAGAATTTGCTTATAACAAGCTAATAAAGCTTCTATATCTTTTTATGAATAAGACCGATAGTATATACGAGTACTATGCAACCATCTTTATCCATCTTATGCATGTAACATTTATACGTAAAAAAGGTTTGTTTTTATTTATTTCGAGATAGGCTTGCGCTTGACGACAATCATGCTTAGTGAGGTGATGAGATGGCTTGATGAGGTAGACCTCATTGGAACGCGCTTGCCTAGTCCTGCCTATTAACATCGTTTTGCTTAGAATTTTTATTAAAATAATATGCCTAGTCTTTTATTTCAGAAACTTGGGCTTTATCGGTTCAATGTGTGAAATTCCCGGTAAGTTTTAAGGCATATTGAATAGAAGCAGGCGTTACTTTGCGGAAGTCCATGATAGTGAATGAACTAGAAGTTTAATTCGCTATAATCCGCTACAGTAGACAAATCTGTGTGGTACAGTGCGTGTCTTTCACCTGCAGCATGCGACACCCACCACCCAGCAATTCGCACAGGCACAACACCACACCACACAAATCCTCCAAATCACTCTCAACGTACGTTTCACTCCGACACCTCACAATTTGATTTGATCAAATTCACCTTTACTCAATTTATACAGTAATGGGGGAGGGGGCGGGGCTTCAGTATGAGCCATGCCAAAAAGGTATATAAGCCGGAACTTGCGATACGATAGTCACTTCACAATCGTGCATTGTCGAGTCAACATCTCCTGAGGATGCTCCGGTGTCGGAGTGAAACGTACGTTGAGAGTGATTTGGAGGATTTGTGTGGTGTGGTGTTGTGCCTGTGCGAATTGCTGGGTGGTGGGTGTCGCATGTTGCAGGTGAAAGACACGCACTGTACCACACAGATTTGTCTACTGTAGCGGATTATAGCGAATTAAACTTCTAGTTCATTCAAGTTTTAAGGCTTAGAATTAACATGTTCTTCGTTAGAATCGATCAGTTTTTTATAAATTTTACGACTGTAATCGAAGCAGAGCAGTGGGCATACCGCTAGTTAAAAGATAATCGTTAAACTAAAGTCTTAATATTTTTTATGATCCATTGTTCATCAAGATTGTGAACTAATAGGTATCAAAAGCAGGGTTGTCGACAAAAAATAAATTGAATGCATAAGTGAAGAAGGTATTCTTGTATTATCACCACAAACTTATGACAAACTAGATAATATACAAGTAGAACGCTCTACCCTCATCTTATTCAGTAAAAAAACTAATAGGCTGTAAAAACAGACAGGTAAACTTTCGCATTCATAAAATTAGTATGGATTATGGCAATCAAGGGTCGATTTCTTAATTTGCGGGAATAATGATTGCGATAATTATATTAATAAGTCCAGATCCCAGTTTGTATTTTTAGCCTGCTTCTAGGCTTAGCAAAACTAGCAATTAGTTTATTGGAAACAGTGTCCGCTTCTACAATAAGCTCCCAGAAGCAATGTTGAGTTTAAAGATAAGTTCAAAGTTAATGTAAAACGTAAACTCGTTGAAAAATCTTATTACCATGTATTTATGATTACTTAAATGACAAGGAAGCTTGGCAATAACTTGCTCTAATGGCTCTGATAGTTCCTTAGTTTAGGATTATTTGTGAGATGGTGATAAATTAAAAAAATAAACCCAGCTGAGTTTTTTGTGGGCTCTTCAAAGACCAGGGCGCGTTTGGAACCCTCGTAGCTTTAGTTTTAAGATACGTTACTGGTTATCACCAACTTGTTTTATAAGTAATTTGACATCGAAAAGTGTACCTAATTTGAATGAATGAATATTTGATTGATTGATTTATTTGCAAGGTTGTACTATTTATATTTTTGATGAGTTATAGACGATGATGAGTTATAGAGAAAGGATTAGATGGTTGTATAATCTCGCTTGCCCTTGTAATTCACTACGGCAATTTGAGGCAATCAGATCATAATTCAGATAGCTCCTATCATAAAACAACATTCCCTTTTCCAACTTTTCAGATTTTTGGATGAGATTTAAGCTTTTGACCTCTATTATCAAGATCATAGCCAAGATGTTTCCATTCGAAATCTCCCTTCACAGCATTTTGTACAAGGTAAAAACCTTAAACATTCAGATCAGATATATAAACAACGCCTCAAGTATAATAAAACTGTATAAACATAAGTAGAGTAATTTTGTTTATGGAATTTTAAGTTGAGAAGGGATCCACGTGCGCGTATTTTTCTTCCAACTATTTTCCTTATGTCTGCAAAGCATTTAAGAAAAGAAAACCTCCGATAATGATATTGCTTGTAATACAATCTCACTGTCTCACCAGCCCTATCCAGAGCCACCACAACAAAAGAACACATCAAAATAAAATGCCGGTACGTGAATATGATTACGTAACGATTCTATGGGTATGTTTCTATAAAGCGGATAAGAGCGGGGAGGCGAAAAGCGGAGCTATTAAATTAGTTGAGTAATTTCTATAAATTCTATACCACTACAAGTTAGCCCTTGACTGCAATCTCACCTGATGGTAAGTGATGATGCGGTCTAAGATGGTAGCGGGCTAACCTGTTAGGGGCATGGTAGTTATATTAAACCCATCCCCCTATTCGGTTTCTACACCGCATCCTGTCGGAACGCTAAATCGCTTGGCGGTACGTTTGCCGGTAGGGTGTTAACTAGCCACGGCCGAAGCCTCCCACCAGGCCAGACCAGGGAAAATTCAGAAATTATAAATTCCCAAATTGAACCTGCCGGTGATCGAAACCGGGACCTCTGCACGTTAAGACAACAGCGCTCAAGACTGCGCCACGGAGGTCGTCAAAATTTTATTTATTGCATGTATGAGTAACAAAACTGTTAAGTTATGAATATAAACTCAATCTACATAAAACTGTCAGGTCTTTTATCTTCTCTGTGTACTTTATATATTCTTGCAAGGTAATAACATTCATTAAAATATTTAGCTGTCAAATGTTAATGAGGATGAGGATCAAAAAAGGATTAGATAATGTGGATGTTATGCTCAGAATGTGCTTTAGTTCTTAATTATGAGGTGTGGTGTGCGCCTCCAATCTCCCTGGTCCTTATTATTCGGTTTGCAGTAAACGCTATGCCTGTTACATTATTTATACCACTTGGTATAATATTATTTTTATTCTTCAATAACACCGTCTTAATTGAATTGCTGAAGCGCAGCGGATATGAGATGTGAATTACAAATTAGGATTGCTCTAGTCCTGCATGAATATTGTTCTCTTCTGCACCTTAGTGAGAACACACCCTTATATCTTGTATAGAATGGTTCGCGGGTTCATTTTTTTCTCAACGCCAAGATAAGAATGCTGAAGTACCTACTGGAACAAATTTAGTACAGGATGGTCATTAACGATTTTGTAATTGAAAATAGATTTGAATAATGGCCTTTTTTGCTAGTAGCCGTAGATTGGATTTAACGAAAACAATAGGCTTTGCAGTCGAACGAAAAAATTCAAAGATGGTTGATTACATATTGTTGTGGATCCTTTAGAATTTTTCCAGTATCTAAATACACGAGAGAAAATAAAAATTTTGCTTCAATAATTTCTGTGAGTAATCATAAATCATTCAGATAAATACAGAAAAGTTTGGAAAATGTACATTAGCTTCAATTAAATACGTTACGTTTCTTATTTAAAAGTAAAGTTTTTATTTCAAATTGACTAACATGTTTATGAACGCACACGTTGAAATAAAATTATCGAACTTTTCGGATTCCCACGATACTGGTTTCTTCGTCTCGGTGGGATATCTTGTTCTCCCTCCAAAGAGCATATTAAATATATTACTATATGAAAATAAATTCAATTCAATTACCGACAAGAATGAAAAGTGAGACCGTAAGAATGAAAGGTGAGGTAATCCATATATCAAGACACGCGGAAGCGTGTCCAGCCAAAGTTCAAAAAAACTGGCGAGCAGCACCGTGTGTAATATTACACGAACCATTTGGAGCCACTTTTGACCCCCTCATAACTCAAAAACTATTTCACATAAACATGTCAAATTTGGCGCATATATTGAGACCCGTGAGATACATATGTGCTCCAAATTTCATAAGCACACCTCAAATGGTTATTTAGATATAAACGTACAAAAATCGTCATTTTTATGATCAAAGGATAGATCAAAACTCTGACACGAGGCATGCTACCATTGCTTAAAGCCGTATTATTTTAATATTGTTGACGTTTATGTTGTAGTGTTATAATCATTATTTATTCTCGTCTTTAATTATCTTGTACAATGAGTCGTACAATAGAATTACTGGTGGGTGACACACTGACCTTACACCAAATTATAAGTACCTTCTAATGTAAAACGTAAACTAAATTAATAGAAAAGTCCTATTACAGTGTAAAGGATTATTTGAATGATAGCAAGGCATGGGTATGAATTGTTACAACGGCTGATTATGTAATGTTATATTATAAGTACATATATATAATTTCAAATATTTGTGAGATGGTGATAATAAAAAAAAACGGAGTTTATTGCGGGCTCTTCTCAGACCAGGGCACGTTTGGAACCCTCGTAGCTTTAGTTTTAAGATATCGTAGTTAATTATCACCATCACCTCTTATGCTCTGTAAGCATGACGTTCAGAAGGTGTACTTTGTAGGTACATATTTTGAATAAATATGTTTTGAGTTTGAGATAAGTTCAATAGTCAGTCCTGCAATTTATATATCCCATCAAAAACATAAATGTGAAATGAGAGCCAAGTGCAAAATTGTGATATATATGCCTTGGTTGTTGACTTCAGCGACAAAAGAAGTGAGATCTAAATGGGTGCCAAGTTCAATGGTCAGTCCTGAAATTTATTTATAACAACATATAATATTTTATAACAACTTAAAATATAATTTCTTCTTATAACTTAGTATAAAATGTTGAAGACTAAGGCTTTGGCTTGGCTAGTTTCCATATACGAATTATTATTAAGTAGGTACCTAAAAGTACAGTTTCTACCAGCAAGCCAAATTTTCGGAAGAATAAAATAAGAACTTACAGCTTTACAACTTGTGAACGCTATAATTCGTATATGAAAACTAGCCAAGCCAAAGCCTTAGTCTTCAACATTTTATACTACGTTATAAGAAGAAATGATATTTTAAGTTGTTATAAAATATTATATGTTGTTATAAATAAATTTCAGGACTGACCATTGAACTTGGCACCCATTTAGATCTCACTTCTTTTGTCGCTGAAGTCAACAACCAAGGCATATATATCACAATTTTGCACTTGGCTCTCATTTCACATTTATGTTTTTGATGGGATATATAAATTGCAGGACTGACTATTGAACTTGGCACCCATTTAGATCTCACTTCTTTTGTCGCTGAAGTCAACAACCAAGGCATATATATCACAATTTTGAACTTGGCTCTCATTTTACATTTATGTTTTTGATGGGATCCATATTGTTGTAAAAATAATATCGTGTAATTTTTATCAAACTCGAAATGCATTATTTGATGGGATTTGTTAAATCGTTACTAATATTATAAATGCGAAAGTGTCTGTCTGCTACGCTTTCCTGGTCCATGTTTTCAGCCGATTTTGCTGAAATTTGGTATAGTGTAGGTTATATCCCGGGGAAGGACATAGGCTACTTTTTATCCCGGAAAATTAAGTAGTTCCCACGCAAAAATCAAATCAATAAACCACGCGGACGAAGTCGCGGGCATCATCTAGTAATTAATAATGCAAATAACGCATTGTTGAACCTCGTACCTTCTATTGAGAAAAACAAAGACTTGTAGCACGTGCAGAAAATGGCGATTATAAAAGATGATTTCTTTTCGCACACATCCACATAGTTACCTACTGCGAATTGCGAACTAACGAAACACTGCTAAAAAATTAGGTATTCAAAGGGAACTAGCTACTTTTGAAGGCAAGAGTATTTAAAGTATCTGTAACTCTCGTTACGCAAAACAAAAATCACGTGTAAGTACAGTGAAACAAGCAAGATATTCCATAGTCAATCATATAAATTATCTTAAAAAATATGTTCCTATTACTAGACGCCCGTGACTTCGTTCGTGTTGATTTTTTTTCTTATTCCAGCGAGAACTCATTAATGTCCGGAATAAAAATAGCCTATATACTTCCCCGGGATGAAACCTCCTGTACTCCTACCTCTGTAGGTGCCAAATTACATCAAAATCGGTTGAAAACATGGGCCGTGAAAGAGTAGCAGACAGACAGACACACTTTCGCATTTATAATATTAGTATGGATTTAACAAATCCCATCAAATAATGCATTCTGAGTTTATTACATAAACATATTATTATTTTTACAACAAATCCCGTGTACAAAGTGGATAATCAATCAGCTAGCGGTAGATAAGGGCTACATTATGTATCTACTCAAGACAATCTAATCCATTTCAGTCTTAAGGATAGGAAGGGCGATAATTCAAAGCGGCGGATCGTCTGAGGTATCACGTATCAATAACATTAGCACTCGCGATATGCGATATGTAGCAAATTCCTAAGAATTTTCTCCGTGCGGTCTTCGTATTGGCTTTTCTGATTTTATATCTAGCTTATCTCAGCTCTTACGAGTTACTTGCATGCAGCTGGCCCTGATTAATAAAATCATAGCTTTCCAATTTTGTCTACTTTATATATAATAATTGACAAGAATTGATAATATTGAAAACAATATTAGTGTTTTAAGTCTCTTTAGTAGATCGATGTGCAACGATAGTCTTTATAAATCGTGTAAAAGGAGGAGGTTCTCAATTCGGCGCGTATATATATTTTTTTAATATAAGAAAGCTGTAGGTAGGTTAACCAGCTGTTGCCCGCGACTTCGCTTACGTTAAATTTGATTTTGAATTTTATTTTCCAACACCTATTTACCTCCTTTGGGTTTGAATTTTCAAAAACCTTTTCGCGAATCCCTACGTCAAAATAGCAAACCGCATTCCAAATCCATCAAATGGTTTGAGCTGTGCGTTGATAGATCAGTCACTCTGTCACCCTTTCCTTACTGACTAACTGATAAATAATTAGATTAAGATGATAAGTTTAATAACTTTTCATGTAGCAAAAAATCGACTCATAACTTTCCAGAATAAAATAGAATCTCCGGCGGCATCTGGTAGTAGGTAGGCTTCGAAAAAAGCTTTTTGTTTATGGCAAGACCAACTTATGAACTGTACATGACTCATTCGACGTAATATCTTCGTCTTAATGGCACAGGTGCATATCAACTGATGGCCAGTACCACCAGTAACCGGTCGAACATCAAATAAATAAAGCTTAAACTGCACACATTTACGTCCACAGAGTTTTTATTGAAGTGTTAATAATACGAAAGCATCTTGTTTGATGGCCGTTCTTTTTGCGAGTGGAATATTTGTTTAATAGTTTGAAACTATAAACGGCTAACGTCTGCAATTATTTCTGAGCTTGTTGATTTATTTGTGTAGTTTGCAATTTGATTTTTCGAGCAAGATTTTAAAAGTAACCATATGATTTGTTAGTGCCAATAAACATGAAGCGCAAACGAATTCTTGCCTTGTCGACAATCTTTATCAAAAAACATCGAATGATTTTTATCAATTAGAATTGACAAAGCCTTTAAGGCTTCATGAAAAAAAAGTTAATCAAGAATGATCCAATAACTTATAAGCATAAAAAAACAGTTAGAAGATTTTTCTAAAACATTATATGAAATGTGCACATTTCATACCCTGTAAATGAGTTCGAAAGTTAAACTTCCCGGCCTAAGCCAGTAAAGAATGTATGTATTTTCATTGCATATCATACGTTTGAATTTGGAATCTTTCTTCCTGAATATCTGGTAACTTGTTCAAGACACGCGGAAGCGTGTCCAGCCAAAGTTCAATAAAACTGGCGAGCAGCACCGTGTGTAATATTTCACGAACCATTTGGAGCCACTTTTGACCCCCTCATAACTCAAAAACTATTTCACATAAACATGTCAAATTTGGCGCATATATTGAGACCCGTGAGATACATATGTGCTCCAAATTTCATAAGCACACCTCAAATGGTTATTTAGATATAAACGTACAAAAATCGTCATTTTTATGATCTACCTAGGTATAGATCAAAACTCTGACACGGGGCATACTACCATTGCTTAAAGCCGTATTATTTTAATACTGTTGACGTTTATGTTGTAGTGTTATAATCATTATTTTAAGGACGTCAAAGTACGTGACATTCAACCGTTATTTTGAAACAATACTCCTTTAAGCGGTTGTAGTAACTCCTTAACTATTGAAAATGACACATAATTATTATTTTAATGTAAATAATAATTAATAATAACATAGTTGCATTAAAATCTTACCTTCGTATTCATACATTTTGTGCAACGAAACGTCATTGACAGAAAAGAAGAAGAAACGTATTTGAAGTCGTCAGTTCAAGCTGTCAGTCATTGTGATTTGTATTCATTGTTTATAGTGGTTTAGTGATATCGACTGTTTACCGTGCTTGTTTTCAATGTTTCACTAAAAACTTTTGATTTTGAACTTTTGCAATCAAAATTGATGAGATGTAGAAATGTGCTGTAGAGGTAGTCTGACCATAGATGTAATCTGTAAATGTCAGTGTAACTCTAGGTAAACTATATATTTTTTTTGAGAATTCTCGTCTTTAATTATCTTGTACAATGAGTCGTACAATAGAATTACTGGTGGGTGACACACTGACCTTACACCGAATAATAAGTACCTACTAATGTAAAACGTAAACTAAACTAATAGAAAAGTCCTATTACAGTGTAAAGGATTATTTGAATGATAGCAAGGCATTGGTATGAATTGTTACAGCGGCTGATTATGTAATGTTATATTATAAGTACATATATATAATTTCAAATATTTGTGAGATGGTGATAATAAAAAAAAAGCGGAGTTTATTGCGGGCTCTTCTCAGACCAGGGCACGTTTGGAACCCTCGTAGCTTTAGTTTTAAGATACCGTAGTTAATTATCACCATCACCTCTTATGCTCTGTAAGCATGACGTTCAGAAGGTGTACTTTGTAGGTACATATTTTGAATAAATATGTTTTGAGTTTAAGATTGAGTTCAATAATTTCTGTACAAAAAGTAATGATATCCCATCAAAAACATAAATGTAAAATGAGAGCCAAGTTCAAAATTGTGATATATATGCCTTGGTTGTTGACTGCAGCGACAAAAGAAGTGAGATCTAAATGGGTACCAAGTTCAATGGTCAGTCCTACAATTTATTTATCCCATCAAAAACATAAATGTGAAATGAGAGCCAAATTCAAAATTTTGATATATATGCCTTGGTTGTTGACTTCAGCGATAAAAGAAGTGAGATCTAAATGGGTGCCAAATTCAATGGTCAGTCCTGAAATTTATTTATAACAACATATAATATTTTATAACAACTTAAAATATCATTTCTTCTTATAACTTAGTATAAAATGTTGAAGACTAAGGCTTTGGCTTGGCTAGTTTCCATATACGAATTATTATTAAGTAGGTACCTAAAAGTACAGTTTCTACCAGCTAGCCAAATTTTCGGAAGAATAAAATAAGAACTTACAGCTTTACAGCTTGTGAAGGCTATAATTCGTATATGAAAACTAGCCAAGCCAAAGCCTTAGTCTTCAACATTTTATACTAAGTTATAAGAAGAAATGATATTTTAAGTTGTTATAAAATATTATATGTTGTTATAAATAAATTTCAGGACTGACCATTGAACTTGGCACCCATTTGGATCTCACTTCTTTTGTCGCTGAAGTCAACAACCAAGGCATATATATCAAAATTTTGAATTTGGCTCTCATTTCACATTTATGTTTTTGATGGGATAAATAAATTGCAGGACTGACCATTGAACTTGGCACCCATTTAGATCTCACTTCTTTTGTCGCTGCAGTCAACAACCAAGGCATATATATCACAATTTTGAACTTGGCTCTCATTTTACATTTATGTTTTTGATGGGATATAATGTTCTTTGGCCTAAATAGTTTAAATTTGGAACTCTACCGTATTACGCGTTCAGCACTCACAGCGTAAAAAAATATATTTAAAAAAAGTCACTTTTTTCATTTTTTAGAAAAGCACTATACTCACCTCGACCGGGAGAGCATTTCTGGTCTCGTATATAGTCTAACTAACACTCGACTAGAAAACGCGTACTTCCCGGTCTCGCGATGTAATGTACTATTACCTATTGTAATGTACTATTCATATTTTGAGTTACTAAAGGACTGCAATTTTTATCTGCCCATCGACGTTTGATATCGACGAAATAAAAATGTATGGTTACGTTGATAACATTTTAATAGTCTTATTAATATTGATAGTGATGATTGTACACACAGGGAGCGGGCGCGGGTCGGGCGCCGGTCGGGCGCGGGTCGGGCGCGGGTCGGGCGCGGGTCGGGCGCGGGTCGGGCGCGGGTCGGGCGCGGGTCGGGCGCGGGTCGGGCGCGGGTCGGGCGCGGGTCGGGCGTGGGCCGGGTCGGGTGCGCGGCGGGTTGAATTCCTTGTATTTATATGGACGACATCACACAGTACGCGGGCGCGGATCGGGCGCGTGGCGGGTGACCGACCCGCACCCGCTTCCTGTGTGATTTGCCCTTAATATTAAGTCGTAGAAGTAAGTAGAAGTACTTACAGTATTACCTGTTAGGTTCACCGGTCTATGAGGTTATTAACAAAATACAATGTTTATTCATCTTAAATAAGAAATAGCTAATTAATACTAACATGAACACATGATAATACATGTGTTCATGCATATTTTTTTTATTAATTGTGGTACTTATAGCACTTTAAGGAAATGTATTTCAAAAATATTTTTTTAGCATTGGAGCAGCGTGGTGGATCTAAGCTCTAATTCCCTCCCTCCTATGAGTGGAAGCCTGTGGACAGTAGTGGGACGTTAATGGTCTGTAGTGATAGTGGATAGGTTTAAATTAGTAACTGTGCTCATAGTTAATATACGGTCATAGACATTAAAAAAATAAAATAATACATACACACACATACACACACACACTGATAATTATTGAATTACTTATTTGTGTTATTACTTTTCTTTTATTTTATTAAATGTTAGGTGCCCGTATTAAGGGCACATACCTAAAAAGAATAAATAATGTACAGCCACACATTCAACTGGCCCTGATACTTACTCAATGAAACATCCAAGTAGGCATAATAATATAGAAGTTGTCCGTCCAGTCGCGATATTACACAATACTGTTGCTTAACGATGACGTGAGGCAATGGTACGGACAGGATTTACGGTAGCAACTACATAATAAAATGCTTTTCGACGCTTGTTTAACCAAATTCATACTTTTTTTTCAATCCGCTACAAGTTAGCCCTTGACTGCGATCTCACCTGATGGTAAGTGATGATGCAGTCTAAGATGGTAGCGGGCTAACCTGTTAGGGGCATGGCAGTTATATTAAACCCATACCCCTATCCGGTTTCTACACGGCATCGTACTGGAAGGCTAAATCGCTTGGCGGCATGTCTTTGCCGGTAGGTTGGTAACTAGCCATGGCCGAAGCCTCCCACCAGGGCAGACCAGGGAAAATTCAGAAATTATAAATTCCGAAATTGACCCTGCCGGGGATTGCACCAGAGACCTCCGCACGTTAAGACAACAGCGCTACACACTGCACCTGGGAGGTCGTCAAAAATCGTATTTGAATAAAATGTATGAATATATGAACGTTTTTATACGATCGTGGGTGATATTCATTTTATAATTATTTATTTCTATATTTATAATATTATTTTTATAATTATTCTCAGCTGTCTTACAGTGCGGAGGTCCCGGGTTCGATTCCCGGGCAGGGCCAATTTGATAATTTATAATTTCTGAATTTTCCCCGGTCTGGCCTGGTGGGAGGCTTCGGCTGTGGCTATTTACTACCCTACCGGCAAAAACGTGCCGCTAAGCGATTTAGCGTTCCGGTACGATGCCGTGTAGAAACCGAATAGGAGTATAGGTTTAATATAACTGCCATGCCCGCCCGCTACCATCTGAGACTGCATCATCACTTCCTATTAGGTGAGATCGCAGTCAAGGGCTATAACTTGTAGCGGATAAAGTTGTAGTAAATAAAAATCACAGCAGAAAGATTTATCGTTACTGCGACCTCCCATAACAGGCGAGCTAACCCTGCTACTGAAGATCCCATGGGAGTGGAATTCCCAATTATCATGAAACACGTGTTCCTTTATTTAAAACTAAACGCCCAAATACCGATTATCATGGATATAACTTAAAAACTAACGAACTTTCATACAAAATTTTATCCCAAACCCTCTTAGGAGTCAAGATTTTTTAGTTATTGCCGATTTCAAGTTTCTAACCCCAACGGCAGCTATAGATCATTATTTAGGAAAAGTCATTTTGTAAGTACTAGGTAAAAATATAGTTGCACGAGTAACCTTTGTTTTTTATTGTAAGATAGGCTTTCACCATTGACAACAATCATGCTAATTGGAAAACAATGATAAGGTATATCTTCGTAAAACATAAGCCTTCACCGTATTGGGAAAGATAAAAAAATAACAGGTGCACATATCCACAGAAGCAACTAAGCAGATTAAACTTTGTTACGGGTTGAAGTCTAGAAGCTAAGTCGCAAAAAGATAAATGCTACATCACAAATGTGTTAATTAAAACAGAAAATTTAAGCTGCTTAACGCTCAACTCGTAGAACCAAGATAAAACAAAATCAAAACTTCATACAGTTTTGACAAAACAACGTTATTATCTCTCTGAACAAGCAGCCTTGTAAAATGTGAGAGAAATAAAATTCAGCTCATCCAAAGCTGATTTAAAGCCTCAACTCTGGGGCTTCGTTAAATAAGTTGCAACTACCATAAGTAACGAAACTCATTAGACAGCACAATTGATACGCATAATAGAAGCAAGCTGGCCGGAGTTCTATACGATTTATCATCGGATCTTATAATGAGTTCTCAAGTTAGCACTCATACTTTGTAGGTAGCAAAGGATGCAATTACTGCTGGAAAATTAGTCGGTTGGATCCTTCGAGCAATTTTCGTCTGTATAGAGGTGTTACATCCCTGATTAACGGTTATTATATCTTGGATTCTCTCGCCATTATCAATGTCTGACAGCCGGCAGCGTATAAAAGTACAGCTTAATTTGTAATAACTAGTGAGAAATATCGACGTCATTCTCATTTTTATATTCCTTTATTCGAGTGACTTGTATTAATTAGTGGAATACCGGACAGAGCAAATTAAAAAGGTTTCGCAGTGCCGAGTGGTAGCATTAACATTATGAATAGTATTTGTTACTTATTTTGCGGCAACTTAGTTCTTTTTAAAACAGGAATATGTTGCATTTGAGAACAAAACTGATGTTTAGAGGTAATTGATAGAATTCTTATTTCATAATATTGGACCAATATTATATTTAATAGTGAGGAGTTTCTAATTAGAAATTAATCGTCTGACTTCAACCCTTAGCAAAGATTCACCAATTACCATGGACTCGTCTGATACGTCCACGTCAATTATCCAAAGTAGATATTTTTGTGAGGGTAACAATACGATGCGAATTATTATTTAAGCAAACTATCGATAAATTGTATGAAATCAAAACAATATTGTAAAATACTATTTTATAAAATAAAAAAATAGAAAAACGGAAATTGTTTGTAGCGATGAAGCCGCCAAATTTTACTTAACTATGCTTAGTTTTTTTGTCTGCGATATAAGTACCTATATTAATTAATTCAACAGCAATTGTAAAAGTTAATTTGAATAAAACACCACTCCAATTTGAATTTATCATAAAATAACGTTCTAACCAAATCGCGTTAAAGTAAGCAAAAGTCATAAAACAAAACATTAATACAGGAGGTCTGAATTACATAGACTCACTTATAAATACATATCAGCGCGTCCACTGAATACATTGTGATGCATGCGCGAGATAACATACGAAACACGACCAAGACGTACATTATCATTGCGCAAGAATCGATATATGAAAACAAAGACACCAGCTTTTTAGACATGAAACTCCTAGAAACATTCCCATTTTCTAGTGTTATGGGTTCGTGAAAAAATGATAATATTATTGTTACCACCATATAAAACCTTATGAACGCAGTAAGTTATAAAAGTACAAATGCCAATTGTACTTGTGTAATAGACTGGCATTAGCAGTTTCTTGTATTGCACTTTGTATTTGGCATCCTCCATTCTATCCTAACTTTTTCTTTAAGATTTTACGACACGCTTACTAGATAACATAACTTGTGCTCTTTAAATATTATATTTCCTATTTTTACAAGCTCGTTTCGTCTTCATCTTGTATTTCGTATGTCAATGTATGCAAGGTTGAATCAAACACATTTGAAATTATAATTTTAACTCATAAACCGTGGACGTAAACCATTGTTATCGCTTAAAGGATCGTTACTTTTTTACTATCCTTACGCATAAATACGTAATTGCAAATTTACAAAGATATCCGATAATAAACAGAATAATGAGGCATTCGTTTTATTTAATAATGATGCCTGGTTCTTTACTAAAATAAAATATAAATGACTTAAATCTGATGGCTTAGTGATCCAAAAATAATTTTGGACTCCGCAATCGAGTTGTTCTTATCAATTTCATGCCAATTAATTATTAACTACGGGAGCATTCAGAAAATACACCTTAATTAAAACACAAATATCAATCACTATGTTATTCCAATAAAATGTTTGTGTACTGAGAAGATAAATAAAAAAGTGACAAATAAGCTCAAAACACAATCGTACCTATAACACGCTTGATAGTAACAGAAAAATATTATAAGTAACAATATATTATTTCATTTATGTAAAGTAAGTTACTAACCAACTGAAAGCGGTGATATTAGGTAAAAAATAAAAAATAAATCTAGATTTAATGATGCACACACATAACAAGTTTAACAACAGTATCGCTGATACGACGCCGATATAGAGGCTTTATTAAGTGTAATAACCATTTCAAAATAAACTTTTCAAGCAACCAGACGCTACAGCCTACATGGAAATCGTATATTATAGAAAAAATATATAATTTTCAACCTACGAGTATTTATATCGTAGGTTAAAAATCGCTCTCGTTATAAATAATTATTCTTTATTAGTAATTATTTACTTTTCCACATCTCTTTAATTGCCCGATACAATAAAATTATGCAAGTACCTTGAGACTGGTTTGTGTAAATTTATTAATCAATATTATTTAGACCGGTTCATTTATGTGAACGTTAACATACTGATTTTTATCTTTTTGCTCGTTCCTGTCATTTGCAGTAAAATTAATTAAATTATCATTGGTTGGTCTTATTTCACATTAAACATTTAATTAATTTCGAGTTGGATGTTTACCAACTAACATCATTCATATATGTCACCGTAAGATTGTAAAAACCGTTAGATTATAATCTAACTCGCGAAATTGCAAACTGTCGAAAGATTACAATTTAACCTGATTATTTATGTCGAACCAGAACCTAACCTACAAGAAACAGACAAGAAACCGTAAATACAATGAATATTTCAAAAATTGATACTGAGAACATTGAACAGTTCACAATCTTACGACAGTTCACAATTTCGCGAGTTAGATAATCTAACGTTTTTTACAAACTTACGGTGACATATATATTAACTGTAAAAATCAGTAGGTAAGAAGATTTAGTAATCACTTAAAATATAATTAATATGACTGTTTGGTAATTCGTGCTGGAAATAAGTAATTTATTCATTACGAGTAAGAATTTGTAACAATATTATTTAATCGGTTTTACTTATGTTATAGGTACGAAAAGTAAAACTTGTTAATTTTGAGTATTGACGAAGGCTATGTCAGTAAATATAAATTAAAATTTACATATAACAGAACAGCTTATGAAGACTTAAAACGATCTAAAAGTAAGCACTGTAAATAAAAATAAAATTTATCCATACCAACCTCGTTTCTAATCAATAAAAACCGCTATCACACGTTAAACCTACATGGGGGATTTAAAAGCAAGGCAATAAAACCTTTGCCCGGCCAAACGTAAAGATAGCACCGCATTATCTACTTAATGTAGGGATGTGACTAAGGTAAGAACTCAGTAGAAGACAGTCTTCAAATCTTAGATGTAATATATCCAGTAAAGTCGACTTAAAATAAACTCGCCGGCATATTTAGCGGAACATAAAAAAAAGGTTTGATATCAGTACCTATCATATAAGGTTGCTGGCTGGAACCATACGTCATTTAATTTAAAAAGAAATATTTTCAAATTAAGAAAACAACTGAACATCACATTTTATGCAATTGTTTTAATTTTATTCAAATACACCTTATCTGGAGCGAACTTCGAGTATTTCTTCCTTCTGAGTTTGATTTAAAATTTCATTGAAATACTGTTTTTTGTTAGTTTTTTTTAATCGCGTATCTTTCTGGAGTTGATGACTGAATTATGCCTGACTTAGACCCAACGGAGATTGCCAGGGCACTCGAAATGCGAAGAATTGGTCAAACCTACAGAGTGATATCCAGAGATCTTCGTCGACCAGTTTCAACGATCCATCGCAGCATCCAACGGTTCAGGGAGACCGGTACTTATGTGAGAAGAGCAGGACAAGGCAGAAAAAGACGCACTTCGAGTAGGGATGATCGTTTCATTCGGCTTCGTGTACGTAGGAACCCCCGTTTGACGGCCGTCCAAGCCCGACATGAGTTAGAAGCAGTGCGGGGTGTAACCGTAAGTGAGTGTACAGTACGAAGAAGGCTCGAAGAAGCTGGTTTGGGTTCATTTGTGCCCGCCAAGGCTCCAAGGCTCGAGGTAAATAATCGTAGAAACAGGTTAACTTTTTCTCAGGAACATCGACTTTGGAACGCGGACCAATGGAGTAAGGTATTGTTTAGTGATGAGTGCAGAATCCTCGTTGGTCAAGCGGTTAGCGTAGTCGACTGCGGATCACGAGGTCCTGGGTTCGATTCCCGGTCGGGCATAAAAATTGCTAGGTATTGGGTATTTCAATTATGAAATTCTCAGGGCCAGCCCGGAGTTGGAAGTTGGTGGTGTTTCACCCCCGTGCCTCGGAGAGCACGTTAAGCCGTCGGTCCCGGTTATTATCACTAACATGATAATAGTCGTTAAAGCCCGCCAACCCGCATTGGAGCAGCGTGGTGGGTCTAAGCTCCTAACTCCCTCTCTCCTATGAGAGTGGAGGCCTGTGCCCAGCAGTGGGACGTTAATAGGCTGTAGTGGAGTGCAGAATTCTCTTAAATCAAATTGACGGCAAGCAAAGAATATACAGACGCAAAGAAGAACGATACATTCAGACAAATTTTGAAACTACTGTTGCATACGGTGGTGGATCAATAATGGTTTGGGCGGGCATTTGTTTGGGAGTTCGCACAGACTTGGTAGTGATTGACAGAGGGAGTCTGGCTGCAGACCGCTATATCAGAGAAGTTTTAGAAGAAAATGTCGTACCGTTTGCCCCATATACCGGTGAAGATTTTGTTTTTATGCAGGATAATGCTCGGCCGCATACCGCTCGGGTAACTCAAGCTTATCTTAATGATATGAATATCACTGTTATGGAGTGGCCGGCCAGATCACCGGATATGAACACAATAGAGCACGTTTGGGACTTGCTGAAAAGAAAAGTTAAGTCCAGAATTCCAGCTCCTGCCAACGTGGGAGAACTGCGAATCGTCGTAGTTGAGGAATGGCGGAGACTATCCCAGGAGACCATCGATAACATCATTCTCAGTATGCCTAGACGGGTAGAAACTTTAATAAGAGCACGTGGAGGAAATACGCGATATTAATCACCATTTTTCTAATTTAATTAATTGTTATTTTAATATTAAATTTCACTTTTCCCGGTTACATGAAAAGTTGAAAAATGTACAATTTTTCACAAATAGCCTTTACTCGCAAAATCTGTTCTTAATGTGATCTCATTTTAACTAAAACAAAAGAAACTTTAGATAACAAAAGAAGTGTAGTAAGTAGATTATAAAATAAAACCATATTTTTTAAATTATGGGCCTTTTTTATGTTCCGCTAAATATGCTGGCGAGTTTAGATTAAAAACCAATACTAATATTATAAAGTTCTATGCGAAACTGACTTTTTTTTTTAATCTCAATTTTTTATTAGGGGTTTTGTCAATTCTGACTATGTCACCCCCGTAAGGTCAACAACATGCAGTAAACAAAATGAAATAAATACATAAAGACAGCAACTTCTTAACCATTACCACATCCTTGTGAGTGACCGCGCCTCCTTAGACAGTGGGGCAGCTGGCAGGCTTTTGCACATACCCACACTGTAATTGTTTTTAAGGAGACGCGGCCGCTCCGACTCGTTCCGTACACATTCCATCAAAAGATGGAACACATCGTCTATGCGTATATTGCCACAGTCTACACAATTCTGTGTTGGCGATCGTCTCATCATGTATTTAAATTTATTTGATGGAATGTGTCCGGAACGCAATCGTAACAGTTTTATAATATCTATCCTTTTAAGGTTGGACTCTCCGAACCATGGGCACCGAGGAAGCTGACTTACAATAGTTTTGTACCATATACCCTTTGACCTTGACCTCTCATCGAAATGTTCCTGCCATGACAGTGTACACTCAATTTTGAATTTTATAAGAATTTCATTTTGTAGTGGTGTGCAGTTGTAAGGAATTCCATCGGTAATAGCCTGTTTAGCTGCTGTATCCGCTTCCTCGTTGCCTATGATTCCTATGTGTGAGGGTATCCATTGAATTATAATGGTTTTGTATTGGTCCTGAATTTTGCATATTGATTCTAATATATCATAGGCTATCGGATATCCTCGAATATTCGAGGTTAGCCGAGCCAAATGTTGGAGGGCGCTCTTTGAATCAGATAGAACAACGAACCTACTACCTTCAAGTGATAAAATATAGGCCAGAGATTCAGATTTTGCCATCAGCTCTATATGCATTAACCCGTCAATAGTTGTATTGACGTTCGACATGTCAAAACCACCAATCCATGTAAAACACATGGAAATTCATAAGTCTGGTCATCATCTGATCTTTTATGTAAGCTTTATTTTGTTACCTTAAAGTTTTTGTGCATAAAAATTACGTAGACATTGATAAAAATATTTTTATAAAAACCCGGTCACTGAATTCGATGTCTTGGTACATGGTATGGAGTAAAATAAATGCTGCATCATGTCGCTAAAAATAGAACCATAATTTAAATAGAAAACTCAACTTAATCGTCGAATAAACTAAGCGTGTCATCCCTAAACTTGCGGATCCCTAACTTAATATTCCGTGTTGTGCATCAGACATTTTTTGTCTTTTTTCTTTACTAAACAATGGTTAAGAAAACGAGGAGGACAAAATGATTATAAGATATGAAAACAAAGCTATAGGTCGTAACAATACGAAATTAATCCGTCTTATCGATGGAACAGGACAAAAACAGTTTTCATTCGAACTGAAGTAGACCTAGAGAGAGCCTTAAGATGGCATTCAATGCTTTTATAAAGTTGTGCACTTCTAAGACACTCAACTTTTAAAATAAGATTCAGCACTTTAAAAAGATTTAATGTGAAACAAAATTTATGATTTATTAACTGGCAGCTGATGTATATGATTAATTCGTTTGGTTTTTAGTAAAGTCTGTATGTAGGAACAAATATGTAATTTCCTACGTCATAAATGGTTACAGACACACTTTTGCATTTACTCGTGTAATAGTAGAACCCTTACCTATGGCAAACCTTAATCCATGCTTAATCTATACTACACGGACGTCATATACTATTACAATGTACCTAAAGTCACAGAATAATAAAAACTTCTTTTAAGCGCCACCCATGATCATTGAAAGGAACATGAAGACAAAAAAGGAGACGACCCTGAGAATAATACTGGCTAATTTGAATAATTAATTTTGTTTCTTGCGCTTCAACTAGTACTGGTAAGTAAGAATTAATTATTTCAAATACTAAGTATGCCACAGTAAATATATCATTAATCATTTCATTTCACTCACTATTTAAACACGTCAAATATAAGTTAAAAGATGAAGGAAATATTATATAAGCGGTTTGTAATTTAAAGGGGAGGAGGTGCTATTTTTTTAATAAAAGAAATAAATTAGTATGAGTCGAACTTAAATATTGCCTGTAGAATAAGCTAGCAAGAATTATGTACCTACTAGCGAATGCCCACGACTTCGTCTGCGTGGTTTGAGGTTTTTTTGGTTCCCGCGGAAACTCTTTAATTTTCCGGGATAAAAAGTAGCCTATGTGCTATTCCAGACTATCTATCTCTGTGCCAAATTTCAGCCAGATCCGTTCAGCCGTTGTGGTATGATTGAGTAACAAACATCCATACATCCATACATACATCCAAACATTCGCATTTATAATATTAGTAAGATAAGAAGTAAGATGTATATGATATACTCTTTACATAAATATTTGTTCTGTATCCTAATCTATAGTTCTCCCCGCTGATATGTACTTATTTGGAGAAGTGAATAAGGCGCCGGCTTAAAGATATTTGTTACGGCCTATTAAGGTTACCATTGCGGGACCAGTACTACACCAATGATAGAATTAATTTGCTCTCATATTTGTTAATGCAACATAATTTTTATTTTTATTGCTTTCACTTACTAGCCTTATTTATATTCATTTCTTTACATTATAAATATATGCATATATGTATATGAAGATTTATGTGTAGCGTTTGCGTTCTTTGCGGTAAATGTGTGTTTTAATTAAATCATGATATTATTATTTTGGATGAAATCAACATATATGATTTCTTGACTGTTTAAAAATATAGGAACATTCTTTTTCGTTATATTTACAAAACTTGTGAATAAGACGGTATTAAGTAATCGCCGAATTAGCATGACGTGTTGTATCTTTATACTCAATTCCTCTAAACGATTCCACGTTGCTGTATAACGTCTTGTCTACCGATTGAGAGCTAGACGAATTTTATTGTAATTTTTAAATTTACAGGATCCACAATAATAAACTTGTCGAGTTTTTATTGCAAGTAGATTTATTGACATCTCTTTAAAGAATTATTTTTCCTATATTACAACAGAATAATTTTTCCTATATTGTCTACCGATTGGGAGCCAGACAAATTCTATAATAATTTTTTAAATTTACACTATCCACAATAGAAACTTGACCACTTTTTATTGCGAATATACTTATTGACATCTCTTTACAGAATATTTTTTCCTATATTTCATCGGATATCGTGAATAACGTCAATTCGATACGAGATCTTGTATTCCCATGTCGCTTTTGCGTTCTATCTATATCTTCAATATCAATTGCTCATGACCTCAATCGTGTATCCACGAAGAGTATATTATTGTCTGGGACAAGTACGCCTCAATTGGTGAATGGAACCGATGCGAGCGGGCCGCATTAAATCACAACTAGTTTGACGTCAATTGAGATTCATATGAGATTTATATTTAACGACTTGTGGAACGGAGCTGTCGTCAATATTTTTAGTACCTAGAACGAATACGTTGAAATTTATATTCAAAATAACCAAATAAGAAAATGGTAATGTATCACGAAAGAACTTATAATTTTATAGAAAGCCTAAGTATCAAAAATTGAAATAAATGCAGCGCCGTGAAACTCTTGAGCATTTTGTGCTAAGAATTTATTATTTTTTCATTCAAGACCTGATTGAAACGCTTTGAATGTTTAGATTTGGTTTTTATTAATAAGGAGATATAACTTAGTCAAATAAATATTATAAATGTTTGGATGGATGGATGAATGTATGGATGGATGCACTGACATAGCTCGACGATTTGCGAAACTGGAGGGAGCCGTTGCATCCAGGCAGCGCAAGATCGCGGCGCAGCATGTGGTGGCGCGCCCTACGAAATACCTTTGTCCAAAAGTGGACGTCTATCGGCTGATGACGATAACGAAGATTTTTATTTACAAAAATGTCAAAATTACCATTACCATTGTTAAATTTTGATGTAACTTGATAAAACTTAGTTTTTAATGCGTTTTTACCCTTACCCTGAAAAAGATGGCGCAATTTAATAGAGCTGTATTTGTACCGGGATACTTAACAAAGTTGGCTTGACTTTCTGACCTGTTTCTTCTTTTTCTCATGATATTATTATAAAATTGAAATATTTTAACGGACGTGTTATCTACGACAGGCGTGATTGAGTGAGCAATAAACACATCCGCATCGAGTTCAGTGTCCGTGACATTGCAGATAGACTCCTAGCATCCGGTCTAAGCTTTATGTTTACATGACTGTCCAGAACATACAACGTAGGCAAGATGCAATTACAATTATAAAATGCGTCGTAAAAGTTATAATGCAAAGGAAATCTTAAAACTACATGCTTAAGCTCTTTATTTATAAACCTCATACATTAAGATAAGATATTAATTAGCGCCTGATTAAGTAAATCTAAGTAACAGCAGCTGAGAACCGGAATTTAAGTAATTATGAAAGACTTTCAATTGTAAAATTGGGGACAGAATGAATTGAATATTTTTATTATCAGGCCAATACAAAATGACAAAAATTTTAAAAAAGCAAGTGATAAAAAGTACAAAATACAAAAAAAAATGTTATAGATGATGAATAACAATTTGATTTAAAAATTATATGCTAGTACCAAAGTATTAAATAATTATAAAGAAGTATAAAAAACTGGCAGGCTAATGACAGCAAGGTCAATGCACCTTCATCTATTTTAGACTGATTGAATCTAGTTGTCTAACAAAAAAGGACTGGCTATACTGGAAGGTCGGAAGTTCAAGATCACACGTTAGCGGGAAAAGTCATTTATCATAATGGCAAGGAAGAGGTGAGGTTATTTGATAAATTAGATATAAATTCGTTTACTAAATTAGTTAATTTTCAATTGTTCATTAATAATCCACCTTGACTATACTTTTATTATAAATACGTCTGTCTGTCTATCCATTAACTTTACATTAACCAGGTCAGTCTCTTATCACGAGGTGAAATCGAAGTCAACGGCTATCTGATAGTGGAAAAAAATGCTCGTTTTCGAAATAAGTAGAGTAAGGCCCAATTATAGGTAAAGCAGAGTAATTCTCAATTAATGTTAACGATTATCTCTGCTTATATATTCGATGATATGGATCACTCGATAAAATGTTGCCATTACAACTTTACACGCTATTTTTTTTGTTTCCGTATGATAATTTCATTGTTTCTTTGCATTTTTGTTTACAAACACTGAGAGGCATGGCGATGTTTAATAAGATGCTCGATAGAAGAGTTCTCAAAGGGTCGTTGCGAGATGAAAAAATACAACAGTAGATTTTTTACGAATCAATGAGGATAGTAAAGCAAAATCACATTAAATATCATAGGGTAATTTCCAATTAAATTAAAAACAGAGTAATTCTCAATCAATGTTTACGATTATTACTCTGTTTACATACCTACACGATAATATGGATCACTCGATAAAATGTTGTCAATTTAACTTTACAATCAATTATTATTCGTATGATAATTTCGTTGTTGCTTCGCATTTTTGTTCGCAAATAATGAGACGGATGGGGATGCCTAATAAGATGCTCGAGAGAAGTGTTCTCGAAGCGTCGAGGGCTTGCATGCGATTATGATAATGAGAGCGTCCCACTCGTTGGGAAATGAAAAAAAATACATGAGTAGACGTTTTACAAATCAATAAGGGCTTTATACGCGCCCGAATTCAACATAGTGTGTAGAAATCTAAATTATTTTTTACTTTACAGTGGCTTTGAGAATTTTTTTATGGGACCAACTCGAGAGCTTCCTCTAAGGACTGAAAAAAAATTTTAAGGACTGAAAAACCACCATACATAAAAAAAAATACGCGCCGAATTGAGAACCTCCTCCTTTTTTGGATGTCGGTTAAAAATCACTCCGACCCGTTGCAGTGTGCTTGAAAGAGAAACCAATAAACCTACCATAGTGCAACACACTGTTGCATTATAGTAGGAGGTAGTACTGATTATAAATCATACAGCAGAATTTAATAAAATATGAATTGAATATTATAGGGCCTGATCTGCTTACTCGAGCTCGAACAAGTAAAATTCGCTGGTGGATGATTGCAATTTGTATAGACAGTGGGTTTGAACTTTAAAGCTTGGATCGCCCGTGTATTACAATAGGAATGACGAGTAGGTAACTATAAACCCGCCTTTAAATCTACTGTAAGCATAAGATCTTTTATTCGAAAGACTTTTTTCAAAAACTCCGCACTTGGCCAGCATGGTATACCATGGCCTTCTGATTCTGAGACGTGTGGTGGGTCGCCTATGAATTGGAATGATGATGGTAATAAATTATGAGATAGTTATTCTCATTATCGTGTTCGCATGTTATGGCAAAGTCACTGCATCAGTCGGGTCGTTGCAAATGCAAATCAGTCTTCACAACGGATGTACACGACCGAGATACTATATTTTTAGAAAATTATACGCTCAAGAGGTTTTTTATTGCCTCGAAATGCATTTGCATAGTGATTTACTGCTGTAAATCGTCTGCACCTCCCCTGGCCTTGCCAAAATAATTACGTGTGCGGATGCCATTCGTATACAAAACCTAAGACATAGTGTACGGTAAAAAGGGTAAGAAAAACATAAACTTAAACTCAAAGTATATTTATTCAAAGTTGGTACCTACACAGTATACCTTCTGAATGTCACGTTTACAAAGTGTAAGACGTGATGGTGATAATTAACCACGGTATCTTAAAACTAAGTAAGTTACGAGTATAACAGTAACTCTGAAAGAAAACATAAAAACTTGACCAGTGTGGTGAAATATGGCTTTAGCCCTTCTTCTTTTTTTTCTTCTTCTTCTTACAGGAGACCCGTGCGCAGTAGTGGATAGTCGATGGTTGATGTGGTTCTTTGCAAAGGCAATAGTAAAAGATTCGAATAGTCATGATGTATGAAATATGGAATTAAAGTCGTTATTAAGGTATATTACACCGGTTAATTGAAAACCAAGCAATTAATTTTGATCCTTGACACGCTATGACGATTAAAATTAGCTGGCGAGTTCGTGTCTTTAGTAAGTAGGTACGGATTTTTTATGTTAGCTTTTGTAATGTTCAGTGTTTATAATAAGTACCTACTTATTTAATTGCGCAAATGTACCTATGGATCAAAAGGTCTATTCTCGTGACATTCGCCATCAGAACATGAATAGTTAATAGTTAGTTAGTAGGTATTCCGTACCACGAGCAACATTACAACTTAATATCTTAATATGATTTTAGCGAAGATAAATCAATATTCAGTCTGATAATTTTTATACGAAAGTGTGTCCGTCTGTACTCTACACCGTTTCACAGCCCATCTATATAGCTTATTTAGACGAAATTTGAACAGTACGATGAAATTACATAAGTTCACGAAAACAGCCTATAAGTAGGCAATTGTTTCACTTCCCCGTGAAATCCTAAATAAAAATAACTTAAATCCGGGCGATGTTGTGGCCATCATCTAGTCATGCTATCAAATGCATACTATAATTATACGTTCTATTTCATAACGAAATTAGATTTTAGAATAGGTACCTAGTACCCTTAAAAGAAATGATAGAAATATCAAAATTATAAATTAACTTACCTAGTTAGTAGGTAAGTAGTTTTAAACAAATAGCTTCCAAAAGCCGCAAAAAATTCAATATGGGCCCTTAAAAGAGTAATAACGAGGATTAGCACTGGATTCATCGTGGATTAACAAAATTAAAAACGTCATCACCACCCACCCAAGGCTAAACCGTGTTTTCACGATAGTAACCACGGCCAACAGTGGGGGTTACCACCATCGCATAAAGCAGTATTGTTTCTAAATTACAGTTACGTATTACACGTTAACGTGTAGCATTATATGAAGTTCCACTAACTTATCTGACCCGGTGACAGCGTCGCAAGTATATATATGAAAAATAAAATAATAACAAGAAACAAAAAGGCATAAAATTTAGTTCAAATTTTGGCTACCTAGCAGTGGCGTGCACAGCATTTGAAGCTAGGCTAGGCATTAGTTAGTCAAAATACCTATTTACTAGCTGTTTTGATGAAAAATGAGCATTGACGTATTTCCATTTGGGTAAGCACTGCTTTTGTGCCTCTATGAACTGCACGCCACTGCTACCTAGTCAGAAAAGTTTTCACATTCAGATTCTTTATTTGCATAATATATGTACACATAGTACATAAGAGATGGTTAATTTTAGTACAGAGTCCAACATATTACTTAAACCGCCTTACTAAATAATATTATTTAAATTACGACTATGTGCTTTACTGTTCAGTTACATTCATTACATACAGTTACATCCCTAAAATAAGGATTATAATTACAAGACACGTAAGTTCAACAATATTAAAACAAAACGGATTTAAGCGATGGTAGTATGACCCCTGGTTAACATAGCATGCATTGTGGAAAATTGAGTAGAATGTCTGCAATCCGTAAATCTTTGAACTAGATACTGTAGTAAGCCTTGTAGTTATTCCATTTCTTGAACTAGAACAGCATGACTTTGAAGCAAAGAAAATAGTTATCATCTCACACCGTCGCCGCGCCGGCCTACTACAATTCACGGATCTCCTTGTTCAAAACTGCTATAAAACCGAAGCACGCTACAGGCAAAAAACTATAAATTTTTAGCATGCTTTTTAAATATGCTATGCTATTGCACGCATGAAAGCAAATGACGTACGCTCACAGCAGCGCGTAAGCGAGACTAACAGTCGGCCAGCGCGCTACCGGCAGGCGAACGCCGCTACGGGCGCTACTAGTGCTACGAAACGAACTACGAAGAAACGCGCGCACGCTCGCGCATCATAGCACCGTAGCAACTTAGGCTCCTCGGATAGCATGCTGTCCGTGCTATGGAAAAAAGCGTGCTATGCTTTTGTGCTACGTGCTTTACTAACCCCCACTAGATCTCTTTAAACCATAGTCCACCACGCTGGCGAATTGCAGATTGGAAGAATTCACACACCTTTAAGAATATTATAAGGAACTTTTAGGCAGGTTTTCTTACGATCTTTTCCTTCACCGTTAAAGCTAAGCAAGTTAATTTAAATTTAGTCTTAAAATTATTATAAATGCGAAAGTGTGTTTGTTTGTTGGTTTGTCCTTTAATCACGTCGCATCGGAGCAACGAGACCTGGACAGTCACACAGGCTACTTTTAATCCCGGAAATTTAAGAAGTTCTCCCGGGAATAAAAAAATCTTAGCCACACGGACGAAGCGGCGGACATCAGCTAGTCGAACATAATACCAAAACAGATGTGTGCCTGGGATTCAAACCCTGGAACCCTCGAATTGGAAACTGAATAATATTATCAGTTGGCAATATGAATATACTAATATTCAGTGCCATAATGTGTTATTATTATAAATCATGTAGATGCGCTTTTTCAAGCCTTGTTATTTATAAAGTTCTGTTATTGCTTGCATTACACTAGCGGCACGCTATGATGGCCGGTTTGACACATTACAATAGTGATGTGGAATGTCAATTTATTCTCGAACAAAAAACAATTAAGTTTTGTTTTTGTACCTGATTAAATAGGTTTAATAAAACAAAAATGTATATGTTTATTTAATTTATTTGAACGAACTGAATATTTGAACGAAAATGAATATACATACTTTATATGCACACAAGAAACATATGAATACAAAAGATACCAAAAAAGGTGCCACAAAAGGCCATAATTAATCAGATTCGTCCATACTACTATTTTCACTGTCGTCACTGCTATCATCACATACATTAATAATTATAACCTTTTCCCCGATTTCAGAAAATCAATTTAATAAATAAATTTTGAGTCCTAAACCTAAAACTACATTCGATAAAATTTATGAATCTCTGCACATCACTATCGTCAATAAAGTAATACAATTATTTCCTTCAAAGTCGTTATCAATTAATACGGAACTTCATGAGCGGACAAACGTCAAACCAGCCATCATAGCGTGCCACTAGTTTAGTCAAGATAAAATCAGTTGTTTTGAGGTCAATGGTAATCGTGGCTTCATAATAATTGTTATTTATATGCACACGTCCTAAGCATTCCAAGGTTTGAAGCTTCCGACTTATAAGCGTTTACTTGTGCACACAGCCTTGGCTTCAAGTTAATGGTCCATACAGACTCTGAGACCAAATTACGGGTAATGGCCGTTTTTGAGATAAGTTAAATTGTTCAAAAATTTTGCGTTCGACAATAATTACAGGGCACTCGCTAAAGATCATAAGTACTCAAAAATACGAAAATGGCCCGCAATTTAGATGCATCTTTATTGCTTTGATGTTTTGTAGGTTTTATTACGGATATTATTTTAAATTGTGAAGGCTTTTCTTAATACTTGCTGCGAATCGTATCCTACTAATCCTACTTAATAGGTGTGAAAGTTTAGATGTTTGTAAGTTTGGCTGTTTGATACTCCTTCACGCCGCATCGATTGAACCGATTTGGCTAAAAATTTAGAATGCAGAGATAGCTAATTGGAGAGTTCCCGCGCGAACCAAAACACTTCAATCCACGCGGACGAAGCCGCGGGCATAATCTAGTAAGATAATGGTATGATCGGGAACAAAACAGCCTCGTTCCACTTAATAGAACAGCGAGAAAATATCATAAGCTTTAACACACGCGGGCGAAGTCGCGGGCTTATATAATCTGGTAAGATAATAATATGATCAGGAGCAAAACAGCCTCGTTCCACTTAATATAACAGCGAGAAAATATCATCACTATGGTATGGTCGACGTTCAGCAAACTCATACGAAACGTGTTTGATACAAACGTTTTCTGCCACGTGTGATCTAAGTACCTTCAAGTTATTTCAACCAAGCCTTCAATGTATGATTAAATATAGGTTGTAGGCAAGCAAGCTCCAATCTAGATCTCACCGAGGCATGATTATTGTCAAGCGGCAGCCTGCATTGTAATAAATAAACAAATTATAATTAAAAAAATTAAAAAACACGACTGCCTCGCCAAAAACGAACTAAAAAGTTAAAAATCAATCTAGTCAAATTAGATTCCTATTCACATTTTTATTAAATTATATTTTTTGTGAATCGCCGGATATTGAACTATAGTGTTATATATTTGTGGAATCTACTCATCATTTTCTAGATGATGATTAAGATTATAATTATAGTTAATCTTATTTTTGTTTTTTTTTTCAAATTTATTCTTTAATGCGGGGCCATGGTCATCCCATCATTTTTCTTTAATTTTACTAGCTTATGTCACCCAGAATAAGCTAGGGATTCTAACGATACCTCATTTATCAAAATCGGTTTAGGCGTATAGAAGTTATGGTGGAATATACAAACTCACATACATACATACATACATACATACATACATACATACATACATACATACATACATACCTACATACATACATACATACATACATACATACATACATACATACATACATACATACATACATACATACATACATACATACATACATGAACCCTGAAAACAATATACTCCTTTTTCAGGCAGTCGTATAAAAATAGTAGGCATATTTTGAAGATTTGATGAATGCAAATCTTCAAATAACTTCATACACATTATATTGTCCAGCCATTTATTTTACTTTTGACATAAGGACCCCTATGAAGTGTCATAATTATTGACAGGCAAGCATCGACAAAAAAATGCCACAGACGCATATAGTTTTTTACAATAGTGCCAGTAACTTTTACAGTAGTTAAAACAACGTGCCCTTTTATCCGATATTTCGTAACTCCTGTACTCATATAGTAATTACAAGTACGACTTTACTTTTCAAAACAGTCACAGAGCTTCAACACTAGCTTTCTTCATAGTCCATTAAGCACCATACATCTTTGGCGATGGATGGTTTCTATGACTTGACTTGATTATTATCTACTGTAACTGTTGCATATAAATGATTTATTTTAATACATACATTAATATACTTATTTATTTTTTTAATACATACATATGAGCAAAGATAATTAATATCAATGTGTCAAATCGATTAAAACTTCTTCATACAGAAAGTCGATTGTTATCAAAAATCGAATCAGTAACGCATTAGAACATCATTGAATCGAGCTGCCAAAAGTAAAATAAATGGTTGGACAAAATATAGAGTTGCTTAAATTACTACAAATTACGAGCTGTTAGTAAATGTCACTATTCAAATTGAGAGAGATGCAGTCTATGCAAATTAATTCAGCGTCAAAATCACACTGCGGGCAGTTGTGCTCAATCAAAAGCACAACAGCCCCATTTTCAAAAAGAGATGTTCTAGTCTTTAAACTACGGTCTTGTTTGCTAATGAACCAGCCCACCTGGTCATATAAATTTCTCAAAAATCTTGTCTCATTGAACACATATCTAATGATCAGACGATTTGCCAAATTACGAGGATGTTGTTCGAGGAAACTAAACGGTTTTTCATTTTATTTCAATTCATCCCGCGAATATTCTACTTGGAGGTGCAACAAAATAAGATGTGATTGAAGAGTGAACGAAATAGTGATGTGGCGCTCTGTTTCCACCATGCATGTATCGTCAGATGCCATTGATGGATTAGAGATGGGTGTTTTTTTTTATCCGCTACAAGTTAGCCCTTGACTGCGATCTCACCTGATGGTATGTGATGATGCAATCTAAGATGGTAGCGGGCTAACCTGTTAAGGGCATGGCAGTTATATTAAACCCATACCCCTATTCGGTTTCTACACGGTATCGTACCGGAACGCTAAATCGCTTGGCGGCACAACTTTGCCGGTAGGGTGGTAACTAGCCACGGCCGAAGCCTTCCACCAGGCCAGACCAGGAAAAATTCAGAAATTATAAATTCCCAAATTGACCCTGCCGGGGATCGAAGCAGGGACCTCCGCACGTAATCTGTAAGAGTAGTTTGAGTTCGTCGATAGATTAGGTCGTATATTTCCCACGAGGCTATGTCTGCTTCTAGCTGTACAGGTAAAATTCACTAAATCTATAACGTGTCATCTCTCTTCACACCAATTCAGCAGCTACGTCGTTGCCAATGCTCACAATCAAGATTGGCACCAAGGTCAGACTATCCGGTCAATTGTTTCAATTTGTATGATAAATTATAATTGAAGAACAAAGATATTTACTGTAAATAGGTACGGAGAAATTCGAAAAAGTATATCTTTACAATCATGGGGGTTTGACGGAACAGTTTCTTGGCAGTGACACATTTGGAATATTAAAAAGTAAGCATTTTTGTCGAATGAACAATTCAGATATTCAGTATCCCCCTCAATATGAATACAGCTTTACAATTTAAATGCCAAGTATGTTTTAATTGCTTATGCGGCTATCATAAAAATGCATTAAGGAGGTTCACATGTACATTGAATAAAACCATTATAAGAACGAACAAGTTTGGATTGGATTAAATAGTAATTGATGTAAGGACCTTCATTATGCAATATAAAATTCATGCAAAATAATGAACGAATAGAGGCTTTTTGTGTAGATAATGAACGTTGAGGTAGCCTTGTTGCAACATCGGATTGAACTTACATCCACAAATACCTATCTAATTCTACATATATAATTGTATATGTTGATTATTATCAATTATCATCAATCAGATCTAATTGCTTCCAGCAAACTGTTCATAAGAGCTTATTATAAACGCATTTAGGTAATAAAACAAGTTGTAAACTAGCTGGTCGAAGCGACAAATACGATTTTAAATATAACCTGTAAAGTCGAATTTTATCATAGCTAAACAAAACCGTTAAGGTTAGAAAAGAGTCGTGTTTAAATTTTGAGAATAATTAAAGTCAGGCTTCCTCTTGAACATGATGACTTCAAAATTCTGCCTAATATTTTTTGACACGTACAGTCAAACATTATGTGATTGTTTTTATTTGAAAACACGATAATTATTCACAAAGTGGATCAGACGACTTCCAAAAATATATTTTGTAGTTGCATTAGTTCTTCGTAGCGCAATAATTACATATTTACGGTCTACGTAATTCAAAGATAATATTATGATGTAGTAATTTCTCTAGAGGCCGCAAAAATCGTTGTTCAATTTACCGCTTTTGTAGTGCAAATATTTAGCACGAGTTTTTTTAAATAAATGTTAATAAGAAAATGTTCAGGTCGTAACTAACTATATAAATATTGTAATGTAAATTCGTTTGAAATGGAAGAAAAATCGTTTACTCGTATTTTGACACTGCCATTCATACGAATTATGCAGTTTTATTTTATTTTTGACCGCTTGCCAAAAAGATGTCTCTGCAAGCATTGGTTGCTTGTTGTTTTTTATTTATATGACTTCCGTCATCTTTTTTTTAATTCTTGTAGTGCAATTTTTTTCTACTCTTAAATGTTTTAGAAAAGTTTACGAGCATAAAAACGAGGACCAGAGTAATGGGAATTCGCGAGGAATTTTTTTTACAAGATTAAAGCAAGTCTCCGTATTTTTGATACTTACAGTTTTTAAATATTGGATAGAAACAGGCGTTACTATGCCGAAGTCATGATAAGGAACTAGAAGATTAATTCGCTAAAATACACCACAACAAACAGATCCGTGTGGTACAGAGTGTACTGCACGTGGCACCGGCACAACACCACACCACACAAATGTTATAAATTATTCTCAATGTACGTTTCATCCAAATTATTCTCAATGTGCGTTTCATCCAAATTATTCTCAATGTACGTTTTATTCCGACACCGGAGCATTATCAGGAGATGTTGACTCGACAATGCACAATTGTAAAGTCTGTGTGTGGCACTGTCACGTACAAGATACACCATGTATCCTAGATTTGTCTGCTGCTTTTTTTATTCACTACTAAATAGTTAGCCCTTGACTGCGCTCTCACCTGATGGTAAGTGATGATGCAGTCTAAGATGGTAGCGGGCTAACCTGTTAATGGCATGGCAGTTATATTAAACCCATACCCCTATTCGGTTTCTACGCAGCATCGTACCGGAACGCTAAATCGCTTGGCGGCACGTATTTGCCGGTAGGGTGGTAACTAGCCACGGCCGAAGCCTCCCACCAGGCCAGACCAGGGAAACTCAGAAATTATAAATTTCCAAACCCTGCCGGGGATCGAACCCGGGACCTCCGCACATTAAGGCAACACTGCGCCACGGAGGTGCTGTGCTGGATTATAGCGAATTAAACTTCCAGTTCTTTCATTATGAACGTTTTACGTACGTTTAATTTTAAACTAAGAAACAAGTTGCATAACTAGTTTGGTAAGTTTGTATCAATAAAATTAAAAAAAAAAACATTGATATTGATTACTTCATTTTGAATTAAGAACCAATTCTAATTAGAAGAAGGTTCTAATTCGAACCACTAGGATATGGAATGCCCTTCCGGCTTCCGTTTTGCTCTCCTCTTTTAAAACAGGTACCTTCAAATCAAGAGTGAATAGGCGTCTTCTAGGCAAGCGCGCTCCACTTTATCACTTTACTGAATCACCACTTGCAAGCAAGTGACGACCTTGAAGTTGACGACCTCCGTGGCGCAGTGTTGAGCGCTGTTACCTTAACGTGCGGAGGTCCGGGTTCGATCCCCGGCAGGGTTTGGAAATTTATAATTTCTGAATTTCCCTGGTCTGGCGTGGTGGGAGGCTTCGGCCGTGGCTAGTTACCACCCAACCGATAAAAGACGTGCCGCCAAGCGATTACGTGTTCCGGTACGATGCTGTGTAGAAACCGAATAGGGGTGGGTATGGGTTTAATATAACTGCCATGCCCCTAACAGGTTAGCCCGCTACCATCTTAGACTGCATCTTCACAACTTGTAGTGGATAAAAAAAAGCTGGATTTGATTTGAAGATTGGATTGCAGCCAAGCCTGCCTATATATAGCCTATATATTAAAAAATAAGGAATTAAACTTCGTCTGTAAGATGTACGCTAGATACTTGTAAAACTCTATTTACGACCTTACGTACTGAAAAAATCAAGTCAAATCTTCCAGCCTTGTAACCTTGGAGTCAGCTCAAGCACTGGCTTGTTTTGAAGAAGTAGGTAAGTTTATAATTAATTTTACAAATAAAAACTCAACAAAGATTCTTATCATTAAGGTAATCTTCATTAATTAATAAGCACGGAAGGACGGCCAAGGATAAATTAGGAAAAAAAATGTATAAAACTGAGAATTACAGCATCGAAAAATATGGAAAATTTTAAGTAAGCAATCGCTAAAGCGTTTTAACACTAACCGATTCATTATTATAAGTATAAAATTCTTTGCGAATTTTGCATAATGCAGAATGATAATGAGGTAGTAAATCTGTTGAGCTAAGTTAGTAAGTGTATAAAAGCCTTAAACATTAAACTGTTTAGTTCAACTTTAGTCTTTAATGCGGGACCATGGTCACACCATCATTTTTTTTTAAATAGCCTATGTCACCCGGAACAAGGTAGGGATTCTAACGATACCTCATTTATCAAAATCGGTTCAGGCGTATAGAGGTTACGGTGGAATATACAAACTCACATACATACATACATACATGAACCCTGAAAACAATATACTCCTTTTTTCAGGCAGTCGCATAAAAAGTTCAAAAGTAAGATTAACTATATAATCATCATCTAGAAAATGATGAATAGATTCCAAAAATATTATCACTATAGTTCAATATCCAGTGATTCACAAAAAATATCATTGAATAAAAATGTGAATAAGATTCTAATATAACTAGATTAATATAGATTTTTAACTTTTTAGTTCGTTTTTTGTCAGGGCAGTTGTGTTTTTAATTTTTGTAATTTTTTTAATTATGACTTGTTTTTAAGATTTTATTTGGTAAAAAACAGCTTGACTGAGTGACTGATGTTTTAACGTATAGAGCTACGCTAAGCCACTAGGCTGGTGTGTAAGAAACTGGAAACGTTGACAGTCGGTTTCATTCCAGGAGGCATGAGTAGTGAGCAGGAACATACCTGCTTTTCAAGTTTTTAAATCCATACAATTATTCATACTAATATTATAAATGCGAAAGTGTGTCTGTCTGTCTGTCTGCTACGTTTTCACGGCCCATCTATTCAACCTATTTTGATGAAATTTGGTATAGGCGTAGTTTGTATCCCGGAAAATTAAAATAAGATTAACTATATAATCATCATCTAGAAAATGATGAGTAGATTCACAAAAAAATATCATTTAATAAAAATGTGAATAAGATTCTATATAACTAGATCAATTTAGATTTTTAACTTTTTAGATCGTTTTTTGGCAGGGCAGACGTGTTTTTAAATTTTTTAAATTATGACTTGTTAACATTAGTTTTTCTCTTTTTAAACCATGACTAACACATCTGCGTTACATACGATGTCCACAGTGTCAGGTCGATTGGCATAACTTTGCACATAGTAGCTAACGAGTATATTAAATCAAGTAGGCAGGTGTGGAATCGCCTTAAATGGCGATCGGCAGCTGACTCGGATGCACTGCCCGTATAGTCTGAGAGACAAACTTACGATTTTCGTCGCACCGAATACATAAATATTTCATTGTGACAAGACGGCTTATAAATATGTATAAGAGAATTTATCCCGGGAATTCTTGCTTGTGAAACTAGTTTTATTTACTTGAGTTATTAGATTTTATAAATCAAACGAAACTCGGGATGCTGCTTTTCTTTGCATCCCTATTTTATTTCTAGGTATACGTACTTTGTTTTGAGTTATAATGATTTCTTATTTATTAGTTGTGAGTGTAGATTTACATAATGTAATTGCCGTCCTTTTTATTTTTACATGAAGATTGTTGCCAAAGTATCAGACAATAACGTGGGGTCCGTTTTTCGAGAATAAAATTAGCCTAATACAATTTCGCATTGATTATTTTATAGTATGGATTATAAGAAGCATTTGATACATCTATTCCTATATTAATGCGAAAGTGTGTATGTCTGTCTGTCTATCTGCCACGCTTTAACGGTGCATTGTTTCTACCTATTTTAATGAAAATTAGTAGAAGGACCTATGTTACTTATTATTAACTAGCTACTGCCCGCGACTTCTTCTGCATGGATCGAGGTTTTTTGTTGGAAACTCCTTAATATTCCGGGATAAAAAGTAGCCTATGTGCTATTCCGGACTATAATCTATATCTTTGCCAAATTTCAGCCAGATCCATTCAGCTGTTGGGGCGTGATTGAGTAACAAACATCCATACATCCATACATCCAGACATCCATACAAATTTTCGCATTTATAATATTAGTAAGATTTAAGGAAAATTAAAAAGTTTGCGCGGGAATAACTTAAACAATGCGGACGATGTCACAGGCATCGTCTTGTGGGAAATATTGCCACCGGCTCCCAATCTAGTATGATTTATTAACACAATTAACCACGCCAGAATCTTATGGGATTATTAACCGAAGGGTACTATTCGCTTAACGATTCACCAGCGGAGAGGAGTTATTCACTCGAAGACCAATAATACATCAAAGTTGTAAGGATGGACTTACGGTGAGACAGCTGTATAAGGGCATATGTGCTTAGATTGATCGGCCATTTACTAAGACGTTATTTATTAAGGTTAAGTTTAAAAAGAAAAGAAAGAGTAATGCTACAGTACTGCAGCTACGGTAGCCTTATGGCCGGCACAAACAAATCGGACATCAAATCTAATGTTGTCATTATTTTAAGCAAACCCTCTTTGGAATGAGAGAAGTGAACAGTGACTCACGGTGACGTTTTTTTTTATCCACAGGCTAAGCTGTAGGGGCAAGGCAGTTATATTAAACCCATACCCCTATTCGGTTTCTACACGGCATCGTACCGGAACGCTAAATCGCTTGGCGTCACGTCTTTGCCGGTAGGGTGGTACCTAGCCACGGTCGAAGCCTCCCACCAGGCCAGACCAGGGAACATTCAGAAATTATAAATTCCCAAATTGACCCTGCCGGGGATCGATCCCAGGACCTCCGCACGTTAAGACAACAGCGCTACACACTGCGCCACGGAGGTCGTCAAATAACACTGAGTGTAACGACACTTTGATTGGCCATAGCATTGGCTGGACAGTGTGTCGCGACGATTTGAATAAGTGAGTATAGAAAATGGAAAAAGTACTTCTCGTTATAAAAAAGATTGATACGTCGGGTGTCTAACGACACCGCTCGTTTTTTTTAAGAGGGTCTGGTTTTTTCTACGTCTCTTCAAATTTATACTCTGTGTATTACATGTGACAGTTGTAGGGTAGTGATCTGATAAAAAACATGGGCAAGGGAAGAAGACAATGATTAAAAATACTACCGCGACTTCGTTCGCGTGGTTTAAGATTTTTTGATTCCCACGGGAACTCTTTAATTTTCCGGGATAAAAAATAGCCTATGTCCTTTCCCGAGTTACAAACTAACCCCATACCAAATTCATCAAAATTGGTTGATCAGATGGGCCGTGAAAGCATAGCAGACAGACAGAAAGACAGACAGACACACTTTCGCATTTATGGATGGTATGGATCTCATTCGTAAAACAAAGAAGCCAAAATATGTGTATGTATTATAAAATGCATTAAAAATTTCATATTTTATTTCAACATACAATAATATCATGAAAAATTTCAATAGCAAAAGTACAGATAAAGAAGAAGTAGCGGAAATATAAAAAAATAAATAACGCAAACAATTCCAATACGGGCCGGTTGTAATTAAGCGGCGTGCCCATTTACCGAGCAATTATACGAGCTATTGCAACATTTTAACTGGACTTTGAAGATTCATGTGATTGAGCCTGCTCTAGACTATAATATAGAGCACAGAAATCGATAGCAGACGTCTGCCTCGGCCGTAATTGCGTAATGCCCTTGCAATCGGAGTGGCTTTGATTTGAGGTGTCGATTTGAAAATGCAATTATGATTTTCCCTGTTCTAGTTAATATTTTAGTTACTTTAAACGGTGTATACTCACAAGCCCGTATAGTATTAACGACGTTAATACTTCTAGGTACTTACTAGATTTAAGTCTTAAGGCTGTCTTGCACAAAACTGGTTTAGTCAAATTTCGTGATGCTGATCGTGTGACAGGAAAAATGATTTATGACAAGTTAGTTTCAGGTTTCTCATGAAAAGGACTGAAGCAGAAAATTTAAAATTAGACCTATTTAATGGTTTTGAGTAAGTAGGCCAAAGATTAATCTTTATTTAAAAAAAATATGTCAAATAATTAGGAATCGCTTTAAACATAGGCATTTTATACAATATTTAAACTTAACTCAGGTTAATGAGCATCTATTCTAGTAATACCAAATGCGTAATAATTTACAAATAAACATGCAGTATACCTTAGTTTACAAACTATGATAAAAATAAATTAAGTAATTTTGACACCCACGCAAGCTCCCATAGTTCCGCCTGGAATATAACCACTCGAGCCAGTTGATCAATTAAATTTTCATGTAACAAAATACAAAATGGGAAGTTTATTATAATTTCAATAATGGACGGAAATCATAACAAGGGTACGTCAGTTTTGAATTCAAGAAGAGGTCTAACTTTGTACGAAACTTTGACAGCGTAACTATAGCTTATAGGAACCAACCCGGGAATTATTTAGACGTTTTCAAGTTTAACAGACCCTTTTGATTTATTGATCCAAATTAAATATTGAGGGACTGGTCCCAAATTCAGAAGGAGTAATAAGATTAGGCAAGTAGGTATCCCTTAGTTTTAGTGGTCAATCAAAGAGAAGTACCTATTTATAACATTGAGAACTGTAAATATATTACAATAAAGTTAAATGTTTTGACATTTTTTGTAGATAAAACAAAGCAACTTAATCTATACAAATATTATAAAAATGCGAAAGTTTGGATGGATGGATGGATGGATGTAACTCAATCACGCCAGACCGGCTGAACGGATCTACATGAAATTTGGCACATACATAGATTAGAGTCTGGAATAGCATATGGGTTACTTTTTATCTCGGAAAATTAAAGAGTTCCCGCGGGAACCAAAATACCTCAAACCACGCGTACGAAGTCGCGGGCATTAGCTAGTAAGAAATATAAATAAAATAAAATACGATTAAAAAATTGTGTTTAAAAATAAATATTAAGAAAAATAATGACTATAGGAAACAAGCGAGTTTCAGAAATATATCAATCAATAATGGCAAAGTTTTGGTTTCCAACTAAATTTACGATGAATAACACACTCCTTTGCCACAAATTAAACTTTAACGCGTTAGAAAAATTAAACATCCATAAAAAATGCAAAGTTTCTTAATAAAAAAATATTTATAACGGCGGTGATGGGATCGAATGATAACTATTTAGATACGCACTCACTTTTAGCCCCACAATTATTTTGCAACTAATGAATAAAGATTAAACTAGGATAATAATCCAGTGCTATAATCATAATTATCCGACTGTGGAAGCGCAAGATATCAAAAAGACAATATGACGAAAAAAAGGATAATGATTATACTACAGTACATACGATGTAGGGCTTGATACAAATATGATATTAGCTGCAAATTTTTCTATTCTCGTCCACTGCAACTAGTTATCGACCCGGCTTCTAGAGTTCTAGTCAGTGAACTTACCTGCAAATAAAAAAGAAACGGGTGAGCATGTTTATAATTTGTACACGATAGAGAATAGAGATATATCGCCTTGGGGGAGCATGAATTATAGCAGAAGTATCAGATTAAATTGTCGTTTTCAGTACTAAGTTATTTTGTTGCCAGATAATTGATGAGGCAGTGAGGCATACATATTTAGATCTTTCCCTCTGCTACAACATCAAATAAGTAGCAGGAAGCTGCTGGACAATACCGGCATAAGATCGTGGTTTGTAGAAATTTACGTCGCTTAACTGTTTTATACCAGAGTACTCTAGTAGAAATCGCATAAGCCACCTTTTCTTATTTTGAAACTTTCCCCTATTTTTGGCACTTTGGTCTTTCTGTCTTCGGTTTTGAGAAGTTATCACTTTGCGACTTTGGCCTTTTACCGCTTATTTTATTGGTAATGTCAAATATGTAAACACTAAAAAGCTAATGAAAAGTATTATTTATCCTGAGTTCACAGCTAATAGTACCTTCACGAAGGAAAATCATATGTTTCCGTATTTTACCAAAATACACGAATTTTCGAATCAGCTTCTACTGTTGTGTGAAAGCGTAGTGGAATCAAGCCCACTTATTCCGATAACTTTGTCATGATGTGGGATGATAAATAACTGGAAGTTAATTTATAAACAAAAATAACTCGTTCAGTTTTATTTAAGGAGTGTCAACTTAAGGTGAAGATATTCAACAAGACCTCAACTAAGTTCTTCTTTAACGAAGTGTTTTATTAAAGTCACTTTTAGAAATAAATAGCTTCCTCAGTCAATAAAAAAAACTTTTTCTATGTGTTAACTGAAATATTATGTCTGACAAGTTTTTTTTTAATTTATATATAGACTAGCGCTTGGCTGCAATCAGGCTTGCTGGAAGTAGTGATGTAGCCTAAAGTGGAGCGCACTTTCCTAGAAGATGCCTATTCACTCTTGATTTGAAGATACCAATATTATGTGCAACATCATTGTTGCCAACACGGGTTGCGTCCACTGCTGGACATGAGCTTATCCGTAAACGTGGTCCTCCATATTTTTCAATCAGCCAATTTCTTGATTATATGCAAACATTAACATTATTAATTGAAAAGATTCGCCATAAATGAGTCTCTTCGCCTGCCCCTTTACCTTCATTCCCTGTCGCCGACTGGCCAATTTAAATAGTCTGTCAATCGGGAATTCTTCGAAAACTTTTTATTAAAGGTAGGAGCGTGTGAACGTCTAGGTTTTTTAACAATTTGCCGGCATCGTCGTCACGAGGAATTCCATCCGTCTCGGGACAGAATGTGTTTTATTGTGGGCGTTACAGCAATGTCTGCTTCATAAATTTAAGCAGCTACTGCGAAGCTATTTTAAGATCGTTTAAGGCTTCATTGTAATGAAAACCCTCTTGGATGTCGCATTTTCACGGTATTTATCCGGGGACTCCTCATTGTCCTAACCCCATATTTGTCTGACATCTTTAGGTTTATTAGGGTGACATATTATACAACCTTTGCTGCAAACCTATAAAATCCTTGTTTTATTCACCCCAATAAATTTGAACCGCAATTAGTCCGTGAAATACCACACTTAAAGTCAACTCAAACAAGAATAACTTACTTACATACAAAATAACAAAAAAAACTGATTTACAATAAAACAAACTATAGATCCACAATGCTAATGAAAACAATAAAAAACGAAAGTATCTGTTTACACTGTAATAAAAGTAACGAAACTAAAACCAACGGCATTTTTATTGCAAAATAACACATTTTTATCTAAATCAATCTTTTCAAATGCACTCAAAAGCTTAATATAAGTTGCTTGGACACCAATTCTTCTTTACGACGGTCCTTAGGCAATGTAAAACAAACAGGAAGTGAAACAAATTCACTTTTCCACAGATGTCCGGCGAGAGAAAATGCAGCTGAATTTCTTTCACTGGGGTCAGAAACTTTTATTGAGTGTAAAACATACATCTAGTTAGTCTCAAGAGCTAGTTGCTTTGGCTTGACACTATTGTATCGAAGTTCGTCTTCGGTTTGATCTACGAGTTGAAGAACTTTACCGTATCGCCAACTCAAACTGGCTGTGTACTTTGTAGCTTCTACCTTTGGATTTTAGTCTACATGATTCAATGCGGTTTTCAATATTTTGCTCTACATTTCTACTAAGTTTTAGAACTGCGAAATTTTCTTCAATTATTGCCCAGCATTTTCATTTTTTTTAGAAAAAAGAACATACCTACATCAAGTTGGTAATTCAAACCCCTATTTTTTAACCTCTAAGGTTGAAAAAATCCTTTCCAAGAAGATGCTTACGGCATAATGGCTACTTGTATGCCCAGCCTGATCCCTGACCGAAACACCGATATATATCGGTTTGAGTTGTGCACTGATAGATCAGTGAGTCACTTTTTTCTTTTATTTACTTAGAAAAATATATTAAAATATCAATAACTGAGCTATTAATTTGAAGTGGCCAGTCCAATAATGTTGTTATATCAACATATACCCACTAAATAAGTAGGTATAACGATAATAATAAGGAATACAAAGTGTCGCAGTGAAACGAAAATAATAACATTTTTATCGTCAATCATAAAAAATATGCACTGCATTACAAAATCCATCTCCCAATGCAATAAATTCGCGTCGCGCAAACAACATCCATAAATACGTTATGGGAATATTGACGCTGTATTGCCTTTTATACATTTCGATATAAGGTGACCAGGTCTCGAGATATCTTGGGATTTTGCCAGAACATATAACTCCTGTTGGTGTCTGTTTATATCCGCAATCGATACACCCCAATACAGATTCTGGTAATTGATGGACTCCTTCTGATACTATCATCAGAATAGTATCAGAAGGAGGAGTCAAAACCAGGAGTGTAGTTACAAATTCTATACCTCCCTTTATACAATGAGAATGGGTGGAAGTTTAGTTCTGACAATTAAGGACACAATTAAAACACTATTTTTTGAAACTGTTATAAAACACTAACACTTATAAAGGAAACAGAAACGATACTGTAATCCAATCAATCTGTAACCGCTTATTTCTGTTAATAAGTGTTTTTATCTGTAACCCTAATGCCCTAACAAACTGCACGGTGTGACAACGCGTTCTTCTCACTTCCTTGGACTTTACACACACTGACACGACGTGGCCGTGTTTTTTTTAAAACTATTGCAACCATTAGGTTCAAACACCTTAGGTTCAAATTTGAATACGCGTCAACAGTAAAGTTAAGCAACGTCGCTATTTCGGTTACACTTTAAAACCCTTTATTTCGGGTACAGATTCATTTCTGTTACAGAAATATAAGTGTTCCGGGATTTTTCTGTTAAATGTGTTTTAAACAGAATTAAAAACACATTCAACAGCTCCGATTCTGTTACACTTTCATTCTGAAACACTTATATTTCTGTAACCTTTATGAATCTGTTTTTCAGTCTCTGCTGAGAATTTAGGTGTTCAGCTTCATAAATCTAGCGTTCATAATATTATAATTAATTAAAGATATAATAATGGACTGTCAATTAAAATATAGCTCAAAATGCTGAGTCTAGAAATTTTGCATGCGAGTTCTTTTTATCTACTAAGAAAGAAATTTGAGAAATATGAGCAGGATTAAAATCCTTAAAACTAAATTTAGCTCGGAACTGTTGCAGGATGATGCAAGAAAAAAATGAAAATCATTTAAATAGTAATTATGTGAAAAAATATTATCTGGTGGCTCTACTCAATCCCCCAGAACCGGTGCTAATGATATTTATTAGTAAGCGACATTCGCGACCACTTTTCAACATAATTAATGAACATCTTTGGATGAGAAATAAGAAATTACCAATGTTACTTAAGTTTATCGATCCTGGGATCGATATATTAAGTGGGAATAGAAAACATGCGGCAATTTGTAAATAAAAAATTAAAGCCACAAAAATGATTATCTACCGTGTGCAGAAATAACATAAAGGTAAATAAATGCTTTACGACTTTTCTTGCGTTAAGGTAGTAAACCAGAGGCCCCGGGTCCCTGAGGAAGTAATCTGTATAAATTGGGACAAAATTTTGCCCGTAGTGTGGTGTGAAGACGACTCTACCTAATTAACTAAATCGGTTAACGCAAGCGAAATTCGTTAGCAACTACACAAAAAGAAAATACATTAACCTGACACTAATTTGAAAGACAATCTACTATACAACGTACGGACAAAGATAAATGAATTTAGACAAATGCTTGAGCTGCTTCGGAAAATCAAACAGCCTCTCCAAGTCCAGTGGCCGAGCCAAATAGGTCATATCCAAGCACCTATTACTAGACGAAATGTGTTACGGATCATGTTTGAAAAACGCTTCAAAGCGACCGCCCTGGCGCAGTGTTGAGCGCTTTTGTCTTATCGTGGGAGATCCCGGGTTCAATTTCCAGCTGGGTTAATTTGAAAATTAATAATTTCTGAATTTTATCTGGTCTGGTCTAGTATCACGGCTTCAGCCGTGGCTAGTTACCATTCCACCGGCAAAGACGTACCGCCAAGCGATTTAGCGTTCCGGTACGATGTTTTGTTGTGTAGAAACCGAGTAGCGGTATGGGTTTAATGTAACTGTTTGTAACTGCCATACCTCTAACAGGCTAGCCTGTTACCATCTTAGACTGCATCATCATCAGGTGAGATCGCAGTCAAGAGTTTACTTGTAGTGGAATAAAAAAGACCAGTTCAGCTGAATTAATTAGAGGTTTAGTTTAAAAAAGGCAAAAGTACAAAAAAAACAAGGTGGAAAAACAGACGATTGTTTTCGCTCAGTAACATGGTTATTTGCAATTTTCAAGAAACTTTGTAAAAATTAAAGCTGTTGTGACTTTGATTACCTACAACTTTCATCTTGAAGGTTCCACCGTAAAAATCTGTATTCACCGAATTTAATAGAATATAAATATATAAAAATATCATAAATGCGAAAGTTTGGATGGATGGATGGATGTTTGTTACTCAATCAAGCCAAAACGGCTGAATAGATCTGGATTAAATTTGGCCCAAGGATAGATTATAGTCTGGAATAACACATAGGCTACTTTTTATCCCGGAAAATTAAAGAGTTCCCGCGGTAACCAAAAAACCTCAATCCAAGCGGACGAAGTCGCGGGCATCAGCTAGTAGAATATAATTATAGTTTCATGTCATAGAATGAAATTTCAGCCACCTTGAAACAGACTACTACTGAAAAGCATCTACTTAATTTTGATAAGTAACTTTCTCATTGATTTATTTCCCTTTCTATGTTTCTCTCTTTAACTCTTCTATCTACAAGGCGATGTGAAACTACAATATATTTTACACCCGTTTGCTACACGATTCTCACATTCGCTTTAGAGCGCGTGTAAACTTATTTTCATAAGTCGCATGTAAAATATAAAATTCTTGTGTCACAGTTTTAGTGTTTATACTCCTCCGAAACGGCTTGACCGATTTTGATGAAATTTCATATGTATATTCAGTAGGTATGAGAATAGGTTTATAACTAATTTTTACACCCCTAAGTGTTAAGGGTAACCACCCCAAAAAAAAATCTTTTTATTTTTTGGTCAATTTTTTTTTTGTTATATTTTTGTGGTGTGGAATTGAAAAATACATTTAGTCCTAAATTTTTACCCTCCTACCACCGACCCCTATGTTTTGATAGCATTTTATATTTTTCAACCCTGGTCGATAGCTGATCAATGGGGTCCCGTTTTGCAAAATTCCTCCGCTTGGGAGCAGCATAGTAGCAAGTTTAATAATTCAAATGGCAAAACAACGTTTGCCGGGTCAGCTAGTATTACTATAAAATTTATGTTACTATCAGAGGTACCTTTTATATTATTTGCTTAGTACGATCTTCATCTTGAGCGTACTCTACCTTTAATATCATAAAGAACAAAGGCTTAACCTAATATTCGAGCATAGAACGGAAATTAATTGCATACATTAGTTGGTAGTCACTCAGTAACCTACTGAGCAAACGTTTGATAGCTTCAGGCTATTCCACCCTCCACCCCCAATTATTCCCCCTTATTATAATTGAATAATAGGATTGAATCCGGTGAAGCTAAAACAATAGCTTTATAATAAACTGTGATCATGAAATTAAATTAAATTAAAATTTACTTTATGCCACTACAAAGATACAAAACAAAAACAAAAAGATTGTGTGTGTCAGCTCCGACGCACGACTGGAGTTTATTCATTACCAACGAAAAGTGTTACCATGAAAACATAAACAAGTGTTACCATAGAAACGCAGCTACCATGGAAACGTAGTAAATAATGTAACGGAGAAAGATTGATTTTACTCCCCATAAATTTTCATACCCCGGGCTTATATATGAAAATCGATTCTTAAGGAGGTAAACTCCAAATTAAATATAAACACCAGGAAATAAGCTGTAGGTACAATAGGCGGCCTTATCGCTAAAAATCTGCTTGCCTGTTTGCTGTTGCTTTTTAATTGATACAAACTCCAAAAATCATCTGTTCAAGTTACAGTTGATTTTGATATTAAATGTAATTAAAAATTTAATTTTCTATTATTTCGTTCAACATACTCTAATAATTTTAAAAGTATTAGCAGATTTATAAAAATAGTGGTAACACGGCAGAAATACAGAAAGAACTACCAAAAATATACAAAAATCAATTGTGATAATAATCCTTGGATTATCCTGATAAACCCATTTTTATTATAAAAATGGGTTTATCATCTTTCCTCTTATAATTACAGTCACTCTAGAGAAATTGATAAAATGCTAATTGGCAATTGCTATTTAGCTTCTGTATATGATACAAAAGTTTTACGTTCATCAAAAATAACAATGCTTAATAATGACAGTATATCCGTACTAATTAATACAATTGATTGAGAGAACTATACTAATTAATATTAATTTAAATGATCAATACGCTCAATCAACTATGTAAATTTACTGCTAGCCAAACTTATTTTTTCAATGTGTTCTGTGGGTGTGGGTGTGTGTAATAAATAACCCATCAGGTTATTTATTATTCGTAGAGGTCAATATTTTTTTAAGCAAGCTAAATATTATAAACATTTCTCAAGCTAAAAAATAATAAATATGTTAAGTATATTATAAAAAAGGGAAAGGTTATGTGCAATGCATTACGATTGTTAAGCAACTGTGACCCAAGTCAGTAACTAAAAGGGTAACCATATTTGGACTTTTAGTTTACCCTCTACATTGGAGAGAATTTTTAAGATCCTACATCCAGTTATTTTCATTAACATTTGATAGTAATCGTTAAATCTCAGAGTTGAAATAATACCTACTCTAAATCGTATTGTATGCGGAAGGACCTGGGTAATATTAGAAGGTAACACTGGTTATCCACTTAAATATTATTTATTCCATAGTTAATCTCACAGATACGGTCGCCATCTTGACATTACACCTCCAAACGTTCCTACAGTGCTGGCACTCTCAAGAGCCATAGAGGTAGTAATACCATAGATTTATTATGTTAATGTTCAGCCTAAAAGTAAACACCGAAGTAAACTCTTACCCGAGAAAGAGCTGCAGCCTGCATAGCTCAGGCCGATATTTATATGCCTGATAGATAAGTGGAATATGTCTACTAACTCTACTAACTCTCTATGGGAGCACAATACTTCTTTCCTTCATGTAGCGAATTATTCCTTTTCCGTTTCCATTTTGTTGCCAATTATTGCAAAATAATTGAATTCCCCACACCATTATGTCTGACCCGATTCCTTCTCAATAGTTGATGCCAAAACAATATTTTAGTCACCATCGTCCTCAACTACCGATATTTCTTTTGCGAAGACGATTTCTCTCGCGTCAAATCTGCAAAATATATAACAATACAATTATTCGCGCGACGAGGCAACGAGCCAACTGGTGTTCTATTCTGTATACCTAAAATCCCTACCAACGCTGAACCAGCGATAAAATTAGTCATGGAATAATTTGGCATGATTTTTAACCGACTTCCAAGAAAGGAGGAGATTCTGAATTCAGCGCGTATGTTTTTTTTAAATGTATGTCGGTGCATATGTCGGTTTCTGAACCGACTTGTTTTTTTTTTCTTTCAGTCCTTAGAGTTGAAGCTCTCGAGGTGGTCCCATAAAAATCTGACTCCAAATCCTCAAGACTGACACTAAAAAGTTGAAAATAAAAATTCGGTTTTTGGGAAAGAATTTTTATATTCTAATTACCTATTTAATATGTCAAAGAAAATTCATTTGAAAACGAACTCAACGACGATCACAGCGTTGTTAACAACAGAGCCCTACGAAATATAGGTATTACACGGACTTACACGTGCTGCTGAAATATTTATGCATATATCTACAACAGACAATCTTATTACGCAAACGGGTCTTAATGTAACTTCAGTGATTTACTGTCGAAATTAAAATTTTAAGGCATGACGTTGTTCAAGCAAAATTAAAATAATTGGGTTTTATTTTATAACGCTAGACCCATTTACATAATAATATTCATATTTATGTTATAGTGCAATAAAATAAAAGTCAATTATTCTACAGCACTAGACTATTATATTAATAAAGGGTATGAGACAAACTACGATAAATAAATGGTTTTATGACCACACTATCCTTTCTAGTCATTTTGTAATAAAAATAGAGGTAAGCAATTCAATTATGGTATGTTTACGATTCGTTGCGTCGAAGAATTTCTGTCTGATAATTGTTACAAAAACGGCGATGATAAAATAACCGTAAATAAAGCGGTTTATCATGGCGATATTATAACAGCAGCACTTACTGACTTAAATGGTTTTATAACCAAGAATTGAAATAAAAAGCAAGAAAAAAAATCTTAAAAAATAACTCATGGCCTAAACCTACATTGGAAATAATAATAATACGTATCCACCAATATTTGCTTAAATTTAAAAAAAAACTCAAATTTTGAGCCCAAATAATGTATTGCCTTCAAACCTACAAATAAGAAAAAGTCAGGCATTGGAAATAATAATAATACCAAGCCATCAATATTTACTTACACGGTGCATGTATGTGTTATACAACCAAAATTAAAATACGCCGGGTGTATCGTATAGTTTCAAATACGTACTAGTATTACATTCAGCCGGCTTATAACATGATGGAATGGTGTATTTGCATGAAGTGGAATCGTTTGGGTCTTTTACGAGGGTCAAAGACTTATTACGTACCTTCGCAACGGATATTATTTATCATGCAAAACTGACAATGTCTTTATATAGAATGTTTTCTTCATTTGGTGTCTTATTTCAAAGTATAAATTAGATTATTGCTTTTTGTAAGGGACGTTTTTAACTCTTACTGAAATAAAGTAGGTAAAACGATAATTTGAATGTTTTATAAATCTTTTATAATTATAACACCTTAGTAAACGATGCCGTTTATCAATTCTTAAAATGGAAACTTGTTAAAATATAGTTTTGAGTTTTATGTAGTTATAGATACAAGGGAGAGTCCTAAAAAGCGTAAGTACTACCTTACTTAACTATTCTACTGGGGTATTGTTATGGCCAATCGGCGAGTGACTTTATCCCTATTTTAAGTTTTCCCTAAACTTTTTAAAAGGTAATAATTAAAAAAGTTACTAGAAAATGTATCTAAGATGATAATATGGAAGGTTTTGTAAACGAATATTCTGCTTACATTTAGGATATCCAAGAGCTCACAAAAACTGAAAAAAGTTGTAAGTGAAGAATATTGTTAACATCATTATTCTATGTCATCAAGCTATTGACATATTTAGACTATTCACCGGGCTCTGAACTGAATACTTTCATTGCTAAAGAAGGACGAGAAAATGAGGCTATAGGCATGAAAGGAATGACACATTTATATACTCAGAAAATACTACAGCCCAAGAACAATCAGTGTGACAGCGTTTTCTCGCAGCTTTCCAGTGACTTTTGCAACGCACTGTCTAGTCTTGGGAATAAAGCTAGTAGACCCCAACAATAATTCCTCAGGCGACGAATCTTTACAGTACGATAAAGAATCAAGAATTAAACGTAAATTATAAATATTCAACAAAAAAACCCAGAAAGGAAGTAAGATTTTTTATGCTATATCCAATTTTGAAACCAGGAAGGTACATTATCGTGTAAACACAGTTTAGATTTCATCATAAAATCGGTTTAAATATCGATGTTCTGCATGATTATTTCATTTGAAATTTCGGTTTTGAGTGTATATATACTACCTACTATTATTTTAAAAAGAAATCGAGAAAATATTCAGTCATAAATATTAAGTTTTAGGTATAAACACCTAAATTCCGGATGTTTTTTTTGTTGGATATTTTTGTGTATGTTTTGGATCATCCAACACTAAAACCCAGCCAAGTTTCATCGACTAAGGATTTAATGCCGGTGTCTCCATACAACGGACTGCTCCATTCCCTAGACTAGTCGATGCAAACCCCGCCAGATTGCGTTGACGCACTAATTATGCCTGGGCTTCTAAAATACATTAATTACAACGACAACCTGGAATACTAAGACCCTGTAGTACTATAAAATGCGATGTTAAGAAGATACGTTGTTAAGAATTCTCATCTAAAGTGAATAAACCATGTCTATATGGTCTGTCTGTAATGTAAATATTTTTGTAGTAGGTCACTTTCATGAAGTCCGTTTTCTCGCAGCTTTCTAGTGGCTTTTGCAACGCACTGTCGATACGAGCCCCACCAGATTGCGTTGACGCACTAATTATGCTTGGGCTTCCAAAATACATTTTTGAAGACCTCCGTGGCGCAGTGTGTAGCGCTGTTGTCTTAACGTGCGGAGGTCCCGGTTTCGATCCCCGGCAGGGTCAATTTGGGAATTTATAATTTCTGAATTTTCCCTGGTCTGGCCTGGTGGGAGGCTTCGGCCGGGGTTAGTTACCACCCTACCGGCAAAGACGTGCCGCCAAACGATTACGTGTTCCGGTACGATGCCGTGTAGAAGCCAATTAGGGGTATGGATTTAATATACCTGCCATGCCCCTAACAGGTTAGCCCGCTACCATATTAGACCGCATCATCACTTACCATTAGGTGAGATCGCAGTCGAGGGCTAACTTGTAGTGGATAAAAAAAACATTAATTACAACGATCACCCGGAAAACTAGCACCCTATAGTATTACATAATGCGATGTCGCACACGCTGTTTAGAATTCTCATCTAAAGCTGAACTCAATGATCTTGAGTGAATAAACCTTGTCTATATGGTTTGTCTGTCATGTAAATATTTTTGTGGTAGGTCACTTTCATGAAGTCCGTTATCTTTTTCAATAGGCTGTTTTTGACTGTACCTACCTGTTTTCATATTTATTTATGAATTGATTTTCGATCTTAATAATAGGTCTTTACCTATGAAATTGCCGTTTTGTAAGGGAGGGACATAAAATCGATTTTTTTAAAATATAATATATTAATTTAAAATACAATATATTTATTTAATCAAAGTATGTACCATTGCTATCTATGTACTTTTGCCATCTCATAGGCAGTTCATTGATCCCTTTACTAAAAAAACCATTCGGACGGGAATCAATAAAATCTTTGAAAGCGCTTTGGACTGCCCCATCGGAGTTGAATTTTTTCCCTTGCAAAAAGTTATCCAAATTTGGAAAAAAATGGTAATCTGTTGGAACAAGGTCCCGGGAGTACGGCGGATATCTTAGACATTCCAATTGAAGCTCCTCTAATTTGGTAGCCGTCTGTTGTGCAGTGTGTGGTCTAGCGTTGTCCTGAAGCAGCAGTGGCCTAGAGCGATTGACGAGCCTCGGTTGTTTAGCAGCTAGCTTTTTCATCATAGTTTGCAGTTGCTGACAATAGACATCCGCCGTAATCGTCTGGCCAGATTTAAGAAAGCTGTAGTGAACGACACCGGCACTAGTTCACCAAACGCTCACAAGTAATATTTTTTGAGTCAATTTTCGCTTGGGGCAGGAATTGGCTGGTTCGCCAGGGTTCAGTCATTGCGATTAGCATTTCCGATTATCGTACAGGATCCACTTCTAATCACAGGTAATAATTCGATTTAAAATCCCTTCATTATTATGCCGGTTTAGTAATGTAACGCAACAGTCGACGCGCGTTTGTAGGTTTGCTGCACTCAATTCATGAGGTACCCACCTTTCAAGCTTTTCACCTTTCCAATTTGCTTCAAGTGGATTAAAACAGTTTTATCACTAACACCGCAACCTGCAGCTAGCTTGGACGTGGTTTGTGATGGATCCGCTTCCACAATAGCCTTCAATTCTTCATTATCAACTTTGGTCTCCGGCTGTCCACGGGGCTTGTTCTGCAGGTCGACATTTCCAGAACGAAAACGTTGGAATCAAAAACGCACTGTGTTTTCTTTTGCGACATTGCCGCCATACACATCATTAATCCTTCGAGCCGTTTCTGCAGCACTGGTACCACGATGGAACTCGTACTCGTAAATAACGCGATATTTCAAGTTTTCCATTTTGTAAACTGAGTGACGCAAAGAAAAAACCAAAAGAGGAAAAAACAAATAAATAGGGGTTTTCAAAACACAAAAGCATGAGTAAATAGCTGCATAAATTTGAAATTGAAATTCCTAACCAAAGAGGAGATATTTGAAATCAAAGTGGCGAGTACGACAAAACGGCAATATCATATGTAAGGACCTAATAATATATTATTTTAGATTTTTCCTCAATTTTTAATAAACTAGATGAACTAGCCGTCCGCGTGAACTAAGATTTTTCTGATAATAAGTAGCCTATGTCCTTCCTCGGGATGTAAACTATCTCTGTTCCAAAATCTATTGAGTAGTTGGGCCGTGAAAGCGTAGCAGACAGACTCAGTTTCGCATTTATAATATTACCTATACTTATTATGGACTGAAAAGAAAATTTCTTGACAATTAGAGTATGTCTATAAAATTAAAGTTTATTTGTTTGAGTATTGATTTTTTTAAATTAATTATGGGGCAGCAATTATGCATTTAAATTATAGCAATTAAGTGTTTATCAATGGTCTTTGATAAACACTCAACTCTGACATTTTAAGATACTGAAACCGAATTCAGTAAACAGCAACAGAACATAGATTACATCAAAGGCTCCTCATTGTTGATTCTCTGTAGCATGCACTAGTTAAACTAGCCAATGCAAACAACGCATTGGTCAGTGACGTAAAGCGAGTGATGCAGATTTAGATCACTTACCCGTATATCCATACGGGTAAGTGATCTAAATCTGCATTCGCGATGCAAAGATGGATTACCACGGATGAATGCGCCTCTGATTCTTGGCTAAGCGCCTATCATTGAGATACCGACTCATAAATATTAATAAGTTATGGCTATAAACGAAATAGTTCTGTACAACGGGGAGCGGCCTTACCGACTACCGTAATGCTTAATTCTGGTCGACAAATTAAAACAAGTGATCATATTTGAGCGAAAATATTAATTTGTGCGTGTTAATCCATATCCATACTAATATTATAAATGCGAAAGTGTGTCTGTCGGTCTGTCTGCTACGCTTTCACGTCCCATCCGTTCAACTGATTTTGATGAAAGGTACAGGTGGTATCCCGGGGAAGGACATAGGCTACTTTTTATGTCGGGAAATTCAAGAGTTTCCACGGGAATCAAAAACCTTAATCCACGTGGACGAAGTCGCGGGCATCATCTACTTATTTATAATTAATTAAATTTTCACGATACTTTTCGATAGATCATAAAAATTCACGCACAAACTGGTCACACTGAAACATTAGTTTTTCTGTCCTAATTTGGGGATCTAAAATGCCGCAAGAACTTTTTGGAAGTCACAATCTCGCGATGGTACCGAATACATACCTACTTACTTTTGCAGTTCAAATTTAAATTTTATTATGCCAAAAATTTAATCAAAAATAAGTCCTTTAAAACGTAAAGCAACATTAACGCGATACTTAAAAAAATAACTAGACTACTAACTAAAAAGTAGACAACTCGAGTTCACATAGTAACAATCAGGCCTGCCTGATAGCCATCATCCGGATTATGTTGGCATGACCCAAGAATCAAGAGTACATAAAAAAAATTAAGGATACATTCAAAAAATTTAGCACATTGAACTCAAACTGTTAAAATCTAATTTTGCAACGGAAATGATGACAAAATTATCAAATTAGGTGTATTGTTTAAAATCAGTAAATGTCAAAGATTACAAATTGAATTTATTCACCAACTTGCTGACGCTCGCGTCTTCGTCCGCGTGGATTGAGGTTTTTTGGTTCCCCAGGGAACTCTTTAATTTTCCGAGATAAAAAGTAGCCTATGTGTTATTTCAGACTATAATCTATCTCTGTACCAAATTATATCTAGATCCGTTTAGCTGTTCTGGCGTGATTGAGTAACAAACATACATCCATCCATCCATCCAAACTTTCGCATTTATTGACCGAGCGAAGCGAAGATCTCTGAGTCTACTTGAGTGAATTTGCACTTGTCCATCCGTCCGTCCGTCTGTCAGAGCCTTATAATTTCTGAATTACTGAACATAATTACTTCGACTTAAAATGTAGTATGTAAACCGATGGCCTCCAGCCGAATATGGCTTAAAAAGTTATAAAAATCTTTATTTCAGGAGGGCTCTCATAGAAGCAATTGTGAAGTAGAATATTTTTTAAAGCGTTACAGAGGGTTGCTGTATATCATTTGAAAGATAAATAGCAATAGAGTCCAAAAATATTTTTTTTAATTTTTTCCCTAAAATTGACGAAACGGGGGGCTTCCAAAGTGGAGGTTTTCTATAGTGCAAAGTTGAAACTGTCAATTTTCTGAAAGGCTGAAACTTCAACAATTATTTGAATTATATCCTAGGTACTTAAACAACAAATACTTAAATTAGATAAATATTATAAGGAAACGAAATTATTTAATTTTTAATGAGCTTCAGTAGTTTTAACAGAACTTCAAAATGATGACAATGGATGGCGCACTGTAAAAGTTTATTCGTTTCTCCAATAACTCTTTAGCCCTTTTGCGTCTAATGTTAAAAGTTAACTATTAAAATATATACAGTTAAAACTATCTTATGGATACCGCGAGGTCTCAGTTCGGGGCGAACCACTAGTATTAATAGTATAGATAGCTGTTTTGCATTGATGTCCATTTTCTAATGAACGAGGCTTAATAAATTAAATGCAGTTTAGGCTGAAATGACTGTGTTTCGAAAATCGAACTCAACCAACAAAAGTTTTATCTCATACTAACCCAACAGTAGCTAATGCGCGGCCAGTCTACAAAAGAAAATACTGGCACATTAGTTTTTCCGGTAATGAAACTAAAATAGTCGTACTGAGTAGCCATTATAATAAATCATACCGAATGCTCTGCAGATGTGTTCGCATCGCATAATGAATACTATGGTAATCTGTGAATTATGTTTAAGTTGCTAGCCAAGTGATTAATTTAGCGTTATTCATAATGCCTGGGACTAATGAGTGATGTACTGTAATTATGCATTAGGAACGCGGATTAGTCCCTATGCAATGAGTAATGGGTTATTAGCCAAACTGCGTCGTTAGTTTTGGATTTAAATATGATGGTTGTTTTTTAGAACGCATTTATCTATGTATGGTAATAATAAAAGATCACTTGTAACCCTTACGCGTAATTGGAGCAAAAATAATTCGGAAATTTACTAAACAATATGCGATTGTGATCTATGAAACTTACTACTTGGTGCTTTAAAACAAATTCTTCAAAATTAATTCCGAACCAGTGGTTAATACATTCGACGATTCAAAAGCACTTGCAAAAGTTTATTTGAATAGAAAAACATTTGGATTTTGAATAACCACGAAAGCCTAACTCCATTGTAAACAAATACTTAATATAGCACCATACTGCCGAATAAGCGACGCAATTCACGGGCAATATGAACAATGCTAAATAAATCACTTGGTACGTAAGCGTAACATAAATATTAAATAGAAGATAATTATGTTGAACCACGATTGAGGTTAAGTAGCATTATCTTGATGCTCAGTTTGAAAATAATAAATTCATATCATATTCAGCTAGCTCTGGACGAGGACGACAGGTTTTAAAACACGAGATAGATAGATATATAGATAGATAGAAAACACGTGATGAAAAAAGTGCTTAGTCTCGCGGATAATCTTTTTCTCTGTCATTGATCTTGTTTAGATTAAGTTAATTACATTTTGGTTTGAGTCACCCATCCATCTTATAATTATTTACTCTTTTTTGATAATATGATGTAATCAATTTTATTTATTAAAAAATAAAAAAAATATATGGTTCGCTGATTGAATACTTACTAATCCATTCTAATAATCAAGTGTGTCTGTGTGCTACACTTTAACGGCCCATCGTTTCAACTGATTATAATGAAATTTGGTGTAGAGATAGGTTCCATCCCGGGGAAGGATATCCTTCCTTTATCCCGGAAAATCAAGGAGTTCCCGCGGGAATGAATGAATGAAAAGTCAATAACTAATACGGACGAAGTCGCGGGCATAATCTACTTTAAAATTAATTATAAGTATTTATTACCTGTTGAATTAAATCTATAATTTCCAAACTCAAAACTAAATTTTAGATATAGCTTTCAACATGGAGACGGTCATATAGGATCATTTATATCGAAAAAATCCCGGAAAATCAGGAGTAATTCAAATACGGGAAAGAAAAACCTACATATATATTGTAGGGGACATTTAGGGCTTGTATTTTATAAATTTATGAAGATTATAAAAAGAAGAAGAAAAGTTGGGATAGCCAGGTAAATTAAGTTTGCATAAGTAAACTGATTCGAAATTCCATTGTTATATCTAGTCGGTTATTTAGGATAGTCTAATTGAAAATCGCCTATAGCATCAGTTAGTGATTAGGACAATGTTTACATATTCCAATGAACCAGATAAGAGCTAACAAACAAGATCTGATGCGTAAAGTTCACAAGCACCCGAAACAATGTAGTCAAACAACTAAATAATAAAGTCTTGGACACTCCCAACGCGCGGTGGCGCGGTGGCGCGGTGTGTCCTTAACAGCTTTTTGAAGTTGTATAACAAAGGACTATATTCAGACTCTGAACTCTGCATTCAGTCGCATCACTCGTTAATAAGACGTGTTTAAAGTTTGGTGTATTTCAAAATAATCTCTAGGAGAGGCTCCGGCAACCCATCTGTGTTGCTGTGTCTCGTAAATTTTAGCTTCAATTCTTTTTACAATAATATAACGTCTTCAAAGTATCCTTTTGCAACAGACCTACGTATGTCTGTGTGGAAGAGCTCTTGGCGCCCATTGTTAGCCCTGAATCTCGCTTCTAGCTCACTTACGTTTGCCAGTGCGCTGTCTATGTCTCAGTGCAGTATTTTATTTCACGCTGATTGAAGAGTTCATGCCTTGACCCTGCCGTACTACTGAAATCATAACTACGGAGTACGAACAGCGGTTTATCTGACCAGAGCTTAACTATACGAGCCTCATTACTCATGCCTTCAACGTTGCCCCATTCAGCCAATACAATCAGCTTGAATAAACTCGTCAAGTTAAATCTCCATTCATCTCTCTACGATTGTGTTTTCCTAGTCGCCGATTCCGATAGTCTTCTAACCATAATCACGGTATTTAAACAGGGTTCGCTATTATTTCCATCTTAAATTTGACAGAATAGCTTTAATATTGAAACACTAACGCTGAGTGAGTTGCCTAAAACAAATTCAATGAGTGGCAGTTAAAGAAACAAATTTAATCGTTGTTCAATCACAAGTGTTGATTAAACTAATTTAACCAACACTTGTGATTAAATTTGTTTGTTTGTTGTGTAATTTAAATTTTAAAATTGTTTCGTTCAACTCAGCGTAAGTCCGTATCGTTGAATTTTAGCAATTTTGCATGATTAATATTAAAATAATAGGATTTACGATTTATTAAGATTAGTCCCACGACTTTATCTGCTTTGGTTTTGCTTTTACGTTCCAAGATAAATACCCTTGAGAATCAATTTGAAAGCAAAGTCTTTCTCCAAGATGCAAGTTATATATTACCGAATTTCGTCAGATAGATGATAGAATATTAGTAAGTATTGTATTGATAGATGTAACAATAACTAATGTGATACGATTGAGAAGATTAAAATGGTAAATTAAGGTGGATTCATGGATCAAGATTTAAGGGCCTATCAGCTGTTGCACGAAAAGAAAGGAAACTGGAAACAGCCGAATCTCGGTCATGATCATCAATAACTTTCAAAGCCAGTTTTACAATGTCAAATGAACAAGTTTTGACGATATTATAATAATATGAGAGAATTTCATCGTGTTTGAATTTTTTTTATGGCTGGATGAGAGGTATAGAGAGAGATGTCCAACAGTGTGGAAGTTCACTGGCTGATGAAATGTTAATAATTATGAAATCTAATGGCTCATACATATTATTGTTATACTTTTCAGAATAATAGTGGACTAAGGTTTAACATTTTACTAATTAAATAGTTTAGATACAACCAAATGGATCTAAACCGACATACATTTCGATAAGTTTAATCAAACTTGGATGAATGGAACCCGAGATACAAGCGTGACCCGAATTTTGTGGGAAGCCGAGGGCAGTACGTATTTCTAAGTACATTACAGACATGGCTTTCGGACTCTCCTTTTTCTTCAAAGTAAGGCCAAAGTTTGTGGCAGCAACGAGCAAATATCTCACATATTGTGTGCGGGAGCATACTCTCGTGAAATGTTATTTTTGCAAGACAAGCTTGACCCGACCCCTCCGACTTGGACAAATATTTTTGCTTTTACTTGAATATTTACGAAATAAAATTGCCTTGAAACTTTCAATGCTGGGAGATTGTTGAGATTTGAGTAAATATGCATACCTAATGTTGTTTTCTGTAAACCTGCCTGTGTACTGTGTTTTTTTTATCCACTACAAGTTAGCCCTTGACTGCGATCTCACTTGATGGTAAGTGATGATGCACTCTAAGATGGTAGCGGGCTACCCTCTTAGAGGTATGGCAGTTATATTAAACCCAAACCCCCTATTTGGTTTCTACACGGCATCGTACCTGAACGCGTAATCGCTTGGCGGCACGTCTTTGCCAGTGGGGTGGTAACTAGCCACGGCCGAAGCCTCCCACCAGGCCAGACCAGGGAAAATTCAGAAATTATAAATTCCCAAATTGACTCTACCGGGGATCGCACCCGGGACCTCCGCACGTTAAGACAACAGCGCTACACACTGCGCCACGGAGGTCGTAAACGGAAGGCGTAAGGTGTGCGTGCCTGCTAACTACATACCCGTGAAATGTGCCTAGGAAAACGATGTCGGGACACAGCGGCATCAATGGAGCGTTGACTCAAACCTTCTGAAACGTCTAGCCCCGCTTGAGATGCACGGAGTGGCGCGGCACGTAGCAGCAAATATTATTTATACTAGCGAATGCCCGCGACTTCGTCTGCGTGGTTTGAGGTTTTTTGGTTCCCGCGGGAACTTTTTAATTTTCCGGGATAGTAGCCTATGTGCTATTCCAGACAATAATCTATCTCTGTGCCAAATTTCAGCCAGATCTGTTCAGTCAACTGCCTTGTTGGTCTAGCGGTTAGCGTAGTCGACTGCGGATCACGAGGTCCTGGGTTCGATTCCCGGTCGGGCATAAAAATTGTTAGGTATTGAGTTTTTCAATTAAGAAATTCCCAATGCCAGCCCGAAGTTGGAAGTTGGCGGTGTTTCACCCCCGTGCCTCGGAGAGCACGTTAAGCCGTCGGTCCCGGTTATTATCACTAACATGATAATAGTCGTTAAAGCCCGCCAACCCGCATTGGAGCAGCGTGGTGGGTAAGCTCTAATTCCCTCTCTCCTATGAGAGTGGAGGCCTGTGCCCAGCAGTGGGACGTTAATAGGCTGTAGTGGAGGGGGGTAGGATGAGTTCGCATGGGGCCGCGTCAAACAGCGCTTAAATTGGCCCAGCTCCATACAACCTCATATAATCACAGGGCGCTGCGCTCATTTGTAGTGGGACTGGACCTGAATATGGATTTTATTATTTATTATTTAGTACGTATATTTTGTGTGTTTATGTAAGTTTATGATATTATATCTTGTTTCATTGTATCTCATATCTTGTTGTACCTATTCTTCCTCCACAACCTTTCTCACTGCCAAGGGTCACTAGTAGAGATCTCTTATAGAGATAAGTGCTTCCTTGTCCACTATGTATGTCTTTCTTCTTATTTTATAACTTTTTGGTACTTAGCCATAATCAGAAACTAGAAACGATAATCTGCCGATAGCATTATAACGATTACGAAGAATCCAAACCGGTTCTAGGTCCAAACAATACAAAGTCATCGTAGTAAATTATTTACATAGTCGCAAACAAATAATAATGACTAATAAGAACTACGATTATGTCACTCAATGAACCACAAGTACCGACAGCACGCACACCTAATCGGCGTTTGACATATTTTACTTAGCCTTCTGACTCGCTATGACCTAGTGGCACTGACATTATAACACCTTATATGAAAATCTTTGACCTATTGTGGTCTTGTTAACCAATGCCTAGTTACATTTCTACTATTGTTTCTTTATTTCTTTTAATTAGCTTTGAGGCTAAAGCCCTCTCTCAATCGAATACATAACATCTACAAACTACTTAACCAGCTACGGCCTTGCCTGACTGAAAATTATTTCTTCGTCTTTTTGCCCTAAGGCAAAATCCAAAGTTTGGGATAACTTTCCGTCATATGAAAAAAAGGAAATTCACTAACCACATTTGTTTAGAAATTGCCACATTTATTTCGAATGCGTGAGCGTAGAATGCAAAACAGGCGGGAGAGCATAATATAATAATAATATATATTTTAGTTAAACTTCCTCAGAGACAGTGATTATAATAATCGGGGCTAGTGAATTCAGCGGAAGTAAAAATATTACAAAAAGATAAGACACGGTTTTGATACAAATCTAACCAAAAACCGCTAATCGAATGCTACCAACATAATAAAATATTGATAGGAAGCACTTGCCCTACTTTTATTAATAAAACGCGCCATTCCACGCTACGAGCGAAAGTGACGTTTCAAGGTCAAGGTCGCTCCGCATTCGTAGCGCGAAGAAAGTGTTTCCGATAAAGGCTAACTAGTAGTGGTTAAAAAAATAAACTTTAGTTCACACATGTTTCATTTTTATTAATAAAACTAGCAAGTGACGTCATATCAAGGTCACACCGCACGTGTAGCGCGAAGAAAGTGCTTGCGCGGACGCAGACGGTTGCGTAACACGGCGTTAACGGCTGACGACGACATGGCATGATTGTCGTAAAGAAGCGTAGGCTTGGTACAGACGACAGACTTACGAGTATCATTCGAGTTCAGACTCGCATCATACCAATTTGTTTACAAATAGGAGAGCACATAAATAAGTTAAAAGATCTAAAATGAATTTATAAGTTAAACCCAAGCAAAACAAAAAAAAGTTGGTCAAAGGCGACAGCCGTCGACATGTCAGCGTCAAAAGTGCTACAAACGCTACAATAAGGATGATGACAACTCAGTCAAATCAGCAACTCTTTATCAAACCTAAAAACGCACTTCTAGCACAGTAAACAGATACAACCAGTATGAAAACTAAGCCAAGTTGATCAAATATTTACCTACGCTCCATTGAAGCAATAGGGTTGTCACTTTTAATGTTTTATGGTTTAATTTTGTTTTTGTTAATTAAAGCATTCTATGGTCTGTAATGATCAATTAATCGAATTGAAATATCTAGTTTACGAATAAAAATTAAATAAGTATCTCATGGCGTCGGTTAATCTCGATAGTTTAAAATACGGAAAACAGTTTAATATGGACACACAATAACTTGTAGATCTTTGTAGGTCACTAACTTATCATTATGTTAACCTTTTACAAATTTTGGCGGGAGTGTACGCGAGCCGCGACTGGGCGCGCGGTAGGCGCCGCAGGTGGCGCGCGGACAGGGCTCATGAGCTCTGTTTTCGGATGTTTGTCACGCATTTTCGTTTCAACCCTAAAAATGCGTCTGATACCTAGTAATTAAAAAAACATTGCATAAAAATACCTTTATTCTTGACTAGCGGTCCACCCCGGTTACGCACGGGTGCAATTTAGATTTGTAATTTTATCGTGAAAAATACAAAGTGAACAAATTACAGGTTTTTCCATATTATGTACTATCTTTACTTAAATGTAAATTAATTAAAATTAATACTTGTAATGTACGTAAGTATTTTTAGTAATCAATATAAATTTTCATTTCTATAGCTGTTATTCCAGAATTGCGCATTGAAAACAGATAGAAAATTATAACTAATCACTCGCGTAGATCTTGATCCCGTGAGGATATCGGGATAAAAAATAGGTAGCTAGATTCTTCTGGATAATTAAGTATTCTAAAAGTGAAAGAATTATTAAAATCGATCCAGTAGTTTTTGATAGCAGACACGCCCCAATATATATCGGCTTCGCACGGGTAGACAGATAGACTGGTAGATAGATTTACAATTGGAGCATTATATCTGCCTCGGTGTTCTGGTTGTGATGTACGGTCTGAGTGAATAATTAACTTGAAGTTATCTGAAGTTCTAAGTTTTGTTCAAAACTTCGTATGTAAATATTGTGACTATTTAAAGCGGTCTGTAATTCCCTAATTAAATCAATTTTAGAATTTCAAAATGGCGCTGATTTTATAAAATGTTGGTAACAGTTTCCTGTTTTGTGATCCTAGGGATCCTCAGATATCGATTTTGAACGAAATAGATTCAATAACAAAGAATTTCAAAATGGCGCTAATTTTTTAAAATTTTGGTACCAGTTTCCTGTTTTGTGATCCTAGGGATCCTCAGATATCGATTTTGAACGAAATCGGTTCAAAACAATTGATTTCAAAATGGCGCAATTTTTTTTAAATTTTGGTACCAGTTTCCTATTTCGTGATCCTAGGGATCGTCAGATATCGATTTTGAACGAAATTGGTTCAGTAACAAAGAATTTCAAAATGGCGCTGATTTTTTAAAATTTTAGTAACAGTTTCCTGTTTTGTGATCCTAGGGATCCTCAGATGTCGATTTTGAACGAAATCGGTTCAATAACAAAGAATTTCAAAATGGCGCTGACTTTTTTAAATTTTGGTACCGGTTTCCTGTTTTGTGATCCTAGGGATCGTCAGATATCGATTTTGAATGAAATCGGTTCAGTAACAAAGAATTACAAAATGGCGTTGATTTTTAAAAATTTTGGTTATAGTTTCCTGTTTTGTGATCCTAGGGATCGTCAGATATCGATTTTGAACGAAATCGGTACAATAACAAAGAATTTCAAAATGGCGCTGACTTTTTAAAATTTTGGTACCAGTTTCCTGTTTTGTGACCCCAGGGAGCCCCATTCGATTTTGAACGAATTTAAAAGACGATAGTTCAGACAGAGTTCAAACAGCCGTAGGTATACTACGCAATACACTCCTGGCATTTTTAAAAAGATCGCGGAAATAGACTTATACGTGACCACTCGTCATGACGCGGCACTCACTACTGGCGGCATCGCGCCGAACGCTTAGGAGTCTCGTCGATGCGCATGTTTGTGTGAGTGAGCTGTTTCGAACGTTTCTAGGTAGTTTCACTACTGTTTGTGTCTGTTTACTGTTCTTCTAGTATGGAAGTTGTATGGAATTCACAGTTGTGACGTCATCAAATTTCAACGCACTTTTTTTCTTTAATCTATATTTTAAAATGGATATCAAACTTAAAAATAACCGAGGATGTGAATTTTAGGTCTTTCGGGAGACCCTTTTAATAATCAGTCAGAAATAATTTATTTTTGATATAGGCAGCATCCCTATTCGACGGCTGCCGTCGAGGCGCTGACGGGACACGTCACGGGTGGCGACGGCTGTAGTTACTTCTGCGGTTGGCTCGTATATATGAGCCCTGAGGGTAAAACATATTAGGGACCGAGTTGGAGATAAAACATTTTTTGAGTATTTTTTTTGCGTTTCGTCTGGTCTGGTCTGCTGTATGTTTTCTCTCTAAAATCGGTCGCAATTTTTTGATTTTTTTTTTTCGTTTTGTTCTCTCCGATCTGCTGTACGCCTTCTCTCTAAAATCGGTCGCTTGCTTCAGGCCAAACTTAGGGTCGCCGTTGACACCGATTATGATAGTCGTAAACTTGTGACGTTTAATGTTAGTCGTAGTTTAGCATGTGATTTAGACATTCTCACTTCAAACGGTTTAACAGAGACCATTTATTTGATCGATGACAAGGCAAACTAATAAACTGTGCTCAATCGTTTATTGCTTCAAAATATTTACTTAAGTACAATTGCTAAAGCTTTTTGAAGTGAGATTAAGAAAAGAACTCATAATTTTTTTTAAAATATGAATGAAATAGAGTGGCCAATGTGTCTTTTATATGATTAAACTCGTGAAACTCGCACAAATGTTAGTTTTTTGATAACGCTACATTTCTTTATGCTCTAGAGACGCCAACCCGAAAAAGTGAATTTTACATTACAGTAACTATATAAATAAAGCGAGGTGCGACCGTGCGAGCTATGTATGACAAGTAAGCCGCATGGGTCAAACCACTTAAACTTCAACATAGGCTTGCCCTTAGCTCAAAAATGCGGTACGATATCGCCTCACGGATATTCTCGTGGTATGCGATCGCCTTTTCGTGTCTATTTTCTTTTATAGTAACTTTAATTTATATGGTGTATTAAACTCACAAAATAATTACCAAAACATCATTACCGAATTTTAATCATGCCAACTCTTCTCAGTAGTCTTTTTTTCTGAACCGGCGGTAGAGTTAAAACAAGACGTATCATTAGAGACGCTAATATGGCCTGTATTATGATTATCACTTTGAGTTTGAGTTCTAATTCTCAGACTCAAGAATTCATGTGCACTAATAACGATACAATCACTCATACTATCTTATTTGCTTTTATTTATATAAATCTCGTCGGCGCCAATTTCATCCATTGTTCCTATAACTATATCGCTTTGCCATCTAGCTGGTCTTCTGCCAAATGTCCGTTGTTCTATTCTCGGCAGTGCAACTATCGACTATCGACACAGTTTGTATAACTGTGTAAGAGCCTCGGTTAGTACGAGCATTATTGGATCCTTTATTTGCAATAACTATTGCATTTAATGTGTTAGTCTAGCGAATTGAGCGTCTTTACATTGAATAGTAATCTTTTCTGTTCTTGAAACTGAATAACCTGTTAAGGTGCATCCGAAACACTACACGAACGATTGCGAAGTCAGACAGATCATATTCTATATCGCTGTCCTACGCTTTAATAATATTTTCATATAATTGAAAGTGCGAGTTTCAAATGCCTGTTAAGCCATCCGAAACTAGTCCCTTTTAGACGAATACGTAATTCAGCGATCGATCGTTCGTTTTCTGCCTGAGGGCATGATTTTCTGCCCGCTGAATGACGTTGCAGCCCTCCTTTTGATCCTGTCAAAGTATATTTGAAAACATTATAATTGTCATTTTAACCACCAACTAAACTGACATTTATCATGTTTCTGCAAGTAAATTAAATAAGAAATACAATTTTAATAAAACTCGCACTTGAATGCGAATTATATGAAAGATATTGTATGTGACGCGGGATGAAACGCGATTTCAGGCGAGGTTGCCTTGAAGTTGTCTGCCTGAGCGAAGCGAGGGCTGGCATCACCCGAAGTCTTGTTTCATCCGTTATGCACACAATATACTATTTATCTTCCTTATTTACGGGTGATACCCATTTTGCACCCCTTTCCGCCGAATATTTATTTGATAAACCAGACTGACCTTGGATAAACATGTCCAGCCTAAATAGTAATACCATTTATGAAAAAGTGTTTACCATAATAAAATAATGTACGCATTTGGCTGGACCTTGAGTTGTCCAGTGTGATAAGACACGCAAGCTCATAGCGCCATACATTTATTATGTACCTAGCATTATGTTCACAGTACACCAGTGTTACTCCTGACATTCAATGTAAATTATAAGCAAACTGTCTACGTGACCTAAGCATAGTTACCCGTATTAATTTGTTCGAGGATTTTTGTACTTATCTAGCAATAGTCATGTTCATAATCTTACTTACTCATTGGCGTGGCACCAGATTTAAACCACTACCTATGTTTAATTGAAATGTCCATTAAGACATTCTTAATGCTGATAAAATTTGGTAGTGAACCTATCCAAGTTGTATGATCAAATTTGGTACAGGGATAGGTTCTATCCCGGGGAAGGACATAAGCTACTTTTTATCCCGGAAGAATAAGGAGTTCCCGTGGGAATTAAAAAACTCAATCAACGCGAACGAAGTCGCGGGCATCATCTAGTATGTTTATACTTTATGATTAACTTAGCGAAGTTAGTGAAAAAGTATAAGCATATTATTACAGAATTACTTTTTCTAATCTCCCAATAAACTTAAGTTAACATTATCCTCCTCGTAAATGGACGTACACTAAGTAAATTCATCAATGAGGAAAATCAATTAATACATAAATCTGCATCTATCTGATTTAAGTCATATCTCATAACACGTGCAATTTCTATTATGTAATGAGAAACATTACAGAATTGTCACACATTATATGGAAATAATATGAACTGTCTGTTTAGATTTTTTGCCTGTACTACCCAACCAAGGCACATGAGTTAAATGAATCAATGTTGTCAGCCGGCAGACGTCCACAGCTAGATTTAGGTCTCTAGTTACTTCCACATGGTGCATCTCTTGGACTCAGTAACTTTCCTACGACTCGGTCTGAAGTCATCTGTCCACTTATTGCAATCTGCCAACGATGCGCTTTCAAGTCCAGGGTCACCATCGCCATTCCTTAATACCTTACAACCCCAACGTCTATATGAATAATGTTCCGTTAAAATCAGTAAAAGCATGAGACTCCTCGACAAAGCGAACGCGCATCTATTTACGTTCCTCGTAAAACGTCGGCTTGATTTGATCCGGCACTTGTACTATATAATATGTATTATGCTTGTACTTCAAAAAGCCGAATCGAGGCCGGACTACTGGTATTAAATGGATCGGGTTATTACGGTCCACCGAATAGATTACATCGCATTTATTTTGTTGAATTCCTTCATAATATCAAACAAGCAGCTCGGATTATGAGAAATGGAGTAGATATTTCCGCAATTATTATTTCTACTACATGATTTAGTTGTTTTCTATGACTGACTTTCCTGGCCACAAACGTCTATTATACTTTAAAGACAGTGATAAATTTTGCTTATTGGTAGGGAGTCCGGTCTTGATTAAAAAGGTTTTACAGAATTTGTACATCACCAAGCTGGATACTTGTCCCGCATTTTGTTTCGTATATTTATCTCTAGTTAGATGTATGTTTCAGATCTGTCTACAGATGTTTTTTGTTTAGCGTCAACGTGTCAAGATAAACACGTAAGATTTTCACGACTCTGCGTTCGTTAAAATTTTTTACGTGTCATTTTATCTCTGACACTATTTGAAACCAACCAGTATATCTGATTATGTTAACAATTCTTAACGTGAAAAAACTAGTCTAGACATTTAAACTTCAAACTTCAATGTTTTTTATTCAAATAAACTTTTACAAGTGCTTTTGAATCGTCGAGTGAATCTATCATTGTTTGATAACCGTCTGAAGGTTAAAGATAATTGCTACTAGCTAAATTGAAACCTTTAAATCGATCATTATTAAAACACCAAGTTGATAACGTGTAATGAAAAAGGGATCGCAAAAAAATAAACACAGCTGCTTCGATAGGCAATAACAAAATTGATAAAAGGCTTGGCATGCGAACCTTAATAATTATAGTCTTGAAAGCTCAAACATCAATTTTCGGCATTGAATTAACTAAAAAGAGAAGTATGATTAATTTATACATATATATATTGTACCTACTAGCGAATGCCCGCGACTTCGTCTGCGTGCTTTGAGGTTTTTTGGTTCCCGCGGGAACTCTTTAATTTTCCGGGATAAAAAGTAGCCTATGTGCTATTCCAGGCTATAATCTATCTCTGTGCCAAATTTCAGTCAGATTCGTTCAGTCGTTGGGGCGTGATTGAGTAACAAACATACAAACATCCATACATCCATACATCCATCAAACTTTCGCATTTATAATATTAGTAAGAAGTAAGACATACAAAAAGGTTATGCGATTATGGTAATAACTAAAACTGTAGGTTAATACCTATTACCTAACTTAATTTGTGCCAAACTGATAACTGATTATGAACTGATTATCTCGTAAGATAAAAGTGGGATAACCAGTGTGCTTAGCATGCGCACAACGAGATTATCTCGCGACGAGAGAGAGAGATATGTCGTTGCTGGAAAATTTTTCATTTACCCTAACCTGCTCAAAATGCGGTATATTACAAGAAAAAAATTTTCAACATGTAAAGGTTCGTAAAGAGAAATGCCACCGATAAGAAATATTACTTTTATCTCTACTTTAGTACATAACGAGAAAAGTAACCATGAGATAAATAGAGAAATAGAGATAACGGGTAGATATAATTTTACTCGTTGTGCGCATGCTAGCCATACTGGAAAGGATATAATGGTCGAGTCGAGGGACGAGTGGCCTAGTATGTGACAACGCATATCAGTGGATTGCGATTGTTAAGCAACGTTGAACCAAGTCAGTAACTGGATGGGTGACCGAATTTGGACTTTCAAATCTGGCCTTTTCGTTTCCTCGGTAAAGCCGTCGGTCCCGGTTATTATCACTAACATCTGATAATAATCGTTGTATAAACTTAAGTTCCCGCTTAGTCGAGTCGTATGCGGAAGGATGTGGGAACCCACCGCATTATTACTTATTATGAGTCTATGTTACTTGAAATATTATTTTATTTATTTTATTGTTATCCCAAGAAAACTCCTACCATTATTTGATTAATGGAAAGGGGTCACGACCCTCAGTAATGAGAAATACGACGCAGAGGGAGAATGAGTAGGTATACTTACCTTTTACCTCGTCTTTCCACGCGACATAGTCACGTCTTGTCTTTGCCAGTTGGGTGGTTACTAATTATGCCTTTATTGGAGATATCGGGGGTTAGAGATTAGGAAAGCTTGATAATTAGAGCTAAATTACAAGTAAGAGTAGGTATAATAAATTAATAATTAACTTCCTAAAAAAGCCTTTTAAATGAACATTCAGGGTAAATATGGGTATCTTCGAACGCGCTCTAAGTTCCAAACTAGACCTCGACTAGACTAGGCATTATTTTGGGTCGTTTGCAATTTTTTTGGTGAGAAAGAAACAAACACCAGGGAATCATATTACTATTATTAATGCGAAAGTGTGTTTTTTGTTGGTTTATTGGTTGGTTGGTTTGTCCTTCAATCACGCCACAACGGAGCAACGAATCAACGTGACTTTTGGCATAGATATAGTTGAGGATCTGGAGAGTGACATAGGCTACTTTTTAACCCGAAGAGTTCTCGCGGGAATCAAAAAAACTTAAACCACGCGGACGAAGTCGCTGGCATCAGCTAGTGATAAATAATTTAAACCCAAATCAATGATTGTAAAATAATATGTTAATAAAAACGAGTACCTATTAAAACAAAACCGACACAAGGACGAATCATAATTTCGACTTGGTATTGACACGTCAGTTAATTGCCGAATTGCGTGTGCTCGGAGCATGCAGGAACACAAAGGAAATGATTTGGTTACGTCAAAGTCAAAGTATATAATTGGCGTTATTGGAAACGTGGTTGGAAACTGGCTTTTGCCAACAGTTCCATCATGTTATAGTATAGTATCAAATTGCAAGCAAAAAATTTGAGATCCAAATCTTACGAGTTACAACGTTTTAGATGCGAAAATCGCATTTTTTTTAAAATACCGTAATTATTTATGAAGTAGAACACTGATGAAGTTGCTTAATTGTTTAGTATGCTAACCTCTAAATTAATTTAGATTCCTGTCCAATGATGTATTGGTCCCCTGAACTTGATATATAAATGTACTAGCTGATGTCCGCGACTTCGTCCACGTGGTTGATCCACGTATATTGTACCTACTAGCGAATGCCCGCGACTTCGTCTGCGTGGTTTGAGGCTTTTTGGGTCCCGCGGGAACTCTAATTTTGGGATAAAAAGTAGCCTATGTGCTATTCCAGACTATAATCTACCCCTGTGCTAAATTTCATCCAGATCCGTTCAGCCGTTCTGGCATGATTGATATGGATGTATGTTTGTAGTAACAAACATACATCCATCTATCCAAAGTTTCGCATTTATAATATTAGAATAGATTTGCAGCTTACGTCTTAGCAAGATTCATAATCTGTAGAGCTCAACGTATGGGACCTACTGGAGGAACTTACAGTAGAACTCAATGTATGGGAGTGTCGTTTATCCAATTAAGCTAGTGGAAACAAATATCGAAGCTTTGCGATCAAAATTAAGTCTAAGATGATCAAAATGTGAAAATATTGAGGTAAACATTGACATTTGTATATATTCCTAATAGTTTCTAAAAATAAACACGTTCCGAAAATGCAAAGAAGCATGTGAAATGCGAAGTGAACAATGAAGCACGCCCTGTGTCATCACGGCAGCGCTGAGCCACTGACCTAAATAGCGAAACGTCGCCAAATGCTCATACTTTAGATCAAGTTTACCTGGAAGGGCGAATATTTATAGCGGCACATCCTAAAATAGTACACTGCGCTTTTTTCTCCAGATCGATACAAAATTTAGATGCTTTAAAATAAATAACCTTGGATTTTTCTAAATTCTTTACAGTGACTATAACACTTTCAAAAACTTCACATACATGCCCATTATAGATCAACTTTACCTGGAAGGGCGAATATTTATAGCGGCACATCCTAAAATAGTACACTGCGCTTTTTTCTCCAGATCGATACAAAATTTAGATGCTTTAAAATAAATAACCTTGGATTTTTCTAAATTCTTTACAGTGACTATAACACTTTCAAAAACTTCACATACATGCCCATTATAGATCAAGTTTACCTGGAAGGGCGAATATTTATAGCGGCACATCCTAAAATAGTACACTGCGCTTCTTTCTCCAGATCGATACAAAATTTAGATGCTTTAAAATAACTTTGGGTTTTTCTAAATTCTTTACAGTAACTATAACACTTTCAAAAACTGCACCAAATGCCCATGCATGCCCATTATAGATCAAGTTTACCTGGAAGGGCGAATATTTATAGCGGCACATCCTAAAATAGAACACTGCGCTTCTTTCTCCAGATCGATATAAAATTTGGATGCTTTAAAATAACTTTGGGGTTTCCTACTTACATTCATTCAGTAACTACAACACTTTCAAAAATTTCACCAAATGCCCATACATGCCATTATAGATCAAGTGTACCTGAAAGGGCGAATAATAATAGCGGCACATCCTAAAAAATAGTACACCGCGCTTCTTTCTCCACATCGATATAAAATTTGGATGCTTTAAAATAACTTTGGGTTTTCCTACTTACATTCATTCAGTAACTACAACACTTTCAAAAAATTCACCATATGCCCATACATGCCCATAGTAGATCACGTTTACCTGGAAGGACGAATAATTATAGGGGCAGATCCTAAAATAGTACACCGCGCTTCTTTCTCCACATCGATATAAAATTTAGTTTCTTTAAAATAACTTTGGGTTTTTCTGCATTCTTTACAGTAACTACAAAATATTCAATAAGATTCGATTCCCCGGGACAACCTATCCCTGTAACAAATTTCATCAAAATCATTTGAACGGATGGGCCATGAAAGCGTAGCAGATAGACAGGCAAACACACTTTCGCATTTATAATATTAGTATGAATTTAATTAATTAATTTCATTATTTTTTGCTGACTTCTAGTTTTTCTCTCAGATGGAGTGGAAATGGATGGATGGATCGATAGAGTAACAACAAACCGAAAAGCTTGATTATGAAAATGTGGATAAAGTCTAATTTACATAATTACATAATATTACGCATAATTTTAATAAAATTATGTAATGTGAACGTAAGCTTGTAACGTAAATAACATTTTATAAAGTCAAAATAACATGAAGGAATTCAGGGAATATAACATAATTCATTTGGTAAAACAACATCAAATCAAATATATTATCGCTCAATGAACAAAAATTTATACCTTAAGATAACAAAATATAAAAACACACAGAAAGCGTTACGCAAGATCCAGCAAGAATAGACGTAACATCCGCCTCATCAAATGCTAACAGAGAATTTCACTCGTCTCCCTGAAGATCTATTTTCAGGAAACGTTCCAGACATATGGATCTGGAGCTTGGGATGCAAATTTAATGAAGCTATTATGTTTGCACGGTTTGTATTCATAAATCTTAACGTGGCACCTTACTCGTCAGCGAGTAATAACAAAGACGTGTATTAGTCAAATGAAATAATTTACGTATTAGAGTTTAAGATATTGGTTCTTAAAATGAGTAGGTACTCTAATTTTGTTAAAAATGTTAGCAAGACAAACAAATACCTAACCTAAATTATATATACGGTGACTCGGTTAACAAAGAGTGGACATAATTATTACGCACGGATCGATCATTAATAAGGTTATTATAACTTTTCAAGTTAACTAACATGACATTAGAGTTAAACATGAACGTAAGCGGAAATAGTATGGATGGAAAAACCTCGTGATTTCGACAACTTACAACTTTGGCTTTGATTTAGTTAAATTTTATAAACTTAACACGTAGGGCCTTCAAAATCCATAATATGAAATTTCCAGCCACATTCAAAGACATTACGTCATCTATAAAGATGTCACACATTTACTTTTCTGATCTAATAAATTTTATATTTGGAATAAAGAATAAATCATGTCATCCATTCAAACAAAAAATGACCTCGTTCCTCTAGAAACACAAATAAAAAACCACAAAGAATAGGGAGATTTCCCGCTATCGTCACTTCTGTAAAGGCCTTGGACAAACGCATCTCACGCCGGTAGCGAATTGTTACGTTACTGTTGCGTTACGAAATTGTTGCAGCTTATACTGCCATTACTGCTGAATTCCTTAAAGAGATTGTTTTCATACAACTCATGATCTCACACTCATTTCAACGACATCATAATATTATGCATCCAATGCATCTTCCTCCTTCAGGTTACGCCAACGTGTCTATACTTGGACTTACTCCACCTAACTGGGGGGCACCCTATACGCCTACTGCCGAGACGCAGTCTCTTCTCGAGGACTTTGCGACTTCAGCGGTCATCTGTCCTCCGTCACACGTGATGAGTTCTTCGACGTGTTAGCCTTGAGAGTTATGTCAATTACTTTTGTTCTTATCATACAGTTCCTTGTGTTACAACTACTAAAAGTCATTTTGAAGTTATTGTTGTCGCGTGTAATGTGACCAGGCCTTTAAGGCGGTCTTTTATCACAGGAAATTTAAAAATAAAACTCGCTACGCCTACATCATTACGCCCTTCCCTCGGCCCTTCCAGTTGCATTTATTTCTTTCAACACCGGCGCTGCCGTGCAGAAGTCTACGTATGTAGAGTGCGAGTTGCGAGACCCGATTACTGTCTAGGAATAATTTTGTTACCAGCATTTCGAAGAGAGTTTTTTTCTTTATCTGTTTATTATTTACCTAACTCTGTACCTAGATGTTTTGTATAGCTGCACTGACACGCTAACTGACTGTTACACTTACTTTTTTAAAGATCCCGTTGTCTTTAATACCAGAGCAGTAATCTCATAATGTGGTAGTGTAGATATTAAAATCATCACTTACATCTTCGCGCAGTCGCGTGGTCCGCGATCTGGGGCGCCGTTAATCACTGTCCGTGTGCCGTGTGCCGACGCCGACCTGATCGAAACGCAGATTGCTGAAACGCTACGGCCATATACCCGTGCTTTAAAATGGCCTCTACGAGTGTCATTTCTGTTTCCGGACTGTGAAGTTCATAGTTGCAAAAAGTTTTTATTTTCTTTATGCAGTGTGCGTCAGGGAAGATTGACATCGCTAGCACTCCTCAATCCATACTAATTCATATATAAGGTTTGCCGGCTTGTCCTTTCATCATGTAGGGTGGCTTGCACAAGGAAATTTAAACTGATTTGGTGAAATTTTGCAATGCTGTCACTTTTTGGCAAGAGAATATTGCGGTTGTCCATAAGTGACATCATTAAAAACTATAAGTAAATCAATTTAGGAGTTCTAGTGCAAGTGGGTCTTACTCCCTACCCAAGTAACGGATCATCGTAACTTTTTGCATGTGTTACAAACCTTGAAAGTGTCAAGAACTTATTTTAATGCCGGAAAACCAAAGATTTTCCCAAGATTTTCAAAACCTTAATCCACGCGGACGAAGTAACGTACCTACATCACCTTGTAAACAATAGACAAAATCAAAATAAACCAATTACTACGTGTGGAACCAACTATTGAAAATGCACTTGCACTTGATAGCAATAAACTAAACAGAGTATTTATGATATATGAGTCCTTATGTTTGCCAAAGACACCGTCTGTTCCTTTGCCAACATATAAAATGCAATCGTTAGCGAGACATCGACATCGGGATGAAACATTACACACGGGTGCGTTAACATTCCGAGTGAAATAACTATTTGTTTACGAAGCAAATAAAGATTGCGCTATACATGAAGTTTGCTTTAAGCTCCCTTAACCGAGAAAAATTGAATTATACTGACGGATCTATCAACGCACACCATAAACCACTGGAACTGCTGAAATTTGGCATACAGATAGCTTTTATGACTGCTTTCTTGTCCCGTAAGGAGAAAGAACAAAACGCTTTGTTCCTTAATTGTTAAAAAATAGTTACCGATAACAGTTTTTTACGTATTTTGTCTGGTTGCGTGTATAAAGATAAAACCGGCGATGTCATTAAAACAACATAATATTATACAGAATGCTTATTTTATCTTAACGACTAAAATGATTGACGTATCCGGAGAGTATGTGAAATGCGTAGTGCCAAAAGAACCGAAGCTCCAATGTCATATCAAACCAACTTTGTTGGTATCATCGCATGTATTTATATTAAGGATAGCTGTAACTGGTACCGAATTATTTGCATTAATTTGAATGCGTATTTAAGTGTGTTTATTTTTTGGTTTCTCCTTCTTGCTTCAACGAAGCAACATGATTATTTGCATGGATAGGTATACTTAAACACCGGGAGAGTGACATAAAGGCTGCGTTGTTTCCCGGAAAACTAAAGAGTTCCAAGAGGATTTTCACCGATGTTTATGCACGCGGTCTAAGTTGCGTAAATATTTTTTTTAATTTATATAAAGCGAGCATTATTTATTTATTTATATACGAGTATATAGCGAGCAAACGAGCAGGCGTATTACCTGATGTTAAGTGATTACCACCGCCCATGAACATTTGCAGCACCAGAGGAACCGCCGTGCCGGCTTTATGATCCATGTATGTATGTATATTCTTTATTGTACACCACAAAATATTAAAAAAAACAGATTACAAACATGAAAACTTAAAACGTAGGTACGGCGTAGGTAAGGCGGTCTTATCGCTAACCAGCGATCTCTTCCAGACAACCTTATCGATACGGAGACAATGAACAAGTGGATAGTGGGAGGTGGTGCATAAAAATAAACTTAAATACTAATAGATACATAAACTAAACAATATCATAAAATTATAACGTATTAATACACTAATATATATAAAACAAATGAAATAGACATACGTAAGACTAAATACATAACTAAATACACATATAAATATTGGACAAATTAAACATGTCGCTATTGATGATTACAGAGAGACATGTAATGATTTTTCACGTCAATTTTAAACTTATTAAGAGTTTTAGCTCGATGTATTTGCGAGGGTAGTTCATTCCACAAGCTAATGGCCTTGAACATAAATGAATTTTTGAAATATTTTGTACGATATGAAGATTTCCGGCTGACCGAAGAACTCTTTCATGACCAAGATATTTAAAGTTTTCCTTCAAATAACTTGGAGTCATGGGATTGAACAATACACAGTACAGAAGGGAAACAATATGTAGATTCCGGCGAAAACGAATGGGCAACCACTTGAGCTTTGAACGAAATTCAGAGACATGATCATATTTGCGCAAACCAAATATGAACCTAATAGCTAAATTTTGAATTCAATCAAGTTTGTTAAGCTGGTCCTCAGTTAAATCAAGATAGCTTGCGTCCGCATAATCGAGAATGGAGAAAAGTAGAGATTGTGCTAACATAATCTTAGTAGGAATAGGGAGAAAAGAACGCAGACGCCTAAGTGAACCCATAGCAGCAAAAGTCTTTCTTTTAATTGAGTAGACCACGAGAGAGTATTATTAAAGTGGACACCAAGATTTTTAACGGTAGTACTGTAAGGTATTATAACGTTATTTAATGTAACAGGCGGAAGGTTATCCCAGTCAACTCTTGATATCATGCCAGAGCCACCAATAATAATAGCCTGGGACTTACAAGGATTAACCTTAAGTCCATAACACTTACTCCATTTACTGATAGCCTCCAGGTCACAATTAATATTAGAAACAGCATTAGGCAAATCTTCAAGAGTTGACGGAGAGTAAATTTGGAGATCATCAGCATACATGTGATAGAGAGAAGTAATATTCTGGGAAATTGAACTGATGAAAATGGCAAAGTCCATCTAGTTAAATCCAAGTAAAATATTTATTATTAGTTTAGTAAAAGGAATAAGTGCTAGATCTGTAGGTACGTATAGAAGATACATTATATTGTTATACTCAAATATTAATTAGGTATAATAAACAAAAATTACTTAAATCTCAAAGTACGTTCGCGTTGCTTACAAATAATTTATTTCAAGACCACGACAAATTACTTTCTCAACTGGCTTTTATATTAATTTTGTTATTGTTATGGGGCATATTTGATCAAGCATTATTGTAAAATTAAAAACAAACAGCCATTTCAATTAGACCTACCCTACCATTCGCCCCACGCTTAGGGGAGCCGCTATAGGAAAATAAAGGTTGCTATACACATAGCCTGCTTGGCACAGCTGGGTTGTACAATTAAGATAAGTGATTAACAAGTCATAATTAAAAAAATTAAAAAACACGACTGCCCTGCCAAAAAACGAGATATTGAACTATAGTGTTATATATTTATGGAAACTACTCATCATTTTCTAGATGATGATTATATAGTTAATCTTATTTTTGAATATTTTTTTTCAACTTTAGTATTTAATGTGGGACCATGGTCACCCCATCAATTTTTTTTTAAATTTTACTAGCCTATGACACCCGGATTAAGCTAGGGATTCTAACGATACCTCATTTATCAAAATCAGTTCAGGTGTATAGAAGTTATGGTGGAATATACAAAGTCACATACATACATACATGAACCCTGAAAACAATACACTCCTTTTTTGAGGCAGTCGTATAAAAAAAAACCCGTTTTGCGATTTACACATGTCTAATCGGTTCGTCTATTATTAGATGAGTCTATTAATTATTCTCGACTAACTTGAAGAGGAGAGACTTGTCTAAAAGCCGAGCGGAATTTAAATAAGCCCTAGGGTACCTGAAAGCTGAATGAAAGTCGAACATAAAGCTCAAATTAAAGCAACAACGTTACAAATGATTATATTATGTACTAAATGATACACGTAATTGTTTAAAGTTTAGGTTTTTAGAAATCCCGTGGGAACTTTTTGATTATCCGGAATTAAAATGTCCAACCTCAGGATGCAACCCATCTCTTAACCTAATTTCGTCAAAATCGATTAAGTAGATGAGCCGTGAAAACCAACAGGTAACAAACTGACAAACAGATAGACAGACACACTCTCATATATTTATCATGTAGGTACTAGCCCGCGACTTCGTCCGCGTGCTTTGAGGTTTTTTTCGGTTCTCGCGGGAACTGTTTAATTTTCCGGGATAAAAAGTCAATGTGTTACTCCAGACTATATTCTCTATGCCAAATATCATCAAAATCCGTTCAGCCGTTCTGGCGTGATTGAGTAACTAACATCCATCCATACAAACATTCGCATTTATAATATTAGTTTAGAAGTATGGATGGTTGCCGTCGGCATTAAATGTGTCGGCCCGGCTTTGTGTATACCAACCCTGAGAAGACAATCAAACACACTCCCGTCTCTGCTGTCAAGTTGTGTGATAAGCCCCTTGTCACGTCTCTCATAAAACCGCTATAGAGGCGCAAATGAACGTATGCGGAGATGCTTCATTGGGACAAAGCTTCAAAGGCTTGCAGCGGATCAGAAAACTCTTAGTGGAAAATTGTCGCTCATACCTGCCACATTTTCTAGTTCTGTCCTTGATTGGTGATGGATCTTGGGACTTATCATAAGTGGCACAAGTTGTCCTACGTGAAATAAATAATTTAATTTTTTTTCTTCATTGAGCAATGAAAACATCAGAAAACTGCGTTGCAATTAAGTATTGTTTGTACAAATATATTTTTCCATTTTTTTAAATAAATTAAGTCAATGGATGCCGCTTCGTCCTCGTGGATTTAATTAAAAATCATGTAACAAGTCTTTGATTTTCCGGGATGAAAATTAGCTTTTTGTCTTCCCCGGGACGTAACTTATTTCTGTACCCAATTTCGTCAACATGGCTGTAAACAATGGGGCTCAAAAGCGTAGCAGACAGACATACATAGACAGATACACTTTAGGTTTTATAATATTAGATTATGCTCCATCGAAGACAAGATTCGGGCGTAGTTAGTCCGATAAAAAACCTGAGCTGTACCATGTTATAAATCAAAAAAATCATGATCAAATGTTTTTAATTCAAATAAACTTTTACAAGTACTTTTGAATCGTCAAGTGAATCAACCACTGGTTCGGAATGCTATTCTTACCGAGAAGAACCAGCAAGAAACTCGGTGGTTGCTCTTTTTAATTAATTCATTTACAATTAATAAATCAATGTGTACATAAGTAACCGCTGTCCTTAGCATTGCTGGAGCGATCAAATCCCATGCTCCTCTATCATTCACATAATCTTCAACAGTATAATAAGCTATTTTAAGGAGCTATATTATTGAACCTTTTACCTTTACCGTGATAAAATCAAAGATTTATTTGGTCTAAAGATGAAAATGTTTCCGCTTTCCTTAAGTCAAAGTAACCTAACCCAAAATCTGCGCTGACTTAATAGTTACTTTTAAAACGAAGGCGCGGTGGATGGTAGATCGCGATAGCGCTCCCGTATTACGTGTTTATTATACACAATAGATATAATACAATGGGGACTTCATCTCAAACACTCAGATAAATTAAAATCTTTGTAACGTTTCGTCTTACGTCTGAATACAGATACCGCGATCCGACAAATAGGACACAAATCAAATAGACGCTTTACAGAAAACCGGTCCTTAAGTCTAATCCGATGTAAATCCGATGTTTCAAAGAGAAAATGGTATGTAACGTTCTCCTGACGACAGCGTGCGTTGATTAACGTTAAATTGGATACTATTTTTCATTATCTAAAAATCTATCTTAAAATCAGTACCAGGCAAGAAGTGGTCGTCTGCGTGTTTTCCTATTCTGTTCCCTTAGGCGCTACATTGGATCCTGGTTTTAACATATAATTATTATAATTATACTTTATATTTCATAAATTACCTTATTTCTTAAAATCTGTTATATATTATGTAGAGACAAAAATGAATTTATATTTAAGCTGGAATTTATTCTCTCTAAAGGAAAATGGATAGGAATTTCATTTATTTTATTTTATTTATAGGAAAATGGACTCGACTCGACCACGAAGGTTAAGGTTTTTTAAAAAAGATTTTTCGTTGAAGTCAAAATTTCTGGGTAGGTTTTTAAATTAGTTAAAACATAGATAAATCTTTACACTTCGATTAGACGTTGAAAATAACAGCACAAAGAAAAAATTATCAGACACTAGATGATGCCCGCGACTTCGTTCGCGTGGATCAATACATTTTTGAGAAATTTTTTATTTAAGAATTTATGTTTTCGTTAATTTTTTTATTAATTTTCAATGCTCCGATTCTTGCGGGGACTGCGAAATTTGCGAATTCCTCGGACTCTTCAATTTTCCGGGATAAAAAGTAGCCTATGCCCTTTCCCGGGATGTAACCTATCTCTGTACCAATTTTCATCAAAATCGGTTGAGTAGTTGGTCCGTGAAAGCATTGCAGACAGACAGACACACTTTCGCATTTATAATATTAGTTTGGATTTTGAATATCTCATTGCAGTGAATATTGTAAATTGTTTCCAAGCGTAAAATGGCAAAGTTTGCATTTAACTACAATACCAAATAGGAAAAGTTTATAACCAATTACACAAGTAAGTATTTCAAATCAATATATGAAAATAGTTTTGAGTTTTAATATTCTAGCACTTACAGTTTTATGGGTCTGGTTACGGTTATTAAAATAATGACGAATAGGGTTTTCAAGCTGCTCATAAATTACGTCTTCTCTGGATGTCTGTATTCTATTACCATTATTTACAGTCCAAGCCGCATTTGAGATATCATCGCGCCACAAATCAATCTTCGTTGAATAAATGACACCAGATGACACAATATTTTATGCGCTTTCTAAATTATATTTCGTTGTCAACTTCAAGCCTTTATTTAATATACTAGCTGATGCTCGCGACTTTGTCTACGTGGATTGAGGTTCTTTGGTTCCCGCGGGAACTCTTCAAATTTCCGGGATAAAAAGTAGCATATGTGTTATTCCAGACTGTAATCTATTTCTAAATTATATTTCGTTGTCAACTTCGAGCCTTTATTAAATATACTAGCTGATGCTGGCGACTTTGTCTGCGTGGATTGAGGTTCTTTGATTTCCGCGGGAACTCTTCACATTTCAGGGATAAAAAGTAGTGTATATGTTATTCCAGACTGTAATCTATTTCTGCGCCGAATTCAGATCCGTTCAGGCGTTCTGTCGTGATTGACTAATAAACATCCATCCAAACTTTCGCGTTTATAATATTTATATAAATTAAGTATTCTGTACTTGAACTTTCAGGACAGAGAACGGGACTGGTGACACTAAATAAAAGCTTGTAAAACTGAAATGTAGCACATCTATGCAGATCTGTTACCGCTACATATAGGCATTGTTATTTATATATTGAAGAGAAAAAACCGGGTTAAAACCCTCGAGTTGCTGAAAATGATTTTTAAAATCATTACAAGTAAGTGCTTTGAAATTTTTAATCAAATAAGCCATTTAAGGGATTTCAGCATTTTGTGAATTATACTTTTCAAGAAGTCGAGGGTCCAGAATGAATCATTGAGTTACGTTAAGTTTCGTATCTATATAAAAGACACTTTAAAGTAGTTGAATATAAGTAAATTTTAAACGCCACTTTCAAATCTTAAGTGACTGCTTAGCTTAAGCGTTTTAATATTCATACAGAGATCTAAAAGATATACTAAATGAGTAAACGCCCACGGACCGTTTTTCCAAACTAAGGGAGTTAAGAAAATTGCCTAAATATTTGTTTGAGACGGATAACGTAGGCGCAGATATAATGCTTATGTTAAAACCTTTAGTTATTATTCATTACGCGCAAATTTTGATAAAGAAAATATTTAACATAAACATGACGAAGTTCGTCGTCGAAATGTTTAAGTATTTTCGTTAAAATATGCTCAGGCACGATATGAAGGCTAGACTTTTAGACTCATAATGTTAATCTTTTATGAAGGTTTGAAGAATACCTTAAACACTATCAGAAAATAAAATATTGTAAGTTTTAAACTTAAAAATTCAATTTAAATATGCATTGAATTAAAAAAATGCTCCTTGTATAGAGTCGGTATTTTTTATTTTGTTGATAGGACATACCAGTTAAGACATTGCAGTTTCCTCTTATCATTACGTTTTAAATAATACTGTGTGTGATTGTGTTGTGTGTGTATGTGTGTGTGTGTGTGTGTGTGTGTGTGCGTGCGTGCGTGCGTGCGTGCGTGCGTGCGTGCGTGCGTGCGTGCGTGCGGCGTGCGTGCGTCTGTGTGTGTGTGTGTGTGTGTGTGTGTGTGTATTTTTTATGAGAAAAATGCTGATACTGGGAGTGGTGGAAAAATTGCACAAACACATACAAATATTATGTTTCTCGCCAAACTACACACGCAGTTTGTTAGCGAGTTGGCGCTCAACTTATATTGTGCCGTGCACTTATCATTTACCTACATACAACAACTATTATACCTAATATTAACATAAACATAATATAATATAATTAAAATTTACAAATACAAAACATGCATCTTAGTGAGAAAAATTATTTCAAATTCGATTCACACACAAATTACTTTTAAAACGAAATCACATAAACATTATACAAGAAACAAACATAAATTACAATTACCAAAAGCCAGGACCAAAACTTATGGTTCAAAAACTATACAATTTGAGGGAGCGCCACTGTACAATGATTTACCAAATGAAGTTTTTAATGAAAAATCCTTCGTAAGATTTAAGAAAAAATTACTTAAGCATTCTCAGAGTGAAGTGTAATAATAAGATTAGTATGTAGGTCAGCTTGTTACTCTAAGCATTAATTTTTAAGCATATATTAGTTGTAAGTTTTTCATATAAGTGAACGTTGTTCTTTTTTGAGGTAATAAAACATCTTTTAACCAAAAATTAAGCTTATTACACTAAATATCTACTTACCTACTCAACAGTTAACTTTAGCAAACCAAATAAATAAACATTTAGTTAATTAAATAAATAAATATCTACTCACCGACTCAACCATAGCAGTACAGTAACTATAGTTAATCAGTGAAGGAGTCGTTAATAAAAGCTTCCTTTAGTTTCTTCTTAAGGACTCCTTCACTGACTTTTTTACCTACTCTTAACCACTCTATGCTATTAAATATCTTAGGTACTAAGTAACTATTTAATCTCTTCATAATCATTATTTTTGAAAGGTATGAAACAACATACGATTTGAATAACACCTACTTTTTATCCTGGAAAATAAAGCGCGGGAACCATAAATCCTCAATCCACGTGGACAAAGTCGCGGGCATCTGCTATATAAAATGTATGTATAATATATAAATATATAATAATACATCCAAGTATTAAGTACAGAGAACTAGAAGAATAAATGATTACAGCAAAATAGTATACATATTGACATTTACTTTGGAAATTATATATTTATTGTCAATAGACGTAAACATAGTGGAAAAATATCGGGTTCTGTTGAAATGTTACAACTCGTATATATTTTATACATAATGTAATATGTGTAAACCTAGTGTACCTAAAGCAACCCCTGATAAAAGTGATTTTTATTATGACCAATACTAAAGTGGATACGATAAAATTATAATTTATACACTTAGTGTTATCAGTATAAATTACAATAAAAACCAATTTATATAACGTCTGTTTAAACACGCAATAATTAAAACCTTTATGAGTCAATAAAATCCGAAACCGTAAAATTGTTCCAGAGCTATACTTAATTAAGTACAAGTTTGAACTAATAAATTTTATTAAATACCATTTGAAGGGTATAATTTCCCGAGGAATATAAGTACGGGGTTTCAAACAAGTAATTTCGCTCTGTGTTTCTTCGCAGATTCATGCTCGACGAACAAGGATCTAAGACCCTTTCGACACTGTTTCAGATGAGTTATCTATCGTATATAATAAGTAATTATACGTCATATGCAGTCAAGCATATGAGTTTCAACGCAAGAACAAGCTCTTAGAGCTAACGATGCTCTTCATTTTATCCCCGCACTATTTGGTCGAATGAATTTAAAAACGTTCAACATAAAACACGTCCAGGCATACGGTCATACATACATGCACACTAATAATAACATTTGATTGCTGATTTGGTTTAAGGTTCTGTATAGTTTTTTTGTGTTCTATCTCAACACAGAGAGGAATCGAGTTCTCAAGTTGATGAACTTAAAAACTTCGAGCATATATACCTGGAATAAATATAAAGTGTTTACCGGGCAATTTAACGTTGCGGCGTCATCGGTATTTACTGTAACAGCTTCGGAAGCTCGTTCATCATAAATGTATACTGGTCAAGTGGTACTTGGAAGTGCACCAATTTTAGACGCGCTTTCAGTCAAGTTATTGTAATTCAGTATGCGGTAAATTGGCTTAAAGATCTGCATACTTCTTCGTGAACTTGTAAACTACTTGAAATATTTGTAACTGCTTTACAACATCATCAAAAAACTTAGTTTATATTGAATTTTACATTCCTGAAAATGATTACACCAAAATAATAAAGGTAGAGCCAAAATGGTAGTATTAAAGTTTAAGGCCCGGGAATACTTGATCCGATATTTGGTTGAGTAACTCAAATCTAAATTTAATAATAATATAATATATAATATTTCAATAAACAGATTATCAAACAGAACATTGAAATACAAGATCATAAGGATTATGTACATATTTAATGCATACCTGTAATGTGATCCTGACTAAACTATTATCAATAAAATTAATATACTTACTATAAACAAAAGCATAAATTATACTGTCTTCTTTATAATCCTACTACTAAATAAATTGAATCAGATATCAAAGTAGGTGGGAAAAAAGAATGAAACAATGCTACAAACACAGCCTAAGATTTAAATAAAAACGCAACTAATAAACGGCAGGAAATTAAAACATGATTCATAAGTAAAAAAACGAAACAAAAAAATTACCAGCGACGCAAAGATAAGCGCCCCTATACACTTTAAAATACCGGAAACACGGGTTCTTAAGGGCCACACTTGACTGAAGCGGTGTCGAGAAGAGCGGAATGGGGTGAAATTTCTCGAAGTTAAAATCTATTGAAATAGATAATTAATAATTAACGATAAAAAATCTCTTGTTCTAGATTACTAAGCCGACGCCACTGAGTATAACAATCGTAAACTGCAGTTTAATATATTAGTTTTGACATAAGAACTTATTAAATTAGCGTTATGTGATACTAAAAAAAGCAATTTTATGAACATTTGAGACTATTTTATGAGAAAAGAAAAGAGGCTAGCTAGACGTTACATTAAAGCTATCCAAATAGTTAACTAAAGACAAGACATTATTACTAAAACACAGGCAAATATTGATATCACGCGAAAATCATGAGTATTTTTTAAAATAGATAGATTTTAAATAATACATTTTTATACTTTTAAATGTGCCATGCAATTTCGCTGCGCTTATGTCATCTTACTTAGCTGATATCGAAATGTTGTTTAGATTTGTTTTTTTATAGCAAATTTGGAGCCGACAGGACGGAAAATACACTATTAGGTACGCTTCGACACAAGTTATTGGACGTGAAAAAGAATTTTCCTCACCAAGGATACAACGAGAAAGTCGTACATTCCAAGAAACTATGAGATTTTTAAAACACGTACAGCTGGCTTGTGAAAAATAAGAGAAACATTTTTATTCTTTTGTTTATATAAGACATACCTACTCTATTCACATAAAAGCCAAGTACCTACTTACCATTCAGCGATAGATCACACTTTGGGATCTAAAGAACTGGAGAGCTAATATAATGGTAAAACAGAGTCATCTTAAGGGAGTTTCTTATAAACCGTGCAGCTCAAAGGTATGACGGACACCGGCACAATGGAGTGAAGCCAAAGAACGGCGTCTTACTTGATAAGCATAAAAGCTGTCTATCACTACTCACTAGACTCGTCGTAGTGCTACTATCCAATCGCAATAATTCGCAACCCAATCAATATCGCCAGTCGCCACTATTTTTATTCATATATTTACTATATTTTAACTGCGACGATAAGCGACGTGCCGAAGTGCACCGATTCCAAGGCATATTTACCAACTGCAATTCGATTCGGTTTTAGTCAACTTCAAGCTAGAGTGCCTGGCTAGAATAGTCTAGGCAATAAAGCTAGTCGACCCTAACAATAATTCCTCAGGCGACGAAACTTTACAGTATGATAAAATATCATGAGTTTTACGTATATTATAAATATCCAATAAAAAACCAAAAGGAAATATGGTTTTTATGCTATACCATATTGTTAAAACAGGAAGGTACATTATCGCGTAAACGCGGTTTAGGTTTGATAATAAAATCGGTTTAAATATGTAAATATACTACCTACTATTATTCTAAAGATAAATCGATAAAATATTCAGTCATAAGTATTAAGTTTTAGGTTTAAATACCTAACTTCCGGGTGGATATATTTTTTGGATATTTTCGTAAAAATTTTGGTTTATACCATACTACAACCCTGCCAAGTCTTAACGACTGAGGATTTAATGCGGGTGTCTCCATACAACAAACCACCCCGTTCCCTAGACTAGAATGTCAACTTTAATTAATTATTACGAGGTCGGAAGTATGTCAATCCGTCTTTAAACGTTAGTCCTTAGTTACCGTCTGTGTTATGCTGGTACTGCGGTCTGCGACAATTTTAATACTATTGTAAGTATTTGTGTAAAGGCTAGTTTTAATCCAAGTAAGTCTTGATTATTAATTTAGCTCTTGGGTCTTTTCTATTTTTATCATAACTATTTTTGGAGTGGCTATGCTGAATCGTCCAAGTTTTTGAAACTAAACGCGCACTGTATAATATAGGTCACATAATAGTTATCACAGATTTTATAAATACAAGTGTGAAGCAAGGACGAGTCTATTTTTGTCAACGTTGACATTTTGACCTCTTTTTTGCGTTAACTGGTTTTGTGTTCATCTATACTGATTTTCTAAACAAACCTGGGATACACGTTCCATTTTAGCATACATAAAAAGTCACACATCACACACACACCACATCAAAGCGGGCCTCTGCTGTCGACATCAGCATGTTTTCGATACTATTGATGAAGCCGCAACTGCCAAACTTCTCAACTTCAAAAATTTTTGCAACTTTTCGTCTTTCTGTATTGATGGTATAGCATCACCAATATTATCTACACATTGGTTATGTCAGAGAGATTACACTCAAGGACTAAATTGCCACAATAAAAAAATACTAGATTCTATGAATTCCATGAGCATAGTTTACGATCGTGGTTGTAAATCATAATATTAAAATCATAATATCTAGAACATTATAGTCAAAACATTAAAGGCATTTAATAGAAGCAATTTACGATTACACTTATCATCGGAGATGGAAAGATCTGACAAGACCTTCGTTTACCCGACGCGATGTAGAGTGCCGACATAAACAGCTCTGTGTTTACAGAAGCCAATATGAAGTGGCTAAAAAAATAATCCCAGCTTGCTTCAACTCTCGCTTTGTATAAATAAACTATATCTTATATTTATAATAAGAAAACGATTAGAGAAACAAATCGAATCGATAATTAACCTACTACAATCGATAATGTGTTAACGAATGGAATTATTGAGCTTCGGAGAAATATTTCATACTAGATGATGCCCGCAACTTTGTTCGCGTGGATTAAGGTTTTTAAATTCCCGCGGGAACTCTTTAATTTTCCGGAATAAAAAGGTGGTATAGGGTTAATGCCTATTACCAAATTACATCAAAATTTGGCTGAAAGTGTAGCAGGCAGACAGAGACACTTTCGCATTTATAATATTAAAGTATGGATGAACTGAGTTTTATTGCCGTGTGATTTTTAAAATCTTTAAATTTTGGATCATTGACACAAAGCCTATTCTGATGAAAAGATACGAGCAATTATAAACATGCCTGTTCAAATACCTAAATTGACCACACAGAAACTTCTTAAAATTGTGTTGAACTTACTATAAAAAAAATCTTCTTAATTATTTTTGATTCAGTTACTGACTAAGGTAAACCTAAACCTAACCTAAATTTAAAAAAAAAAAAATCGGTTTAAATAAATAAGTTTACTGACTATAGGTAGGTACAATACGACCGCAAGCGATTCAAAAAATGCAAAACCCGATACAAAGAGTTCAAAGTACTATCCAATCCCCAATGACTATTTCAAAAGAAACGAAAAATAAATGCTACACAGATTTATAATGAATTCGAAGCTTAATAACATCATTTTCGAAACACGAAATTAACCAAATGCCGTCATTTAGCCGCCATTTAGCTAGAAGATAATAGAAAATAGCTGGTATCCATAACATCGAACTATTATACGTCTTGGCACGCAGACTCCGTTAAAATACTTCGGTCTTACTCATCAAACAATTTAATTACTCAAATATTCTTTTAAAAGTGTTAGAAAATAAATTTCGGAGAGCGAAACCTCGTTTGTCTGAACCTATTTTCGTTTCGTTAATCCCCGGGAACCAATGAGATTTATAAGTATTTAAACTCAATCTATCATTCGATAAACGGATGGACGATGACAAAATGGTAAAATAATGTTTAGTTACAAAAAATTAACAAGGATATCGAATTAGATAGCACGAGACGCTTTACTAAATTGAAAAGTTGATATGTTTCCTCTATGTTTCCACGGATTAATAAATTTAGCCTTCTGAAGTCGTTACAAATCCTTATCTTTTTCACCGCAGTTATCTACAGCCTTATTTGCCTCATCGTTGTCGAGAGCGGGGTACCCAAAAAATATGCCGACTCAGAAAGCTTAATCCCATTTTGTTAAATCTGCTGCGATAATGAAAGAAGTACCGTTGAAAAAGTATATTGATAAATGCGATAGAATTGTTAACTCTACAACTAAATTGCCACATAATCCATTTACGTAAAGTTAAGCACACCAAAACCATTGATACATACAAGTTCAAATCATAATGCTTTCACTGTTAAAAAGTTATGAGATATCTAGTAGAGCCAAGCCCCTTTTGAGCTCCGATTTGTGCTACGCATCATTACCCATGGGGCCAGTTCCAGGTCCTAAGTGTATAGCTTTAAGTACATTTGGCTGTACCACATTTACTACACAGAAGTTCTGACTCTACAAACTCTACATCTGATCGTAAAAGTAAAAAACCCCAAAAGTTCATTAAAGTAAGTTTAATAAATATGCCCCCAGATTATTTAGTCGAGTTGTTAATGAGATAAAATACAATAATGAAATGGCCTGCAGCTGCTCCGTCCGTATATCTTCCATGATCACCATTCCGAATATGAAAATCGGCGTCTCTTGGCAACGGGAACGCAGTTTTAAAAGCCCCGACCGACATCGAAACAAAAGGTGCTAGTGGAGAAAGAATGTCTTTTTAAAAATAAAATACGGAAAGTTCGTCGTTCGCCAACAATCTGTCGCGGTTCAGTGTAGACGTGTATTAAAATAGCCGCTGTTACTGCCTAGTTCGACTGTTGCAGACAGACAATACCGCTGTCGGTAAGACGTGATTGTCTATTTTCAGAAGAAGGTTCATTTATCCTTGCTTTCATTTCAAAGTCAGCATTTCTTCCGGCACATTTCAGAGAATAACTTGAATCTGAACATGGATCATTGCGCAAAATGAAGATATTCTAATAAACAAAATATCAAGAGCTGGTGTTTACTAACCTAAGGTTCAATTTTCGTTAACAGGACTAATAATTCAAAATTCTTCTTAGAAATGTTTATTGGCGACTGACAACACAATCCATGCATTGCTGATACACAATTAGATAGACACTAGCTGATGCCCGCGATTTCGTCCGCGTGAATTGAAGTTTTTTTGGTTCCCGCGGGAACTTTTTAATTTTCCGCGCTAAAAGTAGCCTATGTGTTATTCCAGATAGTGTCTCTGTGCCAAATTTCATCCAGATCCGTTCAGCCGTTTGGGTGTGATTGAGTAGCAAAATCCATCCATACATCCATCCAAACTTTCGCATTTATAATATTAGTACAGATAACAAGAAAAAACGTTGATATACTTTATAAAACAATAGATAATATATAGTAAGAAAGTTTGGACAACTGGTAAATCCTGAAGCACCAATACGTGGTCGTCTATATGAATAAAGGCAAGAAAAATAAGACTACACTAGGAAAAATTTTGCTTATCCAGTTCTATAAAGAGAGTAAAGAGATTTAAGGATATAAGGATAATATAAGAAAACCATTTGAGGCCAAATTAGATTCGGTCAAAATAGAATTTGATAGGTATTGCAAATATTAATTTTAACTTTGCGTAACATAAGGTTTTCTATAATCTGCTAATAATAGTTTTGGACTGTGGATAATGTCCAAACTATTTGAGGAACTCGGCTATATTTAACTCTGGCTATTAAAGAGAGCTAAAGAAAAGTGCTATTAAGTGAAATACAGCACAAGTAATGTAATAAATGTTATTAAAGAATCGGTTTTCAGTTATCACATTAAATGCAAATTGTTTCATGTCCTAAATGAAAATAGAAGTATTTAAGAAATAATTGACAAAAATTCTGATAAATTAACATGTTAATCTTCACGTTAAACATGTTTATCCTCGCCCTAAAAAACGAATGGATTAAGATAATGCAATGCATGAGTTTTATAACGAGGAATGTCTCGCCAAAGTCATTGAACCAATTTTAACATTACTACAGTAAGACCATAGATTTAGGATTGGTCTCCATTCCTAAATCTATGTCTTTGACCTAGTAGATATTTCTTTTTCTTGTAACATTTTTCAAAACAAAAAAATAGCTGTCATGATTTAATAATTACATCATACTATTATAAATGCGAAAGTGTGTTTGTTTGTTGGTTTGTCCTACAATCACGCCGCAACGGAGAAACGGATCGATGTGATTTTTTGCATGGGTATAGTTTAGTACCTGAAGAGTGACATAGGCTTTTAACCCCGGAAAATTAAGGAGTTCCCGCGGGAATACAAAAACCTCAATCCACGCGGACGAAGTCGCGGGCTAGTATTATATACAATTGCAGTTCCAAAAAATTATCTGACCCGATGACAGTATCGCTGAGTGTTGCATATAATTAATATGAAAAATAAAAACAAAAACTAAGGCGTAAAAATTAGTTTTGGCCACCGGGCCAGATAAGTTGGCGGGACTGTATCTACTTGATAACTACAGAGTACAGTATGGCTAGCATGCACACAACGAGTAAAATTATATCTACCCTTTATCTCTATTTCTCTGCCGAAGCTAACATGGTTACTTTTCTCGTTACGTCAAAAGTGGAGATAAAAGTAATATTTCTTATCTGTGGTATTTTTCTCTACGAACCTTTACATGTCGACAATTTTTTTCTTGTAATATACCGGATTTTGTGCATGTTAGGGTAAATGAAAAATTAGCCGGCAATGACAACATCTCTCTCTCTCTCGTCGCGAGATAATCTCGTTGTGCGCATGCTAAGCACACAGATATAGCAAAACAAAACATAGGATATTTAATAGTACCTTTCACCAATCACATGCAAATGTTTTTTTTAAAGTAATTTTTTGCATTTGAATCCTCAAGTAAATGTACCACTGGTTCGGAACACCATTCCTACCGAGAAGAACCACAAGGAACTCGGCAGTTACTCTTTAAAAAATAAAAGTTCAAAAGTAATCGTGAAAATCACCGGTAAATAGTATTTACATACTAACCGAGCTAAATCTTAATATTTAAAACAAACCTAAAATTCGAATTGTTTTAAGATACTTCATTAAAATAATTCTATTCTAAAGGACATTGACCAAATTCGCCTAAGAATCAACACACGTTTGAAATATACAGTAATTCTTAGCTTAATTTATAGTCTTTATTCCAAATATCAGAATTTAACGGACACTTTAAATTAATTAAAAAATAAGTAAATGGCTATTAAATTGATTACTATACGTTTCCGTCATTGGATTATTAACCACAGATCAATAAGTTAGGTTTTAAATAATATACAATACCACCGCTTGAGCGCTAGATCTGTATCGTAAGAAACAAGATAAAAGCAGCTTAAAGTGCTAAGTGCGCTAGTATTCGGAATCTCGCAGCGCCATCTATTGAAAGTACAATAATTTAATATTTTTAACGCCATCTGTGAAGTTCTCGATGAACTATGACGATACCAGCATTATTAATAACGCCATCTGTAATGTTTTTGATGAACTACGGCGAATCTTGTCTTATCTACATACTGTTTACAGCTCTATTGCAAATCGATAGAGATGATATTTATTTGTTCAAGTAGATTGATCGTGAATGCTGAAATAAACTCATAATTGAAAATATTTTTGGTAATAAGTAATTTTATTGCAAGTGTCCGTAGTTTTAATCTGCTCTCAAGTATAAAAAGGTATTAATTTGAACCCAGTTATCAATGTTTTATGACGGTTGGTTCTTAGGCGAACTTTGTATGGGGACGGAACAATGTCCTTTGCTGTTATCGCGTTCGTGTTCGGGCACGCGTAAGTAATTAGTTAATAATAAATAAATCGTTTATTTCAATCATTTTGTGTTACATTGTAATTGATCTTGGAACTATTCGACGTTAGCAATTTTTGTGCTTATAACAAAATATTTACGTTAAATGTTGCAAGTTCAAGAACTGGCTATCCTAGCTAGATTTTTTAAAACCTGTGTTAAGGATAGCCAGCCCTCTCCCTCGCTAACCAAATGTGTTCACAAGCACATGTTTATTCAAGTAGTCATTTATGCATTCACTAAAAACACTGTAAACTACTATTTGACGACCTCCGTGGCGCAGTGTGTAGCGCTGTTGCCTTAACGTGCGGAGGTCCCGGGTTCGATCCCCGGCAGGGTCAATTTGGGAATATATAATTTTTGAATTTTCCCTGGTCTGGCCTGGTGGGAGGCTTCGGCCGTGGCTAGTTACCACCCTACCGGCAAAGACGTGCCGCCAAGCGATTACGCGTTCCGGTACGATGCCGTGTAGAAACCAAATAAGGGTATGGGTTTAATATAACTGCCATGCTCCTAACAGCCCGCTACCATCTTAGACTGCATCATCACTTACCATCAGGTGAGATCGCAGTCAAGGGCTAACCTGTAGTGGATCAAAAAAAAACTATTTTATCCATTAAAAATAAATATTATGGTTCATGAAGTTAACTTAGGCAATGGCCACTGGTGATTAGTGAGTATGTTTGTTGCGTGATGTGTGTGTGTGTGTGTGTGTGTGTGTGTGTGTGTGTGTGTGTGTGTGTGTGTGTGAAAGTGTGTGTGTGTGTGTGTGTGTGAGTGAGTGTGTGTGTGTGTGTTTATGTTTATGTAATAGTAGATATTCGTTTTTTTAAACGTGTTCACGGGTACTTTGAAAGAAACTAGGCGACGCTTGCGTCTTGATACGCTTGAAAAAATATAAATGCTGGGACGCTTGCGAATTTCAACACATCGCGTTATTTAGAGCAAGTTGGTGTAGTGGATGAGGTTTTAAAGTTTCTTGAAGATTTTCCTTATATTTATTGACCTCTCAACAACAACTTTAAACTTCTTTATATTTTCTACTACATGATGCCCACGGCTTCGTCCGCGTGGATGAGTTTTTTTTACCCGCGGGATATCAATAATTTTCCGGGATATGAAAGCAGCCTATGTCCTTAGCCACGATACAACTATCTTTTCTCTCGATCCGAGAGACGGACCGTCAAAGGGTAGCAGACAGATGTCTATCTGTCTGCTACCCTTTGAGACACACTTTCCCATTTATAATATTAGTATGAAAACAATCTTAATACAAGCACATATCGATTATTGAACTCTACTAACAGAAATGGAACCTGAATACATACAATTTAAGACCATTAATTCGGAATAAATTAATGTTTTAATTACTTAAACGAGAAATCCTTGAAACAAATTATACCTATACGTATCTAGCCCATAGAGTAACGGTCTTAATTAGAACCGAATGAAACCACTTTTATAACAAATGACGAAAAATATGTAAGAAACATGTGAACAATATAAAAGGCACTCATCAGGGAATACTAAAAAATAATGGAAAATTTTGCGAACATAATGTGAAAGAGCGAAAAATGTGACTGTAATACGCAATAGGTACATAACGTTTTATGTTAGCAGTCGAACAGTCTAACCACCCCGACCCAACCGACGAGGTCCCGGGTTCGAGGCCCGGGTCGGGCCATAATTCATTAGTGGATTTTTAGGGTCTTTATGACTAGAAATTCTCAGTATTAGCATACTAGTACCTATTCTGTGGTACTAGCCCGGAGCTAGGAAGTTGGCGGTGTTACACCCCCGTGCCTCGGAGAGCACGTAATGCCGTCGGCCCTGCGTCTGATCTTTCTCCGGTCGTGTCGGATTTCCCGTCCCATCGGCCTATGAGAGTAAAGGAACAGAGAGTGCACCTGTGTTTTCGCACACACTTGTCCACTATAATATCTCATGCGCAGATGGCTAATCTCTCTGGAGATTGGCCGCCGTGGCCGAAATTCGGTCGGGAGGAGATTATTATTATTATATACATTATATTACATTAGAACGTTTCGTTTGGGGTAACTGCTCTCAAATTGCAAGATTTGAACTTCACACACATACATACACACAGACGCAATATACAAACATAAATAATTTAAATAAGGGCTTGTACAAATGTACACACTAAAGACCTCGCACGTCAAATTTATAAATAATCGAATTGTGCTGTATTGGTGTACATTTTCAGTAGCAACAGCCAAAGAATAGGTAACTATTCTAGTAATAATCTAGGTCTCATAGCTGGAACCGGACTACGTAGTTCGACCTAACTTTTTCGCGGTCTAGTAAGAAAATAAGAATTATCTTTTGCCAGGAATAATAAACAATCTGGGACATCTTGAAATATTTATAATATCGTAAGAGCATTACATTAATTATTATGAAGCGCTTTTCAGAGATGGCAGACGAAATTCGAATCGTTAAAGTTATCTTTACAGAAGTTCCAGAATCCGGAACAATATTTAATAAGTAACTTGCTTATCTTGAATGAAACAGACAGGAAGGCTTAAACTTATATTTGTTTACACAATATCTTTTATATCTATATTTCGAGCTGCGAGTGAGTCGAGTTTGATCTTTTATGCTGCTTCGGGATGTACAGAAACTTTATTGTATTAACTTAGATAATACCCAATTTTCTGTTTATATGCGTTTATATATCTTAGGTAATGCTTTAAAAATTTAAAACGGAGAAGATAAAATTAAACCTGTTCAGAGTGTTTCAGCGAAGGATTGTAATGACGATGTAAGAAAAAAGTACCTTACGTAATAATGTGATAATAACCGCCAAAATAAATTAGAATTTTATAACAAAGGCCCTAAAGTATATTCAAATCTCAATCAATTTAGATGAAAATACCAGCAAAAGGTCCTTTGAAAATTTCCCAAATTAGACAACAATTCTTGCGACATTTATTTGTCTTCAGTTAAGTCTCAAGACTTGTAATTGTACGGTTGTACTTGTTCAAAGGCTCTTCGTTAAGGGTTACGAAACTTAATGGGTACTTCCGAGTTTATCTTTCACTAACGTTAAGGTAATAAAGATCTGCTTATAGATTACTTGCCAAATTAATCGTAATATTTTTCGCAATATGTAAGAAGATAGGATCTACATTGACTACTTTGTTCTGTTCACAAGAGTAGGTACCTATGCTATATCATTTGAATGTCCTTTGTCGAGTTTATTTCTTTTATTTATTTGAAATTATTTTATCTTGAATTTGTCGAATTTTGGGGTAGCGCTATGCATTGTTGCCTTATTCATAGCTATGTCACGTAAAATGGTACTTTGAATGTAGCAGTGGCATGGGTGGTTTAAAAAGCACTTATAAATTGTATTCGAATTTACAAAAAAAAACAAACTAAAATTTAATTAACTTCCATAAAATATCGTTCATCGAGGTAATTCAGACTGCCACATCGCCACATTGCAGCCAAGCGCTAACTTATCATCAATTAAAAATAAACATCGCCTTCTTGTTAAGATAACCCTCACCCATAATACATCACGTTCTTACGGGTTTACTGAATAAAAAAGTTAAGCTAATTCTTACTCCAATTGCACTTTCCATAAATATTAATAACGATTTCAACACAACATGAGCGTAAACGGAGATGCCAGACAGGTTTTTGATGATGCAAAAACTAGACACGTCAAGCCAGCAAAGCTTTCTGGATCAATAACTCCGCATAAAAACTGTTTCAGGTCGTTACAAGTACCAACTAAGGATGCGAGTAGTTTAATACGCAGTTAATGATTTTGTCAGTACAACTGCATATATACAAGCGAAAGGTCACACTGATTCATCACGACATCTCAGGAACTATAAAGCATACAGATTTGAAATTTGGAAGATAGGATCCTTCTATGGTGTAGACGTCAGCTAAAAAATTGTTTTGAGAAAATTCACCCCTTACTGGGGAAGTTTGTATGAAAGTCCTTTGTTTTTGAAGTTAGAGACATGAAAATTGCCAATTAAGTTAATAGTTATAAATAATAAAAACCCATACAAGCAATTTTATAAAAATTCACCCCAAAGAGGGTGTAATAGGGGTTGTAAGTTTGTATGAAAGTCCTATGTGTTTGAAATTAAAAGAGACCTGAAAATCGGCGTTTAGGTTATTTTAATTAAATAATAACCTGCATACGCAATTTTACGATAATCTACCCCAAAAGGAGTGAAATAGGGGTTTCAAGCTTACATATGAGGGTTTTAAGGGTTTGATGTTAGGGACTTGAAAATCGGCATTTAGTTAATTAGTTTTAAATTATAATAAATTAATAATAAAAAATTGTATAATCAATTTTACGAAAATTCACCGTTAAGGGTGTGAAATTGGGGTTCGAAGCTTGCATGTAGGTTATAAGTTTTAAAAATCGGCAATAAGGTTATTAGTTTTACCTAAATTTTTTGCAGCGGGAAAATCTCATAGGAAATCAGAAATTGTAAGCGGGCGACCTCTAGTAATAGTGTATAATGCGTGACTAATAATAAATTCAAAGGAAAACGATGTAATAGTATAAGGTATAAATATTAACAGTAGAGTATTATATCAATTACTTATAATGAATGTCTAAAAATTTAATTTTCATTTAAAATTAATCAAAAATAATTTCTATTTAAAAATGAGATTTATATAAAACAAAGTTATATCCGCGATGTTGTTTGTCCCGTGAGAAGGTAAAAGCGAAAATGTGATGTGCAAACACATTTTCGCATTTAATATAGATTGAAGAAGACGAGGGCAAAATCGTTCAACTTTACATAAATTTTGTTGATAACGGTGAAAAAACTTGTTATTTAAATTTCCTGAACGCTTATTGAGTTTTTCAAAACTTAATTATGCTTCATTAAGGTGGGCACTTGTTTCTTTTTTATATTTAAAGGGAAGCAGAGACCCCAAACTACGAAACAATTTCAATTTAACTTTCTCTAACAAGATGTTTTTACGATTCGATGTTGAACATTTTGCGAAAAATCTAGGAAACAATATTAAGAAACTAGCTGATGCATTCGACTTCGTCCGCGTGAATAGAGGATTTTTGGTTCCCGCGGGAACTCTTTAATTTTCATTCATTATAGTCTCTAAATTTTTTTTTTCAAATATGCATTTTTAAGTTGAGGAAATCAATGAATGACCTATAATGGACATATCCACAGCTAGTGTCGACATTTCCTATTCCCAATTATCAATTACTAGCGAAGGCCCGCGACTTCGTCCGCGTGGTTTGAGGTTTTTTGGTTCCCGCGAGAACTCTTTAATTTTCCGGAATAATAGCCTATGTGCTATTCCAGACTATAATATACCTCTGTGCCAAATTTCAGCCAGATTCGTTCAGCCGTTGGGCGTGATTGAGTAACAAACATCCAAACTTTCGCATTTATAATATTAGTAGAAATAATGGTACTGGAGAGATTAGCGTCCAAAATTCGAAGTTGATTTACTTGCTCTGCCATCCAATTAGCTTCGATATTCAATTAATCATTATTTACTACACCGGATGAATCAGTCGAACGATTTCTCTTTGTTCTAAACATCATTTCAGCAACAAAAGTAATTACTTGGCCAAGTGGCCGTAGTTTTTACTTCATTATAAAGTTTTCCAGCTCTATAAAAACACTGATCATCGTCAGTAATTACAAGTTTCAAGTATGACAGAAGCACAACCAGTCAAAAGTATACTTAATTTCATGCTTCTTCTGGCTCATGCTAATTCATATTTTTTTTATAATAATATCATTATTTAGGTAAATTTGCAGGATTTATAAGGATTTTGTTCAAAATAGATTTATCATTAACATAATATAAAACAATTAATAAATTTTCCTCAATACCAATCAGCAATTTATTTAAACATAGGCTAATTTTAATAGATTCTATTTCAATTTTTGTTTGTTTAGTCGTATCTCATAATGATTGCGCTTTTTTTTTCATTACATATCAGTGTTATTTTTACCATTTATTTTAAATTTAAGCATAGCTGTCATGTGACACCGTGATATGAAATATTTCAATACCGGAACCGGTTTATTACTTCGCAACTTACAACATTTTGGCCAGAAATTATCAAGTCTAGAGATTTATCATCATATTGAGCAAACTTATTATTTTTACGTGTTTCTACGACAGAGTAAATAAATATACTGGTTTCTGCTACTATTGCTTGCTTAAACATATTTAAATTTTTACACAGTTTTTGCAACTCAATTTTACGATATTATCAATAATTTTCCTTCCTTTTCTTTTCTTTTTATTTATTTTTCGTACCATATATTTTCATAACATTAATTGATTTCAAAAGCTCGAAAAACACACAAAATAGGAATACATAATTCTGAAACCAACTTGAAAGATTATTCAGCAAAAAAAAAAAACAATAAATAAGAAATCCTGTCTGCTAGGTATATCATATTAATTAAACAAACTACCTATTCTCGATCCTTATTTAACTTGTTACCGGCAATTGCAGGATTAGTAATTATTATTTAGTTATTCACTTAAACTTGATAGAGTACAAAAATATCCGCTATTAAAATTAATATCTAAATAAAAAAGAATAAGGTTTAAGCACTCACAGTATGTTGTTGAGTCCACGAAAAATCCGTAAAACCACCAAGCCTTATCGATTCAGTACAAGAAATAAATACACTGTAGAGCTTTCAGCAAACACGGCCGAAGATACACATCAATGGATTGTCACAACCATTAACTTATCATACTATGACAAGAAGAACGTTTTGTCTTCTCGGGGAAATAATGGAATGAAAAACGAGGGATGTACCGTAGATAATATGGATACGTAAATTTTCGCGGGAAATGTTATTCACTGTAACACGTCCCACTCACGACGCTGCCGGCAAGCAACTAAAGACCAAATAGTGGATTCACCTGCAATGCGTGCGCTGATCGGTTCTATCCGAGAGGGACGGCGATGTTTATTTATATCGATGCGTGAAAGAGAACAATATAGACACACGTGCTCGAATCCCCCTCGAGGGTAAAGCCGGTTTCAGGAAAGGGGCGCGTTATTGTAAAGCTGCGAATAAAAAATGTGCGTACACTTCGTTGCAAATCTTTTGGGACGCGTTTTCAGTTGTAAGACTTTTAAATGAGTTGAGCTAAACCTTTTTACTATGAAATCTGTTTTAGTAAAATATAGACATCAGAAAGGCATTCTACGCCTTAGCGGTTCAGAAACATAGAGCGAAAAATTTCGTGCAATTACATTGGATGCCAACCACATTGGGCTGTCAAAACTCACGGTTTGTCGCTGTTCTATAGTCGAAAGGTGAATGAGCAGCAATGTTTCAAAGTTCCTGAGGATACTCTCCAATGTAGTTTTTTACTTAACAAGCATTTTACTTGGCAAGCATTTCGACCGACTTAGGTACATAAAAGGAGAAGGTTCTCAATTGGGCGCGATTTTTTTTTTTTTAAATATATTAAGTGTTCAGTTAAAATGCAACGCAGTGCTTCATATTATGAAGCAACGGACAATGGATTTAGTTTACGGCTTTTGTGGGCGTTGGAAATTCGGCGAAGCATTCAACCGCTATCCTTTAACGTTAATGAGTTGTATTTTAGTATGTCATCATCATAATAATAAAATATGTATTTAAGTTATAATCACAGATTCATGGTACGTTTGATAAAAGCCTGTTTATGGTCCAAGGGCTAGCACATGTCATTGCACCTTATAGAGGTATCCTCTGTGCCTATCTAACGCTAGGCTATCAGGCATCCTATAAGTTTTATAGGAGATGTGATTTATAAATTGGGTAAAAACTAAAAATCGTACTAATATCCACATCCCCTGTCATTTCGAAAACCATTTAAACTTGTAAACTTATTTTTTTTTAATAATTATAAGCTCGCACTTGACCACAATTTCACCAAATGCAAAATGATGATGTGGCCTAAGATGGGAGGCGTTTGTCTAGATTTATAGAAGTTGCCTAGGTGAATATGTTATTCTATCATCGCGTAAACTTTAATTTACGCTTAAATATTGAGCAGACCTTGGTTTAATACCAGGAACGAGAACTCATCCTAAAGCAATTATCATAGCGCTGATGTCATCGTCAATTACAGGTATTGTAATAAACGCGAGAATTATAATAAAATGAAGATAAAATATTATTGTAATAGAAGTTTATTAATTGCTTTGATAAAACAAAAGTTTTATTATTATTATACCTACACAAATTTCAAACCCCCTATTTTACCCTCTTAGGGGTTGGGTAGGAAATCCGTTCTTAGCGGATGTCTACGTCATAATAGCTATTATCCGTACCAAATTTCAGCCCGAGCCATCCAGTAGTTTGAGCTGTGCCTTGATTTATCCAGATCTGTTCAGGCGTTCTGACGTAATTAACAAGCTAGATGCTTGTTAATTACGTTAACTAACTTCAATCTAAAATCCATACATCTAAACTTTCGCATTTAAAATATTAGTTATAGAGTTTAGTAGATACAGAGATAGTAATCTACGACACTAAATACTTATATTATAGACTAGCCTGCGACTTCGTCCGCGTGAAATAAGTTTTTTAAATTCCCACGGGAACTCCCTAATTTTTCGGGTTAATGTAAGTATAGCCTATGACACTCACAAATAATGTGGCTTTCTATTGGTACCAGAATTTTCAAAATCGATTCAGTAGATTCAGAGATTATCCCCAAACAACCTAACAAACTCACAAACCTTACCTCTTTATTATATTAGTATAGATTGTTTAAGCACCACAGTAAATCGGTTGAAAAATTATCATCCGTAACTCAAACAGAGAAAATATCTGTACGGGACCCTAAAACTTACGCTCAATCTTACAAATGCGAAAGTTTGGATAGATGTAGGGATGTATGGACGTTTGTTAGTCAATCACGCCCCAACGGCTGAACGGATCTGGCTGAAATTTGGCACAGAGATAGACATAAACAGACCCACAAGTCATAAAAACATCATTACCATCGGCGTTGTTACGATATGAATTGTTTGAGATCTTTGATACACGATATTTTTCCTGTAAAATAATATTTCTCATGGCTTTGGTCTAGTGATATCATCAGAAATGTAATTATTAAAAAACCATGCCCCCCAAAATCTGTACCTACTATCTAATCCATACTTAATATTATAAATGCGAAAGTAACCCTGTCTGTCTGTGTGTTACGCAATCACGCCTAAACTACTAAACCGATTTAAATAAAATTTGGTACAGAGAAATTCTATAGAGCCTGAGAAAGGACATAGGCTATTTTTTATCCCGGAAAATTCAAGACTTCCCGCGGGAGTAAAAAAATTGGCACTTCAACCGATTTTGATGAAATTTGGTATAGGAATAGTTTGTATCCAGGGGAAGGACATAGGATTCTGTTTTAACCTGGAAATTTAGAGTTCCTGCGGGAATCAAAAAACCTTAATCCGCGCGGACGAAGTCACGGGCATCATCTAGTATTATAATAAATGCTAATGTTTGTATGGATACATGTATGGACGTATGGATGTTTGTTACTCAATCACGCCAGAACGGCTATACGGATCTGAATGTTTGTGGAATAACACATAGGCTACTTTTTATATACCGGAAAATTTAAGCGTAACCCTGGAACCAAAAAAAAACAATCCACGCGGACGAAGTCGCGGGCATCAGCTAATATTATTATAAATGCGTCTATCTCTCTGTCACCTTTTCACCAGTTATGACAAAATTCGGTACAGAGATAAGTAATTTTTGTTATGTAGGTATAATATGACTACACTAGCGGCACGCTATGATGGCCGGTTTGACACATTACAATAGTGATGTGGAATGTCAATTTATTCTCGAACAAAAAACAATTAAGTTTTGTTTTTGTACCTGATTAAATAGGTTTAATAAAACAAAAATGTATATGTTTATTTAATTTATTTGAACGAACTGAATATTTGAACGAAAATGAATATACATACTTTATATGCACACAAGAAACATATGAATACAAAAGATACCAAAAAAGGTGCCACAAAAGGCCATAATTAATCAGATTCGTCCATACTACTATTTTCACTGTCGTCACTGCTATCATCACATACATTAATAATTATATGTTCGTTTTCTATAATATTATCTATTTTCACATCTCTTTCATAATCTTCCCTTATTAATTTAACAGTTCTATTCACAACCTTTTCCCAGTCTCCTTTAGTCACATGTTCACAAGCTTCTTCTAATAATTTTAGCATTTTTTTTGTGGTAAATGGGGGTTCTGTATTGTGTCTTGCAGCATATCCCTTAATTTGAGCCCACACCAACTCAATCGCATTATACTCACAATGGTAAGGCGGTAACCGTATAACTCTGTGCCCATGTTCTAATGCTATTTCGTCAATGACGTATCGGATCTTGGTTGGTTTGTTTTCTTTTAAAAGACGTACTAATTCCGCTTTTAACATATTCATGTTTGCATCTACGCCATTTTTACGAAGCCATGCGACGATATCAGCTTTCTTTTGGGATTGGGCAGGTGGCTTGTCAATTTGCATCGAGTGGTATGGGGCGTTGTCCATAATTATAATAGATGGTTCAGGGAGGCTACACAACATTGAGGTAAACCATTCAGTAAACTTTTCTCCATTCATGTCTTCATGATAGTCTCCAGTGGTTTTTGACGCAAAAGCCATGAGAGAACCTTCGACAAACCCGTTGATGGTTCCGGCGTGACAAATTATAAGTCGCGATCCTTTTCCTACAGGAACTTTGGAAGTAGATGCTGCTGTGTCATCGTTCCAAGAACGGCCTACAGTATGGTTAGCATTAAGCCATGTTTCATCCAAGAACACAACATTTTGCCAATTTTTGATTTCTTTCACTTGCCGTAAAAAAGTATACCTTGCCATCGCTATATCAAATCTTTCCATCAATATTTTGCGTTTGTTACATTTTTTGTATCGAAATCCAATGGTCTTCAAAATCTTCGTTAAAGAACTTTCCCCACCGAAGAATAATCCAGCTTCCTTCAGTGAATGCACCAACTTTTTTCTTGTTGGATACTCCTTCTGTAAATAGTAGCCGTAAACATGTCTTCGGATAGCATCGGCATCAAAGCTATCGATGCCTACGACTGGTTTTGCTCGTTTTCTCTTTTTTGGTGTGTGAAGTTTATTTTCTTCTGTGCCAGTCTCGCCATATTTTTTTTTAGTTATCCGTCTAACAGTTCGTTGTCCAATATTAAGCGCATCAGCTACGCGTTCAACCACTGACGTTATAGGTAAAATTGGCCCTCCATTTTGAGCTTCACGATCGAAATAGTTACGAAGGCGTATTACGAACTCACGTGTCTGACTATTTAGAACAGTTCTCTGCGTACGTTCGGTCATATCGACGAAATCCACAACAAAGGGCTTGAACAGAGTCCAAATTAACGAGCAAGGGTCAACAGTAATGCAGTATCAATATTTGAAATCCAAAGCCAGGTCAAAACTATATCACAATCGCATTGCACTGACAGTTTATACTTTTCGAAGCAACGTCAATTCGAAACTGCTTTGTTTTGCATTGAGCATTGACGCGAGTTTGCCGGAGGTAGTAGTTGTGCTAGCCAGCGATCCTATGTGACGATCGTATTAGATTCCATTTTTAAAAATTTATTGATATTTTTTTGCGATTTCAGAGGTTTGTCCACATAGTGAAAATTGTTCATATTCACAAGTACATTCACCCCTTAAATGGTGCAAACTGATTTTTCTACACTTGTATACATTTAAGAAATCAATTTAATAAATAAATTTTGAGTCCTAAACCTAAAACTACATTCGATAAAATTTATGAATCTCTGCACATCACTATCGTCAATAAAGTAATACAATTATTTCCTTCAAAGTCGTTATCAATTAATACGGAACTTCATGAGCGGACAAACGTCAAACCGGCCATCATAGCGTGCCGCTAGTTTAGTGGCGTGCACACTGCACAGAGTTAGGCATTGGTTAAGTAGATACCTATTTTCAAACAGGGCATGGTGCAAAATAAGCAGTGCTTTTATGTCTCTATGTCGTGCACGCCACTTTCTATATCATGAATCTACACTGGGACCTGAACTTTTAGCCCGGTCTATTAGACATTCATCCTTGCATAAATTCCCAAGAAGCTGAAAATTTGCATGAACGTTAGGGATACCATTAGGTATAATGAAATTGTGAAAAATCCCAATCGATCCCATGTGTGCAATTTTTTTTATTCAAGGCCAAAGTTTGCTAAAATGGGTTTTTTGTTTTTTTTAGCGAAACGGTTAATTTTATGATAAAAATTGTTCGGACAAAAATTGTAGATCATGCAATTATCTACAAAAAATGTCCTTACACTTTTTCACCTAAGATTCATTATTTCTGAGACAAAGCGATTCTAAAATTTACTAAAGTTGTATTCCCTGTACTATATGCACACGTTCTTGACTTCGTCTGCGTGGTTTGAGGTTTCTTGGTTCCCGCGGGAACTCTTTAATTTTACGCGATTAGCCTATTTAGCCTATGTGCTATTCCAGACTATAATCTATCTCTGTGCCAAATTTCAGCCAGATCCATTCAGTCGTTGGGGCATGATTGAGTAACAAACATCCATACATCCATACATCCATTCAAACTTTCGTATTTATTTATATTTTATCAATTTATCAATATTAGTAAGATTAATATTGTAAATGTTACAATGCTAATATTGTCCTTATATCACGTCCAAAACAAAAATGATATTAACATAACGAAATCATTATCTAACAGGTCACGTTTTTGAATTCACAAGCTTTGATTATCGAGTTTCACAGGAATCGCACAAATGGTGTGAAAAAAAAAGAAAAGGTCAAAGGAAAAGAACTGAAAGAAAAATTACGTATGTGAAAAAAACACATTACGGGAAATTAGGTGGACTGACGCCGGGAAATTTCCCTTTCATTTCCTCTATATTATTTATCTCTAGGTATAAGCTTTTGAAACAAGAGGTATGTCGTTAATATTAAACTATCCCCTAATCCAGGGATGGCGAACCAATGGCACGCGTGCCATTATATTTTGAGCATGTCCCGGATCACAAAATTCACTATGCACTAAGAAAAAAAAGTGTGAAGTAGGTTTTATATGACGAGTGTTAGAAACTGTTTGACAGATGACTACAACTCAGCATGTATTCTGCTAAAAGTAACGTCTTACAACCCTAAAATAAGTTATTTTTCATGTAATCTGCACCAGAAGTGACACTAATTTTACTTTGCAAAATGTATTTTTTGTATTATATAAAGAATTTTGAGTTGATAGTATTTATTATTACTATTATTTTCCCAACAATGTCAAAGTCAAAATTATTTGATGGCACGTCTCTGACCTCATTAAACATTACTTTAGAAAAATGGCACGTTGATACATAAAGGTTGGCCTACCCTGCCCTAATCGGTTTCTGCCGGAACTCTAAACCCTTAGCGACATTCTTTGACCGGTAGGGTGATAGTTAGTCGAGGCCGAAGTCTTTTTACGTCATTATTATTTACTAGGTGATGCCCGTGACTTCGTCCGCACTGAATAAGTTTTGATAATTCCCACAAAAAGTCCTCAATTCTCTGGGATAAAAAACCTGTGTAACTCTCGTTTGTTGCGGCGTGATTGAAGGACAAACCAATAAACCAACAAATAAAACACTTTCGCATTTGTAATATTAGTATGACGGTTATACAAACATCTTCTGGAATAGCCCACGAAGGTATATTGGAAGTAAGTATAGGTATGAGGTTCCTAATCCTATATTAAACATTTTTCCTTTATGGATAATGCATACCTAAACTTCATAAGCACTTGCAATATCGTAAATAATACCCAATGAGGCGAAATACACTAATTGCTATTATAATAATTATAAACGCTGCATGACGTCATAAAACTATAATAATTATTATTATTAGGTACGAGTATAACAGTTCATTAGGATAACTAACGCTCTTGTTTAGATAATAATATGATTAATTTAACTAACTTAATCGTGCCTTAGTATCGCAGTACGACGAACGTACAGTTCAGTAGGCCAGTGTTCAATAAAATATTTAAAATTTTTATGTGGCAAGGCAAATCTTAGTATACCAAGTATATTCAACATGCATACCAAAATACGATTGGGTTTGCTGCAATTCCACAGCGGAAATCAGATTATTCGAACCAGTTTTCGGTTAAATAACTAAAAGAATTTGGATAATAGCGTCTTTCTCACAAGGAACCTAAATAATGACAGACAGAACATAGTTTGGCTTCACTAAAAAATACAGAGGACTTTCGGCATCGGGAATTGGAATAATCACTTAATTTAACAAGAGGTCCTATCGAGTACCTAACTATCGAGTTTCTACTATTTTGTGGCATGATGCCCGTGTGCCAAGAGTAATTTATTTCTCTACTGAATGATTGTTAAACTGTGCGTTTAGAAGCAACGCTGAATGATGCAACATAAATGAACCATTGTATTGATGACCTAATAAAATTGCACGCGATTTAATGCACGTACGTCTTCGACCTCGCGTGTGTACTACACTATGCTCCTTTTAATATGGCCAACTGGTCATCTTTTTATTTTATTTTATTGCGTGATGGGCTTGCGCTTGACGACAATGATGCTTAGTGTAAAGCAATGATGAGGTCTAGGTAGGAACGCGCTTGCCTAGAAGATGCCTATTCACTCTTGTCTTGAAGGTACTTAAGTTATAAGTGGCAGGAAACACGTGCACTGGGAGGGTGATTCACACCCTAGCGGTTCATATTAGAAACGTCGAGCAAAAACGCTTTGTGCTGTTTCCCACTGTTCTGTGGTAGAACGGAGAAGGAGGAACAAGGTCGTGAAGTATCAGAGCACACTCCCCGTGGCATATCCGATAAAAAACCGATAAGCAGGCGATATTGCGTTGGTGTTGTAGACTCAGCAATTTCGCCTTCGAAAGTGATTGAGCGCCAATTATTCTTCGGGCATGGCGATCTATCGAGTCTATTGTATCCAACCCAAAGGTGTCAGCAATACTCCATGCCAGAACGAACTTGTGCCAGTGTCTAACTTTCATATTTCAGTCACAAAAAGATGAAAAGACTTTTTCGTGGTAGTCGGAACCAAAAACCTCAATCCACGCGGACGAAGTCACGGGCATCAGCCCCCGGATTATGTAAGGAAATCGTAATCGTAATCGTCTGTCAAACGTATAATTCGACCTGTTTAAGGAGGTCATAGATGCTTGCACGTCAAAATGCATGTATTTCTCTTTTTCCTCCTAGTACTACTCCTTAAAAAGTTCGAGTTATACGTTATGAGCTGTCAAATGAATACGATTGGCTTAGACAATTGGGCCTCTGATATATGAATATAAATCCCTCTAGGGGTAAAACTTTGAATAAACGTGTCGGTGTAAACTCTGTAAGGGTTTCATAAATTTGCCATATCCCTCCCTCCCTTATCATCACTCACTCATCATCACTTATCTGCATCGCTGTGTATAGTATTAGACTACGCCGTAAAGACAATTAATTACATGCGAAATCTGAAGTTATATAAAAAGAAGAAAAAGAGGCATCTACACGGCTCGAAATCTGAGCATCTAATATTAAAATATTTAGGGCAAAAGCACACTATCGACAGGACATGATAAAACAGCGCGAACACACGCGTCAGGCCTGCCTGCCTGTCCACTGAAGCGGAGCGGAACAGAGGCCTAATTGTCTAAGAAAATCGTTATCGTTTGAGAGTTTAAAACGTATTACTTGAGGAGTTCATACATGCTTTTTGACGTGCAGGCATCATCGTGTCGATTGTCGAGTCACAAACGTGCATTGTCGAGTCAACATCTCCTGAAGATGCTCCGGTGTCGGAGTGAAACGTACTTTGAGAGTGATTTGGAGGATTTGTGTGGTGTGGTGTTGTGCCTGTGCGAATTGCTGGGTGGTGGGTGTCGCATGCTGCAGGTGAAAGACACGCACTGTACCACACAGATTTGTCTACTGTAGCGGATTATAGCGAATTAAACTTGTAGTTCATTCACTATCATGGACTTCCGCAAAGTAACGCCTGCTTCTATTCAATATTTGAAAAACAATCATCCTAATATTATGGGAAAAACGTCTCATCGTGTCGTGGAGTCGAGTGCAGTAGGACTAGCATGCGTACGAGCAAAACTATGTCTACCCGTTATCTCTATTTGTCTACTGACGCTAACATGGTCACTTGTATAGTTACATCAAAAGTTGTGATAAAAGTAATATTTCTTATCTGTCGTATTTTTCTCTACGAACCTTTACATGCCGACTTTTCTTTTCTTGTAATATACCGCATTTTATGCATGTAAAGGGTAAACGACAAATTAGCCGGCAACGACAACGACGAGAGAGAGATTCTCGTCGCGAGATAATATCGTTGTGCGCATGCTAACACAGGGCGGTGTCGTCATTCTGCCGTGTCAGTAGTGTGTTTAAGCTTTTATAAAAATCTTTCGTACACATTACTCGTAGACATCCCGTTGAAACGGATGCGCGTGGTTTTGGAGGCCAATCCTGCGGTTGCTCAAAGCAGCAATTAACTGGATCACATTAACCTCCATTAATTTAATATTCATTTGGAGATGTTTATATAACGCTTTATGTCAGAATATATTACTAGTTAGCTACTATTGGCTACTAGTTAGCCATTGACTACGATCTCACCTCATGATGAAAGCAAGTGATGAATTGATGATCAATCATCAATTCATCACTTGCCATTTAGAATTAAAGATGGTCGGCGAAGCGAGGGCATAATATGGAAGTTATTTTTTTTTATCAAAGATGCCCGGCAACGACTAAAGCTGAATCACGTAGAATCGAATCGAGTCGCATTTGTGTATGCGTAAAGGCTTGACTCGGTGCCATTCGCACGCCACGAATAGACGTAGTTTTATGTTAAATAATAACAATATAAGAGAATTATTACGATTCAATTCGACTCAGCCCGGCTCGGTGGATGTCAGACCTAATTCCTATTTCTTGGTTACAAAAATTACCTTAAGCATAATACTCAATAGGTACTCCTTCTGTTTATTATATATGGGTCATGCGAGTTTTGACTTTACCACTGCAGTCTGTACCGGTTCGAAAATATACTTACGAGTAGTTTATTTTTTTTATATACATTATTCAACTTAAACCCCTAATAAAATTAGTCTATTGATTACCTATGTTATGGTGGGTTGGTGAGAAATTCATAGGCCTATGCATGTAGTGATCACTAAATAAATTAATATCAGGTGACCTGCACACTATATTTTCTTTATTTTTATACGACTGTCTGAAAAAAGGAGTAGGTATATTGTTTTCAGGGTTCAAGTATGTATGTATGTATGTGAGTTTGTATATTCCACCATAACTTCTATATGCCTGAACCAATTTTGATAAATGAGGTATCATAAGAATCCCTTACTTATTCCGGGTGATATAGGCTAGTAAAGTCGATTCGATTTGTTTTCGATTTTTGTTTTCAATGAATTATGGATTAAATTTGAAAAAAAAATCGAAAATAAGATTAACTATATAATCATCATCAAGAAAATAATGAGTACATTCCAAAAATATATAACACTATAGTTCAGTATCCAGAGATTCACAGAAAAATATAATTTAATAAATATGTGAATAAGATTCTAGTTTAACTAGATTAATTTAGATTTTTAACTGTTTAGTTCGTTTTTTGGCAGGGCAGTCGTGAATTTTAATTTTTTTAATTATGACTTTATATATTATAGGCCAGCGCTTGGCTGCAATCAGACCTGCTTGCAAGAGGAGTGCTCTTGCTTATAAGATGCCAATTCTTAAAAGAAGGATGTTGTAGTTCAAGGCTTTATTAGATTAAGCCATCGGAGCGCGATAAAAACTCCTTATCTTAACGGATACATTTTGTAAAACATTAGCTGCGAGGTCAGAGTCATGGACGGTTCACCATTGTTCTCACTTCTCAGACATGACGTGACTTTTCCATTAACTTCGGCGAGTCAAGGCTCGGTTTCTAATAATAATAATATTAAGAGAAATGGGAAGTAATAAAATATTATGAATAAACAAATGAATATTATGAATAAAAAAATAAATAAATGCATTTTTACCTTCAGCCTCCTATTGATGCGATCCCAGGATGGAGTCCTGGGGGCATACTACCATCGCCTAAATCCGTATTGTTTTAATATTGTTGACGTTCGTGTTTCAGATTTATAATATACCTACTCAACGTTTATAATTATCGTTTAAAACGTATTCCCAAATTATATTGCCAGTGGGGAAAGGCAAACGCCAAAATTATAACTATTTTATCTAGAAAACTGAGTGTTTAATCGACTGTTTATTTTATTAAATTATTCATAATATTATCTACAAATATGAACAAGAAATTTTTATCAGTTTGGAAAGCACTAACTACCTACCATAAATAATTTCGCTTTATCACATAAAATATTATTCAATTTCGATAACATAATATTATTATCTATGACTATGAGATGACTATAATTTATTTCTGAGTATACGTGAGGTAAATTAATTAATTATTATTTGTATTTACATAAAGTCAAGGAATTTCTGTTTAAAATTGACTTTACTACGATACTAAAATAGAGGTATCCTAGTAATATAATGTTTCTTTCACTAATAAAAATGAAAATCAAATAGCAATCAACTATGCAGACATCTGTAGTAAAGTGGGTCACAACCAAATAACATGCATTAAAACAGTACAACCTGCTATGTTGGTACTATATTTTTTCGAAACAGTGCGCTATTAACAATGCAAGGCCCCATAATTGCTAGAACAATGGCGATTCAATATCGCGAACGAGAACTATATTCATCTTTATGTGCGTTGATATAAAAGCTCAAAGATACACATAGAGAAACGTGAGAAATATGCTGCAATCGTTTTGAATTTCAGCGCGGCTCTTTGCGAAGTCCGTGCGGGACAGGGTATAATACAATCAACCCCCCAATTGTGGAAGGAAATCGTTTGTCAAACGGATAATTCGACCTGTTTATGGAGTTTACAGAGGCCTGTACGTCAAAAAGTATGTATGAACTCCTTGAACAGTTCGAGTCGAGTAATACGTTTTTAGCTGTCAAATGGTTTCGATTTTCTCAGACAATTAGGCCTCTGATTTGTAATCTCATACATTGAAATTCCTGACTCAATCACTGACTGACTGATTTATCAACCCAGCTCATCCCGAACCCTTGGATCTAGAAAGCTGATATTTTGCACAGAGTTTCCTTACCACGGGGGCGAAACTGCAGTCGATCGCTAGTTTTATACAAATGCTTGCTAAGTATATTATTATAATAATGCCTGCGATTTCATACACGTTCCTTTTTTAGACCAATGAGTTCTTCATTCGTTTTTCTTTGAAGGGTAAACTATGACTGTTTTCAGAATGCAAGTTATTTCATCTAGCTTTGATTCCCCTTTTATTGACACATGAGTGGAGTACTTATCTTTGGCCTTGCATAGATCAGTGGTTTAAAACAGAAAAAATGGGTTTCATAAAGAGATTAGATCTAATTAACTCGGCCTTCTAATTCAAGATGCTAAGTGACCTTTGCGTGAGATTATGGATTCAATGTTCTATAAAAGGTAGATAGTAATCAATGAACTCTAAGATTAGACTTTATTAAGTTAACAGTCTCTACGTAGATTTACAAGCATTTTGAACTTAAATACGTCAACGACCTCTAATCTGTGTCATTATCGACTGACTGATCTATCAACGCACAGCTCAAACTATAGGATGAATCATGCTGAAATTTAGATTTCAAAAATTCTACCCCTAAATGGGTTAAATAGGGGTTTGAAATTTGTCACGGAAAATGGGAAGTCGAGTCTTCGGGACGAAGTCGCGGTTAAAAGCTAGTAATTATCAAACTACCTTTATAATTGGTAAACATTGGCACTTTTATTACAGTAAAAAAAAAAATATCATACCAAGCTGTAGTCACGAAGCCAAATTATGCACACCTGAAAATAAATAAAACCAATTTTAATAGGTATAAAAAATCTATTGTAACTAACAGAATAGAGATACCAATATCGTGTTTTAATCAAAGCCATAAAATGACTGCCCGTAATCTTTATTGCCTTACCGATAGGATTAACCTTAATTGACAATATTTAATAACAAAGGTTGGACCACGGGACCGCGAATCGGCTTATTACTCGTTGAATAGATAATTTGAAAATTGTTTTACTCTACCACCGATTCGGAAATTAGATTCTAGTGAGAAGAGCCGGCAAGCAACTCGGCAGTTGCTCTTATATGAAAAGTAGGAAAAAATTGTTACATTAAACCCATAATCATTACCCTAGTCGGTTTCTGCACTATTTTGATACCATACTTACTTAGAAAGAGGTAGTCGGATTTCTAACAATAATTTGATAATTATTGTTAGAAATCCGACTACCTCTTTCTATTAATAATATTTTATTTTATGTTAATAATTTTATGTTCCACATATTTCCAGTAAAATCAACCCCTAAATCCCTATTCAACACCAAAAAACAATTCACTAATACTTACTTCACCGCTATTAAGTATTTTACGACCCTTGTACGATTATATTATTACCGCATAGTTATTAGCCTACAAAACCGTGCAATACCTATTCATTTTCGCAAAGTGAAATTACATTTTCTTTCTTTTCCGTTTTTATTTTATATGATAGATACACGAGCACATTGTAAATTAAGCTATCGGCTTAGTTTGGTAAACTTAAATAAACCTCGAGTGTAATTTAAATAATGCTGCACAATTAGCATAATATTACTTTATTGAAATACAGTAAATCACAAAATTATTCTAATACAAAATACTTCATTACAATGTTACTCTCTTTGAGCATTAACCTCCACAGAATTTATAGTCTTATTGCATTCTAATAAGGTTCATTATTGTGTGTTACGTTTTGGTTTCAGTGATTAAATGCTGTGAAAAGGCATCATTTACATAAATAAGGCACCCAATCACGTCACTTTGAACTGTGGCATAGAGTATCATTATGATTGCATATTCCGTATCGAGTAAACGTCTTTGTGGAAAACTTAGATCCCATCAAAAACATAAATGTAAAATGAGAGCCAAGTTCAAAATTGTGATATATATGCCTTGGTTGTTGACTTCAGCGACAAAAGGAGTGAGATCTAAATGGGTGCCAAGTTCAATGGTCAGTCCTGCAATTTATATATCCCATCAAAAACATAAATGTGAAATGAGAGCCAAATTCAAAATTGTGATATATATGCCTTGGTTGTTGACTTCAGCGACAAAAGAAGTGAGATCTAAATGGGTGCCAAGTTCAATGGTCAGTCCTGAAATTTATTTATAACAACATATAAAATGTTGAAGACTAAGGCTTTGGCTTGGCTAGTTTCCATATACGAATTATTATTAAGTAGGTACCTAAAAGTACAGTTTCTACCAGCAAGCCAAATTTTCGGAAGAATAAAATAAGAACTTACAGCTTTACAACTTGTGAACGCTATAATTCGTATATGAAAACTAGCCAAGCCAAAGCCTTAGTCTTCAACATTTTATACTACGTTATAAGAAGAAATGATATTTTAAGTTGTTATAAAATATTATATGTTGTTATAAATAAATTTCAGGACTGACCATTGAACTTGGCACCCATTTAGATCTCACTTCTTTTGTCGCTGAAGTCAACAACCAAGGCATATATATCACAATTTTGAATTTGGCTCTCATTTCACATTTATGTTTTTGATGGGATATATAAATTGCAGGACTGACCATTGAACTTGGCACCCATTTAGATCTCACTCCTTTTGTCGCTGAAGTCAACAACCAAGGCATATATATCACAATTTTGAACTTGGCTCTCATTTTACATTTATGTTTTTGATGGGATATCATTACTTTTTGTACAGAAATTATTGAACTCAATCTCAAACTCAAAACATATTTATTCAAAATATGTACCTACAAAGTACACCTTCTGAACGTCATGCTTACAGAGCATAAGACGTGATGGTGATAATTAACTACGATATCTTAAAACTAAAGCTACGAGGGTTCCAAACGTGCCCTGGTCTGAGAAGAGCCCGCAATAAACTCCGCTTTTTTTTTATTATCACCATCTCACAAATATTTGAAATTATATATATGTACTTATAATATAACATTACATAATCAGCCGTTGTAACAATTCATACCCATGCCTTGCTATCATTCAAATAATCCTTTACACTGTAATAGGACTTTTCTATTAGTTTAGTTTACGTTTTACATTAGTAGGTACTTATTATTTGGTGTAAGGTCAGTGTGTCACCCACCAGTAATTCTATTGTACGACTCATTGTACAAGATAATTAAAGACGAGAATTCTCAAGAAAAATATATAGTGTACCTAGAGTTACACTGACATTGACAGATTACATCTATGGTCAGACTACCTCTACAGCACATTTCTACATCTCATCAATTTTGATTGCAAAAGTTCAAAATCAAAAGTTTTTTGTGAAACATTGAAAACAAGCACGGTAAACAGTCGATATCACTAAAACCACTATAAACAATGAATACAAATCACAATGACTGACAGCTTGAACTGACGACTTCAAATACGTTTCTTCTTCTTTTCTGTCAATGACGTTTCGTTGCACAAAATGTATGAATACGAAGGTAAGGTTTTAATGCAACTATATTATTATTCATTATTATTTACATTAAAATAATAATTATGTGTCATTTTCAATAGTTAAGGAGTTACTACCACCGCTCAAAGCAGTATTGTTTCAAACTAACGGTTGAATGTCACGTACTTTGACGTCCTTAAAATAATGATTATAACACTACAACATAAACGTCAACAATATTAAAATAATACGGCTTTAAGCAATGGTAGCATGCCTCGTGTCAGAGTTTTGATCTATCCTTTGATCATAAAAATGACGATTTTTGTACGTTTATATCTAAATAACCATTTGAGGTGTGCTTATGAAATTTGGAGCACATATGTATCTCACGGGTCTCAATATATGCGCCAAATTTGACATGTTTATGTGAAATAGTTTTTGAGTTATGAGGGGGTCAAAAGTGGCTCCAAATGGTTCGTGTAATATTACACACGGTGCTGCTCGCCAGTTTTTTTGAACTTTGGCTGGACACGCTTCCGCGTGTCTTGATTTCAAATTTACATATTAAACCATAACAGACATGTCTCCAGTGACAATGATTTGATTTCGAAGAGCAAAACAAGCAGTATGGTGTCGTTGGAGACCCCTTAAGAACATAGTTACTTGCGCTATTCTTAAAAAAAATACAAAGCTTCACAGATTCAAACCTGCCACGAGAGAGATAATTGCGAGATATAATAGTGCTTAGCCTGCATGTTTTTCTTTTTTTTTTATTCGACCAACCAACAACATTCATGCATAAAATAAAGTAAATATAAATTACAAAGAGACTTATAGACAAAAGATATATAGCACAAACATAAACAACTGGCGCGTACAAAACATTTTTAGATAAAAACATTTCAAAATTTAATTATATGTAGGTTTAAGGTAGGTTTACAAGATGCAGTGAGAAATGAGAAAATTACAATAATAGTTATATCAATAGTAATACAAATCATATTATACAGAATAATTACAGAACTTAACTAATTGGCTCCCTTACGGAGGGTTTCATATCAGGTAAAATATTTTAAGGTAAATTGTATAAAATACAATACAATTGCTTTTTTTTGCAGAAACATACATTTAAATTAAGTGTGACAAAAGTAAATAGTCATATGTTTCACCTAGCATGCAAAATTTATTATAAACACAGTTACAATTATAGTCAGAATTTACAATTTTTACATTACTACTAGCTGATGCCCGCGACTCCGTCCGCGTGGATTGAGGTGTTTTAGGGGTGTAAAAATTAGTCATAAACCTATTCTCATACCTACTGAATATACATATGAAATTTCATCAAAATCGGTCAAGCCGTTTCGGAGGAGTATAAACACTAAAACTGTGATACATGAATTTAATATATTAGATTAGATAATCTTACTAATCTTACTTAATACTAATTCTTACTAATCTTATCTTACTAATATCTTACTTCTTACTAATATTATAAATGCGAAAGTTTGGATGGATGTATGGATGAATGGATGTATGGATGTTTGTTACTCAATCACGCCCCAACGGCTGGACGGATCTGGCTGAAATTTGGCACAGAGATAGATTATAGTCTGGAATAGCACATAGGCTTTTTATCTCGGAAAATTAAGGAGTTCCCGCGGGAACTAAAAAACCTTGATCCACGCAGACGAAGTTGCGGGCATTAGCTAGTTAATTATATAAGCATACAGTTAAATAGGTACTGCAAAACTAACTGAAATGAATAGAATTTGAAATAATAAACCATTTTTAAAATGCAATTAGCATGACTGTTTGGTTTCATTGCTACACCGGCGGCGATATCACCTTACTGTTGCCACTCAAGGGGACGCCCGATTCATAAGCGTAAACGGTATAATGTTTTTTTATACGACTGCCTGAAAAAAGGAGTATATTGTTTTCAGGGTTCATGTATGTATGTATGTATGTGAGTTTGTTTATTCCATCATAACTTTTATATGCCTGAACCGATTTTGATAAATGAGTATAGTTAGAATTCCAAGCTTATTCCGGGTTACATAGGCTAGTAAAACTTTAAATAAAAATGATGGGGTGACCATGGTCCCGCATTAAAGACTAAAGATGATTTTTTTTTCGAAAATAAGATTAACTATATAGTCATCATCTATAAAATTATGAGTAGATTCCAAAAATATATAATATAACACTATATTTTCCATTGATTCACAAAAAAATATTATTTAATAAAAATGTGAATAAGATTCTAATTAAACTAGATTAATTTAGAATTTTAACTTTTTAGTTTGCTTTTTGGCAGGGCATTCGTGTTTTTAATTTTGTTAATTACGACTTGTTTATTCAAAATTATTTGTAATTAAGTACCTTGAGACATCACTATGTCTTAACATAACTAGTTATAAGTTTATGTAAAATAACTCAAATGTAAGAGTATGGAAAGGAAAAAGTAATATTAATGTCAAAATGACCATCAAAAAATACTTATATTGCATTAAACGCACTAGATAATTCCAGGACATGTCACCTATTTTATTCGGACGGAAGACTTCACACTGAATATTGTTGCGGTCTAGTACTGAAGACGTTTCTGTTTCTCCAGTGTTTGGTAATGGACTCTTTCAATTAATGTTCTCCGACTAAGCAGCCGCATTGCAAATTCACACAAACTGTTTTCTTTTCTGTTCATTCACTGTTTTACAACATGTACAGCTGACTGCAACGCTGCGTCTACAAGTCATGACAATTAAAATTTTTACGTAAAATCGCTAATCGCTCTACCCTTTTACTAAGGCCACACGGGATCTGAGTGTAATTATTAAAGAAGTTTCGCCTATCGACGTGGAAGGTAACTGGATTTAATTAAAAGTTGAACACGGCCATCATATACTTCTGTTTGATCTGGAAGCTCATTATTAAACTTCTGGATTCCAACGCTGTTATAGAATTTTTTCCTGGTATGAAACTCAACGATATTTAAGCGTTTTATTTAGGTTTTATTTATTAGCTATTTACGGTTCTGGTTCGTGAATGAACTGAAAATTGTTAACTTTTTAGCAATTCTGTGAGTTTACTAATGTAATATGACAGGTGGCAAGTGGCAACCCTATTTAAATTGTAAATATAATGCGATAGAGCGAGATAGTAACAGCGGTTGCTTTGGTGTAAAAGAGACGAAAGGTGTTCCACGAACAAATATATTTATGCTAAAACAGTCGATTTATTGTGTAAACTCAGCTAGTTATTGAAATAAACATAGTTTGTGAACCTTATCGTAAACTCCGATTGATCTCCTGGAATAATATTATGGCGCGTTTAGTCGGTGATCAAATGCGTCGACCGCATTAAGGTTAACCGGATTCGATAACCGAATTGGCCTATTTACATCACTTCGGTGTCCGAATGCATCAGCCATGCAATTGTTTTTGGCCGACAGCAAGTTTTCACGAGTCAGTTATGACCGAATACGACCAACTTTGACACTAGGTCGGTCAAGCTACGGGCTGCAGTCGAGTACGACCAAATCGACCTAATGTAAACGCGTCATTACAGTGTGTACCTGTGTAAACATACCGACAAAAGCCGTACCGCTAAGCGATTTAGAGCTTGATGTAAAGCCGCGTTGAAACTTAATAGGGTAAGGGTTTAATATACTGCAATATTCCGTATAGGGCTCTTCCTTATTAGACTGCATCATCAAATCCTACCATCCAGGTTAGATCTCAGTCAAGCATACTTTAAATAGTCAAGGGTTAACAATCTAACTTTAAAATAAAACCCTTCCAGTACCTTCCAGTTTTATTTATTTTTGGTATTAAAAATTAAACCATATAGATTTATCACGTCACATCTCCACTCCACTCTGTTTGAAATGACATTCTTACGTATGTACATTAACAACACGTCAGGGGCCATACTGCAAACGCTTAAAATGCTTTTGTATCATTGTTGTTGTCTTTCGTGTTTTAGAAAATTATAATCTTTATTTTAGGAACGTCAAGGTACGTTACATCAGACTGTCATTCTGAATAATATTGCTTTAGTATTGCTTTAAGTGTAGGCAGTATGGCCCCAAAATGTTGTTACGCTAATCAGTGCACAGTGCAATCTGCAGGAGATCGTAGGACGCTGGCAAAGTCCGAGCAGCGAGCTGAAGTGGCAGTGGGCAGGCCTTGTCAGTGGGCAATAGCCGTTGGAGTTGTGAATATTAAAAAGAGACCGCATACCTACTATCATAGCATTGCAAGGTTTGACACAGTGGATTGACGAAATAAAGAGGGTGGCAGGAAGTGGCAGAATGAAGACAGGGTGTGGTGGCACTGACTATGAAAGGCCAGTGTTAAACAGTGGACGATTGAAGGCGTTAATACTATAACGATGCCACAAGTTCAATGATAGATTTAATGTTATAAAGTCCACTAATTTGTGGCAGCCCTACATTTCTATACACCAGTAAGCGTTGCATAGTTGGAGTAATAAAATTACATCTGACGTATTGGATTCCAGATGGCACTCTGACATCACTGGAACATGTATAATTATATTATTCAACCCACGCAGTTTGCGTCTAAAGTTAGATTAGATTAACATCGGACGTAATACAATTTACCAATGGAGAATATAATAACAAAGCTCAAAAGCTCAGGGATTGATTCAGATATTTAAAAAGCTGATAATTCGTAAAGGGTCTGTCGGCAAGGGCTCGTGCAAACTATTTAAAAGTTACGCCTATATTGATAAATAAATAAAAGCTTTACTGTATCTTATTGCTAGAATTTGCACATTTAAACACTTATCAACTAAATCCTACTAAAAAAAGTAAAATAAAATCTAACAATAAACAATGGGAAGCAAACTCAGCATTACTGAGCATTGATAACAATGCTCAGCGCTGGTTTTCGGTTTGCTCCGGTTATATATGATTGTACAGAAAATTGCACTGCGCCCTTTGCCTTATATTTCGATTATAAATGTTACACGACTAACTTATAAAATTAAAAAAACATATTAAACTTAAGTTACTAAAATACACACCCAAAAATAATTTAACGAATTAAAAAATACGACTGCCCTGCCATATTATTTTTGGAGTTTACCTCCCTAAGAAGCGTTTTTTTTCATATATAGCCTTTGGATTCTTATTCACATTTTTATTAAATGATATTTTTTTGTGAATTACTTGATATTGAATTATAGTGTTATATATTTTTGGAATCTACTCATCATTTTCTAGATGATGATTATATAGTTAATCTTATTTTCGAATTATTTTTTTCAACTTTAGTCTTTAATGCGGGATCATGGTCACCCCATTATTATTTTTTTTTTAATTTACTAGCCTATGTCACCCGGTATAACCTAGAGATTCTAACGATACCTCATTTATCAAAATCGGTTCAGGCGTATAGAAGTTATGGTGGAATATACAAACTCACATACATACATATATACATACGTACATACATACATACATACAAACATGAACCCTGAAAACAATATACTCCTTTTTTCAGGCAGTCGTATAAAAGAAAATTATAATAAAAAACGCGAAATTATTGAATAATTAAACAATAAATGTGATAAAACGAAACAATGCACTTACTTATACAGCTTTGATTAATTATTTGAATATATAAATTTAGCTGCCACTATCTGTACGTTTAAATAAAAGTGTCTTAGTTTATTTTTTAACCTGATCTCGCTGATGGGTTTATTTCATTCGCGGATAGGTGGTGGGTGTTCCCCATATAAATCGATAATTCACATGGGGAACATGGGCGATAGAAGTCAACTTTAATTCGGATCTGCTCTATTTATATTCCCCACAATTTTTGTTTTCACATCTTTACAGCAAAAGTTATCTTACACCATATAACTCAACAGTTAATTCATCAACCATGCCTAACTCGCGTGATTTGTTCGTGGGGCGGCCATGAATAAAAAAAGTCATTTGGATGTCGTACGTACATTGAACAATTAGGGCGAGAATACACACTAGACACCGGACATTACTTTCCAAACTTACTCCTTAATTTTGTCTTGTACATATTATAATAATATTAGTAAGATAAGATAAGACGTGATGGTGATGATTAATTACGATATCCTACGAGGATACCGTAATTATACCAAACGCGCCCATGTCTGAGAAGAAGTTGTTCTCATAAACTTTCCAGTATCACTCACACGAAGTCAAAATCACTTCATAAAAGTGATTTATTATTTACAAAAATCTAAAATATATTTTGTAATTGTGTAAAAATTACGAAATGCTCTAGAAGCATTTTTTTACATTTAAATCGCCGCGTTTTTTTCATCTACGAAATATGTTGGTGCATACATATACTCTATGGTTGGTGCATTAAAAATTTAATACACTTACATGTTGATGTTCTTAGGAAGACGTATTAAAATTAACTGCATTCGTTTTGATGATCATATAAATGACAATACAAAAATCAACGGATTTTTTAGCTAATTCCTTCAAAATTAAATATATTTAAAGGTAAAATCATTGTAACCTTGGTAAAGTAATTACCATCTATATTGAAACTTCTAGCCAGACTCCTCGATATTATATATTATTGTAATTACAGTACATTTAAATGATCACCAGACTGAAAATAAAACTGAAAATACGTACAATAACTTTATAGATAAATGGCTCGTACTTAAAATGATGTCTATCTTGTGTGTTTGGCCTAAACTTTTTAAATATCATAAATCATGGCGAGTGACGTCACCGCTTCATTCAGGCGCGTTCACCAATACTACGGCGTTGTCGTATTTATTTTGAATATAAAAGATCTGACATGGGCAAAAAAAATTAAAGCAATTAATGCTTTAATTTTTTTATTTCTTTGTGTTATATTTTTAGAAACTTTATAGCGGACTATTTAAATTTGTTTTTTTTTAAACAATACGTTCGAAACTACATAATCACATCAATGTAGATCCATAATATGTATGTTCCCTATCCATCTCCAACTAAATTTTTGATTTGATTTAAAAAGTTGTTCGCGCCCCTTCAAGTCGGGCGGTACCAATGTTGGCCAACCTGTATTTATGCCGATTTTCGGTTTAGCACAGCACTAGTATTTTGGCACATCACTAAGGTTGTTCTGGGCTTTGCACTAAAATATAATGTAATTACTACGGAGGGTAGAGATCAGGAGTGACATGCCTTATGGGAGAAAAGTTGAAAAAGTGTCCCATGGTTGCTATAAATAACTGTTCAAAAACAGTGGCGCTGGTGTAGCAAAGGTCATGAATGGTAATGAAGGGTATGAATGTAGCAATTTTAGATTGAAGTGAAGTATGACGAGTTAAAAAATTTAATACTATTGTCGACTAAAATAGTTAAGTATTGAAAATTTCAACAACTTACGTTGTACAGAATAAAGATGAATGTTTTCTTTCCTTGTTTATTTCTCAAACTTACTCTAATAATATTTCGCGCTTCCTTTTAAATTTTCCTTGATGGGAATGTGGCGCCCCCAATGTGGTGCATTTCGACGGACACTTTTTATGCACAGAGATGTTACTCCAAACCCTCTGTAGTTTTTTATATTTTTTTATCCTCTGCCATGATGTCAGAGACCTTTTTAATGCGACTTTTGCTCTGAATTAGGTGCCACTTACGATGGTCGTTAAGTGGTGGTGTTGTTTTTTTTTTCTTTTTAAAAGGTGTTATCTATGAATTTTAAACCGTCCGTAGTAAGTACAAAACAAGCAAAACAAATAGCCGTCATAGTAATCAGCCTGTAGACAATCGCGACGCGACGATGCGACGCCACAGTGTGTTTGAAGCGTCGTAAAGGTAGTTAGTTTCATTCACAGTAGGGTAAATAATATTTTATATTACGGCAAAAACGTAAACTTTTTTTTAATAGGCTGTGGCAAGTGGTGATGCAGCCTAAGGTCGAGCTAGAAGATGCCTATTCACTCTTCATTTGAAGCGCGTAAAATAACTCATATTAATTAATAAAACAAATCTAAAAAGAAAAACCAAATACATTAGCTCCCGCAAGTGAATGCTTCTACACATCATAGCCTATTTTTGGCAATCAAAGATAGGTAAATTTTTAAGCCTAAGCCCAGTAGTGTCCAGGCGCGATGAATATGAAAACAAGTTCGGCAAAAACCTACCAATTCACGTCAAAAAAGCGACAGCGGCGTATGAGTTGGGCAGGGAGATCCTTTTAAGCCATTGCTAATCCGTCGAATTTAAATGACAGTTCACATTCAGTCCACCCTCTGATTGTGGATGTCGGCAATATTGGTAAAGTTATAGGTAGCTACTTTTATAGTACTTGTATCCATACCTATAGTCGATCTGATCCGCAAATTCGAAGTCAGTCGGCAAGCTTTGAAGAGGGGAATTTCGCTGAAGCATACGATCCTAAATGAGGAAATCCGCAACAGAACCAATGTCACCTATGTAAGTTAGTTTGGCTTAAACCATAACAAGCGTTAGCTGTCTAAATAGCATTGGACAGGTCATACTTGCCGTTAGGTGTGACAGCCATTGGAGCTCAAAAGTCCAGCAGTTGAGACAGCGTACTAGTGAGCATAGCGTTGGGCACTCTAAGGCACGGTGGATCTTTGATAAAAAGGGGTTGACAGAAAGCGGGCAGATGAGGGGAAGGTTGATGACAGGGTGTGAAGGCGCATACTAGTGAATGTCTATCATCAATGGATATTCACAGGCTGATATTATTATGATGATTTTTTATAAAGAGTTAGCCTTTACAAGAACTGGCTGAACTGCGGTCTCACAGCACTTTCTCAAAGTCTTAAGACCACGCAATAGTGACGGTAACGAAAGACAAAATTATATATAAACAATTTCTTATTTAGTTTTCATTGCGAACGAATAATAGTAAACACTGAAAAGATATTTTGATAAATAGAAAATCGTCAGGTAGTCACGATTTTACGGAACAGAACGGATTTTACGCGAAACTGTGGTCTGCTCAAGTTCTCAAACAAATTATACGGGTGATGACTTCGAAAGGACGCGAAAGGTTTCAATTTCGATCGCTCTTCTAAAATTCAATGCGTCTTGTATCTATTAGTCGAGGAGATTCTTGTAAAATATTCGAGGATCTGAAAACATATATTTCGTACAATTGCCTGAAGGCTTGTGAATTCAAACCTTGTTAATTTAATAGTGTGTTGTAAAAAATGGTGTATTAACGCTTTCTTTGACTAACGGTCGTTTGCAATTTAAAGGTCAGATACGTGTCCGTGAAAATGGTGGCGGTATGGTGATGGAACCCAGCATACGGCTTGCAATATCATGCAAAAATCCGATAGTTTATGCGTAAAGCGGATTTTATTTTGGTCTGGTAAACAAAAGTGCTTGGAACTCACTTTAGACAAGCTTTAATGCGACCTCGACATAATGTTCTTCCCCTCTGACCCGGACGTTTCCGGATTTTGATCCCAGGTTGTGCTCTTAAAAATTAAACCGTGGAAGGTCAGAGGCTTTTTCAATCCCGGAAAATCCAAGAATGTCCACGAGATTTTTCCATCCATATACCGTTAAAGTTTTTCAGGTCACCGAACCGTTGTAATGAATCGAACCTGTAATGTGCAATGATCCAAATATACATCTGGCTCTTGGTTTAGATCATAAGACCCAAAAATAGTGAAAGGCAGATCTCATGAAAGCTGTTTATTTGAAAAGGGTCTTTGCGAAACCTTTGTGAACGAAATCTGGGCTTAATATCTTAAGAGGGACGCTGGGACCTTAGCGGTTGTGTTTATTTCAAAGTTTTGCCGTTGTAGGGAAATTTCGACTGAATCGGTGCATTACATAAGTATGTTTTTAAATTACACGACATTATTATATGGAATGACAGCTGATGGCCACGACTTTGTCCGCGTGAATTAAGATTTTTTGGTATCCGCAGGAATTACTTAATATACCGGGATAAATAGTATTCCAGGCTATATATTATCTCTGTGGCAAATTTCCACAGCTGAACGGATGTTCAGCTGTTCTGGCGTGATCGATTAACAAACCTCCCCATCAATTCATCCATCCAAACTTTTGCATTTATAATATTAGTATAGTTAAACTCCACCAATTGAACTATGATAGTTAATAAAGTTTATGTAAACTTTACAGGAAAATACAATTAATTCACTAAGTTTTTAACCGACTTCCAAAAAAGTGGGAAGTTCTCAATTCGGCGCGCATTTTCTTTCGTAAGAAATCAGCAATACATCTTTACAAACTTAGTTTTGTGGTCCCAAATAAAATGATTATATACCTACGTACGCGTTGTCCTAGATGAGCGACAGAAGCGACGCCACGCGACTCGATGCGATAGCACGCCATAGAAAATGACAGACGAATCTACGCGACAACGTAGGCCACGTGAAGGGTCAAGCTACTGTTTGATACTGTTGCGTCGCTTCGCATCACGTCGCGTTGTCGCGTTTGTCGCCCACCTAGGACAACGGGTGCCATATTTCTTTTCAAGCTACAGAACACTCGATGGGCGAGTCTGAGTCGAACTAGGCCCGTTTTTTATCCGGTTTAAAAACTGATGAAACTACTAACACAGGATAGATTTGTAACTAGAATTTTTATTTCTAGCGCTTTCAATGCTAAAAAAGATTTTCGGATGCAGGCGCATAAATTATGTAAAAAAAGTAGGTAAGTATCGTCACTGGTCATACAGAATTTATTTTCCGAGACAAAAAGGCGTTCTAAATTTAAAAGTCGCCACCATTTTCATGCAAAATTCGCGAGGTACAATAGCGCAAACATTAGTTTGCATCTGGCTATGTTCAGAGGCGGTCGTGTTGACAACGTTTAAGCTGTTAATGAACGTGTCAACATGATTAGTGCCGGTCGCCGATCGTGGACAATGTTATCGGATATATCATATTATTAACGATACTGCCAGTAAGTTGGTTGGGGTTTACAGACCAACTTATACATAGATAGTAATAATATACGAAATCTTATGAGTATGAGTAGGGCTCCCTGCTCTGCGACTCTCACTCGACTTGGCGCTATTTTTGACACTTAGCTGTGGTGTGAGACGTCTAAAATGAGACCCTAAGTAGCATTAAGTAACTATAGGTACCTACTCTAAAATATAATTGATATTATTTCAAAAATTGGCAGTCATAGGGACTGCCGATAGGAGTGAAAACGAATACATATTTAAATTTCTTTTTTTCTAATTAAAAAATAATAATAAAAATATTTCAAATATAAACCTTAAAACTAAGGCATTAAAGTTTAATTACGAATTTACTCTATTATTATACTTAAGACCTTCTGTCTTAAGAAGAATGGTGTCGATCACGCGTATTTACATTTTTACCCCTTACCAAAAAGTGCTCAACGCACCTAATGGCCTCGACTATTATTAATTTTAGTATTATACACCTTATAAATATAAATGGATTATTTTCGCACTGTATTTTTTTCTCTATCTCCATTAGTAGAGCAGTTTTCTAAGAAGTATCTAAACAAATTTCCTATGTGAGCAGTTTTCCCTGAAACGATAGTGTTTATTTTTCCTTACACTAAAAACATTCGGACACCCGCTTCCACAAATAACAACTGGAACAATTAAATTCATTCCGCATTTAAAAAGACGGTCAGGTGTGTTTAGGATTCACACCCGAAGAGAGTCCCGTATGTTGGTATTTCTTCTGAAAATGGGGATCTACGCATATTAGTAAAGTGTAACTTTTTTTTATTGGGCGCTTGTACAATCAATAAAACACTATTAATAAAGTGCTTTATCAGCTATTAAGTTAAGCGCACTGCATTAGTTTTATGTTGACATAAATATTATAATGATTAGTATCATCACTCCAATAAAATTATTTATATGGGAGATAAGCGCTAAATAACTTTTAAAAGAGATATATGTCTTTTATTCTTCTAACGTTGCGTTTAACCGCAACCTGGACACAATTTGAAAATACAATATAGGTTTTTTTATCAGACTTGCAAGTAGAAAAGTAATGCAGGGTGTAGCGCACTTGTCTAGAGGATTCCCATTCTACTCTTGACTTGAACGTAGGCAAGGTATATTAAAAGATCTTAGATTTTAAAAATTTAGTATCAGTAGTCAATCAGTTACTTACTTAGATAAAGGTTCTAGTGATAAAGAAAACACGGCGATGACATAATATTATGGGAGTTCCATTTTTAATGATGATAGACGGAACCCTAAAAACTTGGGTTATATCCAGCCTATACAATCATTAAGACTTCTGTTCGCCTCAAAGAGATTTAATGGATCATTTAGCGGTGGGTTTAGCATTAAATGATTTATTTTCAGGCAAGAAGGTCGTTTGAAGTGTTCCATAGTTATTGTTATGAGGCATAACGGTTTTACGGGATATTGGGTACCTTAGATCCAGTAAGATCTAAAAATATGTCTTTTGCTTAGTGTATCGTAAATTTTTTGCCAGAGTTTTTTAATTTTTAGGGTTCCGTACAACGTGTCACTGCGCGACTTTGTTTGTCTGTCGGTCATTAATCTTTTCACAGCCAATCTTTGATGAAATTTGGTATACAGTTATTTTTGAGGACGGACGCAGGATATTTATCCCGGAATATCAAAGGGTTCCCATGGCATGTTGAAAAAACCTAAATCTACGCGGACATCCTATTATTCTTCTTCTTCTTACTATGTTTTCTCCTTACGAAAGTTGGCAATCATTAGGGTGATTTCAACTTTTGTGACCGCTGCTCTGAACAAGGACCTTGTGCTCTAACCGAACCGCTGACGCAAGTTTATAAGCCACGATATCCTTTTGCGGCCAGTAGTTACTACCGTCGCTTAGAGCAGTATTATTTCAAAATGACGATTTAACGTTACGTACCTTGACGTGCCTAAAATAAGCAATCGCTTTAAGCGATGGTAGTATGACCTCAGGCCTCTTCATGCCAGCCACTTTCCTTTGCGTAATCAGTTGAAGGAGTTTATATTTCCTCTTGTTCCGCTTCACGTGTCCAAAATATTCCAGCTTCCTTTTCTTTTGAGACGCAAGTACCTCTGTACCTTTCCGCATTCTCTGTAGTACAGGTAAATTGCGTACTCGGTCTATCCAAGATATTTTAACATACGTCTGTACACTCACATCTCGAACGCTTCCAACTTTTTAGACATGGCATCCGTCAGTGTCCAAGCTTCTACGGCGTAGAACAGCTTGTACATCTTATTATTATGATTCCTCTTTTACCATTGAAAATGGTTATCAGATGCAAATCGCCTCAGACGTATTTTTGGCCATAGCTTCGAGGATTTTGGGAGAATCGAGATGGGAATAGTACCAAGAGTTGACGAATTTATCGAGACACGTGTGAGCGTTTGAATTTTGAAAATCGGCTGGTAACTTTTTTTGGAATTTAGAAAAATGTAAAGAAAGTCGGCTTTTGTGGGGGGTGTTTATTAAATTGTAAATATTTTGGGGAAAAACCCGACATAATAAAAAATTAAAAAAACGATCCTAGTTTAGTTACAAAAGGCGATTTTTTTTTTAAAATAGGTTAATAATTCTGACCTGTAGGTGATCCCTTTAGATTTGGAATTGTAAAATAACGGGTATTTCCGTATATAAACAGTGTGATGTACCTTCTATGATTATTGACCGATCGTAATGGTAATGGTGTTAAAAGATGCGGATGCAGGCGTATTCATTTTCAATGCTCCGATTTTTGCGGGAACTGCGAAATCTGTGAATTTTTTAAATGCGTCTCGACTTATCACTTTGTACTTATTCTAGCAGACATTAGGTATAGGATGATTTGATTAATTCACCAGAAATTACTTATTTTATCTTACGTTTATATTTAGCTTGATTTGATATAGGTTCAGACAAGTAGGTGTGTGTAAATCAAATTGCTGAAAGTTAGGGAACACTAATAGGTACCTATGCTGATTCGCTGTTCTCTATTCGGAATAGTATGTACCTTCGTTTCACAAAGGCGTCTCTATTGTCAGTTAACTTCAGTCGACTAACATCTTTGTTTTGTAAGGTTAGCTAATGTAGGGCTGAAATGAAGTTTAACAATGCCGACGTGAGATTTTCAAGCCAATTCTAGTATAAGCACTATATAAAACCAAAATACTAATAATAAAACTGTAACTTAAAAAATTATATTCTAATTCGTTATTTACATTAAATACTTATATGATTTTGTAGAACCGATAGGCGTTGGGGTCCTAAGGTGCTTGAATTACGGCGTCGCAACGGGAAGCACTGCGTTGGACGACCATCCACTAGGTGAACGGACGATACGGGAAGCACTGTGTTGGACGACCCTCCACTAGATGAACGGACGATACGGGAAGCACTGCGTTGGACGACCCTCCACTAGGTGAACGGACGATACGGGAAGCACTGCGTTGGACGACCCTCCACTAGATGAACGGACGATACGGGAAGCACTGCGTTGGACGACCCTCCACTAGGTGAACGGACGATACGAGAAGCACTGAGTTGGACGACCCTCCATTAGGTGAACGGACGATACGGGAAGCACTGCGTTGGACGACCCTCCACTAGGTGAACGGACGATACGGGAAGCACTGCGTTGGATGACCCTCGACTAGGTAAACGGACGATACGGAAAGCACTGCGTTGGACGACCCTTCACTAGGTGAACGGACGATACGGGAAGCACTGCGTTGGGACCCTCCACTAGGTGAACGGACGATACGGAAAGCACTGCGCTGGACGACCCTCCACTAGGTGAACGGACGATACGGAAAGCACTGCGTTGGACGACCCTCCACTAAGTGAACGGACGATACGGAAAGCACTGCGTTGGATGACCCTCCACTAGGTGAACGGACGATACGGAAAGCACTGCGCTGGACGACCCTCCACTAGGTGAACAGACGATACGGAAAGCACTGCGTTGGACGACCCTCCACTAGGTGAACGGACGATACAGGAAGCACTGCGTTGGATGACCCTCCACTAGGTGAACGGACGATACGGAAACCACTGCGCTGGACGACCCTCCACTAGGTGAACGGACGATACGGAAAGCACTGCGTTGGACGACCCTCCACTAGGTGAACGGACGATCTTAAGCGTGTAGCTGGGAGCCGCTGGAAACAAGCGGCACCAGACCGTGTTCTGTGGAGATTTATGCAGGAGACCTTCGTCCAGCAGTGGACGTATACAGGACGACATTTCTTTGAAAGTTTTATGGGAAGAAGCTTTATTATTAAATAGATGCTGCCCGGGACGCATATGCGTTTATGAGTATATACGGTCGGGTCTGCGTACGCGTGAATTTAGGTTTACCAAAAATCCCGTAGGATCTCGTTGATTTTCCGGGATAAGTCCTCCCCCGGGTTGCAACCTATCTCTGTACACATCCAAATCAAATGAACAGATGGGCCGTGAAAGCGTAACAGATAGACAAACTTCACTTTTACATTTCCTTAAACAAGTTTTAAATTATATTTTCAGGCACAATTACATTATATAGGTACTTTCAAACATACTTTATAAATCCATACGACTCCTGTAAAATTGCATTACCTCTAACAGTTTTCCAGAGCTTTAAAGTCCAGCCGACCTCATAGTTAAAGAATATTTCTCCCAACCAATAAAAACACGGTCGGTTCCATTCCCGCAGACCTTTGTTATTGCTGCGGCTGTGGTATTAACTAAATAGGCCCAGTTCGCCGTAGAGCCTTACGTAGTCACTTTCAGGGTCATAAACTCGTGTTTATACTCCCTTTGTTTTACCAAACGCATGACACCATTGGTTTTGTGCGTCACTTTTCTGCAGTGCTAACAAAATCCTACAGTCCTAAACAATCCTACAATAACTACTTGGAATTGGTGGAAGTATATAGAGCTGTAAATGATTACGCAAGCTACAACAAAATTAAAGTAGTACTAAAGAGTAGAAAAAGGAACTTGAAGAGATATAAAGTTTAGTTTAATACTCAATTTATTTATTTCATGTAGAACACACACATGTCATGTGTGTTACGTCATGTTTTGACTCTACCACCAGTTCGGAAAGGAGATTCTACTGAGAAGTACCGGCAAGGAACTCAGCAGTTGCTCTTTTTAAAAAGCAAAATATTACAATAAGTAGGTATATGTGTACTAATATTATAAATGCGAAAGTGTGTCTGTTTATCTGTCTGCTACGCTTTAATGGCCCATACTATGAACCTATTTTGATGAAATTTGGTATGACGGTAGATTACATCCTGGGGAAGGACATAGACTACCATTTTTATCCCGGAAAATTAAGGAGTTTCCCCGGGAATCGAAAAACAATACATGCGGATGAAGTCGCTGGCATCATCTAATATAATATACAGTAGTGTAAGTAATAATATCATCCAGTAGGTTTTAAACCTGAGCTAAATCTAATACTCCAGGCTATAAGGAGCTTCAGGATGACAAAAAGGATAACCAGACGGCCAAGACTGTCTTGAATATTTCAAGAACTGAAAACAGTAGGTACTTTAGTATTTTTAGAACACAGAAGTCTAGGCATTAACGGTGAAAGCGGTTTGAATTCGCAGACTCTGTGGCTTCATCGTTAATCAAGAGGACTGTGTGGCCGAGTTTACGAGGACCCCTATTTCAGTGCGGTTGTAATATAACTTGAATGACTCACAGTCCATATTTTCACCATAATAAGCTTGAGTTCAGCCGCCCTTTGTTTACAAATTACAACCGGTAAAGCATCAAGCCAGTGATGTTCTTTACGTTTCGGTATTCGTTTGTTTCACTTTTTGCTATTTAGTTAATTTCCAATGTTCACTATACAGCTTGTCTTCAAAAATCTTTACCTACCAAAGCCCTTTTTGTGATATTCGCAACAAAAACTTTTTGGTAGAGAGTGTTGAAAGTTAAGTAAAGTCTAAGCGGACTGTTAATCTAAAGAAAATAGTTTGCAGGAAATTTAAGTTTGTTTAGTTTGAAAGAACGTTCCCAAATATTATTACTATTCAATGTAAAGGCTTTTCAGTAGAAGGTATATTTTTTCTATGCTCTTCACATAAGAAAAGCAGGAGGATAGAAAACATTTAATCAGTAGATATTATTACTCGTAAATGACTTGCCATTCTTAGCAAGATGGATGCAATGCATGATGTCCACGGAGGGATATTGTATTTTTGGATGATATCCAACATTTCGTGGACGAATTATAATGGATAGGTTTAACAAATTGAAAGGAGAACTTTGGTAAACAGAATTATTAATGGATTTTCAGATAAAGGAACGCATTTTAGGGAGGCGAAGGTTGTTTTAAATTAAAATGGATTCCATAGTTAACGAATAGCAATTTCATTTCAAGCAATATAGTCGGGTGGATTTTTTTCTGAATGTCTTATAGATTCAGAAGATAAAGCGTTTATTCCTTTATTATTTGGCTAGATGTTGACTGCAACTTCGTCCGCGTTGTTTAAGTTTTTTTCATTTCCGTGGAAACTCCTTTTTTGATTTTCTGGAATAAAAAGATGCCTAATGTCGTAGGTGTCGAGGTCGTAGTAAATCGCAAATATTAATTAAACCAAGGGTAGCAAATAGGTAGGTAAACTATTTGTAACCTTTGGTAATCCACTACAGCCCATTAACGTCAGTGGCGTGCACAGGGTTTTGGCTTAGGGTAAGCACTAGGGCGACAAAGTCGGATGACTCGATTTGTTGTTTAATATAGTCGTTAATTACATAGGCTATGCTCGAGATCACATCACTTTGTGTTCTATTTGATAAGCCCGTAAACGAACTTGTAGATGTTTGTAGATGGTGTTCTAATGCACCGTCATATTTAGCCAAGAAATCCACCAACTCTAAATAAATTCCTTTATTTACAGACGATGTTGACTCATCGTGACCGCGAAAAGCTAATTCCTGCTGCCCCAAAAAGCAAACAATATCTATTAGGCGCTGAAAAAGATTTCTATTACGATCTACTTTTGCATTATGCATTTCAATATTTAATTTATACTGGCTGTTTATGCATGTTTCTATACGCGCTTTACCAAATGCATTTAATTTTAAAATTGAATCTAGATGTTTCTCTGGCATATTATGTTTTTATCTGCTTTATGAAAGTTACGAAGATCGGAATATCCTTTATCATTCCATACCGAGCGGCTATTACAAAATAAGATGCACGGAATACAAAACAAACTATTAGTGTGCACACAGCCACTTAACCAGTTAAAAGAATCATAATATTTAACGTTAAATACTCGAGTTACCTTTTCACTTTTTTTTGTGACAATTGTAACAAAGGTCAACAAACCTCCCTTTGCGAATAATATCTAATTTTCATTATAGGGAAAGGAAATAAAATTTTGTTTTAGTACCTTTTGTAAACACACAGCGCCTATACAGATTTCACACGAATAATCTTCCATTTTCGAAATGTAACACAAACTTTGTAAGTCACAAATCCGATTGCTTTTTAATTACTTCACTTACTTATTTCGGCAAAAACTTTATAATTCACATTAAATCAAAACACTGTACACCGGTACGAAAGGAAACAAGAATACACAGGCGTAAAAAAGTTACTGTCTATAAATAATTAAGTCAAAAATCACTTCTAATTAAATGTTAACAAAGAAAGAATCTTTAATTTTCTTTACGAGTTTTACTAATTAAATTAACAAATAATATTCTCATTTCCTATGTATAGCCTAGAGCTATAAAATGTTTTTTTTTTAATCGGACTAGTTTTTGTTTATTTTATTGAATTCAGTTACGAAAACATTACGTACATTTTTCGATCTTAATATTTTTTAAAGATATAAAAACGTACTTAAATTTAAGGAAACAATCTGAATAAATTAAATTGAATATAAATGAGTTTATAGTTATAAGAAATCAAGTTACTTATTTGGATTTTAGAAAATAAAACCTTCGTTTGTTTTCACTTACGAGCGCGCGCGCTTTTGAAAATACAATCTACGGTATATTCCGATATGCACTATGAGCTCTGTAAGGTGTGACGTCAATTTTGTATACTGCGAAGCCGTTCCTTTATAGTTAGCTATATTGGTCACTATGGTTGGTTGGTATCAAACGGAACGCAGTCCAGTATACTCTCATCTATATTTTTTGGCGCTGTTTTGACGTGAAAATAAGAAAGAAAGATTGTTTTAGAAGAAAATATTGATTTTCAAGTAATTATAATGCATAATAACTTTATAAGCGAATTACTAATGAGGTAATGTACGGTAAAAGTGATGAAATTATTTCGGCAAATAATTGTTTATTAATAATTAATACAAATGCAAGCCGTTAAATATTTAGACACTGTTGAGCACGTGATCAAAGTACTGAGAACACCTTACTTCGAAAACGCCACAGTACGAAAATGGTGACGATTTATGACGTCATATTATATTATCCTAGGATACTGCGGCAGTATTCTGTAGCGACATAATGGAACGAATTTCTCCCCAGTACGAGCACTGGAACAATGCTCGCGGTGCATATCGGAACATACCCGTAGGCGGCTTGTGGTTGGTCATCGTCGATCGGCAGGGTTCACCCTGGTGTTCGAACAATCACAAGACAATAAGCTCTGCTTCTTTTGCGCGTCATCCGTTCATGATTCCGAGTAGAATCATGAATGAGTGACGCGAATAGAGTAAAGATATCTGCCTACGATGACGCGCAAAAAAAGCAGATATTTCGCAAGCTTTTCGGCTTCATTCATCATCATTTCGGATAGATGGCGTTCATCGGTTGTCGCTTACCTGACGCGAGTTACGCGGTGCGGGAACAATGTAGTTATTTGAAGAAGTGGGCTTAGAATTAGTTTTATTTTCAATATTTTGAAAGGGGTATAATTTACAAAGATAAGCAGTGCTTTTATACCTGTATGACCTGCACGCCACTGATTAACGTCCCACAGAACTGCTGGGCATAGGCCTCCACTCTCATAGCAGAAAGGAAATTAGAGCTTAGAACCACCATGCTGCTCCATTGCGTGTTGATCATGCTAGTGATAATTAATAACCGAGAGCAACGGCTTAACGTGTATGGGTATGGATTTAATATAACTGCCTTACCACTAACCACCCGAGTTAGAGAGGGAATTAGAGCTTAGATCCATCACGCTGCTCCAATGAGGGTTGGCGGGCTTTAACGACTATTATCATGCTAGTGATAATAACCGGGACCGACGGCTTAACGTGCTCTCCGAGGCACAGGGGTGATACGCCACCAACATCATTACTCCGGGCTAGTACTTAGAATTTCTAACCCGGGACCCGGGACCCGGGACTTGAACCCGGGACCTCGTCGGCCGCGTTTGGACATGCTAACCACTGCATTGCTGCAATGAGGCAGAGACCTTTGAACTTTGGTAAACCATGATTGTATTCCAACCACAAGGCTATTACAGTCTTTTTACGACTGCCTGAAAAAAGCAGTATTGTTTTCAGGGTTCATGTATGTATGTTTCCATGTATGTATGTATGTGAGTTTATATATTCCACCATAACTTCTATACGCCTGAACCGATTTTGATAAACGAGGTATCGTTAGAATCCCTACCTTATTCCGGGTGACATAGGCTAGTAAATTAAAAAAAAATAGTAATGGGGTGATCATGATCCCGCATTAAAGACAAAAATTGAAAAAAAGCGAAAATAAGATTAACTATAATATAATCATCATCTAGAAAATGATGAGAAAAATCCAATAAATATATAACACTATGGTTCAATATCCAGTGATTCACAATAAATATCATTTAATAAAATGTGAATAAGATTCTATTTAACTAGATTAATTTAGATTTTTAACTTTTTAGTTAGTTTTTTAATTATTTTAATTATGACTTGTTTTAAAAATATATAGGCCAGCGCTTGGCTGCAATCAGACTTGCTTGCAAGTGGTGATGCAGCCTAAGGCGGATCGCGTTTGCCTAGAAGATGCCAATTCACTTTTGATTTGAAGGTACCAATATTATAAGAGGAGGGGAAAACCTCTGTGTTCAAAGGGTATAGAACGAAATTATTAAAATCGTCTTCCTCGTTGACTATCAAAGTGGGTAGTGCTTGAAAAAATGTATCTCATATGAGTTGAAATTCTGAAAATTTTGTAGGATTCTCCACGTATTCGCTGTTGAATGACCCTTAAAATTAGCTTCAATAATATTTTACTATCTCTTATTGGCAATCAATAAGTTATGCTAGCATGAAGTTTTATGCACTTAAGTTATTAATTTGTTCCATCGTTTGTTCCGCTTCTTTCCAATTAAAAAGTACTTCAGTTCTTTGGTTACTTAGAGCTTTCTAAAAATTCTCAGTAGAGTTCTTTATCATGAATACTCTCTCTCTGCGTCGTATTTCTCATTACTAAGGGTCGTTACCCCTTTCCATTAATTAAATAATGGTGGGAGTTTTCTTGGGATAGTAATGTGGTGGGTTCCCAAGACGCAGAGTATTTATACACTTAGGTTTTGGTAACGATTATTATCAGATACTATCATCTGATAATAATCGTTACAAAAACCTAAGTAATAACCCGGACCGACGGCTTAACGTGCTCTCCGAGACACGAAGGAAACGAAAAGGCGAACCTCCGAATTCGGCCACCCATCCAGTTACCGACTTGGGTCAACGTTGCTTAACATTTTCAATCGAGTGGATCATGTATAACACCTCACAATTTTCATATCCCGTTGTAGGTCACAGGTTTGATAACGGTCACAAAAGAGTTCCGAGTTATTTTTTTTACTTTTATTAAAATTCATATTGTCTCCTTTGTCTGACACTTCACCTGCTTTACTTTGCTTTGCTTAATCTCTTTGGCCATTCTTGAAGGCGAGCAGTTTGCTAATGTTTGCAAATTTATCTTTGTTTTGTAAGGACACACAATTCCTTTCAGTAGTTTTTGTGCTAAATGTGCAAAACTGCATATATAATGTTAATTGAATGTTATGATTTAAATAATGCAAAAATGACCTCATGATCATGTATTGTTAAACTATCAAAAAAGATGGGTTTTTTGTCATAATGTAGACAAACCACATTAGTAGAAAAATTAATTGTAGGTACCTCGTCAAATAACTAACCTCAAATAAAGGGGATTCATGATTTAATAGAAAAAAGAAGAAAGAAAATAATTATTCGATATGTAATTTTTCGTCCACATGAAACAACATTATAATATGTAGACGTTAAGTTAAATTAAGATTACGAACTATTGAATTGAAACGATCCTAAAGATCAAGAGAATAAAACACCGATCCAAAATGATTAAAAAGTTATATTTCTTCATGATTGACATCAATGTCGAGTATTATACGTGGCATTGTTGACTTTCAATATCTTGCCTTCGGTAAATAAGTCGGTTCGGCGTCCAACATAAAGTTTCTGTTAGACTTTTACATTCTGTCTTTATTAAAATTCATATTGTCTTCATTGTCAGACACCTCGCACAGTTTATTTTGTTTTATTTCAAGATCACTCTCGGCGGCGAACATTCTGTAAAGGCAACAGTTTTCTTATTTAATACTTGTCACTAAGAACAAACGTTATTTTAGTTTTTAAGAAAAACCATACTAATATTATAAAAGCGTACGTGTATCTGTCTGCTACGCTTACGGCACACGTGTTCAACCGATTTTGATGAAATTTGGTACGGGGATAGGTGGTATCCTGGAGAAGAACATAGGCTTTTAATTCCGGAAAAAACGGGTTCCGAAAAAATTTAAATCACGCGGGCGAAGTCGCGGACATCATCTAGTTATACACCAAAAATAATCAAAATAATTACAAGCCCTCAAGCGCTTACTTTACCAGCACGCAGAAATCAAATAATATATCGTATATTTTATATGTGAAATAAAGAAATAAGACTAGCCAAAATTTAAACACTGGATTTCATTATCTATGGTGTGATGTCGCCGCTTGAAAGTAAACCAGGATTTATATGAATAAACCTAGCAAAATCTATAATATTTTTGAGAATCCGTAAAACCTTTCAAACACTTCTATCAGAAAGGAGCATCTAAATGTTTTTACAGAATAAAGGAAGTAAAATCTTTTATATTGCTTATGCTTGACGAATTATCTGTTTCAAGTTGTTATAAATTTCCGTTTCCATCATTACGATATTTTACGTTTCATAGTAGGTATTCATGCCATTTCCTTTGCATTCTATAAAACATCTAAGGGGGACGTCATGCAGTACATCGCGGATATCGCTATGGTACATCTGCAGATGGAAGACCAACTGAAGTGCAGATGAACCTGGAAGTACTGAAGTCGAGTAGGACGACCTATTTTAACTCATATGTACTTACAGTTCCAGCTTGTTGCAAAAATTTGTTCCTCAGAGCGGACTTTTGGCCTGAGGGCATAGTGTACCATCGCTATAGGGAAGCGAGTGAAAAATCCCTACCGAAGTAGTGTTATTATTTTGTATTTACCTTCGTATAATATTTTAAGTTTGTATTTTATTTTATATTGTTTTTATTTTTGAAGTATTTTGTATTTTATGTATTTTTAATATGGGCCTAGTTGCCTAAAATAAATGAATAATAAAATCTACAGGCGGCGTACCTATAGACGAGATACAGAACACAATGAATGTCGATGAAATACCGAAATGAATACAGTTTGCTTAGCACACGAAGATAGTTCAATGCCGCAGTCGGAGTTATCACCAGAAATATTTGTGCTATTTATTTAGTGTTGCTCTTTGAATGAACATTTTAATGGAAATATCAATTAGGTTACTATCAATTATTATAAACGCGGATTGAGGTTTCTGGTTCCCGCGGGAACTCTTTTATTTTCCGGAACTAGGTAGGTTAGGTACTATTAGTGCCTAGCCTATGTGTTATTCCAGACTAAAATCTATTAAGTAAATTTCATCCAGATCCTTTCACCTGTTTTGGCGTGAATGAGTAACAAATATTTTTCGTTATAAAATACTAATTAGAAATACAATGGACGTCAGTTTTTTACCTATGAACGAAAAAATACCATTGACTTTCTAAATCCCAAAAAAATATTTTATTGGCAAGTCTTTACTCGAAGAGAAGAGGCAATCCTGACTTCAATGAACTATTCCAATTAAATTACAGCGAATTCTCAAGCCGAATACTTTTACAAGTGTCACGTACCTCCAAGTTACAAAATGTTACAGGTTCTCGCAATTTGGAGACTAAGTCATAAGCGGTAGCGAGTATTATAGTAATAATTTATTAATCAAGTAAAATCGTTCAAGTAAATTGAATTAAAAAACAGGCAGACAAATCACGTCATCCCGTTGCTCCGTTGCGGCGTGATTGAAGGACAAACCTACAAACCAGCAAACAAATACACTTTCGCATTTATAATATTAGCATGATTATTCTTCTTATAACTGTCGTTTTAAAGATATTCAAGAGTAGAATTTGTTCGGGAAGAACTTCAATAATTATTGCTCGTACATTACACTCGTAAACATTTTTTTACGCCCAACCTCACGCTCGAAGATGAATGTTTATTAAACCTCCATTCAGATGCACCTGCGTTGGATAAATAAGGCTTGCGAACTTTACATACGGAATGGGATTCGTCAATACATTGACGCGGTATGGCTACAGTTGCCACCACTACAGCCTATATTATTAACATCTCTCTGCTGGGCATAGGCCTCCATGCTGCGCCAATGCGGGTTGGCGGGCTTTGACGACTATTATCATGTTAGTGATAATAATAACCAAGAGCGACGGCTTAACGTGCTCTCCGAGGCACGGGGGTTAAACACCGCCAACTCCCTAACTCCGGGCTAGTACTGAGAATTTCTAGCCAGAAAACCCCATTACCCGGGACTCGAAACCGGGAACTCGTCATCCGCAGTCGAACATGCTAACCGCTAGACCAACAAATGAGTCCTGCAAGCTACAAGTGCATTGCATCTTAAAAAGCTGACGCTCCAGGGTATGCACGTATCAACATCATTCTATTGCCTGATGGAAGGCCGTGGCTAGTTACCACCCCACCGGCAAAGACGTGCCGCCAAGCGATTTAGCGTTCCGGTACGATGCCGTGTATAAACCGAATAGGAGCATGGGTTTAATATAAGTGCCATGCCCCTAACAGGTTAGCCCGTTACCATCTTAGACTGCATGATGATGCCCTTGACTGCGATCTCACCTAATGGTAAGGGATGCCCTTACCATCAGATGAGATCGCAGTCAAGGGCTAACTTGTAGTGGGTAAAAAAAATCTATACGGTATCTTTGGGTATGCTGATGACAGCACCGTTACAGAGAGATACATATCCGGTCCCCGTGCCAGTGGAGCTGAGATTCTTAAGCACAGAGAGGCTTTGGTAGAACGAGTCAACTTGACCTTGAGGGAGGTGTCCGACTGGGGTGACGCCAATCTCGTCAAGTTTAACGCTACCAAAACGCAAGCGTGTCTATTCACCGCGAAACGGAGTTCATTCCCACTCACTCCGACTTTCCGAAATATATCCGTTCCAATTACCGACAGTGTTGAGCTCCTTGGTATCAACATATCGTCCAACCTCAACTTTGGACAATGCATCGAATTCAAAGCAAAAACAGCTGGCAAGAAACTTGGCATCCTCAACAAAGTCAAGCGGTACTTCACGCCGGAACAGCTTCTTATCCTGTACCAAGCACAAGTTCGATCGTGCATGGAGTACTGCAGCCATTTATGGGATGGCTCTGCCAAGTACCAGCTTGATGCATTGGATTCGGTGGATCGTCGCGCCAGGAGGCTTATTGGTAACAAAGCGCTGGTCAGTTCGAAGCTGCAAAGCTTAGAACATCGGCGAAAAGTTGCCTGTCTGTCGGTATTCTACAGGATATATTTCGGAGAGTGTGCTCAGGAACTATTCGATCTGGTTCCTCCATCACCTTTTTATTATCGAACCGCAAGGCATCGACAAGGTCTGCACCCTTACGCAGTCGAAATTCCGCGGGCTCGTACGAAGCGATTTGCTTCCTCGTTTCTAATTAGAACCGCTAGGATATGGAATGCCCTTCCGGCTTCCATTTTCCCCTCCTCTTTTAATATAGGTACCTTCAAATCAAGAGTGAATAGGCATCTTCTAGGAAAGCGCGCTCCACCTTAGGCTGCATCACCACTTTAAGCAAGTCTGATTGCAGCCAAGAGCTGGCCTATATAATTAAAAAAAAAAAAAATGGAGGCATTATTTAAACTACACTTACTTTTAAAATTTGTTTTGGACACAGACGAAGCGGATTAACGTGGCATTAATTTAACCTTATTAATTAATAATTCACACACTCGGCTACACACTGTAGCAATTTGATTGGGGCTTAGTAGCAATGGCTTTTGTAATGGTTCTTAACCAAATATCACGATAGTACATAGTACTTACTGACCGGCTTTCGTCTCATTGCATTGTTGATATTAGCATTATTAGGTATCAATACGTGGTATTGTAGTTAAACAATAATATTCTTTTCCAAGATTCATTTGTTTTATATTGCCCGCGACTTCACCTGCATGGATTTAGGTTTTTAAAACATCCTATGGGATGTAGGAACCCTCTGATTTTCCTTTAATTTTCGAGATATTAGTAGTTCAAGTAAATTCTCGGAACGGAATATATCCGTACTATGTTACCATTTTATAGTACGGAAATAGATTATAAATTTTATAACAGCTTAGATCTTCTTATTTCTCTGACATTTCACAGCAATTTATTTGTTGTGGTTTTCAGAAGAAGAGAAGCAAAGGTGGTCGTGGCTAATTCTAATTCATTTGTTTCTTGTAAAATATGCTTTTATAGACCACTAGCTGTTATAAAAGTAAAATGCAATAGTAACAACGCTTTTAAAAATAAACGAACATTGTCAAGAGATTTTATTCTCAAAAAGAGGAAAATAATCCTGCATAAGCCAGCCTTGATTTTCACACAGCACTGCGCAACACACAATTTAAAATACAACTCAATTAAATTCAGATTACAGAACAAGTGGGCGGGATTACAATCCCGGCTGTCATGATTTTCCGTCTGTTTGGCGAAAAGAAATATTCCATCCCTGCATATTTTTTTACTTAAACTACTTAAACTACTTAATAATTATGTTTATTTGCTAATAAAATACAATTTCTTATTATCTTATGCAATTTGAATGTATTTTGTTTTTAGAACATAAAAAATAGCAGTGGGTAAACATGTCTCCCTTGAGGTACCAACCCTTAACTCGTAAACCATTTTCTGATGGGAGGCTTCGGCCGTGGCTAGTTACCCTTACGGCAAAGAAGTGCCGACAAGCGATTTAGCGTTCGGGTATGATGCCGTTTAGAAACCAATTAGGGATATGGGTTTCATATAAAGTAAAGTAGTAGGAATAATATCAAATCAAATATTTTTTATTCGAGTAGACTAACAAGTAACAAGTGCTTTTGAATATTAGAATGAATGTACCACTACTTCGGAATGATACGGAACAACAGTTAAAAGAAATTATAAAGATTTTTATGAATACGGACTATTTTGCTGGTTCATTTTATTCATAGGAACTTAGCAATATCCTAGATAGTTAGAAACTTTACAAAAATTCTGTACTTGTTCCTTTTTTTCAACGAAAGTTAACAATATCCGGTATACTTTTGCAAAATCCAAGTCTGAATTTAATGATAAGCTCTAAGCATAACATGTGGTCACTAGGCCACTTGTCCGACCTATAAATATGGGAATTATCTTCACTGGAGAACATACGACTATTTACGATCAAGACTTGCAACTATAGGCACCGATCTGGGTTACACAGCTGCCTTACAACATCTGTTGTCCAACGAATTTTGGACCTTACTGCCTTGTAACTAGAGTTGTACTGCATTCTAGTTTATTATAAAACGAAGATTGGTGTGGAATGCCTTAAATCTATACTGAAAGTTGGACTATTCAACAGATTGTCGCTTTACAGCGAGTTTCAGCGATCTAAGAAAAGTTTATTTTTTAATGAAATATTTGAAAGTTGTGTACGTGTTAAAAACTTTGCGATTGTTTATTTGGAGTCTACTTTGCACGACTTTTGAGGATACGTGCTATCCTAAGCGTGCTTGGTATCACTCGTTGAAACGAAACACAATAGGGGTGCGGGAGATGTGATTCGTTAATGAATGATTGCCGAAAATTATTAATGAATTTCATTATTGATACTACGCCGTTTAAAGGATTCTTCGCATGCTTTTTGGAGTTTACCTCCTTTAGAATCGATTTTCATATATAGCCCGGGGTATGCGAATTTATGGGGAGTAAAATCAAACTTTCTCCGTTACGTTATTGACTTTATGTTTCCATGATATCACTTGTTCGCTTTCATGACTATATAATGTATTTTGATGAATATAAATTATATAATTAATATAAATAAGCTTATCAAGATAAAATATGTGTTCATTAACCCTCATTTACTAATATATATATTTTACTAGCGAATGCCCGCGACTCCGTCTCCGTGGTTTGAGGTTTTTTGGTTTTTTGGTTCCCACGGGAACTCTTTAATTTTCCGGGATAAAAAGCCTATGTGTTATTCCAGACTATAATCTATCTCTGTGCCAAATTCCAGCCAGATCCGTTCAGCCGTTGGGGCGTGATTGAGTAACAAACATCCATACATCCATACATCCATACATCCATAAATCCATCCAAACTTTCGCATTTATAATATTAGTAAGAGTAAGATAATCGTTCGTAAAGAGTACTATTATCCAGACGTGAGTTGGAGCTGACACACCTTTTTTTTTAAATTCCACTTCAAGTCAGCTTTTGACTGCGATCTCATCCAGTGGCAAGATGATAATGCAGTCCAAGTTAATAGCAGGCTGGCTGGGAGGCTCGGCCGTGGCTAGTTAGTACTGGCAAAGAAGTACCGCTAATCAATTTAGCGTTCCGGTACGATGCCGTGTAGAAACCGGTATGGGTATATCATAGAGTGATCGATCGCTAGATCGCAGTAAAGGACTAACTTGTAATGGAATAAAAATAAGAAAGAAAGAAAGAAAAATAGTTTATTCAACAGTGGTGTCACAGACAAAACTAGATACAAATGAAACACTTCCGACTGTGACACCACCCAGAAAGGGCGTACAGCTCAATGAAATAAGGATCGTTAATTTGCTATACGAAATCGTATCGGTATGGAAAGGCTCTTATAGTAGGGGAGCCTAAGAGGGGATTTTTGGATTGACTCCAGCGCGGCAGAGTTACAAACTTAAAAATCTCCAACTCCTATAGGTCTCGCTCAAATCGTCAGATTACTTGAATGTACACTTTTCAGCTTTACTATTACCGAAGATGGAAATAGCAACCATTCATCAAACCGAAATCGCAATTTAGAATCGCTTAAGCGCAAATAAGAAATCACTTAACTAAATGGTCTTAAAGTATGTATGTCTTCAATCAGAATGTATATACCCGAATGTTGAGTTATTGTGGGCAGAAATGATGGAGCATCGACAGGAGTTGGGGAAGAAAAAATGGCAAATACCAAAGATATTCAAACTTTCGACAAATAATAGATAATACAAAAGGACAAAACAACCAACACCAATCGTACAGGCTTTCAATGTTTACAATAGCCGTGGACAGTTGCCTTGGGTACAGTTGACTGATCCAAATGTTTCATAATTTGTTTCAGCCTAGTGCTTACAGAATATGAACGTTAACTCAGATGTTGAATGTACAGAATGCATATATTTGCGGTATTAAATTCAATACTGCTGAGTTTCTTGCCGGCTCTTCTCAGCAGAATCTGCTTTCCGAACCGGTGATAGAGTCAAAACATGACGTAACATAAGAGACACCTGTATGTCCTACATGTTTTAAATCAATTGAATTGAATTGAATTGAATAGTTGCCAATAGGCTACTTTTACTCTTGTGTTAATTACTTATAGTCAAATAAAATTTTGTAGGTTATTTTCTGTACAAGGAATTCCTAAATTATGAAATGAAAAATTTTACATTATGTATGTATGAGAACTCTTGTCATTTATAATAGGAATCTACCACTGGTTCGGATAGCAGGTTCTACTGTACTGTAGAAGAGTAGGCAAGAAACTCAGCTGAGTTCATTTTAAAAGAAACATGCGAGGGTAATGAGAAAAACGAGATCAAAATTTTGGTTTGAGATCAAAATACTAAAAGCCATATAAAACAAAGAAGAAAATGCCGTTCTATTATTTCAGTTAATCTCAACGGCAGGCGCTAATGGAATATTTCGCGCTAAATGGATTTTCAATTGAAATATGTACGTCATTGGTTTTCTAGTTTTAGCACAGGTTTCAGGCCTGAGTTATTAGTGCGTCTATACAATATTAATACATGTTATTAAGCATTAATTAAACCGTGTTAAAGATGAACAATTCAGCGCTTTGATTTGATTTTTTTTTGTAGGTAGATGATGCCTCAAACACCTAGATACTAAACTACGTACGCTCGGATCTAAGATCAAAAGTTGAAGAAGGAAAGATAAAGAAATCATTTTCCACTGCCACCAAGGGTCACTGGTAGAGATATCTTTTTATAAGTGCTTCCTTGTCCACTATGTTTCTGATTTCCTACGTATTTCATGAGTTTTTGGTACAAAAAAAATGAAATCATAAACCCATAACCAAATCCTTAACGACGAAGTCGTGGGAATCATCTAAAATTCCTAATAAATCAACTTTAACTGATCCTTATTTATTTTGTTTAATTTAAAGGGTTTTATTTATACCGTGGTCGTGGAAAATGAGAATGCCCAGCAGTCGTAAAGTTCGTCCTCATGACGACTTCGCCACAGCCTGCGGTTTGACATTGCTCGTAAAAGTTACGGCAGTACATCTTAGCAGGATCGTATGGACGGCGCTGTGACATTGATTGAGCGTCGTGAATATGAAGGTGGTAAAATACGGTCTTTTTATGGGATTCAAAAGTAATATATTATTCAAATAAATATAGAATACTAGCTAATGCTCGCGACTTCGTCTGCGTGGATCGAGGTGTTTTGGTTCCCGCGGGAACTCCTTAATTTTCCGGGATAAAAAGTAGTCTATGTGCTCTTCAAGACTATAATCTATCTCTGTGCCAAATTTCAGCCAGTTCTGTTCAGCCGTTGGGGCGTGATTGAGTAACAAACATCCATACATCCATACATCCACACATCCATACATCCATACATCCATACATCCTATCCAAACTTTTCTTCGCATTTATAATATTAAGTGGAATACTAGTTGACCCCGCAATCACTAGTATGATGCCCGCGAATTCACCTGAGTAGATTAGGTTTATAAAAATCTCTTGGGAAGCAGATAGGGGTTTAAAACTTTTTGATTTCACGGTATAATTTTTGACGACCTCCGTGGCGCAGTGTGTAGCGCTGTTGTCTTAACGTGCGGAGGTCCCGGGTTCGATCCTCGGCAGGGTCAATTTGGGAATTTATAATTTCTGAATTTTCCCTGGTCTGGCCTGGTGGGAGGCTTCGGCCGTAGCTAGTTACCACCCTACCAACAAGGAGGTGCCGCCAAGCGATTTAGCGTTCCGGTACGATGCCGTGTAGAAACCGAATAGGGGTATGGGTTTTATATAACTGCCATGCCCCTAATAGGTTAGCCCGCTACCATCTTAGACTGCATCATCACTTACCATCAGGTGAGATCACAGTCAAGGGCTAAATTGTAGTGGATTAAAAAATATATAAAAAATAACCTATGCCAATGTCCATCACAAATGACGTCAATCCGTTGTTAAAATACCTACTCAACTCAACTACAAAACTCGCATATACCTAATTAATAATTATTTACCAGGAACAACATTTGAACAAACACGCCACCACTTAGTTTGCCTTCCACTAAATGTTTACCCACGAGAAAATCCGGCTCCGGTACACTTTAACACGTCTTGTCCTCTATTAGATACAACCACTGCAACAATTATTCAGCACTGCATCCTCCATATACTTCAAACCGCAAACTGATCGACTGCGCCCCGCAGCGTATTTGAATAACGCCGTGTTTACGAGATTCACCTGATGTTAAGTGATTACTACAGCCCAATAACATTTGCAGCACTAACGGAACGCCAATGCGTTGCCGGATTTATAAAAAGTTTCACTATCCGCTCCTTGAATAACTCGTTATTGAAGTTTTAAGGAAAAATAGCACGTTGAAGCTGGTTCTATGTTTTGATTTACGTTGCAAGATGAACAGGTGCAAGCCACGACTTTCTCATTCTACCAACGCTCCTCTTTCCCTTAATTTCCGTACCGTTCCCTGTGTCTCTGCTCTAAATTCTGCACAACCAGGATACTGGAAGATTACGTGCCCTGATGTATTTTCCTCTCCACGGAATTATTAGTTTTCGCTCGCTCGCTTTTCTGATTACGAAGAGAATCCTTAGTACTGCAAATCGCAAACATATCCTGGCCACAGTGTATTTGTCTAGCGTTGTGCCTATCGGGTATATAAATAACCGGGAGCCACTCGAATCGTACCGCCATGCCACAATAGATGCCAGAGATGCGCCCGCCATTAACGTCCGATCGACTTGCTTTAGATGCTATACGTTTCACATATTTGGGACACGTATCTATTGGGTATGAGGTTTTGCCCCCCGATTGTGCAAGGAAATCATAATCGTAATCGTTTGTCAAACGGATAATTCAACCCGTATAAGGAGTTCATAGATTCTTGCACGTCAAAAAGGATGTATGAACTCCCTAAACAGTTCTAGTTTAGGGAGTTTCAAGCTGTCAAATGATCACGATTTGCTTTGATAATTGGGTCTCTGGTCGGGTGAAAAACAATTATTTGTTCTGGTATACGATGCTGATTAAAAATCGGTTAGGGGTAAAGTGAAAAATTGGTAAGCGTGTTGCGCAAGAATGAATAAATTATTATTTTTCGTTTATCCAGTAAGAAAGGATTGATTCTAAATGATGCTAACTGCTAATTATATTAAGAACATTGTATTAGTATGTAAGACATGACAGCTATAAATAAATAAATAAATATTTTTTTTTTGTTTTAATTCTAATATGTGAAGCTCCTGAACGATAATACAGCTGCACGACTATTATTTGAACTGCCATAGATGGTAAGATCCCCTACAAGGTGGACGGATTACATCAAACGAATCGCAGGGGACCGCTCAGGCGGCACGATCGGGGCGTGTTGATGAGAGACCTAAGTCTAGCTGGGGACGTCTATCGGTTGATGAAGACAACGACCTCTTAAAACATAACCCGATTTAACAAGCTATATTTAATTAAATTGCAAATACCTCCGAAATCGCGCCTGTCCCCTTGTCTCAAAACATTTAGAGCAGGAAAATCCGATGCAAAATTATTAATTTGCACTGTATTTCTGGAACTGAACTATTACAACAATTATTTAATTACTAGCTAACCCAGACTATGCTACGCTAACAGGGAATTTTGGAATTTTATGTGAATTGATTAATTAATCACAAATATTGTGGTCACCCTAGCATCGAATAACGCTCAAAATTCTCGGCCTGAAATCTCTATCTTGAAGAATTCGTCGCCACAAACGGAACATAAACAAAGCAAGATATTTGCTATGATGTCTCTTGCATAAATATAGCACAAAGCTCTATGCTCTTGCACAAAGTCACGCATATCATCTAGTAATATAATAAACTAGCTGATGCCGGAGAACTTTGATTCCCGCGGGAACTTCTTAATTTTCCGGGTTAAAAATAGCCTATGTCACTCTCCAGGTCCTCAACAAAGCCCATGCCAAAAATTACGTCGATCCTTTGCTCTGTTGCGGCGTGATTGAAGGACAAACCAACAAACACACTTTCGCATTTATAATATTAAGTATGACGTGAAAGTACATTAAAATTCGGAATGGCTGTAATATAAACCTAGCAATTTATTGTTTACAGTTCGGGAAAGTTTAAGAGACGCCACATTTAAGCGACTCGCGATTAATTAATAGGACCCTTCCTTCGCGATCAAGACGCTAATAATATAATAGCTTACAGTGTTAATTTCTAACGCAATTAGGCGGAAAATCTTGATTCCAAGTATATTGTTCTATAAATTAATTACGTGCCACGTCGGATTAAATCGGCTTTTAACGTTTAAATAACAATCTAACGTTATTAAATTATTGTTAGGTATATTATTATGACTTCTATAGCGCAGCGGTGAGCGTGGTCTTATAATGAAATACTGAACAGTGACGTCATCAAAATTCTACGCTCTTTTTTTACTTCATATAGTTTTCGAACATAAAATTAACAGGGACGTGGATATTACTTTTGGGAGATACTCTACTCAATGATCAAGAGTCTTAATTGCCTTTCATGTCTATTATAGAATTCACACAGACCGTAAATATTTGCTTATTTATAATATAATCGTTTGGATGAATGGAGTCTGGAAACACATTACTAACGCCCGACGTGACATATGGTCGGGCGTTAGTAGTGTGTTTCTGACTTATGAACATGCACATTAAGATTTTACGAGCGTGCAGTATTTATCCTAACCCACTTAGTGCCTGTAAACGTTTTAGCGCATCAACGGCCTGTCAATAGACGATTGTAAATTAAGGCGGCAGACTGGGTGGTATATTATGCCAAGTGATTATAATATTTCACTTAGATCATTTATTTATTTACTAGATGATGCCCGCGATTTCGTGCGCGTGGGTTAAGGTTTTTTGATTCCCGCGGGAGCTCTCCAATTTTCCGGGATAAAAAGTAGCCTATGTCTTTCCCCGGGATACAACCTATCCCTGTACCAAATTTCATCAAATTCGCATTTATAATATTAGTATGGATATGGATATAAGCCTATACTTAGTTTAACTTAATTAAGTATGATTTTTAATTTTCATATCATAATATATCATCCCACTGCTGGGCAAAGGCCTCCCTCTTCTCCTTCCACACTTTCTTATTTTGGGGTGTGCGGAACCAGAGTTTTTTCCCAAATGCTTCTACCTCGACCCTCCATCTGGTAACATATCTTTCTTGTTTCCTTGTCAAATATTTTGGTAACAAAGTTACTGTAGTGAACATGATTTTACCACAGCAAATGTATCCTTAGAGTTTATCGACGCCCATATTGACAGACCCGGTTACCCTGACCTGACAGCTGTAGCACCTAGATGTACGTACGGTTCTCTTACCTATGCTTGAGAGAGGTAGGAAACTGCATAGAAATTTAACATTAGAGTGACGAGAATTTTGTATTAAAAATTCTGCAGTTTCCTCCGTCAAGTCCTTATCACTCCGCAGCGTTGCTGTCTAGACGTCTCCGTTGGACGACTGAAAGGAAAGAACGTAATCCATAGATTGTAAGCCTGAAAGTCATAATATCCACGTTCCCTGTTAGTTTTATGTTCGAAAATTACTTATTTTATAGTATCGATTGAAGTAAAAAGTGCCTCGAATTTTGATGATGTCACTGTTCAGTATTTCAAAAAATTGAGCACGCGATTTGACTTTTGAAAAAAATGTTGTTTAATTGACTAACTAGTCAATTAATTTTGGTATTTGAGAACTGTCAAATACCAAAATTAGTCCGTCGAATACACGCAGATTGTTATACATTTCTAAATTTACTCACCTGGTAATCGAACCCTGGTTCACTTATAAATTACACTCGCCACGGCCTGGCGCCCTCAAATGCTAACCTACTAATCCAGTGCATGTAAACAAGCTGTGAACGGTTGAAAGCATCCAGCGTGTGTCAATATGGGGTCGTAAATCAAGATGGCCGCCGTTGCATGCCATGTGTTCCCACAATATATCACTCGAATATAGCAAAGGTCACAAATAAAAGTTCTTTTTTACAAGTTATCCGTTGACTGCGATCTCACCTGATGGTAAGTGATGATGCAGTCTAAGATGGTAGCGGGCTAACCTGTTAGGGGTATGGCAATTATATTAAACCCTTACCCCTAAAATCGATTTCTACACGGCATAAAGGATGGATATTTTTTGGCTGGCCAGAGGATGCTGATGATATAACTTAGCTTTCTTTATTTCCACCCCACAGAAATCCCCCAAAACTACCCTCAACGTACGTTTCATTTTGATGTTGCGTCCACAATGCACGATTGTGAAGGAACACCGAAGGGATAAAACACTGAAAGTGTTAATATTTTTTCCACAAAACAAAATGTCACAAAAAATAAATGTAAAAGTAATATAGTTATTCAAATGTTTTTTTAATCAAATAAACTTTTACAAGTACTACACAAGTTATAAAAATACCTATTTACTAGGCAGGACTGAGTGAAAACGGACATTATAATAATACATTACAATAATACGTTCCTCGTGGTATTCTTAATGTGCCAATCAATCTCTTTGGATAAGATTTCGGTACTTATGAGTGGTAATAAATAGTCTGGGTGATTATTATTGGGTGGCGTCTGGTCATGTTTCACAAACATAACGATTTTTGTATGCACTCAACCCACTACCTTACTTATTATTATAGGCTAGCTGATGCCCGCAGATGCTGACGAATTCGTCCGCGCGGTTTAAGTTTTTTTTATTCCCGCAGGAACTCCTCCATTTTCCGCGATAAAAAGCCTAATACGTCCTTTTCTAGGATGCGACTAAGCTCTGTATCTACTGAATTTCTTAAGCATAGATTGACCGTGACTTGAGAAACTATTTTTAACTGATTTATAAATACGGACCTTAGAGAAAGCAATCAGGGGTCATACTGACAATGCTTAAAGTTTCATATTATTTCATTATTGTTGACTTTCGTGTTTTCGAATTAAGTATAATCCTTATTTTAGGAATGTCAAGGTACAACATCAAACTGTCATAATAAGTAATATTGCTTAAGTGTTGAATTATGCGTTGGTAGTATGGCCCTAGGCATTTGAAGTAGATAAAGCATGTAACAGACACGGCACGTGGGCAGAATATGATAGATGTTAAGTAAGTTAATTACGTCCAGTGGCATTTGCACTAACGCAGACATTTCGCCGATGCTCAATCAACGTAAATACGCGTTGCCGTCAGCACGTGCGATACAAGTTTCAGGAAGTAGGGCTACCATAGCTTGGTAAGCTCCATTCTCCTTAGAAATCCATACTAATCCATACCAATATTATAAATGCGAAAGTATGTCTGTCTGCTACGCTTTCACGGCCCATTTGTTCAACCGATTTTGACAAAATTTGGTAAAGGGGTAGGTTGTATCCCGGGGAAGGACATAGGCTACTTTTTATTTCGGAAAATTAAAGAATTCCCGTGGGAATCAAAAAATCTTAATCCACGTGGACGTTTATAATAAGTACTTATGTTTGTCATGATATGTGCACGGCATGACCTAAATAAAATATATTTTTTAAGTTACTACTAGTTAATTTCTTATAAATTATTCTGATTATATTCAAAGGGAGGCAATGACTGATACGAAGAATATCAATGTAAAGCCTAAACTGTTGCATTTATATTCTATATCCTAAAGAATTTGCATAAATTCTTATTTCCTATTTAAATCCTTAGTGGATGAAACCTCCTATAAAAGTTATTTTGATTTAAAACACGATGTTTTAAAAACGTGATGGCGACACGATGTCAAGCATTTTGGAAACGAATCCTTATGATGATCACCCGTATATGTAATCAACAGTATCATCTACAGGGCGTTACTATCAACGCATTAAAGCAGTATTATTTTAATGTTGTTGGCGCTCTTGTTGCAGAAACGTGATCCGTATTTTAGTGACGCCAAGGTACTTAAAAATAATACTGCTTTAAGCGATTGTAGATTATCCCCCTGGACATAAAAAGCTACACTATTCCTACCCAATTATACAAGAGATATTTGCCAAAATACAAATGACTTAGCAAATAGATAAACAAGGAAATAATTCCCCGAAAGCGCGGATGAAATATGGCAACCCTGGTTATGGGTCAACGTTAACTAGTAATAAATCATTTTCAATTTCGGCCGAGTAACGCAGCAGTATATCACACATGTGAGTACATGCGTAATTCCTCGAGACGTGTTTTCTGTAGATGAATCGCTTTAGGATTATTTTACGAGTATAATATTAAATCGCCTCAAACTATTTCCAAAAAACAATGTGGTAATTTTAACTCTATCAAGAGATTAGAGCTGAATAATGATTGGGTATATAAGTACAATAGAATTTACTTTAAACAATTTCCTTTCAAATGAATGCAATGCTTATATTTAGAACGCATCAAGACACGCGGAAGCGTGTCCAGCCAAAGTTCAAAAAAACTGGCGAGCAGCACCGTGTGTAATATTACACGAACCATTTGGAGCCACTTTTGACCCCCTCATAACTCAAAAACTATTTCACATAAACATGTCAAATTTGGCGCATATATTGAGACCCGTGAGATACATATGTGCTCCAAATTTCATAAGCACACCTCAAATGGTTATTTAGATATAAACGTACAAAAATCGTCATTTTTATGATCAAAGGATAGATCAAAACTCTGACACGAGGCATGCTACCATTGCTTAAAGCCGTATTATTTTAATATTGTTGACGTTTATGTTGTAGTGTTATAATCATTATTTTAAGGACGTCAAAGTACGTGACATTCAACCGTTAGTTTGAAACAATACTGCTTTAAGCGGTGGTAGTAACTCCTTAACTATTGAAAATGACACATAATTATTATTTTAATGTAAATAATAATGAATAATAATATAGTTGCATTAAAACCTTACCTTCGTATTCATACATTTTGTGCAACGAAACGTCATTGACAGAAAAGAAGAAGAAACGTATTTGAAGTCGTCAGTTCAAGCTGTCAGTCATTGTGATTTGTATTCATTGTTTATAGTGGTTTTAGTGATATCGACTGTTTACCGTGCTTGTTTTCAATGTTTCACAAAAAACTTTTGATTTTGAACTTTTGCAATCAAAATTGATGAGATGTAGAAATGTGCTGTAGAGGTAGTCTGACCATAGATGTAATCTGTCAATGTCAGTGTAACTCCAGGTACACTATATATTTTTCTTGAGAATTCTCGTCTTTAATTATCTTGTACAATGAGTCGTACAATAGAATTACTGGTGGGTGACACACTGACCTTACACCAAATAATAAGTACCTACTAATGTAAAACGTAAACTAAATTAATAGAAAAGTCCTATTACAGTGTAAAGGATTATTTGAATGATAGCAAGGCATGGGTATGAATTGTTACAACGGCTGATTATGTAATGTTATATTATAAGTACATATATATAATTTCAAATATTTGTGAGATGGTGATAATAAAAAAAAAGCGGAGTTTATTGCGGGCTCTTCTCAGACCAGGGCACGTTTGGAACCCTCGTAGCTTTAGTTTTAAGATATCGTAGTTAATTATCACCATCACCTCTTATGCTCTGTAAGCATGACGTTCAGAAGGTGTACTTTGTAGGTACATATTTTGAATAAATATGTTTTGAGTTTGAGATTGAGTTCAATAATTTCTGTACAAAAAGTAATGATATCCCATCAAAAACATAAATGTAAAATGAGAGCCAAGTTCAAAATTGTGATATATATGCCTTGGTTCTTGACTTCAGCGACAAAAGAAGTGAGATCTAAATGGGTGCCAAGTTCAAAGGTCAGTCCTGCAATTTATATATCCCATCAAAAACATAAGTGTGAAATGAGAGCCAAATTCAAAATTGTGATATATATGCCTTGGTTGTTGACTTCAGCGACAAAAGAAGTGAGATCTAAATGGGTGCCAAGTTCAATGGTCAGTCCTGAAATTTATTTATAACAACATATAATATTTTATAACAACTTAAAATATCATTTCTTCTTATAACTTAGTATAAAATGTTGAAGACTAAGGCTTTGGCTTGGCTAGTTTTCATATACGAATTATAGCGTTCACAAGTTGTAAAGCTGTAAGTTCTTATTTTATTCTTCCGAAAATTTGGCTTGCTGGTAGAAACTGTACTTTTAGGTACCTACTTAATAATAATTCGTATATGGAAACTAGCCAAGCCAAAGCCTTAGTCTTCAACATTTTATACTAAGTTATAAGAAGAAATGATATTTTAAGTTGTTATAAAATATTATATGTTGTTATAAATAAATTTCAGGACTGACCATTGAACTTGGCACCCATTTAGATCTCACTTCTTTTGTCGCTGAAGTCAACAACCAAGGCATATATATCACAATTTTGAATTTGGCTCTCATTTCACACTTATGTTTTTGATGGGATATATAAATTGCAGGACTGACCTTTGAACTTGGCACCCATTTAGATCTCACTTCTTTTGTCGCTGAAGTCAAGAACCAAGGCATATATATCACAATTTTGAACTTGGCTCTCATTTTACATTTATGTTTTTGATGGGATAAAATATATTTTATGCATTATATTCAAATGTCAATTTTGTTTCAAACTCCCTTCTATTAAAAAAGAATTTTAATTTACTTGCTGGTAATTTAACATTTCAATATATATATATAGTTTTGAGTGGAAAGAAAGATTGAGGGGTCAGGACAAATTACGAATGTATTTTGCCACTTACCGACACTGGTTCTTGGTTTCTCCTGGGCCTAGGGTACCCTGGCGAGGCGATGTCTTCAGAGGTCTGCGGCTATTTTAAGTTTTCACTGGCACTGGTTGTAGTTGGATTATACCACACCTATTTATTTGGAAGAGGAGAAAGTTATGCGTACGCTCGTTTTGAATTTTCTTATTTGGATAATGGATTTTGCGAAACGATCGATTGTCTGTGACGTCTCAGTTGAAGTTGCTTAATTTTGACACAGGTAGCGTTACAGCAGGGCGACCGCGTATCTTCTGCATCAATCATTGTTACAGTATTAATTGTTGTGATTGGCTGTATTTATGGTATTCTTGCTGCGTCAATGGATTTTGTCCAATAGTGGAAGAGTGTTATCCAATCAGAGGTGATTGCGATCGTTACACTGTAGCTGTCAGCGATACGCGGTCGCCCTGCAGGCCGACGTTCGTTTTGTAAGTACATGTATTGTTCTGTACATTATATGTGCTATTGTGCTATTGTTGTGTACATGTTTTGAAATTGAATTCGTTGAAATTTTAGAATTTGGAAACGAAAAGAAACTTTTGAATATGTGTACTAGCACTCTTGTTCTACGGAACATATAGTTTTTCTAACAAACTCAAGGACCCAGCTTTGGTGAACTCTTATTCTCAGATACAAATGACATAATATTCAGTCAAAATTCAGATGAAAATGGCTTGAGTAATATCTCCACCACCGTCTGAAAGACCAAATAAATGTTTGATATTTTAGTTGGACCTTATCCTTTAGAGAAACTGCTTTTTACGACGAAGAATTAGTTTATTTTATGGAAAAGATATTATACGTTCCGTGGTTCGCATATACTTAAGGACAGTTGATTAATGTAGCTTAACGAAGAGAGTGTTAGATGGTGCTTTTTAAAATGTATTTTTTTTAAATCGGATAATCGGATAAAACCTTCTGTACCTGTACGCTACAAAAATATTCCACACTAAGCTGATTATATGTACAAGAAAATGAGCTAGAGTTTTTTGCATAATACGAAGAAGCGGACTTTCTTAGACGTTATATAATGGATGGAACTAGCTGACTAAACTAGTGAGATGGAATTTTGCAAAATCCTCTTACACTAGAGGAAAAGAGTACTTGCCATTCCTACGTAAAGGGGCGTCATCTTTCCCAATAACTTACGCTACGTTGTGTAGGGTAGTCCTTGGGCGTTACTACTATCGCTTACAGCAATTTTATTTCAAAATGACACTTTTTGACACGTACCTGGACATCCCTAAAATCTTTACTAATATTATAAACGCGAAAGTTTGTAAATATGAATGTTTGTTACTCAATCACGACAGAACGGCTAAACGGATCTGGATGAAATTTAGCACAGGGATAGATTACAGTCTGGAATATTACACATAGGCTACTTGTTATCCCGGAAAATCAAAGAGTTCCCGCGGGAACCAAAAAATCAGAATCCACGCGGATGAAGTCGCGGGCATCAGCTAGTAAGGATTATAATCTTAAAACACGAATGTCGGTAATGTTAAAATAAGACTGCTCAAAGCTATGGTCATAGCCTCCCACGTCTCACTTGATTTATGTGTAGCATTGTCAGTTCAATAGTCATTATCACTTGATTGACTCACTACTGAGCACGAGTCTCCTCTCAGAATGAGGGTTTGGCCATAGTCCACCACGCTGGCCAAGTGCGGATTGGCAGACTTCACACACCTTTGAGAACATTGAGAGGAACTCTCGGTCATTCAGGTTTCCTCAAGATGTTTTCACCGTTAAAGCAATTTAGTGATATTTAATTTCTTAAAACGCACATAACTTCTAAAAGTTTGAGGTGCGTTCCGGGGAATCGAGCCCCGGACCATACCAATGGAAGCCAGATGTCTGAGCCATTTGGCTATTACCGCTTTATTTTAGTAGAAGTATTATAAAACTAGTTCTGTGGTAACAGTAAATAATTCGCTGGTAAGATGTGTAGGCCATGGTAGGTTCTACAGAGACACCCATATGCAAAATTTTAAGCACGTTCAATATCAAGCTCATATCCAATGATTTAAGCTGTATGCTACAGCTTAAATCATTGGGTATCTGTGACTTGATATCTTGTCAGTCAGTCATTTGTAAAGATAATGCACTTAAATAGGAACAATGGCGGAGAGGTTCCAGAAATAAATACGGACAGGTGCGAAACGCAAAGTGAAATACAAGAAGATTATTTCCACAGAGCACCTACGAAAACACCCGCTTCTAAGATGTTGCTTTAGGATTATCCCGCCCTAATCCGAGCGGGCTAAAGGCCATCGCACACTATATCGATTCGACCCCAGCCAACGCTGTCTCAAATCCAACTTTTGCCTTAGGAATCCGGGCTGTGATCTTCACTCTGGGCTTTCTTGGTGCAGAGGCTGTCATTCGCCTGTTATGGGTACATTTGAAAATAAAAATTAAATGTGATTTATTTCACGTAGTGAAAACCTTGACACCTTGTGTCACTTATGATAAGTCGCAAGAATCTAAGTACCACCGGTTCGGAAAGCGATATTGCTTCTATTGAGAAGAGCCGGCAAGACACTCAGCAATTGTTCTTTTCATAAACAGAAAAATGTTACACTTTGTAAATAAAATGTACCTACAATAACTTGTGGGCTGCTGGATGCGAAGCCGGATGCTTCCATGCAAGTTTGTCATTGAGAAAATCATCAATAGTTTAATAACCCCGACTTAACAGACACAGTTTTTAAATTTAATTCAATTTATGGCAAAAATTTGCCATTGCATAAATTTTGCACCAGGAATGGTTCCGGGGATGGGCTTTCGGACGAATATTTTTTATTTAAAAAATTTGTAATGTTAGTTTTAATTTAAATTTTATTAATAGTTTGTTACTTTTGGTACCAACAATCATAGTTCACTAGCGTACAGTACGGTTACTCCGAGTTTGATCGAATTTGAAATACGTCTCACTAAAGTGAGGCGAGAGTGAGCTCCTCCATACATCTACAGCCAGCGCTCCAAGCGGCAACATGGTGAACAAAAAGTCACCGAGTCATTCCCACTCCAAGTGAAATTCGATGAGAAAGATCGAGTCTTTAACTCACCAAACGTACAAAAAATACGTTATGAGTAATGTCATTTGCTATTTTGGCACTCCGAGTGTTACTTTTTACACAGATTGACATCTCAAAATGCGAGAATGACGTAATTTTCACATTCGATAGCGGATTCTTAACTCACCGAAAATATTCCAGTGATAAACTATTATATTGGGACTCGATTATGACTGCGAGGCTTTATTTTGCTTGGAAAAAGATAATGGACGCTGCGGAATGACCGACGTGAAGAGAGGCGTGATTAATTTCGTTCAGCTATATCGGCTCACGAAGAGAGCTTTTATTTATTTGTGCAAAATGTCGAGGGTAAACAGTGACCTCAAAGGCTCGCAAAGAGTATCGCTGGAGACGAAGGTACGTATGACAATTCATTTGGAAAGTATTGTTAATTCCACATAGTATTTAGGTTATATTTATTGTAGCAGCCCCAAGAACTATGTATTTATTTTATTAGTAACTCTAAGTCGCTGTATTAACAACGCAACGTACCTACTTATCTACTAAACGTAGAGCTATGCATTTACCTACCTACATTTGTACTAAAATACAAAGGTTCATACACACTTAAATACCTACCTAAAACATAATTCTGTCAAATTACAGCTGCTTAGTGCACTGCTTTTTTATGCCAATGGCGATTATCAGAGGATGGTTTGTGAGGCCTGTCATCTTGGACAGCAAACTGAGCAAATATGTGCATCACAGAGGCACTTAACCATCCTAATGTGGAGAAATATGTATATAAAAAAAACTAGATGATTCCCGCGACTGTGTGGATTAAGATTTTTGATTCCCGCAGGTACTCTTTAATTTTCCAGGATAAAAAGTAGCCTATGTCCATCCCCAGGATACAGGTAGACTGGTGGGAGGCTTCGGCCGTGGCTAGTTACCACCCTTCCGGCAAAGACGTGCCGCCAAGCAATTTAGCGTTCCGGTACGATGCCGTGTAGAAACCGAATAGGGCTATGGGTTTAATATAACTGACATGCCCCTAACAGGTTAGCCTGCTACCATCTTAGAGTGCATCATTACTTACCATCAGGTGAGATTGCAGTCAAGGGCTAACTTGTAGTGGATAAAAAAAACAATCTACTCCTGTACCAAATTTCATCAAAATCGGTTGAGTAGATGGGTTGTGAAAGCATAGCAGACACACACTTTCGCATTTATAATATTAGTATGGATTATAGTGTTATAATCATATACTTCCCTCTCCCCTGAAAATAAGCATAAAGCTTGTGCTAGAAATAGGTACAACAATAGACCTGCGATAGATCTTACAACCATTAACCATTGAGCTATTGGTGGTTACTTCATGATTAAATGTTACAGGCTGTGGATGTTGACTGCCACATCATTAACATCAACCCAAGATACCCAGTATGACTCCACAATCAGTTCATCTTTAAGCTAAAGTTAAAACTCCAATTTTAAAGCTGAACTGAAATGCCTGCATGTAAATCAGGCAATACTATCTTTTAGGTATGATATTTTAAATTAATTTTCTTTAGCAAACCAAATAATTGAGGCCAATTCTGTTGTACACAGGGTTTGAAGCTAGGTTAAGCATTAGTTTGAATACCTATTTATTGACTGTCATGATGAAAAATGAGCATTGATGTATTTCAATATGGGTAAGCAGTGCTTTTGTGCCTCTATGAACTGCACGCCACTGGTTGTACACCATAACTAAATTTAAATGACAGCTCTATTTAAGTTGCTATCCCTTTTACATTATATTTATTTTTCTTGTGGAATTGACCGGCAATAGATTTAAAGCTGTCATTTTAATTTAGATATTGTGACAGAATTGGCCACAATATCTAACGGGCTAATTTACATAATTTAAGGGAAAAAAAACACACTGATACTCATAAAATTGTTTACTGGAATCCTACACATCTGCCTCTAGTTTGTCTGTTGTGTATATTAATTTTTTTTTAACAAAAATGTGTTAATTATTTATTAAATTTGAATATTTCAGAATTCCAATGGAACAGCCCACGGATAACAACTCTGATGTAACAAGTGAAGTGAACAATCCTCTCATCGCATCTTTTGTGGATCAAACCAGGCTGCTGACAATTGCCCAACAAAAGAGACAGATTAATCAATACATATTTCAACTAAAATATATTTGTATGATTACCTTTTCAACCTTTTCAATTTATTTTACAAACACAACACAATATTAAAACAAAATGAGTAGACACATTTAACTAACTAATCAATGATCATTCTGGCCCAATGCCGATAGACTATTGAGGACTTGTGCCCAATTACATTAAGCACTTTGGTGCTAACTTCCGAGACAGTGGGGTCTCCGCATTTCCAGTTGCACTGAGTGCCCGAACTGCTGCAGTGTTCTCAGTGCGGGCACCTTTTTTTAAATCTTTGTAAGTCTGCAAATAAAAATATAATATTATTATGTACCTGCAACTTTCTTGTGGATAAAATTAGTATATATCAACAGTGGCATGCACAGGGTTTGAATCTAGAGTAGGCATTAGTACTATTTACTAGCTGTTTTGATGATAAATACATATTGACTTATATCCATTTGGGTAGCAGTACTTTTATGAACTGCATGCCACTGTATATCATTTTATTTTGTCTATATTGTAGTTTACTTGACTTTAAGTACTGTAATATGTCGTGATCTTACCTGCTTTCAGTGTTCGACAGTCCTGTCTGGCCCATGCTCTTTTAAGATATCTTTAGGTATTTGCAACTGGAAGTCCACCCTTTTGGCGCTTAACAGTCCTGTGAACTCACCACAGTGGCTTGGTGGTCGTATGTCGACTAACATTTTTATTTGTTGTTTCTTGATCTAAATGAAGAGAATAATAGTTGATTATGGCGATAAAACTAGACGAACACGTTTGAATAAATATGAAATATTAATTTATTATCAATAATAGGTAAACAGAAAGATTTGTCGAGAAAATTTGACATTTCGCATTCGCATCTACTTACTTTTAGGCACAGTTTATGTTCGCTTTCCCTCCATGTACAATCAATTATAATTAAAAAACAAGTTAAACCGGTGAATCCGAATACCACTACCCGCTACATATGAGCCGAAACGAAAATTATTAATTGTAAATAAAACAGAGTACATTATTTAGATACTACAGCGCGACCGCGTATCTCTGACAGCTAAAGTGTAACGGTCGCAATCACCTCTGATTGGATAACACTCTTCCACTATTGGACAAAATCCATTGAAGTAGCAAGAATACCATAAATTTAGCCAATCACAACAATTGATACTGTAACAATGATTGATGCAGAATACCGACAAAAAATGCTGGTCAATATCACGAGCAGTGTTACCAACTCTCGAAAATATTTGTCCCTAAAACATAAGTCAAAAAGCCCCAAATATATTTTTTATACGACTGCCTGAAAAAAGGAGTATATTGTTTTCAGGGTTCATGTATGTATGTATGTATGTAAGTATGTATGTATGTATATATGTATGTATGTATGTGAGTTTGTATATTCCACCATAACTTCTATACGCCTGAACCGATTTTTATAAATGAGGTATCGTTAGAATCCCTAGCTTACTCCGGGTGACATAGGCTAGTAAATTTTTTAAAAAAGTTGATGGGGTGACCATGGTCCCGCATTAAAGACTAAAGTTGAAAAAAAAATCGAAAATAAGATTAACTATATAATCATCATCTAGAAAATGATGAGTAGATTCCAAAAATATATAACATTATAGTTCAATATCCAGTGATTCACAAACAAATATCATTTAATAAAAATGTGAATAAGACTCCAAAGGCATGCAAATCGCTTCATAAGGAGGTAAACTCCGAAAATAATATAGCATGGCAGTCGTATTTTTTAATTCGTTAAATTAATTTCACTTGTTTACCGTACATTCAAAATTAAGATTCACAATGAATGATTCAAATTTTCGCTAATAATGAAAATCTTAATTTTGGAATTACGGTTTTCTTATTGATCGTAAGAAAAAAATACAATAAACATTATTTTTAGAAAATTAAATATTGAACAAGTAACTTCAAAAAATTATAATAATTATACAACCAATATTTTGTTTGACTTGTTATTCATTCAACTCCGCATTCTTAATAATAAGAATCGGTAGTAGATGATAGATCTAAGAAATAAAAAATAGGTAAAAAATATAAGAAGCCAAAAAATCCCTAAAAATATAAGGGCCCTAAAAGAAGCCCTTCGCATTTGTTTACGCCCTAAATTTGGGGCCAAAAGCCCTAAGTTGGGAACCATGATCCCGTGCATAGATAAAACACAGACTTAAGATAAAAATAATGACTCTTTGACATAGAGTAGACATGAATTTTGAAATATTGTGGCATTTTACATCTTACATCCATGATTTTCTTATAATGGCAACAATTGCGAGGACAAGTCTCTCTGCCTCGGACTGCAACAGTCAAGTGTGGTCTGGTGGTACTGGCTGCTATTTTCCCTCGTAGTACGTACGTCCGATATCCCCCTCCTTGAAATCACACTTTTCAGCATCGATTTGCATGTTCGCGGGAGATATCTGTCCCCCTGAGGAGACAGATTGGAATTATTTATTATTATTAATAATTAATGTTGTATGCATTTGGTTGGGGTAGGTACCTCGAGGGTACTTAATACTAGTTCCACTGAGTTTTTATTCCCCAGTAGTTCACCTGTGGATAAATAGTTGCATAGAAATACATATAACGGGGATTCAAAGACATAACGTAGGCATCTTGCATTTAATGACAACTAGTGATGAGTAATGAATTTATTAATGTGCTGATTTCTGACAGATTTCTCATACGTCTGGCAACTCTGCGGGCCTATCACACAGCCTATCCTAGCGCTGATTTAAAAAATTTTGGTTACAGTTTCATGTTTTGTCATTTAGCCACCTCCCGGCCAGTTGCTAGGATCCTCAGATATCGATTTTGAACGGAATCAATATAATATTTTTAGCTGCTAAACATTATATTTAACTCCCTAAAATAATAAAAAAACTCGCTAAAGTGGCAACACTGGAAACCCCAAGCTTTTTGAATGTTTTGATTAGAGACAATGAAGATTTTGGCATTTATACTTTTTTATGACATTCTACCATAAAGAAACGTAGCATAGTGTGCGCTAGGCTGTCAGTGTCAAACTGCCAAAAAACTGTCAAATTACGCAATGAAAAATGCCAAAATGCCGCATGTATCTGTCTCACTTTTTTGCGAATGTATGAGAGAGACAATTGTTGCGATCGTTTTGTCATACGATTTACTAACTCCGTTTAGTCACTTTGACAAAACGTGCCCGTTTGACAAACTCATGGTATGGAAATATTCGCTTACACTTGGCGAGGTGAGCTCTCACGTCGATCAATCGAATTTGCAATGTAAAAACTCGGAGTAACGCTACAGACCGCGCGTGTAGTTTAAGTGCGGATAGTGCGTAGCAAGGCATGTGTTGTCTTTTCCACCTATATTAAGACGTTTATTGGAGTATATACGTAAGGCTTTTGGAGGGATTTCCATGGAACTAATATTTTTTATTCAAATAAACGAATTAAAAGTGGTTTCGAATCGTCGAGTGAATCTACCACTGGTTCGGAATGCCATTCCTATCGAGAAGAGCTAAGCTACCGTAAGTAACAGGAATGAGAGCGAAACCACCCTAATAGAAAGATTTCGTTTTCTCAACTGATGAGCTAAACACAGGAGATGCAAAGCGGTGATTGTGGTTAAAGTTTTCGGGCTCCCAATTGGAGGGGCTGGGGTAACACACCCTGACCTTTAACTTTTCAGAGTTAAGCGTTTTAAGCAATTAAATATGATTTGCTTTATCGGTAAAGGTAAACTTTGTAAGGCAACCGCATGACTAAGCGTGTTTCATAATGTTTTCCAAGACATCACTCAGCCTGCCAATCTACACTTGGCCACCATGGCTTTATATTTTTTTAACCATTACAAGATAGCTCTTGATGCAGTCACACCTGATGGTAAGTGACGATGCAGTTTAAGATGGTAGCGGGCTAACCTGTTGGGAGTATGGCAGTTATATTAAACCCATACCCCTAATCGGTTTCTACACGGCATCGTGCCGGTACGCTAAATCGCTTGGCGGCACGTCTTTGCCGGTAGGGTGGTAACTAGCCCAGCTGAAGCGTCCCAAAAGGCTAGACAGGAAAAATTCAGAAATTATAAATTACCGAATTGATCCCTCCAGGAATCGAATAGTGGGACGGCAACGAATGAAGGCGATGAAGCAATGAAAATAAAGCGGTATTCCATTGGCGGATTTTAGTGACAGCTATTGACTGTAGGACCTAATCGAAACGCAACTTAAAGCGGTGAGAAAAAAGGAAAAAACAATTGCTCGAGAAGGTCCTATGCAAACAACAAAAAATCTTAATTTTAATGGTGTAAAGTACATTGAATTCAAAATATCTTTTTTTTAAGGTTATTTTAACAGTCGCCACAAATTGATGTAAATCGTGGAAGCCAATTCACCAGAAGGGAATCGCAATTTAGATTTTTCTGATTATGAACCGACTTTGACATCGCAACGTGGTTTAAGTTAAATCAACCAACAACAGATTACCCGACCAATTTACATAGCAATAAGGTCGCTTTTACAACCCGAATTATCATCTTCCTTACAGTCCTGTGTTACTAAGAATATAACACTACCTTACCAACTCGTACCTAAGATGCTTTCTTAAGATTATCTCATCCGAAGTCTGTATAAGGCGATATAAAAATAGAAAAGATAAAGTCTAGACTGTCTTATTCTATGAGTCACTAATAAAAGAGTAAAGTTATAAAACATTTTGACGTAAAAGTGGCGTAACGTTAGAATAACTCGGAACTTTTTCGTTTCCTCGGTAGTTTTTGGCTTGGCGTGTCACTTTTTTTATCCACTACAAGTAAGCCCTTGACTGCGATCTCACCTGATGGTAAGTGAAGACGCAGTCTAAGATGGTAGCGGGCTAGCCGGTTAGGGGTATGGCAGTTATATTAAGCCCATACCCCTAGTCGGTTTCTATAGGCATCGTACCGGAACGCTAAATCGCTTTGCGGCACGTCTTTACCGGTAGGGTGTTAACTAGCCACGGCCGATGCCTACCACCAGGCCAGACCAGGAAAAATTCAGAAATTATGATTTCCCAAATTGACCCTGGCGGGGATCGAACTCGGGGCCGCTGCACGTTAAGACAGCGGTCAACACTGAGCCAGGGAGGAGGTCAACTTCTGAATATCCACCAAATAAATTAGAAATACTTTTTGCTTTATTTTTTCTCCATAATACGGTTATGACTTATACCTACTCCCCTTAAGCTACAGTGAGACATAAGATACCGACAAAAAGGAAAATCACGGATCGTTTGATATGGTCCTATGCAAACAGGGGACGGACGACCATTTTCATATGACCATTTGCAACGCCCTTATTGGATTTATAACGAGTTTGCAAACATTTTTGGTGTAGGTATAACAATTGATGCAGACGTTCGTTCTATCAACCCCAAACGAAGCCTGATATCTGTAACAGCTAGCTAAGTATTTATATTGTCACTAGATGATGTCCGCAACTTCGTCCGCGTGGATTAAGTTTTTTGATACCCGCTGGAACTCTTTAATTTTCCGGGATAGAAAGTAGCCTCCTTCCGGGATGCAACCTATCCCTGTTCCAAATTTCATTAAAATCGGTTGAACAGGTGGTCCGTGAAAGCATAGGAGACAGACAGACACTTTCGCATTTATAACATTAGTATATGGATATAATATTAGTATGGAAGTATGGATTCAATGCCTTCGCTATTTACGTAGCTTCGTTTTGAGGTTAAGTTTGAGGTTTGACGACCTCCGTGGCACAGTGTTGAGCGTAGTTGTCTTAACGTACGGAGGTCCCGGGTTCGATCCCCGGCAGGGACAATTTGGGAATTTATAATTTCTGTCTTTTCCCTGGTCTGGCCTGAAAGGCTTCGGCCGTAGCTAGTTACCACCCTACCGGCAAAGACGTACCGCCAAGCGATTTAGCGTTCCGGTGCGATGCCGTGTAGAAACCGATTAGGGGTATGGGTTTAATATAACTGCCATGCCCCTAACAGATTAGCCTGCTACCATCCACTTACCACTAACCTACCATTGGGTGAGATCGCAGCTAGGGGCTAACTTGTAGTGCTTAAAAAAAGCTAATAAAACAAATTTAAAACAACCAAATCATAATCAGCGATCATGCTCCCATTTTATAAATGAGTAATAAATTTAATAATTTATTTATATAACTAAATCTCATATTTTTGGGATACATGTGCTGCAAAGTTATGTTTACAATGTTGTCTTTTGTATAAAGAATCTTACAAGCTAAACACTTGATGCTCTAAAATTCTATTTTAAGCGACCCATGATGCTATGAAAATATGAATGAGCCACTTGAACACAAGAAGCCCTGTAGTGTATGCTCGAGAGCTTGAGTGAATAAAGAGTATCTACCGAACGGTAGGTACTTCTAGTTTGAAACTTTATACACACAGTATGGTTAGAGGATTGTAGTTAATACGAATTAGAAGACAACAATAAGCTTGCTAAACTCAAGAGAATAAGCTTAAAAGATAATAATAATGGCCTTCCAACCGGATGTCGGCCACGGCGGTCGGCGGCCAATCTCCCCAGAGAGTAGCCATCTGCGCGAGAGATATTTTTGTGCACAAGTGTGTGCGCAAACACAGGTGGACTCTCTGTTCCTTTACTCTCATAACCAGATGGGACAGAAAATCCGACAAGACCGGAGAGATCAGGCGCAGGACCGACGGCTTTACGTTCTCTCCGAGGCACGGGGGTAAATCACCGCCAACTCCCTAACTGAAGCCTACAAGATAGATAAGTTACAGCATGATCTGCATGGCATAAATAGACCTTTATAAATTCTTGTTCTAAAAGTTTCGAATAGGGAGAGGTAAACAATCCGAACTCAAATTTACTCTTGTCTCAAAAGTTATGTCTCAAATTAACCAAATTGGGAAGTAGATGGGATGGTATTCAATATACCATTGATATGATATTTCAGAAGATTATAAAAATCTTTAATTTAATTTTTAAGTGAATCATCATTAAGAAAATCTGGTTTTAGAAGCAAATACAATCGGAAATTCCTTAATTACTTAATTTATCTTTCTGTCTACCTGTTGACAACGTGATCGTTATATTGACCTTGAATAAATTTGATAAAAGTAGGATAATTTTCCCGGACCAAAGATTCCCGCAAATTTTCTAAATAACCTAAATCCAAAATGGAAAATGTCACAAAGTAAAAGAAATCTCATTTTTACCCCGAAAAGATACCGGTTCAAAATCATTTTCCACTGAATTTCCACATTTAACTCACCCTCACACAATTTGTTGGAACAATGACACTAAGCGGAGGCAAAGTGTCATCATACCTCCACTCGGTTCAGATTTACGATCACACACCTATCTACTATGGGGATAAGGTAAACGGTTATAAGGGGGCTTAACTGGAAAGAATTGCTGAATAAATTGCTGTATGTTTTTCGCTATCTATTACTTTCAATGATCACCAGATCCGATAGACATAATTTGGGCTTTTTGGTTCACTTGTTGTGAACGAATGGACACAAATGTACCTAAAAAATATATTTGTCACTAGCTGATGCCCGCGACTTCGCGCGTGGATTGAGGCTTTTTGGTTTCCGCTGGAACTCTTTATTTTTTTTGGGATAAGCCTATGTGCCATTCCAGACTATAATCTATCTTTGTGCCAAATTTCATCTAGATCTGTTCAGCCGTTTTGGCGTGATTGAGTAACAAACATCCATCCATACACCCATCCATCCATCCAAACTTTCGCATTTATAATATTGAGTATTGAAGTATAGATAATAATTTAACGAAGCTCCTTAAAACATTTGTGATTTCGTAATAGATTAATTTAAAATCAATCAGTACACAGCGATTTTCAAACATAATTTAATTGAAGTCATTTCATGTAAATCAATCATTCAAATATTTTTTGATCACATTAAACTTTGTATGGTAGATAACAACATCATACAACAAACATACCGGCTAAAACTTACCTTCAAGCGATTTAGCGTTCCATACAATGCCGCGAATAAAGAAAAACTGAAGTATACTGATTCAAACTTTCCTTTTTAAAATATCAATGTTTACAAAATATTATCCATAATAATATAGAAAACGCGAAAGTCTGTCCGTCTATCAGTCTACTCTGCTTTAAGGCCCATTACATTCAACCGATTTCGATGAAATTTGGTAGAACGATAGGATGCATCCCTCAGAAGAACACAGGCTACTTTTTTATCCCGAAATGTTCCTTATTACATAAATATTAAATCAAGTTATATATATTTTTTTAATTATTGAAATTTATTTGTTTACTAAAACGTGTACAAACATACTTATTGCCTGCATACCTGCCTAACTAAAACTATACCTGCCTAACTAAAACTAAGAATTAAAATAATTATCAAAATTTTTTGACGATTCTTTTTAATAAAAAAAATCTTAAAATAAAACCTTAACACTGAAGCATTTAAGTTTAATTTCGAATGCAGTATATTTATATTTATTAAGACCTTTTGTCTTCGTAAAAAAACTTACTCAATTTCGTTACGGACGTTTTTTGCCGGCTAGGGTACCCCTCCGCATCGTCCCATAAGGATTTTGTTTCAAAAACGTAAATCCACGCGGAAGTCGCGGGCATCATCCATCTAGTACAATATAAGCGAGATCAAGTAAAGTGTCATCACTCCGAGCCCGTTCTGGATTTACGATCACCTATCTTTTTCGTCGTACGCGAAACGGTTTACGGTTATGACGCGGTTAAAACATCCATTACGCCACGGCGAACGAACGATACTATTCGATGGAGGAAAATTTTTCTCCGTCCAGAATAACTCTTATATCATATTGAGTTTTTTATTATGCAGAATACGTTTTCTTTTATTAACAAGCAAAAGACAGGCGGGTGACAGTGTTTACCGCCACCCATAAACATTTGCATCCTCAGAAGAAATGCCATAACAATGCCAACCAATCCTTATTCACCCTGGAATATTCCCGCAATGCAGTTTTCAGGGAACAGAGATCACATGTTAGTACCACAAATTGCAGGCATGTGACAGAAAACTAACTAACGAGGTAACTGCCTCGTCGGTCTAGTGATTAGCATGATCGACTGCGGCCGATGAGGTCCCGGATTTACGTCCCGGGTCGGGCAATAATTAAGGGCTGGCTTTTTCTTACAATAAATTCTCAGTAGGTACTTAGCCCAGAGATAGGAAGTTGACGTGCCTCGGAGAGCACGTTAAGCCATCGGTCCCGGTTATTAGGCCTGTGCCCAGCAGTGGGACGTTAATGGCCTGTAGTGGTGGAGTGGAGTGGTAGTGGTGGACAGGAAAAACCTGACGCAGAGGAAGGTAGAAGAGCGTTGAGACAAATGAAATAATGAAATATACAAGACGAAATTAGTATTAGATGAAATTGAGGTTCGGTACATATTATGCTTGGGTGAGCAAGAAAATAAGTCTCATCAATATACGATTCGGGCCAAATTGTTTTCGAGACATCCATTTTTTTTATCGCTACTGCTCCAAATACATGTCCATAAATCTGGTAAGACTGACGCGTAAAAATCGCATATTGATACAATGTGGCCAATTCTGTTTAATACAATCTTTAAACTAAAATGACAGCTCTAAATATAATGCGGTCCTTTCCGCTGGTTTAGAAGTATTCTGTAACGGATAGCAATAAAAATAGAGCTGTCATTTTAGTTTACTTTAGAGATGGTGTATAATAAAATTGTCTTTTTATTTTATCTCATTTTAAACAAAACAATTAAAACTCTGAAACTTGTGATCCATACTAATATTATAAATGAGAAAGTGTGTCTGTCTGCTACGCTTTCACGGTCCATCTGTTCGATGAAATTTGGTACAGGGATAGGTTGTATCCCGGGGAAGGACATAGGTCTATATTTATCCCGGAAAATTAAAGAGTTCCCGCGGAAATTAAAAAAAACCTTAATACATGCGGACGAAGTCGCAGGCATGATCTAGTTGCATAATATGCATCTTTATGAAAATACTCTACCTTTGCCTGATGTATATTATATTTTCCAATGATTTTTCTTTACAAAACCTTATGGGGAACGGTTTATGGTAATCATGTGGGGTAAAACGACCATTAAGTTACGTTGAACAAACGACTCAATTAGATCCTAGAAAAATTCTAGGCCTGGAATATCTCGTAGCCAATATCGATATTACGTGGTTACTAAAACAAGGAAAGGTATTACCCTAACTGGTATTGATCCTTAATAAATGAAAAGTATGTATGTCGAGCACCTTTTTCGCCCAACGAGACGGCTTAATGAAGTTTTATGAATATTGGTAAGAGATTTCTTTCAACACGGAGATGGATAAGGCTACATTTTATGTCGATAAATCCGTACCGAAAGTTCCTACAGTTTTCTTAAAAATATAAATCCACGGGCATAATCTAATTATCTTAATATTATAATTAGTCATAGCATTCTTTACACAAAAAATTGTGAACTGGAAAATTTCAATTGTTATACAAAAGAAATAACAGTGCCCCATTAAGTTCGCCTTGTAAGAATCCACTGCTAAAATTAAAGAATAAAAAAATAAATACCGCAAAATAATAAACAAGAAGAGGAAGCAAATAAAACCAGAGATTGCACACTAAGAACAATGCAAGTGAACGATAATAGAAACGTGATAACAATACAACCAATTCCATGTTCACTGCAAGGCATGGACACAAATCATGGACATTGCCTCATTTTCTTGGTGCTGGTAATATTTTGCAAAGGATTCCAAGAAAATGGCTGCAATCTTCTTTCTATTAACAATGCCTAGGGAAATGGAAATCTGGACAACAGCATTTAGATCCAGCACAATAAATAACAGGTCCTGGGGAACTGTTTGTTTCAGTATTACCTTACTAAATTTATATCAAGATATATAATGTGGCCAATTCTATATAACACAATCTCTAAACTACACTAAAATCTAACTTTAAATCTAGTTCTATCCCTTTCGGCAGGGAGTATTTTGAAAAGGTTGGCCATATATCTAATGCTGTCAGTTTAGTTTAGAGGTAGTGCACTACAGAATCAGCCCACTATTAAAATTTCGAAAGAGTGTGTCTATCTGCTACGCTTTCACGGCCTATCTGTTCAACCAATTTTGATAAAAGTTGGTATAGGGATAGGTCGCATCTCGGGAAAGAACATAGGCCTAATTTTATCCCGGAAAATTAAAAAAAACCTTAATACACGCCGACGAAGTCGCAGGCATGATTTAGTTACTATATAAACCAGTAGGTAATAATTAATATATTATTTAGTCTATTATAGAAACTTTTTCGGTAAAGCTTCAGAAACCGGTCGGTCGATTTAACATTAATAAAAACAAATTAAATTGAATTTTGAATTTCTGTGAAAATAAACCGTACAAACAACAATCATTAATATTATGTTTTCAAATTTAATTATAGTGCCATTTATCTAAATGGCACGATAATTAAATTGTAAATAACTATCTAGTTATTTACTTATTACAAACAGAAAACATTAACTACGGGTACGTTCGCTAATGACGAGGTCTTGAATTCTGTCTTAAGACAAAAATAGTATAGTATATAATATTTAGTAAGAAGACAGTGTATCATGTGAATCTTTCGTTTCTATGCCTGATCTCTCTCCGATTGTGTCGGATCTAAGAATATTTATTGATGTCGGATTCAGACTTAAAGAGTAGGGGAATAAAACTAAAGTTTACAAGAGTGTGTGTACTGCACCTGTGTTTGCACACACAAACTTGTTTGCGTTTGTCTCCCGAGCAGGAAACACAATTTGGCGAAATATATTTGACTAGCTGATGCCCGCGACTTCATCCGCTTGGATTGAGGTTATTTGAATCCCGTGGGAACTCTTTAATTTTCCGGGATAAAAAGTAACCAATGTGTTATTCCATCTTTCTCTGTGCCAAACTTCATCCAGATCCGTTCAGCCGTTTTAGCGTGATTCAGTAAAAAACATCCATCCATTAAAACTTTCGCATTTATAATATTAAGTACAGATTTGAATTTTAGAGGGATACTAATCTCTGTAGACAGAGATCGGCCACCGTGGCCGAAATTTTGTCGTGTCGAAATTTTATAACAGTAAAACAGCCGTTGAATTACTTAAGCCTAGGTACGTACTTGGGAACAACGACTTATTAAATATATTTACTGGAAACTCCAAGTTCCTTTGTTGTTCTGAAAATTTTGTCTTTCACAAGAACAAATCCAAGTCGGATACAATGAACTTGATCGCGCCTAAGCCTCTTTAAGCGATTTCGACAGATTGGATTTAAAACTTGGATTTGAAATTAAAACAAAAGTTCACTTCGAAAAGATTTCGATAAATAAATTAAAAGGATTTTCATAGCGAAATTGCCCAATTTATTGCCGCGTCTATTCATCATATTGCGGCTTATGTGTATTTGAACACGAAACTGTGTTTTTTAAGCTCTATTTCCATTATAATTTGAGCTCAAATAAAAAAAATGATGTATAGTAATCCGTACTAATATTATAACAGCGAAAATGTATCCGTCTGTCTGCTAGGCGTTAACGGCCCTTTCAACCGATTTTGATGAAATTTGGCAAAGGGGTAGGTTACATCCCGGGGAAGGTCATAGGCATAATTTTTAATTAAGAAAAATTAAGGAATTCCCTCAGGAATCAAAAAAACTTAGGTAATCCCCGCAGACGCTGGTATTACCTAGTAAGTAATAATAAAATTTATGTGTGTAGTAATAACGTTAAAATTTTTCACATCCAGTGTATTTCACCGTAAGATTGTAAAAACCGTTAGATTATAATCTAACTCGCGAAATTGTAAACGACAGATTGTGAACCGTTCAATGTTCTGAGTGTGAATTTTTGAAATATTAATTGTATTTACGTTTTCTTGTTTGTTTCTTGTAGGCTTTTGTTAGGCTAGGGTTTAGGTAGGTAGATTTTATCGGGTTAATATACATAGCAGATTACAATCTACCGAAAAATAATGCGTTAAATAGGCATGATGACTGATTTTGAAAAATGGTCAGATTATGTTCGGAAGTATCTACTATTTCAGAAAAATATCTTATTTCAGCAGAAAAAAAAGGTTTGGTAGATAAAATTGGCATTTGAAATTTAAATTTTAAAAATAACGCCAAAACGCTCGCGGGTGTCATGGCGTCGTTTGTGACGTCACTATTGCTTTTACCAATGTACTCTAATGTACTGTGTGCAGTAAACAATAAGTCTTCGTACAACAATTTAGATATTTTGTGTGAAATATGAATTCTAAAGTGTGTAAGTCGTGTGCGGTCCCCCAGTGTGATAACACATCAAAAGTAAGTCCAAGCAAGTTATTTATTCACGCGCCACTTAAAAAAACAATGTGATCTAAGTGGCTTAATCTTGCACGGCGAGATCCTACAGCTATAGGGCTAAATTTTACTATTTATTTCTGCGAAGATCACTTTGACGTAAGTTTTTGCATTATTGTAATACTAGCTGGTGTCCGCGACTTTTTCCGCGTGAACTCCTTAATTCTCCAGGATAAAAAGTAAGTACATATAAATCTTCCTCTTGAATCACTCTATCTATTTAAAAAACCGCATCAAAATCTGATGCGTAGTTTTAAAGATCTAATCATACATAGGGACAGACAGCGGGAAGCGACTTTGTTTTATACTATGTATTGATGCTGTTTTGCTTATAACACAAATAACTGCAAAAAGTTAGAGATGCGTCCCAGAATCGAACCCCATACGCCCCGAATAGGAGGCAGACGTCATAGACGGCAATCACCGCTCATATTAAGTTATACGGTATAGTTTTAAAAAACAACATTTAATTATCATAACCTCTAATAACTAAGTACCATGAAGTGCTTAATATATAAAATAGCCGATTTTACGGGTTTAGGACCTATAAATTATTATGTTATTATTGTACTTACATGAACGTTTTGACGTTGCGAAATTCTGCTAAACAAAAGTCTTTGTTTGATGCAAGATACTCACCCAGCATCAACAAATCAATCCTGGGCAAATTAGAGCTAGTAGCTTTGGTAAATCCTTGATCCATGGCCAATGATTTTTAATTTCTTAACTTTGGATTCGGTAAAACAAAACTAGATTAAGGAAATGATCTTTGGGAAACAAAAAAACACGAAAATACTTGATAAACATTTCAAACACCTGTACTTAAAGAGATTGTCAAAGCTCGAAAACAATTGTGACGTCATTCGCTTCAGTGGTGTTTTCCTATTTCATTAGATAAATTCATAATTTCATTGATTCTTGGATACTGTCATCATGCCTATTGTAATCTTTCGACAGTTTGCAATTTCGCGAGTTAGATTATAATCTAACGGTTTTTACAATCTTACGGTGACATATACATATTATATTTATCTGTCGTCTCGTTACTTATGCGTTCTTTATTCATCCGCAATTTAGTTGAAATTTTGAACAGTTGTAGTCAGCATTAGCGTTAAAGTTTCTTACATAAGTGCAATGATATCATGATATCATGTAGGGGGTAAGCAATTCATACTAATATAATAAATGCGAAAGTGTGTCTGTCGTTCAACTGATTTTGATGAAATTTGGTACTAGGATAGGTGTTATGCTGGGGAAGGACAAAGGCTACTTTTTATCCCGGAAATTTAAAGAGTCTCCGCGGGAATCGAGAAAACTTAGTCCACGCGAACGAAGTCCCGGGCATCAGCTAGTACTAAAGAAATGAAATTAGCAATTTAATGCGCTTTCCCAAAATTGCGCGTCATGACCGGTATTTATTATTTTTATCTCAGTTACTTCCTTCTCATGGACCATTGGTTTTGCGAGCGGAATTTGAGCGAAGCGAAATAAGATTGGGTTATTCCGAAAATATTTGGAGTATTTAGGTATAAGTAAGTGAGGTATGAGTATTTTTAATTTTATTAGGTGTAAGTGATGGTCCGTGACGTCTTGACACTTGGGCCCCTCCTGAAAATCAGCGTTGCAGTATGTTAGGTAGGTATATACCTATCTCTCATGCTGTGGCACGGGCTGAGGAGGTGGCCCATTGACAGTATTTGTATAAGTTTAGTTATACTAAGTATATTGAATTCTAGTGCTGGTCAATAAACTTTTATTAATTTATTTATTTATTTAAGTCACGTCAACCGTTGCTTGACTGCGGCGTGATTGAAGAATAATCCAACCATCAAGCTCACGAATTTACATTGTAATATATTTGTTTGCATACGAGTAAGATATTTTATTCAAATACTGGATGATGCCCGCGACTTCGTCCGCGTGGATTAAGATTTTTTTATTTCAGCGGAAACTCTTTAATTTTTCGGGATAAAAAGCAGCCTATGTCCTTCCTCGGGATAAAAACTATCCCCATACCAAATCTAATCAAAATCTGTTGAAGAGACATTTTTTTTGATTCCCGCGGGAACTCGTGGATTTCCGGGATAAAAAGTACCTAACCTGTCCTTCTCCTGGATAGAAACTATCCCTTTACCAAATTAACCCTTTGCCAACGCAGCAACGTTGACGTGACATATTATATTCACCTAAATATTCCAAATATTTTCGGCTAGTTTAATAAAAGCAAGCGGAGACGCGGTCTTTTAGTTAGTTTATAAAATAAAATCACTGCCCGACTGCGAACTGAAATAACTCGATTCCTTAATATAACTTTGTTATATTATTATTTCGACTCTATTTACTCATACATGTGGTAATTAAAAGTTAGTTTGGCTATTAGGTCGGTTTAATCGCTGTATAGAAACGTTATTACCAACTAGGTATATTATGTTATTATACGCTGTAATATTATATTTATAGCTTTATTATACGCAGTTTACTGAGTAAAATCTAGGGCGGAAGTAACACTAGTCCGTACTAATTTAGGTTATTATATATTTTGGTTAAGAGAGTTGTAATTTGAAATTGTGTTGTAGAGTAAAAACTAGCCTTATTGTTCCATTTTCAGGGGGTTTCATATATAATTTAGTGATTATCTCTAAGTGAAAGCCACCGAATTACTCCGTTATACATTGCTGAATTAGTATGTAAAAAAAACATTTCATGGAACCCGCCGTACACATTTTTTCAGTATGATTACCTACCGTAACAAGTCATAATTAAAATAATTAAAAAACACGACTGCCCTGCCAAAAAACGAACTAAAAAGGTAAAAATCTAAATTAATCTAGTTAAATTAGAACCTTATTCACATTTTTATTAAATGATATTTTTTGTGAATCACTGGATATTGCACTAAATAAATAGTGTTATATATTTTTGGAATCTACTTATCATTTTCTAGATGATAATTTATAGTTAATCTTATTTTAGATTTTTTTTTACAACTTAAGTCTTTAATGCGGGACCATGGTCACCTCATCATTTTTTTTTAAATTTTACTAGCCTATGTCACCCGGAATAAGCTAGGGATTCTAACGGTACGTCATATATCAAAATCGGTTCAGACGTATAGAAGTTATGGTGGAATAAACAAACTCACATATATACATACATTTAACCCTGAAAACAATACACTCCTTTTTTCAGGCAGTCGTATAAAAAGAAGTATAATATGAAACAAGTTTCACTGCGAAAGTGAGTGAGTATGACCGTGCTCTTTATACGCAACTTGCTCGTGGGCTTCCCGCAATTTCTGAATTTTATATGCCTCTTTGAACGCGCCTACCTCACGCGTTTAGTATCCACTACAGCCCACTAACGACCCACTGCTGGGCACAGGCCTCCACTCTCATAGGAGAGAGGGTATTAGAGCTTAGACCCACCACGCTGCTCCAATGCGGATTGGCGGCCTTTAACGACTATTATCATGTTAGTGATAATAGCCGGGACCGACGGCTTAACGTGCTCTCCGACGCACGGGGGTGTAACACCGCCAACTTCCTAACTCCGGGCTAGTACTGAGAATTTCTAGTTAGAAAAACCCAATACTTAATTATGGCCCGACCCAGGACTCGAACCCGGGACCTCGTCGGCCGCAGTCGAACATGCTAACCACTAGACCAACGAGACAGTTATAATTATCGTTACATCGTTGCGGTCGCCCGCGACTTCGTCCGCGTACAATTTCTGATTTCCTATGAGATTATAAAATTTTATCGCTGCAAAAGGCTTATCTATAGAGTCTATATAGTATAAGTAGGTTTTTATTATTTAAACTAATAATCTAAATGACGATTTTCAAGTCTCTAACTTCAAAAACTTAGAACCTTCATGTAGCTTTGAGGTGGATTTTCGTGAAATTGCTTATAAATGATTTTATTATTTAAAACTAATAACTTAAATGACGATTTTCACGTTGCTAACTTCAGAAACATAGGACACAAACATACAACCCCCATTTCACGCCCTTAGGAGTGAATTTTCTCAAATTCTTCTTAGCTGTCTCCGCCATAGAAGGAACCTCATTTCCAAATTTGATGTTTGTTTGTGTTATGTTTCTGAGATATCGTGATTAGTGAGTGAGTGAGTGGTATTTCGATTTTAAATGTTTCCACTACAGCTCATTAACGTTCCACTGCTAGGCACAGGCCTCCACTCTCATATAAGAGAGGGAATTAGAGCTCAGACCCACCACGCTGCTCCAATGCGGGTTGGCGGGCCTTAACGACTATTATCATGTTAGTGATAATAACCGGGACTGACGGCTTAACGTGCTCTCTGAGGCACGGGGGTGGTAACACCGCCAACTTCCTAACTCCGGGCTAGTACTGAAAATTTCTAGTCAGAAAAACCCAACACTTATTATGGCCCGACCCGGGACCTCGTCAGCCGCAGTCAAACATGCTAACCACTAGACCAACGAGGCAGTTAAATGTTGTATATGTTGTATTTATATATATATATATAAACATTTAGGTACAGTAAATAATTGTGCGACGCACGAATCCCGGGCCGCAATACGAATATACGGCTCCATGGGGGATAGCAATAATTTATTACCTTGGCTCCAGGGCGTGTTTCTATATGTTATGATATTTATCTAATAGCGACTGTCTTTGGAAATTAGGAGTCACAAGTCACTATTGGATATATTATCCCATCAAAAACATAAATGTAAAATGAGAGCCAAGTTCAAAATTGTGATATACATATATGCCTTGGTTGTTGACTTCAGCGACAAAAGAAGTGAGATCTAAATGGGTGCCAAGTTCAATGGTCAGTCCTGCAATTTATTTATCCCATCAAAAACATAAATGTGAAATGAGAGCCAAGTTCAAAATTGTGATATATATGCCTTGGTTGTTGACTTCAGCGACAAAAGAAGTGAGATCTAAATGGGTGCCAAGTTCAATGGTCAGTCCTGAAATTTATTTATAACAATATATAATATTTTATAACAACTTAAAATATCATTTCTTCTTATAACTTAGTATAAAATGTTGAAGACTAAGGCTTTGGCTTGGCTAGTTTCCATATACGAATTATTATTAAGTAGGTACCTAAAAGTACAGTTTCTACCAGCAAGCCAAATTTTCGGAAGAATAAAATAAGAACTTACAACTTTACAACTTGTGAAGGCTTTAATTCGTATATGAAAACTAGCCAAGCCAAAGCCTTAGTCTTCAACATTTTATACTAAGTTATAAGAAGAAATGATATTTTAAGTTGTTATAAAATATTATATATTGTTATAAATAAATTTCAGGACTGACCATTGAACTTGGCACCCATTTAGATCTCACTTCTTTTGTCGCTGAAGTCAACAACCAAGGCATATATATCACAATTTTGAACTTGGCTCTCATTTCACATTTATGTTTTTGATGGGATAAATAAATTGCAGGACTGACCATTGAACTTGGCACCCATTTAGATCTCACTTCTTTTGTCGCTGAAGTCAACAACCAAGGCATATATGTATATCACAATTTTGAACTTGGCTCTCATTTTACATTTATGTTTTTGATGGGATATCATTACTTTTTGTACATAAATTATTGAACTCAATCTCAAACTCAAAACATATTTATTCAAAATAGGTACCTACAAAGTACACCTTCTGAACGTCATGCTTAAAGAGCATAAGACGTGATGGTGATAATTAACTACGGTATCTTAAAACTAAAGCTACGAGGGTTCCAAACGTGCCCTGGTCTGAAAAGAGCCCGGAATAAACTCAGCTGTGTTTTTTTTATTATCACCATCTCACAAATATTTGAAATTATATATATGTACTTATAATATAACATTACATAATCAGCCGCTGTAACAATTCATACCCATGCCTTGCTATCATTCAAGTAATCCTTTACACTGTAATAGGACTTTTCTATTAGTTTAGTTTACGTTTTAAATTAGTAGGTACTTATTCATAATGAAATTTATACAAAATGGTTTTGTTAATTTACTGCATTTTCCTACGTTTACGGGGTATAATTGTCTTTTTTGTGTTATTTTCTATATTTTCTTGTACCTTTGAAATATTCGAGTGAATGGCCCATTCAGTATCCGGATTTTTTTAACGCGTTTTCTGTTTATACTTAATTTGGCCAAGTCGGGGCGGTATTACAGCACATTTCTACATCTCATCAATTTTGATTGCAAAAGTTCAAAATCAAAAGTTTTTAGTGAAACATTGAAAACAAGCACGGTAAACAGTCGATATAACTAAAACCACTATATACAATGAATACAAATCACAATGACTGACAGCTTGACCTGACGACTTCAAATACTTTTCTTCTTCTTTTCTGTCAATGACGTTTCGTTGCACAAAATGCATGAATACGAAGGTAAGGTTTTAATGCAACTATATTATTATTCATTATTAGTTATATTAAAATAATAATTATGTGTCATTTTCAATAGTTAACAACACAAAATAACGAATTTAAACAAAGACCTGCAGTAGTATGATTTATGTAATCGGAGTTTTTTTTTACTTAACAACTCTTGTTTTATTTAGTTGTGCATGCACTATGCGTAGAATGTAATGCAATTTGCCGCAGGAAGTGGACGACGGAGTTACTACCACCGCTTAAAGCAGTATTGTTTCAAAATAACGTTTGAATGTCACGTACTTTGACGTCCTTAAAATAATGATTATAATACTACAACATGAACGTCAACAATATTAAAATAATACGGCTTTAAGCAATGGTAGTATGCCCCGTGTCAGAGTTTTGATCTATACCTTGATCATAAAAATGACGATTTTTGTACGTTTATATCTAAATAACCATTTAAGGTGTGCTTATGAAATTTGGAGCACATATGTATCTCACGGGTCTCAATATATGCGCCAAATTTGACATGTTTATGTGAAATAGTTTTTGAGTTATGAGGGGGTCAAAAGTGGCTCCAAATGGTTCGTGTAATATTACACACGGTGCTGCTCGCCAGTTTTTTTGAACTTTGGCTGGACACGCTTCCGCGTGTCTTGATAACATGTCATATCTGTGTCATAAATTGTTTGTGGGCGTACTATTAGTATAGCTTTCGCTTTCATTAGATAATGTCTACTTAGATCACTTTGCGAAATTATATTTTGTTTGGTAGTGGATAGGTCTCTCCTTGTAATTTATTGCTTTATTTACCTTAAAATATGTGAAAATGAAACATACGTGCTAATACTAAATATTACAAGAATAAGAACACTAGAATAAAGATCAAAGCAAAAGTGACAAAACTCCCGTAATGAATTACGGAATGACTGCCTCGGTCTAACGGTTAAGCATGGTCGATTGCGGATCACGAGGTCTTGGGCTCGATTCCCGGTCGGGAAAAAATTGTTAGGTATTGGGTTTTTCAGTAAAGAAATCCTCAGTGCCAGCCCGGACTTGGAAGTTGTCCGAAGTTAGTCCCGGTTATTTTCACTAACATGATATTAGTCGTTAAAGCCAGCCAACCCGCATTGGAGCAGCGTGGTAGGTCTAAGCTCTATTTCCCTCTCTCCTATGAGAGTGGAGGCCTGTGCCCAGCAGTGGGATGTAATGGGCTGTACTGGTGGGTGGTGGTGGTCGAATTACGGAATTCAATAAGCGGATACGATTATTCCTTAATATAACGACTTTTACATACGTGAATTTGCTATATTTTGCACGATATCATCGAACACTGCAAAAAATATATATGTGTCACCGTAAGATTGGAAAAACCGTTAGATTATAATCTAACTCGCGAAATTGTAAACTGTCGAAAGATTGTGAACCGTTCAATGTTCTGAGTGTTAATTTTTGAAATATTCATTATATTTACGTTTTCTTGTCTGTTTCTTGTAGGTTAGGTTAGGGTTCGACATATAATAATCAGGTAGTTAGGTTCTATCGGGTTAATATACCTAACAGATAACTACCGAAAAATAATGCGTTAAATTGTAATGTTTCAACAGTTTGCAATTTCGCGAGTTAGATTATAATCTAACGGTTTTTAAAATCTTATGGTGACATATGCTTACCAAACAATGAACACGAAACACTTGAATCCAGTGCCAGACATCCAAAGAGCCATTAAGGCATTCAAAATTGCTGTGATAAAAAATAGCAAGCTGCAATCACGCTAAATGCAGACGTAAACGCGTTACGACACGACGCGATGGATCCTTTATACTCCCCGCTTTGATGTTGGAACCGCTGTGTGCTTTTAGAGAGGCAGTTTTATTTCGACTTTAATGGTCTGGCCCCACTAAAGACGCAGTGCGCGGCACGTATTTTTTTTAACAACTAAAAGTTAGCCCTTGACTGCGATCTCACCTGATGGTAAGTGATCATGCAGTCTAAGATGGTGGCGGGCTAACCTGTTAGGCGTATGGCACTTATATTAAACCCATACCATTAATCGGATTCTACACGGCATTGTACCGGAACGCTAAATCACTTGGCGGTACGTCTTTGCCTATATTGGCGGTATGTCTTAGCGTGGTAGCTAGCCACGGCCGAAGCCTCCCACCAGACATGACGTAGCGGCAAGTTTTATTATTACGAGGTACTAGCAGATGCCCGCGACTTCGTCCGCGTGAAAAAAGTTTTTTAAATTCCCACGGGAAGTCCCTAATTTTTCGGTTTAATATATAGTCTATGACACTCACAAATATTGTGGCAGTCTATTCGTACCAGAATTTTCAAAATCGGTTCGGTAGATCCAAAGATTACCCCCTACAACCTCACAAACTTTACCTCTTTATAATATTATAATATTTTTAGGGACCAGAAGTGGAGTAAAGTAAAAAATAAAAGCAAATAACATACCGAACTTTATTCTACTAAACGATTTTAACATAACACACATAAAATAATCAAAAAGGAACACACTTAAATCTGAACACAATTATGACTCATCAAAAGTATCACAATAACGTTTTTACAGCTCAGAAGGTGACGAATGAATGACAACGCGATTTTTTTTCCGATTGAGTATGCTGCATAGGCCCTACTGGCCGCTACAGCGTCACCGGGGTATGGGCGAGCGCTAGGCTTCGCCGAGAAAAGAGCCCTAGGGCTCGATGACATCGAGGGGGGGCAACGTCTTCCTAAGGGCGCCTCCTATTAGGCTCGGACCACGGCTTAGGATGACGTTGGGATGAAAGGGAGGTCGGTTGGACCAGATTAGTCCACACGCCCCCGAGGCAGTGGGTTAAGACCACGTCCGGGTGACGTAAGAGACAACGCGATTACAGCGCGAGCGTTTTATACACGTTCGTTTGGTGGCGCCACGATCTACCGGGAGTTAAACTAATTCTCCTATTAGTATAGATATGTAGCTACGACGCGGCACGGAAATGCACTGTGCGATTCGCCGCGAATATTTGCCGCTACGTGCCGGGCCTTTTCGTGCATCTCAAGTGGGGATAGACCTTCACGCGTACGGTGCGCTAAGGGATACCGTACATTTAGCTTTGAATGTTGTAATATAACGATTGTAAATTATTGTTTGCTTTAATTTCAATCGACCATTCAACCGATATCGATATGTTTAATATATTTTTCCACGCTTTATTACTAAGATGGATAATTGAAATGGGAATGCAAATCAAATTATTATCATTCATATAATATTGTAATACAATTCAAAAAATAATTCAACATTAAGTTACGAAGGGCTCTAGAAGGCTAAAAATAAAATTATAAGTAGGTTTACCAGTGTTTATTATCACTGCTGAAATCGAAATTTGAAATTGTATGCAACCCTAACCCTCATTATCGGAAACTGAGAGCTAAAGGCCGGCCATAGACGGACAGCTTGAAGCAGTCAGGATGGACTGCTTCAAACTACGACTGCATAGTGAACTACAGTCTTCTACGTACACACATATATGGAACCGCTCTTTTTTTTATCCACTACAAGTTAGCCCTTGACTGCGATCTCACCTGATGGTAAGTGATGATGCAGTCTAAAATGGTAGCGGGCTGGTTAGCCCGCTTCTATTTCAGACTGCATAACAGGTTTGTTAGGGACATGGCAGTTATATTAAACCCATACCCCTATTTGGTTTCTACACGGCATCGTACCGGAACGCGTAATCGCTGGGCGGCACGTCTTTGCCGGTAGGATGGTAACTAGCCACGGCCGACGCCTCCCACCAGGCCAGACCAGGGAAAATTCAGAAATTATAAATTCGCAAATTGACCCTGCCCCGGGTTCCGCACGTTAAGACAACAGCGCTACACACTGCACCACGAAGGTCGTCGTCGCTCGTGCAGTTAAGACTGATTGGCAGCAGTTATCAATGGTAGCTTCATGCTGTTGACTATGACTGCAAGACCGGTCCGTGTATGTTGATGTGTATGGCTAACTGCTCGAGCAGTCCGTGTATGGCAACAAAAGCAGTCAGTCAGCAAATCATTCGCAAGACGTAAAATTTATACATTTTGGGCCTTTATATTATGAGGATGACAAATGTTGAGTTTATACAAGTTGCCAAGTCAAATATTTAGGCCACTTTGTAACATACCCAATGAATGAACGGTACTACCACTTCATTCATACAATGTATTTTATAGCGGTACGGAATGTGAACTAAACAATATAGTTCGGCAAACTTCCGGACCGAATAGCTAACACTTGGGAAAGATTACTGGGGATATATTGAAATAGTTGTACGTAATAAATCACACGTGCTAAACACATGGTTGCGGTAAATGCTTGCGAGGCTTATAGGCGTTTTCGTGTCGGTAATTTGAGTCTTAAAAGGCTCAATTGCGTGTATAACAGATTGTCGACGTAACGTTGATTGTAAATATAACATACATGAGGTTTTATTTTAAACTTATATAGCTACAGAACGAGCAGGCAGCTCCCCTGACTATTAACTAGATAATTCCCGCGGGTACTCCTTAATTTTCTGGGATAAAAAGTAGCCTATGTCCTTAACTATACCCATGCCAAAAATCATGTCGATCCGTTGCTCCGTTGCGGCGTGATAGATAGAAGGATAGACCAACAAACAAGCACACTTTCGCATTTACGATTTATACTAATATTATAAATGCGAAAGTTTGGATGGATGGATGGATGGATGTATGGATTGATGGATGGATGTTTGTTACTCATTCTCGCCAGAACGGCGGAACGGATCTGGATGAAATTTGGCACACATACAAATTATAGTCAGGAATAGCACATAGGCTACTTTTTATCCTGGAAAATCAAAGAGTTTCCGCGGGAGCAAAAAACCTCATTCCACACGGACGAAATCGCGGGCACCAGCTAGTATTCGTATGATTTCGAATTCACACGCGAAATATCAATATCATTATAACAAAACAAACGAACCCAGAATACGAATCCATTAAGATAATCTCCGCTCCCTGCCGATTCATACAATATGTATACGTTGAACCAGATTATGGAATCAGTTCGTGAATATAATAGCGGGAGTCACAGCTTCGTGACTTCATATAAATTATTCACGTTGCTTGAAGGTGAAAGATTGTTTCCTTCTCACCTAGTGAACTTTCTTCCGTCGAACGCGTGCTTGCGTCAAACGAAGACAATTTATCAGACGCTAGAGTTCTATCGTTTCCACTTCCGAATGACATGAATAGAAAAATTTGAAGAAAATACGTAGAAGTAAAAATATTTAGCCGACTTCGTACGCGAGGACTTCGTTATTAAATTCCGCAGGACCTCTTTTATTTTCCAAGTTAAAAAGATAACCTATGTCCTTTACTGGGACGCAACTTATCTCTGTACCAAACATCATAGTCGGTGAAACAAATGGGCCGTAAAAATGTGATGAGTGTGAGATGTGATGTGTTTTATAAATTTAACAAATAATTGAGATTCATTGCAATTTGTTCAGGAACTATTTTGATCCTTTGATGCTCTTTAAAACTATTTTTGAACTTAAATTTTAAACTTCTAATACATCGAATGACCCGGTGGATCGTAAATAAGACCGATATTAACGGTCGGTTTCGTCTTTATACCCTCGTAAAAGTGTTAGTGAAGCACCTCCAGTGAACTATTGAAAGTAAAATGTCTTCCGCGCTGTCGGAACCGGGAACTTGTCGTTTAATAAAGCGACTGTAGTAGGAATACGTGGAATTACCACAGGTTTCAGAAGCGTTTATTTGAACGCAACAGTATCGTATGCCAGTAATAGGTACATAGCATTTAGTTTTATTGCTACGTTGAGCTTGTTTAAAATATCTGTACCTAGTATTTTCTTTCAAACCTAGTTCGCAATTTGTTTTTACAAAAAACATCTAAAGTACTGAAAGGATCTAGAAAAAAATAATCCGGTTGCTTTCAAAATATACTTAGTGTGTATTTTGCTCAAAAATACTTTTTACTACTTTCTATAGACTTAACGACATGGTCTGATACAAGTTTAAATAAAAAGCATTTGATATATTCAGTAGTTATGGCTAAAATACTGTACTCTGCCCAGTGGCGTACAGTTCATAGAGGCATAAAGCACGGCTTACCCAAGATTACGTCAATGCTCATTTTTTACCAAGATAGTCAGTAATTAGGTATTCGGACTTACCAATGCCTACCCAAGCTTCAAACCCATACTAAATAGATAATTTGTACCAACAATAAACATTACAGTCTTGTAAATTATATTATGACCCTTAAAATCAAACTCTGAAAAAACGAGAAAGCAGACTAAATTCTGAGAATGGCATAATCTAGTTAACGTTATTTTACAACAAAACTGGAAATAAGAGCAACATAACAATGGGCGAAAGCGCCAAACTTGCTACGAGAAAAGCGTTTAAATATAATTTTTGCAAATTTTCCACCCGGCTGGAACAGAACTAACATCTATAATAACGGTTGACGCACCAAAGTGCCAAGTTTTTATTAAAAATTCGCCCCTAATTGTATCAAAGGCGCATTCACGATCTTGGCTTCATTAAAACACTTGCTATTTGGTAGAAAGGATTTTTCAGATGTGGTTTGTTTGTGTAGATATAGCGATATAACCAATGTCTTAGGTGAACGTATTTGAATTTTCTTAGTGAGTATATTTTATTAGTTTTTGACGACCTCCGTGGCGCAGTGATTAGCGCTGTTGTCTTAACGTGCGGAGGTGGCGCGTTCGATCCCCGGCAGAGTCTTGGGAATTTATAATATCTGAATTTTCCCTGGTCTTGCCTGGTGGGAGGCTTCGGCCGCGGCTAGTTACCACCCTACCGGCAAAGACGTGCTGCCAAGCCATTACGCGTTCCGGTACGATGCCGTGTTGAAACCAAATAGGGGTATGGGTTTAATATAACTGCCATGCCCCTATCAGGTTAGCGCGCTACCATCTTAGACTGCATCATCACTTACCATCAGGTGAGATCGCAGTCAAGGGCTAACTTGTAGTGGATAAAAAAAAATAAGAAAGCAAATTTTTTTTCCTAGTATAATAGATAAAATATCATTTGACTGGTTTCTTCCATTTGCATCATTGAAGTGGAAATTGTCCGAATGCAAATTAAATTTAAAAAAAAGGTGATCATAACCGGCTGCAAACGCGAATACATACAAGGAACCAAAACTTTAGTCTGGCAGTTATGAAACTGCGTCGCTTAACTTATATTTTATATGTGGAAGCACACACACTAGCGCGACACGTCAAGAAGCCGTTCCTCTCCCACGCGATAATGGTTTATCTTATTCTTAAAAATCAGCCCTTTAATATATACTTAACTTTATTTTATTTTCATATTTTTTGTAATTTTTTTGTTATAGTAGTTGCTTATTGTTGAATTCATTAATTTAATTAATTTAATTTCATGTGTCTTTATGAGAAAAAGCCCGCGGACAGACGGACGGAAAGCGGAGGTGTATTTACAATTGCGTTATCTTAACTAGGGAGCTTCGATGAACAGCTACTTTTCCGAAAACCTTCAAACAAACCGATCGATAGCAAATTGAACACAATTTTTAACCGACTTCAAAACAAGGAGGTTATCATTTTGACAAGTATGTATGTCATGTTATTGGAACTGCAAAATATTCACATAAATGATATAATCTTTAAGGGCTTCCAAACATAGTACACAATATTTTATAGGTGTATGTATGTTTCTCCGAAACTATTAAACGCATTGTGACTGTTCTTTGTTTATTGGCATATATTTACTTCAACTTAGGGAACAGTACAAGTTTCACCAAATCGGAGCAGTAGCTTTCAAGATATGGACTGTTAAACGTGTGGTGAAATCGGTTACTTTCATTCTTTTAGATAATCACTTATTTCATTCTCTTGTAAATTGTACCACAGTCTGAAAACCCATTCGACAGCCGTTAGGTACGCACCAGCGCTTCTAGTTAACAAGCACGATTTTCTTTCCAGCATCACCGCGTATAAATTGAGAGGCGTAGATGTATTGCTATGTTGGAAACATTTAATTGGAAGACTTTATTATCTTTATTGTATTAATTCTGAGTACTTTCGCAATGAGTACTGAAAGTAAATTTTAATATCACGTATATGGGGCATACTACCGTCGCTTTAAAGCAGTATTATTTTGTATTTCATACTAATATTATAAATGCCAAAGTGTTTCTGTCTGTCTGTCCATTTGTCTGTCTGCTACGCTTTCACGGCCCACCTGTTCAACCGATTTTGATGAAATTTGGTACAGGGATATTTTGTATCCCGGGGAAGGTCATAGGCTACTTTTTATCCCGGAAAATGAAGGAGTTCCTGCGGGAATAGGCATGATGACAGTAACCATGAATCAATGAAATTATAAATTTATCTAATGAAATAGGATTCATGGATTATAAAAAAAGTATTTATTTTTCTATTTCGAGTGAGATTGCTATTCATTTTGATAAAATAAAACTATATAATACATCAATCCGCCATATTGGATTAAACGCCAAGAAGCGAATGACGTCACAATTATTTGTTTCGAGCTTTGACAATCACACTATTGTTTACTGCACACTGCACAGAGTATATTGGTGAAAACAATAGTGACGTCACAAACGACGCCATGACACCGGCCAGCGTTTTGGCGTGAAATTTAAATTTTAAATTTCAAATGCCAATTTTATCTACCAAACCTTATTTTTCTGCTGAAACAAGATATTTTTTCGATATAGTGGATACTTCCGAACATAATCTGACCATTTTTCAAAATCAGTCATCATGCCTATTGTAAAAACTTAATTCACGCGGACTTAGTCGCGGGCATCATTTAGTAATCCCATAAATGCACATTCTAGTTTCCTCCCCTCATGTCTTAAAGCCCTAGGGCTCATTTCGCAGCGATGCCTACCGCTCGTCCTCCGGTGATTCTGAAGCCAGTAAGAGCCTACGCGGCATTCTCAATCCGAAAGAAAAATATCAAGTTTCCAAGTAAGTACTTATATTGTTATATGATCAAGTAACCAACCCAGAAAATTAACTACGATCCATAGGGAAATTATATTTCTTTATGGATGGAATACCGGTACGGGTAGCTTGCAACGAAACCCAACCGCCACGCTCTGCAAGCGAAGTTAAAAGTCAAGCAAAAAAAGAAATAATGCAGAACAAACGGTCTAAAGTACCACACAACCTTTTTAATACACACGTAGTCTGGAGAATTTCGCATTTCGCCAGTGTGCTAACATTTTCGTGGCCCGCTTTCTTTTGAAGAGGTCTCCACGCCGCTTGTCCTCCTACGTGGGTTAATGAGCGCTGCGCCATTGCAGTTACGTCTCTTCTAAGCGGAAAAGTTGTAACTGTGGTATATTTTTTATTTCAAGTCAGTGCTTGTCCAGACAATTTGTATTTCTAGGTGCATTGTAGGCTTTCTAATGATCTCTGCTACTGTTGACTGTTGAGTAACGATATTAATTATAGCCACTAAGTGCTAAAGGAACACGTGATTTATCAAGAAAGACTATAAGATGCGTCAATTGGTAATTCAATTTCAATTCAATTCATTTCATTTCATAGCTAGATCGTAATTACATGAGTAAGTACCTCGCTGGTACTCAATAATAGGAAAAAAAATGGTTATCGAAGGACAAAACTCTTCCCTTCTCAGTAGAAACAGCTTCTTACCGGTGTTAGAGTTTTGACTTCTCATTAGTGACACAAGTTGTCCTACGTAAAATAAATAAATCATTTTATTTCAAAATCTTAACATACGAAATTCGGTCACTATAATGTCAAATTAGTTTGCAGTTAGGATAGTAGTATTTAAGCAGGTACTTAAAGACGGGTTTAGTAGATGGGCCTGCAAGTAGGTCTGTGATTAATAATTGTATGGGCGCATTGCATGGGCGTCAATCCACTGTATGAATAAAGTACAGTTACGATGTGGTTTAAAACACTTTGGTGTGGTGGTTTAACACTAACGCAGTGGTGGTGGTGATGTGGTTTAACTTTAGTTGTGGTTTAAATTAAGTCGATTGCCAATTTTTTTTTTTTTATCGAAAATCCACGTTATTAAATTACTTATTAATAAAATCACGTACCTAGTAATATTTCCGCCGTGCGCTGTAGGTACAAGTGCTCTTGGCTGCTCATATGAGTCTACGCGGCTTATTGAGTATTTCATTTGCTTCTCAACGGTTTTTTCGATTCCTTCAGAGCGAACACACTACGGGCATTTTTTAAAAATCCAAGTACTTGAATTTTCTTCATCTTAATCAATCGTATACTTTGATCGCGTTGACTTAGAAGCTTCTTTTACAGTTTTTAGTATTTGATATTAATCTCAACTTGATACCTCCACGCGTTCCCGAGAAACATGTGGTTGACAGACAACGAAGTGATCCTATAAGGGTTCCTTTAGCTATATTATGGTACTGAACCCTAAAAACAACTAGGTAAGAATTACCTCACGTACCTACATACGTACGTATTATGTTACGTATATGTCTACGAATAGAGGTCGTGTGCGTTTAAAACTACACATTTATATAAAGACAGATTGCTATATCCTCTCACACGCTGTATTCAAGAGATCTCAACGACCAGCTCCTAGTCCTCTGAGGCGAGATAATGAGCGCACGCCAGCGCTTGCACGAATCACGCGATCTTGACTGCGATCTCACCTGATGGTAAGTGAAGATGCAGTCTAAGATGGTAGCGGGCTAACCTGTTAGGGGCATGCCAGTTATATAAAACCCATAGTCCTATTCGGTTTCTACACGGCATCGTACCGGAACGCTAAATCGCTTGGCGGCACGTCTTTGCCGGGTAACTAGCCACGGCCGAAGCCTCCCACCAGGCTAGACCAGGAAAAATTCAGAAATTATAAATTTCCAAACCCTGCCGGGGATCGAACCCGGGACCTCCGCACGTTAAGGCAACAGCGCTCAATACTGCGCCACGGAGATCGTCAATTCCTTGGGGACTTTTTTTCTTCTAAACAAAACATTCACAACTGTACGTGGTATTATCCAGGGATTAGTCGGTAGTCACTGCTGGAGCTCGTTGAAAAGTCATAGGGATAACAAAAACCGACAAGTGCAAGTCAAAGTTGCACACAAAAGATTCCGTACCACATCCATACTAATATTATAAAATCGAAAGTGTGTCTGTCTGTCTGCTACGCTTTCACGGTCCAACTACTCAACCAATTTTGATGAAATTTGGCACAGAGATAGGCTACTTTTTATAGCTTTGAGTACGCAACCTTAAAGAAAATTAAATTAAAGGAAATTTAAGAATGAGGACTGGCAAAATGAATGATCCTTTGGCATTTTGGCAATATTAGTATGGATTTATGTAATCAAAACATTGCAGTGTAGCAAATTTATTGTATTAACTTCTAATCACGGAGAAAATTTCCGCCACATTTATAATACTTTAACCAAGCATTACAAACTCGAAATGGTACGACCCCACAATAGTATGTGTGGAACACAGTGCTGCGAGCATTGAGTTGTAAATAATAGAGATGACAACCACAAAGTTACAAACGCCGCAGGTCTATAGCACATCAGGGCCTACATAAGAAACACGGTGAAGAAGAATCGAGAGCTTGATAATAAAACTCAACTTTACATACGTTGACAAAGTGGTGGAATTTGTAAACTGAATTATTTAAAAAAGGGAGAGTAAAAAGACACGCGAAGACTCGGACTTTAAAGTTTCAAAGTCAATATTTATCGCTTTAGCCCTTGTTACATAAGATTAGATCGAATTATAATAAATATCATTAGTGACAAACAGAGTCATGCAGCAGGTAGCTTTTATTTACAAAAATGATTCCTGGAGCTGGTTCCTCGTTCCGGTTGCGTTGAGGCTGTTTTAGAGGACAATATCATCTCTAGTATTGGACACCTCTGAGAGCCTAATGTGACGTAAGAAAAACGTCCATTTTCCTTTGACCTCCTTCTGTGACCCCATATTGCGGGCTCGTTAGCCTAGCCGCACACCGGTCGTAAAATGAGTGTCAATAGTAAAAATAGGATGATTGGAATTTTATCTTACCAAAAGATGCTGGCGAGAGTCTTATAAAAACGCTCACAAATAGATGAGAAAGCGGTAGGCGTAGTGGTGCAAAATGGAGGCAACAAAAGGAGATGCTCATATTATGTCAATTCAGTTCGCATGATGATGTGAAGCCTACATAATGGTGGTGCGGAATGGAGGCAATAAAAGGAGATACTCATATTATGTCAATTCAGTTCGCATGATGATGTGAAGCCTACATAATGGTGGTGCGAAATGGAGGCAACAAAAGGAGATGCTCATATTATGTCAATTCAGTTCGCATGATGGTTTGAAGCCTACATAGTGGTGGTGCAAAATGGAGGCAACAAAAGGAGATGCTCATATTATGTCAATTCAGTTCGCATGATGATGTGAAGCCTACATAATGGTGGTGCAAAATGGAGGCAACAAAAGGAGATGCTCAGATTATGTCAATTCAGTTCACATGATGATGTGAAGCCTACACAATACCATCAAGCAAAATGAACAGCATACTGTGTAGTGTTTGGGGAACATTATGCCTCCCATAGCCCATATTTCCGTACCAGCTCACATACTGAGCACGGGGTCCCTCTCATAATGAGAAGTACTTAGGCCACGCCTACTTACAGTTTACCACGCTGGCCAGGTCTCATGCGACAGACTTTACACACCGTTGGGAACATTATGGAGAACTCTATAGCATCATTAGCATGCCTGTTTTCTTACGATGTTTTCTTTCAGCGACAATTATAATATTTCATTGTTCAAAACGTATGTCATTCTGTAAAGTTAAGAATGCGTGTCCGGGTTTCGAACCCGGAATAATCCCAACCACTTGGCTAATATCCGGTTTTTCGAATGTATTTTGAGCGGCGGGACTAATATTCCCGTCCGAAGGACGTCACTCCTTATTATAATGGCGAGGCCAACATTTTGTTGTACAAAGGTAATGAACTAATTTGTCGCAGCCATAATGGTGCGCTCGAATCTGGCCTCCAAGCCAAACGACCCTACCATGAACGTAACGACGTTAATTCATAATAGAGGCAGGTTTTTTAAGAGGCATTTCGTGAGTTTGGTGGCGAAGATAGCTGCCATTTTAACGACTGCCACCTTTGCCTTAAATGTTTTGAGCTTAACTTTCTTTAACGGGCTATAGAAAGAGTCATATTTGGAGTATGTACAAACATATGTATGTGTTTACACATCAGGAATGAGAAGACCCATATTCTTATTATGAACCAGAGTTAACCGTTACCCTGTAGCCGGCGGGGTACCTAGACACTTTACTTTATAACATATACCACTAGTTTTAACTGGTAAGGAATACATCAGTAGGAAACCGCCATACGATTGAGTTCTTCATAATGTTCTCAAAGGCATGTGAAGTCTTTCAATCCACACTTGGCCATGGTGGACTACGGCCAAAACCTTCTCATTCTGAGAAGAGACTCGTGCTCAGTAGTGAGCCGGTAATGAGCTTAAGCTTTAGCCTAAGACTTGATGCCAATAATATACCCTTCGTTCATTCGCGGAAGCCCTTAAGGGCTACAGCGAATGAACGAATGCCTACAGCGATGTAAGTACCTACCTATAAATGAAAGTGTTCTCTTCAAGTTTGTTCAGACATGTTCAGACATACACAGAACAACAACAGAACTTGTTGCCGAGACTGTTCGCAAAGTTAGTACGTTTACAGTCGCTCGAGACACGACCTATCTCCGAACATTGTTAATGATATCAAACATCCAGTTTACAACTCTACTGTATGCAATTTCATGTACGCCTCGTTGTTCTTAATTTACTCATCAAGCTACGTACTTAGCAGAAGACCACGTATATGTTTTGAAACTAGCAATCCAAACACAATTAATGTTAGCAACTCTTTATACCAACATTCTCAATTTGTCGCTGAAAATGCCGCGAAAAAACGATGTCGCTGATTGTTTTTACGCTGCAGAAATAGTAATTTAAAGTAAAAGCTTATAAACACATTCTTTGTACCTGGCATTGCATTGTCTGAACCCCTAGTATTGCAAGTTATCATGATAGGCGTTAATGTATTACAATAACAAACGAGCCACTGCATTTGCTCTGTGATCATATAACAATGATGCATGTCTGACTCAACACGTTCTGGCATCTTAAGCAGAGAAAATAGTTTCTACAAATGATTTGATGAAATATAAAGAATCGCTATTGCAGAGAAAACAGAACGACACAGACACATTGAATATAAAACTCAGTTTCCGAGGAATCGATTGTACTATCAAATAATTCCTTGACCAAATGGTCTGGCATTTTAGCTGAAACCATTATTCTAAAAGCGCCTCGCCCTCATAGGAAGAATCAGCTTATTGACTCCTACAATTTAATTTACCATGTCAGTCAACTGTGTGTGTTGTCTACAAATATCTTTGAGGGAAAAGGACTACATAAGAACAATGTAGGCGAAAATGAATTAGTATTTTCTGTATAATGAAATCAGGCTACGTCAAACACTCAGAACAGTCTTTGTTAAGCGGAGGCCATTTGAGTGGGTGTGGAAAAACATCTTAGTTTTTTTGTTCTATTATTTACCGACCAATTTTACTGGTTAAAGGTAGAGAGGGGTAAGCACGTGGCAGATCGCTTGTGAGATAGACAGACCAATTAAGGGGCTACGGTGGGTGTTACGTTTCACGACTACAAGAGGTAGGCTGCTGAGGAGGATTGGAGACGTATTGTCCGGCATACCAAACAGTCAACTCTAGTGGCGACCTTGACTGATCTTTCAAGGGATTAACAACAAAGAAGAGAGGTCTGTGTGCCTCTTAACCTATACAGTTCGTTTTTGGTTGCGAAATAATCCTCCTCACTTTTAATATTGGTATCATCAAATCACTAACGTATCTTCTAGGCAAGCACGCTCCACCTTATGCTCCATCACCACTTGCCAGCAAGTCTGATTGCAGCAAACCTCTAGTCTATAAATTAAAAACAAAACAAAATGTGCGATAGTGGTTCTGCGTCCAGTGTTGCTGTTCTAACAGTTTGATTCCAGCGTCTGTCTTCTCTATGAGACACATGTTACACTCAGCTCCACTTATGGGCCATGCTTCACTCGATGCCTGGTCACATTGGTTGGTTCCCTTATATTTAGGACCCATATTTACTCTTTCTCTTTCTTTTTCTGCGCAACTCGGCCAAACATACATTATACTGCTCTAACTATCGTTCACTGCCCTTCAAGCTCCAAATTCATTATGAACTGGATTTTTAACATTTTGAATTAAAAAAGTTTTCATTAACAAGGAATAGTGTAGAGAGCGCTATCCACAACAGCTAACGGCGTTGTTCATTAATGTCTGAGGTGCCGGTCTGTTACGTCGCAATCTAACTTCACCTCCCTGGCGACCCCAGCGCTTAATATTACAGCGCAGTTTGTGACCGGCTCGCAGGCAATCTACAATCCAGATCACACCAGGTATACTTGTAAAGTTAAACTGTTCAGGTTAAACAGAGTGTCAATATTATTATTATTATTATTATTATTTATTTATTTTAAGGCATAAAAAAAGTACAAATGGGCATTCTTATAATCTAAGAATACAATTTTACGTAAGGCAATAACGTTTTACAGGCTAAAATCACCTTTATAAACATTTAAAAGAACTATGATTACAGTAATTATTAAGTATGATGACGAGCATTAATAAATATGCTTTACAGTAGAAATGCAGGCAAGAATTAATATTTATTACCTACACTTGTCATACATGGATGAGACCTGAATCTTTTAAATACTATTGATACAACTATCATTAGAATACAATGTTGGTAAGTTAACTACTTACGCTTATATAAGTAAAATCAATTTATAATGTAAAAGATAATCTTATAGTTTTAGAATTTACAAAGCTAAGGGCGGATTCGACCAAACGCGAGTAAATTTTATACTCAGATTAGTAGCTAAGTTACCGGAGAGTAAATCAAATTTACGTTTTACCATAGACTATTCTACGATTAGTGCGCCTATTCTAGAGTAAATTGTTACACCGCCATTTAACGTGGAGTAAAGGAACTTATTCTGTGGATAACCTAACATTTTACATATTGGGTTTCCACAAGTTCAATTAACAGTTCTTTTTCAGATGGTAACCAATTTGGGCTCCGTTTTCTCTTCTCATCACTCATTTTTGGCTACCCGAAGTTTCCGAAAAGAAAAAACTAAAATACAACAAGAAAACAGCAAAATTGACGAAAGTTTGACAGGCGTGGGCGTCAGGCGACAGATGACAGTCCCTAATCCCTCCATATTCCAACATTATAAAACGCCAAAAATGAGAGCCAGAATATAAGCCTTCATGCCATACACTTTTGGAGCAACATTTTTTTTCCGGGTTATACGTCTTTCACTCATTCGTTCCGCTAGTCGGGTTTAGTTAATCGAAGTATAGTTAAACCATAGATTGCATGGAAAAACGACTTTGACGTTACTCCAGATTAAAAATGTGGAATAAATTTATTCCTCGTTTAGTTATTCGAGCATAAATGCTAGTTTGGTCGAATCCGCCCTAAGTAAACAATTATCGCAAAATATCACGATTAAGTGGGTAGTCAATCGCGAGTGAGACAAGCGGTCCGCGCGTCGAGTCACCTACGTCACCGATAACCGGTTAGGACATAGTGATGGGGAAATTTATATCGACCATATTTGTCGAGTCGTATTGAATGGTGAGTTTGACCTATCGACGAAACTAGTTTATTGTGGTTACAAGGGTTTTTAAACAGGTAAAACTTACGTGTTAGTTTTAAAATAAAATCTTTAATTAGTGGGAATTTAATATGGTTATGTAACTTCTTTAAGTTTGTTTTGAATGGGGTATCATACGAAATTTTTAACGCTTTATTTTGGATAACTTGAAGGCTGTTATAATTGGAATCGCAGGTACTGCTCCATACAGGTGCCGCGTAAGTTATGCATGGGCGCACTAGCGTCGAATAAATTTTAGTTTTTGTAGTCGGGCTTAAGTTAGATTTTCGATTCAAAATAGGACTAAGAGCATTTAAAGCTTTCATTCCCTTTAGTCTAAATGCCTTCGTGTTTTCGGTCCAGTTTATCTTATGATCAAGGTGTAAGCCAAGGTATTTAACTGACTTACTCCATCGTATTGAGTATTCATTAATTTTGAGAGTTCTAATCGGCATCGCACGTTTTCTTGTAAACAGGATAGCTTCAGTCTTAGATATATTGAGTTTGAGCTTCCATTTGGTATAATAAGAATGTAGCAATTCCAGCGACAGCTGAAGCCGGGAAATGACAAGATCGATATCCTCTGATGATGTGTAAGAAGCCACATCATCTGCAAATCCTGCGATGTGCGTATGGGGCTGCACAGGGATGTCATTAAGGTAAACCAAAAACAGGAGTGGACCTAAGATGGAACCTTGCGGAACACCACTTGGAATAAAGCGCTGCTGTGACGAGTTATCACCTATATGTACACAAAATGATCGATTGAGAAGATAAGATTGAATTAAGTGAACTAGTTCCAGGGGGACATTATATTCAGGAGTCAAAAGTTTATGTAGTAGGCCAGAATGCCATACCGTGTCAAATGCTTTCTCAACGTCTAACAATACCATTCCGGTTGACTTATTTAGGTTTAGGTTAAGTGCGACATGCTCAGTAACCCTAGCTAGTTGTTGGGCAGTTGAGTGACCTTGCCGAAACCCGAACTGTTCCGGAATTATGGTATGGTTAATGGCTTTCAGCAGTCTCGTGGATATGAGTGTTTCAAGGAGCTTACCTAGGGAGGACAAAAGGCTTATTGGACGATAACTTAAGGGCAAGGTTTGATCCTTACCAGGTTTTTTAATTGGTATAATTTTGGCAATTTTCCAAACAGTTGGATAATAACAATTTGTGAGACAGCCATTGAAAACTTTTGTTAGATATACAACTGCTTTATGCGATAGATTTTTAATAATAATATTATTTATATTATCTACGCCAGGAGCTTTTCTAGGCTTTAGTTTTTTAATTAACTCTTTGACTTCCGCAGGTGTCGCAAGCTGTAAGCTGTTTGAGGTGGTAGCTGAATTAAGATGGCTCATAGATAGCTGCACTTTGTTTTCAACATCATTATCACTAGCCCAGTCTTTGGTGAGATTCATACTATCGAGAAATGCATCAGCTAATGCCTCACATTTCTCATTTTCGGTAGTGGCTAAGGTTCCATCAGGACATTTCAAGGGGGGAATTGTATCTTGTTTACTATTTAAAGATTTGACAGTACGCCACAGTTCTGAGGTAGCATTATCCACTCTCGCGAGCTTAGTTTGCCATTTGAGGTCATTTATATACTTTATTTTACTGTTAATGGTTTGCTGGAGAGAATAGACGTCAGTTAGAATGTTACGTTTACTATTTTTGTCAGATGTTTTGAGTGCAGTTCTGCGTAAGTGATTTTTTCTAAGGATAAGTTTTCTGATATCACGTGGCAATTTATTATTATTATTATTGATGGTTACCTGGGGGATAAAAGTTTTGCGGGCATGTTCAATGAGGGAGGCTAAGTGGTTGATGGAGTCGTCAATGGCGTCACAGGTGCTAAAAATACTAGATGATAGAATTATATTATTGTCAATGAACTGTTTAAATCCATTCCAGTCAGCCTTAGAGTAATCGTAATGGACATAAGATTTGCGATTAATTTTTTGGCAAACACTAAAAAATACAGGTAAATGATTAGACGAGAGCCTAGTAAGTGTTTGTAGGTCAGAAACATTATGGACATTTTGAGCTATAACAATATCTGGCGTGGAAGGAGTATAATTCCCATGATAATGGACCAAAGTTGGTTCACAGGGGGCGTGAACATCAAATTCTTTAATAAACATGTGTTCATAAAGTGTATTACCATGCAAATTATTATTGGGGCAATTCCAGTAGACATGCTTAGAATTGAAGTCTCCCATAATTAAGCTACTATACTCAATTCCTAGCAAAATGTCGAGATCGCTTTCTAGTAATCTTAAATTGGGGGATTGGTAGGCAGATACAATCGCAACATATTTACCATTGAGAGCTACTTTAATACCAACACATTCCAGGTTGACAGTTTCAGGGATGTTAATAGGTAAATGAATAATATCGCTCTTGATTAACAATGCAACACCCTGCCCACGACCATTAGGGTTCTTATCTTTCCTGTAAACAGTGTAACCTGGTGCAGAAAGATTATAATTAGGACTCAGTCTCGTCTCACTCAACGCGATGACATCTACATTAAAGTCGGAGGATAAGTCAAGAAGTTCGTTAAGACTAGTACGAATGCCATCAGCATTCCAGTATAGTAATCGAATCTCATTCACGCTAGACATATTGACCAAGATGTGAAAGTATTAACACCACTTTGTCCATCATGGATTTACAAGCCGAAAATTGGCCCTTAAGGGACTTAATAGTCATAAGAATTTGGAGCATTTCCTCTGTGGTATTATCCCTTGGGGTGACTGAATTGTAGTTCGGCTTCTTTTCTTCGACGTTATTTTGTGTTGAATTGGTACCTTTAGCTGCTACAGAAGACCAGGAGCGACCATCTACTGTTGCATTATTAGTTTTAGATGCTTGGACTTTTCTTTGATCCTCTCTCTTAGATTGAAGGTCGTTAAGATACTTTTGCCGTTCTTTACAGTTGCGAAAATTAGCCGGGTGATTTTCACCACAGTTACAGCATGTCGCAGGTTCATTTCGGTCTTTTTTAGCGCACTCTCTAGAGAGATGACCACCTTCGCATTTGACGCATCGTGGGGGCAAATTGCAGTTTCTAGATGAATGACCAAAAAGTTGACATCGATAGCACTGGGTACCGTAATTATTGTTCGGTCGAAATCTCCGCACCTGAATAGCGCATTGAGATAAGTATTTAATCTGCTTGAATGAAGCAATGTCAGCTCCCGACGGTAATTGCACTAAGAATGGAGGGCAGGATGCGTTGAGACCATTGGCAGATTTTAGTCGGCGGATAGAAACTCCTTTGAAACCTAGCGTGGCTAGTTCATCAGCAATCGAATCCTCAGCATACGCAGGAAGACCTAGTATAACCACCTTGGTCGTCCTTTCATCTTTACGTGAAAATGTGTGGAAAGCGGCGTTTTCAGAGCGTAAGCCTTCCTTCAGCAAACTGTGTGCTTCAGGATTATGGCAATTGACGGCTATTTTGTTATTGCCGGTATATTTCAGATGATACTGGTTGGTGTATCGAGAGATGATGGTTTTTACATTTTCATGAGTCCAGTCTTTGGCTTCAAGGAATATCGGAGGTATCTTACCAGCTGTCAGTTTCACTGTAGTAGCTTCTCGCATCCGTGTTGAAGAAGAACCAGACGAAGCGTATGGTTTGTTCGATGAGGAAAGCACGCTGTACCTATTCGTGGTGGCTAGACGGTCAGGTTGCTTCTGTGGCACATTACGAACAACGCGCTTTGGTATCTTCCAGTCATTCGGATTATAAATCTCTTCATCACCGGGTCTTTTGGTGGCGAGTGATGGGTTAGATTGAGATTTAATCAAAAACTTTTCCATAATTCATCGATATACGATTATCGATAAATAAACTTGCCATCACTATTCACTAGTCGGCAGTGGAATAACAAGAGCGGAACGCAACAAGTAGCAACGTGCACTAGCTATGACAGCTCGCGACGGAAAGCTGTCAATATTGTCAATATGTCAATATGTCAATATTGCAAAAGTTTCAAGGTACCAGGCTTCTTCTTCTCATTCGTTCACTCTTGGCAGAGGGGTCGTGGTTATGATTGGGCCTTCACAGCAGCTCTTGCGATCTCCTTCCATCGACTTCTGTTGGCGGCATCTCGGGAACACTCGGAGACGAATAAATTTGTGGCGGAACGGATTCAATCCGTCCACCTAGTAGGGGAACGGCCACATGGACGTGTGCCTCCAACTCGACCTTGTACGACGAGGTGTTCTATCGTACCAGTCTTCCTTGTGATATGCCCAAAGAACTTAAGGAGTCGGAGTTGAACAAGCGACGAAAGCCTTTCGAGTTATATTAAGCTCTTTGATTATGGAGACGTTTGTTCGATGCGCTGTCCCGCTTATTCTTAATAGGCGTCTCTAGCAGGCCATACACGCAAGCTTTAACCTGCACAGGCTAACGTGGTTAAACTGCAAGTTTTTTTTAAAACTACCCGCGACGTGGTGGGCGTTTTTTTTTGTGTTCCCGCTGGAATTCTTATGTCGTGATATAACTTATCTCGGTACCAAATTTTATCAAAATTTGGTAAAAGATATGCAGATAGATGGACGGACAGACAGGCATACTTCGTCGTATTTATAATATTAGTATGGATTATAAAAGAAAGCAACACTTTGAAGTTCGATCAGACCTGTGAAAGTTGCTCACATGTCCTTCATCAATTAGAAATGAGCTAATGATCTTTCAATCGCTGAAAAGTTTTTCTTCAATCATAGCTACATACTCACACACACTGTCATCACATTGTTGATAAAGTCATTTTTCACAACTGTAATATAATTCATCCTATGTTATATTTAAGTGCCAAAACACTTGACCAGCCACGACTAAATTTCCGCAGTAAAAGTCGTACGTAGAGGATCTTGAATTGAAAAGAAGCAGGCATTACTTTGCGGAAGTACATGACAATGATTGAACTAGAAGGTTAATTCGCTATAATCCGCCACAGTAAACGACTCTATGTAGTACAGTGCGTGTCTTTCACCTGCGACACTCACCACCCCGCAATTCGCACCGGCACAGCACCACACCACACAAATCCTCCAAATCACTCTCAACGTACGTTTCACTCCGACACTCCGACCGAGATGTTTACTCGACAAAGTGACTTTACGATCGTGCATTATCGAGTCATTATCGTAGAGGATCGTTTCGCCTGGTCTCCTATTGTGCGCGCTACATTTAAGAGTATGAAGACGCAGTCTTTTGACATCAGTCAAATTTATAGTGGGTAGTGTGTTTGCGCCCTAAATTGCTTGTCATTGTCCAACCAGTAAAGTGGAAATAGCCACGACGGGAACCTTCCACCAAAACAGAGCCCAGGCCTTTGAAATTATAAATTACCAAAAAGATAAATCCAAGCTTGGAATTAAAAAAAATCTATTGTGCTATGAAAAATTGCTTTCAAGATTTCATGCAACCTATTTTCCATTGTCTATCGACTGCCATCTAGACTTCACAATGAATTTTTAAAGCACAGCCATTGAAGAAATCCGCGGACTCAACAAGTGTGTAAAGATAGTTGAGGGGAATACAATAGAGCATAAAGCTTTAGAGAACATGGACGCAGCAGAAACGCGTCTTATCGACTTAAGATTGCCTGCGAATAACACAGCTCTGATAATCCATGGAAAGGAAAATGAAAAAAAAATGTTATGGAATTCGTGTGCATAGAAAAAATGACTGAGAACGTTTCTTCTATATGGAAGTAACTTCTTAAGAAAGAATGGCAGAGAGCCTCGGCTCAAATATTTGATTAAAACATAGTTTCATGCAGGAAAATAAGATTGAAAGTATGTGTGTATTTCATTTGGCATGTCTAACAACTAAACTTCATTGCGGTGTGGGTAGGATTTGGACCGATAGTATTTTTTGTCATTCACAAGGGCTTTCAATTGAAAATTCAATAGACGATGATTTTCGATAACTATACTGTGATACCATGTAGGAATAGGAACTAAGATATTCAGGAGTAAAATTTTTATAAAACTGTCATAACCAACTATTTTCTAAACACATCATCACTCCCCCAAGTTGAGATCGTGATTAAGATTTAAACTTGTATATAAAAAAAAGATGTATCTAAGGTTCAGGGGATAGTAGCTACACGCCAGCTAATTTTGTATTTAATTCATAGGTATGACAACGGTCTAGACTTAACAAAGAAAATCGTCTTAAATCATACTCAGTTGAGAAGTAAAATATCTGTAAAGTTAAAAAGTGAGCGGAAAGCGGGAGACGCCACCGGATAGACTCAACAATGAGGCTTTAGAGCTAACAAAAGAGTGGGGGGGGAGGGGGGACAAAAACAAGTTAAGTTAAGTTCCCACGTAGATACAACTTCATCTTCATAATCTCATCATTTTACATCATGCGCCCACTAATAAGCACGAGGCTCCATATCCAAAGTCCACCAAGCAGGCCAAGCAACGAACGTTCTTCCGGTTTCCTATTTTCCATCCGCTTATATATTAGTATCTTAAAATCAAGAATAAATAGGCATCTTCTAGGCGCTCCACCTTAGGCTGCATCAATAATTCCAGCAAGTCTGATTGCAGCCAAACGCTAGTCTATAAATAAAAAATAAAAAAACGGCCAGTGCGAGTCGGACTCGCCCATTGAGAGTTCCGTACAAACCTGTAGTAAGTTTAAAATTATTAAAAATGTTTTTATTTTATAATGTAACTAGAAATTTATGCTTTTCGCAATTTTTCCTTTATCTGTGCTTATAAGACGTTGGTTGCTTTGTACAAAATTTCAAGATTCTGAGTTCACGGGAAGTACCCTGTAGGTTTTGATACTCTTGCGAGTGTCGAAAATTTGCAGCATGAACGGCTGTATCTTTTGATTGCGTTGGCTTAGAAGTTTGATTTTTTCACAGTTCCAAGTGACAGTTGACTTGAGTATTTGATATGAATGTCAGCTTGATACCTCCATGCGTTCCTGAGAAGAAGGGTCTTGACAGACAGACGGACGGACAACAAAGTGATCCTATAAGGGTTCCGTTTTTACCTTTTGAGGTACGGGACCCTAAAAAAAGTACCATACGTTTGAATTGACATCTCGACACGACGCTACACGTGCCGCGCCACCTTTCTGAACGAGCCCCAAAACACAAATCCAAGGGCACCAGCTAGTAACGAACACGTCATAATTAAAAAGATTAAAAAACACGACTGTCCTGCCAAAAATCTAACTAAAAAGTTAAAAATCTAAATTAATCTAGTTAAATTAGAATCTTATTCACATTTTTATTGAATGATATTTTTGTGAATCACTGGATATTGAAGTATAGTGTTATATATTTTTGGAATCTACTAATTTTCTAGGTGATGATTATATAGTTAATCTTATTTTCGAGTATTTTTTTTCAACTTTAGTCTTTAATGTGGGACCATGGTCACCCCATCAATTTTTTTCAAATTTTTACTAGCCTATGTCACCCAGAAAAAGCTAGTGATTTTAACGATGCCTCATTTACTAAAATTGGTTCAGGCGTATAGAAGTTATAGTGGAATATACATACTCACATACATACATACATACATACATGAACCCTGAAAACAATATACTCCTTTTTTCAGGCGGTCGTATAATAAGAATGACGTTGACGCTTACGAGTCTCAGTTCGATATTACAACTGTCATGGCAGCGCGCCAATTGGGTGATCTGCTTTCTTTTCTACCGCTGAAATTCGATTTGAAATCGATTCCTAATTTAGGTCAAGGCGTAATTTTAATGTGGTTTACTTTCCGAACTTTTTAATTGACTCAGTTCCTTTCTGGAGGGAGCTCAATAAAATATTGGAGGGAAGTCTTTATAATTGATTGGTTATCACCTATCTGGCTTAAACCAACGAACTGATTTATCTTTTTAATTTATGTGCAATCCATACTAATATTAAAAATGCGATAAGTCTGTCTGTCTTATCTCCTACGCTTTCACGGCCCATACCTTTTTAGTGGTTCTACCCTTTGGCGCGTGCTTCTAACCAACTTATTTATTAAAACAACCGAGGTATCACTCCAAGATGTGCCAGACAACTAACGCCCATAATAAAATCGTGAATCAATTAGCTAACACTCGCCGCCTGCCCTCAGAATGTACTAAAGTGAAATTAAGATTCACCGAAGAACGCGCGATAACTTTTGAAGAACAAAAGAAACAGAAAATCTCAATGTTTGTTTTAATTTTCTGAGTTTTTATGCTAATATTCTATTACACAGACATTTTGTTTTATTTCTCTTTCAAAATGGCAGCGTGCCAAATAAAATCGATGCGTTTTGGAGTAAAGCCAAACCGATCTGTCGGCGGAACAAAAAAAATTTTTTAACATACATTTTATAATAATCTCTTTACTATGTTAAAATACTCAACATAATGAAGCAATCATGTTTGTTTTGATTTTTTTTTATAGATAAGTATATACGTAATTATAGAAAATGTCGAGTGGCATAGACTACTTTTTATCCCAAAAAATTAAACTTAAGTGATTTTAAACTTTTGTTTATCTTTTGGACTTATTTAAATTATAAATCAATTAATCCTCAATTATCCTTTTTGGACAATCCTTGTTTTTCCCGTGTAGTCTTCATGTACAATACATATTTTCACAACACAATAAGCCCCTTGTCCATATTAGAACTGACGTCGAAATCAAGAAGCAATGCTCAAAAAGCCGTTTCCATATTTTCGTGTTTTCGTGTGTTCAGAAATGTAATCTCACGCGTCGTCTGTTACTTTATGGTGCGTTAAATAACGTCTGAAATAGAACACCTTTTTTCCGATTATATCGTTTTATTTGTATTGACTTTGCTGGATTTTAATTGAAAAAGTATCTGTTTTGGGGTTGCCATACCATCCCCTAGGCACTACAGCGTCCATTGGTTGCTTAAAGTATGTGCCTCCCTTTTTTCACTCCAGCTTAACGATCCATTAAGCTACTTCAGTTAGCCTGGTTCTTCTTCTACGGATTTTCTCATTTCTGACTTCACAACGTAATGAATATGCTCATTGTCATTGGTCCTACCGACCGTATATTGTACGGAGACGAAGAAAATAATGTTATTATTTTCCGGGATAAAAAGTAGCCTAAGTCACTCCCGGTCCTCAACTATACCCATGCCAAAAATCACGTCGATCTATTGCTCCGTTGTGGCGTGATTGAAGGACAAAGCAATAAACCAACAACAAACACATTTTCGTATTTATAATTTTAGTCGTCGTCGTCGTCAACCAATGGACGTCCACAGCTGGACATAGGTCTCTTGTAGGGTCCTCCACATGCCACGGTCTTACGCCACCTGGATCCACTGCGACACTGCGCCTCCCTGCGATTCTCTTGATGCCATCCGACCACCGTGTGGGGGTCTGCCGTAGCGTCGGCAGACCTTCAAGTGCGGGGTCGCCATTCCAGCAATTTGGGACCCCAACGTCCATCGGTTCTCCGACCTATGTGCCCCGCCCATTGCCACTTCAGCTTCGCAACTCTTCGGGCTATGGGCCTGAATAGCAGGCTCAGGGTCACTCAGGGGCGATGGAGAGGGCTACGCTGGGAGTGTCCCTACGTGATCAAATAAGAAATGAAGAGATCCGTAGGAGAACCAGAGACACCGATATAATATTAGTATCTTATTATAATGGAACTAGTTTATATTTAACCGCACTAACCGTACGACCGTAGTGTAACCCAAGGATTAGCTTTGGAGAGGTACTGAAATAGCACGGGATCTACAGACTGATAGATGCACGTGCGCGTCTGATGTCACACGTAATGACAGTAAAGAAGCCAGCCGACTTCAAGCCGTCTGGGGTGTCTGCGCCAAAGGTTCCGGGTTGTTACGCGCCACAATGATGTCTACGAGTGTTTAGTAGGTACTTGTTACAATACCTTCTATCAAATATAAATATATTAAATATTATAAATGCGAAAGTTAGGATTATGGATGAATGTTTGTTACTCAATCACGCCCGAACGGCTGAACGGATCTGGACGAAATTTGGCAAAAAGATAGATTATAGTGTAGAATAACACATAGGCTTTTTATTTCGGAAAATTAAAGAGATCCCGCGGGAACCAAAAAAGTCGCGGGTATCAGCTAGTTATAAATATGCGTTACATTAAAACGGAAAACAGACCGTATGACACCTTCACTCACAATTTATACTAATACTAGCTGATGCCCGCGACTTTGTTCGCGTGGATTAAGGTTTTTCGATTCCCGCGGGAACTCTTTAATTTTCCATGATAAAAATAGCCTTATAATAGTTATTCCAGACTATAATCTATCTCTGTGCAAAATTTCGCCCAGATCCGTTCAACTGTCTGGCATGATTGAGTAACAAACATCAATCCATCCATACATCCATCCATGCAACACAACAAAAATAGACAACACAATTCAAGTGACAAATTTAAATCTGTTACTACATACAGCCACAGAATGTTATGAACAAGCATGTACAACGGACGTCGAAACGAAATCGATGTAGCGTCAAGACTCGCTAGTTAGTTAATCTCCCTTGTGATTGACAATACATGGCCCCAGCATCATTCGGACACTGTATTGTTTTAGTTCAATTAACTGGGTCGCAGCTGACCGCCATAGCTTACTGTCAAAGCTGTCGTTGAGGAATTAACCAACTATGAGGCGGATTTATTTAATCGTATGTAATTTGATTCATAATAAGCGTTTTATATTAAACTAGCAGACTTGCCCGCGACTCCGTCCGCGTGAAATAAGTTTTTTAAATTCCCACGGGAACTCCCTAATTTTTCAGGATAATATATAGCCTTTAACACTCACAAATAATGAAGCTTTCTATTGGTACCAGAATATTCAAAATCGGTTCTATAGATCCAGAGATTACCCCCTACAACGTCACAAACTATACCTCTTTATGATATTAGTATAGACTGACTACATATTATATTTTAACGAGAGGTCGCCCGCGACTCGTCCGCGTACAACTTCTAATTTCCTATGGGTATTCCCGCTGCAAAAGGCTTACTTATAAGGGAAAAGTACCGATACTCGTCAGATTCTGAACTTCGCTGACTTTGCAGCTTTGCCAGTTTGCTGCTAGTGAACTTAAAGCAAAACAAATTATATGACAAGATAGCTGATTTATCAGTATTTTTTAGAATATAAATTTAGAATAAATTAATTATAACAAAGATTCTAAATCTTTAAAAAATACAAAAATGAGTGATTTGTACCAGTATCCGTCAGATTTGTCCCGATTATCGTCAATATGTCCCAGAACTCGTCAATTTTTGACAATAATTTAAACTCTATTGTCTTAGACATAAAGTTTATTTTAATTTCATTTTCAAGTTCTCATTTTTTTAATAAAGCCGGTTCAGCTGATATAATGCCTGGTTGTATGCTCAAAGGTGAAATCTAAATTAAACGAGTCTAATATTTATCAGTGTAAATAAAACAACAATTAATGAACTTTTTACTGCACAAATTAAGGTCATTGGCATTATTATAAGTCAACTTTTAAAATAAAGATAAACTTACTATCTATCTATAGATAGTAACGGAGGTGTAGCAGAGATGCTGTACTTTCGTTACTCCGTTAAAGCCGTTACTTCGTGATGACCACGACCACTCTGTCAAGAATGTAACGACGAAGAAGAAGATGCTATACCTAAGTACTTGTTACATTACAATACTACCACTTATAACATGAAGAAAGAGGATTGATTCCGCTCAGTTTTTTATTACTTTTCCATCAATTAATCCCTGAACGATCTACAATCTTTTCTTCACAATTGGAAGCCTCTTTCTACAAGTATTATATACTAGCTGGTGCCCACGACTTCGTCCGCGTGGATTGAGGTTTTTTGGTAAAAAGTAGCCTATATGCTATTCTAGACTGTAATATATCTCTGTGCCAAATTTCATCCTGATCCTTTCACCCGTTCTGGTGTGATTTAGAAACTAACACCCATCTATTCGAACTTACGCATATATAATACTAGATGATGCCCGCGACTTCGTCCGCGTGGATTGATGTTATTTGATTCCCGCGGAAACTCTTCAATTTTTCGGGGAAAAAAGTAGGCTACGTCCTTCCCCGGGATACAACCTATCCCTGTACTAAATTTCATCTGAATCGTTTGAGTAGTTGGACCGTGAAAGCGTAGCAGACAGACAGACAGACAGGAGTTGTATTTTTTTAATTTACTCTTAGGTAAATATAAAACAACACTAGTTAAAATAATTATAAATTTTGTCGTTTTGCCCATTCATTGAAATCTAGAATGAATAGACTAATAGCCTATATTGTCAAGTTACAGAATAACAACACGAAGTCAAAAACACATAAAGTTTTCGTTAGTAGGTTTTGTGGTATATGGTATAAAATATATACCTAAGGGAATTAATGAACATACATTGTACATCATGCTTTAATCATAAAACTTTACTTCGCGGAACTCGGGTGAAAACCAAAAGCATTGCAACTAGCAAGCAAGCAATATCTCATTAACTCTAACTTAGAACGATCAAAAAAAACTAAACATTGCCGGGCCGCGCCTACTGCAACCGAAAGAAACTCTTATCACGATGCAATAAGGTTTAAAATAAAAACAGTGTCGCTTTTACGTTCAATTTTATCGAATAGCCCAATAACCGTCAAAATAGTATCAATTTCGACGAGTTCTGGGTCAAGTAGCGATTTAAAAGTACCAATACATGTCACACGGCTTAAATCAAAATAATAATAGGAATATCACAGTTTTATAGATTACTTCGTTAGAAAATTAACTTGACTGTTGTATAAAATAATCACATTTACCAAACTCGCCCACAGATCTTCCAAAACTAATCTCGAATACTGGCATGTACAACGACAATTCAGTGCTATAACATCAAAAAAAACACAAATATTCGGCAACGCAAACTTTCGGTACTTTTTTCTCCAACGCCATTAGAGTTTTGACTAAATGTTGAGATACTCATAATGCAAAATATTACCAAATATATATTGCCATAAAAAGTTTTTATCTAGTTTTTGGTAGAAATAAATAGTCGACCTTTATTTACAATCTGACGGGTATCGGGACGCTGTCGACAATACCAGCGCTTACGCGGCTATAGCATTGGCAGATTTTTATTATTTAAAACTAATAACCGAAATTCCGATTTTCAAGTCTCTAATTTCAATCACATTGGATCTTCATATAAACTTACAACCCCTATTTCACCCCTATTCTGGTAGGTTTGCGTAAAATTGCTTATAAAGGTTATTATTTATTTAAATCTAACGAATTATCGTAAAATTGATTATATTAGTTTTTATTATTTATAACTATTAACTTAATTGCCGAATCATACAAACTTCCAACCCCAATTTCAACCCCTTAGGGGTGAATTTTCTCAAAAGCATTTCTTAGCTGACGTCTACACCATAGAAGAAACCTACTTTCCAAATTTCAAGTCTGTATACTTTATAATTCCTGAGATATCGTGATGAATCAGTGAGTGACCTTTCGCTTTTATATATATAGATTCATAACTATTATAATATAACTATTTCCCCTGGGTTCTTTCACATCATTATCCTACCTACTAATATTATAAATGCGAAAGTGTGTTTGTTTGTTGGGTTGTCCTTCAATCAAGCCGCAACAGAGGAAGTGATCGACGTCATGTTTTTCACTTGTACATTTTTGACGACCTGAAGAGTGACATAGGTTACTTTTATCCCGGAAAATAAAGAGATTCTCCTAGGAATTATAAGACTTAATCCACGCGGACAGAGTTGCGGGCATCAGCTAGTTTAATCAGTTAAACTAGAGGTTCGCCCCGAACTGAGACCTCGCGGTATCCATTCACTGCACCATACGCATTAAAACGCGCCGAATCTGATGACGTCAATCGTCATCCGCTTGCGTGGATGGGACGTATACCTACAGTATTTTACTAAAATGCAGTTCGTTCGGTGAGCGGGTACAGCGGGTCACAAACGAATAAACTTTTACAGAGCGCCATCTATTGACATCATTGTGAAGTTCTGTTAAGAATACTGAAGCTCATTATAAATTAAATAATTTCGTTTTCTTACAATATTTATCTAATTTTAGTATTTGTTGTTCAAGTACAGGATATAATTCAAATAATTGATCAAGTTTCAGGCTCAACCTTTCAGAATATTGAGAGTTCTGAGGTCAACTTTGGACGTTAGAAAATCTCCACTTTGAAAGCCCCCCCATTTGGTCAATTTTAGGGGAAATATTAAAAAAAAAATTGGACTCTATTCCTAATTATCTTTAAAATGATATACCGCAACCCTATGTAACGCTATAAAAATATTTTACTTCGCATTCCCTTCTTCTATGAGAGCCCCCCTGAAATAAAGATTTTTATAACTTTTTAAGCCATATTCGGCTGGAAGCCATTGGTTTACATATTATAATTAAATGTGAAGTATTTACGTTCAGTAATTCAGAAGTTATAAGTCTCTGACAGACGGAGGGACGGACGGACGGACAAGTGCAAATTCACTCAAGTAGACTCAGAGACCTTCGCTTCGCTCGGTCAATTAATAATAATAAAGCTAAAATCAGCTGCCGTTCACTTTCCATGTTAGACGGTTTTCATCAGACTTCATTACAAAGTGTAAAAGTAAGAATATTAAAGAAACTAATTAGTATTTATGTCACACGCTCAATCCTTGGCATAAAATAGCCCGAGATTATTTTAGCGGCAGCTGAATGCTTTGTGTTACAGACGTGTTTTTAATTATAAAGCCACTCCTTTGTTATGAGTTTAGTGATTTATTTTAGTTTATTAAAGTACCTACTCAAAATGTTAAAATCGTATCGCTTGTGTAATGAATGTTTTAAAGCGAGGTTTCCACCACGAGTAGAGCGAGCTCCATACGGATTACGGATACCGTTTAAAATCGTAGAGACAAACTGCATATAAACAATTTCATCAGTATTATATAGCTTGCGGTAAGGACTGATCGGGCAAAAAGAGTGCAAAAAGATTTAAAATAATCTCATTTAGGACGACTGTCCATTGAAGCGGAATGGAGCCGAGATGTACCAAATAGGCCAATCAGATTCTTGACGGGCTCTTAACAAAATAGCATCGATCAACAATCCGCTTTGGTCAGTTCAACACGCTGCGCTCCTCTCAACGCTCAATGCTTCAATGGATGAGAGAGAGAGAATCCGGCAACCGTCAATACTATTTTAGTGAAAGTTTATACCTACCTATTTTGTGTACACAGCGTCTATTCGGCTTAGCATTTCCCGCTCATTACCCTTAAGTTATGAGTATACAGTCTGTGGCAGTCATTATGACAGACGTCAAACGTCAGTGTAAAATGTCACTGTCATTATTGTACCACCTTAGCCGCGTCTTGCTGATATAATTAATTATACAATTAATTATCTAATTAATCTCTTACCTATTTAAATACGTTGTTTTCCCAGTAGTTTCTAATTATTAAAACATACCCAACCGTTAGAACAATACACCCTTTTGCAGTGAAAACGCCGCTTTCGACTTTTATTAATATAAGTAATTCAGAACAAACTTTTTTAAACTTACCGGAACATCCACCTCTTAAATAAAGGAGCACTAAAATTCCTTTGTGTCCAGTACGTACCTGAAAAGATGAACATAATTTTTATGTTAGTATTTTATACTATCTACTCTCCTACAAAGGCTCTGACCAAAGCTTTTATGTACCTAAGATTAAAACTTAAAAGGAAAGACAGATAAAACTGTTTCAAGACCTATTATAAAAACTGCGAATTGAATTTTACGTGTAAGATAATTTAACTTAAATAACAAATTTAAATTAAATTGATAAAAAAAAATTAATTCGCATTTAATTGGTGAAGTGGTGCAACGGCAGCGATGCGCGATCGCATTTGGTAACTGCGGAAGTTGCACCAAAAGCGCGCGTACGCGAGTATTTGTGTGGAGCATATCCGTAACTTCGCTTAGGATTTTTGAGTACCCGAAGGAACTCTTTAAAATTCTTCGGGATAAGAAGTTATCTATATCACTCTCCAGGTCTTTAATTTTATAGGAACATGCCAAAAATCACATCTATCTGTCGCTTTAAGGACAACTTTTGCATTTTAATTTTCAATCTAGACCCGTCTTGCACGCTCCACCCTTTAATCGCTTCCACCCCTCGCTTAATCCACCCTTTGCAAAGTTCGTCACAGTATAAAACTGCACGAACCCACAGAAAATCTAGATACTCTAACTCCAAGAAATAATCTTCGATTCTGCTTGAAACTGCTCTTAAAGAAAAAAAGAACCGCATCTGGGCCAGCTGCGGCTTAGTGCTACTTGTAATACTTTGAGCCTATATTGCCAACTATCCCTTTTTATTATACTTCTTTCTGAAAAAAGGAGTATATTGTTTTCAGGGTTCGTGTATGTATGTATGTATGTGAGTTTGTATATTCACCCATAACTTTTATACACCAGAACCGATTTTGATAAATGAGGTATCGTTAGAACCTAGCTTATTCCGGGTGACATAGGCTAGTAAAGGAAATGGCCAGTGGAACTATGGGAGCTTGTCTAGAGATCAACAATCAATGTGCAGCAATGATTTCTTTAATATTGTAATTTTTATATTCTATAGTTTTCACACAAAAACGTTTCAGGAGGCTCTGAAAACTGAGGAAATAAATTAAAAATGTTTCACCAAGTAACTGCTTTCCTAGACTAGATGGCGCTAGTTGTTGTGGTTAGCGAGTCTAAAAATTTTTTTTCAAGTATTGCTAACCAAGTTTCTCAGTAAAATAATTAAGCTTTGCATTATTTGGGCATAAATCAGGATTATAGTGGAACAATAAAACTATATTTGCAAGAATTATGTGATTCCTTTAAAAATCACGCTACATTGTACTGCTGCCACACTAGATGGTGCTAAACGTTTTGGTTGGCGAGTCTTTTCAACTATTCGACAACAGATGACGCTAAACATTTTGTTTAGTGAGTTATTTCAACTACTCGACCATAGATGGCAGACATGTAATGCCAGAGGGCGTTACGTTCCTTTAAACGCAGTGGTTATTTGAAAATGCTTTGTTCGATCAATTACACGTTTCATTGAGGCTTGTCATCTAACAAAAATAATTATAAACAAAACATACATTTCCTTTTCAGTACTATTTCATTGGTTAAAAATAAATCACTCATAATATAGTGACTAAGGTACTCAAATGGTATTAATGTAGGGTTAAATTATTTTTATAAGATTATTATAAGGCATGGATAAAACGGAACGTGGAGTAGAACAAAATGGAGTAGTGCTTAAAGAGGAAACTAGACGCCCAAGATTTAAACAATAAACGTATTGTTTTTTTTTAGACATCTTAACCTTGACCTTATTCGGAATAATAAATCCCTAGTAATTTCGGTTTTAATTTTTAAACCTTACTGTAAAAACGGAAATCCTGCACATTGTCCTGAATCGGAGGGCAGTTACTGGTCATATCATTTAAAAAAAATTGATGGGGCCCCGCTTTAAAGACTAAAGTTGAATTCGAAAATAAGATTAACTATATACCTAATCATCATCTAGAAAACGAAGAGTAGATTCCAAAAATATATAACACTATAGTTCAATATCCAGTGATTCAGAAAAATATCATTTAATAAAAAATGTGATTAAGATTCTATTTAACAACATTATTACGATTTTTAACTTTGTAGTTCGTTTTTTACAGTAGTGGTTTTTAATTTTTTTAATTATGACTTGTTATAGTACTTGCTTCGAGTTGATATTCTGCTAAAATTACGATAGCGAAATACTTTGTTGCGATCCTTTTGCAGGAAGTTTTAGATCATTAGTGTATTTTTAACACGTATTTATTAGCTTCACCTTATCAAATTAAATCAATATTTATTTATTCAAATTAGGTACACTGTACACTTATTGACGTCCAATCACTTATAAAACACGATGGTGATAATCAGTTACGGTATCTTTAAACTAAAGCTACGAGGGTTCCAAACGCGCCCTGGTCTGAGAAGAGCCCACAACAAACTCAGCCGGGTTAACTTAATAAACAATAACTAGGTACGTCAAAAGTAATATAGTATATGTGAAAGTGTGTCTGTCTGTCTGTCTGCTACATATTTAAGAGACATATTTTCAAACGATTTTAACTCAATTTGGGTACAATAGCTTGCATCCCGGGACAAGGAATGAGCTTTGTAAAATTTGACGACCTGTGAGCGCTGTAGTCATATAGTGGGATGTCTAGGGTTCGATTACCGGGAGGGTCAATTTGGGAATTTATATTTTCTGTAATTTTCTTAGTAGTTAGTTAGGTTAGTTACCATACTACCGGCAAAGACGTACCGCCAAGCGATTAAGCGTTCCGGTACAATGCCGTATAGAAACCAGCTAGGGGTATGGGTAAAATATAACTGCCATACCCCTAACAGGTTAGCCCGCTACCATAGAATCGTCACTTACAATCTGGTGAGATCGCAGCATCAGCTAGTTTCATTTACAAAAGCTCTACAGTCCGTCAAACTTATCTGATGTAAACAATAATTGAATCTCGACTTCATACTGAAATTCGAGTTTCATATGAAACTGCATACTTCCCGATCCAATAGAACGAAATCTAAGCATCAAATCGGGATTCGGTTCAACAGTTTTCCGATACAACGCCGCTGACATTAGTTGCTGAGTTGTCCGCAACAGGTGAGCCCACTGAGCTAACTGGACACCAGCCAAGCGTCTGCTTTACCTAGTAGCTACACGTGCATGGGTCTAAGAGCTAAAACACACTAGGAACAAAAATCGTGATCTTTCGCCGCTTGAAACCAGCTACTTACTCCCAGCGCTACACTTTTAGGAGAAATATATGGTTATTGTTAGAATAAAAAATTAAAGTGTACATGGCACCACTGCCATGGTTGTGTAGAGTGCCAATACTAGTCTGTGGACTCTAGAATTGGGAATTTGAAAACTACTTAGTCAAATCAGCAAGTTTTTTTCAAACGTCAAAACGCGTGCTTAGTATGGATTTTGTTTGAAATTCCGAGTTGTGACGTCATCAAAGTTCGACGCACTTTTTAACTTTAAATGTGTAAAAAATGGTTATTCAAAATAAAACTAGCAAGGGACGTGGATATTAAGACTTTAGGGAGAACCTTTATTTAATGAACACTAAAAAATTATTTATTTTACAACTAGTCAAAAACCCAATTGATCTATCAATTAAGGCGGCCGTGTTTCTGTATGTAAATTGATAAATAAAGTATGATTAAAATATAGAGACCCAGCGTTTCGTCTTATAGTATGTTATGAAGTGTTCCTATATTTCCTATTTAGGGATGGATATTTAATAAGTCACTAATTGTACACTTTGATTTTTGATCACGTGCGCGATGTTCCGATGAACACTAGATATCTAATTATTTGCTAATATATGTAACTGACGTCAATATGTGTACCTACAGTATACCTAAATTGAATAAATTAATATTTGATTGATTTGATATACGATACTTGCGAATCTGTTCTAAGCTGTGGGCTTACTACCATCGCTTAAAGCGGTATTATTTTAAAATTGTAGTTTTTGTATGACGCACCTTGACGTCTCAAAAATAAGCCTGCCTCGTTGGTCTAGTGGTTATCATGTTTGAATGCGGCCGACGAGGTCCCGGGTTCAATTCCCGGGTCGGGCCATAATTAAGTGTTGGGGTTTTCTGATCAGAAATTCTCAATACTAGCCCGGAGTTAGGAAGTTGGCGGTGTTTCACCCCCGTGCCCCGGAGAGCACGTTAAGCCGTCGGTCCCGGTTATTATCACTAACATGATAATAGTCGTTAAAGCCTACCAACCCACATTGGAGCAGCGTGGTGGGTCTATGCTCTAATTCCCCTTCTCCTAAGAGAGTGGAGGCCTGTGCCCAGCAGTGGGCTGTAGTGGAATACTAAACAAGAGCGTCAACAATATTAAAATAATAGTGCTTCAAGAAATGGTAGTAGACCCTCGGATATCGGTTTATTAACACGGGCCTAGGTCTTCATTTTGATAACGGATCGAACTGCTTGAACTTAGAGCCCGAATGCATTCATTTATCATGCGAATACTATAGGTGGATCGAAGGTAGGACCGCAACTACTAGACCGATAGATTAACAAGTCTCTAATGTGTTTTCGCCCTTACCCGATTAATGTTGAGGAAGTAATATTTAATTAATGCCTTGGATTGCATAATATCTATAAATGATCTATAATTTTATTTTGATTTTCGTTTAGTTTTTAATATTAGTATAGATGATGGTGTTACGGTATCTTAAAACTAAAGCATAAAATCCCTTTAACCCCTCAGAGGTTGCATTCCCTCTGAGTCCAACTCCATGGTCTTATTTGTGTTTCTATTATATGTTTAGTGTATACCCACCTACTCAATGAAAAGCAAGAAAAGTTACAACTCATTTACGACGTAATGTCAAATTAATCTTTCAAAACATTGAAAAAAACATGTGGCACTAAAAAAGCCATAAACAAAATAACAAAAAGTCATTAACGCAACAGTAAAAGTGAAGTGAAGAAGTGAAACCCATCAAATAAATTGCTATAAAAAAGTCATCAAATAAATCTAGACATACCTACCTATCATTATCATTAATCGGATACATCGTTAGTTGGTAATTAAGACCGCCTCTGAACAATTGGCATGGATTGGACAATACTACGCCTACTTTTGTTGAAACCCACCCACCAGATGCCGTGGCAAGCAGCCAAGACCCGTGAACCAACAATGAGAGCCATCTGCCATATTGTTACGAGCTGAACTCTGAGTGCTCTACATTAGTATTTTTAGGGTTCCGTAAAACGAGGAATCCTTACCCGTTTCTTCCAGTCCGTCAGGCCGTATCTGTGTTTGACACAGCCACATTTAAATAAACTTAAAGGCTCACTTGCAAAAGACACATAAGATTTTCTATACCTGTCATTTTCATGTAAACTCCGGGATAAAATTACCAAAAAGTAACAGCATCCAAATATTTGACTAAATTAGTTTAAGCAGCGTTGTGCAAGTCGGTCTAAGAACTGTAGAATTTAAATTAAGTTTTTCAATAATTAAATTTTTCTTTCATTGCAATCTCTTGTGTCTTTGTAATTACTTTCTACTAGGCAGTATGGCAAACGTTATTTTTTCAGTTTTACTTGATTTTACTCATAAAGGTATTCGTAAAACTTATGACACGTGCGCATAGAAAAGTAATCTATCGGCTTAATGTAACTTCGCCGGCGGCTCAAGCGTTAAAGTTCGAGTGTCTCGAGTGTATTTTTCATTTTCATTCCCTCCTCTTTGAATAATTACTTTAAAAATCATAAAATTTTATCACAGATTATTGGAAGAACAACTACTTGTTCATAAAGTAATGACTGCTACAGTATTTAGAAACTTCAATGCTAAGAATTACCAAAAGGGTTACCATCGCGTAAAGCAACATTATTTCAAAATAACAGTTTAATTTCACGTACCATGACGCCCGTAAAATATGGATAAAACACGAACAACAACAATTTTAAAACAATACGGCTTTAAATCGCTTAAACGTGTATAACCCCCTGAAGAAAATATAATGACGCTTGACCGGTGATCACAATGTAATATCGTTCATACAAGTTCATATTAGGTACATGTTTTGTGAGGCCTTATTAAGTTAACTAGTTTTAAATACGTTGTCATATTATATCGTTGAACCACGAGTCTAAAATATTTATAGGGTGACGGACTCAAAAAAATAATAATAAAAACCACACCCAAAAAAGAGCACCGCAACAGCTGATGGAAATCTATTATTCCATTACGATCTTGTTTCTGACAGTTATGAGGAGCTGTGGTCTGCGCGCTGTACTATCCAGCTACTTGCTAAATTCGCACACGTCCGTATATAAATCTATTAAAGCTGTGACCACAGAATTCTAAATGTCTGTCAAAAGATAGATGTTGGTGACTCAACGTGCTGCAATGTCAATCTTACTCGGGGAATCGCAGCGCAGCGTTGGCAGACTCCCCAACAGGTATATTATGGCCGGTATCAAGCGAAGCGCAGGGAAACAACGGTCTCAGGCATTGATGTATAATTTTAGATGATTCCAGGCTAGGTCATGTTTTTGAGCCCGATCTGAGCTGTGACTGAGCTCAGCAATCTGACCAAAGTGTAGAAACTTAAGGTTCGGCAAGTAGATTTCCTTTATAATGGAAGACCACTAAGACAAGATAATTAGAAATTTCATCCGATCGACTCCACTGAGTCAGTGACCTAGGAAATAAAACTGCTTAGTTAGCCCTGCAAATGGTGAAGACCATTTGCCAAATGACAACGGCTTGTCGATTTTTGTCGAGCTCAGAAAGGAATAATTCGAAAACATATAAATACACGCAGTCTGTTTTTACAACAAAGCCCATTGATGTTTCTCTAAACACCTGCGCTATAAGCCCACGCTTCTTTAACACATCTGAACCTATTCTGAATTCCATGACGTTCCACATTTCGTATGGACGGGGCGTTGAGATCAGAGTTCAAAGTATAGTCACTTGGAAAATTGCAGAAAGTTTTTGGGTACTCTATTAAATATTTTCTTGTGTACTGAGTGCTGGCAGTACTATCATAACACAACTGTTTTTATTTTACTTATAAACAACTAGATGATGCTTGCGACTTCATCCGCGTGGATTAAGTTTTGTTTTATTCCCGCGGGAATTTAAATTTTCCGGGGTAAAAAATCGGTTGAACACATGGACCGTGAAAGCGTAGCAGACAGACAGACACACATAATATTAGTATGGATTAACTTAGGTTAAATCACATATTATCATAGTTGTGGTTTTAGAATGAAAATTGCAAATAATAAAATCTTAATTTTCACGAGATAGGAAACTTTATTAACAAAGAAAACATTGCATTGGTATCTATCCCTTTCATTACGTACGAATAGAAACCAAATTTTTCCAAACAACTCCTTAGAATTTTCAGAAATTCCATAGAATTGGTATTGAAATTAGCTTATTCTATGTTATTCTCAACTTCGCTAAGTTCGTCGTTGGAGTCACCGTCAAAACATTTTACTCGATATCCCAAGTAAGGTACTCGATATAATTTCCGTAAGAATATCTTTAACAGGAATGATTAGTTTGATAATAATGATATTATCGCCTTCACTTCAGTCATGAACTGCGATAGCCGAAATTAAGTGTTGCAAACTCGGTGGTCGAAGCCTTTTCATTGGGTATTCAGTGCCAGCCATAATTAGCTGTCTTCTTTATAGAGAGTACTTATGCCGGCCCACTCCATTACATAATCGTCAACAACTTTGTACTCTATGTTGCAGGTTCTCTTTCTTGGTAAGAGAACCTGCTTAACCTTGGTAAGAGAACCTGGAGGAAATCTTCCTTGGAAAGATTTCCTCCAGGATCAGCCTTGGAACTCGTACAGGGATCTACTTTGAATCCTTATTTGTGTGTACACACTATCACTAGGTCTCACTTTCGGGTTAATACGTGTTTACTAGGGAGAAACTGTAGTCATAAAAGCAAACGCACTTTGTATTATTTTCGTTACACTTTTCTGATATTCGTCGCTGCGTCAGCGTTGTAATCGAAGTAAGAGAATAAAACTGAACGGAGGGAAGTCAGGTAGCAAAAATAACCAAATCGAAACCGTGGGATTGAGAATTCTTTCAGCATTGTGCCTGAAATCAGCGAGCGGCGGGTACATTGTTGCTTTGTTGTTCCTGTTGTTTTTGCATGCCTTTTCAACGGAATCTCGTTACGACTCGAATTGGAAACCTTTGCATTCGATGTTTACTTCGATTGGCTTTGATAACTGGCTGCAGTAATAACCTACATTCATGCAAAAATATATTTTCATTTACTTTTACAAAGCATATTTTTTTTTGTTTATTTGTATGTACGTGCATCAGCAAAAATCACTCGACCAAATTATATATTTAGACAGAAAAAAGTTTATTTGTAGCTAGCCTGGGGACAGTGGGAATCTTATAATGGGAAATTTTGTAAAAAGCTAGTTGCTAAAATGGAAAGGTCGGTTTATATTACTATCATCTGATAATAATCGTTAGAAACCGCAGAGAAGAAAAACCCTTAGTCAAGTCATATGCGGAACGACCGGGACCCCAAGAAAACCCGTACCATAAAGGGAAAATGGAATGGGTCCACAACCCTCAGCAATGAAGTATACGACACACAGAGAGAGAAAATGGAAAATTGGAATCAAGTACTTAGAAGATTTTAGTCATTCAAAGTAAAGATAATCCCATCAAAAACATAAATGTGAAATGAGAGCCAAATTCAAAATTGTGATATATATGCCTTGGTTGTTGACTTCAGCGACAAAAGAAGTGAGATCTAAATGGGTGCCAAGTTCAATGGTCAGTCCTGAAATTTATTTATAACAACATATAATATTCTATAACAACTTAAAATATCATTTCTTCTTATAACTTAGTATAAAATGTTGAAGACTAAGGCTTTGGCTTGGCTAGTTTTCATATGCTTACAGAGCATAAGAGGTGATGGTGATAATTAACTACGGTATCTTAAAACTAAAGCTACGAGGGTTCCAAACGTGCCCTGGTCTGAGAAGAGCCCGCAATAAACTCCGCTTTTTTTATTATGATCACCATCTCACAAATATTTGAAATTATATATATGTACTTATAATATAACATTACATAATCAGCCGCTGTAACAATTCATACCAATGCCTTGTTATTATTCAAATAATCCTTTACACTGTAATAGGACTTTTCTATTAGTTTAGTTTACGTTTTACATTAGTAGGTACTTATTATTCGGTTTAAGGTCAGTGTGTCACCCACCAGTAATTCTATTGTACGACTCATTGTACAAGATAATTAAAGACGAGAATTCTCAAGAAAAATATATAGTGTACCTAGAGTTACACTGACATTGACAGATTACATCTATGGTCAGACTACCTCTACAGCACATTTCTACATCTCATCAATTAAGATTGCAAAAGTTCAAAATCAAAAGTTTTTAGTGAAACATTGAAAACAAGCACGGTAAACAGTCGATATCACTAAAACCACTCTATACAATGAATACAAATCACAATGACTGACAGCTTGAACTGATGACTTCAAATACGTTTCTTCTTTTCTGTCAATGACGTTTCGTTGCACAAAATGCATGAATACGAAGGTAAGGTTTTAATGCAACGATATTATTATTCATTATTATTTACATTAAAATAATAATTATGTGTCATTTTCAATAGTTAAGGAGTTATTACCACCGCTTAAAGCAGTATTGTTTCAAAATAACGGTTGAATGTCACGTACTTTGACGTCCTTAAAATAATGATTATAACACTACAACATAAACGTCAACAGTATTAAAATAATACGGCTTTAAGCAATGGTAGTATGCCCCGTGTCAGAGTTTTGATCTATACCTAGGTAGATCATAAAAATGACGAGTTTTGTACGTTTATATCTAAATAACCATTTGTGGTGTGCTTATGAAATTTGGAGCACATATGTATCTCACGGGTCTCAATATATGCGCCAAATTTGACATGTTTATGTGAAATAGTTTTTGAGTTATGAGGGGGTCAAAAGTGGCTCCAAATGGTTCGTGTAATATTACACACGGTGCTGCTCGCCAGTTTTTTTTGAACTTTGGCTGGACACGCTTCCGCGTGTCTTGATACACATACATCAAGAGAAGCACATTATAATCAATCTATGTCAAATTTAGATGTACGAGTATGTATGAATGCTATGTTTATTGAACAAAGATATCAAATAATCCCTAGCTTTTAAAACTACAGAGCTCGCTAAAACAATATCTGCAGCGTTTAGAATAAATTCTTCCTGAGCGGAATCTCATTTCGAAGTGCACCTGCGGATTTAAGTAAGCCGTATCCATACTTCCATACTAATATTATTATAATTTTGGAAGTGTCTGTCTGTCTAGCTGCTGCGCTTTAACACCCAGTCTTCAACCGATTATTTTTGATGATAATTTTTGATGAAATTTGGTATAGATGTACGTTACATCCCGGGGAAAGACACTTTTTATCCCGGAAAAGTACAGTTCCCCCGGGAATAAAAAAAATACGCTACTGTTTTTTATAGTAGGGAAAAGACGTTGCCAAGTATACTTGACGATGCCGGCGACTTCACCTGCATGGAATATTTATGATAATTAATATAGGACCGTCTTCATAGTTTAATTTTCGTTCCTTGAAAGAGAAACCTTCAAGTAGAATTTGTGCACAGAATACACTGCACTGTCCTTTCCGGGACCGGTTATATTAAAGCGAAAGGACATAAAACGCGTTTAAAGTATAGTGTCATTTGGTCCACCACTACAGCCTATTAACGTCCCACGACTGGGCACAGGCCTCCACTCTTATAGGAGAGAGGGAATTAGAGCTTAGACCCACCACGCTGCTTCAATGCGGGTTGGTGGGCTATAACGACTATTATCATATTAGGGATAATAACCAAAACCGACGGCTTAACGTGCTCTCCGAGGCACGGGGATGAAAGACCGCCAACTTCCTATCTCCGGGCTAGTACTGAGAATTTCTAATCAAAAAAAAATCCAATACTTAATTATGGCCCGACTCGGGACTCGAAACCGGGACCTCGTCGGCCGCAATCGAACATGATAACCACTAGACCAACGAGGCAGTTAAATTGAGAGGTAGTGTAATTAGGTACTAAAAGAAAATTAAATCTATCGAGACCCTCAAAATAAATGTGAAAAAACGAAACAAAAATGTGCTTCGACAGGGGACACCCGGGTTTGAACCGGGGACCTCTCGATCTGCAGTCGAATGCTCTACCACTGAGCTATATCCCCGATGAACGGAATAATGAAAACGTGAATCATATGACAATACGACATACTAATGAATACTTAGTACGATGACGTAATTGCATATCAATTTTTACGACCAACGCTGCATAGTGATGATACAAGTATTATTGCGTAGGCAGTTACTATAAACGTGACCTTAATTCGATTCAAATAATCTATTGGATCGCGGCCGATGCCTGGTAGGTATCTAATATCTGATTACAGACTTGGTTAAGGTGTCTAAGCCGTGGGACAGCTCTCGCTGTCCTCCTGAAAATCCTGCATAAATGTAATAAAGGGTTTCGAATGTGCGTTTGGGAGCAATTAGAAATAATTAAACACAATAATAAAGGATTTGAGTTGCTAAATGAACAAATAAACGTATCAAATTCACCTTTACTCAATTTATACAGTAATAGGGGAGGGGGCGGGGCTTCAGTATGAGTCATGCCAGAAAGGTATATAAGCCGGAACTTGCGATACGATAGTCACTTCACAATCGTGCGTGCATTGTCGAGTCAACATCTCCTGAAGATGCTCCGGTGTCGGAGTGAAACGAACGTGAGAGTGATTTGGAGGATTTGTGTTGTGTGGTGTTGTGCCTGTGCGAATTGCTGGGTGGTGGGTATCGCATGCTGCAGGTGAAAGATACGCACTGTACCACACAGATTTGTCTACTGTAGCGTATTATAGCGAATTAAACTTCTAGTTCATTCACTATCATATCCGCAAAGTAACGCCTGCTTCTATACAATATTAAAAATATTTAGTTTTCACTTCTATCGGCAGTCCCTTTCTTTTTGCCAGCAAATTTTTTTATTCTAGTACACTGATCCACTACTGCGATCTCACCTAATGGTAAATGATGATGCAACATGGTAGTGGGCTAACCTGTTAGGGGTATGGCAGTTTAAACCCCGTGTTGGTTTCGACACGGCATCGTACCGGAACGCTAAATCGCTTGGTGGTACGTATTTGCCGGTATGGTAGTAACTAGCCACGCCTGAAGCCTCCCACCAGATGACCAGACCAGAGAAAATTCAGAAATTATAAATTCCCAAATTGACCCTGCCGGTAATCGAACCTGAGACCTCCCACTAGCGTTCAACACTAAACCAGGTAATTCGTCAAAATATTATTTGGTACAAACAGTTCCAAAACTAATCAATATACTTCTGTCATAGTATTCTGTGCTTCTGCTTCCTCCCAATTCGCATCCACGTCTCGAATGCGATCGGTATCTCTGTTCAAACCACTCTCATCTCAGGGAACGTGTGTTTCAGCGAAATGAGTCCCGTTCCGGCCAACGCTGTACCGTAATAAAGATCCCATCTGTTGCCCGCGTCAATCTTATTTCAATATTGTAATATCGACTCTTTGATCTGACACAATTACAAACGCCCGGCTCTGTTGAATGCGTTAATAAAATATTATTGCTAATAAAAGTTCCTAAGTGAATTAGTGCGTTATAAAAATGTAATCACGATAACAATGGTATGTGGTTTAAAGTGGCTTTAATTTTTCGGGTCAAAAAAAGCGTATGTGTTATTTTAGACTTTATTATCTATCTCTGTGCTAAATTTCATCCAGATCCATTAAAACTTTTTAACATTTATAATATTAGTATAGACAAGTATGGATTAGTTTATCGATGTCCTCGTGTTCTTTAGGGTCTTGATGGACGGGTTGGATGTGCACTGCACTTCGACTTCAAAACTACTGTTGGGTGTCAGCTGGGTTCAGCAGTAGCGATCGAATTGTTGTCAACTGCATAATAACCGCATACAAACTATAAGTTTACATTTGCCTGAAATGGAGTTCAACCACAAAATATTAAAATAATTAAATAATAGAAATAATCGGCGTACCGCAATACATTTCATGTGGTACTCTGTCCGTGTGTCTGTGGTAATTTGGCATATACAATAATATAGTCTTTGTTAGGCAGAACATTAATCTTTACAAGAAAATAGGTGATACTCACAATCGATACACTAGAAACCGCCATAAGCTAGTAACAGCGTCGTATCTTTTGTGGGGTCGAGTGTACGCTTTTATAAAATGGTTCCCAAAGAGTTTCTGGATTTGCCATTACATAGATTTAAAGACTGTGTCAAACAGCATTTGTTAAGTCGAGGTTATTACACTATCGATGATTTTATTAACGACAAAGTTGCATGGAAGCAACCGGCCTCGCATCCAGTTTCCCACAAATCAGTGTAATACTTGTAACGTATGTGTTGTGTTGTCTACATATTGTAACCATTTCTTTTCCATGAAAAGAGCAACTGATGAATTTCTTGCCGGTTCTTCTCAGTAGAAACAGCTTTCCGAACCGGTGGTAGAGTCTTAACGTTTCATAAGTGACACAAGTTGTCCTACATGAAATAAATAAATCATTTCATCAAATAATTTAATTTTTTCCGTGTATCGATGTGTTGGGTTTTGGCTAATTCAACTATGAGGTTTTTTTATCCTTTGTTCACTGGTTGAATAATAATTAATTATCAGTAGGTACTTATGGCCTACCACCACCACCACTACAGCCCATTAACGTTCCACTGCTGGGCACAGGCCTCCACTCTCATAGGAGAGCGGGAATTAGAGCTTAGACCCACCACGCTGCTCCAATGCGGGTTGGCGGGCTTTAACGACTATTATCATGATAGTGATAATAACCGGGACCGACGGCTTAACGTGCTCTCCGAGGCACGGGGGTGAAAACACCGCCAACTTCCTAACTCCGGGCTAGTACTGGGAATTTCAGCATTACAGCATTTATTTCATTCCAAGTTATTTGAACCAATGTAAAAGTTGCAAGAGCAGCACAAACGCGCAAATAATACCTACCTTTTAATACTTGCCATCGCAACAAAATGAATATTTATGACTCAACATTTTCTGGCCATTATTCTCCGCTAACCCGGGAACAAATAGCTCTCTGGAAGCTTTCCACTTTATAATTTGATTAAAGATATTCACGTCTTTTTAGTTTGCCATGCAATCTAGTCTACCGGTATTACAATCTTCTCCTTTGTTCAAGCATTTTCTTGATATTAATCCCAAGTATGTTTAATTTGGTTCGCGTATTACAAACTTTTAATTTAAATTGCAATGTTCATGGGTTTTTTAAGGTCATATCATGCAACTGAATTTTAAAACAGCTGAAAGTTTGCTAGTTTGGATGATAATGCATGGTTAACTGAGGTCATTCTAAATCCAACATGGTGGACTTCAAACCGATTTGGGATATGACTTTTGATTTATGATTTAATTGCCCTACTACTCCATTTATTCTAGATTTCAATGTATGGGCAAAACGGCAAAATGTGCAAAATGACACACTTTTCCAGGCGGGGAGGGGGGAAGCCACCAGCGAGGGGGGAGTTGTTTTCAAAGTGTTATAAATTTTGCCGCGTAAAATCTAAATCGTAAATGTATCATCACATAACACTAGTGGAGATCGCAGTTAAGAGGCTAACTCGTAGTGGAATTAAAAAAACCTACTGAAAACATCGAACGAATTTGTGCGTATTTCCATTTTTTTTCAAATATAAATAAATACGAAAGTTTGGATGGATGTATGGATGTATGGATGTTTGTTACTCAATCACGCCCCAACGGCTGAATGGATCTGGTTGAAATTTGGCACATTGATAGATTATAGTCTGGAATAGCACATAGGCTACTTATTATCCCGGAAAATCAAAGGTTCCCGGAAAACCAAAAACCTCAAACCACGCTGACGAAGTTGCGGGCATTCGCTAGTTACCACTTAACTTTATAATCAACTAATAAGTACAGTACATAAAATTGGAATCTTTTATGTTTTTATCCTATTTTTAACACTGTTATTATAAAAGTTAAATAGGATTTTAGCTGAAACGAAAGCCGGTTCAGATAAAATTCCATTTACAACCCAATTTTTTTTTATTCAGTAATGACAAAGCTTGTCAAGATGGTTTAACCGCAGACTAAATTTGTTCTTCTTTAGTGTTTGCTCTGTAATCAGTAGTATTGTGTAAAGAACAAGCGATCTTTTAGAGGGTAATTTGTATGTAAATTCAGTTTTACAACGTGCGGCCAGCGTCGCTTTGAGAGTCGGGTTTATTTGCAATTTATGTGGGAATGTTTTGTTCTTTGGTTCCCTACCTCTGTAGTCTCTACACTGGCTATTCAAAATGCAATTTCTAGTTCACTAGCTGAGGTTCAAAATCCAGCCTAAATATCAATCCGGTGCTCCGTCCCAGTTGCGGCCACTGAAGGAAAACCAAGAAACAAAAAAAATAGCGAATAGCATCATCTCAGCACGAAACTACTCTCAGAATAATTAATAAATCAACCATTCTCGCTAAGTGTGGCTTGGCAGAATTCACACGCCTTTAAGAATTTAATTGAGATCTCTCATTCATGTACGATTGGGTAGAGAGTCTCCCCTATAGCAAATGAGTGTTAAAATGCTTAAAACTCACACAATTTCGAAAAGCAAAGGGGGTTCGAACTCCGGACCCCTCGTATAGGAAGCTTAAGTCATAACTACTGGGTGATCGTCTAATTAAATTTTTAATCCATACAAATTTTTCAGAACCGGTATGATTTTAATCTGCGTCCTTCTGACTATCGCGGCCTTTTGAGTGACTTTAGTCCTTTACTTTAATCCAACTCGGATTACACCGTACCCAAACTGAATTAGTTTCCGCGGAAATCAAAAAACTAAACTCACTAATACGTTACCACGTACGTTTTGAGCTAACAAATGATAACGATTTGCTTAGACAATTGGGCATCTGACTCGCACGGGTTTTCTCAAATAATAATATTATAGCTGTTAATAATCGCGAGACTTTCAGAATAAACATCAAAAATAAATAAATTGAATTTTCTCACTGAAATATTCTTTGAACTCCGAATGAAAGAAAATACTTTAAAGAATAATCGCGGAAAAAGTTCAGCCGTCGCTCCTAGATCGGAAACGAGGAGCGAAAACGGTAACGATGACAGACGACTGCCGGTGCGCTTCTCATTGCACTCTTCAATACCTGTATTATTATTTATACCCATATTATAAACTAACTGCTTCGTTGGTCTAGTGGTTAGCATGTTTGACTGCGGCCGACGAGGTCCCGGGTTCGAGTCCCGGGTCGGGCCATAATTAAGTATCGGGGTTTTTCTGATTAGAAATTCCCAGTACTAGCCCGGAGTTAGGAAGTTGGCGGTGTTTCACCCCCGTACCTCGGAGAGCACGTTAAGCCGTCGGTCCCAGTTATTATCACTAACATGATAATAGTCGTTAAAGCCCGCCAACCCGCATTGGAGCAGCGTGGTGGGTCCAAGCTCTAATTCCCTCTCTCCTATGAGAGTGGAGGCCTGTGCCCAGCAGTGGGACGTTAATGGGCTGTAGTATATAGTATTATAAACTAGATGATGCCTGCGACTTTGTCCGGGTGGATTAAGTTTTTGGAGTTTACTTCCATAAGAATAGATTTTCATACATAAGCTCGGGGTATGAAAGTTTATGGGGAGTAAAATCAAACTTTCTCCGTCACGTTATTTAGTACGTTTCCATGGTAACACTTGAGTAAACTCCAGTCATCCACTATACCTATCCATGCAACAAATCACGTCGATCCGTTGCTCCGTTACGGCGTGATTGAAGGATAAACCAACACACTTTCGCATTTATAATATGTATTAAAATCCCCACGCGAGCGCAGCCGTGGGCGGTCACTAGTTTATAATCATATCATACTAATATTATAAATGCGAAAGTGGATTTGTCTTTCAATCACGCCGCAACTGTGCAACGGTCGACGTGATTTTTTGCCCATGCAAATGCAAATGTCAAACCAAAAAATGAGGAAGGACAAACCGACAAACAAAAACAAATTCGGATTTATAATATTGGTATGACAGCTAAACCTAAACAGCTTTCTGTAAAACCAAATTAAGAATTTATTGAGTTTTATTAATCTTCCACTGAATATTTCAGTTGTATAAAAGTCTGCAATCTGAGCCAGACAGCCGCCCATTCATTTTTACTGAATAGAATATACAGTACCCGCAACGTAGGCCTTTTAATCCGAATCTATACAGGACTGGCAGATTATATTGAATGCCATAATAGAGAAAAGTCGAAACTTTCATTCTACAGAGACTTTTAAAAATAATCTTAGAAGGGACTTAATAAACGTGGTCAAAGACGTTTCAGGAAACGAGGTAGGGCTTCACAGTGATGCTAGTTGCAACAAAGACTCAAGTTTCACTATGACTATGGTAGGAAATTCTTTACTTTATTTTTCAAACTAGCCGATGCCCGCGACTTCGTCCGCGCAGAATAAGTATTTTTAATTCCCATGGGAACTATTCAATTTTCCAGGATAAAGTAGCCTACGTACGTCACTCTCCAGGTCCGCAACTTTACCCATGCAAAAAATCACGTCGATCCGTTGCTCTGATGCTGCGTGTTTGAAGGACAAATCAACAAACAAACACACTTTCGCATTTATAATATTAGTATGATGCCTGTGACAAAAAGACAGACGTACAGGTGGACTGGCGACTGGATGAAACTAATGTGTGTACTATATAATATTATGTAAGCTTTACTACACCACTACAGCCCATTAACGTCCCACTGCTGGGCACAGGCCTCGAGAGGGAATTGTTGAATTGAATTGTGAATGTTAGTGATAATAACCGGGACCGACGGCTTATCGTGCTCTCCGAGGCACGGGGGTGAAACACCGGCAACTTCCTAACTCAGGGCTAGTACTGAGAATTTCTAGTTAGAAAAACCCAATACTTAATTATGGCCCGACCCAGGACTCGAACCCGGGACCTCGTCTGCCGCAGTCGAATATGCTAACCACTAGACCAACGAGGCAGTTTTACTACGCAACCTTAAAAAGGTTTACTTTTCCTTTCTTATCTAGCTACTAGGTAGGTACTTAGCAGTGGAAGGATTTATAGCTGTCACCGTAGTAAGATTGTAAAAACCGTTAGATTATAATCTAACTCGCGAAATTGTAAACTCGACGTTTCTCTGTACCAAATTTCGTCAAAATCGTTTCACCAGATTGGCTGTCAAAAGAACAGACAGACACACATTCACATTTGAAACATTAGTATGGTTTCGTTTATTAGATTCAGAAGCTTGCCATATTTTATTTCGCATCTATTAAGTAAGTAATTAAGTAGATACTAAAGTAGAATAAACAAATGTCGTCATACGGTCGAGGTACCAGGACCGCATGGAATGCATAGCGGTCCACCGTATTACTCCATTACATAGTCTCTGAGGTTTTGTATCTAAGCCCTAAAAGCACACAATTTACCTGCGAGCTCTAAATTTGCATGCGGGTGCTGTGTCATGAAACCTAGATTTACGGTTTGCTAGGGAATGCAATTTAGCAGACCGTTTTGTAAATAGAAATCCATACTAATATTATGAATGCGAAAGTGTATCCGTCAGTCTGTCAGTCTGTGTTACCTTTTCACTGTCATATTGGCGTTAAACCAACTTTGACACAGATAGCTGGTTAAAGAGTTATCACCGAATCAAAAAAATACTCTAAATCTAAGAGGGCGAAGTCACGGGCATCATTTACCCAATAGGTCATCCTAAATTTTACTAGATATGAATACAACTTTAAAAATTAAACAGGTCTATAATTCAGAGCACCTGTTATTCGGAAATATTATACAAGCTTAGTTTAAAATTTGGCAGTTTTTTCGGTTGACTTTTTCGGTTGATTGTTGGTTGGTGTTTAGTAGAAAAAGCTTTTTTTGCGTGATTAACGTTTTAAAAGAAAGATTTTTTAGCCCTTAAGAAATAAGTCTAAGCAAAATTATACTTCAAGTTTTTTTTTTCAATTTCTGTAGCGACATTAAAATATGCACTGCGCGCGTAGCCCCTAGTATTTGTCTATAAATTGTTTAAGTTTTATGAACGTTTACAATCGCAGCCGGCCCCATTCATTCCCGTTGAAAAGAAAACACGGAGTACTAACACAGATCCACTTTAATTTCAAACTTGTGTACAACAATTCCAACAATGTGCTTACTTACCTAAAATATCCGCACCTATTTCAGGAAGCGAACGATTGAAAATTTAATTCCAATGCTTTATTTTGATATTGAACCCTGTGGCGCAGCGGTACTTTAGCTGAGCACTGTAACATACAGGTCTCTACTTTGATTCTCGATTGTATAAACATTTGTTTTTTCCAAATAGTCTGTTACTGTTCAAGTTAAGGACAAAGATGTAGATTTAGCGATTCGGTAAGATGTATAGAAAATAAATAATAAATAAATAGTATGGATTAAATGAAACTTCCGAACCCCTCCCAAGTCGGAGGAAAAAAGGAAGGAACACAAAAAAAACCCCCCTCCCAAGTATGCTTTCTTCTAAGACTGCATCAACATTATGAGCACCAATAAATTAAGGGGCATACTACCAGTGCTTAAAGCCGTATTGGTCTAATATTGTTGACTTGATTGTCGTGTTTTAGAAATATAATCCTTATTTTAGGGACAGCAAGGTACGTGTCATAAAACTGTCATTTTATAGATAATAGAGTCCCACCAATAAAGTCTCAGGTCTAAAATCTGATGAAAGTCGAAAAGTTCATACTTCGTAGTTTAAAAGCGCTATAACAGCTTTGTTCAGGTGATAACTCACGGTTATAGCGTATCGATACGACATTGTAAAAAGCCACTAGTTCTGGCCATAAATTTTACTTATGTATCAAATGATATAGGGAAAGAACAACCGAAAGAACTCGTTTTTTGACTCCCGCGGGAACTCCTTAATTTTCCGGGATAAAAAGCTTTTATCTAATCTAATCTAATCTAATTATATATATAAAAAAAATCATTAAGGGATTAACGCACAGCCTAAACCGCTGGGGTTATTAACTTGAAATTTTGACAGTAGGTTCCTTTTGTGACGTAGGCGCTCACTAAGGAAGGATTTTTCAAAATTCCACCCCTAAGGGGGTGAAAAAGGGGGTGAAAGTTTGTATGAAAGTCCGTCATTTCTCAAGTTATATCCATGAAACTTGGTATATGAGCTGCGAGTTAAAAATCAAAAAATACGTATTTCACAGTTTTTGAAAATTCGACCCCCAAAGGGGTGAAATAAGGGATGAAAGTTGGTATGAAATGCCTTCATTTCTCTAGATCTTTTAAAAGTTATATCAACGAAACTTGGTATTTTGGCTAACGGTAAAAAATAAAGAAGTACTTGTGTCACAGTTATTCAAAATTTTACCCCCAAAGGATTAAAATAGGGGTTCAAATTTTGTATGACTGTCCTTCATTTCTCAAGATATTGCTCAAGTTACATCTACGAAGCTTAGTGTTTCGGCTTTTGGTAAAAAATTAAGAAGTACGTATGTCACAGTTTTTCAAAATTCAACCCCCAAAAGGGTTAGATAGGGGTTGAAAGTTTGTATGAAAGTCCTTCATTTCTCAAGTTATAGCCATGAAACTTGGTATATAAACTGCGAGTTAAAAATGAAGAAACACGTGTTTCACAGTTTTTGAAAATTCGATCCCTAAAGGGGTGAAATAGGGGATGAAATTTGGTATGAAATGCCTCCATTTCTCAAGATATTTTACAAGTTATATCAACGAAGCTTAGTATTTTGGCTTTTGGTAAAAAATAAAGAAGTACGTGTGTCATAGTTTTTCAAAATTCAACCCCCAAAAGGGTAAAATAGGGGTTAAAAGTTTTTAATGAAAGTCCTTCATTTCTCAAGATATAGCTCAAGATAAATCAAAGAAGTTTTTCGGCTTTGTGTAAAAAATAAAGAAATACGTGTTTCACAGTTTTTCAAAATTCGATCCCTAAAGGGGTGGAATAGGGGTTGAAAATTTGTTTGAAAGTCATACATTTCTCAAGTTGTAGCCATGAAACTTGGTATATGAACAGCGGGTTAAAAATGAAGAAATACGTATTTCACAGTTTTTGAAAATTCGATCCCTAAAGGGATAAAATAGGGGATGAAAGTTGGTATGTAAGGCCTTCATTTCACAGGATATTTATTTATTTATTTTTTATTTATTTATTTATTTATTTCACAAAAACTTACAAATGTGGCTTAGTAACTAAGGGCACAACAAAGTTGAGATGCAATGGCTTGTATAAATATACACACAGATTGATGCGCAGACTCTGCACTAAGATAAACTTGTATTGCAGAAGCCTGCATACCCTTCGGAGGATCAAATGTAGCCAAAAATTTGACAAAGAGAAAATAAATTATTAAAATATATATATTTAAGTATGTGTAATATATAGCATAATATATTTAAGTATGTGTGTGTGTGTGTGTGTGTGTGTGTGTGTTTGTAAGTTAGTATATACTTTTTAGTAGTTTCTCAGTTTCCTCATAACTCAATGTTTTTAGATAATCCGTAACTGCGACCTTGAATTCTCTATTTGTTAGTGATTTGAAATTTTTGATGTACTTACTAACTTTGTTGTAAATAAACGGACGGAGATACTTTGATTGATGTTGAGCTAAGCTAGTTCTTACCCTCGGGATGTCAAAACATTTGTCTTGTCGTCGCTTGGGTACTGGGTTAGATTCAACTAGTCGAGTTATTTTACAATGTTGAGTCATGATTGAGTTCAGAATATAAAGCTGTCGTACGGTTAGTACTTTACATTCTTTATATAGATCAGAAGTTGGATATCTGAAAGGCCTATATGTGGCTACTTTTAGGACTGCACGCTGTGCGCGCTCCAAGGCCAACATATGAGTTATACCTGCGCCACCCCAACTTGAAATGCAGTATGTCAAAATAGATCTACAAAGTGCATTATACACCTTAAGTACAGTTTCATAATTGGTCACATCCCGTAGGTTTTTAAATATGAAAATTAGTTTTCTAACCCTTGAAGAGAGTGATTCTATGTGGGCCTTCCAATTTAATCTATTGTCTATAATGACACCAAGATATCTAAGGCTTAAAACCGACTGTAGTATAGGGCAACTGCAATTGACTGATTTGCAATTTGAATGCGCTCTAAGAACTATTTGCGGCTTTTTTCCACGTGAGCCGGTGAAGGCGATATATTTTGTTTTATCTACGTTAAGACTCAATTGGTTACGACGTAACCATTGTGTGACTATGCCAAGACCCTGCTCAGCACGAGATCTAACTTCGTTCCAGTCTGAACCACTAAATATAAGCGCTGTATCATCCGCATACGAAAATATTTTACCCCCATTTAATTTTAGATTGCACAGGTCATTAACATAGACTAAAAACAGAGTAGGCCCAAGAACACTGCCCTGCGGAACGCCGTAACTTATTGACTCTTCCCCACTAAATATATTCCCTACTTTCGTTTTCTGGGTTCTTCCTTTTAAATAGTCCTCAAGTAGACATAACGTTTTGCCCCGAATTCCAACTTTTTCCAGCTTTGTCACTAGACCTGGGATCGAAACAGTATCGAAAGCCTTGGCTAAGTCAAGAAAAACTCCTATAACCTTATTCTTCCTGTCAAGTTCGTCAACTATAAAATTGGTAAGATCTAATACTGCCTGTTCAGTAGACCGAGCTTCTCGGAAACCATATTGAGTTTTTGCTAGAATTCCATATTTTTCTAAGAAGGAAGTTAGTCTTCGGTTGATTATTTTCTCTAGTAATTTAGACAGAATTGGAAGAATGGAGATTGGTCTATAATTTTCGACACAGTTTTTGGGGCCACCTTGATGAACAGGTATGATGTAAGATGTTTTAAAGATAGTTGGAAACTTTCCAGACATGAGGCTAATGTTACAGACATGTGTTATAATTGGAGCTAGAATCGCTTCCGACTGTTTGAGGACTTTTGATGTAATTCCATCAATACCAGCTGCGCACTCATTTTTTAAACCTCGTATTAGGTCAAGAACCTCATAGACATTTGTGTCCAGAAGGCCAATAGTGTTAACTTGACCTGGTATGGATTCGTTTTCGATCCTACCAGGATTAGTTGTTGGTAATTGATCTTTTATACCTTCACATATTGTTTTTCCCACACCTGCAAAATATTTATTAATGTGATTAACAGAATCATTAGGAGTTTGTTTTAGGTTTATTAATATATTTTCATTATTAGATTTAGATTTTTCAGTATTCGTGATCTGCCGTAGAGTCTGCCAAGATTTCTTTATATTATTTTTGTTTCTGTTAAGCTCTGTTTTATAATATTCTAATTTCAAGTTTTTTAGCAATTTGGTGCAAAAATTTCGATACCTTTTATAAGTAATCTCTAAGATCTTGTTGTCAGGTGTTGCTTTTAATCGCATATGCATTCTGTCTCTATTTTTCATACATCGCAGAATGCCTAATGTGATCCACGGTTTAATAAAACGTTGTCTGTTTGGAACTTTAAAAATTCTAGCGTTAGATTTTATGAATTCAACTAATTTATTGGTTAAAATTGTGGCTGCAAGATTAGCATCGTGAGTTTTCAGTATGTCTTCAAAATTTAGCGCTTTAATTTGGTGGGCTATTTTGGGGTAATCTAATTTATTTACTATTTTTGCATTACTAAAAACTTTGGTTTTAGTTTCAATGTTTATGAGAATGGGTCGGTGGTCAGTAATATATGTATTTAGGACTACTGTTTTACATTTAAGATTACTTTTTAACATAATATGATCCAGGCATCTATCTCCTCTAGTCCCGAAATGGTGACTAGGTAGGAGACCATGACTTGCTGTTAATTCTAAATAATTAGCAGAATTTTTGTCTGTATTGTTAGGGTGTATGTCGATATTTAAATCACCAAGTAGAATTATATTTTTATATTCTTTGCAAGAGCTTAAGATATTATCTAGTGAGTGTGAGAACTGATCAGTGTTATGGAAGGAAGGAGAGCGATAAATAGCTATTATAACTATATTATTACCCAATTTAATTAAGAGGCAGTTAGCATCTTGAAATTTGGGTTCATCTATTCCAATACTAAGGTGTCTTTTATTGTATACAATAATACCACCATTTTTGTTGATACAATTTCTAGTATAGGCTGAGTTGTAGTTACTTAAGACTGGAAATGGCTTGTCGTTATCTATCCAACATTCAGTCAATATTAAAATGTCACATTGGAAGCCAATTCTTTGCAACAACAGTTCAAAGGGCGCAATATTACTGTTCACACTCCGAATATTCATAGTAAGTATATTGACCGTGTTATTGTTACAAGTGATTTGTGACTGGCATGTTTCTGGATCACATATTTGTGCTGGGGCGACCGTAAGATCATCTATGAAATGGCATAAGTTATTTTGTTGAACTCTATCCATAATTGTAGCATATAAGAAGTTTAAGGATTCTCAAAGTATTTACTAATTGGAATTGGCTTGGTAATAAACGCAAAAGCAGCAGACAAGTTATAACTCTATAGAATGTTAAATTGAATGGTCTATGTGGTTTGATAGTGTGTAGTTTGTTGAAGCTAATAAGTATGATAGTATAATACTCGTAAATGTATGTTTCATGATAGTTGTGAGAGTGTAATAGTGAGAGATGAATGTATGAGTGTAACTTAGTGTTCCTCAGATGTGATAAGCACCTCGGAATAAATATAAATCTATATAACATTAAAACTACTAAAACTACTCGAATCATTGAAAATTTTCTTCTAAGGGCACCGAACTTCATAAGTTTTTTTGCTTAAGGCCCTCCAGTTGGGCTTCACTGGTGATGGTAATAGGAGGGAGACCTTCGGCTTTTCGCAGAAACACTCTACCGTTTACCGTCCAGCAAAAGTCGTAACCATAAGTTTTTTGAATGTCACGACATAGGAAATATAACCTTTTGGCTTTAGCTGATAGAAATTCAGAGACGAAAACCGGAGATTTCTGGTCATTTATATCTAAAGTGCTGGTATTCAGTTTTTGAGTTATGTTACTGCGATTATACTGCTTGACAGCAAGCAATGTGTTTGCTTTCAAAGTAGTTGTGCAGAAGTCTACCACAATAGGTCTATCACCATTTGGCTTACCCTTTAATCGAAAAATGTCCTTGATTGCATGTGGCTGTACTTCAACCTTTATCTTCGATTGCAGCCGTTCTACCAGAGCACAAAGGTCTTGTTTTGTTTCATTTGCTTTGCTAGGTATTCCTCTTATCTCCAGGCATGTGCTTCTGGCCTGCCTCTCGTATTCATCAACCCTGTTTTCTAAATTTTTTATTTTCAACTCACGTCTCATATTCTCTTCCTCTAGTTTTCCAACCCGCTCGTTCAATTCTTCGCTTTTTTTTATGTAAAACTCCAGACTTTTCTGTATTTCATCATTAGTTCTACGTATTTCAGTTATTTCTTCCAGTACTTTGGTCATTATGGACATCATTTCCTCATGCTCTTTTTCTTTTTTTGAGCTTGACGGAGGAGAACTGATAGTGCGTTGTCGTTTGGGGCGAGGTAGCGAAGCAGGAGAATGAACGGGATCGTGCTGACGTGCTGATCCCTCGGGTTCATTTTGCTTAGGTGTGCGGAGCATTTTATTTTTAACTAAAAATTAATGTATTTTAAAACAGTCTTGCTTGCGGTGAACTTGATTGATTTGATTCCTTTGCTCCGTAATCGTCGCTCAATGAGTCAAATGTACTAGGCGATCATATCCGTATAGGAAGTTCCTCTCTTACACACAGTTGTTAAAAGCGCTTTTTGCACATGTAATAAATTTTCGTCGCTAATTATAATGACTGGTATGTATTTCCACAAAAACCCGAACAAATAATCTCTGCAGGGTACTAGGCGCACAGGAACATGGAAAAGATTAGCGTAAGCGGATCGTAGACAAGCCGTAGCGGAAGTAGCTGTGTCGTAGCACACGTAGCGGTAGTAGGTGTGCCGTACAAAGCAGAGGTAGGTTGCGGGCGGCGTATGCGCAGTCTCAAATTTTTTAGCGGGACAACGTAGCTTTGTTCTGCCACGAATAAGCGAGACGGAGGATGGGCGGTGCTTCTTACCGACAAAGATGTGCAGTGTGTCGACTGGCTGGTGTCCGGAGGATTATACTGGTATGATGGCGCAGCGTTTAAGCAGGAAACTCTTCTCACTTTCTGTAGTCCTATTATTTTGTGTTATTTAAATTGTTTGTAACTTATTTAAAAATTTAAAATAAATTTGGCTAGAACTTTGGTACACGTCTGCTCGCTATCGAGGTCCGGGGGGAAGGGAGATTGCTCAAGTTATATCAACGAAGCTTAGTATTTTGGCTTTTGGTAAAAAATAAAGAAGTACGTGTGTCATAGTTTTTCAAAATTCAACCCCCAAAAGGGTAAAATAGGGGTTAAAAGTTTTTAATGAAAGTCCTTCATTTCTCAAGTTATAGCCATGAAACTTGGTATATAAACTGCGAGTTAAAAATGAAGAAATACATGTTTCACAATTTTTCAAAATTCAACCCGCAATGGGGTAAAATATGGGTTGAAAGTTTGTATATGAAAGTCCTTCATTTCTCAAAATATTGCTCAAGTTATATCAACGAAGCTTAGTGTTTTGACTTTCGGTAAAAAATAAAGAAGTACGTGTCTCACAGTTGTTCAAAATTCAACTCCCAAAAGGGTAAAATAGGAGTTGAAAGTTTGTAAGAAAGTCTGTCATTAATTTTAAAGTTAGAGCCATTAAACTAGGTATTTTTTGGTAACTTGGTTGGGTTTTTTGGAATTTTGGTTTGAAATGGAGAAATACCTGATTCACATTTTTTTGTAAATTTTATCCCCAAGGACGTGTAATAGATAGTTAGTCCTCCAATCACGCCGCAATAGAGTAATGTAATTTTTTGCATGGGTATAGTTGAGGATCTGGACACTAGCATAGGCTACTTTTCATCCCGAAAAATAATGAAGTGCTGTGGGCATTAAAAAAAACTTATGCCACACGAACGAGTGACGCTCAATCACACCTGAACGGCTGAAAGGATTGATTTGATGAAATTTGGCACAGAGATAGATCGTAGTCTGAAATAACACGTAGGCTTCTTTTTATCCCAAAAAATTTAAGAAGTCCCGCGGGAACCAAAAAATCTCAAATGGATGTTTGTTACTCAATCACGCCATTACGGCTAAATGGACCTAGATGAACTTTGCACAGAGATAGATTATAGTCTGCAATAGCCAATAATACATAGGCTACTTTATATCCCGTATAATTAAAAACAATCCAATCCACGCGGACGAAGTCGCGGACATCAGCTAGTAAATAATAAAAGTTTCCCTTCCCCGGGATGCAACCTATCTCTGTACCGAATGTCATCCAAGTCGATCAGAAAATTGGGCCGGGAAAGCGTAGCAGACACACCGACAGACAGACAGACACACTTTAGCATTTAGTATGGATATGGATGATGCTGAAAATTCTTACAGTTAATGAGAACTCTAATCTCAAACATCGACGTGCCAATCCTCCAAGCGTACCCACTTCACAAGGATTTAGTTTCAGAATTAAATTCTGTTAGCGCGAATGTACGCGGGCGTGTAATTTTGCGAACGCGATTGCTAGCAATTTTGGGCCGAAATTTGACGACATTCCGTGAAATTTCGCGCTCATATGAAGTTTGGCGAACTCTTTCATCAAAGCAAATATTTATTTTTTATCTGAAATGAGCTTTATGCTTGACTGATATTTTGAATTATAAAGATAGAAATAAGCTCGCTGGAAATCTTTAGGTATAGCCCATACAGTCATAAAGGTATTTGAAGACATTCAAAGTTCAGAACACAGAAGGTCACATGTTTAAATTTTTCGTAATGATTTTGATGGGTATAAAGAGTCGAATACCCTTTCTCTAGTTCTATCCAAAAAATCCCAACCAAAAAATACCTAGTTTAATGGCTCTAACTTTAAAATTAATGACAGACTTTCTTACAAACTTTCAACCCCTATTTTACCCTTTTGGGAGTTGAATTTTGAACAACTGTGAGACACGTACTTCTTTATTTTTTACCGAAAGTCAAAACACTAAGCTTCGTTGATATAACTTGAGCAATATTTTGAGAAATGAAGGACTTTCATATACAAACTTTCAACCCATATTTTACCCTATTGCAGGTTGAATTTTGAAAAATTGTGATACATGTATTTCTTCATTTTTAACTCGCAGTTTATATACCAAGTTTCATGGCTATAACTTGAGAAATGAAGGACTTTCATTAAAAACTTTTAACCCCTATTTTACCCTTTTGGGGGTTGAATTTTGAAAAACTATGACACACGTACTTCTTTATTTTTTACCAAAAGCCAAAATACTAAGCTTCGTTGATATAACTTGTAAAATATCTTGAGAAATGAAGGCATTTCATACCAAATTTCATCCCCTATTTCATCCCTTTAGGGATCGAATTTTCAAAAACTGTGAAACACGTGTTTCTTCATTTTTAACTCGCAGTTTATATACCAAGTTTCATGGCTATAACTTGAGAAATGAAGGACTTTCATACAAACTTTCAACCCCTATCTAACCCTTTTGGGGGTTGAATTTTGAAAAACTGTGACATACGTACTTCTTAATTTTTTACCAAAAGCCGAAACACTAAGCTTCGTAGATGTAACTTGAGCAATATCTTGAGAAATGAAGGACAGTCATACAAAATTTGAACCCCTATTTTAATCCTTTGGGGGTAAAATTTTGAAAAACTGTGACACAAGTACTTCTTTATTTTTTACCGTTAGCCAAAATACCAAGTTTCGTTGATATAACTTTTAAAAGATCTAGAGAAATGAAGGCATTTCATACCAACTTTCATCCCTTATTTCACCCCTTTGGGGGTCGAATTTTCAAAAACTGTGAAATACGTATTTTTTGATTTTTAACTCGCAGCTCATATACCAAGTTTCATGGATATAACTTGAGAAATGACGGACTTTCATACAAACTTTCACCCCCTTTTTCACCCCCTTAGGGGTGGAATTTTGAAAAATCCTTCCTTAGTGAGCGCCTACGTCACAAAAGGAACCTACTGTCAAAATTTCAAGTTAATAACCCCAGCGGTTTAGGCTGTGCGTTAATCCCTTAATGATTTTTTTTATATATATAATTAGATTAGATTAGATTAGATAAAAGCTTTTTATCCCGGAAAATTAAGGAGTTCCCGCGGGAGTCAAAAAACTTCAATCCACGCGGATGTAATCGTAGGCATCATCTAGTAATATAATGATTTTAGAATAATTTTCGAAGACAGATTTTTGGTCACATTTTTAACTCGACTGCACAACAGACTGACAGAAAGACAGGATTAGGTATAATATGTGGAATTCTTCAGACTGTCAAAGTATCCCCAAAGGACTGGATTTAAGTAATGAGGTGTCTATCGATTTTACGCCGTGTTACGGTAGTTTGAGTTTTGTCTATCAGCAAGCTGAGTGGGAGTTTTTTTACGTATGCGGATCTATGGAACTAGATGTCCGCGATTTCGTCCGCGTTAATTTTATTTAATTCCCGCGGGAAGTCTTCAATGTTCCGGAATAAAGAAGAGCCTATGTCCTCTCCCAAGATGAAATCCATCGCTGTACCAAACATCGAAATCGGTTGAATCGATGCCCGTTAAAGCGTAGCAGAGAGACAGACACACTTTGGCATTTATAATATTAGTATGGATTGATCGAGCGCCAGCTGTCAAGCGCATGACAATTCCATACAAATCGTAGTAAAGTAAGTACGTTGTCGCGATCGAATAGAAAGAAAATATCTCACTAGGCACTCAGATACACAAAGAGTTTTGTACTCTACATTTCCTAAAAAACATGAATCGCGAATGTGGAATTTCATTTTGATATAACAGTGGCATCATTAGAGGCAGACTACTTCTACTTAATGTCCGTAATACTGCAAAGAGGTGGCTGACATGCGAAAGCGTTCCTTAAAAAATTCGAGCAAGCTATCTCATTAACCTGATTATGTTCTACATTGAAATAGTTACAACTTCCTTGGCAGTTAAAGCCTAGGCCATAGCCAGGTGATGTGGGTTCGAGTAACCCCCCCGAGGTTATTCTATTGACTATAACATCCAAATTAATGAAAAAACTAGAAGTTTAATTCGCTATAATCCGTCACAGAAGGCAAATCTATGTGGTACAGTGCATATCGTGAACTTGATGGCCGCGATATTCATCACACCACATAAACCCTCAAAAATACCCTCAGCGTACGTTTCACCCCGATACCGGAGCATCTTCATGAAATTAAACTTCTAGTTTTTTCATTCAAGATTCAAGATTCAAGATTCATTTATTGCAAATTTGGGTTTTCATTAGGTCTTAATGTAATATTGTTGTGTTCATCCAAATACCTTAAATATACGGCATGCAATATTATAAAGTATACATAATATTTTTTACAGCGTTATTTTAATTAATTATCAAAGTCTATCCAATTATTCTTTTTTACTTTAAAAACAATATTTATATTATAATGTCATTACTGTCACACACACAATATCTTAATTATTAACAATGTCAATACAACTAGTCGAGATACAATAATGTCAATCCATGAAAGTCAAATAATAATAAAATCATACATCTAAATTTAACTGTTTAGGTATTCAGCCACACTGTAAAAAGTATGATACAAGAGATACTCAAAAAGTGTACGTTTCAGTACATTGAGCGACATTTCGTCATCTTTAAGCGGATTTGGGAGCTTATTAAACAACTTTACACCCATTGCATAACAATTCCTACTGTAGAATGCAGAGTTTATTTTATGAGGTACAAGTAATCTGCATGGGTTTTGATTATTTCTAGCGGGCTGTTTTCTTTCTGTGGCTTTTGTGAATAGTGCACTGTTTTTCTTAATAAATATATTAATTTCATAAATATACATACTTGGAAGTTGTAGTATTTTAAGCTTTTTAAATAGTGGTTTGCATGAATCGAAGGGACCTGCTCCACAAAGTGCCCGTACACATTTTTTTTGAGCTATAAAAGCTTTATTTATATCACAAGAGTTTCCCCAAATGATTAATCCGTACCGAAGGTTACTTGATATATAACCATGATAAGCCATTAACGCGGCACGTTCATTGACCGTTTTATGCAACCTTCTTAGTGCAAAGACAAATTTGTTTAGTTTGTTACATATCTTTGTAATATGACATTTCCAGTTACAGTTACAGTCTAGTTCGATTCCTAAAAATGTTGTTACATTTTCCTGTTCAATTTTTTGTCCATTATAATGAACATTAATTTTCTCCGGGCCAATATTAGGCATTTTGGTAAATTGGATGTACTTTGTTTTATTTACATTAACGGTAAGATCATTGTTCATAAGCCATTCAATTATACTTCTTGTGACTTAATTAATTTCTGCAGTGATTTCTAGATTATGTTGTTCTATTATAACAGAAATGTCATCCGCAAACAACGTACAAGGTTGATTGACACAGTTTGGGAGGTCATTTATGTATATAATAAAAAGCAAAGGACCTAGCACGCTTCCTTGTGGTACACCAGTTGGATTTATTCTGCTATCAGATTTAAAAGGAGTAATTGCTGACTCTATAACTCTTTGAATTTCTACATATTGATATCTATCTTTTAAATAGCTCTCAAACCATTGCAACGCTACTCCTCTTACGCCATAATGCTCTAATTTGATTAATAGTATTTCATGGGCTACAAAGTCGAACGCTTTTGACATATCAAAAAATAATGCGGAGACGGTCTTAACTGTGTCCAAATTATCAATAATACGCTTAGTGAGATTAAAGCATGCCAAGATCGTTGACTTGTTTTTTTGAAAGCCATACTGCTCTTCTTTAATTATTTTGTTTTTTGTTAGATAATTAGTAAGTCTTTCATGCATTATTTTTTCAAATACTTTTGAAAAGATCGGTATTAATGTCACCGGTCTATACTTATCCATTTCAAAACGATTGCCTTTTTTAAACAATGGTTTTACTATTGATATTTTAAGTTTTGTTGGAAATTTACCATTTTTAAATAAAAGATTTATCAGAAATGTTAGAATTGGTGCCAGCTCTTTGCAACAACTTTTTATTATTTTTGTACATATCTCGTCATCACCCACGGATGACGTATTTTTTAGGTTCATAATAGTATTTTTGACCTCTTTCTCTGTGCAAGGTGATATAAAAAAGCTACTTAATGGAGACTGAAAACTTCTATTTAGATTTTCTTTATTATAATATTTATCTCTACGTGTTGATTGCTGAGGCAATTCGATATAGTCATTATTGAATTTATCAGCGATGGCATTAGGTTCATTTATGACTATCCCATCTGATATTATCTCCTCTATAGGCTTAAAAGAGCTCTGTTGACTCGATGTATTTTTTATTAATTTCCACGATGCCAAGCATTTGTTTTTCGCTTTAGTTAGATATTTATGATTGTTAATTTTTTGAGCCAACGCAACACATGATTTTAACGTTCTTGAATAATTTTGGTATTTTTTTTTATTGTATTTTCCCTTATAATCTAAAAATCGTAATCTTCTTTTTTCTAAAGAACTTTTTTTAATTCCCTTAGTAATCCAACGAGGTTTATCCATGCAGTCGGGAACACGTATTTTAATTATTGGAAAACACAGTTTATAGTATAATTGTCATGGACTTTTGCAAAGTATCGCCTGCTTCTATCCAATATCCAAATTAATATTTTAATGCGAATAAATGCCCATATTTTTCTTTGTGTGTTACTTTTTCACGGCTCATCTGTGTAACCGATTTTGGCATAATTTAATACAGAGTAAAATTGTAAGCGTTTGAGTAAGAAGTGCATCTAAGAAGAACTGTTTTTGACTGAAAAAACAGAGGGGGCATTCTAAATTCGGTACGTATAATTATTTAATAATAATATTATTTTGCATAGTTTTTGTATGAACTCAAAAAGAAAATGACTTCAGTGCATTGCAAGTTTGGTACCTTGTAATAAATTTGAAAGACCCACCTCCTGATAAATTACTGACTACGTTCATGACAATATCACTCAAAAATTCAATGCGACATGCAAGGGATTCTAATCCCAGCCTAGAAGAGTTAAGGGGGTCATTTGTTTGAAAGGTCAGATCGTAATTTCGGTTGTCCCGTCAGTCTACTTAAGAGGAAAAACTGTAGAGGCCGTAGCATTACGACCCTTTGTTTTGGACGGGCCGTGACGGAAAATCGTGATACTTTTGGGTCTCTGTGTAACTTATGTTACGGTCGAGTAATCAGTAAGGATTTCGTGTTTGGAGCTCCGTGTTGCGGATAGAATAACTTACGTCACCAATTTTCGGAATTTTACAAGCAATGTTTTTAATAAGCTGAAGTAAGTCGTAGAACTGACTTTGCCTGGTGCGACACTTCGGCCATGGCTAGTAACCACTCTATCGGCAAAGACGTGCAGCTAAGTGATTTAGCGATCCGTTACGATGCCGTGTAGAACCCGATTAGGGTATGGGTTTAATATAACTGCCATGCCCCTAACAGGTTAGCCCGCTACCATCTTAGACTGCATCATCACTTACCATCAGGTGAGATCGCAGACATGGGCTAACTTGTAATAGATCAATAAAAAAGTAATTTAATAAAACAAAAAACCCGACTGCTTGGATATCAAAAAGTATAAAACAAGACATGAATATTTCATGATTATCAATCTACATCGTATAATATTAATAAAATTTATCAAGGCGCAGTCGTACGTCCAATAGCTAACGATCGTGTATAAACGGGTTTTTTGTTTTATTAAATTACTTTTTAATTTCAAACTTTTTAGTTAAGTATTTATTGTAAACAGGCGACGTTTTATCTGCCCGAATTTTTTATTATTGATTTGCATGTGGTGATGATGATGAATTTATTGATTGTTTGATTGATCAATTGAAGGAGCACAAATCATCAAGTTTTTTGAGACTCGTTATGTCGTCGTAATATTACGAGTATATTGTGAGAGTGCGCCCCCCAAGTAATCTAGTGATGCAAATATTATCAAAATCGGTTTAGCCATTTTGTCTGTAGTGCGACACAAAGGAATACGCTAAAAAGGAACCTTTGAAACCTCGTAAATCCTAAATGATCGATAAATTGAGAAAATGATTAAGGGAACCTTACTATAATTTTGCAAGACCTATTCATCGATACCTCACTTGCCATATTCTATCGACGTGAATTTTTTAATTTGTTACATTATGGCTTCTAGAGGGCGCCATTTAGTTTTTTCTCAAATTCGGCTTCCACAGTGACACTCTAATGATATACTTGGCATAAACTGGTGCAAGAATCATCAAAATCGGTCCACGCGTTTAGGCTGTAGCTGTCCTGCAAGGAACAAACAAATATATATCGACTGATGAACACATAACCCTGTGCGTTCCGCAGTCGGGTAAAAAGAACGTAAAACGAACAGTATTGAAGCAGTAATAACCCAGTGTGGTTAAAACAAAAATTGTTAGGGTTCTAACCCAGGCACGTAACTGGATTATTTTGGCGATAAGTGTGTTTAAGTAATAAGTACCTGCTTTATAGGTGAAAGAAAACATCCTGAGGAAATCTGCAAGGCTGAGTTCTCTATATTGTAATTCATGGTTCAGGCAACATATTAACATACGTCTATGTCCTCTCTCAAGTTTCCTAGACGCAATAAATGCGCAGCTCGCTTGCTTTGTGATACTTGCAGCATACTCGTACGTTGTCAGGAATAATCCGGATCCGATTTCATCTTTTAATATCATTTTCCGCGATCACTCGAATTCAAAAAGGATATTGTAAAATCGGAAATTCGAAAAATCTGTACTCAAATACATGTAGTACATGAATTCAATAAAATATTCCTTATTATTTCATTCATGAGTAAAATCTTGATGAATGTAATAACATTATTACCTCCCTTATGTTACAGTAGGGGAAAAAGCGTTTTACATAGTATCCCACATACAAGAATTTTATATATTTTTTTTGTCTTGAAACAATCTATACTTAGGTATAGGTATACTAAACCGCTGCGAACGGCACAGAAAATCCAACCACAGTTTTTTTTAACTCTAAATACTGTTTTGAATTCGGGCGTACTTTTTTTTTAATTTTCGTTATATTTTTCCTGTACCTATTTATCGCAAAAATAGTTACCACAAAATAAAATTATTCACATTATTCATACGAAAAGTACCTATGCCCCGGATAAAATAAATGTTCACGTTCATGATCTTGACAGCTAAAATTTTCCGATAAAATTCCGATATTGATATTATTTCCGATTTTATTCCAATAAAAAAAGGGTCACGGCAATAACAATTGCTGATTCGTAGCCGGTAAGCCGGAATGGGTGCGAAAGCTCTGGTAATTGCTATAATATCTACCTTACTCCAGTTTACGTGATGTGATTTTATTAATTTTGTATAATTTTTCGTTAACCTTTGTGGAAGCAGTGCGATGGGCCGCAAAATTTGTATGTAACGATATTTTTGCATTGGTTTATGGTTTTATATAAAACATTTATCTTATTTTAATATAAACTCGCCGGCATATTCAGCGGAACATAAAAAAAAGGTCCACAATTAAAAAAATATGGTTTTATTTTAAAATCTACTTACTACACTTCTTTTGTTATTTAAAGTTTCATTTGTTTTACTTAAAATGTGATCACATTAAGAACATATTTTTCGAGTAAAGGCTATTTGCGAAAAATGGTACATTTTTGAACTTTTCATGTAACCGGGAAAAGTGAAATTTAATATTAAAATAACCATTAATTAAATTGGAAAAATGGTGATTAATATCGCGTATTTCCTCCACGTGCTCTTATTAAAGTTTCTACCCGTCTAGGCATACTGAGAATGATGTTATCGATGGTCTCCTGGGATAGTCTCCGCCATTCCTCAACTACGGCGATTTGCAGTTCTCCCACGTTGGCAGGAGCTGGAATTCTGGACTTAACTTTTCTTTTCAGCAAGTCCCAAACGTGCTCTATTGGGTTCATATCCGGTGATCTCGCCGGCCACTCCATAACAGTGATATTCATATCATTAAGATAAGCTTGAGTTACCCGAGCGGTATGCGGCCGAGCATTATCCTGCATAAAAACAAAATCTTCACCGATATATGGGGCAAACGGTACGACATTTTCTTCTAAAACTTCTCTGATATAGCGGTCTGCAGTCAGACTCCCTCTGTCAATCACTACCAAGTCTGTGCGAACTCCCAAACAGATGCCCGCCCAAACCATTATTGATCCACCACCGTATGCATCTGTAATTTCAAATTTTTTCTGAATGTATCGTTCTCCTTTGCGTCTGTATATTCTTTGCCTGCCGTTAATTTGATTTAAGAGAATTCTGCACTCATCACTAAACAATACCTTACTCCATTGGTCCGCGTTCCAAAGTCGATGTTCCTGAGCAAAAGTTAACCTGTTTCTACGATGATTTACCTCGAGCCTTGGAGCCTTGGCGGGCACAAATGAACCCAAACCAGCTTCTTCGAACCTTCTTCGTATCGTTCGCTCACTTACGGTTACACCCCGCACTGCTTCTAACTCATGTCGGGCTTGGACGGCCGTCAAACGGGGGTTCCTACGTACACGAATCCGAATGAAACGATCATCCCTACTCGAAGTGCGTCTTTTTCTGCCTTGTCCTGCTCTTCTCACATAAGTACCGGTCTCCCTTTTGACCATTCCTTCGCATTTCGAGTGCCCTGGCAATCTCCGTTGGGGCTAAGTCAGGCATAATTCAGTCATCAACTCCAGAAAGATACGCGATTAAAAAAAACTAACAAAAAACAGTATTTCAATGAAATTTTAAATCAAACTCAGAAGGAAGAAATACTCGAAGTTCGCTCCAGATAAGGTGTATTTGAATAAAATTAAAACAATTGCATAAAATGTGATGTTCTGCAGTTGTTTTCTTAATTTGAAAATATTTCTTTTAAAATTAAATGACGTATAAACCAGCCAGCAATCTTATATGATACTGATATCAAACCTTTTTTTTATGTTCCGTTAAATATGCCGGCGAGTTTATTTTTTCAGTGGTTATCGTCGTGGGTAGTGCGTTTAGCAAAAGTACATAATAAGTACTTAAATTAAATATATGAAGTACAGTGGCGAAACCTCTATAAATGATAAAAAACCTGGCTTGCCCAAAACAAACACCCAAACATACAAACTCAATATTAACTCAGTAATTAATCGATCCGTTTAAATTACGTGTTTAAATTTCGCGCGTTCTACAATCTGTCATTTCAATTACTGCTAAGCCGATCGGTGGGCGCCGAGCGCTTGCGAACGTTTTACGAACAACCTAGTTGAGTGAGTGAGAGGGGCTGCGAGCGCTTGCGAACGTTTTACGAACAACCTAGTTGAGTGAGTGAGAGGGGATGTGGCTTTGATTTCCATACATATTGTCTGTATAATCCACTATAGATTCCTATAAATAGTATAGCGGTTTCTATGGCTTTATTATGCTTGGATTATCTAATACGTCTGATTTAAGAAGTCGCACGCTGCCTCTAGGGGAATCGTGATACGGACTAAACCTTCATAATTTTGTCGTTTGCTTTTTTGTGACAGTGTTTATTGAAATAATAATATTATTCGTGAATTAATAGTTAATTTTGTACAAACTGACTTCAGATTTAATTAATATTGTTCCTTGTTACTACTTAAAGTGTGTTCAAATATTGATTGACGAGGAATAAGGTAAAATATATAACTTTTGAACAATAATTCTTGTAAATTCACCAAAATCTACTCCAGACATGTGTATTTCACAAACTTGTAAAAGTAGAAAAAGGCAATTTAACAGATCCGGGTATAAAACTAAATGGATTTTTGGTTGTTCTCATACTAATAAGCTAATTGTTAGTGTTGCATACGTTTTTATTCGTACAGTAAGTCAATGTACAGTCGTATTCCAAGCTTCTTTTCGTTAGAAATTATGACATAAATAATTTAACTGGTGCTATAAAAATGCATCAAATTTCCCAAAAACATATGATTTCCGATATTTCTTTTTGTAATTTCGGAAAACAGCGCATAGAAACTTCCAATTATTGGCAAATGAAATTTCAAATCATATAATTGACCTAGATCACACTGGTAGTGTACCACTGCTGACTTAATTCTGTCTAGTAGTTAACTTATGCCTTCTGTGTGCTTTGTTGAGCTCGTCAAGACATGAGTAAAAAAGTAGACGGAAGATTACGATGGGCAGCGGCTGGCTTGCCTACGTTTGAACCCTACGGCACGCTACTGATGAAGTACAATAAGTATATGTTACCGGAAATATGTATAATACGTTGTATATGTCACCGTAAGATTGTAAAAACCGTTAGATTATAATCTAACTCGCGAAATTCTAAACTGTCGAAAGATTGTAAACTGTTCAATGTTCAATTCATTTTATTTACGTTTTCTTGTCTCTGTCTTGTAGGTTAGGTTAGGGTTCGACATAAATAATCAAGTAGTGCCCGGCTGCAGGCCGGGCACTTAGGTTTTATCGGGTTTAAATACCTATCAGATTACAATCTACCGGAAAATAATGCGTTAAATTCTAATCTTTCGACAGTTTAGAATTTCGCGAGTTAGATTATAATGTAACGGTTTTTACAATCTTACGGTGACATATACATCATTTGTTTGTAACTGCCTCGTTGGTCTAGTGGTTGGCATGTTCGACTGCGGCCGACGAGGTTCCGGGTTCGAGTCCTGGGTCAGGCCATAATCAAAGTATTGGGTTTTTCTGAATCGAAATTCTCTTTACTAGCCCGGAGATAGGAAGTTGGTGTCACACCTCCGTGCCTCGGAGAGAACGTTGAGCCGTCGGTCCCGGTTATTATCACTAACATGATAATAGTCGTAAAAGCCCACCAACACGCATTGGAGCAGCGTGGTTGGTCTAAGCTTTCATTCCCTCTTTGCTATGAGAGTGGAGGCCTGTGCCCAGCAGTGGGATGTTAATGGGCTGTAGTGGCTAACACGAGTGAAGCACCTTGGGACAAAAACGCTTTTCAGCCCCCCGATTGTGTAAGAAAATTGTGTGTTTGAAAAAACGTTTGTCAAACGTATAATTCGAACTATTTTAGCAGCTCATAGAGGCATGACAATAAGTATGAATGAACACCTTAAAGGCACCAAAAACAGTTCAAGTATTATACGTTCTGAATTCTCGAATGTTTACGATTTTCGAAAACAATAGGTACTCGGTTCTCTTCCATTTCCACCACTTTATTATCCCAAGAAATCCCCTACCATTTACTGATTAATAAAGGCGTTACGACTCTCGCCAATCAGGTATAAAACACAGAGAGTTGTTTTCAAACGAGTTTGACCAGATTGGCGAATATTTGTACTGCAACATAGAAAATAATAGGTATACAAATGCCAGAAACCTTACTCAGCCAAAAGATTTATTCGTAAAAAAACAACACAACGGCCGTTCGTTAAAGGCACGAACGTTTAATAAAAAGCTTTTATTATTGGAACAGGTTTAATCAGAACTACGGTAGGTACTCGTTATAAAACTCAAAAGCTTTTTAAATTCCGATAAACAAAGGATTATACCTTCGCTATACTTACTTGTGACTAACTGCTAAACGTACTCGTATGCAAAAATTTTCCTTTACATATTTGACTTTAAAGTAATTCAATACCGCATTGTCGCGGATTACAGCGAAATAAACTTCTAGTTCCTTCATAATTCAATACCATTTATTAGTAACGAATAACACGTACAGTTACGGTCAGAAAATGTTTAGTTTTAGGTTCATAATTGCATGGACCCATCCGTGTCAGACGGTCGTTATGTTGTTTGATTAGGCATAGATCACAGATTTTTAAACTTTTTCAGTAGGTAGGCCATAATGTGCGTGTTATATTATTATTATTTCTATAAATTGAATTAACACGGTTAAATTAAAACGGTGATCTTACTAATATTATAGATGCGAAAGTTTGGATGGATGTCTGGATGTATGGATGTATGGATGTTTGTTTCTCAATCATGCCCCAACGGCTGAACGGATCTGGCTGATATTTGGCACTGAGATAGATTATAGTCTGGAATAGTACATAGGCTACTTTTTATCCCGGAAAATTAAGGAGTTCCCGAGGGATTGAACAGCTGGATCTTGTTGACGCTTTTAAACTAAGGTACAGAGGTGCGGTGCGGCATGTAGCTATTCTTTGTACAAGTATGTCACAGTGCATCTCCGTGCCGCATCGTTTCACAGCCCAGCTCCATACAAAATCATACAAATAATATTTTCCCCTACGTGCTCCGCCGCCCCATTTATCAAAATCAAATCAAAAATGTTTTTAAATAAATTTTTTAATTTTTGTGTTTTTAAATCAGCTAATTCTCGCTTATCAGGAAAAGCTAGTTGCAGCCCGCGAAAGTTTTAGTTTGACCACGAATACAGTGGTCACGTACTGCATAAATATAAACGCCTATGCCATACAAAATCAACGCAAAGAAACACATACCTACAACATCACAAGATACACGTGTCAAAAGAAGATAAAAGTAGAATTACTATACAAAAGCATTACATCAATTGCTTACATAACAAAAGGAAAATGTCTCGGTATAAAAACAGTAATGTTTAAGAAATAAATTAGGTACATAAAGCCTCGAGGCTCTACAAGTATTTACTAGTAAAACATAGGTAAGACTTAAATTACACATAAATGAGCAAAACCTTGAAAATTCTTTCCATAGCCTGAGGCTGTTTTGTCAAACAGCTAGTTTTAACGGGCTAAATAAATAGGTATTCCACAATTTTCACTGAACTATAGCGAAAATGATTTTAATAGGTTTTTATAATGAGACTGAAATGTTATGTATAATATAGTAAAATATAGACTACAAACTTAAAAAGCAGATTTTGATTATTTTTTTCCTTGATCGGGAGTATACATAACTATGATTCAAGGACATCTGTTTAGCTGTTTGAAGAACATCAAGTTTTGTCTAGTCGATGAGGGAATGTGAACAACTTCCACAGGTCTAACAGACAACTTTGACGACCTCCCTGGCGCAGTGTTAAGCGCTGCTGTCTTAACGTGCGAAGGTCCCGGGTTCGATCCCCGGCAGGGTCAATTTGGGAATTTATAATTTATGAATTTTCCCTGTTATGCCCTACTGGTAACGACGTGCCGCCAAGTGATTAAGCGTTCCGGGACGATACCGTGTAGAAACTGAATAGGGTTATGGGTTTAATATAACTGTCATACCCCTAACAGGTTAGCCCGCTACCATTTTAGACTGCATCGTCACTGCACAACCATCAGGTTAGATTGCAATCAAGGGCTAACTTGTAGTGGATAAAAAAAAGAGAAAACGAGGGTTTTCTTTATAATAACGCTTAAATATTGTCGTGCCTCGTGACTGCAGCCGCTTACACAATCGTAAGACATTTTCTTTGCCTCAAACAAAAATCAATCTAGGTGTTGACCTATGTATAATAGGATGCAATTTCTCGCAATTTGTTACAGAGACGCTATAATCTTCTGTGACAGCACGACTACTGTCAAAAACAAACTCAATGCACATAAAGTATAAGTATAAGTATAAGTATAGTATAGTAGTAGTATAATTTTTATTTAACTTTAAATATTTTATTTTCTTTGTTTTTTTGCTTTGTTAATATTTTCTCGCTATAGTTAATGTGCCCGTCTATGCATGCCGTGTCCTCATCTAGAAGAAACAGTTGTATAGTTTATATTTGAATTTATCATGCTTTTTTTTAGCCTTCACAATGAGGGCTACCGTTCTTATGCTCACTAGTTGGCGCCACTGGCGAGTAAGGTCCTTAATATAGCTGTAAATTCGGTAAATAAGCATACTTTTGACAAAAAATACGTTTTTATAGAGTAAGCACACAGGAACCATGTACATAATGTACTAGCTTCTGAATTCGTCTTCCTTCAACCAGTTTAATCTTGCACATTTTTTTCTTAGCTCCGCATTCTAAGCGCAGAGCACTGACATTCAATGACACGTATCTTAAAATCTTCATTAATTAATCCGGTATTGCTAAATACATTAATGAAATAATTAGACCCGCGATAAAGGCCCAGTGTTAATACCTATTTTTATATTATTTACTTTAATTACCGGAGACCTCACTCTACACTAGCCCCTCTAGCGGCGAATTTTAGCCCTCATAGTAGTCAGTTTTGAGGACTAATAAAAAAAAATTTTTTTTTGAATATAGGTGCATTCCAAACACTGTAAATGCTGTAACAGTATATAATATCCGTTCCTAATATCTATAAAATAAAACATCAGCCGTGCAGGCAGCGTGTGATCTACCTACTAAATGATTATGATATTGCTCGGGGCATTAATTCTAACTGTACGGTGGATTTGTGCCTTCAATGGGATTAGGTCTTACGTTGCAAACGCAGCGTTTGCTACCTAGAATTATGAGTTACAACGGCATTTTCACTACTTCAGTTCGAGTTGTGGTTAGACCTATGACCAACTGTGGATACTCAGTTGACCGAAATATAATGCGTTTGACGACATGTGGTGCAGCCTGTAGGATTAGTTTATCAGTCAACATTCGAAAGTTTTGTATGGCAACCTGATGCCACAGAGCCTCAACTTATCTATTTAACGAGAATTAAGAATAGATTAAGATTTTTGCAAAAAAAATGATTTCACCCATATTATCCACTAGCTGATGCCCGTTGATTGGTCCGCGCGGATTGAGATTTTTTGGTTCCCGCGGGAAGTCTTTAATTTTCCTGGATAAAAAGTAGTCATTGTGTTAATCCAGACTATAAGCTATCGTTGTGCCAAATTTCATACAGATCCGATCGGCCGTTCTGGCGTGAATGAGTAACAAACATCCATCCTTCCAAAGTTTCACATTTACAAAGTAGATTTCAACTTGTAGCGTTTCATCTTAGACGTCAGTATCATCTAGTTAAGTTGTTATACTAATATACTTAGTCATTTCTCAGTCATTAGTCAGTTATAGTATAACTGCCTCGTTCGTCTAGTGGTTAGCATGTTTGACTGTGTCCGACGAGGTCCCGGGTTCGAGTCCCGGGTCGGGCCATAATTAAGTATCGGGTTTTTCTGATCAGAAATTCCGGAGTAATAGCCCGGAGTTAGGAAATTGGCGGTGTTTCACCCCCGTGCCTTGGAGACCACGTTAAGCCGTCGGTCCCGGTTATTATCACTAACATGATAATAGTCGTTAAAGCCCGCCAACCCGCATCGGAGCAGCGTGGTGGGTCTAAGCTCTAATTCCCTCTCTCCTATGAGAGTGGAGGCCTGTGCCCAGCAGTGGGACGTTAATGGGCTACTATGAGTCAGTTATTACTGTGTAGTATAAATCCTATTGTAATAACCACTTTAACACGAACATTAGATACTTTTGAAGTTTAAGGTGACGAAAACTTGCGAATGAGGGGTAAACAGGTGTTAAAAAAGAAAATAACACTTTAAGAACAATAAAGCGTGATTTAATGAACCGATTTTTGCACCAAACTGCTCCAAGAAGGAGTTGTCTTAGTCCTCCCTCAGGGCTATAAGGATTTGTGGCAGAAGAACTTTATCCATTATGAGTGGGCCGGTCATTAGTTTATCTTGTTTCTGTTTACCTACCTACTTGTTTTCTTAGCACTTAGATACTTTACGCTAAGGTATTATTTCTGTCTCAACTAGAAGAATGTTGACTTGGATATGATTCTTTGGTGTTTAATTGTCGGAGAATAGGTGGACGTCGTCTAAAATTTTATTTGCAGTTTTTCGAAAAGTTATAACAAAATTTACTCTATTTTTAATCCTACAAAATATTCGTAAACATAGTTTCTTTTTTATTTATTCTACTAAAAGTTGGCCCTATTTTCGACCCCTAATTAGTGTGAAAATGAAACTTAACGTGAGCTTAGCTGCGAACAAAAACTAGTTTGGTATAAAAAGACATTATATATTACTTTTAGGGCACTGACAATGCTTTTGCCCTTGGTGGCTCTTTGAAGTTTATCAATCGTTATCAAGACACGCGGAAGCGTGTCCAGCCAAAGTTCAAAAAAACTGGCGAGCAGCACCGTGTGTAATATTACACGAACCATTTGGAGCCACTTTTGACCCCCTCATAACTCAAAAACTATTTCACATAAACATGTCAAATTTGGCGCATATATTGAGACCCGTGAGATACATATGTGCTCCAAATTTCATAAGCACACCTTAAATGGTTATTTAGATATAAACGTACAAAAATCGTCATTTTTATGATCAAGGGATAGATCAAAACTCTGACACGGGGCATACTACCATTGCTTAAAGCCGTATTATTTTAATATTGTTGACGTTCATGTTGTAGTGTTATAATCATTATTTTAAGGACGTCAAAGTACGTGACATTCAAACGTTATTTTGAAACAATACTGCTTTAAGCGGTGGTAGTAACTCCGTCGTCCACTTCCTGCGGCAAATTGCATTACATTCTACGCATAGTGCATGCACAACTAAATAAAACAAGAGTTGTTAAGTAAAAAAAAACTCCGATTACATAAACTACTACTGCAGGTCTTTGTTTAAATTCGTTATTTTGTGTTGTTAACTATTGAAAATGACACATAATTATTATTTTAATATAACTAATAATGAATAATAATATAGTTGCATTAAAACCTTACCTTCGTATTCATGCATTTTGTGCAACGAAACGTCATTGACAGAAAAGAAGAAGAAAAGTATTTGAAGTCGTCAGGTCAAGCTGTCAGTCATTGTGATTTGTATTCATTGTATATAGTGGTTTTAGTTATATCGACTGTTTACCGTGCTTGTTTTCAATGTTTCACTAAAAACTTTTGATTTTGAACTTTTGCAATCAAAATTGATGAGATGTAGAAATGTGCTGTAATACCGCCCCGACTTGGCCAAATTAAGTATAAACAGAAAACGCGTTAAAAAAAATCCGGATACTGAATGGGCCATTCACTCGAATATTTCAAAGGTACAAGAAAATATAGAAAATAACACAAAAAAGACAATTATACCCCGTAAACGTAGGAAAATGCAGTAAATTAACAAAACCATTTTGTATAAATTTCATTATGAATAAGTACCTACTAATTTAAAACGTAAACTAAACTAATAGAAAAGTCCTATTACAGTGTAAAGGATTATTTGAATGATAGCAAGGCATGGGTATGAATTGTTACAGCGGCTGATTATGTAATGTTATATTATAAGTACATATATATAATTTCAAATATTTGTGAGATGGTGATAATAAAAAAAACACAGCTGAGTTTATTCCGGGCTCTTCTCAGACCAGGGCACATTTGGAACCCTCGTAGCTTTAGTTTTAAGATACCGTAGTTAATTATCACCATCACGTCTTATGCTCTTTAAGCATGACGTTCAGAAGGTGTACTTTGTAGGTACCTATTTTGAATAAATATGTTTTGAGTTTGAGATTGAGTTCAATAATTTCTGTACAAAAAGTAATGATATCCCATCAAAAACATAAATGTAAAATGAGAGCCAAGTTCAAAATTGTGATATACATATATGCCTTGGTTGTTGACTTCAGCGACAAAAGAAGTGAGATCTAAATGGGTGCCAAGTTCAATGGTCAGTCCTGAAATTTATTTATAACAATATATAATATTTTATAACAACTTAAAATATCATTTCTTCTTATAACTTAGTATAAAATGTTGAAGACTAAGGCTTTGGCTTGGCTAGTTTTCATATACGAATTAAAGCCTTCACAAGTTGTAAAGTTGTAAGTTCTTATTTTATTCTTCCGAAAATTTGGCTTGCTGGTAGAAACTGTACTTTTAGGTACCTACTTAATAATAATTCGTATATGGAAACTAGCCAAGTCAAAGCCTTAGTCTTCAACATTTTATACTAAGTTATAAGAAGAAATGATATTTTAAGTTGTTATAAAATATTATATATTGTTATAAATAAATTTCAGGACTGACCATTGAACTTGGCACCCATTTAGATCTCACTTCTTTTGTCGCTGAAGTCAACAACCAAGGCATATATGTATATCACAATTTTGAACTTGGCTCTCATTTTACATTTATGTTTTTGATGGGATCTATACTTACTATAATATTACAAAGAGGTAAAGTTCGTGAGTTTGTGAGGTTGTAGGGGGTAATCCAGAGATTCAGTATTCAAAATCGGTTCAGTAGATCCAGAGATCTACTACCGATTTTGAAAATTCTGGTACCAATAGAAAGCCACATTATTTGAGAGTGTCAAAAGCTATATATTAACCCGAAAAATTTTGGGATTCAAGTGGGAATTTAATAAACTTATCTCACGCGGACGAAGTCGCGGGCATCTGCTAGTATCGCATAAATTAATCACGTTTATGCATGAACAACTGAAGTGACAGTGTAAAGTGTAGTGCTAAAAAAACACGCGAACTGTCTAAGTTTATCAAGAAAGACTAGGCTGGGTTGCATCAATACTTTTTGACGGACATGTAACGTTTAAATATGGCGCTAACGAACGTAAGTCAAATAAGACGTCTAGCAAATTAACAGACGTTAATGTTCTTACGTGTGTTAAATTTAAACGAACGTATGTTACGATAACCAACAGTTTGAAACAACCGGCCCTAAGATGCGTCAATGGACAATTTCTTAGTACATAAGATAAATTATAAGTTTAGGTTAAAGCAAAACTGCTCATTAGGCAATTGGTTAAGCTAGATCATAGTTAAATGAGTACCTCGCTGGTACTCAATAATAGGAAAAAAGAACCTTTATGCATTATATGTAGTGGATCAAATATATTTAAATATATCAATTTATATCATTTACGTGTTATTTCGTTAATTAATTAAGTATTTTATAATGAATTAAGTCTACAGACTGAACAATCTACCCGCACGGATGCTTTGTCTGCGATTCAGACTTGAATATCAATAGTAAAGCGAATTGTATATGAGTATAGGGCTCTCGTATCTGGAAATACATATAATTTTAAACCTGCTAACTACTAAAATGTATGGAATCTATAGAAATATTTAGTTTGTTTAAGTACGAAGTGATGGCGCTGTAAAAGTATGGGCCTAATCGGATAGAATATTTTGCGTTCTACTCAAATTCTATTAACACGATACCAGTACGATTCTGCGTAAACACCCACAATTTCACTACGATCCAAAAATTTACACAAAACGTAAGTTGCTTACTGTACAACAGAGTCAATAAATTATTAAATATCTTCCCCCTCACAACATTTTCATGTAAATCTAAGTGTTCTGGTTGGATTTTCAATCACTCTCCTACGAATTACTACGAAGAAAATAAATATATTTCATTTCAATTTCATTTCACAGTTCTCCGTGTTCTCCGGAGCCTGTCGTTCGAAAGAGGCGAGGACAGAGCAACGCTGCTGGGTAGCCGGGTCTGTCATTTATATGGACGTCGGCCGTATAAACATATACCTACGCTGTGTTAATACTGCAGACATGATCGCATTGAGGATACGTAACGGTTCCTAATCGTGTTCGCCGATTAGATCAAGTGTAAACCCACCCTTAGGTACATTAAAATTGTTCTCACAATATTGTTTCCTGATACACTTGGGGCTGTAAAAAGTAAGAAAAGAAACGAAAATTAGAACTCAAAATAACCGGGCGATATTCGTAGCAAGTAAGATGAATTTGTTTGCCAAAAAGAAAAGTTTCGAAAATTCTAAACAGAATGTAATAATGAAAGCGAAACAAGTTTTAAACGAGTTTTTTTGAGAAAATTTTAAGAAAAGCTTTCAGTTTTTAAATAAGAGTTTTCTTCTCCGCAAAGGGTTATTAATGCTACATAGCATTAATTAATGCTGACAATGGGGCTGATTCTGTAGTGCACAATCTTTAGACTAAACTAAAATGACAGCATTAAAAATATTGCTAACCCTTTCATAATAGTCCCTTCTGAAAGGGACAGAACTATATATATTATGTGTGTGTGTGTGGGTGTAGAATTGGCTACAGTATTGTGATATAAATTCTTTCCAAAAAACCGACTTCCAAGGCCACTGTAAAGAAAAAAATAACTTACAGTGGCTAGAAAGTCGGTTATTTGGAAAGAATTTTTATTTTCAACTTTTAGTGTCAGGGTTGAGGATTTGGAGTCTGATTTTTTTATGGGACCACCTCGAGAGCTTCCTCTAACGACTGACAAAAAATCTAAATCATTTTTTCAAATCGGTTCAAAAAGCACGGAGATATGCACCGACATATATTAAAAAAAAAAACAAAAAAAAGATACGCACTCAATCGAGGACCTCCTCCTTTTTTGGAAGTCGGTTAAAAACTATCCGTAGGGTTAGAATGACCCTGATAGCGTACCAGACAGTCAGAGATTTTAGCATTTCTCATATTGGTATAGATTATTATATCGAATTTCGTAGGCCGAATTTGAACGTCGATGCATTAAACTGTTTATTCTTGATATTTTGAAGTAAAAAATTAGTTTTTCGTAGGGCGCCTCCTGTGAGACCCGAACCACGGCTTAGGTGGCGTTGGGAATTGTCCCAACGCCATTCTAAGCCGTAGTCCGGACCATCCTAAGCCGTGGTCCGCAATCCTAAGCGGTGAACTTTCCTGGATGCCCACCCATCCATTGGGATGGGCGGGCATCCAGAAAAGTCTACAGACCCTTTCCTTTTATTTTTGTGTGACACTAATCTTCGATCGCAATATTATACTTACTAAGTCTATGAAACTAATGATTCGTTAGTCTTATAAAACAAGGAAAGTACAGAATGGTTACAACCATACGGTGTATTTATATACGCGTGATATACAGAAGTTGGAATCCAAAGTTCACATAATTTCCCTATTATGTAAATTTTATCGAAAAAGCTCAAAACTTTTAATTACAGTTAGGAAAATACTCGTATTAATTTGCTTTCGGCTTCCCGCTCTTGTTTCGTGTATTGTTGGAGTTTTAACAAACCTACATAATTCATTTCTTAACGTTCAAGAAAGCAATAGGAGGAGTTTAACATAATTGTGCCAAAGTTTTTTCGTATCCCAATGTTGTAGACATGACTGTTTCAGAAGGTAATGACCATTTTATAGTAATTGCTTGTCATAAGTTCTTTTTATTTTCATCCTAATTTTTTACGTACGTTGTAGAAATGTTACAATTTGTAATACATATTTTATTTATTTATTTATAAACTAGCGATTCGCTGCTATCAGATTTGCTGGCAAGTAATGATGCAGTAGTGGTGATAAATTCCAGTCGCGCATCGAACTATAGGAACCTCCCATAATTTTATAAAATACATAGTAGCTAATGCCAGCGAATTCGTTCGCGTGGTTTAAGTTTTTTTGATTGCGCGGGAACGCGGGAGCCCCTTAATTTTACGGGATAAAAAGAGCCTATATCATTCTCCAGGTCCTCAACTATACCCATGGCAAAAATCACATCGATCCGTTGTTCCGTTACAGCGTGATTGAAGGACAAACCAACAAACAAACACACTTTCGCATTTATTACATTAAAAGTAAAGTATGACTAACTTTTGCGCGCGGCTTCGCTCACTTAGGTTCGAATTTTCAAAGACCTATGTCACCCTCTTAGGATTTCAATTTTCAAAAATCCTTTCTTAGCGGGTGGCTGTGCGTTAATAGATCAGTCAGTCTGGCACTTTTTCCTTTTATATATGTCACCGTAAGATTGTAAAACCGTTAGATTATAATCTAACTCGCGAAATTCTAAACTGTCGAAAGAATGTAAACTGTTCAATGATCTGGGTGTAAATTTTTGAAATATTCATTTTATTTACGATTTCTTGTCTCTTTCTTGTAGGTTAGGTTAGAGTTCGACATAAACAATCTTAGGTTTTATCGGGTTTAAATATCTATCAGATTACAATCTACCGGAAAATAATGCGTTAAATTCTAATCTTTTCAGTTTAGAATTCAGTTTAGAATTTCGCGAGTTAGATTATAATCTATTGCAAACTGTCGAAAGATTCTGTTAGGTATATTAACCCGATAAAACCTAGGCCGGGCACTACCTGATTGTATATGTCGAACCCTAACCTCACCTACAAGAAAGACACAAGAAAACGTAAAAACAATTAATATTTCAAAAATTGACACTCAGAACATTGAACGGTTTACAATCTGTCGACAGTTTACAATTTCGCGAGTTAGATTATAATCTAACGGTTTTTACAATGTTACGGTGACATATTTTTAGAAGATGACTGTAATAGTGTGTCTGTCTAACTGCTACGCTCTTACGGTCATTAGTCTAATTTTATGAAAGAAAATGAAAGAGTTCGCACGGGAATTTTCAAAAACCTATGTGGTTTGATTTCAGCACCGATTAAAATTAAAATAAAATCACAACGTTCATAGTCAGGATATCAGTAAAATTTGTTTTTAATAACTTTGTGTTATATTTTGAACCATTTGGACGCCTTGATTATAAAAATAAAAAACTGTGTTTGTACGATCTCAGTTCATGAAATTACGCAAACCTCAATTCGTGCGTTGTTTATTTAAAGTAACGCTATACGCTGCTATTATTTTTCACACATAAAATAATATTATTTTTATGAATATATTGATTTCATTAGAAATGATAACTGGGCTACGTAAATCTCGTAACTCTGTAGTTTATAATTAATTATTAGCTAAGTAAAATTCGCGCGCGAGGTCCGAGGAATCTTATGGAATATTGACGTGATGAGATAGAGTTGTTATTTAGTCGATATTACGTTATCGATACTAATACATCTATAGTAGGTATCTGTGCGCGTGCATTGAATTAATTATGAAATACTAGTTCTATGAGGATATTAAGTGCAAAGAGAAAGAAAAATAAAATTGTATAATAACATTTAACTATAATGAACTGTAAAAAATGTACGTACAATCGAATTAATCTGTCGCAATCAGAATAATAAGCACTTTAAGGAATTTAAAAATTAAATAGCTATTTGCACAGACAAAGAAACTTTAAGGTATTGTTCTATTTATAGTACAATATAACACTGATATTGCAAAATTAAAAACAGGACGCGATAAAACGTACTCTCGCGTCACGGTCGGCACTAGTATGGGAGTGTGCGGGGTATGAAGCGTCGGGCGCGGGGCGCTCCCGCCCGCTACCTCAGCCCCCGATTCCGCTGGCGCGCGGACTATACATCTATTATTATTTCCAGCCCAAATTAGAACCGTTTAGATTTTCTACCTAGTCCATCACGCTGGCCAAATTGAGGTTCCCTTCGTGGTTCAATCACAAACTTACTAACCCATAACTTACAGTAGGTACTAGTTTTTATACGACTGCCTGAAAAAAGGAGTATAATAGTGTTTTCAAGGTTCATGTATGTATGTATGTATGTGAGTTTGTATATTCCACCATATTCCACCATAACTTCTATACGCCTCAACCGATTTTGATAAATAAGGTATCGTTAGAATCCCTAGCTTATTCCGGGTGACACAGGCGAGTACAATTTAAAAAAAATTGATGGGGTGACCATGGTCCCGCATTAAAGACTAAAGTAGAATTTTTTTTTCGAAAATATGATTAACTATATAATCATCATCTAGAAAATGATGAGTAGATTCCAAAAATATATAACACTATAGTTCAATATCCAGTGATTCCCAAAAAAATATAATTTAATAAAAATGTGAATAAGATTCTATTTAACTAGATTAATTTAGATTTTTCACTTTTTAGTTTTTTGGTGTTTTTTAATTTTTTTAATTATGACTTGTTATACCTATTCTGTGGTAGTTGCACGGAACACATATAAGTGTAGTAGCACGTAGATCCATAGGGTTATGGATTTCCTCTAATATAAATCCAGATTGAGCGCCAATTCTTTGCGTTACCACATACCATACTAACATGGAACTTGCTACTATAGTCCGCGCACGAGCTCGGAGGAATCGGGATGTGAAGAAACGACGGCTGTACGCCACCCCCGATCGTCGCTCCATATCCAGCTCGCTCCCAGCACTAGTTCCGAGCTTGACGCGTGTAATTTTGCGATAGCAGTATTGTTTGCACTTTAAACAACTCTAGGTCATTACTTTAACATTCCATAGGATTCCTCAGAGCACGCGCGCGGACTATAGATATGTACGTTACGTACGTTTCGCTATCCATCACTATAGAAACATCCAACTTGACCTCCACCACCACTACAGCCCATTAACGTCCCACTGCTGGGCACAGGCCTCCACTCTCACGAGAGAGAAGGAATTAGAGCTTTAGAATTAACCCACCACGCTGCTCCAATGCGGGTTGGCGGGCTTTAACGACTATTGTCATGTTAGTGATAATAACCGGGACCGACGGCTTAACGTGCTCTCCGAGGCACGGGGGTGAAACACCGCCAACTTCCTAACTCCGGGCCAGTACTGGGAATTTCTAATCAGAAAAACCCCGATAATTATGGCCCGACCCGGGACTCAAACCCGGGACCTGGTCGGCCGCAGTCGAACATGGCAACCACTAGACCAACGAGGCAGTCAGACTAATCTTGATATACTAATTGACTAACAATATATATTTACGAAACATTAGAATTCAGGCTATTAAAGTTTTGGTTTGTATGCTATAATATGTAACTTGCTAAATCTATCACAGCCTGATCTGTTTTATCGTTTTTGACAACATTTGGGAAAAGACATGGGCTAATCCTTATAACATGTCTTTAACATTCTGGATAAGAAAAAAGACGCCCATGGGATTTTAAAAAAGCCTAGCTGAATAAACTCTTCATTTTTAGGTATCCCCTAGACACAGAGAAGGCTTTTGCCCTTGTACTAAAGGTAGTGTAATAAGTGTCAAACATAGGGGTGCGTGTGGGTACAATATACTAAAATGGTCTCTTCGTGGCTTTCAAAATATAGTGTTATGTCTTTGACCTTTTATCATTCTAATTTATCGCTATGGCTAACCGTCTAGTGCTAACAAATTAAGTTGATGGAATTTTCTATGGTATGTATTTCACATGTAAATGGTTGACTAGTTTGATGAACTTTCGACCTTCGCCATGCAATAATCTTTTTGCGAGCAAAAGGTATTACATTCGATTATCGGTTGGTTAAAAGGAAAAATTCGGATGCCCAAGGGACCAATTACGCTTACTCTGTTTCGATTTTGGTTAAGGGAAACACACTCACTACTCACAGGACCGCTTGCAGGCTCGCGTCGTATGGGAAACACGTTTTCTCCTGTCACGCAGATCTGTGCAGCTCCATATAAAAGTGCGCGCGTTAACGTTTCGCTTTAATCCAATAAGTAGGGGTTTTTAAAGCCTATACATTCAATACAGCATGTTTTCTCAGGCATATCTTCGCCTTCGGCCAAATAGCAATTATTAATTATAAAAATACTTGCAGTATCCATATCCATATTAATATTATAAATGCGAAACTGTGTCTGTCTGTCTGTTTATCTGCTTAGCTTTCACGGCCCATCTGTTCAACCGATTTTGATGCAATTTAGTACAGGGTTAGGTTGTATCTTGGGGAAGGATATTTTTTTCCGGAAAATTAAAAAGTTTAGGCGGAAATCAAAATAACTTATTCCACTCGGACGAAGTCGCGGGCATCACCTAGTTTGCCTATAATTCCAATGAGAGTGAAGCGTAACTTTTTAAAATAAAAGCTCTCTCGTGTAAAGTGCCCATCGTGATTCAACGGAATAAAATAAAATATAATAGGTAGATATTTCGTACGTCCGATTTTGTTTTAAAGGGCTCTTGGGTGAAGTGGACTGATGTAAACGTAACTATAGGAAATGAAGTTAAATATTATATTACCTACCAAATTAATACAAGGGAGTAATTTGAAACAGGTTAGAAAGGTATACTTAAGTACCTAAATATTAAACTAAATTTAACATTGGTAGGTAAAGGAAAGCGTACTGGCCGTCCCGTATTTTCCAAAACTTTGTAAAAGTTAGGGCTGGGTTTTCTGAAAACTTCTGTATTTCCACAAATTCAAATATAAGTAGGTCACGAGTTTTATTTATTTTTAGGGTTCCGAAAGCAAATAGTAAAATTTCATGGCAAAAGACACTTGTTGCAAGTTGCAACGTAGACCCAAATTCATAACTCGATGGACCAACGTACAGTCTTAGATACAACTAAAATCCGGCCAAGTGCGTGTCAAGCCACACGCAATATAGGGTTCCGTAGAAGCCCTTTATCGTTACAATATCCAAACATTATATATGTTGGTCGACTATCACTCTTCAACCCGTAAAGTTTAACGTAGCTTGCAGGGGAGGACACTTGACTTGTGGACTACGGAACCCTAAAAATACATAGAGAAGACAGCAAGGTCTAGGTGACTTCAATACGTACACGCATATTTTATAATTTATCAAGTGCTTCCATAAGGAACGTGGGAATGTTGGCACATTCTGATTTTGTATTCATCCGACATCCTAGCGGCCTGAATAAGCCTCAGGACCTAATAATGATACATGAATAGCAATTTTAAGGTTCCCCAAGAATATATTGTTGTCTTATAATACATTAAAATTAAAATAAACAACAATACTACACATTAACTAGTGGGCCCGGCAGACGTTGTCCTGCCCTGAACCTAGAACCCGATTGCAGCGCCCCTTACCGGGTCCAATTATGAATATAAACCAGCCCTGAATCCACACACAAAAAATTCCATCTAAATCGGTCCAGCCGTTCTCGAGTCTTAGCGAGACAAACGAAAAGCAATTGATTTTTATATCTAAAGAACGTAATATACTAAAATCTAAATATTAAACTATCTATAAAATAAATCCGTCCGTAGATATATATAATGAACTAGACACTGATAAAGCGTTCTACAAATTATGCTTCCCAAGAAATAGAATAAAGATAAACAATAAAAGATTTAAGCTTAAATGGGTGACCAAGGGACTGCGAAAAAGTTGCAGATCCAAGCGAATGCTACAGCATTTACTTATTATAAGGACAAGAATGCAAAAACAAAATGCATATACAAAGTATACAAAAATCCTTAGACGTTGTTTTAGTTTAGCACAGAAAAATTGTAACAATAGGTTTTTAACTACAGCAAAAAATAAATGCAAAGCTGGCTGGGAAATCATTAAGCAACACACCAGTGACAGTACAATCAATCGTTTTATTGATAAGGTAATAGTTGATAACAAAATTATAACTGACCCGATAGAAATTGCCAATGCCTTTAACGCTTATCTAATAGACCATACGAAATCAGATAGAAATCAAAAAAAAAAAACACCAACAAAAATAAAATTAGCAATAGCTTATTTTTGAAACCTTTTCCTATAAACGAAGTCAAAAACTTAATTAAATCTTTAAACAACACTCATGCTGTAGGGTATGATGAAATTTCGACAAAAGTAATAAAGGGTGTTGCTGACGAAATAGCACCTGTAGATACATTCCTCATTAATTCCTCACTTGAAAATGGTTGTTTTCCGACGGCTTGTTCGGAATTCGGAAATGTTCAATTATAAAACCTATTCACAAAAAGGGGGACAAAAAATGTCTACAAAATTATAGACCCATAACGCTTATATCAATTTTCTCTAAAATATTTGAAAAGGTTATGCAGAAACGGTTGTTAGAATTTATTGAAAAATTTGACATAATAAAAAAAGAACAATATGGGTTTCAAAAAAATAAATCAACTACTCATGCATGTTTTGAACTTGTAAATACTGTTATTACTCACCTAGATAGTTCTAAGCGACCAACTGTGATATTCTTTGATATGACTAAGGCATTTGATTTCGTATCCCATGACCTACTTTTAAAAAAACTTGAAAACTATGGGATCCGTGGACCTGCCTTAGATTGGTTTAGAAGCTATTCTTCAAGATTCTTTCAAGCGTTCTACCCTTCAAGAACGCAATCTGTTCAAATAACAAACCTTAACAAAAATTTTGTTGTTACCGAATACAAATCAGCCAAACGTTTGAATGAATCTGGAGTACCTCAGGGTAGTTTACTTGGCCCCCTCCTATTTTTATTGTACATAAACGATCTACCGGACCTAATTTCTGACAAATGTATTTTATATGCTGATGACATTTCTCTAATTTTTACATACCCAAACAATAATATTGAATCCCAAAATGACATAAATAATAAAATACAATTAATTATAAAATGGCTGACTGAAAATAATTTAGCGGTTAATATTTCTAAAACAAACTTTATACAATTTCGCAACTATAATAGTAAAATCGAAGCGACACTATTACTCAGCTATAATGATCAACCAATTAAAGAGGTAGACGAAACTACCTTGTTGGGCATAACCCTAGACAAATATTGTAATTGGAAACCACAAATCGAAAAGGTATGTAATAAAGTAAATAAATTCAGATATGTGCTAAGTAAATTAAGGCAAACGTCATCTGTACAAACATTACGCACAGCTTATTACGGTTACGTAAGTAAGCTTATGAAGTATTTCCGCGAGGCACAAGAAATAAAAACAGATTCGTTTTTCAAAAACCGCCAAAGACAGCTCTTTACCTAAAGAATTGTGGTGCCATGTGTGTAAAGATCTTTAATGCACTGCCAAAAGATATTAAAGAGCTGACCGTAAAAAAATTTCAAATAAGACTAAGTGGCTATTAGAGAAAAATTTTTACTCGGTCCAAGAACTCTGGGGAAATTGACATTACTATTTAATTTTATATATTAATTAAACTATTGACATGACTATTGTATAAATTTAATTGAGTTCTTTGTTTTTTTTCTGACATTGATTATAATTTATAACATTAATTTTATGTTACTTATATGATAATTTATCTAATGTAATTGCCTATTTTCATTGTAATCTAATCTAATTGTCTATGATTATGTGATAATATTATTATGATTATCATTTTTGCATGCCTATTAAGGCGAAACATTGTCTCCGTCATTTTTTTACCACCTTTTGTATCTAAGAATGTTTCTGCAAATAAAAGAATTTGAATTTGAATTTGAATCCTTTTGACAAAAAATTAAAACAAAACCCTAATCAAAAAGGTTCAGGTTTCAGGGTCACCCCTGGTTGACCCTGGGCCAAAGGTAGGTAGGTACATCAAGCTTGCAAATAAAATAATTTGTCTGTAAATTGTCAATTCTAGCGCAAATCTAAAGGGTTATGTTATATTGTTTTGTTTTGTTAAACAAAAGCTAAACACACAACGGACCGGATAGGCAAGAACGTTTACGTCAGATGGGTTACAACGTCTTATTCTGTCGCCTAGTGTGCGCGCTCCATATTGGTAAAAGTGAATGATGCGTACTTTTCGTCGTCGTCAGTGTATTCAAATATTTGAGCAAAGTATGTCAAACTCGTGAATCATCATACATCATGCCTGACGGGATATGTTAAACCGAATTATCGTATGTAAATGAGCTTGCAAAGTAAACGAAACGTGATGTGATCCATCAAAACATAGCCCAGAGAGGACAGAATCAGTTTTGGCAAAGTCAGGCTGTAACTGTGGACTTGATTGCCAATTTATGCCTATAATCACTAAGACACAGATACTAATGACTTAAAACAATATTATTTTAATCTTATTTACGCTCTTGTTTCATAATGAAGATCCTTATTTCAGGGATGTCAAGGTCCTTAAATTTCAAAATAATACTGCTTTGGTAGTACTGAACCTCTCTTAGACGTCACGTTGTTCTGTAATTTAATAAAACCCGGTCAAGTGCGAGTCGGACTCGCGCACAAACGGTTCCGCGAACCGCAACAAAATAGAAATTATTTTTGTAAATAACAACACGTAATCAGCTGAGAATAACTGGCTTACAAACACCGCCATCATAACGCCTGATAAGCAATTCGACACCCTATGAGTGCGGAACCCTAATTAACGATTTCTGATTTTTTCGTATACCTTCCTTCCTGCCAACCTTCTTGCCAAATTTCATGATTCTAGGTCAACGCGAAGTACCCTTTAGGTTTTGATATATTGGCGAGTGTCAAAATATACACTCCTGGTTCCATCATTTGAACAGCTCGATGGAACTAAAATATTATCTTTGCACAGTTTCAAAAAAATAAGAGATTTGTTATAACATATTAACGAATTTGCAATACGCATTTGAAGCATTCACTACGTCGGCATCATTTGGATTTAATTTAATGGTATTTGAACAAAATAGTTTTAGCAAACTAAGTTTCCCTCAAATATAACAAAAGCTGTGTTAATGTAACATATTATCCATTACAAATGCCGCTAAAATACGTATATATTATTCGAATACGGTTAATTATACGCTATATTATGTTGTTTTGTGATCAGATTTGAAGCAGTTAGGTTTGGTAAATTAATTACGTAATTAATTTTTAAATTGCAGTTCCATTAGTTTCCCATAATACTTATTCAATATGTAGTATTATAAGCTAGTTAATTGGTGTGTGTTAATGTTCAATAAATAGAAAGTCTATTTTAAGTGTTATACGCTATTCCGTATTCCAAAACGAATCCAAAATTCCCGTTACATACTCTTACATCTGACATATATGTATCTAAAAGATCTTTTTTGAATATATAAATAATATATAATACCGGCTACAACATGTTGATTCATGCTGACGCATAGATAAACACGCTACATACCGTTTACCTTTTGACATGTTCGAGATCTGAATAGAATATTTTTTTGGATCGACGCACGTCTAATCGATATCTTTCTAAATAGTCTAGTAAGGCTGTTAAGACTTTAGCTTCTAGTAAATCGAATGGAACAGTTCAGTCACGTAGATAACGCGGGTAACTAAGACAACTTTAGTCTACAGTTAGACAGGTAGCGTGACAAAGTTGTTGAGTCATGACATAAACTTAACAGATTGAAATATTTCCACTCACTTGCCTTGATGAACATTACACTTTTAATTCTATATTTCAGCAGATGTGTATCATTAAATACGAGTACAATTAAGCAACAGTTACAATATAGTCACGTAGATAAAGAGGGTTATCATTATTTTTTCAATCCATTAACAAACCTTCGACAATATTATGAAGAACTCTCGGGCATGTAGGTTTCCTCGCGATATTTTCACGATTTTAAGGGTAGTGTGATAACCGTCGCATCATGAATGAAAACATTAACCTACAATGGCAACACATTTAAATATGTATACACTTACCTCAACAAACATATACTTTTAATTCGATATTTCAGGAGCTTTGAAATGATAATTTAAAAACAGTCAAGACACGTAGATGACGCAGGAACTTAGACAACTTTAGTCCACAGTTAGAGGCGTAGCGTGACAAACCCGGCGTGACACGTCAAATAACTTAAACACGTACTCGTAGGTACGCCCGGTCGATACCAGCGTGCGTCGATGCCGGCGTCGGGACACTGACTGCTAGGGCGGGCGGGGACGTGTTTACAGGACGAATTCGACGTGACAAAGTGTTTGCCTTGATTCCCTATTAATATTTGTTTTGTTTAATATCGGGACGTGGATAACGTATATTTTTGGTGATCCGTACTGCAAAGTGAAAAGCGGAACCCTTATGGAACCACTTCTGTCTGTCTGTCACCTTAAATTCCAAAATCCGTAATAATATTATATTTAAGGGCGTAAAATGAAATTAGAACTGAATCTAGGGAGGCTACTCGTAATAATAACAGGCCATAATCGGCTTAGAATACATACTATAAATTCATATCATAAATGTAAAAGGATCTATCTGCTTCGGTTTTAGGGTCCATCTGTTCAAATAATTTCGAGGAACTTTTGTTCAATAGACATCACAGAATGAGAATTGGCTACTTTTTATCCCGGAAAACTAAAGAATTCCCATGTAGTCGCGGGCATAACCTATAGCCCCTATATAGTAAGGTAGGCAAATCGGCAGCAAATGTTTAGTTTGTGATTTAGCTTATTTACGGCTATGCTCACGGCAATAAGTTTTTATTAGTACGGAACACTTTTTCTACCAAACAGGTAAGTATAACTACGCATTGAAAATTCACGTAGGCGTTAATCTTACCTATTCTATTACAGACAGGGATAATCTAGAATGGTGTAAATAAGAAATTGCTTCTAGCTTGGAGAATTACACTACCTTTATACCTATATTAGTTGAGGTCCGCGACTTCGTCCACGTGAATTGAGTTCCCGCGGAGACTCTTTAATTTTCTGGGATAAAAGTAGCCTATATGTTATTCCAGACTATCTATCTCTGCGCCAAATGCATCCAGATCCGTTAAGCCGTTCTGGTATGATTGAATAACAAACATCCATATAAACATTTGCATTTATAATATTAGTATAGATATATATTTCTTATTTGTTGGTTATAAATTCTACAAAGCTGGAATAAATTACAACTATGCGGATAGGAGACTTCACACACCTTTGAGCACGCTATGAAGAAATCTCCAGAATACAGGCCTTCTCGAGTACGCCTCTAACTTTTCTGAGTTAAGTGAGTTTTAAGAAATTAAATACCACTTGCTTTAACGGTGAAGGAAAATATTAACAAAAGTATTTTTATACCTATAGCTTTAACGCTTGAATACCAAATCATAGAGATAATCCACTACCACCACCTCTACAGCCCATAACGTCCCACTGCTGGGCACAGGCCTCCACTCTCATAGGAGAGAGGGAATTAGAGCTTAGGCCCATCACGCTGCTCCAATGCGGGTTGGCGGACTTTAACGACTAACTATTAAGTATCATGTTATTTATAACAACTGGGACTTAACGTGCTCTCCGAGGCACGGGGGTGAAACACCGCCAACTTCCTAACTCCGGGCTAGTACTGAGAATTTCTCGTATGAAAAACCAAACACTTAACTATGACCCGACCCAGGACTCGAACATGCTAACCACTAGACCAATGAGGCAGTTATAGAGACATGAAGTAGGTACCTACCTTAAATCTATCCTAACACCTAATCGTCGTAAAAAGGATATTGTTATGAACACTTTTCGACGCCCGTGAATTTACTTTTATCTTGTAATATTTGTTCAATAAAAATATTATCAGTTTATTACCTGGCGTAATTTATGAATTACAATAATAATTGCTATAGGTACGCATTAAACAGCATGTTTGCTGTGTTCGGCATGCATTTATTAATCAGCGGTAATTGTTAATTTTCTCAATTATACAATACTAGATGATGCCCGCGACTTCGTCCGTTTAATGTTTTTTTATACCCGCGGGAACTCTGTAATTAGGTTGGTTCAACGCAACTCATAGGTTGCGTTCTGGACATTAACCTTCTAAGAAATTCGCATATTTAATGAAAAAAGTTGATTCTGCTAATTGCTATATTTGTTTAAAGATAGACGATGTCCAGCACGTACTAGTCGAATGTTGCAAATATAGCGCGCAGAGGGAGCTCCTTTTACAGAAATATCATCTGAATAAATATGACGACAAGCCACCTCAGCCTACCATCGACAGAAGTTTTTAGATCAATAGTCGAAATATATCTGCATAGGGAGTAATTCCTGATTGTATATGTCACCGTAAGATTGTAAAAACCGTTAGATTATAATCTAACTCGCGAAATTGTAAACTGTCGAAAGATTGTAAACTGTTCAATGTTCTGAGTGTCAATTTTTGAAATATTCATTTTATTTACGTTTTCTTGTCTCTTTCTTGTAGGTTAGGTTAGGGTTCGATATAAACAATCAAGTAGTGCCCGGCCACAGGCCGGGCCCTTAGGTTTTATCGGGTTTAAAAACTTATCAGATTACAATCTACCGGAAAATAATGCGTTAAATTCTAATCTTTCGACAGTTTAGAATTTCGCGAGTTAGATTATAATCTAACGGTTTTTACAATCTTACGGTGACATATATAAATTATAGTGTGTATATAGGCTGGCGTGTCCGTGTCGGAAAAAAGTCCCAAATAAATTTAGATTAAAAAAAAAACTGTAATTTTCCGGGAAAAAGTAGCCTATTTCCTTCTCCTGGATACAAACTATCCCTTTACCAAATTTCATCAAAAGCGGTTGAAGAGATAGTTTTTTTTGATTCCCGCGGGAACTCTGTAATTTTCCGGGATAAACACAAACCAAATTTCATTAAAATCGGTTGAACAGGCGGGCCGTGAAAGCGTAGCAGACAGACAGACACACTTTCGCATTTATAATATTAGTATGGATTCGGCTTTGCGATTGTTCATTTTAAGGAACCCAAATTCCCTATAGAGAACTTCGTTTATTACGCTTCTCAATTATTTTTTTAAAATTCTTCTACAAGAACTGAAGCCGTCGACTGCAATCTCACCTGAATGTTTAATGATGATGGAGTCTAACTGCCTCGTTGGTCTAGTGGTTAGCATGTTTGACTGCGGCCCACAAGGTCCCGGGTTCAAGTCCTGGGTCGGGCCATAATTAAGTATTGGGTTTTCTGACTAGAAATTCTCAGTACTAGCCCGGAGTTAGGAAGTTGGCGGTGTTACATCCCCGTGCCTCGGAGAGCACGTTAATCCGTCGGTCCCGGTTATTATCACTAACATGATAATAGTTGGTATAGCCCGCCAACCCGCATTGGAGCAGCGTGGTGGGTCTAAGCTCTAGTTCCCTCTCTCCTATGAGAGTGGAGGCCTGTGCCCAGCAGTGGGACGTTCATGGGTGCAGTGATGGTGGCGGTGGATGGAGTCTAAGTTAGTAGTTAGCGAATTATCCTGGTAACATATACTACCCTGGTAGAGTTATGATACTTATGCTGAGTTTCTGGCCGGCTCTTCTCAGTAGAATGGTTTTCCGCTGATGGTATATTCTTGCGACTTAAGTGGCACAAGTTGTCCTACGTGAAATAGATAATAATAGAAATAGATAATAGATTTCATTTCCTTTTTATGATTAGGAATTTTAGTTTATTATCAAATGTAAGTGATAATCACAGGAACAAAGAGGCATTATACACTGATTAATTCATTACGATAATATATGTTCAGTAATTATTCGCCGATGAGTGATCAATATTGATTAAATTCGGCGCCATGTTCTGCAGTCAGAGATGATTCATTACGGAAGCTGTATATTTCCTCGTATATCCGGCAGTCCCATACGTTGTGATTATTACACATACTTAACTTATACATACACAGTACACATAAAACATCAGCTTGCGAGTGATTTGTTCCAACTAGGATTTCACTTTTTGAATGGTGATAAACTAACTACAAAGACCTAGCACAGGGAATCCTAGTTTGGGGGGTTAGGAACCATAGCTAGACACTATATTTGTTATTTTTTTAATATAGCTACTATATTATTTGTACTATATTTCATTAAAAAATATACAGTAAACTATGTGTGTTTTTCATGAAAAAATATGTTATCTTACTAACCAATATTATAAATGCGAAAGTTTGCATGGATGTATGGAAGTATGGATGTGTGGATGGATGGTGTATGGATGTTTGTTACTCAATCACGCCCCATCCAGAAAATTAAAGTTGCCACGGGAACCAAAAACCCTCAAACCACGCAGACGGAGTCGCGGGCATTCGCTAGTGTGAAAATAAAATATCTAGTAATATATAAAGTAGGATAACAAGTTATCAAGTCAAATCACGAAATTATATACTAAATGTAAATTAATTGATTAATTGTAACACACACAGAATTCGCAATCACAATCGATTCATTACCGTAATTGCTTCTTCCCTCATTTTGTGCCATCAACTCGATACCATGTGATTACTGACAAATTGCAGTGCAAAATAATTATCAGTGAATTGGCAAGGGTTATCTCAAATTATTCTAAATTGGGCTATTACTTAGAACATAATGTTAATGATTATAATTATTAGTGCGATGACAATAAAACAATAGTATAAAGAGATGATACTGAAGATAAACTAAGAACATAATCATACCTACTTAAATGATGAACGACTGCGTTCGCGTGGATTGAAGTTTTTTTGGTTCCCGCGGGAACTCTTTAATTTTCTGGGATAAAAAATAGCCTATGTACTATTCCAGACTATAATACTCAATACTAAATACTCAATATCATTTATTCAATATAGGTACACTGTAGGTACACTTATTGACGTTAAAAATTACTTACTTATAAAACATGATGGTGATAATTGGTTACGGTATCTTAAAACTTAAGCTACGAGGGTTCCAAACGCGCCCTGGTCTGAGAAGAGCCCACAACAAACTCAGCCGGGTTTTCACACAGTCACAAATCATCTTAACTCAGCAACTATCAGAGCCATAATCTATCTCTGTACCTAATTTAATTTAGATCCGTTCAGCCGTTCGGGCGTGATTGACTAACAAATATCCATCCATCCATACATCCATACAAACTTTGGCATTTATAATATTTATTTGACATTTGATTAGTGCGATGGCAATTAAACAATAGTATAAAGAGATAAATTGAGCTAAGAATATTATCATACTAATATTATAAATGCGAAAGTTTGGATGGATGTTTGTTACTCAATCACGCCACAACGGCTAAACGGATCTGGATTAAATTTGGCACAGAGATAGATTATAGTCTGGAATAGCACATCGGCTACTTTTTATCCCGGAAAAACGAAGTTCCCGTGCGAATCCAAAAAACTTATTCCACGCGGATGAAGTTGCGGGCACCAGCTAGTATCAGATAAGTACTAAAATTTACTGTATCATTAAGATACTCTACCAATTCGGTCATCTAGGATACCAGTAAACTTGAACTATAACAGTTTACTAAACTAATAAACTAAAACTTGAATGTGCATTATTATGGCTCTATTTCATAAAACACTTGTAAACGCAGTTTATAAAGAAGAAAGTAGATAAACAGTCAAGTCAGTAGCAACTTTGGAATCTTAAACAGCCTTGAATAAAACAGAACAGAAAGATTTTTTATAACATAAATTTTTACGAGGGCTTTCGAAACTTCATTTTAGTCTACGACTGGTTCGAAATGCAAGTAGAATACTCGGCTATTAATATGCACAGAATACTATAATATCTCATGAGTTTCACAAACAAAACAGATCAATTTGGAGACAAAGAAATGTAAAGGAACTTGCCAAACATCCAATCTTTTAAAAATGACATCATTCAAACTGAACCGTTTTCCAAAACACATTATGCTTTTACCCAATTCAATACATTATTCTTTCCGCCGTAACCATTCCGGGTTGATACCATCGACGCACGCGAATGGGCAATGGAAATTGACGGATTGGCTACAATTACATTCCCGACGACCGTTCATTATACTCCGATGTTAATTGAAAAGTCAACCGTTTGTTTCGTCGTCAAAGTGAATTAGAATTAATCGTTACAGACAATCATAATGGAAACGGAGAAATTATATTTCTTTGTAACTAATAACGAAAAAGACAAAACAAATATTATTTAACTTGAGGGACGTCATATTGTATTTAAGAAGATGGGCTTGTATATAGGAACCTACCGTAGAAATAAATAGAATACACACTTGAATGTAAGATTAAAAACAAGATGAATCCCTCGACTTCATTCGCCAGTATTAGGGTTTTTCGAAAATTCCGTGAGTACTACGTACCTATTGAATTTCGCGGGATAAAATGCTGGCTAGTCTTTATATCATTCCCCGTGATACAAACTAATTCTGTATAAAATTCCTTAAAAATCGGTTGATTAGATGGACTGTAGAAATATAGTATAACGAATTAACGGCGGACAGATAGATGTCTGTCTATCTTTCGCATTTATAATATTAGTATGGATAATTTGTAAAGTCTTCACGCCCATTGTTATTTCAATGTCTCTTTTCACGCAACGATAGTTCGTCCAAGCAAATTTCAGGCAAAAACAATTTGTTTATTCAGAAAGTTACAATAAAGCTTTTATAAAAAAAATATACCTATGACAATTTTTTTGGATCAGAGAGCTTTTTATGTAGAGTTCGATTCTGCGATACCAAAACTACACCGACAAATATTGGTAGAATAGATCGCGTACTTTATGAGGCAATATTCACATCAAAGGCCGATTGCTTCGTATTTCCATTGAAAGAGATAAGGTTGCGATGGATATATTTTGCCACGCGGTAGGGCATGGAGGCCCTGTATATTAATTTAGTTTTTTATTCATGAAACTGTATTAAAATGCGATATTAACTGTTGAATCTATACCACAGAATAGGTAATAGTAAAATGTATCCACACTTATAATATTATAAATGCGAAAGTAACACTGTCTGTATGTGTGTTGCGCAATCACGCCTAAACTACTGAACCGATTTAAATAAAATTTGGTATAGAGATGGTCTACAGCCTGAGAAAGGACAGAAGTTACATTTTATCCCGGAAAATTAGAGAGTTCCCGCGGGAATCAAAAAAGCTTAATCCACGCGGACGAAGTCGCGGGCATCATCTAGTAAGTAAATAAGTAACAGATGTGTGTGATTAGGAATCCAGAGTGCAGTTTGTGAAAAATAGAGTTGAATATTGCAAGCGGTAAACTGTCATCCGCCTATATATATATATTGTGATTGAGTAACAAACATCCATACATCCATCCAAACTTTCGCATTTATAATATTAGTTAGATATCAAATATGCTTTCAGTAATATAAAAAATGAGTTCATTTACCCTCATCTACTAATCTATTCTATATTTAATAATCGTTCGTAAAGAGTAAACTCCAGTCGTACGTCGGAGCTGTCACACACAATTTGTTTTAAGAAGCCGCAACCGCCAGAATACTTTAATAATCGTTTTATCCGTCAAAGCTCCACTACAATAAAAACATTGTATCATCCGATACGATAATACAATAATATTTTGGTTAAATTCTCGAAGAATATTAAAATATGTTACACATAATGTTTATTGACATGTTTACCTCAGCTAGATTCGAGATCTGTATCTGAACCACAGAATAGTCTGAACCTTGTCCCTGAATAGATATCCAGACTAGTTTGGAGTACCACCACCCACCACCACTATAGCCTATTAACGTCCCACTGCTGAGCACAGGCCTCCACTCTCATAGGTGAGAGGGAATTAGAGCTTAGACCCACCACGCTTCTCCAATGCGGGTTGGCGGGCTAGTTTGGAATAGTTATGAGTATATTGTATTAGAGGTTGTATATAAGGTATTATTACTAGCTAATGCCCGCGACTTTGTCTGCGTGGTTTTTCGGATTTCGGTTGCTTTACTTTGAATGTTGAAGCTCTTTACAAAATCACACCAGGCCAGACCAGTGAAAATTCAGAAATTATAAATTTCAAAATTGACCCAGCTGGGGATCGTATCCGGGACCTCCCAGGATAAGACAACACCGCTCAACACTGAACCGCTCAACGCTCAACACTCAACAGGAAGGTCGTCATGCCATAAAAATATTAGTAATATTTGGTATGTATAGGTATTATAATCTCACAGAAAAATTTACTCGATAAAGTTACGCACATGAAGTAAATAAATGACAAAAGCTCGAAACTTCTGAAATATTTACCTTATTCACCATTTTTCTCGTCGCTCGAAACTAATAAGAGACTGATCCGAACCTTTCCAAGATTCTTTTCGTGTCCGAGAATTCGGAATGGAAAAAAAAGATGTTTTTGAAACTTGTTTGCAAAAGTTCAAGCGTGGAAGTAGAAGCGATTCTGATTTAAACAGTTTGTGACGGCATGATTACTAAGCAACCCTTTCAAAAGTAAGGCTGGGATCACAGAGTTTTTTTTGTAAAGACTAGCTGATACCCGCGACTTCGTCTGCGTGGATTGAGGTTGAATGGTCGCCCCGGGAACTCTTTAATTTTTCGGCATAAAAAGTAGCCTATGTTATTCCAGACTCATCAGATTTCATCAGATCCGTTCAGCCGTTTTGACTAACTTAATTCTCTGTCTTCGAAGGGCGGATGCTATAGAACAAAAATAATTAAAAACGAATTAGTAGGAAAGCGAGCCCTATAATTGAAGGGATGAAGGAAGAAGAAAAATCTGATGAGGTAAGACAATTTTGGGTCAATAGTAAAAAATTTTGCAATGTTGGGTTCATTGTATAATTTTGAAAATAATCACGCCGCAACGGAGCAACGGATTGACGTGATTTTTGGCATGGGTATAGTTGAGGACCAGGAAAGTGACATAGGCTAATTAAGGAGTTCCCGCGGGAATAAAAAAACTTAAACCACGCGGACGAAGTCGCGGGCATCAGCTAGTCTAATTATACTATGGCCTTTGAGCATATTACGATCTAAATTAACGATTTTTTTTTAGATTGATGTACCTAGTCCTAGACTACCAATTTGTAAATTTCTGCATGAACAAAAATTTTAAAAGTACTCAACAAATTGTAATCAAACACGAGTATCTTCAAACGATTTCAGTAACTGCAAATAGCTTTAACTTACATTGCTTTAATCTGTATCGGGTGCCAAAAAAACAAACAGCTATTTAATCTCAGGGCGATCCATTGGGGCGGTTCGTTTTTGTTTGATAATCCCCAATTAGGAAGTTCGCGGATCTTTGATCTCGAAGCACCTAATTTGATGTGCCATTGCCAAGTTTTAGGCTGCAAGGTTTTCATCTTCGCCCAATTTCTTAAGTGGCTTAGTCAATCTTTCGGATGGGAATTTTAATCGTGGGAAAAGATGCTTAAGTTTATTTTCTATAACATTAAGAACGAGCTTAGTGGACAAGTTTCAACTGTTTGGCTTAATAATTAACTGGTTATTATTTGTGAAAAGTATTGTGAATTATAGTAGCAAAGTTTTAATATATGACAAAATGGAATGGATAGATTATGAGGTGATAGACGTATAAGCAACATCTAAGCCTGCTGAAAATGTCCACTTAATTTTCAAAACCACACATCAAAACTTTGATTCACACATATTACGTTTGCTATGGCATGAACGGGAAATTTTTAGAATAGGTATTGAACAATAATATTATGTTGCCGTTGCGCTGCTCCTCGAATTGAAAACTAAGCCATTTATGATGGTTTTGAAGGTTCCTTGTTCTTAAAATTATTAATTCATTGAAAAAACAAAACATAGGGACATGGCACTGACACTTATATGGATTTAATGGTGCAAAAATATTTTCTCTATTGTAATTATATACTTAAAGACTACTTATGCATACCATTTGTAAATTTACGACGTTCGCTACGTTCGAACAATAACCAATCATGGTTGATAGGACGCTGTTTATTAATATCACTACCTATCTTACGTTCAAACAATGTTCTACTACCCATGGAGGTTTCCGCGCTGCATTTTATCTAACCATACTATTACTGAAGGTTGCATCACGCCTGTAGACTCTGTTTCGTTGCGGCGGACTATCCTGCAGAGCGCCTGGTGCATCCTTGAAACCTATTACAGGTATATGTGGGAGTACACCACTCTAAAAATGTAATTATCCAGCTATATGCTGACATAGTCGGACGCACCACTATAAAGTAGGTTGACTGTTGACTTTTGGTATTCTATGAGACATATTAGTCCATGCATTAATATGCCTCTTGGGATACCAAAGGAGGGAAGAAGCCTACCGTTGGTGGCGGGGCGGACCCAGCCAACCATCATTTATTTTTTAGAAAAGTAAATGATGCCATCTCAAAGCATCTTTCTTGTCTTATAAAAGGAAGATGCTACCACTAGGATTAGTTCGTTTCACGGTGACCTTATGGAACAACATTTATGTTGTTAAATAAGATAGAAATCTTAACCCTGGGTTAAAACTTATAGAATAATATGAAATGTCTCACTTGTATGGTCAAAGTGTAAATCTCTCTAAAAGGTGTATGAAATGATCCTTTAATGATCCTATACATAATGACTGGCTCACTTAGTGTATGTGCTAAAGAAGTAAGGTTCTTAGAACGAGCAAAACGCAGTATACTTGAACTAAAAGCATGGCAGTATTGAATCAAGGCAACACGCATGTAAAACGCGTGTCATTGTTTGGAGATAAATCAATACTCGAACACGCGGGTAAAACGCGTGTCATTATTTAGAGATGAATCAATACCCGATCACGCATATTATAATTCATATAACCTCGAAGTCATTTTATGCTTTGATATTAATCAATGCTTGAACGCGTTTTATAGATTTTCTATAACTCGAACGCGCTTCTAAAGCCAGACATATGTAAGCTAAATTTCATCTAAATTGGTATATAATCAAGTCGTTGGGTTGATTGGACTCGAAGCTTCCGAAACTCTAAAAGATCTTGGTTTATTATGGACGCAGCAATATATGTGGGTCTTACTGCTAGATGCTTCACGTGCCATTCTAAAGAAATATTTAATTTTATTGGTAGAGTAAGGTGTAGATTCTTAGGGACCCCGGCAGGTTAGTTACACGCTGTATTCTAAACGTTTCTGAAAAGAAATCAGTCCAACGGTGAACGCGCTGGAAGCTAAACGTGCTTATTTGTCAATATGACCCATACTCACAATTAACGTAACAAAATTTCGCGCCTTTTTTGTATGATTTTTGTACTGGTTTTTTTTTTTTGGTGTTTATTCAAGCTTTTTCTTATGTTTTTATGTTCATGTTTTTGATTTTATAATTTAGGTCCCATGTATGACTGAAAATACTATATTTTAGCGTAGTAAGGTGATGAAACTCTAAGGGATGTCAATTTTGTTAATATTTTGGGAGTTTCAGTAAAAGTTTAAATATTTTGAATAAATGTTCTGTGATTCATATCTTTTTTCGTTTATTCCTAAGATCAGAGTATAAATATACATTATAATGACAACTTTAAATAACTCTGCTAAGAATTTTTTTTCCATTGGGCTTTCAATAGATTGTAGTTATACAAGAGGAGTAAAAAGAAATGATTGTCGAGAAAGACTCTCAACTTTTCTATTCATAATGGTTTACATCGCAGATGCAACTTCTCTACTGAAATATTAATTTACGACCGTCGTCGCTGCAGCGTATTTTTATTAGCTCGCATTGCTATTTTATTCGCTTCGTGCATTTTGTTTGTTTGTTACAACAACAACGTAACGTTGTTAACTTTTAGGTATTGCATATTTTTATTGTGTACCTTTTAATTACTCGCTTCTTCTTTGTCAAAACATGGAACCGTTGTTTACCTAGCTTATATATTATTTACAAATTAATGAAATTGTAAATTATTTTTTACAAAAGAGCTACCGCTGAGTTTCTTGCCGGCTCTTCTCAGTAGAATCAACTTCCGAACCGGTGGTAGAGTCTAAATAAATAAATCATTTATCATTTATCACAATCCTACCCTCGTAGAACTGGCCTTTCGGAGATGACGGCCCATACACAGTCTAATATTGGTATATTCACCTGTTAATTTATTAAATACTAGGCTTTGCACGAATAAAATTTTCTTCTTTAAAGTAAGTCCTGGTTGAACGTACCTGTATGGTGTTTTTTTACATCTGTGATGTCTATATGTCACTGTTAAATTGTAAAATCCTTTAGATTGTAATCTAACGCTTTTTATCTCGATAGATTGTAAACTGTCGACAGATTGTGAACTGTAACATACTGCTTACAATCTAACGCATTATTTTTCGGTAAACTGTGATCTATTAAGTATATTAACCCGATAGAACATTTATGAATGAATCTATGAATGAATAGAATAGAATATTTATGTCAAACCCTAACCTAACCTATAGGTCGCGCGCGAGTTGAATGCAAGAGTAAATGTATGTGTCACCATACATTTACAACTCGCGCGCGAATTGTACAAGAAAGAGTCAAGAAAACGTAAATACATACAATAAATATTTAAAAAATTAATACTCAGAACATTGAACGGTTCACAATCTTTCGTTAGTTTACAATCTCGCGTGATAAAAACCGTTAGACTATAATCTAACGGTCTTTACAATTTAACGGTGTCATACTAATTGACTTTTACAACAAAAATAAAATGTTTATAAAGTTTGGGATTCCTTTACGTAAGCCGCCCCTTACACCGAAGGAACTCATATCATAGCAAAGGAACGGTCGGGGGAGTGCAATAGACGTCTATTGAAATTATGGCGTCGTATCTTCAAATGGATCTAGAATGGACCCTTCTTGGAGTTTAATGAGTGGATAAAGGGTTTTCATATCTCTATTTCGGAAGATTAGATGCCATTGAGGCCCATGTTACTGTCTTTGATGGTATTGCTGAATGACTATTACTTTTACTGTGTATGAACTTACTTATACGTACTCGTACTGGACGTATCGTAACTAGACGTTTAATGGAGATAATATCTCTATTAAACGTTTGAAGGAATAGTAGACTGGGTACATAGCAGGTTGCCCATGCAGTAAAGAGATCAAGTGAGGACTGCGGGAGACGACCCCTGACATGGTAGAGCTGTATAGTTGCAACTATACAGCTCTACCATGTCCAAGTCTCAAACATGTTTAGTATTGTTATAAACACCTGTTATAGCTTCGTACCTATACATTAAAATTAAAAAAAAACTGTGCTCCTGGACATCCAAGAGCCGAATAAAATTTTAGAGCCGTAAGACGAGACCTATATCATTAAGAAATTTTTTAGATCATTTGGCGAAGAAGTCTACCTCTGACGAAGAATGACCGTCAAAGATTTTCGCAAATAGTATTACAACCCACAAACAAGAACCCTATTTTATGTGCTAATTTAATAATTTCTGACTTTAGTGCGGTTAAGTATTGGTAGAAAAAGCATACGGAAGGCAAAATAGATTTTTTCCTTTTAAAAAACTTCAAAATATAAAACACACATGTCACGTGCTCGTGTTGCGTGTAACTTAATCTGCAAATAAGTAAATAAATACGCGAAGACAAACACGGGCTGCCAACAGAGGCTTTCGGAAAAAACTGTTTGCCATCCGCCTGTGTAAAACTTTACTCTGTGCTTTGTTTAATTAAACAACGAAATGAACATGTGATGAGTTGAGGAAATTCTTCACATGACGCTTGCAAATATTAAGCTACTACACAAACAGCATTATAACTCATAATGTACAGCTGTCACTCACATTTTTCTTTGTACCCACATAGTGTTCTGCTATTGTGATTGTTATTATGTTGTTTATTTTCATTATTATTATGGAAGAGCGGAGTCTTCTGCTACAGGGGTAACTTTACTCTTACAAGAAGGCTCCAACCTTTTATGAGTTAAAAAAAATATGCTGGAGAAAAAAATTGTGTGTGTCAGCTCCGACGCACGGCTGGAGTTTACTCCTTAGGAACGAAAAGCGTTACCATGGAAATATAAAGTAAATAACGCAACGGAGAAAGTTTGTTTTACTCTCCATAAATTTTCATACCCCGGATTTTAGATTACAATCGATTAATAAAGGAGGTAAACTCCAATAAACTATATTTTTTTATGTTATGATTTTTGACGCTGTGACATCCAAAACAAGTAAAATTAGTATTGCGAATGTAGCTGTACACCGTTTGCGATGCCTGTGTAGAACTTCACTTAGTGCTTTGCTTAATTAAACGACGAAATGAACAGTTTGTGTGAACACTGTGTATGTTTTGTTTTTTGACGCTGTGAAATCGATAACAACTAAAATACTATTGCGGATGTAGCTGTTTATTGCCTTTTTAACCGACTTTCAAAAAAGGAGGAGGCTGCCAATTTGGCGCGTATTTTTTTTTTCAATGTATGTCGCTGCATATCTCCGTGGTTTCTGAACCGATTTGAATATTTTTCTTTTCAATCGTTTGAGGAAGCTCTCGAGGTGGTCCCATAAAAAAATCTTATTGTTTCTTAAACTACTTAGATACTAGATATTGTAATTGGATAAAAACATTTTCTTTCTTTCTTTCTTTCAAGCAATACCCAAGCTTTTAAGAAAAAAAGTCGCGGACAGCAGCTATTTATGCCCGCGATATTGGGCAACATATTTTAGTGCCTGTTTTTCTTGCCTGTTTGCATCGTGTACACCTGTCCATCCATCCATCCATCAGCTTGTAAATAAAGCCTGTGTAAGCCCGTGATAAATTAATTAATTTTTTTCATACCCTTTTAGCGATCTTGACGAAAACAGAGATAGCTTGAATCTTGGAGCTATATAATGTTACATTAAATTATAATGTAGGGAAATCAAAGAGTTATTAAAAATCTATAGCCACGCGAACCGAATCGCGCACATCAGTTTTTAGAAAAATAAAGAAGCAGCAAATGGCATTTATGGAATCAAGGGAAGTTTAGCATGCGCATAAAAAAATCTCGTTTATTTTCAGGTAGCAAAGCTAGAATTTTGGATGCACGAGTTCAAAAACATGACGATATTAAATTCCCAATCAATATTTCAACACTTAACCTGGTTTCGTGTAACAAAGAGGGATTTTGTTTTTATTTTGGCGTAAAATCCGGACAAAGCTATGCTAGTTCAAAGTTTGATTTTGAATTGTAACTAGCGCTCGCTGTTATTAAAATTCGTGTATATTGACTACTGACTGTAGCCAAGCAGAACAATATTTTTTTCTCAAACATGCATGGAAATATTGTTATTATTTTCGAAAAAAGAACACGCGAAGTATCGAATTTTCGGACAAAGAAAATCAAATCCATTGCAGGAGCTTTTTTTGAATTTGGAACATTACAACGTTCCTGCAATGTTGTATGAAACGGCGTGCTGGGGTTATTAAATACTCTTTGATCGGATCTCTTTTGTCATTCTTGGCATACCATAGTCTCTTTGCTTAGTACAAATTGGTGGCTGTATAGCCATAAATGCGTTTGCCTGTCGGCACAGATGATAAAAAAAAAATTGGCGGCAAAGCTGAAAATTCGTCTTGATTTGTTATTTACATACTTAATAAATATAAATTTAATAATGAGTTCCAACGGTTCAGACAGTGAAATGAAGATTGACTGTACTCCACCAGATTTAAGATCAGAAGCCAAATTGGCAATGGAAAACCTGCTTCCAGCGAAGTCCAAAGAAAAATACATGAAAATATATGAAAATTTTATGAGTTGGAAAAACGAGAAAAAAGTGAACATTTTCTCGGAAACAGTATTTTTTGCGTATTTTAATGAGATTGCTAAAACTAAAAAGCCATCTACATTATGGGCAATTTATTCCATGCTGAAATGTACAGTTCATGTTAAAAACGGCATTAACTTGAAAAGTTATTATTATTATTATTATTATATACTCTTTATTTGTACCACCATAAAGATAAAAAAAAACAAAAAGAATATAGAAAAAAAAACACAGACATGATACAAAAGGCGGCCTTATCACTTACTAGCGATCTCTACCAGGCGACCTTAGGAATAGGAAAAAATAAGGAAAAAAGCATTGCAGGTGGCGACATCCTATAACATACATACATTCGAATAGCTACATACTAATACATAAACCAATAATAAACATTAATAAAACAATATTGTATAAGATATTTACTAACATAAGATACTTGTTTCAGCATAAAGAAATGAAATTCAAGAATGGAATACATTCCCTGCGATTAAGAAAAATAACGATGGTGTCAGAGACGAGGTTATAAAAGGATGCGTGCGCATCTGCTGCGGACTACATTGTCACCCGTCGTTGCGCATCGTTCTTGTGTGATTTTATTTTCTCGCTGTAATATTTTTATTGTTCATGTTAATAAATGAATCAGGAGAGCTTTTACGTCTTTCTTCTTCAAGTATCCTCTAGAAATTTGCAATAATATATATATATATATATATATATATATAATATATACTATAATTCAGTTTGAAAGATAATAGTTTTTTACAGCATTTTTGAAAATGTCTAGTGACTTTGACCGGCGTATGGTCAGTGGAAGTGTATTCCAAAGCTCAGTAGCTTGCACAGCGAATGAGTTTGTATAAAACTTCGTTTTATGAGGAGGGATTTTCAGTGTTAAAGTACGGCACGGTCTTAAGTCGGATTGCACTCCAAGAAAACTGAATTTCTCCTTGAGGTAGGAAGGAGTATTCAAGTAAAATAGCACACAATACAGAAGAGAAAGTACATGCAAATCCCGGCGACGGCGAATAGGGAGCCACTTGAGCTTTTGACGAAATTCGGATATGTGGTCATATTTACGCAAACCAAATATGAACCGTATGGCAAGATTTTGGAGTCGCTCAAGCTTGTTAAGTTTGTCCTCAGTCAAGTTAAGGTAGCTTGCGTCAGCATAATCGAGAATAGAAGGAAGGAGAGAATGTGCCAACATAACTTTAGTTGGGATTGGCAAGACAGAGCGCAACCGTCGCAAAGAGTTCATCGTTGCGAATGTCCTCCTACTCAACACTTTAAAATATACAGACCAGGACAGTTGTGAATCTAAATATATAGCAAGATTTTTAACAGAATCACAGTATGGAATGATAAAGCCATTAAAGCAGACCGGGGATAGACCTCGCAAATCAAGTTTTGCAATGTATCTGGGACTGCCTATGATAATTGCCTGTGATTTCGCTGGATTAATATGTAGCCCATACTGCTTACTCCATTCGGCAACTGCAGCTAGATCGTTATTAATGGCAGAACCAGCAGCATCGAGATCACCTAGGGCTGCAGAGCGATAAATTTGGATATCATCTGCATACATGTGGTAGAGAGAAGAAATGTACGGAGTAATAGAATTAATGAAGATAGCAAACAGTAAAGGAGACAACACGCCACCCTGAGGTACCCCAGCCGTCACATCACACCATGATGAAACAGTCTCGTAAATTTTAATGCGCTGATGACGACCTCTGAGGTAACTCCGAAACCAGTCGATCACCGATGGAGCTATGTTAATAGAACGCAACAGGCTCAGCAAAATGTCGTAATCCACGGTATTAAACGCATTACTGAAGTCAAGCAAGGTTAAAATTGTGAGCTGTTTATTATCCATCGCCCACCTAATATCATCGGTAACTTTTACTAACGCTGTAGCCGTACTATGACCGGAACGAAATCCAGACTGCAATGGACTGAGAAGTAAGTTCTCATTTAGGAATAAATTTAGCTGTTGATAGACCAACTTCTCGAGGATTTTTGAAAGGAAAGGCAAAATAGAAATGGGACGAAAATCATTTACAGAAGAAGGGTTAGACTTTTTAGGAAGAGGAATAACTTGAGCATTCTTCCAAGCATCAGGGAATTTGCTAGTATTAATAGAATAATTCAGGATATGGGTTAGAATAGGAGTTACAATATCAATAATAGGAACGATCATGTTACGGCTGACGCTGTCAGTATCTACCGCATTCGATGTTATGGACATTATGTTCTTCTTAACATCACATTCAGTGAAAGACTCGAAAGTAAACGGTAAAAAGTCCAGAGTTGAGGATATTAAGAGTGTGTTCTTTCTCGACACTATCAATTGCATCGGAAGTAGAAAAATGGTTCCTAAGAAGTTCAATATCAATATTAATTGAAGGATTATGGGAAGATTTACCAACTCCGAGTGACTCAAGAAATTTCCAGGTTTTGGCAAACTTAACTACTTTTCTTAAACGACAATCAAGCGGATTCAAAAGCAAGAAATCGAAAAATTTTACTGGCGAAAACATAAAGCAATTTTTAATTAAAGCCCCAGATGATATATATTTAGCGACAAAGGTAAAACAGTATGTTTTATTTCCCTGCATTATTTTGAAAAAAGCACTATATATGCCTCGGCGGAAATGGCAATTGCCTGTCTCGTATTAGTGAAGTCCACGCCTACGGCTCGGCGTTCAAACTCATACTCGACCTGCAATTGCCTATTTCCCAGCCTTTGCAATAATGTACTATTGATGCATCGTTTATTATACTTGTAAATTGTAACTCGATGTCCAGTCTCATCATGAGTCAGAAAAACCATCCTATTAGAAAGCTTTTGACGACCTCCGTGGAGTAGTGTCGAGTGCTGTTGTCTTAACGTGCGGAGGTCCGAGGTTCGATCCCCGACAGGGTCAATTTGGGAATTTTTATTTCTGAATTTCCCCTGGTCTGGCGTGGTGAGAGGTTACCACCCTACCGGCAAAGACGTGTCGCCAAGCGATTTGGCGTTCCGGTACGATGCTGTACCGAACCGTACTAGAAACCGAATAGGGGTATGGGTTTAATATAACTCCCATGGCCCTAACAAGTTAGCCCGCTATTATCTTAGACTGCATCATCACTTACCATCAGGTAAGATCGCAATCAAGATCGCTAGCTTGTTGTTCTCATTCGTTTACTCTTAGAACAGCGGTCGTGGTTATGAATTGGCCTTCACAGCAGCTTTTGCAATCTCCCTCCACCGAAAGGCACCAGCGCAAGGATAGCTAGTAAATGATTTTTAAAAAAATAAGTCATTCTGGTTATTGCACCATTAGTAGGCGCTTTGACCGTATAGTATACTCACAACAACCTGATACATTTAAATGATCTTATTTGCAACGTCGTCGATACCGCAAGTCAATATGTGGTGTAAATTTGAAATCACCTATCCGCGTCTTCGGCAAATTACACTAGCGGCACGCTATGATGGCCGGTTTGACACATTACAATAGTGATGTGGAATGTCAATTTATTCTCGAACAAAAAACAATTAAGTTTTGTTTTTGTACCTGATTAAATAGGTTTAATAAAACAAAAATGTATATGTTTATTTAATTTATTTGAACGAACTGAATATTTGAACGAAAATGAATATACATACTTTATATGCACACAAGAAACATATGAATACAAAAGATACCAAAAAAGGTGCCACAAAAGGCCATAATTAATCAGATTCGTCCATACTACTATTTTCACTGTCGTCACTGCTATCATCACATACATTAATAATTATATGTTCGTTTTCTATAATATTATCTATTTTCACATCTCTTTCATAATCTTCCCTTATTAATTTAACAGTTCTATTCACAACCTTTTCCCAGTCTCCTTTAGTCACATGTTCACAAGCTTCTTCTAATAATTTTAGCATTTTTTTGTGGTAAATGGGGGTTCTGTATTGTGTCTTGCAGCATATCCCTTAATTTGAGCCCACACCAACTCAATCGCATTATACTCACAATGGTAAGGCGGTAACCGTATAACTCTGTGCCCATGTTCTAATGCTATTTCGTCAATGACGTATCGGATCTTGGTTGGTTTGTTTTCTTTTAAAAGACGTACTAATTCCGCTTTTAACATATTCATGTTTGCATCTACGCCATTTTTACGAAGCCATGCGACGATATCAGCTTTCTTTTGGGATTGGGCAGGTGGCTTGTCAATTTGCATCGAGTGGTATGGGGCGTTGTCCATAATTATAATAGATGGTTCAGGGAGGCTACACAACATTGAGGTAAACCATTCAGTAAACTTTTCTCCGTTCATGTCTTCATGATAGTCTCCAGTGGTTTTTGACGCAAAAGCCATGAGAGAACCTTCGACAAACCCGTTGATGGTTCCGGCGTGACAAATTATAAGTCGCGATCCTTTTCCTACAGGAACTTTGGAAGTAGATGCTGCTGTGTCATCGTTCCAAGAACGGCCTACAGTATGGTTAGCATTAAGCCATGTTTCATCCAAGAACACAACATTTTGCCAATTTTTGATTTCTTTCACTTGCCGTAAAAAAGTATACCTTGCCATCGCTATATCAAATCTTTCCATCAATATTTTGCGTTTGTTACATTTTTTGTATCGAAATCCAATGGTCTTCAAAATCTTCGTTAAAGAACTTTCCCCACCGAAGAATAATCCAGCTTCCTTCAGTGAATGCACCAACTTTTTTCTTGTTGGATACTCCTTCTGTAAATAGTAGCCGTAAGCATGTCTTCGGATAGCATCGGCATCAAAGCTATCGATGCCTACGACTGGTTTTGCTCGTTTTCTCTTTTTTGGTGTGTGAAGTTTATTTTCTTCTGTGCCAGTCTCGCCATATTTTTTTTTAGTTATCCGTCTAACAGTTCGTTGTCCAATATTAAGCGCATCAGCTACGCGTTCAACCACTGACGTTATAGGTAAAATTGGCCCTCCATTTTGAGCTTCACGATCGAAATAGTTACGAAGGCGTATTACGAACTCACGTGTCTGACTATTTAGAACAGTTCTCTGCGTGCGTTCGGTCATATCGACGAAATCCACAACAAAGGGCTTGAACAGAGTCCAAATTAACGAGCAAGGGTCAACAGTAATGCAGTATCAATATTTGAAATCCAAAGCCAGGTCAAAACTATATCACAATCGCATTGCACTGACAGTTTATACTTTTCGAAGCAACGTCAATTCGAAACTGCTTTGTTTTGCATTGAGCATTGACGCGAGTTTGCCGGAGGTAGTAGTTGTGCTAGCCAGCGATCCTATGTGACGATCGTATTAGATTCCATTTTTAAAAATTTATTGATATTTTTTTGCGATTTCAGAGGTTTGTCCACATAGTGAAAATTGTTCATATTCACAAGTACATTCACCCCTTAAATGGTGCAAACTGATTTTTCTACACTTGTATACATTTAAGAAATCAATTTAATAAATAAATTTTGAGTCCTAAACCTAAAACTACATTCGATAAAATTTATGAATCTCTGCACATCACTATCGTCAATAAAGTAATACAATTATTTCCTTCAAAGTCGTTATCAATTAATACGGAACTTCATGAGCGGACAAACGTCAAACCGGCCATCATAGCGTGCCGCTAGTTTAACACATAATTACAGCCAATCGAATTTGAACTTAAATCCTCCTTGATGAGGCTCTGGGATTACCCAGAACGATTTAATTCTCGTCTTCCTACAAATTAATTGCCTCTAATGAGACACATGAAGCTCTCACCGCGGGATCAAAAACCACAAGTCATACAAATTAAAACCTTATAGTTTTTGATTTAGAGCCCATAATACATTAGCAGATAAAATCTATGTGCAAATACATCGAATGCCGCAATATTTATCAATCTCCGAATGATAGAGTTCAAAATTTATATCAAAACTAGCTACTGCCCGCGACTTCGTCAGCGTGGGTCGAGGTTTTTTGGTTCCCGCGGGAACTGCTTAATTTTCCGGGATAAAAAGTAGCCTATGTGCTATTCTAGACTATAATCTATCTCTGTGCCAAATTTCAGCCAGATCCGTTAGCCGTTGGGGCGTGATTGAGTATAACAAACATCCATACATCCATACATCCATCCAAACTTTCGCATTAATAATATTATTACGATATTGCACGGAGGGAGGTTAATAAAAATATAGATTAGATCTAAACACCTGAAACCTTATGATATAATATAGCTATGGGCAAAGGCATTATTTCTAAGGAAATAGTTCTTAAGTCAGACTCAATATTTTGAAATTTTGAGCAGTTTATTCAAAACTTAACTGCGACTCGCGATTTGCTAACTATCCTTATCGTGTCCACCCGCTATATAGATAGTCTGCCAACACTGCGTTTTTCGGTGTGAGGTCACCATTCCAGCACATTGAGACTCCAATTTATATTTTCACTGGCAGCATCAGAGGAAGCGCCAATGCGTTGCCGGCTTTTCAGAAATTTGTTTATCCGCCCTATGAACAGCCCCATATTATCACTAACATGATTAGTCGTCAAAGCCGCCAACCCGCATTGGAGCAGCATGGTGGGTTTAAGCTCCAATTCCCTCTTTCCTCTGAGAGTGGAGGCCTGTGCTATAGTTGTAGTGGTGGGATGAATAACATTTCCAATTATTATAGTCAATATATAGTCATTGTACCGCATGAAAGCGACCGCATATTCCAATCAATGTAATAATTACTTTGATGGATTCAGTGGCAATGTGTCCGGGTGCATATCAATTGAATTAAATTGATTTATCGTTAATGAGATATGGGTTAATGTGAATTAATTACAACGTTATTAATTATTACTAATTAATTTATTGGACCTAGCACCTAGATCTTATTGTCGAGCGAAATGTAGTTACGACTATTAACGTCAAATATTTAATGCACCTAAGTAGTAAAGATAATTTTTAATTTATGTTTCTAACTACTTTTTACTTTATTTAAGTATATTGGAGAGACGAGGCGAAGCCGAGGACTTACGAAGTTATTTTAAAAAGCCTTTTTAAGTAAACGAGGCAGTGAATTGCCATTTCGATTGAGATTCGCGTAGTATTTATCTCATATTCGCGAGGAAAGAAAGTTTTTCTACATAGCCGATCTATGGCGTTGAACTAAATTCACCTTAAATTCTTATGTATCTGATTTCCTATTTGAATGTCAGAGGCCTGGAAAAAGCCATATACGCATTGTTTCTATTAAATAATTAAGCAATTTCATTGCAAGGAGGACAAAAGTATATTACATTTATTTTCATTCATTCATGACTTTCATCATCATCGTCATATTATAAAAAAAATATTCACCCTAAACACCAAGTAAATCTACAGTAAAATTATCCGCATCCGGTTGTCACAAAAACGTCAGTTCTGTCTAAGTTAATCTGCAAACGATGGAATAAAGACAAACATGAAACAGGGACTGTAAATAAAGCCTTTTGCAAAAAAAGAGCGCTTTTGAAACTTTTTTTACAGTTTGTTCGAAAGTGGTTTGTTTGGTTGAAAAAAACACAAGGTTTAACTTTGCTGCGTTCTTTTTGTGTGATACCTAGGTGTATTGTTTATCATGATACAATAATATGCCCGTGACTTTTGACGACCTCCCTGGCGCAGTGTTGAGCGCTGTTGTCTTAACGTGCGGTGGTCCCGGGTTCAATCTTTGGCAGGGTCAATTTGGAAATTTATAATTTCAGAATTTTCCCTGGTCTGGCCTGGTGGGAGACTTCGGCCGTGGCTAGCTACCACCCTACCGGCAAAGACGTGCCGCCAAGCGATTCAGCGTTCCGATCCGATGCCATGTCGAAACCGAATATGCGTATGGGTTTAATATAATTGGCATGCCCCTAACATCACTGCATCAGCACTTACCATCAGGTGAGATCGCAGTCAAGGGTTATCTTGTAGTGCATAAACCAAAGACTTAGGCCGCTTGTGTTAGCGTTTATGAATATTAAGGGAACATTTGGCTTTAAATTGTATTCAAGAAATATAATGTCACGACAAAAACGTCATCATACTAAATGTGTCTTCTAATATGTGGCGCCCACCTTCTGGATACCACTGGATTTGGTGTTTGATTAGTTATAGATGTCAAATAAAACACTTGTTATTATCTTTGGTGTGTCTTTGTGACACGTCTATTCGCCTCAGCATTCAACTAGCAAGCGAGAGGAAACGGGCGGCACAATAGATCACTTTGTTTATTTAAGCTCTATACATAATAAGATCGTTTGGCGGTATTTGAGTCATTCTTTATTTGTTAGTGAAAGTGTAATCATTATTGTCGCCATTAATTGTTATTGATATTACGGGTTAACTAAACCGCGTTACAAGTATTAAACACAAAATAACTGAACGTGGAATTATACAATATGAAGCATCATCTGTGTATATTATTTTTACGAGTATCCTGCCTGCGTGCAACACTTGGATTTGGGTTATTTAAAATCCCGTGGAAACTCGACGGATTTACGACATTAAAAGTAGCCTACTTCCTAATCCATGCAAAAAAATCAAATCGATCCGTTACTTCCTTGTGGCACATTGCACCACAGTTAAAGGACAAAGCAACAAACAAAAAAAAAACAAAGATTTCAATCGCATTAGAAATATTTGTATGGATAAAAGTATGGATTAAGTATACTCGAGATCATAACTTCTATATTGGGTTACAAAATCCTTTGATCTGGCTTCCTAAGTGATACCTCTCTAATAAGACATATACAAATAGTTTCCCGCCATCGCTAAACTAATTGCGATATAATTAAACTTTGTAATGGCATTAACACAAACGCAGAACATACATCCAGATATTCGGGACCATTTAAAGAGATATACTAAAAGGGCAGAACCGCTATTTAAAAAAAAATATCATCCATCCATCCATCCATCAGCCTGTATGCATCCATTTTTTTATTCACTACAAGAATGCGATGCCGTGTAAAAACCGAATAGGGGTTTGGGTTAAATATAACTGCCATGCCCCTAACAGGTTAGCCCGCTACCATCTTAGACTGCATCTTCACTTACTATCAGGTGAGATCGCAGTCAAGGGCTAACTAGCAGTGGATAAAAAAAAACCTGGCTGCAATCAAACATGTCGATGACGGGTGATGACGCAGCCAATGATTAAGCTCCCTCGCTTAAATATAACTATTTAGTCTTAACTAAAGTACCTATATTAAAAATACATTTCATACTGAGTAATATCTAGCTGCCTCATTGGTCTAGCGGTTAACATTTTCGACTGCGGCCGACGAGGTCCCGGGTTCGAGTCCCGGGTCGGGCCATAATTAAGTACAGTAATTGGGTTTTTCAGATTACAAATTCTCAGTACTGGGTACTAACCCGGAGTTAGGAAATTGGCGGTGTTTCACCCCCTAGTAGGCTAGTACCTACTGAGAATTTCTTATCAGAAAAACTCTGTTTTAGGGATCGGCTGAAAATCAGCGTTGTTATGGTGTATCACCATAACAGCATCACGCAGAGCCGATGCCCTTTTTGGAATTATTTTGTCAGAGTCTAGATCGGAAGTTATATTTTTTTTCTTTACTACTAGTAAGTTTGTGTTTGTACCTTCACTGTGTATGGTAATTCCAAATAAAGATTTTATTTATTTATTCAATTATCGCTCTCTACAGCTGATATAACGTTTAAATATCTTAGAGAGTGGTTCACAAATAAATTGAATACCATGCGGTTAGTTGCCAAGTTCTAATAATAATATCCTTTGTCGTGTAGACTGTACCGTGGAGGCGGTCTCGTGTTAAACTCGGTTGTATTCGGCGACCGTAACCAGCAGTGATGTATTGTGTCAAGGGGCGTTCCATATTTTATGAAACCAACACGTACTAACAACAAATCCTGGTCCGAGAGTCCATAGGAAACCGGCCTGGTACATGACCTCGGGACTTTGGAAGCCAAATAAGCTGCTAGTCACTGAACCAACGTGATACTTCAGTTAGTGTAGTGAACTTATCACAATGAACCAACGTTCACCGAGTATTAGAAACTTAATGTTCATTAAAACCTTACGAGCTTACCATGATCCAGATAGCAGCTAGGCCAAGTTTTTTTATAACCGGATAAGTTATTAATTATTTAATTTAGTTATTTAAGCTCATCGGACAGCATATAGCAAATTAAAATACTTACTATACTTACATAATTTAAGACTATATTAGACTAAAACAATCTTTAAGCTTTTTCGATCACGTCTCCTTTGCTATGGGCTCTCCGACGAGCTTCTCAGAACCGAAGCTAATATGTTTGTTGTCAAAACCAACCAGATAGATGTCAATCATCACTGTATGAAGTAAATGCAGTTAGTAATAAATTCAGCTCGCCACGATGATTATCATCACTATACCGAAAATTATAATTGTAATATGCATTTGAAATTTACCTAAATTAAACTTGAAAAAAAAAACTAAACTTGAGCGAAGCCGCGGGCAACAGCTAGTTAAAACTATGACTCTTTTCTAATATCCGTCTTGGAGGGTAGACATGATTTGTCCCCAGTTTGAACAGAAGGCGGACGTGCGCCTCAGTTATGTTATGAGGAACTTTCTTCTCTCAAAGCAGTGTATCGCCACATCTGTTTCGGATGTCTATTGTCCAGTGCACTTTCCAGAATTATCTCGTCTGGCAATAAGTTACTTTTGAATTCATGCATCATATCATACTCATATTTAATATTATAAATGCGGAAGTGTGGTTGATGGCGTGTTTCTTTGTTGTCCTTCAATCACGCTGCAACAGAGCAACGGATCGACGTGATTTTCTGCACGGGTATCGTTTAGGGCCTGGAAAGTGACAAGGTTACTTTTTCCCGGAAAATTAAGAAATTCCCTTGGGAATTAAAAGTCTTATTCCACACGGACGAAGTCGCGGGCATCAGCTGGTAACATCTGTACTTCTGTACTTTTAATATTATAAATGCGAAAGTTTGGATGGATGTATGGACGTATGGATGTATGGATGTTTGTTACTCAATCACGCCCTAACGGCTGAACGGATCTGGATGAAATTTGGCACAGAGATTGATTGTCTGGAATAAGACGTAAGCTACTTTTTATCCCGGAAAATTAAAGAGTTCCCGCGGAAATCAAAAAACCTCCATCCACGCGGACGAAGTCGCAGGCATTCGCTAGTTAAGTATAAATGCGAATTCAAAATTTATTTATTTGTCTGTTTATTGTGTGCATTTCGTAAGTACGGTGTCGTTCAAATGCCACCCTAGTCTAGCTCAAATCGTCGGACAAGCGGGATACTATATGGTTATCTTCCCTCATTTTCCTTTTGGTAAAGTTACCATGCATAAATAGAACTAGGAAGTTGTTGTCGTAGAACGGTACTAGTACACAAGAATAGACGGTGTTTGGAAGTGTCTCACTTTCAAGTCGGCAAACAAATCGCCGTCTATCATGACGACTATTTGTTTGCCGCGTAATTAATCTCTTTGCAGTCCGTTCGCAATTAATATAGGTCGCCACTCGCCAGTTGTTAGTTCGCTACGTCAAGAACATTTAAAAGAAAGTTACAATAAGTTAGTGTGGATTGATGGTGAAGTCACCAAATCTCTAGGAAAATTTTGTGCAATTGAAATTTTTCTATTGAAATTTAATTGCTTGTAGTTCACTTGTCTCTGACAAGGTTGTTTTCCCGGGATTAGAACAGCGGTCCCCCGTATGCAAGGCCGAAGTCTGATCCACTAGGCTATTAACGCTTTTTTCGGAAATTCAACTTATTAAGACCTTAAAAATAGGTCCATAATTCTTATACAATACATAACATAATACCTCTCCCTAACATCCATATCCATACTAATATTATAAATGAGATAGTATGTCTGTCTGTCTGTCTGTCCGTCTGTCTGGCCCATCTTTTCAACCGATTTTGATGAAAATTGGTACAAAGTTGCATCCCGGGAAAGGACACGAGCAACTTTTTATCCAGGTAAATGAAGGATCTCCTGCGGGAATAAAAATAAAAACTTAATCCACGTGTACGAAGTCGCGGGCATCATCTAGTTTCAAAAATTATAATTGACTCATTGCCTTTGATGTATTTTGTTCACATTGCGTAGGCGTAGGTATTAGGTATTAGCATTGTAGGTCTTAATAATTTATTCCATAAACATCGTTACTGTTTGTTCCTGAAAATTTACGTAATCCTCCTTTAATACGCATTATTCATTCTTCAGGCTCGCATTCTTATCGTACCAACCCATCAGGGCCCTTCGCAAAGGTCGCAAATCTTAAAAGGATTGAAGAGGTTGTGGAGCGAAAGGAAGGGCTGAATTTGAGTCATTATTTCAATTAGGGTCCTGATTTGGGTCATGAATAAAATATAATCTGCGCAGATGATGGCCGATAGTGTTGGGCCAACCCACACTAATTAAAGGGATAATCTAAGTTCAAATGTACTCTCCACTTAAGGGACGATCATGTATACTTCTACACTAATATTATAATTTATGCGAAAGTTTTGATGGATGGATGGATGTGTGTTACTCAATTACGCCAGAACGGCTGAACCGATTTGGATGAAATTTGGCACAGAGGTAGACTACAGTCTGGAATAGCACATAGCCTACTTTTTATACCGGAAAATTAAAGAGTTCTCACAGGAACCAAAAAACCTCAGATGAATGTTTTTTACTCAATCACGCCAGAACGACTAAACGGGCCAGGATGAAATTTGGCACAGAGATAGATTACAGTCTGGAATAGCACGTAGCTTACTTTTTATCCCGGAAAATTAAAGAGTTCCCGCAGGAACCAAAAAGCATCAATCCACGCGCACGAAGTCGCGGGCATCAGCTAGTCTATATCATACGTTAAACAAGATTAATTCATTGAATCATCAACATCTAGTTTAAGCCGCTAGATCTAGTAACTGATTTTGAAAAAAGATTTTCGGAAATTCCAATTTTTTGAATTTCGGGTTTTCAACAAGTCTAATTCGACATGGAAGAATTCGTGGGAAATCGCTTTTCTAGTACAAATTTCATCGAAATACTAATCACGAATTCCCAGGAAAACCTACAAAGTTCACTCGAATTTCTCAGGATGAGGCACTTCAGGATTTCACTGAAACAACCTCTAAAGGATCAGGCATTGTTTGAATTTGCGAAGCATCTTAGGACATACAAGCTTTATATTGTACTTCGTAGAAGATGGTGGCATCCATTGAGTATAAATATAACTATAATATCTACTCTATGGTGAGTGGTGGTGATACATAATAAATAAATAAATAATTCTTTATTTCTGTTCAAAATACAATTCAATTACATTGGGGCTGGAACCTCCTTTTAAGTATATTTAAATACCTGTATCAGGAAATTCCGCTCTTTAACATTAAATGATAATGATTTTCACAATTCTATTGATTAAGTAAATACATATTTATATCTGATTATTAATATTATTAACAGTAATTACACAAGCATTTTTATTTTATTTTAATTTTTAATCTTAAATTATTAACAATGTAAAATGGGTAGTGTTTGTGAGTTTGCGTAGTGTTCTCTTAAAATATTTTAATAACCTTTAAATTAATTTAGATAAGTATTCTAAAAGGGCCTCTGTTTCTTCATATGTTTTAGATTTTAACCATTCAGTCAAAGATTTCTTTATGTCATACTGTTTAGTGGAGTAGATATTAAGCAATTTGTTAATCTTATTGTAGAGGTGTACAGATCTTTTTTTGAACTGATTGCAAGAAAATGAAGTTTTTGATGCGGATACCTTTAAGACATTAAGCTTCCTTCTTCTGTGTGAGATGGTGGCTTCAAATTTTGTTGATTTATGGACTTTTAGAATCGTTTGCAGTATATACAACTGTCTCACGGTTAAAAGTTGACTAGTTGAGTACAGCTTTTGAGTAGGGAATCTATAAGGTTTATAAAACATGACCTTTAGCAAAGATCGCTGTGCTCTTTCTATATCAATGAACCTTGTTTTTGCTGCGCCACCCCAGACAGGGATGCAGTAGCCTAGTATTGATTGAGCCAAAGCAATGTAAATTTTCTTTAGTAGGTCCTTAGAGGCTATGTTTCTTAGCATCTTAAATATCCAAATTAATTTTCTTATTCTGCTGCTAATAACTTCAATTTGTCCCTGCCAAGATAACCTATGATCTATTATAATACCTAAATACTTAGTTGAGTTTACCCTACTGATGCTGGAACATATATTACAATCAATATTACAGTTAAGGGCGTGCAATATTATGCTATAATCGCTATTTGGCTGAGTCCTGGTGTTGATTGAGAAACATATATAATTAGTTTTTTCCTTGTTAAGAGTTAGTAAATTTATTCTCAGCCAATTAGCGACTTTAGCAAGTCCCAGTTCAGTAACAGTTTTAACTTTTTCCCATGAAGTATCAGTAAATACTATTGCAGTATCATCGGCATACGAAAAGATTTTAGCGTTATTTAATTTTAGATTACAAAGTTCATTGATATAGATTAAGAACAACGTAGGTCCTAAGACACTGCCCTGTGGCACACCATAAGAGATATCGAGATCTTGACTTATATACTGTCCAATTTTGACTCTCTGGGTACGTCCAGTGAGGTAGTCTTTAAAAAGAGCTAGAGGGACGCCTCTTATACCTATATTTTCTAACTTTTTCACAAGAATGGGGACAGAGACAGTATCGAAAGCTTTTTTTAGATCAAGAAACACCCCGATATATTTTTTACCGCTATCCAGTTGTTGATCAAGAAACGAAGTAAGGGATATGATGGCATCTTCTGTGGATTTTCCATGTTTGAAATCATATTGAGTGTCAGAGAGAAGCTGGTATTTGTTCAAGTATATCAGTAATCGTACATTCATAATCTTTTCTATAATTTTGGAAATCGAAGGTAAAACAGAAATTGGCCGGAAGTTATTTACGTCGTCTCTGTCTCCACTCTTGTGAACAGGAGTTATGTTGGATCGTTTAAGTGGTGTGGGAAATATACCCTTATTAAAACAAATATTAATTAAATGGCAGATAATAGGAGCTACCTGCTCCTTAGCAAGCTTAAGGAACTCAGAAGGGATGTTATCCCAACCAGGGGCGCTATTTGTTTTAAGATTCATAAGTACATTATTCACTTCTTCAATATCAGTATACAACAACCCAAAAGAATTTAGCTGCACCTTGTAAGTCTCATCAGTCTCCACAGTATGTTCACTTGCTATAATATCCTCGGCTAAATGTTTCCCTATATTGGCAAAATATTTATTAATATGATCCGCTGACTCAATGGGAGAAGACTTTATATTTAATAACTGAGCATTATCGGTTATTCTATTATTCATGTTAGTTACTGTTTTTATATTGGACCAAAGGAGTTTTGAATTTTTGAGCGATGCTTCCAACTGTTTTCTGTCATAACAACGTTTTAACTTTTTAATTAAATTATTACAGAAATTTCGATATCTACTATAGCATATTTTTAAAATTTCGTTGTAAGGATCTGAACGGACTTTTTTTTGCATTTTATTTCTGTTTCTTATGCATCTCAAAATACCAGGAGTAATCCATGGTTTTATCACCCGTTTACATCTAGGGACCTTCACTGTGCTGGTGTTAAATACATAAACTAATAATACATAAACTGAATGACAAATCAACGTATCGCTCCTAGCCCCTATACCGCCTCTTAAGTTCGAGTTCTAGAAACTGCAAGTAGCTACAACCTACACATCTTCACGACATCTTGAGACAGTAAACGGAACAGCTAGTCTTAAAGGTTCAATTTCTTCTTATTAGCCATCCGAAATTATATTATTATTATATATTTAAAAAAACCCGGCTGAGTTTGTTGTGGGCTCTTCTCAGACCGGGGCGCGTTTGGAACCCTCATAGCTTTAGTTTTAAGATACCGTTAATGATTATCACCATTATATTTTATAAATAACTGGACGTCAATAAGAGTAGTATACCTACTTAAATTGAATAAAAATTATTTGAGTTTGAGTTGAGTTTATTTTGAAGCCTGATCTGAATAACTTGAAAGAAATTAATTTTGTCCTATTTGTTGAATGTTTACTGTAATAAATAATAATTCTCTGACTAAAGCTTTTACAAAATTGCAGGATAGTCAGTACATCTAACCTTGTCCCTTACCTAATTTCACAAATAGCGATCCCTTATCTACTATATAAATTTTCGCCGAGGGTCCTATTTGGCTCCCTTTGAGAATACGATGCCATAACTTTAATAAACATCTATTTTCTTCCTGTCTTTGATAGTTTGCGATAACACTGACGCAGTGTTTTAGACCTTTGAAATTATTTTTTTTGGTGGAACTGTAGTACTCCATGTAATATGTTTTCATTTTTACTTGTAATTTTTTTGGCTAAATAAAGGATTATTTATTTATTTTGTACATATTATTCGAGCACTTTGGGAAGCCCAGCGTTGGACGACCTCCCACTAGGTGGACGGATAATTCGCACGTTAAGACAGCAGCGCTCACCACTGCGCCACGGAGGTCGTCATACATCTCACAAATCATCTTAACTAAGGATCTATCTGAGCTATTAGAGCAAATTATTGCCAAGCGTCCCTGTCATTTTCTAATAAACATTCGACCTGGAATAGATTGCGTAAGGATATTAAAATTTTAACTGCTATTGGATTGGTTGAAATAAGTCGTGTTAGGTTTCTTAAAGTATCGCTGCATCTACGAATATTGTTTCATAGAATCGGCAATAACTTGTAAGCATCAATAATCCTTGAAAGAGCTTTTCGAAACAAAGTGGCACTGGATAAGCATGAGTGGCATCTCTCGACGTCGACGTCAAGATCCTCTTAGGTAGGCTAGGTAATACTTAGCCAGAGAACTGATGGAATCCATACTAACATTAGAAATGCGAAATTATGTCCGTCTGTCATCTTTTCACAGCCCTTTTATTTGAATCTTGGCGTAATTTGGTAAAAAATTCTTTCATCCGAAGCGGACAAAGCTCATTTTCGTCCCGAAAAATTAAAGAGTTGTTGTGCATGTATGTAAAAGTTTTGTTCTTTTCGATTCTCATGAAGAATATTTATCAATTTTAAGATACTGATGCAACTTCAAAAATAAACAAATTGCGAACAGCTAAATCTTGGTACTTTTAAAGAACATTTTGTTCTTTCCGACTCTCACGACAAACGTCGTGACACGGGCGCTTCAACTATAGAACCAGCTCGCTATAGATGCCACACACGTCTAGTCACGTGCAATTGATTTTTCGCACAAGTATGCGGAACCCTGACCCTGCGACAAAGGATATTGATGCGGTTTTTTTTTTTGATCCACTACTAGTTAGCCCTTGACTGCGATCTCACCTGATGGTAAGTGATGATGCGGTCTAAGATGGTAGCGGACTAACCTGTTAGGGGCATGGCAGTTATTTTAAACCCATACCCCTATTCGGTTTCTACTCGGCATCGTACCGGAATGCTAAATCGCTTGTCGGCACGTCTTTGCCAGTAGGGTGGTAACTAGCCACGGCCGAAGCCTCCCACCAGGCCAGATCAGGCAAAATTCAGAAATTATAAATTCCCAAATTGACCCTGCCGGGGATCGAACCCGCACGTTTAGACAACAGCGCTACACACTGCGCCACGGAGGTCGTCAAATGGACGACCATTCCGTTGATTGAAAATCTCAATCTGGAAGCAGACACCGAGTCACACACCGTCAACGCAGATGCCAATCTAGATACAGAGCGGGTTGTTATTTTTTAATTTCAGGTAAAACGATCTAAATATCCGTGTGCTAGGCTGACTCGTGGGAACGCAACTACAACATGTAAAGCAAAATCGCGTCGAAAGAAGCTGCTCACATAATTCACATCGAACTTCACTTGGTAAGTTCGCTTGATGTTTAATTATAAATTAAAGAGAAATTACATTAATATTTTGCTTGGATTGTATGTTATAAACTAATTTAACTGTAAAATCCTGTACGCTCAAAATGCTTAATCTTGTCAAATTAAGTATTTTATGTTAGCCTGTATGTTTCATTTAAGTGAATTGTAAAACATTCTTTTTGAAACAATAAATATCTTAAACCAGAAGAAGAATAGGATAAATACAGTAAAAAAAACTTTCTTTCTTCGAAGTGAAGACAGACTTTTTAGTACAACGACATAGGTCTAACCTATACAATGAGCAACACTGCAAACAAACCGATATTATACCATGTGATCAAGTTTGCTTGAACGATTTTGGGTCGGGTTGAAATCGACGATTTCCGGCCGAAACGATGATAAAGATCGGGAAATATCCTTTCGCTTATTTTTCTTCACAAATACTGTTTATACTTATGTCTATTCATTACAATGGAAGTTGTATTTTAGATTTAAAAAAATGTTGAACGGCAAGAATTATTATAATGTAGAACCTACACTTCATCATTGCTTTCCAAAAGGCATGATCGTCGTCACGCGCAAGTTTTTCTTGTTACTAACAACAATGATCTCCGAAAGCATTTCTCGTACTGTAAAAAGAAAGGCCCTGACTTCGTCCTGATTGAGGTGATTCTCCCGGGAACTCTTTAATTTTCCGAGATGAATTAAAGTAGCCTTTATAATTTCAGTTATAATAGGCTATCTTTAAAATCCTCAGCCAAATCGACGTGCCAAGCCAAAAAGCGTGAAGCAGTAATAAACAAACAACCTTTCACATAATATAATATCAGTAAGATAGTAGAATAGATTACACTTCCTTCGACACAGCGACTTAATCAAATTAATCAAATTAATCCGGACTTAGTCAAATTAATTCCGGGACACAAATGTTACACTTACAGCTTAATTATGATAATTTCTATATCATTGTACCTATTCCTACTTAATTTTCTTGTAACAGTGGAAAATGTGTTTGATAAGTTTTTAAATGGCAAACTAAAACCTTTTATGTCAATAACAATTTTAAAAAAAATCTTTCACCATCCACCCCTCCCTCCATTTGACGATTTCCCTGGCGCAGTGTTGAGCGCTGAGGTCCCGGGTTCGATTCCCGGCAGGGTTCATTTGGGAATTTATAATTTCTGAATTTTCTCTGGTCTGATCTGGTGGGCGGCTTCAGCCGTGGCTAGTTACCACCCTAACAGCAAAGACGTACCGCCAAGCGATTAAGCGTTCGGTACGATGCCGTTTAAAAACCGACTAGGGGTATGGGTTTAATATAACTAGGCCATACCCCTAACAGGTTATCCCGCTACCATCTTAGACTGCATCATCACTTAACATCAGGTGAGATTGCAGTCAAGGGCTAATAGGCCTATTACACTGCACTTTCCACAGGGCCCTGTGGCAAGGGTAGGCATTGCGGATAGTTAGAGCATCGATTATTACACAGCAATAAAGATCAAATTAGGGACACTTTCACCCTAAATCTTATTACACCACACTGATTCAAGTGTAAGGGTCCCTGTGAAAAGTGCAGTATAATAGGCCTATAACTTGTAGCGGCGTAAAAAAAAACATTTCATTTCAGTCTAACTCTACTATAGACTCTCGTCCATTCAGCGTGCATTTTAACGCCACTTGGCGTGCCACACTTTTTATTACTCGATTAATTAAAACATTTTACCTCAAGTTCCTGATTCGATTGGGCTTATTGGCTGCTCTATGGCAGAAGATATGCTGGTAGAATAACTCATGCTAACTCGGCATTCGCAAAAACCATTTTGGATATGTTTAATTGCGTACCTGAAACAAAAAGAATTACTATTACAATGGAACAGTGATATTTACACCACTGCCCAAAGTAGTGTAATATTTTCAGGGTTTATTTGTATGTATATGTCACCGCAAGATTGTAAAAACCGTTAGATTATAAACTAACTCGCGAAATTGTAAACTGTCGAAAGAGTCAATCAGTGTCAATTTTTGAAATATTCATTGTATTTACGTTTTCTTGTCTGTTTCTTGTAGGTTAGGTTAGGGTTCGACATAAATAGTCAGATTTTATCGGGTTAATAAACCTAACAGATTTACAATTTACCGAAAAATAAATTGTTTAATTGTAATCTTTCGACAGTTTGCAATTTCGCGAGTTATATTATAATCTAACGGATTTTACAATCTTACGGTGACATATACATGTATGTATGTAGGCTGCTTTATTCCGCCATAACTTCTAAATGCCTGAACAAATTAGGATGCAAGGGGTGTTAGAAGTGTAAACGAACTATTATTGTACGAGGTCGTTTGTCTGTTGTTTCGGGAATTCTTCCCACTGTTTTTAGTTGTCAAAGGTCACTTAAGAATCATTCTCTTTGCCAATGACTGACGACCGGCTTATAAAGTCCGACAAACTTATCTGACCCGGTGACAGCGTCGCTAGTTTATATTATGAAAAATAAAATAAGAAAAAAACTAAACAGGCATAAAAATTAGTTTCAATTTTGGCTACCGGGTAAGTTAAATAAGTTAATCTGCCTATTTCTTTAATTTTTCGGTTACCCCTTCAGGCGGACTATAAATTTTCTGAATAGATTTGGATGCATTGGGGGATATTATTATTAATTACTCAAAAACCATATGGCGGATGCAGTCGTGTTTTTTTGTTTTAATTATGATTAGGTACTTGTTTAAAGTTTGGATGTATGTATGGATGTATGGATGAATGGATGTTTGTTACTCAATGACGCCTCAACGGCTGATCGGATCTGGCTGAAATTTGGCACAGAGATAGATTATAGTCTGGAATAGCACATAGGCTTTTTATCCCGAAAAATTAAGGAGTTCCCGCGGGAACCAAAAAACCACGCAGACGACGTCGCAGGCATTAGCTAGTATGGCAATAAATGGTATGAGAAAAAAGAAGGCGCTGATTAAACACTTCAATACGACTACAAACGTACCTATGTGTTTGAATCCCTCGTAGATTTAGTTTTAAAATAACGTAGTTAAAAATCACAATCGCGTCTTATACTTTGCAAACGTGACGTCCGGAAGGTGTACTTTGCAGGTACCTATTTTGAATAAATATACTTTGAGTCTGAGTATGTCAACAAGTCAGGTCTTTGTCGTCGATGCCGTCGTCTTTAATCTTTCAGCAAACAACCGTTGGATATCAAAGACAAACGCTTCTAAAGCAGAATTTCGAGAGGGAATACCAGTAGCAATCGAACGTGCATTAATCTATCAAACGATCCACCGTCAAACTCGCCGTTTTGATGCACGTCGGTTCATTGAACTGTGATATCTGGGATTGAATTGGCTTATAGGCTGCCGAAACGCCTTTCGACTCTTACTCTTTAGTAATTAACTAGATTAGTTTTCAAACATCTTCATCCAACCACACGATATCCATCGAAATCTTTATTTATTTGAACAAAATAACATATAGTACGTATACAAAATGTTAAATTCACCTTTCCATCTTATTTTACCAATCATACTTTAACATATATTATAAATGCGAAAGTGTGTTTGTTTGTTGGTATGTCCTTCAATCATGCCGCAACAGAGTAACAGATCGACGTGATTATTTGCATGTGTATAGAGAGTGACATAGGCTACTTTTTATCCCGGAAAATTGAAGAGTTCCTGTGGAAAAACTTAGTCGCAGGCATAAGCTAGTTGTATAATATGGAAGAAACTGATAATAATATAGTTACTGCTACTTGCTGTCCTTGTAAAGTAAACATACTCGTAATTATCAAAATCGCTTTATGTTTGACTGAGCTATGGAACAGCCTTACAAACGGATCTTTGTCGTCATCTCAGAATGAGAAACGCTTAGGCCATAGACCACTAATCTGGATCGAACACTTTTTAAAACTTGTTAGAGAACTAGATGTTGCTTGCGACTTCGTACGCGTGGATTAAAGATTTATGATTCCCACGGGATTCGGGAATTCCATAATTTACCGGTATAAAAAGTAGTTATGTACTTCTTCGGGATACAACCTATTCTTGTACCAAATTTCAACAAAATCAGTTGAACAGATTGGCCATGGAAACGTAGAAGACAGACAGATAGACACTTTCGCAATAACAATATTAAGTATGAACTCTTAGGGAACCAAGTCACGTCGAGACTTAAGTACTTCGTGTTCGCTTTAACGGATATATTGCCAAAATCCATTCTAGTCCATCTCTAGTGTCTCCTCAATGAGACAGGAATCTCCCCGAAGCGATTTCACTTATTCACGCCAATAATCACATTTGCTCTCGATTGCTCGTCTGAATTGAACTCTTGAAATCGAGGCTCATTCCTCCATCGTTTCGTATTTGTTAAAGGAAATACAATTGCGCGTTGCCCGCGACTTCGTCCGCGTAGCAGCTACACAAGTTTAAGAAATAAAAATTTGTATGCTCCTGAAAAAAGGCTTGAAGATTTTGTAAATGATAAATGATTTATTTATTTCATGTAGGACAACTTATGAAACGTTAAGACTCTACCACCGGTTCGGACAGCTGTTCTACTGAGAAGAGCCTGTAAGAAACTCAGCAGTTGCTCTTTTCATAGAAAAGAAAAGGTTACAATATGTAGACAACACAACACATACGTTACAAGTATTACACTGACTTGTGGGTCACTGGATGCGAGGCCGGTTGCTTCCATGCAACTTTGTCATCAATAAAATCATCGATAGTGTAATAACCTCGACTTAACAAATGCTGTTTAACACAGTCTTTAAATCTATGTAACGGCAAATCCAGAAAATGATAAAATAGCATGGATTTGACTGGCTCCAGCAATGCTTATGACTGCGGTTACTTATGTATCTACACATTGATGCAATTGTAAATTTTTTTTTTCATAAGAGCAACCATCAAGTTTCTTGTTTCTCAGTAGGAATGACATTCCGAACCTATGGTAGATTCACTCGACTATTCAAAAGCACTTGTCAAAGTCAACTTGAATAATAAATGTTTGAATTTGAATTTGATCGGTCACGTGAGAGCAAATGACAGAATGCTCAATGCTATCCTAATAGTATCAGAAAATAAAATGAATGAAATTGAAATTTATTGATAAAAAAATTCGTCGTTTCACAATTATGTCGGGAAACCCGAAGTAAGTTTGAAAAAAAACTGTATCACGGGGTCCCCGCTCTTCCTCCTCGGTATTCAGACAAATAAAAATAATATTTAATAGTATCTGGACAGAATAGTTGCTGGACTTGGAAACAAATCAAAAAAGTCCAATTTAAATGTTACTTAGACATCGGAATTCCGCGGTCGTATGCCACTGACAGTTAGACAGACAGCAATTAATCAGACGATGCACCGTCAACCCGGGGCTTTGATCTCATTAGTGTGGTGTCTGTGATTATTCGTACATGTTTCCCGCATTTGTTAATGTTACAGCCAAATTATTTGGGTCCCTTAATTAAATTTAGCGGTGATATGGTGAGTCAAGAGTTGAGGGCACACGTCCACGTGGTCGTTCCCGGTGGACGGTATCAATCCGTTCCACCATTAATTTTAAAGCCATATTCTTTCTTGGCAAGAGCATTATAACGATACACAACATTTTTTATACTTGTTTAACTATAAGAAATGCATATAACCTAAAATCATTTTTAAACTTAAACTTAGTTTTAATAAAAATTCGCAAGTGTTAAGCGAGGCTTTAAAATATGTGTTTGGTTATCAGTAATAAAAAAAAACTATTAAATCCTACATACGGCATGCTTGTACACTAATTTTAATAAGTAGGGCAAAGCTCCATGGATGGTCTGTCGTTTTCCTTTGTCCGACTCCGAGTGTTACCGTGATGCCGCCAACAGAAGTCGATGGAATCGCATGAGCTGCTGTGAAGGCCAAATCATAACCACGACCACTCTGCCAAGAGTGAACGAATGAGAAGAAGACGGTGACAGTCTAGACGTTAGACTGCGTACTTCAATTGGGGGATCAGGGCCAGAGGTACGGATCCTGGGTATAATAGTTTGTAGAACCCGCAGTCGCAACCGGCCGGAATCACTTTAGTGTTTGATCATCTTGTACCACGGTAACTTTAACTAATAAACTCTTGCACCTACGAATTTTCTTAAAGAATTTTCATTCAATAATGCCTTCAGTACAAGCAGGACCAAACTATGCGGACTATTACTGCATAGGTATTACGAGACCTACCACGAAACTCTCGAAGAACGTTTCACGTAGGAACCGAGACGTAGACTTTAAGTTTCCGCAGATTAACTACTTAGTTAGTTGTTTTACTTACACCGCATGTACAATATAATACATTCCAAAAAAATACGTGAAAATAATAGAGAAGTCCTGCAAAGATTTCGAAATGTCTCTTTTGCAGGCTCTGTGTTTATGTTATAGTCCAAAGCCGAAGTGCGGGAGCATATTGCATAATGATTGGCCTAGGCTATCCTCACAAATGGCCAGAGCGTTTGGTAAAGAGAGCGCAAATAAAAATTAACATATCAAAAGTTTTAACACTCATATACATAATTCAGGGTTACCTAGTCCAAAGCCCAAACTCCATTTCGCTAATTCGGCTTTTGACTGGAAATTGTTAGAGATTTTCACGTTAAATTTTTACTCTATGAAGCAAAGTTCTACAATCAAGACAAACTTTTCAGATTCAACAAACCAAATCTTAAATATTAGGACTTCACGTTCGAAATGTTCGCCGTTCGCCGAATGAACTGTGCATAAGTTCACCGAATCGTGAGCTGGCACACCGACACTGGTAGAAGCCATCCGAGTTCAGTAAGGCTAGCATGCGCATAACGAGTAAAATTATTTCTACCCGTTATCTCTAATTGTCTACCAAAGCTAACATGGTTACTTGTCTCATAACGTCAAAAGAAAGAAAACAAATGTTTTTTTTATTTGATCACCACATGTAGTTTCAGACAAATTATAATTAATATTAAGTAGATATAGTTATACGTGACCAAATACGAGTAAAGGTTCTGCAGACTGCAGCGCTTGTTTTCAGTGGGAACCTTGATTATAAGTGAAGTCACGGACGAAACTATGAGTGCAATATATTATATCCTTATATATTTATAGTTAACTTATAATAATGTTATTGCTTTTAAATATTATATTACCTAAAATGAAAGATACAGTTTGGTACAAGCAGCAAAAAAATAAAAAGTAGAGATTAAAGATAATATTTCTTATCTGTGGTATTTTTCTCTACGAACCCTTACATGCTGACTATTTTTTACTTGTAAGATACCAGATTTTGTGCAAGTTAGCCGGCATCGACATATCTCTATCTCTCGGCGCGAGTCTCGTCTCGTTGTGTAGGTACATGCTAAGCCTGCAGGTCTCGTTTGGACACAATGGTTTCGGTTGTAGTTTTGAAGAAAATTTATTAATATAAAATAGTTTTACTACAATTGCACCTGTGTGCAACGCTTGCAGTTCTCAAAATGAGAGAATACCAATCCATAGTAATTAGTATCGAAATCTGTGAGATTTTTTACGCTTGATCTATTTATTAACAACATAACATTATTTACAATACATTTTTAGTACATTTAAAACTATAGACTTTTTCCACCTTTGGGCGATAAAAATAGTGCACAGTCATTACTTATAGAAAGTACATATTTATTTTCGCACTAGTGTAGTAATATAATGGCCGTCATGAATCTAGCGAAATATGAAACAACACCTGTTTTGATGCCACCATCTTTGTCGGACATTTTATAGTACCAAGTACTTACTTAAACTAGCGGCACGCTATGATGGCCGGTTTGACGTTTGTCCGCTCATGAAGTTCCGTATTAATTGATAACAACTTTGAAGGAAATAATTGTATTACTTTATTGACGATAGTGATGTGCAGAGATTCATAAATTTTATCGAATGTAGTTTTAGGTTTAGGACTCAAAATTTATTTATTAAATTGATTTCTTAAATGTATACAAGTGTAGAAAAATCAGTTTGCACCATTTAAGGGGTGAATGTACTTGTGAATATGAACAATTTTCACTATGTGGACAAACCTCTGAAATCGCAAAAAAATATCAATAAATTTTTAAAAATGGAATCTAATACGATCGTCACATAGGATCGCTGGCTAGCACAACTACTACCTCCGGCAAACTCGCGTCAATGCTCAATGCAAAACAAAGCAGTTTCGAATTGACGTTGCTTCGAAAAGTATAAACTGTCAGTGCAATGCGATTGTGATATAGTTTTGACCTGGCTTTGGATTTCAAATATTGATACTGCATTACTGTTGACCCTTGCTCGTTAATTTGGACTCTGTTCAAGCCCTTTGTTGTGGATTTCGTCGATATGACCGAACGTACGCAGAGAACTGTTCTAAATAGTCAGACACGTGAGTTCGTAATACGCCTTCGTAACTATTTCGATCGTGAAGCTCAAAATGGAGGGCCAATTTTACCTATAACGTCAGTGGTTGAACGCGTAGCTGATGCGCTTAATATTGGACAACGAACTGTTAGACGGATAACTAAAAAAAAATATAACGAGACTGGCACAGAAGAAAATAAACTTCACACACCAAAAAAGAGAAAACGAGCAAAACCAGTCGTAGGCATCGATAGCTTTGATGCCGATGCTATCCGAAGACATGTTTACGGCTACTATTTACAGAAGGAGTATCCAACAAGAAAAAAGTTGGTGCATTCACTGAAGGAAGCTGGATTATTCTTCGGTGGGGAAAGTTCTTTAACGAAGATTTTGAAGACCATTGGATTTCGATACAAAAAATGTAACAAACGCAAAATATTGATGGAAAGATTTGATATAGCGATGGCAAGGTATACTTTTTTACGGCAAGTGAAAGAAATCAAAAATTGGCAAAATGTTGTGTTCTTGGATGAAACATGGCTTAATGCTAACCATACTGTAGGCCGTTCTTGGAACGATGACACAGCAGCATCTACTTCCAAAGTTCCTGTAGGAAAAGGATCGCGACTTATAATTTGTCACGCCGGAACCATCAACGGGTTTGTCGAAGGTTCTCTCATGGCTTTTGCGTCAAAAACCACTGGAGACTATCATGAAGACATGAATGGAGAAAAGTTTACTGAATGGTTTACCTCAATGTTGTGTAGCCTCCCTGAACCATCTATTATAATTATGGACAACGCCCCATACCACTCGATGCAAATTGACAAGCCACCTGCCCAATCCCAAAAGAAAGCTGATATCGTCGCATGGCTTCGTAAAAATGGCGTAGATGCAAACATGAATATGTTAAAAGCGGAATTAGTACGTCTTTTAAAAGAAAACAAACCAACCAAGATCCGATACGTCATTGACGAAATAGCATTAGAACATGGGCACAGAGTTATACGGCCTTACCATTGTGAGTATAATGCGATTGAGTTGGTGTGGGCTCAAATTAAGGGATATGCTGCAAGACACAATACAGAACCCCCATTTACCACAAAAAAAATGCTAAAATTATTAGAAGAAGCTTGTGAACATGTGACTAAAGGAGACTGGGAAAAGGTTGTGAATAGAACTGTTAAATTAATAAGGGAAGATTATGAAAGAGATGTGAAAATAGATAATATTATAGAAAACGAACATATAATTATTAATGTATGTGATGATAGCAGTGACGACAGTGAAAATAGTAGTATGGACGAATCTGATTAATTATGGCCTTTTGTGGCACCTTTTTTGGTATCTTTTGTATTCATATGTTTCTTGTGTGCATATAAAGTATGTATATTCATTTTCGTTCAAATATTCAGTTCGTTCAAATAAATTAAATAAACATATACATTTTTGTTTTATTAAACCTATTTAATCAGGTACAAAAACAAAACTTAATTGTTTTTTGTTCGAGAATAAATTGACATTCCACATCACTATTGTAATGTGTCAAACCGGCCATCATAGCGTGCCGCTAGTGTAGTACGATAAAATATTAAAATCTATTTTCATACTAACCACTACGACATACAAAGAACCTCTCGCTTACACATTTTAATGATATAAATCTTGCACGCCCTTGTGGTTTTTAGTATGGGATTTTTTACTGTTTTTACTCACAACTGTTTTGCATAACGTACAATGTACTTTGTATAATAAACATGCGTAGTGAAAATTACACTCTTGGAGCAATTTTTTCATTCATCTGCACTTGTAGCATAAATAACTACAGAAGAATCTCACTAATCCGGCACTATTAAAAACTAGACGGTGCCGGATTATTGGAATGTTCGGATTATTGGATTATTTATAAAAAAAACATAATAAATAGTGAATTTCATACAGAGAATATGATATATTTAAACGTCATTTTTATAACTGTAACATATCTCACAGCTAAATAAATAATTACATACGACATTACGACGACAGAGCGCGTTGTACGTGGCGTAGGGAGGGGCGAGGGCGGAGTGGGCCCAGGGTGCCGGATTAGTGAGATTCTGCTGTATTAAGATCTGAATATCTATACTACGAGTAAACGGGAACCTCAAACCTCAATATATTGCGAAAAATATTAAATGCGAAAGTTTGGATGTCTGTTACTCAATCACGCCAGGACGGCTGAGCGGATCTGGATGAAATTTGGCACAGAGATAGATTATAGTATGGAAAATTAAAAACTGGAACCAAAAAAACTCAATCCACGCAGATAAAGTCACGGGCATCAGCTAGTCTTGAATATAGGTTAATCCTGGCTATACTAGTGACACACACTTTGACACCTGTCCTGTTGTCGTTTGGGAAGTTTTTGATTTATGGTCGCCCAACCGAGCTCACACAGCGGCAACGTAGCGAGTTGACAGTCTTTTGAAATAATAGATGTTCTCAATAATTTTGTTTGTAGTTCTAACAAAATGTTCGCGTAAGCTGGGAATATGTATCTATCCGTGTCATAACATAAAATCTATTTATATTTCCTACGTGATATGATAAATTGTTTTAAATATTTTCTCCTACTATCACTCGGAAGCGAAATTTTGAGCCAGCACCAGCGTAGACTATAAATTTTACAAACATTTGTTGAAATCAGTATTGACTTGTTTTTTTTTTATTCCACTACAAGTTAGTCCTTGACTGCGATCTCACCTGATGGTAAGTGACGATGCAGAGTAGGATGGTAGCTGGCTAACCTGTTGGCAGTTATATTGAACCCATACCCCCTAGTCGTTTCTACACGACATCGTACCGGTACGGTTGGGGGTACGTCTTTGCCGGTAGAGTGGTAACTAGCCACGAGCGAAGCCTCCCACCAGTCCCGACCAGAGAAAATTCAGAAATTATGAATTCCCAATTTCACCCTGCCGTGAATCGAATCCGGGACCTCCCACATTAAGACAACAGCGCTCAACACTGCGTCAGGGAGTTGCTACGTGAAAGCCCTTTGACAATTTAACCAATATGTGTAGACATACTTCATAAACTAATTATTGTGAAAGTGTTTTCGTATTAGGTATACGAAAACGCTTTCACAATATTCGAGATTTTAACCAAAACCTAAATGCTCGAATGTACCTAACTATACATAAGAAATTTCGTTCCTAGAGAAGGAACATGGCATTTATTTGTAGGAATATTATAAACAACCCATGGATAGGTCCAAGGTAAAACATAAAATCACATACACTATTAAATAGTGCAATGATAAATCTGCCAGAAATTTGTGATCTACCATAAATTCATCTCGTAGTCATGACATTTATAATCAGTGGTAAAACTGCTTTGCTCTGGCGAAAGAAATACAATAAAATGCGACAACCGAACATAAATCATCGAGATTCTGTTGCGAAGTCGGAGATTTATTCATATTTATAGTGAACCGTGTTTCCATTCGTCATCGTTTTAAATGTAATATTGACGATAACCGTATTTTATAGACCTCTCGTAGTGATCAAAGAATGAATGGACATATATTTAAATATTTCGATAAATTATATAATTTAGTATTTTCTTTTAACATAATAATTATATTGCGACGTTACATCCTCAAGATTTATTTATTATGTCACTATGTAGTTCACTTCTCAAGGTACTAGGCATCGCACAGTAAGTTTATAGCTTCTAAAGGGAAAAGAAATAAGTATATGATTTTTAAAAGTAATGAAACTGACAACAACTATCCCCTCTCCTCCCACCCTACGTCCCTCATCGCCACGCGACCTGTTTTCATTCGCTTTCTTTGTGCGGGCATCGCAACATCATATTTATTATCATAGATAGTTATACTTATTATTTCTGTTTAGTGGGTTACATTTAAAACAAAAATGCCAAAAAGAAAACGCGACGATAAAAAACGCCGCATTACTGAGAAGATCAGGCGTTTGGAGAAACGCTTACATCGAATTTACGAAGATTCATCAGATTCGTCGATTGATGAAGGTCAGTAATATTACCATCTTTAAATATTAACTTAATTTTGGCAAATCTTACATCTACTATTCAACTATGAATGAGTAGTATTTTCGGTTTGTTGATGTTTTGTTGACCTACCTTCAAGTTAATGAAATCATGATTAAAATATAATTGAAACATTATAAGTAGGTAGCTACCTATTTCTGTAATTCCTTGGTTATACGCTGTGACGAGCGCACAGCTGAAACCATAATATTATCATAGTCTAGCGGTGCAACGTGCGTGCATCCAATGACTTTAAATAATTATACCTGTTTGGTATACCTACAAACTTGCAGTCTAGCGGCGTAACGAGCGTACGTCCAATGACTTTAAAATATCTTTTACAATAAAAATCACGAGATTTTTTTTTCGAAACGTTGCAGATCGCAATGAAAGAGATCAGTCACCTATACATACACCACCAATAGAGAGTGACACTGAAATACCTATGCTGCCCTTGTCAGACTCTGACAATTCAGTAGCCGACAGTACCAGACCCAGGTCTATGATAATATCCGCTCAAGTTTCCCCGAACAATACGGAGTCAACACCCTCGGCTGCAGCACCATCCGAACCTGCACCTGTGCCAAGCACTAGTACCCAACCAACCTTACCTCCAGACATTTTGGAAGCTCTTGGAGATCCGAAAACAAAAGAGGAGATTTTTGGCTCACCAATACCCGAGGAGATAGCTAAACGTTGGGGACGGGTGCTAGTAGATGGCTTGACCAAAGAACAGAAGCAGCAGATGGAGGAAAAATACCTGATACCAGATAATTTTCGTTTAGCAAAACCTCCTTTACTAAATCCGGAGATCACCCATGTTTTGAGCGACGCAGCTAGGACTCGTGACAAGCTAATGGAGAAGTCGCAAAACCAACTTGGTCGAGGCATCTCGGAACTCACAAATTTAGCCGCCACCGTCATCAAAGAAGACTTAAGCAAAGTCGAGATGACGAACGAAAAATTTCAGAAATTAGTCAAATCTTTCTGGACCTCCATTACGAAGATACGAAGCGGAGACGAAAACTTATAACAGCATCACTCGATAAGAAATTCTTATACATGGTGACGGAGGTAAAAAGGGATTCTTTCCTTTTTGGCGCAAACCTGGGCGAAAAAATAAAAGCCTCTAAGACTGCAGAGCGATCGGGACTGCAAATAAGACGCAATGACACAGCTGCGTCATCTACCTCCCGGAAATCATCTCAGCAGGGAAACTGGAGGGGCCCACCCCGCACACAAGGCCAACGGACGAACAGGCAGGGTGGGTCGAAAGGTCGCTATTCGTCCCAACAGAACCGCAGGCCACCACCAACGACCGACCGAGCACCACGTACAACAAAAACCACCTCCAAGACCCCGAAATATTAACCGAGGTAATACCACACGCGGGTAGATTAATTTATTTCCTACATAAATGGTACGAATTAACAGATAATCCAACTGTATTAGAGTATGTTAAAGGTTATTCTATACCTTTTAACTGCCGAATTATACAATCGGTTGCGCCAAAAAATAATAATTTTAACCAATCAGAAATCAGTCAAATAAATTTAGAGTTAAAAAAGTTAGAGAAATTAGGAGCCATTGTAAAATGCACCACTGTGCCAGGGCAATATCTATCAAAAATCTTTCTTACTGCAAAACCAGACGGCTCATTTAGATTTATACTAAATTTAAAAAGTTTAAATAAATTTATCAATCCGGAACATTTTAAAATGGAGGATATTCGGACCGTTACAAAATTGATGACTAAAGATTGCTTCATGGCTACGGTGGACCTTAAGGACGCGTATTATTTAGTACCGTTAAATAACAAAAGTAAAAAATATTTAAGATTTCAATTTCAAGACAGTATTTACGAATTTCAATGCTTTCCTTTCGGTTTGTCCCTGGCACCACTGGTTTTTACAAAGCTCCTAAAACCTGTTACATCTACACTTAGAAGTAAGGGCTTTATAATAGCTACCTATCTTGATGATATAATTTGTATCGGAAATTCCCATAAAGATTGCTCATTGTGTGTCACAGAAACTGTCAATTTACTTAAAAGTTTAGGTTTTATAATTAACTATAAAAAGAGTAATTTAAATCCAAAACAAATTCAAACCTACCTTGGATTTGAACTTGACTCAAAAAACATGTGTCTAAGATTACCAAGTAGTAAACGCTTAAAAATAACTAAGCATATCAATGACGTCACCAACCAAAAAACCCTATCAATAAGAAATTTTGCTAAACTATTGGGCGTACTCTGCTCTGCATGTCCGGCTATCGCCTACGGTTGGGTATATACAAAACGCTTAGAGCGTGAAAAATTCTTAGCACTTCAAAATGCAAAGGATGGTTATGACAGCTTCATGCAGGTACGACCTCATGTTCAACCCGATTTATCATGGTGGATTAACCACATTATGACGTCATGTAATAACATTCGCGATGAAAGATACGCTCTAGAAATTTTTTCAGACGCTTCGTTGACAGGATGGGGCGCATCATGCAATAGGGAAAAAACAGGGGGTTTTTGGGACACACAAGAGACAAAGAATCATATCAATTATTTGGAACTGCTAGCTGCCTTTAACGGATTAAAATGTTTTGCAAATAACCTTCGAAAAAAGCAAATATTATTGCGCATAGACAATACAACAGCAATATCCTATATAAATAGACATGGAGGGATAAAATATGTTCATCTTAATGATATTGCGAGGTATATTTGGCAGTGGTGTGAGGAACGACAGTTATACGTGTATGCGTCATATATCAAATCTAAAGACAACGTAGAGGCTGATGAGGAGTCCCGTCACACGAACATTGATACAGAATGGAATCTGTCATATTCAGCGTTTGATATGATTACAAACACCTTCGGCCACCCGCAAGTCGATTTATTTGCAACACGTATATATGCTAAATGCACGCAATATATTTCATGGAAACTGGAGACCCTGAAGCCTTTGATATTGACGCATTTACTATTGACTGGAGTTCTTTTTTCTTCTATGCTTTCCCGCCTTTTTCACTCATACTCAAAAGTTTACGAAAAATTATTAACGAAAGAGCAACCGGTATCATGGTCGTACCTCATTGGCCTAGCCAGACATGGTTCCCGATTTTTATGAAACTATCAAAATATGAACCTATCTATTTTAACCCAGAGCCTGAGTTACTACTTTCTCCTTTCAGGACACGTCACCCACTCTGGAAACGACTTACCCTGGTGTCATCGCTGTTATCAGGGGAGCTTTTTCAAAACAAGGCTTAACTACCGATACTATAGATATACTTCTCGCTTCCTTAAATCACAGCTCACTAAAACAATATAATAGTGCATACAAAAAATGGTGGCAATATTGTAGTAATAATAATGTTGACTGTTATACTGATAATATTCCATATACTTTAGCGTTTCTTACGTCTCAATTTAAAAGTGGCGCTAGTTTTTCTAGCCTAAATACTATTAAATCAGCACTAGCTCTGATTTTGGGTAAAACCTTCAGCAAAGACGAAACAGTATCTAGGTTTCTTAAAGGAGTTTTTAAAACAAAACCATCCCTGCCTAAATACCAATCTACATGGAACCCTAACATAGTCCTAAACTTTCTAGGTAATTGGTACCCAAACGAAAGCTTGTCCCTAGACATGATTTCAAAGAAATTAGTAGCTCTGCTCGCATTGTCAACCGCACAACGTGTTCAGACGCTATCATTAATCCGCTTACCCAACATCAGAATCAACGCAAGTAATATAGAAATCATTATCACCGATCAGATAAAAACCTCTGCCCCGGGTCGCCCCGTGCCAAGGTTAATACTTCCCTTTTTTCCTGAGAAAGAGGAAATTTGCCCGGCAAAAGCATTAATGACGTATATCGACCTAACTCGTAAATTTAGACACCTTCCGAAGACCGATAGGTTAGTCTTAACTACTAAAAAGCCTATACATAGCGCAAGCTCTTCCACAATTAGCCGGTGGATAAAATCTGTGCTCGGGGAGAGTGGAGTTGACACCACAATTTTTTCGTCTCACAGCACCCGCCATGCTTCCACCTCGGCGGCCAACCGAAAAGGTTTATCGGTAGACGTAATAAAAAGAACAGCTGGGTGGACAGGGGATTCCTTGGTGTTTGCCAAATTTTACAATAGACCGGTGGTTGAAAACGATGATAATGCTTTTGCCGATGCCGTCTACAATGATATTAATAATTAAAGCTTTTGCCGATTTATATTGAATTAATTTCTGATTAATTTTGATTTACATTATTTGATTTGTAAAATTAATAATTTAAAATAAACATAAACATGATAATCAGTGATTTTGACTGCCATGCGACTCCCTCATTATCTATTTCGCTCCAACGCTAAACATCTACATAGTGACATAATAAATAAATCTTGAGGATGTAACGTCGCAATATAATTGATGGTTAAACGAACTTACCTTAAGTGATGTTTGACCATAATTATATGAGACGTTACATCCGAAGAGATTTATTACCCTCCCGGCCCTACAATAAGATTGTCTTTGCCCAAATCACGCGAAATAGATCTCTGAAAACAATGAAAACAGGTCGCGTGGCGATGAGGGACGTAGGGTGGGAGGAGAGGGGATAGTTGTTGTCAGTTTCATTACTTTTAAAAATCATATACTTATTTCTTTTCCCTTTAGAAGCTATAAACTTACTGTGCGATGCCTAGTACCTTGAGAAGTGAACTACATAGTGACATAATAAATAAATCTCTTCGGATGTAACGTCTCATATAATTATGGTCAAACATCACTTAAGGTAAGTTCGTTTAACCATCAATTATTTATTTACTATCTGTAATCTCAACGGGTTGGTTTGCTGATTTATGAATACACTACGTGATTAACTAGCAAAAATCTATCCATACATCCAACCATCGAAACTTTCATTTATAATATTAAGTATTAGCACAATTATTAGTATAGGTTTATTTATTTAAAACCGACATAAACAATTGGCATGACTTCAAAAATAACTGGAATATTTGTATCACATCAATATCAATTTGTATTTTGTCGTCATCATCTAATACATGTTTAAAGTAATTTCCACACATGGTTGTATACCAATATAATATGGTTCCCAAAGAGTTTCTGGATTTTCCATTACATAGATTTAAAGACTGTGTTAAACAGCATTTGTTAAGTCGAGGTTATTACACTATCGATGATTTTATTGATGACAAAGTTGCATGGAAGCAACCGGCCTCGCATTCAGTGACCCACAAGTCAGTGTATTACTTGTAACGTATGTGTTGTGTTGTCTACATATTGTAACTTTTTCTTTTCTATGAAAAGAGCAGCTGCTGATTTTCTTGCCGACTCTTCTAAGTAGAATCAGCTTTCGGAACCGGTGGTAGAGTCTTAACGTTTCATAAATGGCACAAGTTGTCCTACATGAAATAAATAAATAATTTATCATTTATCATGGCAGTCCTGCGCCACCTGCGTCTAGCGACTCCCTGCGACTCACTTGATTTCATCTACCGGCCTAAGGGAGGCCGTTAACGCTGAGCTTTCCGGTGTGTAGATCAAAATAAAAGGATTCAAGTAAGCAGCAAAGCGATACCTGTGAGGTAATAATGTCCGGCTTGCATCCCCATTTGCTAGTTTGATTGAGAAGACTTCCTAATAATATTTAAATAATCTCTTATATTGTCATTAAATTACTTTATTATGGAACGCTTCTCTCTAGGGCAATTAATATTTGTTAAGTAGGTATTTAACAGTGGTCTAGCGTTAGTAGGTATTCTGTTTTTATAACTGTCGCCTTGGTTACGAGCCTACCTACTGACGTTAATATCCGTCATGCATTCGTCATTTCTTGTGAAAACTTAAACATTAGTTTCCATAAAAAACATTTAAAAAAATAAATTGCCGTTCAAGCACCTTGTCACCCCAATTTTACTTAAGTTCTACGAAAGTCAACAAGTGAAATTAATTTAACGAATTAAAAAATACGACTGCCCTGCCTTATTATTTTTGGAGTTTACCACCATAAAAAGCGATTTGCATATATAGCATTTGGAATCTTATTCACATTTTTTATTAAATGATATTTTTTGTGAATCACTAAATATTGAACTAAGTATAGTGTTATATATATTTGGAATCTACTCATCACTTTCTAGATGATCATTATATAGTTAATCTAATTTTCGATTTTTGTTTTTCAATTTTGGTCTTTAATGCGGGACCATAGTCACCTCATCAATTTTTTTAAAAATTTCACTAGCCTATGTCACCCAGAATAAGCTAGGGATTCTAACGATACCTCATTTATCAAAATCGGTTCAGGCGTATAGAAGTTATGGTGGAATATACAAACTCACATACATACATACATACATGAGCCCTGAAAACAATATACTCCTTTTTTCAGGCAGTCGTATAAAAACACGACCTTACTGTGTCACTTGCAGAAAACTAAAAGAGACTAAAACGCATCAGCCATGCAATCTATTTCCCACATTTCCAGGACACTGGTCAGGACCGTTGTTTTCAATCTTCGATTTAACCCAGATGAATTTAAAAAGGAATTCCGATCGTAAAGCACTCGAAGTTTCTGTTCACAGTGAGTGAAGTTTAATTTCGGTGAGACAGGAACATTTGCTGTGAAATCAGGCGTACGCGAAGATCGAGAATTGAGAGGATGAGGCTAACATACATAAAGGGTTTTCGTTTACTACTTACACTCGTTCCCAGCATAATGCGAATTCTATATTGTGACTAATTTTGTTGTGCACGAACTCTGAGCTAAAGTAATAAGACATGTCTAATTTTATGGCTGTCCCTATTATAATTATCTCTGCGGAAAGGGCGTAGCACTGCATTTAGGCCTGTCGATGTGACAATGGCCAATTTTGCTGTACACGATCTCTTTATAATACACTAGCTGATGCCCGCGACTCCGTCCGCGTGGATTGAGGTATTTTAGGGGTATGAAAAATAGATAGTAGCCGATTCTCAGACCTACTGAATATGCATATAAAATTTCATGAAAATCGGTCAAGCCGTTTCGGAGGAGTATGGTAACTAACATTGTGACACGAGAATTTTATATATAAGATTATATTACCACACTGGTATTCACACTAGCGGAGAAAAGTCTTTACAGTTTTATAACAATGAAGTAAGATCAACTTCACGAGCCAGTGTATTTTTTTTTATCCACTACAAGTTAGCCCTTGACTGCGATCTCACCTGATGGTAAGTGATGAAGCAGTCTAAGATGGTAGCGGGCTAACCTGTTAGGGGCATGGCAGTTATATTAAACCCATACCCCTATTCGGTTTCTACACGACATCGTACCGGAACGCTAAATCGCTTGGCAGCACGTGTTTGCCGGTAGGGTGGTAACTAGCCACGGCCGAAGCCTCCCACCAGGCCAGACCAGGGAAAATTCAGAAATTATAAATTCCCAAACTGACCCTGCCGGGGGTCTAACCCGGGACCTCCGCACGTTAAGACAACAGCGCTACACATTGCGCCACGGAGGTCGTCAAAATGATTGTAAATGACATTGTTCAGTCCCCATACAAAGTTCGCCTAAGAACCAACCGTCATAAAACATTGATTACTGGGTTCAAATTAATACCTTTTTATACTTGAGAGCAGATTAAAGCTACGGACACTTGCAAAAAAATTACTTATTACCAAAAATATTTTCAATTTTGAGTTTATTTCAGCTTTTACGATCAATCTACTTGAACAAATAAATATCATCTTTATCCCTTTGTAATAGAGCTGTAAACAGTATGTAGATAAGACAAGATTCGCCGTAGTTCATCAAAAACATTACAGATGGCGTTATTAATAATGCAGGTATCGTCATCGTTCATCGAGGACTTCACAGATGGCGTTAAAAATACTAAATTATTGTACTTTCAATAGATGGCGTTGCGAGATTCAGAATACTAGCGCACATAGCACTTTAAGCAGCTTTTATCTTGTTTCTTACGATACGGATCTAGCGCTCAAGCGGTGGTATTGTATATTATTTTAAACTGTAAGTTATTGATCTGTGGTTAATAATCCAGAGACGGAAACGTATAGTAATCAATTTAATACCCATTTACTTATTTTTTAATTAATTTGAAGTGTCCGTTAAATTCTAATATTTGGAATAAAGGCTATAAAATAAGCTAAGAATTACTGTATATTGCAAACGTATGTTGATTCTTAGGCGAATTTGGTCAATGTCCTTTATATTCAATTGAAAAAACAGAACAAGCGCAGAGATTTTGCACAAAATCCTTATCTCCGAATAGCGACAAAACTTAATAAGTAAATAAACGTAACGAATGTGCACTTGTTTATTTAAGAGTTGCAGTTACTGGGGCCGCAAGAAAAACACGAGATCTATATTTGTCCTCGAGTTGCGATGCAAACCACGTCCCGCGCAAAGTGGAAGATGTAGTATTACTACGTACGTACGTAAATACCACTGTTTAGCAAACAAACAGATGCAAGGATTATTTATTTACTAGCTGATTCCCGCGACATCGTCCGCGTGGATTGAGGTTTTTTATTTCCCACAGGAACTCTTTAATTTTCCGGGATAAAAAGCCTATGTGTCATCCCAGACTATAATCTGTCTCTGTGCCAAATTTCATCCAGATTCATTCACCCGTTTTGGCGTGATTGAATAACAAACATTCATCCATCCATACATGTATCCATCCAAACTTTCGCATTTATAATATTAAGTATAGATTACTACGTTGCGTCCACATGTTCGAATTTGTGAACGTCGAATAAAAATATCGAGCGAAAACAGCCGAGAATATATTTTACGAGTACAATTGCACTCATCATCCATAAATAAGGGTTGAAGATGAAAACCAAATACTTTAGGGTACCTTTCAAACCCTCAATCGGATCACGAAATAAATTACTTTATGATGGAATCTCCGGTAGGGTTGCATCAGAAAATCGCAAATCGATTGTCCGACTTGACCTAAGCTTATTCAAAAATCAAATACTTCGGCTTATTGATGCAGCCAGGAGTAAAACATCTTTCGTACCAAATTTTATTCGTCTAAACTCTAAACTAAACCGGCTTTCAAATCCCCGCAAAGCCGCAGCGTTTCACGACCCATTTACCCTAGTCCTACTAAGAACATTTCATAACTGTATGGTCGCTAAGCTGCGGTGCTCACGTACGCGCAAATGTAGACGAAGGTTTTTCGCAACAAAAACTATCATGAAGCGAGCGAACTCAGGCATTCTGAATCCCAATGCAAAGAAATTGCTCACTATTCGCAGATGTTATAGTACCTACTGGAAAAAAGTCCTCTTATAGTGTTTTCTTCCGAGCGGAGATTTTCTGTCGTTGGATAAGTATAAAGTTTCTAACCTAGTTTATTAAAAAGTTTTTTTAGTCAATAGAACAGCGCCTTTCAGAGTAGCTCAACTTTATAAATGAAAGGATAATTTTCTTGTTGTACCAATGTGGAATCTTTTACAGTAAATTGTGCTGGATGAATAATTAGCATTTATGATAGGTATGTAAGTTTTTTTTGTTGTACACTACAAGTTAGCCTTTGACTACGATCTCACCTGATGGTAAGTGATGATGCAGTCTAAGATGGTAGCGGGCTAACCTGTCAGGGGCATGGCAGTTATATTAAACCCATACCCCTATTCGGTTTCTACACGACATCGTACCGGAACGCGAAATCGCTTGGCAGCACGTGTTTGCCGGTAGGGTGGTAACTAGCCACGGCCGAAGCCTCCCACCAGGCCAGACCAGGGAAAATTCAGAAATTATTAATTCCCAAATTGACCCTGCCGAGGATTGAATCCGGGACCTCCGCACGTTAAGACAACAGCGCTCAATACTGCGCCACGGAAGTCGTCAAAAGTAACGTCAAAGTAACTAACTTATAATATGTTAAGTATATTCATTAGTTACTATTAAAGTAATCGCTCATAATTTACTAAAACATCTAGGCCCATATTAAAACCGTAATCAGCTGAGAACTCGCTATTATCAAGTATCGGTCACCGTACGCTTAAGACCGATACGTAAGATCCTGTTCTTAGCTGATATCGGTTTATTAATGCGGGGTTTATATAACTATCTACTGCTACGACAAAGAGGTCGTCTTCAGAAGACAAATGTTCTTTAAACACACAAATTATTACAACACTTTAGGTTTCAATTAAAGTACAAGTATAACACACAGCGTTATATTATATTATAATCTTACTCGTACGAGCGTTTTAATTATCCAGACAGCAGGTTTGTGTAAACGAGATGTTACGACAAATACGTAGAAATAAAGCCACTAGAAATGATTTAAATACAAAATCTACTTACATACTAAGGAGTTCCTTAATTAAATCTGTAGAAATAATTTTACTCATTGTACGCGGTGTCCAGTCTAGGGCTTTTCAATTCAACTAAACTTAAATACAACTCAACGTTTACGAGTACTTTTGAATCGTCAAGTGAATCTACCACTGGTTCGGAGCGCCATTCCTACTGAGAAGAACCAGCAAGAAACTCGGTGGTTGCTCTTTTTAAATAAATATTTCATTTACAATTATTATATATATTTCGAATATAAAGCTGAGTTTTTCTATATATGTCTCTAATAGAGGTATAAACGGTGCCCAAATATGAAAGTTTGGATCGCGGTTGCTTTGGAAAGGTATCAGGTAGGAAAGGCGGCACCTCAAATTCGTTAAAATATTAAGCTCCGTTTTTTATATATTTTTCTTTGGAATAATATTAGAAACCACGTTGTCCATTGTCAGGCACTTAGTACGATTGCAACCCCCTGTCAGACACTGTTAAATTATAAAACAACAGGGTGTCTTAAATTATAAAATAACCAAGGTCTGGTCGTCGCGGGATCTCGCTCTAGTAGGCTCGACCACTGGGGTCATTAATGAGCCCACTTAACTCGCAACGATAATTCCCATAGAAATTGCGGCTTGATTGCGACAGAATCTAGAAACTATGGAAATCGCGTCGTGTCGAGTTAAGCGGACTCATTAATGATCCCGCTCATTACACGGTCGATCCTACGCTGTAGGTACGCTATCGGCTAGTGCTCCTACAAGTCATAGGGCAGGTCACGATTGTCACTATCGCTTTAGTTTGCTGATTTAGTTTGATAATATACTGACTAAACCTAGCTGACTGCGGACTCATTAATGACCCCGATCATTTCACGGTCGATCTTACGCAGTAGGTATGCTATCGGCTAGATCTCCTACAAAGCTTAAGGCAGGTCACGCTTGTCACTACCACTTTAGTTTGCTGATTTAGTTTGATAATACACAGACTAAGCCTACCTGGCTTAGTCTGTGTATTATCTGGAGCAGAGAAGAACTAAGATATGTTATGCAGACTAATCTGCAGATTGATCGATGAGACCATGATGCATGATGCCGCATTCCGAACCAGTGGTAGATTCATTCGACTATTCATAAGCACTTGCAAAAGTCTATTTGAATTTTTTTGCATTTTGATGAGGCGATAATTTTATCAAGTCGCGTGGAAAAATCTGTTTGATCTACTTATCTCCTCTCCGGTCCGCTTCAGAGGACAGGCAGCCTTACTTAGCCTGGCAGTAAAAATTATACATCTATTTTTAGGAGCAATCGGTAGCTTCGACTTCGTAGAGCGTAGATAACTTCATAAGCTTTCCAACGGTTGTTGGTTCGGTCGTTATTGCCCTCAAGGCAAACTGCGCTATATTTTGAGCGCATCCAGTAATTCCCTAATTCCATTTGAGGCAGTATTCAGCCATGCGTGTCGACCTGCGTCGCGCATGCCTAGCTTGTGACGTCACACACTCCGAATGTAAACAACCTGAAATCCATAGTAATCAAACTTCATACTACAAAGCGAAAATGTGTCTGTCTGTCTCTCTGTCTGTCTCTCTGCTACGTGTTAACGATCCAACTTTTAAAACGATTTTGATGAAATTTAGTATAGAGATAGGTTACAACCCGGGGAAGGACATTTGCTACTTTTTATCCCGGAAAATAAAAGATTTCCCGCGGGAATCAAAAAAACTTAATAAACGCGGACGAAGTCTGTCCGCTTATCCTGAGAGGAGACTCGTTCTCAGTAGTGGGCCGGTGATGAGTTGAAACGACTATGATGATGGCAACTATGCCATCATCATCATCGTAGTGGCAGGTACCTGCCCCCCGATTGTGTAAGGGAATCGTAATCGTTTCGACTTACATTCATTAATTCTTACTTAAATTCAGTTTAGAGATGCCAGTCCGGATTACATTTTAAGAGCGTTACGTCGAACATTTGCAGTTAGTCAGTTTATAGTGTATGCAGTGTCAATAGCATGGACTAATTGTTGTACGGTGGAGATTTATGGCCCAATATCTCTTAGTGTATCACACAAATACTCCGTTACAGAGCATTTTTCAAATTTATTGTTATGGGCCAAATTGAGTATAGGCACTTACCCTAAAAGCCCAACTTTGCAATTTTGTTTTATAATTTTCTTTTATTTATTTGGATTTACAAATAACGACACAGTATTTCTCATTTAGGATGAAGATACATATAATAGCTAGCGCAGAGTCCAAGCGCATCGAAGCATCAAATCATCGAAGCACCAGCCTAGAGTATATGATAGTAGGGGAGGCCAAGAGGGGATTTTTGGATTTACTCCAGCGCGGCAGATTAATATAAAGGGGGATTCTTTGGACCCTGTAGAGTACCTTCACCATATATGAGCCCTGTATATTGGTGGGTCTGTCTAGGACAGGAGATCAAATAATTAGATAAATAAAATCGATCATAAGAAATACTCGAGCATGTCAGATTAAGGTAGAGTGAGTTAATTACATGCTGAAAAGTGTACGTTCAATAATCTGACGATTTGAGCGAGACCCAAAGGAGTTGGAAAGTTACAAACTTTAAAAACTCCAACTCCTGATATAGATATCGAGATAGTTGTCAATATGCCATGAATTTTTTTTGGCTGACACTTCGATGCGATTCGACTCTGCGCTAGCATTCCCCGTAGTCTAGGCAACGGGGCGGTTCGTTATATGGAGACCCCCGCATTAAATCCTCAGTCGTTGAAACTTGGCAGAGTTGTAGTATGGTATGAACACAAACCTATCCAAAAATATCCAACAAAAATCCTTGTGGAAGTTAGGTATTTATACCTGAAACTTAATATTTATGTATGAATATTTTCTCGATTTATTTTTAAAATAATAGTAGGTAGTATATTTACACTCAAACCCGAAAATGAAATAATCATGCAGAACATCGATATATTTTCCCGATTTTATTATCACACCTAAACTGCGTTTAAGCGATAATGTACCTTCCTGCTTCAATAATTGGGTGTAGCATATAAAACATACTTCCATTCTGATTTTTTGATAGATATTTAGGTATAATATACGTTGAACTCATGATACTTTATCATTCTGTAAAGTTACGTCGCCTGAGGAATTATTGTTGGGGCCACTAGCTTTATTGCCTAGACTACCGACCCTAAGCCCTATTGCGCATTATTAGAAAATTTCTTGTGTCTTGTAAGTTATATCTTTTATTATGCATGCGCATGTCTGTTAAGAGACAAGAAAAAATATATTGTACTATGTAACGTCTCATAAAACAACCATTGCAATTGAATTGCTTATAAGATATTTCTTATATTTCTTGGCTTAAGAGTAGTTTTCACCAAGAGTACGCTTCAGAAAAGCGTCGGAATAGGAAAGTATTACACTGACTTGTGGGTCACTGGTTGCGAGGCCGGTTGCTTCCATGCAACTTTGTGGTTAATCATCGATAGTGTAATAAACTCGACTTAACAAATGCTGTTTAACACAGTCATTAAATCTATGTAATGGCAATTCCAGAATCCTTCCTTATCCTTTGGGAACCATATTATAAAAGCGTGCACTCCTCGACCCCACAAAGGATTTCTGCACTTTGCGCACATATCTACGTACATATACTTACGAATAACTATAAGTAAATAAAGTAACAGTAGGTAATGTTATTACTGAAACAACGCTCTTACTTCTCAACTCCATTAAAGGCTCAGCGGGCGCTCTGAATCCGCAACTTGTAAGCTCACAGTTACATTAAGTATAAGTTAAGTTGCTTATGTCTGACCACATTTTTTTTGGTCGCAGAAACTTTTATTCCTACCACTTGGCAGTGCGTAGTATGTAGTGCCCTGACAGGGTTTCATGCCAATGTACTCGTATGTAGACATGAATGCAAATCTTACTTCTAACTTAATATAATAAATGCGAAAGTTTGGATGGATGTATGAATGTGTGGATGTATCGATGTATGGATGTTTGTTCAATCACGCCCCAACGGCTGAACAGATCTGGCTGAAATTTGGCACAGAGATAGACTATGTCTGGAATAGCACATAGGCTAATGCAGGAAGAAAATGAAGGAGTTCCCGCGGGAACCAAAAATCCTCGATCCACGCAGACGAAGTCGCGGGCATTAGCTAATATAAAATAAATTTTTTGACGACCTCCGTGGCGCAGTGTGTAGCCCTGTTGTCTCAACGTGCGGAGGACCCGGGTTTGATCCCCGGTAGGGTCAATTTGGGAATTTATAATTTCTGAATTTTCCCTGGTCTGGCCTGGTGGGAGGCTTCAGCCGTGGCTAGTTACCACCCTACCGGCAAAGACGTGCCGCCAAGCGATTACGCGTTCCGGTACGATGCCTTGTAGAAACCAAATAGGGGTATGGTTTTAATACTAATGCCATGCCTCTAACAGGTTAGCCCACTACCATCTTAGACTGCATCATCACTTACCATCAGGTGAGATCACCGTCAAGGGCTAACTTGTAGTGGATAAAAAAAATGAAATGTTTTTTTTTTGTAAAAATAAGTTCAATTATTGATCTAGCAGTAGAAACGATTCATTCAGTAGAACGACTTCAGCCTAGACTCGACTAGAACTCATTAATTTTCCGGTATAAAAAGTAGTCTATGTCACTCTCCAGCACAATAATCCCTTACTCTGTTGAGGCGTGATTGCAAGACAAACCAATTAACCAGCAAACAAACACACTTTCACATTTAAGTATAGTATTAAAATTAGTAAGTATGATATTTTGTTAATTTAAGTATTTAGATTTAAAATAAAATTCGACTTCGTTTACAAAATCTTTGTGATTTACGTTTGTTTGTTGCATTTCTTTACACAGAACAAAGCGGTTTTATCTCAGTTTGAATATAAACGTCACAAAACGAGATGAATTTATGGAATCCTCTGGTATATTAGGGTTCCAGTGTTATTTATAGTTCCAGCTTTCGTTTATAATAATTGGAGCTAAAATAAAGTTTCGAAAAGAAAAACAACTCATTTCTTTCTAAACAGACATTGTAAGACCACTGGTTCTAGCCGACTATGGCAAAGTCAAAAGGCAGGGTTATGTTAGTAGCAGTTCAATGTAAGTATGTTTGTATTTAAGTCCGCCGTAGCATCTAAACTAACGCTAAATCTTGGTCGTGCGTCTCTACCGGTAGGGTGGTACCTAGCCACGACCGAAGCCTCTCACCAGGCCAGACCAGAAACAATTTGGAAACCCTTTTAGTAAGAATTTTCACATTGCTCTAGTTCTAGCTTAGAAGGCCACAGCACTTACCACTGCGCCCAATATATACTAATAAATATTATAAATGCGAATGTTTGTATGGGTGGATGTTTGTTACTCAATTACACTAGAACGGCTGTACGGATCTGGATAAAATTTAGCACAGAGATAGATTATAGTCTGGAATAACACATGGTCTACTTTATATTTCTGAAAATAAATGAGTTACCGCGAAAATCGAAACCCTCAATCCACTCGGACGAAATCAGGGGCATCAGTTAGTTATCTACTAAATTACATTTACACGTCTGGCACATAAATACTTTACTTCAAGTTACAAAGCAAAACACGTTCCATTTAAAGTGTATGATCGACTGTAAGTACGAACTTGTTTTCCAAACAAAAACAATATCGGAATTGTATTGGCCAGTCTGAATTTGAAATGCAAAGAAATTCCATCGTACTCTTAACCACGTAGTGCTGTTTCAGGTCCCTCGAGGAACTTTGGCTTCATACATTCGTAATACTTAGGTTTGGTTTTTCAAACTTTTCTTGAGATTTCTTTTTATTTATTTCCCTACCTTTTTACCTATATATTCTTTCTCTCTTGAATCTCAACCGTTAGCCTTTAGGCTTTAACCGTTTAACCGTTTAACAATATGCTAACACCTCTAGTGTGAATTGACCCTTTGTCAAATTATTAGGTTAGTTTAGAATTCGACAAAATGTCCAGGTACTTAGGTTTGATTGGGTTAAAAAAAAAATGTGTGATTAAAGTTGGTTAAATTAAAATGTGGTTTTGGTGGTCTTTATTTTTTATTTACTAACTTTGGTGATACTTTACTACCTCTGGTGATCAGTACATTTGCCCTCAGTAGTTCCTAATATTTACAGGCCACAATTTACTATTTGATGATGATATTAGGTACATTTTGAGGATAGATCATTAAAGGAAACGTTATAAATAATTCATGTTTCACTGTATTTTAATAGTACATTATTGCAAAGGCTGGGAAATAGGCAATTGCAGGTCGAGTATGAGTTTGAAGGCCGAGCCGTAGGCGAGGACTTCACTAATACGAGACAGGCAATTGCCATTTCCGCCGAGGCATATATAGTGCTTTTCTCAAAAGAATGCAGGGAAATAAAACATACTTTTTTACCTTTGTCGCTAAATATATATCATCTGGGGCTTTAGTTAAAAATCGCTTTATGTTTTCGCCAATAAAAAATTTCGATTTCTTGCTTTTGAATCTGGTCGATTGTCGTTTAAGAAAAGTAGTTAGATTACCATAATTTTTCAAGTTAATGCCGTCTTTAACATGAACTGTACATTTCAGCATGAAATAAATTTCCCATAAATGTAGATGGCTTTTTAGTTTTAGCAATCTCATTAAAATACGCCAAAAATACTGTTTCGGAGAAATCGTTCTTTTTTCTCGTTTTTCCAACTCATAAAATTTTCATATATATATTTCATACATTTTCAACATTGCAGGAGCGTTGTAATGTTCCAAATTCAAAAACCGCTCCTGCAATGGATTTGATTTTCTTTGTCCGAAAATTCGATACTTCGCGTGATCTTTTTTCGAAAATAATGACAATATTTCCATGCATGTTTGAGAAAAGTAATATATTTTCAAAAGATTTTGTTTTCAGCCTTTTAAAAATCTTAATTATGAGTGACGATATGAGAATAAGCTCGCTTAATAGGGTGGACATATTCTCGAATTACAAATTATTTTGGTTTTACTTTTTTATGGGCAATTCAGCCTCCGGAGCTACCTTAATACTATGAGATAAGGTTTATCTTCACAATTGAGTCCATTTTCAATTTTGCAGCATGTAATTAAGATTTACACGGGTCACACCAAGTCATATGATAATTTTAATCACCGCAAGTGGTTCACTACAGGACTGCATAAACGAGATGGCAGGTAGGTCACGGATATATAGATACAAAAGGAGGCCATAAAAAAATTAACTGTTCAAAAATTTCATTCACTTCCATCTTTATAACACAGGGTAATCTTAATGTCAGGCAGCAGAGACCGACTATACCACGTATTATTATTAGAATTATACCCGTTTTCACTAACATTTGAATTTGAAAGCCCATTAGAAAATGCATAATTGTAGGTGAAAACCAACACCTATAAGACCCAATGTCTTAGATGTATCCTAAAATTTGGGCATTGTTGGTTAAAATGGGCATGGGCACATTGGTAAACCTTGGCATCAATTAATCATTTATTTAAGAAAATTATAAGTAATGGGTTTCACTTAATAATAAAAAATCCCATACACAAGCAACGACACAGTTTTTACATAATTCGCCAGAATCTTGTTTTTGAGAATATTCTGTCGTTGTTCCTATATATAGTTAAACATGCAATGGTTCTTTTTCATTATCATCATCCCACAAATCGAAAGTCACTTCCAGTAAGTCTTTACATCTATGTTCAACCCTATTCAGCCAAGCGTCTCGGCTATCAGCGTGGTGCACGCCTTACTTTGTGGCGACATACGCTGAAAATGCCTAAACTCCTGAAATGCATCGAGCAACACGCCTGAGAGTTGATATACCGTGCAGGTTTGATGACAAAGTGTTCAATAATTCTTAACCGAATTCTAAAGTGGAGAAGGCAACGACCTCAATTTACATAGACGGGCCCTGTCAAACAAAGAATGTGGATCTATTTTACTAACATCATCTAGCCTGAAAAGCGGGACAGCGCCATGGCGGGGACAAGGACAGGCTTATACAGGTGTGGAGGGCGCTCTACAGGTCGGACGCCCAATTTTTTCTATGAAAGGGCCCATCTAGTATATTATATATTATATTATATTACATGTAGGTAACATATAATATATCGATGGGAGAAGGTTCTTAATTCTACGTGTATAATTTTTTGTACGAAATTTTAAACATCAATGGGGGTTGATGATAGAGATCTCAGAATCTATCCCGAGACATGGCGAGTATTTTTATATGCCGCAAAAACTCATACAAAACCATTTTTGTTATCACCGCGATAAATTATTGACCTTTATAACTAACATTTGTAATTTCATATAAACTTTGACCAAAATTATAGTTATATTTTTGGTCAAAGTTTATGGGTCCATGATGGATTTATGGGTACATCATGATCCTATCACCAATTTTATTTACCATCATGTTTTTCACCAGTGGTAGCTGGTACGTTGACAAATGGATACATGTCGTATAACGCCTCCCTGTATAGGGGATGGGCAAAGTGACTTTTTGGCTGAAATGTTATTAAAAGAGGTGCACTTTTAGGTAATAAGAGCGGAGTTTTTACAGCGCTGCGGTTTTACTCTCATGAACTGTCTTAACAATATTATTTTAGTCTAAGCTTAAAATTTATTTCACTTGCAAAGCTAATAATATGAAAGAGGGTTTAACAAAACTTTAAATATAATTTTTAAAGAAAGTTTTGGGTTTTGCTTTTAATGGTACTTATTTCATTTTAGTTTGGAGATCGTGTACACCAGTGTAAGTATAGATAATGGCAACTGATAAGTTGCGAATAACAGTTTTTACAATAGAATACTTTATCGAAAAAAGAAATAACGATTGTTTTTAATTACTGTTATATAAGTTTGTGACTAGACTATACATCGTTCTTTAAAAAAGTATCCAAATGAATATAGCAGCAACAAATACCTCCCACTAAAACTGCCAGACCTTGATAAACTTGTTTCATCATTTATTCCACCGCTATATCACCTAAATTGCTCGTTCTATGCCTGGATTGCGTAGGCAGAGTAATAAATATTTTTGATGAATTTTGTCTCTTTTATTACTGTAACAACCGCGTGATGAAACACTTATGTTTCGCACAAAATTTATATAACAAAATTTTAATAATGCAGTTAATAAGGTCTTTTCGGTTCTTTAATATCTGTAGATATGCCCATCATTATTTTTATTTTTTTATTACATTATTTTATAATTATTGGTCAAATGGTAGATGCAGAGATTATGACGTAATTAGACGTTTGAAAAGTTTATATAGTCCGTAAAACTTAACTGACCCGGACAGCGTCGCTAGTATCTATTAAAAATAAAATAAAATAAAAACAAAAACTTAACAGGCATAAAATTCGTTCCAATTTTGGCCACCGGGTCAGATAAGTTTGACGGACAATAAAATAAATCATCCCCATTGGAACAGACTATAATATAACCTTTGTGTTACATTAATGTACCTGTGTATGGAGTTGTCTCACTCAACGTAAGCAACGTGTTGTTTTGTAACAATATGACGTTTCACACAAAAGGCCCATGACAATTTTCTCGTGAAAACATGGTTTCGTTCCATGGTTTCGTTCATAAATGATTTGTGAGATGGCGATAATAATTAAAAAACCCGGCTGAGTTTGTTGTGGGCTCTTCTCAGACCAGGGCGCGTTTGGAACCCTCGTAGCTTTAGTTTTAAGATACCGTAACCAATTATCACCATCATGGTTTATAAGTAAGTAATTTTTAACGTCAATAAATGCACCTACAGTGTACCTATATTGAATAAATGATATTGAGTATTGAGTAGGTATTGAGTATTGAGTATAATAGGATCGTCAAACAGCTTATCTCTTAAGCCAGCTGTAAATTTAAATCTAGTACACAATTTATCCTTAAACCCCGTCCCGACAGCAAGCAGGCCGACTTTCAGTTAGCAGTAAAACCGCCGTAAAACGCGAATGTGACGACACCGCCCCCGCCTGTTATACCTTTCCGTGTGCCATAAAATACCCAAGTAGTGTCGAACTGCATATTACGCTCTAGCGGCGTATTTTGAATATTGAATTTGCCTTTTTTCTGCTATTCGAAATCATAACTCTGACGACCTCCGTGGCACAGTGTGTAGCGCTGTTGTCTTAACGTGCGGAGGTCCCGGTTTCGATCCTCGACTGGGTCAATTTGGGGATTTATAATTTCTGAATTTTCTCTGGGCTGGCCTGGTGGGAGGCTTCGGTCGTGGCTAGTTACCACCCTACCGGCAAAGACGTGCCGCCAAGCGATTACGCGTTACGGTATGATGCCGTGTAGAAACCAAATAGGGGTATGGGTTTAATATAACTGCCATGCCCCTAACAGGTCAGCCCGCTACCACCTTAGACTGCATCATCACTTACCATCAGGTGAGATCGCAGTCAATGGCTAGCTTGTAGTGGATATTAAAATAAAATAAAAATATTATGTACATAATATTGGTCCAGTGGTCTTACAATGTTTGTCTAGAAGAAACGAGTTGTTTTTCAAAACTTTATTTTAGCTCCAATTATTATAAACGAAAGCTGGAACTATTAATCACACTGGAACCATAATATACCAGAGGATTCCATAAATTCATCTCGTTCTGTGACGTTTATATTCAAACTGATATAAAACCGCTTTGTTCTGAACCATAAAGAAATAAACTTACAATGAAAACGCAACAAACAAACGTAAATCACACAGATTTTGTAAGCGAACCCAAGTTTTGTTTCATTTCGACTTAAACTAACGAAATATCCATACTAATATGATAAATGCGAAAGTGTGTTTGTTTGTTTGTTGGTATGTCTTTTAATCACGCCGCAAGGGAACGACGCGATTTTTACATGGTTTTAGTTGAGGATCTGGAGAGTGACATAGGTTTATTTTCATCCCGGAAAATAAAGGAGTTCATAGTGGGGCAAAAGGATTCCACGTGGACTAAGTCGCGGACATCAGCTATAGTAATGTAATAAGTGTGAAGAGTACACATGACTGTCGGCTCATAGCTGGTGCGTTGGTCTCAACTACCCAATCTTAAAGAAATGTAGTACTTACAGAAATAGGTTGCATTCCCAGGGAAGGAAGATTTGCATTTGTCAAGTTGCGGTCAACGCTTACGAACTGCATCAATATGCATAAACGTGTGTACGAAAAACTAAAAATCAAAGCTTGTCAGAGAACTAGGCCACAATATTCTAATGCTGATATCTATAGAGCGTACTTTGATTTAGCTCAGTCTTTACATAGACTTAAAACGTGAGTTACATAAATCTGTCTCGTGTTAACCATGTCTTAAGTCTAAGCAAAGTCATAGTTCGCTCTATAGATCTCAGCATGAATGCTCGAAGCTACAATCATGCGAGCTGTCACGATTTAGACTTTAGACTCTATTCCGATGATGCGAAAATAAATAGTTATACATACATAATTTTCCCGATAACACATTCTTAGCAAAATTTCAGATGTGCATTTTTAACTTGGCCAGAGACACTAATGTAAACAGCCTCGAGCAACGCATTGTGCAGTTGAAAATAAATCATGACATATGATGCCGGAGCACATCCGGGATTCGCGTTAAGAATTCTGAGTACGCCAAGCCTCGGCTGGGAGATTTAACGGCCACCCTCCCCGGACATTAGAGACTTCTTAAATCTCCTTTTTAGCTTTTTTTGGATGACTCGGTCAGTTTTCATATCTTACCCGTTGTCCTGCGTTCCAGTACGATGCCGTGTGGAAACCGAATAGGGGTATGGGTTTAATATAACTGCCAAGCCCCTAACAGGTTAGCCCGCTACCATCTTAGACTGCATCTTCATTTACCATCAGGTGAGATCGCAGTCAAGGGCTAACTTGTAGTAGATAAAAAAAGCGACTAAAGCGATACTGTGACTCGAAACAACGCGACGCGACAGTATCAAACAGTAGCGACGTGGTCGCGTAGACATGTTCATCATTTTCTATAGCGTCGTATCGCGTCGCGTCGCTTCTTTCGCTCACCTAGGACAACGGGATAGTATCTGCCGCAGACCTTAATTAACGTTTAAAAAAACTTACAAAGTAAAGTCACTTATTTTTGAATCGTTCGCATATAGATGTGACGATTATCATCGTTAATTTTTTCAGGATCAAAATGCTGAAAAATAGATACCTGATTAATAGTTTGGCCTTTCATTTAAGGAGTGAACTTTTGCCAAGCAACACTCTTGGAAATTTTGTTCCCTTTCTAATTTTAACAAATTGGAAAGGGAAATAAGGCCTCCATTAGGTACAATCCAATTTGTCAGAATTGTCTGTCCATCAGTCGAGAATCGAATGAATTCATTCCGTCTGTATCGGTAATTTGGACTATTGTCACAGAATATATACTAAGCTAGCTGATGCCTGCGACTTCCTCCGCGTGGATTGAGTTTTTGGTTCCCGTGAAAACTTTTCGATTTTCCGGGATAAAAAGTAGCCTATGTGTTAATCCAGACTATAATTAATCTTAATTAAGTTTTTAAAGGTCACGCCATCTTTTTATTTACAATTACAGGTTTTAATATTTAGAGCAGTATGAGACCACATACTTTGTGAAAAATTCAATGAAGTAGATAGAAATATGTTGACCCACTCAAACACTGAGAGACTCATCAACACCTAATTTTGACCACATTCTTGAATTATTCTATTCTAAGCCGCCTTTTTATAATATAATCAGGAATAAGGCCAGATTTCCACGAAGTGACACGTTCACGCATTCCCGAGAAAAAGGTCGTTGACAGACAGACAGACAGACAGACAGACAAGACGGATAACGAAGTGATCCCGTAAGGGTTCCTTTTATCCTCTTCAGGTACAGCACCCTAAAAATGAAGTACGAACCCGAAAAATTATTGTTACTTTGATGGGTCCGACGGTGAAACCTTTAAACATAGATTCTATATAACCTAGTTCAACATTAAGCATTTATTACTAAGGTATCTTCTAGGGGCTAAAGTCGTATGTTACTATGCCGTTGGGAATGGTGAATTGTATTACTAACTCGATAAGCTTACTGAATTGTTTTAAATCATCTATGTCTCCACTAATTTACACCTTATGTAGAATGATTTTTGGTTGGTTTTAGGGTGTTCATGCAAGGTGGTAAGGGCGTTTCGGAAGTTTAGAGTGATATGGCGTGTGACACGCTTGGAGCAAATAACCAGACACGCGAAGAAAGGTGCATAGACGAATGTGTGTATCGGTGAAGATGAAGGCAAATATCGATTACTAGCGAATCCCCTCGACTTCGTCTGCGCGGTTTTAGGTTTTTTGGTTCCCGCGGGAACTATTTAATTTTCCGGGATAAAATATGGCCTTTTTTTGTTGACGGGGGGAGGGGGGGGGATAATATATGGCCTATGTTCCAGACTATAAGCTATCCCTGTGCCAAATTTCAGCCAAATCCGTTCAGCCGTTGGGGCGTGATTGAGTAACAAACATCCATACATCCATACATCCATACATACATACATCCATCCAAACTTTTTCATTTATAATAGGTATATCGATTATGAGCTGATACTTATGGATTAGAGATAGAGGCGATAGCTCGAAGCGGTGTGAAATGAATGGATTAAGCGCTTTTGTACTAGTGCCAAAAAGATTTTGTGATCTTGCAAAAGTTCGCGTCCCGACGGAGAGATCAACTTGCCTGTTTTATTAAATTTGTTAAAGCGGTTGTGGTCGTCTTTATGAAAAATGTTCTTCTGAATCTCCCTACCATTTACAACGACAGAGCTTTGCCGCGGCGGTTAGGGACCACCCTATCATGTCGTCACCTCCATGGCAAACTTACGAATCTGCAATTTTAGTTCAATCAATATTTCGATGAAAAATCGTAACCGTAACCAAATGTAGTACTGCACACCGTAGTAAAGTTACGTATTTCTAGCACTGATAGTTAAAGAATTCAAATTCAGTGACAGAAATACGTAACTTTACCACAGTGCTACATTTGGTACGGTTTTTCATGGAAATATTGATTTCACTAAAACTGCAGATTCGTAAGTTTGCCATGGAAGTGACGATGTTACGCCCATACCACAATCAACTAGCCACAGCGGATGCATCTCACCAGACCAGACCTGACATAACATAGAAATTATAAAAAATCTAAATCGCCTTTGCCCTGTTAACCCGAGACCTTCCACTTAAGAACACAGCGCTACTGTACCAGTGAACTCGGCAAAACTGCACTCATTCTTAATACTTAGGTAACCATAAAACAAAATATAAGTACTTACTTAGTATTTCAAAAATGTTTAAATTGGGTATACGACAACTAGTCTTTTTTTATCCACTAAGTTAGCCCTTGACTGCGATCTCACCTGATGGTAAGTGATGATGCAGTCTAAGATGGTAGCGCGCTAACCTGTTAGGGGCATGTCTGTTATATTAAACCCATACTCCTATTCGGTTTCTACACGGTATCGTACCGGAACACTAATTCGCTTGGCGGCACGTCTTTACCGGTAGGGTGGTAACTAGCCACGGTCAGCGCCTCCCACCAGGCCAGACCAGGGAAATTCAGAAATTAAAAATTTCCCAACCCTGCCGGGGATCGAACCCGGGACCTCCGCACGTTAAGGCAACAGCGCTCTGCGCCACGGAAGTGGTCAAATAATAATTTTTTTTCAAGCGACAAAACGAGCGCTCATGATGGGAACTTGTATGAAATACTGATTTGTGACGTCATATTTTTTTTTACTTTGATCTATTTTAAAATGGTTATAAAATTAAACTAACGGCAGACGTTGATTATAATGCCTTTTGGAAGATCTATTTAATTACAACTATAAAAATATATTCTTTACATAGGAATTAGTTACTTAATATATTAAATACAAACAAATTTGTTTGATGTCGTAACTAATATTATATTAGTTTAGAGATCACAATCTTACTAATCTTACTAATATTATAAATGCAAAAGTTTGGAAGGATGTTTGTTACTCAATCACGCCCCACCGGCTGAACGGCCGCCTGCCTGGTGGTGCCTGCCTGGTTTGGCCTGGTGGGAGGCTTCGGCCGTGGCTAGTTACCACCCTACCGGCAAAAATGTGCCGCCAAGCGATTTAGCGTTCCGGTACGATGCCGTGTAGAAACCGAAAAGGGGTGTATGGGTTTAAAATAACTGCCACGCCCGTAACAGGTTAGCCCGCTACCATCTTAGACAGCATCTTCACTTACCATCAGGTGAGATCGCAGTCAAGGGCTAACTTGTAGTGGAAAAAAAAGGGATCTGGCTGAAACTTGGCACAGAGATAGATTATAGTCTGGAATAACATGTGGGCTACTTTTTAGGCTAGTTCCCGCAGGAACCAAAAAAACTCAAACCACGCAGACGAAGTCGTGGGCATTCGCTATTTAATATACGTGGTACAGATAGAGTCTAAGCCGAGTTCTTCTAACTTCAATAATAAGCGAAGTTTTTCAGACCGCTAAGCTTAAAAAGTGCCCAATTAATTACTTTGAACCTTCGCCCAGCTCCGGGATTTATAAAGGGAATTAGCATACAAATTGAAAAGTTCGCGTTAAACCTAAAGTAGTAGGTACCTAGGTTCTAAATTGAGCAGGTGTTTTATTGTGTTTTATTCAATCTAAAGATTTCATTTGAATAACATTGTTAACTACCTAAAATATGCTCCGGGGCCATACTGCCAACGCTTAAAGCCATATTGATTCATTATTGCTGACTTTCTTCGACTTGTTTTAGAATTATAATCCTTATTTTAGGAATCTCAAAATACATTTTGAGTAATATTTCTTAGATATTGCTTTAAATGTTGGCAGTATGGCCCCTGATTTAAAATAAGCTAACCAGTTTACTATATGATTATTACTCGGGAATTTTAAGGTTCTTGTTCTTAATAGATAATTGTAACGAATAAGTTGCTATGTTTGGCCCGCGGCTTCGCACGTTAAGTTCATTGATTGTGAAATTTCAAACCCCTATCTCCTAATGCGTTGAATTTTCATAATTTATCTTTTCTTAGCGGATGCCTACGTCATAAGAGCTGTCTTTATTCAGCTCGATCCGTCCAGTGGTTTGAGCTGTAGGTACGTTGATAAATTAATTAGTCGGTCATTTTCCTATTAAATATTTTAGACTAGCTGATGCCCGCGACTTCGTCCGCGTGGATTGAGGTTTATTGGTTCCCACGGAACTATTAAATTTTCCGTGATAAAAAGTAGCCTACATGTTATTCCAGAATATTTTAGACTAGCTGATGCCCGCGACTACGTCCGCGCGGATTGAGGTTTATTGGTTCCCACGGGAACTATTTAATTTTCCGTGATAAAAAGTAGCCTACATGTTATTCCAGACTATAATCTGTCTCTGTGCCAAATTTCACCCAGATCGATTCAGCCCTTCTGGCGTGATTAAGTTACAATCATCCATTCCTCCATATAAATATATTGACACATTTTAGATTGTTCGACTTAAGGGAATTACGTTGGATATTGTACTTATATTATAAATAATAATTGATAAAACATACGTAAAAAATTACGTAATTTAAGGATGTACATGTATATTTTTGCACACTGCTACTGGCAGTAAATTGTGAACGGGACTAATTTTTTTAAGATAACAACTGTTGTTACCCACAATTTGGCAAAATAAAAATTATGAATTATGAAAACATCCATCCATCCATCCATCGCATTTATAATATTATGTAGTATAGATTACTTTATCTTTTGCTGTGGCTCGATATTATCACAGAAATATTGGTGGGTTCTCCGAGCATTGTAAGATCATTAGGCATTCTTACCCCATAATAGAGGACGGAAGGCAAAATGCTATTAATTACTAAGACCCTTCAGGCCTTTCGTGCCGTCTTTAGTAACGAGTTAAGCGATACTTGTACGGCCTAAATTATCCTAAAATATCTTCAATATTTTAGACGAAATAGTGAGTAAAGTTTCGACCTAATCTTACTAATATGGATGTATGGATGTTTGTTACTCAATCACGCCCCAACGGCTGAACGGATGTGGCTGAAATTTGGTACATGGATTATAGTCTGGAACAGCATAAAGGCTACTTTTTATCCCGGAAATTTAAGGAGTTCCCGCGGGAACCAAAAAACCTCGATCTACGCAGACGAAGTCGCGGGCATTCGCTAGTTATGTTATATACTTTAATAGAGTCTGCTTATTTTATAAGTATCATTTAACATTTGTAAAAATCGACTCTTCTTTGCAAGGTTTTATTAAAAACCTGCATGCAAAATCTAGAAATTATACCTACCTATCTTCCTACAGTTAGTACATTCATCCAGTGGCCAAATTAAAACAAATATTTATAAAAATAAATTATCAATATTATTTTAGGTTAACTTGTAGCTGTTATTTGAAAAACACCGGCATGAAATTAAGCTGCTAAAACAGGTACCTACTAAAATTCTACATCAAATTCTAAAATGAAGTCTTAGCGAACCTTACGAACCTACTTGCTTCTAAGGCACAATGTAACAAGTGAAAGTTACCGATTGTAATAAAAAAGTTACCAACCCGATAGCAAATAATTAGGATTGTATAATAAAAGAGAACTATTAAAATACGTACAGAACCAGTAGAGGTAAGCGCACATTATGGCGGGCCGCATCGCACGGACGGAAATCTTGCGAACCGGAAAAGCTGCATCAATCATTATAATATTAACTGTTTTAGAAGTGCCTGAAATAATGTTATTCTTGGATGGCCATTGTTACTCGGTAGCTGTAAATTAGCAGTTATCTAGAGCCGCTGCTTTACCCCGGCATAATATGCGAATATCCTTGTTTTCAATATCGACAACCGATAGATGTCCACTGCGGGATGAAGGTCGCCTTTAAGTCGTAGGATCTTCCACTATCCGTGGCCTTGTGGGCCGCCTAAATCCAACGGCTTCTTGCGGTGTGTTTGACTGTTGCCCGATATACCTACTATCTATAAAACCGTATAGAAGCGACTTAGGCGGATTTTGCGGTGCGGCTCTCTAATGTGCGTTTACCCTTAAACTTACACAACATTACGTATGGTCGGCAGCCTTTCCGTCAAAAGGGAAGATAATAAGCAATTAAGTCTCGTTAAAGCCATCACACTATTTTAACCTTTAACTTCCATTATACAGAGTTCAAAATAGCGTAGATTTTTTGATATTCGTGTAAACCGTCCGTTGGTCTTTCGATGGAGTATTCGCGGAATTCCATAATAGCTCCCAGGATTCCTTCGCTGAGAATAAATTGAAAATTTTTCTGCTTTACAGTTTGGTATGCTTTACCTTACCTACCTGGTCATGTTTTATTAAAATGGCAATTTATACGATGGGAGGTAAACAAACGGTTATAAAAGCCACTATTTGGTCATAGCTCAAGGTTTTAGATCTTAGAGGCTTTGGTAAATTGACGCTAATCCTTTGAAATGGTAACTTTACCAGTAAGAGCCTACGATATCATTGATGTATATCGTGGACGTTACCTTAAACCCATAGATACGCCAAATTTCCCTGCATATTTTTCAGAGATGAAAGCTGTTTTAGCGTTTTAGCGTTCCGTGTAAAAGCCGATAAGATTGGAACCGATAGAACCATAGACGCCCGACGACCTTGATCTAACTTTGTTAGGTATAACAATACAATGAAATACTACCTACTTTAATTATGTAACTTACGTAACTCTTATCGAATTCGACAACGAATGCGTAATAATCATAATTATTTTTAACGCGCGCGCCAGCCATTCCGGCTAATTGAACAGCTTTCTATTACTTTTATCGCGGCTGTAATGGTTGTATGAAAAGCGCATGAAAATTCGTGACTAATCCGATATTAGAGTCGCGCCGACTTTGATTTCCTTTTTGTGGGCTATAACTTTCCGTCACAAAGGCTGATTTACAAGACATGAATAGACGTTCTTCAATTTCACCATTACACGCACAGAAACTAAAAAAAACTGACCAAGCGTGACTCAGTTTCGCCCACCGATGGCTCCGTAGGCTAACTTCGAAAGAAACATTATATTATAAACTAGATGATGCCCGCAACTACGTCCGCGTGGATTAATTTTTTTCAATTCCCGCAGGAACTCCATAATTTTCCGGGATAAAAAGGTAGCCTATATCACAGTAAACACATTCAACTGTTTACTATGCCTATATCCTTCTCCGGGATACAAACTAACCCTGTACCAAAATTCATCAAAATTGGTTGAACAGGTGGACAGACAGACAAACACTTTCGTATTTATAATCCAAATGCTGTTTATGGGCGCTTTATAAGATGCCACATTGCATCTGTTCAAAAATTTCTATCGGTTGAGACGACGATAAATTTTTCGCACCCCCCGAACAAGGTATAGAAGCGCGGATGCGACACTCTACCGCGATGTAAAGTACTACAGCGCCATCTAGTATAAGTCTGGTTTTAACTTCTTATTTAATTAAACTATTTCACCGTCTGGTCACGAGAAACTTTTATTTGGGGCGGCAAAGTCATGTTTGTTTGTAGATCAAGGTTTATTACTGATTTAAAAATATATAAAAAACTGTGCTAATGGGACATAGATGTTTTTCCTGAAAACCTTTATAACTTCAAACTGACATTTCCGCCCCTTTTAGAATTGAAGAAATAATAATCTAGAATTATTCCACTTGCAATAAGCTTGGGTAAGCATTATTTAATACTTTGCCTTTGAAATCGATAACATTAGTAAGTATAGTTACCTAAATTAGTATCAGTAACGGACGGACCGTCGCGTCAGATGTAGGCTCACCTTTATTTTGTACCTTTTTGGCATTAAATCCTAAAAAAGATGCGTTTCCAACTCAACGTTTCTCTCGTAAAATGTATACGTGTGTTTACAGTTTTACTGTGATTTGTATGGACGTCGAACCGCGGCCATTATCCAATCAAATTAATGTTTCCAAATACATACTGATACCGGTGGTGGTTTGCCTGGGAGGATTCGGCTGTGGCTAGTTACCACCGTACAGGCATAGACGTGCCGCCAAGTAATTTAATGTTCTGGTACGATGCCGTGCAGAAACCGACTAGGGGTATGGGTTTAATATAACTGCCATGGCTACTCCTAACAAGTTAACCCGCTACCATCTTAGACTGCATCATGACTTACCATCAGGTGAGATTACAGTCAAGTGCTGGCTTGTAGTGGATAAAATAAATTTAAAAAACCACTAGGAAATATCGATGCTACTTCCACTCTAGCTATCATCAAAACAGTAGGTATAGTAACTACATAGAGTTTTTTAAATCCACCATAAATTAGCCCTTGACTGCGACCTTATTTGATGGTTAGTGATGAGGCAGTCAAAGATGGTAGCGGGCTCACCAGTTAGGAGTATGGCAGTTATATTAAATCCATACACCTAGTCGGTTTCTACACGGCGTCGTACCGGAACGCTTGGCCGTATGGTACGGCACTGTTGCCAGTAGGGTGGTAACTAGCCATGGCCGAAGTCTTCCACTGATCAGGCCAGAGAAAATTCAGAAATTATAAATTCCCAAAATAACGCTGCCGGGAATCGAACCCGGGGCCTCCCACGTTAAGACAACAGCGCTGCGTCAGGGAGGTCGGAGAAATTGTTATAATTGTTATTATTTGTCCTGCCTCTTCGCGCTTATTATTGTCTCTTCTTGGATTTAAACTTTAAAAGCTTCGTCTATCTACCAAGAACAGGGTACTTTCATTTTATTAGATCAGAACATTCTTAAGCACATTAAGCTCATCTTCACAATTCAGTCATTTACTTCCGCCATCAAATATTTTTTCGTGTAATTTCCTCAACAATGAATAGGTCTTGAAAATCCAGTGTTTCGTTTCACTAAGCAAAGATTTCAGATCTTAAACAAAAGTCTTTCGCAACAAAAGCTCTCAAGTCTCAAGATGTTTTAAATAATAGATGTGAGCTAAGGCGTAATAAGGGGTTCGACATCTCAACCATTATCGCAAATGTTCAACCCGCCATTGAGGCTGAGAGGCTGTTTAAAAAACAACGAGAGGAATCTGAAACGCTACAGTTTCTTAGGTGTGTGCCTGGGAACTTTAAAAATTCTAAGTACAGTAACGTAAAAAAAGATTAGGACTAAATTATCTTAAAACAACATTAACAATTCTTTATGCTGCTTTCTTGAAAGGTCTTGCCCTCGGGTCTTACCATATAATATACTAGATGATTCCAGCGAATCCATCCGCGTGGTTTTAGTGTTTTGATTCCCGCGGGAACTCAACTCTGAACTGATTTTTTTGTATAAAATATAGCCTATGTCCTACCCCGTAAACAACCTTTCTAATCTGTCTGTTTTAGCGGATTATAGCGATTTAAGCTTCTTGTTCCTTGATTATCATGAACTTCCGCAAAGTAACGCCTACTTCAATCCAAAGTAACAATATACATAGTTATGGTCTACTTATGAGTAGCACAATCCTCAACTCCCATCATGACTTGATATCCAAGCAATTATTGTAAAGGTAGATAATATAATCGATAGAAGATCGCTAACGAACTTTTGCCAACAAGCGTACAAAACGTGCAGTAGCAATTACATTTCTGTTAATGGCTTGCCGCGGAATCGATTACTACCAATTTGCCACCGAGTGTTTTCACTTAGCGTCTTTGTTCACGAGATGCCATTGTATGCTATTCGAGTCGAAGATGACAATTTTGTGGGTATAAATGCATATATGGTATTAAAAATATTACTAATCTGCTCAGCATGTCAGTAAGCTCTATGGGTAGAGCTTATCTACGAGTTTACTAATATTATAAATGCGAAAGTTTGGATGGATAGATTTATGGATAGATATTTGTTATTCAATGACGCCCAAACGGCTGAACGGATCTGGATGAAATTTGGCACAGAGATAGGTTATAGTCTGAAATAGTAGAACTTAATCCACGCGCATCAAGTTTCAGCGGGCATCATCTAGTTTCTTATATGACTTAAATATCTGGATTTCAGAGAAACCAAAAAGGGAAAATAAATCGATACAGTAAAATATTCTAATAAGAAGACGAGATTTCGCCTTTTTCAAAAATTTTTTTACTTAGCATTAACTAGATTTATTTCCATTTAGTAAGTTCTGAACTCTATTTTAGGTTTGGAAAGTATTTGAGACGAGTTACTCACAACTCGCTTGAATGTTGTAAGCTAGCAGCACGAATCGCGGCAAACAATTTTCAAGTAGTTTGGATCATTCGACCGTGTTTGGGATTTTGCCTTGCTCCCAGCGACCTTGTTCACTAATTGATATATTTTGGTATTGATATATTTAGGTAGGCTGATGCCCGCAACTTCGTCCGCGTGGATTGAGGTTTTTGGTTCCCGCGGGAACTCTTTAATTTCCCAGAATAAAGAGTAGCCTGTGTTATTGCAGACCAATCTGCAGAGATCTATCTCTGAGCCAAATTTCATCCAGATCCGTTCAGGCGTGATTGAATAACAAACATCCATCCATCCATCCATCCATTCATCCAAACTTTCGCGTATATAATGTCGGTACAGATGAGCTTTGAAAGACTCGCGGTTTGTTTATAAACTAATATCAACTGTTATGATTGCAAGTTTTGTTTGTTTTGCAAGCGGTCATACACGGAGACTTTGAGCAGTTAACCCTTAATAAGCCGCAATTAACCCTTAATAGTAAGCTTTAAATTAGAAGCGTGTTTAGGGTAATTTAATACTGGAGAATCCAAAAAATATATTTAAAAGGGGAGAGGGGAAAGGGGGGAAATACCTTTTTTGTAGTGGGAAAATAATTCCCTTTGCCCGATTATGCTTGTCGTAAGTGTAAGAAAGTGGGAATACAATTCCCCTTGCCTGTTAAGGTTACGTGTTTTTACAATAGTTTCTATTACTATTCAAATATAGCGCTGGCTCCTTTATTATGGTAAAAAAAAATAAGGTAATCCTACTAATATTATAAATGCAAAAGTGTATGTATGTTTGTATCTATATATGTTCCATTTTTGACTAAATAAATAAAACCGATTTGGATGAAATTTGATATAGGGATGAGCCGATTTATAATTAGAGAAATTAAACTTTGAACGACCTACATGAACCGTTCGAGCAGTCGTTGTCAACTGATTGAGCAGTTCATGTCTAGTGCTCGATCACTTGCTCGGAGCAGTCGTGGCTGAGGCTCAAACGGTAAACGGTCTAAATGTATGAAATTTTGCATCGGTTGAAAAGTTCGATCGATCTTCATTTTTATACGACTGGCTGAAAAAAGGAGTATATTGTTTTCAGGGTTCATGTAGGTATGTGTGTATGTGAGTTTGTATATTCCACCATAACTTCTATACGCCTGAACCGATTTTGATAAATGAGGTATCGTTAGAATCCCTAGCCTATTCCGGGTGACATAGGCTAGTAAAATTTAAAAAAAAAATTATGGGGTGACCATTGTCCCGCATTAAAGACTAAAGTTTAAAAAAAAACGAAAATAAGATTACTTAACTATATAATCATCATCTATAAAATGATGAGTAGAATCCACAAAGATATAACACTATAGTTCAATATCCAGTGATTCACAAAAAAATACCATTTTATAAACATGTGAATAAGATTCTATTTAACTAGATTAATTTAGATTTTTAACTTTTACGTTAGTTTTTTGGCAGGGCAGACGTGTTTTTTAATTTTTTTAATTATGACTTGTTCGACCTATATCAGCTACCCCTAAATGTCCGCTAACATGGTTTTTAGAAAAAGCTGTTTTACACAAGCTTCAGTTTTATTATTGATCGAACATAACATGGATCACGTCTTCATTTCACGTGTCACCTGTGGTATAACATGGAATACTAGAATCACCATTTTGGAAAATTTACGGATACTGTTCTCCCATCTACCATTGTCGGTAACGGGCACTATTCTTGGAGTAAAACCCTTGTTATAATCTTCTTTATGCTCGTTATCTAATATGCAATTTTAATTTAAAGTACCTCATGCAAATATTAAGTTATTTTGTGTATTTTACGGCGGCGTCGTCGTCAAAGGTCTGCTTTGCCATCGATGTCACTGCATACCTCAGCAAGGTCAGCAAACATAATATCGAACATTAAATGGGTCTCAAAAGAAGCCATTTGCCTAAGTGGTCATATGACGCAAGCGTGGTAGCGCATTTATTATTATCTAAGCCATTCTCTTCGTGTCCTTTTAAACCATTGGTTGCCTGGAAGAGATCGCTGTGAAGCTAAGACCGCCAAATTGTATACTTCCTTGATCATTAGCTAAGTTTACTGTTATTATTGTTTTTTGGTGTACAATAAAAGTATATTCATTCATTATCTAGCGAATAGGTTCCAAATACATACATACAGGTTTTGAAATAATCCCAAATGATTCCAAAAACTTAACGTTTGATGCCTCGTACATCAATTCATTATATTTCACCAAATCGGTAATTAAAATTATGCTGTGGCATTACAGTCACTTTTCCTTGTAGCCGTAGGTACACATTGCGAAAAGGCTGATAATGTACCTAACCAAAAATCTGATCAAACATTAATTACTCGAGAACTTGAGAAGTAGTCAAAAGTTATTAGCAATAGTTTAATTCTTGCGTGAAACCGTCGTAACTTAAACCAGAGCCTATATTAATACGCTCACAATCTTGGTTTAAGTAATAAGTAGGCACATGCTCCCGTTGGCGACGTACGGCTTGAGGTTTAATTATGTAACATGCGGCTCAAATTAATTTCGAGAGATATTAATTAAAACAAAGGCAAAAATTCAAAATGAAGGAAGAAGATTGTAGGAATAACGACTCAAGTATTTACCGAACCATTTTGTCAAATTTGGGAGTTTATAATTTAGAAGTGGTCGCTAGGTCTCGTCTACTGGGGCTAGGAGGCAGCGGTAACGGCTGGTTCCCACTATGAAGGTCTAGTCCCACTACAAAGGCGTAGGAGATACGGATATACTTAAGCGTAGCAAAACAAAAGAGTAGATTTTTTATACACTTCTAAAAAATTGTCTACAGTAACTCTTGCATTTGTATAAAGTTTGAAAATACCACGTTTTTTTGGCTCACAAAAGTTTGAGTCCCCTCAAAGGATATACTAATTAAAATTAGAACCTGTTCCGAAAGTCCCTTAGCTGATCTGCATTCTGTGAAATACTAAATAATCCCCGCACGGCTCAATCAAATCAAAGGTTGTCCATAAACTTCAGAGCTCGTATTTTCAGGGGGCCGAAGTTTTATCGCCGGCGAAGTTCTCGGTAATAAAGTTCGCCGAGAAGTAAAGGTTGCCCCCAGACCCCGTAATTGTGCTCCGTTGGCGGTCTCGCTACTTTCATGTTGCTAATTTAAAAGAGAATACTCGGGTATTCTCTTTTGCGTAAGATTTTTTTTTACTGAAATAAGGTTTTGTTTTGATTTTTTATTATTAGTGTATGTTAGTATGAAATCACATAAGTCTATACGAAAATTTGGCTGAAAGATCACCAGAGTAAGCAGCGTGGATGAACGACAATTAATGATGGATGGTATTTTCCAAATGCAACCGCGAGATATTTCTAAAGAAATTTCAAAATAGGGAAAGCCAACAACACGTCAAAGGTTTATCTGCTTCAAACGATCATACGCAGCGGTAGGTATGTAATTAGTCACTTAAAACCAGGTAATAATGCTCGTTGCTCGCTTTATACATAAAATTAACAAAAGCCTTGTCTTTGGACGAGTTCAAGAAAAATGGGAACCTTTGTAGCAATAAGAGATCTCCCGCATGTGAAGATTGACTAGTTATCTTTGAAGAAATCGCAAACCTTTTCAAAAGTTAAAAATAACAATATTACTATGATACACAATTACATATCTACGAAATTCTAACGACTGAGCGAGAGTCATTAATGACTGCCTGTTACAAAAGTAGCAGAGCTTATTTTATGACCTGAATTAACGCTCTGAATCTGAAAATTAGCCATTCACAGCGAAACTTTACTCGTACAAATTTCAACTGTTACAATTAAGGCTATGAAATTAAGTAAATAATCGTAAGGCCATGAGATGTGCTTTTAAATTAAATAATATTTAGCTAAATCAATTTAAGAGTCCTTGTGCAAGTGGGCCTAAATTTTTTAAGTAAAATATCAAGATTAAATAAAATTTCATAAATAGGTGTTGTTCGTAATATCAACATTGCTTTAAAATTGCATAGTATAACTTACATAAGAATAAAAAGTTTGGAAAATAATAATAGGTTTAGGAAATAGAAAAATTTTGCCGTTTCCGTGACTAGCAGCCGTCTAAAAGGTACGATCGTATACTAAACACAGTGTGTCATCTATAATACCATACATTTAGGGCCATAAGCGAAATTGCTCTATGAAATATTGTTCAAAAAACGTTAGCATACCAAGGGTTATCAACACCTGCTATCTAGAATTAATGTTATTTTTTTAATGAATATTCAGTTTTAATTACATTTAATTTCATGCTTTCTATATTTTGCATAATATTTCAATTAGGTAAGAAGGTATTATTTTTGGAGTCCAATTAGTTTGACAGTCCCTCCTATTGTAGCTTTGGAACAGTTCTACAATCCTACATTAGGCACTGTAGTTACGTAAACGTTTCATGAAATTAAAACTTTACAATTAAGTATTTAACGAAATACTTTTCGTTGTAAAAAAAAACAGAAAAAAAATCTAATTTTACATTTAATACTTAATAGCAATATTACTGAAACAACTTTATTGTATTAGCCCTATACGATACCTGTATGGCTAGCATGCACACAATGAGTAAAATTATATATATGTAACATGGTTACTTGCCTCGTTATGTCAAAAATAGAGATAAAAGTAATATTACTTATGTGTGGTATTTTCTCTACGAACCTTTACATGCTAACTATTTTTTTCTTGTAATTTACCGCACTTTGCGCATGTTCGGGTAAACAAAAAACTAGCCGACAACGACAACATCTCCCTCTCTCGTCACGAGATAATCTCGTGGTGCGCATGCTAAGTACACTAGACCACCACTCTTCGCTCGACCTCGCCCACTGCCACCCGACAAATACCACGCCGCAAAAGCTGAATTTGATGGCATGGTGGAGATGGGCATTTGCAAGCCATCGAAGAGCCCATGGACAAGTCCTCTCACGAAGTCAATAAGAAAGACGGCGGACTTCGAGTATGCGGCGACTACAATAGTATCGGTAACTTTACAGTAGTGCTGTATTAAATTAAGAATTTAGTAACCCCGATCCGTCTCCTAAATGATGGTTTTTCTTGAATCAAACTCAAACTCAAATAATTTTTTTTCAATTAAGGTAGGTATAATACACTTATTGACGTCCAGTTATTTATAAAATATAATGGTGATCATCAGTAACGGTATCTTAAAACTAAAGCTACGAGGGTTCCAAACGCGCCCTGGTCTGAGAAGAGCCCACAACAAACTCAGCCGGGCTTTTTTTTCATGATCACCATTTCACAAATCATCTTAACTAAGGAACTATCAGAGCCATTAGATCAAATTATTGCCAAGCTTCCTTGTCATTAAAGTAATCCTTTACATGGTAATAGGATTTTTTAATGAGTTTACGTTTAACATTAACTTTGAACTTATTCAGAGACATCTTCAACATGTCTTCTGGGAGCTTATTGTAGAAGCGGACACTGAATCATAGCAAAAACCATAATCACGATCAAGTTACCTTTAAAATAAACAAACTACTAAGAACCATACTCTCATGAAATCTCATACCATTCTTCTATATACATTCTATCTCCTTTCATGTAGGTTGCCTGGATGGCTGGAAGAGATCACTCGCAGTGATAGGGCTGCCATTACACCATACTTAACAACTTGTTAATAATTGTGTCATTATCAATAAGTGTGTATTATAGCTATTTGGGTGTAATAAAGTGTTTTTACTCTACTACTTTACTAAGCACTATATTAAAAATCGGTTCATCACATTTGGGGGATATGTACAGTAGGGATCATGTGCTACCAATACACAGATTGACACACGTTAAAAACCCCTCTGTTTGCCTCGGGGGTTAAACAAAATCCTTAAGTGGCCTTTAATGGATCGAAGTAGGTAAATAGACGAAACCTTGCTTGTATTTAAAAATATTGTGATAAAAACAGTAGAAATTAGGTGTGTCTTGGAATGGAAATGCCCAAATCTAATCTAACCCTTTCGTTGGGCCAACGATAAACGTGTTGTAAATTTTAAATGTCGCGTGCGACCCCTCCGTATGTTTTAAGTCCGATAAAAACATTGGACATTCTGAATAATATGAAATATTTTACTGTCTTCTGTCGTAAAAATGGTCGGAATAATGTTTAGAAGGTACCTACTTACTGTAAAGTACCTAAACTGTTTTTTGCTCAACGAAAAATATGGTAAAAAGGTTTAAGTGCCTAGGTACTTAGGTACGTTTGAAGAAAACGACAAAATGCAATTTGTGAGCTCTAATTCCGTGTCACACTTATTAAATTATACTCATTCAATTTTAATTAAAATTATCAAGGAAATATTGAGAGAAAATCTGTGTTTTCTTTATTTATTTTAATAAGTATCTCGTAAAGTAAGTAACATCCTAATGTAAATGAAAGTGCGCATTCTAAGTGAAGGAATTTTCAACTATGGCAAACAAAGAAGTTTCAAAAAAACGTCTCGTTATGATAATGTAAGTTAATTTGAATTTACAATCATCTTTGGGCAACCTAATTTTATTTCTATTTTAGCATAAAACACCGGCTGCTACGACGGGATAACAAAATAAAATAATGAACAGTATTTATACTTAGGTACCTAATCTTGAAAGCGCATCTGCATATTCCACAGGATTGAATAAATCAAGACTCAATTCTAAACCGTTCGCTGATCGAATAACATGTTGAGAAGATTTGATGCCACCATACCTGTAAAAAAAATATATAAGTGAGTAGGTAGGTACGTGTACGCACGTACGTAGGTTAAACATTTTCAAAAATCTTTTTATTGCTGGATCGACGTAATTTTTTTCAAGGGTATAGTTGAGTACCTGGAGTAACATAGGCAACTTTTTATCTTGAAACATTAAGGAGTTCCCGTGGGAATTAAAAAAAACTTTTCCAGGCGGATGAAGTCGCGGGCATCAGCTAGTTGTAAGTATATGTTGTATAAATGCGAAAGTATTTTTGTTTGATGGTTCATCCTTCCATCTCGCCGCAAAAGAACAACGAATCGACGTGATTTTTTTTCATGGGTATAGTTGAACCTGGAGAGTGACATAGGAAATTTATCTCTGAAAATTAAGAAGCTCCTCAGTGAATTAAAATCCTTATTTCACGCGGACAAAGTCGCGGGCAACAGCTAGTATACTAAAAATAAAATAAGTGTAGTGGTAATAAAAGGCGATTAAGCCTTTCTTACAAATATTTTAAAGTCGAGTTGTATAGAATAAAGTCTTGGTGCCTGATAGCAATGTAGGTGTACCTACTTGAAAGGCGACGAACCCTAGATAATGTAATTTTAGCGATTTCTCGTCCCAGCTGAGAGCGATTGCGAAATAAATAAAGCTCCGGGGGAAACTGGAAAAATGTTTGTGTGTGCGGGGGTTACGAACTATATCTAATACTATCACAAGGTGTGAGAAAACATCACTATTAATATAACTTTTTTCAAATGGTCCCACCATTGGAAAAAAATTGCCACCAAAATTATATCCGAATGGCATTTGTGAAAACTTTACATGAACTTTACAGCGAATCCCTTCAACAAACACGCAAAAATACAAAATATACTATTACAGCTACTTTACCTACAATAAGTAGATAATATAAAACAAGAAGAGAAAATTTGTAGAGTACTAACTCTAAGATAAATCGGTGTCCAATGAATTGTTATTCTAACTTTAGAAACAAAAGGTGACAGCTTAGAATAACAGATAATTCTGTGCTATTCTCTAAAATCCTGTGTTCGTCGTTGAGTTCGCCATGGTAATATATTACTACAGAGCTTCGAGTGGAATTTTTTGATTGTAAAAGCATAAATTGGAGTGTAGTGTAGTAAATAAATATCGATAAATTTTACCTTTATTATGAAGTGTAAAGTGGTAAGAAAATGTGATACAATCTTTTGGTAGACCATATTTTTTAAAGAGCTCAGTCTTTACCAAAAACGTATTTTTAAAAAAACGTGCCTTAAATCTTTCATCTACTACTACTATCATTGTGTTGTGTCATAGTGCACCATTCTGGTCAATAATTGTGGATTTGCAGAATTCACATACCTTTGAAAACACTACAGAGAACACAGTCATTTTTTATACAGCTTTTAAAGCTTGTCTGCAATCAAACTTGCTTGTAAGTGATGATGGAGCGGCAAATGTCGCAATACCTATGTATGCTGAGTAATAGTTTTCCGAGATAGATTAAAACTGAATGCTATGTCGAAAATGCGTCAGCGTTAGAACAAGGCCGCACGCTTACAGAATAGAACCACGGTTTACTATCATGAGATATTGGAAAAGTTTACAATATCTAGGGGAGACAGTAGATACCGTTAAATAGAAGCACGGAATGAAATGTTAATTGGAAACTAAAGTATTACTTTAAGTAATAAACTCGTTCACGGCTCGCAGTAATCCGAGGAGTGATGTTGAAAATTTAATTAAAATTTAAGTGGTTTGCCGAAAATTTTGGACAAAGGATCGTTGACTGAGACACTGCAGGACCATTCCTAGTGGAAATAAAATCTAGTCGTTATTTGAAATGCCAATAGGTAATTGAATTTTTAGAGATTTTTAAACCTAATTTATTTTAGACCATTTCACAATCGACCATGCTTTATCCAAATACAATATTTCATATGCAAACTTTGGCGAAAATTGGTAGGTACATTGCATTTCGAAGGAAGACTTTAAAGCTTCTTCGAGATTATAAAAATCATAAATCCACGCGAAAATTTGTAAGTACCACGGTACAGAGGGGCATAAGTAGCAAGTACGTTTTTGGGCTCTATATATGACAAAAATATGGAGTACCTCACCACATTCATTACCTACTATTTAAAGCACATAAACCTCAGAGGCGTCGAGGCGTACCGCTCGTAAAAATACGAATTTTCAACTACCCATAAGCACAAATGCGCCAAATAAATGGAAAAATTATGTTTTGTACCCACACCCTGACAATGCGGTATAGTGTATCACCACTACAGCCCACTAACGTCCCACTGCTGGGCACAGGCCTCCACTCTCATAGGAGAGAGGGAATTAGAGCTTAGACCCACCACGCTGCTCCAATGCGGGTTGGCGGGATTTAACGACTATTATCATGTTAGTGATAATAACCGGGACCGACGGCTTAACGTGCTCTCCGAGGCACGGGGGTGAAACACCGCCAACTTCCTAACTCCGGGCTAGTACTGAGAACTTCAAGTCTGAAAAACTCAACACTTAGTATGGCCCGACCCGGGACTTGAACCCAGGACCTCGTCAGCCGCAGTCTAACATGCTAACCACTAGACCAACGAGGCAGTATATAGTGTATGCTTTATTGCAATAAGCATAAGTATCGTAATACGATAACAAAAAATGTGGCAGCTGGTATTGAATCCGGTTCACAGCATTTATGCGATTTACTGCCTTGTGGGTCCAGTGGTTAGCATGTTTCATTGTTGGCCTACAAGGACCCAGGTTCGAGTTTCGGGTCGGGCCATAATTAAGTGTTGGGTTTTTCTGACTAGAAATTTTCAGTACTAGCCCGGAGTTAGGAAGTTGTTTGTGTTACACCTCCGTGCCTCGAAGAGCACGCCCACCACTACAAGAATGAAAAATAATTTTTTTCTTGTCAATTAGAACTGAGTAGATGATGCCCGCGACTTCGTCCGCGTGGATTAAGATTTTTTGATTCCCGAGGGAACTCTTTGATTTTCCGGGTTAGAAAGTAGCCAATGTTCTTCCCCTGGATACAAACTATCCCTATTACAAATTTCATCAAAATCCTAGACTGTATCATCACTTACCATCAGGTGAGTGATGATGCAGTCTAGGGCTAACTTGTAGTAGATAAATAAAAAGAGCCGCTGGAAGTCGCAGTAATAAATCATTCTCTATAAATATAAGTTTATAGAAAAACGACTTTGTAAATAAATAGTTTTGGTCCACAATACAACGATATAAATCAACACCAAAATTGAATTTGGCGACATTCATATTTTGACGTGTCACAATCCAGTTATAAAATTTTACGATTCGTTTGCTTTACATATTATTCGTTTGTGTACATTTTCATTTCAATATCGTTTAAAAAACCACACGTGTTAAGAGGTATACCAAAAGTAGGTGACGGATCTTGGATATTGGTTTTGAAGGTGTTTGACCTAGTTGAAAGTAGGCTTTAACACATCTTCAGATGTATTCTTTCTATAATTTCATCCAGATCCGTTGAGCCAAATATCCATCCATCCAAACTTTCGCATTAATAATATTAGAAGTACCTTATATATAGGCGAAAATCCACTGGCAAAAAGTGAAAACAAACGGTAAAATAACAAATTCTATTCCCCACGGTACCAGTGTCATTTAATACTGACATATTAACGCATAAAATACACCTAATGTGCCTGAATGAAATATTTATTTTAATTGCACCATGTTTTAATCAGTTAGGCGCAGAAAATGAATACCATCGATTCATAATATTATTCATAATGGGCATGCATACAAATGAGATTAAATTCTATTCCCTACTCTATCAGAACATTATTTATTACTCATAGGTACTTACATTGACGTAAAAATGGAACCATTCCTGAAAGATTTGGCTCTTGTCTTGTTTGTCTTTCAATACAATTTATTCATTTACTAACCGATCCCCGTGACTTCATCCGTGTGGTTTAAGTTTTTTTTTATTCCCGCGGGAACTCCTTAATTTTCCGGAATAAAAAGTACCTAGCCTATGTAGTTACATATTATGGGTATAGTTGAGGACCTGGCGAGTTCTCCAAGTTCTCAAAGTACACCCATGCCAAAAATCACGTCAATCCAACAAACACACTTTCGCATTCGTAATATTAAAGAATGACACGATCTACACATAACGAGAAAAGTCCTAACTCACTGACTGACTGGCTCAACGACGCACAGCAGTTTCTTTAAACCCATACTTAGTTACCTCTTAGAAACTATATTAAGTTCACAAATTGTTCCTGCCGGGAATTAAACCCGACATAATTGACTCATAAGATTACTCTATCTCTCTCTGCGTCGTATTCCTTATTGCTGAGGGTCGTGACCCCTTTCCATTAATCGCATAATGGCAGGTGTTTTCTCGGGATACGATTACATCACCAGAGAGCTCGTCTGGTATAAAAGTAATAAATATCAAGTCACTATTTCTATATTCAACCAGAAATCTAAATCCGTGAAACATGCGTGACGCAGATCTCTTCCGGAGCGTTGTAATTTAACACTAGACTGCTAAAAGCTAATTGAATCTGCCAAAAATACCCGCTGATGGGTTTCATAGACTGACAGCTCCTTTGTTGCTATACCCGTGACGGAGAGACGTTTCACGGTTAGTTCTATTACCAAAAGAACTATGACGTATTACACATACAAATATAGATTGAGGATCATTACTAAAATTCTGCATCAATGTAGAGGATTGTCTAATTAGTTTGTCACTAACTAGTTTTGATCTTCCTAGTTCATTTCCTAGTGATACAAGACCTAATAAACTTTCAGGACTGAAGAGTGCCAAAAAAACGAGCCGACAGAGATAGTTTGCAGCCGAGTCCTAATTAGGTAGGTAAATAAATAACTATAGGCGGATCTAATACAAAAATGAACGTGCCTCCAATATTATGTTAACGCTCACATGCAAAATACTGAACTAAGCCTGTAGATGCAGCCTTAAACTTTACATTTCATGATATTTAAGTACCAAATATATATTATTTAAAAAAAAAATATAATCTGTACCCCTTCGGGCACATTAATAACAAAGATTTACTCCTAAAGAGTAACATTAAAAGGCTTTCCAAAACAACGTTCGAGGTACGCCCTGTTATTTATGTCCTTAATCCTAAAGCCTATTTCAGAAAATGGATAGGATTTTCCGAGAGGTAATATCGGGTTGCAGCGATTCCTGTATCGACTTTTCTCCGGTAACCAAAGAACAAATAAATGATGAGCGGAGACTTTCAAGACTTCAGGTCTTGGTATTGGAGAATGCATTGAAGTTTAAACTAAGTCGAGTATTTTGGAAAAGCACGAATTATAGGTACATGTAATACTTTAGTACTTACTACATCAAAAACTGTATTTATTTATGCAACTAATACATCGAAATATACCTAAATAGTTATCGTTTGATTACTGATATCCGCGTGAAAGTAAATGATTAACTAGCCCAATTACTAATAATGAACATTAATTAATGTACAATCATGTGTACAATTAATTAATAATACGCAAAATATATTTAACTAGCTTTTGTCCACGGCCTCGCTCACAATCCCTATTTTCTTCCTAGGTATAGGGGTTTAATTTTCAACAATCTAAGTACCTACCTATGATTCTACCTGAGTGATAATAGCTATCTGTATGCCAAACAACCCGATCAGTCAATGGTTTGAGCTGTGCCGTGATCAGTCAGTCACCTTTTCCTTTTATTTAATAAGATACCTATTCAGAATCATCCAGATGCAGTTTTATTGTAGCTCAATAATAAGTATAAAACTAATATTATAAATGCGAAAGTGTGTCTGTCTGTCTGTCTATCTGCTACACTATAGCGGCCTATCTTTTCAACCGAATTTGTTGAAGTTGAACAAACACCAACATAAATTTGGCCGTAAAATTAAGGAGTTCTAGCGGGAATAAAAAACCTAATTCGCGATGGATTAATTCGCGAATTCTCGTTCATCTAGTAATGTATAAATAATATAATATGCAGTGTGACCAACAGTAAACTATAAGTATAATAAAGTTTTACTCTGAAGATTGTTGCACGAGTATTTCGACTCTGAGCCTTGTCATTTATTAAACAAGCAATACATTTCAAAGTTTGCAGGCCAAAGTCGTAAAATTTAAAAAGAGCAGAGAAAACTGCACTTGAAAAATGCACCGACTACATTAAACTGAGGCGGGTAGGCGGCCGGTGTGAAAAACTGCGAAATACGAAATAGCATGTTTAAGGAAGAATGTATGTGTACACATAATTAGAATTCCGGTACTGGCCACAGGGCAGAATATATTACAAGCCTCCCGTGAAAAAAATACTAATAGAACTAAGACTTTGATTTTGTTTATTAATTGCAATTCCTTAAGTACATACTGCCTCGGTGACTGCCTCGTTAGTCTAGTGGTTATTATGTTCGACTGCGGCTGACGAGGTCCTGGGTTCGAATCCCAGGTCGGGCCATAATTAAGTGTTGGGTTTTTCTGATTAGAAATTCTCCGTACTAGCCCGGAGTTAGGAAGTTGGCGGTGTTTCACCCCCGTGCCGTGCCGTATCGGAGAGCACGTTAAGCCGTCGGTCCCGGTTATTATCACTAACATGATAATAGTCGTTAAAGCCCGCCAACCCGCATTGGAGCAGCGTGGTGGGTCTAAGCTCTAATTCCGTCTCTCCTATGAGAGTGGAGGCCTGTGCCCAGCAGTAGGACGTTAATAGGCTGTAGCGGTAGGTACATACACCTTTAGTCAGTAATAGGCAAGGTGGGCTATGGATATTCAGTTTGGGTGTAGCAACAACAGTGCATTGTAATAGGGAGACCGAATTTATTTGTTCATCCTTATCATTAAAAAAAAATTGATACCTGGCTGCCGATAGAAGTGAAAGCCTTTTTTTTTTAATTTCTTGTTTTTATTTTAATTAAAATATAAACCTTAACTCTAAGGCATAATAAAAGTTTTATTTCGAATGTTGTATATTTATATGTTCACGAGCATGTCGCATGTCGGTCACGCGAATCTACATTTTTACCTCCTACCAAAAAGTGCTCAAAAATCAGTAATAGTGAAGTAACACTTTATTCGTATGCTAGGATAATAATTTGAAGAATCCGTTTTAATACTTGTATGAAGACTCCTTATAAGATAATGTTTCTTTTGATCCGGTTCCAAGGGGGAAATCTTTGACTTTCCGGGACAAAAAGTAGATAATTAATTACACCTCCGGTCATCAACATACACAAAATCACGTTAATCCAAGGACAAACGCACTTAAAATATTAGCAAGTACGGATTTCTTATCATTTTATTCAAACTCCAAATCAAGTGAATCTATCCTACCACTGGTTTGGAATATCCAGTCTTTCTCGATGGTCAAATTGGTTGTTAGACTGATATGAAGAATCGGAATTTTTGTTCTCGTTGGTCAGATCGATTTGACATTTGGTAATTAATTAGGATTTCATAGAAAAAACTACAATCGCAATAAAAATATTTCTGAAATATTAAAACCTTATTTTATCTAAACTATTATTATATAACTTATCGTATTATACTTATATACCTAATAAGTTTTGAAGTGAAAACTTCTTTAAGCGCGTTGAGCACTTTTTGGTAGGGAGTAAAAATGTGGAATACGTGAGACCGACACCATTTTTCTTAAGATAAAAGGTCTCATTAAGTATAATAATTTAGTACATTCGTAATTAAACTTTAATGTCTTAGTTTTAAGGTTTATATTAGTTTTTTTTTTATTAGAAAATATAATTTAAATATTCGTTTTCACTTCTATCCGCAGTCCATATGACTGGCATTTTTTTTTCTTCTACGAGTTTGCTCTTCACTGCGATTTTACTTGAATAATAAGTGATGGTGCACTCTAAGGTAGCGAGCTTACCTAAGCCAAAGTCTCCCTCCGAACCTCCCTGGCGCAGTGTTGAGCAGTGTTTTCTTTACGTGCGGAGGCCCCGAGTTCGATCCCCGGCAGTGTCAATTTGGGAATTTATAATTTCTGAATTTTCCTGGTCCGGCCTGGTGGGAGGCTTCGGCCGTGGCTAGTTACACCCTACCGGCAAAGACGTGCCGCCAAGCGATTTAACATTCCGGTACGATGCCGTGTAGAAACCAATTAGGGGTATGGGTTAGCTACCATCTTAGACTGCATCATCATTTACCATCAGGTGAGATTGCAGTCAAGGGCTAACTTTAGTGGATACAAAAAACGAAACCGAGAGAGTTTTCAGATATGATAAATTTCAAAATTAGCCTAGCCGGGGATCAAACATAGTACCTCTCACTTAAAATATCACAGCGCTCACTACTGCACCGCAGGGATGTCGTCATACAACGAGCCTTATAAGAACTTTACAATCTATTGCAATATCGCCACATAACTGACTGCCTACAGCTATTTGAAATAGGGCATCCTTATTGAAAGGCCCTATACATAGAAGTAGAGCTATGTATTCATGCACTACCTACGGGAGATTGCAAAATGTTTACCTATTTTGCCGCAGCCTACGCTTCAAAGGAAATTCCCTTCTAAGTCCTTGCATATATACGACAGGGAAATGTGTACCTTATCCATACTATCTATATCTTTCGCGGCTTAAACGTTCATCTGATTTTGACTTTGTATTTATATAGGAAAATCAAGGAGCAACCTACCTCAACCTATGTCAAATATCGTCAAAATCCGTTAAAAAGATGGGATGATTGGGCTAACCTGAGATAATAAACCATGCTTTAATATTTTTTTTAAAGAGCACCCACCGCGTGTCTTCCTGGTTCTTCTCGGTAGGAATGACTTTCCGAACCTGAGGTAGATTCACTCGGCGATTCAAAAGCACTTGTATTAAATTTATCAGAATAAAAAGGTATAAGTTTGAGTTTCTGATAAGTAATGTAGCCCATGTTTCACTTAATATTCGTAAAAAATAATGAAGTATAAATTGTAGTATTGTAATGTATTTTTTGTTGTAAACTTCATAAGTGTATCAATTACTTACTCTTAACCCATACACTATGTTTTCTTGCACCATTCGGTGCACGCTTATGATACATATCATAAAAATATACTTACATATAATATATACAAGAAATACATCATTTAATAACATACATACAAAAAAAAGTGCTAATATACATACATAATTTACAATAATAAATATAAAAGCTAATCATATAAGTAAAGAAAGATAGTGCTGCTTCAGTCTCGATTTAAATGCACCCACGGATGGACTCTCACGGATATTCCATGGTAGGGATATTCCTTGTGTAAAAGTTAATAAGTTCTGTTGTATATGTGGCAGAATGTAAGCCGCTTTCCCGGTGTGATTTTGAAGGAAATCTCCTTTATGGCGCGGCTTGCGGCAGACATAGGGCAATTCCTCAGAGAATAGTTCCTGAATGTGTTCGCCACTTCTTCGTAACATGGACTATATTAAAATGACATATTTACTATACATACTAATATTATAAATGCGGAAGTGTGTCTGTGTGTACTTCAAGATCCATAAACTCTATACGAAAGGTTCATTTCCTTCGTCTTGGAGAGACGGCAAGACTCCTGGCGACCCAGTGTCACTTTGATCATTGCCGATTTATTGTAGCCGTAGTATTGTAGTTCTATAGTTAGTTCCTGACCAATGCTTGCTGCCAAGAACAGCAGCAGCACTGGCCGAGACATTTTCTCCGGGTGTACTAGGCGTTTCCCTAGGTGAATGCTGCGTTTGTACATTATTGCAATAACATGTTATGTTTTGACGACCTCCGTGACGCAGTGTTGAGTGCTGTTGTCTTAACGCACGTAGGTCCCGGGTTTGTTCCCGGGCAGGATAAATTTAGGAATTTATAATTTCTGAATTTTCCCTGGTCTGCCAACCACTAGACCAACGAGGCAGTGTAAGCGAATAAAAATACTTAATCCCTAGAGCATAACGTAAGCGAGATTACCTAATAAAGCACCCAAACGGATATAACCGTCCCTTCCTCAATTCAATTTGCTTGCATTTAGACGTCATGTAATATGCTGCATCCGCCGTGAATTAATTTTATTCTTATCCCTTGGAGATTGAGACTGTTTTCCCGTGAATTGTTCAATCCAGTCTTTCGTATACAATCAAATTACTTTCCTACTCGACATACATACAGTTATACACAAATGAAGTTAGGTATTATTGCACAGAACGCCATGTGAAGTGATTTATAAAGGAAAATTAGTTTATGAATGTAATCCTTCCTCTTACACACAACCTACCGGCAAAGACGTGCCGCCAAGCGATTTAGCGTTCCGGTACGATGCCGTGTAGAAACCGAAATGGGATATGGGTTTAATATAACTGTCATGCCTCTGACAGGTTAGCCCGCTACCATCTTAGACTGCATCATCACTTACCATCAGGTGAGATCGCAGTCATGGGCTAATTTGTAGTGTTCGCCTGGTGGGAGGCTTCGGCCGTGGCTAGTTACCACCCTACCGGCAAAGACGTGCCGCCAAGCGATTACGCGTTCCGGTACGATGCCGTGTAGAAACCAAATAGGGGTATGGGTTTAATATAACTGCCATGCCCCTAACAGGTTAGCCCGCTACCATCTTAGACTGCATCATCACTTACCATCAAGTGAGATCGCAGTCAAGGGCTAACTTGTAGTGGATAAAAAAAAATTAAAAAAATAAGTACTATCAAAAATGTCATGGATGCAGGTGCAATAAGAGTCTGATACTCCTGCGGCCATACTGCCAACGCTTAAAGCCATATTGTTTCATTATTGCTGACTTTCGTATTTTAGAATTATAATCCTTTTTTAGGAACGTCAGGGTTCGTGACTTCTAACTGTAATTTTGAGTAATATTACTTAAGTATTGCATTTGGCGTTAGCAGTATGGCCTCCGTTATTAGGTAACTCATGGTCCCAATACGGAGACTATATGAGCCATGAAAATCAATTGTATTTGATTTAAAGACTAATACTATACTATTACTACAAAGGACCTAGTAATACAGTAGTTTGATGCCTATAACGTCTTACTTACCAAAAGCATATTATGTAAATTCTTTGAACGGTGGAGCATGATTACGACGTATTGATTGAGGGTAGAGAGGGACTATTACTGATCTGGAATTCTAGTACATAATGGGGCTTCGAACTCAAGGCAGTCATTACTGTAGTTCATGCATTGAATCATCAAGTAACTTACAGTTCCTGGAAGTAACTAAGTCACTGCGTTTTTTTTTGCCACGAGTGTAACTTTTGCGTACCTATAGGTAATTTTAACGTAAATTAAAGGGGCCACTTTTGACATTTGTATACCGGGTTTTCTGGTTGGTGATCTGGAGGGAGATTTTTGCGCTATTTATAGTAATTTTCGAAGTTTCCTAAAGACCATCTGAAAATAAGTGCATCGAATGTTGTTTTCTTTGAGTTACAAATATCGTAATTATTTAAGCTAAATATGTAGGTAAATTGGAATGTTGTTGTAAGTACTTACTTACATAAAACATTTTGGTTTACGGAGAAACGCAACTTGGCTTTATACATCCCTAAATACTATTATATTCTTTTATCTATCGGGCTTAGGGGTTCATTTAAATTTGTCAGTGAAAACTATTAATTCAACGAGACACTAGATATTCGTACGGACGAATATCCGAAACTTGGGTAAGTAGAAGTAGGTTTAAATACTCTTACCGAAAGGAATCGACAGACGCGTTCATAAAGGATATGGAATATAGCCGATAGCTTTTAATATCGATATCCTCAAATCAAGAGTAAATAGTCATCTTCTAGACAAGCGCGCTCCACCTTAGGCTGCATCACCAGCAAATTTGATTGCACCTAAACGCTAGTCTCAATCCATGCGAAAGTGTGTATGACTGCTAACGGCACATCTCTTTAACTGCTATGTTGTTTGGTATGGAAAATTGTTGCATGCTGGGGAAAGAGCTAGGCTACATTTTATCACGGAAAATTAAGAAGGTCCCGCGGGAATCAGAATTAATCAACGGCGACGAAGTCGCGGGCATCATCTAGTAAACAATAAAATGTGTTTTTCGATTTTTGTAGAACTGGAAGCAGATAAGATACAAGTCGCAGATATCATTTAGTAAATAAATAAGCAAAAATAATATTTTCCCTTGCCAGCTGTTATAGGTAAGGAACACTTGTCTTATCTCTTGTAAAAGATATCAGACGCTTATCACACGGCAAATCCCAAAGGATTTCGTAATTCGGCTAGCAATTCAATCAATTGATGCCATTTCTTATCAACTTGTGATTCGACCATTATGACGCATAGTGAATTGGTGTGCCAATCAGATGCCAGATAAACGCTATCATTAGACGGAGCGGAGGCTTGGAGCATCTCCTGAGGGAAATTCTTTGATGGCAATGTTTCGGGTGTTATGTTGGCAATCAATACTTCGTTAACTTGCAATTTTCTGAAGGACATGGAAAAATACGTGTCAGAACATTAGTTTATTTTGGACTAGCTTTCTAATTTTATTAGATAAAGGACATGACCAGTAATTGCCCTCCGATTCGGGACAATGCACAGGATTTCCGTTTTTACAGTAAGGTTTAAAAATTCAAAACGAAATTATTATGGATTTATTATTCCAAATAAGGTCAGGGTTCAAATGACAAAAAAAACAGTACGTTTATTGTTTAAATCTTGAGCATCCGCTTTCCTCTTTAAGCACTACTCCATTTTGACGTTCCATTATATCCATGCCTAATAATAATCTTGTAACCCTACATGAATAACGTTAAGTACCTTAGTCATTATATTATGAATGATTTATTTTTGATCAATTAAATAGTAACGAAAAGGAAATGTATGTTTTGTTTATAATTATTTTTATTTTTTGACAAGTCTCAAAGTAATAGATCGAACAAAGCATTTTGAAATACTCTGTTTAAAGGAACGCCCTTTCACATTGCATATGCTGCCATCTGTGGTCGAATAGTTGAACTTGTTAACCAAAAAGTAGCGAGCAATACTTAAAAATATTTTCTAGACTCACCACAATATTTAGCGCCATCTAGTGTGGGAAAGCAGTTTTTGGTGAAACTTTTTTATTTATTTTCTCAGTTTTCAGAGCCTTCAGACTCCTGAAACTTTTTTATTTGAAAACTATAAAATATAACAATTACAATAATAAAGAAATAATACTTCAAAATATTTTTTTAGACTCGCTCAACACAATAAATAGCGCCATCTAGTGTGGGAAAGCAGTCTTTTGGTGAAACTTTTTTGTTCATTTTCGCAGTTTTCCGAGCCTTCAGACTCCTGAAACTTTTTTATCTGAAAACAGTGAAATATTACAATTACAATAATAAAGAAATCATTGCTGAACATTGATTTTTGACACCTAGGCAAGCTGCCATAATTCCACCGGTCAAGTCCTTTAGATATTTAACTTTTTAGTTCGTTTTTGGCAGGGCAGTTATGTTTTTTATTTTTTTTAATTATGGCTTGTTTTTATTATCACCATCTCACAAATATTCTTAACTAAGGAACTATCAGAGCCATTAGAGCAAATTATTGCCAAGCCTCCTTGTAATTTAAATAATCCTTTACATGGAATGATCTAAGTCCAATTACTATATTAGTGGTATATTGATTTTTCAATATAGCACACATCCCTGCGGTTATCGATATTGGACGGGGAGCAAACACTGCGCACGTCGTATAATATAATTGTTGTTGTCGCTAATCGTTTCCTTGATAATAATATATATTTTTTTATCTAGTTTTTAAAGAGCTTTTATAGGTGACCAAATATGTCAGCCCTATCGTTACACGCTACATACATTAATCGTAATTATGATGAATTCTAAATCTATAGCAATTTGAGAGAATCACTGATAAATTTATATACTTTCGTTGCTGAAATACTCAGAGGTTCGCTAAAAATAGAGTTAAAAACACCAATATTCATAATAATGATAATAATAATATTCATATTGATAATAATTGATTGAATGATTAATTTCTTTGAAATATTTCATTTTTCGTTTTCTTATCTCTTTCTTGTAGGTTAGGTTAGGGTTCGACATAAATAATCAGGCTGATTATTAGGTAGGTTATATCGGGTTAATATACCTAACAGATTTCAATCTACCGAAAAATAATGCGTTAAATTGTAATTTTTCGAGAGTTTACAATCTCGCTAGATAGATTACAATCAAACGGGTTTCACAATCTTACGGTGACACATACATACAGTACGAAGTTGCGGAAATCAGCTGATACCTACGACTTCCTCCTCCTTAATTTTCTGGTATAAAAAGTAGCCATAGCGTACATATATTTATCTACTCCCATGCTATAAATCCTCTACAACAGGTTCTGAAACAGTTAGCTTATTACCAACATTAAAACACCCAATGTCCTAATAACCATAACATCATCCAAACGGGTGATGTAATGTTGTACTGAATTTCATAACAACACTCCTTTTCCTCATTTTTTTTTTCGATCCCCTTTGCACTAAGGGTTTACTCAACAGACAGCCACATCTGCTCGATGCGTGGTATCTGTATGAATTACAAAAAAAGAATATCTATACGAATTTCAAAAAAAGAACATTGTCATACACGCGCGTTTTAATACCAGAACGCCGCGCGCTGTAAAAAAACAGTAGGTAATTAGAATTTTCCCCGCCATTTTTCTTAGTTTTTTTAATTGTTTTGTTAATATAAATATTCCGCCGAGTACATCGGGATCAGGACCTTCCAACATTAAAGAACATCAAGTGAATTTTAATAATTGCACTGTACAAAATGTTAATTACTACTACAAAAAATAATTCTTTCATTAATACTTAGTTTATTTGTATATACTCAGTAATGGAAGATATTAGGTGACTAAAACTGGATGTTTTAATGTTAGCAGTAATCTAACTATTTCAGAATCTGTTATAGAGGATTCATAGCACGGGAGTAGATAAAGTCTTGTATGCAACTGTTGATAATTAGGTATTAAAACACTCATATGATACTATTATCACACTCCGCTTCGCGTCGTGCGATAAACCCACATTCGTGTTTTAATACCCCTTATTACACAACTGTTGCATAAATAACTAGTACAGAGGTGCGATAGTGTAAGAATTTAGACAATCGGGGGGCAGGAAGCCTACGCTTGATGATGGACTAAGCCGATATTATTATCGTAGCACTATATGTTGAGTGCTACGACGGTAAACGACAGATTCAAAGTGTTTTTCTGTCTGACGGCCTATTTTTTCAACCGATTATGATGAAATTTGGTACGCAGATAGATTGTAGCCCGAACTTGTACTTTCTTCCCGGAAAATTAAGGAATTCCCGCGCGAATAAAAAAAACATGATCTACGCGGACACGCAGTACTGGTTTGCAAAAATACTACCTATATATTTCTCCCGTTGAACAATTTCACAAATCGAAGTTATTTTTAACTGCCAAATCTCACTGTAGCCGGTAAAGGCTTTATGAAAAAATATCCCAATAGTCCCCGGCCCTTTTGTCAATTTTCGTTAAAATGGGGCAAAGTTAAAATTTTCGCCGGTTGTATGTCGCGAAAAATAAAGTACCGGTGACATTACCGGCGACAGGGTGACAAATTTTATTTTCACTCGCGAGAGATACTGCATTATGAAAGTTCGAAATAAGTATGGCACGGCAGGAATATGAAACTATTTATAATGGAGCGCTAGTTTTTGAACTTCTATTGTTATCGTGGGTGGACTTATTTTCGCTAACTAGATTATAACTTTTGAGAAGATAATATTCCTAATAGTGTTTTTTATCGCTCAATTGAGTGATTCTAAAATCTAGTCTTAAAAATAAATCCAAAGCCCAAGGTCTCAATCTCACGTCACCAAATACTAGTCCGTTGTAATAATGCCGTCTAATGGAATGCAAACATATCACAAGCGCACTCGTCAGACGTGTATTGCAAAATATAGGTCTCTACTTTCTTGCAAGGTCGTATATGCAGCGACTTCTTCAGAGGTCCTATCCCACATGAGAGTGCGTGTTCTAGTGGGGGATCGCTTTCCGAGCACCTTGGGAACCTTGATAAAAGAATATTCCTAATACTGCCATTTATAGCTCCATTGAGTCGTCTATAATCTAATCGTCGCCAAAAAAAACCAGTCTATAATCTAATCGTCGCCAAAAAAAACCAAAGCTCTATTTAAGGTCCCAATCTCACGTCACCAAATACGAGTCCGTTGAAATAATGCCGTCTAATGGAACGCAAACAGACAACAGTCAACATAATCTCATCAACGGGGACGTGCCGCGCGCGGATGAGCGCGCATTATACCTTCCATTACGTGACACAAACCTGCGTGCCGAATCAAATTAATATCACTCTATCTCAAGTCTGTATTGTATTTGTATAAGGTAGGATAATCATTCCGCAAACAAATTTCATTCCTTCATTGTCTAAAAGCGGTTGTAGCCAAGGTAAGACCATTCAGGGGATTAGAATCACGCGCGCGCACCATATTTTCGGAGTTATATGCGTTATAAGCAATTAAGTTAATTAACTGCTCCAACAATGGAGGAAAACACCAGTTAGGAGGTTGTAGTTAGGTGCTAGATTTTGTTTATGTAATCTTAACCAGCGACAAAGGGTTAAGGGTGTACCCTACCCTTTGTTACTGGTTTAAAATGCTATGTAACTTGCGTGGTAGAGCTGCCAACCGACTTCTTTTTTAGTTTTATTGTTTGTAATTATTTCTGTTTTGGTGTACAATAATGAATATTTAATTCATTCAAAACCTGCACGCCTGACAGTTCTCCATATTGGTCTTAAAGTTGTGTGAAGTCCGATAATTCGAAGATTTCATGTGTGTTTGACTTTATTATTATTTTACCTAAATGTCTTTGTTGCCTATGAATTCCACCCTTATCCACTGTGAAGGTCTAACTATGGTCTAACTCTATCCCCATTCGCATGAAAGGAGCGGCGCGGCACGTAGCGGCAAATATTATTTGTATGAGTTTGTATGGGGCAAACTGCCTCGTTGGTCTAGTGGTTAGCATGTTTGACTGCGGCTGACGAGGTCCCGGGTTCGAGTCCCGGGTCGGGCCATAATAAGTGTTGGGTTTTTCTGACTAGAAATTCTCAGTACTAGCCCGGAGTTAGAAAGTTGGCGGTGTTTCACCCCCGTGCCTCGGAGAGCACGTTAAGCCGTCGGTCCTGATTATTATCACTAACATGATAATAGTCGTTACAGCCCGCCAATTCCCACTTGGAGCAGCGTGGTTGATCTACGCTCTAATTCCCTCTCTCCTATGACCTGTGCCCAGCAGTGGGACGTTAATGGGCTGTAGCGGTGGTGGTGGTATGGAGCATCTCCGTGCCGCGTAGTCTTAAATGGGCCCATCTCCATACAATCTCATACAAAGAATACTTCACGCCACGCCTATTTAGTGGGGCTAGACCTTGAAAGGATAACCGTGATCCCGGTAAAGGCCGGCGATATGTAAAAATCATAACTGGCGATCACATTGAAAGCACAAATCGGAGTCAAGGGCTAACTTGTGGTGGATAAAAAAAAAACTTCACTAGTAGGAAATATAATATTTTATTTAAAAAAAAAACTTTTTTATTCATGTTGACTTTGACAAGAGCTTTTGAATAGTCGAGTGAATCTATCACTGGTTCGGAATGCCATTCCTTCCGAGAAGACCAACAAGAAACTCGGTGGTTACTTTTTTGAAAAAAATAATTTATAATTTCATCAATGTGTAGAAACATAACCGCTGTCCTTTGCATTGCTGGAGCGAGTCAAATCCATGCTCACATAATCTTCAACAGTATGATAAGCTTTTTTCTGGAGCATACTTTTAATGGATTTCTTAAACTTGTTTATAGGCAAGTTTAAAAAGTTTGTGGAATTTAGTTATAGTATTTTTTTAATTCGTATTTATTTATACTTTTAATAAAATTTAATCACATGCTAGAATTCAGTGTAGAATATTGCGGGGCTAGCACAATTTTATATTCACGTAATTAATAACGCCCGAAATAATTAAATCAAATGACCCATTGTAGCGTTAATGAAAACATGTACCTACCTAACGAACGAAATCAAATTGTTCATTAAGAATGAATTAATTTTAGCCGTGTTATTTATTAAGGCTACTGAAGGCGATATTAGGTAAATGAATTTCGCCGAGTTATTCATAGTCCGAGATGATTCGTTCACGCCGTCCGACTGTTACTTGCCAAGAAAATTGGCCATTTGTTCAAAATTTGAATTGGGATTAAAATTAAATGCGTGTATTAATATGCGGTATAAAATATCATTCCGAACCAATGGTAGATTCACTCGACTATTCAAAAGCACTTGTCTAAGTCAACATGAACAAAGAAGATTTGTTTTTATTTTAGGCCACGAAAATTGGCCGTTTGTTCAATATTTGAATTTGGATTAAAATTTAATGCGTGTATAAATATGCGGTATAAAATGTCATTCCGAACCAATGGTAGATTCACTCGACTATTCAAAAGCACTTGTCTAAGTCAACTTGAACAAAGAAGATTTGATTTTTTTTTGTTTTTTCTTTTTGATCTAGTTATACTAATATGAATGCGAAAGTGACTTTGTTTTTCTACTCTTTCACGGCCCAACTGTTCAACCGATTTTGAAGAAATTTGGTATAGAGCTATATTACATCCCAGGGAAGTACATAGGCTTTTTATCCCGGAAAATTAAGGAGCTCCTGCGGGGATCAAAAAAACTTAGTCCACGAGGGCGAAGTCGCGGTCATCATCTAGTGATATTATAATGAGCGATGACTATTGATTTATGTCCAATTCACAAATCACAAATTAAATACTTAGTTACTTTTAAAATTAGACTTGAAACCAGCGAAATAACCATGAAAGTGGAAAAATCTGCAACCAAAAAGATGATGGTTTATATCAGTAAAAGAAATGAATACAAATTGAATGGAATAAACTTAAGTAGTTCCATGTAATAGAACTTATTTTTTCATCAGATAGGTGAAACCTCCTGATGACGACCTCCGTGTCGCAGTGTGTAGCGCTGTTGTCTTAAGGTGCGGAGGTCCCGGGTTCGATCCCCGGCAGGGTCAATTTGGGAATTTATAATTTCTGAATTTTCCCTGGTCTGGCCTGGTGGGAGGCTTCGGCCGTGGCTAGTTACCACCCTACCGGCAAAGACGAGCGGCCAAGCGATTACGCGTTCCGGTACGATGCCGTGTAGAAACCAAATAGGGGTATGGGTTTAATATAACTGCCATGCCCCTAACAGGTTAGCCCGCTACCATCTTAGACTGCATCATCACTTACCATCAGGTGAGATCGCAGTCAAGGGCTAACTTGTAGTGGATAAAAAAAGGTACCTACTTTTCTTGTACCTAATCCCGTTTTATAAATAGGGTATTCAAAGGGAAAAGAAATGACTGATTTTCACGTCAAACGCAGCGGGCGACGAAAATAAAGGCAAACCGAACACGTAAGGCTTTAACAGACTAGCGACTTAGCGAGCTTGATTCCAGAGAGCTCAAAACGATACGCAAGAGAGCGAGAAGGGCAGATTAAATAGGGATGATGACAACTCAATCAAATCAGCAACTCTTTATCAAACTTAAAAACGCACTTCCAGTATGGAAGTTGTATGAAATTCACAGTTGTGACGCCATAAAATTTCAACGCACTTTTTTTCTTTAATCTTTATTTTAAAATGGTTATCAAACTGAAAACTAACCGAGAATGGGAATTTAAGGTCTTTTGGAAGACCCTCTATTTAATAATCAGTTAGAAATAATTTATTTTTAATATAGGCATCATCCCTATTATTCACTGTAGGTGTTATAAGCTCTTAACCGTTTCTGAATAAAAGAAAATTAAGTTCCGATATGATGTCGTTTGAAAACCGACGTATACTGTATTCACAGATTAGACACTATCACCTGATCGGTTGTTCTAGGTGAGCGACGAAAGCGACGCGGTGCAATACGACTCCATAAAGACAACGGCAAACTGATTTACGCGACAAAGTAGGTCACGTGAAGTCAGTCACTGTTGGATACGGTTGCGTCGTCGCATAGAGCTGCGTTACCACGTCTGTCACTCACCTAATAATAAAGCTAGTAACACCACCTAAGCTAATAATATCACCTAATAATGATGTAATGCCTTAGCCTGCTTCGTCACACAAGTTTGCAGTCAAAACGCTCTGTAAAAAATCGTCAATAGCGACAGTAACTACCGGCTTCGCATTTAGCAACCCACAATTCTGTATAATACTTGTTACATAGTTGCCACATAGTGTTACATTTTTTTAATTAAAAGAGCACCTGCTGAGTTTCTTGCTGGCTCTACTCAGTAGAACCGTAAGTGGCACCAGTTATCCTATGTAAAACAAAGAAATCATTTATCAAATAAGTTGTTTCGTGGAAAGTAAATCGCCAGTGTGATGAGGCCTTAAATCTAAAATTAAGACGCCCATTGTTTGACAGGCTGGGAGGAAGTTCTTTGTGCTACGCGAACATGAGCTAAGACCAGATGAAGAAAATTCGCTTTTACTCGAATTAAAAATGTCTCCTGATACACATCTTTTACATAATAAGATTGATAAACATGAATAGATTCAATAAGGATGATGCCTTTGTCAAAAATTAATTATATCTTACTGATTAAACAGTAGGTCTTCCCAAAAACCTGAAATTAACATATCGTCACCTCCATGGCAAACTGGCAACATGGCAACTGCAGATTCGTAAGTTTGCCATGGAGGTGACGATATTCTGTTTTAAGTTTGATCATTCATTCAATCATTTTTAACTATCGATCAAAGAAAAAAGCTGTGTTGAAATTTGATGACGTCGCAACTATGTATTTCATTCGCTAAAATAGGGATGATGCCCAAGTTAAAAATAATTATTATTTCTAATTAAATAATAAATAAGTCGAGGGTGTTCCAAAACACCTAAAATTCACATCCCCGGTAAATTTGATCACCATTTCAAACTATAGATTAAAGAAATCAATTGCGTTCAAATATAAAGCTAAAATATAGCTAACTAGAGGATGCCGGCGACTTCGTCCGCGTGGATTACGGTGTTTAGATTCCCGCGGGAACTCTATTTCCCGGGATAACATGTAGCCTATGTGTTAATCCTCATATAAACTATCTCCATTCTAAATTTTAGCTAAATCGATGTTAACGCTGCATCCCGACGAGATTTGCTTTGTTTGTATGTAACTACTTGCGTATAATACAAGATAATATTTATGTATTTATGTACTTGTACATGTATGCATGATGAGGAGTTCATTGAAGACTGACGTTAAAAAATTTCAATTTGCTAGGTCTAGCAGTTTGAGATGTAAGTACATACGGCAATTTAATATTATGTCACTCAGTTCCTTTTTTATTACTAGCTGATGCCCGCGACTTCGTCCGCGTGGAATAAGGTTTTAAATTCCCACGGGAACTCCTTAATTTTTCGGGACATAAAGTAGCCTAGTATGCATAAAATCACGTCGATCCGATGCTTGGTTGCGACGTGATTGAACGTCTAATCAACAAACTAAAAAATCAACAAACCAACAAACAAACACACTTTCGAATTTATAATATTAGTATGATACCGATGATTCAAGGATCCATAAATAATACAACCAATTAACAGCAAATGAACACTTGAACAAAATTAATAACCTGCAAGTAGGTACAAGAAGCGTTTCAATAGCCGAAAAGATTAATTGATATACGCCGTGAGTGTATACTCATGTGGAAAAAATTCTGACATAGCGAATTCAGTACACGGGTGGAGTTATTAATTTGTTAGAAATGCACACGCCCGAATTCCGAGCTCTGAGCTATGAGGTACGGTACGTGCTGAAAACCGACGATTATGTTGCGGGTGATTTAGTGAGAAGAAAAGAGCACCGGTATTTTTCACGTACCTTTTATGACGTGGCAGTTAATGATCATTGCATTATTTATTTCAGTGTAATGAAAACTAAGACCCGGCTTGTCAGAGCGATTGTATTCTCCATATTTCCCTACGCTTCAGAGACGTGGACCCTGCAAGAAAGTGAGAAGAAGAGGATAGACGCTCTTGAGATTTGGTGCTGGAGAAGAATGTTGAGAGTGTCTTGGACTGAATTACGAACAAACAAGTCCATCCTTGAAGAACTCGGCATCAAGCAGCGTCTCTCCTCCATTGTACAGGCTCGCATTCTCACTTTCTTTGGTCACGTAATTAGACGCGACGATAACATCTCCATTGAGCGTCTGGTTGTTCAAGGAAGAATAGAGGGCACCAGGGCACGTGGCAGATCACCCATGAGGTGGACAGACCAAGTGAGGGCTGAGGTGGACGTCCCCTTACACGAATGTACTCGCAAAGCTGCTATCAGGGAAGAGTGGAGACGGATCGTTAAGCGTGCCACAACCCCAAAGTGACGACCACGACCGATCTGACAAGAGCGATACGACGGAGAAAAAAAATGAAAACTTATCTCTTTCCTATCGTGTTAAATCGCACATCGTCGTAGCGTTCGTAGCAAATTAATGTTACTCATTATCTACGAGCAAGCTACGAGTATGTGCTGAAAACCGATGATAATATAATTTTACGGGTGATGGTGAAGCAATTTTATATGGTATACTAGATGATGCCTGCGACGTCATACGCGTGAATTAAGTTTTTTTAATTGTCCGGGATTAAAAGTAGCTATGACCTTCCCCGGGATACAAACTATATCAAAAAATTATTATATTTACTGTCCTAGCAAATTTAAGAAACACTTTACTCCGTTTTACGACATCTCCAGCAATTTATACCGTCGCGGAAATGATAATTTATCGCGCATGAAACGCGCTATAAAACTGTTTATGGCTGTATCGAATGCGCGTGTTAGTGGGTACTAGGTAAGTAATACTTGCCTATGACTTTATTGTAAGCTTCTTAAACAAATAACAACGTGAAACATTGTTACTAACGCTAACTAAAAGGATCAATATCATGTTTTTCTTCAAAATAACTGTTTTGGGGCGCTATACTACATCACTGACTAAGTGACGTCAGTATTATAGTTTGGTGTTTACTTTTTATTTATGTATAAATGATGTCTCTCTCTTAATTCCCTAAGAGTAAGAATCTTCTTCTTTCGATATAAATAAGATTATGATGGTAAAATAGTTTTAAGTTGTCTTAAAATTAGAAAAAAACATGCTAAAAACTACCACCGTTTGACAAAGGTCAAGGCCAAAGTATTTCAACGCTGGAATTCTGTAAAGAGATGTTAAATTTTCTAGCTATAGCTACAGCAGAGTAGGTACTAATTAACTAACTGCTAAAACATGTGGACATGTAGTTTTGACTTCGTCAGCGTGGTTTGAGGTTTTTTGTTTCCCGCGGGAACTCTTTAAATTTCCGGGATAAAAAGTTGCCTATGTGCTATTCCAGACTATAATCTATCTCTGTGCCAAATTTTAGCCAGATCCGTTCAGCCGTTGGGGCGTGATTGAGTTACAAATATCCATACATCCATACGTCCATACATCCCTCCATACATCCATCCAAACTTTCGCATTTATAATATTAGTGTAGATGATACGTACCTAATGACAACCCTATTTTATTCACTAAATAGGTAAACACATCGATTAGCTGTGGTGGAAGCAATCAATGGTGACGCAGCAGCAGCGCAAACAATCACCGAGAAACGAGGCACAAAGCACCGGAACTAATTCGCGATAGTTACCTCGGAACTGTTAAATGTTAACAGCTGGTTTGTAGATAGGTAATTAAGGTAAACTCACTTCACAATATTTGTCGAAACTAATTTTTTTTAAATTCAAAGATAGTTTTGTGTTTTAATTAACATATAGTTTACTTTAATTCAGGCAAACTCGCTTCACCACATTTGTCGAAACTATTTTTTTTAAATTCATAGATAATTTTGTGTTTTAATTTCCATATAGTTTACTTGATACTGTTAATCTTACTTACTTACTTGACTGCCTCGTAGCGGTTAGCGTAGTCGACTGCGGATCACGAGGTCCTGGGTTAGTTTCCCGGTCGGGCATAAAAATTGTTAGGTATTTGGGTTTTTCAATTATGAAATTCTCAGTGCCAGCCCGGAGTTGGAAGTTGGCGGTGTTTCACCCCCGTTCCTCGGAGAGCACGTGAAGCCGTCGGTCCCGGTTATTATCACCAACATGATAATAGTCGTTAAAGCCCGCCAACCCGCATTGGAGCAGCGTGGTGGGTCTAAGCTCCTAATTCCCTCTCTCCTATGAGAGTGGAGGCCTGTGCCCAGCAGTGGGACGTTAATAGGCTGTAGTAGTGGTGGTGTTAATCTTACTAATATTGTATAATAAATGCGAAAGTTTGGGTGGATGTATCGATGTTTGTTACTCAATCACGCCCCAACGGCTGAACGGATCTGGCTGAAATTTGGCACAGAGATAGATTATAGTCTGGAATAGCACATAGACTACATTTTATCCCGGAAAATAAGTACTAATATTATAAATGCGAAAGTTTGGATGGATGTATGGATGTGTGGATGTATGGATGTTTGTTACTCAATCACGCCCCAACGGCTGAACGGATTTGGCTGAAATTTGGCACAGAGATCTATTATAGTCTGGAATAGCACATAGACTACTTGTTATCCCGAAAAATTAAGGACTTCCCGCGGGAACCAAAACACCTCGATCCACGCAGACAAAGTCACGGGCATTAGCTAGTGTGAAATATTTTGAAAATCTACATTACAGCGTGTCGGTATATTAGGGTTGTAGTAACATTACATTTTTAAGATAAGGTATAAAGTACCGATATTTGATAACGTACCAATACGAAACGTTATGAAATGAAACTATGGATGGAAGATACCGCATCTTCACTTGAGATTTACATACAAGTAATAGCTGTAGCGTTACTCCGAGTTTTTACATTGCAAATTCGATTGATCGACGTGAGAGCTCACCTCGCCAAGTGTAAGCGAATATTTCCATACCATGAGTTTGTCAAACGGGCACGTTTTGTCAAAGTGACTAAACGGAGTTAGTAAATCGTATGACAAAACGATCGCAACAATTGTCTCTCTCATACATTCGCAAAAAAGTGAGACAGATACATGCGGCATTTTGGCATTTTTCATTGCGTAATTTGACAGTTTTTTGGCAGTTTGACACTGACAGCCTAGCGCACACTATGCTACGTTTCTTTATGGTAGAATGTCATAAAAAAGTATAAATGCCAAAATCTTCATTGTCTCTAATCAAAACATTCAAAAAGCTTGGGGTTTCCAGTGTTGCCACTTTAGCGAGTTTTTTTATTATTTTAGGGAGTTAAATATAATGTTTAGCAGCTAAAAATATTATATTGATTCCGTTCAAAATCGATATCTGAGGATCCTGGCAACTGGCCGGGAGGTGGCTAACTGACAAAACATGAAACTGTAACCAAAATTTTTTAAATCAGCGCTAGGATAGGCTGTGTGATAGGCCCGCAGAGTTGCCAGACGTATGAGAAATCTGTCAGAAATCAGCACATTAATAAATTCATTACTCATCACTAGTTGTCATTAAATGCAAGATGCCTACGTTATGTCTTTGAATCCCCGTTATATGTATTTCTATGCAACTATTTATCCACAGGTGAACTACTGGGGAATAAAAACTCAGTGGAACTAGTATTAAGTACCCTCGAGGTACCTACCCCAACCAAATGCATACAACATTAATTATTAATAATAATAAATAATTCCAATCTGTCTCCTCAGGGGGACAGATATCTCCCGCGAACATACAAATCGATGCTGAAAAGTGTGATTTCAAGGAGGGGGATATCGGACGTACGTACTACGAGGGAAAATAGCAGCCAGTACCACCAGACCACACTTGACTGTTGCAGTCCGAGGCAGAGAGACTTGTTCTCGCAATTGTTGCCATTATAAGAAAATCATGGATGTAAGATGTAAAATGCCACAATATTTCAAAATTCATGTCTACTCTATGTCAAAGAGTCATTATTTTTATCATATGTCTGTGTTTTATCTATGCACGGGATCATGGTTCCCAACTTAGGGCTTTTGGCCCCAAATTTAGGGCGTAAACAAATGCGAAGGGCTTCTTTTAGGGCCCTTATATTTTAAGGGATTTTTTGGCTTCTTATATTTTTTACCTATTTTTTATTTCTTAGATCTATCATCTACTACCGATTCTTATTATTAAGAATGCGGAGTTGAATGAATAACAAGTCAAACAAAATATTGGTTGTATAATTATTATAATTTTTTGAAGTTACTTGTTCAATATTTAATTTTCTAAAAATAATGTTTATTGTAATTTTTTCTTACGATCAATAAGAAAACCGTAATTCCAAAATTAAGATTTTCATTATTAGCGAAAATTTGAATCATTCATTGTGAATCTTAATTTTGAATGTACGCTAAACAAGTGAAATTAATTTAACGAATTAAAAAATACGACTGCCATGCTATATTATTTTCGGAGTTTACCTCCTTATGAAGCGATTTGCATGCCTTTGGAGTCTTATTCACATTTTTATTAAATGATATTTGTTTGTGAATCACTGGATATTGAACTATAATGTTATATATTTTTGGAATCTACTCATCATTTTCTAGATGATGATTATATAGTTGATCTTATTTTCGATTTTTTTTTCAACTTTAGTCTTTAATGCGGGACCATGGTCACCCCATCAACTTTTTTAAAAATTTTACTAGCCTATGTCACCCGGAATAAGCTAGGGATTCTAACGATACCTCATTTATCAAAATCGGGTCAGGCGTATAGAAGTTATGGTGGAATATACAAACTCACATACATACATACATATATACATACATACATACTTACATACATACATACATACATGAACCCTGAAAACAATATACTCCTTTTTTCAGGCAGTCGTATAAAAAATATATTTGGGGCTTTTTGACTTATGTTTTAGGGACAAATATTTTCGAGAGTTGGTAACACTGCTCGTGATATTGACCAGCATTTTTTGTCGGTATTCTGCATCAATCATTGTTACAGTATCAATTGTTGTGATTGGCTAAATTTATGGTATTCTTGTTACTTCAATGGATTTTGTCCAATAGTGGAAGAGTGTTATCCAATCAGAGGTGATTGCGACCGTTACACTTTAGCTGTCAGAGATACGCGGTCGCGCTGTAGTATCTAAATAATGTACTCTGTTTTATTTACAATTAATAATTTTCGTTTCGGCTCCTATGTAGTGGGTAGTGGTATTCGGATTCACCGGTTTAACTTGTTTTTTAATTATAATTGATTGTACATGGAGGGAAAGCGAACATAAACTGTGCCTAAAAGTAAGTAGATGCGAATGCGAAATGTCAAATTTTCTCGACAAATCTTTCTGTTTACCTATTATTGATATTAAATTAATATTTCATATTTATTCAAACGTGTTCGTCTAGTTTTATCGCCATAATCAACTATTATTCTCTTCATTTAGATCAAGAAACAACAAATAAAAATGTTAGTCGACATACGACCACCAAGCCACTGTGGTGAGTTCACAGGACTGTTAAGCGCCAAAAGGGTGGACTTCCAGTTGCAAATACCTAAAGATATCTTAAAAGAGCATGGGCCAGACAGGACTGTCGAACACTGAAAGCAGGTAAGATCACGACATATTACAGTACTTAAAGTCAAGTAAACTACAATATAGACAAAATAAAATGATATACAGTGGCATGCAGTTCATAAAAGTACTGCTACCCAAATGGATATAAGTCAATATGTATTTATCATCAAAACAGCTAGTAAATAGTACTAATGCCTACTCTAGATTCAAACCCTGTGCATGCCACTGTTGATATATACTAATTTTATCCACAAGAAAGTTGCAGGTACATAATAATATTATATTTTTATTTGCAGACTTACAAAGATTTAAAAAAAGGTGCCCGCACTGAGAACACTGCAGCAGTTCGGGCACTCAGTGCAACTGGAAATGCGGAGACCCCACTGTCTCGGAAGTTAGCACCAAAGTGCTTAATGTAATTGGGCACAAGTCCTCAATAGTCTATCGGCATTGGGCCAGAATGATCATTGATTAGTTAGTTAAATGTGTCTACTCATTTTGTTTTAATATTGTGTTGTGTTTGTAAAATAAATTGAAAAGGTTGAAAAGGTAATCATACAAATATATTTTAGTTGAAATATGTATTGATTAATCTGTCTCTTTTGTTGGGCAATTGTCAGCAGCCTGGTTTGATCCACAAAAGATGCGATGAGAGGATTGTTCACTTCACTTGTTACATCAGAGTTGTTATCCGTGGGCTGTTCCATTGGAATTCTGAAATATTCAAATTTAATAAATAATTAACACATTTTTGTTAAAAAAAAATTAATATACACAACAGACAAACTAGAGGCAGATGTGTAGGATTCCAGTAAACAATTTTATGAGTATCAGTGTGTTTTTTTTCCCTTAAATTATGTAAATTAGCCCGTTAGATATTGTGGCCAATTCTGTTTAACACAATATCTAAATTAAAATGACAGCTTTAAATCTATTGCCGGTCAATTCCACAAGAAAAATAAATATAATGTAAAAGGGATAGCAACTTAAATAGAGCTGTCATTTAAATTTAGTTATGGTGTACAACCAGTGGCGTGCAGTTCATAGAGGCACAAAAGCACTGCTTACCCATATTGAAATACATCAATGCTCATTTTTCATCATGACAGTCAATAAATAGGTATTCAAACTAATGCTTAACCTAGCTTCAAACCCTGTGTACAACAGAATTGGCCTCAATTATTTGGTTTGCTAAAGAAAATTAATTTAAAATATCATACCTAAAAGATAGTATTGCCTGATTTACATGCAGGCATTTCAGTTCAGCTTTAAAATTGGAGTTTTAACTTTAGCTTAAAGATGAACTGATTGTGGAGTCATACTGGGTATCTTGGGTTGATGTTAATGATGTGGCAGTCAACATCCACAGCCTGTAACATTTAATCATGAAGTAACCACCAATAGCTCAATGGTTAATGGTTGTAAGATCTATCGCAGGTCTATTGTTGTACCTATTTCTAGCACAAGCTTTATGCTTATTTTCAGGGGAGAGGGAAGTATATGATTATAACACTATAATCCATACTAATATTATAAATGCGAAAGTGTGTGTCTGCTATGCTTTCACAACCCATCTACTCAACCGATTTTGATGAAATTTGGTACAGGAGTAGATTGTTTTTTTTATCCACTACAAGTTAGCCCTTGACTGCAATCTCACCTGATGGTAAGTAATGATGCACTCTAAGATGGTAGCAGGCTAACCTGTTAGGGGCATGTCAGTTATATTAAACCCATAGCCCTATTCGGTTTCTACACGGCATCGTACCGGAACGCTAAATTGCTTGGCGGCACGTCTTTGCCGGAAGGGTGGTAACTAGCCACGGCCGAAGCCTCCCACCAGTCTACCTGTATCCTGGGGATGGACATAGGCTACTTTTTATCCTGGAAAATTAAAGAGTACCTGCGGGAATCAAAAATCTTAATCCACACAGTCGCGGGAATCATCTAGTTTTTTTTATATACATATTTCTCCACATTAGGATGGTTAAGTGCCTCTGTGATGCACATATTTGCTCAGTTTGCTGTCCAAGATGACAGGCCTCACAAACCATCCTCTGATAATCGCCATTGGCATAAAAAAGCAGTGCACTAAGCAGCTGTAATTTGACAGAATTATGTTTTAGGTAGGTATTTAGGTGTGTATGAACCTTTGTATTTTAGTACAAATGTAGGTAGGTAAATGCATAGCTCTACGTTTAGTAGATAAGTAGGTACGTTGCGTTGTTAATACAGCGACTTAGAGTTACTAATAAAATAAATACATAGTTCTTGGGGCTGCTACAATAAATATAACCTAAATACTATGTGGAATTAACAATACTTTCCAAATGAATTGTCATACGTACCTTCGTCTCCAGCGATACTCTTTGCGAGCCTTTGAGGTCACTGTTTACCCTCGACATTTTGCACAAATAAATAAAAGCTCTCTTCGTGAGCCGATATAGCTGAACGAAATTTTTTGTCTGAGACGCGGTTAACTTGGGCCTTATCACGCCTCTCTTCACGTCGGTCATTCCGCAGCGTCCATTATCTTTTTCCAAGCAAAATAAAGCCTCGCAGTCATAATCGAGTCCCAATATAATAGTTTATCACTGGAATATTTTCGGTGAGTTAAGAATCCGCTATCGAATGTGAAAATTACGTCATTCTCGCATTTTGAGATGTCAATCTGTGTAAAAAGTAACACTCGGAGTGCCAAAATAGCAAATGACATTACTCATAACGTATTTTTTGTACGTTTGGTGAGTTAAAGACTCGATCTTTCTCATCGAATTTTACTTGGAGTGGGAATGACTCGGTGACTTTTTGTTCACCATGTTGCCGCTTGGAGCGCTGGCTGTAGATGTATGGAGGAGCTCACTCTCGCCTCACTTTAGTGAGACGTATTTCAAATTCGATCAAACTCGGAGTAACCGTACTGGTAGAGTGCGTGTTTCCGTAGTCAAGCCAGTTGCATTGCAGTGTTTTCCAAACAGTACGCTTTTTCCAAAGTCTAAGAAACTTAACCTAATCACTTAAAAAACAGTTCAATGAAGTATCACTTGAGGGGGTAGACCAAAACATGTCGGTTCTCGCTTTTCATGTTTATGAGGCACTGAGAAAACTATGTTGTTAACCTCTCATGTTTGCATGTAAGTAGGTAAGTAAAATTACGAGTATGTTATAATACCTAGTAAGTAAGTAAAGAGTTTTCTTTCATAGTACCAAGCACCTAGTTAGTAGGTCTATCGGGTCGTGGTCTATAGGTAGAGGGTTTGTATCCCGGCCATTATACATACTAATATTATAAATGTGAAAGTTTGGACGTATGGATGGATGTTTGTTACTCAATCACGCCAGAACGGCTGAATAGATCTGGATGAAATTAGAGAAATTAGCACAGAGATAGATTATAACCGGAATAACACTTAGGCTGCATTTTATCCCGGAAAATTAAGGAGTTCCCGCGGGAACCCAAAACCATCAATCCACGCGCACGGACATCAGCTAGTAGATTATAATAATACAGCACAAGTGCGAAAACGAATATTCCTGCACTTATTTGTAGACTATGAACTAAAAACTTAAGTATTTTTATTGCCCAAAATTTGGAAAGTCGGCTTTATAATTTTAATGATTATCATAGTAGAATACTCGTACCTACTATGTAATGTTGAACTATTAAAATCATAATACGATACATATTTGGAAGCAGATGCACGCGGCTCCAGTGGCGCAATTGGTTAGCGCACGGTACTTATAAGACAGTGTTAGTGTGAGGTATGCCGGGGTTGTGAGTTCGAGCCTCACCTGGAGCATATTTTTTTGGAGGAAAAAAATGCTTGTTTGTTTTTATAATCAATATTAAACCTAGGATATTTAAAAACTGATTTAACTAATGCAAATTGATTTAATTAGGAACGATACCGCAGACCAACACGTTCATCGTTCGTTAATTATTATGGACCGTCTCTTTACAAACTTAACCCAAACCTAAAATCAAAAAAATTGAATCAGGATATAAGTAGGTACTTACTTTATTCAAATTAGGTACACTGTATCCCTTTTGAATGTGAATATCCATACTAATATTATAAATGCGAAAGTGTGCTTGTCTGTCTGCCCGTCTGTCTGTCTGTGTGTCTGCTACGCTTTCAAGGCCCATCTGTTCAACCTATTTTGATGAAATTTGGTATAGGTAGTTTGTATCCCGAGGAAGGACATAGGCTACTTTTTATCCCGGCAAATCTAAGAGTTCCTCAGTCACAAGCAATCCATTGTCTTGAACGGCCTTGACAACCCCCCTAACGAAGTAAATTACCTCTGCTCAATTTTTGACTTTGCCAAGCCAAATTACTTCGTAGGTGAAAAACTAAGTAGGCAAGCATGTAATCACTCATAGTAAACGTTGTTTTATTGTCCCCGGGATGCAATCTCTGTACCAAATTTCGTTAAAATTGGTTTAAACGGATGGACCGTGAAAAGTTAGCAGATAGACGCACTATCATAATGTTGGTATAGATGTCAAGTCTAATCTATATTTGAACTAGCTGATGCCCGCAACTTAGTGGTTTAAGTAAGTAAATTTTATTCTCCCGGGATCTCCTTAATTTTCCGGAACAAAAACCCGGGTCTTCAGGTGGCTCCATTACGGCGTGATCAAAGGACAAACCAACAAACAAACACACTTTCGCATTTACAATATTAGTATGATACGTACTTACTCAGAGTACAGAAGAGATTTAAACAAAACAAACCAGTGGCTTTATAGTCTTCCCTTTTGCTCGAGCGCTCCAAGATTATTCCCAGTTGGTATTAAAAATAAATCACAATAGTTTTAAGTGGAAACGAGATCTTCTCCCTATTAAAACTGAAGCTTTGCTAGAACAAAGATCGGTATAAGAATAATGGGATGGAAGAACTGTAAAGAAAAAATCTTTGTACGTAGATCTATAATCGTAACAGATTAAAAAAAAGTGGTTACATGTTAGTTTTATCAGGTGCGAGGATGGTTACCACCCTACCTCGCCGATAGGGTACGTACCATCAAGGGTTTTTTTTTAGGGATTTGAGCGATATGGGATAAATAAAACTACTGTACCCCTACCAGGCTATGGTCCGCTAGTTACCATCTTAGACGGCGTCGTCATTTCATCAATTGAAATGAAGGATAAAGCCTTGACTAATTAAATAAAATTTAATTAATTTAAATAAAAAACAAGCAGATGAGATTGCAGTCAAGGCCTCAACTAATTAGCTAACTAGGTATATATGTCACCGTAAGATTGTAAAAACCGTTACATTATAATCTAACTCGCAAAATTGTAAACTGTCGACAGATTGTGAACCGTTCAATGTTCTGAGTGTCAATTTTTCAAATATTCATTGTATTTACGTTTTCTTGTGTCTTTCTTGTAGGTTAGGTTAGGGTTCGACATATATAATCACTTAGGTTCTATCGGGTTAATATACCTAACAGATTACAATCTACCGAAAAATAATGCGTTAAATTGTAATCTTTCGACAGTTTGCAATTTCGTGAGTTTAGATTATAATCTAACGGTTTTTACAATCTTACGGTGACATACCTATACAATTGTAATAGGTTGATGGAGATAAATAAGAACCTATGCACAGTAAATTAATATAATTAGAATGTAAACACAAAAGTACAAAATAAACTTAAAATGAAAAAAAATGGGTCACACGAAAAAACTATAGGTACCTACAAAGACTATGAAAGCGCGCATATATCGTCGCTAGGTGCACAGTAACTAGGTGGCTAGCAGCGGACTGTGGGCACAGAATAATATAATAGTACTGACGTACAGAAGTCTCACTCCTTTGATGTTGACTACTTGCCGACGTTTTAATAGCCTACATAATTATTATTAAAAAGATAAATCACGCACGCAAGCTAAATTAAACTTTATCGCCGCGTGCGAGTGTCCGTATTGCTTTGCATCTTTTCCCTTTCCTACGTCACGGACGACATTGCGAGCTTGTCTAGGGCTGTCAGCAAACAGTACAACAATACAGTAGGTTTTTCGAATTGGTAAGTAAGGTACCTACTCTGACTATGATCGACTGTGTTTACTGTGTGTCGCTACACAGTGAGTTCTTCATTACGCACGCAACTTGCAAGGTCATTCGTCGCGGCGAAACATAATATTTCGCTCGGAGAGGTAGGTACACTTCGATAAATAGATAAAACACGCAAGCAAGCTAAATTAAAAATTTGAATCCTTTTGTGTGCTCATTAAGCATCCTTCCACGCAACAATAATTATGGTTGCAGTGACTTTTTGCCATTATAATTCTAAAGATCGATAGACCATTACATATACATGAGTTTAAATGTCTACAACTATTTATCCTACAAATAATTAATATGCTAAACACTTAACTTAAACTATTAAACAAATATTTTCAAAAAACTATTTACGAAAACAGCGTTAAATTCACTAGCACGTCGCTCGCTTATAACGCGCCAGCCCCGACTGCGTAAGCATTCCGGGAATGAGCGCGATCGTCGGTATTTTCGTCGCGCAAGTACCAAGAGTGACACAGGCCTGCTGTGGGCGCGGGCGCGTGCGCTACGCATTGGGAGAGCGGGTAGCGGGGTGAGACGCGCGCGCGGGGAATCACGCGACCGTTGCCATGGAAACGGTCGACAAGGACGTGCAAGTTGGATGCCTACTATACAATTAAAAAAAACGCATACGTTTATCTTTTTTATCAACAAAAAATACGGAAAGATGGTAATTTTTAAAAAAAAGTCACGTTTCAATAAATTAGGTTCTTACCGTGCTCAGATCGGATTGAAAGTATATGTTAATATAGTTAGAGTGTAAACACAAAAGTACAAAATAAACTTAAAATGAAAAAAAATGGGTCACACGAAAAAACTATAGGTCCCTACAAAGACTATGAAAGCGCGCATATATCGTCGCTAGGTGGCTAGCAGCGGACTGTCGGCGCGGGCGCGTGCGCTACGCATTGGGAGAGCGGGTAGCGGGGTGAGACGCGCGCGCGGGGAATCACGCGACCGTTGCCATGGAAACGGTCGACGAGGACGTGCAAGTTGGATGCCTACTATACAATTTAAAAAAAACGCATACGTTTACCTTTTTTATCAACAAAAAATACGGAAAGATGGTATTTTTTTAAAAAAAAAGTCACGTTTCAATAAATTAGGTTCTTACCGTGCTCAGATCGGATTGAAAGTATATGACAATGGAGGGTAAGATCGTAAGAGTGGTCCGAAATTAGCATTTTAAACACCGACAAAATGAGTCGGGTAAGGGATCGAATTCAATTTGCACAACCCAATATACAGCGATCTTGGCAGATAGGTAGCTTCGACTTCGAGTTGAGCGCCCAATAAATATTCAATGAACCGGGCGGTTTAAACGATCAATCTTTACCGAGAAGTGCAAATAATTCGTCATAATCGGCTCCAAAGAAAGCTAAGAAGTACGCCATTGATGGCTAGGCGATATGCAAAGAAAGACATGATTTCTTTTTATTTTACAGGACATAGGATGAAAGACGCATTTTTTGCTTTGATTTTTTGATGCCTAATGCCTACTCATCTTTGACTTACCAAAACCTAATCCATGCTACTCATATTTAACTTGTTTTTAAATCCAAATATCCACTACAAGTTAGCCCTTGATTGCGATCTCACCTAATGGTAAGTGATGATGCAGTCTAAGATGGTAACGGGCTAACCTGTTAGGAGTATGGCAATTATATTGAACCCATACCCCTATTCGGATTCTACACGGCATCGTATCGGAACGCTAAATCGCTTGGCGGCACGTCTTTGCTGGTAGGGTGGTAAGCCTCCACCAGACCAGACCAGGAAAATTCAGAAAAATATAAATTGCCAAATTGACCCTTGCCGGGGATCGAACCCGGGACCTCCGCACGTTAAGACAACAGCGGAACACACTGCGCCACGGAAGTCGCCAAAAGGTTTTTTAAAGGAGCTGGAGCAGCGTGGTGGGTCTAAGCTCTAATTCCCTCTCTCCTATGAGAGTGGAAGCCTGTGCCCAGCAGTGGGACGTTAATGGGCTGTAGTGGCTTAAGACCACGAAGAAGCCAAGTAGGACAAATTAGCAGGACCACGAGGAAACCACGAGGTATTTTTATTACTGTCGTAAAAAGTCCCAAGACTACGGCTTCCAGAACAAAAACCTTTTACATGAATTGTTATTTCAGAAAAAACATCCTGCGAACGATATGAACAATTTCCATGGTCGGTACCTAATAAGTTTAATATACAGATATATTTTGATTGAACCGGAAATCGAGACTTGGGAATTGGATTTGGAGCTACGCGGAGTCTACGCCGCTAACACCAAATCGATTCAATTTGTTGGGTTTGTGGTTGTTTTTGTTTATATATTCAAGAAAGTAAAGGTGCTATACTAGCATCGCTTAAAGCAGTATTACTTTAAAACGTCAGATTTATCTATAGTTCCACACTTAATGTTATAAATGCGAAAGTGTGTCTGCCTGTCTGTCTGCTACGCTTTCACGGCCCATCTATTCAACCGATTTTGATGAAATTTGGTATAGGGATAGTTTATATCCCGGGGAAGGACATAGGCTACTTTTTATCCCGGAAAATTAAGGAATTCCAACGGGGCGAAGTCGCAGGCATCATTTAGTAATATTATCATACAATTTACATAATAATATTTATGTTCTAAGTCCTTTTGCGCCGGCCCCTATGAGCAATGAACCAATCTATAGTGACACTCTCGAATCTCGATATTTGAGATAGATTGCTCCCACTGGACAATCACGATTAACCCCCGGGGACTCGATTTAGATTAATCCATTTGGATTGTTGACCTTTTTCGAGACTACTATGGTACAAACGCGGAAGGACGTGGGAACCCACCGCATGTTTATCCCAAGAAAACTTCTGCCATTATGTGATTAATGGAAAGGGGTCACGACCCTCAGTAATGAGGACTACGACGCAGAGAGAGAGATGGTACAAACGTAAGTAAGTAAAAACACTTTAATACACACAGACAGAAATGATACACATTTCTTGTCACAATTGACGTGTTCGTTTTTGGCGACCTCCCAGGGGCAGTGTTGAGCGCAGTTGTCTTAACGTGGGAGGTTCCGGTTTCGATACCCGGCAGGGTGAATTTGGGAATTTATAATTCCTGTAATTTCCCTGGTCTGATCTGGTGGAAGGCTTCGGCCGTGGCTAGTTACCAACCTACGGGCAAAGACGTACCGCGATAGCGATTCAGCGTTCCGGTACGATGCCGTGTAGAAACCGCCTAGGGGTATGGGTTTAATATAACTGCCGTACCCCTAACAGGTTAGCCCGCTACCATCTCAGACTGCATCGTCACTTACGATCAGGTGAGATCGCAGTCAAGGGCTAACTTGTAGCGGAATTAAAAAAAAAGTGAATTTAAAATTAAATTTAACTTATCAATTTAAATGTAAATTTAAAATTTTAATTGACAAGTTGTTATGGTACAACTAAAAGCGGCCTTATCACTTGTCAAAGTACATACTTACTTATCTTAAATAATATAAAAAGGTGCATTTGGATGGTGTATATTTTTTGTTAATAAATCTATACTAATATAATAAATGCGAAAGTGTGTCTGCCTGTCTGTCTGTCTGCTATGCTTTCACGGCCCAATTACTCAACAGATTTTGATGAAATTTGGTACGGAGATAGTTTACATTCCGGGGAAGGACAGAGGCTACTTTTCATCCCGCAAAATTGAAGAGCTCCCGCGGGAATTAAAAAGACATCAATTCACGCGGAAGAAGTCGCGGGCATCATCTAGTGTTATATATTTTTTGTAGGTAGTATGTTATTGTTTTTGAATACTTTAATTATCATTGTTAATATTAAGTTATTGCTTCTTTAACTAGAAAAATAAATTATTATAAGTATCAAAAAGGTACATTGTCCTTAACTTTAGTTAAATTAATTATCGTTATCATGGTGGTTCTATGACTTGACCATGAGTTTAATGCTCAAGTACCTACTGGAGGTACGGCCCCTATCCCACTGGCGTTATGCGAGCGTTAGCGTTTCTTCAATGTCTGCGCAGCGACAACGTCGCGTTGACGCGACGTCAACGTTGAGAATCTCTAATGGCAACCGTTCGCGCTTCGACTTCGCAACGTCAACTTCGCGTCAACGCAACGTTAACTTTGTTTTTATTGACAACAAGTACAATCACGCCGTCCCACTCTGTCCGTGTGCGCGCGGGCGGGGTAAGGGGTTACACCCTTATTACAAAATGGCTGCCAAAATGGAAATAATGAGCGTCATTAAAAAATATAGACAAATGTCGAAATACCTCTACCAAAACTATAAGCAACAGGGGTATTTTACAGCTGTGGAAACATCGTCTTCCGTCAATTCTTTCTAACCACCATTAACTCAAAGTACTCCAGTAAACTGTGCCAATACTCCTACTCCCAGTCATCTGAGCGATGATACTTCACAAGAGTCATTGTACAGCGACCTATTTACCGATAACTACGACTAACGAAATCTTGTAATATAGGTACCTACATACATTTACTTTAATTTTGATTCTAAAATGTCTCCATGACAGAAATTGGTGCCTAAACAAACATTTATTGTAAGACTTATACTAGAGTGTCTTTGAATAAATAAAACAGGTAGTTAAAAAAATTCAAAGAAGCGTTTTATAGTTATAATATTTTTAACAACCTGTATGAGAAATTTGAATGTATTATTTTTCTTACCTCAAAGTTATAACAAGCCTCTCTTCTGGTGACACTGAAACTCTGAGATTAGTGTCTAAATATTGTATGTCATTTTGAATCACTTTTAAAAGTTCGTCAAATGTAGTTTCCGTCATTAGCAAATATTTATAAAATTCAGATTCATTATTTTTAATACTATTAGAGTACAGTACGAAATATTCACTTTCTTGGAATCGATTGGACCATATAGGATTTTCCCAAAACTGACGATGATAAATTCTTTTTATTTTACGTTACGAACATTCGTCGAAGTAGCAAAGCCAACAGTAGTGTTTCCTCGTCGGAATCCATTTTGTCTCTGATTGTACGCCTGAAATCGCAGCATGTGCGCGACGTTGACGTTGCGTTCAGCGGATGCGCAACGTTAACGTCGCGACAACGCTGCGCAGACGTTGGAGAAACGCCAACGCTCGCATAACGCCAGTGGGATAGGGGCCTAAGATTCACCATATTGTATTGTACCTACCGTATGGCGTATCTTTTTTTTTTTGGTTATTCAGTATTACACGTATCCAGTACACATGTACCTGATGAAATCCTATCGACAAAGCTCACAAAAAGCTTTTACACCGTCCGAAATATTCAAAATGCTGGCGCTTTTAAAACTATGCTTTCACCTGTAAATCCTACATGTTTGGCACGTGTTTTGCGAATATTTTTACTTTTGAATACCGGAAATAAAAAATCTCTGTGAAAATCCATCGGTCGGAAATAGTTCAAAAGGCGAGAGAAATCTCCATGTTTTTTTTCGTAAATGAAAATAGTTATGCACGGGGAAATAGAAAAATATATTCAGACTGGGCACACATTGGCTTCACCTGAGCGTTTAGGTTCTATTGCAGTTCTATTGCATTAAAATAAGAAGCTCAGGTAAACTTTTCTGTGGTAGCCTCAAAAGGTCAATTCTTAATTCTTATGTTTGGCTAAAAATAAGAATAGGTATCCTATACTTGTAGTGGATAATAGGTATATATTACACATAGGAGGATAATTTGGATGCAAATTAATCATACAATAGTTCCAGAGATAGATATAAAAATATAAGTAAAAAAAATTGTGCTCAAAATCCTTACATAAACCTAGGCCTTGTAAGTTTTGCTACCGTAATTCGCGTATTATAAATGATTAATCTACGAAATGTAAACACTGAAACAGTCTGGTAATTCGCGTATCGTATGCAAATGTTATTTATATTAGTTAAATAATATTGTGCTCTACTTACATAAAAACTTACAAATGTAATCGTGGCCTAACCAAATAAAAAGAAAAGTTTCTGACTCACCCATTCACTGACTGACTATATCAACGCCCAACCGTAGATCTAACCATTGGACCTAAAAAGCTGAAATTTTCCTCTTATGGATGTAGATAAGGGAAATAAACCAGTTTTTTATTGGAGGCGAGTTTATTATCTAGAGGTTCTTATTTTAATTGACCTGAAAGTTTACAAACTATATAGCAAATAAGTACTTGCAGAAAGTTAATGATTTTAATAAAATATTTTTATCAGATGTTTAACGATGCCACTTACTCGACTGTATAATTATAAATGTTAGTCAGTAGGTACTTCAGAAACCAGCGCACTGTGGAAACTTTAATTAGCTCTCTCCTTGCTAAGTACGTAGTTTTTCTTTTAAAATGTGAAATGAAAATGTGGGTACTTTTAGGTATGTAGTATGTACCGACTTATGTGTCTACCCTGTCTAGTTGCCCCGCAGTGTGATTGCGTGACTTCTGTATCAATTATTGTTACAGTGTCAATTTTTGTGATTGGTTGAATTTATGGTATTCTTACTGCGTGGAAGAGCGTTAACCAATCGGAGGTGATTGCGATCGTTACACTGTAGCTGTCATTTTTAGTCGGCCGTCCTGCAGGTGGTCTAGTAGCTTGGCAGTAGGTATTATCTATTTCGGATGGCACAACTTTTGTGACAAAAAATCTAAATTATAGCCCGGAGATAGGTACCTATATAAGTAGAAAATGGGCTATGTTGTCAATGTCTCCGGCCCTGTCTCACTTTTATATGGACACACTATGCATAACTAAAAACAATGGGGATGATGCCTATATCAAAAATAAATTATTTATAACTGATTATTAAATAGAGGGTCTTCCAAAACACCTAAAAATTCACATCCTCGGTTAGTTTTAAGTTTGATAACCATTTTAAAATAAAGATGAAAGAAAAAAGTGCGTTGAAATTTGATGACATCACAATTGTGAATTTCATAGAACTTCCATACTAGAAGAGCGTTTTTAAGTTTGATAAAGAGTTGCTGATTTGATTGAGTTTTGAGTTGTTATCATCCCTATTTTATACTGTACTGTGTTTATTTTAAGAGACAATGAACAAAAAGAAAAATAATGAATAAAATTTAGGAACAATATTCACACAATATCAAGGGAAGTATTTCGCACAGCCAAACTCCCGACTTTTATCCCAGAAAATTAAGGAATTCCCGCGAGTATAAAAAAAAGAATTCACGCTAACGAAGTTCATCAACTCCTAGTAAACCAATAAATCACCCACTGCGCAACTGCATGGTCAGAGTTCTGTTTCCGTGATGAACCAACACGTTATTTATTTTTCGAACGAATTCGTTTTAATGAGAGCCTGAGCCCCTATTAACCGTTGCCGTATGCAACTGAGCCGGACCCAAACCCTAATCCGTCATTAATTTCATATCCAAGGGATCACGAAGGCTTTGCTTTTCGTGGTTTCGTTTAAGTATTAAACACGTTAAGGCGGATTAAGGCTGACCGCTTTCATTCATACGAATTACTTAAATGAAACTTTGTAAGTAAGTACAAAGAGCTTAAATTTAAATAAGACCTGCTAAATCATTAATGAAGTACATTCTAAAAAGCAAATTTTATTCGTCAGTCATGTTGAATTCAGTGTGACGTCATTTAATTTATCGCATACTACTGAGCAAATCCTTTCAATTGATACCCATGTCATGGGGGTGCAAAAATAATAACTAGTCTGCCATATTTTGGGTGTCCGCCATATTGGGTTTAGAATGACGTCACTACGCTTACCATGCGTCATCCAAACTAAACGTCGCGTCGCGTCAGTTAAATCGGTTGGGGTAACTGTTTTATAATAAGCTGCACGATTTGACCTAAACAAACCTACAAACATTGTACAAGTTAAATAAGTAAAAGCTTGTAAAAGTATTCACATAATTTAGTACTGGCTACCGTGGGAGTAACAGAATAAGTCATTAAATTTATTTTATGTCATTTTATAGTATCATTTCATATATATATATCTTATATTAACTGTTTTTTTATGTACTTACTTGTAATCTAAATTTGTAATGGGTGACAATAATGCCTGAAATAAATGACTATTTATTTATTTAGAGATTGTGTTAAACAGTATTTATCTGTCGGCAACGCTTTCGCGGCATATCTGTTCAATCAATTTTAACGAAGTATTCCTCATTACTGAGGGTCGTGGCCCCTTTTCATTAATCACATAATGGAAAGGGGTCACGTTCTTCTACATATTATAACTCGACTAAGAGTACCTATTAAACTCTTGGGTTTTTGTAACGATTATTATCAGATGTTAGCGTAGAGTGACCGACGCGACGGCTAGCGTGCTCTTTGAGGCACGGAGGAGACAAAAATACCAAATTTGAACTGGATGGTCGGTAACTGGATGGGTGACCGAATTTGGTCAAATTCGGTCACCCATCCAGTTACCGACTTAACGTTGCTTAACAATCGCAATCGACTGATATGGGTTGTCACAACTCACAACTAAGCCACTCGCCCTTCTATTAACGAAGTACCTACTGCAAAGATAACTACCTAGTTGTTGCATACCAAGTCCACTTTTAGTCCTCATTTATCAAAATTTATCCTCAGCCACACGAAATCCTGCGGAACGGCAATAACTCTAACTATACTTAAATAAAATATACTTATTTAAGAACTTAGTAGGATTATTTTTCCGTTAAATAAATAGGTATTTAGTCTACTTCTTAAGTAGGTTCGAATATCGACTGTGGAAGTTAGAACCACGGGGAGGCACAGCAGGCTTTTTGTGCTTTTAAGATTGTAATGTTCTCAGTGGATTATGGAAGGAACTATATAAGGTACTATATACGTAGGTAGTTCGGTACCTACCTTCTACAAATATTAAGATACTAGAAGTCGCCGGCGACTTCGTCCGGGTACAATTTCTGATTCCCTATGAGATTTCACCCCGTGCCTCGGTGAGCAAGTTAAGCCGTCGGTCCCGGTTATTATCACTAACATGATAATAGTCGTTAAAGCCCGCCAACTCGCATTGGAGCAGCGTGGTGGGTCTAAGCTCCAATTCCCTCTCTGCTATGAGAGTGGAGGCCTGTGCACAGCAGTGGGACGTTAATGGACGTAGTGGATGAGATTATGAAATTTTCCCGCTGCAATAAGCCTATCTAAGTATAGAGTCGTTATTTAGCTTAGGCATGTTTTTATTAGACAAAACTTATTACCTTAATGCTGATTTTCATGCATAAACCTCAAAATCATAGAAGTTAACCTTCCACCCCTACTACACCCCTATTTTGGGGTGGATTTTCGTAAAATTTCTTATACAGGTTAGGTACCTATAATTATTTAATACTAATAACCTGAATCCAGATTTTCAAGTCTCTAACTACAAAAACATAGGACTTTCATACAAATTTTCAACCCCCATTTTACCATCTGTGTTGTTGTATGTTTATATTTTTATGGTCTAATTTTGAATTTTTCACCAAACACAAAAAAGTGTGGAAGAAAATAGAAAATTAAAACATTATTGTGAAGAATGAACACAATCAACTAAATTAATTATAACGATCCCAAGTTATGATTCTTAAATAATTTTACATAAAATTTCATGCTCAATTTAAATTTCTTACAGTTAATTTTACCTTAATTACTTATATTTTTGGCAACATCGAATATTACAGGATGCAGAGTTTATTTTTACTATTGCTGAGTACCTAATTACCTAACCTCCTTTCACACAATGCTAAGTTACAAAAAATTAACAACACTGCGATCTAGTGAAGTTATGATCAACTACTGAGTAAATTCACAGCTAGCGACATCTAACGGAGTAACGCAACATTGATTTGCTGTGAAGGTAATTGCCAGTGAGTTTTTTAACACACGATTCAATCTAGTACAAGTATACAATACTAGATGGCGCTGTCTTCAAAATTTATTAAATAAATTCCTTCATAGTAATTTAAATAAATAATTGTATATTACAATACAATTAATATCGTATTATAAAAGAGCCTACCTGTATGTCATCGACGTTAACAAAGCTCGCCTCCCAGAAGTCCTCAATGTTCTCCGGAAAGTCCCGTTCCTCAGTTGGGTCAGGACTTAGACAGGGCACTCGCTCTTTGAAAACAAAGATGAGGCCACCATCCACTTCCTCAGGTCGCCAAGCTCCGCACATGGTGGCAACAGATCTTGTCTTTTCACTTTCATCAACTTCCGTTTTAACTTTTTTTACCGGACTATGTTCCAAATTCAAATCACTTTTTGTTTCCGGGCATTCAGTTTCCATTTTCAAAAGATTTTGAAACTGGAATCGCGTATTTTTTAATGATATTAATTTATTGAAAAAGCTTCTTTTTATATTAAATAAATATTTAGTCATGAAAATAATTGAATAACTGTTAAGCTAACTGTGCAAGCTATTTCATAAATAAATATATGTGTACTATTACAACTAGTACAATATTAGATACCATAGAAGACTAATGAAATAATTTAAATAATAAACGTATGATAAAGCTATCACAATTAACTACTAATCTATTATGTTACTAAGTTTGTAAACACTAAGCACTATTTAAACGCATATATATATATATATACCTACACTTTATTAATTAGAATGAGCACTAGTTATTAAAATATGATCAATAGAGTTAAGCTTTAATTTAGTTAGTTATCATTATCGATTAAAAACCGGGACTTTTAGGTTATTTTACTCGTGTTTATCAGCTGTCAAAATCTCAAAACAAAACAATGGTAACATTTGAACGTCAACTGCGGTCAAAGTAAAACGAGTATTGCTAATTGATACTTACTTTTATTAGTTTAATAGATGTTTATTTCGTTAGTGGCAAAAACAGTAAAAAGTAAGTACCTTAAGTATCCTATAATTTCAAAAGAATGTACATTAAGTATTTATAACATAATTTTTTCATGTAGCAACATTTACACTTAGGTTCTTGTATATGTCGGGAGATGGCGCACTACGCGTAAATCTAGCATCAAAAATTGACCGTTTTTACGTGGCGATAGTGAGTGGATTATTGATGTGTACCTATTATGTACCCTGTAAATATAAGTTCCATTTGATGATGCAGACGGTGCAGACCTAATAATTAGGATTGTCATTCTACGCTTAATAAGTACTATACCTATACTTAAACAGTTTACCAATTTGTTCAGCTCTCCGAAACTACCTGAACTCTTCTGACTAGCTTGGTAGGTACCTACCTATAGCAACCATCACCACCACGAGGTCCCGGGTTCGAGTTCCGGGCCGGTCCAGCAACTATTGGGTTTTTCTGACAAGTAATTCTCAATACTAGCCCGGAGTTAGGATGTTGGCGGTGTTTCACCCCCGTACCTTGGAGAGCACGTAAAGCCGTCGGTCATGCGCCTGATCTCTCTCCGGTCGTGTTGGATTCCATCCCATCAGGCTATGAGAGTAAGGGAACAGAGAGTGCACCTGTATATGCGCACACACTTGTGCACTATACTATCTCCCGCGCAGATGGCTATAATCTTTCTGGAAATTGGCCGCCGTGGCTAAAAATCGGAAGGACATTATTATTCGGTACTTGCCTATCAATTAATAAAATCTACTAGACTTACCACCTAATAATTATTTACTTATGCGGACGACCTCCAGCTCGCTGGCCGATAACCTAAAGAAGGTGGCGGGAAGCGGGTGGATGAGGAAGGCGGAGGACCGTGTTTGGTGGCGCGCTCTCGAAAAAGCCTATGTCCATTGTCCAGCAGTGGATGCATACAGCCTGATGGATGGATGAATTATGTACTTGAGAGATCGTAAAACTGCCGGGTCACGATGGAAGCAATCTGTTTTTGAATGGGAAAGTTACAGCTGTTATGGAAGAACGGATGACACAGCGAAACTAGCAACTTCACAGCTTTTTGGTATTGGATGAGTGCCTGACGAAAAGAGTGTTTTCTGTGTCGTGGAAAGATCGTAAGTATTATAAACTACTAGCTGATTCACGCGACTACGTCCACGTGGAATAAGTTTTTCCATTCTCGCGGTAGTTCTCCTTAATTTTCCGGTATAAAAAGTAGCCACCGTCGCTGTCACTGTCCTCGACTATAACTACTTATAACCATAAAAAAATTCACGTCAATCCGTTGCTCTGTTGCTGCATTATTGAAGGACAAACCAATGGACGAACAGACATATTAGTAAGTATTAAGTATCATGTACCTAGTAAGGGTACCATTTTAGGGCCCAGAAATTTAAGAAATTTGGTTTCTAAGTATAAATGCATCCCTAAATTGTAACTATTACTCACTTTTATATGGAGTTGCACACACTAGCGTGACAGGATAAAATGTATTTCCCCTCCTTCCTTTGTATGCAACCTCTTTGGGACTCAAAGTCGGTTTCTACATTGCCACAACAATGAAAAGGCCAACAAAACTCATTTCTATGAACAAATGATCAAGCCCAAAGGAAAGCTTTACCATTCAAATTCGTGTTTAGACAACAGCTTCACTTTTTTGGTAACCCCGTTTTGCATGTAAATACCTAACTTAGAGTGCGTTTCCAATGTGTGAGGAAGATGTTCTCGTATCTGCCCCTCTATATTGTGTACAGAAATCGTAATCGTAATAGTACGTCAAAGGGATTTTTCGACCGGTTTAGGGAGTTGTAATCGATTGTCAAACGTATAATCCGACCTGTTTAAGGAATTCATAGGTGCCTGCATGTCAAAAAGCATGTATGAACTCCATAAACAGTTCTAGTAATACGTTTTAAACTCTCAAATGATTACATTTTTTTGACAATTGGGCCTCCGCCCCCTCTATATTGTATGAGGCAATCGTAATCGTAATGGTATGTTATCGAATATAAGTCCCAATAATAAAAAGTGATGTAAAACCTTTAAGTAAGTTCCACAAACTTATCTGGCCTGGTGGCCAAATTTGGAACTAATTTTTATGCCTGTTTAGTTTTATGTTTTTATTTGTCATATATACTAGCGACGCTGACACCTAGTCATTTATGTTTGTGGGACTATATAATATGGAGTTATAGATGCCTGCACGTCAAAAAGCATGTAAGTATTAACTCCGTAAACAGACTGTTGAGTAATACGTTTTAAACTATCAAATGATTACGATTTGCTTATACAACTTGGCCTCTGAGGTGCGATTATGTAAGAATTGCCGATCCAATCGTCAAAGTTCGACGTCAAAGTAAAATAAACCTTATCAGCATTGAATTAGAGCTCAATTTCGTGTATACATTCTTATACGTTTAGGTAGGTACGATACCATAGTGTATGTAGTCCCACAAACTTATCTGACTCGGTTGAGTTGGTGGGTCTATAGGCACCTGCACATAATATGTAAAAGGAAGGAGCGGAACGGTGTTTATTTGGGATTTTATAGTACGTAAATTGTTTCAGAGCAGGGTCTGATGGGAAGCTTCGGCCGCGGCTGGTTAACGCCCTACCGGCAAACGTGTCACCAAGTGATCGTTGTTGAAAACGCACCTTTAACGATGGGGTTATCCAGGGGTCTCTACGAGCAATTCTTCGCCTGTTTTCTGTGACAGCGGCGCCGGTGCGATATTTTTGTTGAACGACCTTTTACTTTTCGTTGATTGTGTTTTGAAACCATTTCGTCGGGAGGTGCAAAGACAAATGCTTGTTTTGCGTTTTTCAGTGTGACACAACTCTTTGTTTTCAATTTCAACAGTTTAGTCTAGGGCCTAGGCAACGGGGCGGTTCGCTTTATGGAGACCCCCGCATTAAATCTTTAGTCGTTGAAACTTAGCAAGGTTGTAGTATGGTAGGTAAGAACCAAATCTTATAGATACAACATATATATCCAACAAAAAATCCATGCTGAAGTTACTTACATATTTATACCTAAAACTTAATATTTATGACTGAATATTTTCTCGAATTCTTTTTTTAAATAATTGTAGGTAGTATATTTAAACTCAAAACCGAAATATCTAACGAAATAATCATGCAGAACATCGATATGTAGAGGAGCCCAAGAGGGGATTTTTGGATTTACTCCAGCGCGGCAGATTAATATAAAGGGGGATTCTTTGGACCCTGTAGAGTACCTTCACCATATATGAGCCCTGTATATTGGTGGGTCTGTCTAGGACAGCAGATCAAATAATTAGATAAATAAAATCGATCATAAGAAATACTCGAGCGCGTCAGATTAAGGTAGAGTGAGTTAATTACATGCTGAAAAGTGTACGTTCAAATAATCTGACGATTTGAGCGAGACCCAAAGGAGTTGGAAAGTTACAAACTTTAAAAACTCCAACTCCTTTAGGTCTCGCTCAAATCATCAGATTATTTGAATTTCTTATGATCGATTTTATTTATCTAATTATTTGATCTGCTGTCCTAGACAGACCCACCAATATACAGGGCTCATATATGGTGAAGGTACTCTACAGGGTCCAAAGAATCCCCCTTTATAATAATCTGCCGCGCTGGAGTAAATCCAAAAATTCCCTCTTGGCCTCCACTACTATTAAACCGATTTTATTATCAAACCTAAACTGAGTTTACGCGATAATGTACCTTCCTGCTTTAATATTTGGGTACAGCATAAAAACCTTACTTCCTTGCTGATTTTTTATTGGATATTTACTATTATACTTTATCATACTGTAAAGTTTCGTTGCCTGATGAATTATTCAGTCCACTAGCTTTATTGCCTAGACTATCTATCTAGATTACCTGCATAACTGTATACAGGGTTAATTCTAAAAATTCTTGCTAAGGACAAGTACATAATACTGAACATCTTTATTTATCCTACCACTTTCCAAGAAACTCTACTCTGTAGAGACTTGATAACTCTCTATTTTCAGTATAGGCGATTAGACTGTTTGCCGCGGGCCGAGTGCCGACTAGGCGTGGATTTAATACTATCTTAGAGCAACTATTTTTGTTTCTGTTATTTATCAGAATTTTAAAAACTCGTAAAACAAAATTTGTTCGGTATGACGTACAGAAGCTACCCAGAGGTTATTAGTGTTTTCAAATTGACACTGTATAATAGTATTTTGTTATACCTAAGTCCAAAGCCAAAGTGCGGGCGCATCGCGTTTATTGGCGTATACTAGGCAATTTATTTATTTATTTAGATATCTTTATTGGACACACAAAATATACCGTATACTAACAGTTTAAAAGCAGTAATAACTGGTAAGACTACATAGAAATGTGCAAAGGCGGTCTTATTGCTAAAGCAATCTCTTACAGACAACCTTTGGTGAAAGGTAAATAAACCGGAGCGCGGGAATCCAATCCTCAGAAAGTATCGCAATTGGCGCCCTAGGCAATCATCAGAAATGGCCAGAGCGCTTGGTCCGGAGCCAAATCTACGGCTTTAGCCGAGGTTCTAATTCTCAGGCCAATCTCGATGTGCCTAAATTTTAATCTAATAGTATACTGCACTTGGTAGGTATAGTCTCATCAACTTATTTAGCCCCGTGGGCAAAATTGGAACAAATTTTTATGCTTGTTTAGTTTTTGTTTTTATTTTATTGTCGGGAGGACATGACTAGACATACCGACACTAGACATAGACATGACTAGACATACCGAAAGAACCAGCAAGAATTAATTATGATTAGGAACCTATACTTAGCTCTTATTGTTAACCAAAACAAGTGTTATACTTTCCAGACTGTCACCGCTTGATGGAGTCCCATTACGGCAAAAAATATCGCGGAAAAAACAGATCCTTAAGCAGACGAAAGAAAAGCATTTTTTCCTGACGGAAAACCCTTAACACTCGAATACAGATATCATTAACACGTGAAATATGATTCTCGCGTCCACTCAGATGATTGGACCGTCCATGTAAGAGCGTGTTCACATTACATTTGCGGGTGCGGTAGCGGTAGCGGACGTGAATAATTTGTAGCGACTTGTACATGAATTACATTCAATACACATTTTTTGCTTAGTTTCTTAACTTACTAAGTCGAAAGGACGTTTAAGGACGACCCGGTGAAAAATAAAATAAAAACAAAAACTAAACAGGCATAGAACGTTCCAATTTTAGCCACCGGGTCGGATAAGTTTGTGGAACTATACCTATCTAAGCTAGAAACGTATTTTCATTGCATTACTTATATTTTGTAGTAGGTAGGTATATTTTTACTTACCAATAAGAAAAAGAAAATGTTATTTACTAAATACACATTTATTTTACATTCCGATAGACCGATCTTGGATAGACAATTATTACACATTGCAAATTGTTTTTTTTTTCATTTTCAATAGCACTGAGCACATCGATTATTTTAGTTTCAAGAATAAAAACATTTTTCTTTCAAAACTGCCAAAATTATTTTGTGACTGTTTAATTTTAATAACTTCAGTTTGCATAAAAAAATCATTATTAAAATACTTTATTGATTATGATATTCAAAACGTTCTGTATCTTAAATTTATTCTCCCATTGCAGCCAACATTGCTATATTGGAATTTCTTTTCTCGTATACTACATTAATAATCTTCTCACGCTATTCGCATCGTTTTGGGCCCAGCACCGTGAACAAGCTTAGCAGTAGGTAAGGTCCACCCGGTTATCACTCAGGGTTGGCGACATCTGTAAAGTATCAACTAAATGATCCGGCGAAGTGACTAATGAATACAACTTGATAGTTGCCGGATCTTTTCGTGAACGTCGGTTTTTAGTTAGCCATACGTCATAGATAATCCCGCTCTCTGGAAAAACGAGCAAAGTGACATCTTACAGAGGTAGGTATGTAAGTTACGCGAGTGGACAACGGCCATTTAATAAAAACAATTATATTGCGCGGTAGCCAAATTGCCAACCCTATTATTTATTTTTTATTACAACCAATTATGTTTGACACAAAATTACAATCAATTATGTTGACTGACACAAAACAAAACTGACTAAAATCTCTCAAAATTATTAATTTCTAAATTCTTTGTTCAATTTTATATAAGTATAGGTAGGTACGTTAACTGAAAGATATTTAATTCATAATGCCATACCAACCAAACTAGCATGTTAGAGTGAACTTTCACCGTGTCGGTCAGAATTAGCGTCCGGACATAACTATCGGTCCGGGGCCCACCTCAACCATAAATTAGTTGCCACTTGAGCCGTACAAGGGTTATGCACATACCCATTCTCCCACGTCATTCGGTTATAATATTACGTTCATCTTATTCAGACACACTATACCATGTTAGAGTGGACTTTCATCCTGTCGGCAAGAATTAGTATCTGGCATTTTGGTCCGGGGCCCACCTCAACAACAAGTTATTTGCTATACAAGGGTTACGCATGTTCCCATTATTTTTATCCACTTTAATTTTACCTTCATTCGATTTGAATTACTTTTTATAAATTATATGAATTAAGATTGACGAAATCAAAGAATCTACTGCTGCAAGCATCATCATAATCGGTCAACGCCTTTATTCTCTTTCCTGCAAGAAGCAAACAAACATAATTGTAAATAGATTGATCAACATTATCCCTGTACGTTACGCCATCGGGTAAAAAGGCTTTTTCATTGACCGTTAAATATCGTGCCGTAATATGTAAGTGTCGTATCGGGCGAACGTGCGAGACTGCAAAAATGGCGGCAGGTTAGTACCGGCTTTATTAAAACCGGATAATTTTTCGTTCCGGTTGTTTTTTGGCCCATTTTAATCTGTAAATAATGAATGAGCTGTTCTTTTCATCCGTGCTTGACTGAGAAGTAAGGCTTCTTCGTCGACCGTGTAAAATCGTGCCGTATTCAACAATGGGCCCGCACTATAAAGCATGGGCCATAGACTTTTAATCAATCTGCACGAGCGGTGCGGGACTGCAAAAATGGCGGCAGGTTAGTGCCGGCTTAATTAAAACCATAAGGAAAATTGACCGTTCCGGTTGTTTTTTGGCCCATTTTGTTTTCGGTGGTCTTTTTTTCGTGATAGTTGGATTAGTTTGGTTGTGCTTTTTTGGCGGATAATTTATTAGGATACAATTTAGTTTTAGAAAATATCTGTTAGGTTATATGCAATAGGTACTTATGTATGTATCTAGCCATATGTCTCGACTGCAGGTTTCGACTTACTATATTTTCGTAGTGGTATTCTTATTAAGTAGCGCATGAGTTTTTATTTTACGCATACTCATATTGCATGTATGAAGGGCCCCGTTTATTCTTCCCAACAAATCGTATTCAGATATTGTACTTACAGATACTTTATCCTGATTTTATTCCGAGACATAGAGTTTCAAGATTGCAAATAAAAGCACATACTCATATAGCGCATGAGCTTTTATTTATTGACCGAGCGAAGCGTAGTAGGTCTCTGAGTCTACTTGAGTGAATTTGCTCTTGTCCGTCCATTCGTCCGTCCGTCCGTCCATCCGTCCGTCCGTCCGTCCGTCCGTCCATCTGTCACAGCCTTATAACTTCTGAATTACTGAACGTAATTACTTCAAATTTCAATATAATATGTAAATGGCCTCCAGCCGAAAATGGCTTAAAAATATATAAAAAACTTTATTTCGGCGGGGCTTTCATAGAAGCGAATGCGAAGTAAAATATTTTGTTGCGGCATATAACTAGGAATAGAGTCCAAAAATATTTTTTTTTAATTTTTCCCCTAAAATTGACGAAATGGGGGGCTTTCGAAGTCGAGATTTTCTAACGTCCAAATTTGACCTCAGAACTCTCAATTTTCTGAAAGGTTGAGCTTGACACTTGATCAATTATTTGAATTATATCCTGTATTTGAAAAACAAATACTAAAATTAGATAAATATTATAAGGAAACGAAATTATTTAATTTTTAATGAGTTTCAGTATTTTTAACAGAACTTCACAATGATGTCAATAGATGGCGGATGACGATTGACGTCATCAGATTCGGCGCGTTTTAATGCGTACGGTGCATTGAATAGATACCGCGAGAGTCTCAGTTCGGGGCGAACCACTAGTTATAACGCATGTCAATATTGTAAAAAGTTATTAGAGGTGTGGGTTGAAAATATTGGTAACGTCCATAGGTACACCTAATATGTTATGCCACTGCCATTAGAGACGGCATCATCACTATACCGCCAAGAGTTAATACTGCCAAGTGCCAACGCTTCAAGCAATATTACTCAAAATGACAGTTTGATGTCACGTACTTTGAAGTTCCTGAAATAAGTATTATAATTCTAAAATACGAAAGTCAATAATAATGAAACAATTAAGGCTCTAATAAGCGTTCGCAGTATGGTAAGGTAGCAGTCAATGACTCACTTGTATTGTAGAAAAGAAGTAGAGTACCTACCTAAAAAAACATACCTACCAGGGGTGCATAGTTCAGGGAGGTGTAGTCAAAGAGTAAAGCGGCAACAACGACGCCCCAGGGAGCTCCCAGTAATGCCCGGAGATTGTTTGCATAATCCGGGAATGGAGGCCCGCCTGGATTGGACAGCGGTTCCAAATTGCTTTTGAATGTATGAAAACCAGGAGCGAGGCGCTATGTGGATTTTTTTCATTAATATTTTAGCAGGTATGCCGTATATGTATTGTAGCTACGTGGACAGGTAGGTACATATTTAATATAGAACTGTGTAATGAATCCGGAATTTCCTGGATAAAAAATAACACATCTATCCCTATGGGACGCAAGTTTGCAACCTATCTTTGTCATATATAGTCTAGACTCTAGGCAATAAAGCTAGTTGACCCCAACAATAATTCCTCAGACGACGAAACTTTACAGTACGATAAAGTATCATGAGTTAAACGTATATTATAAATATGCAATAAAATATCATAAAGGAAGTAAGGTTTTCTATGCTATACCCAATTATCAAAACAGGAAGGTACATTATCGCTTAATGCAGTTTAGGTTTGATAATAAAATCGGCTTAAATATCGATGTTCTGCATGATTACTTCGTTTGATTTATTATTAATTTTATGTTATATTATGTATTTTAATTTTGGACGTAAAGGCGCCATTAAGGATGCGTCATGGGTCATTGCATGGTGTTGTAATAATGTATGATAATAGTAATTATTAGATTAGCACTCTGCGAGATACACTTTATTATAATATGCTCGAAATTTCTAATTTGTAATGAAGCGAAAAGATTTGTACATCTTACCTACTTACTGTATTCACAAATAAATTAATTTGATTTTTGATTTGATTTGATATTTCGGTTTTTGAGTGTGAATATACTCCTATTATTTTTAAAAGAAATCGATAAAATATTCAGTCTTTATGAATGAATTAAGTTTTAAGTATAAATACGTAACTTCCGCATGTATATATTTTTGGATATTTTCGTACAAGTTTTGGTTCATACCATACTACAACCCTGCCAAGTTTCAACTACTGAGGATTTAATGCGAGGGTCTCCATACAACGAACCGCCCCGTTGCCTAGACTAACAGATGATGACTTAAGCGCGTGATACACTTAGGGCGGTGGCAATCCACCACGCCAGGTACTGACATAAAGTCATCGCGTGATATACCGACATACCTAGCTGGTATGCCAGTTTATAGAAAGAGTCAGTCTCTTCCTCTTTAGTGTCCAAGGCTTGTAAATGTTAAAATGTACAGTAGTTATTACCTATATGATGCACGATTCAGATTACGTACTGACGTCAAAAGCTTAACATATTCAGCCCCAACTCGAATCCATCCGGCTTTCACGCTAATATCATTTGTGGCGATTTGAATTTCAAAGATTTCCAGTTCCGTAGAGCCTGTAGGCCTTTGCTTTATATGTGCAAGTTATTATGATACTGCAACTATATATACCTACTTATAAATATATTTCTTTAATAAAAGAAATAAATAAAATAAAGTTTATTTCCCATTCTCCTTATTTAAATAATTTACAATTTGGAAGTTGATAGTTTGTTAGTTGAAACTGAAGCATATAGTAATTGGTTCCTAAAATCCTAATTGTTAATTGTTAGTTAGCAAATATATTGCTTTGGCAAGGTGCTATAATAGTACTTTCTTAATTGATTTAAAACGATTGTACTATTGCCGTCCAAAAAAGAAGGAGTATCTGGCAATTTTTGCAATAACGCTTTCATAAAGAAAAAAAAAACACATTGAATAGTTAGTAGGTATTTTATTTGCCTACGAGCTTCCGTTATCGATTTACAATACTTCTAACTGATTACGAATGAAGCCAGGGGAATTAATCCTACCGCGAGCCGTAAAAGAAAAATCCTTGGAAGATAAATAGTTAGTGGCTCATTCAGCCCTTATCTACTCAATCAAAGACAAGCTCCTTCGGGATTCTGGAGGGTTTTAAAAACATTTGTCCCTCGCGGATGTATAAATGAAAAAAGTGTAGGAATGTTTGTTAGAATGTCCTTTAATCACATCGCAATGGAGCAATATTATAAAGACCTACAGTAAACAACGAGTTTCTTTAAGATTACATATATTTAAAAAAACAACGTACTCAAAGTCATAGGCATCTTCTAGTTTCCTATAAAATGTTAACAAAATTTGCGACACGAGATTCTATTAGCTCACCATTACCGGATGAGTCCATGTCGCAGGTGGCACCTACTGATTTTGTCTAAGCAATGGCTCGGGTAAAGAGATCAGGAAGCAATTTCTTAGCGTGGGTTTAGTGAACGCAGGTGCATTAGTAGAGACAGGATCCTTGTGATAGAATCGATAATGTAACACTTTGAAAGAGACTAACATATATATGGTCTTCGCACACTATACAGACTCGATACCAATTCACATTTTGCTGATAACATAATTATTTGGTGCTCAGAAATGGGGTTACCTGGAAAGATTCTCGGAAGTTTTGAAAATTCGTGTATTTTATAGATTTCGACATGCTCTTTCTGAATTTTCCAGCCAAGTACCAGCTTGATGCATTGGATTCAGTGGATCGTCGCGCCATGAGACTTATTGGTAACAAAGCGATTACCAGTTCGAAGCTGCAAAGCTTGGAAGATCGGCGCAAAGTTGCCTGTCTCTCGGATTACAGGATATGTTTTGGAGAGTGTGCTCAAGAACACTTTGATCTGGTTCCTCCGTCACCTTTTTACTATCGAACCGCAAGGCATCGACAAGGTCTGCACCCTTACGCAGTCGAAATTCCGCGGGCTCGTACGAAGCGATTTGCTTCCTCGTTTCTAATTCGAACCGCTAGGATATGGAATGTCCTTCCGACTTCCGTTTTCCCCTCCTCTTTTGATTTAGCTACCTTCAAATTAAGAGTGAATAGGCAATATAGTGAATAGGAAAAGGAGTTATTGTCAAAAAACTGTTCTTGGGCGGCATTTTTCCAATATGGCGGCGCGAGCGGCAAAGATACGAAGTGACAAAGTGAAAATTCAGAAAGAGTACGTCGAAATCTATAAAAATTACACCAATTTTCAAAACTCCCGAGAAACGTTCCAGGTAAAACTACCAAATTACTGGGTTATGTGACTTGAATCGAAATGGAGTCAGCGACCTTGAGTACACGTATTCAAAGCATCCAATTTGGGTAGTCAGGGATTCCAACCCCGGGTACGCACCTTTTATTTTTGGAGTTATGTGCGTTGAAGAAATTAAATATCACTTGCTAACGGAGAAGATAGATATTGTGAGAAAACCTGTATGGTCGGCAGTTCTTCATAATAATCTCAAAGGTGAATGAAGTCTCCCACTATCACCACTGCAGCCCATTAACGTCCCGCTGCTGGGCACAGACCTCCACTCTCACAGGAGAGATAGAATTAGAGCTTAGACCCAATGCAGGTTGGCAGGCTTTATCGACTATTATCATGTTAGTGATAATAACCGGGGGGACCGACGGCTTAACGTGCTCTCTGAGGCTCGGGGGTGAAACACTGCCAACCGTATGAAGTCTGCCAATCCGCAATTGACCAACGTAGTGGGCAACCCCTTTTCATTGTGAGAGGAGATGGGTGCTCCGTAGTGACTAGTGAGGTAGAGATAGAGAGGGTTGACAGAGTGAGAGATCGCTTTCAAATGCTAATTTGTCACTTAATTAAAAATAAACTAAGGAATCGACTCCTTAGCTCATAATCTCGATACGTTCAACAACACGCATCAGCGCAGCCAATTATAATAGTTGGTTTGTCCTCGCGTCCTGATTATGGCTTCCCGGGGATTTGTTATGATCGCGCTAATTGCTCGCATCCCGGTCGAGGTTCGTTCCTTCCTCATTAGTGGACCGTGACGTCACCGGCCGATGGACAAATCGGTTTCATGTGAACTCATTAATATTTTAACGCTGTGCCCTTTTATTATTCTCGTGGCTTGCTCTTTTGTCTTGGGTATAAGTTGCAGGTGCCTAATTCGATCTCCCAGCAGGGTTTTGGAAAACTGTATTTTTTGAGTTGGTAACTCAAAAAATACAGTACGATAAAAGTTTTTAAAGTTAAATATTACACATGATAATTCTACATGCTAATTAAATTATATTGTTGGTTTTATAAAGTCGTTGTAGGGTCGAAAACTTTTCTCAGAGTGAACTGTCATTTGTCAAAATATGGTAACTATTAGTCTAGCCAACGGGGCGGTCCGTGGTATGGAGACACCCGCATTAAATCCTCAGTTGTTGAAACTTGGCTGGGTATTGGATGATCCAAAATTTACACAAAAATATCCAACAAAAAAAGCAACTGGAAGTTAGGTATTTATACCTAAAACTTAATATTTATTATTCTCAATTTCTTTTTTAAATAATAGTAGGGAGCATATTTACACTCAAAACCAAAATATCAAACGAAATGCAGGACATCGATATTTAAACCGATTTTATTATCAAATCTAAACTACGTTTACGCGATAATGTACCTTCCTGGTTTAACAATTGGGTATAGCATAAAAAAACCTTCCTTGCTGTTTGATTTTTTATTGGATATTTATAATATACCTACGTTTAACTCATGATACTTTATCATACTGTAAAGTTTCGTCGGCTGGAATTTTTGTTGTGGTCCACTAGCTTTAATTGCAGACATAGACTATCGCCACAAACCTAACAATAATGTATTGTATCACTATATAGTAACTAGAAGAGTACATAATAAAAATTAACGCTTACACATGAACTAAACAAACAAGTAACTGACAAGGAGATTAAAGTAACGGCACATCTATTTGTGTGCAAGTTGCAAGCTGAGGATAGTCTTGAAATTTTCAATTAAGTGAATTACAGGAGAAACTGTGAGTCGAGTGGAGACGAGCTGGAACATATACACACTGCCGAAATTGAATTACTGTCCGGTGTCGCAATATACGGGTTAATATTGCGTTTTGAGCCGCCGCATTTAATTGAACGAGTGAGGTGAGGTTTCTGAATCTACTAGGGTGCATTTGCTTTTTCCATCCGCCCGTATTCACAAAAAATACAATAGATAATTAATAATTCTTCATTTTTTATTTATGAAACACGCCTGTGGAAACATTACAGTTGCCCAATTCGTCACCCCAGTCACAAAATAAAATAAAAAGAAACTAAGTAAATTAGACATAATTATATTTAAAAACTGAAATAAAAATGCAATAAAAACACTAATGAACCTATTACTTACTTTCTAACATGGGTTTTAATTTATTTATTGAGTTAAGTATTTTTTTTTTCGATCAGAACTTCAAATAAATTGAAACTTCCATAAAAGCTTACTGCTGAACGATTTAAATACTAGTTTATCTAATTCACCGCCGTTTTCACGGCCCATCTATTCAAGCAATTTTGACGTGGAAAGGTCTCAGGACCAAGACATAAACTTAAAGTGCGCGAAATGTTCAGTAAACTCATATCCAATTAATACCGTGATTAGTTATATCGATTATTTTTAAGTTTTAAACAAGTTAAGTTTTATATAAGTAATTTTAAACCTACGTGGTTTTTCGCTGTGCTAACCACCAAAATTGTAACGACTTTTAATTTGATATTAAAAAAAAAGTTTTGCACGCCATGATAATGGTAATACAGTTGTCTTTTTATCTTTTATACCACCTTTGTAATATTATGTGTATCATGCAGTAAATAATTTCTGATTCTGATTCCACGTGGACGTATTCGTGGCGTTGACTACACTAGCGGCACGCTATGATGGCCGGTTTGACACATTACAATAGTGATGTGGAATGTCAATTTATTCTCGAACAAAAAACAATTAAGTTTTGTTTTTGTACCTGATTAAATAGGTTTAATAAAACAAAAATGTATATGTTTATTTAATTTATTTGAACGAACTGAATATTTGAACGAAAATGAATATACATACTTTATATGCACACAAGAAACATATGAATACAAAAGATACCAAAAAAGGTGCCACAAAAGGCCATAATTAATCAGATTCGTCCATACTACTATTTTCACTGTCGTCACTGCTATCATCACATACATTAAGTCTCCTTTAGTAAACTTTTCTCCATTCATGTCTTCATGATAGTCTCCAGTGGTTTTTGACGCAAAAGCCATGAGAGAACCTTCGACAAACCCGTTGATGGTTCCGGCGTGACAAATTATAAGTCGCGATCCTTTTCCTACAGGAACTTTGGAAGTAGATGCTGCTGTGTCATCGTTCCAAGAACGGCCTACAGTATGGTTAGCATTAAGCCATGTTTCATCCAAGAACACAACATTTTGCCAATTTTTGATTTCTTTCACTTGCCGTAAAAAAGTATACCTTGCCATCGCTATATCAAATCTTTCCATCAATATTTTGCGTTTGTTACATTTTTTGTATCGAAATCCAATGGTCTTCAAAATCTTCGTTAAAGAACTTTCCCCACCGAAGAATAATCCAGCTTCCTTCAGTGAATGCACCAACTTTTTTCTTGTTGGATACTCCTTCACTGACAGTTTATACTTTTCGAAGCAACGTCAAATCGAAACTGCTTTGTTTTGCATTGAGCATTGACGCGAGTTTGCCGGAGGTAGTAGTTGTGCTAGCCAGCGATCCTATGTGACGATCGTATTAGATTCCATTTTTAAAAATTTATTGATATTTTTTTGCGATTTCAGAGGTTTGTCCACATAGTGAAAATTGTTCATATTCACAAGTACATTCACCCCTTAAATGGTGCAAACTGATTTTTCTACACTTGTATACATTTAAGAAATCAATTTAATAAATAAATTTTGAGTCCTAAACCTAAAACTACATTCGATAAAATTTATGAATCTCTGCACATCACTATCGTCAATAAAGTAATACAATTATTTCCTTCAAAGTCGTTATCAATTAATACGGAACTTCATGAGCGGACAAACGTCAAACCGGCCATCATAGCGTGCCGCTAGTTTAGTAACAAATAAAAAGTGACGGGTTAAAATATATTTTAAGCGCGTCTGTAGACATGAAAGATAAAAACAAGAACATATGAAGTTGAGTATAAAGTTTAATTTGATGGAAACTGTTGTGTTTACGATTGAGAGTGAATTGTGTTGTGTCCATTGCCATACTTTTTCCCGCAAAATACTGTGGTCGTTTTTGTTTCTTTTGACTCATTCTTTTGACGATTTTGTTCCCGTAGACATATAGATTTTAATAACTCCCGCGGGAAATCTTGAATTTTCCGGGGAAAAAAGGAGTATGCAATATCTTGCTCTGTTACACAGATGGCTCATTAAAAATTAATAGACTCACAGATAGTATTTCTACCTGTTTATTAACATTCGCATTTATATTACTATACTAGGTGATGCCAGCGATTTCATCCGCGTGAATTAAGTTTTTTTAATTCCCGGGCGAAATTCTTAATTTTCTGGGATGAACTGTATCCCCGGGATGTAAACTACCTCTATACCAAAATTGGATGATTAGTTTGGATGGATGTATGGATGTTTGTTACTCAATTACGCCCCAACGGCTGAACTGATCTGGCTGAAATTTGGCACAGAGATAGATTATAGTCTGGAATACCACATAGGCTACTTTTTATCCCGGAAAATTAAAGAGTTCCCGCGGCAACAAAAAACCTCAAATCACGCAGACAAGTCGCGGGCATTCGCTTGTATTAGTATAGATCGAGAATGCTGCTATGCCATAAGTTAAAAAGGCGACACATTACTGTTAAGCTGACTTACCTCATTTAACACGACATAAAATAGTTAAAGGAAAGTTAATATTGTATTAACTCAAACTCAAAGTACCTATATTTATAGGTACCTACATAGTACGTAGTCACGTTAAAAAAGTATAAGACGTGATGGTGATAATTAAGCAAAGGTATCTTTAAAGTTAAAACTAAAGTTACGAAGGTTCCAAACGCACCCTGTGTGCTTAGCATGCGCACAACGAGATTATCTCGCGACGAGAGAGAGAGATGTTGTCGTTGCCGGCAAATTTTTCATTAACTCTAACATGCACAAAATTCCGTATATTATAAGAAAAAAATTGTCGACGTGTAAAGGTTCGTAGAGAAAAATACCACAGATAAGAAATATTACTTTTATCTATACTATTGACGTACCGAGACAAGTAACCATGTTAGCTTTGGTAGACAGAGAGAGATATCGGGTAGACATAAATTTACTCGTAGTGCGCATGCTAGCCATACAGGTCTGAGAAAAGCCCGCAACAAACTAAGCTGGGTTAGCTGTTAGTTACATACTCAAAATAATAATAGGTTAGTAGCATATACGAAGAAAATCATATTTACACATCATCGTACCAGTTATTAAGTCGTAAATGACATAATACAATAATTCAAACGTAACAACCTTATAAAACGTATAATCATCGTTCCGTGTCGTTCCTATCACAAATTAATAACACGTACTCTGTCAATCTCCTGATGACGCCCTTTTTAACTTTCAACACAAACTTATGATATACTATCGATAACACTTATGGCAGTCTTATTCCCTTGCATTAAGACTGATTATTGAGTAACAGTTTGTTTTAGCTATGTTTGATTTTATTTCAAAATCAAATTTATGTTGTGCCATGGAATACGTATACTGACACACTTATTGCCTTTATTATAAGAGGCATAGTTGAATATCAGATCGTATAGTGAACGCTGGTTGTAATTTGCATTTCATGCTTGCTAACGACGCTGAAGCACCCCTGAGTGCGACTACAATAATTCAAAACTTGGTAAGTGCATGTAAAATATTGTATTATTAGATGTTTTATTTTTGTTATGTAAAGAAAAACTCATAGTTAATAGGTACATAATATGTTCAGTTTGAATTGCGATGATAGCCTTAGGTGAATTTTTAGCAATTAGGAAATATAACTTGCTTAAATAACGGTGAAGGAAAACAGAGTGGGAGATTCTACATACCCAAGAGTTCTTCAAGATGTGTGAACTCCAGTAATGATGGATAATGATGATTTTCAGTTTGTACACCGACCATACGTATGCAGCTAATTACTGGACAATCCACAGATCATGTTAATATTATGTTCATGGTCACTGAATCTCCTACAGTTGAAATGTAATTTTGTTTTGATGTAATTTAAATTCAATCAGATAATTCTAAATTTCAGCCAAATCAGTTCAGTTGTTGTGCCGTGAAGTAACAAATATCTACCCTTACAAACTTAGGTATAAAAACCTAAACTTTCACATTAAGATAGTAGGATTAAGATATATAACCTAATACATTAATTAAAGCAAAACAATATATGGCCTTCTCATACAAAATCGAAATACTTCCAATCCAAATAGTGTTATGACGTGACTGGATTTCTTTAACAATAAGTGCAATAGTTAAGTCAGCAATCAATAATTGTTTATTGAAATTTTATGTATTAGACCTACTTGCGTATGGTGATGGATAGGGTTTTTAAGATGCAAACTCACAATATATAATACACAGACTCAGTAATTTTTTTAGGAAGAAACATAAGAACACATTAGATTTATTAAATTAATTGCAATGTAACAATATAACAACAACTTGATCCATAACCACTCGCAACCAAGACACAGATAGGTCTACTTTCTAGAACACTTGCTACTCGAGGCAAATCTGAGTATCTTTAATATATAATGTATAATATATAATATATAATATATATAATGGTTAAAGACTTTGAAGTTGCTAATTGTAATATTCTTAAGCAGTATTGTTACGTCACGTCATTAAACGTAGCTGCCACATGAGTGGAAACTTCTCTGATTGGCGGAAACCTCGCGTAACGACTGCTTTGACGCCTCACACGTACAGCGCCATCTGAAGTCATCTTCTTTTTGCCAAAAATGGCACTTACCGAGTTCTGATTTGTAACAGCGTAGCACTCACCAGTATTAAAATGATGAAGGTATTACGGAGCCGGCTATCGAGTATGAAAATCTCCCAATTTATTATACGATACGTCATTATTCTATTAGGCAAACAAAGTTCTGTTAATAGAGCCATCTAGGTTATTATGTTTGGGGGTGGCTGCTTGGGCCACTGGTTTTTTTGTTTGTCGTTCTCGTGGCACGCTTTTGTTTACAGTGGTGCCCGGTTTAAATAACATAATTTAACATAATAATATTTGAAGTTGTTGTAAAAAACCTGTAATCTAACATTTTTACTAATTAAATATAAACTACATACATATATATATGTCACCGTAAGATTGTAAAAACCGTTAGATTATAATCTAACTCGTGAAATTGTAAACTGTCGAAAGATTGTGAACCGTTCAATGTTCTGAGGGTAAATTTTTGCAATATTAATTGTATTTACGTTTTCTTGTGTCTTTACCTTGTAACCTACAAGGTTAGGTTAGGGTTCGACATATGTAATCAGGTAGTGGAACTTAGGTTCTATCGGGTTAATATACCTAACAGATTACAATGTACCGAAAAATAATACGTTAAATTGTAATCTTTCGACAGTTTGCAATTTGGCGAGTTAGATTATAATCTAACGGTTTTTACAATCTGACGGTGACATATATATAGTACAATAGATACATAAGTAGGTACTTAAACACAAAACACGAAGTTAACTAACAGAACTAGTGTAAGACAAGAACAAAGAATAAATGTAAAAAAAATGTTTTGTAAACAGATCCATACTAATATTATAAATGCGAAAGTGTGACAGTCTGTCTGCTACGCTCTGACGGCCCATCTATTCAACTGATTTTGATGGAATTTGGGGTAGGTTGTACATATGAGTAGGTTTCTATTCTGGATGGTAAAAACAGAAATATAAACCGCTTAAAAACTAAAAATAAGGATAATGCGGGCGAACCAATTCGTTACATCCAATTGTATTGACTTAAAACAATGATCGTCAACAAACCATAAAAGCGCCGCGTGCGCCAATATCATTTAAAATTCAAATGTTTACGTGTTTACAGTGATCAAGAACCCCGTTGATTCATTAAAAAATCCAAACTCAAACAAAGATTACTAATGATTCACGAAATTGCATTTATATCATTATAATATTATTACTTTGCTCTAAAATCATATGTAAATGCGAAGGTTTTGATGGATGGAATATGGATGGATGGATGAGTGTTTGTTACACAATCACGCCAGAAGGGCTAAATAGATTAGGATGAAATTTGGCACAGAGATAGATAATAGTCTGGAATAACTCATAGGCTACTTTTTATCCCGAAAAAATCTCCCATTAGGAGAGAGGAGGATCCCCTGGCTCCCCCCACCGACTACTAAGCACTCGCCACTTAACTATACAGAGCTAAGCCCGAATTTGCGTAAAACTAAACCTCAAAAGGACATGACCAGTAATTGCCCTGTAATTGTCCTGTGCATCGGGACAGTGCACAGGATTTCCGTTTTTACAGTAAGGTTTAAAAATTCAAAACGAAATTATTATGGATTTATTATTCCAAATAAGGTCAGGGTTCAAATGACAAAAAAAACAGTACGTTTATTGTTTAAATCTTGAGCGTCCGCTTTCCTCTTTAAGCACTACTCCATTTTGACGTTCCATTATATCCATGCCTAATAATAATCTTGTATCATTATATTATGAATGATTTATTTTTGATCAATTAAATAGTAATGAAAAGGAAATGTATGTTTTGTTTATAATTATTTTTATTTTTTGATAAGTCTCAAACTAATAGATCGAACAAAGCATTTTGAAATACTGCGTTTAAAGGAACGCCCTTTCACATTGCATATGCTGCCATCTGTGGTCGAATAGTTGAACTTGTTAAGCAAAACTAGTGAGCAATACTTAAAAATATTTTCTAGACTCACCACAATAACTAGCGCCATCTAGTGTGGGAAAGCAGTTTTTGGTGTAACTTTTTTTATTTATTTTCTCAGTTTTCAGAGCCTTCAGACCCCTGAAACTTTTTTATTTGAAAACTATAAAATATAACAATTACAATAATAAAGAAATAATACTTGAAAATATTTTTTTAGACTCGCTCAACACAATAAATAGCGCCATCTAGTGTGGGAAAGCAGTCTTTTGGTGAAACTTTTTTTGTTCATTTTCGCAGCTTTCCGAGCCTTCAGAATCCTGAAACTTTTTAATCTGAAAACAGTGAAATATTACAATTACAATAATAAAGAAATCATTGCTGAACATTGATTTTTGACACCTAGGCAAGCTGCCATAGTTCCACCGGTCAAGTCCTTTTTAAAACTAAAAACTCCTCGAAAACTATTAGGATTCGACGAGTTTGGCTTACAGAGGAGGGTACCCCCCTCCCCTTTCCCCCTCCATTCTCCCCTCCGCCGCGGCACATATACTAAACCACAACCAATAACAATTTTTGTTGTTGTTGTTGTTGTTTCTTTATTAAGGCTTTATTATTTATTGTATAACTACATTGTATACAGACTAGTCAGTTTTGGTGCATTGAGCTTCTTATTCTTGCCCATATGTAAGTAGGTATACCTATTTTGAAAAATAAAAATGAATTATGAATTTTATTAGTCTCCATTCAATCTATTTTGAGGTGTGTCTGGTCTTTTGGTAAACCTGAATTAAAATCAAAGAAAGGATTAAATAAGTTAATATCATATTTGGGCATAGTTATGTATACAGCTCGCAAGCTAGGTAAGAGGAATCTTAAGAAATGTTGATGTAATGAGATAGAGTTGTGATTTAGTGGATATTATGCTATCGATACTACCACATCTTTAGTATCTGTGCACGTGCATTGAATTAATGATGAAATAATTCTATGAGGATATTATTTGCAATAAGGAAGACAATACATCATCAAAGGACTTGACCGGTGGAACTATGGCAGCTTGCCTAGGTGTCAAAAATCAATGTTCAGCAATGATTTCTTTATTATTGTAATTGTAATATTTCACTGTTTTCAGATTAAAAAGTTTCAGGAGTCTGAAGGCTCGGAAAACTGCGAAAATGAACAAAAAAAGTTTCACCAAAAGACTGCTTTCCCACACTAGATGGCGCTATTTATTGTGTTGAGCGAGTCTAAAAAAATATTTTCAAATATTATTTCTTTATTATTGTAATTGTTATATTTTATAGTTTTCAAATAAAAAAGTTTCAGGAGTCTGAAGGTTCTGAAAACTGAAAAAATAAATAAAAAAAGTTTCACCAAAAACTGCTTTCCCACACTAGATGGCGCTAGTTATTGTGGTGAGTCTAGAAAATATTTTTAAGTATTGCTCACTACTTTTGCTTAACAAGTTCAACTATTCGACCACAGATGGCAGCATACGCAATGTGAAAGGGCGTTCCTTTAAACGCAGTATTTCAAAACGCTTTGTTCGATATATTAGTTTGAGACTTGTCAAAAAATTAAAATAATTATAAACAAAACATACATCTCCTTTTCATTACTATTTAATTGATCAAAAATAAATCATTCATAATATAATGACTAAGGTACTTAAAAATGGTATTCATGTAGGGTTACAAGATTATTATTAGGCATGGATATAATTGCTTCGGGAGATACCTGTGCGGCGTGGCGAGACGGGAGCCCACCGAGGTGTGCCACGAGTGCGGCCACGTGGAGGACACGGCTCAGCACACGCTGGAGTCGTGCGCCGAGTGGGCGCCCCAGCGCGCCGCACTCGCGGCAGTGGTGGGGCCGGACCTCTCGCTGCCCGCCGTCGTCCGAGCCATGGTGGGCAGCGAAGAGTCCTGGGGCGCCGTCGCCTCCTTCTGCGAGGAGGTGATGTCCCAGAAGGAGGCGGCGGAACGGCTGCGTGAGGCTGCTGCCGACGCAGACCCTCTCCGCCGCCGAAGGGCCGGGCGCAGGAGGCGCGCGCAAGACCGGCGCCTCCCACCCTGACGGGAGCTCCGGGCGGCCAGTCCGACGTCGTCGTCGTCGTTTTCGTCGTCGTCGTCGTCGTTGTCGCCCGTTGAGCCTCAGTCGCGGAGGAACATCAGGGGGAGTCGGGGCAGCATGCCCCCCGCAGGAGGGTCCGCTTGGGCGGACGTCGCTGGCTGGGTCGCGGATGATTGCGTGTTCCCGTAACCCAGCCTTAAGGCGATGCGCAGGAGCGCCGCTGGGTTTTAGTGGGTATTCTGGAGTGCCAGTGAGTCCCACATACCCTCTCGGAAGCACCGCAGTTTCACACTGCCTGCTTCCGAGAGGGATGCCTAAACGCATTTCCCAGCGTCAAAAAAAAAAAAAAAAAGGCATGGATATAATGGAACGTCAAAATGGAGTAGTGCTCAAAGAGGAAAGCGGACGCTCAAGATTTAAACAATAAACGTACTGTTTTTTTTTGTTATTTAAACCCTGACCTTATTTGGAATAATAAATCCATAATAATTTCGTTTTGAATTTTTAAACCTTACTGTAAAAACGGAAATCCTGTGCATTGTCCCGAATCGGAGGGCAATTACTGGTCATGTCCTTTAAATTAATCACTGTCGCAATCAGAATAATCAGTACTTTAAAGAATTTAAAAATTAAACAGCTATTAGCACACACAAACAAACTTTTAAGTTATGTATCTACTATTTAAAGTACAATATAACACTGCTAAAAAAAAATAATCGCAAATTAAAAACAGGACTCGATAAAGCGCACTCTCGCGTAAAAGTCGGCGCTAGTATGGGAGTGTGCAGGGTCGAAGCGCCCGCTACCTCAGCCCCCGATTCCTTAGAGCTCGCGCGCGTTACTATAGCTATTTATTTGTCAGTATAGCCAGTCAAATTTTCAAGCAAGAGCAATAGCGCAATATGACAAGCAATATACACACTATGCTTAGGCTAGAGCTAGAGCCTAGAAAATCTTTCAAAAGTGTGAGAACTAAAACAAAACCAGTGGTAACGCTACAGAATGACCAATAGCAAATATCCTTAAAGCCTAAACGGTAATTTACCTGCAGCATAAACACCGGCGTCCGATTTTTAAAGCGAAAAGCCGTCCGCCTGTTATTATGAGCAATATATCAAAATATTGTAAAACTAGCTGTTATTTCACCCCCTGTTTGCTTGGCCGTGTATCGCGGCTTTAGTATTTATTTGCTATACACTTCACCCATAAAGTTTAAAGTACGCTTTAAATAAATCCCACGCAAATAACGGACTTTTCTTGCTCAGAATAGGGTAGGTTATTCTATGAATTAATTTTTGTTTAATTGTCATGTTGGCTAGTGTCCTTTTAGCAGGACTTGGTCACGCGCTCTTTAATTTGGAAGCACACTAATTTAGGGAAGGGTCATCAGGATGTGTTACTTATTTATGAGTCTTGAAATTATTATAATAACTTATAAGTTTAAATTATAGATAACTAGATGATGCCAGCGAAACTATCCTTATACCGAATTTCATCAAAATCGGTTGAACAGATGAGGCGTGAAAATGTAGCAGACAGATAGATAGACAGACAGACACACTTTCGCATTTATAATATTAGTATGAATAATTGAGAAGAAGCATTATAATATAGAAAATGCCTAAAATGAAGAAAATTTCATTTATAATGAGGTAGTACAAGGATTTTTACGTAAATTGAAGGTGGGAAGACCTCTTTTTCGAAGAACTAGGCCTTAGATTTATCTCTAGCTTTATGAGCTTGATATTAGTTGTTACACAATGAAACCATTTTTACTAGTTCTGGGTACTATACTGACGGAAGCTTTTTTCCAACATAAACTCCATTAACTATTAACTAAGTACTTACTCAGTAAAAGATCGTTAAAAAACCTATGGTTTGTCTAATTTAGGATGATAATTTTGTCATATGCCGTTTGCTTCAGTTTGTCCCACTCTTGTCCTTCACTATAGTTAAACACCTTTCATCTGTCAATATTATCATCCTAAATTAGACATATTATGGTAGGTATCACCACGTATCACATAAGCGGCGTGCACCAAAATATTCTGTGAGTTGTGACGTTATGCGAATGGGACGGATGATAATTTTCGACCTCATACATTGATGTAGAATTTTAGTTTACTCATTCTATTTCAATGACCTCATACTTATTACAATAAATCATTTATTCAAGTGTCAAACTGTCAACCCATTATTATTACTGTAGATTTTATTCACAATTTTTTTATTTCATTGCATAATTATTTTCATAGGTCAGTATTAAGCCTCATAAAAACTCTTTTCAACATCAATTCTCAAAGGACCATTAAATCAGTTGATAAAGCTTTACGATTCCAAAAACTAATAATATCACAAGTCACAAAACATAAAGGCGCGGGACAATTGACTATAAAACCATCTAACTAACACGTTTTTAGTAGATTTTTAGCTCAATCGTTAAGTTTAATCAAGTGACCGTAAAATTAATTATCTAATCGACTCGGTTTTTAGACGGAAATTAAAAAAAATAACCGCCGCCCGTAGCAATTGGTTGGAAAACAATAAAAATCGTATACCCCGATGGGCTGTTGATTGAGAAAGATGACTGCCACTGTGAGAACATAGATTATGAGGGCGTTTTACACTTTACTACTTTTTAAATACCATTTTAACTAGCTGGCGGCTACTGCTTGATTACAGTAATGAATCAGAGTTTTAAATCTAAGCGATCGTAACTTCGAGGTCCCAAAACTTATTTTCACGATATTGTTACACACTTCTGGTTGAGCTTGCAAAGTTCTCTGATCAAACTACCTGTTTTTCCACAAGCATAATAAGCTGAATTATTCTGAAAGCACGGTAAGTTAATCTGTTTATAAAGTATCTTGTCTTAGATTATAATGACGTACCTACTTTAAAAATGTAAAACTGTATTTACTATGTGATTTGAATAAAGTTTTTCTTTTTTCTTTCATCAGTCATCTCTAAAGATAAACTAGATTTATGCATTGCTGTACGTATTGATATATTATGTCGATTCTAGTGACTACAATTTTGTCATTTTGACGGGGCAGAGCGATGTATCCTGTAGGTGAGAAGTAAGAAGAAGGCACTGTATGTACACGGTCAAAAATTCCATCCTTGGGTCTAAATGAACCCACTCTGCTGAAATAAATATTTTCTTAGTGAAACGCCTAATGATAAAGATTAAAGTCAGATGGAGTCAGTTTTAATTTTTTACTCGGAGAAGGTGTAGATATTAGGAACCATAATAATTAGCTGATATGGAGCGACTCTCTCTAGTCGGGGACTTCGACTGGACAATGACGAGTGACGAATGAATAATATCTTATCGTTCACGTGTCGTATGGCAGAAACGTCTTACCATAGCGTCTGAGTCACTCATTAGACCCAAGCTGTGCTTTAATCAGTGGAATAACATGTAATTAGCTGATCTGGAGCAACTCTCTCTAGTCGGGGCCTTTGCTCGATGACGAATGGATAAACGAATGATGACCTATAGGGGACCTGTGGGCTATTTATAACTTGAAATAAGTTAAAGATAGACTGACTCATTAAGAAAATGCATTCAATTATTTCAGCCATGTTTCAACTTTCAACCCCATAGATCCTCTATCATTTCACCCCATTGCCCGCTCACTGCTGAGCATGATGCTTTGACTGAGAAGGGTTTGGCCGTAGTCTACCACGCTGGTAAAGTGCGGATTGGAAGACTTCACACCATTGAGAACGTTGGAAACAGGCATCCAGGTTTCCTCACGATGTTTTCCTTCACTGGTAAAGCAATTATTCTATAACTAGCTGATGCCCGCGACTTCGACCGCGTTGTGTTTTTGATTCCCGCGGGAACTCTTTAATTTTCCGGGATTAAATTTCCTATGTATTATTTAAGACTATAATCTATCTCTGTGCCAAATTTCCTCCAGATCTGTTTTGCCGTTCTGGCGTGATTGAGTAAGAAACAAACATCCATCCATTTGTCCATGCATCCATCCAAACTTTCGCATTTATAATAATCTTTCTTTCTTTATATATATAATTCTACTGTACGTGTGTATATCACTGAACTCCTCCTAAACGGCTGGACCGATTTGAATGAATTTTTTTGTATGCGTTTGGATGGCGCCCTGGATGGTTTAGATTCACAAATCAGCCCGGGAGATGGCCTTGCAGTCGGTATCATGCAGGACAACGCCTGTCAGGTCCGCTAGTATTAGTATATAACATAAATATCCAGGTAAGTATTACAGTAGCGTAGTTATTAATATCGCTGTCCCTGTAATACCTTAGGGATGTCCACTTCACACCGAGGTACTGAATACATCTCATAATCTTACTAACGATGATCCCTTAGTCCGCAAACAATAACGTCGACGCTATTGTTTTGGGACATCTCTTAAAGACACTCTACATAGAGTAGTTAGGTAAATACAAGTACCAATAGGTACTACACAGTGTTTCTGTAATGGTATAACTGAAAACTTAAGGTTGACCAAATCAGCTTCCGTTCCGAAGTTTAGTTTTTTCATGCTAAGAACCCTTTTTACGCGATAGTGTTACATTAAAGAATACGCGCCGAATGGAGAACCTCCTTTTTTTTTGGAAGTTTATAAAAAAACACGGAATGTAATTTTTTTTAATGGGCGGATGAAAAAATTTGGTAGGTAAACTTTGTATCATATATATATATATATACGAGTATCTGAAGGTTAACTATACTAAAAAGGAAGAACTTTTCCTTTTCCAATTTCCCGAGGCATTACGCCATGTTCAAAATCGATATAATGTAATCGGTAAAAGATATAATGTAAGGAAAGAAGGAGTGTTTCCTTTGTCGAAATTCCTCGGGTATTCGGAAAATGAAAAGTTCCCACATAAAAAGGAAATGCTTTCGGACGTAATCAGAAAAATGGTCAGGAATCAGCTCAAAAACAGAGCTTATCTAAAAACCGAGGTAAAAAGGAAATTTTCCGGGATAAAAGTCGTCTTTGTCACTCTCTAGGTCCTCAACTATGCCCATGCAGAAAATCACGTCGATTTGTTGCTCCGCTGCTTGATTGAAGACAATCCAATAAACCAAGAAATAAACGCACTCTGCATTTATAATATTAGTATGATAGGTATACTCGCAACTTGATCTCGAACACAAAATTGTTACACAATAATTTATATGATAAATCCTAAATTCATATAGACGAAAAATCTTCCATTATAGATCACTCAAAATAAATAAAAAAGCAAACACCCGACCCCCGCGTCTCGACACATCGATCTGTCACTAAGACAAAGGGGTGAACGCACGGTAACAAAAAAACAAACAGACACAAAATGCCCGCATGTCATTACCGTCACTTAACTGATTATACGTTAATTATTCCGTCGCGTCAGATTGCCAGGGGCTGATGAAGCCGTTTTAAAAGATCATTTTCATTAGCATAATTATGGAGCTGAATAAGGATTTGTGTTACATTCGGAATTGCGTGGCAGCAAGTATCAATTGGCTTTGGGTGAGGTCATTTGGTTTCTCTGACTAGAAATTTGGTATTTGACAACTTTTCAAATCTATTATTTTTTAGTGATTATTGTATAGAGGTTCTTCCAAAAGTCGTTATATCCACATCCCCTGTTAGTTTTATGTTGAATAACTATTTTAAACTATCGATTAAAGTAAAAAAAGTGCGACTTTGATGACGTCACTATTCAATATTTCATACAAAATCCCATACTTAGCACGCGTTTTGACTTTAGAAAAACAATTTGCTGATTTGACTAGTTGCCAAATAACCAATTCTCTGTACTTGCCCGGAGTTAGGAAGTTGGTGGTGTTCCACCCCCGTGCCTCGGAGAGCACGTTAAGCCGTCGGTCAAGGTTATTATCACTAGCATGATAATAGTCGTCAAAGCCCGCCAAACCGCATTGGAGCAGCGTGGTGGGCCTAAGCTCTATTTCCCTCTCTCCTGTGAGAGTGGAGGCCTGTGCCCAGCAGTGGGACGTAATGGGCTGTAGTGGCGGTGGTGGATTCCCACGGGAATTCCAAAATTTTCCGGGATATAAAGTAGTCTTTGTCACTCTCTAGGAAGAATTAGCCATAATCACTACGCTGGCCAAGTGCGGTTTGCTAGATTTCATACACCTTTGAGAACATTTTAAAGAACTCTCGGGCCTGCAGGTTTCCTCACGATGTTATCCTTGATATATTTTAGTTTAAGTAGATAAACAAACACAACGACTGCAGGCAAGACTAAGAAAACCTATAATATAAACAATGTTGTTTTAATAGATTTTCAATGAATATAAAATATGCACTGCCACTGCACACCAGGATGTCTTCCCTTTTCCCCGTTAGCCATAATTATTGGTTTCATTCATAAAAAGTGTGGGTAAAGTACCCACACTTTTTTACTCCAGTAGTTAGTTCTATCGAAGGCTGTGTCATTACTTACATAATACGGTGAGATGTTAGTCGAGCGCAAGCCAATATAAGAGTAGTATTTAAAAAAAATGGCAGTCATAGGGACGATGATGATGACATGCCGATAGAAGTGAAAACGAATATTTAAAAATAATTAAAAAAAAAACTTAAAATAGAAACCTTAAAAGTAAAACTAAGACATCAAAGTTGAATTGCGAATTTACTATATTTATATTTAAGACCTTTTGTCTTCGTAACCCACGGTTACACATCACTTATTAATATAAACCTTAAAACTAAGGTATTAAAGTTTAATTACGATTGAACTACTTAAGACCTTTTGCCTTAAGAAGAATGGTGTCGATCTCGCGTATTCCACATTTTTACCCCATACCAAAAAGTGCTTAACGCGCCTAAAGAAGTTCTCACTTCAAAAACCCGAAAGCCAAGCTAAAAAGTGGTCGAATAGACTACCTAAGTTGTGAAATCCCTCCCAATGAAGTGAACTGAGCGTTGCCATAAAACAATTGCGTTGTGATGCACCGCCGCATTAACAATTTATTAATTACGATCTGCTGAACAAGCCCCATCCTGCAACAAAGAATAATGGAAAATTCAGAAGTGGCATTAGGCAATAGTGCTAACCAAAAGCTTTATCTTTTAAGCAACGTTATTTTAATTTTATGTAGTGTTGCTCATAAAATGAGAAATCTTTTATATCTTGAAAATAAAATTGGCTGTTATTTATTCGTTAGTCGATTTTGAGGTCGCAGATTGTTTTCTCAAATTCTGTCATTGACTGTACTGTGATTTCAATGTTATGGTAATTATTACATTTTGAATTAAATATTGAAATGTCGTCTTATGCTATTCATATAAACAATTACTAGCTGATGCCCGCGACTTCGTCCGCGTGGTTTAAGTCTTTTTGATTCCCGCGGGAACTCCTTAATTTTCCGGGATAGCCAATATCACTCTCCAGGTCCTCAGCTATACCCATACCAATAATCACGTCGATCCGTTGCGCCGTTGCGGCGTGATTGAAGGACAAACCAACAAACAAACACACTTTCGCATTTATAATATTGAGTATGAAGTATGACTTAACAGTCAGTTTTCGGACGCTGACTGACAACGTGCATTCTTGTTAAAAAATAATTAGGGTCTTATCTACACTAATCTTATAAATATCTAATATTATAAATGCGAAAGTTTGAATGGATGTATGGATGTTTGTTACTCAATCACGGCTGAACGGATCTGGCTGAAATTTGGCACAGAGATAGATTATAGTCTGGAATAATACTTTTTATCCCGGAAAATTAAAGAGTTGCCGCGGAAACCAAAAAACCTCAAACCACGCATGACGAAGTCGCGGGCATTCGCTAGTCCCATATAAGTACATCTGTCTTTAGCCTTTGCTTTACATCTCTGTGGAATGAATATCCGTATAGCTTTTTCTTCATGTCAAATCAAAATAATAATATATTTATTAATTGGTACCTACACAGCACAATTTATGAAAGTCAAGTATATTTACAAACAGTGGCGGGCACAGATTATATGTATAGAGCCAGGGTAAGCATTAGTTAGTCAGAATACCTATTTTCTAGCTGTTTTGATGAAAAATGAGAATTGACGTTTTCATTTGGGCCAGCTGTGCACAGATTAAAGAGCCAGGGTAAGCATTAATTAGTCAGAATACCTATTTACTAGCTGTTTTGATGAAAAATGAGAATTGACGTTTTCATTTGGAGCAGCTGTGTTTTATGCCTCTATGAACTGCAAGGTTTCCAACTTAACTTCTGTGGATGTTTTTTGATGACATTTCGTTACTCTATGCCAACGTTTGCGTGCGCGCACATGCGGGCGCGACTGTTTATCTACTGAGATCTCCTGTCGGCGGACAATTGGTAAAAACTCCCAACAGTAAATTTACCCTAAATTGCTAAAACGGAGGTTTGATTCGACGTTATTTAAAGATTTCCTCGAAGATTGCCCTTTCCGGAATGCGGGTCGGATTTTTTACTGTTATTGTTTTCGTTTTTTTATGAATACTGATAATTGGGATGATGGTAGGAAATGTGTTACTTCCTTTTTTAAAAAATTAACCGATTTACTAATCTTTGTACCGCATACTGAGTCGAAATTGTACCTATAAAACTTTTGAGTCGAGTCGTTAGGTGAGTTCACTGCATTATTAGCCCCATTATATTATAAATTCACTACTATTAAGTTTTACAATAATATGATAACCTTATTATTGATGTCCTTATGTTATGGTCACGACCCTCAATAATAAGCAATACGATTCAGAGAAAGATATAAGCAAGTACTATTAATCATTCTGTGATGTACCTAAGTATTGATCCAGGGTGCATATCTAGGTACCTACTACCATCGCATAAAGCTGTATTGTTTAAATATCGTTAACGTTCGTGTTTGAGAATTATTATGAAGCTTATTTTAAGGACGTCAAGGTACGTGACATAAAACTGTTAGTTTGAAATAATACTTCTGGTATTAACCTCTCTGGTCAAAAAAAGTGTTTAACTTAATTAATTAAATGATTCCTTTCTTATCATTTAAATATAAAACTTTGTAATCAGTGTTCGTTTGACGTTTGCTTTCATTAAAAGAACGGAACGAAGGGACCTTGGAATATTACTCACAATTGCATTGCGTTGCGTTACTTAATTTTATTGATAATATATAAAACTCTTTAGTGGTGTTACCCTTACTTGGGTTAATTATTTAACAAGAAGGTTAATCACAGATGGTACAATTATTAATTTGTCACTTTTTACCATAAAACTTTTTGAATAATTAAGGAGAACTTTCATGCAAGTTTTCCTTCACTGTATGTGTATTCGTTTATTACTGGTGACAAACCCAATAGCTATGACATTAAAGCATTAGGGTTAAGTTTGAACCTACGGCCTTTGGAATTTCCGTCGAGACATGAATCAATTGAGGCATAAATTATTATTTATTTTTTATTCGAATTTTCAAAGTAAGTGCATAGTTTACCTACCCTATAAAAACATTCTGTATCGCATACTAACTTCTTTAAATCAAAAAGTATTACAAACAATAACATTGTCAAACAATTAAATAAATAAAGGAACGTTGATCAACCATCAATATTCGATACGATCTTAACCCGTCCCTCACCACATGGCCCGTACAAATTAGAGGCAGAATAAAATTGAATAACCCTCCAGTGGGCACCGATGGGCAATATCAATGACGTTTAACCCTAAAATAATCGAATACGAATCGAAACTACCTCGGGGACATCGGGGACTGTTTTGTGCGCGTAAAATTGCCGCGTATTTTTTGCAATAAAATCCACCCTACTTTAAAATGTGGCTCCTCGCCTCGGGGCTCAAGAGTTACGTAGTTACGTACTACAGATAAAGTTTTCAAGTGATATGTGTTAGTAAAGTTGGAGGGACGAGTGGTTTCGTGGCATATCAGTCGATTGAGATTGTTAAGCAACGTTGACGCGAGTCGGTAAATTGATAGTTGACCGAATTTGGTAGTCCGAATTTGGCCTTTTCGTCTCCTCCGAGTCTCGGAGAGCACATTGAGCTGTCGGTCCCGGTTATTATCATTAACATCCGATAATAATCCTTTTATTATTAACCTTTAAGAGTTGAAATAGTAGGTTAGTACGAGTAGGTACTCTTAGTCGATTCGTATGCGGAAGGACCTGGGAACCCACCGCATTTTTATCCAAGACAACCCCCGCCATTATGTGATTAATGGAAAGGGGTCACGACCCTCAGCAATAAGGAATACGACGCTCACTATTGACTCGACTACCACCACGGTCACTTTTGAAAAAAGTAATAAAGCATTAATTTTGGAACGGATTTTACAAACCATTATTAGCAAAAATTCCAAATCCATTCCAAAATAAATTTGCAATAGGTTTTCAAAGTTTTGGAAGTAGAAGTTTACAAAATACAGCTAAGTATGTATTATGTGTTTAATAATAAGATTTACCACAGCGAGAGTTTACAAAAGCGTTCAACAATAGATTATTGTCGTAAAGAGACGTGTAATGGCGTCTCGGCGACGTTAAAGATGGCGGTTATTGTGGTTTCTGAACGTCGCGAAGTTCTCTTAATACGCTCCCCTAAAACATTGCTAATAAATTGGGATGAGTTTTAAGCTGCGTAGTCTTAAGGTTTAACTGCATATTTGGAAGAAACTCCGTCTTATCATAATGTTGAAGGGTTTTATTTTATTCGTTATCATAATAGCTGCTTTAATACAAAAGTGACACAAACCGGAACACCACTTTTTTGCAGAGGACACTTTCTTTCAGCTATGGACGAAATAAAAGTTTTTTTTTCGTCCATAGCTGTGAGTTCTTTCATCATCTGTAATATACATTTAATGTATACTTAACATTAAAAGAGCATTTTGAAGCTGTATTTAATGGTTTATAGAAGTCATTGAATTATATGTACAAATACATAATACCTCAATGATAGAAGTAATGGTAATGGTATTTTGAAATCTTCGCTTTCATTCGTAACTAAGTAAAGATTTTAAACTGACACGCAATGATAAATGTATTAATGCTTAGTTACTTTCAGAACAATAATGGTGATAATTTTAAAAAAAACCGTCCGAGTTTGTTAAGTTGAGTTTGTTGTGGGCCGTTCTCAAACCGGGGGCGTTTGGAACCCTCGTAGCTTTAGTTTTAAGATACCGTAACCGATTCTCACCATCATGTTTTATAAGTAAGTAATTTTTAACGTCAATAAGTGTACCTACAGTGTACCTATATTAAATAAATTATATTGAGTATTGAGTATTGAGTATAATAAGCGGTGTGGTTTTACTTAGAGAATAACTAACCACGACTAATCTCTAACATTCTATGATACTGAAAAAAAGAGATATAATCCCTCAAAGTAACTATAATTTAATCTGCGCCCTAACGTGCTTTACAAAGAAAATCCGTAAAACAAAAATACACAGTTAACAATTAAGTTTGTATGTTTGTTACTCTTTCACGCAAATACTACTGGACGGATTTGGTTGAAATTTGGAATAGATATTGAATATGGATTATTAATAGGTTATTTATTATCCCGAAAATCAAAGTTTCCGCGGGAACCAAAAAACCTCCACCCACGCTGATGAAGTCGCGGGCATCAGTCATAGTCGTCAAAATCAACAGAAATCCTTTCTACCGATTTCCGGAAGCGTTTATGTGTATGTTTGTTACTCTTTCACGTAAAAACTAGTGGACGGATTTGGCTGAAATTTGGAATAAAGATTGATCCTGGATTATTAACAGATTATTTATTATCCCGGAAAATCAAAGAGTTTCCGCGGGAATAAAAAACCTCCACCCACACTGATGAAGTCGCGGGCATCAGTCATAGTAGTATTTGACGACCTCCGTGGCGCTGTGTTGAGCGCTGTTGCCTTAACGTGCGGAGGTCCCGGGTTCGATCCCCGGCAGGGTTTGGAAATTTATAAATTTTGAATTTCCCTGGTCTAGCCTGGTGGGAGGCTTCGGCCGTGGCTAGTTACCACCCTACCGGCAAAAGACGTGCCGCCAAGCGATTTAGCGTTCCGGTACGATGCCGTGTAGAAACCGAATACCGGGTTTAATATAACTGCCATGCCCCTAACAGGTTAGCCCGCTACCATCTTAGACTGCATCATCATTTAGCATCAGGTGAGATCGCAGTCAAGGTTTAACTTGTAGAGGATAAAAATAAAAGTCGTCATAATCAACAGAAATCCTTCCTACCGATTTCCGTAAGCGAACATCAAAGAGGCAATAACAAAGTAACCCTAAAAACATAATGAGACGGCAATACGCACAAGTGCTGTCGTTCGCAGGGTCCCGTAGCAATTTCGGGGATCTCATAAATATGTATAAGGCGGTACTCTTCTTTTCCTTTACTTATCAATTACGGGGTCGTTTAGACACAGCGCCGCCGGGCGGAAATATGCCGACGCATCGCAAGGGTTAGGTTACGTCGTTTTGACGATTGTTTTACAAGTACTGAAAGGATTATCTATTACCACTTGTAAATTATTAATAGTAATATTTTGCCGCTGGTCTGCTGTCCGCCGTTGGGCCGGTGCGGAACCGGAATTCCTCTGTATTATAATACAATATATAAATAGTAATACGCCCTAAACTCACCCGCCCGTTGCTTCGTGTTAACCGCAGGATTCGGTACCGCGATCACCGTTCAGGAGTCCATGTAGTACAACTTAACACGCTCACAACGACCGCAATATCTAATATATAAAATTCTTGTGTCACAGTTTTAGTGTTTATACTCCTCCGAAACGGCTTGACCGATTTTGATGAAATTTCTTATGTATATTCAGTAGGTATGAGAATAGGTTTATAACTAATTTTCATTCCCCTAAAACACCTCAATCCACGCGGACGGAGTCGCGGGCATCAGCTAGTAATACATACTATTCTATCAGTCAATGTGTAGGTTTTTAAATGTGGTGTGTCGTGTAGTGTGCCAGCAACATTGCGACCGAAAAAGGTTGCATATATATTGAACAACACTTGTTGAAAAAGAAACACTACCACTTTACGACCAATCGTGAGTGGCACCTAATTCAGAGCAAAAGTCGCATTAAAAAGATCTCTGACATCATGTCAGAGGATAAGAGGATAACTGAGTGCGAAACATTAAAAAAAGGGATTATCTATACTTACTTATATTATAAATGCGTATTATAAAGGTGAAATATACTTCTATACTATAAAGGCGAACGTTTGGATGGATGTAGGGATGTATGGATGTATGCATGTATGGATGTATAAATGTATGGATGTATGGATGTATGGATATATTATGGATGTTGGATGTATGGATGTATGGATGTGTGGATGTATGGATTTTTGTTACTCAATCACGCCACAACGCGTGAACGGATCTGGCTGAAAGGCACAGAGATAGATTATAGTCTGGAATAGCACATAGGCTACTTTTTATCCCGGAAAATTAAAGAGTTCCCGCGGGAACCAAAAACCCTCATAGCAAGCAGACGAAGTCGCGGGCATTCGCTAGACATAGGCTATTTCGAGTATACTGAAGTGCCCAGTATCATTTGACAGTTTTGATGATGAAATTTGGCACAAAGATAGATCAGTCTGGAATAACACGTTGTTTTTATCCCGGGAAATTAAAAAGTTCCTACGGGAATCAAAAAAAAGTTGTGTGTGTCAGCTCCGACGAACGACTGGAGTTTACTCTTTACGAACGATTTTAAGATATATAAATTGGTAAATGAGGGTAAATGAACGCATTTTTTATATTACTGAAAGCATGCTTGATATATTTATTAATATTAATTAAATAATTTACATTCATCAAAATATGTACATTGCATAGTCATGGAAACAAAAACAAGTGTTAACATGAAAACAAAGTTAATAACGTAACGGAGAAATATTGGATAAAAGCAGGCTTTCTTTAAATTTTGTTTGCTTTGCAGTTACTTTGCGGAAGTCCATGACAATGAAAAAACTAGAACTTTAATTCGCTATAGTCCGCCACAGAAGGCAAATCTATGTGGTACAGTGCGGATCTCGAACCTGATGCCCGCGACATTCACCACACCACATAAACTTTCAACAATACCCTTAACGTACGTTTCACTCCGATACCGGAACATCTTCAGATGTTGCCTCTACAATGCACGATTGTAAAGTATATCATTGTAAAGGCAACATCTCCCGAAGATGCTCCGTTTTACCATTGTAACGGAGAAAGTTTCATTTCACTCCCCATAAATTTTCATACCCCAGGCTTATAATATGCAAATCGATTCTAAAGGAGGTAAATTCAAAAAAATAATGCTGAATGTTTTTAGTTTTAGTTTTATTCTAGTCACACGTTGGGTTGAGTCAACAAATCATTGGACGTCGGAAGTCAATCATCACGACGCGCACATGTTGTCAGCTCACACGCGAATTATTATGATTTATCCCCTATCCCCACCACAGGAGTAATTAAGACATGTTTACACAGAGGTCTTAGAGTCTTAATGATTATTTAATTTAATTTATTTAATTTTTACATTATAAAAATATTAAAGGAGGTAAACTCCAAAAATCTCATTCTACTTGGACGATGTCGGGGACATCAGCTAGTGTAATTTAAAAAAATTAAACATTGTTTTAGCTTACCATAGCTTTTTATGCTGAATGTTTTTAGTTTTAGTTTTATTCTAGTCACACGTTGGGTTTAGTCAACAAATCATTGGACGTCGGAAGTCAATCTATCCCCACCACTGGAGTAATTAAGACATGTACTACACAGAGCTCTTAGTGATTATGAACCAGTTTATTCTATTCTTATACGAATAAAGGCTATGGAAATATCGGTATTTATCGAATTAGGAAAATACCTAATTTTGATTTTATTTTGAACTAGATGACTTCGTCCGCGTGAATTAGGTTTTTTGTTCCCGTGAACTCCTTAATGACCCGGGATAAAAGGTAAACTATATCCTTCCCCGGGATACAAACTATCCCTATACCAAATTTTATCAAAATTGGTTGAATAAATGGGCCGTGAAAGCGTAGCAGACATACAGACAGATAGAAAGACAGACACGCTATCGCATTTATAATAATAAGTATGGAATATGGATTAACTGCTTTACTTAATCTAGCTGATATACGTCACTCTCCAGATTCCCAAGTTTACCCATACCAAAAATCACGTCGATCCGTTGCTCCGTTGCGGCGTGATTGAAGGACAAACCAACAAAAAAACACACTTTCGCATTTATAATATTATAAAAGTATGACTAGACGATGTCCGCGACTGCGTGGATTAACATTTTGTTTAATTCCCGCGGATAGTCCTTAATTTTCCGGGATATAATACCTATGTCCTTCCCCGGGACACAGCCTATCTCTACACCAAATTTCATCAAATGTTTGTGGTAGTGCATGTACGTATCTAATATGCATAACAAAAATGTTTTAGTGTTGTTTTTTTTCCACTACAAATTAGCCCTTGACTACGCTCTCACCTGATGGTAAGTGATGATGCAGTCTAAGATGGTAGCAGGCTAACCTGTTAGGAGCACGGCAGTTATATTAAACCCATACCCCTATTAGGTTTCTACGCGGCATCGTAACGAAACGCTAAATCGCTTTGGCGTAAGCGTAAGCGAGCGATTTCTTGACCACGCACACTAACTCAATATTGTCGCATTGCAAGGTTCAAAATGTTGGGCGGTGAAAAGGACGGATGAAAAAAAAGTACAAGCGACCGAAATGCGAATGTTGAAATGGATGTATGGTGTGACTAAAATGGATAAGATTAGGAATGAATATTTATAAGGGGAATGAATGAACTAGAAGTTTAGTTCGCTATAATCCGCTACAGTAGATAAATCTGTGTGGTACAGTGCGTGTCTTTCACCTGCAGCATGCGACACTCACCACCCAGCAATTCATCACTCTCAACGAACGCTTCACTCCGACACTGGAGCATCTTCAGGAGATGTTGACTGGACAATGCACGATAAAGTGTAAAGATCTTTACAATCGCGCATTGTTAAGTTAACATCTGAAGATGCTTCGATGTCGGAGTGAAACGTACATTACACAAGGACAAGAAGAAGATGAAGCATACAAACACAATATTGTGTATAAGTTTGATCTACGACAAAGATAGACAAACTGCCTTCGTGAGATAGAATAACTATCTATAATAATATGATTGTACTCGGCACCCGTATGTTCATTAATAAACATGTGTTGGTTACCAGTCGCGAATCGCTTATGCAATGCGAATTTATGAATTAACAGTTTTTTGTCGTGTAGAGTCATTGTAGATTACAGCTTCCCAGATGTGATCCGTTCCTTACAATGTAATAGATAAAGCTGTACAGTCCGAGATAAAAGTTTTAAAGATCTAACAATGTTTTTATTTATGTACTAGATGATGCCCGCTACTTCATCCGCGTGGATTAATACCCACTCAGTACTTTCGTGAATTAATATTACTTCTGTACGCGGACGATTACTTATTTGATTTCCCGGGACTCCTTAAATTTCAGGAATTTTTCTGTATAAAAAATAGCCTATATGACCTTCCCCATGTTACAACCTCGTTTGAAAATATGGGCCGTTTTATAGTGTAGCAGACAGACTAACGGATAGACAGAAAACCAGAGACCCTTTTGCATTTATCATATTAGTGAGAATATGGATTCTAATAACCTGAATTTATTAGTTTTTATTGAAATAGGGAAAACAGTTTTGATTATGAAAATGTTTTACTTACCATAAAACAATTTTTAATTGGGTTGGTAACTTTAATAAAAACAGTTATCCCGATTTCACGGACCATAGACGTTTCATGATTGCTGAAAATCCCAGCCAACGGAAGAAAAATATATGTAAAGTTGATATTTTGTTAACTTTTACATCCCAGATTTAAAATTAAAATAAAAGGACTGATATAAAGCCTAAAATAAGGATATAAGTAACTTTTCGATAAATTAATATTATTAGAACATTTCAATTTCCAGCAACTCAAAATATGTAAGCGTTTATGACCATATCAAATTTTTTTTTTCTAATGACTGTACAATTTTGTATCTGTCAAGCACAGCCAGTCCATATCAACTGTAAAGCACGCAGATGCAAATAATAAAAAAACCTCAAGATGGTCGCAGGAAGTCTGCCGATTGTCATGTGTCGAGCTAAGTGTCGATGACCCCACCGTAATCTATCTAGGCTTGCGAAAATATGGCTATTAGCTCCAGTTAACCCTGTCATTTGACATTGTGAGAATATTTGAAGGCTTTGAAAATAATAAGAGTCAGTCTAACTCTTAGATAATGCCTAACTCACTGCAGTTTTTTTATTCACCTTAGAATTTAACCACAGAAATGTAAGAAACCGTGTGCGTTGGTCAGTATTCATACTCCATACAATGTGTTCGAGGACCAATCAACTCGAACGAAACGTTAACATTTCTGTACAACATACGAACCGCTTTTCGTGCCACGTGTGACTTGAGTAGGTAAATGAGTACCTTCAAGACAAGAATAAAAGGGATGATGCTATATCAAAAATAAATTATTTATAACTGATTATTAAATAAAGGGTCTTCCAAAAGACTTAAAATTCACATCCTCGGTTAGTTTTAAGTTTGATAACCATTTTAAAATATAGATTAAAGAAAAAAAGTGCGTTGATATTTGATGACGTCACAACTGTGAATTTCATACAACTTCCATACTAGAAGTGCGTTTTTAAGTTTAATAAAGAGTTGCTGATTTGATTGAGTTATCATCCCTATTACTATAGGTATTATGTAGGCAAGCGCCTATGTTTACGCATTACCTATACGTACCTAAGTGTAAATGGAGAAGCTGACTGACTGAAATATCGAAGTTCTTAGGTACACCTGAAACTGCTATGGCTCAGAACTTAATAGAATGAATCTAGATTTTATTTCTGTAACTTAGACGCCATTACTTATAACGAAGACAGATTTAGAAAGCATTTAAAAAAAATTACACAAACAACTTTAACTTCAACGGGTATAACCATAACTGTCTTAAAATAGTTTCCAATTACACTTAAAGATCTGCACTTAAAGACTTATTAAAATATCTAAGTAGGTAAAAGAAAGTCGATATAATTAGTAAACCTCAATTGCATAAATACATTACATACTTAAAAGTGACGATTTCCTTACTTTATGTAGGTATCTATTTAAAATTTTATAACTAATTAATTATTTATCTGAAAAAACACAGTCAAATCCTCCTCAAAGTTCATTTTAAAGTTTATTTTCCAAATTTCTTGAATAAAAAAACAACAAATTAAAGAGCATTTCAACCCCTAAAATGCGACCGCCTCTAATTTGACCCACGGCCAGTCGTTCAAAAAGATAACCCGCCTAATGTCACATCTACATGCAAATTGTTTCGGCCCGCGTATTTATTTTAACTCTAATTCTCCACGGTAAATACCTACCGCAAGGGCTGAAATTCTCGTGAAATTTTATACGATCTTGAGATTATGTACGTACAATCTACATACCTACTTTAATAATTATAAAGGGGACGTAACTACTTACCTATATAGATTTTTGGACATTTAACAGGTTTATCTATACTCTATATTATAAATATATATTATAAATGCGAAAGCTTGGATGGGCGGATGGATGGATGGATGTTTATTACTCAATCACGCCTGAATGGCTGATTGGATCTGAATGGAATTTGGCACAGAGATAGATTATAGTCTGGAATAACACATAGGCTACTTTTAATCCCGAAAAAAAAAGGCGTTCCCGCGGGAACCAACCGCGGGCATCAGCTTTTACTTTAACGATTACTAAGGGGCAGTATCTACATGCCTATATTTTTGGACCTTCTACAGGTTTACTACTTTATTAATGCATTTAAGTTTCTGGAAACCTGGAAAGAACTAATTGTATCTTTTGGCCAGATCAACTGATACAAAAGATAAAGTACAATTCGTTCTTGAGGTCTGATGAGGATAGACGATGCACCTACCTACTGGTAGAGTACCTATGGCTGATAGTACCTACAGATAAGATTACCTAGTCCCTTCTTTTAATATATATTTCTGTAAGTTTTACAATGCATGATATTTTAATATATTACTCGTTAATTAAAACGGGTACCTAGTACTGTAACAAAAAAAATTGCTACAGATTTCCTTGCGCAAATGTCTAAAAATGATCTGTCAATATTCATCTGCAAACGAACTAAATGTACCTAATTTTGTGATTAATACATTTAGTTACAGAAAACTACTAACGATAGTTAATACGCGTGACTATTAAAAAGCGCAACCCTACCCACTTTTAAAACTTTTTCCTATACAACTTTCAAAAAGGGGTTTCTTTTACATCGACCCACCACGGAGACACAATTACAGGCTTGTGGCCTCAACAAAATGTACAAAAACTCCAAAACGCTCAACGCTCGAGACTCAGAGGGTAGTCGGAATAAAATTTGAATTAAAAGTAAACATTGTAGCGAGGTAATTTCGTTAAACTGCTCTGGTAGGCGAACTCGCAAATGATTTTTGATAGCTAACTACCTGCTTGTAGTTAAGCTTGGAATAAGTTGAGCCATGAAATTTAAACTTAGGTTTAAAGATATTTATTTATTTCCTCAAAAAATAACAAAGTTCACTTTTATGAGACACTCTTACAACTAATATATGCTTAAAAATTAATGCTGAGTAACAAGGTGGCCTACATACTAATCTTATTATTACACTTCACTCTGAAAATGCTCAAGTAATTTTTTCTTAAATCTTACGAAGGATTTTTCATTAACGACTTCATTTGGTAAATCATTGTACAGTAGCGCTCCCTCAAACTATATATATAATATAGTTTTTGAACCATGGGTTACATCCCGGGAAAGGACATAGGCTACTTTTATCCCGGAAAATTAAGAAGTTCCGCCGGGAATCAAAAATCGTAATCCACGCGGACGAAGCCGCGGGCATCATCTAATATTTAATACTTTCACACCCGCTACAAAACTCGCTAGTTCAATGGCCGGCTGATAATGTTTTGTATTAATTAACTCCGTATAATTAAAGTGGTGTGCGAAATACTGGCCGGGTTTACAAATTTCACCTTCTTATACCTTAAATACACACACACAGGTAAGGACTGAAACAGTAACTGAAATAATGGGTTTAAACACTGTTTTTTGTAACTGTTATAAAACAGAAACACTTATAACGGAAACAGAAACGATACTGTAACCCAATCAATCTGTAACCATTTATTTCTGTTAATACGTATTTTTATCTGTAACCCTAATAGGTACATGCCCTAACAAACTGCATGGTGTTACAACGCGTTATTCTCTCTTTATTGGACTTTACACCCACTGACACAACATGGCCATGGTTTTCCATGCAACTATTCCAAACAATTGCAATCATCGGTGCTTTCACCTCAAGTTTAAATTTGAATACGAGTCAACAGTCAATTTGGCAATGTCGCTATTTCGGTCACACTTTAGAACCCTGTGTTTCGGGTTAACAGAATTAAAAACATATTCAAAAGGGTTACAGCTTCGATTCTGTTACACTTATATTTCTGTAACCTTTATGAATCTGTTTTTGAAACAGACGGGCAGAACCTACATTTATAGTCTAGGATTGGATTACCATTGCAAGGATAAAGTAATAATGTGTAAGTATTCATCTAGGTTTTTTTTAATTGGGCCATAATCGTTGTATGAGTACTTACGTAAAATTTGTCGGCACCGACAACATCTCTCTCCTTCGCGAGATATCTCGTTGTGCGCATCCTAAGCCTCAACAGGTCAGGAAATTTACAAATATCCTTGTAAATTTCCTCAATCTGCGGTTCTGCTCTGTTGCGGCATGACTGAAGGACAAACCAAAAAATAAAGACACTTTCGTATTTATAATATATTATGGATGTAGTTGTAATAAGCAACAACCTTCTGTTAGGCTGAACATTAAGAATACATATGTACAAAACCTTACTGCTTCTATGGTTCTCGAGAGTGGCAACAATGGTCTCAAGGGCAAAACAGACAGGGAGCGGGCGCGGGTCTGACATGTAAGCATAATTCCAGAAGTGGGTGAATAATTATAAAATTGCTTTTTATACATATGTTTGTACTCTCTTTAAAACGTGCACGAGCGAATGGTCACAACGTGTAGCGGTTTCACGAGAGATTGAATATAAAAACTTGATTAAACTTTAAAGACAATATTCATTTGATCAGGCCACGATTGCTATCGTTAAGCTCAAATCAAATTGCGATCTAAACACAAAAGTATTCAATAATCGCTGAGTCTGCCGGCAGGAGACTAACTTTCAAACGTCAAAATATTCGTATTTATGCAAATTATCCCAATATGGCGTATCCCCGCCAAAGAACGAACCGAGTGAAATACATCGAATTAGTCAAATATCAATTTAATTAAACCTTCGTCAATAAATAAATTAACAATCTTTTAACTTTTCTAAAAAATCAATTCAAATTTAAAAGCAAAGCTGACAGACGTGGACCAGGTCGGGTGCGCGGCGGGTAGAATTCAAAAGGGGTATAGGGGGGGGGTTAATATAACTGACATGCCCCTAGTAGGTTAGCCCGCTACCATCTTAGACTGCATTGTCACTTACCATCAGCTGAAAGCGCAGTCAAGGGCTACTAGTGTAGTGGACTTTAAAAAATATATATATAAAAAAAAACACACGGTATGCCAACAAAATAACCTAAATATTTGCGTTTATGACCGCTCGCAAAATTGCACCGTGTTCCGAAACCGAGTCCACGGCCGTTTGTGTGCTAATGACGTTTGATCCCGAAAACGTATTAAAATGAACAACGGATTGCCGCCCTTGTTTATTATTAACATCTAAGCTTTCAATTAAGCTTTTAAAATATATTTTTTCTCTTTTGGGGTCTATATTTAAGGATTTTTATTAGAGTTTAAATTCAACTTTATCCCAAATATTAGTTTACTCTGGTGGTTATATTTATTCTCTAAATTTATCTATCCACTTTAGTTGTAATTGTAAGTTATCTGAACAAAATAGAATAAAACAATATATTATACTTAATATTTATAATATTTTACAAAAAATATGAACCGTCTAAATGATCATTCATGGACATGGTACCCAAAACACTGGCGCCTTAATTGATTTTCTTGATTGGTTCTTTATCAAGAAGATTTGTATATTTTTAATTTTATTTTTATTTTTTATTATTATAAATATATTAAAATTACTGAGTAAAAGTTATATTTTCTTATATATAAAATTCTCGTGCCACAATGTTAGTTCCCATACTCCTCCGAAACGGCTTGACCGATTTTTATGAAATTGTATATGCATATGCAGTAGGTTTGAGAATCGGCTACTATCTATTTTTCATACCCCTAAAACACCTCAATCTACGCGAACGGAGTCGCGGGCATCAGCTAGTTACATAAATAAAATTATTGTTAATCTTTAGGACTCCGATAGGTGATCGGCGAGTTTTTTTAAAATACCTACTCCGTAAGAATTGTGGAATATGTCGATGCCAGGTATAACTTGAGACATATACGACTTTTGGACATATACGAGCAATTATAGTAGTAAGTTACACAGCTTTTGACAACGAATAATTTCCTCTTTGCTATTAAATTCTTAAAAATCTACTCTGTAACTATTTTGATATCGACTCTTTCAGTCATAGTAGTCTCAAAACGAACAGCTTCGATATCAGCTAAGACCAGGTTTTCAAATATCGGCCAAAATATGCTTGGCCCATGCGTGTTGAATGAATGAAATATTGTACACCAAAAACACGAGAAATACGTACATCAACATAAAGAAAAATCGGTACAAATGGTAATTCGGTAAAATCGGTGCTCTTAGCTGATGTCGGTATATTAATGAGAGCTTATATGAAAGTATTATATTAAATTCTTGAGTGAATATGTTAACAGATAATATGATGATTTTTGACTACTTCGGTACTTAAGGAGTAAAGATAGAGTAAGCATACCTACTTAAACGAGCTAAGGATTCCCGTCCTGATGAGATCATTAGTTTATATTGTAGACGATTCAAAATATTAACCTTTTTGATGAAGCAATTCCCGTTTATTTTGTAACTAGATTAGATATATTACTTTCGATGTAGTACTTATTATACGCCTTTTGGCAGTAAGTTAATTTGATAGACTGCTGAGTTTATTTCAGAGTTGAGTTAAGTAAATATCCACTACATAAGGGTTTTAGTGACATCAGGGGTCATACTGTCTACGCTTAAAGCAATACTTAAGCAATATTAATCAAAATGGCAGTTTGATGTCACGTAGCTTGACGTTCCTAAAATAAGGATTATAATTCTAAAACACGAAGGTCAACAATAATGAAACAATATGGCTTTAAGCGTTGGCAGTATGGCCCCAGACATTCTACAAGGTCAATCTAACAATGTTTGAGTAAAAAGGAAAAATTATGCCTAATCAATTCCTCCCGCTTAAACATTTACGGATGAAATCCGGAAAATCGTACGGAAAATACAAATCAAACGTCCGAACCCGGAATTACGATTACGATTTCCATACGATCTCGACTTTTGTTTCGCCTCGCGCTTACAATCGGAGGGATGATCTAAATAATGGGATTTAGCCCCAGATTATGCCGGATTATTTTATGCTGAGTACCCACTAAAATTTTTTCCCAACTCGGCTGTCATATTGCGCGTTTTTGTTCAAAAAGCAACCCTGTCTTCTTTGCTATAAAATTGAGAACACAATGAGAGTGGCCAGCGAGGGAATTTCATTTTGTTGGAATAAAAATATCCTATACGACGGCTTTGCTTTATCATTGCGAAGCTGGGGTGTAATTAGTTTTCGCAAAGCAAGCCTTATTCTGGTCATAATATTTTTTTCATTAATAAAAATTATATTCTACTTACCTTACGCGAAATTATCTAGAGCTAACCTCAACATTAAATTAGGGTTTTAGGTCCCTTGCTGAAAAGGAAAGGAGAAGGTTTAAAGAAAACTTAAAATTAAGTTTAAATTCTCATTTCCTTCTCGACTTGGAATACTATGAATATTATGTAAAACTCTTTCGCTCTAAGGGGCATATACATTTGGTACTATTGTAATAATAGGTACCTAATAGATATTATGTTCTAATTTCCAAAATTTGTTTTTTTTTTAATAATTTATAATATTTTTTTAAATAAGCTAAATAAATTTCAAAATGAAACGGCTGTCGCACACGACTGCAATTTCTTGCACTTGCACGCTCTTTGAACGTCTACGTAGGCCCCTTCGTCCGCGTGGAAAAGTTTTTTGATATTCCCGCAAGAACTCCTTAAATTTCAGGGATAAAAAGTAGCTTATGTTACTCCAGGTAATCAACTATAACTAATATTTATATTTATATTTTATATTTATTTCATATTTAAACTTTTGCATTTATAACTAATATTTATATTTATATTTTATATTTATTTCATATTTATATTTTATAGGTGTTGTGGACGACCAGTCCAGGTAACCAGTTACCTAGATACTAGACAGTATGGTATACCTATGGATACTATATATAAAATTACAACCTTCACGGAGTAAGTCAGTGGGTCGGATTAGCGTACGAATTTCGGAAGGCCGGTGAAAAATTGAGGCTTTCATTGTTTTTAATGTCACAACGTGACGCCCGGCTTCCGTGGACATAGGCCGAATAAATGTTGAAGCATTTTTATATACCTACAAAAATTCATTAAGTTCATATTTTATTGCATTGCCTGATTAATTTAATTTAATATGCTGTTTTATTCTAATATGGTACGTAGGTATTTTTGTTTTTTATTGCGATTGTCCATTGTAAACACCCGAGTTTTTTTATGAGGCAGAATTGGTAACTATACCGTTCCAAATCTACTGCTGGTTACAGTATTTATTATAATATGTAATTATTATTATTATAAAAATATAAGCAATTGTAGGTATAATGACTAGTTTCATAATTTATTCAAATATAATTTTATTTTTCATAGATAAGTGGCCTATAGGTGAGCTGGTGAGGGAGTTCATTTTACTTAAGATTTTTCATTCAACAAAATTATGATTTATTAAACCTTAGCTTTTAGTATTATTTTATAATTATTATAAATAGTTCAATAGGCCAATTTTATTTTTTGCAATAATTAAAAAAGTCATATTACGCTGTGATAACACACCATAAATACTTGCGTAATATCAAATTAATATATCTGAGATATATCTAACTAAGCTTTAGAAATTTATGACATAATAGATATAATTTTATCTTATCACTAAATTCGTAACACGCAGCCATGTTATAATATAAATGGACATCTGTTAATATAAACCATTAATTATCAGAAAAAAAAATGTAGAAGGGAAAATGTTTGAATTTCTCTACGAATCATTTTTCTTTCCTAATTTCAGAAAATTTATTCATTAGAAATATTTCCTGAAAGACTAAGTATGAACCTATCTAAACGTAATAAAAGGTACTTAATACCACTTGGGCAGAATAAATATAAGTACCTTATAATTATGTTAAATTTGCGGGATTTAAATAAGTATGTTTACCTAGGATATTATTTTGATGTGTAGGATTAAAAGTAGTTTAATGTACAAGCTAACTTTTTTTTAACTCATTATATCTGGGTCTTAAAATTGTAGGTTTTTAAAAACGATAAATAAAGTAATACAAAAATGTGCGCCAGTTATATTGAATTGGTTCCTATACAATTATAGAGTTATATAAAACTCTTCAATTAATTAAAAACTTCTAACATTCCCACAATATCTAAAGCCATAAAACATAATCAACCGCGCGCCGTAACACCAGAGAAAAACAGAAAAAAAAACACCCGAAAAGATATTTCCATGAAATTGCTCGCGAATAAATGCATCGGCGTAACAATAAAATCTATCAGGAATCATATTATTGTGTTACCTATACAAAGTGATTGTCACGCGGCATATGGCGGCGGGGGGAAGTGGGCGGAGCGTATTACACCACGCCTATCGCAAGCGATAAGGTTGAAATTACAGCGACCGGCATAGAGAATTCGGCTTTAGAGGACAGAAGGCCGCAGGAAGCCGTACGGAGTGTGCGGCTGGCCTTAATATTACCCCGCGGTTCGCGTCGGTCGCACGCGGTATAGTTCCCGTGTAATGTTTAGGACGTTTCGAAAATGGAAGTAAGTGCATTGCCGCATATGCCTTTGGACTTTTCTATGGTGCGTAGTGGTGGTACTTCGCCAGGGAACCTGCGCGAAAGTTCGCCGAGGCCGGTGTCGAATAGCGCCTTTAGAGTTGTCACGCCGAAAGGTGAGTTGTGCTTTGATAAGGGTTGTTTTTGTTCTGATAACGCCTGAATATTTGCTGAAATGTTTCTAAATAATTCACTTGTGTAGGCATATCCACCAATTAAGTATAGTGCAACTTTTTGTGTTTTGAAAAGTGTAAAATAAACAATTTATTGCCGGCCCTTTTCAGCAGATTCTGCTTACTGAAACATTGGTAGAGTCAAGACAAGTTTATTTTTGTGTTTGGAAAAGTGTAAAATGCACAATCTATTGCCGGCTCTGTTCAGCCCGTCTACTGTCTGAAACGGCGGTAGAGTCAAGACAAGTTTATTTTTGTGTATGGAAAAGTGTAAAATACACAATCTATTGCCGGCTCTATTCAGTATATTTAATTTTATGAAACGGCTGTAGAGTCAAGACCTGTTTCTTTTTGTGTTTTGAAAAGTGTAAAAGCAGAATGTATTGCCGGCTCTATTCAGTTTATTTAATTTTATGAAACGGCTGTAGAGTCAAGACATGTTTCTTTTTGTGTTTGGAAAAGTGTAACAGCACAGTTTCTTGCCGCCTCTTCTTATCAGAATCCGTTTCTTCTCATCTGCTTTCGGAACCAATCACGGTGAATCAAGACATGATGTATCATTCCTATTACATAATATAGTGACATGATGTATCCTACTCTCCTGCATTAAATGGAAAAAAAGTTTATAGTTTGAAATAGTTACATATGGGTCATTAACATCTAATTCGGTTGACTTTTTGACAATTATTTAGGACATGTCTGAAATTTTGTCTGAAATGCACTGAAAAGGCAGACGTTTATAAAAAAATAGTTCTTTAGTCTTATCTTTAGTTATCTAGATACTGAGGAGATTTGGCTGGACAGGAAACGGTTTCAAATATGAAGACCGACCTTATTTGCAATTTACCTAAAGGTGGTAAGTAGGTACTAGGTAGTAAATAACAGATTTATTTTATTCTGATTACATAAGTAGATTCAGGTCGTTTTAAAAGTAAAATATACCTACTTTATTGTACACAAAGAATTGAAAAGGCAAAAACAATAATATTAATAGATACGGCACAACAGGGCACGTTTTATGTTTTCTTTAAAAAATAAAACAAGTACAATTTAAGTCAAGAGCTTTCTGCTTGTGTTAAAATTACTACCTACTACCAAAGTTAACTCTGGTAGCTAAACAACATCATACTAATATTATAAATGTGTTTATTTGTTGGTTTATCCTTCAATCACGCCTCAACAGAGCAACAGATAGGTGTGATTTTTGCAAGAGTATAGTTGAGGACCTGGAGTGTAACATAGGCTACTTTTTATTTTTCCGGGGAAAATTAAGGAGTTCCCGTGGGAATTAATATAACCCCACGCGAACACAGTCGTGGGCATCAGGTAGTAAATAAATAATTAATTACTAACTTAAGAGTTCTCAAATTAATAACTTTACTAAAAACAGACAAAAAAAACTAAACCCAGCGCAGATTTTCAATTGTTAGGATACGCATACTATATTTTGTTTCTATTATAGCAGATAGGGGAAAGCTTCAGCTATTCTATTCTATTTCAATAATTAGCAGGAAAACTAAAAACCAGAAATTAAAATTAGATTGGAAATTCTAATTCGTATATAACTATTATGCATAGGTTTTTAATTCGGGATAAAAGATCCGTTTCCGGGATTTATACCTACTATCTCTGTGGACAAAATCGCGTTATAATTTCGTAATAAAAATCTTATTAACTACATAATACCTAATAACCTACATGCGCATACCTAATATTAATTTCTATAATGTTATGGTACATAAACTACCTATCTAGGTAATAAAAAATATAAGCTACCTGTATCTATATCTTTAGATAAGACAAAAATTATAAACATCTCGTAATAAAACTCAAATTAAATCATATAGTTAATACGCACCGAATTAGAACCAATACTTTTTTTTTAATTGGTTTTAAATAAAATTCAACTTTTAAAAAAGCCCTGTTTTTAATATTTCTTTGAATATTATTTTATTTTTTTAATTTGTTTATTGATATACCAACAAATATTGCACAAACAATTAATAATCTTAAAATAATACAATAATGTCTAGTTCTAATGCAATAGTTAATTATAGGCTTAAACAGCATTAAAGATTATCCGGTCAATATACATTTTTTTTCAAAGTATTTAAGTACAAAAACAAAGAATACCTACAGCTAATAGATTCACATTATTAAAAACAAAGTTAAGGAATGAATAATAATATACAGTTAATTTAAATTAAATTAATAAATTAGGAAAAATAAAATTTAATTAAGTTCGAAGTTATTACAATTACATTAGATCATAATATACAATACAGATAATTTAAAGATAGATTGATTGAATTAAAAAAAAGCATTAAAAACAATTATATTCTATTTATTTGATAACCAAAACATTTTCATAAATTTTCATAAATTTTCTTCTGACTAATTTAGGCTTTCGGTTTTAAAAATAAAGAAGTAGGTAAGGTAAGTTCACGATTTTTATTACCGACTACTTATTTCGATAAATGGTAGATTTACATCCAAAGTTTATAACCCCAATTCAACTTCCTTGGGGTCCTAAGAACGTTAATGTAGCTATTTTATATTGACGACCTCCCTGGCGCAGTGTTGAGCGCTGTTGGCATAACGTGGAAGGTCCCGACTTCGATCCCCGGCAGAGTCTTGGGAATTTATAATATCTGAATTTTCTCTTGTCTGCCCCGGTGGGAAGCTTCAACTGTGGCTAGTTACCACCCTACCGGTAAAGACGTACTGCCAAGCGATTTAGCGTTCCGGTACGATTCCGTGAAGTAACCGATTAGGGGTATGGGTTTAATATAACTGCCATACCCCTAACAGGTTAGTCCGCTACCATCTTAGACTGCATCATCACTTACCATCAGGCGAGATTGCAGTCAAGGGCTAATAGGCCTATTACACTTTCTACAGGGCCCTGTGGTAAGGGTGGTTGTAGCCGCTAGGTAGAGCATTGCTTATTACACAGCAATAAGGATCAAATTAGAGACCCTTTCTCCCTAAATCTTATTACACTACACTGATTCGAGTGGAAGGGTCACTATAAAAAGTGCAGTGTAATAGGCCAATAACTTGTAGCTGATAAAAAAATACAGATAATAGTAACAAAATGTAGTAGGAAACAAATTGGCCGCCATTGCGATCTTGCCCAATTTGTGATTGGTCAAAGGTCTAGCACAAAGGAGGTAGCGATGCGCAGCGCAAGTTAAAATTAATTTCCAATTTCCCATTTCCCGTCCGATGTGGCGGTTCAGTTTTATACCTTTTTTATTCATCGCTAGATCTTTTGAATGAAAATTGCAATTGCAATGGTATTCCGGTATCATAATATCGTGAAATGTATTAGGTATACGAAATACGATGCTAATGTCACCGTAAGATTGTAAAAACCGTTAGATTATAATCTAACTCGCGAAATTCTAAACTGTCGAAAGATTGTAAACTGTTCAATGTTCTGAGTGTCAATTTTTGAAATATTCATTTTATTTACGTTTTCTTGTCTCTTTCTTGTAGGTTAGGTTAGGGTTCGACATAAATAATCAAGTAGTTAGGTTTTATCGGGTTTAAATACCTATCAGATTACAATCTACCGGAAAATAATGCGTTAAATTCTAATCTTTCGACAGTTTAGAATTTCGCGAGTTAGATTATAATCTAACGGTTTTTACAATCTTACGGTGACACTAATAAACTTAACCAAGTATTATATTAGCCACTCCACTATTTTAAATACAATATTTTCCCTTTAAATGTGACATCTATTTGAAAATGTTTGCGACTTTAACTATATGCCTGGGAATTCTCTGATTTTCAGTGATAAAAAGAAGCCTTAGACCGTCGATAGGATGGGAACAACACGACAATAAAACAAGTGACATTTTCATACATTAACTTCATACATTACATTATTTTTTAACGTCAATTAGTGTAGGTACCTACAGTGTTCCTATATTGAATAAATGATAATGAGTAGGTATTGAGTATTGAACTTCAAGCGTCAAAATACGCGTAGATGATGCCCGTGACTTCGTCCGCGCGGATTAGTGTTTTTTGATTCCGCAGGAAATCTTTAATTTTCCGGGATACAAACTTTGCCTATACCAAATTTCATCAAAATAGGTTGGATAGATGGGCCGTGAAAGCGCAGCAGACAGACAGACAGACACACTTTCGCATTCATAATATTAGTATGGATAATTGTATCGAACTTGAAAAGTAGGTATGTTCCTACTCAGTAGTCATGCCTCCTGGAATGAAACCCACTGTCAACGTTTCTAGTTTCTTAAACACCAGCCCAGTGGCTTAGCGTAGCTCTAAACGTTAAAAGATCAGTCACTCAGTCAGGCTGTTTTTTACCAAATAAAATCTTAGAAATAATAAAAACACTTTGCTACGAAGTCATTCTCTCAAACTGCAAAAACCAAAAAATCTACTTCAAGTGCAGGTTTTTTTTTGTTTCAATTGAGTATCTCCCCTATTTAGAATTAGGTCGACGCACAAAAGCTCGCGATGGGGAGGCAATTACAAAATAACACTAATCCCACAACCCCTGGCGATATCTGACACGCGCCCTTAAGCGTTCCACTTCCATAGCTTTCCAAAAATCAAATTATTTCCTATTAAAGTCCTATTTTTAACGGGTAATTCGGTCATGGACTCAGGCCTAAATATTATTTTAAAATTATGAGCACGTAAAACCGTCTGCGCCTGATCTCTCTTCGATCGTGTCGGATTTTCCGTCCTATGAGAGTAAAGGAATAGAGAGTGAAGGAACAGAGGAACACCTGTGCATATACACTTGTGCACTATAATATCTCCTGTGCAAATGACTAATCTCTCTGGAGATAGGCCGCCTTGGCCGAAATTCGGTCGGGAGGATTTTTTTATTATGTTCAAATTAATCTATAATATATTAAATACCACTCACTCACAGACTAATCACGATATCTATAAAGCATACAAACTTGTAAGAAACGATTTTGAGAAAATCCACCCCTAATGGGGTGGAAGTTTGTACGAAAGTCCTATGTCTTTGAAGTTAGAGACGTATAAATTGGCATATTTTAAGTTAACTATTAGTTTTAATTAATAAAAACCTTTAAATCCAGTTTGCCAAAAGTCCACCCCAAGGGGAGTGAAATGGGAGTTGAAAGTTTGTATCAAAATCCTATGTTTTTGAAGTTATAGACATGAAAATGGACATTTACGTTATTTCTTTTAAGTTTTAAATAATAAAAACCTGCATATGAGCTATTAATATAGCCTATCATATATCATATATATAAGGCCTTTTGCTGCGGGAAAATCTCATAATGTCATACGAAATCTGAAATTGTATGCAGAAGTCACTGGCGTCCTCTATAGTTCAGTATATAGCTTGCATATTAAAAATCTTATTTAAAGGAAAGGTGAAGATAAACAATTAGGTAAGTACTAAAATTTAATCCTAAAGTCCGTTATACGCTATGGCTGAAAAGTCAACATTGACATAAATGGAATTCATGCAGCGAAAGCGACAAAATTTTGTCCTGTCGCGGTAGTTTGTCCTACTCAATCTTACGGTGACATATACACATATAACGTTCGCCCCGAACTGAGACCTCGCGGTATCCATAAGATAGTTTTAACTATATATTGTAATAGTTAACTTTTAACATTAGACGCAAAAGAGCTAAAGATTTATTGGAGAAACAAATAAACTTTTACAGAGCGCTATCTATTGACATCATTGTGAAGTTCTGTCAAAAATACTGAAGCTCATTAAAAATTAAATAATTTCGTTTCCTTATAATATTTATCTTATTTTAGTATTTGTTATTTAAGTACAGGATATAATTCAAATAATTGATCAAGTTTCAGGCTAAGCCTTTCGGAAAATTGAGAGTTTTGAGATCAACTATGGACGTTAGAAAATCTTCACTTTGAAAGCCCCCACTTCGTCAATTTTAGAGGAAAAATTTTAAAAAAATATATTTTTGGACTCTATTCAGTAATTATCTTTAAAATGATATACCGAAACCCTATGTAACGCTATTAAAAATATTTTTCTTCGCATTCGCTTCTATGAGAGCACCCCTGAAATAACGATTTTTATAAATTTTTAAGTCATATTCGGCTGGAGGCCATCGGTTTACATATTGTATTAAAATTTGAAGTAATTACGTTCAGTAATTCAGAAGTTATAAGGCTCTGACAGACGGACGGACGGGCGGACAAGTGCAAATTCACTCAAGTAGACTTAGAGACCTTCGCTCGGTCAAAAAGTGCGCACGCAGACTTTTTGTCTGTAGTGTGTTTCCGCCCTTACTGCTGATTTTACGAACTCATACAATAGTTCATACAGTGATTCAGTCGTTAATACAACCCAGGAATAAAATTATTACTGTTTTATCAGACGTTTTATAAGAATTCTGTCAAAACTTTCCATAAAATCGGCAGGAAAGGATACTTAATACGATAAGAACCAGCCAAGTGCGAGTCGGACTCGCGCACCGAGGGTTTCGTACAAACCTGTAGTAAGTTTAAAATTATAAAAATATTTTTATTATATGATGTAACTTAAAATCTATGCTTTTCGCAATTTTTCCTTTATATGTGCTATAAGAGGTTGCTTCGTACCAAATTTCAAGATTCTGAGTTCACGGGAAGTAGGTATCCTGTAGGTTCTGATTACCTTGTGAGAGTCGAAAATTTGCAGCATATACAGCTGTTTCTTTTGATTGCGTTGGCTTAGAAGTTTTATTTTTTCACAACTCTAAAGGAATGGAGACTTGAGCATTTGATATGAATTTCAGCTTGATACCTCCATGAGTTCCTGAGAAGAAGGGTCTTTACAGACAGATAGATGGACAACAAAGTGATCCTATAAGGGTTCCGTTTTTTCCTTTTGAGGTACGGAACCCTAAAAAGTACTTACTCAATAATAACAACACAAAATCTCAAGGCGAGATTACACAGAGCAATTAATATTATCCGGGGAAATAGCTGTAATCCGACCAGGGCAATAATTTCCCGGGCAGACATCTGATCCCGGGCATAATCCGATTTGCCTGATCGAACACCGGGCGTTATTGAATTTGTCCATTATTCCACTACGCGACTCTATCGGATACATTGATTTTTAATGAGATTGCATATTATCAGATTGTCTTAGATTGCTCTTTTATATGACACTATAGTATACCTAACAACAACTGCGCAAAGTTTTATAGCAATCACAATTAATTATTGTGATCCTTCACGCATAAAGAGGACGCATAACTTTTAGTTGCTATACTAAGTGTTTATGTAATCTATGTATATTAATACTAATAGGCCCCCGATTGTCTAAAAGTTGCCGATCATATCGTCAAAGTTCGGCGTCAAAGTAAAATAAGTCCTAAAAGCATTGAATTTCGTGTATCCATTCTCATCCGTTTAGTATATACCTAAAAGTAAGCGAAAATGCAAGCATAGTGATTGATCGGGTAGAAATGTAGCGCCAACCTTATTTTGCTCGTTTAGGTATTTTATAAAATAATTAATCTAAATATATTAAACTAGTTTAAGTTTTTTTTTATTCCCGCAGAAACTCCTTTATTTTCCGCGATAAAAAGCAGCCTATGTCACTCTTCAGGTCCTCAATTATACCCATGCCAAAAATCACGTCGATCCGTTGCTCCGTTGGGGTGTAATTAAAGAACAAACCAACAAACCAATAAACCAACAAACAAACACACTTTCGCATTTATAATATTAGTATATGATTATTTATTTTTGCAGTAAGAGATTTAATTAATAAAATTATATTATTTCCCTGTTTCAATCTTGAAACAATATTTTCCTTATTTATCATATCTGGTAACGGACACAAGAATTCAAATTAAATCAGCGTTAGACTATAATATAATGCTACTCAAATGAGTAATATACTTTGATACTAATATTATAAAAGCGAAAGTTTGGATGGATGGCTGTTTGTTACTTACTCAATCACACCAGAACGGCTGAACGAATCTGGATGAAATTTGGCACAGAGATAGATGTCTGGCTGAATAACACATAGGCTACGTGGGAATCGTTTACCGCATTTGTCGTTCACCTAGTCCTAGGACAACGAGTGAAAAGTTCATTACCAATTTGTGATTCAGAGCGAATTGCACCTTTCCTCATTCCTCCCGACCTCTGATTTGGCGCATGTCCATCCATCATCACGGATGGAAATCCAATTTGGCACTGGAACTAGACGCCCCTAAATGAATTACGGGCGATTACTCAATCACGCCAGAACGGCTGAACGGATCTGGATGAAATTTGGCACAGAGATAGATGTCTGGTATAACACATAGACGACGCGGGAATCATAATACCTTAATTAGTTACCTACCGCGTTTGTCGTTCACCTAGGACAACGGGTGAAAAGTTCATTACCAATTTGTGATTCAGAGCGAATTGCACCTTTCCTCATTCCTCCCGACCTCTGATTTGGCGCATATCCATCCATCATCACGGATGGAAATCCAATTTGGCACTGCAACTAGACGCCCCTAAATGAATTACGGGCGACACGCGCCTCTCTATTGGCCTAAACGATTTATTTCTGACAGCGCAACTGTGGTGAAATCGAACCCGAATCAGCTTTGTATTGTGAACTCGGTGAAATTGTCGATGACTTTTGGACCTGCCTAGTGCCTACCTTTATTAAACAATCGATTGAGACTGTATGATCGTAATGTACCTGTGCTAAATCTTACTTCATACTAATATTATAAATGCGAAAGTTTGGATGGATGTATGGATGTATGGATGTTTGTTACTCAATCACGCCCCAACAAATGAACGGATCTGGCTGGAATTTGGCACAGAGATAGATTATAGTCTGGAATAGCACATAGGCTATTTTATCCCGGAAAATTAAGGAATTCCTCCGGGAACCAAAAAACCTCGATCCACTCAAACGAAGTCGCAGGCATTAGCTATTATAAATGCAAAAGTCTATTAGTTAAATATACCTACCACTGAAATAAATTTTCTAAAATTTCTTTAGACTCCTCTATATTATACTGTTAAAATATTAAATTTATATAAAACTAGCTAATGCTCTCTTCTCTCAGCGTGGTAGACCTAGGGCAAACCTTTCTCATTCCGAGGGGATAATCAGTAGTGATCCGGCTATGGGTTGAAAATGATGATGATTAAAACGTAGTAAGTAGGTACTTACTTTCCTAGCTTTGAGGATCACACGTCTATGCTTAGTTAATATAGTTAGTGGTATAGTTTTTCAGGGTCTTTGGGGTAGGTACTCCGGTGAAATTTTCACATTCTTACTAACTGACTCTGTTTGGTAAAATGCTTTCATCTTTTATGAACGTTAGCAAATACAACTGGTGGCAATGTAACACTGGTAAGGTAGTTTTGCTTTATATTATGGTTAAAATGCTTTATTTTAGTATATTATATTCAGTATCTTAATTAAATCCCATAAGTCATGTCTCAACGATCGTCTATTACACCGAACAAAAAAACACGCAATGTTCGCTCGCAGTACGGCGCACATGTTGTCACAAAACAACAATAAAATGGCATGTCCTTGGCAACATCCTACATCCGCTTCTCACACTCAGCGTCCACGCATTAAATCTTAATGCGTAATAAAAATTAAAAATCACGGCTGTCTGTCACACCGATGTGTAATATTAAAGTAATGTTGACATTGACATTAAATCAAATTTTTACTTTTAAAGTCAAAGTCAAAGTCAAATAATGTTTATTCAATTTAGGTAGGTATACTACACTTATAGACGTCTAGTTATTTATAATATGTAATGGTGATAATCAGTAACAGTATCTTAAAACTAAAGCTACGAGGGTTCCAAATGCGGGTTCTAAACTGACAAATGACAGTCTTTGTTAATTACTTGAAGGCTGCTACTGCAAGGCGAGGGATACATTCAATGCGATTAATTAAATAAAAAATGACACTTTCCTTTCCTTCCCGGGATGACCTATGATTCTGTAATTCGTCAAAAGTTGAATAAGTATACAGCACAAATGAAGCAGATTCCTTTTAGATCTTAATTGTTAGCTCGTGCTGTTTACTTATTGTAACATTTTTCTTTTCTTTTCATGAAAAGAGCAACTGCTGAGTTTCTTGCCGGCTCTTTTCAGTAAAATCATCTTTCCGAACCGACGGTAGAGTTTTGACGTATTATAAGTGACACAAGTGGTCCTAAGTGAAATAAATAAATTATTTATCACTAGCGAGTGCCCGCGACTTCGTCTGCGTGGTTTGAGGTTTTTTAGTTCCCGCGGGAACTCTTTAATTTTCCGGGATGGCTCATGTGCTATTCTAGACTATAATCTATCTCTGTGCCAAATTTCAGCCAGATCCGTTCAGCCGTTGGGGCGCGATTGAGTAACAAACATCCATACATCCATACATCCATATATCCATACATCCATACATCCATCCAAACTTTCGCATTTATAATATTAGTATAGATTTAGCAAACAAGCAGACATACTTTCGCATTACATATTATATGTATGGATTATTTTTCCAAAAGGGTAAGTTTCATAGCTTTTCACCTACTCTACATTAAATTATGTGTCCGACGCTCTCGTTCGCCCTGATTACGCGACGATGAGAAGACTGCCCATTAGGGTAATGGCACACACGTGGCGAGGCAAATCCCTTCGCCGCATAAAAGGCGATTTGCTGCCCGAATTCATTATTAATGGCTCCTTTGAAGGCTCAACGAGATTGGTTGGCTGTAAGGATTTTTAGGACTGACGGAGGTCTAATTTGCACATTTTGTAACACTTTAACTAATTCGGAATTTCGTTTTGCCCCATTTATTAACCCCCGATTAAACATTATTATGCTGATAAAATTGACGCATAATTAATTAGATAACGCCAAAAATGAATACTTAAAATCCTAAATAGAAAAACGAACGAAAATCATAATTATCAGTAGGATATGTATTGAACTGAAATTGTTTAGATACCTACTTACCAACTGCAATAACTCAAATAGTTAAAATGATTCACTTTCAAGAAAAATCTAACGTTGTCAAGATCAACGTGGGGCTTTTCTACAATCGTTTAAAGCAGTATTAGCCAGCGACTTAGGTTGTAAAATGAGCGACGCATCTACTTGATAGCCTAGGAATAAAAATAAACAAAAATAAACTAAGCCTCCTTAATAAGACATTCCACGTAAACCCACGCCCAAAAAAAAAACAAACATTGTCTATGACCCAACGAGCACTCAATCTTAACCCTATTAGATTCTTCCTGTCGGCGCACTATTTTATAACCTAGGAATAAAAATGTTAACTTAAATAAACTAAAATTAGAACAGCCTCCAAAAATTCAACATTCTACACCAAAAAAAAATAAACTATATAATAGCCTAGGAATAAAAATGTTAACTTAAATAAATGATAATAAACCAAAATAGTTCTGATTTTGGTTTACCATCGTCTCCAGTCTCGAAAAATCAACAATCCACGCCCAAAAAAAAACAAACGAACATTGTCTATGACCCAACGAGCACTAAATCTTAACCCTATTAGAATCTTCCTGTCGGCGAATTAGGTTGTGAAATGCGCGGCGCACTTCAAATGTCGGCGTCTCTCTGACCAATGACTCGGAGCGCTGCGCCGTGAATCATAACTGCCGATGGGATTGATTGAAACGCCACCGTGTTCGATGATTTTGTACTTGCGTTGTGTGTTTAGCCGTACAATTTGTCTTTTCAATATGGCAGTCGCTTGAATGTTTTTTTTCCCATTACAAGTTATAGGCATAATATATATTAGTATAATATATATTACACTGCATTTTTCACAGGGCTCTTTACACTTGAATCAGTGCAGTGTAATAAGATTTAGGGACAAAGGGTCCCTAGTATGGTCCTTATTGCTGTGTAATAAGTGGCGCTCTGATTAGCGGCCACACCCACAATTACCACAGGGCCCTGTGAAAAGTGCAGTGTGAAAGGCCTATTAACTCATGACTGCGATCTCACCTGATAATACAGTCTTAGATAGTGGAGGGCTGCCCTGGTAGGGGTATGGCAGTTATATTAAACCCATACTTATACACTCGGTTTCTACACGGTATCGTACCGATACTCTAAATCACTTGGCGGTACGTCTTTGCCGGTAGGGTGGTAACTAGTAACAATCGAAGCCTCCCACCAGACCAGAACAGAGAAAATTGAGAACTTATTAATTCCCTGCCCGGAAGCGAACCCCGGACCTTCCATGCTACGGCAATAGCGCTCAAAACTGCGTCAGGGAGGTCGTCAAATATTGCACGTTTTTGAAAATCAGATTTGCAGTTTTCCTTTATGTAATATTGAATAGAAGCAGGCGTTACTTTGCGGAAGTCCATGATAGTGAATGAACTAGAAGTTTAATTCGCTATAATCCGCTACAGTAGACAAATCTGTGTGGTACAGCGCGTGTCTTTCACCTGCAGCATGCGACACCCACCACCCAGCAATTTGCACAGGCACAACACCGCACAACACCACACCACACAAATCCTCCAAATCACTCTCAACGTACGTTTCACTCCGACACCGGAGCATCTTCAGGAGATGTTGACTCGACAATGCACGATTGTGAAGTGACTATCGTATCGCAAGTTCCAGCTTATATACCTTTTTGGCATGGCTCATACAATGATACAATGGTGGGTGTCGCATGCTGCAGGTGAAAGACACGCGCTGTACCACACAGATTTGTCTACTGTAGCGGATTATAGCGAATTAAACTTCTAGTTCATTCACTTCCTTTATGTAAGTAAAAAAGAAAAAGAGTACAGGAAGACCAAGGAAAAGACGGATGTGTGACAGAAGATACACGTGTAAAAGGGGTAGATAATGCGTTGAGCTGAGTGGCGACCCAACAAAGCGTGGGATAAGGTGAAGAAGATGTATCAGCTATATGCAGTGCAACTGAAATGTTTCCGAGTAAACACCGCTATGTAATAACAATTGTCATTTCACTTGTTAATCGTTGACATCTATCTATGCTCTTGTCCATTTTCTTTCATACCTTCACAAAGGTTACCGTCATGAAAATAAAATAAAAACAATTGAAACAAGGACCAACTGAAACCAAACTTGCACTTATTCACTTAACTTCTTTAAAAACTGAAGGGTTAATATTATCCATGCTAATATTATATATACGAAAGTGTGTCACGGCCTATCTGTTCAGCCGATTTTGATGAAATATGGTATAGGTACAGCTTGTATACCGGGAAAAAATTAAAAGGAAAATTAAGGGATTCCCGGGGAACTTAAAAAAACTTATTCCACGGAAGCGAAGTCGCGGGCATCAGTTTTTTTAAATTCATTATAGGCTTACGCTTGACCACAATCGCACCTGATGGGAAGTGATGATGCGGCCAAAGATGGAACGCGCTTGCCTAGAAGATGCCTATTCACTCTTGATTTAGATAGTCTTTATTAAAGGATGTCTAAACATTTTTATGGAAATGAGATAGGAAATACGTAATTATGATTACGCCATGATAGTAAAGTATGTCTCTATGAATATTATAAATAGTAGCGTGAAATATTGATAGTCAGCGCTATGGCGTGATGGCTTTGACCTAAATTCCCGCGTCGTCTCACGGGATTTGGTTTCAGAAATGATTTTATTATACGACCACTTGCGCTGCTGACCTTAGCTGGCTGTGAGATATAGGCAGACCTACTTAATATTAATAATGGGAAAAAATATTAATGACATACTAAGGGTCTAAAGCACCATCGATGATTATGGTTAAAGTTTGACCACCAAAAAGCGATTACAACTTTTGCGATCCAAAGTGGTTGTTAATAGTCAAAAATTTAACTTTAACAGTAGCAATCGATGGTGCAATTTACCTTTGGTATCAGATGCACCACTAACGTTGGTCAGGTGGTGGAAACAGACATTCCATATCCTAGCGGTTTTAATTAAAAACAGGAAGCACTCAGCACATTGAATTAGAATAAAGTAGATAAGAACTAATTATTAATTTTCCTTTCTAAATAACGTACACCCTTGGAGCTTTCTTACTAGGTTAATCCGTTGTGTGTATGGTTGCCTGGTAGAGATCGCTTTAAAGCGATATGGCAGCCCATAACATACCATACCATACCATGGCTTGAACCATAGCTTAGTTTAATTGTTATTGTTTATAAGTATGTGTTTCTTGGTGTACAATAAAGAATTTTTCATTCATTCATTTTCATTCACATCTATAAGATCAGCTTTGATATACCTAATTCTAGTGATAAAGGAAATACATGAAGTATTTTTGCTTGAAATATTATTACTAATTATATACAGATAATTTTAGAAATTACTAATCACCTACGGACATATTATAACTTAGAAAAATTTAGTAATGATTGAGAGACCACGAGTTATGGAATTGGACCGCCTACGTTGATGTGAATGAATCACTGAATCCTCAACGAATGCAATGTATGTCCGTAATCCGTAGATCAGATGTCCTTTAGGTATAACAAGTAAATTGAACTATAAGACGACTAATTTGCCATCCATCTAACTATCTTAACACATATTATAATAACACATTAACTATCCTTCTCAAATTAAATAAACATCATCTTAAAAATCTGATGTTATCTAGTCATATTTTAAACGTAGTTTCATATACATTATTTATTATTTTACTAATTAGAATGAGTTTAAATAAACAAAATTTAGTTCTTTTAATTATAGTCATAATTACCTTAGGCGTAATATTTCGATGAATTATCATCGAATGAAAAAAATAGAATGGAAAAAATAAGATTTTTATTAAGACCTTTGTAAAATAGGTCTTCTCTCAATTTATCAATGCTTCGGAAAGCTTTTCCTACCGCAACTGCCAAGTAGAACCAACAAGTTGAATAGAATTATACCGGTTTTGATCGATTATATAACAGCAGAGTTTACAGTGAAGAAGGCGTGTATACGTCACCGAAGATTGTGAAAACCGTTAGATTATAATCTAACTCGCGAAATTGCAAACTGTCGAAAGATTACAATTTAACGCATTATTTTTCGGTAGATTGTAATCTGTTAGGTATATTACCCGGTACCAGATAGAACTTAAGTGCACCTGATTATATAATAATATGTCGAACCCTAACCTAACCTACAAGAAAGACAAAGACAAGAAAATGTAAATACAATTGATATTTCAAAAATTTACACTCAGAACATTGAACGGTTCACAATCTGTTGACAGTTTACAATTTCGCGACTTAGATTATAATCTAACGGTTTTTACAATCTTACAGTGACATATATATCTGTAAGGTAAGACGTTGGATCATGAGGAAAGAAAGAGACGACTATATGTTTTCCACAGTAAAAAAACAGGCAGGCAAACAATTGCGTCCAATTGAAATTCTGCCCTGAGAAAACATTCAATCACGCGCAATTAACACCTCTTAACCCGTTCCGTTGTTCGCACGACAATCAGCATCGGGCACAATTTAATTGTTTCTGAAACTTTTTTAGAAGGTTTTCTCTCTTTCGCGGTTTGGCACACGTGGACCGTTAGGAGGAGTCTACGACCGCATCGTTTGGACCGTTATTTAGTGGAAGGAATCGTTATTGAAACGTACTTATCGCAAGTTTTGAGGGGCAGACTTTTTTTATTTATTTATTTCCACTACAGCCCATTAACGTCCCACTGCTGGGCACAGGCCTCCACTCTCATGAGAGAGAGGGAATTAGAGCTTAGACCCACCACGCTGCTCCAATGCGGGTTGGCGGGCTTTAACGACTATTATCATGTTAGTGATAATAACCGGGACCGACGGCTTAACGTGCTCTCCGAGGCACGGGGGTGAAACACCGTCAACTACCTAACTCCGGGCTAGTACTGAGAATTTCTAGTCAGAAAAACCCAATACTTGTTATGGCCCGACCCGAGACTCGAACCCGGGACCTCGTCGGCAGCAGTCGAACATGCCAACCACTAGACCAACGAGGCAGATTTATTTATTTAATTTAACAAAATAAATTTTACATATCATAATTAACTTCACGTCCTGAAACTCGCATGAGTTTATGTGGAGTTAATTATGATATGTAAAAGTTATTTTGTCTTTAAATTTCGTGAAGCGAGTGCTTTGTTATTGGAACTCCCAAGTGTCAAGTTCACTTCGTAAATGATAATAAAAATTTGAATTTGTAATCAAGTTATCAATTTAATGATACTTCACTAAATTAAAAAAAAAATTGGCGCTATATTTTACTTTAGAAATTTACAGTTAAGTGTAGTTATGGTGTTGGCTCTTAAAATAACTATTTATAGGTAGGTATTTATTGGTTACTATTTTATGGTCGTCAAATATCTTGAGAATATTTTGTAATACATTACAATCTAAATTAAACATTAAAAAAATCATCCAAACCGCTGCAATGAGGCAATTTGCCCAGAATGCTGGCTGCGTTACAATTACCCCTCTGAATAGCCAAGCTTATTTCTTAGCCGAAATAACTGCCAGCCCCCGGTCACCTGTGGACTCTGTGAGACGAGAAGGTAGATCCTTAAAAAAGGATCTAGCATCTTCGCCCCACGACCCCCAGGGTTTCAACACCAAAAGGCACAAAATATAAATTATTTTCTAAATTTTCATATTTGCGCCTCTTGACTCTTTCTCCAATACCTTGACTTATACTTAAAGAATTTCAACTCTATTCATAACATCTGCAAAAAAAGTAATCTTGACCCAAATAAACCTAAATGAGTCACCAAAAACGATATTCACACAACCACAGAGACACTATGAACCACGATTTAATTCACGACTAGATCTTAGATCAATTAGAGCACATGACAAACATAGTGAGTAAGCATGCGTAGGAGCCGTGCCGTGGGAACCGCGGGCTCTTGATTAGACGTGGGCTAGACGGAAGGATTTTGTCGTACGAGTGATTTGGTAACTGCTTTTCGGTCTTTTTGATAAAGTCTCAGATGTAAAAAACTTACCACAAAAAATTACAGTACGTTAAACAAAATTGGAACTAATGTTTGCGCCAATTAAGTTTTTTTCTGATAGACAATCACCGGAGAACAAAGTTACCCCGCGTCATTTGAGAAGGCCAGGCCTCGAAGCCCGTACCCCCGCGAGAAGACCCCTGCTGAAAAAAAGTTTTATTTATTTATTTTATTTTTCATATAGCGACGTTGTCACCTGGCAGATAAGTTTGTGGGCTGTAACTGCTTTTCGGCTTTTTTTGATGAAGTTTGAGTTTTGAAACTCATATTTTTTATTCAAATAAACTTATTAAAAGTTCTTTTGAATCGCCGAGTGTATCTTGTTGGTGAGGATTTTATTTGAAGTGATTCAAAAATATGTCACACATATTTTTTAAATAAGCTCATTCTATAAATGAAATATTACGAATACAAATTAATAAGGAGTTTCTAATAAATCTACCAGTGGTTCGAAATTTTCCCAACTGAGAAGAATCACAATTTTTTTTTAAACAAGTTTAACTTATTATACATCCGTGGTAGATCTGACGTCTAAATTGACAATTCTCACATGGAATAGGTACTTAATTAGGGTCGCGACATGGATTCAAGCTTTTTAAAATTCCATGAGAAATCTTTAATTTTCAGGGAGAAAAATTAGCGCATGCGTATAAAAATGTAGTATGTATATTTTTTAGCTTTTTTAAAATTGCGTGATAGGCTTACGCTTGACGACAATCATGCTTAATGCAAAGCAATTATGAGGTCTAGGTTGGAACGTGCTTGCCTAGAAGATGCTGATCAAATATGTTTGATAGATACTTCATAGTTTAAACTGTCACCTACAAAACATAAATATAAAAGTATAGGTACAGGTTCAACAGGAACAGGAATTTCAATTTTTCTGAAAGTATTAAACGTTTATCAAAACTTCAATGACAACAAGTTCACAACTCCTAGTTGCAATGGCAGTTCTATGCGACCGAGAGGTTATATTGCCAGCCAAGATTATATAGCAAATAACTAATTATGCGAAGCAATCAACAACTTCCTCTATTAGCGCGATTGTGTTCACAGAACAGATTAGGCATAAAGCTGTAGGTTTAATTAAAACAACTTTGTTTAAATAAAAATACTCGATATGTAGAACTCAGGAAGGCGCGACCTCTCCGACCCGGCTGTTTTGTACAAATAAAAAGTCTTGTTGTGTTAGTATAAAGAGTCTGTGTTTGAGAGAGATAAGAGTACCTAGTAGACTGCGAGTCACCGAGATAATGAGGACACACCGACATTGCCGATTAGAATATACTCGATTAACATAGCTCCGAGAAAAAACTATTGCATTTCGATGCAGAAATGACATTCACTAAACTCAAATCTATTTATTCGAGTAGACAAGTGCTTTTGAATCGTCGAGTGAATCTACCACTAAACTAGTTGTATAATTATCTATATTGTAGGTACTATTACCTATTCTGTGGTATAACTAACATAGAATATGTTAAACAGAAGGACTAGAATCCAGAGCCGTTAAACCAGTTAAATAAAAAATAAAAAAAGAATATGTTAAACTTTATTCTATAGTCATCTAATGTGCACAGATAAGATGAAATAGCCGTAAAATACAAACTATGTTTTATGGCCGCCCTCCCGTAACGATGCGTTGGTATTTAAGAGTGGTATTATTAGAGTATTGGTAGTATATATGAAATTACTTGTGAAAATATACCTAGTAAATGACTTCTTAGTAAAAAAGTGCCCAGAACGCTGGCTGCGTTACCCCTCTGAATAGTAAATAGCCAAACTTATATGTTGGCCGAGGTCACAACTTTTCAGGTTATATGAAAAGAATTAAATTATTTTGGACGCGGAGGAAAATCAAATATAATTATAAACAGGAAGTACGAAAGATGTAATTAGGCAACTTTATGTAGATATGGTATATTTTAATTAAATCCTTCCTGTTAATTACAAATTAATTGATAAAATTTCGTATATATGCAAAATATTGCGAACATTACAACCGCGTCCTTGATAATATGAGTTGCCGATTTCCATAACACGCAATACACGTGCCCATAGGATCTTACTACAGTATTAACTCGAACTACCCACTACAACATCGTTAATCGTTACTCAAGGCTTTCATCAAAATAATATGGAGCATCTGAGGTGCGGTGCGTTGTGTAAGAATTGTCGATCAAATCGTCAAAGTTCGGCGAAAAAGTAAAATAAACCATAACAACATTGAATTAGAGCTCAATTTCGTGTATCCATTCTCATACATTTAGTTATGTACGAAACCCTAAACGGATGAGATTGGATACACGAAATTGAGCTCTAATTCAATGTAGTTATGGTTTATTTTACTTTGACGCCGAGCTTTGACGATTTGATCGGCAACTTTTAGACAATCGGTGGGCTGATTTAGTTTTTAGTTGGGAAAATTTTATCGATATACTTTATTATTATACATGCGAAAGTGTGCCTGCACGTCTGCCCATCTGTCTGCTACGCTTTCACGGCACATCTGTTTAACCGATACATATGAAATTTGATACTTACAGGGATAGGCTGTATCGCGGTGAAGGACATAGGCTACTTTTTATCCCGGAAAATTAAGAAGATCCCGAGGGAATCAGAAGAAGCCTAATCAACGTGGACAAAGTCACGGCACACGGGCATTATTTTAGGATTATAAATGCAAAAGTGTGTCTGTCTGTTTGCTACGCTTTCACGGCTCATCTGTTAAACCGGTTTGGATGTAATTTGGTACAGGAAAATGTTGTATCTCGGGGAAGCACATAAGCTCCCAGAAAATTAAAGATTTCCAGCGGGAATAAAAAAAAGCTTTAAATATCCACGCGTACGAAGTCGCGGGAATCTATCTAATTGGCTTAAAAAATGAACTAGTGATTTAGATGCTATTTGCCATGCATTTAATCTGAGTAGCGATCTGTTCGGGCTTCCGTTTGACTTCTCTAGATTGTCATGAGTGGGTCGTTGTGGGCAATTATAATACGCCCCTGTGCGATGACCACCCAGGCGCGCTGTAATCAAACACCCGGATTACGAAACCGAATCTTTAGAGACGGTCAATTTAATTGATTGTAGACTAGATGATGCCCGGGACTTCGTCCGCGTTGATTAAGTATTTTGATTCCCGCTGGGACTCCTTAATTTTCCGGGATTAAAAGTAGTCAATACATCTATACGGATGCGGACCTGGAGAGGATCATGCAAAATCTAATTTTAAAATCCAAAAATCCTTAGTATACTTTAGTTTTTTAGTATACCAGGAAGTTATTGCCACAGCGCTTAAAGCAGTATTATTTTAATATTGCAGTTATTAAATGATGTACCATGACGTCCCAAAAATAGGGATTTTAACAACGATTCGAATAGTCGAAACTGACAATTATTTACTTTTCTAAATCTACCTTTCTAAAGCTCGATCTGTAATCTTTACTGCCTGGTACTCGTTATTTTTATTGATATTTGGTAATTATTTTATTAAAAATATGTTTCCAGCACTGTTGTGATTGTTTAAAGTAATAAGTTGTCTTATCTATGTACCCGCATGTTATTATTTTAGTACCACCAATATTACAATTTATATTTTAATGCGCTATGAGCTATATGTATTATAATTTGTATATTATTTAATAAATCTAACATATTATCAGTAGTGGTTTACATTTTGATGTGGTGTCATCATAAATTCATACGAATTTTACCGTACATAAAGCATACCGTACATACCGTATACCGTATTTAAAAATACCTACCACCAGAAATACACTCTATTCGTTTAACAATTCCAGTCGAACGATTTTAATACACCACCTACCTATATTGTGTAGAAAGCAATGAAGCGTACAATCGATCTTTGTCTTTCTCACCACGAAATACGTTTCAAATTGCTTTGCATTGTGTCATACGTGTTGCGGACCGTCCAAAAGATAATAAGGGTCATTTCACATCGGTGATGCAATAATATGATGCGTTTAGGAATTGAAATTTAACCGAAGATTAACTTTAATCGAAGATTAATTTGACTGATATTAGTCAATCGAGATATTGATATGACAATATAAAACTTTTTCTGAAACATGTACTATAATAATTTCTGTCACAAAATATAACAGCCTAAAGAAGCCACGTTAGTTGACTTACCTGGCCTCCAGTTTGGCCTAGTGTTGGGAACACTTTGTCAGACCAGGTGAAGAGGCCAGACTGTGTAGTCTGTAGAGGCTATCCCAACTGCACACGCTACTTTTTAACTGTTGAGGACATTTCTTTGTCTATTCCACGTGCTAGACAAGGTATCTACTATTTAGAGATCATTAAGCTATTATTTAATATGCTTATGGTCGGCATATCCAAAGACTGCACAAATATCTTGATTTTGTTAGTTTTGCTCAGGTAAAACTTAGGAAAAATCTAGAGGAAAGCGTCGGTATCATGGGAACCATGCCCGTATGTATGTATATATATATATATATATATATATATATATATACACATATAGTATATATCTATATATTTTTATATATATATATATATATATATATATATGTATATATTTCTGTCAGTACCACCAATATAAACCATCCCGACGCATCCAATGAATGAGTCCGCCTCCATTGATGGGTATGAACTATGAGGAGTCGATTGTCTCTCAACGAGCAGTAATTGATGTTGTTCGGTGCTCTTTGATACTGATAACAGCGCCGGTGGTATTACCTTTATCAGTGTTTGACTGACGTTACGATCGCAGAAAGGTATTCGGTAAGAACAACTCTTTTGTCGTTCGTGATGTGAGTTTATTCAAAATGCATCTCAGTGGTTATGTTAAAGATAAGGTTATAGATACTTGTTCTATTTATAGGTTACTTACTAGATGCCCGCGACTTCGCATGCGTGGATAAAGAATTTTTAATTCCTAGGGGAGCTCCTTAATTTTCCGGGATAAAAAGTAGCCCGGGATGTTCTCCCCCTGGATGTATCATGTAAGCTACCTCTATACCAAAATTTCTCCATTCATCAAAATCTGTTGAAAAGATGGGCCGTTAAAGCGTAGCAGACAGACAGACAAACATATACACCTTCACATTTATAATATTAGTATGGATCACGACTTCATCCGCGTGGATTTGTTTTTCTATGGGAAATCTTTGCTTTTCTGGGATGAAACTATATTATCCTTCCTGCAATGTAGGTAACCTAGTATGCTGTTATTGCAGTAGATTTTTAATATATGTATGTGTATTTTTTTTAAACAAACTGTATTTTATTTAAAAACAAAATGTATATATTTCAAATTTAATAATAAAAATACACAATTTTAAGTTTTTAAAGTAATTTATTTAAATAAAGGTAAACATACGGGCTTTTTATCTTTTATCTTAAGAATTTTATTACGATATGAGCAGTGGCGTGCAGTTCACAGAGGTGTAAAAGCACTGCTTACCCAAATGGGCTCATTTTTCATCAAACAGCTAGGTATTTTGACTAACGAATGCCTACCCTAGCCTCAAAACCTGTGCACGCCACTGGATATGAGGGCATCTGACGTCGTAATAGTCATCATTTCAACCCACCGACCACTATTGTCTAGGTACTAAGCACAGGGCCTCATTTCTGAATGAGAATAGTCTTCCACGCCGCGCTGGCCAATGGGACAGCAATGCGATAACAAATTTGCAGCAGCCAAGTTCATAAAACACCACATTATCTAAAGTATACGTGTTATCTTACTAATATTATAAATGCGAAAGTTTGGATGGATGTATCGATGTATGGATGTTTGTTACTCAATCACGCCCAAACGGTTGAACGGATCTGGCTGGAATTTGGCAGAGATAGATTATAGTCTGGAATAGCACATAGGCTCCTTTTTATCCCGGAAAATTAAAGAGTTCCCGCGCGAACCAAAAAACGTCAAACCACGCAGACGAAGTCGCAGGCATTTGTTAGTAACAAAACTAAACAATCATCTGATCAGTTCACCGTATTTCACATCATCACCGCCAATTTATGAGACCACTTCATCCGTCGGGAGTGAATGTAAAAATTGCAGTTTACGTGATAACAATTGCAATAAAGCCGAACGTAATTGAACGCCTGCGATCGGGGAGTGGCGGTTGTGGCGCGAGAGGGCGCCACCGCACAGGCGCCGTCTGATAGATCTTCATTCGTCACTTTATTGTTTTTGACTGTGCGCCACTGATATCAAAACAAAGGAACATAGATGAGATTTTTTTATCAACTACTAGCGAATGCCCGCGACTTCGTCTTTTATTTTCCGGGGAAAAAAGTAGCCTATGTGCTATTCCAGACTATAATTTATCTCTGTGCCATATTTCAGCCAGATTCGTTCAGCAGTTGGGGCGTGATTGAGTAACAAACATCCATACATCCTTACATCTTTACATCTATACATCCATAAATCCATCCAAACTTTCGCATTTATAATATTAGTAAGATAAGACTAGATGGTTCCCGCGACCTCGTACGCGTGGATTAGGTTTGAACATTGAAAATGATTAACAGATGCAAATCGCCTGTATCGTATTTTTGGCCATAGCTCCAAAGATTTTGGGAGGATCAATATGAGAATAGTACCAAGAGTTGAGGAATTTATTGAGACATGTGTGAGCGTTTGAATTTTGAATATCGGCTTGTAACTTTTTTTGGAATTCTGAAAAATGTAAATAAAGTCGTTTTTTTAAAGCGCGAAGCCAGAAGCTTGCGGAGGAGGTCCTGAATGAAGCGAGTAGGTGAAGCTGTATGAAGGAGCAACGAAACGAGTCTTCTAGCGTAGCCCATCCATTTTTCATCTAGATGTTTATAAATCGTTATAAGTTAATAACCTATAAAAATTAAATTTTTTGGGTTTCTTGCTTATTCATCAAACACCTCACATCAAACAAACACGGATTTCTTGCGTGCAGGCAAATACTGCCTTCTTTAACACGGAAATAAATACGCCTATCAGGGCGCAAACCCGTGCGCGATTGGAGGACTCGTGTCTCGAATTGGTTTTAGGCAGGGCAGTCGTGTTTTTGTTTTTTTTTAAGTATGACTTGTGTATCTTGGTTATCATCAGTCTATGATGTAAGCTAATGTTACTTGAGAAGTGTTGATTAATCTGGTCCTTCTTGGTTCTTGGTAACGTTATTTTTAGACGCAATTTTAATTAACCTTTCTCCAACTTGCTCTGATTCCATTTGTCACGTGCTTTTGTTTACGTCGTTAATCAGAATATACGAACTGATTAAACTGTTGTAAGTGACAGTTACAACTGTATTACAAGTTTTTTTATAGAAGGATTGTTTTTTCAATATTTAACTAAATCCATATCCATACCAATCAATATAAATTACATGCATAACATACATAAGTATAATATTATAAATTTAAGTGTAATTAATCTACTTGCCTTACTACATCGGTGTTTTTTTCCGAGGCAAGCAAGTAGTTACATACTTGCTTGCCTCGGAAAAAACACCGATGTAGTAAGCAATTTATAATTGCTCATTCCTCAAAAGTCACATTTTTGAAGGAACTAACCAATATGAATGATTTTTAAACTGTTAAATAACAATATGACGCTTTTCTGACCTGCCAGTGTAGAATAATATTAAAATTGGCTCTAAATTTCGGACCTTGAAAGCACGCGTACGTTTGTAACTTGGTGCAAACTACAATCGAGAGCGATCTTCCAAGTTTGAATAAATCGCTCTTGACTTTTACTATAAACCATCATGGATAGATTCTTTTAATAAAAAGACTAGCGCTTGGCTTCTACCAGACTTGTTGGCAAGTGAAAAAGCATAAGAAAGAGCGTGCTTGCCTAGAAGACGCCTTTTCACTCTTGATTTGAAGATACAGGTTGGTATATCGGGAAAACGGAAGTCATTCCAAATCCTTGCGAATTAGAAACGAGGAAGATAATCGCATCGTTCGCGACGTATTTCTGACCGTTGGATTTCAAACCATTCGACTAGCGGTGCTTTGCATTTCATACACAGTGACATTGTATAAATAAACCACGATCAGATTAATAAACCACTTGAACCACAGCATGCGACAGGAAGCACAGTACAATTGGCGTAGCGAGCGACAAATTAGCGTTGCGCCCGGACGCCGGCCATTGATTCCTGACCAGCATTGGCGCCATTCGGCCCGTGATGCTCTGCATTTTATAAACACTGAGGCTCTAAAACTGTTTAAATAAGCCTCACTATCCTTTCGTAATATATTAAAAGTTGTTATTTTACCACTTGGACCACAGCACGCGACAGGAAGCATTGTACAATTGGCGTAGCGAGCGACAAATTAGCGCTGCGCCCGGACGCCGGCCATTGATTCCTGACCAGCGTTGGCGCCATTCGGCTCGCGATGCTCTGGATTTTTATACACTGTGACTCAGGGACAGACATAGTGAATCATAGAATGGAGGTCAATATGTCGCTCCATATGAGACTACCATTACTGAGCATCAGATATGCAAATGAAATTAATATTCCTGTGATAATTATAGAAAAATTATAATACTGCCATTATATTTTATAACTTTTTTTGTAAATGAAAAAAATATATATGTACAGTCTAGGAAACGCAATCCCGCAAGATAATTTGAATTCAGGTATTTACGGGACTAACCCATCTTTGTCCCGCTGGATCCAGGTATTTGCAGGGTTTCAGCATCCATCCTGATATCCCGGGATTGAATTTCTTAGCCCAGCCTAATGTTATTTCTACAAATCATGTTGGAATGGTTCCAAGATTAGTAGCCGCGTTTCTCGGCTAGACAATCAGCGTGCGCTTCGAGGGTTCCAAACACTGGTCTAAAAGGTTGTCTGGTCTGGTAAAAGTTTTATACTTATACCTATGAATCGAGTCAAACTTAGAGCCGACCCTCTCTAGATATACCACTTCTTTGACTTAATTTAGTATTCTGTGGACCTTTAATACCTGTGGCCTGTGACTCAGTAACTGTAATAGTGAATCATAGTCAGTCAGTCAGTCTGGATGTGACCCATTTGGGCAAATAGTAAAAATGCGCTTTAAATTTTGCGTTGGTGTCTTAAACACGTAATTTTACTTTAACTTCGTATAACTATTCGCGTCGAGAACCACTTGTTATAACTATTGAATAGGACCATCAAACACATTAACTATAATAGTAGTGAAGTATTGGAGTAAGTTTTTGTATAGCGACGTTGAGACTACCATTACTGAGCATCAGATATGCAAATGAAATTAATATTCCTGTGATAATTATAGAAAAATTATAATACTGCCATTATATTTTATTAACTTTTTTTGTAAATGAAAAAAATATATACATATGTACAGCCTAGGACGACGGTCCCAATCCCGCAAAGTCATTATAGAATTCAGGTAACTTTACGGGACTAACCGATCTTTGTCCCGCTGGATCCAGGTATTTGCAGGGTTTCGGCAGTGTGGAGTTTGCGGGATCCTGATATCCCGGGATTGAATATCTTAGCCCAGCCTAATGTTAACTTTCTACAAAGCATGTTTGAATGGTTCCAAGATTAGTAGCCGTGCGTTTCTCGGCTAGACAATCAGCGTGCGCTTCGAGGGTTCCAAATAGCACTGGTCTAAAAGGTTGTCTGGTCTGGTAAAAGTTTTATACTTATACCTATGAATCGAGTCAAACTATACCCATGCACAAATCACGTCAATCCTTTGCTCTACAAACAAACACAATTTCACATTTATAATATTAGATAGGATGATTGTTCTGATTAACATCCCTCGTCACCATATTTAATACCCTAAATAGGCTATTACTTTGATTCAAGGTCCTAATTTATCAATTCACAAGACCTCTGAGTGTCAACTGTGGGTCATCGCACTGGCGCCAACAAATCGTTTACTTCCTCGTGGCCAGGCAAATTGTTCCCTATGTATAAGTATTTATCTATTATGAAACTCTACGAGTATGATGTTGACATGTAATTTAAGATAAAAATGTGTATAACCGACGTTTTTTATATGACTGCCTGAAAAAGGAGTATATATTTTCAGGGTTCATGTATGTATGTATGTATGTATGTAAGTTTGTATATTCCACCATAACTTCTATACGCCTGGACCGATTTTGATAATTAAGTTATCGTTATAATCCTTAGCGTATTCCGGGTGACATAGGCTAGTGAATGAACTAGAAGTTTAATTCGCTATAATCCGCTACAGTAGACAAATCTGTGTGGTACAGTGCGTGTCTTTCACCTGCAACATGCGACACCCACCACCCAGCAATTCGCACAGGCACAACACCACACCACACAAATCCTCCAAATCACTCTCAACGTACGTTTCACTCCGACACCGGAGCATCCTCAGGAGATGTTGACTCGACAATGCACGATTGTGAAGTGACTATCGTATCGCAAGTTCCGGCTTATATACCTTTTTGGCATGGCTCATACTGAAGCCCCGCCCCCTCCCCCATTACTGTATAAATTGAGTAAAGGTGAATTTGATACGTTTATTTGTTCATTTAGCAACTCAAATCCTTTATTATTGTGTTTAATTATTTCTAATTGCTCCCAAATGCACATTCGTAACCCTTTATTACATTTATGCAGGATTTTATATGAATGGTTATTGCCCACCTCATGTCCACTGTCCAATACTACTGTACATGAGTACTACTGACTGTATATGTCTATATACATATGACTGTATATGTATGACTGTATATGACTGACTGTATATGTGTACTACTGTACATGAGTATTACTGTACATGAGGTGGGCAATAACCATTCATATAAAATCCTGCATAAATGTAATAAAGGGTTACGAATGTGCATTTGGGAGCAATTAGAAATAATTAAACACAATAATAAAGGATTTGAGTTGCTAAATGAACAAATAAACGTATCAAATTCACCTTTACTCAATTTATACAGTAATGGGGGAGGGGGCGGGGCTTCAGTATGAGCCATGCCAAAAAGGTATACTTCCTCGTGGCCAGGCAAATTGTTCCTTACGTATAAGTATTTATCTATTATGAAACTCTACGAGTATGATGTTGACATGTAATTTAAGATAAAAATGTGTATAACCGACGTTTTTTATATGACTGCCTGAAAAAGGAGTATATATTTTCAGGGTTCATGTATGTATGTATGTATGTATGTAAGTTTGTATATTCCACCATAACTTCTATACGCCTGGACCGATTTTGATAATTAAGTTATCGTTATAATCCTTAGCGTATTCCGGGTGACATAGGCTAGTAAAATTTTAAAAAAAATTATGGGGTGACCATGGTACCGCATTGAAGACTATAGTTGAAAAAAAATCGAGAATAAGATTATCTATATAACCATAATCTAGAAAATGATGAGTACATTTCAAAAATATATAACACTATAGTTCAATATCCAGAAATTCACAAAAAAAAAATATAAAAATGTGAATAGGATTCTAATTTAAGTAGATTAATTTAGATTTTTAATTTTTAGTTAGTTTTTTGGCAGGGCAGTCGTGTTTTTTAATTTTTTAAATTATGACTTGTTGTCTTACACACTAATAAACTACTGACACAGTGTAAATACATTACATCCATACTTCCATACTAATATACTTATGTCTGTCTGTCCGTCTGTCTGTCTGTCTGCTCTGCTATCACGGCCCATCTGTTCCACCGATTTCGCTGAAATTTGGTACAGAGATAGGTTGGATCCCGGGGAAGGGCCCCAGAAAATTAAGGAGTTCCCACGGGAATCAATAAATCTTAATCCACGCGGACAAAATCGCGGGCATCATCTAGTTTACAATAAATTGCACCTATTATTCTCACAGTGGAATTACCATATAGAGAATAGGATACAGCGAAGTCTTAATAATCCTTTAACACTGAAGAAAAACATCGTAAGAAATCCTGCGTGTCTAATAACTCTTCAACAAACAAATTGGTAAGGCTGAATTGTGAGTTCTCAAATATAGGTAGTTAGGAAAGAAACTGAAATATAGGTACAATAAAACAAGTCTCATTCGTGATTTCGACCTCTCTGGCGCAGTGTTGAGCACTGTTGCCTTAACGTGGGAGGTCCCGGGCTCGATTCCCGGCAGAGTCAATTTGGGAATTAATAATTTCTGAACTTTCTCTGGTCTGGCCTGATAAGAGGCTGCGGCCGTGGCTAGTTACCACCCTACCGGCAAAGAATTGCCGCCAAGTGATTTAGCGTTCCGGTACAATGCAGTGTAGAAACCGACAAGGGGTATGGGTTTAATATAACTTGCCTTGTCCCTAACAGGTTAGCCAGCTACCATCTTAAACTGTATCATCGCTTACCATCAGGTGAGATGGTAAGCGAAGCTTACAGTCACGGGGTTACTTGTAGCGGATAAAAAAAAACAAAACGATTTTTTTGAATTATATACCTATATAATATATTTTGCTTTTTTTTCAATTTTAATTAAAATTATTAAAATATAAACCTTAACACTAAGGCATTAAAGTTTAATTTCGAATGTAGTATATTTTTATGTTCGCGAACATGTCGGTCACGCGAATCTACATTTTTTCCTTTACCAAAAAGTGCTCAACGCGCTTAAAGAAGTTTTCACTTCAAAGATATGAAAAAGAATTAACCTCAGTTCCATATGTCATCATTAGCTGACGTCGTAGCCGTGGCGCCATGGAATCGCTCTCTTCCTCGAGGATGCTGAGATTACCGGCTGTTATGGACCTTATCCTGTCCCCAAATCCGCCCGACACTCAATAAATCTGTCTTGGTGACTTTTAGTATGTGTGTGTGTGCACTGGCGTGCGAGTCATAGTGGCATAAAAGCACTGCTTAATAGTTGGTATAGCTCGATGTAAATTTCTCCTATTGAACTATTTACCATTAAATGTTATACTTTAGGCCGCCAAAATTTATACTTACTTTGTTTACTGTATTTTATCTATGTATAATTTCCTTTGTGGTGTACAATAAAAGTGTATTCATTCATACTAAAATATATCACTCACCCTGGCTTACTAGTCTTACCCTGGTCACTCTTGTGTTATAGTAAAAGGCCATTCAATAACGGGATTCAATGCAAATGAACATAGTTTTGGTCATCAACATTTTTTTTTATTGGACCCATTCTTGAATTGAAAGAAAGGCACAAGCAGATTATCAGCCTGGCTGTTCAGCGTAGAAATGCATCCAGTATTTCTCTGGTCTGGCCTGGTGGGCGGCTTCGGCCTTGGCTAGTTACCACCCTACCGGCAAAACACGCACCGCCAAGTGATTTAGCGTTCCGGTACGATATCGTGTAAAAACCTATTAGGGGTATGGGTTTAATATAACTGCCATACCCCTAACAGGTTAGCTCACAACCATCTTAGACTGCATCATCACTATTCATCAGGAGAGATGGTAGTCAAGGGCTGGTTTGTAATGGAATAAACCGCCTCGTTGGTCTAGTGGTTAGCAAGTTCTAGGGTTCAAATCCCGGGACGGACCATCATTAAGTATTGAGTTGTTCTGACAAGAAATTTTCAGTACTAGTCTGGAGTTAGGAAGTTGGCGGTGTTACACCCCCGTGCATCGGTTAGCACGTTAAGCCGTCGGTCCTGCGCCTGATCTATCTCCGGTCGTGTCGGATTTTCCGTCCCATCGGGTTATAAGAGTAAAGGAACAGCGAGTGCACCTGTGTTTGCGCTCACACTTGTGCACTATTATATCTCCCGCGCAGATCTCACGCTCTCTTTAGAGATAGGAATAAAAAAAATTGTAACGTTTTCAATAAAAGTTAGTACCTACGTTTTATTTGTCATTTTTGTTTGTTTGCCACAAAAATTATAGAGCAAAATCTTATCGTTACACCCATTTAGGTAATCACTGCCGCGGATACACGATAACGTGAGTGTAATTACATTTATCGTGTGTAATTGTGTGTAATACCGTGTATATTTGATAGGATAATGGGACGGGAGTCCGAGTTTGTCACTCTGATACCGTTTGATTAATCACTTCGACATTCCATTTCTAATTACAAAAATGATTCGGACTAATTTCGGACACGAAGAATTTTATAAATGTCGTGTCCCAAAAACTGATCCACGCCTCTGGTGACCAAAGAGCTGGCGCTTATTTAGCCCAATGGCTTAGCCTGGCCATTCAACGAGGTAATAGCGCCAGTGTTTTGGGCACCATGCCCATTAACTACCACTTGGACGGTGTGTATTTTTTGTAAATATAATTAGTTTTAATTTAGATTTTAATTTATTTATTAGTTTTTTATTAAAATATATGTAAAACAAACATGATTAAAGACCTAAGTAACAAAATTAGCTTCAAAATCTTATATTTCACGAAGGGCCAAGTTATGGTTATCAGATCAGATGTTAGGTTTTATGTTCAACTGCTTTTATCTTGTTTGGTGTGCAATAAGGTATATTTTCATTTCATTTCATTTAATTGATGAATTTAACAAATTCCAAGTTTAGTGGCCCATCGAAGCACAAAATAGGGAGATATGGAAGAATCGGAGGGACGCCTTTGCCCAGTCTTGGGCATTTCATTAGTCTTTTTTTATAATCTTCATTGAAAATAATACAATAAATCATGCACGCGTGGAATGGTGGCAAGAATGCTGGCTGCATTTCTGCGCTGGACAGCCAGGCTGATCTTTTGCGCAAAAAATTTGCCAGCCCTTTTGTCAATTAGGCAATTAGTCTTGGAATTTTGGTTTGCATTCCCATTTTATGATTATACGAGTATGTCTATATGTCAATGATTCATAGAAACCGCATGAACTTTTTTGGTCACCTAATAATATATTATGTTAGTGAAAAACATGGGTATAAATAAATGAAATGAAGTTTGTACATACACCAATAAATTTCACCAACCAACGAGTCCTTCCTCATTTCCATTCAACAATAATTAAAACAGCGTGAATCACTTTTATTCATGGATTTGGGACTTAAGTAGGTATTGTATTATGTATTTTATGGATTCCACTACTGTTGAATAAGAGCTACTTTTTTATTTTATTTATTTACCTCAAAAAAGATGCAACAAAGTCGTACAAAATTTAATCTTAACAAACTGGTGGGCCAGTTTAATCGTCATCGTTCAACTCCTTTTTTTTAAATTATTATTAATTACACCCCAGCACTACATACAAAGTTGTTCGATAAGACAATGATAATTAGAAATTTAATAACTGATTAATTTAACAAAATAATATTATACAAGATACATTAAAATCTAAAATAAAAACTAAAAACTAAACATAAAATATATCATCTGTGCGGCTGCAATGAGGCAATGTGCCCAGAACGTTGGCTGTGTTACCCCGCTGAATAGCAAAACTTATATGTTGGCTGAGGTAACTGCCAGCCTTCCGGTCACCTGTGGACTGAAACAAGATAGATCCTTAAAAAAGGATCTAGCATTTTGGCCCACGACCAAAAGGCACAAAAATCTAATTATTTTCTATAACTTCATACTTGCACCTATTGATTAGAAGTTGATTATATTCGACTTCCAAAAATAATCGTATAGATACTTAAGTGGTGATAAGTAGTTAGCTATCGTTATAGGTGACTGCCTCGTTGGTCTAGCGGTTAGCGTAGTCGGCTGCGGATCACGAGGTCCTGGGTTCGATTCTCGGTCGGGCATAAAAATTGTAAGGTTTTCAAATAAGAAGGTTTTTCAAATAAGAAATTCTCAGTACCAGCCCGGAGTTGGAAGTTGGCGGTGTTTCACCCCCGTGCCTCGGAGAGCACGTTAAGCAGTCGGTCCCGGTTATTATCACTAACATGATGATAGTCGTTAAAGCCAACCCGCATTGGAGCAGCATGGTGGGTCTAAGCTCTAATTCCCTCTCTCCTATGAGAGTGGAGGCCTGTGCTCAGCAGTGGGACCTTAATAGGCTGCAGTGGTGGTGGTGGTGGGGTAGGTGAACCCAATAATAGCAGATCATCCTTTGTTCTCAGGTGTGTCAGCGAGTGAAGCCCTAAGAAACGGTCTCTGCCACTCGCTTTGGGCGCCAGCGTCTCGGCCTGAGCCGTCACCTCACCAGCACATAGATTCCTACACTGTTAGAGGTAATATTACAATTATTACTAGATGATGCCCGCGACTTTGTAAGCGTGTATTAAGTTTCTTGAATTCCCGCGGAAATCCTTAGTTTTCCGGTATAAAAAGTACCCTACGTCCTTTCACGGGATACAACCTATCTCTGTGCCAAATTTCATCAAAATCGGTTGAATCTGTTCTGTTGGGCCGTGAAACCGTAGCAGACAGACACACTTTCGTATTTATAATATCAGTATGGATGCATTAAGGTCTAACCCCACTACAGAGGCGTGGCCCGTAGTGGCAAGTATTCTTTGTATAATTATGTCGCAGTGCATCTCCGTGCCACGTCGTTGCGCCCAGCTCCATACAAACTCATGCAAAGAATATTCCACTGGGTTAACATGCCACCCGGGTAGAATTTCTGAAAGTTTCATACCTTGAAACTTTCAGAAATTGAAGAGACAACAAAAACACAAAATTTCAAGTTAAATATTTCATATTTTTCATTATTGGTATAATAATATGCAGCGGTATGTATGAAACTACTATTTTCAACCAGCCAGAAAGAACCAGGACATATGACAAAAAGTAAACTTGGTTCGTTATAATCCTGGACAGCCCCCTGATTGTGTAAGAATTGTCCATCCAATCGTCAAAGTTCGGCGTCAAAGTAAAATAAACCATAACAGGATTGAATTAGAGCTCAATTTCGTGTATCCATTCTTATACGTTTATGGTATCGTACATACCTAATCCCCGACTTTGATCAAATATCTGGAAGCTGAATAAAAGAGACGACAGAGTGTCTTTTCGCACAGCCGATGCAGAAGACAATGTATATGTCACCGTAAGATTGTAAAAACCGTAAGATTATAATCTAACTCGCGAAATTGTAAACTGTCGACAGATTGTGAACCGTTCAATGTTCTGAATGTAAATTTTTGAAATATTCATGGTATTTAAGTTTTCTTGTCTGTTCCTTGTAGGTTAGGTTATGATTCGACATAAATAATCAGGTAGTGGGTTTTATCAGGTTAATATACCAGATTACAATCTACCGAAAAATAATGCGTTAAATTGTAATCTTTCGGCAGTTTGCATTTTCGCGAGTTAGATTATAATCTAACGGTTTTTACAATATTACGGTGACATATAGATGGGATCAAAATTCCAGAGATGGGATAAAAATTCGATAGATTCGTATAAGTGCCCGCATTATTGCTTTCGCCCAGGCTATTTTCACATGCAATTTTCCAAAAACAAAACATCATCCACCACACAGCGGCATTTAAAAGGTTCGGCGATTCAATATAAAAACCTCATAAACACGTACGGAATATCCAATAACATTGGGCCACAAATCCCACGGCTTCAGATTTGGGCTGACACTATCTTATCTCGACCGCGAGGCGCGTATCGCCGGGCGAAATTGCGTTTGTTTTATGGCTTTGATTTGCTGGCGGCGACGACAAAGCTCTATCGATATCGACAGTTTAAACGTTCGTGTTATGATGGCTGTAATTCATGTATCGAACACGAATTTTTCGTTATCGGCGATAAGCGGACGGTTCGCAAAAAAAGTTCGTGCGTAACGTCAGTAGGTATTTTTTTAAGGTAGGTATAGTCCCACAAACTTTTTTTTTTTGATTCACTACAAGTTGGCCCTTGACTGCGATCTCACCTGATGGTAAGTGACGATGCAGTCTAAGATGGTAGCGGGCTAACCTGTTAGGGGCATGGTAGTTATATTAAACCTATACCTATGTTTCAACACGGCATCGTACCGGAACACTAAATCGCTTGGCGGCACATCTTTGCCGGTAGGGTGGTAACTAGCCACGGATGAAGCCTCCCACCAAGCTAACCTATCTGACCCGGTGACCAAAATTGGAACGAATATTCATGCCTGTCTATTTTTTTGTTATTATATTTTTCATAGATAGCGACGCTGTCACCGGGTCAAATAAGTTTGTCGAACTGTACTCTTATGTGCTAGTACATTATCAGTAACTTGACTCCTAGTGGATTAAGTTTTTTTAATTCATTAATTTTCCTAAATAGGATAAAAAAGGCGGGCAAGGATATAGGCATATCCTTGCCCGGGATGTAACCTACCTCCATAGTCCAAACCAAATTTCATCAAAATGGGTTAAAAGATGGCGTAGCAGAAAGACAGACAGACAAACAGAGAGACATACTTTTAACATTTATAATATTAGTATGGATACGTATCTGCTTTCAGCAGTATCTCATTGACAGATAGAGAGGATGGAAAAGACAGGGAGAGCGTCGACCACCCAAGAAGTATATATTATAAAAGCAGCTAAAAACAATTGAAAAATTGTGCGCTTAAATTTACGTGGGAACTTTATCTGCTAGGATGCAAGTTATATCTGTTCCGAATTTGGTCAAAAATGTTTAAGCAGTTGAACCGTGCAAAGGTTACAAACCGACTGATACACACTATCGATTTTTTAATATTCATATGCATATCAATCTCCTAGTGACTATTTTTAGTATCCACTTGCTTTTATGATTAAAAAAGAAGCTTAAAAATTTATAAGAGCAGTAAACCTTTTGAAAGATCTTATTTTATTTTTATTTTATTTGTTGACACTCCAACGCCTCGGCATATTGTAAATCCGTTTTGGACATGTGTACGCTTGTGAGTAAACATTAGTTTACGAGATAACGCCTGACCGTGTTTGAAATGTATGGATTGTCTAACATTATAATATAACTTCTAACCGTTTCGAGGAATCGGTTTTTGAATCTAAAAAATTGGGCAGTTTATTCTAAATCTTGAGTACCTTCACGATATATGAGCCCTGTATATTGGTGGGTCTATCTAGGACAGCAGATCGAAATAGTAAATAAATAAAATCGATCATTAGAAATATGGTGAAGAAACTCTACAGGGTTCAAAGAATCTCCCTTTATATAAACCTGCCGCGCTGGTGTAAATCCAAAAATCCCCTCTTGGGCTCCCCTACTATATTGGTCGAGGTACATTAAGTATTAAGAAATTTTAAATCTAGCGATCGTACCAATCAGCAAGGATTTTCATATAAATGCAATTGTCGCAATCATAGTTATTTGCTAAATTCATAAATTTATGGGATTATTGTGTGCAAGAAGAAAGTGTCTGCCAAGCAGATGTGATTGCGAGCGTTACACCTGTTGCAATCATAAATACCTACGTAATTATGTCCCTGAATTGACCGCCATGCAGACGTAGGTATTTTTTTAATATTTCAAAACTAACTAGACTGCACGTCTCCCTGCAAGTTCATAGAACTTCAAACATAAGGTGGTCACTACAAGTCCACAACGCCCGATCAATCAAAAGTTGCCCACTTTGGCCATTCGTGCACGACAACTCCCGTCAATATTTGCCAAGTGCCACCGTCACGACATCGCCCCAACACTATGTTTGTCCCGTTATTCACATTTTGTTTGGCCAAGAGTGGCAAAGTCGACATTGTCCTCTTGTTTAAAGTTCGCGTGACTTGGCGTTATGACAATCGAATTCGGTCTGCCCTCTGAATTGTTAAGGGTTTCGTGATTGTTATGGGGGTATTGTTTCTATGAAATGATTAGTTTATTTAACAACGATATGCTTTATTGCCAAGCTCTATTGAACATTTTCTTTAAATAACATGAATATTTAAGTAATATTATGTATCTCATACCCTAATCCTCTTCTCTTCTTTATCTAGATCCTTTATCTTCTAGGTCTTTATGTTTAAGACCTGGAAAATCTAAAGCGGTCAATGCCAAACAGCTTTGTTAAAAGAATTATGCGAGTTTTAAAAGGCAATTGTAATAAAAAATCATGTTTGTACTTTTCAGTTTTTATTGCTTTTGTAGTCCCTCAGTTAATTCCTTGTCAATGCGACACCAAAAGCATAATTATTGAAGAAACGGTGTCAATTGCAGCTATGATTTGAGAATTATGTTGACACAAAGCCAACTTTGCACTGAGAAAACTCATCAAACCTTGTAAAGTGGTCATAATCACAAATCTAGGCGCGATCCTAACGATTATTGAGGGAGAATTTAATCTCAAAGATGCCGCGGGCAACATTTCGTCAATGCTTAGAAACTTAATAACATAACATTTTGCTGTTGAGGAAGTAAACATTGCACAAACTTCAACTCTATTTCTAGGACTTAAGGAAAGAGTAAATTATAGTTCGTAGATACATGTAACTTGGTAACAGTCACAAACATGAAACGTGCTATTGTTTCAGCAAATAATTCGTAGAAACATCAGAGAGAAATCGGGGCGCACACAAAGGCGCCGCCGAGATAATGTTGAGGTACCTAGACCTTTGATTAAATTAAACAAAACCGGCGAGGCGTGCTTCTACTAGGATGTTTATGGTTCAGTAAGAATAAACGATACAATAGTTAATTTTAAGGAACTCCAAAAGAATTTCACTACTCACTACACTACATTGTCTACACTATAGGTTGGTGGATAGGAAATTATATCACAGTCTAGTAGTTACTTACTTTTTACTTCATGATAATTTCTAGACAATAGTTGTTAATTATGTTTCACTAAATAGAAGATTTTTCGAAGCTCTGAAACAGGAATCGTAGAATTGTTGTGATGTATGAGCGTATGTGGAAGAAAAATACTTTCAACTATGTATATGTTCCTCGAACTTGGAATAATGACGTTGGTTAATGGTGGTGGTTTTTCAATTAAGCCTAAAATCGACAATCGTGGTGCACAGGAATGCTATTGTTAACTAAAACTGCACGGAAAACTTTCACTCATCTCTCCATGGCCATGACTTAAAAGACCGAAAACTAATTTTCCTTATTTAGCTCGCAAATCTATTTAAAAAATTTAAATCTCAAATAAAATATTGGTGCATCAAAATCTATCCAAGGTCTGCTGACTACTTAACTCACACCAATATAAAGATTTTAAGATTTAAGTAAGATCCGATGCCATCGTATCAATCGTAAACGTGTATGAACGTCAGAACGTAGAGACGCAGGGCGTGGCCTCTGTAATCCAGCTCTCGACAACACTTCATGTCCCTAAGATGTTGCCGATCCAAGATTTATCAAACTTATCTGGGAAAAAGCTGTCAATGCAAATATGCTTGTGACTTGTGATGTGGAAATCTTAGATTAATCTTTGGATTCCTTACAAATCGTATCATTTCTTTTTAATGCCAAGCGGATTATCTGACTGCAGGAACATTATACTTATTCTATTATTTATTACCAACCAACAGAGCGTTATAAATTAAATATTAACAATTACAAAAGCATTAATAAAGCTATGAAAGATTACAGAATAAAAATATGAGAAACATTTCAATACTAATAAGCTGATGCCCGCCAATTCGTCCACGTGGAATAAAGTTTTTTTGATGGGGTAGATAGCCCATGTCACTCTCCAGGTCCTCAATTATGCCGATGCAAAATATCACGTCGATCCGTTGCTCAGTTGCAGCGTGATTGAAGGACAGACCAATGACTTTTCTCTACCAGTAGCTAATTATACCTTACTGTAGGCACATAATACATATTAGGCTGTTGGTAGAAATACTATCACAAAATGTAACCCAATCATTTTTTTAATGAATTCCATTCTAAAATACGTTAACAGTAAGTAAGATAAATCGAATTTAACAACTGTATTACCCGATGCTACGAAGTAACGACGTCACTTCCTGAACAAAACTATAAAGATAAAAGGATCAATTATTCTGATATTGGTGTACAATAATCTCACCTGTCGAAGACCTTCAAAATATAGCTTTGATTAATGCACAGTAAATGGATTAGCGAGAGAAATCCAACTTGATTAGACCCGAGGTTTGCGATAATTCTTTATGATTTTTGGAGTTCCGTCGTTGATAAATTAAAAGGTAAGCATCACAGACACATTTCCAATTGATCCAATGAACAAAAACAATATACAATATTTAATAATAACTAAATCCCACGAATTCAGATGAATTAGATAGCTCTTATCGTTTAAAAACAATTAACCTTTTAAAATTATTTTCCGTACTGAATAGTTGATTTTCAGGAACAAAAGTGCGCTACGTACGTCTACAGGATGAAAGAATGGGACTCTGATCCAAATTTCATCAAGATTGGTTCAGTAGTTCAGCCGTGATAAGGTAACAGACATATTATGATAACAACATCGTTTGGTATGGAATATGGATTCACTGACTGGAATATCACTGACAGAAGATTAAATAAGCCATACTTAGTTGAAAACTGAAACTGTGTCTTCCCTATTGCAAGCTAGCTATAGTTTGCAATACATGAATCATAGTGATATTATTAAATATCATTGAAACATAATAGGTTAGTATCTTAAAAAATAACTGTGGTTACTATATTTATCATAGGTATCCAAAGCGACATAAATTAAACTGGGACCATACTGCCAACGCTAAGCCATATTGTTTAATTATTGTTGACTTTCACTTTTTAGGCCTATTGCTCATTATTAGTCATTTAAATCATTTTTTCTCAAACATGCATGGAAATATATTGTCATTATTTTCGAAAAAAGAACACGCGAAGTATCGAATTTTCGGACAAAGAAAATCAAATGCATTGCAGGAGCGTTTTTTGAATTTGGAAAATTACAACGTTCCTGCAATGTTGTATGAAACGGCGTGCTGGGGTTATTAAATACTCTTTGATCGGATCTCTTTTGTCATTCTTGGCATACCATAGTCTCTTTGCTTAGTACAAATTGGTGGCTGTATAGCCATAAATGCGTTTGCCTGTCGGCACAGATGCTAAAAAAAAAATTGGCGGCAAAGCTGAAAATTCGTCTTGATTTGTTATTTACATACTTACTAAATATAAATTTAATAATAAGTAAAATGAGTTCCAACGGTTCAGGGAGTGAAATGGAGATTGATTGTACTCCACCAGATTTAAGATCAGAAGCCAAATTGGCAATGGAAAACCTGCTACCAGCGAAGTCCAAAGAAAAATACATGAAAGTATATGAAAATTTTATGAGTTGGAAAAACGAGAAAAAAGTGAACGTTTTCTCCGAAACAGTATTTTTGGCGTATTTTAATGAGATTGTTATAACTAAAAAGCCATCTACATTATGGGCAATTTATTCCATGCTGAAATGTACAGTTCATGTTAAAGACGGCATTAACTTGAAAAATTATGGTAACTTAACTACTTTTCTTAAACGACAATCGACCGGATTCAAAAGCAAGAAATCGAAAATTTTTACTGGCGAAAACATAAAGCAGTTTTTAATTAAAGCCCCAGATGATATATATTTAGCGACAAAGGTAAATTAAATTTAATGTATAACATAAAAAGTATGTTTTATTTCCCTGCATTCTTTTGAGAAAAGCACTCTATATGCCTCGGCGGAAATGGCAATTGCCTGTCACGTATTAGTGAAGTCCTCGCCTACGGCTCGGCCTTCAAACTCATACTCGACCTGCAATTGCCTATTTCCCAGCCTTTGCAATAATGTACTATTTTATTTATAGCTGTCATGTCTTTCATACTAATACAATGTTCTTAATATAATTAGCAGTTAGCATGCATGGACATGACGCCCTGTCAGGACGTTGCTAAATGTTAACATTATTATTACCTAATTACATATAATTAATTATTATTATTAATTTATTCAGCACATAATACATGCAATATACAATATATCTACTTACGAGTAGAGTATGTGACAATACATATTTTTATATTTTATTTAATTTAATATATCATGTTATTGGGGTCTATTCATTTAAAAATCTTTAACACTGTAAAAACATTTTTGTAAAAGCCATTCTTTTAATTTTCTTTTAAATGTTGTAATTAGAAAATGTCTTGTGTCTTTTAAGTAACTAGATGATGCCCGCGACTTCGTCCGCGTGGTTAAGATTTTAGATTTGGAAAACAGTTACCTTGGAAAACTGTTTATGTGATTTTATACTTGTGATAGACCGTATTTCATAAACAAGGAATTATTTTCAAAATCGGTTTCGTCATTTACGATCTAAGATTTGGCTAATCCGTGCCGATAAATAGGATTTGTCGTGTTGTTAGAGCCGATAAAGGGCATTAAAACTGAATGATAACATTTGATTTATAAGTTATTTTTTGTAAATTTACTGATAGCGCAACGTTTCAATAAATAATTTTGATTAATATCATTAGTAGCAAGAATGTTTAGTACTTACCTTTTTACCTACAGAAGTTACCTATTTGGATTTAAAATGCAACCATAGGTATATCATTTACAATCAAACAAATATTCTCTTTATAACATTAGTTTAGACAAGTAGACCTTCTACATCCATACTACCAAACCAATAATATTAATTAGAAAGTGTGCCAAATAAGTATCAAATATCAAGTAGGTATCAAGTACAGTTCGCGCGCGAGTTGAATGCAGAGTAAATGTATGGTGACTTATACATTTCCTCTGCATTTAACTTGCGCGCGAACTACTTATCCCTTTTAAAAGTTTATTGAAGTGAAACTTCTTTAGAATGGTTGTGATTTGAAAATTCGATAAAACGGATGTTGTCTCCACGGTACAAGTGGCGCCAACGGACGAACGTGTAGGTAAATATAAAGCGTTCCATTTTTGTAATTTTCTCTTTGATTTTTTTTTATGTGGCAGTAGTAAGTCTGATTTGTTAATTGCTTTTAATGTTTTATTTTAATTCGCCTCTGGTTCATAAAATGAAAAAGCGACACCAAAAAGAGACAAACATAATATTCATAATAGGATTTAGCCTGCGAGAGAATGAGATGAAATTCAAGTCATATTTATCTTATTATCTCGTAGGCTACTTTTCTGAAGTTTCACTTTTGCCGTGGGTGAATTGCACACATTCACTTTTTTTTTCAATAAAAAATCTTTTGAGTTTCAATTCAAATCTGTTTCCTATCGCCATTGATATTATGTAGGAGTGTTATTATTTAAAAAAAAATAACTTTGTAATTGATACTGCAGTTCCAAAACAATAAATAAAATTTAACACCAGTGGTACCAACGTGGGTCTAAAGTACCCCGTGCAAACACTTAATTAAAAATGGAATTTGTCACGCTCCCCATATAAGTCGGATCATTATTAAACATTTCATTACAACCTCTAATCCTGACTAACGATTACAGCGTGACTTCGCATCTTTCATATTAACTCATAATCTATAGTCCTCTCGATTATATTCATTTGTTATGACAGATTCCTTACTCCATCATGGTGGATTACAGGATGATGTAAGTATGAACCAGTATATAGAAATCTATTTTAAGAATCTTACTTAGTATAGAAAACATGACGTCACCAAAATTTCATTTTTAATAGTTTGTATTAAATAGCACAGCGATCTCTTTGCCATTTTCTTTTAGAAAATTTGGGTTAAATTAATAAATTAATTCTCATGTGGGCCTCTACGCGTAATAATTACAAGCTCTTTTTCTTTTTTTTATACCACTGCCTGAAAAAAGGAGTATATTGTTTTCAGGGTTCATGTATGTATGTATGTGAGTTTGTATATTCCACTATAACTTCTATTATCTATACTATATATATTCTATACTATAATGAGGTACCGTTAGAATCTCTAGCTTATTCCGGGTGACATAGGCTAGTAAAATTTTTAAAAAAATTGATAGGGTGACCATGGTCCCGCATTAAAGACCAAAATTGAAAAAAAATATTCGAAAATAAGATTAACTATATAATCATCATCTAGAAAATGATGAGTAGATTCTAAAAATATATACACTATAGTTCAATATATTTTAGTGATTCACAAAAAATATCATTTAATAAAAAATGTGTATAAGATTGCTATATATGAAAATCGCTTCATAAGGAGGTAAACTCCAAAAATAATATGATGTTAACAAGTTACAACCTCTTGAACGGTAACGTTACCTTAAGAGCAACTGGCTCATCTCCTCGATTTGTCACATCACCCGGAGTGGACTCTCCCCTCTCCTCGGGGGTGTACGGATTCGTCCAAACGACCTCCCACCCGTACCAACGTCATCCTAAGACGAGGTCTCTCTCTCATGAAGACTTTGCCCCCCCCCTCTTCTTCTTCAAGCCCTAGGGCTCACTTCTTGACGATGCCTTGCACTCGCCCAGCCATCCAGCTTCCAGCGAACTACGCAGCATACTCAACCTGAAAAAATTACTGGCTCATCAAGGGTTAACTTCATCGAATAAAAATGTTCAAGTAAAAAGTTAAAAGAGTAAAACAAACGTTACAGACTAAATAGCCAATAATGCCACGATGAGCCTCAGATTGTTATCCTACCAAGCTTTTAGCAAATTAAAAATACGCGGCCGTCGCGTTTCGAAACACAAATTGTAATTTGCATACTAATCGGGTATCAGTTTGAAGCTAATGTACTCGTAATCGTTTTGTCTACAATGTTCTATTACCCTTGATATGTAGTCACTGGCCTTAAGCTTTTGAGTCAATAAATAATTAAGTAACCTTCAAATGTTTTGCAATGTAGGGCTGGTACCTGGTGGTCCAACCGACTGCTTTGCTTTGTTTCTGCAGATATGAGCCGCTGGAAGCAAGTGACACAAGACCGTGAACTGTAGAGATCCATGTAGGAGAGCGTTGTCCATCCGTGGACGTAAATCGGTTGAGGATAGGAGGAAAGAGGGGCTACATGTAGCGAATAAAAAATCCTCAAAAGCAGACAATGCATTGGCGATTTCTCCGGTGTTGCAAATATTCATAGGCGGCAGGACTAAGCTTACAGCAATACTTTAGCAAGATTACTAAAAATGACGGTTTGTTGTTACGTACCTTGACGTTCCTAAAATAAGCATTTTAATTCTCAAATACGAACGTCAGCAATAATTAAACAATGTGGCTTTAAGCGTTGGCAGCATGGTCCCAGCTCGTTTGCTCGCTATAAATAAAAAAACTCGAGTCATCAGCTATTTTTTTATAAGACTAAATTATTCTAAACGATATCAGGCTTTTTCCAGGATTTTTATTGCAACTCAAAATACATTGCGCAATTAGCAGGCGCGCCTCTTATAATTAAAATTGCATTAGCCGCAGAAATAACGACGCCTAACTAATGACACTAGTAGCCTGTTTGGATAAAAATGCAACACGATGATGCAGTTCAGAAATAAGCATTCTTTCTATTCGACGCTGCCTTCGTTATTGAAAGGGTTTTAAAATGCCTTCGCATTTTCTGTTTTGTATAGACTTAGAATATATGTGTTGTTGTTGTTTCAATCTCTAATATTTTTCTCCTACATGATTACAAATTGCATAAAAATTAATTAATAATTAGCAAATCAGATCATTTTAACACAATGGTATAGCGTGTGTTAAGGTTAATCAATGCCATCTATCGGCAATGTAAGGCTAGAGGCCTATAGAGGCTTTTACATGTTCCATACGTAAACTCCTACTTTAATAATGGAAATTTTAGTAATAAAACTATCTCATGCAAAAATTGAAATTGAATCATAGAAATTGCTTTACAAAATGTTAATTTTTGAACTGTATGTTAGCTTAACTGTATGGTAACCGCATCTAATGCAGTTTGCAAAAAAGCCTTAACTAGATTGTGGCTTGCCTAGGCAATGGACTGTGCTTGTTAGGAAACCAACTTGTAATGGAATGTCGATTATTAGATTTAAGTTTAGAATGCCAACATTTTGTACCCGGATATCTCTGTCTTTGTTTTCAACCAAATTATTTTAGTGTTGAGTTTGTATCTACACTTGAGTTTGTATTTTAAACGAATGTGATATTGGCTAAAATCACAAATCTGGGTCACTTCCAAGTGCTAACTGCCCAAGTCTAAAACATAAGCTGTATAGGCACTTTCAAAAAAAGGGCTAAATATTATCTTAGAAGAAAATTTTCCGAATCGATTTCTATTTCTTTCCTATTTTTTCAGAAGGGATAATGACATTAAAATGATTGACACAACCGCGCAAACATTGCATAGAAACCCTACAATAATCTAAACTTCAAATAACTTAAATTATCTTATTACAAAACTGAACAATGGGGCACAATAATAACCATCTTTACAGTTCACCCCATTACCCTGAATGGGGACCCATTCAACTATTCGCAAGGCCATGAATTCGAGCATACTGTCGGGGAACAATGAATCTAAATAACCATTAATATGTAATAAATACTATGGGGTAATAAAGCCCCGTAACTCGTAGGGGACAAACAAACAAGTGCACAGAGGCAACCCTAAACTGCGGCTATTGAAAGGGACTGAGCGTAAAATTTTGGGACAAAGTCAACCCTGAACTCGCTGTTTTTTTTAAATTTATGACAGGTTTATTGCGAATTGCGATACACCTATATTCATAATCATTTATTTGCAGAAACATGTTTATATAAAGGGTGGTAAACAGAGTGATGGAAACAATGTCTCGCCGTAATAGGCATCCAAAAATAATAACTATTCATACAGACATAGATAGTGAAGGTACATATTATATTACAATGGAAATAGGCAATTACATTATACATTACAAATTACAATTATGTCAATAATAGTCAATAAAGAAAATAAAATACAGTGTCAATCTTCTTAGCTATTTACGTCCACATGGTTGATTATTAATGGTTCAAGAGACGGACTGAGTAAAAAGTTTTCTGCAAGAGCCACTTCTTTAATCTTATTTGAAACTTTTTTTTCTGTCAGCTCTTTATCTCTCTCACCTCATATATGAGTGCAATTTTTTTGTAAACTAATTTACGTAAGTCGTATAAGGTTGTTATATAATCGATTCTATCGTTCGCAGCAAATTATAATTACTATAAATCCAACGTTACTGAACAAGATTTGTTTATTAAAAACAAGTTTTCTGCATTGCCATTCCGCAGTTTGAAAATCCATCTATAGCAGTTTCGTCGTAGGATTGTTGGAGTTGTAAAAGACATATTTTTACATGCTTAGTGATATAATATACGTTTTTCAACACTATAACTAGAAGTTCAGATAATGACATTATTTTTTTTACTTCATTAAAAACTAACATATCTTACCTAACTCTAATCTAAGAAACTCAAACTTGGTTCCCTGCTTATGACTGGGTAGCCTACGCAGTCTACTGTTATTGCCTAAATATATAAAAGGAAGATATATATAGGTGACTGACTGATTTATCAACGCACAGCTCAAACCACTGAACGGATTGGACTGAAATTTGGAAAAACACGTTATTTTGACAGTGAATGTCAGAATGATATTTGATACATTTCGCGCCATTTCTACTGCCTTCTCTATGGCTGAAGGTTACCATCTTGGAAACGTATCGAAAACTTGAAATACATTTATTTTTTCACGTTAATTGCTTTGCTATTCTAAATTATTATATTTTAATACAATGTATATTCCTTTATTCATGTTAGAGTGTACAAAGAGTCCACCAAAAATGAACCTTCTCTTTTGTATGCAAATAAAACTTTAGGCGAGCGAAGCCGCGGGTAAAAGCTGGCTGTATTATATGGGTCGTCAAAAAGTACGTAACAGTCCAATTGGTTCCGCTCCGGATGCGGACAGCTGCAGCATTTCAGATATAGGGGTCGCTCTTCATTAGTTTAACTTGTCTCGGCGAGATGGATGTTTGTTTTCGGGCAGCGTGAGCTCGCCCTGATGGTTTCTTGATGATCTGTGGATTATATATTAGACTCTATCGTGGAGAGAGTTGTCAACAATCGATTATACTGTCATTTGTACTATTTTATGAATTGTGCAATGGATACAGTCGGATTAAATGTTGAAATTTGGTTTTGTTTGCCAGTTTGCCCATGAGAACACACACTGGAGTGTTAAAATTAAAAATACCAATAAATTCCTCTATTTCATACTCTCAATATTTCTTTAGTACGACACAAACGTGCCTTTACTCAAAGTCGCGCGTCTTAATTCGCATCTTCACCAAGTAAAATTAAAAAGGGCTTCAAAATTCCAAATAAATAAGTATCAAAATAGGTCAACAAAGTATTAAAACAAAAAGTAAAATAATTATGTCACTCAACTTTCATAAGTAAACTTGAATTCCAAATATCATGCGGTACACAAACCAAATAAAATAAATGTAGGAACATTGTTCGCTCTAGTTTCGTTTACTCGCGCCCGTGGATTAGCGAATTGTAAAAAAGATTGGGGTCCGGGGTTCCTCCGACCCGAAGTGTTAATTATTGGGGTTGGGCGAGGGGTAGAACAGATGAAAGTCAATTTGCTTCTGCGACATGATACGGCTCATTTCATCGGGACTAGGGTTACTATACTTTTGAGAACACTAAGTATAATAGTCTAGGACATTTGGAGTATCTTATTCGATACAAATGAGCTCTTGACTGCGAAATCACCTGTTTGTGTATGCAGTGTAAGATGGAACAAGTCTGCCCATGTTCATTGGTATTCTCCATTCATGGTCCATGCTTACTTTTTAGAATATAATTGAAAATAAATATTAAATTATTTTATATTTCTTTAAATATATTTATCATATATCATCAAATACATACCTATTTAATTTTTCATAGTATTAAAATAAATACAATTTTATTGAAAAAATATCGCTAAATGCCCTTTGAAATAAAAATAATAGTAAAATTTTAAAAAAACTAAAATTATTTTTTGCATTCTATTAAATAATACGCAGTAAGAACAGTGTCTGACAATATTAAAAAAAATACCTAATGGCTTTAATAAAAATAAACCTTTAGTGTAGGTACCTAGTGAACCAATAAAATTGGAGTCCGTTTAAAAAGTTGTAATATGGCAACCCTTGCCCTGGGAGCGACAAGTGCGGCACCTGCGCTTTTTCACTGGCCTAAGGGCGTTTCAGAGTCCTTTGTGCTCTTTTGCCAAACAATAGCGAATTGCATTGCGTCCCTTTAAGCGCCCACTGCAAAACATATTCAGCGTTCTGCTACATTTTCCCCACAAGCTGTTTTTGACACACCCTAAGAGTTCTTGTTTGTTGATCTTTTATGTTAGCATGTTCCAGGATAAAAGTGGTGTTCTCTTTTCTTGGTTTATCATGTAAATAGGCTGTTTATTAGGGTTATCAATGCGGCCAAATTGAAACTTAGTTTTTATTACATAAAGATAGCATTATTACCTGTAACTGTAATCCTGAATGCTATTAGCGTTTGAATTGTTTATGAACCTTATTAACCTTAAGATCCTACGTGAAAAAGCTTGGCAATATCGTAGAAGTAAGATAACTGCAACCATAATATTACTACAAACATAAAAAATTAATACTAAAAATGTCATAAGGTATACAAAAACGTGATCACATTGCATGACAAAATAATTTCAATTGCTCTAATTTTGAAAATATCTTTTCAGACGATATCAAATTTGGCATAAACCGGCTAGTTGGCGAAAGAACGGACGAAGAAGACAACGAATCACACAACAATGAGACCTCAAGAGCCGAAGACGTGTCACCCACATCGCGATGTGGCAGCCCTTGTTGGGCGCCATCCTCACATTCCCCCAGATCAGTTCGCTCAACATCCCCCGAACTAGAAGTTGATTCTCCCCCATCTTCCCCCAGAAGACTTCCAGATTCATCCCCACCTTTAAAACGTTCTGAAGCATTTTCCGTCAGTGCTTTACTAAGACCAGATGCCCCAAAAGTACAACCTCAAAGACCATTTCTATACCCAACTTTACCGTTTACGGAATTTCTAAGAGACGCTGGTGGTCTTGGCCTCCCAGGATGGGGGAGTTACAGCAACTTATACCTTCATGCAGTGCAAGCTGCTGGACCAGAACTTTTAAGATTAAGGGCAGCAGTCCTTGGCGCTCCAAGTCCTTTGTCCAGACCGTTACCCATCGGTGATGTTTACTCCTGTGTTAAGTGTGAGAAAATGTTTAGTACCCCACATGGATTGGAAGTGCACGCGAGGAGATCTCATAACGGGAAGAGGCCGTTTGCCTGTGAACTGTGCAGCAAGACTTTTGGACATGAAATTAGCCTAAGTCAGCATCGGTGAGCCTTTTTATTATATACTTTTTTGAGTTGTAATCTTCATTTTTCTTGTATTAATTTCATGTTATTCTCTGATACAAAATTTTTGGTCTTGACTGCGATCACACTTGGATGGTAAGTAATGAGGCTAAGATGGTTGCGGGCTAGCATGGTGGCAGTATGACAGATGTGTTAAAATTTAAACCTATATTATAGGTACCCCTAATCGACACGGCATCGTTCCGATACGCTAAATCTAAAACGCGTGACGGTACGTCTTTGCCGATAGTAACAAGCTAAAGTCTCGCACTAGCTCAGACCAGAGATATGTAAGTAATTATAAATTCCCAAATTGCTCGTGCCGGTATCAAACCCAGGACATTCCATTTATAAGACCAGAGCATGCTCTACTGCGGCAGGGAGGTCATCAATACCATTTTTACTACTTATTGAGCCGAAAAAAAAGACTTTCTAAATTTAACGCTACCAAAAAATTCTGTTACCCTCTGTAATATTCTAATATTCTTTTAATAAATTACTCGTCTCATTTGAACTTCGTGAATATGTTGTGAACTTTGGCAGCCCTTTTCCAAATCATCGTTGTAAAATTGACAACCCTTCCGGCAGGGCTGTCCACAGCGTAGAGAAAGTGTTCGAATGCAAGCAATGCGGCAAGACATTCAAGCGTTCCAGTACGCTGTCCACCCACCTGCTCATCCACTCTGACACCAGGCCGTATCCGTGCCAGTACTGCGGGAAACGGTTTCACCAGAAGTCAGATATGAAGAAACACACTTATATACATACCGGTAAGTCGATTTATTTATTAAAAAATATTATTTGCCTCAGTAAAAGTAGAAAAAAAGCAATAATAAGTATGACATAGACAGTAGATTATAAAATAATAGTGAAATCATAATGTATGATATAAAAGATTTGAACAAGAATAAATTCCAGCGGCTCAACCTCCATCCCCTAACCAGCAGGACTGAATTGTTTTTTGATTAAAAAACCTATTAAATATCCTCTAAACACAAGTTAACCTTGAGTACTCAGGACCAGATATTTAACAGAGTTTTAAATCTATACTAATATTATAAATCCGGAAGTTTGGATGGATGGATGTATGGGTGTATGGATGGATGTTTGTTACTCAATGACGCCTCAACGGCTGAACGGATCTGGACGACATTTGGCACAGAGATAGATTATAGTCTGGAATAACGCATAAAATACTTTTTATCCCGGAAAATTAGGAAGTTCCCGCGGGAACCAAAAAACCTCAAACCACGCAGACGAAGTCGCGGGCCTTCACTAGTCATATATAAATAGGTAGGTAAGTAAACAGACAGGCGATGAGAAATAACTGTTTTGGCCATTGTACTGAGAATAAATATTCTCCTTATCTCCTTTCATCATCATCATTATCATTCTGTGGTAGGTGTGTATGACGCAATCATCTTGATCTTATTTATTTATTTTGTTTATTTATTTAGTCTATGTTAACAGGACTCTTTTGACGACCTCCGTGGCGGTGTTGAGCGCTGTTTCCTTAACGTGCGCAGGTCTTGGGTTTGATCCCCGGCAGGGTTTGGAATTTGATTATATCTGAATTTTCCCTTGTCTGGTGGGAGGTTTCGGCCGTGACTAGTTACCACCCTACTGGTAAAGACGTGCCGCCAAGCGATTTAGCGTCCCGGTAAGATGCCGTGTAGAAATCGAATAGGGGTATGAGTTCAATATAACTACCATGCCCCTAACAGGTTAGTCCGCTACCATTGCATCATCACTTACCATCAGTTGAGATCGCAGTCAAGGGCTAACTTGTAGTGGATAAAAAAAGACTCCATCGCTTAAACTGGATGTCACTATTAACGGAACAAGGGTCTGAACCCTGAATTATTCATTCCTTCTTCCCCCTGAAGTGAGACGTTTGATAGAATTTTTAACTCACATATTTTATCAAGTTTACGATACCTATTTCTTATGCTTCTTATAGCTATCGAATAGAAGAGAGCGTCCAAACTAATATTAAGAACTAGCTAATGCCCGCGACTTCGTCCGTGTGGATTGAGGTTTTTGGTTCCCGCGGGAACTCTTTAATTTTCTGGGATAAAAAGTATTAGGTATATGTGTTATTCCAGAATCCATCCTATAATCTGTTTCTATGCCAAATTTCATCCAGATCCGTTAAGCCGTTGGGGCGTGATTGAGTAACAAACATCCATTCATGCATCCATCCATCCAAACTTTCGCATTTATAATGTTATAGTATAGTATAGTTGCGTCTGTCTGTCTTTCTGTTTGTGCTACGTTTTAATAGTCCATCTGTTCAACCGATTTTGACAAAATTTGGTACGTACATAGACTGGGAACGAACATAACTACTTTTTACCCCGGAAAATCTAGGAGTTCTTACAGTATTTCCATAAATGTAAACCCACTCGAACGAATTTGTCGGCATCATCTAGTATCTTATAACATTATGTCTGCTAAACTATATCTTCGGTCTAAATATATTCAAATTCAAATTCAAAAAGCTTTAAATTCAAATAAACTTTTACAAGTTCTTTTGAATCGTCGAGTGAATCTACGACTGGTTCGGAATGTCATTCCTACCGAGAAGAACCAGCAAAAAACTAGCAAGAACCTATATAAAAGGAAAAGGTGACTGACTGATTAACTGACTGATCTATCAAAGCACAGCTCAAACCACTGGACCAATCGAGCTGAAATTTGGCATGCATACAGCTATTATGTCGTAGACATAAGGAAGAATTTTCGAAAATTCAACCCTTAAGGGAGTAAAATAGGGCTTTGAAATTTGTGTGAAAATCGAACCTAACGAGAGCAAAGCCGCGGGCAAAAGCTAGTCAATAATTTAAAAAAAAAATGTTTATTTCAGACTCTTTTAATTTGTTGTTAGTGCAGTATTAAAAATCTCCTACCCACAGTATCTACAGTCATGTACATTGTTATAAAATATCTCTTTTCAGTGTTTGTTAGGCGTGGAAATTTTCCTTACTGACAAGTTGTAGTATTGTTTCAAACGATTTTTCTATTTACCTGTAAAACCTATTGTTATAAAAATCACACAAATAGTTTTGGGTTTCGGCTGTACGTGGATTCAGTATGACCCTCGGCGAATCTTATCCTTCGGCTTAAGTGTTAACGAAACAACAAACTTTATACCGCAGCATCTTGTATTCATGAAGGGCTTGCTACACACGGACGCTGAGTTTGAATAGCCGATCTATAATATATCTTAAATGTAGCCAAGGATGCAACATTATGTCAACGATTGTAATCTAACTAGCGAAATTGTAAACAGACAGATTACAATTTAACGCATTAGTAGATCGTAATCTGTTAAGTATATTAACCCGATAAAACCTAATTATTTATGTCGAACCTAACCTAACATACAAGAAAGAGACAAGAAAACGTAAACACAATGAATATTTCAAAAATTGACACTCAGAACATTGAACGGTTCAGAATTTGTCGACAGTTTACAATTTCGCTAGTTAGATTACAATCTAACGGTTTTTGCAATCTTACGGTGACATATACAATAGAACTTAAAGCTAGTTAGCCTAACCTAATTACTATATAAATCATGCCCGCGTGGAATGCTGGCTGCATTTCCGCGCGGGGCAGCTAGGCTGATCCTTTGCACAAAAAATGAGCCAGCCCTTCTGTCACCAGATGAGGCAATCAACCGCAATATTACCATAAACATTGACTAACTGCCATCAATTCATAGTGATAAACTTCTTTTTCTAGTGATAGACTTCAAAATTACAGCCAACGGATCAGTAAAGTTAGTTTGAGAATACAACCAAATACAACAAACTGTTGCGATAGACCTTTTCTTGGGGCTTTATTGATCTTACAACTAAGTTTACACAGTACAATTATTATTACATTATTATTACCTGCAATTCTCCAGGAGTACCTATTACTTTTAAAGTCTTGATTAAGCACTTAAAATTAAATTTTCGTGTCATGTTTATATCACCACATTTTTGACAGAGTTTCTCAGAGTTCTCTTCTCGCCTGCATCTGTGGGTGAGAATTATTACTACGCAAATACACTAATTAATTTTACCAGAACTATCTTTAGCAGTCTTATAGTCCGTCAAACATATCTGGCACGGTGTCAGCGTCGCTAGTATATATGAAAAAAAAAACTAATCAGGCATAACAATTAGTTCCAATTTTGGCCACCGGGTCAGATAAGTTTGTGGGACTGTGCACACACTTCTGATGTTCATGCTCGAAGCACACTTAAGCAGTGTGTGTTAGTAACACAATCGCTATATAACCCACCGCAAGCGCCCCCGTTTCCCTTCCCGCGATTATTATAAAACACCCTAACTCATCTTAGGTGTTAATGTGCATTAATTATGGCGGGGGCGCTGAGATGTTGTGACAGTGTTGCCGCTTTGATAAACACCGGCTCTTAAATATAATGGCGGGTTGTCTTGAGTAATTGTCTTCAATCTTAGCTTACATTCTTCATAATGTTATGAATATGGTCGCTGACTATGGGCATCATGTGGAATAAGAAAGTGATTCACAGCTCGAAGTTTCTCTACGGTCAACGGTGTCAAATAAATGAAAATATACATTTTTTTTTCACTAATACAAGTTGGACCTTGACTGCGATCTCACCTCATGGTAAGTGGTGATGCAGTCTAAGATGGTAGCGGGCTGACCTGTGGGGGGTATGGCAGTTATATTAAACCCATACCCCTAATCGGTTTCTATAAGGCATCGTACCGTAAATTGTATTGGATCCCAAGGTCCAAGAATGCGGCTTATGAGAATCCATATAACACCCCTTTTCCCTCCCAGTTTCCCTCATCATCTTTCTAGGGTTTGTCTCGGCTCACACCAGGGTCCATTTTCATAATAGTAGTTTAGTACCCTTCGGTTTGAACGATCGTCCACCCAAACTCCGTCACCATATGCGTGCATATTCTGCTTCAAGTGCTATATTAATCCACCTTTTCTCCAGCCGCGACCATCTGATACGTGAACTACGTAGTTTTGAGGGTGGCACAGGATGTACCGCAATACCACAGTTAACAACACAGAATACTTTATAGTGCTTGATGTTTTTATGCTGAAATTCGTTAAAATAATATTAATTTACATAGATGATAAGTATAACGATTAAAAAGGTGTTGAAAAATCAAATAATGATCAGAATTGCCGGTCGAACAGAACCTGGGACATATTTTACTGTGAAAGATTTCCCAATCTAAAATATATAACTCATCCCATTCCCGCCCATAAACCGCAATTCACAACGCTAAGCACTATCAGAGATTCATCGAGAAATTTCCTTTTATGTAACGTAAACAAGGTACTTGAGATCGCCGGGAACGCTTTCAACATACCTATGAAAACACCTACCGCACCCCAGTTCATTTAAGATGAGGGTGGGAATCGTGATTCAGGCGTAGATTCACTTTTCATTGCTTTACAGGGGTGGGAGAGGGATGGGGATAGTTGAGACATGGAGCGTGACTGAGAGATAAGATTTAAGGTTGGGTTAGTTATCGTGGCACATGTTCACGTAGGTATAGAGTTTTGTAGATAGGTTATGGGTTGGTGAATAAATTCAAGCGAGGTTCTTTGTAGTTAAAGCGAAACTGAAAGGTACAGAGTGATCAGGATACATAGTTGGGTTATGTTACTGGTATATTTCGCTCTTGCGTAGTTTTCCTCATTGATGAAGGTCGTGATCCTTTCTACGGATCACCTTTTCTCGTCCGATTTTCCATCGTTTAGATCTTGGTATTAATATTGTAATGACCTGATTAGGTCAAAGGCTCAAAGCTTCTTTCTTTCGATGTTGTCCATTTCATTCCCTTTATACAGTTTTCTAACTAACTGGGCATGGTGTACAATGTATTCAGAATAATGCTCAGTAAGCCTTAGAAATATATTTGAAAGACGGATTGCATTTATCTTTGCAAAACTGGTTTAAAAATGAACATACCTAGTAGTAGCTTCGTTATCAATTAAAGAAAATTAAAATGGTAGGCAACAGATTACGTTTTATGGGATCTTATTACTGTAGCTGGTGATAACTGATAATATATTTTTGTAACTTCTACAAATTCCTTTTATCTATGTAATCTTTAGAAATTGCAACGTCACCTGATAAATCAAATCCTTAGTTTATCAGTATATTCGCGAATCATCAAAGCGAATCTAATTTGAATATTAAAACAACGTTTCTTGAAAATGATATTTGGAAATCATTTGAATTGCGATCAGTGATCTTTTATATATGATTTATAATCGATCTTATCGATAGTTACTGTCTATTTGAATTTCTCAATGGTTTTCTCAGATTGTTGAAGTGCAGCTTAGGACTGGGTCTTTAAACTTGAGATTTTGCCTTTGCCCGAAGGATTTTGCGTACATAATCTCACTGACACGTAGATCCATATTTTAAATTACACTATATAGCTTCCTAGCAGACTTGCCCGCGACTTCGTCCGCGTGAAATAAGTTTTTTAAATTCCCACGGGAACTACCAAATTTTTCGGAATAAGATATAGCCTATGACACTCACAAATAATTTGGCTTTCTATTGGTACCAGAATTTTCAAAACCGGTTCAGTAGATCCAGAGAATACCCCCTACAACGTCACAAACTTTACCTCTTTATAATATTAGTATAGATTTACTAAATTTCATGCTTCCCATAACAACATCCGAAAACAAGCAGATAAACAAACAAGAACACAGTTACCTAATAACACTTTACACATAATCCAACCCATTAGCAACCGCATCCTCCAAACTTGGTCCCCTATCCTTGATCCACGTGTAAATTATTAACAATATCAAGTTAGCAAATAGTTGCGCTCACAGCATTTTAATCAGCGTCTCAACTTGTTGATTAATGTGCCACCATACAATTTATCGTCGAAATTTTATTTATAATTGCGCCAGCTAAATTAAATGGGGGGCGATTAGTCAACGTCAAGACGTAGGACCGCGACCCGCGATTTGTCACCTCTCTCCGAATCGGTTTAATTCGACGCTAATTGAGCCCCGAACTTTGTTACCCCCGCTCTCTACAGTCTACCTGTTAGTACGGTAATTTTCAATTCAGTAGTTCTAAGTTAATTAATCATTCGGTTTAATCAATTCACATACGTACCCTGCATTAATTGTTTTACTGATGTCCAAAATCGTTTGCTTGCTTGCGATATTTTAGCCTTACCATGTTATAGTTACATCTTTTTTTACAAGGTTATATTATCACTCATACTTATGTACAATGTAATATATTAGTATACCACAAGATTAGTTCCCTTATTTATTACTGAAAATTTGAATATTCACGTTAACGATTTTTAAAATGTTATAAAAGTCCCGATTTACTGACACAAAACGTTTCTTAAATCGAATATTCATCACTCGTCATATTCATTAAATCGAGAAATTATAAGTACATAGCATGCATACATAACACACAGAATACATAGCCATCCGTAAACAACTTTAATATTTCATATCCAAAAACGCCACCCTGCACCACCCCTAGTCATAATTACAAAAGAAAAAAGAAATTAAAAAATTCAAATCCATTTTTGAAAGGGATTAGAGATAAAAATAGGCATTTTAACAGACAAGTAGAAGCAAAATCATCCAAAGTACCTGAGCGAGTTCATGAATGTTTGATTTACAAATGCGCGAGCAAGGCATTTTTTAAACGCTCTTTCTGCTCTTAATTAGTCAGGGAATAAACAAGAGGCGCATTAGCTTTCGCTATAATTACAGCGAGTGGTTGAATTTTCTCTTTCTCTCTCTCTCTCTGTATTTCCTTTTTATTTTTTCCATTACTTCCCGGCCGCGGTTTGTTCTGCGGTGAAGAATTTGGAAGCATTTACAAAATTGGTTTGCATTGTTATGCAATTAGGGGATTACGATATTGCGCTTGGCTGCTACCTACTCTTAATTGTTATTTTGTAAGTTTTCATGCTAATGGATATGATTTTTTTTACTATAATACCTAAGTACGCTACAAACGTACAGTTTTTAGTTCAGTTTTTTTTCAATTGACCTGTTTTCTCTCTCAGGTTTTAGGTACTACACACGTTGTGATTTAATTGAATAGTCCAACTGAACGGTCACAACTGAAGTTGAAATGGACAAAGTCGTATTAACGTTATTTTTTATTACTTGTAATAAAATAAATGGATTTAATTAGTAATAACTAGATAATTATACAAACGTTTATTATTTAAATCACGAGTTAAATTAACATTTAGATTTACCACAATATTATCCTGTAAATCAAGTGTGAAAAGTAAAAATTAGGTATACATAATAGAAAAGACAGATATGCCTAATAGACCATAAGCAAATTTACAAAAAAAAAGCATCTGTGAAGAAATTAGTATTGGATAAAGATTTTGAAAAACCAAATTAAAAGTATAAAACACTTTATAATTGCGTACTAGAGCCAAATGTTCTTAATTTTTCCTTTCAACTCTCTGATTACTTTTTAAAGGCTTTTCAGGAAAAGCCTCTTTCTGCTATTTTCAAGTCAGGACTTGAAAATAGCAGAAAGACATTTAGAAGAGTTCTTAAAGTGAATTCTAATTGCGTCATTGGATTCCTTAGGGGCAATTTGCAGCGGAAATTGTTACTTGCAAAATGGTCCAAAAATCCAATATTTCTTTTATTTTGCTTATTAAAAAAATAGATGTGCATGTAGGAAATAGAAATTAAGGGGGAAAAAATAATATTACTAATCTGTTTTTAACTGCAATCGTATAAGACCATTGATAGGTATAGGCCCACATAACAAAAATTAATATCAACTTATTCAAGACACGCTAATGTAAGATTGTTCTATATAACTTGACTGAATATTCCCTTTTAATATATCAGATGAAATCCTAACAAAACCCAAAACTTTTATTCAGACAGTACTTAATGCTTTTCTCATCTTCAACAAAAACTGAACAAACTAGCTAATCAAACGGTACGGAGTAATAAAAACAAACTTAAAGTAACTGTCCAATCTCTCAAAACCAATTCTTCGTACAAGATTCAAGTCTGAGAGAATTCCATCCACACTACCGACTGGGTGGAAATCTAAGCGGTCCATAAGGAAGGGGGTGGGGGGTCGACGCCCGGGGGAACTGAATCAAGGAGTGCTACGTGCCTTGAGTTTAATTAAGGACTCCAGAGGGTCTTCAGATACTTCGATTTTAGTGGCGTTTTCTTTCCATTCCTTAAACACACCTCCATAGTGAATGCTTTTGTTTCAATTGCGACGTCTCTCTGGGACAATGACTTTGTGTGTTTCATGAGGTGGAATACAACCTGTGAAGCTTTGAAGGGAAAAAATATCTGTAGCTTTATCAAATTTAGTTTTCTGTTGATACTCTCGTAATAGATAAAGTGTGGAGCTTGACCCGACATATTTCTTCGGAGTTGTACTTATATTTTCGTTGAAAAAATGTTTTTTGACAGAGTGTCTAATTGTAACTTGCTCAGCTTACAAAAGATTTCACGACATAAATCACATGTAAGAAAAATGAGAGCGAGAATTCATATCGTGACGCTTTAGTCTAATCTCGGCCCATTTTGGCACTTCTCTGATATAGCGACATAGTAAAATTCTTCAGGATTTCACTGTCCTTTTATTTTCTTTGTTCCACTACAAGTTAGCCTGCGATCTCAGCTGGTGCTAAATGATGACGCAGCCTAAGTTAGTAGCGGGCTAACCCGTAAGGGGTTTGGGATCTATACTAATATGCGAAAGCGAAAGTTTGGATGTATTGATGGATGTTTGTTACTCAATCATGCCGGAACGGCTGATCGGATCTGGATGAAATTTGGCACAGAGATAGATTATTGTCTGGAATAGCACATAGGCTACTTTAATCCCCGAAAATTAAAGAGTTCCCGCGGGAACCAAAAACCTCAATCCAAACGGACGAAGTTGCGGGCATCAGCTAGTTATTAATAAACCAATATCCCTAATAGGTTTTTACGGGGCCTTGTATTCAGTATTTAAAATTTCGAAGAACTGCTCTTTTCTATTTATATATCGCTCGGGGCGGTTTCGTTTAATTGATCGAGTGATGGATGCGAAGTAGTGGTATAGCCTTGCAATATGTGGCATACCTTTTGTATAAACTTTTCTTTTTACCTATCTATCGTGACATGTTTTTACATAATTCGGATTTCCCACAAGCAAAATAACCGAATAGCAGTAAAAAAAAAATATCACCAGATTTATATTTTGCGTGCACGTAACTCAATATTCCTACTCGCTGGGGATGTAGCAGAAATCAGGTTGACGATTCCTTTTCTCACGCGAAAAAGTGACATTCCGAATTTGTATGCCGGCTTCACTCCCATACAATATTAGCCGCTCCCGGGAGAGGAGCATAATTAAATTAATGTTCTACCCTCTTTTGCCCCACGTTTCGTTTCCAGTAATCCGACACCTGCATTGTTTCTACTTTGAAACTGTTGGCGACGTACACAGACTAGGGAGAAATAGAAAGAAAAAAGAAAGAAAAAAGAGAGGAAAAACATTTATTTCCAAATTGTGCCCATACATAACAAGCATACCTAAAGAGGTAGATCACCCTGATAGACTGGCTGGCATCTGAAAATGCAGTTTTGGCTAAGTGCGTAAAGCACCAGTCTTGCATAAGGGAAAAGAAGTCTTGAATTAGGGGAAAATTGATTGCTGGAACACCTAGGAGATTTTTACTAGGACTGAAGTTGAGTCGATTATGTAATGTTAACTTTGACGACCTCCGTGGCGTAGCGTTGAGCACTATTGCCTTAACATGCGGAGGTCCCAGGTTCGATCCCCGGCAGGGTTTAGAAATTTATTATTTCTGAATTTCCCTGGTCTGGCCTGGTGGGAGGCTTCAACCGTGGCCAGTTACTACCCAACCGGCAAAGACGTGCTGCCAAGCGATTTAGCGTTCCGGTACGATGCCGAGTAGAAACCGAATAGGGGTATGGGTTTAATATAACTGCCATGCCCCTAACAGGTTAGCCCGCTATCATCTTAGACTGTATCATCACTTACCATCAGGTGAGATTACAGTCAACGGCTAACTTGAAGTGGATAAAAAAAAACTTTGCAGTAGATAAATAATGGAGCTTTAAGTTAACACCCAACAGAAGGTAATCACTGTTAAAGGTACTTTATTTTGATTAAAAGTTAAAAAGAAACCGACCCACACTATCGTTCAACGCACGAGGACCCATTATGAAAAATATTATATTTACAACTGCAACTTTTTGTATTTAAAATAATTTTTACTGCTTTATAGAACACGATTCTTATTCAGAATAGCAGTCCTATATATTTAATTAAATTCTCGAATATTAAAGCGTAGGCTTGGATAAGTGAGGTGGGCGAGCTTCAATAACTTTTTTTGAATTTGTAGGGGGCTCCATCTATCTTAATTCATTAGTCTATTCTTTGTAACTGTTGGTGACGTATTGTTTTGTACTTCAGGAGGAAAAGCGCAAAGACAGCAATAACACCTTTTGATCTCTTGCTTTTTTCGAGATTATTTTACAGGATTATCTGTACATTTTATTTTTCTATACTAATATTATAAATGCGAAAGTTTGGATGGAAGTATGGATGTTTGTTATTCAATCACGCCCCAACGGCTGAACGGATCTAGCTGAAATTTGGCACAGAGATAGATTATAATCTGGAATAGCACATAGGCTAGGAAAATTAAAGAGTTCCCGCGGGAACCAAAAATCCTCAAACCACGCAGTCGCTGGCATTCGCTAGTTTTCCATAAAAGTGTTGGATATTCTGGGTTAAGATTTCTCCGGAAAATGGTAACATGACTATCTACACTGAGTAGTTCGCTTTTTTAAAATTTATGTATTGATCAAACTAATTCAATCACAAGTCCCCATACGATTCTTAGGCATAATTTTGTCGAATTTCCAAATATTTTTTTTGAGTTTGCTTCTAACAATTCAACGTTAAATATTATACATATAATATTATCGTGATTATTAATATAATATTATTGTGACGTTAAATAGTATTAATATAATATTTTCGTGATTTTGGTAATATTGATAACTTATGAGGGACAGGTATTTATAGATGTTACCTATCAATCTTTACCTAATTAATAATATACTCACAAAAAATCATTCAAATAAAGGCGCAAAATAATCAACAAACACAAAACGCTTTAACCTGCCACAATGTTAACCCGTGTCATGTTGCTGGGTCTTTTTAGCCACTCGAAAATAAAAAAGCACCATCGATCACCCCTAACAAGAATCAACCCATGTGCAACCGTAGCGCGGACGCACGCGCCGCTAATTCAATAAACACATTATCGCGATTAGCTAGTGAGAACCCCGCTGGGTCGAAACGACCCCAGCGAGCAATAGTGCTAGTGGGCCCGAACGACCGGCCAAAGCACTCCCGAAGGAACAGATTTCGACGGACGATTCCCCGATATTAATCATGAGGTCTTATTCAAATTGACCGTGCCAGTTTAGGGTTATATTTTGCTTTCATGTTACATGCTACCCCTTGTGTTAATACTTAATATTATGAGTTTTGAAAAAATAGGTAAAAATATAATTTGAAAAATTAATACGAGGGTTACGTACAATACGACGATGGTTGATACCGACTTAGCAAACCTTTTCGCTTTTACTTTAAAAATAATTTATTAGTGAAGAAAATATTATACCCATACTAGCGAATGCCGCCGGAGAAATCTCAACACAGAATATCCAACACTTTTATGGAAAACTAGCGAATGCCAGCGACTTCGTCTGCGTGGTTTGAGGTTTTTTGGTTCCCGGGGGAACTCTTTATTTTTCCGGGATTAAATGTAGCCTATGTGCTATACCAGACTACAATCTATCTCTGTGCCAAATTTCAGCCAGATCCGTTTAGCCGTTGGGGCGTGATTGACTATTGAGTAACAAACATCCATACATCCATCCAAACTTTCGCATTTATAATTTTAGTAGATATAGATATACCTACGGTTTTGTTTGGTTATTCATACGATAAATGCTGCATTTTTATCTTATATCCGCCATAAATATATTGTTTAGCTACTGTTACAATTTTTTTATTGCAGAGAATATATTAATAGTTCAGTTCGATACTTATATTATATCTTACCTATCTATATTACTTAAAAAAATACACGCTTTATGCCTAAAAAGGATATTCTGTGGTCAAAACATTTATACCTAATGATTTTATTTAAAAATTATCACTTAAAAAAGAGAACAATATTTTTGTCATATATTTTGTTAGTTTATCTAACTACGAGTAGTATGAATATTTTAACTTAAACGTAATTTAGAAAAATATTGTTTTATGTTGTGAAAATTGAATTAGGTAATCTGAAAAAGTTTTGTTTATGTTATATCGGAGAGACAAAAATCAAAATCCAACAGTTCAGAAAGTGGATTAAACGACAACATAAGGTCCAACGGGGGAAGGAACAGTGTGTAGCGCTGTTGTCTTAATATGCGGAGGTCCCGGGTTCGATCCCCGGCAGGGTCAGTATGGGAATTTATAATTTCTGAATGTTCCCTGGTCTGGCCTTTTGGGAGGCTTCGGCTGTGGATAGTTACCACCCTACCGTCAAAGACGTGCCGCCAAGCGATTCAGCGTTCCGGTACGATGTCGTGTAGAAACCGAACAGGGGTATGGGTTTAATATAACAGCCATGCCCTTAACAGGTCAGCTCGCTACCATCTTAGAGTGCATCATCACTTACCATCAGGTGAGATAGCAGTCAAGGGCTAACTTGTAGTGGAAAAACAATCGTAGGTTAGCTACCCTGGGGGCATACCTACCAGGGCATAAAGCCGTATTGTTTTAATACTGTTGACATCCGTGTTTTAGAATTACAATCTTTATTTTAGGAGCGTCAAGTACGTGATATTAAACTGTCTTTTAGCAAGTAGTGGATAAAACAAGTCATAATTAAAGAAATTAAAAAATACGACTGCCCTGCCAAAAAACGAACTAAAAAGTTAAAAATCTAAATTAATCTAGTCAAATTAGAATCTTATTCACATTTTTATTAAATGATATTTTTTGTGAATCACTGGATATTGAACTATAGTGTTATATATTTTTGGAATCTACTCATCATTTTCTAGATGATTATTATATAGTTAATCTTATTTTCGATTTTTTTTTTCAACTTTAGTCTTTAATGCGGGACCATGGTCACCCCATAAATTTTTTGGAAAAATTTACTAACCTATGTCACCCGGAATAATCTAGGGATTCTAACGATACCTCATTTATCAAAATCGGTTCAGGCGTAAAGAAGTTATGGTGGAATATACAAACTCACATACATACATACATACATACATACATACATACATACATACATACATACATACATACATACATACATACATGAACTCTGAAAACAATATACTCCTTTTTTCAGGCAGTCGTATAAAAAAAAAAGATGTGATGAACTCGAGTTGGAAACAGTATACCGGTCGGAAAGTTCGTGCCGCGTGCATGACGCGTGCCACACATCAGTGTTGGGTGATTATTTAAACAATAAATTTGATTTTAAATCCGACCCGGACGTTTTATAGATATTAATCCGAGCGACGCCATCTGGTGGAGTGGCCTAAATCACTTTCTAAATATTATTGGACGAACGTTTTCAATATCGATACGATTGCGTTTGAGTGTTAATACACAAAATCTCAACATGCTTTTTCGATCATTTAATATCTCATCAAAGTTTTGGTAACTTTGCGCAAAATTTTTCATTTTGTTTTTTTGTAAATAACTAGTGAGTTTTTTGAAAGACAACAACGTGCTACTAAATCTTTGCCCTCCTTTGGTCTTTGGTCTTTTTCCTCCTTTATGTCTCCATTAATTAACCTAATAAGGACATGTTATCGATGAAATAGATATACCAAGATAGTTCATAATATTTTGTACAAGGTTTGGTACAAAATTATTTCTGCAGATGAATCGTTGTAACTGTTGAAAAACACATTTACAGCGTTTTATTTATGTAATAATATATCCAACCTAAAAACTTAGTTATTTATGTTTATAAACAATGAAAACACAAAAACACAAATATTATACGATATATTTATACAAGCTTCAGGTATAAATTAATTCAAAATTCAATATGGTATTTAAATTAAACTCAAACTCGAACTCAAATAATGTTCAATCAATTTAGGTAGGTTTACTACACTATATATTATATTATTTATTAATATATATCTTACTAATATTATAAATGCAAAAGTTTGGATGGATGTATGGATGTGTGGATGTATGGATGTTTGTTACTCAATCACGCCCCAACGGCTGAACGGATCTGGCTTAAATTTGGCACAGAGATAGATTATATTGTCTAGAATAGCACATAGGCTACTTTTTATCCCGGAAAATTCTTTCTTTCCCGGAAGTTTCTGCGGGAACCAAAAAACTTCGATGCATGCAGGTGAAATCGTGGACATTAGCTAGTTTATTAATTATATGTAACACCAAGTTTCCGAACGCAGCCATAGACGCGCCATCTCTCTCGTTTTGACAGCCATCTTTAGTCTATGCCAGGACTTTTGAAAGGCATTCGGTTATTCTCATTGTCTCTTTCAACTTAATTTAACTTATCCCGTTTTCCTGTTTTCTATAGTGAATCCACCAAATTTCTGATTATTGTAATTTACCGAGAATAAATTTAAGTTTAAGTAGTTTTCCTCGAATTTCAATAATACATATATTTTTAAAAATATATTATAATTATTTAAAAGCTGCATAAATCCAGTTTGATTTCTGATCGCACTATCTTTTATCGTTTATGTCGTAATTAACGTAATTCCCGTATGTCCTGGGCGGGGCACGTGGCCCGCGCGTGGCTCTAACCTTTTTATTTTATTCTTTTTACCAATTATCAGATTACTCTATTGAACTTTTGCGATACTTTTCTTGATTAGCTTACTGTTTATGTATATAGACTTTTTAATTCTGCTTAATACCTAGTATATATATTATAGCACTAGGAATACCCGCGACTTCGTCTGCGTGGTTTGAGGTTTTTTGGTTCCCGCGGGAACTCTTTAATTTTCCGGGATAAAAAGTATAGGTAAGTATAAGCCTATGTGTTATTCCAGACTATAATCTATCTCTGTGCCAAATTTCAGCCAGATCCGTTCAGCCGTTGGGGCGTGATTGAGTAACAAACATCCATACATCCATACATCCAGACATCCAGACATCCATCCAAACTTTCGCATTTATAATATTAGTAAGACTAGTAAGATCTGTCTTATTAGTATGATTTCTAACAATTCCTACTTTAGGCTAACCAACTACGTTTTGTAAACTCCTCCGGAGTCCTAAATTCATGAGCCTTGTTTTACAGATTCCTTTATTTCATAAACTTTTTCTCATAACGAAAATGTACCTTTAAAGCTCACACATAAATTTTCAAAACAAACGCATGCAATAATCGAATTATCAATGTTTCGATTGGTCGTTGCGAGTGTTATTCGGCTGCGATGGCGGCAGATGCCGAGTGTTTTCTTAAACCAGCTCTGCGAAATGCACGTTAAACTGCAACCCCTATTGCGAGGGTGGTAGGGGTGAGAATAGGGGTTAAACAGGGCAGGTAGGTATTAGGTAATGGCCACGATGGTGCAGTCGAGTGCAATGATAACAGCGCCAAATGTCTGTACCATTTGTTTGATGAAATCGTTTTAGATTTGAGAGTTTAAAAAAACAGTTCACGTACTTTTTGTCATGTCTCTATTTTGGTAGTTGCTCTATTAACGTTTATCTATAGCTATGATAAGTTATCCACTATATCAGTTGTTTAATGCATTACCACCGTTGTGGAAAATCCTTCTTGCTTTCAGGGTTCATGTATGTATGTATGTATGTATGTATGTATGTATGTATGTATGTATGTATGTATGTATGTATGTATGTATGTATGTATGTATGTATGTATGTATGTATGTATGTATGTATGTATGTATGTATGTATGTATGTATGTGAGTTTGTATATTCCACCATAACTTCTATACGCCTGAACCGATTTGATGTTAGAATCCCTAGCTTATTCCGGGTGACATAGGCTAGTAAAATTAAAAAAAATGTCAGAAGAATAGTCCAAGTAGCCATTTCAAAATTTATTAAAATTCCCGGGCGTATCCATCTTTCTTTTGAGGCTATTAGGCTAGGTCCCTTTATTAAGCCAATTTTCTTGTCGGGGGATCTGTCTGATCTGGTTAGCACTTGAACTTAACTTAAATGTTTTAATCCTGGCCAATTTTTCCAGCCAGTGGACGTCCTTCTAATAACTAGCTGATGCCCGCGACTTCGTCCGCGTGGATTAAGGTTTTTGATTCCTGTGGAAACTCTTGAATTTTCCGAGATAAAGTAGCCTATGTCCTTCCCCGGGATACAAAATATCCCTGTACCAAATTTCATCAAAGTTGGTTGAACAGGTGGATCGTGAAAGCGTAGCACATATACTGATAGACGGATAGACAGACAGACAGACACAATTTCGCATTAGAATATTAGTACGGATATATTGATTTCCTGTGTATCTCAGCCTTTAGAGAAGTTGTTAGCGAGATTACTCGTACGTCCGATCACGTATCGAACGTGCTTCCCAAAGGCAGATATTCTGCGGATTCCGCGCTATCTTTCTTATTGAGTAAGACTGAAATTGTATGTGCTACTGTCTTACATATTACAATATTATTATTGAAAATACATTATGTACACGATTACAAACACTACAAGCTGTGAAGAATTTCGTATATAAAATCTCAATTGGCTGTTTTTGTTAAAAATAGCAGAAGATATTGAATAGAAGCAGGCGTTACTTTGTGAAAGTCCATGATAATGAATGAACTAGAAGTATAGTTCGCTATAATCCGCGACAGTAGACAAATCTAGGTTCCGTAAGAGAACCAGAGTCACCAATAAAGCCCGAAGAGTTGTGAAGCTGAAGTGGCAATGGGCGGGGCACATAGTTCGGAGAATCGATGGACGTTGGGGTCCCAAAGTGCTGGAATGGCGACCCCGCATTGGAAGGCGTAGCGTCGGTAGACCCCCCACACGGTGGACGGACGACATCAAGAGAGTCGCAGGGAGTCGCTGGATCCAGGCGGCGCAAAACCGTGGCTTGTGGAGGACCCTACAAGAGACCTATGTCCAACAGTGGATTTCCATCGGTTGACAATGACGAGACAAATCTATGTGGTACAGTGCGTGTCTTTCACCTATAGCATGCGACCCCCATTATTCGACACAGCACCACACCACACCAATCCTCGCGGGTGGTGGGGGTTAATTCAATAGCAGAATATACCCTCGTTTATCGTATGTGGTTTACCAATGAAGTGGCATACGATGTCATACGATCTAAATCTATTTGTAATTGCTCATTATCCTTCTATAGAGGTAAATTTAACGTCCATACTAATTTCATAAATGCAAAAGTGTGTATGTCTGTCTGTCTGCTAAGTTTTAACGGCCCATCTTTTCAACCGATTTTGATGAAACTTGGTATAGGGGTAGGTTACATCGCGGAGAAGGACATACTTTTTATCCCGGAAAATTAAGGATTTTCCCCTGGAATGCCATAGCCATGGACTGGTAACATGTTCGCGACAGTGACAATAATAGAACAAGCCCTATTATTGGTATTAAGTATAATCCAGCTAAATGATAGGCCCAACCCTCTCCCATTGTCTCCATTATACGAGTGGCAATTTATTTTGTCATCATTTTATATTGGATTCGGGTAATAGCGCATAGTCCGGATTAGTGGTGTAGGGTGTCGAATTATTAGAATTGAATATGAATTTCATATTAATGTTTGGGGTGTGATATTTTGATGCTTTTTGATGTTAAATAAAATGTACAATCAAAAAATTTTGAGGATTTGTTGTTAGGGATGCCTGTGTAAACTTTATTGTTATTTCAGCCATAGGTATAAATTAAAATATAATTAAAAGTATAAATTTGCCCTTCCATAATGTAATTAGTATAAACTGGTATGCACCTGAGTACTTAACACGATAAAATTGATGATTATTTATTTGTCGTTGGTGGTGTTGTTGGAGGGTGGTAGTTACCACTCTACCAACAAAGATGCACAGCCAGGGGTCAAGCTATTAAGCGTTCCGGTTCGATGCCATGTAGAAACCGACAAGGGGTATGTATTTAAGAAATCCACCAGATGAACCTACTCATATTTTACTATCCATATATTTTCTAACCACCAAGGTATCGAAGACTAACTTAACGTATTAGAAAATTTAAAAAAATCACAGATTTCGCAGTCAGCGCAAGAATCAGAGCATTTAAAATAAATACAAAAATTTACGAAAAAAAATTCTGAAATGAAAATCTCTTCAAAATTTTTCAAAAATTTATTGACCTATTTTCAAAATTCAAACTCGAATGTACTTCCTTTCAAAATTCCAAAAAAAGTTACCAGCCGATTTTCAAAATTTAAACGCTCACACGTGTCTCGATAAATTCTTCAACTCTTGGTACTATTCCCATCTCGATCCTCCAAAATCCTCGGAGCTATGGCCAAAAATACGTCTCAGGCGATTTGCATCTGATAACCATTTTCAATGGTAAAAAGACTTCATCAAAAGTGTTGTTTATTCTATCGCATGGTGTGTAACCAGCATTGTACACATTTGGGCTTATTTTGATTGTTCACAATTCACATGGTTAGAGTGTCCAAATGAGGGGCGTATGATGAAAAAGACAATGTTCAAATATATACTCAATGGTTCACTCAACTTGACATTGTTTGGATTGCTCAGTTGTCCACTAGATTAATTTGACTGTTTTGACCCCCCCGCACCCTGACGCTTTGTTAGCAAATGGTCCCGATCAGTTTTGTGGGTGTATTCCTCAAAGGAGCAGATATACATACTAATATATAGACGCGATAGTGTCCGTCTGCTACGATTTCACGGCCTAACCAATTTTGACGAAAGATAGGCCATACTGCAAACGCTTAAGGCAATATTGTTTTATTAATGTTGACTTTCGTGTTTTAGAATTATAATCCTTATTTTAGGAACGTCAAGGTACGTGACATCAAACTGTCATTTTGAGTAATATATTTAAGTATTGCTATAAGCATTGGCGGTATGACCCTAGAGATTGTATCCCGGGGAAGGACATAGGCCACTTTTTATTTATTTCGGAAAAATAAGATTTGCCACAGGATATTAAAAAAATCAATATCCACGTAGACGAAGTCGCGGTGTCGTGTTAGGAGCTCTGACTAAAAAGCATCATACTAATATTATTATTACTAATGCGAAAGTATGTTTGTTTGTTGGGTAGTCCTTCAATGACGCTACAACAGAGCAACGATCTACGAGAATTTTGCGGGCGTTTCCCCGTGGTCTGCCTAAATTATCCTAGTAGTAGGAGCACGAGGAATAGGGTGAGGAGTAGGATATTGGCAACTTTTTATTTATTTACCAGAAATGGAAGAGTATTCTGGGATTTTTAAATCTAAATCCAAGCGGACGTGGGTTCAAAGTTGTGGGTATTATCTAGTAACCAATATTTAAAAAAACAGATTTCGCAGTCCCCGCAAGGATCGGAGCATTGAAAATGAATACAAAAACTTACGAAAAAAAATAATATTAATTTGAATAACACATTGCAAGTTGAATAATAAGAAATTTTTATTGAGATATCCTGCCATAAAATTACACAACTACATTACATACACGGCATCTTTTAACACCATTACACTGCTGTCGGCAGTCGTAGGAACTGCCAATAGCAGTGAAAACGAATATTTAAATATTTTTGGTAAACCTTAACACTAAGGCATTAAAGTTTAATTTCGAATGTAGTATATTTATATTTAAGAACATCTGTCTTCGTAACAACGTAAGCATGCGTGTCGATGACGCCGCGAATCCACATTTTTACCCCCTACCAAAAAGTCATAATTTAAAAAAAAACACGACTGCCCTGCCAAAAGACGAACTAAAAAGTTAAAAATCTAAATTAGTCTAGTTAAATAGAACCTTATTCACATTTTTTTTATACTAACTAATAAAGATATCAAACTATGTTGTTATACATTTTTGGAATCTACTCATCATTTTCTAGATGATGATTATATGCCTAGTTAATCTTATTTTCGAAATTTTTTTTCAACTTTATTTTTAATGCGGGACCACGGTCACCCCGTCAATTTTTTTTTAATTTTACTAGCCCATGTCACCCGGAATAAGCTAGGGATTCTAACGATACCTCATTTGTCAAAATCGGTTCAGGCGTATAGATGTTATGGCGGAATATACAAACTCACATACATACATGAACCCTGAAAACAATATACTCCTTTTTTCAGGCAGTCGTATAAAAAGTGCTCAACGCGGCTAAAGAAGTTTTCACTTCAAAAATCGAGCTTCCAAGGTATGGTCGTTTAAATGCTACGGTCCGCTATGGCAGTCGGATTGGAACGGTGACAAAGAGCGGGCAGTACAAACATCAATTGTCGCGTTGCAATAAGGGCGGTGACTGTCGCATTCCACGCAAGCCTCGCCGTGCTGCCTGCTGCTATAGGAAATATTGGACGTGGCAATTTACTAACAATGAATGAAAATTACGGCGTAGTGGACTATTGCCGCAAAATATTTCTAAGAACAATCTCAGAAGCTACGGAAAACTAATAAAAACGGCATCTAAATCGGCCAAGTAGTTTTTCTGAGAAATGTTAACATATTAAAAATAAAAATCATGATTGCAGCGCAGCTTGGTGGACTATGGCTGTATAACATATCTAGGAACATTCTCAGCAGCTATACATATCCAATGCAAGAAACCGCACTTTTGTGGTTTTCCAGGAATAGTGCACCAACATACAAACAAACTAACAAACGCACAACCTCTTAGGACAAACACGTCATAATATACTGTCTCCGTTCCATCGTGGGTAAAAAATAGATTTATTTGAAACTATTTTGTACAGACTATGGTTGAATTTTTAATTTCAAATGGACGAGCTGCCTTGTTATTGCTTCACAGGGGTTGGTCTATCATTTCAATTGACAATAGACCAAATGAATGAAGACTAATAATGCGAATATCATAACTAATATCAACCTTAAATTTGTTCTTTAGACTATTTTACCACTTTTGGCAAGTGCTGTAAAATACAATAAAAAAATCTCATGTTCTAAAACATTTTAAAAACTACTCATAAAAAACAGATATAATTAAATATTGATTTATGCATAATTAAACTTTTATTAATTTTGTAGCAAATTGGGTAGTGCTTTTAAAAAACTCTGTTTTGGGTAGGTTCTAATTCAAACTCTACCTTAACAGAGCTTATCCATTTACAAAGCTACACACATCCGTGTACACAATAACGATAAACGTCCGGTGATTGTCCGAAAATCCCGAATTCCAGCGCGCCCGTCGCAAATATATCGCAATAAGCAAAGTGACTGGAACATTCTGGAATTGTCGAGAGCAATCCAGGGACAATCCCGCCGGGACAATCTTACTGCATACTTGACCGCCGACCGTTACGACGTACACTTGATTACGGGCTGTGAATAGGTTTTATTTTATGTGCATGTTGCACTTTCGTTTATTTAGTAATAACTATTATCTGTGCAATCTTTCTTCTTTCTCTCTTTGTGGATTTATCTCAAGCCAAACTATCCTCCAAAAAGCTCGGGGTGCTCAACAGAGCGAAAAGATACTTTGCGCCTACACACAGGCTTCTGCTGTATAAAGCGCAAGTTTGGTCCCACATGGAGTACTGCTCTCACCTCTGGGCCGGAGCACCCCAGTACCAGCTCCTTCCATTTGACCGGATACAAAGGCGGGCAGTTCGACTCGTAGACAATCCCATAATTACTTGCACGCTTGAGTCCCTAGAGCACCGAAGAGACGTTAGTTCTCTTTGTGTGTTCTATCGTCTCTACAATGGAGAGTGCTCTGAGGAGTTATTCAATCTTATACCACCTTCCATGTTCTCCAGTCGCACCTTACGTCGCAGAAACAAATTTCATCCTCACCACATGGATGCCTGGTCCTCTTCCACCACCCGTTATTCCAGGTCATTTCTGCCACGTACCCGCACATTGTGGAACCAGCTTCCATCTTCTGTGTTCCCTCTTGATTATAATGAGGGGCTCTTCAAAGGGCCGATAAACAAATATCTCTTTAATTAGCTGTTCCTCTGGTGCTGCAAATGTTCATGGGCGGCGGTAATCACTTACCATCAGGTGACCCGCCTGCTTGTTTGCTCGCTATACATATAAAAAAAGTGAGTAGCTGGGAGCTACTGGAAGCAAGCCGCATTAAACAGTTATCTGTGGAGACCCACGCAGGAGACCTTCGTCCAGCAGTTTGCGTAAGATAACTTGTATATTTCTTACTCTAACGCTTGGCTGACACTTGTACAGCTTATTCAGGGAGGTAGTTCGAGTCACATGCTCACAAGTCCAATGGTAGTCTGTATGAACTTAGTGACTGGCACTGATATTCCGAATCACTGGGTCCTGTTACTGCCATTATGAAATCCAGCTATTTTTCGCCGACTTTCTTGCGTAATATTATATTAATCTAAACCGCATCTTGTTATCAAATTCTGATAATAATTTCATTTGCCTTTACCCCACCACCAATTTCATATAAGTTTACTTATGGTACACAACGTAGGTTAACTTGATTTACGTATAGAGAGTAGGCTACGTTGAAATTCGATCGAGAGAACGTAACGTAACGTAGCGTAGCGTAGCACAACGTAGCGGGTGTAGCAATGCGTAGTGGGCGTAGCGCAAATCTTGTAGATTAAACTTCACGGGGTAATGAATAAAATCTATTATGATAGGAGTTTAACTGTATGAAAGTTAATGACAGTAGCCGGAATCCTCGATTTAAAGCTCTCCCAGGATCGGCCAGAGAAGGCAGGAATTTTTAGTCCGTACCGCGTCGCCGGGAGCAACCCAGTGAAGCCGGCCGTGTCTGAAAAAAAAAATAGTCTCATAAAGTTGTTAACCCATCTGATTACTGAATAAAGACAGCGTTACTTAACCAGCGGTGATCGTTTCATATGCACACAACGATGTCCCGTCGGCCATGTCTGGAAAAAAACATAGTCCCATAGAGTTGTTAACCCATCTGATTACTGAATAAAGACATCGTTACTTAACCAGCGGTGATCGTTGCATATGCATTGGCACAACGATGCCCCGTATCTCTAAAAAAATAGAAAATTTTTACCCAACAAATCCTCAACATTCCGAGGTAAATATTCGATCCTATACCTATACGTACCTATAGCTTTTCCTCACGGACGATGTGAGATACTTAGCGACCCCTGCCCGGGGTCCGGAATTAACGAATTTGTCAACTGTCAACGTGTGTGGATCTTATTAGTTTTAGGAGGGTACTTCGGCGATTATTTCACGGCGATGTTCACTTGTTTTATTTCTGTTTCGGCTCAAAATAAACATCTGTACTTAGTGCGATTGTACCTTTACAATAAGAAAATCGTAATCAATTGCGTTTGTCATACGGATAGCTATTCTTTACTGTTTAAAAAGTTTAAAAAGGAGTGAATATAGAAAAACGTGTAAGTATTAACTTCATAAAGAGTTTGACAAATGTTACCAACGTTATAAGCTCTCAAATAATTACTATTTTCTTAACACGGGCCATACCGCCAACACTTAAAGCCATATTGTCTAATTATTGTTGACTTTCGTGTTTTAGAATTATAATCCCGCGGAAGCTCTTTAATTTTCCGGGGAAAAAGTAGTCTATTTTTTTTTCATCCATCCATCGAAACTTTGGCATTTATAATATTAGTATCTTATGATTTTGCATGAGAATTTAGTTATGCTATGCAGAACGTACTATGAGGACTATGTAGCATGCATGTACTATGCATTTAGTATCTCCTGAATTACTTAGCGAAAACTTGCAACTCCGTTAAGTGCTTTTCGAGATTAGGGTATCACTCCATATATATGGCTAAGCTTTCACATGGGTACTGGGTAGAGTCTTAGAAAGGCATTCATTTTACGACTTCTATTTTCTATTAACTAGACGATGTCCATGACTTCTTCCGATTTGATTAAGGTTGTGTTGGGGGAACACTTTGATTTTTTGGATTAAAAGTCGCTTAAGTTACTCTCCAGTACCTACTTCGACTACTTATACTTATAAAAAAAATTACATTGATCTTTTGCTCTATTGTGGTATGATTGAAGAACAAACAAACACATTTGCGCATTAAATTAAATTCATTATATGAGTAGTATTGAAATACAGATTTAAAACATGGTCTGAAATACATTCTCAGTGCTTAATTAAATTACTATGTAGGTAAGTCATTTACTCTGTCTGATCTTTCCATCACGGCCCATCTGATTTTAACTAATGGTACAAAGATAGCTTGTATCCCGAGGATGGAAAGGTTGTTTTTTCCCGAAAGACAAAGAATTTCAAAGATAAAAAGTAGCCTGCCTCTGTAGAGAATTTCGTTAAAATGAATTAAGCTGATAACTGAAACCCGTAAAAAGGTAACATACAGACAGACGCATTCATAATATTAGTATGGATGTACACTTGATATAATATTATTATAGCCTCCACCCCCCAGAAAGGGAGATGGGGGGGACGGGTCGTGGGATCATAAACCGGGATTCCCGGTGAAATCCGCACTTCACTACCGTCCCCGGAATCACGCCTCGCCGGAGGATTTGTTGAAACGTATACGTGGTATATGTTTCTGAGAAAAACTCTGATAATCTTCAAAAACAAAATAAGCTCAGTTCGCGAAACTGCTGTGAGTTATATACTTACTAGCTGATGCCCGCGACTTAGTTCGCATGGATTGAGGTTTTTTGGTTCCTGCGGGAACTCCTTAATTTTCCGAGATAAAATGTAGCCTTTTTGTTATTCCAAACTATAATCTGAGCCAAATTTCGTCCAGATCTGTTCAGCCATTCTGCCATGATTGAGTAAGAAATATCCATCCTAACGTTCGCATTTACTATATCTATACTAATATTATAAGTGCGAATTTGGATGGATATTGATGGATGTATGTATGGATGAATGGATGTTTGTAACTCAATCACGCCAGAACAGCTTAACGGATTTGGATGAAATTTGGCACAGAGATAGTTTATTGTTAATGATATATGCAGAACAAAGTAGGTCTATGGTCACAATGACTTTTGTAAGATTTTTACGTGAGTACAGTAGAGCACGTAAGTAACGTGCATATTCAAATTGTGCATATAAAAATGTTTTTTATTCAAATAAACTCTTACAAGTACTTTTGAATCGTCAAGTGAACCTACCACTGGCTCGGAATGACATTCCTACCGAGAAGAACCAGCAAGAAACTCGGTGGTTGCCCTTTGCATTCATAACATAATTACTCATAACAAACAGTTGCATGCGATACGATACCAAGACTGTTTACATTATATTAGTTAATCGTATAAGCGACTTACGTGAGTAAAACTTACAAGTGTAATCGTACCCTAGTGCCTACTAACCAGTTTGAAAGGCCATTTGCAGAAGGTGTAGTTGTCACTAATCACTCTTTCTACTCTATCGGCTAACACACACAAATTCAAATCTCATCTTTCACTTCACGAGTCACGTCATGTACCTACTACTGTAAATGATAAAAATATATGCCCCGTCATATACACGTATATAATAAAACCAATTTTACCCGACTTTCAATAGGATAAGAGAACAGAATCAAAAATGCAAAAGTCATTAAAACCACCGCTGTAAAAAAGCGATATACGATATGATATACGATGTTCAGAGGACGTACGTACATAGTAGTGGGGTCCGATAAATCACCCCCCTAAGTGGCGTTTACACAACACATATCTTTCCGACTGCCGGAGTGAATCGTAAACGTCTGTGACCCGAACACTTGTGAATTGTGACCTGCCCGAATACGGCTATTAAAATTGTGGAAAAATACATGTAAAACCTACTGGTAGATCTGTTTCAGAAGCTTCTAGATTCTTGTTATATTTTCAGTGATAAGTTAGCCTTTCATGCAATCTCTCATACGGTAGATAAAGAAACAGTCTAAAATGGAAGTGCCTAGTAATACTAAATACGTATTGGGTACAGAAATTTTATTTAACACCGTATTATGGGTTGATCGGTGTCTACCAGAGACCTCAATCGGTTGGACCTAAGGTAGCTTCTTCTTGCCGATAGGGATAGTATAGATAATAGTCGAAGCATCCTAGCAAACCAGACCCAAAGCTAACTTAGGAACTATAAGGTTCTAAAGTTCCGCTACCGGGAAAAGAAACTGAAGATAATATTAATTAGGCATTACATTATAAAGCAGTTATTGCGCCTGCAGAGTCATATTTACAAAAAAAAAGTTATTGCGGTTTTTTTAATATTGAAAACGTTACAATTAAACTTCTGGCCTGCTCCGCCTTATTTGATTAATATTAGTACAAATATTACCCGCGTGGTAATAATAAATCCGAAAGTTGTAAGTAGATTTCGCAAAGACAAGAATCTTTGAGCACACAAAAGCAAAAAGCTCTTCGGCAACCCATCAGAAGGTTCAACAAGGACAATCTTCGTTTTAGCGGCGCAAACAAACCAGGCCAACATAAACTTGGGTGGATCCAATCACTCGCGTTACACTCGACGCGACTCCAGCCTTTAATGGAAAATGGGAACTAGGCAATCCTGTCTTGAGAGCTGCGCAAACAACACGAAAGTTGTGTGCTCTCCGAGATGGATAAATATATGCTACATGGGAGCTAATTTCATTGAAAATCTCTATACTTTTAGACCTTTCAGTTCATAACAAATTCAGTTGAAAATTTCTGAGCTACACCTGGGGATATACTATCAAACAAAAAGAAACTCAATCAAAATAATTTTATCCGTTTGGGAGCTATACGATGGCATGTACAGACACACATATACATAGATAGCTACACATTTTAAACTTATTACACCCCTCTTTTTGCGTCGGAGGTTATAAATTCGTACTTACAGTACCTATGTAAACTAATGTTACAAATGCGAAAGTTTGGATGGATGGATGAATGGATGGATGTTTGTAACACAATCACGCCAGAAGGGCTCAATGGATCTGGATAAAATTTCGTACAGAGATTACTAGAGAGATAATACAGTGATATACAGGTTGGCCCAAATAGTGACTTCCAAAGAAAAAATTTAGATTCCTCGTACCTAGACCTATCAGAAAATACCCCATGTATGTTCAGCGATTTTAGGTAGTTTTATAATTTTGCAAAAAAACAAACACTTACTCCCTCAGAAATCTCACGAAAAAACTTCAAAAAATTAAAACTCGAAAACTACCCAAAATCGCTGAACATACAATATGAGGTATTTTCTAATAGGTAGTTACGAGGAATAAAAATTTTGTCTTTGGATGTCTATTTGGGCCAACCTGTATAGAGAGATCTAGTCTAGAATATAAACACATAGGCTACTTTTATCCCGGAAATTAAATAGTTCCCGGGAGAACCGAAAAACTTCAACCCACGTGGACGAAGTCGCGGGCATAAGCTAGTGGATGTACAAAAATCTAGAAGGTACAATATCTCTTATTAATGCACACAACCAATGTACGTCTGCAACGAAGTATGGCTCGCCTGTAATGAGTGCACTTTTAATCTCCCAGCTGCGCCCGCTAAGTGCAGCGCTGCAGCGCTTTCACTGAGGGTGTTGACTGGAATTAGCAAGCTTAACGCCTATTTATTTATGTTCATTGAGGCGCTTTTTTGCTTTTTGTGTCATCTTGAGCACTGAAAGCTTTACTAAGAGAAGTTAACTTAAGTAGGTTTGACCTAGTTGCGATAAAGTAGGCCTAGTAGCAAATAACTACGCCTCGGTAAGTTTTTAAAGTGTAAATTGATCTTACTTTAAGGCTCTGTCGTAGCGTAAAAATTGCGCATCTCAAAACACAATTTTTAAAAAATCTTTTAACATACCCCTTAAAACCCCCTTTTAAAGCAATTTTTGTCCTTATTGAATCTTATAGTTGACTCTAAAAATATTTATTAAATTTCAATTTCTAAATAAAATATGAAAAAGTTTATCAGTCGTTTCAACATGTTTATCAAAAAAGATTTTCTATTCTATATAATAGCCATATTTCTATTTAATAGCCACGTACTACGTTTGATATATTAATTGGTAGGCATTTCCTAGGATTGAGGACGTTACGTCTTTGGACTATGATATAGAGATTGGGAATCAAGTATTTTTTATAAACCAAAATATAATATATTATTATGGATTAAACACACGGACGAAGCGGGTATCACCTAATTTAATTTGTAACAAATTCTTATATTGATAAATAATTACTTACTAATAAGTAATATAAATCACGTAGGACAACTTGTGCCACTTATGAAATGGCAAGCCTCTGCCACCGGTTCGTTCTTTGACTGAGAAGAACCGGCAAAAAACTCAGCAGTTGCTTTGCTTATATATTTTTTCTTAAGTAAGTAGAAAACTCACGTAGATTTGAAGTCGGTAAAACCAGAATCTGACGCATCAGTGTGAGTGTGAGGGCCATAACAATAATTCTGGGGACTCATCCGGTTAATAATTTAGCGCTAAAAAACGGCGCGGCCCGGGTTCTGTACGGCTTATCCCAGGCCGCTTGATTTCTCTTCATTGTTGATTCCGGGAGGATACTGTTCCGGGTTAAGTTATTGGTTAGAGCCCGATTCTCATGTTCTCTGTGATATACGAATGGTTATATTGCTCGTTACTAATGTTATAACAGGATCCGTATCCTAGGATACTCCAGGATACGTAGTAAGTACGTCTTACTTGTAACCAGTTGTCCTTATCGTAAAGACACCTGTGACAAGGCGTGTGTGAAGTCTACCAATCTTCTTTTGTACAGCGTGGTGGACTATATCCTAACCCTATCTACTCATTCTGAGAGCAGTGTTAGACAGATGTTGGGACGATGGATGGCACCGCCAGTAAAAAAATCTTCATAAGAAGTTCTGTAATATACATACATATGTATACGTATACAGCTTAAGAAGGTACATCTTCTCATATTTTTAATTTTTCGCTCCCTTAAAAGCATATTTCGTGAAATCTTTCTCGGAAGCACTTTAAGTGGGGGGTGATATTTAATTCAAGCCCGCAAAAGCACGTCGCTATAAAAATCCATGTGATACTGTGCAGATGAGACCAGGCACGGACTTCATTCAGCCTTAAAAACTTACAAGTATTGGACGCGACGCGTGTTTAATTTAAACCGGACAGGTTTTCGCCAAGATGTCGATTTAGGCATGAGATAAAAACGTGTTTTATTTTGTCGTAGTGGCGGATCACGTTGAGAACTATTTAAATCTCTTTACTTAATTCAATCGTTTGCATATTATTTTTATATAATAAGTTAATGCCAGATAAGGTAAAATGTACAAGATGATATTTTGTATAATTCGACTTGATATGTTCCTAAGAACAGTTTGTTTAATAAGTTCACTCATTATTCCATTTTTTATTGTGAAAGTGTGTCTACTCACTTTTGCATAGCATAGACGGGTAGCATAGACAGATATTCAATTCAATTCAAATGTATTTTTGTTCGAATGAACTCTTACGAGTGTTTTTGAATATTGTCTCTTTATCACGATAGATAAAAGAGTTCCCACAAATCTTCCCTGGAGTCTAGTGCATTTTTAATTAATAATGTAATTTAAAAAAAATGGAAAGTAGATATGTTTGTGGTTTCCACGATACAGGGAATTCTAGAGTAGAAACTACTGCACCACTAGTTTTAACCGAAATTATTGTGATGATTTTTGGAACAATTAAATGAAAGGAAATGTAGTGAAAAGGAGATAATCCATGTCTGCTGTTAATGAAATGAAATGTTAATGTTATTTAGTAAAATCTGGAATCACTACGTGAAGTTATATTAAATTTACGTCTCCATAAAGTCCATGTGACGCTGTGCAGATGAGCGCAGGGCCAGGGCGGAATTTGGTAATGTCATTATATTAATGTCAGTTTTATTGGCAATCTCTCCGAAACGGCCTCGATAACGGCTAGGATTTGGAGCAATCTGAGTGGAATTATTCTTTTTGCAATACAATAATCAGAAGATATATTTTATTTAAATGTTTTGATTTAGAAAAAGACTTTACTAAGATCAATGCTTAAGAATATGGAAAACTCGAAATGTTATACGAGTAATGGAGGCAACAGAATTTTTTTAAATCTATTTTCTGGGAAAATTTTGATTCCAAAATAGGCATCTCATTATCATCCTCGCAACGCTCGTGCATACAATTAACTCGGGTGTGAATGGTTAGTTTTCCCCCCTCGTTTAACAATCTACTATTACCACGCAGGTGTCGCGAGAAGCAGCTATTTTTTTTATGCCATGCCAATGGCGTGCAACAAAACGACTAATCTGCAAAGGATGTGTTTTTAACAGTCGTTGTCCCATAGTATTATGGTCCTCTCCTTTACATAAAATATCAAATATGTGCTATTGATGCTCTAGAATCCAGTAGGTATTTCGAATGCCGGACTATTTACTGTCTAAAACTATTGAAAATCAAATGAAATTAGGACAGGATAACAACTGTCAGGCTTACTGTTCTGCAATAAACCTTTGAAAGTGTAATTTAAGTTTTACAAGGCTTGATCCGTCCCTGGATTGTTTCCGGGATCCGTATTTCCAGGATTTACGATTATAGCTCGCCCGGCCCCGTTCAATCACAACCAGAACTTATACCGAATGCTTTTTACTTTTTAGGAGCTCTACTTTAATGACGTCATAACTCGTCAGTACAAAAATACTGACGAGGTTCAATCTTATGACTAGTTTTATACTAGTACTTAGCGCTAGAGCAAAACTCGACTGCACAAAGCGTCTGCGTCAAATGGGAACGACGTTTTGTCCTATCACGCTTGTGAGTGCGGCTTATATAAAGGAAATTAGTATGCAGACATTTTTATTTCGCAAAAAAATTTCGCTCTTAAATTATTAAATCTATGACTTAGGTAGTAAGAAATAGTTTGTATTCTGTGCCAAGATGATTTTAACCTCAACTGTAATCACAACTGTAATGACGACCTCCGTGGCGCAGTGTGTAGCGCTGTTGTCTTAACGTGCGGAGGTCCCGGGTTCGAACCCCGGCGGGGTCAATTTGGAAATTTATAATTTCTGAATTTTTTCTTAAAATTTACGATGCCGTGTAGAAACCGAATAGGGGTATGGGTTTAATATACTGCCACGCCCCTAACAGGTTAGCCCGCTACCGTGTTAGACTGCATCATCACTTACCATCAGGTGAGATCGCAGGAAAGGGCTAACTTGTAATGGTTAAAAAAAATGATGGTTGGTTACGATGCACAGACGGAAGATGGATTTGGAAGAGTATGTAGCAGGTGTCTACGCGGCATCTCTACTCTACTACTCTACCTTCGTGAATTTTGTCGAAGCCTCCCACTACACAAGACACATTTCTAAGATTCGTACTCCAGCTGGGCGACCGCGTATCTCTGACAGCTACAGTGTAACGATCGCAATCGCTTCTGATTGGACAACACTCTTCCACTATTGGACAAAATCCATTGACGCAGCAAGAATACCATAAATTCAGCCAATCACAACAATTGATACTGTAACAATGATTGATGCAGAAGTTACGCGGTCGTACTCCGGATCTCCGGCGACAAGTTTGACTCGCGGGACACATACATCTAGTGCGCAAAGACCATATTATAGTGCACGTACCTATATATAAACTACAGAAGCTTAACGGTTATATTATGCCTTGATTACGAGTCCCTATAAAACTCTGTGAAGCTTCCACGCTTTAATATTGTAGCTACGTTTTATGGTTTACGCACCCATAACGGCTCATGGCAATGATTTGGAATCAAATTTAATATGCCTTTTAAACTTTTAGGTACTTACTGACTGACCATAATAATTCTGTTCACTTTAAAAAGAAAGAATTGTCTGTCTGTCTGTCGGTCACTTTTCAGAGATTTTGACGAAAATTGCGTTAAAATAATCCCAATTATGCAACCGCTTCGTAAACAACCTTTGAAACTATTTTTTGATAAAAATGTTTCACACGAGTTTGAGAAGATATCTCGACCGGTTTTTAAGTGTTGCAAAAAAATAAATTTTTTATCGAGTCCTAATTTTCTGTAACCATCGAATCAAAAGTGCCCAATCAACAGCAAACTGCAATTTGTTTGCCTAAACAAAAATAAATAAATAAGAATAAAAAAATGCATGAATCGAATCGTCAATCGTTAATCGGTACCCAGTACCCACCTATTTAAATGTCAGTGAGGAACTTTCAACAATTAAATACCATCGTTCTCGACTTTGGGGTCGCATACACCGAGAACACAATTCAACGCACCCCTCCGCGCCTGTAATTACAGTGTTAAGTCTCGGGACTCGAAGATTTTACGCACTCGGTGGACTTACGACCGTTCCAACTTGCGGTAATGGTTGCTTTGTTTTGTTTATGGTGCTACCGCGGCCTCGATATTGCCTTTGGAACAGACTTGACACAATTTTGGACGTAATTTTGTAGTAAGTAGGCACTAGATAAATAGAAACACGCAGTGTATCTATGCATAACATTTCTATATATCTAGTGCCTGTGTGTTTCTATTCATCTATGCAGAATCGATACGGAATCTAATTTGAAATCTGGTAGACATTATCAGACCGCGACCGTACATAGCATAAACTGCCATAATATATCGGCGTGAAATTTTTAGAGCAGGTATACAAGACTTTAGAAAGTTGACATTCTTATACTTTTATAATGTACCTACATGAAAGAACCAAAGATCCCCTCTTATATTTTTTAGTAGAGTTTATTTTAAACAGCTAAATCTTTTCTTTAGACGGAAATAGGTAACTACAAAAACTTAGGATTTTATGAGGGAAAATAGAAACGAAGTTAAGTCAAGTCGAAGAAGTAACTGAACTCAACTACCAAAAAACTTAACCCAATCGCTGTAAGTTCTTGTGTTCTACAATAATCTTAGACCCCGCATACGGTAGGGTACAATCATTACCAATTCGCATGCCAAAAATAAAACACCCCTCAACAAACGAAACGAAACGAAAGCTCGCAAAAGGAACATCTTCACTAAAAATCTGCTCTCAAAGATGGACGGCTAACGAGGGCTGCGAACTCTGATTTCCAATTCAAAGGAAAATTGCGATCCATAACGGGGTGGGAGGTGGGGGGTTCCGGGGAGGGGGAACCCCCTCCCGTTGCTATGCGACGCTGGGGTGGAGCCGCCGCAATCACGGCCAATGGCACGACGGATATAAATTGGTCTCCCAACGCGACACTGATGTGAAACAGAGACGCCAGTATCGAACTGGCTACCTGCCTCTCTGTCGCTCTAATGAAGTCGCCAGACCCCTTGATTGACGGACTCTACGGCCCTTTTTCGAAATGCAGCACCTAATTGCTAGGTATCGGTTCGGTGCCGTGATTTGTGCTCGCGACAGGATGTTGCGCCGGCATTGGTCGGTCGCCGTTTTCCTCTTGATTATAATAATAATATGTGCTATAATAGTAGGTACCTATTGTTTTCATTGCCTACCTAATATAAAGTTTCGTGTTTAGGTATCTATTAGTGCGTCTACATACGCTATACCTCCGAAGTCCTACATATTATGTATGGTATTGAAGTCCCGACTCCCGATAGACAAGCTGATTACAAAGTTAAAATAGTTGAGCCGATTTGAACCTAGGACATAATAGGTGTACTACGCAAGGTAAGAAAGGTACTATGTCATGTGCATAGTAAGAATTTTTCATAAAGAATCCCAGGCACACGCAAAGAAATCCAGAACAAAACGGGAGTGATATTAAATTCCATCAGGAATCTCGATAAATAAACCGGTAAAATATACCTACGACATAAATTATCTAGATATAGGTAATAATATATGTTATTACGTAAGGTTAGGTATAGATACCAAGTATTTTATCTACGCAGAAGGAATTCTTCATATGAACTCATACGAACTTCATACGTAACTCTCCCAAAGTATTCCATGCACAGTCAAAGAAGTCCAGACCAAAACGGGCGATACTAAGTTCCCGATCTGGAATCACGGTACACGAAATAAATTATCAAGATATACCCACATAATAATATAATCCTACAGCCTACTACGTAAGGTTGTAAGGTATAAATACTAAGTATGATAAATAGTATAGGGGTTTTTCATATTGACTCTACCGAAGTATTCCAGGCACAGGCAAAGAAATCCAGAACAAAAGGGGCGATATTAAATTCCTGATCTGGAATCACGATACATAAACTGGTAATGGTCGCAGATATAACGCTCTATAAATTTTTGTAGTCCGGCGAAGTGCGCGGCGAATCCGTAATGCGGGGCCGGACTTGGCAGAGATTACGGGCGTGTATTAATGCCTATGAGGACGTGCGATAGCCGCATATCCAGGGCTGGCAACAATAGAAAAAAAAATTAACTTTGTCGATCCGACGACGCGGGAGTCTAACCCGAATTAACTTTTGCCTGCCTGAAAAAAGGAGTATATTGTTTTCAGGGTTCATGTATGTATGTATGTGAGTTTGTATATTCCACCATAAGTACTATAAGCTTGAACCGATTTTGATAAATGAGGTATCGTTAGAATCCCTAGCTTATTCCGGGTGACATAGGCTAGTAAATTTTAAAAAAAATTGATGGGGCGACCATGGTCCCGCATTAAAGACTAAAGTTGAGAAAAAATTTCAAAAATAAGATTAACTATATAATCATCATCTAGAAAATCATGAGTAGATTCCAAAATATATAACACTATAGTTTAATATCCAGTGATTCACAAAAAAAAATAATTTAATAAAAATGTGAATAAGATTCTAATTTATCTAGTCTTGCAAATTTCTAGAGGATACTTGAAGAAGAAAGACGTAAAAGCTCTCTTGACTCATTTATTAACATGAACAATAAAAATATTACAGCAAGAAAATAAAATCACACAAGAACGATACGCAACGACGGGTGACAATGTAGTTCGCAGCAGATGCGCACGCATCCTTTTATAACCTCGTCTCTGACACCATCGTTACTTTTCTTAATCGCAGGGAATGTATTCCATTCTTGAATTTCATTTCTTTATCCTGAAACAAGTATCTTATGTTAGTAAATATCTTCAATACGGCCAGACTGACCCGAGACCGTCCCCGGGCTCCTCCTCTAGTCCAGCAGTGGCATTGCTTAGACTCCGTTGGACACAGACCAGGATCTTGAAGCTCTTAAATGGCAGGCACAACAGAAGCACCTGCAGGCCTCGGCACCATAGAACGTTGTTGGTTGCTGGCAACCCGGACATCATCTCATGTCCTTGTCTGCACCTGCGACATAAAACAACAAACTTCACATATCTTTTTACGGCCATTACCGAATACAACGCTTCAAATTTCAGAAGACACGTTAGAAGTATAAATAAAATTCGAAACGTTACGGCCACTGGTTAAGTCATTAAGCACGACGTTAGCATGACATACCATGACAGTGGCACAACGTTATACCCTATCTGGTAAGCAGTGTTAGAACAACTTGGCCCTAAGTCATTAAGCACGACGTTAGCATGACTTAGCCCGGCAAGACAGTCGCACGACGTTAGCTTGTCTGCCCGATACTCTGAAGAGTACACATCTAAGTCATAGGCACGACGTTCGCATTAACTTAGTACGGCAAGATAGAGGCCCGACGTTAGCTTTTCTGCCCAGAGTGTACAGACAGCACAGGCCTAAGTCATTAAGCCCGACGTTAGCATGACTTAGCCTGGTTAGACAGAGGCGCGACGTTAGCTTGTCTCGTTGCGGTGTCGTTGAGAAAAGTATAAAGAGCAACTGCATGGCATAAGACATAGGCGCGACGTTAGCATAACTTAGCCCAAAACAAATAGTGCGCTCGGCCAAACCTGAAATCACATCAGTCACCGCATCCCTGCACGCAGTTAGTCGCGTAGCGTCACACCTCCCAGTGTGACTAGCGAACACGCAGTGTCACGCCTCGCAGCGCGGCAGGCGAGCGTGAAGTGTCGCGCACTAGGCGAGCGCGCAACCCTGCGCGACCAGCAGACGCGCAGCTCGGCATAGCAAGCAAGCGCGCAGCCCTGCGCGACATGTAGACGCGCAGCAGCAAGCAAGCGCGCAGCCCTGCGCGACCAGCAGACGCGCAGCTCGGCATAGCAAGCAAGCGCGCAGCCCTGCGCGACATGTAGACGCGCAGCAGCAAGCAAGCGCGCAGCCCTGCGCGACATGTAGACGCGCAGCTCGGCATAGCAAGCAAGCGCGCAGCCCTGCGCGACATGTAGACGCGCAGCAGCAAGCAAGCGCGCAGCCCTGCGCGACCAGCAGACGCGCAGCTCGGCATAGCAAGCAAGCGCGCAGCCCTGCGCGACATATAGACGCGCAGCAGCAAGCAAGCGCGCAGCCCTGCGCGACATGTAGACGCGCAGCTCGGCATAGCAAGCAAGCGCGCAGCCCTGCGCGACATGTAGACGCGCAGCAGCAGGCAAGCGCGCAGCCCTGCGCGACATGTAGACGCGCAGCAGCAGGCAAGCGCGCAGCCCTGCGCGACATGTAGACGCGCAGCAGCAGGCAAGCGCGCAGCCCTGCGCGACATGTAGACGCGCAGCAGCAAGCAAGCGCGCAGCCCTGCGCGACATGTAGACGCGCAGCAGCAGGCAAGCGCGCAGCCCTGCGCGACATGTAGACGCACAGCAGCAGGCAAGCGCGCAGCCCTGCGCGACCAGCAGACGCGCAGCTCGGCATAGCAAGCAAGCGCGCAGCCCTGCGCGACATGTAGACGCGCAGCAGCAGGCAAGCGCGCAGCCCTGCGCGACATGTAGACGCGCAGCTCGGCTCAGCAGGCGAGCGCGCAGCCCTGCGCGACATGTAGACACGCAGCTCGGCGCAGCAGGCAAGCGCGCTGCCTGGCGCGTCCAGAACGCATCACGCCGTGTTGAGCGCCGAATACGAAAGAGACATAGAACAGATAATGAACACACCACACATGTCTGTCACAGGTTCTGAATATCTTTACAAGTCATATCACATGAACCACATTTCGAGTAATAACTTGGTAACATATTCATCGAACGAAACTAACTTGAACAACATTCTCTAAATGTGAACAAGTAGAAATGTTCCTTTTTGGTGTTCTTTATAAATGTGAGCATACCAGCGGTCCTTTATCTGTGAAAGAAATACGAACAAACAAACCAGACTTTAGTCTACGTACACAACTTTAACAAGATCACAAAACGACCAAAAATTAACAGGTCAAACTTCAAATAATTTTACACGAAAGTAAATAAACACAAGTAGACAAATAACTGACATGACACGACAATATGTCATGGCTGATATGCGCAGAACAGAATAAGAACCTGAACACCTAATGTTTACATCTTCAGGTTACACGGCAACGATGACAATTAGACTGCAATCCAGTTTTTCAAAACATCAATTACCCAACACTGAGCCCTCTCACTATTCGTAAACGAAGAAGTGAACGACAAGCATAGTCAACATATGTGCTGTAATTATCTGAACTCTTACTCGTTCCCTCAAACAAAATGATTACATGTCCGGCATCTTAGAACACAAAGATTGCAACTGCGTTCTGTCGTCACCCATTCATTTAACCACGTCTTTGCATCTCCCTGTAAACAGCTTCATACACCCAAAAGGTACCCAAAATCATGCTTTAGCGCAATCTATCCTCACACCAATTTTCAACATTATGCAAACTGGGATCAAAGCTCAAAACATAGAAATGTTGCCTGCCGTGTTAATCGAATGAATAACATCAACGACCTGTTACTGTGGATAGCGCATTTGCGACACTTACAACACATTCCGATTCAACACACAACATTTGACCCCTGTATGGTGCACCCAGCGGCTGCAACATGACCGTCGGCTCATAGAACACGACGGAGGTTTTTCCAACAACGCAGGCCTGTCAGGCGATGGTGATATTACGCGTAGCTGTCTGACTTTTCAAAGCACTTGACGCGAACTAGTATCGCGTCCACCTCATGCTTCAAACAACCATTATGACGAGTTCTACGACATTCACGCGATCACAATCAGGCATTCTTGCCTTCCTTCCTCAAGTACAGAGTTATAGAATCAGAATAGCCGGTAGGATTAGGCATCACGTTGATACCGAATCCCACTTCTGATCTTGCAAATTTCTAGAGGATACTTGAAGAAGAAAGACGTAAAAGCTCTCTTGACTCATTTATTAACATGAACAATAAAAATATTACAGCAAAAAAATAAAATCACACAAGAACGATACGCAACGACGGGTGACAATGTAGTTCGCAGCAGATGCGCACGCATCCTTTTATAACCTCGTCTCTGACACCATCGTTACTTTTCTTAATCGCAGGGCATGTATTCCATTCTTGAATTTCATTTCTTTATCCTGAAACAAGTATCTTATGTTAGTAAATATCTTCAATACTAGATTAATTTAGATTTTTAACTTTTTAGTTCGTTTTTTGGCAGGCCAGTCGTGTTTTTAATTTTTTGAATTATGACTTGTTTACTACTACGAGTTAGCCCTTGAGTGAGACCTCACCTGATGGTAAGTGATGATGCAGTCCAAGATGTTGATGATGGCAGTTATATCAAACCATTACCCCTAGGTACTCGGTTTCTACACGGCATTATAACGGAACGTTAAATCGCTTGGCGGCACGTATTTGCCAGTAGGGCCGTATCTAGCCTGCCACCAGGCCAGACCCAGGAAAATTCAGAAATTATAAATTCTGATTCGGAAATCACACCCTGGACCTCCCCACCTAACTATGCACTAGAAGAACGAGGAAGAATTAGTAATATGGTATATAAAATGGTGAATATTTAGATTATTCAGGCTATTATATAAAATAAATAACATTTAGTATTTCTCCTAAAAAAACTTTTATCTAAATATTTACGGACATTACGTATCATAATTTATGTAATTTTTATAAATGTTAAATTAGAAGATAAAACTTTCGCACAGTTATCATAATTCATATTTCAAGAAATAATTTACAATTTTAGAATAGGTACCCTCAGTACGTTATTCAGTACTCTACTAAAGAAAATTAACTTCGCTTTTTTGAGCTTATTCAGCATTTAGACTTACCAACCCTACTGAGTGAGGACGAATTCATCCTCACTCAGCCTCACGTGTCAGCGGATCGATACTCTGAATTTTTCTCTGCATCACGTCATGTTAATAATATTGCCTAGTGCTATTTGATACTGGAACTTTCAGTATAAGAATAAAATATCACATCATAATCTTATTGATTTACACAAGGATAGCTTGATTTTAAGAACAAATACGTTTCCTAACAAATCAAATTGACAAACGTAACATTCAGCGTTCATTACTGTGTGTGCCAAATATTAATAACAATCAGTTTCTAACGTGCATCTTTGTCCACAGGTGAAAAGCCACATAAATGCCAGGTATGTGGCAAGGCCTTCAGTCAGAGTTCCAATCTCATCACCCATTCGCGCAAGCACACCGGTTTCAAGCCGTTCGCTTGCGAATTGTGTGGGCGAGCATTCCAAAGAAAAGTGGACTTAAGACGGCATCGGGAGACGCAGCATGCAGACTTGAGAACCCCGCAGCATATGCAGCCCCCCCATACAGATGTGCATGGAATGCATCCCCCTGACCTGCATGTTGGGGATCGGATAGGTGAGATTATGTCTGTTTTATAGTTTATTTCAATTAATACTAAGAATTAAAATCTAAATTAAAAACTAATTATATTTACAAAAAATACACGCCATCCAAGTGATCGTTAATGGGCATGATGCCCAAAACACTAGCGCTATTACCTCGTTGAATGGCAAGGCTAAGCCGTTGGGCTAAATAAGCGTCAGCTCTTTGGTCACCAGAGGCGTGGATCAGTTTTTGGGACACAAAAACTGTGGATCAATTTTAAACTGCATTTTTTTTTGTTTTTGTTTGTTTTTCATTTAGTCTCAGTAGCATATTGTGGCAGTTTCAGATATGCATCTGACAACACAGCATTTTTAGTTTTAACTTCAAGTGATGTGTAGTACAAAAAAAGTATGTGTCAGGAGGTCCATATTACATATTACCTACCTTATTCATGTTATTTTTATCAGAGTTGCTTTGGCTTTTATATACTTTTATATGGAATATGTATCTATGATTTATTTTTAACTACTTAGATGATGCCCGCGACCTCGTCCTATGGATTGTTTTTTTTATTCTCGCGGGAACTATTGAATTTCCGGGATGAAAAGTAAGTCCGGGATAAGAAGCCTAAGTCCTTCTCCGGTATGTAACCTGTCGTTGTACCAAATTGCATCAAAATCGGTTAAGTAGTTGGGCCGTTAAAGCGTAATAGACAGACATTCACACTTTCGCATTTATTAATATTAGTATGTACCTTATATACCTTAACAATTCAATTAAAAGGTTTTGTTTTTCAAATTATCTTTTTCAAGTGCTTTCAAGTCAATCTACCATTGGTTCGGAATGAGAATCCTACCGAGAAGAGCTATCAAGAAACTCGGCGGTTGCTCTTTATAACAAAAGGAAGCATAAATCTTATATATAAAATTCTCGTGTCAAATTAATTACCATACTCCTCCGAAACGGCTTGACCGATATTTATGAAATTTTATATGCATATTCATTAGGTCTGAGAATCGGCTACTATCTATTTTTCCTACCCATAAAACACCACAAACCACGCGGACGGAGTCGCGGGCATCAGCTAGTGTCTTATAAGAAATTCAGTCGCAATGGTAGTTGTATATATTTTTTCTTGTGTCGGATCAGACATGTCACATGCGCATGCCAAATATAATAAAGATAAAAAATAAATATAAAAAATTAAGGAGTTCCCGCGGGTATAAAAACCTTATCCACGCTGACGAAGTATATAATATGATTATTGATTATAATTTAAATTTATCTACAGATATGCGTCCCCCGCATCCCGATCTTCGGCAGCCTGACTATAGGATGTCCAATGCGGTGCCCCCCCTCCAGCCGCTACCCTCCTGAACTTCAACCGCCTTTGCGCCCTGGCGCTGAGGCATTAACCATCTTTATGTATACCTAATTGTAAATTATATCGTAAAGACCCTAATTCTCTACGATATTTTAATCGTTACAGGTGATTTTAAAAATATAAACTTCAATACTATTAATTTTAAATTAAATCTAGTAACGAGTTTTACTTCAAAAGAATCACTCATGTCACGATTGGAACCGTAAAGATTTTGGTTGGTCAAAGCGAAGGGATAATACCAAAGACACTTATAAGTGATTTAGTGGTTTATTAAGTTGAAAGTTTATACCATTTTTTAATAAAATTACTCTATTAATGTATAAAAGTTGTTTAGTCACCTTGATTAATATTTTATTTACAATCAAAATTTAATTTATAATGTGAAATTCTAAATTGTAAAAATTATGTAAAGATAATTAATTATTCCTAATAGTTTGGTGTAAAATCATAAATCATTTATTATTTTAGTTTATTGAATCCCTGGAGACTCTTTTTATTTTAAAATATTAGTTAGAGATATACCTAACTAAATATAGCTTACCAAAGACTTAGTAGGTAGTCTTAAAACACCTAGGCATATAATTATTCAATCTTTTTTAAGTAGGTATAATTTATGAAGAAATAAAATTTTACTATGTGAGTATTGTTGATCTCAGTGTTAAAGCACCGGCTATAATTTCATATACTTTTAATATTTTCTCGAACTGAACATACAAGAAATTAAACTAAATTTGATATTGAACAAAATTTCAATTTTCATTTTGAGCCATTTAAAACTATTCAGACTGTGTTTTTAAATGTGAAATTTCGTGTTATTTATATTAGCTTAACATTACGTTTACATTTACTATAATAGTTAATTAGCATTCCAAAAAGTAGAATTTAATTATAACAGATGAAATAAACTGGTATGAATTCCAAGTTCCAACCAAAGACAGATTTACTAAAAATTCCATAAAAATCATTCCAAAGAATATACTTAAAGTATTTTTCATTGTGTTAGCAAAAGTTTAGGGTTGTTGATACTTTTGAAACATTGTTTTAAGTTTCATGATTTTACTCAATACCTACACTTACTAAAAAGTACATAGTTAGTGAATTTTCGTGTATTGTTGTTTGCTTATTATGTATGACTAGCTGATGCCCGCGACTTCGACCGCGTGGTTTAAGTTTTTTGTTATTTCCGTGGAAACTCTTTAATTTTCCGGGATAAAAAGAAGCCTATATCACTCTCCATATCCTCAACTATACCCATGCCAACAATCACGTCTATTCGTTACTCCGTTACGGCGTACCTAATTAAAGTACAAACAAACACACTTTCGCATTTATAATATTAGTATAATGTAAGTATGATATGCAAAAAACAATAGCAATACACATGAGTAAAATTGATATTTAAAATTAGTAATATGTATGTCACCGTAAGATTGTAAAAACCGTTAGATTATAATCTAACTCGCGAAATTCTAAACTGTCAAAAGATTAGAATTAACCGCATTATTTTCCGATAGATTGTAATCTGATAGGTATTTAAACCCGATAAAACCTAATTATTTGATTATTGACTATTGATTAAAACTTGATTATTTATGTCGAACCCTAACCTAACCTACAAGAAAGAGACTAGAAAACGTAAATACAATGAATATTTCAAAAATTAACACTCAGAACATTGAACAGTTTACAATCTTTCGACAGTTTAGAATTTCGCGAGTTAGATTATAATCTAACGGTTTTTACAATCTTACGGTGACATGTACATTATGTAATTGTAAATAAAAGTGAAATTGTAGACATTTGATCACACTACAACTGTAAAACTTTTGACACAAAACTTTTCAAATTAATTTGAGAAAACTAATTAAACTAAGTTTAAAGCTTCTATATTATATTTTTTGTGCCATTAATAAAAATATACAATTTCAAACTAAATGTAATTGTAATAAAAATGCAGATCTAATGTAAGCTAAGCTTGTAAATAGGCTGAATAACTTCACTGCATAATATTATGCGTGATCTATAAAATGAACATTGTGAAATCCGTTAGGCCAAAGAGATTAGATAGGCAATTTCTGGAAATAAAATATTAAAATATTAATTAAAACTATTTGAGTTTTATACGTAAAATTGTATACGATATCTTTTACTCCATAATAACTAAATGAAATTATTGATGTATCAATAATTCACAAGTCAATTTCAAATAATAAAATGTAAAAAAGAAGCAAAAATTAATGGTGCTTCTTTTAGTTATTTATGTTTTCTAATTTGCCTATATGCACAAATTTCAATAACGTAATTAGTGTTACCAATAATCTACAATATTTTTATTATAATAAGTTTTTTTAATTTGCTGCAATTAATTATCTAAAGTTGGACAGCTTGTGTCACCTAGGAAATTTCATGACTCTACCACTATATAATAAGATTTACCAATTTTACACATTTCAAATTTGAATGTGGGTTCCGTAATTTCCTCATTGTTTTAGTTTTAAGATGTTTGTACGTTATAAATATTGTATATGTAGGATCAAATATATTTAATGTACCTATCGTGATTTTAAAACTTTAGTACAATGTTATTGTGTAACTTATGTAAATAGTGTAAAAATTAGTGTTAACACATCCCAAAGACGAACGTGCAATCCTAATGTCATTATAACTATAATTGTTTAAGCAACTGTCACTTAAATATATAATGATGTATTTTATATTGTTGTTTGAATTCATTCAACCTTTATTCCCCACCTTATTTTATTATCTGAAATAATATACCCCTTCTTTCATTTCAGCAAATAAAATATTGCAGACGTCAATGGCCAACGCTGATTTAAGTATAGAAATCTAGTAGAAATCTTGATGACGCATGCGGTTTATTTTTAATTCCCAGGGAAATTCTTAATTTATTTATAATTTCCGGAATGTAATCTTCGGAATGTAATCTACCTATACCTACCTTATTTCATCATAATAGATGTGAAAAGACCGTTAAAGCGTAGCAGACAGACAGTCAGACTTTCGCACTTATTATTCTACACACACATATTTTACATAGTTATTAATGTCGTAGGTATGGTATTTGAGTATTTGAAACTCACGTAGTTCTAAAAGTTGAAATTTGTGCCTGGGATTCTAAAAACTCAACGGAGTTGATTTTGATGAATGAGTTGTCAATCGACTCGGTATTACGGTCCGGGTGACAAAGGCTACACTTTATACGAACGGACGGATGTTAGGATGTTACATCCAAATAAGTGGGTGCCTCTGAAATTTTTTCCGTGTGTCATAGTCCGTGCCTGTGGTGACAAATTGCGCGAAAGAGTCCAATACGCAGCAGTGCGTGAAAACAGGCGTTTAGCGTCCACCACGCTCCCCGGGGGCGATCCTTCGTGCCGGTTTATTCTCAAATCCAACTGTAGTTTTGTAACTTTCTTTGCTGTTACTCATGTATGCATACCACATAGTTATAACTAGGTAAATGATGGCCGCGACTTCGTCCCCGCGCATTAGGTTTTTTATATTTCCGCGGGAACTCCTTAATTTTTCCGGTATACAACGTAGTCTCTATACCTACAAAATTTCATCAAAATGGGCCGTTAAGGCGTAGCAGACAAACAGTCACTCTTTAACGAGCTGTAAAGATAAGCTAATGGTATAGATATACTTATGTGTTTTGTTTCTCAAGGAACTCCTAAAGAATCTGAAACGCATTAAGCGGTTCCTCTAGCTGGAAATGCTCATGTGCGGCGGTTATCACTTAATCATGCTAGCATGCTAAGGTCGTTTGCTTCATTAATTAAAACAAAACGGCTATTATACTTACCTTTCATAGATAAAAATATACCAATCCAATCATTGTCCATTAGAATTTTTCAATCACCCGCCAACGATATCGATTAGCGATCTGATATTAATCGAATAGGTCCAATTCTGATGTTGGTACGTTCGCAACTATGTTTGCGGAGTAATGATCGATTACTCATTAGTTTAATGGCTTTATACCTATACGTAGCTAATCGCTTTCTAAACGCTAGGTTTGCTGGCTTTAAAAAACCGGTCAGGTGCGAGTCAGACTCACGCACAAATGGTTCCGTACCCACCACACAATATACTATACTGCGCCCAATACTATTAGATACTTTAATTTGCCATGGAGCAACTAAGTAACGAGATTTGTGAGTATGTTGACGTCTCATGTTACAGAGGGTTGCTTCGATTTATGTCTGAGTCTGTAATAGGATAAAGGAAACTATAATTATTAGACTATTTATTCCAGAGTTGGTTCCCCGCTGTCCTCTTTAATCGAAAAGTGCTTTGACACATAAAAAGCCTCCTCCTATTTTGGTGGTCCAGGGTTTGAATCTCAGGCACAAACAACTTTTAGAACTATGTGAGTTTCAAATACTCAAATACCATACTACATCAACTGTGTGTGCAAAATAAAATGTGCGAAAGTCCGTCTGTCTGTCTGCTACGATTTAACGGTATTTTCAAACCGATTAGATGAAATAAGGTATAGGGGTAAATTACATCCCGGAAATTATTATACCCGTCTGTCTGCCAACACCCATTTTCTTGGGAACGCGGAAATCAAGTTGAACTTTATATTAAAAACTTAGGTCTACGGTCCCTTGGCCAGTCACAGCTGATTAACTACAGCTTACAGCTCGTTAAAGAGTGTCTGTTTGTCTGCTACGCTTTAATGGCCCATTTTGTTGAAGTTTGTTAAGTATAGAGTGGGGTAGTATCCCGGAAAATTAAGGAGTTCCCGCGGGATTATAAAAAACCTAATGCACGGGGACGAAGTCGCGGGTATCATCTAGTAATAACTATGTGGTACATGAGTAACAGTAAAGAAATAAAAGTAACAATAGTACAGTTGGATTTGGCAATAAACCGGCACGGAGGACCGCCCCCGGGGAGCGTGGTGGACGCTAAACGCCTGTTATCACGCACTGCTGCGTATTGGACCCGTTCACGCTATTGTTTACCACAGACACGGACTATGAAATTACCCGAATTGGGAAAAAATCAGAGACCCCTACTTATCTGGGTGGAACATGCTGACATCGGTCGTCATATCGTTTTTTTTAAATCATATAATACTAGCTAATGCCCGCGACTTCGTCTGCGTGGATCGAGGTTTTTTGATTCCCGCGGGAACTCCTTAATTTTTCAGGATAAAAAGTAGCCTATGTACTATTCCAGACTATAATCTATCTCTGTGCCAAATTTCAGCCAGATCCGTTCAGCCGTTGGGGCGTGATTGAGTAACAAACATCCACACATCCACACATCCATACATCCAAACATCCATCCAAACTTTCGCATTTATAATATTAGTATAGATAGGCCAGCGCTTGGCTGCAATCAGACGTGCTTGCAAGTGGTGATTCAGCCTAAGGTGGAGCGCGCTTGCCCAAAAGATGCCTATTAACTCTTGATTTGATACCTATATTAAAAGAGGATATTATTATTAAAGATTTTGCTCGTGCAAAATGCAGTGATGTCACCGGATCGTAATAACGAATCTATTGACACCTCATTCATCAAAATCGGCTCAGTAGTTTGGGCACTACTGCAGTGGAACATACATAATTACAAACATACCTACATACATAAACATAGACTGATAAATTAATCAGCACCCTTTTGGCTTTGCCGTTGTGTACAAAAACATTAAGTATAAAAAAAAAGAAAAATAAATACAGTGTTGCTTCATGGACCCTCAATATATCTGTTTCTTTTTTATTTTTTGCCCAAAATGTCAGGTTCCACCGAGATTTGAACTCGGATCGCTGGATTCAAAGTCCAGAGTGCTAACCATTACACCATGGAACCGCTTCTTTTATATACACAATTTATTATAGGCACTTACTTACATGCCATCAATACTTTCACTTTGCGTAAAACGTTATACTGAAGTAGGTATACCTACTTACTTAGTAATTAGTACATTATGTTCGATTAGTCAGCTGTGCAAAGATATTCAATTAAATAATTGATTAAAAATATTTAACTACTTACAAAAGAAAGATAATAATTGCATATGTCGCCAAGTAATGATATAATAGATGATGATAGATTTTCCTTACAAAAAATAAAAGACTACCGTGCCAATATTGGATTAGGTTGCGATATTTCGGCTGTTATAATATAAAATTAACTTAATTTAGAAACTAGCTGATGCCCGCGACCTTGTGTGTGACCACGGGAAGGTGGGACCTCCTCAACTATACCCATGAAAAAATTCACGTCGATTCGTTGTTCTGTTGCGGCGCAATTGAAGGAGAAACCAACATACCAACAAACAAAAACAAATGTTATACTAATATTAGTATGATCTTTTAAAAATTCAGGGATATATGTCCTAACTATTTAGTCTGAATTCTGACTTGTTTACTAAGTATTTATTTTTCCGCTACAAGGTAGCCCTTGACTACGATCTCTCCTGATGGTAAGTGATGATGCAGTCCACAATGGTAGCGGGCTAACTTGTTAGGAGTAGGCATCTAATTATATGTTTAAACTTAAACCCCTAAACTGTTAGTATACGGCAACATACCGGAACGCTAAATCGCTTGACGTCTTAGCCGGTAGGGTGGTAGTCTACGCAATAGGGCGGTTCGTTGTATTGAGACCCCCGCATTAAATCCTCAGTCGATGAAACTCGGAACTCAGAACTTACACAAACATATAGAACAAAAAAAACATCCGGAAGTTAGGTATTTATACCTAAAACTTAATATTTATGACTGAATATGTTCTCGATTTCTTTTTAAAATAATAGCAGGTAGAATATTTACACTCAAAACCGAAATATCAAATGAAATAATCATGCAGAGCACCGATATTTAAACCGAATTTATGAGTAAATCTAAACTGCGTTTACGCGATAATGAACCTTCCTGCTTTAACAATTGGGTATAGCATAAAAAAACCTTCCTTTCTGATTTTTTGGTGGATATTTTTAATATACGTTATAATACTATAACATGCTATAAAATTTCGTCGGCTGAGGAGTTATAGTTGGGGTCAACTAGCTTTATTGCCTAGACCTCCGTGGCGCAGTGTGTAGCGCTGTTGTCTTAACGTGCAGAGGTCCCGGGTTCGATCCCCGGCAGGGTCAATTTGGGAATTTATAATTTCTGGTCTGGCCTAGTGGGAGGCTTCGGCCGTGGCTAGTTACCACCCTACCGGCAAAGACGTGCCGCCAAGCGATTACGCGTTCCGGTACGATGCCGTATAGAAACCAAATAGGGGTACGGGTTTACTATAACTGCCATGCCCCTAACAGGTTAGCCCGCTACCATCTTAGACTGCATCATCACTTACTATCAGGTGAGATCGCAGTCAAGGGCTGACTTGTAGTGGATAAAAAAAAACTACTACAGGAGACCCACATCGGCCACAGTCCGTCCCCGGACAGTCAGAATCGCCGCTCATCTATAATGCAGCATCACCCACGTGCGTCCGTACGCAATCAGTATTGTGAATAATAAATGCGCCATTCGGAGGACGATGATTGCGCTCCTCGCGAGATTCACGAAGATTTCAGCCCCCAATTTACGGTAATCCAGCTTTGTGTGGAAAAATATATTACGCATGTTTTTCTAGTGAGCTGTCTGTTGTTAAGCTCCTCTATAGCACGGTCATCTAAAAAGGAGACATAAAAACGAATCCGATGATGCCTATGTCAAAAAAAAAATCTTACTATTCTTAACTTACTAATATTATAAATGCGAAAGTTAGGATGGATGTACGGATGTATGGATGTTTGTTACTCAATCACGCCCCAACGGCTGAACGGATCTGGCTGAAATTTGGCACAGAGATAGATTATAGTCTGAAATAGCACATAGGCTACATTTTATCCCGGAAAATTAAAGAGTTCCCGCGGGAAAAAAAACCTCAATCCACGCGGACGAAGTCGAGAGCATTCGCTAGTTATCAAATATAGGTCTTCCAAAAGACCTAAAATTCACGTCCTCAGCATATTAACCCGATCAAACATAATAATAATGTCCACCCGATCGAATTTCGGCCAAGGCGGCCAATCTCCGGGAGATATTATAGTGCACAAGTGTGTGCGCAAACACAGATGCACTCTCTGTTCCTTTGGGTCCTCTCATTGCCCGATTGGACGGAAAATCCGACACGGCCGGGTTGAGATCACGCGCAGGACCAACGGCTATATATGCTCTGCGAGGCACAGGGGGAATCCCCGCCAACTTCCTAACTCCGGGCCAGTACTGAGATTTTCTTGTAAAAAAAACCCAATTAATTATGGTCTGACGTGGAATTCGAACCCCGGACCTCGTCAGCCGCAGTCGAACATGCTAACCACTAGACCAACGAGGCAGTTAACTATGTTATGTTGCATAACATAGGTGAAAGTACATATTATGTGTCTACCTGCCACATAATAATATGTACTTTCACCAGCTACTAACCCAAGCGTCTTCCTATCGCAACCTTGCGCGTGGGTCACATGACGTCATCGATCTCTGTATACGAGTGAAAGGCCAAATAGTACACTCGATAAATTTGGCGGTCTAGATACGCGGTTCCATGGTGTAATGGTTAGCACTCTGGACTTTGAATCCAGCGATCCGAGTTCAAATCTCGGTGGAACCTGTATTTTTAATCATTGAAGTATTAAAGAGCTGTTATTATAAAATACTAGCTGATACCCGCGGCTTTGTCCTTGTGTATTGAGGTGTTTTGGTTCCCGCGGGTACTCTTTAATTTTCCGGGATGGAAAGTAGCCTACGTCACTCTCCAGGTTCTCAACTATACCTATGCAAAAAATTACGACGATCCGTTGCTCTGTTGTGGCGTGATTGAAGGACATATCTACCAACAAATAAAAATTCGATCTTCTTCGATGAATCACAACCAATTAATTTACATACCACATTTTAGTGGGCCTCTGTAGTGATAAAAAAAGAACCTTACGTTATGAGTAGGTACCCTATTGAGATGAAACCACGAAGTCAATTCGATATGAAGGTTTCTAATCCGCAGTCGGGTCCAATTTCATCACGGTATCACTTACCGATATCACCCTTCCACAATAGCGACAGAGCTATCAAATTTATTCAAATTGTACCTTGTCGTCACCACAATTTTGTAGCACCTGCGCTAGGGTTGCCACTGAATAGAAATAACAAGTGAAAAATTAAAATTAAAAACTGATATGGTACCTACACAAATGTAACCTCTTACCCCAAAATGTATAGATTTCATGAATAATTAGTAATTTTTTTTGAAGTGAAACTTCTTTAGAAACGTTGTGATTTGAAAATTCGAAACGAGAAAGCGACCAAAAAAGTGACAAACATATTTAATAGGATTTAGCCTGCGAGAGAATGAGATAGAATACAAGTTATATTTATCTCATTCTCTCGTAGTTTCTCGTTTTCTGAAGTTTCACTTCCGTGCTTGCCGTGTGTGAATTGCAAACACACACTTATTTTTGAAGTGATAACTTCTTATGGGAGGGTAAACCGCTTCGTAACGTAACGCGTTACAGCGCCAGTCTGTCGGGCTTCCCTTTCTCTCACGCATACGATAGCAGTAGGCGGGCTCCTCCTCTCTCACTCTAACCCACAGCGTCCGTATTTTGGACAGACGCTTCCATATATTTATAAACAATAAAAGATTTTACTAATAAATAACCTTTCCTCACATTAATTATATTAATATACATAAAATATCCTCATATTAATATAATATTAAATATTATTAATATTAAATATTAAATATCCTCATATTAATATACATAAAATTTAAGTAATAACCTAAGCTTTTCTCAAGTTACACCATTTCAATATTAAATAGTTCAACTTGGAGTACTTTAGGTTATCACTTCTGTCGAGTGTCCTGAAACGCACAGGTTTTTTTTTTAAATAAGTAGGTAACTTAAACTTAAACAGCTGTTCCTTAAGCAAATATCTATCTACATCTGTGGGGAAGTCTAGAGTGATACCCATTATACACAATGAAATCGATGAACAAATTACTTCTCGACTTCATTTTTAAAATATCCAGTTGGAAATCTTTGATATTCCGAGATAATAAGTCACATAAGTATATTAATCGGATTCCCCGGATTAGTCCATTTTCAAAACCATGGTCTTACCGCATTTTTAATATTAGTATGGAAGTATGGGTGTAATTTATTTTAATAAAGCACAAACCTACATCATTGTAACACGAACTGTCACCGCTGTTCACGGTAACCCGCAGATAAAGTTCATCGCTATGTTTTACTGAATAAAATTTTTGCCTCATTTTCTCAAATAGGTACAAGTTGGCAACCCTTAGTAAAGACAGCACCACTCCAAAATAAACCGTTATGCATCAGAATAGGGTAGCATTTTGAATTTCATAATCCTTTACTCAATTCCGAACAGAGCAGTATATGATTATGGATAGAAATTCTTATTCCACTCAAAGGAACATCCGTTTTCTCTTAGCAGTGGTTGACGTTTTTGTCGAGGGAATTTCGACTTTATTCGTTGTGTGTTAAGAGCAGGTATTTAAATGCATACGTAGTGTCTTGAGAAAGCAAAATGGAGATGTCTACGAGTCCTTTGTATCAACGCGTTTCGCTAAAAGCTAGACGACGTGATCTTTTGGCTGGTGAGGTTTTTGTTGAAGGAAACTGTTATTTAATTCATTTGAATCTTAGAAGAGTAAGATATCTACTCAAATTTATATTCATTTAATGATTTGTGAATACAAAAAGGTTACAATATTGAAAGTTTCTTGTATCCAATGTGGCGTACAAATAAACCTACCCTGAATATTGTTATCGAAGTTTTTTGTTACTAACCATGACCGCTATTGTGAGTCTTATGCCCCGGGTTCGATCAGACTCCGGCAGAGTCAATTCGGGAATTTATAATTTCTGAATTTTCTCTGGTCTGGCGGAGGTAGGTTACAGGTAGTAGGTAAGTATGTTTTTTTAACTTGAGCTATTAATTCTTTTTAATAGCTCAAAAGGGTGCTGTCTCAGCTTGCGGCTACAGATTTCGTCTATAGGGCAGATTTTCAGGCCCCAAGATTTTGACCCCAAGCCATGAAGCGGATCTCAAATAAGTTCCTATACTACCTACCAACATTTTATTTGTTGTAATTTAGAAATTGAACAATCGATCTTCTTTATCTTCGGTTTTGGTTTAAATGATGAACAGGCTGGACCACCTACTGTTGTAGTACATGTTATGTCAGATTCCTATTTATCACGTACAAATGTATTGAGAAATACACTCCCGTCTCCCATCCATAGAAAATCAACTAACACATGCTTTGACATTAAAAAAACCGTCACGCCACCAATGAGATGAAATTCCTAAGGCGCGCGCTTCAGCCATTTTTCCTTTGCAGCCAATAAACGAGTTTCGTAACGTCTGCAAAGTGTAATTTCACGTTCGACGCTCGCAAAGTTAACTTTGCCGAATTTACATAAGGATGGCACGAACGGTGAGTTTGCGACGCATCGGAATCAAGTTAGGGGCGGAGTTACTTTAAAACTGTCGCTTAGTTGAGACGCCGAATCCGTTTACAATTTTCGCGAGTTACGATGGAACTAGTGAAGACCCACTACGCAGATTATCGATATTGTTGACGCAGTAGCACTTTTACACGTTTCGAAGAATGGCTGCAGATGGCGATAGTTCTGTGACTCGCCGAAACAAGGTTTTTATGCACGTTTTGCGTGTTATCAGCAAGCCCATGCTTTATTGCTCAAAGTGATCAACAGGACTATTAGTCTTAGGGCGGATTCGACCAAACTAGCATTTATGCTCGAATAACTAAACGAGGAATAAATTTATTCCACATTTTTAATCTGGAGTAACGTCAAAGTCGTTTTTCCATGCAATCTATGGTTTAACTATACTTCGATTAACTAAACCCGACTAGCGGAACGAATGAGTGAAAGACGTATAACTCGGAAAAAAAATGTTGCTCCAAAAGTGTATGGCATGAAGGCTTATATTCTGGCTCTCATTTTTGGCGTTTTATAATGTTGGAATATGGAGGGATTAGGGACTGTCATCTGTCGCCTGACGCCCACGCCTGTCAAACTTTCGTCAATTTTGCTGTTTTCTTGTTGTATTTTAGTTTTTTTTTTCGGAAACTTCGGGTAGCCAAAAATGAGTGATGAGAAGAGAAAACTTGTGGAAACCCAATATGTAAAATGTTAGGTTATCCACAGAATAAGTTCCTTTACTCCACGTTAAATGGCGGTGTAACAATTTACTCTAGAATAGGCGCACTAATCGTAGAATAGTCTATGGTAAAACGTAAATTAGATTTACTCTCCGGTAACTTAGCTACTAATCTGAGTATAAAATTTACTCGCGTTTGGTCAAATCCGCCCTTAGCCATATAATATAGCAGCCGACATACAGTTCATATATCTTACAGTCCGATTCAAACTTTATGACGTCTCGAAAGTAATTCAACTGAGCCGTCCTACAGCTGATACCTAATATTGTATCCTACGCGTCGAAAAACACGATGTTCGTTTATCTTAATGAGAAGTCATAAAGTTTGAATCAGAATTTACCAACACCTGGGAGAATAGATCTAGCTTTGAGTCTCTTTTAAACCAAACAGAAAATACCCCGCTGGTATTGTTGTAATATATTGTTGAAATAATCGATTAAGCCCTTCTGTACCCTAATCGCATCAAGCTGCCACTAATATGGCTTAAGATATATATATATGTCACCGAAAGATTTTAAAAACCGTTAGATTATAATATAACTCGCGAAATTGTAAACTGTCGAAAGATTGTGAACCGTTCAATATTCTGAGTGTCAATTTTTGAAATACATATTCATTGTATTTACGTTTTCTTGTCTGTTTCTTGTAGGTTAGGTAACGGTTCGACATAAATAACCAAGTAGTGCCCGGCCGCAGACTGCACTTAGGCACTTAGGTTCTATCGGGTTAATAAATCTAACAGATTACAATCTACCGGAAAATAATGCGTTAAATTATAATCTTTCGACACTTTGCGATTTCGCGAGTTAGATTATAATCTAACGGTTTTTACAATCTTACGGTGACATATATATATATATGGAGGGTAGCATAGGTAGTTACTCTCCATTGCCAAGACGTGATAGCCTTTTTAGTTTCTACAACCAATATCGATATTCGATGAAACCTTGTCTCATCTCTAGCCACCTCCAGAGGCGTCCAAGTTGCGTATTGAGTTACGCGCCACCTCGGTCCAATCGCATCAAGCTGCCACCGAAGCCATTATAATATCCATTGCCAAGGCGTCGTAATCTTGCCATTTACATAATGGCACTCCCGCTGCTCCTGTTTGTTGCTATTGCTCTTTAATAAATGGACTTCTGTAAACGTCTTTATACCTGTCCTCTTTGCATTTCCTGAATTTACTTGGACTTTCTTACTTTCTTACAGTTACAAAAATTGCTTGTGCAAAAATTCTCGTATTTTCTATAATTTTGGATTGGTAATTCCTCACGATGTTTTTCTCGTCCGTTAGATCAAGTCATATTTAAATGTTTAAAATACATATTATTGGCCTCTCGGTCTAGGCTATCTATCAACGCTTGTGATCTATTTACGTGATACATAGGTATTCTCAGTTTTCTTCGGAGTGTGATACCTAAATTATCAAAATAAAAACTAACTCACAATGACGTACTCTCTCTCTCTGTCTCATAAGACCCACTCTTGCTTACAAGAGGCTCCTCTCGGAATGAGGAATTTGGCGATAGTCCACCACGCTGGCCAAATGTGGATTGGTAGGCTTCACACACCTTAGAGAACATTATGAAGAACTCTCGGGCATGCATTTTTCGTCCGAAATTTGTCGTCACCACTTAAAAGTGAAAGTGATATTAAATTAATTTAAACGCACATAACTTCGAAAAGTGTCGGGGATCGAACGCGCTTACACCCCGGTTTCTTACCCACTAAACTATCAAGATGTACAAAGGTGTACTTTATCTCTAGACAATGATGAGTATCTTCTTTATTCCGTACTTTAAAGACAAGCTCTGAGAACACGTCGATGAATATATTGGCTGGCATTCTATCACACGCACATTCTTTAATAACAATTCTATCAGGAGTGAAGTGGAGGTAGGGCTACTGCGCGTTCGGAAAATTCAGGATATTTTCGATCTAGCTGAAACAGAAAAACGCACTTATTTTTTTAACTGAAACCACTGTTCAACCCAATTTCGCGGATAGCGATAAATCGTTAAACTTACCAGAAATTATTACCATCAGAATAATTATTCAAAAGAGGTACCTACTTCAATGAACATAAATATTACAGAGAGATAGCTTTTATGTAGTTTTAAAATAAAAGATGTAAAAGCTAGTTAAATATTGCCTCATTTAAATCAAGTATGCCTTATTTAAAGTTCAATTCATAAAGTTAATCTAATAATTGCAAATTGGATTTTTGTCTGAAACACCATTTTTCCTAGTACTTAGGTGATTTTGTAAATATTCAAATAGGTAATAAGTCACGTATTATTACCATAAATTGATTTATTTTATAAGCTTTCAATGACACGTGACTTGTGGTTAATTATATGGTACGATATTGCTACAATATCCTCTATTTTCCTGCTCATAGGCTACATGTACATACATGTAACATTTCAGTTACACAACCACAAGAACTTGTAAGAAATAAGGCTTATCCCTCAAAGTCCTTAGTGCACAGTAACCCTACCCCGGTGGGCGTATTTGAATGTGGCCCCCCGTAATTGATTCGTTGCGGTGCCCCCTGAATTTCAATGAGTGATTAAAATGATATAACTCAGCCCAACGTGACGGCTGTAAATCAAATCGGGGCGAGATGGAGACGACGGGAAGATGGCTCTTTATTTAGCCACCTTCTCGGATGAGGGGATAATTACGGATTCCGATTAGGGCGCGTTTGAATCGTTTAATTTTTTGTAACTTTTCTCTTTGATATGTCACCGTAAGATTGTAAAAACCATTAGATTATAATCTGACTCGCGAAATTCTAAACTGTCGCAAGATTAGAATTTAACGCATTATTTTCCGGTAGATTGTAATCTGATAGGTATTTAAACCAGATAAAACCTAAGTGATTACACTATTGATCACTACTTGATTATTTATGTTGGACCCTAACCTAACCTACAAGAAAGAGACAAGAAAACGTAAATAAAATGAATATTTAAAAAATTGTCACTCAGAACATTGAACAGTTTACAATCTTTCGACAGTTTAGAATTTCGCGAGTTAGATCAGAGTTAGATTATAATCTAACGGTTTTTACAATCTTACGGTGACAGATGCACATCGAAGTGTATCAAGGAGAAAAGGGTTATGGGTTTAATATAACTGCCGTAGTTCCCCTAAAAGGTTCGCTTGCTACCAGCTAAGACTGCATCATCAAACTCAAACACATACTCAAACTCATATTTTTATAATTATTCAAATAAACTTTTTTGATTCGTCGAGTGAATCTACAATTGGTTAGGAATTCTATTCCTACCAAGAAGACCAAACAAGAAACTCGGTGGTTGCTCTTTTTAAAAAAATCATTTACAATTCACTATCTGTAGACTAGGGTTGTAACGGAACCTCGCCTCCGCCTACGTAAGTGCGGAACTTTCGCAAGAAATCATATCTCAGCCTCCGCATCCGCCTCCGCCGTTTTTTTTGCGGAGTTGCAACGGAGGTTTATTTACGTTGACTTACTATACGAGAGGTAAGCAGGTGACATCAGGTACACCATTACAACAAGCTAAAAGGCAACTGTCCTTAGAAGAATCCTCAAAAAAAAAGGTGGGATTCATGGCATCTTATAGCACAGGAGAAATCCACCTCCACCTCCGCTTCCGTTAACCTCCGCATGCGCGGAGGCAAAGCCCCTTCACCTCCGCATCCGCCTCGGCTTCCGCTAAGAACGTCTCTGTTACAACCCTAGTGTAGACTGTAGATACCATATCCTACTAAGGATATAACCACTATATCCTATTAAGGATATTATAGTGTCATTACTGATAGGATAATAGTGTCAGAAATATTGCATTATGTGAATGATGCTACTTAAAGCCAAGAAAAACGTTTCTCATGAAAAGTGATTACTGAAATAAAAAGTCGATCGCATAGAGTTTTATGCATCGTCGTAAATACGACAAACCCTAATATTTACGACAAGCTATTCCATATTAAGTGATACGACGATAAACTTTATCTCACTTAACGAGCGTCAAAGGCCTTTTGAAAGCATTTTTTTTTCTTAGAAAACCATCTCCCTACTTAATGGAAGTACTAACTTATTATTAAGCTATATTGGCAGCTTTTACTTTCTTTTTTGCTTTTTTCGTGGGACCATTAAACTGTCATACCTTCCTATACCCTATTCTGTGCCTATACTATTAGGATGACAGTTAGCATTCTATCTATCCTCCCGATTGACATACTTTTAATATCGTACGGCATCCAATAATTAATTTGCTTATTTTAATCATTTTTTTAAATAAGCAGATTTGCAAATACCCACTTAATTTTTAGTTTTAAATGAACTTGAATATTGTGCTCTTTCAGAAATCCATAAGTAGTAATATTAAAAAACATGTGAAAGTGTGTCTGACTATCTGTCAGTCTGTTTCCTACGCTTTAACGGGCCATCTTTTCAACCGATTTTGATGAAACGTACGTTCTATCGCGGAGAAGGACATAAGCTACTTTTTATCCCGGAAAATATTGAAGTTCCCGCGGGAATTTAACATAGTTAATCCACCGGGACAAAGTCACGGGTATCATCTATAGTAACCTTATAAGTACGATACATAATTAAGACCACAGACCAGTGGACAGGTTTTCAGCACTTTTTTACACCAGCTTCTTTTTTAGTAACTGTTCTAAAATCCTCGTGATTCCTCAATTCTGCTATAAACTATAAAGTCAGTATAATTAAAAAGTTTAAAACAAGGTAAAAGCATCGAAACCCAAGCAAATAAGTTAGGCAGGCGCTAGTGAAAATACTGAAAAACCCTCAAATGGACTACGACACTTAAAGGGCTATACCCTCGAGAATCAAGGTGCGTGGAACCAGAAAATTATGCAAAGAGCCCGCTTGGTCAAACTGCGAAGGGTACTTTTATGACAGCATAAATTTTTTATGCGACACCGCGATACAAATCAATCATTCTTGATACTTTACATTCGGTCTTGATACTCAATCATCATATGTTTATATGGGTGTGTTATGGAGGGATATATTAGAGGCGAGGTTGTGATATCGAATTTCTTTTCGATATTACTTTTATATAGGTACCAGGCAGGCTTGAGCTTTAGTATTGGATTTGAAAAAAAATTGTTTTTCCTCAAAGAATATTATGAGTACATATGTAAGTTTATTTATGCAATAATCATTTCTGATGAGAATATTGCGCTAAGTACTATCACTTAGTAGAACAAGCTTAATTTCATTTTCAATAAGACTTTATCCACTTCTGTTTTACGGAATACAAAGCGTTTAACGACCCCCCACTAGGTGGACGGACGATCTCAAGAGAGTAGCTGGTAGCCGCTGGAACCAAGTGGCACAAGACCGTGTTCTGTGGAGATCCATGCTGGAGATCTTCATCTAGCAGTGGACGTCTATAGGTTTGTGTTTTAATGTGCTAATTATTGTGATCATATGAATCCGTTAGATCACAAGTGATACCTATAAAAGTCGCCTGCCTTTTATAAGAAGCAAAGAGTTGCTTAGACACATTTTCCAAAATTTTTACCAGATTTGATGAATAATTATTTTGTCTTGAATATCAAAAATAGGTACTTATTTTGAAATTTGAAGCACATTTATTATTTTTTTTAAAGCGACAGAATAATAACCAGTGCAGCTTAGAACTTACTTCGTGCCCTGAAAAATAAAACAAACAAAATGTGAACCTAAAAGGAAAGTCCATAACAGGGTCCAACCCACAATCAATATAAATTATCGGGTACTTACAATTAGTTATCAGGTGAAAATTGAAACACATAGCCGCAGCTTCGTGTGTTACCGAGGTAGCGAGGCAGCGGGGTAGGGGTGGTTAGCGCGAATAATTGTCGGCACGAAACTCCCATGAGAAGTACGGTATGGGGTAGTGGCACGCGACGTCGCTGATATCTGATTTAGTTGCTATTAGGAACTTAACGCTAATAGGTAATTTTACCCTTTTATAATACGAGTGTGTTGTGGAATATCCTCCATCATAACCACTTGACTATCAGATTTTAAAAAAAAACTGGCTTTATTTTTAACTAGATGTTATTAAAGTTCTGATAAAATACTATGAATAGAAAATATTGCTAAATTAATATTGCTAAATATTGCTAATAGGCTAAGATCTACACAGTCACCCGTCCGTTGGATTCACTATTTATTAAAAATCAGGGGACATACTGTCAACGCATAAAGCAATATTGAAGCAATATGTATTACAATTATTATAGTCTTATCGTATGTAATCGTTTTACTAGAACTTCGAGCTGTTTAAGAAGTTCATATAATGCTTTTTGACATGCATAGTTCGAATTATCCGTTAGACAAACCTTTACGATTATAATTTTCTTACACAATCGGGTGTCTGATAAGTAGTAAGGTGTATATGTCAACGTAAGATTGCAAAAACCGTTAGATTGTAATCTAACTAGCGAAATTATAAACTATCGACAGATTGTGAACCGTTCAATGTTCTGACTGTAAATTTTTGAAATATTCATTTTATTTACGTTTTCTTATCTCTTTCTTGTAGATCAGGTTAGGGTTTGACATAAATAATCAGGCTTAGGTTCTATCGGGTTAATATACCTAACAGATTACAATCTACCGAAAAATAATGCGTTCAATTGTAATCTGTCGAAAGTTTACAATTTCGCTAGTTAGATTACAATCTAATTAATGGTTTTTGCAATTTTACGGTGACATATAGTCACAACACAATTTTTTAACCTTGCATCGTAATTTTTACAGGCGCCACAAGCAAAGGGGTTCAATGATAATACCATAAACTTGCCTACTAATTAGCAGACCCTTCTTATAATTCGATCACAAGTTGGCCCTTAACAACAATTTAAATTTCTTCCTCACCACCTGGATGCTCTACTTCGACCTCCCGTTAATCCAGGTATTTTCTGCCACGTACCCGCAAATTGTGGAACCAGCCTCCATCTTTTGTGTTCCCTCATGATTATAATATGGGGCTCTTAAAAGGGTGGATAAAAAAAAATCTCAAAAGCTGGCAACGTATTGGCGTTTCCTCTGGTACTGCAAATGTTTATGGGCGGCGGTAATCACTTAACATCAGGTGCATTTGAACGTGAATTTATTATGTATGCAGTATCAGATGAAAGTTTGCCAATTTTTAAAGGGAATGAAACGATCACATTTTAACTTATGATATTTCGGGACTGTACCACCAGATAGGAAAGAAAATTCAGCTGATAAGAGCCAGCAAGAAACTCAGCAGTTGTTCTTTTTTTTTAAATATGGCATTTTAAACCCAAACATTTTATCGGTTTCTACACGGCACTGTAGGTATTGGAATACCAAATCACATTGCAGCATGGATTTGACGTGAAAGTAGTAACTTACCACGACCGATGCCTCCCACCATAATACACCTGAGACACTTAAGTAGTCCTAGTTACAAATTCATAAATTGACCGAGCCGGTGCGAACCAAGGACGTTCCGTTTCTAACCACTGCGCCAGGGGAGACATCTTTTCGTTTTATTTGCTAAACAAAAGCTTTATATCAACTGTTCAGTAATACTATACAAGAAGCATAGAATATAATTGTAAATGCAACTGACAGTATTATGCAAACAACCACTAAAGATTATGGCCCATAACCTAACCGTCAACATTTACGACGTTGGACTGCGCCTAAAGAAGCAGCTGTTTAAACAGTACGACCACCGCACGATACGACTGCGATCGTTACTATTTAAATGTATACTTCGTTCACAAATATTGTCAGAAGGTCGTATATCAGTTACGTTAAAGCAATACCTATTAGAATTCCCACTAAATACCACAAAATATAGAGATGTATATGAAAGCTGTAATTTTTATAGCTTAACATTTTAACTCACGATAAAAAGATTATCAAACCTTTGAAAGAAAAGGAATACTGTGGAAAAAGTTAACTTATTTAATGGGCCACTTCGCGGCCCTAATCCTAACGCGGCTACTACCTACATAAGTGTTTTATTGGATTTATTTTAAATTTATTTCACAGTTCGTTTAATATTTAGATTTTAGTATATTAATGTATAATATTTGTTTATTTTTGTTTTAATTAATTTATTAGATTGTTGTTCATGAATCGCAATCTTTTTTAGCTAGCCAGCGTTAGAAAACTCTAATTCGAAATAAACAGAAAAACGCCCTAATTTTGTCGGATATCGTGCTTTCGATATCGGACGCCCAAATATCGTGCTATCTATATCGTATCGCACAATACAAACGCACACAAAACGATATCCGCTCGATAATTATCGGCAATACCGCATTGACGACACCCGCGGGCCCCGTGTCGTAGACGGAACACTTTAATTCCGTGTTTTATTATTCGCTGCAACGACGACCATTAAACGAAATGCTTTCGTTTTATATAAATGTTATCGGTTTTACCGGTTATTCGGTTTGATTCGATTTTCGAAGAAATACATTAGCTATTGAAGCTCATGTTTTTTTTTGGGTTGTGCCATGCGTGTTATAGTTCATCCCTGCGCCTCATCGATTGTTGTTTAGATTATAGATCTTGTTTAGATCGTTGAGGTGCAGGAGTGATCTACCTCTTTAGGTATGCTCGTTATGTATAGCACAATTTGGAAATAAATGTTTTTTCTTTCTTTCATGTACCTACCTATTTCTTCGAAAAGTAGTTGAACCACAGTTCACGATAACTATTTCACTTCGAACCACTCCACTGTCTCTACGCTTTCTATGTAGGTTTTTGTAACAAGCATATAGGGGTATGGGTTTAATAAGACACTAAGACAGTGTCTTATCACTATTAATTACACTAGTTTTAACAACAACAGTAAACAACACGCACGTCATACCCCTAACAGGTTAGCCCACTACCATTTTAGACTGCATCATCACTTACCATCAGGTGAGATCGCAGTCAAGGGCTAACTGTAGTGGGATAAAAAAAAAACACAGTCCTGTTTTACTGTGTATCCGTAAACACAAATGCACTTTGTTCCTTTTAACTCTCATAGTACAGGCAAAGGCAATCCGATGCGATCGGAGAGAGATCAGAGCAGCAACGGATTGACGTGCTCTCTGAGCCACGGGGGCCACGGGAGCCACACACCGCTGCCGACACAACTTCCTCGATCTGGGAACTCCATGAGACAAAAATTCGGGAACAAACTCGGGAATCGAAACCAGAACTTTTTTTTTTCTCCACTACAAGTTAGCCCTTGACTGCGATCTCACCTGATGGTACGTGATGATGCAGTCTAAGATGGTAGCGGGCTAACCTGTTAGAGGTATGGCAGTTATATTAAACCCATAGTTACCCCTATTTGGTTTCTACACGGCATCGTACCGGAATGCCTAATCGCTTATGGCAGCACGTCTTTGCCGGTAGGGTGGTTACTAGCCACGGCCGAAGCAGCAGCTTACTTTACTTTTTTGTTACTTTTTTGATAATTTATCATCAGTAGTCGAAGATGTTAACCACTAAACCAACGAGGCAGTAGCTTCATAATATTATTACATTGGTAGGTACTAATCACCTTTGCGTGCCCGAAGTCATCTCGAGGATCTAACGAAGATTTAAAGAGAGTAGCTGAGTTCCCGATGCATTTGTCGGATTGATTTGTAACCGGTACAATTGACTTTTATTGGGGTCCGTAGTCAATTAGAAATAGTTGTTAAATTATTCTGGAAACGTATGGTTCAGAGGAGTAACAGGGTCCTTGAAATGAATATTAATACTAATATTATAAATGTGAAAGTGTGTCTGTCTGTCTATCTGTCTGTGTGTCTGCTACGCTTTCACGGGTTATCTTTTCAACCGATTTCGATGACATTTGGTATAGAGGTAGGTTAAATGGCACCGTAAGATTGTAAAAACCGTTAGATTATAATCTAACTCGCGAAATTGTAAACTGTCGAAAGATTGTGAACCGTTCAATGTTCTGGGTGTCAATTTTTGAAATATTCATTGTATTTGCGTTTTCTTGTCTGTTTCATGTAAGTTAGATTAGGGTTTGACATAAAAAACCAGGTAGGGTACTACCTGGTTTTACAATTTCGCGAGTTAGATTATAATCTAACGGTTTTTACAACCTTACGGTGACATCCACACTTATGAAATGCTCCTTTCATGTTACATTGCATGTTACATTTCGTAAGTCTGTACCCGGCTATGCGTCTATATTGGTGCCGACTACTAGGCTACTTTTCTGAAGTTTCACTTCTGCCGTGTGTGAATTGCACACACACACACACTATATTTATTTATTCCTCAATTAACATAGTACATGCTCGTATTAGGTATTCCAATTAACGAATTAAAAAATACGACTGCCCTACCATATTATTTTTTGAGTTTACCTACTTAAGAAGCGATTTGCATATGTCACCGTAAGATTGTAAAAACCGTTAGATTATAATCTAACTCGCGAAATTCTAAACTATCGAAAGATTACAATTTAACGCATTATTTTCCGGTAAATTGTAATCTGATAGGTATTTAAACCCGATAAAACCTAAGTGCCCACTACACTACACTAAGTGGCACTACTTGGTTATTTATGCCAAACCCTAACCAAACCTACAAGAAAGAGACAAGAAAACGTAAATAAAATGAATATTTCAAAAATTGAAACTCAGAACATTGAACAGTTTACAATCTTTCGACAGTTTAGAATTTCGCAAGTTAGATTATAATCTAACGGTTTTTACAATCTTACGGTGACACATATAAAGCATAAGGAATCTTATTCACATTTTTATTAAATGATATTTTTTGTGAATCACTGGATATTGAACTATAGTGGTATATATTTTTGGAATCTACTCATCATTTTCTAGATGATGATTATAAAGTTAATCTTATTTTCGAAAAAAAATTTTTCAACTTTAGTATTTAATGTGGGACCATGGTCACCCCATAATTTTTTTTTTAATTTTACTAGCCTATATCACCCGGAATAAGCTAGGGATTCTAACGATACCTCATTTATCAAATCGGTTCAGGCGTATAGAAGTTATGGTGGAATATACAAACTCACATACATACATACATACATACATACATACATACATACATACATACATACATACATACATACATACATACATGAACCCTGAAAACAATATACTCCTTTTTTCAGGCAGTCGTATAAAAATAAAGTTACAAGCCTACCTATTTTAACTTCAATTCAAACTATTTATCAATCAGACACGTTTCAGTTTTCATACTCTTTCTACACACTAAATTCTATGAATGGGCAATGTTACCAAATACCAACACTTTTCCGCACAAATAAAGACCAAGGCAATACCTACACCGAACTAAAATCAAATTTGCCGTTTCATTTAACAAGCAACAGAAATATTTGAACAATCGACGCCCAAACACAAATAATAATCTTGTTATTAGCCCCCGGAATTAACATTTAATAAAAATACAAAAACTGAAAAGCACAGCCCTTGTCAAGACCACAAACCAAAATGTCACAAATACAAAAGAAAATGTAACCAAAATCGTACCTTAAACCTCACGTTTTAAGGAAGAGAATAATGTTCTATTTTTGAAAATTATTAAAAAAGTGCTTTTGTTTCAACTAAGTCACGACAAAATTATTGCTACAATAAATAGTAACTTTATTTGCAACACCGTAGAATTGAATTTACTGTTACAGTCTTATTAACAGGGTGACATTACAGAAGGGTCGCCATAGGCTTTTCTACACAATAGTTTTTTTAAACACAAACTTTGCAATATATTCGCGAACATTAAAATAATTACCAACATCAGGATTACAACTCATGATCTATACTTCTATATCTATACTAATATTAAAAATACGAAAGTTTGGATGGATAGATAGGTGTATGGATGGATGGATGTTTGTAACTCAATAACGGCGAAAAGGCTAAATGGATAAGGATGAAATTTGGCACAGGGATAGATTATAGTATAGAATAACACATAGGCTACTGTTATCCCGGAAAGTTAAAGAGTTCCCACAGAAACCAAAAAACTCAATTCACGCGGACGAAGTCACGGGCATCAGCTAGTATTATAATAAAAGTAAACCTACACTTTAACTGCGAATCAACACAGTACTTTACTCTTTAAGCACTTTTCGAAATTCGCACTGCATAAAACCCATCTTGATAAAAGAAGACGATCTCATATCAGCTGTTCGGTTTGGTGATGTTTCCGGCTTAAATCTGAATCACATCGAGTAACCTGTCACTCTTTAGTCGTGCCTAGAGAGGTAAAAAAAAAGCATTTTGAACCTAAAGATGAAGTTTAGATGACCGCTCGTGGCTATATTGGGTAGATATATGTATTTAAAAAAAAAAACTAATAAATCCCAGTTTAGAACTATTTGAATCTTACCACAAGAATAAAAAATGCGTTGGTCTAAAAATGCGGCTTTAGGTATGCCTTGTCTACATTATAAAGGGAACTTCTGTGCAAAATTTCAGCTTTCTAGCTGCAAGTATTGCCGTTGATGAGTTAGTCAGTGTTTGACAGTCAGGACTTGTTTCTTTATTGAATGTAGATGGTTGCCCTACACTGGGGCGTAGTAAAGCCGCGGGCCTATTTGTGTCGGTTTCACACTTACAACAATAGTGTCATGATTCGTGATCCGGGATTATCCCGAACAATGCCGGCATTAGGTCGCGTTGTGGCGAACAGCCCTAGCTGAACAAGTGTAACTGTCGCATCACTAATGGAGTTCCAATTTCAAATTGTGTTTGCGTAAGGGTGTTTAATTATGTGGGCATACTTATTAAACATTCTTACGATAAAAGAACAGCCATAACAGAATAAGTAACTGTTGCATCACTGATGATGTTCAAATTTCGAATAGGGATGATGCCTATACCAAAAATAAATTATTTGTAACTGATTATTGAATAGAGGGTCTTCCAAAAGACCTAAAATTCACATCCTCGGTAAGGTTTAGGTATGATAACTATTTTAAAATATAGATTAAAGAAAAAAGTACTTTGAAAATTTATGACGTCACAGTGGTGAATTTCATACAACTTCCATACTAGAAGTGCGTTTTTAAGTTTGATAAAATGTCGCTGATTTGATTGAGTTGTCATCATCCCTATTGTGGGCATACTTAATCATCCTGCTAAAAGAACAGCCCCAACAGAACATGTGTAACGGACTAATGGACTAATGGAGTTCCAATTTCAAATTGTGTGTGTCTACCTCAGGATCTTTAAGATGCAGATAGGTATGGGAGTTGCTATTTGCTTCTGCTATTATAACTGAATGGCTTCTGTAAGGATAAGTTTACGTCAAAAGTTTTATATATTACTAGTATCAAAATGAGTGAATGCTGGTCGTACAAAAGTTTTATTTATTTAAACCTAACCTTCTACGCGCGCCAAAATTGATTAAACAGGTGGACCGTGGCGTAGCAGACCGGCGGACACACTTTCACATTTAAAATATTACTAAGTATCCACTAAGAAATCCCAAATTAAACACTATACTAACATGACATAGTAAATAACATTATTTAATTTCTTTATGATTGGTACTTGGTACTTGGTTAATTTCTTTTTATAGGACTGCCTGAAAAAAGGAGTATATTGTTTTCAGGGTTCATGTATGTACGTATGTATGTGAGTTTGTATATTCCACCATAACTTCTATACGCCTGAACCGAATTCATTTGATAATTAAATAAATTGAGTAGATTCCAAAAATATATAACACTATACTTAGTTCAATATCCAGATTTTCACAAAAAATATCATTTAACAAAAATGTGAATAAGATTCTAATTTATCTAGATTAATTTAGATTTTTAACTTTATACCTAGTTCGTTTTTAGGCCGGGCAGTCGTGTTTTTATAATTTTTTTAATTCTGACTTGTTATTTTTTATGACATTTTAATCAATCAATATATATACTAAGTCTCACAATTTTATCTGGCCCGGTCTGGCCAAAATCAAAACAAATTTTTATGCTTGTTTTTTTTTTTAATTTTTTTGTATACTTCCGTCGCTGGCCCTGGGTCAACTAAGTTGTTGATTGTTTCTTATTAAAAAACCAACTTACGACATAATTTTGTAGACTTATTTTATCAACTTACCGCCACTACTGAAATTTAAAAATATACTTACATAGTATATTTTTAAATAATTAGTATATAAGTTATCACGAAGTTATAACTAAAATATAAAAGTTAACACAAAGAAACCCTTATATTAAGTAAACATGATGTAAATATAGGAGACGGGTAGAGATACGGAGTGAATCCTCATAACTAGGTAGTTGCTTAGTCCCGCCTCAATTAATCAATGCCTCGGAAGGCCGGATTAAAACAATTGTATCAACTTAACTCACCTTTGTCGATATGAATAGGTGCTGAATTAGAAATTAAATGAAGCTTTCCGTACAGAAGCATTGTCTTTCCGGCACATCTCAGTAGAACTTTCCGAACTGCCAGTAGAATACTCGAGTTCTGGGGAAATACCTACTACCATCGCATCAAGCCTTATTATTTTATATTGTTGACGTTCGTGTTTTAGAATTACAATCCTTATTCTAGGGATGACATGTTTCCCTACTTAACTCACCTTTGTCGCTATGAATAGGTGCTGAATTAGAAATTTAATTCAGACTTTCCATACAGAAGTTTTGTCTTTCCGGCGTTTTGTCTTCTCAGTAGAATTTTTCCGAACTGCCAGTATAGAATACTCTACTCGAGTTCTGGGGAAATACTACCATCGCATAAAGCCTTATTGTTTTAATATTGTTGACTTTCATGTTTTAGAATTATAATCCTTATTTTAGGGATGACATGTTTCCCTACAATAAGTTTTTATTTCCTTTATTAACCTGAACTTATTTCCCTACTCAGTGATCCTGACCTACTTGATTCCTAGCATGAGTAGTACAAGTTAATTTACATAAAATAAAATGTTATAGAATGTAATTGGTAAGTTTAAAAGAGGCGTCCTTAGCCTGCTAAACTGTATATGTATTATATTTCTGTTTTAGCTAGGTTTGTAGGACTACGTTATAAACTATGGCTAAACAATCTATTAAATAATAAAGACATTTTCACAAAAAACCAACATAAAATAAAGATAGTCGATGAAAAACTAGCTGCTGTCCGCGAGTTCGTCCGCGTGGTTTAAGTTTTATGATTCCCGCGGGAACTCCTTAATTTTCCGGGACTGATGTCCGCGACTTCGTCAGCGTGGTTTAAGTTTTTTTGATTCCCGCGGGAACTCCTTAATATTCCGGGATAAAAAGCAGCGTATGTCACTCTCCAGGATCGCAACTAGGTATACCCATGCCAAAAATCACGTTACGTAAACCCATGAACATTTTGTATGGGAAAATCAAGGGAAAATGTTTTTTTTAATTTTATTTTTTCGTCAATTTCCCAATGTTTTTAATAGTCATTCTGCTGTTTGGGACGGAGACAAATACAACAAATCAAAAACCATGAAATCGGTCTAGCCGTTCTATAGTTAAAATAACCCTACTTTGTTTTCTATATTAAGACTAGATAATGCCCGCGACTTCGTCCGCGTGTACTAAATTATTTCGATTTCCGCGGGAACTCCTTAATTTTCCGGGATAAAAAGTAGCCTATGTCCCTCCCCGCGATACAACCTGTACCAAATTTCATCCAAATCGATTAACAGATGGGACGTGAAAGCGTAGCAAACAGACAGACGGACAGAAAGACAGAAACACTTTCGCATTTAAAATATTAGTATGGATTATAAATACGAAGGTGTGGATGGATGGATGGATATTTGTTACTCAATCACGCCAGAACGGCTGAACGGATCTGGAAGAAATTTGGCATAGAGATAGGTTATAATCTGAAATAACACACAAGCATAGGAAAGTTAAAGAGTTTCCGCGGGAACCAAAAAACCTCAACCCACCTGGACGAAGTCGCGGGCCTCAGCTTGTAGTTTATAAATTTATATTAGACCTGACAAATACTTATACAAGAAGGGGTAGAAAGTTTCTAACCCAAAAAGGCTCACTTTGAAGTATTCTGTAGATTTAATATACTCTTTTAATATAGGTACCTTCAAATCAAGAGCGAACATAGGCATCTTCTAGGTATCTTCTAGGCTAGGCTAGCTAACTGCACTTCACAGGGACCCTTACACTTGAATCAGTGTAGTGTAATAAGATATAGGGAGTAAGGGTCCCTAAATTGGTCCTTATTGCTTTGTATTAAGCGACGCTCTAACTAGCGCCCACCCTTACCACAGGGCCCTGTAAAAAGTGCAGTTTCATAGGTCTTTTAGGCTGCATCACCACTTGCAAACAAGTCTGATTGCAGCCAAGCGCTGGCCTATATAATTTGAAAAAAAAAAATTGATTGCAGCTTAGCATATCTAGTTTATGAATTAAAAAAAACAACTTTTTATTTACGTGGGTCGATTTCGAGCCACGCAAAATAGCGTTGTAAAACCTCAATCTACATATCGTATGTGCCACGGGGGAAATTCGGTATCAATATAACATTTCCCGCCGTCACTCGGCAAGATGAAGCCTTCCCATCCAATACATCGGTCGAAATCTTAATCCAATACGCTGCGACAGCGAATGATTTATATTGGGAAGCGATGGCCGATCTGGGGCGCTAAAATGCTTCTTGCACTGATGTTAAACTCAAAGTATATTTATTCAAAATTAGTACAAACAAAGTACACCTTCGTTTAAAAAATATAAGACGTGATGGTGAGCCACGGTATCTTACAACTAAAGCTACGAGGGTACTGGTCTGAGAAGAGCCCGCAACAAAGTCAGCCGGGTTACTTGTCAATTGTCGTGTAGAAGTTCTAGACAAATGGTAAGCAAGTTATTGTTAATACTTTGGGCTTCTTCTGGCGCTCTTTGCCTCGGTCGAAGACACATCAACATCGACCGTTTTTTTCAACATTCAACATTGACCGACCAACAATTTTTTATTTTTATTTAATGCCTTTAAAATAAAATATCTAAAATTACAGCACAAATTTTGCAGACCAAAGCACTAGACTAAAAACACAGGCTGGCGTTTGTAAATTGCAGCTCAAATAGACCGCAGTCTGCGTTAGGGCTGACAAAAAGATCGACGAAGTTATATCACTAAATTTCACAAAATGTATGCATGATAATTTACTTATTTTAAATATATCTGTTTAGTACCATCAGCACAGATTATATTAATTCTAAGTTCCAGATGACTTAAATTGCAATCTAATCTTAGTTAACCCGTATTGCCCCATAGCTGGATATAGCTCTTTCTAAAATGAATCCGCAACTCCTTTTAAACCTGTCACTTTTCTAAAACGTAGTTATCAAGACAAATGTCGCGTTGCCTTGACCTGCCATAACGTAGCGCTGACGATATTGAGGAAATCCAAAAAAGAAGCAGACTTAAGCTCACAAGTAATTTAGCAATAAACTAAGACGTAGGTAATATATATAAGCTTTAAATACAAGATTTAAATTAAAAGTAAAAAATCCATCCATGCAGCATCGTAGCGCTCCACTCATGTAATTTACTACGCCATGTACACACCTGCGCGCAATCACATAATCATCTTTGAAAGGGATTTTTTGTCGCGCGTCCGATGAAATTTCGACGTCCGTGATCGATATTGACGGTACGGAAATACTGGTGAAAAATTAAGCTTACAATTCTTCATTTTATGATTTTAGTACGTTAATTTTTTTTGAAACAAATCAAATAACCAGTATTTAGATCTTTCATATAGTCCGTCAAACTTGTCTGACCCACAGGGCGACCGCGTATCTGGTGCATCAATTATTGTTGCAGCATCAATTGTTGTGATTGGCTGAATTTATGGTATTCTTGCTGCGTCAATGGATTTTGTCCAATAGTGGAAGAGTGTTATCCAATCAGAGGCGATTGCGATCGTTACACTGTAGCCGTCAGAGATACGCGGTCGCCCTGCCGGTGGCCAAAATTGGAACATTTGTAAAAAAAAATTAAACAATTTAAAATAAACTAATAGGCCTATTACACTACACTTTTGTAAGGGACCCTTACACTTAAATCAGTGTAGAAGTGTAATAAAATTTAGGGAGAGAGAGTCCCTAAATTGGTCCTTATTGCTGTGTAATAAGCAAAGCTCTACCTACTCTACCGGCCATAATATGTATAGACCTCTATCATTATGTTATATATTTACTTATTTAATATTTTATTTTATTTTTCATATCTACCTACAGTAGCGACGCTGTCACCGGGTCAGTTAAGTTTGTGGGACTAAAGATTGCTAGTTAAGTTAATGAATCCCGCAGTTAGGGCTGGATTACACTTTGTTAAGTTAACAGAACGGGTGAAAAGTGCAGGTGTTAAGTAATTAGTAAAATCAACGTATAAACGGTTAAGTCTAGAGTAGAGTACCGTTCTCTTTTTCACTAAGCCAGTGTGAACTTTACACTTAACACCGTAAAAATGTTAACTAAACACATCACACTTGCACTTTTAACTTCACAAAGTGTTAATGGTCCGCCGTGTCACCGGCCCCCGTGGATTGTCGGAGGTTGGGTCTAATCCCAGCTTATAGGCCTGTTACACTGCACTTTCCACAGGGACCCTTACAGTTGAATCATTGTAGTGTAATAACATATAGGAGTAAGGGTCCCTAAATTGGCCCTTATTGCTGTGTAATAAGCGACGCTCTAATTAGCGACCACGTCCACCCTTGCCACAGGGTCCTGTAGAAAGTGCAGTGTAATAGGCCACGGCCAAGAGGATACCGTTTTTATACTCACTAGTTGGCGCCACTGGTCCTACAGTCCTTATGGTCCTTAGTATACTTAGCTGTAAATTCAGTAAACAAGCATACTTTTGCCAAAAATACGTTTTTAAATAGTAAGCACACAGGAACCAGGGACATAATGTACTAACTTCTGAATTCTTCTTTCAACCCGCTTAATTTTGCACACATATCTTACATCTTCATTAATTAATCCAGTATTGCTAAATACATTAATTAAATAATGTAGACCCGCGATAAAGGCCTAGTAATAATACCTATTTGACCTCACCCTACACTAGCGCCTCTAGCGGCGAATTTAAACGCGGTAGCCCCCATTGATTCAGCTCGACTGTTTAGAATGAAATACGGCAGTAATAGATAGTATTCTGTCATGGTAATATTGTGCGTGTTATGGAGCGCCCATTAATAGTGGTTAAATAAGTTTATAATTTACTGCTACAAAGTAGCCCTTGACTGAGATCTCACCTATTAGTAAGTGATGATGCAGTCTGAGATGGTGACGGGCTAACCTGTTAAGGGTATGGCAGTTAGGTATTTTAAACCCTACACGGCATCGTACCGGAACGTTAAATCGCTTGGCGGCGAAATGTGGTAATTAGCTACTGCCGAAGCCTCCCTTCCACCAGGCCAGATCAGAGCAAATTCGGAAATTATAAATTCCCAAATTGACCCTGCGGGGGATGGAACCCTGGAGCTCCCATGTTAAGATAACAGCGCTCAACACAGCGCCAGGGAAGTCGTCGACTGGCGGATAAGGACTGAAACAGTAACCGAAATAAGGGGTATAAACACTGTTTTTTAAACCTGTTATAAAACAGAAACACTTATAACGGAAAAAGAAATGATACTGTAACCCTATCAATCTGTAGGTAACCGTTTATTTCTGATAATAAGTGTTTTTATCTTTAACCCTAATAGGTACATGCCCTAACAAACTGCACGGTGTGACAACGCGTTCTTCACACTTCATTGAACTTTACACACACTGACACAACATGGCCATGATTTTCTTAAAACAATTGCAACCATCGGTGCTTTCACTTTAGGTTCAAATTTGAATACGCGTCAACAGGCAACGTCGCTATTTCGTTTACTTTAAAAAACCCTTTCATTTCTGGTACAGATTCGTTTCTATTACAGAAATATAAGTGTTTCGGGCTAACATAATTAAAAACACATTCAAAAGGGTTACAGCTTCGATTCTGTTACACTTTCATTCTGTAACACTTATATTTCTGTAACCTTTATGGATCTGTTTTTCAGTCCCTGCTGGCGGACAAAGATCCGCGCTGCCCAATCAATGTGGCGCCGCGTTTTTTACTTCATTACCTATTCTATGGTAAGTACGTTAGTTTTACATTTTGCTATTGTAAGTAGTTCCCTGTGATGGACGATGGTATTTTTTTTATTGCATTACAAGTAATAGGCCTATTACACTGCACTTTTCACAGAGACCTTTACACTTGAATCAGTGTAGTGTAATAAGATTTAGGGAGAAAGGGTCCCTAAATTGTTCCTTATTGTTGTGTAATAAGCGACGCTATAACTAGAGGCCACGCCCACCCTTTCATTGAGTCTCAGGGCTCTGTAAAAAATGCAGTGTAATAGCCCTTGACTGCGATCTCACCTGATGGTAAATGATGATGCAGTCCAAGACGGCGGTAGCGGGCTCGGTCAGGGTTACGGTAGTTGTATAAAACCTCTAATCGCGTACCCCAAAACGTTTGCTTCAATAATCAAAACACCAGCGATAATAGATAGTCCCTAGTAATTAATCCCCACCCCGGCAATGCCCCGGGAGAGGCACGCATTAATTGCCGAAAACAATCCCGTGCAATTAATCACGCCCGTGATACAACAGGACTAGCAGAGTAGCAAGTCGCAACTCGCACGCCACCACCACTACAGCCCATTAACGTCCCACTGCTGGGCACAGGCCTCCACGCTCATATAGGAGAGAGAGGATTAGAGCTTACACCCACCACGCTGCTCCAATGCGGGTTGGCGGGCTTTAACGACTATTATCATGTTAGTGATAATAACCGGGACCGACAGCTTAACGTGCTCTCCGAGGCACAGGGGTGACACACCGCCAACTTCCTAACTCCGGGCTAGTACTGGGAATTTCTAATCAGAAAAACCCGATACTTAATTATGGCCCGACCCGGGACTCGAACCCGGGACCTCGTCGGCCGCAGTCAAACATACTAACCACTAGACCAACGAGGCAGTTCAAGTGGCTCGCACGCCATCATACTAATATATGTAGCTGTTGGCATATCGCTAAACGGTTAAACGTTTAACGGCTAATGGTTGAAAATATTAGTAAACAATCTTCACTCCTGTGCACTAGCGAGTGAAAAAACATTGTTTTTATTTTACTATCGTTTGATAAACGATTAGCGGTTAACGGTAGTAAACGATCTTTACTCCTGTGAAAAAAAAACATTGTTTTTTTTACTACCGTTTACAGCCGTTAACCGTTTAACCGTTAAGATATATGTTAACACCTCTATTAATATAATGTGTTTTAACATAATAAATGCGAAAGTTGGGATGGATGGCTGCGTTTTTACTCAATCACGCCAGAACGGCTGAACGGATCTGGATGAAAGGCACAGAGATCTAAGATTATAGTCTGGAACATGAGCTACTTTGTAGCCCAGAAAATTAAAGAGTTCGCGCCGGAACCAAAACCCTCAGTCCACGCGGACGAAGTCGTGGGCATCAGCTTGTTTAAAAAAACCTTTTAAAGGTTGCTTTAAACCTCTTAATATATATCGAACAACTTTTGTACCACGACTTTGGTGCGACACGAAATGCGAAAGTGTGTTTGTTTGTTGGTTTGTCCTTCAATCATGCCATAACGGAGAACTGGTTCAGCGGAACTGATAAGGAGTTCCCGCAGGAATCAAAAAAATAAAATCATAAACCACGCGTACGAAGTCGCGGGCACCAGCTAGTAAACTAATAAAAACAATAACTCTTTACTTTTCCAAGTCTAGACTCTAGACTCTAACGAATCTAAACGCTCTTCATCTCCGTGCTTTCAATAGGCAGTAGTCCCCACGAGTCGAGTTTTAGAGCAGCCAATTTAAGTATTAGCATTTTAAAGTTTTTTTTAGGTTTTTTTTCAGAATTTTATTAAGTCGTAGAACAAAAGTTGTTCATTATTAAGTACAGAACCTACTCTTATATGTTTATAAGTATTCATTTTAAATTCTATTTTCACGGCGCAAGATCGCCGAAGGTGGACGAGAACGACGAAATTACCATATTATAACCACTGCCGGGGTGGAAGTGGAGCCCGCCCCGTATACAACCACCACTCTGTTTTACTGATCACTGAGCAGGGGAGGTCGTCAAAATTTAGTTACAAAGTTGCAGTCCAAAACAGCATTTAGACGTTTGTCGGTTGCCAACGACGATTAATATTTTGGTGAAGAATTGATTAAAAACTAAAAGCTTTAAATTAAATAAGCATAAGTACGTAAATCCAGCAATATAACGTTCCAACAGGAGTTAGCTCGCACTAATTACCGACGAGAATTCGATGCAATAAATCACTGGCAATATTACAGCGCAGCGTCGCACTGGAATGCACGCTCCAAATCCAGCGTACAATTTGAATTTCGAACGCTGCGTTATTTGATTTCGGCGCCACAGACTCGCCGTCCGTTCAGAAATGTTTGGGTTGTGCATGGAAAATGTTATTACATATTAAAATAGATGATTACATAATACCTAATTATTGAAGTCGCATTTAGTGTGATCGATGACTTACTTTTTAAAGCCTTTGCAATAATGTACTATAAGTACATTATTGCAAAGGCTGGGAAATAGGCAATTGCAGGTCGAGTATGAGTTTGAAGGCCGAGCCGTAGGCGAGAACTTTACTAATACGAGACAGGCAATTGCCATTTCCGCCGAGGCATATAATATAGTGCTTTTCTCAAAAGAATGCAGGGAAAATACATACTTTTTATGTTATTCATTAAATTTATCTGGGGCTTTAATTAAAAATTGCTTTATGTTTTCGCCAGTAAAATTTTCGATCTCTTGCTTTTGAATCCGGTCGATTGTCGTTTAAGAAAAGTAGTTAAGTTCCCATAATTTTTCAAGTTAATGCCGTTTTTAACATGAACTGTACATTTCAGCATGGAATAAATTGCCCATAATGTAGATGGCTTTTTAGTTTTAGCAATCTCATTAAAATATGCCAAAAATACAGTTTCGGAGAAAATGTTCACTTTTTTCTCGTTTTTCCAACTCATAAAATTTTCATATACTTTCATGTATTTTTCTTTGGACTTCGCTGGAAGCAGGTTTTCCATTGCCAATTTGGCTTCTGATCTTAAATCTGGTGGAGTACAATCAATCTCCATTTCACTCTCTGAACCGTTGGAACTCATTTTACTTATTATTAAATTTATATTTATTAAGTATGTAAATAACAAATCAAGACGAATTTTCAGCTTTGCCGCCAATTTTTTTTTTATCATCTGTGCCGACAGGCAAACGCATTTATGGCTATACAGCCACCAATTTGTACTAAGCAAAGAGACTATGGTATGCCAAGAATGACAAAAGAGATCCGATCAAAGAGTATTTAATAACCCCAGCACGCCGTTTCATACAACATTGCAGGAGCGTTGTAATGTTCCAAATTCAAAAAACGCTCCTGCAATGGATTTGATTCTCTTTTTACGAAAATTCGATTCTTCGCGTGTTCTTTTTTCTAAAATAATGACAATATTTCCATGCATGTTTGAGAAAAATCTATTTACTTAACTATAGTACCGTATTTCTGCCTGAAAATTAATATAATAATATGATAACAATATACGTATTACTGTACTATATCGATACCTCCTAAGTATAATGAGTCAACTGACATTATAGTTATTTTATAGGAGAGTGATTTGAAGGCAAATCGTTTATATTTTAATGAAATCAAATTAATTCGAAATAAAGTAAATGTTTTTTTAATAAAAATTGTAAGCTCATCCTTTGGTATAAAATGATTTTGCTGATTTTTGTTTTTAAATGACATTTTATGTATATGACTGGGTATACGCCGGTGGGACTTAATAGTGAAATGGTTTAACTACCAGTTATATTCATGTACGTTGTCCATCAAAATCCATCGTTTACACCAAAATCACATGAAATATGATTGTCATTTTATTAATATAATTTTACTTTAGCTTATTTTCGGGGTTTTCTGTCTCACTTAATACTAATATGTTGAAATTATATCACTTGACTCATTATACTAGGAAAGTACTTAGCAATGTTAACATTTGAAAACTCAACGTATACTGGACCAATGTAATTTACCGAAGTTTTTTATTAGTAATATTTTTTTTGTAATACCTTACGATATGTGGGATTAATAAAAGCTAGGAAGAAGAACAAGAGAACAAGAATCATAAACCAAAAACAACTCATTTTGAAGAATCACAATGTATTTTTCGCCATAATTAAGTAGGAATATCTTTTTAACATAAATATCTTTACTAAAAGCTACAACGTAAACAAATCACTATTTAAAAAAATATCAATGTTCCATCATTAAAGTTTCATAAAAAGCAACAATTAACAATCAATCAAAATAAAAACTAAAACAGGTACTTCTTTAGTAGGTCAATAAAAATAATAAGAACTAAAAATGGTAACTTACGTTAAACAAAAATAAAAATTATAGAAATTAATAACGTAACAGTCTAGGCATTTCTAATGCTCAAAAAATAGTTATAAGGTTTAACAAATTAGAAATCAGTCAGAATCGCTGTCGTTAGCTGCATTAGAGTTCGTTGAAATCAAATTATTAAAAAATAAATGATACTCCTTAGGAATTACCAGTGTCTTACAAAGATCCATCAAGTCTTTGTGCTTATTTTGGTCAATAGGAATGGGTGTCTGATAAGCTAAAGAAATGTTATCTATATCAATATTTAACTCTCTTCGATTTCGTGTAACTTTAGGTTTCTTTACACAATCTATCCACTTGTAAGCATCATCTTGGTAACTCGTTTTATAAAACAGCCTAAATGGATATTCCGCTTTAACCAGTACTTCAGTTATTTTATTCCAAGGCATTTTTGATCCATCGTTGGTAGTTGTCCAGTTGTTTATAAGTTTTAGCTTTGATTTAAAGTCTTTAATTAAATCCTGAGACACTTCAGTAACTTTGTATGGCTTTTCATCGGATTTGGCAAATCTAAAAGCTGTATACCATTGATCAGGCGTATAAAGCATCTTATCTTTCGTCTGTCTAGCAAGAAAAGATTACAATTATTTTGCTATAATCCGCCAACAGAAAAAATTCTGTATGGTCAAGCATGCAGTTACAAGCGAAGCACCGTTTACCTTCCCAACCAAGCAAGAAAGCCAAGTTCCCAAGCAAGCAATGCCACCACCACTCACATGCACCACCACACAAGACTTTTATACTAATCTCGATGCACGTTTCGCCCCGACACCGGAGCATCTTCAGGAGATGTAGACTTTACAATGCAAGATTGTCTAGTGACGTTCGTGTCAAATGCGCGGTGTTATATACCGCTTTTAAACCCCCACCACTATTGCCCCGCCCATTACCCCCCGGACTCCTACCCCCTTCAAATAAACGAAGCAGTGGTGAATTTGAAACGTTAACTTGTTCGTTAAGTAATTTAAATTGATAATTATTATTATGTTTTATTATTTCTAATTGTTCCAACATGCTCAGTCTTATGCCTTTATTGCAAGTGTGTAAGATTTTATATGAGTGATCGGAAGATAATTTGTGCCCACTATCTAGAAGATGTTTAGCAAAATGTGACTAATGGCGGTCCGGGGGGTAATGGGCGGGGTAAATGTATTATTCACATTTTCATTGAGTAAATTTAAAATTTTTCGCGCCCTGTGCTTTGACTGCATTCTGTTACTAATATTAATTTAACATGTACAACTATTATCAGACACATACATCCACGATATAATTATATACGAATAATAGTAACTTTACGAAACAGAATTATTACCTAAAATCGCGTGCGCACTCGCCGCCATTCATCGTATACTGAGCCGCAATAAACTTGTATCGATGCGTCCCCCCTCACGCCCCGCGTACACTGGTACGATGTTATTTAGATCAGTTTACAATGTACGATTTTAACTGATGTTGAAATTGATTTAGTATACGTGAAATTATCTCGGTAATTATTATTTTTTTTTATTTTTTTTTACACACAAGCTAAGATCACGATTTATCATGTACGTTTATATAAAAATACCTAAATTTGTTAGTTGACTCAGTATACTTAGGAGGTATCGATATGTAGTATTTGCTTATGTAATGATTAGATCAGATAAAATGAGGTTAGCTATGGAATTATCATGCAATTAAAAAAAATGGATTCCAAATTCAAATAAACTTCAGAGCGTTCAGTAAACTTTCGCACCCCCTGAGTTATTTATGAACAGTCACTGAGCTATGTAATAATCTGAGGCGGGATTTAAGGCCCCTTATACAGATATCATACTTTTTCAAGTACCATTTATAGATAAATGGAATAACAGCTGTTGGCATATTATGGTATTAAATTAAAGGTAATGTATTCATCTCTAGTTAGACCCCATAAAAAATGCACACTCCTATACAAATTTTCGGAATAAATACGTTTCTACGAACGCAAGAACTGCTGAAAATGACGAAAAATGGGGTCTGGATAGGAACCCATAAAGCTAGATCAGCTACATATTTTAACTTGAAAATAACAAAAGAGTGGGGCTTATATAGTCCTCTACCCAAATGCTGGAACATTATGCATACAAATAAATACTTTGTCATTTATGTGCCAACACAAATAATTCTTCATACATTTTCTATGGAAAGAAGCCGGCCGCTTGGCGTTTGGCGCTCAGTACGCGCTGAGATGCGCTCGTGAACGGGTGGGTGTATCACTTTTTTGCATGAAATTTATTACGACAAAATTAACACCGTGTTGTATACTGCGCTCGATAAAACTTGATATTGTTTACGACACAAAGAAGAAAGTTCTCAATTACCCTTTTTTTTACCCGATTACAGCAAAGCCAAAAGGAAAGCGTACGAGATTAGGAGTCTATGTATGCCTATGCGTGTGTGTGTGAGTGTGTATGTATGTTGGATGTATGTATGAATGTATTAATTGAAGTCTATGACACTCCAGAGCCCTTAACTACACTCAATTATTATTATAGCCAACTATACCTATGCAAAAAATTAGGTCAATACGTTAGTCTGTTACGGCGTGATTGAAGAACAATCCTACTAACAAACTTTTTCCCAATAATTTTAGTTCGGTAAGCGCCATTTTGAAATTCTTTTTTATCGTCCTGATTTCGTTCAAAATAGATATCTGGTGTTCCCTGGGATCACTGAACAGAAAACTTTACCCAAAATTAAAAAAAAAGTCAGCGCCATTTTGAAATTCTTTGTTATCGTACCGATTTCGTTCAAAATCGATATCTGGGGTTCCCTGGGATCACAAAATAGGAAACTTACCAGAATTAAAAAAAAGTCAGCGCCATTTTGAAATTCTCTGTTATTGTACCGATTTCGTTCAAAATCGATATCTGAGGATCCCTTAGAACACAAAACAGGAAACTGTTACCAAAATTTTAAAAAATCAGCGCCATTTTGAAATTTTTTGTTATTGTACCGATTTCGTTCAAAAGCGATATCTGACGATCCCTGGGATCACAAAGCAGGAAACTGGTACCAAAATTTAAAAAAAGTCAGCGCCATTTTGAAATTCTTTGTTATCGTACCGATTTCGTTCAAAATCGATATCTGGGGTTCTCTGGGATCACAAAACAGGAAACTTTTACCAGAATTTTAAAAAAGTGAGCGCCATTTTGAAATTCTCTGTTATTGTACCGATTTCGTTCAAAATCGATATCTGGGGTTCCCTAGGATCACAAATTATGAAACTTTTACCAGAATTTAAAAAAAGTCAGCGCCATTTTGAAATTCTCTGTTATTGTACCGATTTCGTTCAAAATCGATATCTGAGGATCCCTTAGACCACAAAACAGGAAACTGTTACCAAAATTTTAAAAACTCAGCGCCATTTTGAAATTCTTTGTTATTGTACCGATTTCGTTCAAAAGCGATATCTGACGGTCCCTGGGATCACAAAGCAGGAAACTGGTACCAAAATTTAAAAAAAGTCAGCGCCATTTTGAAATTCTTTGTTATCGTACCGATTTCGTTCAAAATCGATATCTGGGGTTCTCTGGGATCACAAATTATGAAACTTTTACCAGAATTATAAAAAAGTCAGCGCCATTTTGAAATTCTCTGTTATTGTACCGATTTCGTTCAAAATCGATATCTGAGGATCCCTTAGACCACAAAACAGGAAACTGTTACCAAAATTTTAAAAACTCAGCGCCATTTTGAAATTCTTTGTTATTGTACCGATTTCGTTCAAAAGCGATATCTGACGGTCCCTGGGATCACAAAGCAGGAAACTGGTACCAAAATTTAAAAAAAGTCAGCGCCATTTTGAAATTCTCTGTTATTGTTAGGGATCCTCAGATATCGATTTTGAACGAAATCGGTACAATAACAGATAATTTCAAAATGGCGCTGACTTTTTTTAATTCTGGTAAAATTTTCATATTTTGTGGTCCTAGGGAACCCCAGATATCGATTTTGAACGAAATCGGTACAGTAACAGAGAATTTCAAAATGGCGCTGACTTTTTTAAAATTCTGGTAAAAGTTTCCTATTTTGTGATCCCAGGGAACCCCAGATATCGATTTTGAACGAAATCGGTACGATAACAAAGAATTTCAAAATGGCGCTGAGTTTTTTAAAGTTCGGTACCAGTTTCCGGTTTTGTGATCCCAGAGAACCCCAGATATCGATTTTGAACGAAATCGGTACGATAATAAAGAATTTCAAAATGGCGCTGACTTTTTTTAAATTTTGGTACCAGTTTCCTGTTTTGTGATCCCAGGGATCGTCAGATATCGATTTTGAACGAAATCAGTACGATAATAAAGAATTTCAAAATGGCGCTGACTTTTTTTAAATTTTGGTACCAGTTTCCTGTTTTGTGATCCCAGGGATCGTCAGATATCGATTTTGAACGAAATCGGTACAATAACAGAGAATTTCAAAACGGCGCTGACTGAAATCGGTCCAATAACAAACATTTCAAAATGGCGCTGATTTTTTTAAATTTTGGTAACAGTTTCCTGTCTTGTGATCTTAGGGATCCTCATATATCGATTTTGTACGAAATCGGTACAATAACAGAGATTTTTTTAAATTTGTTACCAGTTTCCTGTTTTTTGTTCCCAGGGAGCATTTTTAAAAAGATCGCGGAAATAGATTTATACGTGACCACTCGTCATGACGCGGCAATCACTACTGACGGCAATACTGGTGGGCGTTGCGACGAGAAACCGTTTCAAAAAACCGTTCTCGGCTCTGCGACGGTGAAACCGTTTTTACGTCCTGGGTAAAACAGTTAACAGTTTTCGTTGCACAAACCAGTCTTCGAATAACTGGTAGTCGTCCTCGTTCCACGTTCGTTTTTCAAAATAGTTATTACAATCAAAAGTGAACTTTATGTCGATGACATACAGTCGAAAATGAATGTATTCAACGACACGTTCGTTCTCAAAACAGTTATTACAATCAAAAGTGAACTTTATGTCGATGACATACAGTCGAGAATGAATTTATTCAACGACACGTTCGTTCTCAAAACAGTTCTTACAATCAAAAGTGAACTTTATGCCTATGACATACAGTCGATAATGTTAATGTATTACTTTTCACTAAAAAAAACGCAACTCTTTCCATATCAAATATGTTTCGTTCTAAAGAACGGTTAGGTAGTTTCATCCGTTTACTGTGGTCTAGCGTAGAGTATACGTGCTTGCAGAAATATTTTGTATTGTGGCGAGTTAAATACCTACAGATTTTTACTATAGGGATTTAAGAAACACATGTTTCAGGATTTTTGGAATTTCGACCTCCAAGGAATTTTGAAAAATTTCACCCGAGCGAAGCAGGGGTGCGTCTGCTAGTATTTACTATAATAATGTGGCGCGGAGGCATAGATAATAATATGTAGTAAATAAATAATCAAATATTTCAAGTTACAAAATTGATTAGTTGGCTATAAAATCGAGCGTAGAGCGTAGTGCTATATATGCGTACAGATATATGCTGTAGTGTGGCGAGTTATATACCTAAAGTTGGCTGCGGCCTGATTGTATAAGGACCCTTAATTTGTCGGACTGATTTCACACGAGCGTGTGAGTGAGATGGATTCATATGAACATTAAAGGCGAAAAGAGACATTGATATACCTAGGCAGATCGTTAGAAAACCTTCGATGCTGTATTTCAATTATTTTTAGTGTCCAGAAAATATTCTATTTGCTGGAATAAATTTGTTTTTCCCATTATGTGGGTTTCGTTAAACAATCTTTTCGGTGATTTGTTGCATATGGGCTTTTCAGATTGCGATTTACACTCAAATTGCAGGCGAAACAAGGGGTTTCTGAACGTTAAATGTTCTGAAACAATGGAATTTGGATACCGCAATACAAATAAAAAACGAAGTTCAGAACTTCTAAGAGTCTAAACTCCTAAGCATTGATGCTTCTCTTAGAATGTTGAGAGCCTGGCTTAGGCCGAGCAACGCGATCATTGTGTCATTGTATGCGATGACAGCGGCTAGAAAGGGGAGGATTTTCAGAACAAAATTAAGTCCATATTCAGTCATTCTAGCACAAAAGGTGGAACAAAATTCAAGTTAAAGAAAGTCCATATTCAGTCATTTTGCCACAAAAGGTGTATATGGATCTACAGGTCTGCAATTTGTATGGGCGTCGATCCACTGTGTAGTATGGTGGAGAATCTGACGATTTGCTCATTTAAGACGTTTTGATATAAAGACCTTTCGATAGAGTCTATCGGATAGAGGGTCGTTTTCCTACAAGTACTTAAGGCTCGCTACAGACATATTTACTCATTAGAATTTTCATTTTAGTCAGACTTTTTGGTTCTAAGACCTTTTGGTAGGGAAGCGATAATAATAAATATCTTTTTAAAAAAAAACATTATATAAGGCTTACGCTTGATTACAATCACACCTGATGGGAAGTGATGATGTGGCCTAAGATAGGATGCGCTTGCCTAGAAGATGCCTGTTCACTTTTGATTTAAAGATACCCGGATTGTAATTGGTGGGAAATACATTTTCGGTCGAGTATTCCAGACCTATTATCTACTAACGATGTATTATATTAATTTGAAGTAAATAATATAAGATTACGTATAAGTTACTTGTAGGCCTTAGGTACAAACTAGGCCCTATATAAACCCGCCCCCTTCACAATCAAACCTAAAAACAACCCTTTGGAAGTAATACCTCGGAACGATTTGTTCAGCCGTCGGCGGCGACACTATATTACGGGGAAGACTGATGATGTGACCACTTGGTCTTTTAATAAAATACTAGCTGTGATGCCCGCGAATTCGTCCGCGTGGAATAAGTTTTTTTTATTGAACTTGTAAATTTTTCGGGCTAAAAAGTAGCCTGTGTCACTCTATCCAGTTGAACTAAACCCATCCAAAAAATCACGTCGATCCATTGCTTTGTTGCGACCTGATTGAAGGACAAGCTGCTAAGTGGCAGGCTTCGGTCTTGGCTAGTTTCCACGTGGATACGGTACTGCGTAAAAACCAGTTAAACTTTTAAAGGTAGGTACATATTATGGGTTTAGTATGGCCGTCATACAATACTACCACATTAGCCCACTATTATCTTAGACTGCCTCATCACCTACTAGATCCAAAAAAAAACATAAAAAGTTAATGATGAATATTCCGTAGAACAAGAGTGCTAGTACCCATATTCAAAAGTTTCCTTTTCTTTTCCAAATTCCAAAGGACTTGACCGGTGGAACTATGGCAGCTTGCCTAGGTGTCAAAAATCAATGTTCAGCAATGATTTCTTTATTATTGTAATTTTAATATTTCACTGTTTTCAGATTAAAAAGTTTCAGGAGTCTGAAGGCTCGGAAAACTGCGAAAATGAACAAAAAAAGTTTCACCAAAAGACTGCTTTCCCACACTAGATGGCGCTATTTATTGTGTTGAGCTTGTCTAAAAAAATATTTTCAAGTATTATTTCTTTATTATTGTAATTGTTATATTTTATAGTTTTCAGATAAAAAAGTTTCAGGAGTCTGAAGGCTCTGAAAACTGAGAAAATAAATAAAAAAAAGTTTCACCAAAAACTTCCCACACTAGATGGCGCTATGTATTGTGGTGAGTCTAGAAAATATTTTTAAGTATTGCTCACTACTTTTAGTTAACAAGTTCAACTATTCGACCACAGATGGCAGCATATGCAATGTGAAAGGGCGTTCCAGTTCAACTATTCGACCACAGATGGCGGCATATGCAATGTGAAAGGGCGACGCAGTATTTCAAAATGCTTTGTTCGATCTATTAGTTTGAGACTTGTCAAAAAATAAAAATAATTATAAACAAAACATACATTTCCTTTTCATTACTATTTAATTGATCAAAAATAAATCATTCATAATATAATGACTAAGGTACTTAAATGGTATTCATGTAGGGTTACAAGATTATTATTAGGCATGGATATAATGGAACGTCAAAATGGAGTAGTGCTTAAAGAGGAAAGCGGGCGCTCAAGATTTAAACAATAAACGTACTGTTTTTTTTTGTCATTTGAACCCTGACCTTATTTGGAATAATAAATCCATAATAATTTCGTTTTGAATTTTTAAACCTTACTGTAAAAACGGAAATCCTGTGCATTGTCCCGAATCGGAGGGCAATTACTGGTCATGTCCTTTTCAACGATTTCAATTTCAAAACGAATGTATTCGTCACAATTCCTGAACGTAGGCCTGTAACACCGCCTGCGTCAAAAACATGTACTACAACTGTCAGACGTCAGAGACAATCGACCGTTTCGCAAATCATCATTCAAAAGGGCGCGTACGCAAAATTCGGGTGTAATCCAACTACAACCAGTGCCAGTGAAAACTTAAAATAGCCGCAGACCTGTGGAGACATCGCCTCGCCGGGGTACCCCAGGCCCAGAAGCACCGAACAGCCCGCAATTGGTAAGTGGCGAAATACATTCGTATCCTGGCCCATCTTTCTTTCTATCCAACATTTATTGTTGGCATTAATACTGTTTGTCATTATATATCATGAAACAGGAAGTATAATATCTGGCAGTTTGACTTGTCTTAGATTAGATCGAATGACATGAAGTCATTACGGACGGGTACGGACGCTATATTGAAAAAATAGTTAGTTTAAATACCGGTGTTTTGACGATGGTAATTCAGTCTCCGCAGGCAGAGCGATTATTGAATACTGTTGTATTTAGATCGCAATTTGATTTAGAGCTTAACGATAGCAATCGTGGCCGGATCAAATGAATATTATCTATAAGTTTAGCCAACTTTTATCTAATTACATTAATTCTCTCGAGGAACCTCTACACGTTTAAACATAATTACTCGTGCAAGTTTCAAATGAGAGGATAAATATAATTAAAAGTGTTTTATTAATACCTTGTAAGATTCTCGCTTCAAAAACGAAGACAATTAATATTCTCCTCCTAGAGTTTAATAACTTCCACCCTTTTACTGATTTTGTGAAGAAAAAAGGTTTAACAGAAGACAGGGGAAAAACAAAACAAATGACAAGAATACAAGAAAAGCTGTAACAAAATGCAGTCAGGTCCGAACCATTTGTCGTCGTAGATTACGTTTGAAATGAAAAGTGGGTAGTTTGAAAAGTTTTTTCATACCGCCGCTCGTAAATACTTGTCCGGGGTGACGTGTCAACCCTTGAATGATTTGCGTGGTTTATTTACTTTTGAACTTCTTTATGGAAACAGCGTTTTGATGTAGATTGTCAACTTTTCATCATGCCTTGATACCAGCTTGGAAACAATCGGCTTTGCATTTAGCTGCCCACATCATGGCTGTTATTTCACCTCATGGTAAGTGACGACAACATCTAAGAAACGCGCTAACAAGGAAGCGGTGAGGAAACTTATTAAACACTAAGTAGATAAAGCTCACGACTTCGTCCGTGTGGATTCCTGTTTTTGATTTTGGACCTGTGTTTTTGATACCTGGGGGAACTCCTAAATTTTCCGGGATAAAAAGAAGCCTAGATATGTCCTATAACCTTCCCTGGGATGTAACTTACCCCAATACCAAATTTCATCCTAATCCTTTGAAAATATGGGCCGGATAGCTCAGATAGGCAGACAGACGTACACACTTTCGCATTTTTAATATTAGTATGGATAATGAGTATCTACTCTTATAGTTAGATAATAATTACATAGATGTAGATTGGTCTCACGGAGCGATATGGATAATTACTGGAACAATTATTGGAAATATATATTACTTAAAAAAAATATTAAATAAAGAGAGTTCCAAAAGACTATGTTAGTTTTAAGTTTAGTAACCATTATAAAAAAATCGATTAAAGTAAAAAATTGCGTCGAATCTCGATGACGTCACAAATCAGTCATGAAATATGACGTTTTATAAAGAGTTGCTGTTTTGACTACTTGTCAAATACCCAATTGCACCTGCCAAGAATCGAACCTAGGACCACTAGGGCAAAGTTTTGAAAAAGTTGAAAAGAAGGAGGGAAGTCAAAGTTTTTCTTAGCTAAATGATTTTGTACCAGTGCACCAGTTTCTAAGTTAAACGTATTCCCTGGTCAGGTTAGTGGTACCTATTGGTAAAAAAACAATATTTTATGTCGGTCGCTAAGCGTCCGCTTACAAATGTATGCTCTCAGGTGTAGCTAGCACACATTGCGTTACAGTTTCGAAATGAATCTTGAGATAAAAATGAATGAAAATATTTGAAATAAATAAATAGATGATGGTCGCGTTTTTGTCCATTTGGATCAGGGTTTTTTACAATTCCGTGGGAACTCTTTAATTTTCCACCATAAAAATTACCCAGCCTGTCACCCTCCAGGACTATTTCCTATACCTACTTATCCATGCAAATTATGACGATCCCTTTCTCTATTTTTCGACGTGTTTGAAGTACAAACTACAAAGTATAGGAATCTATACTAATAATATAAATGCGAAAGTTTGGATGGATGTATGGATGTATGGATGTTTGTTACTCAATCACGTCCCAACGGCTAAACGGATCTGGCTGAAATTTGGCACAGAGATAAATTATAGTCTGGAATAGCACATAGGCTACTTTTTACAACCAAAAAACCTTAAACCACGCAGATGAAGTCGAGGGGATTCGCTAGTCTTAAATATAGGATACCTAGATAAGATAGCTAGGACAGAGATAAGGAAATTGCTCATCTCTGGCTACGAGAAGCAGTTAAAAAAATAGACATTCTACCGATTCTACCTATAGTTCGGACTATAGGTACGCCTGTTCATTGCCAGTTCAAATCATCACACCCTATCCTTCCTTCCTTTAGTTCTTCTACAGCCTCATTTCCGATTTCATCACGTGAAGAAACCCCCGAGTATAGATCTCTCCATCGGCCGCTGAGTGACTCAGCCATGGCCAAAATCCAAGGATAAGCGTTAAATTCAGCCATTCACAGCAATAATTTAGACTGTAACAATGAAAGCAAGCTCATATTAGGGCTCTTCTCATTAGAATCAACTTTCCGAACCGGTGGTAGAATCTTGACGTATCTTATATGACACAAGTTGTCATAAGTGAAATAAATAAATCATATATCATTTACTAAATGATCTTCAGGCACTGAGATTTTGGACGAGAAAAAATCTCGAAGCACCAATAAAGGCTATCAAATATTTGATACCACTTAACAGTGCTATATTTATGTAAACTCGAACCGGTGGTAGAGTCTTGACGTATCATAAGTGACAAAAGTTGTCCTACGTGAAATAAATAAATCATGTATCATCTATTAACTGATCTTCGGGCACTGAGATTTTGGACGAAATCTCGAAGCATTAACGAAGTATGTACCTAGTAGTATGTATGTACTTATGTAAACTCTTATGTACGATTTTTCTCAACGTTCCACTTTCATCCCATTTCCACGTACTCATGTGCACCCCCATCTTTCTGGGCATCACATTAAATATTGACAAAATAAAAATGTAGAATGCCGGCGGACGTGCGCGTTACAGCGACGTCTAGTAACCGCCAAGGAGCCATTCCATTTTCAAATGTTTCCCGCCAATAAATATCTTATCGAGTTACAATGAGGGATAAACCACGCGCCACGGGACATCGCCACTTCGCCCAAAAAATTTGTAGCCAGCGAACTGGTGGTAGAAATTTACGATGAAGTTTAATGATGTTAATGAGGAGTCCAGCGGCAGCAGACCTAGATCATGTAAAATCGTAATTACTGGACCTTGGACTACGGTTGCCATCCGTCCGGGTTTCACCGAATTTGTCCTAGTTTAAAGGGTGTTCGGCCGGGGGTTTCCTTATTTGCTATATTGAATAGAAGCAAACGTTACTTTGCGGTAGTCCATGATAATGAATTTACTAGAAGTTTAATTCGCTATAATCCGCTACAGTAGACAAATCTGTGTGGTACAGTGCGTGTCTTTCACCTGCAGCATGCGACACCCATCACCCAGCAATTCGCACAGGCACAGCACCACACCACACAAATCCTCCAAAAAATCATTTGGATCCGTATTTGCTGTTAACACACTGTTGACATCACCGGGTTCTAAGCTCCAAAATCCGGCGTTTGCACGCTTCCTGTCCTGGTTGCCAGATATAAACCCTACTTTGGGCCCTTTATCCGTCAAAACGTTTGCTGCAGTGGAAAGACAAAGATCAACTGCTTCCCGATTTGTATTTTCGTTTTGGTCAAAATATTTAATGTCGCAGTATGAGAGTACAATATAAGTGCAGCCAATCATAGCAATTCAGACAGCAACAATGACTGATGTTATTGATGATGTTTCCTCTGTGGGACATAGCGCTGCAACAGTAGTTTTCTGCTTTAGTAATATAGTTTCTTCGTTACAATCATCCGATAAAGCTATGTGTTTCTCTTATTTCGCATCAAAAGGATTATAATATTTTTTAATTATATTTAAATTATAATTATATAGTAATATAACTACTGTATACTATATGTATTTAATTATATATATAATATATATTACCATAAAATTGTAAAAACCGTTAGATTATAATCTGATGGTTTCTGTAAACTGACGACACTGACGACGACGATTGTGAACCGTAACATACCGTTAGATCAGCTATACTCTAAGTGTGTTCCGCGGAACCCTAGGGTTCCGCGATACCTCTGTAGGGGTTCCGCAAGAATTTAGAAAAAAAATCAAAACACCTCTCTCTGGTCGAACGTTTTGACTCCGCGGCCGCGCGTAGATATATTTATTTATTTGTATTTGTAGAAACATGTGTTACCTAGAATGGCTGGTACAATATCTCATAAGTTTGGTATCAACATGTATACTTGTATACTTGGGCGCGCGCAGTTCCTTTGATAAAAGCCGCCTCTGAATTTGACGCTATAGTTGTCAACAAGCGACTTTCGACTCTAACTTCAAGAAATAAAGTCGAGATTGTTTACAACGCAATTTTTATTTTTGTTTATTATTGTTTATTGTTTATATCTCTTTTTATTTTTGCTTTTTGTGTATCAAAGGCGCCAACTCGAGTATTTTCGAGAATATTCGAGATCGAGTCTAGGACTAAGTATAAAAGCGGCGATCGCGCGTCGCGCCTCGTCAGTAACGATTGTGCATTATTTAGACCCCACCATCCTAACGTGTAACATTATAAATAAAGAAGAATGGAACGTTGGCTTAAAGGTGTTAAACGTGTTGCAACAACATCTTCTAATGACGCTGAATGTTCAAAAGCAGTACGCGCGGAGAATATAGCAATCACCGATCCAAACGATGATGCCACGACGTCAAGCTCGACGGTTTCAAAGACGAAAAAGAGGAAGTATAATGAATCATATATCAGTTTCGGATTTGTTGATTCTAACGGCTCACCTCTTTGCATGCTATGTAGTAAACTGCTTCCTAATAGTTCCATGGCACCTGCCAAATTGTGCCGACATTTAGAAACTGTACATCCCGAGTCTAAAGACAAGAATAAAGAATTTTTTGTTCGTAAAAAAGATCAGTTATTGGACAGTCAAAAAAATATGATGCATGTACCACAAACTATCGACGAAAAGGCCACGGAGGCATCATATTTAGTTAGCTATCGCATTACACAAGCAGGCGAAGCGCACACTATCGCTGAGAATTTAATAAAGCCATGTGTATTAGACATAACAAAATGTATGCTCGATGAAAAATCTACCAAGCATCTTTCTACTGTGTCGCTATCAAACGATACTGTTTCACGGCGAATCCATGATCTGGCAAGCTACGTCAAACAAGAACTAGTTACACATCTACAAAAAACACGATTCGCCTTGCAAATGGACGAGTCGACTGATGTCGCTGGTTTGGCTATCTTGCTGGTTATCGTGAGATATCCATATGAAAGTTCTTTTGAACAAGACATGCTTATGTGTTCACCGCTGCTCACAAAAATTTCTTTTCTTTCACAATTTCTTCCTCTACCGGGGAAGAAATTTTTAATAAAATAAATATATTTTTTGAAGAAAATAATCTCAGTTGGGACAATTGCATTGACATTTGCACAGATGGGGCCAAGGTGATGAAAGGTAAAACAGCAGGAGCAATGTCACGAATAAAAAATAAAGCGCCTAATTGTAGTTCCAGCCATTGTATTCTGCATAGACAAGCACTTGCGATGAAGCAAATGCCATCAAATCTAAAATTAGTTAAGGATGAAGCGGTCAAAATAATTAATGTTATCAAATCACGACCACTACAATCCCGATTGTTTTCATTATTGTGTGAAGATTATGGCAGCAAACATAAAACACTGCTGCTCCATACAGAAGTGCGATGGCTGTCTCGGGGTAAAACTTTAACAAGGCTATTTGAACTTAGAGCCGAGTTACAAATGTTTCTTTCAGCAGATACTTCTTTTAATTTGAAGGACCGTTTGTATGATAAAACTTAGTTGTTCCGATTGTCTTTTATGGCGGATATCTTTCAAAAACTGAACGAATTGAATTTATCATTGCAAGGTAAACAGACAACAGTGTTTCAGGCCTATAACAAAATAACTGCCTTCAAAAGAAAATTAGATTTTTGGATTATTTGCGTTGGTAAGAAAGAAATAGAAAGCTTTAAGTCACTCAGTGAGTTTGTTAGCGATAACGGCTCAGAAATGTTTCAAGATGATGTGTTTGAAGAATTGGTCCAATATCTCAGTTCGATGCGCGCATCTTTTGAAAAGTATTTTCCCGAAGAACAGAATACAAAAATGAAACTGAATTCATGGATTCATAATCCTTTTTTACCCAACTTGCAAAAGCCCGAAAGTATGTCAAACGAGATATATGAATCTCTTTTAGAAATGTCATCAGACACAAGTATGGAGTCACTGTTCAAAACGACGCCTCTCAACGATTTTTGGTGCAAAATCCGTGATGAATATCCAATGCTTGGCAAAATGGCTCTGAATATTCTTCTCCCGTTCCCAACAACATATTTGTGCGAAACAGGATTCTCAACCTATGCAGCCACGAAAACAAAATATCGGAATAGACTGGACGCCGAACATGATATGAGACTTCAACTGTCTTCTATCAAACCTGATATCAACCAATTGACGAAAAATAAAAAACAGTTTCATACCTCCCATTAGTTAGATTTTTTCTTTTTTAATAGAATATATTCTATTATTGTATTTGCCATGTGGGAAAGTAAGTAATAATTGGTACCTAACTGTTACATTGTACTTTTATTATGCTTGTTAATAAAGAATACATTTTTAAAAACTATTGTTTTATTGGAGGATTCCATCAAGTAGTTTGCTTCCCAAAAGGGTTCCGTCACCAAAAAAGTTTGAGAACCACTGCGTTAGATTTAACGGTTTTTACAATTTTACGGTGACATATTATATATTTTTTTAAACCCAGCGCTTTGCCACGCCTCTTTGAATACCTTTTCTTTTATTAACAAAGAAATTTTACATTTACATTGTTTCTTAGCTCCGAAATTCCAGTCCTTTCCATTCCATTAGGTAGGCTTAATGAAAACTTAATAACATAGTGTACACTTACCTATCTGAAAATTGCCACCGGCTCCCCACTGGTGCTATTACGTTCCGTTTTTGACATTCACATAAAGGAGTTGGTATGTGTCCATCCTATTTGGTTATATTTGACAGCTGGCCGCCATATTTGATGCGATTGAATATTCTTGATCGTTTCTTGAATGCTTATCAAGTTAACTGTACCTTCTTATAGAGGGTTTGCTAAGTTTTGAGTTATTGTACGATTGAATTTTATTTACCGAGAAAATTGTGGACAGCATTACGATTTTAAGTATACCTATTGTAGCTTATTTTCTCTAAAAGTTTTGTTTATTATAAATAGGGTCTAAATGTATTGTTTCCCTTTCATAATGTTCTCTTTGGAAAGGGATATACATGCCAATGAAAATAGGTACTATTGTTAGACTCATATGATAGATTTGAACAATAATTATGGATTACAAATTGTATCAAAATTGTAGTCTGTTTAATTTGTTTGAATTTCAGCTACCAACACAACTTTTCGACAGTGAGTCTAAGAGGTTCCATGGTGTAACGGTTAGCACTCTGGACTCTGAATCCAGCGATCCGAGTTCAAATCTCGGTGGAACCTGACTTTTGTAAAAGTATAATATTATTTCTTCTTTTGTATTATTGCCTATTCTTAAAATAACTTTGATGATGTATGGGCAAAAACACAGCATAATATTTGTCCGGCGGAAAAGTTATCCACGCGCGCACTTTTATAATATGGAGCACAGACTTCGGCGAAAGGGCAAAACTTTTCCCATAGAAAGCGGCTGTTTCGCGCGGACATTAATTAATTGTCCTGTCTTGTCCGTAGATCCTTCCGCAGTCTTGTTTTTATTTATTTGTACACTAGATGATGCCCGCGACTTCGTTCGCGTGGATTAGGGTTTTTTGATTCCCGCGGGAACTTCTTAACTTTTCGGGATATAAAGTCGCGGGCATCAGCTAGTAAATAATAAATGTGTAAAATAAACTGTGTTTAACACCGATATAGAATAGTTAATAATGTTATTTAAAAAAAATATTACAATAAAAAGCCAACATCACGCGGTGTTCCCAGGCGGTCACCCATCCAAGTACTGACCGCGCCCGATGTTGCTTAACTTCGGTGATCGGACGAGAACCGGTGTATTCAACATGGTATGGACGTTGGCGAAAATCCATTTAAAATACATGAACTGCTCCTATACGCGTTCGTGAAAAAGTATTCGTGTAAAATACATACAAGAAAAAAGAATCTGATGCGATCTTCGTAAAAGTTCGTACCACATTTTGTTTGGGGGACAGAAATCAGAATCACTGTTTAATTCAAATTCAAATAAATATATACCTATATTATTTGTTTTGTTCAATATTAAACTTTATTTTAATCTATTTCGTCTTAACTCTATTTGACTCTAGATTTTTGTAAGAACTTACCATTGCAGTTCTCATAATATTATATTAGATAATTATGTCTATGGAACTTACACTTATTTTGTACTAACTGATGCCCGCGACTACGTCCGCGTGGATTGAGGTTTTTGGTTCCCGCGGGAACTTCTTAATTTTCCGGGATAAATGTGCCTAAAAAATGCCTGTGTTATCCCAGACTACAATGTATCTCGGTGCCAGATTTCTTCCAAATCAGTTCATCCGTTCCGGCGTGATTGAGTAACAAACATCCATCCATAGGTACATCCACCCAAACTTTCGCATTTATAATAATAAGTAAAGTACCTATAATAGTCTATAGTGTAGAGTATAGAAGTATAGATAACAATAATTACCTAATTACCTATATCTATTCTTTATTTTTTGTGTGCAACCGTTAATTCTCTCGCCACTGATTTTAGCCCTACGAATGCACGCATATCTTATGTTAGCTTTTATCAGAACGCACCCCCACCCCCAAGGGAACCCCATTGTCACTCACGGATAACACACGATTCAAGGCAGCTTCGTAAAATCATACCAAAATGACCTAATTTAACCTTTTTACAACCTTTTATGTCATCTACGTGTACACTGGACACGCATGTCCCTAGAGTAAAGAACTTGAAACTTGAAGCGGTCCCCATTAGTTTGTTACTACATAGTTACCCGCCCCAACTTCACCCGAATAATGTATGTTCCTACTTCCTATCCATTTTTCGCTTGTATATTTTTAATGTTTTAGAACATAAGTGTTTCAAGGCAGGATAAAACCTGGCTGGCAAAATCGTATATACACGTGACGAAAAAGCATTAAACCCTGTCTCCCTCCCTCTAGTATAGATGGCGAGAGACATGTATGTAATTACTAGATGATGCCCGCGACTTCGTCAGCGTGGTTTGAGGTTCTTTGGTTTCCGCGGTAAGTCTAATTTTTCGGGATATAAAGTAACATATTTATATGATATTCCAGACTATAATCTATTTATGTGCTAAATTTCAGCCAGATCCGTTCAGCCGTTCTGACGTGATTGAGAAACAAACATCCATCCATCCATCCAAACTTTCGCATTTATAATAATAATATATCTAGCATAGATTATATTTTAGTTCTTGTTGAACATTTTCAAAAAAATTCAACAAGAAGTCGTCAGTCGATCAGTCTTATAGGAGCCGCGTCGTAAACAAAACGTTGCAGGTTCGAATCCCACTCTTGAATTTTGCTTTGTATTTTTTTTAGATTAGCGCTGACAAACAAACAACTTGCGGAGGGACTTTTTTATAATGAGCAGCGTTAATAAAACATTTTGGAGGCAACAGGCGCACCTTGACGTATTAACTGATTAGTTTAATTAAAAAATTCTAACTCTTTCGATGGCAGCCCCGTCGCTTGGGACAGTGTGGCGTGTTACGGGTTGAAATCTATGTCGGGCCGGTCTAACGATTCCGCAGTTAATCGAGGTTTAAGTTTAACTAATGATTAATCAAATTTTAAAGTTACTCAGGGCATAACTAATTTGGTAAGTAACAAAATTGCTACTCTTATTTGGAACAAGATAATATGATGCCCAGGACGTTTTGAAAATCCCGCGGGAACTCTTGTATATACCGGGATTCAAAGGCAACCTACATCATTCTCTATCTCTAGGTCATAAGCTATACCTTACAAAGAAACACGTCGATATGTTACTCTGTTTCAGAATGAAGGACTGACTGACGTGGAACACTGAATGGCAAACCATCAAACAAACTATTGCGTTTTGATATGGGTAGTAGGTATATTCATCAAATAGTCATTAGATACTGAAAAGACATTTATTAGATATTAAATTGTTATACCTGAAAACAAATAGTGTTTCGTAAAATCCATACTACAAGCAGTGAAATGGTAGCAATTTTATAATAATAATAACTTTCATGACAAATTAAAATGTCAATTCTGTGTTACAAAACCTCTAAACTAAGCTATAAAATGACAGCTTTAAATCCAGACCTTTCCGCAAGGAGTATTACGAAAAGAAAAAAACATACGCGCCGAATTGAGAACCTCCTCCTTTTTTGGAAGTCGGTTAATAAAAAGAGCTGCCATTTTAGTTTAGAGATGGTATACAACAGAATTAGCCCCATTGTCTCACATACCAAAAATTTGTGCAAACAATCACTGATTTATGGCCAATAATCACTGATTTATGAGATTACAACGGATTAACTAAACACGGTATGTTAGCACCGGGCCTAACCCTTCCGATTACACTGGACTAGATGCTTATCAGTCGTGGTTCACGTACGACAGGCGGGCATTACCTGTGAATTATTATTTCTGATTAATAAATTGTGGCTCCCCGAAGACAGGGGCGGGGCGCGGTCTCCTCAATTATGAAATTTGATGCTTTTTCATTAAAACCTACGGGGCCCAAGAGGCCTGAGGCGAGGCCTTTAGTGGGTTAACGGGACTTGACGTGCCGGGCCGATGTTTTGAGGTGTAGTTTACTGTTAGACAGGTGGGGCTTTTTTAGGTACTTAGATACTAGGTATACTTAACTATTAACTATTAGGTATTTCGTAGAAAAACTAAAAGTACACTATTAATTTACTATATATTCTTTAGCCTAGATGACTGGTAAGTGATTATGCAGTTTGATAGTGGCAGCCGGCAACCGATAGACGTTTGGGACCCTACTATGGAACCTAAACTGAAAACGTCAACATAGGTAGCTGATATTATTAGTGATATTAAAAATAGAGCCGTATTCCTAGAATTTTGTAAATATATAATATTTATTATAATAAATATAATTATAATATTATATAATACATATTATGTATAAAAGCAAATAAAAGATAAGCAAGTAGGAAATGTTGGATAGGTATAGTAGTAAATAAATAGATAATAATTAGCAATAATATTATATTGTATAGTTATTAATGTTGTGTATAAAAAAAAAAATGTTAATGTAATTAGATATAAGCATTATGTATCACTGTTTTCTGCACAGTAAACAGATACAAATCTGTTTACTGTTTACTGTGGTTTTCTGTATTAAGATGTACAAGTGTTTAATAAAAAACAAAAGAAAACCAATAATTAAATAGGAAGGGAACCCACCCATATTGTGAAAGATGATGCATGAATGAAAGATTTAGTATGAAGAATGAAAGTAGGTACGAGAAGCTTATGAGCGAGAACTATTTAGTATGACCGAGTCGAAAAAGTCTCTAATCATGTTAGAGGGATAGAATAATAAAAAAAAAAGTCTCCGACCACCACATCGGAGGAAGCTGCCTCTTGTCAAATATGACAAGAATAAAAAAAAAACAGCTGTAAAGTTCTAGACATGCACGGAACGCCGCTGCACGTAACGGCAAATATTATTTGTATGAGTTATTACGGAGCCGCGTCGCGCAGTGGATCTCCGTGGTGGGCCAAGCTCCATGCAACTTCATACAAAGAATACTCGGGGCTATGTGCCGCGCCAGGCCGCGCCTCTGTAAATGATAAATGATAAATGATTTATTTATTTCATGTAGGACAACTTGTGTCACCTATGAAACGTTAAGACTCTACCACCGGTTCAGAAAGATGATTCTACTGAGAAGAACCGGCAAGAAACTCAGAAGTTGCTCTTTTCATAGAAAAGAAAAGGTAACAATATGTAGACAACACAACACATACGTTACAAGTATTACACTGACTTGTGGGTCACTGGATGCGAGGCCGATTGCTTCCATGCAACTTTGTCGTAGTAGTAGTGGGGCTAGACCTTAATGGCGAACGCCACTGGAAAGCGCAGTGTTGCCAGACCCTCCAGTAGGTAGTCATGGAACTTATCAGTAGATGGTAGACTTCAAGTGAGTCGCAGGGAGCCGTGAGCTGTTTCCACTAGAGATGTGCTACGTTGCTATTAGAAGCGTGCTACGTTGCTATTAGAAGTGTGCTACGTTGCTATTAGAAGTGTGCTACATTGCTATTAGAAGTGTGCTACATTGCTATTAGAAGTGTGCTACGTTGCTAAGCTACGGATGTGTCAAACGCAACCTGTAGGAGCGCCTAATTTTCATAGCTTATTATAGATCGCTAGTTCAAGCACACCTATTGGTGGGTTTGACACACATTACTATGTAGTTGTGAGTTAGTTATTTAGCACATCACAGATGGAATCGCACTCTTACTGAGGTATAGGCTTCAAATTAAAAAAAGTAAGTATTTGAATCCTGGAAAAATGAGAATTCATAAAAAATATGGTCAGGTTCCACCGAGATTTGAACTCGGATCGCTGGATTCAAAGTCCAGAGTGCTAACCATTACACCATGGAACCGCCGACCGGATAGGCAATAAATACGAAAAAATAGGTAAGTAATATTAATAATATTTTTTCTGTCTAATTTATTATAAATTAGAAACTTATCTTAAAATTCGAACATTTAAACGCCAACGTCCATACTATGTTGAATTCACCGGTTCTCGTCCGATCACCGAAGTTAAGCAACATCGGGCGCGGTCAGTACTTGGATGGGTGACCGCCTGGGAACACCGCGTGATGTTGGCTTTTTACATTATTACATTATTCTCGATAAGCTTGAGAGACTTCAAAATATGGTAATCCGCTTCATTTTTGGCCTGCGGAAATACGACCACATTTCTGAGTACCGTGCTAAGCTTGGGTGGTTGCCAATCAGAAGGCGCAGGGACATGCATGCATTGACCCTTCTATACCGTGTCCTGTCTACCCCCAAACACCGGCTTACTTGAAAGAACGTTTTAGCTACCTCGGTAAGAATAGCCAGTTCTTTCTTCGTTCCTGCACAGACAATAAGCTAAAGATGCCGTCTAGCCGCACGAAATTCTATGATAACTCTTTCACGAGGAATTGTGTCAGGTTGTGGAATTGTCTCCCCGCTGACATACGTCAGGCAAAATCCCTACATATCTTCAAACGTTGTCTGAAAAACGTATCTATCTAAGTAATGGAGTAGATTGTAGTGTATTATATGTTATGTATAAATAGTTATTTATGGTAGGTATTTATATGTGTATTATTAGTATGTAGTGTTTATGTAGTCTATCATATTCTAGAAAAACTAAATTACTTGCCACGCAACCCGTGATTTCGCCTATCCAATCACCAAAGGTTGTCTGGGAGAGATCGCTTTAGCGATAAGACCGCCTTTGCACGCTTCACTACGATTAAGCTTCTCTTTTTGTAATTATATGTTTCTATTTATTTCTTGTGTGCAATAAAGAATACAATAATAATAATAATAATAATTATTCCCTTTTGTCACATAACTTTTCCAAAATATATTTTTACTGAAAGATGCTACTTTTTGTGGATGTGTCAATAGATGGCGCTTTGTAAAATTTATTCGTTTCTCCATTAACTCTTTAGCTCATAGGCGTCTAATATTAAAAGTTAACTGTTACATATAGTTAAAACTATCTTAAGGATACCACGAGGTCTCAGTTCGGGGCGAACTACTAGTATTAGTCAAAGTTACAAATGCAGACCATGGCCTGTAAGTAGATATAGGTATAGGTACAGCAGCCCAAACCAACGCCTAACTAAGAAACTACTGCAATTAAACAGAGTTAAACCACAGTAAACTCAGGACGGTTATAGGCATGATAACAGGACACTGTCCACTTAACAAACACCTATATGTTCTAGGAATAACTGACAGCCCTCTGTGCAGAGCCTGCATGGAAAGCGAAGAAACACCAAGACACGTACTACTCGAGTGTAGTGCTGTATCCACTCAACGAGAAACCTACATTGGCTCCCCAGCAACACTCCCGGAAGTCTTCGCCGACCTGGGCGGCCTGCTTGGATTCTGGAGTGAGCTCGGCTGGCTGGAGTGATCCAGCGGGGACACGCACCAGAGGTCTCACGCACAACGGGCATTTATGCTTAAGTGCGGAAAAGCCCAGTGAGAGAAGAAGAAGAAGAAGGTATAGGCATTAGGTACCGTGACCGTGAGCTTCGATGGCTGCTTTGATTTTAATCCTACTAGAAAGGATGGTAAGACCACTGACCAAGAGAGTAGAGACGGTTTGGAGTTACAGCTATTCGATATTCTTAGCCTACTGTTGTGTATACGTACATATAGAAATTTAGTAATAAGATAATAATGTTACGTGTGGCTAGTTAAATAAAATAGAAAAATAAAGTCAGTCACTATCGAGCAGCTGATCGTTTTATAACACCTATCTAGGTACTTACTCCTTAATGCTATTACTAATAATTTTGGTAGTATGCCTCGCTAATGTACCAATAAAAACTTACAAATCATGTATGTATTTTGTTCGCAGCATTGCCAACGTCCATACCATGTTGAATACACCGGTTCTCGTCCGTTCACCACAACATCAACATCGGGCGCGGTCAGTACTTGGATGGGTGGCCGCCTGGGAACACCGCGTGATGGTGGCTTTTTACATTTTTCCCTTTTTCACCTAACTTTTCCAAAATATCTTTTTACTGAAATATGCTACTTTTTGTGGAGTTCAAAATAGTTCATAATAGCGTAGATTGATGATTTTTGGTTCCCGCGGGAACTCGTTAATTTTCCGGGATAAAAAGTAGCCTATGTGTTATTCCAGGCTATAATCTATCTCTGTGCCAAATTTCATTCAGATCCGTTCAGCCGTTTTGTCGCGATTGAGTAAAAAAGGTCCATCCATACACCCATACATCCATGCATCAAAACTTTCGCATTTATAATATTTTTATTAGTATAGAAGTAAGTAGCACTGCTTTTCTCGTCGTACTTAACGAGATAACGCTGTGCTGTCGTTGTACGATTACAATCATATCGAATACTTCCCCGTTTTAATAAGTATGGTGACCATGAATAAAAAATATTCAAAATTATCATTTTTCTTTTCGTTTTTTTACTGCAATGCTCTGCTTCAAGATGTCGCTAGCTGTAGGCTAGGTGATAGGTCCCTAGAGGAAATATTAAAGTAAGTATCTAAATAAATAATTTAGGGTTAAGTTAAAACAAAAGAAAAAATGAGCCAAGGAAGAAAGGAAAGCAGAAAAGAAACACATACGTATATTTTTCTTTTAGATTGGTAGCTGCAACATTCTACTTCTAGATGTCGCTAGCTGTAGCCACGGTCGTAAAGTTTTAGCAAAAGGAAAGAAAGAAGAATATTATTATTAATCTACATATTTGAATAGTATAATTATTTTGGATGTTGCTAGTATGTTTTTTTACTTATAACTTTGGATACAATTTCCTATTACGCTTATAACCGGACCGTATTCTGCTTACATATATTTCGGCAAGTTCTGTTGGAGAAGCGCTGTAGACTTTTCTGTCTACGTTAAAACAGTTCATTCTGTCAACTTCTTCAGTGGTAAGGGAAAAACGGAATAGATCAATGTTCAACCGAATATGCTCTTTGTTAGTAGACCGTGGAATTGGCACGGTTCCGCGATCCATCTGAAAGGGGGAAAATATTTCTATTTGCTAAGATTAACTTAGAATCGTGTTCTTAGAAAATTCATAGTTTTATGAGATGAAAGGCTCGATTGGCAACTCATGATGGTCACATAAAATATAATATACGAGTACCTATCAAAACACGGGAGTTCTCCATAACGTTTTCAAAGGTGTGTCTGCCCTTCGTCAGTATGGTGGACTATGAACTAAAGTATTCGAATTCTAACGGGAAAACCGTGCCCAGTGGTGGGCCGGCAATGGGTTGAAATGATGGTGATTGGTGACTAATTATAAAAAAATCAATACTTACCAAAAATCTAAGAGCAAATTGACTAGGAGAAACTCCGTATTTTTTGGCATTTTTTACCAATACAGGGTGATCCAACGATGGTGGTGGACAGTCGGTAGCCCCGGACCTGGGGACCGTGAAGCCGAAAGGTGCATACGCCATAACGATAATCCCTTGGCTCTGACAATATTCCACTAGTTCTATGTTTGTGTAAGTAGGATTTACCTGAAAAAAATTATAATAACTGACAATTAAACTGTACCTACAAGATGAAAACATACTTAGAAGCAGCGAAAATAGTTGAAATATTTAATATGTACCTTATAAAACAAAAAGGCACATATAAAAATAATCTTACCTCAATTTGATTAACAGCAGGACTTATTGTGCAAGAAGATAAGATGTATTCAATATGTTCTATGTTAAAATTTGAAACCCCTATGGACTTTGTCAAACCTAACTTTTTTGCCTCTTCCATGCCACACCAGATGTCCCGAAGATCAAATTTCTTGTTTCCCATCTGAAGAAATTAATCAAATAATAAAAGGACTTGACCGGTGGAACTATGGCAGCTTGCCTAGGTGTCAAAAATCAATGTTCAGCAATGATTTCTTTATTATTGTAATTGTAATATTTCACTGTTTTCAGATAAAAAAGGTTCAGGAGTCTGAAGGCTCGGAAAACTACGAAAATGAACAAAACAAGTTTCACCAAAAGACTGCTTTCCCACACTAGATGGCGCTATTTATTATGTTGAGCGAGTCTAAAAAAATATTTTCAAGTATTATTTCTTTATTATTGTAATTGTTATATTTTATAGTTTTCAAATAAAAAGTTTCAGGAGTCTGAAGGCTCTGAAAACTGAGAAAATAAATAAAAAAAGTTTTACCAAAAACTGCTTTCCCACACTAGATGGCCCTAGTTATTGTGGTGAGTCTAGAAAATATTTTTAAGAATTGCTCACTACTTTTGGTTAACAAGTTCAACTATTCGACCACAGATGGCAGCATATGCAATGTGAAAGGGCGTTCCTTTAAACGCAGTATTTCAAAATGCTTTGTTCGATCTATTAGTATGAGACTTGTCAAAAAATAAAAATAATTATAAACAAAACATACATTTCCTTTTCATTACTATTTAATTGATCAAAAATAAATCATTCATAATATAATGACTAAGGTACTTAAATGGTATTCATGTAGGGTTACAAGATTAGGCATGGATATAATGGAACGTCAAAATAGAGTAGTGCTTAAAGAGGAAAGCGGACGCTCAAGATTTAACCAATAAACGTACTGTTTTTTTTGTCATTCGAACCCTGACCTTATTTGGAATAATAAATCCATAATAATTTCGTTTTGAATTTTTAAACCTTACTGTAAAAACGGAAATCCTGTGCATTGTCCCGAATCGGAGGGCAATTACTGGTCATGTCCTTTAAATAGATACTCGTTAAAACTTTACCCACAAATATTATTAAACTCGGATTATGTTTCAAAAGTTTCCATCTATGCCTGGGTATATCTATACTAAATTACTAATATTATAAATGCGAAAGTTTTGATGGATGGATGGATGCATGGATGTTTGTAACTCAATCACGCCATAACGGCTAAACAGATCAGGGTGAAAGCCTCAGAGATAGATTATAATCTGGAACAACACATAGGCTACTTTTTTCTCGGAAAATTAAAGAGTTCCCGCGAGAATCAAAAAACCTCAATCCACGCGAACAAAGTCGCGGGCATCAGCTCGTTAAAAATAAAATACGCAAGTGTGAATGTCTGTTTTCGTAGCTCATAGCTGTTTAACCAAGTTTGACGAAGTTTGGTGCAGATATAAGTGGCATTCGGAGCTTTACCCTAGAAAATCAAAGAATTTCCAAAAATCTTTTATCCGACGAGCATCATTTTTCTTTAGCTCAAGGCATCAGTCACAACTGAGCAGTTCAATTATTACTTATTACCGCCTACAATTATTCTTATGAAGTGAAACTTATTTAGAATCGTTGTGATTTGAAAATTCAATGAAACGAAAAAACGAAACGAAAAAGCGACGCGAAAATGAGACAAACATTAGCCTGCGACATAAAGAGATAGAATACGAGTTATATTTATCTCATTATCTCGTACGCTACTTTTCTAAAGTTTCACTTCTGCCGATTATGAAGTGCACATACACTTTTTTTAAATTGAAACACCGTACAGCTGAACTGAATATTAAGCAATGCAATGAAGGTAATTAAATAAAAATAAAAAAAAATTTAATTAGATAATTGACTACTATTCAAATAAATTATTTTTTAGTGATTATTAAATAGAGGATCTCCCAAAAATCGTAATATCCACGTCCCCAGATAGTTTTATGTTGATTAACCATTTTAAAGAATTGAATAAAGTAAAAAAGTGCGTTGAACTCGAATGACGTCACATTTCAGAATTTCATATAAATCCCATACATATGACGCGTTTTTTTGAAAAAAAGTTGCTGGTTTGACTATTTGTCAAATACCCAATTCAACAAAATATTAATACTTACCGGATTAGTCGGCGTATGAATAAGGAACAAGTCAATATAGTCTAACTGCAGTCTCTTCAAGCACAGCTTCAGAGCTGGCACAACGTCTTTGCATTTAGTTACCTCCAATGGCAGCTGAAATACGATTTTCAAATGAAAAATTATTGCCATTTTCGATTGTAAAATAATTGTTTTATTTTTAAATTATAAATATCCGAATTATGCGGAGTGAAGAACCAAAATCATGTACATGTTTTCTACTGTACTTATAATATGTACTTGTATATTATAATTGTTATAATACTTCATAGTTTCTTGAAATATGTCAATAGACTTCATAAAAGGAACTCACCTTACTAGTAATAAATATTTCTTCCCGTTTCACGATCCCACAGCTTGTAGCATTGTAAATAGCCGGTCCTATCAAATCCTCATTAGCGTAAAACGCAGCAGTATCCACATGCCTATACCCGCTCTGCAACGCCCAAATTACTGCTCGAGGTAAATCTTCCAGTTGCTTATCCTAAAAACACAATCTATTATAGATAATTATTTGTCTTCCGAAATAATTTATTATAATTAAAGTTCAATTGCATTTATGATTATTAAACTACAATTAATAATTAATATTAAACTACTAACGGTATTCGTCAAAGTCCCAAGAACTGGTATCGGCATAATGTTCCCATCATTCAATAATCGAACTTTTTTCGACACAAATGTTTCATAATATGCTGCATTGGCTAGGAACTGAAACATATAATGTAATAATAATTATAAAGTACAAGGCATATATTTCTTGTAAAGTTGAGGTAGGAAGATATTATACAAATTTATTATCATGTTTTAACGGGAAATAACTGTAAACTTAATAAATAAGTTGAAATAAAATTAAATACATACAACCCATAGCAAAATATTAAGAATATAATATAATAAAAACATTTCAAATTGAACAATTTATTTTTTCAGAATACACCACAATTAATAAAAGCTGAACCTAACTTGAAATTGAATTTCTTGATGGTAATTCAATAAATATATATTTATGTATATATTCAGTAAAATTAGGTCAACTCATTTATTTTGCATTTTTATCGGTTATACATCCGTGGGTACTATTTTTTTAATGCGAAATGCTGTCTTTCTGTCTCTGAAATGTTACTATTTCACGGCTGATTTCGTTCTAACAATTCTGATGACTACCGTCCGGTATATATGTCACCGTAAGATTGTAAAAACGTTAGATTATAATCTAACTCGCGAAATTGCGAACTGTCGAAAGATTACAATTTAACCCGATATTAACCCGATACCTGATTATTTATGTCGAACCCTAACCTAACCTACAAGAAACAGACAAGAAAACGTAAATACAATGAATATTTCAAAAATTGACACGCAGAACATTAAACGGTTCACAATCTTTCGACAGTTTACAATATCGCGAGTTAGATTATAATCTAACGGTTTTTACAATCTTACGATGACATATACATAATATTTCATAATAGTTCCACAAACTTATCTGAGCCGGTGGCCATAATTAGAACATTTTTCTATGCCTGTTTAGTTTTTGTTTTTATTTTATTTTTCATATATACTAGCGACGCTATCACCGGTTCAGATAAATTTGTCGGACTTTAAGCAACATATTATTGCGAAAAATTAATCAATCGTAGACACCAAATAACAAATCCTACTGAAATCTTAAAACCCAAATTCACGCTTATGAATCCGCGAGCGTCATCTAGTCAGTGCTTATTATAAATTCGAAAGTGTGTCTGTCTGTCTGTCTATCTGTCCGTCTGCCTGTCTGTCTGCTACGCTTGATGGATTATAGTCCATCTTTTCAACCGATTATGATGAAAGATATATAGATAGGTGGCTTCCCGGGGAAGAACATAGACTACGTTGCTTGTTTTACTGCCCTGATAAACTAAGAAGCTCCCGCGGGTATACAAAAATAACCCGCCCGGACGAAGTCGCGAGCGTCATGTAGTACCTAATTAATAAGTTGACAAAAGTTTTGCGCTCGTTGTAAAACTTGTACTTCTGACCTCGTATTTATTGATTACTTATACTAGAATGTTTGGGAAAATTAATTACCCATTTTTGATAACACAAATTACCTCTACAAAACAAAGGAAAACCTGTCTTTCAACAGTTTTTTAAAGTAAATTTTCTGGGACCTAGTTTCTGTACCCAATATCATATCTAAAGCAGTATATTTTAAAAATACAAGTATTGGGTGGGATTATTTAATGCGATATTGCAAGACAATTAACTGGACTAAACCGGGTTTTACTTTTAAGATCGTTTTTCTTTTATGTTTCAGCTCAATTTCCACCAGATTGAAAAGAGCAACCACCGAGTTTCTTGCTGGCTCTTCTCGGTAGGAATGGTATTCCAAACTTGCGGTAGATTCACCCGAGGATTCAAAAGCACTTGTAAAAATTGTTTGAAGTTTGAAACTAGTCATACAAAGCGTACAAGATCAAAAAAATATTAGTTTAACCCCAATGGAGAAAGTTACCTTCTGTGGATTATATTATTATATAATATAATACTGCAATATATTTAAATATGTCACCGTAAAATTGTAAGAATATCGCTAGTTAGATTAAAATGTAACGGTTTTTACAATTTTACGGTGACATACACATCATTGGGCTGCGATATTTTCTTAGAATTAGAATTTTATCCACACACAAGCATTTCCTTGCCATGCCCCTAACAGGTTAGCCCGCTACCATCTTAGACTGCATCATCACTTACCATCAGGTGAGATCGCAGTCAAGGGCTAACTTGTAGTGGATAAAAAAAAGGTAGGTACATGCGGAAATACCTCAAGAGTTACCATGGTAATAACAGCTAGTAATATAACGAGGGGGATCAACAAAATCATTCTACTTAAGACTTTGATAGAATAATAAAATATTATTGACTAGCTAATGCCCGTAGCTTCGTCCGCGTGGATTTAGGTTTTTCGGTCGCCGCGAGAACTCTTTAGTTTTCCGGGATTAAAAGTAGCCTATGTGTTATTCCAGACAATAATCTATCTCTGTGCCAAATTTCATACAGATCCGTTCAGCGGTTGGGGTGTGATTGAGTTACAAACATCCACACATCCATCCATCCAAACTTTCGCATTTATACCTAATATATTAGTATACATAAAATAACTGACGTACACAAGTTCAGTGGAGATGTATAACGATAAAAAAAGTAAGTAAGAAAGGATTTATTACATATCATCATCATCGTCATCGTCATATTTTACATAATATAACAGATAAACCTATTGGTAAAACAACCGCGGCAACTGACCGTAGGCCACCTCCCATTAAAATCTTTACAGCCCTTTATTTGTCTTTTCTTTTTGGTTAGGTGTGGTTGAGACTTTCGATGTTTAACGATGACTAAGCGTCCTTCATAAATCATAAAACTAAAATATTTAATGAACTCATCACTGGAAAGTGTTGCAGTATGACAGCCCTGATGAGTCTTTTATTTTCTAATAAAAAAATGATTGGAAACCAGTAAAATCAGGACAGTATGAAATGATTCAAATGCGATGTCTTCCGCTTCGTGTTTTGACAGTAATTTTAATAATTAATAGTAAAAAATTAAATAAACAAAAAGTAAAATGCCAACATCACGCGGTCTTCCCAGGCGGTCACAGGTCAGGCCAGGATATAATTATGATTTGTTAGTTGTTTATTGGTACATTAGCGAGGTATACTACCAAAATTAGTAATATTAGCAAATAGGTAGATAGGTTAAAAAATCGAATACCTAGCTGTAACTTCCAAACCCTCCCTACTCTCTTGGTCAATGGTCTTACCATCTTTTCTAGCCATCGAAGCTCACGGTCACGGTATACCTATACCTACTTACAGGCCATGGTCTGCATTTGTAACTTTGACTTTAATATTATATTTTAGGTAACCTACTTTACCTAGGTAGGTACAGTAGGTTACCTAAAATTTTATATTTACTTTTATATTTCAACCTTTAGATGTGTTAAAATCATGTTGCTGGAGAAAATAAACCATTTTTATTTTAGTTACTTATTTATTATTTTTTAAATTTTATGAGTATTCCCGCCAAGAGCGCGCGGGACGGGAACCGATGCGCGGGCGACCGGTCTCGAAAAGTTAAGGTGTTCTAAGTGTGTCCTAATTGTAATTAGGTCAAGCGACCAACAAACAAACACACTTTCGCATATAGAATATTACTTAGTATGATAGTCGGTACTATTAAATATTCTGTGACTACTACTATCAACTTATTATAAATTAATTATAGTTGATAGAACCTATCATGACATTTGAATTAGATTCCGGTCTTTGGAACGAGTTCAATAACTCTTGAATTTTTTACCGAGATCGTTGTTTCTTGGCTCTGCATTCCGCAGTAGGTAGTAAGTACCTATTTAAGTTATTTTGGGGCCAGGTTTTTGTCAGCAACTTGGACATACCTATCTATAGGTTTTTTGAAGTGAAAAGTTCCTTAGCCGCGTTGAGCACTTTTTGGTAGGGGGCACTTGTGGATTCGGGTCACCGACACCGTCGCCGCGTTGTAACGAAGACAAAAGGTCTTAAATACAAATATACTAATTCGTAATTAAACTTTAATCCCTTATTTTTAAGGTTTATATTTTTATTTAAAAAGTAATAATTAAATCATTTAAAAAATAAATAAATCGGCAGTCCCTATGACTGGCATTTTTTTATTACACTACAAGTTAGGCCTTGACTGCGATCTCACCTGATGGTACTTAAGTGATGCTGCAGACCGGTAGTAAATAGTAAGTAATAAACCGTTGATGCAGGCTAAGATGGTAGCGGGCTAGGGCTAACTTGTAATGGATAAAAAAATGTGTCGGGTAAATGCACTAATTTTTAAATTTATTTTTATTATTATTATTTGAGGTATTAAAAGCTAAGGTACCTTTTCCGAGAGCAACGGAAATCTATATCAATAAAAACTGGATGTCCCTAGGTATCCCGCATTTTTGAGTTCAAACAAATGCGGATGGCACCTAAGTACATACTTACCTACGTATCTTTATTCTTTTATCAATATTTGTGTAAGGCCTGTAGAATTTATGATCACGATAATAATTATGTTGACAGGTAGTAGGTATCAGATAATATTATGTATTTGTGAAACAAATTATCACCATCATTCAAAATAATAAAATACACTGAAATTGCTTACTTTACCTACAGACAGATTAGACAAAAAGTTCTTCGTTACTAATTCGTTACGTAGAACGAACCCGTTTTGAGGGGAATAACATTTTTCATACACTGACACAACAGAAAATATACCTTAGAAACTTTCAAATAAAGTTCAAAGTCATTTAAAGTCCGAATTAATGTCTCAGAGAATTTATTAAAAACAACGGACAAGAATTCAAGATTGAAAATAAAAAATAAAAATTACAAAGCAAATGACTTTATTAGGTAATCACTTAAAACCTCTTCACTGGAGTATTCTTCCGTCACTTTAATGAAGCACAGATAAACTATAATGTCCTCATTCCACGTCAAGGAATCGCGACACGAAAAAAGCCCCAATTTATTTTAGGGGCACAAGCTCAGCACGATAAAAACCTTTCTTATTCTTCTAAGATCAGCGCATAACGAATGAGAATATTGACTCGATGACGTCATCCAGATCCTTGCTGAAGGGAGACAGTTGAGCTTCATGTGTTGCGGTTGATTTGTCTTTCCCATCAACCATTAGATGGCAATTTGGCCCAACTAAAGACACTTTATCACCTCTCCACCGCCTATGAACGGTCACTATACCACTGCTTCCAACTAAATTGATTGTGCCCAAATTTTCTATTACATCAACTTTACAATCGTTGCCAATCACTTCGATTTCTCCTTGATTGCTAGTCACTCTCACTATACAGTTATTGCCAACGACTTTAAGACTTGTTGAATTGGTCTCCATGGTCACTTTCTTCTTATTACCAACGATTGAGTACTTCTTCATTTTTGAAAGGTAAGATTTAAATAATAAAAATAAAATAAAATGTTATGAGGCACGTCTTGTTCTTGTAGTTTCAAGCGCGTGAATGATTCAGATTTGGAATGCGCGTTGTTTATAAGGTCATGAACACGCGCCAGCGCCTGTTGCGATAAGGGAGTCCCCTCGTACGTATCATCCATTGATGAAACACGTTACGTATTAGGTTATAATGATCCGGTCAGTGATTTTTGAGCTTAATTCATTTTTAAGTTGAAATATTACAATACTCTTGCATTTTTGTTATTCCCCGTTGAGGTAAATTAATTCTGTAGCATTAAGTAATTTACAACTGCATAGTTATTCATTTTCATATTTCAAGTCGTTTCTACTTCATAACTGAGTTATGAGATACTCAGATATTTTAAGCGTCTAAAATGTTTCATCAATGTTAAAAAAAGTAAGAAATAAACAAAAAATCTATCGATTCATATTAGGTACTGCAAATCTAAATATTGTAAATTGTGTCACGACCAGCCGCGATCTAATTTTATATTTAGTAGGAACTGGTTAGTAGGACAGTTTTTTTTGTGGTTTTCCTGTAAATAGAGAGTTATGAAAAAATATTGTTTCTATCGAAATTGAAGACTTACCTACGTGGGTTAATTGTCAGATATCTTTGAGATAGATTTATAGAAATTGAAAATCCTTTTACATAGGTATTAAAAAGAAGGCGTAGGCACGTCAGGTGGCCGTGATAGCCTAGCAGACAGACAGATAGGACAGACAGAGACGCACTGCATTTTTAATGATTTGTATTATATTATACTTATATTCAATTATTTACTATTAAACTTCAAGCTACAACTTCAAAGAAAATTTAAGTCTCTGCATGAGTGCTTTTACCAATAGCAAGGAGTATTTATATTAGGGTTATAACGGAGGCGTTCTTAGCGGAAGCAGAGGCGGATGCGGAGGTTAACGGAGGCTGAGGCGGGAGTGGATTTGTCCAACCACATCGTCCATTTTCAGTGCTTTAGGATGTCATGAATCCCACATTTGAATATTTTTTTGAGGATTCTTCTAAGGACAGTTGCCTTTTTGCTTGTTGTAATGGTGTAACTGATGTCACCTGCTTCGATTTGTACTTCTCGAATTGTAAGTAAACGTAAATAAACCTCCGTTACAACTCCGCAAAAAAAACTGCGGAGGCGTTTCACACGTGTTTCAGTGTTGTTAAGTGTCAACTTGTAATTATACTAATTATTATGAACTAGATGATGCCCGTGACTTCATCCGCGTGAATAAGTTTTTTTCATTCCCGCGGAAACAGCTCCTTAATTTTCTATATACCTATCTTACTAACGTCACCCGGGCGTGGTTTCAACCCATGGCCTCGGGGGCGGTCGGATTATCCTAGTCTAACCGACCTCCCATTCATCCCAATGTCATCTTCAGCCGCGATCCGTGCCCCACAGGAGGAGCCCTAAGGAATACGTTGTCTCCTCGATGTCTTCGAGCCCTAGCGCTCGCCCAAACTCCCAGTGACGCTGTAGCGGCCAGTAAGTAGCATACCTATTCAATCACAAAGATTAAAAGTAGCCTATGTCCTTACTTGGGATACAACCTTTAGGGTACCAAATTTCATCAAAATCGGTTAAGCAGATGAGCCATGAAAGACAGACGGACAGACACACTATTGCATTTATAATATACTAGCAGACTTGCCGCGACTTCGTCCGCGTGAAATAAGTTTTTAAATTTCCACGGGAACTCTCTAATTTTTTGGGATAATATATAAAGCCTATGACACACACAAATTATGTGGATTTCTATTGGTACCAGAATTTTCAAAATCGGTTCAGTAGATCCAGAGATTACACCCTACAACGTCACAAACTCACAAACTTTACCTCTTTACAATATTAGTATAGAAGTAGGTATGCATGTTAGATAACATAAATTCTCTACCTATTCATAGATTGCTGGCCTTGTTCACCTCGGGACTGAACCTTGTGTATCTTCATATAATTTTTTATTTAACTGCTTTAACGGATCTGGATTCTAGTCCTTCTTCATAGACTTATTAAACATATATACCTATTCTCCTACCTAATCTCTTCAAAATTTCCAACTCCTAGGCCGCGGGCTTCCCCCTCTACCTTCTCAAACATGTCCCCGACCGCAGTTTTTTGTAATTTTGTCAAAAAATATTAGACCTGGAAAAAAACTTTCTATAGTCAAAATTATTTTCATTAAATTATCTACAAAATAATATGCTAGTTTATTTCAATCAGACTAAAAGTTTCGGAGATATGCTAGCCCTTTGTGCATGACAGAAAAATATTTTGCAATAATTTAGCCTCTGTACCTACTCATTTTATTTGATAATATTAATAAGTAATATATTAATAATTAATAATTTATTTATTAATGAAAAACATAATGATCAATGCTATAATACAATAAACTAATAGTAATAATCATGATCTTTATGTACAAAACAACACACTTAGTAAGCAATATGTTATCCATCTTTACATACTAATATTATAAATGTGAAAGTGTGTCTGTCTTTGTGTTTGTGTGTAGTTCAGAAAGTATTAGGTTTATTGAAATAAAATAAAAAGCAATTTATCTAAGATGATTTCATGAAATTTAATTTTGTTCTTGTCGTTTTTTTCCTAGGTCATATACTTTTCGTGTAAATCACATGAAACATACACAATTTTTCAAAAAAATAAAAATAAACGCATAATATATCATAATGCAGTAAATAACATTAGATAGATTATTTAACGTAGATCATTTTTGCCATAGACGGTTTTTTTCTAACTGTAATAGTTTTTGAGAAAATTATAAAATACCACGCACAGGGAAATATTTTTATTTATGAGAAAATACTTTTAAGACGCTAAAGAACACTTGTGCCAAAAATCAGCTTCAAATTTTTATTTTAGGGTTCCCAATTCACATAGGTAGGTACAAAGCTTGCATAAGTAGCCTGAACTATCCCGTAGTTTGACGATCGTAATCACAATCTAACAAAATCAATTTCAATCGTAATACAAACTTATCTGACCCGGATGCCAAAATATGAACTAATTTTTATGCCTGTTTAGTTTTTGTTTTATATTTCAAATAGTGACGCTGTCACCGGGCAAGTTTGTGGGACTACCGTTATTAGCACCATCATCCTAACTAGCTATTTGTTACATAAGTTGCACCTCCAATACAGCAGGATCCAAGCTTTCAACCTTGTACCAAACCCGCGCATTCGCAAAGTGCGTCAGAGGTCATGGTCTTAAGCCTACGGAACTATTTTTACCTAACCTATCAACCTATATTAAAATAAACTTCAATTCACATTACCAATCAGTAAATAACCGTACGAGCAGGTAACGATAAAAGTACCTAGGTAGTTTACCTTATTATAGGTTAGTCAAAGTTGTAAGAAATACCTCACAAGAGTATTGTTTATTTGTTTAATGTCTCTTATTGGATAGGCAATAAGAATCTATATCGCTTGCATAGTTGTTTAATAGTGCACAACTGTTTGTTTATATCTACGAGTAATAAGAAGGATATGAAATGCCCTCAAATGTGTAGGTAATTTCCCTTGCCTATCCTGAAGTTTGTTTTTACCACTAACATTAGATTAGTAAATCATACTAATAGGTACTTTATATGCGAAAGGGTGTTTGTTTGTTGGTTTGTCCTTCAATCACCGCGCAACGGATCAACGGATAGACGTGATTTTTGGCATGGGTATAGTCAAGGACCTGGAGAGTGACATAGGCTATAGGGTTTATCCCGGAAAATTAACGCTTTTTCCACGCGGACGAAATCGCGACCCGCGGGAATAAGTTAGTAGATACCTAATAGATCTATAGATTTTTCAATAATTGTAATTTAATTTAAAATCTAACCAAGTGCTCTACAGTTAATTATTGTTTTAATAAAATAATTTCAGAACTAGTTACTTAATAAGTATTATAAAGTCACTAAAGTGGTTAGGTAAAGTACCTATCGGTAAGTACTTATATACTTACTCAGGGGGTTAACTTAAAGCATAATTACAAAATATTAATTCTATATAATTGATACCTAACAATATTATAAAAGTTGACGAATTTTGGTACAAAACAAAGATAGCTTGCATTTCGGAAAAATTTGTGATAAATTTGTATTCCGGAAAACTAAAGAATTTTCACGGAAAACCTACATCCACGCAGACAAAGTGGCAACGTTAAGAGCATATAGTAGATGATACCATCTAGTAGGAAAGTATACGAACATAATAAGCTTTAAAAAAAGTTCCACTAACTTTGGTTTTCTAACAAAATATGAAGTTATGCAGTAAGAGTAAGTAGTTAGGTATTATACATTTATTATCTAAATATCGCTCATTAGGTTTTACGGAAGTCCTAAGTGTACCTATGTTATAAATTATTAATTTGCAAGATCATAACAATTCCTATTTTTTTTTGTTCTTTCAACTTCCTTCCTAGGTAAATATTTCCTTATTTCCTGTCTTTGATTTGTCATATTATAATTATGTACCTAGTACCTCGGTGAACGAGATGTGCTTGGAATTATTTTTTTGGTAAATCGTGTTTTTGTCGTGTTTAAATAAAAATTACATACATACTTAAGAAATATGAATAATATTTTTCGATCTTACCGACATAATAGTAAAAAAATATGAACTGGTTATTTAAATAAAAATCACGAGTGCAATCGAGCTCCCAATAATAGTTTTTCTCACAAAAGAAGGAACTTGAAAAAAAAGGGAAAAATTAACCGGACCGGTGACATCGGACTCGAACCAGGCCTTCTGATTTTTGGACCACCCAAGTTCCCATCTGAGCTAGGTATTATAGCGAAATTTACCTTCGTATTCTAATGATATTGTTGCAGTTTTCACTGAAAATACGGATGAAACAACATTTTCTAAAAATGAATTCTAGCTAGATGGATTTATCGCCCCCGAAACCCCCTGCATACTAAATTTCATGAAAATCGTTTAAGCCGTTTCCGAGATTCAGATTATAGAATTACTCGTTTATTTCGTTTCGTTTGTTTCGAATTAGATTATGAATAATATAGGTACATACTATCACATTCACAAACAATAATCTCAAGTCATGTGATCCAATATTATTCACATTTTCCTCCTGGCATTATTATCATGTAGAATTTATTATTCAAATAATCGTAATATGAAATCGTTTGAATCATATGAACTGAATTTTCCTGAACGCAATATCGCTGTGCGTGAATCACTCATCGTCAAGTTCTTACAAAATTGATGTAATCTACCCCCTAAGAAATGCTGTGAGTCATCCGCAGACCACGCTCCAGACGTGGGAACTGTTTATCCAAAGATCTCAAACGCAGATAGTCCATGTTATCAATGGTACCTACCTACTACCACCACACTATCTATTATTATTTATTCTGTGACTAAATGATATAATAACTAGCTGAATAAGTGTTTTAATTCCCACGGGAACTCCTTAATTTTACGGGATCAAAAGTAGCCTATGTCACTCTCCACGTCCTCAAGTATACCCATCGATCCGTTGCTCTTTGACGGCGTGGTTGCAAGATAAACCATTAGTATGATATCAATACTCATGTTATCATCATCATTATTTTTATCCTCACTATTGAGCACGAGTCTCCTCTCTGAATGAGAAGGGTTTCTATAGTCCACTACGCTGGCCAATTGAGGATTGGGAAACTTCACACACTTTTGAGAACTTTATTGAGAACTCTCAGGTTTTGCACACGATATTTTCCTTCATCGTTAGCAAGTGATGTTTAATTTCATAAAACGCTTTGAGGTGCGTGCCCGGGAGGATTGATACATTAGATACTTATGCATATTATGAAATAATACATGACATACATTTAGTTAGGCACTTGGGTAGGCACAAAAGTAAAAGGCACATAATTGCATTCATGCGCATTGCTTGAGTCAAACCCAAACCATGCAGAATCTTAAAATTCCGTATGAGGACTTATGGAGTTCTCCAAAAAAACTTCAATGACTAAGGTTTCCGTACATCGTAGGTAAAGTTTCTGTTCCACTTCTACATATTTTTTCTAACCTTTGTCAGTTGCGAATGCGTTTGCCCGGTATGCCGTATGCGTCTGCGGCACGCGTCCATTGAACAAAAACGCTATGAGTCATGCGCGGGCGCATACTTGCCGGTGTATCCTGAACCTGTTGTTGTAGTTGTACAGCTATGCGGCAAAAAAACTGGAAGAACTACCCATATGTATGGAGGTAGGTATACGTGACCATATTATTATTATTATGAGAGTCGACTCCTGAAGCTGCCTAGGTGCTTCACAAGTTCAAACTGTAGATGCCTTAATAATCCATAATAATAATTGTAATAAATGCGAAAATGTTTCTGTCTGTCTGCTTTCACGGCCCATCAGTTCCACCCGATTTTGATGAAATTTGGTATGGGGATAGTTTGTTTCCCCGGGAAGAACATAGGCTTACTTTTTATCCCAGAAAATTAGATTTCCCGCGGGAATCAAAAAATCTTTATCCACGCGGACAAAGTCGCGGGCATCACCTAGTTATTAATGCCCTTTCCTAATATGAGAAAAAATATGCAACTCCTAAAGGGAATGTCGTTTCCATCTGTAGCAATGCGCTAACGGCACGCAATGCTATTCCTACCATGCCCATTGAAGAAAAAAACGCTATGGTCTATGACTCACAAGCCAAGCGCACGACATAACCTACCTACTTGTCACATTCATCAATATTGCAGTCTACACTCAGCGGAAAAAGCAAGGAAAACATTATTACCGAGAAGCGTATCTAATTTCAGATTTAGTGCAAATACCTTACTTTAGGAATACGAACGTTGAATCACTTTTGCTTCGATAAAATTCTCATGAAAAATTACGATCGTCGTTTACGATTTCCACAGTTAGACATAGAACTCTTGTTATATTAGTATTTAATACCTACCTAACTTCCTCACGCAACGGTCTTGAGCCGCCTTGATTCAGCGGCTCTTTAGATCTCTCTAGAAATGTCGTCTGTCCACCAAGAGGGGAAAGGCCAGAGTTACGCTTAACAGTACGGGGGTCGGCATTCCATAACCTTAGGACCATCATAATAGGTCTTTACATATGAAATTGCCGTTTTTATTTTTCAAACTTTTTTATTTCTGTTATTCGAAGTAATCACCCATGCAATCGACGTATCTTTGCCAACGCATTGGCAGTTTATTGATGCCCTTCTTGTAAAAATCAGCTGGACGGGAGGCAACAAACTCTTCGAAGGCATTTTGTACTGCCTCTCGGGAATTGAATTTTTTACCCACTAAAAAGTTGTCTAAATTTTGGAACAAGTAATAGTCGGTAGGTGCAAGGTCTGGTGAGTATGGCGGATGAAGAGCTTCCAACCCCAGCTCTTGCAGCTTGGAGACTGTCTGTTGCGCAGTATGGGGTCGCGCGTTGTCGTGAAGGAGAAGAGGGGACGACCGATTGACCAAAGCTGGTAGCAGATGTGCAAGCTTCTCCATCATTCTCTCCAGTTCTTCACAGTACACATCTGCAGTAATGCTCATGCCGTTTTGTAAAAAGCTGTGGTGAATCACACCCGCACTAGACCACCAAACAGTGATCATCACCTTTTTAGGGGTCATTTTTGGTTTAGGGCGTTGCTTTGGTGCCAGGATCTAACCAACTTGCTGAGCGCTTTCGATTGTGGAACAGAATCCATTTTTCGTCGCACGTAACATTTCGTTTCAAAATTCCTTTATTTCTTTGCCTGTTGAGCAGCGCAAGGCAGGTCTCGACGCGTACGTTGCGCTGGCGATCGTTAAGGTCGTGGGGCACCCATCTATCAAGCTTTTTTACCTTGCCAATTTGTCGCAAATGGATCAATATTGTTTTGATGCTTACATCAAAAGCTGCTGCTAGCTCAGCTGTAGATTGAGTTTCGTCAGCTTCCACAATCGCCTTTAATTCATTATTGTTGACCAAAGTCTCCGGACGACCACGAGCTTCATTTTTCAAGTCAAAATTTCCAGAACGGAACTGGGAAAACCAATAACGGGTTGTGGGTTCGTTTGTACAATTCTCTCCGTAAACGTTTTTGATGTTACGTGCCGTTTGTGTCGCGTTGGTGCCACGACGGAACTCATATTCCATAATTACACGAATTTTTAAAGTATCCATTATGACGAAAAATGTTGAAATGTAATGAAAGCACATGAGTAAAGAAACGGAACAGAGGCAAAGCTTCATACAAGCGCACTACGATAGGTACACTACTACAAGCTTGAGGCGCGTGTGTGCGTGAGCACTCGGGCTACGTCACGTACGGAGAGAAACCGGTTTGAACCGGCTCGGTCAGTGCTCAAGCTCAGGGGCTGCAGTACACGTCGGGCGTCGTGTTTTCATTTAATTTAATGTTAATGTCAATAATTTAGTAATTTAAATAGTGTTTTAATGTAATTTTACTTATAAGTGTAAATATGGTTTACTGTACAGTGTGTATGAACAATAATAGAATGAATATAAACATCATTTTTTACCTATCCCAAAGACTCTATTAAGTAGTACTAACTTGATTATAATTTATTATTTTTAATGTGTAGAGTAGATAGACCATACATATTAGATGTTATTGTGATATTCTGTAAACGCATCCATCTAATTTGACTAAACTGATACGCGCGCGGTTCGCCGGCCAGCCGTAACGTCGCCAAACTCGCGTCGAAGCTCGCTCAATCTATTTAGTTTGTGTTTTCTGTACGCGTGGATTATATTTAAATCAATGTTTCTCCGTTACGGTTCGTGCGCAACGTACCTTGCCCAGCTGCCAGGACTTGTCAAAATTTTATTGTGGAAAACAAAACATTTAGAATAAGTAATTTGTAAAAAAAACGAGCAAGCCTTACAGTAGGTAGTCGCATATGATGTGGCATGTGACATCTCACTTTAGTAATAAAAGTTATTATTTTTTTCAATCAAAATTAAAAATATCAATGGAGAAGTTTCCTAAACATTAGAATAATTTTTTTCTTTTTTTGAGTCGCAAGATCATAAAAAAAGATCAAATTTGATAGAAGATTTTTTTAATAGGTACCTTGAAAAATTATAAAGTTACTTATGAAAATATTTCAAAAAAACACAATGCTTAGTATGATTTTCTAATATGATAGAAAAAAGTGTGTATGTCAGCACGAATGGAGTATAGATTAGTAAATGAGGGTAAATGTTTTATGTCTTGTGATCTTAGGGATCCTTTCCAAAGAATTTCAAAATGGCGCTGACTTTTTTAAATTTTGGTAACAGTTTCCTGTTTTGTGATCCCAGGGAACCCCAAATATCGATTTTGAACGAAATCGGTCAATTAACAAAGAATTTCAAAATGGCGCTGGATTTTTATTACTTACTTGAATTTTTTAACAATGATCTGCACTTTATTTAGACATTATTTAATCAACTGTATATATTTATTAATATAGTGTATAAAAACACTCTAAATTTAAATTAATAAATGTAAAAATACCTTAATGTTTCAATAAATATTTCTCTTACATTTTTATTTTCTCGCTGTTGAAGTGAAAAGTTGTCGCGATAGCAAAGTTTTTTGTTTCTTGTGCCTAGGAATTCCTCACTAGACTCAGGATTCTAATTTACCTAATCCTTCCTAGCTCGAATTCTTCACTAGCTCGGGATTCAAACTAGGCAATTACAACAAAAACAAACCTTGCATCTAGTTGAACAAATAACTATTGTTTATTAAATTGTATCCTCCTGTGCCAACCCTACCAAAATAGGTATACATTTTGCTCGCTCCATAGAAGCTTTGTCTCTGTTCCGTTTCTTTACTCATGTGATGAAAGTACAACGCTAATCAAAAAACAAAAGACTGGGTTTGTAAAAAGAATGTCATGGTTTTAAAACAAAATTAATTTGAATTTGGAATACAGAGCCATTACAAACTTTTTTTTATTTGAAATGACCAGTACTGAAGAAAGGCAATTTCATAGGTAAAGACCTAATATAATAACGATACCTGGGTGTGTTTGTCTACGTACCTACTGTCTATGACGTGGATGTTTTAATACTTATTTGAACAATTATTCATCTTGTCAATCAGGTGAAGAAAACATTGACGCCGTTTCCTACACTAGCGGCACGCTATGATGGCCGGTTTGACACATTACAATAGTGATGTGGAATGTCAATTTATTCTCGAACAAAAAACAATTAAGTTTTGTTTTTGTACCTGATTAAATAGGTTTAATAAAACAAAAATGTATATGTTTATTTAATTTATTTGAACGAACTGAATATTTGAACGAAAATGAATATACATACTTTATATGCACACAAGAAACATATGAATACAAAAGATACCAAAAAAGGTGCCACAAAAGGCCATAATTAATCAGATTCGTCCATACTACTATTTTCACTGTCGTCACTGCTATCATCACATACATTAATAATTATATGTTCGTTTTCTATAATATTATCTATTTTCACATCTCTTTCATAATCTTCCCTTATTAATTTAACAGTTCTATTCACAACCTTTTCCCAGTCTCCTTTAGTCACATGTTCACAAGCTTCTTCTAATAATTTTAGCATTTTTTTTTTGTGGTAAATGGGGGGGTTCTGTATTGTGTCTTGCAGCATATCCCTTAATTTGAGCCCACACCAACTCAATCGCATTATACTCACAATGGTAAGGCGGTAACCGTATAACTCTGTGCCCATGTTCTAATGCTATTTCGTCAATGACGTATCGGATCTTGGTTGGTTTGTTTTCTTTTAAAAGACGTACTAATTCCGCTTTTAACATATTCATGTTTGCATCTACGCCATTTTTACGAAGCCATGCGACGATATCAGCTTTCTTTTGGGATTGGGCAGGTGGCTTGTCAATTTGCATCGAGTGGTATGGGGCGTTGTCCATAATTATAATAGATGGTTCAGGGAGGCTACACAACATTGAGGTAAACCATTCAGTAAACTTTTCTCCATTCATGTCTTCATATTTTTTTGCAAGAAATCAATTTAATAAATAAATTTTGAGTCCTAAACCTAAAACTACATTCGATAAAATTTATGAATCTCTGCACATCACTATCGTCAATAAAGTAATACAATTATTTCCTTCAAAGTCGTTATCAATTAATACGGAACTTCATGAGCGGACAAACGTCAAACCGGCCATCATAGCGTGCCGCTAGTTTAATCTTTAAGATACTACGATAGGGTTGACACCTCTATTCCGTGATTGACTACTCTATACTCGTTTCCTTTACCTACTAGGTAACTGGTAAGCTATGAATGGACCTGGAATGTATTATATTCCAATTCACTATTACCATTGAACTGTTGCAGTCTCGTCATATTATTTCCTTGTCCAAAATCCCTCATGTCTAATGTTGTCAGTGGGCGATAGGTTATAACTTCAAGCATCGCTAGCTTGAAGTTTCTCTAAGTTTGATAACTAAAATAACCGGGTTGCAAAGCTGAAGTGGCAATAAACGGGGAACATAGTTCGAAGAACTGATAAATTGGTCTCCAGGTGCAAGAATGACGACATCACACAGTAACGTTTGGAACATGTCCCCCGATTGTGTAAGGGAATCGTAATCGTAATTATTTGTCAAACGGATTATTCGACCTGTTTAAGGAGGCCTGCACGTCAAAAAGCACGTATGAACTCCTTAAACAGTTCGAGTAATACGTTCTAAGTTGTCAAATGATTACGATTTGCTCAGATAATTGGGTCTCTGTCCTTTGGTCCTTAGGACGTAAGTATTAGATGTCTGTGCATAAGTATGCGAATTTCAAACTTGTTCTGGAATAAAATAATCAGGTATGTACTTAAGCTGTTGTAATTAGATCTTGAAGATTGTTAAATACTTTTTCTAAAAAATGATATGAAATGTGCACATTTCATACCCTGTAAATGAGTTCGGCCTTCTTCCCGGCCTAGGCCAGTAAAGAGTGTATGGATTTTCATTACATATCATAAGTTTGAATTTGGAATCTTTCTTCCTGAATATCTTGTAACTTGTTATAATGTTCTTTGGCCTAAATAGTTTAAATTTGGAACTCTACCGTATTACGCGATCAGCACTCACAGCGCAAAAAAAAAATAACTTTTAATATTTCTTAAGTAGGTTGCTTTTCTATTTACTTTCTTTTAATTACATAACATAACATATTTAAAAAAAAAGTTACTTGTTTCATTTTTTAGAAAAGCACTATATACACCTCGACCGGGAGAGCATTTCTGGTCTCGTATATAGCCGGCCTCGCGTAGCTCGGCCGTCTAACACTCGACCAGAAAACGCGTACCTACTTCCCGGTCTCGCGATGTAATGTAGGTACTATTGTTGTTTTCTAAAGTAGCTAAAAGAGTTTTATACATAAATAAGTAGTAAACTCTAGCACTAGTGAAAATGAACTGATTTGTCACAGTTGATGATGTCATACATTCCATAAAGTAGTAGCCCTACTTACAATCTAATCTTCAGGGAATGCCTGTCATATGAACGGTTCAAAGTTTGTTTTATTTGATTCATATCTCTTTATCTTCCGTTGCGTCATAAGAACATTATTTACAATGGTATTTGCCCAAATTTTGTGTAGATACAACCTACATGAATCATATATTTGAATAGTGATATGACATAATATCACGTCGCTATGAAGCTAACGAAAGTATAGGAGGTATTACATTAATTACAGAATAAGGCATCCGCATATTACTGCACTAGCTGATGCCCGCGGCTCTATAATTTTCCAGGATAAAAAGCAGCCTATGTGTTATTCCAGACCTATCTGTGCCAAATTTCATCCAGATCCGTTCAGCCGTTCTTGAGTGATTGAGTAACAAACATCCCTCCAAACTTTCGCATTTATAATATTATTATAGATTAGGTGATACCCGTTCGGTGTTAAATTCCCGCGGGAACTTGTAGGTTGATGGAGTTGAACACACCCTAAATAGCCAAAGTTAGTAAAAATGCTATTTTATGTCAAAGTATAAAAATTTATTTGAATAAATAAATAAACTCATGTATAAAACAGCCATATCTTACTTTCTAAAACTAAATTACTATGTGATTTATTAATTTACTTACCTTTTAGCTACTCATTGAATACGTATGACATTTTTACGAGTATGCACTATTTCAGTGCAATGGCAATACATTTTTGGCAACATGACTTTAAATGAAACTTTTTTCCATTGCAAATATTCCACAAAGAAATAAAATTAACATTATTAACACTAATGACAGCGGGTCGTTTATGCACAATAAGACTTCAAAATACAATGTATGTATAACAATCGGTAATTTGTACTCGGACGACATAATTATGGTAATGTGCGCTAACCTTTACAAGATTGAAGTTGAATGACTTTATCTTTAAGATCTTAGTGCAGTATATTTTTGAGCATTATGATGTCATCACACGATTATAATTTTTTTAAATAAATAAGTACATCGAAACACATGATATTATTTAATCGTTAAAAACGTAAACATATTAATTTTAATAGCCGGCTCAATACATTTTAATATTAGTAAAATTCACAGAAATTCGAATTCGATTCAATGATTCGATAAATTATACATTGTAAAAAAAAAATACTAATTGGAGGATTTAAAATCAATTCGAGTTATCCGATTAATAAATAATGGTAAAAATTTACTACTTAAGAAATAAAATCATGCAAACACTGGTAAAGTACTAGATGGTAACATTTTGAACTAATATTAAAAAAAAAAAGATTATTACTAATAATTATTATGATAAATGATTATTAAATTAAAAAAACCTTAGCTTATTTATATAAGGTAAGTAGGTATAATCTACTGGTTATGAGATTCAATGTAAAAATATTATAAAAAATCCATCGTTTCGATTCGTTAATAAATAATTAATAATTAATTTAAAAAATAATAAGCCTCATTTTTAAAGCAGATATAATATATTTATTTGCCTTTTTGGAATAGACAAAAAGGAAACAAAATATTTTAAATCTTCGTTTATTCAAATAACCTAATTTTATTTGTATAGTAATAAGGGCCTAGCTATAAGATTTATTGATAAGTTTTCAATTTAAAAAAAATTAGTTCCTTTATTTTTAAGTATGCGAGAAAAGGAAAGATGATCTTGTCATCAATCCAATCAAATAAAACCCAAGTCCTTACAAAAATACTTATTAAGTAATATTTAGCTATGAATTCGTACTGTTGTTAATATTCTAATTAATTATTTAGACATTATTCACGAATAGTTTGAACTTATTACTAATAGTTAACACACTTATAATAATTATAGCCAAATTGATTTTCATTACAGAGAGTTAAATAAATAAGTGTTTTACACACGAGTGAATTTCATTGTACAGATGGAGTCGAAAATTTGAATCGAAACCGAGGATTTTCGGCGAACTCTAACATTAGTATGGCAACCGATATTCTTCGACTGTTCTTCCGTTCATATAGGCTTTAAAGTGTTAATTAATCAATGATTTAATTAATTTTGATTAGTGTGATACCACTTGTACGAATCAAGGTTAATTTCATTAACTCATAGTCAACTAATATTTATTAGTTGATAGTCCCAGAATTTGCATCCCTATTACACAGTTTCATTTGCCCAATAGCAGATCATAATGCGAAATTTGCATTGAGCTATTGTAACTAGAGTAAGCAGTGCTTTAACGCCTCTATGAAGTGCACACCACTGTTTCACACTATGGACAGTGTAAGGATGGATCAGTCTAGATACCTACGGCAGCAGATAGTCGTTGACAATGCTCACGCTTATATGCCAGTTGAAGTGGTTGACCCCCGGTACGGTCACTATCCGCAATATATTATATCAGTGACGTGCACAAGTTACTGGCAGGTCATAATGAGAATTAAGCATTGAGGTTTGACGGCTAGGGTAAGCAGTACTTTTATGCCTCTATGAACTGCACACCACTGTATCACACATATAGAGGTGGATCAGTCTAGATACGGCAGCAAATGGCATGTGCCAGTTGAAGTGGTTAACCCCCGGCACGGTCACCACGCGCAGCGGGTCTGTTTCGTCGAGCGCCCTGAGTCCGATCCTGTCCGACTGGTAGATCTCTTGCTCGCGCATCTCTACCACCGTCGATTACATCGTAGTACTTACTCTTGAAACTCAAATATGGCAACAGAAATTTTGATGTGTTGACAAATGTTGCATAGAAATTCTGTCAATTCCAAACTTGAGCCAAGGTTAATGGAGTTGGTAAGATCGGCCCTTGGACGAATCAATTAGCCGTGTATTTAGCTTTGGACAGTTTGAGGATGCCAAGATCCGTGATTATGCAACAAATTAATCTAAATATAGCAATATATAATCGTAGACTATGATCTAATCAAATTAACCTTTAATCGTGTTGTATCGTACCAGCAGCGTAGCAGATCATAATGAAAAATTTGCATTGAGCTATCGCAACTAGGGTAAGCGGTGCTTTTACGCCTCAATGAAGTGCACACCACTGTATCACACAGTGTAAGGGTGGATCAGTCTAGATACGGCAGCAGATAGTCGTCGACAATGCTCACGTTCATGTACCAGTTGAAGTGGTTGACCCCCGGCACGGTCACCACGCGCAGCCGGTCGCTCGTCGAGCGCCCTGAGTCCCATCCTGTCCGACTGGTAGATCTCTTGCTCGCGCATCTCTACCACCGTTTCATACTGATATATACGAGTATATATACATATTATATTGATACATATCTATAATTAACCGTATAGGATACTATTTTTGGCAGGTTAATCTAGATACGGCAGCAGATAGTCGTCGACAATGCTCACGTTCATGTGCCAATTGAAGTGGTTAACCCCCGGCACGGTCACTATGCGCAGTCGGTCGCTCTCGTCGAGCGCCCTGAGTCCGATCCTGTCCGACTGGTAGATCTCTTGCTCGCGCATCTCTACCACCGTCTCGTTTACGTCGTAGTAACTGAATTGGCTGAAATTCGAAAGGCAATTTATGATAACGATAAAGAACAAGTAAACCTAATTAAAATTAACAAAAAAACGAGTGTGCTTTAGACCACACGACTGAAGTAAAACTCATACGCCTATTACACTGCACTTTTCACAGGGACAGTTTCACTTAAATCAGTGTAGTGTAATAAAATTTAGGGAGTAAGGGTCCCTAATTTGGTCCTTATTGCTGTGTAATAAGCGACGCTCTAACTAGCGGCCGCGCCCACCCTTACCACAGGGCCCTGCAACACTTACCACTGCATGGGAATTATATTAAACCCATACCCCTAATCGGTTTCTACACGACATCGTACCGGAACGCTAAATCCCTTGGCGGCGCTTCTTTGCCGGTAGGGTTGTGGCGGTCTTCGCAGTCCGCACATAATCCAATAGATGGCATTACTAGTACGATTCACGCGACCACGAAGAGCCCAACTCACGATTACGAAGCGTTCTCTGAATTACGCTATATATATGTCACCGTAAGATTGTAAAAACCGTTAGATTATAATCTAACTCTAAATTGTAAACTGTTGACAGATTGTGAACCGTTCAATGTTCCGAGTGTCAATTTTTGAAATATTCATTGTTTTTACGTTTTCTTGGCTGTTTCATGTAGGTTAGGTTAGGGTTTGACATAAATAATTAGGTAGGTTCTCTCGGGTAGGTTAGGTAGGCTCTCTTCACTTAGGTTCTATCGGGTTAATAAACCTAAAAGATTACACGCTGCTCCAATGCGGGTTGGCGGGCTGTAACGACTATTATCATGTTAGTGATAATAGCCGGGACCGACGGCTTAACGTGCTCTCCGAGGCACGGGGGTGAAACACGGCCAACTTCCTAACTCCGGGCTAGCACTTACTGGGAAATTCTAAATTCGGGCCATAATTAAGTAAAAGATTACAATCTACCGAAAAATAATGCGTTAAATTGTGATCTTTCGACACTGCGATTTCGCGAGTTAGATTGTAATCTAACGGTTGTTACAATCTTACGGTGACATATACGACCTCCAAAGATGAACGGTCGGACCAGTGGTCCCCGAGCACATCACCCGCTCGGAGGATGATCATCCTTTGTTACTGTCGAGCCATATTACCTGCTCCCGTACAGGGTAACTAGCCACGGCCGAACCCTCCCACCAGGCACGAGACGATAAAACCATACGCACCTGCTTTGCCAGGGTGTAATGACTTGGTCATCTGGCCCCCCTATCAGAACCAATCTCTTTAATCGCAGCATATTGTTCTTGAAATCGTCCGACTTCGCAGATCTGTAATAAAACAATACAAGATTTTTTTTATGCTACATCTATACGTATTTAACTCTCACACCCGCATACAAAATAAATAAATATATAAGGCCAAAAGAGGTATAATAAACTTACGTAAATAAATAGGAATTAATAAACTTACATACAAAAATACACAAATAAATAATTGTAGCGTAACTGCCTCGTTGGTCTAGTGGTTAGCATGTTTGACTGCGGCCGACGAGGTCCCGGGTTCGAGTCCCGGGTCGGGCCATAATTAAGTATCGGGTTTTTCTGATTAGAAATTCCCCGTACTAGCCCGGAGTTAGGAAGATGGCGGTGTGTCACCCCCGTGCCTCGGAGAGCACGTTAAGCCGTCGGTCCCTCTATACCTCATCAAAATCGGTTGAAAAGATGGGCCGTGAAAGCGTAGCAGACAGATAGACACACTTTCGCATTTTAAATAATATTAGTATGGATAAGGATTATAATCCAAGTTATCCATACTAATATTATAAATGCGAAAGTGTCTGTCTGTCTGTCTATTTGTCTGTCTGCTACGCTTTCACGGCCCATCTTTTCAACCGATTTTGATGAAACTTGGTACAGGGATAGGTGGCATCCCGGGGAAGGACATAGGCTTCATAATTTTTTTTCCCCGAAAAAGTAAGGAGTTCCCGCAGGAATCAAGACTTAATCCACGCGGACGGAGTCGCGGGCATCTTCTAGTCTAAAATAAAAATAAAATACGCAAAAAATCGTTAGATTGTAATCTATCTAGCGAGATTGTAAACTGTCGAAAGGTTACAATTTAACGCATTATTTTTCGGTAGATCGTAATCTGTTAGGTATATTATAGGTACCCGATAGAACCTAAATGGTTATTTACGTCGAACCCTAACCTTACATACAAGAAAGAGACAAGAAAACGTAAATACAATGAATATTCCAAAAAATGGCACTCAGAACATTGAACGGTTCACAATCTGTCGACAGCTGTTTACAATCTATCGCGATAAAAAGCGTTAGATTACAATCTGACAGTTTTTGCAATTTTACGGTGACATATAGTATAATTCTTATCTCAGCATTCATACTCATTTGACTAACCTTTGCCCTAGAAATCAATACACAGAATTACGAAGTAAACAGTGCTATAAAAAACTGTTTCTTAGTCATTTATTTCATATTTGGACACAACTCAGAAGATAATACATAATATTATTATTATCATTGTAAGAAAACTGGCGGTCGCCCGCGTACAATTTCTGATTACCTGTGAGATTAAGAAATTTCCCCGCTACAAGAGGCCTATACATATGCATATAGAGGCTATATGATATACATATACATATATATATATATATATATACATCTTGAAGGACATGTTGCGTCCTACATGGCGTTATTTACCGATGATGCTGCGTCCCACTGACTTTGTGCGTCCAGAATACGGACGCAAGATTGACCGACCCTCATTTTTAGCCCAAGGGTCCCTTATGACAGTTAGAATGTAAGGGCGAAAAATTGGCATGGACGTAATTTCATCACTGCAATGCCTTTTAGCGTATAATATAGTTCCGCCATCGTCCGGCTGAAATTTGGAGGGCGCTAGTGTTCAGCGTATAATTTACCACGTATAATTTGAGTTCAGTTCACCCATCTTATCGTGTCCATTGAATATCGTACTTAATTTGTAAAGTTTTTATCATGTTTTCGTGACAACAATCTTGCGTCTCTTAAATATCCTTAAACGGGCACTAGGTACGGTGTCTGAGGGGCCTATTCGGGGTTCACGAGGGACGATGGCGCGGGGCGCGTGGCGGCGGGCTTCTAAACAAACAGACATGTGCCGGCTGTGATGTAAGCTTGCCACCAAAGTGAATTATTTGCAAGTGCGTTAAAAGTGGTTATTTATTTGGTCTATTATTATGGTTAGTGATTATCTAATCTGATCTAATCTAATATTATATATATAAAATCGTTAAGGGATCAACGCACAGCCTAAACCGTTGGGGTTATTAACTTGAAATTTTGACAGTAGGTTCCTTTTGTGACGTAGGCGCTCACTAAGGAAGGATTTTTTAAAATTCCACCCCTAAGGAGGTGAAATAGGGGGTGAAAGTTTGTATGAAAGTCCGTCATTTCTCAAGTTATATCCATGAAACTTGGTATACGAGCTACTGGTTGAAAATGAAGAAATACGTGTTTCACAGTTTTTAAAAATTCTAACCCCGAAGGGTAGAAATAGGGGATGAGAGTTTGCATGAAAGTCCTTTATTTCTCAAGATAATCTCAAGTTATATAAACGAAACTTAGTATTTCGGCTTTCGATAAAAATTAAAGAATTACGTGTGTCGCAGTTTTTCAAAATTCAACCCCTAAATTGGTAAATAGGGGTTGAATTTTTTTATGACAGCTATAGCCATGAAACTTAATATATGAGTTGAGTTGCGAGTTAAAAATCAAGAAATACGTATTTCACAGTTTTTGAAAATTCGACCCCCAAAGGGGTGAAATAGGGGATGAAAATTGGTATGAAATGCCTTCATTTCTCAAGATATTTTACAAGTTATATCAACGAAACTTGGTATTTTCGGTAAAAAATAAAGAAGTACGTGTGTCACAGTTTTTCAAAATTTTACCCCCGAAGGGTTAAAATAGGGGTTGAAATTTTATATGAATGACCTTCATTTCTCGAGATATTGCTCAAGTTACATCTAAGAAGCTTAGTGTTTCGGCTTTTGGTAAAAAATTAAGAAGTACGTATGTCACAGTTTTTCAAAATTCAACCCCCAAAAGGGTTAAATAGGGGTTGAAAGTTTGTATGAAAGTCCTTCATTTCTCAAGATATTGCTCAAGATAAATCAAAAATGCTTAGTTTTTCGGCTTTTGGTGAAAAATAAAGGAATACGTGTGTCATAGTTTTTCAAAATTCAAACCCCAAAAGGGTAAAATTGGGGTTGAATGTTTGTTGGAAAGTCCTACATTTCTCAAGTTATAGCTATGAAAATTGGTATATTTACAGCGGATTAAAAATGAAGAAATACGTATTTCACAGTTATTGAAAATTCGATCCCTAAAAGGGTGAAGTAGGGGATGAAAGTTGGTATGTAAGGCCTTCATTTCAAAGGATATTGCTCAAGTTATATCAACGAAGCTTAGTATTTTGGCTTTTGGTAAAAAATAAAGAAGTACGTGTGTCATAGTTTCTCAAAATTCAACCCCCATAAGGGTAAAATAGGGGTTGAAAGTTTTTATGAAAGTCCTTCATTTCTCAAGTTATAGCCATGAAACTTGGTATATAAACTGCGAATTAAAAATGAAGAAATACGTTTTCACAGGGATGAAAGTTGGTATGTAAGGCCTTCATTTCACAGGATATTGCTCAAGTTATATCAAAGAAGCTTAGTGTTTTGGCTTTCGGTAAAAAATAAAGAAGTAGGTACGTGTGACACAGTTTTTTCAAAATTCAACCCTCAAAAGGGTAGAATAGGGGTTGAAAGTTTGAATGAAAGTCCTTCATTCCTCAAGTTATAGCCATGAATCTTGGTATTTAAACTGTAAATTAAAAATGAAGAAATACGTGTTTCACAGTTATGTGAATTCGATCCCTAAATGGGTGAAATAGGGGATGAAAGTTGGTATGTAAGGCCTTCATTTCACAGGATATTGCTCAAGTTATATCAACAAAGCTTAGTGTTTTGGCTTTCGGTAAAAAATAAAGAAGTAAGTGTGTCACAGTTTTTCAAAATTCAATCCCCAAAAGGGTAAAATAGGGGTTGAAAGTTTGAATGAAAGTCCTTCATTTCTCAAGTTATAGCAATGAAACTTGGTTTGTAAACTACGGGTTAAAAATGAAGAAATACATGTTTCACAGTTTTTGAAAATTCGATCTCTGAAAGGGTGAAATAGGGGATGAAAGTTTGTATGTAAGGCGGTCATTTCTCACGATATTGCTCAAGTTACATAAACGAAGCTTAGTGTTTTGACTTTCGGTAAAAAATAAAGAAGTACATGTGTCACAGTTTTTTAAAATTCAACCCCCAAAAGGGTAAAATAGGGGATGAAAGTCTGTCATAAATTTTTAAGAGCCATTAATTAAACTTGGTATTTCGTGGTAACTTGGTTGGGTTTTATTGGAATTTTGGGTCAAGAAATACCTGATTCACATTTTTTTGTAAATTTTATCCCCAAAGACGTTTCATAGATAGTTTGTCCTCCAATAACATTTTTTGCATGAGTATAGTTGAAGATCTGGATAGTGACATAGGCTTCTTTTTATCCCGGAAAATAATGAAGTACTGTGGAAATTGAAAAAAATTTATGCCACACGAACGAGTGACGCTCAATCACACCAGAACGGCTGAACGGATTGATTTGATGAAATTTGGCACAGAGATAGATTGTAGTCTGAAATAACACGTAGGCTTCTTTTTATCTCGAAAAATTTAAGAAGTCCCGCGGGAACCAAAAAATTCTCAAATGAATGTTTGTTACTCAATCACGCCAGAACGGCTGAACGGATCTGGATGAACTTTAATCATGAACGTTCATGACTTTAATACAGAGATAGATTATAGTCTGGAATAACACGTAGGCTATTTTTTATCTCGGGAAATTAAAGAATTCTCGCGGGAACCAAAAATATCTCAAGTGGATGTTTGTTACTCCATCACGCCATTACGGCTGAATGGATCTGGATGAACTTTGAACAGAGATAGATTATAGTCTGCAATAGCCAATAACACATAGGCTACTTTTTATCCAGTATAATTAAAGATTTCCGTGGGAGCCAAAATAAAACAATCCACGCGGACGAAGTTGCGGGCATCAGCTAGTCATTATCATATCTTTAAACGTTGTCTGAAAAACTACTATCTATCTATGTAATGGAGTAGAATGTAGTATATTATATGTTATGTATAAATAGTTATTTATGGTAGATATTTATATGTGTATTATTAGTATGTAGTGTTTATGTAGTCTATCTTATTCTAGAAAAACTAAATTGCTTGCCACGCAACCCATGATTTCGCCAATCCAATCACCAAAGGTTGTCTGGGAGAGATCGCTTTAGCGATAAGAACGCCTTTGCACGCTTCACTACGATTAAGCTTCTCTTTTTGTAATTATATATTTCTATTTATTTCTTGTGTGCAATAAAGAATACAATAATAATAATAATAATTATGATATATGCAGAGCATTATACGGAATTGATTTAAACATACAGTTGGATGGAGGCGGGAATGTGCATGCAGTGTTTTTAACGTATACGGAGATATTCAGTGTGCAAGAAAGATTTAAGAGTGAACAGACGCACAAATTCATTTATTCGGAACCAATCTGAATTCAGTAGTAGATAGATGTAATTTACTTATAATAATCATTATGATATATGCAGAGCATTATACGGAATTGATTTAAACATACATTCGGATGGAGGCGGGAATGTGCATGCAGTGTTTAGTAGGTATACGCAGGTATTCAGTTTGCAAGAAAGATTTAAGAGTGAACGGACGCACAAATTCAGCTAGAAATATTTAATTTGAATATCACCATTTAACGTTTAAATGTTATTTGACGTCGACTTCTGATATGATACTGATTAAAACATCTTACATACGCATTGAAAACATTAAAAATCTCACTACATTCAGTGGACGCCGCAGGGTGGTAGTTTGTAAAGACGCAAGAAGTCCTTCGCGATTTATATATATATATATATATATATAGGTATAGGTGTATATATATATATATATATAGCTTATGTAGGTTTTAATTATTTAAAACTAATAACCGCGCGGCGATTATATGGCGATATTTGTCTCTAACTTCAAAAACACAGGCCTTTCATAAAAACTTCCAATCCCCAATTCACCCCCTTAGTTGTGAATTATCTCAAAACCGTTTTTAGCTGATACCTACACCATAGAAGGAACCTACCTTTTAATTTCTAATAAGTTTGCATGTCTTATAGTTCCTGAGATATTGTGATTATTACGTGAGTGGTATTTCGTATTTATATGGATGGAAATAATTAAAAAAAAACAAAAGTACAGGTTCCACCGAGATTTGAACTCGGATCGCTGGATTCAGAGTCCAGAGTGCTAACCATTACACCATGGAACCGCTTGAGCAGTGGCTCAAATTTATTCTTCAATACCTGTTACTAAAGTCCCGCAAACTTATCTAACACGATGTTCAAAATTGGAACAAATTTTCATGACTGTTTAGTGCTTTTTATTTTATTTTTAACATTTATTAGCAACATTAAATGTAATTACAGCGACGCTGTCATGGAGTCAGATACGTTCGTAAGAATATAACATGCATGAAGTCATACAGCGCCATCTACTGAGTAGTACAAAAACTACAAAGCACCACAAGTAAAAACTCCCGCTTGGGGTTCCTGTTTCATTAACTAGTTCTTAAAGAAGCTACTAGATGACGCTGTAATAAAATACAGAATACAGAATAAGTATTTAAAGATGCTGATTAAGACTGTGGATTTTGCTTTTTCTTTCAACTTACTGTATATGATTATTGATATAAGGCAGGTATACACTGTACGTTTCATACAATGTCTGATGGTATGGATCTTTCCAGTAGTTGCCCACTGATGTGTGTTGTCCAACCCTGGAATAGAAGAGTTCATATGCCGACTCTTTAACTAACCCAGGGAACACTACATGGAGGAAGCCAGCTGTAAAAGAAAAGAAAAAATATGTAAATGTTTTAAGAAGTTCATGCATTTTTTCTAATTTAAATAAAACATTTTAATACCTCTCACATTACTACTACTATTTTAAACTACAGCAGTTATGTAGTCAGTGGGCATACTACCTTACTTAAAGCCGTATTGTATTAATATTATTGACATTCGTGATTGAGAATTATAATCCTTATTCTTAGGACGTCAAGGTTTGTAACAAACTGTAATTTTGAAATAATAATGCCTTATGCAATGGTAGTAGCTCCCTGATTTAATTCAAATGGATTTTGTAATTTATGACATAATTTTCAGATTTATGCCCATACCATTTATTGCTATGTAAAAATAATAATTAATTATGGTTTGGGGATAGTCGTCGACGTCTCAAACTATAGACGTCCACTGCTGGACGAAGGTCTTCTGCATGGATCGCCACAGAGCACAGTCTTGTGCCGCTTGTTTCTAGCGGCTCCCAGCTGCATGCTTGAGATCATCCGTCCACCTAGTTGGTGGTAGTACAATGCTAGGATAGTAATTTAAATGATTTAATTATAAATTGTATACCTCCATACTGTCCCGCTTGTGGTGAACTTAGTGATATGAATGTGCTGACGGAAACATTTGCAAATGTCTGTACAATGCCTCTTGCGACTAAACCACCTTGTGAATACCCTGGAATTAACAAAAAAAATGTGTGTTTATTTGTTGGTTTGTTCTTCAGTGACGTCGCAACAGAGCAACAGATCGACGTGATTTTTTGCTTGGGTATATTTGATGACCTGGAGAGTGACATAGGCTATCCATGAAAATTAAGGAGTTTCGTGGGAATCAAAAAATCTTATTTCACGCGGACGAAGTCGCAGGCATCAGCTAATAATTAAAAAATGCTGAATTTTTGTGTATCTTTTTCATGGACATTTATTTTTTAACAAGTAAATTCAATGGTAGTAAATTGTTTGGTCTAAAAATATATATCTCTTTATCTATCTTAAAATGTGTTAGTATTTCTGTATGTTTGTAACCTATACTTTCAAGGCTAAAATCTGATTAATATGAAACCTTGTGCCTACAATTGTTATTAGCATTTATGTGAAACTGTTTAACCAGCATTAACTAGTTACCAATAAGATTGATTCCGTCCGGATATTGGCTGGAAATGTTGGCCACATCCAATCCAATCTCCATGACCTGATGCCACATGGTCTCCAAGCTCGACCAACTCTCAAACCTGTTCACATTGTACACTTTTGTGCCTGGATGTTTCTGTAACACACATCATTTATAAAATTTAAATAACTAAATTAAGCCTTTGTTCAAACATTACAATGGTACTGCTCTAGTACAAAGATATTTAATTTCTTATATACTAATAAATAATTTGAAGCGGCCTAGTGGTTAAGACACCCTATCTCCAGTACAGGGTCGACGGTTCAATCCCTGGGCATGCACCTCCAACTTTTCTAAGTTATGTGCATATTAAGAAATTAAATATCACTTGGAAAACATTGTGAGGAAACCATGCCAGAGAGTGTCATAATGTTCTTGAAGGTGTGTGAAGTCTGCCAATCTGCACTTGGCCAGTGTGGTGTGGCGGATAGCCAAGCCCTTTCGATTCCGAGAGGAGACTCGTGCTCAGTAGCAGGAAATGGGCAATAAAAAATTGGCAGTCATAGGGACTGCCGATAAAAGTGAAAACGAATATTTAAATATTTTTTTTTCTAATTAAAAAAGAAATAAATACAGTGTAAACTCTTTATAACGAAACTCAAGGGACTGAGCATTTCTTGTCGTTATAGAGAGTTATTGTTATATGGAGTGAACAAAAAAACAACCAAATTAACAAGAATTTTCCAGACTTAGTTGAAAACGCTTTCCAACGTCACTTTTCTTTTCTCCCTTTTCAACCGCACGTATCACACAAACTTTTTCGTCAACACTAATCGCTTTCCGTTTACTGGCCATGTTAACAATTTCAAAGTAGGTTTACGACTGATAATACGATAGGTACCCAGTATGCTTGGTCCTTCACTTCAAAACAGAAAGAGAAAACAATGCGTCATACTGCACGTGTTCAAGGCAATTAAGGATAACAAAAGCTAGACTGACCTCGGATGTTTTGGAGCTTCAAAGTCTTTTGTTACCTGACAACATAACAAACAATAATACCGATAATAAATATTTACTGTCTACCAATATGAACACATTTCTTCGTAATAGAGAATGACGTATCGCTATAAAGTGTTTCAATATGTGGGTTTTAATGCAAACCAACCAAGTTGGGCTCACTTCAATGTTACAGGGAGTGTATTGTTATAAAGGATAACGTTATAAACAGTTTACACTGTAATTAAAATAATAATAAAAATATTTCAAATATAAACCTTACAACTAAGGTATTAAAGTTTAATTACTAATGTACTATATGTATAGTCTTAAGAAGAATGGTCGCAAATTTAAATTTTTATCCCCTACAAAAAGTACTCAACGCGCTAAGAAGTTTTCACTTCAATAATTCCGGTGATATATTAGCTAGATAGAAATTTAACTGTTATTATAAGCATACAGATCAAAGAGCTGGGTCTAGAAAAATGAGATAATGAGTTTAGAATTTTAGATTCCTTCTATAATGCAGTCTCCTTATGAAAGGATTTTCAGAAATTCCAATCAAGTAAAGATGTGGTGGGTTTAAGTTTAGCATCAACACAGTAATTTTTCAGTGGAGCCATGGTTCATTAGACCACAATCTTCGACCTTTGCTAGCTCTAATTGTTAAAAAAATAAAAATTGAATAGTTTACTCACCTCTTGGATTCTGTGGCTAATTATTTCCATACTGCCACTGCCAGTCATGATACCATGAATTAAAACTATAGGTTTGTAAGTCGAACATAGGTGGACTAATAAAAATAGGAAGAATGGCACGAACTTTTGAATCATTGTAAATAAATCGAGAACAAAGGTTTCTGATAACAACAGGCGAAGGTTATTGCCACTGCATCACAGCTGGTACATAAATAACTTTAAGTTATAACAACACATTTTTCACTACAGGTGATCAAAATATTTAAAAAACTAATTAAAGGCAGTATAATTTAGAGGGGAATCATTTATAAATTTAATCATTTAAAATTATATTTTACTGAATTTAATCGAATTTGAAAATCTCGCGGTGCGACTACACTGACAAACAAATTCGATTAAAAATGACTATAGAGTATAGAGGCACGGTTACTGTGATAGAGGTACTCAGCAGAGACAAGTAACATAAAGGACAGTGCTCAGTACACGACACAGCAGCTGTGGGGCGACTGCGTATCTCTGACAGCTACAGTGTAACGATCGCAATCACCTCTGATTGGATAACACTCTTCCAGTATTGGACAAATCCATTGACGCAGCAAGAATACCATAAATCAGCCAATCACAACAATTGATACTGTAACAATGATTGATGCAGAAGATACGCGCCACGCGGTCGCCCTGCTGGCTGCTGGTCAATTGTCAAATGCACATGTAGATATGTTTTATGCAGAGTATACTTGTCTCTGATGCAGAGACAAATCAGAGACAAGTAACATTGAGACAAATGGACAAATGGATTTTAATATATGTGCTTTGATAAATGTGTTTGTTTCCGAGAAAAAGAAAGAGTTTTTCTTTTAATGGTAAATACTTAATAGTTGTAGTGCATTAATTCAAAATTAGTTCTACATGAAGAAAAGGTTTGTTGTTTTGTAAAAGTTTTACAAACTTAAACTTTATAAACGGTAAATTTGTAGGTTATAAGTAAAGGTTGTAATATTTATATTTTCAGCTAAGTTACGGCTTAAATCTGCAAAATTATCCTGAGAGATGCCTTCCACGTCTTTAAAGGAACAATTACAGAAGCTCACGGTACCCCAATCTTCAATATATAAGGATGATAAGAAGAAAGCATCCTTACTTTTCGACCCAAAAGAAGCGGCGACTAAAGACCGTGATACTTTTTATGAAATCGGTATCAGTGGTCTTAAAGAGTTAATCGCTTTATATGAAGGTTTCCGTGTATATGAGGATGCTTTATTTAGCGTAACCTCCAAAGATTTCGAGCGCGCCGTTCAGAGTAAAGAAGTGAATCTGAACTTGGATCAGACTATAGAAAAGTTCTTACTGCAACTATCTCCATATTTCCTGTTACAGTCGGCTCATAAAGCTTTAGAATGGCTTGTTAACAGATACCATATACATCAGTACAACCGGGATGCTATTGTTGCACTAATTCTCCCATATCATGAGACAAAGATCTTTATCCGCTTCATACAGCTGATAAGATTGAGAGGCACACGCTGGGACTGGTTAGAACCAGTTCAGAAGCATGGAATCCCATTAACGAAACAGCTTATACACAATCGATGTGTGACTAACTCTGCTACATTACATTTCATTGCCAATAATACTTCTAAATATGTTATGGAACATGGTGAAAGAGCTACTCAGTTGAACCCAGTCTATGCATTCTTTTGTGCAACTGCTATTGGAACTTTAAATACAGCTCAACATGTATCAGAATCTATGATTAGTGCACTCCTGCCAACTATCGTAAAAGGTCTTGAATCACATATTGTAGACTTCAGGTCGTCGGCTTACATGTTACTTGGATATTTGTCAACAAAAACCTCTTTTAAAAAGAAAACGATTAATGAACTGATAATTAAGATAATGAATGCAGATTCTGATCTGTCTTATGATGTTATCTTACTTATTAATGTGATTTATACAAATCAGAAACATTTAACAAAGATGCCTGGGAATGTTTTGTCCAATATATCTGTGGATGTCATGCACTCTATGTGCAGACACTTGAAAAAGTTAGTCGAGCTCAATATAAATATTCATGTGTTCAGTGTGGTCTTCCTGTCAAGCATCGTGACAATATTGCAAAGGAATATTGAGAACTTTCGAATGTTTAGCCAGTTGCCAGAAATCTTTATTGATGAGGTGGACCTTAGACATCAGCAACCTGAAAAGATTATCAAGTGAGTTTAGGTATCTAAACTAATATTATAAATGCATGATTTTGATAAAATTTGGTATTTATATAGGTTGCAGGTCCAGGGGCGGATATATATATTTCATCCTGGAATTAGGAATTCCCGTGGGATTAAAAAACTTGATCCATGCGGACAAAGTTGTGGGCATCATAAGATTGTTATTTTTTTTTATCAATGTAATTGTAGATGAAAATCCTTTATTCAAAGTAGCTACAGCACTTTTTGTTAGTTACAGCCTGTCTCTGTGACAATTGAATTGAACAAATAAGTTAAGACATTCAGCATCAGAGATTCTCTCTCTTTTGATTCCTCCAATTAAAATTTAAAAAAAAAATCTTATTGTCTATTTACAGTTTTATTACGAGATAGATTTTCGTTTAATGATAAAGTGAAAGTATTTCACTTGATCTCATGTTATTTGTAAAATAAACTACTTAAGTACTTACAATTTATTTTTTCAGACAAATACTAGACGTACTGAAATCTCCCAAAGATGATGTGAAAGCTGATGAAAGTGATGTAGAAATAATAGATGATGAGAGTGATAAATTCTCACCCAAATTATTGATATGGTTCTCACAGTTTTTGAAAAATATTGAAACCAAGTATCCCAATGCATTTGACAAAGTTATAAAGAAAGAAATGAGTTCAGAAAGTAAATTATCTGTCAAAAAACAACAGTATCTTTCGAAGTTGTTAAGCTTCAAGCCTGCAGTAGCTCATAAAGTTGGAGGGACGTATCTTTTTGAAAATTTGAACTCGGTAAATCCCCATTTGAGGGTAGAAGCTGTGAACTATGTTGCAAAGGAGTTTGAGGCTCTGAAAATAGTGGACAAAGATTTTCTTAAAGACTCCATTATTAAGAGATTTAAAGACGACAATTCATATGTTGTCATGGCTGCTTTAGAAATACCCAGTGAAAATCTCCAAGAAATTTTAAGTCAGAGTGATTTGACAGATTTGCTTGTGAATATAACTACAAAGGATTCAAAGAAATGGTCGCAGGTTATCAAACAAGCAATAAGTAAATTTTGTATGCTAAAAAATCTGCCTGTAAATCAAGATGTTGTTTTTTCTATAATACCATATTTATTCCCTAAAGACGGTGAATCTGCTCAGTTCACGTATGACTTACTTTCATCAGAATGGGCGAAAAACCTTGGACTTACATGTGACACAATTGGTGTAAACCAGGTTAAGAACCATACAAATTTAAATAGAAAGATATTCAAAGCTATATTTGTTGATAGAATCATAAATTTTGATGATATTTTATATCCAGTTCTTTTGAACAAGGACAGTGCTCTAAATGTATGCTTATATGTGCTTTTTAAATCTACTTCATGTAAAAAATTGACAACTGAAGAAGCATTAGAGGTTTTGAACATTATTTTAGAGTCTGTTGAAAGTAGAACCATTGTTACAAGTGATGACTCAACATTTTGTTCAAAGACCATGGTGGGATGTATAAAGCTTGCACGAAAAAACCAAATTTCGTTTGAAATAATGGAGTATGTTTTCTTAAGAGTTGTAGAAAATGTGATGGTTGATGTGACAAAGCCTTGGTGTAACTTACTAAGTACACCAGAAACAATTCTTATCAGGCGTTTATATGAAATCTTTGTAACTGGATGCAGCATACAACAGTATAACAATAGTTATGCGAAATTACTACAAAAGCTTCTAGGAAAATTGTTTGAAAGCACAGAAGAGAAATTCGATTTTTTGGCCAACTTTGCATGTGGCCATATATTGTATGCTTTAGATCCAAAAGATGTGATCAGTCCAGAGCTTCAACTGAGGACGTTAAAATTGATGACAAACTACTTTAACATAACCAATAATACTGAAGGGCTTTACAATTCTGACGTTCTCATTTTAACAATACTATTTGATTTGCATAATCCGGTTGCCCCGATCCGACAATGTGTGATTGATCTTATGCAGACTATTTTGAACACTAATCCAGATAAAAAACTGGTTTACGTGCAGTTGTTACAACAACTGATGGATCATAAAGAAGAATTGATTTTGGATTATGAACAACTCCCACAAGTTCTGAAGACGATTTTGACTAATCAATCTATAGGCAATAAGTTGTTCAGGAAGAATTGCATATTGAAATTGACTGGAATATTAACTGGAGATACACCATGTCACATAAAATCAGCATTAGTGAAAGTACTATCTGGCGTTACGTACGCTTCTACCTTTACCCACATCGTTCCAGCTTTAAAAACTTTAGAGGAGATAATGACAAATAATGTGCTCAATAAAAAATTAACTTTCGACATTTACGAATCCAGTTTGATTAGAACTATTTACAGTCAAATAAATGAAACTACAATATCTTCACTTAACAAAGACGAAGTTTGGAAATCTATTGAAATCGGTCTCACGGAGTACAGAGAGTGTGTTTTGAATGAGGATCAATCTTTCGTGAGCCCTTGTATTCTAATATTAAAGGAAATTAATGAAACTGTGTTCAAAAAAGTCCCAGAAGTAAGGTCTGAAGATCTTATCCGTCTTATAACACAAGCTGGGGCGTTCAGCTATAATCCAACTATTGCAAGCGCAGCATCTAAGGCAATGAAGAAAATACACTTAAACTTTAATGACTTTAAGTCTATTCTTGAAGGAATGTTAAACGCACAAGATCCAGCAGTGAATATCCCTAAAAAGAAGCAAGCAACAATTTCAATGCTTTCTTATCAACTAGCCGAGACTGATAACTGGCGCCTTGGCGTTACACTACTGGAATATGTTCAAAGTAAAAAGAAAATGACGGTAGACACTGCATTTGTTTCTCTTTTGTTCCAATTGCTAAACAAATGTCTCAGATTTGAAGAGCAGTCTTATGTTGAATACACTAAACAGCTTCTTCTTTCGTCCCTTTGGTATTTCTGTAAGAAATTCGTCAGCGATACTGATAAAGAACAATTGAAGGCAGTTAAAAATATATTCGATGTGGAGACTATAGTACAGTGCATAAGAGGAACGCAGAATCCGCAAACTCAACACCACGCGTTGATTCTTCTATCGCATGCAGCGTATATGTTACCGGAACAAGTCCTCCATCATACCATGGAAATATTTACATTTATGGGATCTTCTGTTCTCAGACACGATGATGCATACAGTTTCCAAATCATAACGAAAATCATTGAAACTCTTATACCAATTCTGATAAAACTAGACAAAAATATTGAGGACTATAATGAGAAAGAACTTCAACAATTACAAAAGCGTGTTGTTCCCGTCCTACGTATATTCGCGGACGTAGTTTTGCACGTACCAGAACATAGAAGGTTGCCTCTATATAAGAAGCTCATGGAAACCATAGGCCCAAATCAGTTCCTTTGGGTATTCCTTGTGTTGCTGCTAGAGACGCATGTCACACATTTCAATGACATTAAGAAGAAAGACAAAAGACCGACAAGAACCTTAGCTGACCAGGAATCGCCAATAAATAGAATGGACTTCGGACAGAACATTTTACTAGAGTTCCCACCTGAAGTTTGTTTTGACAACTTTATAAAACTAACAGCTTATATGAAGTCTTTGCCGTTACAAAAGGACGAGGATTATATGGATACGAATGTAGATCCTGGTGATATATTCAGCATCAGTGGGCATACCCCGATTCAGCTCAGACACTACAAATATGTTATTGTCACTTTTATGACCACATGTATATCTTCTTCGAGGTTTATCCAGCATTGTAGTCAAGCTGTCAACCTTAATGCGATGGAAAATAACTATAAAACGTTCATTATAAATATCCTTACGTTCATTCAGAGTATATCAAAGGTTGGTGATGAGAAAACCGCGAAGTATTGGCGCGTGATGCTACACCATAGCTACGATTTGTTAGACCATACGAACAACTTGCTATCGGCACCTATGTTTTTGTCTGTTATCCGTGGCCTTTTGAAGCATAACCTGCAAACTGTACGCCGAAAGTCAATGGAGTTATTGAATACTAAAATACAGTTTAGTCCAGAGATGTTTGCGGGTGTTGATGAAAATCTACTATTTTCCATACTCCCGCCACTAATAGACATCGTTAAAACAATCGAAGTTAAGAACGATAGTTTAGATGAGAATGCGGCTCAAGAACTGGAACTAAATCAACAGACTGCACTTTTGTCTTTGAAGTTATTGACGCGGATGTTGGCTTCAGATCATCCCGGAAAGTTTACGCCAGTCTTAGAAACTGTTACAGATTATACTTGCAATCCAAATATACCTGGAAACGTGATGGCATCCATTGTCCTATGCCTGGCGGAATTGTGCGGTAATCTAAAAGCGCACGCGTTAGCCAGTTTGAAAAAATTCATGCCAGCTTTAATAAAAGTCCTTAAGAAACAACGCAAGGCCGAAACCCCCGAATTGGTCTTACTGAGCACGGTGACCGCTATATCTAAGATTGTGGAAAGTCTGCCGTTATTTTTGAGTCCATATTTAAAGAAGATTTTGTATGAATACGCGTTGTTGCTATCGAAATGGCAAGCGTGTGACCAGGAATGCAGCAAAGTATCTGCCATTGTATCGAAGTTGATTAATATTAAAAAGAAAGTCGCAACTTCGATGCCTCCACGAGTTTTGATACCAGTAGCAAATGAGACACACCAGTTGATATTGGAGAAGGGGAATTTGGATGCTATTGGACCTGTTATGTCCGTTTTGGCAGATAGCTTCGCGAATATAACGACAGCGGATTTCACAGCCTTGCAACATGACCTGACTGCATTCTTCCTGTCTGCTTTGGAACTGCGAAGTGAAGGGCCTGAAAAGAATTTGGACGTGAACGTGATTGATAAAGCCGAGGGGGAAGTGGTCAATGCTCTGGTGAACTTGATTCTGAAACTCTCGGAGACCAGTTTCAGGCCGTTCTATTTCAAAATTTATGACTGGGCAATAAGGTCTAACGTTGATGGGAAGAAAGATAGAGCGATAACATTTTATAGGTATGTTGTCTGTCTATTTAAATTTTTCTTTATTTTGCTGAAATCCTAAAGGTTATTGAGCCCAATTCTGTATAACACAATATCTAAACTAAACTAAAATGACAGCTCTAAATCTAGTGATGCCCCTTTCCGCTGAAAGTACTATGAAAGGAATAGCCATATAAATAGAGCTGTCATTTTAGTTTAGTTTAGAGTATGGAGGGTAGAGTAGAGTAACATCTCTGTATATAAAAAGTGTCCGTCGAAATGCATTAAATCGGGGGCGCCACATTAGCATCGGGGAAAATTTAAAAGGAAGCGCCAAATATTATTAGAGTAGGTTTGAGAACTAAACAAGGAAAGAAAACATTCGTCATTATTTTGTACGACGTAAGTTGATGAAATTTTCAATAATTAACTATTTAATCTAATTAGATTGAATTGATGGATTGAAGAATAGATTAAATTTTTTTCATCGGCATACTTCACTTCAATCTACAATTTCTACGTTCATACCACATTTTGCTGCACCAGCGCCACTGTGGAAGGTTTTTGAACGGTTATTTATAGCAACCACTGGACACTTTACAACTTTTCTCCCTTATGAGATGTTACTCCTATACTATACCCTTTATAGTTTAGAGATGGTTTAGGTTGGTGCTTATTAGGTTGATTACTAAAACTTAAGGGGTGATTTTTCCTTCTATAACTAATCTAACTGAAGATTAATAATTAATAATTAGATTTATTAATAAAATTTATTGATAATTAACAATCTTTTGAGCAACATAGTTATGCTAGTTTAAAATGTTTACATTATACCTTCATGTAAAAGAAAACTCAACCACTCATTTGCTCAATCACTCATCAAGGGCCAGCCCAATCCCTTGAACCTAGAAAGTTGAAACTTATCGTGTCGATAAAAAACCATGTTTTTTAAATATTTTCAGATTAAGCAGCGCAATCGCGGACAAATTAAAGGGACTCTTCGTACTTTTCGCTGGCCATTTTGTCAAAAACGCAGCGGACCTTTTGGAGTCGTGCAACAACAGCAAAACTGAACAACTCTTCTTTGACTCGGACGAGAAATGCATATCTCTTATAAACTATATCATAAAAACTTTGCACATAGTGTTTCTCTATGACAGCCAGAGTTTCCTAAATAAGGATAGATTTGAGACGCTCATGCAACCAGTGGTCGATCAGTTGGAGAATACAGTGGGAGGGATTTCGAGTCTAAAGTCGAGGGCCACAGAGATGATAATCCCTTGCATATCTCAGTTCGCTGTGGGGGTCGCGGACGATTCGCTCTGGAAACTTCTCAACTATCAAGTGTTGTTGAAGACTAGGCATAATGAAGCTGAAATAAGGTACCTATAGTCTTATTTGTTTATTTATTTATTTGTTCACACTAACAACTTCCATCTTACTTCTTACTAATATTATAAATGCGAAAGTTTGTATGGATGTATAGATGTTTGTTACTCAATCACGCCCCAACGGCTGAACGTATATGGCTGAAATTTGGCACAGAGATAGATGATAGTCTGGAATAGGTTACTTTTTATCTCGGAAAATTAAAGAGTTCCCGCGGGAACTTTTGTCTGGGAGGGCTTCGGCCGTGGCTATTTACCACCCTACCGCCAAAGACGTGCCGCCAAGCGATTTAGCGTTCAAACGATTAGGAAAACTGAGAATTTCAGAAAAACACATCACTTAACTATGGCCCGATCTGTGATATTTTACATCGTTATGCATGTAGGTACTAGATGGGCCCTTTCATAGAAAATAGTCGGGCGTCCGACATGCCCCTCACCTGTATAAGCCTGTCTAAATGTAAATTGAGGTCGTTGATATTTTATAATATTAGTATGGATTACAGCCGTAAAGCTCCATCTTTATTTAAAACGTTTAACTTTACTTTTCCAGGTTAACGGGTTTGGAATGTCTCGTAGCGATGGCGTCACAACTGGGCAGCAACTGGCTCCCTCTATTGGCGGAGAGTGTGCCCTTCCTCGCCGAGCTGCTCGAGGACGGTGATCCGCGCATAGAGGGCGCCACTAAGACCGCCGTGCGCACACTCGAGCAGATACTGGGCGAGCCGCTAGAGAAATACTTTTAGTATGCTTTTAATTGACATAAAAAAATATATTTAAGTGTAAACATGTGTTTTATTGGAGATAATCCACTTTAAAGTTTAAATAAATAAATAAAAACTTTATTGGTTTCATTATTGTTACGTTAGGTTAGGAAGGCGACCCGCGCATAGAGGGCGCCACCAAGACCGCCGTGCGCACGCTCGAGCAAATACTGGGCGAGCCCCTGAAGAAATACTTTTAGTATGCTTTTAACTGACATTCAAATTAATATTTAAGTGTAAACATGTGTTTTATTGGAGATAATCAACTTTAAAGTTTAAATAAATAAATAAAAGCTTTATTGTTTTCATTATTGTTAGGTTAGGAAGGCAACCCGCGCATAGAGGGCGCCACAAGATCGCCGTGCGCACGCTCGAGCAGATACTTTTAGTATGCTTTTAATTGGCATTAAAAAATATATTTAAGTGTAAACATGTATTTTATTGGAAAGATCTTTAGAAATTAGCAGTCCGGCGTTATGTTACTCATTTACAGTCCCACAAACTTATCTAACGCGGTGACAGCGTCGCTAGGTCGCTAGTATTTAAATGAAAAATAAAATAAATAAAAACTAAATAGGCAAACAATTAGTTCTAATTTTGGCCACCAGGTAGATAAGTTTGTACATGAAACCATAAGGATGACGTCCTAGGCTCGATTAATGGAATCGCAATAATTCGCCACCTATTGAAATTTGAAACTGCTTCGATTAGCGGCGTGCCGAGGTGTTCTCTCAGGCCTCTATTGGGTTTGGGTTTTCCCTAATGAGTGCCACCACGTCGGTCCTCACTCCTCCGCACTCGTCCAGCCACTTTTCCCCACCCTCTAAAAATCCGCTAGCGTGCGATCCACATAATATTATACTGAAAAATTCGGTCGGGACTCTGGAGTATATTACCTACTTAAAGTGCAAATAACTGCTTAATTTATTGGATGATGAAAATCATGCAAATCAGCGTTGCTGTCTGTGACAGATTATACGCCCATCAGTTTGTGGCAGTGCTTTATGGCATTACATCTCACTCGTCAATGCAATGCTTTACCTATGAATGCTGTAAGTAATATTTCTGTATGAATTTTGATATGACAGTGATACGTAAGAGGAAAATAAAGAAGGTATACTTCTGAATAATGCGGCATACCTAGATACCTGTACAGTCTACAAATAATCGAACGCTGCTATCTCAATTTCATATCAGTACCCTGTAGTCAGTGGCGTGCAGTGGGTTTTACGCCAGGGTACGCAGAAATTTAAGAAGGCAGTTAAATCTAAAATTATTTTTAAAACCGACTTCAAATACCTACCCAAAACCAAAATAAAGTTAACAATAAAAAATCTTTAAAATAATAAATTCTTATCTAGAATCTAATATACCTACCTCAAGGGTAGGCAAGGGGTAGGCCTCAAAGGCCTTGCCTCTATGACTCTATGATCTGCACGCCACTGTTTGTAGAAGTTCCTTGAGTCTGGTAGTAGGCAATAACTAGGTCTATGACCCTTTCAGTTTCTACCATACTTGTATGGGCAGTATTGGTGGTATAGTTTAATGACGTTTGTTAACTTTCTAAAATGTTGACATTGTATTTTAATATGGGTTCACATTACCTGAAATAAATAAATTGAATTGAATTGGGGTCCCAAGCTGGTGCTGCTTACCCCTACTACTCAAGTGTACTCAAGTGTTGGATTAGGCAGCGCAAGAACGCGGCGTGTGAAAAATAGCTAAAAAATTGTTAAAAAAAATCAATTCATACACGGCAGAAGTAAAACTTCAGCAAAGTAGCATAAGAGAGAATGAGATAAATTTATAACTTGTATTCTCATTCTCTCGCAGGCTAAATCCTTTAAGTATGTTTGTCTTTATTTGGTGTCGCTTGTTCGTTTCATTGAATTTTCGAAACACAACGATTCTAAAGAAGTTTCACTTCAAAAACTAACCCTACAAAATAGCTTTGTCCAGCAGTAGACGTGTACCTTAATATATTTAGCATGAAAATACTAGGTAGTGGCAAGTTGTGTCTGAGTTCTGCCATGTTGAAACAGGCGTCGTATCGTATTGACGATACCAATAATATAATTGATCCAATCTGGAATCAAACACGGAAACTTGCTCGGAATAACATCTTGCGCTCGCAATGCAATGTTTGCAGACATTAAACCAGTCAATTGGCGATTTGCATCAAAAGGGCGCCTGTTTCAGCATTGCAGAACTCAGACACGACTTGCCACTACCTAGCATTTGCATGATAAATGCATTAAGCGCTTGACACAACGTTAGTTTAAACACATTTTGCTGTTGTCCTGCCTGCCTACCTAGACAAAATGATCGCGTTGAAATGATGGAGTGGTTAAGATAAACATCTTGTGTTGCTAAAGTGCTAAACGAACATTTGCTATATTAATGTCACCGTAAAATTGTAAAAACCGTTAGATTATAATCTAACTAGGGATATTCTAAATATATAAAGATTCTGAACCGTTCAATGTTCTGAGAGTCAATTTTTAAAATATTCATTGTATCAAGACACGCGGAAGCGTGTCCAGCCAAAGTTCAAAAAAACTGGCGAGCAGCACCGTGTGTAATATTACACGAACCATTTGGAGCCACTTTTGACCCCCTCATAAATCAAAAACTATTTCACATAAACATGTCAAATTTGGCGCATATATTGAGACCCGTGAGATACATATGTGCTCCAAATTTCATAAGCACACCTCAAATGGTTATTTAGTTATAAACGTACAAAAATCGTCATTTTTATGCTCTACCTAGGTATAGATCAAAACTCTGACACGGGGCATACTACCATTGCTTAAAGCCGTATTATTTTAATATTGTTGACGTTTATGTTGTAGTGTTATAATCATTATTTTAAGGACGTCAAAGTACGTGACATTCAACCGTTATTTTGAAACAATACTGCTTTAAGCGGTGGTAGTAACTCCGTCGTCCACTTCCTGCGGCAACTTGCATTACATTCATAGTGCATGCACAACTAAATAAAACAAGAGTTGTTACGTAAAAAAAAACTCCGATTACATAAATCATACTGCAGGTCTTTGTTTAAATTCGTTATTTTGTGTTGTTAACTATTGAAAATGACACATAATTATTATTTTAATGTAAATAATAATGAATAATAATATAGTTGCATTAAAACCTTACCTTCGTATTCATGCATTTTGTGCAACGAAACGTCATTGACAGAAAAGAAGAAGAAACGTATTTGAAGTCGTCAGTTCAAGCTGTCAGTCATTGTGATTTGTATTCATTGTTTATAGTGCTTTTAGTGATATCGACTGTTTACCGTGCTTGTTTTCAATGTTTCACTAAAAACTTTTGATTTTGAACTTTTGCAATCAAAATTGATGAGATGTAGAAATGTGCTGTAGAGGTAGTCTGACCATAGATGTAATCTGTCAATGTCAGTGTAACTCTAGGTACACTGTATATTTTTCTTGAGAATTCTCATCTTTAATTATCTTGTACAATGAGTCGTACAATAGAATTACTGGTGGGTGACACACTGACCTTACACCGAATAATAAGTACCTACTAATGTAAAACGTAAACTAAACTAATAGAAAAGTCCTATTACAGTGTTAAGGATTATTTGAATGATAGCAAGGCATGGGTATGAATTGTTACAGCGGCTGATTATGTAATGTTATATTATAAGTACATATATATAATTTCAAATATTTGTGAGATGGTGATAATAAAAAAAAAGCGGAGTTTATTGCGGGCTCTTCTCAGACCAGAGCACGTTTGGAACCGTTAATTAATTAACGTAGTTAATTATCGCCATCACGTCTTATGCTCTGTAAGCATGACGTTCAGAAGGTGTACTTTGTAGGTACATATTTTGAATAAATATGTTTTGAGTTTGAGATTGAGTTCAATAATTTCTGTACAAAAAGTAATGATATCCCATAAAAAACATAAATGTAAAATGAGAGCCAAGTTCAAAATTATGATATATATGCCTTGGTTGTTGACTTCAGCGACAAAAGAAGTGAGATCTAAATGGGTGCCAAGTTCAATGGTCAGTCCTGCAATTTATTTATCCCATCAAAAACATAAATGTGAAATGAGAGCCAAATTCAAAATTGTGATATATATGCCTTGGTTGTTGACTTCAGCGACAAAAGAAGTGAGATCTAAATGGGTGCCAAGTTCAATGGTCAGTCCTGAAATTTATTTATAACAACATATAATATTTTATAACAACTTAAAATATCATTTCTTCTTATAACTTAGTACAAAATGTTGAAGACTAAGGCTTTGGCTTGGCTAGTTTTCATATACGAATTATAGCCTTCACAAGTTGTAAAGCTGTAAGTTCTTATTTTATTCTTCCGAAAATTTGGCTTGCTGGTAGAAACTGTACTTTTAGGTACCTACTTAATAATAATTTTGAATTTGGCTCTCATTTCACATTTATGTTTTTGATCGGATAAATAAATTGCAGGACTGACCATTGAACTTGGCACTCATTTAGATCTCACTTCTTTTGTCGCTGAAGTCAACAACTAAGGCATATTATATCATAATTTTGAACTTGGCTCTCATTTTACATTTATGTTTTTGATGGGATTTACGTTTTCAGTTACACTCTACCGAAAAATAATGCTTTAAGGGCCGATTTTTCAATTGTCAGATAAAGTTTATTGGAGGAATAAATTTGACGCTTTGACGGATTTTCAATACAAAATCTGTCAAAACGTCAAATTTATTCCTCCGACAAACTTTATCTGACGATTGAAAAATTAGCCCTAAATCATAATATTTTGACAGTTAACCGTAACGCTAGTTAGATTATAATCTAACGGTTTTTACAATTTTACGGTGACATTAATATTGCGTTTAGTGGTGTGCCTACGAATAAGTAGAGGGTCGGAACCCTGAGCTATAACTTTTCAGAGTTACGTCTGTACATGTGGCATGTTCATTTTAAGTAATTGAATAGCCCTGCTTTTTAAAATAAAATCAACGTGAGGAAACTTGTTGAATATTTGATAGATCTCCAAGTTTTAATATACTACTGCCATACTAGATTATCCTGCTACCATCTTAGACTAGCATCCAGGAAGTGTCAAGAGCTAACTTGTAGTAGAAAAAAAATAGATGAATTCGAATGTCTTCTATCTGCAGAGAGGGACTCAATTCCACGACCATTTGACTTGGAAAATGATCTAGGAATTTATTCAAGCGGCAAGTAGGAGATTTATTGATGGAATTACTTAGGTATCTCTTTCTGGATTCACAAGCAATAAATTGTCTTTTTCTTGGGTTTGATGGACATAATTTAGTTTAAGGATCCTCAATCCTCCTCCTCAATGTGATCCTCAATGTGGGTGCAGCCGGGATATGTAAATTTACCCTCGACTTGCTGGTTTTTATTTATGTTTTGCATTTTTTTCCGTATTTTGCGAAAAATAATGAAGGAATTTCGTAATTTGTAGGTTACAATAAAAAAAAGGTTACTTACTGCATAAATTTTAGGAAATATTCTTAAGTTTAATTTATTAGATACTTAACAATTTTTATCGAAAATAAGTCGGAAAACAGTTAACTGTTTTCCGACTTATTGCTTGCAAAAACAGTTTTTTGACATTAATGTCAAAAAACTGTTTTTGAGCGCCAATTTTTAAATATGGAGGCGCGAGCGGCAAAGATACGAGGTGCCAAAGTGAAAATTCGGAAAGAGCACGTCGAAATCTACAAAATCACCAATTTTCAAAACTCCAGGAAAACTTTCCAGGTAACCCCCTTTTTGAGCACCAAATGACTGGACTACTTACAAACTTCAAAGAAACAGACAAGAAAACGTAAATACAATGAATATTTACAATCTTTCGACAGTTTACAATTTCGCGAGTTAGATTATAATCTAACGATTTTTACATTCTTACGGTGACATATACGGAAATAAAATTCTTGCTCTTGTTTTGTTCTTATTGCAATAGTAGGTAATAGTCGTTCTAGTATCTTGATTGTTGCATTAATTTGCTCCGGAATTGAATAGAGTTCTTTCTTTATTCACTTGGAAGAACCTTTAGTTTTGAATTCATTACCTGGCACTTTATCGAATGAATAAATGTTTGGTTTGTATTTTTAACTTTAATTTCTTCTACCTTATTATCCTTGCTATTCACAAATTATGCTTTGTTAACTAATCCAACTTCTGCGTAAGCAATAAGTTTTTTTAATAACCTAGCTCATATCTGTTTTAATTTCTGTATTATCATATCATAATTATTATATACTCAATCAATTTTCTTTTCTTTAAGGTTATTTTTTATGGCTCTATTATTATTAGTCGCACTTTTTTTATGAATGCAATGAATATAAACTTAAAATTTCATTATATTAGGCTACTATAATCAGTGTTATCTACTAACCTATATTACAACTAGCTGATGCCCACGAATTCGTTCGCGTGGCATAAGGTTTTAATTTCCACGGACAATCCTTAATAATCCGGGATAAAAAGTAGCCTGTCGTTTTCGAGGTCTACTAATACCCATGAAAAAAATCACGTCGGTCCATTGGTCTGTTACGGCGTGATTGAAGGGCAAAGCAACAAATAACTTTTCTTTTTTTTATCCACTACAAGTTAGCCCTTGGCTGCGATCTCACCTGATGGTAAGTGATGATGCAGTCTAAGACGGTAGCGGGCTAACCTGTTAGGGGCATGGCAGTTATATTAAACCCACACCCCTATTCGGTTTCTACACGGCATCATACCGGAACACTAAATCGCTTGGCGGTACGTCTTTGCCGGTAGGGTGGTCACTAGCCACGGCCGAAGCCTCCCACCGTGCCAGACAGGTAAAATTCAGAAATTATAAATTCCCAAATGAACTCTGCCGGGGATCGAACCCGGTACATCCGCACGTTAAGACAACAGCGCTACACACTGCGCTACGGAGGTCGTCAAAACACACTTTCGCATTTATAATATTAGTAGGTAGGTAGCCTGTGATTACAGATTATCTACCTACGCAGGCCACAAAAGTCCCGTCACAGTGTCCTAACGCCCAACTATGAGGAAATGAGGAACTTTGAAACTAATTTACACGGTTTCTGAACCGCAACATTAAGCACACAAATACGTAATTACGTTGAACAAGAACCGCCAACCAAACTTTAACTAAAACTTTGTATTTACTTTTGTGTACCGAGAGCAGACAGCAATATGGCAAAAGTAACTAGCTATCTGTTAGTTAGTAGGTACCTAAGGCTTTTATTGTTGGAATATAGCAAAAATACTAGTCTATGATATAAAAGTCTGTAATGACACAATATAATAGTTGTCTATGGGCGTAGTTCATATTTCATTCCTTCAGTCACTCTCATACATTCTTCTCACTCACTTAAACAATCATTCACCATTCATTTGCTCTTTGCTGTAGCCTGTACAATATTTTATTATTAAACAGACAGTCGTACAGTGCAGACGTCTTTTCTTTTCCCTGCGAGCTCATATACCAACATTTATAACAGGTGAGTATAGTCTGTTCCAATAGGAATCAAATAAATGAATAATTAAAATCTTTATTTGGAATTTCAAATACACGGAAAACAAACAAAATTACAAGATACAGAAAAAGCTTATGGGCTAAACACTGACGCTATAAACACTACTCTGAGTCGTATAAAATCCCAAAAAGGCATCGAACTCGGCGTAATGCTGATACGGCGTATCATCATTACGCTGAATGAAGATGAATGAATGGAATGATCTATATCTTCAACTTCTATAGCGCCTGATCACGTAATCTCTTATTCACACCTAACATTCGACCAATAATGTTAACAAATTTGTTGTCTTGAAATACTCCCATCACTATTGGTCAAGTGGCAGAAAAGATGACTTGATCAGACGAAGAAGTTGAAGGAAGACAGAAAAAAAAATTATCATCCGTGATCCTCATGTCAGAAAGGCGTTTTTAATTTTGATTGAGTTACCATCATGCCTTATGAGGACACCGAGTAAATTTTTGTAAGTTTCCGGCTATTTCCATGCTGATTCTAGTAACTTTTTTGGCCCCATTCGGGTCTCGAATATTCCGTACTATAGGCTAAGCTCAGTAGATGTCTAGAATTCTAGATAGCGTCAACCCTTGATTAGAAATCTTAGCCTATGTAATCTATTTAGGTATAGGATTCGCTCTCGGCTTTGTAGACCTACTGGATCATGGAACCGGCATGTGATTGTGAACCACAAAGGCTATCAACAGTCGTACTAAACCACTGATTATATCTCTGAAGTCTGATGGTCTTCCTTTGTGATTTGTAGTATAAAGAGGTGGCTACGTAGTACGTGGGATGTAGACAGAAGCGTACGAGCTTACCTACCTATACCAACCATGAAAGGAAAAATCAGCTTTGTTTGGCCATCAATTGAGCTGTCGTTTGCATTAGACTAATAAGCACTGGGACTACGTACATGGGTAGAAAGACGGTAAAGTTAACTAGCTCACTGCTCTGTAGTGTGAGTTAACCCTGGATTTGACTGCAATCTCAAATGATGATGCAGTCTAAGATGTTACCGGGCTATCTTGTTAGGGTTACGGCAGTTATATTAAACCTATACCCCTATCGGCTTCTACACGGCATCTTACCCGAACGTTAAAATGCTAGGTGATACGTCTTTGCTGGTAGGATGCCGTGTAGAAACCGAATAGGGGTATGGGCTTAATATAACTGCCATGCCCCTGACAGGTTAGCCTGCTACCATCTTAGATTGCATCATCACTTACCATCAGGTGAGATGGCAGTCAAGGGCTAAGTTGTAGTGGATAAAAAAAAAACCCGAAACTTCCCACCAGGCTAACCCAGAGAAAATTCAAAAATTATTAATTACCGAATTGACCCTGCCAGGGATCGAATCCGGGACATCCTACTTATAAGACCATAGCGCTCATCACTGCGCCATCTGCGGGAGGGGAGGAAGGGAGATCATCATCTCAACCTCAATAGTCAATACACTGCTGAGCACGGCACTCCTTTCAGAAGTAGGTAACTACAAGGGGCACTGCTTCACAGACTTTACATACCTTTAAGAACCTTGAACCTTTTCCTTTTCCATTTGGAGAACTCGCTTAAACTGATATTCAGTTTCATCAAAATTATCTATACTAATATTATAGATGCAAAAGTTTGGAGGATGGATGTATGGATGGACTAGCTGATGCCCGCGACTTCGTCCGCGTGTATTGTGGGTATTTGGTTCCCGCGGGAATTCTTTAATTTTCCTGGATAAAGTAGGTACCCTATATGCTATTCTAGACTATAATCTATCTCCGTGCCAAATTTCATGCAGATCCGTTCAGCCGTTCTTCCGTGATTGAATAACAAACATCCATCCATCCATTCATCCAAACTTTCGCATTTATAATCTTTTCCAAATTCCTGGGATCGTCTCTAATATGAAACCGAAGTCGGGCCGTCGTTCTATGTCGATTGTCGTTCTATAATCTGACTTTTCTGTAATCCCACGCCAGAAGTAAAACAGTCTTATCGTTGATAATTAGTGCACAGCTACTGCATAATGCAAATGTCAAACAAGTCATAATTTAAAAAAATAAAAAATACGACTGCCCTGCCAAAAAACGAACTAAAAAATTTAAAAATCTAAATTAATCTAGTTAAATTAGAATCGAATTCACATTTTTATTAAATGATATTTTTTGTAAATCACTGGATATTGAACTTTATATAGTGTTATATATTTTTGGAATCTACTCATCATTTTCTAGATGATGATTATATAGTTAATCTTATTTACCCCGTCGACTTAAAAAAAAAATTACTAGCATATGTCACCCGGAATAAGCTAGGGATTCTAAGGATACCTTATTTATCAAAATCGGTTCAGGCGTATGGAAGTTATGGTGGACTATTCAAACTCACATTCATACATACATACATACATACGTAGATAGATAGATGAACTCTTTATTGCACACACTTAAAAACAATAACAATAAAGAAAAGCTTAAAGATAAGACAGAAGGGTGCAAAGGCGGCCTTATTGCTAAAGCAATCTCTTCCAGACAACCTTTGGGGAGAGGAGGTAATAAAACAAGAGCACGGGACAGAGCAACAACTAAAAATTAAAATATATAAATTATATGTACATACATAATACATCCATACATACAAACATACATATATACGTACATACAAACATACATACATACAAAGATACATATTAACATAAATACTAAATAATTCGAAATAAAATATAGGACAAAGTGAATTAATTGCTACCTGATAGGAACTGTTTATGCAAGCGACTCCTGGAGATAGAGAGTGACTTAGACTGTCGTATATATCCGCTGGTAGGCTGTTCCACAATAATACGGATTTACGGGTAAAAGATTTATCATAATATCCTGTGCGACGGGCAGGAGTGTGCAAGCGATTATCCGTACATGACCTTAGGTGTTGTCGTTCGTTGTTAGAGCCAAGGAAGGAGAAACGTTGTTTGAGGTAAGAAGGAGTATGAGGATTGTATAGAATAGAGTAGAGGAGTGTCAGAATGTGCAGATTGCGACGAAGTCTGATTGGGAGCCACTTCAGACGAGCTCTGTACTCAGACACGTGATCGAATTTCCGCAACCCGAAGACAAATCTTATGCATTAGTTTTGATGACGCTCAAGCTTATTCAGCTGTTCTTCGGTTAGATCGGGGTAGGATGAGTCAGCATAGTCTAGAAGTAGTAAAAGAACCGAGTTACATACATACATACATACATACATACAAAAAATTATCAACACAGAAATAAAAGGAAACTTAATAATATTTAAAGCCTTAAAAATATAATTTAATAACTAAAAAATATTATTAAAAGGAGTGCCTTTAGGCAAGGTTCCGAAGATACTGGCAGCGTTCCCCCTTTGAATAGCTAGGCTAATTCTTTGTCCGAGGTAGCTGCCAGCTCTTCGGTCTCCTGTGATGTCGACAAAATATACACAATAAATATACATACATACATGAACCCTGAAAACAATATACTCCTTTTTCAGGCAGTCGTATAAAAATGGATATGTACGGTGTTTGTGTGTAAATTTCTAATAAAGTATAAATAAAATGGTTAACGAGTGTTTCTACTTATTACTACGCACCATTTAATTTGTTATCTAAAAAAAATATTTGAATTAAAACGTGTACACTTACCTAGATTATATCTGCTACCTGACACAGGATGGTTGGAAGCGATGCGGTGAGGTCGGTTCTGGCTGAGTGCCGGAATTGCGCCGCTAATGTGCGGTCACGGCTATTCGTCTTTAATAAACGTTCAATGGAAACCGTTTGCACACCAAGAAAGGGTTTGTCTTCTAAATTAAGATGTGGCCAATACTGTTTAACACAATCTTTAAACTATATAAACTAAAAAATGACATCTCCAAATGTAGTCCTTTCCGTTTGAAAGAGATAGCAATATAAATAGAGCTGTCATTTCAGTTTACAAGGCTTCAATAGGATTTCTAAAAAAAAACTAATTAAAAGCAGTGATAGCCGGTTGAGACGTTAGAACTCCCATTCAGGTGGTCGGGGTTCGATCCACTGGTACGCATTTCTTACTTTTCTGAGTTATGTCGGTTCAATTCAATATCACACAAACGGTGAAGGAAAACATCGTGAGGAAACCTGCATGCTGGAGAGTTCATCATAACGTTCTGAAAAGTGTGTAAAGTTCTTAGTCTGAGAGGAGACTCGTTGCTCAGTAGTGAACCGGTGTTGGATTGGAACGATGACGACTGATTTTTTACTGAAATTATTAAGTACAAGGGACCTTAAGTCCGTTTCTAGGGCACGTGGAAAAACTGTGAAAGATACGAAAGTATACCTCTACCACTATCACTACAGTCCATTAACGTCCCAATGCTAGGCACAGGCCTCCATTCTCTTAAGAGAGAGGGAATTAGAGCTTAGACCCACCACGCTGCTCCAATGTGGGTTGGCGGGCATTAACGACTATTATCATGTTAGTGATAATAACCGGACCGACGACGGCTTAACTTGCTCTCCGAGGCACGGGGGTGGAACACCACCAAACTTCCTAAATCCGGGCTAGTACTGAGAGTTTCTAGTCAGAAAAATTCAATACTTACTATGGCTCGACCCGGGACTCGAACCCGGGACCTCGTCGGCCGCAGTCGAACATGCTAACCACTAGACCAACGAGGCACTTGTAGTATACCTCGAAGTAATTACGAGTACGAGTGTCCTTTGCATTACTTTGCACGCAAGAATTAAAAAGATATGGAATCACATTGATGTCTACTTTCTTAAGGAGTATGAAGTATCAGTGTATATTTTTGTTGCAATAAATTGAATTGAATTCGAAAATGAATACAAAAAAACGATACACAGGCAAAATCTTACATCTCTTTTATTGATTACAATATGAAAACACGTTGTAGGTCACCACAATTTCCCAATACGTAGGAGATGTAAATGCCTTTATTCGTCACCGAATAAAGCATTATGGCGAAACATCCTTTAATTTTTCGCTTGACAGCCCTTTGTATCTTTTGTAAGGCTAAGTATGTTATCGCGGCAAACACTCGCAGTTCGAAGCATAGATCAAGTATATGAAAATCGTGAAAGGATGTCTTTATAATAAATAGGGTAGGTAGATTTTAAATTTTGAAAGGAAACCTTATGAAGCTATAGTATATGGATCGATGGTTCGACCCTTTTTATCATCATTCAAAACCTAATGTCAAACGCTAATGCATTTTTTTCTTATCTTTAGAACTCGGCGAATAAATTACGTAGGTATGGGATAAAGATCGTCCTATGATTTTATCCGTCCAGGATTAAACAGAAGCAATTTATAAAAGATTAAATTAGAATATTAATGGATATATGATAATGATGTAGCATGGTTAGTAGCTCTCAAACGGATGAACAGATTTTACTACTTACATAATGTTTTTTTTTTAATTTTAATGAAGACTAGCTGATGCCCGCGACTTCATCCGCGTGGTTTAAGTTTTTTGATTCCCGCGGGAACTCCTTAAGTAAACAGTAGCCTATGTCACTCTTCTGGTCCTCAACTAGGTAAACTCATGCCAAAAATCACGTCGATCCGTTGCTCCGTTGCGGCGTGTTTGAAGGACAAATCAACAAACTAATAAACCAACAAACAAACGCACTTTCACATTTATATCTAATATTAAGTATGTGCGAATCTATTTGTAGTTACCCAGAACCCAGAGGTACGTTACTCCAATTTATTTTTCTCTATTTTTTGTGTTCCAGCTTATTCAGTTTATTTTTTCCATTTTCTTACTTTCAGTTTATTACGTCATTGAATAGAGTGAAACGAAAGATTAGAAGAGTGATGTCAGCCATTACAGTTTCATAGAAAACATGATGAAACGGGAGATAATAATCTGATATCCTGACTATAAGACCCGGCTTAGCATTATGCCTACGACATCTTATGATACGAATAGTTATTAAGTACATAGATATAGACCAACAATTTATGAAATAATATTTTTTTTGCAGGAACATGGGTACAGACTACATATTATATAGGTCTTGTACTAAGTAGATAATGACTGTACCTACGTCGGAGTGTATTGAAAAATTCCGTCAAAAGTTTTAGATTTTCCGGCACAAAAACTATAATGTATCACACCTGTACCTATCTCTACTTATAAAATTTTGTCTGGGTCGGTTAAGGTAACATACAGACAGACTGACAAATTTTCGAATTTATAATATTATATTAGTACGAATACCTACTTACATAATTGGAATTAGCTGATTCTATTGTGATAAATACAAAGAAATAAAATGCCTCCATTGACTGAAGCTTGTACATTTCGTAAATTGTAAGAACCTTTTCTAAAGCTCTCATTGTAATTATTATATTCGGCCTTTTGTACAAAAGGTTCGCAAACGTGTAACAACCCTTCAACCACTTTCAACCTTAGATCTGTTTACTTTTAATGGCCCTTAGGAAGCTTATTGTTGGATGGTAGCAAGATTTAATCCTGTAAAGAACAATTATACTTTATAGCTAAACTTTCAAACTAAGACTAGGATTGACTTTCCGCCATGTTGTGGGTTCGAAATTAATTTTGATTTAATATATTTTTTAAACTACTATTTTTTTTATATAATTAATTAAATATCGTATACTAGCTGTGCCCGGCATGCGTTGCAATGCCACGTAAAGTATTATTAAAAACGAAAAAATAATTCATTTATGTATAGGATTTTGGGCCAGGAACCTCGCGGGCGGGCAGAACACCCTATCAAAGTTTCATCACATTCTGATCAATGGTTTCGGAACGGATAGAGGAGCAACTTACAACATTGATTTTTATTTATTTATACTTCTATACTATAATATTATAAATGCGAAAGTTTGGATGGATGAATGTTTGTGTTACTCAATCATGCCACAACGGCTGAACGGATCTAGATAAAATTTGGCACAGAGATCGATTATAGTCTCCAGAATATAACTCAGAATATAACTAACGCGGGAACCAAAAAAACTCAAACCACGCGGACGAAGTCGCGGGCATTTGCTAGTATAATATACATAACAGATTATGCAGAGCACAATAATTGTTATTTTTGTAATGTAGGTAAAGAATTAATAATAAAATTGCCAGTGACTTTCCTATATTCCTCAATACTCAATATCATTTATTCAATATAGGTTCACTGTAGGTACACTTATTGACGTTAAAAATTACTTATAAAACATGAGGGTGATAATCGGTTTCGGTATCTTAAAACTAAAGCTTCCAAGGGTTCCAAACGCGCCCTGGTCTGAGAAGAGCCCACAACAAACTTAGCCGGGTATTTTTTTTAACGTTAGTTAATACATGATTTTAAAGTTATTGTCTCCCCAAAGGCCCTATCTTTTGGTGAACACTGTATACCGTTCACATAGTCTTAGTAATTTAAGCTACCGTTAGCTTTTGGCTTCAGTACTCGCTTACAGCACTAAAAATATCAAATCGCTGAAAAATGAAATAGATCCAGCTCAGGATTTTAATCGCTTGAATCGAAAAAGTGTGAATCAGTGTGAACACGCAGTACAAATTTTCAGTGCATTAAAAACATACAAAATTACCAAACAAAATAACATCGAAAATGCTTTCAGCACAAATTTTTCATCCCGACAAAAAGTTCCAGGACATGACAGACATACAAATAGTAAAGGCAAAGCTCGCAGTCACGGAGATCAAAGTGCAGGTTACCGGTATCCACATTACGAGTGGATTCGGGTGTACACATAGTGATAAGCGGATTGCCC